>OY728165.1:897135153-902135153 GCA_963277665.1 Viscum album | reverse complement strand
TTCTATTCCACAACCAAGACTATTTATGAAAAGCATTTAAGTAGGAAACAATTTGTTTGGCTAAGGAAATAAAATCAACAACATGTACATTCTTATTTCTACATGAAGTGAAAACAAAATAATTTGTTCAATTAAAAACATGGAATGCATCATTTTCAAATTTAACATTATGTAAATAATCACATTACTGATATATTCTATGTAAATTATACTTTAATCCACCTACAAAAAGCACTTTAGAAAGTAATATTGTATCAGGGTTACCAATCTTGCCTAAGCCGCTGATTTTTTCTTTTTCATTGTCACCAAAGGTGACATGACCACCATCAAAATTAATTAGACACTTGAAGAAATAATAGTCTAATGTAATATGTCTTGAACATCCACTGTCCAAGTACCGTAAGGTCTTATGGGAACTCTTTAAACAACTCCCCTGCAAAACAGATTGAACATTGGGTAATTTTGGTAACAAGATCTTCTTGGGTCCAGAAAGATTAGACAATAAAATATTAGGAAACCATTTTTTCTTTATAGTTTTTATAAAATCAAGGAACATATTTTGAGACATAAATACATTGTTAGGTCCTTTAGAAAATTGTTTCTCAAAAGATGGTGCAGAACTAGTAGAGAACTGTCCAGATTTTGGAAGAAATTTGGTTTTGCTAATTTGTCTCTGTCTGGGCTTATATCCTTGACCAGTTGTATATTTTGGAGCAACATGATTTCCTAGAAAATATATCAAGGTATCCCTGAAAGTAGTGAACTTTTAAATATCCATTCTTAATTGTTCATTAGATATTTTTAACTCTTTATTTTCATTTATCAGTGTAGAAAATTTATCTTTTTCTATGTCTATATTTGACATGTAATTCGCATTTAAAGAATGTCATCTTTTTAATGACTTATATTTGTCCTTGAGTTCATTAAAAGTTTCCTCAATCATTTCTCAATATTCAAATAATACTTCTTTATTTGTATCTTCATATTTATGAGAGTCACTTTCATTATCAGAATAATAAGTATTATGCACATGGGAATTAATTGTTACCTCGAATGTCCCTGTCATAAAACATAGATTCGCATGATTGTTCTGTTCTGAGTCTGAAGCATCAGATTCACTCAAACTGTCTCCCGAATCACTCTTGGTTTCTTTAATAGCATTTTTATAAATTTCTAACATATAATCATATTTATTTTTGAATTTTAACTTCGTACAGTCAGCCTTGATGTGTCCTTTCCTCTTTCATTCATAGCAGACTATATCTTCTTCCTTATCAGATTTCTTCCAATCCATCTTCCACTTACCATGTGGATCATACATACCCCTGTAGTTTGTTTTTTTGAAAAACATCTTCTTCTTATAGAATCTTCTAAAATATCATTGCTATTTGAGCCATGTCATCATCACTTTCTGAATCTGAATCATTACATGTTGAACATTCAGTAGATACATGTATTTTCTCCTTATCTTTTCACTTTGAAGCAGTAGACTTTAATGCTATGGATTTTCTCTTAGGTTCATCATCATATTTTTTGTTCACCTTCAGTTCTTCTTCATACATAATTATATTACCAATCAACTCCTTAATAGGTAGCTTGTTGATGTCACATGACTCTTGGATAGATACAGAATTGCCTCTCCATCTATCTAGAAAACATCTCAATATTCTCATGATTGGCTCCTTCTCTCGAACATATTTTCCAAGTAAACTCATGGTGTTGACATTCTCATTAAACCTAAGGTACATGTCAGTAATGGGTTCATCAGGTCTCATCTTAAAATTATCATATTTAATAGTATATGTATTTAATCTCATTTCCTTGACATTGGTTGTTCCTTCATGAGAAACAGCCAAGGTGTCCCAGATTTCATGAGTTGTTTTACACACAGAAATTCTATTAAATTCCTCATCTCCTAAAGAGCAGTAAAGGGCATTAATAGCTTTCAAATTATTTTTATAGTCAGACTTTGTTGCATCATCCCAGTTAGATCTAGCAGTTCTAGGGAACTCATATTCTGATTCTATAGCAGTCCAAATATCAAAACCAATACTTTCCAAATAAATTTTCATTTTAATTTTTCATTGATCATAGTTCACACAATTAAAGAAAAGTTTTCTATTAGTAGAATCACCTTCTAGTCTATTAGTATGAGAACTAATTCCACTTTTGGAACAAGTTTACTAAATGATTCAGATATACACACTATCCAGAACTAACTATCAGAGTGAATGAAAAAACATATTTCTGTCTTTGAAAATATAAGAAGAGGATAAATGTAAAATAGTGTAACGGAAAGATGAACACAACAATTTCAACAAGAGGTTCAGTCTTAAGTAAAGACATAGTCCTCTCCACTTGGTGATCACCTTCTACCAAGCAATTATATTACAGAGTGATACACATCATGTATCAGGCTTTATAATAGTTTTCACAAACTGTAAAGGTTTTTCAACCTCTACCACAGTTATACATGGGAAACATTTAACTACCCAGAAATAACATGCTTCTTCCAAAGTTAAATGTGAGAAAATTATGTAAATAGAGTTTGGAATGGGGATTTTCAGTATCCCTCGGTTCAAGCACAAGAGTCAGTCTGTGTAACACATACAAACTACTCACAAATGTAAAATTTTTAAACAAAATATAGCTAAAGATAGTAGTGATAAGTTTAGAATCCTCTGTTGTGTTGGAAGATCAGCTCTGTACTTCTTGGAATGATGAAAATGATGTTTTGGTCCTTCTCTGCTAGTTACCTCCAAAAACATTGTGTCACAACTTCCAGGTTCTGAAATCCAGATGTAGATATGATCAGATTCATGGATTTGAAGCTCTTAGCAGCACACCACTACATCATGAAAAATGTTCCTTCAATAGATCTTCATGAAACTATCTGTTCTAATTAATGACTGCTTGAGTGTTCTTATTCAGATTGTGAATGTTTCTCTCTTATGATTGTTCTGTGTATAATCAATATGTCCATGCCCGTTTTTTTGTCTGACTGTACACATATATATATGTACACTTTTCTAGCCGAGTTCTTTCTCGTTTTGTTCAGTAGAGGCCTAAAAGAAAAAAAAATTCAACCACGTCTGGTCTTCCTCATACACCGTACTGTCTTTTGATATGGCTGAAAATAACATTAAATAATGTCAGGTGTATTAGTTATTCCAGACATGACAATTATAATAATAAAAAAAATTGGTAAAGAGAATAATAGAATATTATTAGACTGGTAGTAGATGCATGTCACGTGGTAGAATTCAACGGTAGCCTCTAAAATTGTGGTCTTCATAGGTAGGCTCTTTGTCGGTAGGCTTGTAACGGTGAAATTTGTGTCAGTGGATGTCTTGTAATGGTAGTTGTTACTCTGTGTAACCGTAGCTCCTCATAAGTGGACTTCATCGGTAGGCTATTCAACTGTGGGCTTCATCAACAGGAATGATCAGTGGTAGACTCCAACAGTACGCTTCTTATGGAATCATTGTAACATCATACTACTTCAACAGTGACCTTTCGAACTGCAGACTTATCTCAACAGGTAATTTCATTAACAGAAAAATATGTCCATCAGTAGACATTGAACAATAGTCGACTATCTCGACAGTAGGAGTTTTCTAGCGGTAGCCTTCTACTAACGGTAAACATGTCCAACTATAGACATGAACAATGAGGTTCTCAACAGAAGACTTCAGAAAGAGTCTGACGATGAACTTCTAACAAAATCCTTGTCACATCAGTGACCTTGTGACATTGACTCTTTGTCTGTGAGCTTTGATAAGAAAATCATTGGTAGAATTGTGACAGTAACATTGTACCAGTAGCCTATATTAGTGATAGTAGATCTTCAACAGTAACCTTCTAGGATCGGTGACCTAGAGTAACAGTGAGCTATAATGGTGAGTTTGAATAGAAGACTCTAACCAGTAGCCTTTAATAGTGATCATATATTTAGATGAATGTAAACTGAAAACTGATGCAGCAAAGTCATGATACTAACAGTATACATTGTTCAGGATAAAAAAATTATAAATACAGATTAAAAAGAGTTAGAAAATGACTTAATATATCATGATCAGTATTAAAGCATGATTTCAGATTATCAAAATAGGTGAGTCCAACAAACCTATTTCGCCTATCATTTTCATGGATGTTTATGTCTCGAGAGTACTTACATTTTATAATTGAATTATCGTGGGGGATAATTTTCATGTTTGAAGGTTGTGTGGTTTGATTCATTTGTGTATTTTTTCTGTTCTTGTAAGATGCAAGTTCATTCTACATCTTCTTGTAGCTAAGGGACCATGAACTGTGAACAAAAGCATGTTGCAATTCATATAGATAGCATAATGGGATTTAATCAGTATGTTGGTGAAAGGTCATTGGGGTAGAGTTTGTTGGATGTTTCTATAGACCCATGCAATGAAAAGGATTTTCAATGTGAGTCTCAGGGGGGTGCATCTCCTCAATGAATGGATGTTCTCCAAACATATATATTATAATTAATTTTTAGATATTCATTATTTTAGTTCTTTATATACTTTTTTATGTCTATATATACGTTTACATAAATATAATATAATTTATAATAAAATAACTAATAAATTTTTTTAAACTCAACTATCATTAAAAATAATAATATTAAGAAACTATATATAAGTTTTCTTGAAATTATGTAACTTTATAAGATTTAAATAATTATATTTTATACATAATTACCTTTAGTAAAAAATACAAATGATTAATATATTTTAGAAATTATTTTTAATTAATTTTTTTAGTTTATATATTGAAAATGTATTATATATATATATAATAATATAATATATTAATACAAATTTAAAATGATAAATAATATTCATATATATATATATAATATTATTTTAAAAATTTTACAAATTTACTACATATATATGTATATATATTCTATTATTGTATATTCACAACATTTTTTATGCATATAATTTGGAGTGCCCTCCATTTTATCGTTTTTATGTTGGAAGGCGTGAACCTCATTAATCTTTATTGCTAATTGAGGTAACTATGAAGGAATTATACGCCTTTATTGACCTCTCTATCAAATATTATAAAACCCCATCATTTTTTAAATAAAATAAAAAATATTCAAAGAATATGATTTATAAAAAAACAATTAAAATATCCTCAACAAATTATTTTATTAAAATTTTAGTCGGATCATTGTGGATGATTTTGAGGATAAAATTAAAAGTAATTAATCATTAAATATTCATCCACATAATATCAAATAAAATATTTTTAGTAACATAATCTCATCCGCTGCAATTTATCTCTAGAAACCCATGACCATGGGATGCACAACCCAGTAGTTGTGTATTCATATTCTTCAGTATCTACCCTCTCCATTTATTTCTCATCCTTTACACTATAATTTATCAAGTGTTGTAGAGGTTTTCATTTTATTAATTTTGTGTAAAAAAGGTGTTGAGTTAATAACTGATTTCAATGGGGGTAATTCTGTCAAATGGGAGGCATTTCTTTTTTTAAATAAGGTAATTACGTATCATTTCTATCCATATCAATTTCATCTCCTGAATATCTATTATTGCATTTTGTATCCTTGATACTCATCTTCCTTGTAAGGGGGACATGCACCTAATTTTTTTACTACATTAAGAATTAACCATCCCATATATGACTACATCTTATATTATTTCAAACAAAATTGGTTCATGTTGACATGAGATGGATAATTTGTGTCAAACCACCAAATGCAATGATAACTATTCGGGAGATGAGCTGATGAGGAGGAAAATTGTACATTATTGTGTTATTTAAAAGGGGCTATTCCTCCCATTTGTGATAGTTACTCCATTGGAATGAGATATTAAATATATTCCAAAATTTCCACCAAATATTTCATGTTCAATGCTCCACACAACACCAGAAACAATGGAGTGAAGGGTGTGATAGAAATAAGAAGATTGGAGACTGAAGAATCAAAATACGCAACTATGGTGATACGCAACCAATGTTTTTTGGGTTTATAAAATGTAATTTCATTTTATAATTGTACGTTGTTGAAAATAATTTATTAGATTCGACATGGAGGTAGAGAAAATGATGATCCAATTTCTTTTTTATTCTAAAAACTATCCTTCGAAATCCAAATAAGTCATTAATAAAATAAGTGGACGAGGTTGTTTTAATGTTTTTTTGATATAAAATGCAATTTCCTATCAGATTTTATTTTATTAAATAAAATGGTATGGTTATATATTATTGGAAAAAGAGATCTATGGAGTCTTGTAATTCATTAACACTTTCCTCGGTAGAAAATAAACCAAAACAAGGTTTACACCTTCAACTTCCAAAAAAATAAAATGGAGGTCACTCCTCAATCAATACATAGAAAAATAAATTTAATCTTTAAAAATATTTTAAATATATGCTATATATATTTTATTAGTAACATTATTTGAATATAATTATATATATATATATATTTATTATTTATCATATTAAAAATTAATAAAATATATAATATATTATTAGATATATATATAATCTGATTTTATCTTATGAAACTAAAAAATTAAAATTAATAAAAATTATTAATTTATATTATTTATTAATAATTAGTATTATGGTAAATTGTGTCCGGTATCAGTTTAAACATGATTGGTTTGTTCTAAAAATGTCACTCACTAAAATAATTAAAATGTGTTCATACTTTCATGATAATTTTAAAAATTGATTCATAAATCCTTTGTGACCTATAAGAATTGGTTTCACGTCAATATGATAAATGATATGATCGGTATAGGTCAAAGTGTGTGTTTCGAATTAAAATTTTCATTTTAGTAAACAAACATATTACACACTTAGAAATGATTAATCTCATTCCGATTTTTGTGATTAATTAGGAAAAATATTCATAAGTAATATGTGACATGCAGGGAATAGTCGTACCTCAATCGGATACACGGTGTTACAAGTATGTCTCCAAGTGGATCTTTTTATTTAAAAATGACATCAATTTTAATAAAAAGTCATCTTACAGATTCAAAATTTTAGGAAAAACAATACTA
This sequence comes from Viscum album, assembly GCA_963277665.1. Taxonomy (NCBI): domain Eukaryota; kingdom Viridiplantae; phylum Streptophyta; class Magnoliopsida; order Santalales; family Viscaceae; genus Viscum; species Viscum album. The sequence goes on along the minus strand of OY728165.1, from coordinate 902,128,083 downwards.
TTCATTTCATACATTTTGTAAAATGATCAATGAGTCATATTTGATTTGTAGGAATCTGCTACACCCCAATCTAATGCATGGTGTGCCTAGTATGACTCAATGTGTTTGTTATCAATTTAACTTATGAAACATAGTTCACCAAATTTCACTAATTAAAAATCAAGGAAATTCATTTTATTTTGTGATATATACTATTTAGTCTCATGTCAAACGCATTCACGATTTCATATGTATGAGTTACAGTGTGTGTCTCTTTTTTAAAATAATATTTTAGTAAAGAGGACATGTGGAGAATAGAAAACTGAGTAAACACATTCATATTATTTATATACTTTATTAAAACCTTCCATATAAAATTGGGGAGTTGTAAGAATTATCCTCACAGAAATCTGATGCATTCTTCAACTAATATGATTAAAATTATGTATTTTTACATAAAACAGACTTCAGTTTTAGTAAAAATGACAACTCAACAACACAAATACAAGAAAAAGAATTCATATTATTTTTATACATTATACAAAAGGGAACGTCTGTCATTTTTTATTTCCAGCAATAATCCTCACATCAATCCAAGACACGATGTGTCCTGTATGACTCAATGTGTCTGTTTTCATTTTGAGATCTACATTTTAGTTCAAAAAGTGCAAATAATTGGTAACTTAGAAAACACACTCGGATTGTATTTTTAATTTTGGAAAATTATTCTTCTGAAATTTGTGACATGTTTTAATCAGTATCATGTCAAACAGACACACTATATGACTGGTTTGAGTCAATGTGAATGTTTCCATTTTAAAATGAAATTTTGGTAAAAAATAAAAGAAACATACACAAAAAATAGGAATAAACATTTAAAACATTTTATAATTTTGTAAAAAGCTACCAAAGTAATTTGAGAATTTATAAATTAGTGAAACCTCAATTTGAGGCATAGTGTGACTAGTATGACTCCAAGAGAATTTTTTCAATATATAAGAATCATTTTACTTTAAAACATGTATCATATCGCTTACACTAATCAAATGATCCATGAATTTTTTCTCTTCATTTAAATTCAATATATTGAAATTATATTTTTGACATATTTTATGTTTATTTGTTGTACTCTGTTATAAAAACACACTGCACTAGTGGGGTATTCTGCTGTAATATCTCACAATAGTATACCCCTTTATCAGGATATTTATAAGCATAGATAAATGATCCTTTTATGTGTGATTATTAAAGCGTTGATAAGTGGTCCATTATAAGAGCATGAGAAATTGCTGATAAAGATGATGGATTTTAACCTCACCCTAGTAGTCAACACATATCTATATCTGATAAATACCATTTTTAGCAATGTTGAATGAGTTTTTAAAAATTTTTTGAGAGACATCCTACCTTATGGAGCGGGTCTGAATAAGGTTTCAATCTAATTCCAATGGTCTTGTTTTGATGGATAACATAATAGGTGAGGACCCACCTCCTAGATTGGTTGTTTATTAGAATTAGATTGTTCCCTTTTGTGGTTATGTGAGGTTTCTTGTAGTACATGGGAATAGAGGATGATGGAATATCCTGACTTTATTTGGGTCATTCACCCAATTCTTACTATACTTGAATATTCAACATCAATATTGGTGTCCCGGTGTGAAGAGGTAGACTACATGATTAATCATGTGTTGTTACACATATCAACAGGTGAAGGAAGATCACAAATGCCCTTCTAACAACATAATAGTGTTTTTGTATGGGCGATCATCGATACATTTTCATGTTTGAACACTTTCTAACAACTTAATAGTAATTATCTATTAATAACATTATAAGGCTTTATATTCAAGAGATTGTGTGACTTTATGGTATTCCATGTTCTATCATTTCAAACAGAGATGGACATTTTTATTCACTATTCTAGAGGCAGGTAAGGTTGATCTACTGGGTCATTATGTTTCTTAGGAGTCTTTAGATAATTTATAACTTATTTAGACGGTATGGATACAACCCATGCTAAAAAAAGTCTTACATCAATTTTCATCACAGACCTCTACAGTTCAATATGGAATATGGGGTATCTAGATAGGTGTTTCTTATATTGGGTCCCAAGAGGATTCAGATACATTGAATGTTTCTAACACTATATATCTGGACTTTGGGTATTGTGGAGAGAGTCTGGCCGATAGCCTCCCTGCTACAGTTACCCAATATGTACCCCACCATATTTGATGTATTCCACATATTAAAGAATTGTCGATATCATTCTAACAAATATAATTCCTTTAATCATGACGATATTGATATGGAGGTCGATGCATCAATAAAGGAACATATAATATGTATTGTTGATCAGAGCACAAAGACTCTCTAATGCAGTTCTATTACTTTGGTCTAGGTGCTATGGAAGCATCTATGCATATAGAATGATATGTGGGACTAATAGGATGTTGTATGATTGTAGCAGCTGGATGGTTTTCATATAATGTTTTATCACCCTCAGGATGGAAACTCATGGATAATTCGTCTTAAATAGAAGAGTATGTAATGTATTATATTTATTCAAAGGAACATGATATTTTATTAATTTCTTTGGAACATTTAATGATTAATATGGGTGTTATAGTTTTTTTGATGGATAGTAATAATTCTATATCACAAGAAAAATAAGAAACATATCATGCCCCATTGTTAGTTTAAATTGTGCCGCCCAGTGCACATGGTTTCTTTAACAGTGCAGTTTCATGTAGTAGGGATCCAAGATCCACACGGTTTCTTAGACAACATACGAGGGATCCCACATTCCACAAGAATCATTTCATAGAAATGTTTTATTTATAATTTTCAAGGGTTATTAATAGTTATGAAAATTGTGCACCTAGCATGGGTGGGGTTCCCCTTTGAGCCGATTCCGAAACATGGTTGGTGCGCGGTTTGGACCACCCTACAACCAATATTTTCTCCCCTATTTATGGGGGGATTTTACCATTTTTTCCATAATGATCGTAATTGCCAAATAATATCTTATCCCACCATTTTGTATTATAGTAACACCTCTCCCTCTCCATTGAATAGTCATCTTATTCATCTCTTAGGTATTAAGTTATGTTGTCAATTCATCAACAATGTAGATCAATGTCATATCCATAAAATATTATGATGTAATCTCTACAATATACATTGTTTTTTATAGTTTTTTTATCATCCATTGTGATATATATGTTTAATATCATTTTCCACATTTTTAGGGAATTTGATAATTCATCCAATAACTCTAATTCTAGCTTGATACAGGGGTTGATGATGGATGAGAAAAACATTGAAGGTACAACATAGGAGGTATAGTTCCTTCTTACTTATTGTGTTTCATTTTATAAAATGAGACATCTTTCTAAAATCCATACCACACCAGATATACCTCCGTCTTCCAAAATAAAATTCATTTTAGTTTCATTCAATGTCTATTATGACCATAGTGAGAGTAAAATAATCCTTCTGGTTGATCACCTTGATCTAAACCACCCTAATGGGTGTTTTCAAATATTGATTACTTTTTGTTGTTTTATATTATTTTCTAAACATCCATTTATGTTTGTTAAATTATAATTAATAACTTGATTAAACCAATTGAATTGAATTGAATAGTGAGCTATGAGTTAGGCCCTACACCTAATGTCATAAATGGTTTTCTTAGTTAAATTCATTATCTAACAAGAAAAATCAGTTTTTCACAAATTTTTTTATTAAATGTCATGGTTTTATAAACCAAATATTACCATCACCTAGTGAAAAGGGAGACAAAAGGGGGTTTTACCTAAGGATTTACTTGGAATGGATCATAATGCCTTTTGTTAGAATTTATTAACAAATTGTATTTAAATCGTGGTTGATACTAGCTATTCTTGGGATGGCATTACCATGCATGTTATATTTTACATCCAGATTAGTGAATCATGTTTTATATTGGAGACCCCATGTATGATCATAGTGGAGAAATAGTTATAAAATTCCTCGAGAGAGATTCAAACCCTACATTAGATAATAAGGAGAAAATCAGATTTTGGGTCATGAAGTTTTCACACCATTCCTGGAGTGAAATTCTAATTTCATTTTTGGTTCAACTAGGATTGAATAATAATATATTAGTAATGTAAAGAGCCATAGAATGATACTTAGTGTCCCATGAGGACTATAATGAAAGGATTAATTGTGTATATTATTAAATTCAATGAATAGTTTTAATAGTAAATGATCATTGAAATTATGATGTTTGTGTTTTGTAAACCAAGACAAATAAAATGTTTGGGGACATTTCATATAATATATATTATAACTACTCACTTATCTTATGCAAGATCCCTTGGTTTAGACACACTTCCTTAATCTGATGTAGGTAAATTTATATGGGTGTCCAAGATGATCCTAGTATGATGGTCTTGTTTTATTATTTTTTTCTCATATTTATTATTAATGGATTAGAGTTAAATTTTTGTTGCATGATAAAAATTGATCGATAAATTTTTGGTGGTGGACTAATGAGTATATCACACACCGTTATTAGTCAACCTTTTATACCATTGCACACATCAGAATTATAGGAATTGATTAAAGAAAGAGGATGGATTCTAATGCTTGGTTTATTGTTCTTGGTTGTTGTATGAGAGAAGAGTAATGATCATGTTCTTATGATTCTATTAGTTTCTGTCCTATTACATTTGATTTTTATATTTACAGCATGTTTCATATGGCAATATCCCATGTTTCCATTCAAAAAAATTATATCTTCATGTGCATCACCATTACATTGAATCTATTTATTCTTTATCAGGTCAATGTTGTTCATTATCTTTCTTGATTTTTATTTTTTTTCACTAATATCAATCTATTGATAATATTTATGTTACGGTGGGTTACAATTACGGTAATATATTCTCTTCTTATATTATTTCTATCATATAAATAAATATTTATATTAATTTTACGCACTAGGATAAATGTGTTAATAGTCACCATATATACACCCCATAGGCCCTCAGTTTATGTTAGTATCCTATTGAGCCTGAGGAGGCACACATGAGGTCTTAAAAACTATAGTCTTGGGGCATCGCTATGTAGAATTTGGGGTGTGATGTTAAACACATGATGAAAAATGATTCAAGTCCAGTACATCTCTTTCATTATCATATTATGATATGATATTGTTTCTCACATGTTCTAGTATTTTATTATTCTTCTATAGAAATAAAATATTTGGACTTCAAATAAGTTATCATTTTAATGTGTTTGGAATAAATTCTCTTGAATGACATATTCATGATGATATAACTATGATATCTCAAATATTATAACTTTTGGAAGTTTGATATTACATCTAATAAAAATAATTTTGGTAATGAAAATAATAATTTTCCCTTCTAATTTTAGGAACAGATTTGTACATTTACACCTTCATTGTTTCTTGACTACCTAATCCAAATAAAGCATTTATAAATCATAGTTTTATTACCATTTAATATACTGATCGACATACTAAATAAATAAATTATTCAATTTATGGTAAATAATAGATTTCTAAAATTTCAAAAATCTGTTAGAGAAGCTTAAATAATTCATTAAACTATATAGTCAGTGTAAATATTGGAAAAATACTGTTTCAACTCATCTATTCAAATCCTTATCAAAAACATAAATAAAATCATAAACATTATTTCATTAAAAATAAACATTTATAATCAAAATCATCATCAAAAAATTATTTTCCATTATAATAATGTAATGTTCATATACAGTCTTTTTGTAAAGTAACATTTGATATAAACAATAACTATAGTTTGATCATTGTTCTAAAATTATTTTGGTTCAGAATGTACTATTTCTCAACAAAAATATTCTTTCACTCATATTTATATAAACTAATGAATTCAATAATTCTATTTTCTTCTCAATTTTAATCTATAAATATCTCATCCTTCTGATCTTTATTTTTCTAATTTTTATCCTCTAATTTTTTTTATTTAAATGTATTCACATTAGTAAAAACATCTGATATTTGTTATGGTATGCTTTCATTATATTGAAAATAAAAAATTTCATCACATATTAGTCCAAAAAATGAATATCTATCCAATTTTGATGCCTGGGGTTTGTGGTTATTATCTCTTCCAATTTTCTAGTAATGAAACCGTAGTTTTATTATCAAATTACATTTATTCATCCTGATATTTAACCACATTATCAACATTAATCCTGATTATATTCCTTCTAAAATTATTCAATTTTAATTTTAATCTTTCAAAAGTCTATCCACAGTTCTACCCTCCATCTGTTTTGATTATTTTAATATATAACACTCTCCATAATTAAACATAAAACATATCTACTATAAATATTTTCCTTTATATATGTATTATATTTATTCAAAATACAAATACATTCATAAATAAAATGTTAAAAATATATAAAATAAATTAAACAAATGTTTCTTTAATACCATTTTTTTATTTGATGAAGCACTATAAACAACTCTCATCTCAATCCTCAATTAATCCATATCCTATCTCATGGTGAGGTTTCTTGACACTAAATAACAAGATTTAGGAAATGATTGTGTAGTTATATTATCCATTAGTGGAAAATAATTTTTTGGACATGATATTGATACCCCCCTCTCAATCATCATCTAAGATTTGAAAATCCTAAACATTTAATCATCGATTAAATGATAACACTATATTAAAATTTATTAATGATAGTGTATGTAGTTATAAATATACTCCACCATTGATAATATAAGCCAATACATAATATAGATTACATGATACCATTCTTAGTCTAGTAGTTGATAGTGAACATTTGGCGTTAGCATAAATTAATTAAACATTTCCCTCAAAATAACATTATTGAATAAAAAATCAATTTTATATTTAATTTAAATATGATAATGATTAGTATCTCTTCTAGAATCTCTTTCCATGAAAAAATGATATTGAATATAAACATTCTTGGATCTTTAATGTTTCAAAATAATTTTTGATTTATTAGATTTAATTTGATTATCTGAGCTAATTTTCATTGTATTTTCACCATTTTCATTATATATTCCTTCTGAAATTACATCCACAAACTTTTTATACATTACCCTGAAGCCTAAACATATTATTATTTAATTTCATTCAAATTAATTAATTTATTTTTACTATTATAACACCCAAATATTTCACCAATGAAGAGTGGTCCCCCATATTTGTATTTTCAATAATTAGAATCTCTATTCTATCCATCGTTAGAGTAACTATGTAATCTCAAGTAATTACATTTTCTATACATCTTCCCAGAATTTGATGTCCCATTAAAATAAATAAGGATTGTTTTTGTTTGCCTCTATGATTCCTTTGGATTACTCTATTTTCTTGGTTTAAATGTTATAGTGTAAATTTTTGTGGTCTTTATGTAGTAAGATGAAAAAATTCAAATTTACTGTGAAAAGTTCTCCTGATTTATAATTTTCCTAGTTCCATAGTTACTTAATTTTTATCCAATTCTATTGGGTTGGATAACATCCATTGATTCATACATGTAAAAATTTATTGAATATTTTCATGGAATAATTTTTATAATGGAAGATGGATCATTATTTCTATTAAAATTTTACTACCATCGTGAAATTAAATTCATCAAAAAATGACATATCGATGTTCCACTTTATCGGTTAAACAAATTCTTCTAAATAATTATCCTAATAAATGACCAAAAATATTTTATCAATGTAAACAATGAACATCATTGTACATCTACTCATCTGTTTCAGATTTGTGTTTCTACCAACTTTTCCATTCTAAAATTTCATCTTATTTATAAAACTATAATATTTTATGTTTCTGGTATGTTTTTCTTCATTCAACCCTTGTAATGGTTATATTTAAATACCATTGTTCAATTATTATATATTATTTACCAAATAGGTTAATCATAATAAACTTCTTATTCAATTTATACATTCAATAATATTTTTTTAACTATTATTTGATACACATTGTAATTTTGATGATAATGAAAAACCAGAAATAACATGATGGAGTCATTTATTGAATCATTATTCAAATATTATTTAAAATAAATACCTTCAACCACTGAATATAAATTTCAATCTATCTTAGTTTTTCTGATACATTCTACCTTTTCATTGATTTTATTTCTGAACACCAATTTTTTCATATAATATTCTTTCCTTCTGATTGGGTAACACAATTCCAGATTACATTTTTCTCAATTTGATAAATCACTTCATCCATCACATTTAACCATTATTTATGATCAATATTGAGTCAAATGGTTTTCCATATACAAATTATATTTTAATTTTAAAATAAAGAAAACATTTTTTTAACAACTGTATTTTATTATAATTTTTATGTCCAAAGACATTTTGAATTTTTTTGAAGAAAATATTTTATCTAGAAAATGAAAAAATACATTTAATTGGATGAATAAAAATTTTAGTTATATTAATTATAATCCATAAGATAGATTTATCCAAATCCATGAAATCGACTAAGTCTGATCCCTCATGTTGACCATGTCTTATACATAAAATGAACTCAGCAGAGTCCATCAAACAAATAGGGTTTAATCATTCAAACCAATAGAATCTAATATATCTAAAGAACAATTAACTTTCCATTATAAAAACTATGTTTATTCCTTTGTGTTAATTGAGTGTTATTCATCGGATGAATTGAGTTTGATTCATTATATGGGCAATGTTTGTTCCAACAGAATAAAATTACATAATCAAATAGAAAAAAGGAATATAATTTATCAGAATAATAACATTTATAATTAGATGAACAAAAATTAATTTTATATAATAAAATAAATTTTATAGTATTGTGATGATTCTATATAAATGGAATTGTACATATATATATAGAACATACTAAGTGACCTTGATGAATCTAGTCGGAGGCCATTCACTCTAAATCCAATAATCATGGAATATGAATATTGAATATTATCCTATAAATATAGGTAAATTGTTTGCAGTGGGAGAATCTTATTTCTAAAAATCAATAGTTGTAATTTTTAATAAGTTATAAAAACATGTTTCTTGAGCTTTATAATCCATTAGAGAGTTTTTCATAAATAATCCATGTATGGAATTTAATTTGAGTGAAAAAATATTCCATTTTAATAATTTATTATGATATGGTTTGATCACGGTGTTCTAGGGATGGTAAGACAACTCAATCCTATCATTGTGATAGAGGGGTTCTAGGATTAGAAATTCAGAGCTTATACGGATCATTGTGGTTGAGTTAATTTGTCTTAGAAAATGACAAAGGTTATAATTCGGTTAATATTTTGGATACCTTAGGTAATTCCTATTGAATTATTTTACACTCAATATGAATGTGGTATTATATATATTATAATTTTTCTATATTTTTTACTTTAGTACACTGTAAAATTTTATTTTTATTATTTCTAATATCATTATTTCCACTACACTTTTTATACGGATGGGTTTGTTCTGTAAACTATATTTATTTTAATCTCTGATTATATAAATTGTATTAGTTTTAATTTAATATAGATAAAATTATGAAGACAATATAAAACTATTTCGATTGATAGAAAAAAAATTGAAATGGGTTTTTCAGCCTAATTTTTAAAAAACATAATTTCCCCACCCTACTATAGCCCTTTATATACTATTTGATCCTACATTTGGTATCATGAAAGGTTATATTACATAACATGTATGTTTCTACCTATTTATATTAATAATGTAAATATATTAGACAACTATTTTAATAAACTACAATTAATAGGTTTGTACAAAATGTTTTTTACACTTTTGTGTATGTTATAGAAACAAAAACTTATGATTTTTAAATATGAAAGGATTAAATGTTGGAATTCTTGAAAATATTAATCATATAAGCCCACGAGTTTCTGATGGTTTTGATTATGATTATTTGAGAGAGTGTGTGAAGGTTTTTGTTACTAACAGTATGATAGATAACTTTGTTATGATTAGATGGAATTATCAATTTCCATAGAAATAATTTTCTACTTTTATAATTATTGGGAAGATATAATGTCAAATGAAGTGTCATGATACAAATATATTATGGTGTTCTATTATTATTATAGTCTTTGGTCATATTTTTTCTTGTGATGTTGTAAATATTATTAGGAATAGGATGGAAACTACCCATTTTAGAAATTTAAAATTTATAGAAATAACATGATAAATGATTACAAATGATTATCATGAATATTATTTCTTCACTAGAGAAACTATTTCTAAAGCCCATGAAATATTTTTGAAAATTATTAATAATTTATTTTATATGGGTGAAAATGATCATAAATTGAAGATTTCAGTTGAAATTATTATAGATAATTTGAATTCCGTGAGGGAATCCATGAAAACAACTCTTCAAAATTCATAAAATATTGGTATGATCTATTATTGGTTTTGATTTGGTCTCTTATACTATATAAGGGATGATTATAAATATATGATAAATAGAAGACAAATAAAAATAGGGTATATTTTTCTTCAAATTCAGTAGTTTTTATAAAACTATAGTGTGTAGAATGAATTTAAAAATGTTAAAATGAAACTAAAGTTTGAGATGATATAATGATTAGTTCTCTTATAATGTTTATGAATATGATAACTGATAATTCATAAAGGATTAAAACTATAATTAAGAATAATTATTTCAAATATAAAAAAAAGAATAATTTTCGGGACAAAAGTGAGAAAAATAATTATTATGAAATGATGTATTTTTATTGGAAGATGATTGGTCAGATTAAACCAGATTGTTCCATGTTTAAGATAAAATAGTTTAACAAAATACATTTTAATACAATTACAATAATTTATAAAAATATAATTGTAATAGAATATGTAAAGAACCATACACATGGTGTTCTATTAATGGTGAAAATTCTTTAGATTATTATTTAGAAAGGAATTTGTATATTAAGAGAATATTGGTTTCTTAACTAAAATTCTGATGTGTAATAATATTTAATGGGTAAGGTATATTTTAAAATTATGAACAATGATACATTGAATACTAATTATATTTATATTAATAAAGATAATAATTATATAAGAGTTTATGAATAATCGACTTCATTATAAGATAATGACATGTTACCTTACTTGGATGAAGTTTAATGACTTTCTCAACATTAAAAACACCAAAAATTCAGGGTTTCTAAAATACATGATGCTATTGAGAAAACAAAATTCCAAAGATAATTTATTAATTTATTATATTACTACTGAGACACCCAATCTATCAAAAAAATTATTGAACTATAATATTAAATAACTAATTTTTCAAACGATATAGAAAAAAGTTACTCTATAATAACTTTGTTGGGGATAAATTTTTTTTCCTAAACTAAATTTTGAATTTCAATTATGAAAATGATACTATTAAAATTTAAAAATAGTAATATGTTTTTTAATAAAATATAAAAAATAATTAATCCTCTTTGGGATGTATTTGGAATGTATTTTCTTATAAAAATCAAAATTTATAAAATAACAATTTCGTTCTAAATAGTGCCCCAATTTGTACTATATTTCAAAGTGGAGGAAATTATAAAAATAGTTTTTCTTGTATAATGTTTGATATGTATTATTTAAAATAATAATATTTTTAAAAATAATTGATATGATATTAACATAGTAATATATATGATATATGAATTCCAAACATTTTATTTTTTAATAATGTTAAACCAATGTGGAGTTGGGTTCCAAGATACTAATATACATACTTTTATGAAAATAAAAAGTATACCAACAAAAATAATATATGGGACTTGGATAGTGTATTATTCAGGAAAATGAATTGGTGCAATAATTTCATAAAAAATATTATTAAAATTATATGTGGAAAATGCACTTTTGGGGACAATTCCCAAAGAGAATTTATCATATTTTGTAAATTTGTTTTTATTTGAAATTATTTAATTTCAAATGTCTTAGTTTATGTTAGACTTAATAAATATCATATTTGAATATTCCAATTATGTGGTTTGGGGTATCATTTAATATTTAAGAATGATAGACATATGATCCATTGTTCAGAATATATTTTTATTCTATCTTAATATAAGCATGAGAATATATATGAACATAACATGGAATACTGTAAAAGTGACGATATAACATGAATTAGTGTAATGTAAAATCAATAATTTTGTTGGAATATATGTTTAAAAAACAACAGTGATAAATATTTACCTAAACATTGTCAAAATGACTAGATAGTGACATACCACCACTTATGAATAGTTCATCTAAAATCTACTATCCTTGTAAAATTGGAAAGAAACATGAGTCATTTTTTAAATATATTAGTGAAAATTTAAATTACGAAACATTATAGTTAGGGTACATAGATTATTTGATCCCACAGGATCTATTTGTATTGTTGGAAAATAATTTTTATATATTAATGTTTTTGAATGCACTATATTTATATGGTTCAATTTTCTAGAAAACAAAATCGAAAGCCTTTTAATTTTTTAATTATATAATATCGCTTGGAGAAAATGAGGAAAACATATATTTGAAAAATATTCATATTGATCATGTTGGAGGGTTTATAAATTATGATTTTGAATATTTTCATAGTAAGAAGATTGTAATACATAACATATCCTCACATATAACTCCATAAAAAAATGTTGCATTTTAAATAAGAAATAAAATTCATGAAGATATTAATAGAACCATGTGGAGTGAAGACTCAATTTCTAATATTCCTTGGCATGAAAATGTTAGTTTAACATGTTTTAATATATATAATGTTTTAATAACTGATTTTATTACTAAATAACATAATTATTTATGTATAGATAAAATCCAAAACATTATTCCATCAAATTTTCTTGGTTGAAATGAATTATTTTTGAATATAAAGGGAAATCTATATAAATTTTATCCAAAATTTAATGAATGAGTATTTTTAAATAATTCTATCAGAAGTACAGATTATTGTGTTTATAATGAAATCTCATGTAATATCGAGGATAATGTTTATGTAAAGTTTTATTAAATTGATCATTTTTTTCAAATAACCTAAACTCACACCGTTAGATATGATTTCATAAACAAATTTCAAACCATTATTTTAAATTTCATTTTTTGAGAGAGAAAATGAATAAAATTTTCATAAGTTTCTCCCTTAATAATTTTGTAATCATATTGGTATATAATGTAGTTTTATAACCTTGATGAATGAGTTGATCTATATAAATCATCTTAGTGATAATATTATTGATGATGTAGTTTAACCTAATAGAATTTGACGTACCTTAAGAAATGAAATTGAACACTGTGAATTTTTATCACAATTATACATTATGAATCCTAATGAGGCTCTAGGTGTTACATATGGTAAATATTTATTGAGGACTAACTCAGTGAATTTGAATGGAATCATGTATACAGATTAGATGAAAGGCATAATGTTTGACATGTTATTTTTGTAAATTAGGTTTTTAAAAATAAATTTTATAAAAATGAAATAATAGTATGAATAAAACTAGACATGTTGAAAAGGTTTATAATAACCATGTATCTATATACTATAAATAAACTTATGTTCATGGAGAAAGACATCAGAATATATTTATGCTTTTAGATTATGTAGCATATTATATTTTCCAACATCCTGAAACGGTCATAACATTTGACCTTAAAAAGGGATATGTATAGGATAATGTTATTGTTTTTCTACACCATAATTTGAAAATAAAAATTTCTATATCATGTATTTAGGAATACTAAGAGACTTTTTGTACAATAAAAAACCCCATATCCAACTATGGAATATTAATTGTTTATTTTATAAAAAAATTCCTTGAGTTGTGGTTCAAAAACTTTTTATTAAAATTTTTTAAAATAACACCCGCATAGTAAAAAATTATTTTCATGACATTATATTTTGATAAACTAAAAAATATCTTATAGATTTTATAATAAATAAAATTAAATATTAGATTGAGATGAGCCTAATGGATGAACTTTCTTTCTCCAATTTTATATTTCTCAAAAAAAAGAGTACTATATCTCAACATAATAGTATACAGGATATTACATAGAGATTTAGATATAAGTACACTAAAAATATTAATACTCCAATTAAGAATTAAATTATTTAGATATTTATGAATCTAGGAAACCTATTGATCAAAATATCATTAAATGAATGATATGTGGTTTATTGTACATAATATCTAGTTATACAGATTTGATGTTTTCAAAATTCTTATATTAAATATATTTTTTACTAGGAATAATCCCATATAAAAGATGTAAAAAAATTTATTATATAGGAATTATGGATCATGTCTTGTTTAATTCATCCAGAAATTATTTTGATACTATAATTTTCTTGGATTCCAATTTTAGTGTTTGTGAAATGGATAGAAAATTTGAATATTGAACATTTCTTTTCAATGGATAATAATTAGTTTCAAGTCAATTTTGGAAATAATGTTTAATATATCATTCCAATATAATGAATAATATATGGTGATTATATGTTTTTGGGGTTAGGTATTTAAGATGCAAGACATACTCATTAAATTTGTCAAAAAAAATTAATAATAATACAATTTTTTATTATAAAAAAGTTCTGTAACTACATATAAAACCATTAACATCACTCAAAAAGATAATAATAGAAACATAAGACACCATTTAATTTGATATCACACTTAAAAAAGTGGCACCATTGAACAATTCAACATAATGAAATAATAACATTTTGATATATTTTTGAAACCCATAAATTATAATATATTTTAACATATTAAACAAAATAAATAAATGATCAATAAAAATGATCCTTCATATTTACTTCCCATTTAACAATCTATTTAAAGTAATAAGTTCATTTTCAAAGGGGTGTGAATGATTTAATGGGTTTAAAATATCATTTATTATTTATGAACATTATTCTTTTAACAATTTATAGTTTTTCTAACATAGAGTATTTTCCGGGATCTGTTGTGTTTCTAAAAAAAGATTTTACAAATTTTATTTAGTTTTTCTAAAATAGTTATATTAATAAAACATACAATTATTTTAACACATTGGTTTAATAAAAAATTACTATGGTTTATAAAAAAATATTTTTTCTATATTTTATAGATTTTCTAAAAAACTATTTTTCCAAAAATATTCCATTTTTATAAAACATTGGATTTTAAAAATAATTATAGATTGAATAACATTGGTTTCCTAAATATTTATTTTTCAAAATATTGTTTTCATTTATGTAAATTATTTTGAGAAATATTAGAAGAATAATTACTAGAAATACATCCTAATAGAATGATTCTATTTTACTCCATGATGTAATTTATTGATATGTTGTTTTTATTTTGTTCTATTACATTATATTTTATTTCTCATACAACATTTTGTTTTCAATGAATTTTACAAAAAAGTCTAGAAGACATGTTTTTTTTGAAAATAATATATTAATAAAATACAGTAGTGGTTTAGAAATTATAGTTTGTTTTCAAGAAGAATATAATCCTTCAGAACATAAATTGGTTTTATTTGAAGCTGGCATATTTCTAGAAGTCAAAGATTATCCTATTTTCAAATAAATATATCTTTTGTATACCACATCCTACATTATTTTCTCTCTTTGGTCTTAACACATGTCTCTGATTTTCTTATGTGCCTAATTTTTTACATTTCTCCAGATCAATTTTTAGTAATATATCTTCAAATGCATATATTAAAAATAGAGAAACTAAAAATAAAATGATAATAAAAAAATAATTTTATGATAAGAAATATTCAAGTTTGAAAGAAGCTGTATGATATCGAGGATGGGAGATGTTTTAAATTGAAAAATTAAAATTGTTATCTTCACTATTCATTTATTGTGATCATTTTTCTCCATTTTCTTTTTTAGTTGAAAAAGATAATTTAGATGCTACACTTTTAGTCATTTTGGTGAAATCTATAAGAAGAATACTCTATAATTGGAATATGTAGTGGATGTCACATTATTTGGAAAAGCATATACGGTTATATAGAAACTTCTAAAAAAACAATTTCAAGAAGTCACATAATAATATTTATATTATTCATTCAATTTAAAAAGTAAAACATTCTTTTCATTTATTTTATGATACTATTGTCATGGATCTTTGGATACAGGGGTATATTACCACATAAAATTAAAAATATATATGTTGAAACACTTAGATATCTATGTCATATACATTCTAGTCAATATGATGTAGTTTAACATGGAAAATATTTTTTTCCAATAAAAGTTATCATGAAATATTTTTCAATGTTAATGATATTATTATTTACAAAATCATTAGAATTATGTCTATTAATTATACTTTTGTGATGAATTTTAATAATATTGAATTATCTATAAGATAGAAGATTCCCAAATTAGTGAAGATACTGTTTCTTGAATGATGTTAGTATTTATCCTTATGAAAAAAAAATTTAGAGAAAAATTGGAGAAGGACATGTCTGATTCAAATGTAATTTACATAATGGAAAAGGTGCATGAAAAAAAAGGTATGATGGTTATTCTCTATTGGGTTCAAAGAATAATGTTATGATAATTCCTGATGAGATCATTAAAGATCTCATGAATCAAAAGGCTTAAAAGAATCCCAGTTATCTAGCTTTTGGTTTAGAAAAATTAATGGATTTGGTATTAATGGAAAGTATATTAAAATAGTTATGGCGTAAGAGAATAAGAAAAATAAGAAATGGATATTAAATAAAGAAGAGATCATGGTGATTTAGATAAAAGGTATAGAAAAAAAATCATGTAAAACCAATATCCTTATCTCATTTATCAGTTTCCTAATTGATCCCTTCCATGAATTCTCCTAAGTCAATTTTTGATCAATCTATTCCAAAAAATGTTGTGAGAGTTATAACAACAATTATTTCTTATTTTATTATACAATATAGAAGTTAGGTTTTTGAGGTAGAAATTTGTTTATCAGAAAATGTTCAAGATTTAGTTCATAAAAGTGTGACGAAATATAATGACGAGGCTATAATAAGTGATGAAAATATGGAACATTTTTTTAAAAATAGTTAGACGAATATTATGAAAAATCATCATAAAAATAATTATAAGTGATTTCTTTTATGTATTCCATAATCTCCACAAACTATGTGAAATATGTTGACTAATAATATATAGGAAAATAATAATTATCTAATACAGTAGTACATAATTTATAATCTCATACATGGATATAAGAAAATGTTTTGTCTAATAAGATGGTTGATGATATTGATATATTGAATTCTGTGGAAGGAAAAGTAAAAAATGATATTGGAATTTCTTGATGACATGTTATTGAAGTGTTTGGAGACTCTACCCATTAACCTAAAATTAATACTATTCAAAGGGTTGAAATGATATTCACCTATTTATATTATTATTTGAAAAAATATTTTTGACTCAATTCATTATATATCATGTATTGAATCTCATTTTATGTACATTAAGATTGGGTTCGATGTCTTATAAAACACAAATTCCAAAAAATAATATTCTGAAACAATTTTTCAAAATGATATTGCATTAAAATATTTCATAGAGGATTCAATGGAAGAAATAATAATGATGAAAAATGATTTTAGATCATCAAAAAAATATAATTTTAATTAAAATTTCATGATGTTAATTTCAATGTAATTAAATATTAATCATTTCATATTTCAAACTATTTTGAAGAATCATCTTCTTTTGTTTTTATGAAATCAATGCTTGTTGATGTCTTGTATAATATTGTATAGTATCTACATAAAGAATTAATTTATCTAAAAATGAATAATTTCTCTGGAAGGATATTTTTTATAGAAATTGAATGTTGAGAACATGGGATTTCAATTTCACAAAGAAGAGGTTCTCATGTTGAAGAAATAGAATGTTAACTTCAAGTGTCTGATGATATTATTTCTATGATGTAATCATTAATAGTAGAGTTATATATCAATTAATATGACATAAAATTACGTATTTAATTATGGTAACTTTTCATAAGACATAATGAGTTTTCTTATCATTTGAACTCTTCATGGAATAATAATCATACTCTTGGTAAAATATTTTTCATGAATGAATCATTTTATATATATATTCAATTGAATTATTTTCTAATCACTATTTTATTTATATTGATTTTTTTTAATTTAATATTTATGTTTCGTTAAATTCATTATAGAAATACCTTCCTGTTAAATTTTACGTAATTTATTATTGTATATAATCTTTTAAAATGAAGAAGTGGGAGGATTTATTACTGATGATTTCTTAGATTTTATTATTTTATTAATTATCCAAAATATATAACATATAAATATTCTTGAATAATAATGGGATTCAATGATAAGAGAGATTTAATAAATGGGGAGAAGTGTTTTAAGAAGAATTAAATAGTGATGTTCTTCACTACGCATATAAAAGATATTTTATTTTTTTAAAATTTACAATTTTTTCCTTTAAATGACATTTTTCTCAATTGGAAAATGGGGTTACAATTTTGTTTATTGTTTTATTTTCTACACTTTCTCAACATATTTTTTAAAATTTGTATATACATTCATAAAAAAGTACATTATACTAAATTTTCAATTCCATGGTCTTTTAAAATGTTTTTATACAAATTTTTTGGTTATACTGAATGAAAAAAATTATTTAATCATATGAATATAAATACTATATGACTTATGAATGATCCATCAGGATGACTGAGTTTGAACCATCATATTGAATTTGTCTGATCTATTGGACTAACTGAGTCTGATTCATCAAGTGAACTGATTCTGTTCTATCTGATGAATAGTATTTGTTCCATAAAAATAATAGTTTTTGTCTATCTACTGAATTGAGTATAGATGATCATTTTTATAATCTATATCCTATTAGATAAATAGTTTTTTTCCACCAAAGGAGCTGATTCTGGTCCATTAGACAAACTTATTTTTATCCATCCCAGAAATAAAGAGTAATTTTTTGGACTAAATTAGTTTGGTCCATCATGCTTAATATAATATATTCAATTAAAATAATAATGTATATAATTGGATGATCAAAAAAATGTCTACAAAGGAAAATAATTTTTATATAATTGTAATGATTCAATAAAAATGAATCTAGCTGTAGATATACATAACACGCTAATATTTCATGTTGGGTCTCATCTAAGGATGTGGTCACCAAATCTAAAAATAATTTAATTTTACCATTATATATATTCCTTTATATTTAAGTGAATTAATGGTGGTGGGGGATAATTCTTTTTTCATCGTAACATGTATGAATTTTACTAATTTTAAACATCTTTTTTTTCAAGAACATTGTAAATAAATCAATATTTTTTTCAAATGAATTTGAGAGAGGATTGTAAATTATTTAATTCATTTTTGATTATTAATCACTAAATCTTATCTGGCTCTATCGATGGTTTTCTAGGAATGGAATAATTCTAAATTAAATGATTGTGATCAAGGGATTCCAAAGCCAGGATAGTATGTCTAATTATGATATTTTCAATCTTGGAATTTATTCATAATGAAATATAGTGTAACATCCCAAGTAAGTAATGAATAATAGATATATTTATCTATGTTTATTAATTAATTAGATAATGTTTTAGAGGCTTCAAATGGAAATAAATACAATCTTAAGCATGGAATACACTATTATTTTTTAAAAGATTGTTTTACTGCCTTTTGATGGAAAACCATTTTTAAATCTATCTTTTGACTATTTTATAAGCTATGTTTTTTAAAATAAACTTATTCTTTATGATTGGGACATCAAAATTTACTTTGTGTGAATTTTTGATATTTTTCTGACAATGTTCATTTTTTTATGAATAGTGAAAAATACTGCATTTTACATCAAAACTGCTTTTTAATCTAATTTATTTATATGATTAGATTATATTTTGAATTGGTTTTAAAGTTAAATTAGAATATATTTTTACCATTTAACCCAATGGTGGTCGTTGGAATCAATTTCACTTTGAAATTTGACTTAAACTAGTGTCAATCTTTTGATACTTATTGTTTCATAAAAACACGCTATTTGTCATGACAGCGGGAATTATTTATTAAATTAATTAATGTAACTTATATGATTTGAATTTTTAAAAATAGACATCATTTTTCAATTCAGAGTATCAAATATATCATAGGGTGAATTTTTGGTAATTTTCTGAAAAACTTCAATTTATGATGAATAGTGAAACCACTAAGTGGTACTTATAAAAACTGATTTTTCATTTAAATGAAATTGTTCCATCTTTGTGTTTTGAATTTAAAAAATCCAACATACATGGTTGTCATTAAGAAGTAAAATGTGGTTCAGGTAAGAATAACGTTTTAATAAAATGAAATTACCTAGACACATGTACTACCCTTATTGGATGTGTCATGGTCGACCAAGAAAATCCATGGGTCAACTTGGGGACCCCATGGAGCCACTTTGGTTGGGAAATGACATAAATAACTTTTTATTTAATGTAAAAGTAAAAATCACACAAACATTAGTTATTTTACTAAAACAATTTTTACATGGGGTTATACAAGTTATAGTTCTGACTATAAATATTCATTAGAAATATTAAAATATTTCCTACATCATAGTATTTTTTTATAATTTTTAGACATTAAATAAATTAAATTTTTTATGACATCATGATGATGCAGCAGTGACCTCATTATTTAACGATTTAAATAAAATGGAAAGATAATGTAAAATATAAGACCTACACATGGCCAAAACCAATTGGATGAGTGTATTTAGAACCCTTATCACTTTATCCTCAAATTATATCAATTTGGGACCTTTTGAATCAGAAACTCATTTTAAAATAAAGTAACTTATCTTTACTTTCCAAGAGTGCCCCTCCTCTCCTCTTATAAAAGGCCCCCACCTCTACCTCCTTACCCACACGTCCAAAGCCTTTGGCTCAGCCAAACCCTGCCCATTTTGTCTCTCCACTTACCTCTCTTACTCCTTGAAGCCTCAATTTGGGTACAAGTCTTCCCAAGGAAACCTTTGAGCTCAAACCAAAGTGAGTTACCCGATTTTAAGGTAATGTCTTCTTTTGAGTCCTTTTGTTTTATTTTGATTCTCCAATCCCATAAAATCTTTTTATTATTTTCTTTTGTAACAAATACAATATTCTCAATATACTAGGATGTTTTTATAAGATGTATTCAAGCTACACTTACACACACCTACATCTAATGGTTAAAGGACATACTGTTTCCGTTGATGGTGAATTTATGCCTCCCGAAACGATGATTGTTCATCATTATTTTAACACATTCAAAGGTGTCCATTAAGATGTCACTATATTTATATATTATATATAATATGTTTATGTTTTTTTTAAGCTTCTTTATTTTTCAATTTGAGCATACCTTTATGGTTTCCATTATGGGTAAACGTGATATCTTCATTTAAGAAAGCGCGGACTACCGCCCTCTCAAAGTGATTTGATTCGTTAAATACCATATGTGGGACGTATAAAGGATGGAACTATGATATTATATATGATATTATAATGGAATTATAAAATACCTTTATATAATTATGATTACATTCTATAAAATACGAAATAGAAATGAAAGTAGCGTTCATGCGTACGTATGGCTTACCGTCTCGATGAACAGTGCATTTAATTTCTTACCTATAAATGATTATGTAATATTATAAATGCATGAATTTACTCGATATATAAGGCATATATTATATCCACATCATGAATACCATTCTGTATATAATGGATACATTAACAACTTATAATTATAAAGGGTTTATTTTTGACTCAAGTACCAATGATCGTTGAAATGACCGTTATTAACTTAAATAATTACATAGTGTTCATGACATGGTAATAAGTGATATAAAAGGAATAATGAACTTGAAAAAGGTTCTTAAGAAAGTAGAATTTAACTCAAGTTTATTATTCCAGACATTAAAGAACGATCGAGTCAAGTCGGACCCGAGGTATGGGACTTCGTCTCAATCTCCTTTCATTGAGGCATATTTTGTTTTATACACAACCTTCTTTTATACGGTGTATAAACCCCTTTGAATTTTACGTTTATCCAAAAGGAATCATTTTTATACGAAGCCTTTTACTAAACAACAAAAGGAAATGTTTTTGTCGTACATATGCGGCGACAATGACTTCTCCACCGCCGTGACCGTTATTTGAGTTTTGGCTTCTTCTATAAGCCATACCTTCTTTTTAAAAGAAAAATAAATACCATGTTTTTATTTTCATTTATTTTGGTAGTGAAAATGGTTTTCATAATGTTTTTATATCAATTTTTTGTATTGATATCTTGTGATTGAAAGGTGGAAATTTTATGTTTCCTTTATGCATGTTTTATGTGATACGATTATGTTGAGGTTCTTGGGAATTATTACAAAGACGGGTGGTTCCATGATAAACTAAGGGTGGGTGAGCCCGATATAGCTCTCCAATGCATTGGGTAACGCGAAGGAGTGAAACATTAAGGTTTCTTCGAAAAGATTTAGGGAATATACTTTGATGGGTATTCCAAACGTAACCAAGAGGGTTACTCCCTACGTAAGAATGTTATGAATGCCTCAAGTTACCTTTATGTCTTATGATTTCTATGATTTATTCATTATTTGATGAGGTATGTTAAAGTGCTTATGTTTTATGGGTAAAGTATGATTCCATTCTTATGTATATATGTACCCATGTTTCCTTTCCATATTTTTATATCCCTTACTAAGCTTTTTATGCTCATCCCAAGTTTTTTTGAAATTTTTTTCACAGGTCAAGGGAATGGTACATGATATGATGATAGTGTCAAGGAAGTGTCAAGAAAGAATCGATGTTTTATTTTAAATATGTTTCCATTGATGGGAAAGAAGAATATTATCTTTATGAAACCACTATGTTTATATGTGGAATGTAATTCATGATTTATGATCTAATTTTCTAAAACTCAAAACCCGAAAAGATCCTCAATGTGGAATCTTTTAATAACTCAAGATTAATTAAGGTTTAAGGCTGGGGCCTTATAGTTGGTATCAAAGGTCAGTTTAGAAAACTTTAGGAGTTAGAATTCTATTAAATGATTATCCAAAAATATTCTATTTATGGTCAAATTGAAATGATATAGCATTTAAAGATTACCATGTTGCTTAGCCTAAGATATTTTTGTGATAAGAATGGGCATTCATAGAGGAAATAGAACAACTTTTCTAGGAAGGCATATAGTGGGAAATGACCTTTCAAATCAGTATCCTGAGATGGTCAGAATCAGAACTGAACAGTTTGTTGTAGTGATGGCTCAGTTGACTCAGGTGGAAAATGTTGGTTTTTTTTATTATTGATATTCTGGTGTTTTATAAAAGTAAAGAGGAGCATGAAAGTCATTTTTGGGTTATCTTGCAAACCTTAAAATAAAATAAACCGTATGGAAAATTCAGCATGTGCGAGTTTTGGTTGCAACAAATTTCATTCCTTGGTCATATTGTTTCTAAATATGCGATAACTGTTGATCCTGCAAAAAAAAGGTTGTTGAAGAATGGCCAAGACCTAGAAATGTAACTGAGATTCGTAGTTTCTTTGGTTTGGCAGGATATTACCGAAGGTTTGTTAGAAATTTTTCACGGTTATCTAGTCCAATGAATAAGCTAACTCGGAAGGGTGTTAAGTTTATCTGGACAAAAATTGTGATGATTGTTTTCAGGAATTGAAAAGAAGATTGGTGAATGCTCCATTTCTGGCACTACCTTCCAGGAATGTTGAGTTTGTTATATACAGTGACACTTCATTGAAAGGACTTGGTTTCATCCTAATGAAGAATGATTAGGTAATTGCTTATGCTTCATGTTAGTTGAAAACTCATGAGGTATATTACCCTACACAAGATATGGAATTATCTGCTGTTGTTTTTGCTTTACAAATTTGGAGGAATCATTTGTATGGAGTAAGGTGTGAAATATATACTGATCACAAAAGTTTAAAGTATATATTCACTCAGAAAGAGTTAAACATGAGAAAGAGGAGATGGCTGTAATTAATCAAGGATTATGATTGTACAATTCATTACCATCCGGGAAAAGCAAATAAAGTGGCTGATGCTTGGAGTTGAAAAAGTAATGCTTCATTAGAAATGTTTTGTTTGGAACATGATCATTTGGTTAAGGATTTGATGAACTTTGGCATAGAAGTTGTTGATGCAGGATGTTCTTCTATTTTGTTTCAGGTATCAGTGAGATCATCTCTATCAGATAGAATCAAGCAATCACAGAATCAAGACCGTGAGTTGCAAAAAAAGGTAGAGCTGGTTCAGAAAGGTAAGTTTCCTGAATTCAACATTGATAATTATTGTGTTTTGAGATTTGGGAAGAGATTTTGTGTGCCCTGTGATTCACAGTTGAAGAGAGAGTTGTTATGTGAATCTCATAGTTCACCGTTTTCAGTTCATCCTGACAGTACTAAGATGTACAGAGATCTGCGGGAGTATTACTGGTGGGATGGAATGAAAAGAGATATCTCTGATTTTACTGTGAAGTGTTTGACTTGTCAGTAGGTTAAAGCAGATCGACAATTACCAAAAGGGATGCTTCAGCCTTTACCAGTGCCAAAGTGGAAATGGGAGAATATATCCATGGACTTTGTTATGGGATTACCGAAGACATCTTGAGGTAATAATGCAATCTGGGTTATTATTGACCGCTTGACCAAATCTGCTCATTTCCTTGTTATACAAGATACTTTTTCCCTAGATCAACATTTCCGTTTGTATCTTAAAGAGATAGTCAGGTTACATGGAGTTCCTCTTTCCATTGTATCTGATCGTGATCTCAGGTTCACTTATAACTTTTGGAAAGGCCTTCAGAAGTCGTTGGGTACTGAATTAAATTTTAGTGCAACATTTCATCCTCAATCAGATGGGCAGTCAGAACGAACAATTCATACCTTGGAGGATATGCTACGAGCATGTTCTATGGATTATCAGAGAAGTTGGGACCAATATCTTTCTTTGGTTGAATTTTCATATAATAACAGTTTTCATTCCAGTATACAGATGGCACCATTTCAGGCATTATATGGGAAGCGGTGTTGAACTCCAGCTTTTTGGGATGAAGTGGGTGAAAGGAAGTTGATGGGACCAGAATTGGTAGAAGAGTTGGCAGAAAAAGTTCATATGATACAGAAACACATGAGAACAGCTCAGAGTAGGCAGAAGAGTTATGCAGACAACAGGTGGAACGATCTATCTTTTGAGGTAGGTGATCATGTTTTCTCAAAGTCTCACCATGGATAAGTGTGATGAGATTTGGTAAGAAAGGAAAGCCGAGTCCAAGGTTCATTGGACAATATGAAAATATGGAGAGAGTTGGATCAGTTGAATACCGGGTGGATTTACCTCCGAGTTTATCTCAGGTACACAATGTTTTTCACGTTTCGATGTTGAGAAAGTATATGCCAGATCCATCTCATGTTTTGAGTCTAGAGGTAGTTCAGCTGGAAGAGAACCTATATTATGAGGAACAACCGGTCCAGATTTTTGACCATAGGGAGCAAGTGTTACGGAATAAGGTGATTAATCAGGTAAAGGTTTTGTGGAAGAACCACATGATGGAAGAGGCAACATGGTAATCTGAAAATGCAATGAGGGATAAGTACCCCCATTTATTCGATAAGTAAATAAATTACCGGGACGAAATTTTATAAAGGGGGGAAGGATGTAACATCCCAAGTATGTAATGAATAATAGATATTTTTATCTATGTCTATTAATTGATTAGATAGTGTTTTAGAGGCTTAAAATGAAAATAAATACAATCTTAAGCATATAATACACTAATATTTTTTAAAAGATTGTTTTACTGCCTTTTGATGGCAAACCATTTTTAAATCTATATTTTGAAAATTTTATAAGCTATGTTTGTCAAAATAAACTAATTCTTTATGATTGGGACATCAAAATTTACATTTTGTGAATTTTTTGTATTTTTCTGACAATGTTCATTTTTTTATGAATAGTGAAAAATACTGCATTTTACATCAAAACTGCTTTTTAATATAATTTATTTATATGATTAGATTATATTTTGAATTGGTTTTAAAGTTAAATTAGAATATATTTTTACCATTTAATCCAATGGTGGTCGTTGGAATCCATTTCACATTGAAATTGGACTTAAACTTGTGTCAATCTTTTGATACTTATTGTTTCATAAAAACATGCTATGTGTCATGACATCGAGAATTATTTCTTAATTTAATTAATGTAACATATATGATTTGAATTTTGTAAAATATACATCATTTTTGAATTCGGAGTATCAAATATAGCTTAGGGTGATTTTTTGGTAATTTTCTGAAAAAAATTCAATTTTTGATGAATAGTGAAACCACTAAGTGGTACTCATAAAAACTGATTTTTTGTTTAAATGAAATTTTTCCATATTTGTGTTTTGAATTTAAAAAATCTAACATACATGGTTGTAATTAAGAAGAAAAATTTGGTTCAATGAGATTATAATAATTTTTTGGTGAATAGTAACTTATTAAGTTTTTAATCGCTATTAGAGGTAATTAGTGTAGTTTAAGGTATGAATAATGTTTTAATAAAATGAAATGACCTAGACACATGTCATAACATTATTCTATGGGTCATGGCCGACCAAGACAATCCATGGGTCAACTTGGAGACCCCATGGAGCCACTTTTGTTGGGAAATGACATAAATAACTTTTTATTTAATGTAAAAGTAAAAATGACACAAACATGAGTTATTTTACTAAACAAATTTTTACATGGGGTTATACACGTCATATTTTTGACTATAAATATTAATTAGAAAGATAAAAATATTTCTTACAACATATTATTTTTTCTATAATTTTTAGACGTTAAATAAATTAAATTATTTATGACATCATAATGATGCAGCGATGACCTCATTATTTAACGATTTAAATAAAATGGAATGATAATGTAAAATCTAAGACCTACACTTGGAGAAAACCAATTGGATGAGTGGATTTATAACCCTTATCACCTTATCCTAGAATTATATCAATGTGGGACCTTTTGAATCCGATACTCATTTTAAAATAAAGTAACTTATCTTTAATTTCCAAGAGTGCCCCTTCTCTCCTCTTATAAAAGGCCCCCACCTCTACCTCCTTACCCACACTTCCAAAGCCTTTGGCACGACCAACCCCTGCCCATATTGTCTCTCCACTTCCCTCTATTACTCCTTGAAGCCTCACTTTGTGCAGAAGTATTCCCACGGAAGCCTTTGAGCTCAAACCAATGGGAGTTACAAGATTTTTAGGTAATGTCTTCTTTTGAGTCCATTTGTTTTATTTTGCTTCTCCAACCCCCTAAACTCTTTTTATATTTTTCTTTTGTAACAAATACAGTATCATAAATATACTAGGATGTTTTTATAAGAATTATTCGAGCTACACACACACACACCTACATCTAATGGTTAAAGGATATACTGTTTCCGTGGATGGTGAATTTATGCCTCCCGAAACGATGATTGTTCAAAATTATTTTAACACATTAAAAGGTGGCCATTAAGATTTCAATATGTTTATATATGATATATAATATGTTTATGTTTTCCATAAGCTTCTGTATTTTTCATTTTGGGCATACCATTATGGTTTCCATTATGGGAAAACGCGATATCTTAATATAAGGAAGTGCGGACTACCGCCCCCTCAAAATGATTTGATTCGTTAAATACCATATGTGGGACGTATAAAGGATGGAACTATGATATAATATATTATATTATACTGGAATTATAATATACCTTTATATAATTATGATTACATTCTATAAAATACGAAATAGAAATGAAAGTAGCGTTCATGCGTACGTACGGCTTACCGTCTCCATGAACGGTGCATTTCATTTCTTACCTCTAAATGATTATGTAATATGATAAATGCATGCATGTACTGGATATAGATGACATATATGATATCTACATAATTAATACCATTCGGGATATAATGGATACATGAACAACTTGTAATTATAAAGGGTTTATTTGTGACTCAAGTTCCAATGATCGTTAAAATGACCGTTATTAACTTAAATAATTACATAGTGTTCATGACATGGTAATAAGTGATATAAAAGGAATAATGAACTTTAAAAATGTTTTTAAGCAAGTAGAAATTAACTCAAGTTTATTATTCAGGACATTAAAGAACGACTGAGTCAAGTCGGACCCGAGGTATGGGACTTTGTCTCAATCTCCTTTCATTGAGGCATATTTTGTTTTATACACAACCTTCTTTTATACGGTGTATAAACCCCTTTTAATTTTACGTTTATCCAAAAGGAATCTTTTTTATACAAAGCGTTTAACTAAATGAAAAAAGGGAATGTTTTTTTAATACGTATGCGGTGACAACGACTTCTCCGTCGCCGTGACCGTTATTCGAGTTTCGACTTCCTCTACAAGCCATACCTTTTTTTTAAAAGAAAAATAAATACCATGTTTTAATTTTATTTTATTTTGGTATTGAAAATGGTTTTCATAATGTTTTTATATCAATGTGTTGTATTGATATCTTGTGATTGAAAGATGGAAATGTTATGTTTTCTTTATGCATGTTTTATGTGATACGATTATGTTGAGGTTCTTGGGCATTATTATGAAGATGGGTGGTTCCGTGATAAACTAAGGGTGGGTGAGCCCAATATAGCTCTCCAATGCATTGGGTAACGTGAAGGAGTGAAATATTAAGGTTTTTTCGAAGATATTTAGGGAATATACTATGATGGGTATTCCAAACGTAACCAAGAGGGTTACTCCCTATGTAAGAATGTTATGAGTGTCTCAAGTTACCTTTATGTCTTATGATTTCTTTGATTTATTCGTGATTTGATGAGGTATGTTAAAGTGCTTATGTTTTATGGGAAAATATGATTTCATTCTTATGTATATATGTACCCATGTTTCCTTTCCATATTTTTATATCCATTACTGAGCTTTTTATGCTCATCCCACGTTTTTTTGAAATGATTTTCACATGTCAAGGGAAAGGTACATGATATGATGATAGTGTCAAGGAAGTGTCAAGAATGAATCCATGTTTTATTTTAAATATGTTTCCATTTATGGGAAATAAGATTACGATCATTATGAAACCACTTTGTTTATATGTGGAATGTAATGCAAGTTTTATGATCTAATTCTCTAAAACTATAAACCCGAAAAGATCCTCAATGTCTAATCTTGTAATAACTCAATATTAAGTAAGGTTTAAGGCTGGGGCCTTATATATAGGAATTAAATTTTTGTTAAAACTATTTACACCATAAATAATTTTCATTAACATACATCACAAAATAGGTTAATGTGTTCCTTTTTCATTTATATAAATTATTTCAATTTTACCACAGAAAATTGTAATGGTTTTATTTTTTATGTTTACATGTCATTATTCGCACTTTTCAATTTTATATCCACTAATTAGTTTTGTAATATACTTTTTATATTAGCTATTAATATATTGATGTTATCAATTTGAAGTGAATATGTTTAAAACTATGAAATAATCTACAAATTCTTCTATATGATATCTATAATGTGTTATTTTTTTGTTAGTTATAATTTTAAGAAACTTCAATTATACCCCCCACATTTGTCTAATGTTATACACTTCAGTTATATAGTCAGCAACCTCTAAAATAAGTAATGATTCCACACTTAAAATATGTTATATATAATTTAAAAACCACTCATTCCATATAGTTTGATCAAATGATTCGGGATTTTCATTTATATTATCATGTTTTCCATCTTTTCATAATGTCTTACATTTACGTATTTACTAGACTAATCAAAATTTACCTATACGTGGTTAGACCATCTCTTATCATCCATATCATTAAATTATTTATAAGTTACCATTCTACCTTTTGTTAAGTCATCAACTTCATTTTCAATATATTCTTTGAGGGTGGAATAATTTTTAAATTATTTTATATTAACGTAATCATCAAACTTATATATTCATTTATTATAATATTTTTAACGATTCTATTTGTTGAATATCCCTTCAAAACACCACATTCTTTTATTCATAAAACATTTATAAATTTTGATATTTTATTTTCAATAATCATTGACTTTATAAAACCATAATGTATTTCATTCTAGGATTCTACATATACCACATCTCTATGGTGTCTTTTTTATTTTAGTATAAGATATTATCTATTTTGAACACATCCAGTTTTAATTATAATATCTCTCTAGAGTTCTTTTGAATGTTTATATTTATTGAGTATTCTACTTCTAAAATCATCTGTAAACTATTTTTAAATTTTTTATAATTTATTTTTTTTTCAGAGTGTATGGATCATGATACTAGTGATTAATTCTAGGTTTATTTAGGTTGGACTCAAAAATGTATTTTATGTGGTATTTTCTAGTATTTATTCAAAACATTCAAATATATACAACAATATAAATCTTAATCACCCTTATAAATATTTAGAAAAACACCATATATATTAATTTATGTTTCATGAGCATCACATTGGTAATTCAAGAAAAATATTCAAATAATGAAATCATGTATAAATTACCCTTTTTTATTTATGTCTCATTTGTCAATTTAGTTTGGAATGTATAAGACCAATTGGTATGGTGGACTAAATTTTAAATTTCATATATATTCCACTAACCAACAATCTTTCTGAAATTTCTAAATGTAACATCATCATTCATCTTAGTATTTGGTAAGTATAATATTAAATATTTATTTGAAAAATTTTAACCTACATTTTTTCCCAAGTTGACAAAGTCTCAGTTTCCACCACTTATTTTAATCCTCCATACACTAATAAAATTATTTAATTGGACAAGTAATATATAATATATTACCACTAGATTTTTATCTATAGGTAAATACATTACAGTCTTTCAAACACTGCATAATATAAGAATTATTAATGAAGATAAATTTATTCCCATCATTGCAATGATAGTTATGTGTAAGTATGTTTACATATGTCCATCATCAAAGGGAAATTCCATTAAATTAGTCTTATGAGGATCAATATTAGCCACCATAATTTCACTGATTATTAATGAACTATCACATCTAAAAGGTGGATTATCCTTCCTCATGTTATTCAATAAAAATTACTATATTTTCTCCTAACCATTTATGTGGGGGTAAAATACACTATTGGCTATCCATGGTTTATATTTTTTTCATGAATTAAATAAGTGTAATGGATAAAAAAATATATGTTTAATGTTTTTTTCCTGGATTATTTTTACTTTCAGTTGCTGGTAGTATCCCATGGATCTTTTTTCATTCAATATTTTCAAAAAATGGATATTTTGGTCGCATTATTCTAAAATTCCCTCTTTCTAGTCTAATTGATTTTTCTATGGATATTTTTTATCTTTTTATTACTTTTTCTTTTGTATCATTATTTTGATTTAATGTCTTATAAACTTTTGATACATTGTTACTCCCATTTCTTCTTACCATCTATAAAAGTGAGACCTTTTGTTCCAATAATTATCCCATTTCTGTTTGGAAATATGACATCAAATTTTGTTTAACCTATATCTTCAATAGTTGTTTGTTTTTTACTTAGATAAGTTTATTGGGATATATAATATGTTAAATCATATGGTTTACCTTGTTTTGTGAAATAAATATTCAAGTTGATACTTTTAACTTCTATAGAGTTGAAATATTTATCACATTTTATCATAAATTAAGATCACATATTATTGGTTCTTAAATCTACATAGTTCATAAAATTATTAGACAATTTACATTTAGTGGATTTATATTTCCCTTGATTTTTTGAATGGGTTATTTCTATAGAATGAGATGTTTCATATATAAGGAATTTTTTTTTGAAATTATCAATCATCTTTTTCAAATAATTTTTGACATTGATATATCTTGATTATTCTTACAAATCTCATATTTCATAGAACTATGTTTTTAATCATTTTCATTACACATTTTCAACTATTAAACAACTATTAACATCAGGTTTTTATGTTATTCTTTGAATTTTCTTCTTTTAAAAGTAATTATTCATTTTCATCATTATTCTATTTCACTTTCATTCATTAATATTAATTCCAATTTCTAGAGATTTTTGTTTTCATCAAGTTTAATTAGGTTCTGAAGATAGAAAATGGTTAGTATAATTATATTCATTATATTCCTCTTCCCATCTTAAATTATGCTAAATTGTTTAATTTATTCAATGAAGGTTCTGGTCATAATCCAAATATAATCTTCCAAATAACTCTATAAAGTATAATCACAATCTTTATATTTACTTGATATAATTATTTTTCTCTTTTTTATGATCATTTTCATAATTCCTATGGAGTGTTTAGAATCTATATAATTTTTACACCACCCTAATATTTTTATTCAAAATCATCAATATCATATTCTCTATCTTTATTATTAATATTGTTTATTGAAACAATCCTAATCCCTCCACTCCTAAAACACTTTATTATTAGGTTTCCTTTTTAATATTTTTATCCTTTACAAACATTCTTTGTGTCAAAAAAAAGAATCCATGTATTATCAATATTATCACATTATTAATCATATGATTAATTATAGTCCATCACCTCATCTTCTAGATATTTTATTTTCATCTGATTCATAGAATTTAAATCCATATTCTTTTTTATATTATTTGTAAATAATGTAGATTTATGCATCTCATATTAAACAATTATGTTATATAGTTTATTAAGAAATAAATTATATATGTTTTATAATGTAGATATTTTAGGATCAAACCTATCTATAATATTCTTATTACTTTTTTAAAATAGTTTAATCTTTTTGAAATATCTTAATCCACACATGTTTTTGAAAATTTCATTAAATAGAATTAAGTAATAATCAATTGTTTCATCTTACATTAAACTCATTTATTCAAAATATCTTCTTCAGATATAAATATTTTCTTCCTTTAATTTCACATTCCCCTAAAATATAATTTCATGTTTATCATATTTTTTTGTCATTGTAAGGAGACCCATCAACATCATATAGAATATATTTCAAAATGGCATATGATTAAAAAATGATCTTTTACATCAATCCAAATATTTCATTATTATGAAATGACATAAAAGAATATTCCCCCATGGATTGAAACTATAAAGTAGTTTCATCTATAAATTTTAGTCCAAAAGACATAAGATAATGTATCATTAGTTTTTATCATCCATGCTAATTTTTTTCATCCAAGGTAGGAATAAATTTAATATTATTGGTATAGATATTATCCATAACATTGAATATAAGGATCTAAAAATGGGAATAAAACATTTCATTTCAATTTAATTTTATAGGAATATATTATTCACTATGATGGGGGGTCGGTGTTATTCAGAGCTAATGTTTAACAGTTTTCTCCCTAAAAAAATTGTATTTTTTAACATATTAGGTGTTCACTCTTCCCAGATTTATAACTCAATAAATCTAATATTCAAAAATACATAAATAATTAAAGGTGTAGAATCTTTTACAAGGTTCATTCCTAAGGTATCTACCAAGTCCCATCCATTTGAACACCCATAGATCCACATAAATATCCTATATAATTAATTTTAATACAGAGGAGATGAATCTAGTTAATATACTTTTGTCTCCCATTAGGAAATTTTACTATTTAACAGTAGTTACATGAATTGATTAATCTTTTAATTTATCAAAATATGAGAAATTTAAATTTTGATCACGTTTTATTCTATCTATAATAAATTCATTGGAACATAATTTACATTATGTTATAGATCTAGTCAATAATCATTGTCCACTTACTAAATTCTAATGTTTCCTCTTTATAAATATATCTCTAGAATGAATATTTCTCTATGAATCATTTATTTTTATGAAAAAATGGTCAAACATAATAACAATGTTTCTCTACCACTTAATCAAAAACATATTATAACTAAAAAATGTCCTTTATAGTTTATATACTATTCCAAAACCATAATAGATATGATATATAAGAAATTTGAAATCCTAAATTGTAATAATATAAAAAATATTGTTGAGGTAATTGAAATCTTAATGAAACTCTATTTTCAATATAAATTTCCACGAAATACAGCATCAAATAAACCTTTAAAATATGTGCAATATTCAGAGTTTATCTAAATCTAGTTTCCACAGTTTGTACGAAGATTCCTCTGATAGAAAATATAACTCCATGACCCTAGTTATCCAGAGTCTACACATTATTATATAACATTGGAATGATCAAAAAAGATCCAGTCTAAAAAGACTGATTAGTTCAGTGGCTTAGGAAGTACTAGATAAATTCATGAGGTTTACATCTCATCATAATATGGAAAAATACAACAACATTGTTTCCATAGACAACACTTAGATCACATAGAATATCCCTGTAAGTCAGTCATAATATACTTATTTTCATCCCATGAAAAAAACATAGAAAGGGGTGAGCTTAGTTGCTTAGTAAGGATAAAAATATAGCAGAAACATTCATAAATAAGCATAAACATTTTAGAAAATGTATAAAACTAAAGAAAAAGACTTTTCAACATAAAAATAATCATTATATGGCAAATATGATTCAGAATAATTTCATTTACTTACTCACATTGATATTCTTCTAGTCGAATAATTACAAGCAATATGAATAGCCACTTTCATAATGATGGAATGCATAATGCCGGACTTTTTTAACCACATAGTCAAGGCCTTGTGCCAAGACTACAAATATGATTTTGTCAAGGCCTTGTTCCAAGACACTAGTTTGTATCATTAGACCTACCAATGCATCAAGGAGCTATAGAGGGCTCCACTTGTCACATTCTTTGTCCAACGCATTAATCACATTAAAAGGTTTCACCATAACATAAACATTCATATTAAAATTAGCATATGAAATGTCAATAATTTATCCATAATCACTGAATGGTAAAAAAATAACACATCCACAGTCAAACATATAACAAAACATTAAATACAATATGTAAGATTTGTATCATAATAAATCAACTTCAAACAAGTTGATAATCTACCAATGGTTGTTGACATAGATGAAATAAAACAATTTGAAAGAAATTCCTCTTTCAATTTTAGAACCATTTAATAGAAAACATTTATTTTTCAAATATTCTTATAATCTTGTAAGGGATGATTTGACGATCCTATAATGGTGTAAAATATCCACACACACCGTATAAGAAATAAAAATACATTCTTACCATAATTGTTCTGAAAAGGCTATAAAGGACCTTGTTTGGAAAATGATGAAAATATTCATTTTTAAACATCTTATAAAAGTCAAACAAGGGTATAAATGACTTTAACCCATAATCTATAAAATAGTAATAATGTTTTGAAATACATTATTAAGAAACATGGATGTGGATGATAAAGAGGTCCGAGTAGATACTGACATAAAAAAAACCTCGGATAATAAAGAGATTGAAAAATAAATCCTTACCTTGTACTTTTCCTTGGTCGAGGGTAGGTTAAACTCTTATATAATTGTAAAATAATTATTATTAAATTATAAAAGAATAATATACATTAATAGGATTTCATATATGATCTTTTAACATTTTTTTTGTTAATAATATCTTAGTATTATTTCCGTTTTGGGTGTTAACTGATTCGTATTCCTTTATATGCATTATTACGTAAGTAATTTTTGTTAGGGATAGGATGTATCTTATTCATATTCAAAATTATATTAAGTATTATACATAATTTTATTCATCTGGTGAAAATTCGTCTTGAATGGATATGATGGGAAATGAATCTCAATGCGTTCATTGATATGGTAATCCAAACGTACCCACGAGCGAAAATATCATTCTTTTGATATTAAAATAATATATAATTGGATGGTATATCATATATACAGAATCATTATCATTTTAAATTTATTATTTACATTAATTTTACATCATTATTATACCCATGAAAATAATAATGTATTGAATAACAAATACACCACGAAGTGGATATGGTAAGTCGTACGTACGCATGTATGGTGACATGTCATTCAAATGTTGGATAAAATAATAAATATTGTTGGATCATATTTATAATAACATCATAGTGTATATAATCATCTAGAGTTATTATTTTATATTGTAAACAACAAATAGGATGTGGAATAAAAAAAGGAACTTGAAAGAGGTGATGAAATATTTACCTCTTCTTCAGGTTCTTAAATTTTATTTGATCAAAAGGGATCATTAGGATGGGTTTCTTACTAAAGGATGGCCTATAGGATGAAAATAGGATTTTTGAGAGGGTATTTGGTCTGGGTTTGGCCGAGACAAATTTCTTTGAATGTATGAATTATATAGAAGAGGAAGCTCTCTTTTATAAGAGGGGTGATGGGAACCTTAGGAAGACATAGAAAATGTTTTTTATAATAAAATAATTTTCTGTTTATAATGGCTCCAAATTGAATTATTTAATGGATAAGGTGGGGATAGGTCGAAAACCACTCAAAAATTAGGTTTTAGATTGGTTTGTGTCACTATATTAACTTTATCATTTAGATTTAACTCTTATTTAAATAGTTTGACATTTACAATGTCACATTGTATTTTTTATATTATATGGTTAATAAACATACTATAAACTTCTAATCGAACCTGAAGTTATTCAATAATGACATATATAATATTATTTATGACATATTGATGAAACATAGGTTTTTAGGAATAAAATATCAATTAATAATATAATATTTGTTTTAAAAACACTTTATATCAATTTTGACACTATTTTGTATTTTGTTTTTGCTAAACTCATAGCAGAAATATTACATGGAAAATATTTCTTCTAACCAAACCAAACATATCATATAATCCTAGAATATATGTGTAATACATTAAATTTATAACATTATGTTTATATTTATATTTATAATATCTATTATTTTAATCTATCATTAATACATTAATTACTGAATCATCATTGTGTCATAAATAAATTTAATTAGTTAATTTCTAAAAATTATATATATAATACCATCACATTTTAAATATGTTTATCTTCCTAATTAACATTTATTGTAGACATTATCTTCTGTATAACACTATATTGATAATGTTTTAGTTATTAACCATTGATTTTTACGCTTTTAACTCTTTTTTAAATAAAATATTAATAAATGTGGTAACCTAAACCATGTGGACCAAAGAGGTTAATATTTTATTCCTAAGGTTTTTTTGTCTAATTATAATTATCCAATATAATTAGGACATGTGTTAGTGTAATAATAATATCTTTTTTACCCTTATTTACCCTATTTACTTTTAACCGTGGAAAATAAAAGAAGAATTTTATTATTCGCCAAAAATTATTTTCATCTTATTGAACAAAATTTTACTTACTGATATCAACTGTGTCTCTTAGATTTTTGAAATTCAACTCACAGAAGCAGTAAAATTATGTTTTATGTAAATCTTTAAATTCTCCTAGGAGGTGGGTAAAAGACGGTAAAAGGTTCAATAAAATATTTATATATCTAAAATTATTATAAAATTAATCAAATGATTTAAATTGAATTTATATGGGTATTATGTATCTATTTTGACCTAAACTAAATTTATATGAAATAAATTATTATTTAAATTAAAATTTGGTATAAAATTATAACTCGGGTTTTATCACTATTCCTCAAAAATTGAATGTTTTCAGAAAAATTACAAATATTCATCCAAATCTAATTTCGATATTCCAAATCAAAAAATGAAGTCCATTTTGAATGATAAAATTTATTAAATTAAAAAAATTTGGTATTAATAGTCATAACGGCATGTTTGATTGGTTGTGGTGTGTTGGAACTCAAAGTTTCATACAAAACATGCTATTGTGTTATTCAAAGAGAAGCATACCATGGAAGATTGGGGTGTTATAGTAATTTAATGGCTGAAGCATGAGTGACCATATGGAGGTATTATAAAATGTTTTGAGATGGATAAATTGATGTGGTGACATCAATCATTGGATGCCGAACTCGGTAAGGGATTTGTTGTGGTTTCCAGGATTTTTATCTCCTAGAATATCCTTCAAATAGGAAAGTAGGTACCCTTACATCTTGAATACTTTTAATAATTCTGATAATAATATTTTCTATGATTCTATTAGGCTGGTTGAGTAACCAAATCAATTTTTCTATATTGGCTCAAGGTCTTTTTTGTTATGTGGTATTGACTCAATGAGTGTGAATCATGGTGATAAAAGAGGTGATGAATGGTCTAGTAAACTATGGTGTATGTCGATCCTAAGAAAAATGAAATATCTTGTTTGGAGATAGAGGAATGATTCCAAATCTATAGAGGAAAATATATATTATAAGGGTGTTTCTTCAGCATCCCATTTCTATTAATGTGTAAATCCCGAAAATGAATTATCTATGTTGGTTTTTTGGGGGAGTGGGTGAGGTTCATCCATGGATCCTTTGGAAAAATCCAAAATATTATTATAGGATGGGATTAAATTAATTATTATCTTGAATACCTGTTCTTGGGTGCTGTTTAGGCGGGGACAGAGATCAATGTCTACAGCATGGTCTTCGCTTTTCCTGTTGGACCCTTTGGGAGGAGAAGACCAAGTATAGAGAAGGTTTTTAGCATTCCCATATATTTATTTTGGTGTGTGCTATGTTAATAGTGAAAAATATATGAGCATTCATAATGGTGTTTATACTCAAAAAGGTAATGGAGGATCATCCTAGTAGGTTTCATGCACAAGAAAATCACGGCTAGTCACTAGGGATGGTGGGTCAACTGGAAGGACCCTTTCTCCCGGATTAAGATGAATGTGGATGTATCTTGTATGGATGGATTGACTTGTTTGGTTTTATAATAAGTGAAAATAATGGATCATTTATCATTGAATTTAGAACATTTTATAGTGAGGACATGTCAATAGGATTTGAGGAAAGTGCTATCGAAATCGAGATTATGCTTTGCTGGAGTTTCAATATTCCGATAAAAAATGTGTATTTGGAATCAATTTTCATGTTTGGGTTGTTGAAAAAATAGGTTGCTAATCTGTGGGATTTAATTTATATCATCATGAACTATAGCACCTTACATAGAAAAGGCATTGATATTATTCACACACTAAGGGAGGGGAATGATGCAACTAATTCTATCTCCAAAAAAGGTATTCATGGTCAATGACTGATATTGTAACCTAGTATGGGTTCCTTACCCTATTATTGAAAGATTATTACTATAGGTTATGTACTAGTTCTTCATCATTTTCATCCCCAATGAGATGGGATTCTTAGTACACTGCATGTTATTTGCATAAAAATTTAACATTTAGTTAGATGAAGAATAT
Organism: Viscum album; assembly: GCA_963277665.1. Taxonomy (NCBI): domain Eukaryota; kingdom Viridiplantae; phylum Streptophyta; class Magnoliopsida; order Santalales; family Viscaceae; genus Viscum; species Viscum album. Next base: position 902,088,628 of record OY728165.1, on the reverse strand, counting down.
GAATAATTTAAATATTTTCACTAAATATATTAAAATAAATAATTTTATTCTGATATTATGGTGATTAAATCAGAAATAAATCATGAAATTTCTTATTTATATTATCATTTACATATACTTTAAATTACGGTATTTTACAATTTAAAAAAATTCATGTAATATAGAAAATCACATTAAATTTAACAATACGTTTTTAAAATATTTATAATTCAACAATTGAGTACATTTTATAAATGTTATTATCTATTTATGATAAATTTAATTTTTAAATAAAAATATCTTTATTTCTAAAAAACTAATTTCAAAAAAAAACTTATTTTACGGAACATTGAAAAATTAATTATGTTTATAAAAAATAGTCTTTAACCATAGGGCAAACAAATATTAATTTATGAATCTATTTTATGACATAAAATTTTATTTTAATTAATTATAAAAAATTTATATTCGTAAATAAACATTTATATTTCATAAAAATACAAATAATTATTTCAACATTTTTAATAAAATAATTTCCTTATTCCATGATATAAATATGTCATATTTTTTTTATAAAATACATATATTTTATTTAAAAGCCTCATAGTTGAGGTTACTATTATATTTCTATAGATTCATTAATTTTGATAAAGTCCAGTTATATTATATTAAATTAATATTTAATTTAACTATTTATTAGCAAAATGAATACAAATTATTCTATAAGTACCTAGGTAGTTACACAATATATTACAATAAAAAATGTTATGGGACATAAATAATTAATTATAATTTGTTCAAATGAATAATCATTCCTAAAAATGAAGTAGAAGAAAGGGGGCATGAAACCATCATGTAACGATGGTTACATGAATGATATATTACATTGTGTATGAAATTCCATAGGACATCCTCAAAAAATGATGATGGATTAAATTATTGTCATAAAATATATACCCAAGAACCATATTTATATAGATTAAATTTTCTACACTCCATTAATAATATTTAATTATTTATATTTGAGATATGTTTCGCTTATATTGTTTACTCAGGATTGTTTGGTTAATTTATTCATAAAATATTAGGATTTTTGACAATATTCAATGGTTTATTAAGATAAATTAATTATCTCTAACTTTTTTTAGATTTATTTCCTTATTTATCTCATTAGTAAATTATAAAAACAATTTGAAATTTTATCCTAACTATATCCAAATTAATAAAGGTTCCTTGAAAAATCTATTTAAGGTGATTAATGTTTCAATAACCATTTTTTAGTTTTTGTACATATATATTTTAACATATTATAATTTCATAATATAAATAAAAAAAATCATTTTTAAATAATAAGTAAATTTTTAATTTTATCTATATGTGGAGGTCATGAAGAATAAAACATATTGTTTGTAGAGGTGACAGTTAGCACACACGTATGCTGATGTTTCCATTTTTTATAATGATTTTGGAAAAATATATAAAATATGTATTAAATTATTATAATAAAATTTAATCATATTCTAACAATATTGGGTTATCATACCTTATTTGAGAGCGTGAACATGAGGACTGTAGAAGAAGATAAAAACATAAGAGATTTTGATTGAGGGTATTATATTTTCCTTGGGAGTTCTCACTTCAGTAACTCCTTATGACTCTAAAGCATTGTATTTTGTGGGATACAACGGTTTTAAATTCTGATAAAGTGTATGGTGGAGATTCTAGAGTAGAATTGTTGTGGGAGAATTATTGGGAATTTATAAATAAATGAGTACTACGTGGTCCCCATTTATATGTGAATCAAAAGGGAATCATTCAAAATTTCTTTATTTATACATAATATCTCTCAATTATTCAACGAAAAGTGTAAAAATTCCAATATTGGAGTCAAGAAAGATATATGTCCAAAATTCCATCCACCATTCAATATCTCAAATTTTTCTTCTTTTTTTAACTACATTTACCATAATTAACTTAAGCCATGGTAACACTACTTTCACCCATGGAAATAAAATTAATAGAAAATATCAAACATAACATTACATAATAATTTTAAAAATATTATTTTAAATAATTAAATAATTTTATAAACCAAAATTTTAATGGCTTATAAAAATTAATTACTCTATCATCACATATAATGTGTAATATTACATTATAGAAAAAGGTGTTTTAAAATGATAAGATTTATGTTTATGATAACATTATAAATGTTATTTATTATATTGAAATTAATTTTTTTATTTGTTTAATATTTAATGAAATTAAAAATATATTTCAAAACTAATTCAATAGTGTCAAAATTTTCTTATAAGAAACATATGAAAAATAATTTTATTAAAACATAACAAATATTTTATATGATTTTATAAATCTGTTTTATATTTCAAAATAATTACATAAAATACATAATATTATTTTATAAAATAAATTTTATTATTTTAAAAATATTCATGGAAATATTTTATAATAAATCAACAAAAGTGATAGTATTTGTAAAATCGTTATTTTTTACTGTTCAACAAAAAATTATTTTTTTAAGAAAAAGCTTAAAAAATTTTCATCAATTAATATTTCCATGATAAATTTAGAATATATTTTTATATTCACATCATAAAATTGATAAAACTAATTTTTAATGATAAATAATAAATATACAAAAACATTGTTTTTATAGGAATGAAGCTTTTTGTATATCAATAATTCATTTTCTATAACCTTAATTTTAGTCTTGTGTTAGTTAATTATTAATAAAATAAATATATCATGTTATTAATCATTAATAGTTACATCTTTCCATGAAATAAATACCAATTATTAAAAAATAAATTTTTAATAATTTTGTGAATTCAACAAAAATTTCATTTAAATTGAATAATAAATCCTGATATATCTATACATATAAAAATTTATTCTATTTTGATATGATCAAAATTTTACTTACACAACCACATATGGTATATAATTAATACATTGTCATTAGATTGGCTATGATTTCAGTTTTGATTGGTGGTTCTATTATCATGGATACTGTGGAAATATCGATGATCATGAACTTGTTTCATATATAGTATTTCAAAATCCATATTTTCTCTTGTTATTCTTTTTATAATTTCCTTAAAAACCATAAAAATATGTAACCCTTAAAAAATAGAGAAATAGGTATTATAAGTTAGAAATTTACTTGCATATAACATTTATTAATACTTTCTATATTTATTTTGTGATATGGTTAGTTTAGTTTATAACAACTAATTAACCATCTGTGTTTTTGTGGTTATATTTTTTATTTAAAACAATAATGTTATTTTTTTTATTTTAGAAGGTTATAAGATGAATAAAACTAATATACCCTTTATTTATATAAAAAAAATACATTGAAAAGTCATGTCTTTACAATCATAATATTTATGACACTTATTATCATATAGGAACATAAAACATGGAAAGCATTGAATAAAATAACATTAAGGGGTGGAATAAAAATTAATAAATAACTTTATGAATGAATATGGGTATATGGATGATCAGAATAGTTTTTAACACGTCATAAGAATTGAAACATGGTCAAAATTGAATATCACTCATATGAATGATTCATGGAATGTTTTATGGAAATAAAATTAAAATTACATGAATATATTTAATTTATAATTACTATGAAAACATTATATCGTTGATATATGATTCTTTTCCATAACATAAACATGGTACCTTATGATATAATGCATTTTCCAAATACATTGGAGGTATATATAATTATAAGACCACTATCCATGATATCATATGTCTAAAATCATGTGTGAATCATATAAAAGAAATATCATAACAAACATTTATAATTATATATGGAAATCTTGAAACACATATTGAAGAATCTATAGGATTTATATAAATAACATAAATAAAATTATAAAGTAGATCATGTTTTAAAAATTTTAGATATTGGTGAATATTAATTAAAAATTAAGGAATCTCAAGGGAATTCCATTTTTATAAAAGGAATAAATCTTTGACTATAAACATTAGAATGTGATTCAAATGGTGATATAAGAAGAAAACAAGGGAATAATTGGTAAAAGATCCTCCCAAATGTTTTATAATATTTAATTCATATGTTAATAAATATTATGTTACAAGAAAGAAATGTAAATACTGAAAATATAATAATTATAAAAAAGAGAATATGTGGAATGAAGAAACTATATATAACTTTTATGAAATATGATATGTAAATAGATTGAGAAATTTTATTAGATATCTTTTAAATTAACAGAGGAGATAAATTTTCCATATCATTTATTCAATAAATAAAAAAAATGAAATATCGATAATGGAAAATAGCTATAGTGAAAATTTATACGGACACATATACATAATATAGAATATGATATAAATGAACATTATGGAAGAAACTGAAACTTGTATCCAAAATAAAGAGAATTGGGAGAGAAACCCATTGAATTATGTATCATGTTTTTTCACCACTCCTAAGCCTCGAGTATAAAAAAAATATGTTTATTATAATATTATTAAAATATAATTTTACATTTATTTCATAATTTCTTATCATTTATTACCCTTTATTAATTATTAAATATCATTTCACTAAAGATAACATTATTGATGGCAGGCTTTAATGAATCATTCCATGGATGTTTCAATAATAATTTATTGATCATTATCATTTATCCATGGGTTATATTATTTTAAAATTTAAAAAATAAATATATATATATATATATATTATACTAATCATCTATAAAGATGGATATAAGTAAAAAAAATTCTTTGCCTGTGTGGGTGAAATACCTCACCATGTAGGGAAATGTCAAGGGGATAGATAAGATATAACTATATTATATATAGAATAAATCAATTTTTAAAAATCATTGTTGTATTTATATTAATATTTAATAATAATGTATTAGATTAAGAAATAAAATTTTTGGAATTGAAAAAAACAATGAATAAAATTAAATGGAAATGAATGAGATACATAAAAATTATATTTATTTGGACTTCTCCTTCCATACGTTCCTATCACCTTGGGTTCTTTGGTTGTTTTGTGAAAACCCCATCCCTAACAATAGATATGTAATTAGAATATATAATTTATGAATATCTATGGATATAGAAGTGTTTTTAAATTTTTTTAAATAAGGGTGAGATGACCAATCTAAAGAGGGATAGGATTGTTATTTTGATATAAAATAATGAATATAAAATAAATTAATGACCATGAATTGAAATATAATTTTTTATAAGAAAATAATAATATTTTACATATTTTTTATAGACTTATTTCATAATTACACAAGGAAATATATTTTTTCATGATGATATCATTGTTACATCATGATTTCATTTTATTAATTCAATTATTTGTATATTTTAATAATTTATATTATAAAATAAAAAAATCATTAAAATACAATTTAAACTTATATTTTATAAATATGGAAGTAATGTTACGAAAAAAAATTACTATAGAAAAATCAATTCTTAGAAAAATAATAAAATATTTAAAAAATGGAATGTTTCTTGTGAAAACATTTTTCTGACCTCTTCCAAATGTTATTCGACCAATTAAAAATTTCTTTGTTAGTTTCATAAATCTAATTTATTATTTGAAAAAAATTATTTAATTAATAAATTATATTTAATTTTATCTTGAATATTATGGTATATAATGTAAAACATTTTATTCTCTTAACATGATATATCAAATATTTTAAAAAATTTCCAAATATTCAGTCTTCACTAAATTTGATGTGATGATTTCCTAATTTTTAGCCAATATTTTCAAAATAAAGTTTTAATTTATTTATTTTCATAAAATAAATTAAATATTAAATAAAAATATAAAATAATGAAATGTTAGGGAAAAAATAATTACATTATTTATTCTATATATATTAAAAAATTATTTATTACACTAAATAATAAGTTATTAAATTTTAGCATTCATATATTTATAATTATTCAAATATATAGTTATTTTGAATTGTTCCCATAATAACCACTTCCATATACTAATGGTTTGATTATTATTATAATGATTACATTTTTAATGGTTATAATAAAATTAATTACCCAATATGTACAAATTAAATGATACACATTTCATTTATAAGGTGTCCTCTCAATGATAAAAATATTTATTTTTTAAAACTACTAACTTATTCAAAAATATTTTTAATTATTATTATTGTTTTTTACGATTGTGGTATTTAAATGAAAACATTACCAACTATATATTCATATTCAATTTAAGTTGTTTACTTATAATTAGTATACCATTGTAAGTAATTTAGATATACATAATTTATTTATCTATTATATATGATGTTGAATAAAATAATATTAATTTAGTTAGATGTTTCATGTAATATGTTTCTACAATACATCATAATTTGATTCATAAATAAAGTGTGTCGAATAATGTTACACATATATGTCAGGTGGTTAATATTCATGTTAATAGTACATGTCACTGAAAGTTGTACACAATTTAAAACATACTTTTTATATAACCAATATGATTTAAAAATATTGAAAAAACATGGAATTTTATTCATTATAATCTTAAAAAGAAAAATCCTTATTTTAAAATGATAAAACTATATCATTCCCATGTAATCAAATTATATAAATACAATTTAATTTTATATTATTGTAAACCAATTAATTATTCTATTTATAATTCATCTAATAATAAAGAATATTCAGGATATATAACAATATCACCATGTGTCATAATTTACTAACAATAATTTAAATTACTTGAAATTGATAACTCAATCTCTTATTAAATAGAATAAAATTATTTATCATAGTAGTTTTTTGTCAAATAAGATCATGTTAAAATAATTGTTCTATTATGATGGTCACCACAAAACCGTATGGAAATCATATGAATACTTATTCCATAAATAAAATATTATAAAAAGCTGTTTGTGACTCCTGTATTTATCATTGGTTATTAATACCAAAATTTAAATCCCCAATGAATGTTGTATTTTAGTTGGTGGTTATAAAAATTATTCACAAACCCTCATGATATGGGGTTTTGGGAATGTTTTATATCATAAATAAAGTGAAAATGATAAAAAAGTCAAGTTTATTAAATCATTTTTTGTAACGACCAATGTGAATGAACTATTTATACCATAAGTTATGATTGTACAGATGTTTTAAAGACATAAAATTGTTAAAAACCCTCAATATTTTAAATCATAAAACACATTCTATAAAAATTGATGCTTTTATGAACTAAATTTCATGTCTATAAAATGACATACCTCAACATACTTCATCTAAATTCCACATTTTTCTAGGTTTCATCCCTTAATTGTTTTAATTTTCAATTGATTCGTTATTAATTCATTATACATTGATGAATTGTGAGATTTCATAAGTATTCTGAATGTTTCCATTGAAGTCCACACTCGTTGTTTTTTAGAATCATTTTTTACCAATTTTTTACTTAATTTCTTTAAATATAATGGTTTTTATTGGATTTATTATCTATTTTAATCGCCAATGTTATTACTTTATCTATTTTTTTTAATTATTTTTGTTATTATTTAATGATTCACAGTTAGAAAAATTATGTTATCCACTCTATATGTTCATTCATTCTGATATTGTTTCATCCCACCACCCTCTACTATGACACACACTATAGAAATTCTCAAATTCTCATTTTCAACTTCCATAATAATAAAAAACAATTATTTTCATATTGACATATACATAATTGGTTTCATTTTGATGTTCATCAATCAATATTTTGAATCTATTTATCATGGATTTTCTCTCAGAGTATCAATAATTTGTATGAATAATTTTATTTATTATTTACCAAATACATATTATTAAATATTAATTATATATTATATCCATTCAGTTTTTGAGTGTTCATATTAATCAAATATAAATTTTTATGATCGAAATTAAATTATAGTTATAATTTTTTTATCAAATTTATATTGAAAGGTATTTTCAATATGATTGCGGTTCTAATTGTATCTATTTTTAATTTTCTATGTTTATAAATTTATTGAGGTTAAATCTATTTCATATGATATACTTTTATATGTTATACATTTATCAATTTATATATAAAATTAAAAAATTGGTGAGTTTATACCATATATATTATGAAAAAATTCTATATTAATTGATTGAAGTAAAAAAATGAAATTAATATTGGAAGATGAATTAGCATTACATTTTCATTATGGCTTACGAATATTTTCAATAATTATTTATCCATATAAGAAATACTGAAATGGTTATCAATGGTGAAAAGTGATAATATAAACTCATGGTATAGTTTTTTATATCGATTATTATAAATTGAACACAAATATTTGGATGAAAATAGTAGAATTAAAATTAATGATGTAGTGGTTTTCACTAGAGGACCTCAATTTTTATGCTCCAAAGATGAAAAACTAATATATTTTTATGAACATTTATTTTAAATTATTGATGTTATATGATAGATTTATTAGATTAAATTTCTCAATCTTGTGTTTCTGAATAACTTGGTTGACAACAACAGTACTGTGAAACATTGTGTGTATGGATTAATACATATTTGTATGAAAATGCTTAGTTCAAAATAAACTAATTTTATATTGTAGATGCATGGAAACAAAATTTGTTGTATTAATGCATTACAAGGTCATTGTTTACTCTTATTTTAAGGGTAAACTGATTTTTTATGATAATGTTGCTAAAGATGAAGAATTAGATGATATTTAATCAACTATTACATGATTACAGAGGTTAAAAACATTTCAATGTCATGAAAGGCTTATAATTTGTAATTTTTTTGTTAAATTTTATTTCATGACGAGGTTGATCGGGACCCATAAAGCTATAATGAAAAAATATTTCATTTTATATAGTTCTTATATAAATAATTTTTAATAGAATATTTCACATTAAAATGAAAAAATTGATACAAAAAATTATGATATATGTTTGAAAAATACAAATGTGAAATATCATCATTAAAAACATATTCCTTATGTTAGAATTTATAAATAAGAGTAACTAAAATATGAAATATTTTTATAATAAAAATAATGTATACATATAATTAAAATTTAATTTAATTTTTATAAAAAAACAATAATTAAAATCATTTTATGCTTAAATATTTATTTCTCTATAATTCAGGATTTATTACAAGAAAATACGAATATTATGGTTAAATAATAATAATATTTACAAATAATATTCCTAGTGTACAATCAAAAAATAAATTAGTAAATTATAGAAAATAATAATAAAGAATAAATAACCTTTTAATTTTATTTTCCAATATGAATTGTTCTTATCTATATGTTGGGATTTTATTCTAATATTAATTTATAAAATTTTAAAAATTATATTACAGAAAAAGTTGATAATTAATAAAATCTCATAATCACATTATCATTAGGTGATTATTTTGGAATTTTTTGGTTAATGATTTATTCAAAGCTAAATCCGTAAAATAGTGATTTTATTATTTTTAACACATTTATGATTTTTTTATAATAAAAATATATTTTAAATAAATTAATCCTTTTTATGATAAAATAAAAAATTATGATTAAAAATAAATTATTTAAAATTTCTATGTTTAATTTATAATCTAGTTCACTGTATTTTAAATATTTATGTAGTGTTTTAATGAAATTTATTTCTCGAATTTTTGGTTTAATTATTTATAACATTATGAAATGATGTATTTATTCATTTAGTTTTAAATAAATACACTTTTACCGATAATTGAAATTTAAAATTCATTTAATTAAGTGAAATTGATTATTATTTCATAATCAATAATCTTCTTTCATAAAATTAATCTTTTTCAAAAATCTAGTTTAGCGTTGTACGTGATCTTATGTTTAAATTAATTTTCCAATCTCCTAGTTTTTTTATTTGTTAATTTAGAATTCATATTTAGAATCATTGGGTATAACTTTTCTATTTAGATTCATTTTTTAAGGATAAACCACGTAGTCTAAAAAAATTAGTGTGGCGAAAACTAAAATGGTAAATTTGAGTAATCTTTGACCAAAAGAGAATAACATGATGAAAACATGTTTTTACTAAATAGTGGTGTATTTTACTGGTCTTATATTCCCACATTTCCATTATTTATTGATTTGATAATCACAATTATTGGGACTCTCTCTTAAATTACATTAACATTACATCATTTTATGATTACTTAATAAATTACATCAACTGATGCCCAAAGACCGTATTTTTTGTACATTTGGAATCATTGAACCATAAAAACCGGTACATATGTGAACTTCATTATCTCCCACTATGTTTGTGATGACTATAATACTTCTTATCCACATCATAAATAATTAATATATTTATAATAGCTGTAAAGGAAAATTAATCATCTGTGATCTCAAATGTTCTGTAAGGGTAATCACAGGAGACATGTAAGCATAATCATTAGCATAAGTGTATGATAACATGATCATACTGTTATTATATAAAACCAATCATATTATAGATCATAAACATGAATTATGGAACGATGATTAGATGTTCATAAAACATTTAGAATAATAGAATCAAGAGAAAATTCCATGAATGCATTACATATGAATAAGATATCGAATTGTCATAGACAAATAAGCATATAAAATTATTTCCATTTTAGTCATGGACTAATTTATATGGCAATCTTATTCGTATGTGTTCACACTCTGTACCATATTGATAGCCCTAGTTCACTCCCACGACTATCTTAGTAGTCAAAGTTCACTTCCAAGAGAACCATATAGGAGAAATTCCTTTATTGAACTATGTTCCCTCCCCATTATAGCCAAGTATATATCATTAGGTAAAAATATTTATGCATTTCATTGGATCTATATTTATGTCTAACTCATCTCTTGTTGAAATCATACAAATGTGTGCCACTAGATCATAAAAATTATTATATCATAAACCATGAAATAGAATGGGTAACAAAAAAATGTAATCATATAAAAAATGTGAAAAAATAGATAGGTTTTATAATAATTTCATCAAATCATAACCCATGAAAATAATTATGCTTCATAACAATATAACTCATGAATGGGAACCCGGTTTCGTAAAAATCATCCCATAAAAACATAAAATATTTAGAGAAATAATATGAATGTTATACTTGGATCACATCCCCTGAAGAAAAAAATCATTAACACCAATATATTTAATATCAGTTGGAATATAAATAAAAAATATCTTTTAAAATAATTTGATGATGAATATATCTTTTTTATTTAGAAAAAAAGGATTTTTAAAACATAAATCCATTTTGAAAACAATTTTTTATTGAAAATTTCATTGATAACATATAAATGAATCTTTGAAAACCATAAAAAAATTTAATAATAATTATTATTTAAAATATCATAAAATAACATTTTGATAACATTTTTGAAAAACATTTTTAAAAACATGGGTTTTTGAATAAAACATGTTTCTTGAATAAATATAGAAATACTATCAGATTTTTTTTATGAAATTTTATATATTATAATAAGTACATAAGAGTCATAAAATGTTAAAAATGACTGAGTATATCATGACTAAAAAGAGTATAATGAAATTCATGTGTCATTTTATACACATTATATATGAATATTGGTTCATAACATGGAAAGTGTCTCAAAAAATGAAAATTGAGACAAAATTAACTTTCTGATTTGGTATCATTTAAAACATAAACCCCATAAAATAATTATTAAAAAATGGATATGTAAATATCCTCAAAATTATTTATAATAATAACAAAATACATGCCTCGGTATTATGCACACCATAATAATATTAGTTGTGAGTAAGGTATAAATCTCACATTAATAAAAATGCGATGATAAAACAGTTACCATAGGTATTGACATTATTCTTACAAATTAAAACCACATGTATAATAATTATAATTTCATTATACATATATAAATAAATATTATTATAATGAGTACCATATATGATATCATTATAAAATTATATTAACCGTTTATTAATAATTTCATGTTATGATTATGTTTCAGGTAATAACGACTCTGTTTTTCACATGTATATTATTTCATATTTTTTTTTCTCATAATAATTTCATTAACTAAAATTTGTAAAAAATGATATAAATATCAAATATATTCACTATATATTTATTTATTATAATAGATTAAATATTTGATAAGAAAATGAAATACATTGTTCATGGATATGGTAAGCTATACGTACGCATGAACACAGTTTCCATTTTTTTGTTGTGATGAAAGCAATAATGTAAATGGAATATATGTATATATATATATATATATTATAATTCCACCAGAATTAATATTCCATATATATATTATCAGTTTACTAAACCCATCATTAAAACAATCCATGTAAATTGTGAACAAATCACAAAATTTTTAGGAGGTGGTAGTCCATATGTATGCAAACTAAGTTATCATATTCAAATAAATTATAAATAATGAATTATTTTGTTATTTAATAAGTATATAATCATAAATTATTCATATATATCATATATATTATACTAATACAAAATTTAAATTATTATTTCTTACATCTTATAGTGGAAATGGAAAAACGAGTGACCATGGTTCGCAAGGTGGTAATCCGTCGTAGACACAAATGATTTTTGTGTATCCCATTTGATGTAAATTTGTGTGAGTGTTTGTAAAAACATTAAAAAATAACTATATTTATGATACTAATGATACTATATAATCATGTTATAAGGAGACTATTAAGGGGTAGAGAAAGAAATACAAGAAAAGAGCTTGTGGAAGGATGTTTCCTCTTATTTGGGAAACCCATTTTTGTTTGTAGCAAAGGGCATACTTCATTGAATATATTCACATAAGTATTATTATGATATTAAGGAATGGTGTTTGGTATGGTATTCAGTATGGTTTTATAAAAATCAAAAGGATTTTGATCGGTTAATAATTCGAGGGACGATGTTTCCTTTTATAGTGGAGGAGGAGTGACATTATTGTAAATATAAAAAGTTAAACACTATTGTGAAGTCTAACATATAGAATGTTTATCCAATAATGTTTTAATTAATATTAAAGAGGTTAATTTGAATAAATATTTCCATAAAATGTATTTTTGACATGTTTATAGGTTTTTTTTCTGTTTAAATATATATTGTACATATAAAGTAAACATGTTTTCCATTAATCACTGTAATTGATTTTAATTACATTCACTAATATTTTTTTTCAACTACATAGTTTACCTTATTATAAATTATATATAATTATAATTATAGATATTAAATTTATATTTCTAAATTCTAATCCCAAAATTGGAATTAAATAATTTAATATTATTCATGAAGATGTGTTATGACAACAGGTTTCTTAAGAGAAAATGTCTAAAAGTTTGAAATATCTTTAAATCCAATTTCATTGTTAAATTAGTACCAATGATATATATTGGATTAAATTTTATAATATTTATTTAATTTAACTCTAAAAAAATATTAAAATATATTTTCAAAATATAAAAAATTTATAATAAATAATATATTTTGAATTAAAAATAAATATTTTCATCATCTATAACAAATTATTTTTTGCATAAAAATCTGAGAAATTAACCCTACGATAAATTTTAACATCTAAATTTAAAAATTATTTTTATATTATAATATTAAATATAATAAATTTTCAAATATTAATTTTATTATTTCTTCAATAAAGTCATAAAAAGAATGCCATAAAAAAATATTATTTTCAAAAATATAATGACGTTACAAAAATGTATATGTATTATTATCAATATATCTTATTTATAGTAAAAAATATAAATGAAATTAAAATTTTAGTTATTACTATTCATATTACTCTGTTTAAAGGATATGTTATAAATATCTCATTTAAATAATTGTAATTATAAATCTTTGTTTCATAGAAACATAGTGTTTTATGTAACACATGCTAATACGATATTCAAAGTACAATAATCTTTACTTGATGTAGTTTATAATGAAATTTTAACAGTGTGTAGTTTTTAATACAAGATATAAAATAAATAAATTTATATGAAAAAAAACCATAAAAACATGGGGTTTTAAATTTAACCCCTAATAAATTTAATTTCATCATCGAAATTAATCATTATGATACAAAAAATGTGGATATTTCTGCCTAATCATATTATCAAGTTCCCAAACTGCTTAGTATAACTTTGGATTTATCCACAAAAACTTTTAACATGTGAGTGTTCTTATTTCATATAATATTCATTGAATGATCTAGAATATAAACTCATTGTTCCCCATAACAAAGATCCATCTTCATCGGCATGACCTATGAGTTTACTATATGTGATGGGTGAGGTATATACATTTTCAAGAGATATACGAGGTATAAATCATGTACCTATGAGATATTTGGATAAATTTCCAAGAGATAAGAAAGAATCCAGATATGACCACTAATATCAAAGGCACTAAGATACCTAGGGATTAGTTTCCATTTCATCCGAAATATCACAACATTTTTCCCTAGAAGGATTCATAAAAAACCCATCTAACTAAATAAAATTTGCATATCATATCTCTGGTTATCATTATAACATTTCTATCAACTTTGATCTAGATTTTTAGGATGAAAAATGTTTCTAACTTTCTCATAAATTTCATTAGTGATATTAGGTCCCAATATCTTTTTTTTGCTACAACATCACCAGATATTAGAGATCTCCATTTCCATTCAGATAGGGATTTATAAGGTTCCATATGAATTCTCGATTGAAATTAGTTTCAGTAAGAATCATTATTTTGAGTAAGGTGTTTATCCAAACCAACTTTTATATAAAGATAAAAAATTATCAACATATCATTTAGGGTTTAAATTATTCTATTAGTCTGCACATCCTAATGAGGAAGATTAGTTGTTCTGAAACATAATTTTTAATGATGGGATCTCTGAATAGTTCTATATAACATTGAGTTAATCCTTGGATCACGATCAAATACAATAGAATTTTGAACTCTAAGAATCATTGACAATTCATTGATATATATCCAAGAAATATGTTCCATATAGAAGTCTTCTTCGATTCAATTAATGTATGTTGACTAAGGAAGGTAATTGACTACCACTAAAATATCATTAAACCATTTAGTGGTTTTGGGGAGTTCAATGACAAGATCTATAATGATTTCTTCCACTAACATTCCTGTATGGGAAATCGATGAAATGTCCTCTTAGAATTTTGACTTTGAACCGTTACATTTTAGCTTACCAAGAAGCAACATAAAATACTATGATATTTATCTTCATGAAATACAACAAAAATCATGATTTAAAATATATATATATATATATATTCATAAATTAGTTATGAGAATAGAATTAATTACTATTATCACACACTAACAATTCATTCTTCAAATCTAGTATTGGAGAAATGAAAAAAAAATCACGAACCATATCATTCTATATGGACCGAGATTAAACTCTTTTTCTATAGTTTTTTAGATCTAAATCATCCTTCTATTCCTCTGAAATCATTACTTGGATAGAGGGTTGAAAATTACATTGGAAGGATAACATTTTTTCCCTTCCTTTATGATTTATAAATTATGTAATTTTAAAATACAAAAATATTGAAAATTTTGATATAATTATCATAGATATGATAGAATAATCCTTTTGACCCAATGAATCATCAATGTTGGTCACTTTCCCTCGGTGGTAATGTATTTAAGATTCATAATACTCTATCAACTCTAACTATATCCTCTGGTGCATATTCAACTCATTATGTTTGAATATATAATTCATAATTTTTTTCACTATATAAATCAAACTATTCTCCATTAAAATAATTTTTCCTTATCATTAATACAAAAATTACCACAGATAAATCCAAATATATATTTTGGTATGTTTTTTCATTAATAATTAATTTTCATGAGGCATATGATATTACCGTGTTATTCATAATAAGAACGCATCTCAATACCTAATTGGAATCATCATTATATATTAAATAACCTCCTCTACTATAGTGAAATGTAATAAAACGTTTGATGACTGACCTTCAATTCAGTACCATAAAATTTTCCTTGCATTCAACTATCTAGAGGAACTTGGTACTCATCTAAGATAACATGGTTAGAGGATTGGATATAAAGGTTAATTCTCTACAAATCAGCAAAAATATCCAACTAAACCAAGATATATATGGTTCTTAGTCATTGTGGATGGTCTTTCCCATCTTATAAGAGACTCATCCTTTGATTGATCTACTACTATACCATCTCTTGAGATTTTATTTCCGCAAAAGGCAACCTTTTGATGCCAAAAGTCACACATTTTAAAATTTTCAAATAGTTTCTCCTTCTCTATGGAAATTAGTAAAAATATAATCTGTTATTATTTATATTCCATTAACATTGAATAGATAAGAATATAATCTATAAATAAAAAAAAAACCTGATCAACGTAATCTCAAAAGAATATATTCATCAAATATTTGAAGATATTAGGGGAATTATTAAGACTGGAAGGAATACAAGTATATTTATAGTGTCCATAATATAAATGTAATGTCTTTTGGGTATATCCTCTTTTTTGACCCTCAATTGATGGTATCTATAATGAATTTAAATCTTTTTAATATATTTAGGTTAGTGTATTTTATCAAAAAAGTCATCAATTTGGGGTAGTCGATACTTATTATTGATCATGATATTATTCATCTCCTAATAATCAATATAGACTCTCATTGATCTATATTTCATTATCCAAAATAGAGAAATATAACCTTAATGTGACACACGTGGGTTAATGAATCCACTATCATGGATTTCTGTGAGTTTCTCTTCAACTACAACCACTCAATTATGGTCACTCTATAGGGACTCTTTAAAATTGGTGCAGAATTTTGTATTATTTCTATTGTGATGTTAACATCGCATTTTACTAGAAGGATAATAAAATATTCTAGAAATATATCCACAAATTCCAAAAAAAATAGTAATATCATCGATTTCAATTTTATCCCCAATAATTTTAGACAAACAATCATTCTGAATTGTAATTAATAACCATATACTAAATAAAATATCATTCCGAAGATCATACATATCAACACATTGGTTGTAGATCACATGTTGGTTTGAAATATCAAATTTAACATCCCTTACTCAACAATTGATGTGGGTATTCTAAAATGAAATAAAATCCCTTCCTCTGATGACATTATTTTTATGTTAATGAATATTGAAAATATTTTTATTATGTACATTCCAAAAATCATCAACCTAAGTGGAAGCGTAAACTTGATATTAAATCTTTGAACCATTAGGGGTTTTCACATTCAATTCCACTTATAATAATTTTGGTCGAATCTTAATTCTTTTATAAAATTCATGTGATAATAATTATTGGGTACATCCCAAATAAAATAAGAGATTATGTGTTAGAGAGGGGATAGTAATTGTAACTTTCATCATGTCATGTTCAGACCCCTTATCAAAATTTTCAATCACATTATATTTCTCATTCCCCCTTTCCTTAAGAGGTTGTTTTTGAAGATCGTCATCATTAAAAACTATTATTGGAAATATGTTATCATAATTCTCATTCTCCTTATAATTATTTCACTGAAGGAAGGGCCATGAATTTGATGCATCTTTCTCTCCATTCGTATAGTTAGCTAACTTCATCCCATTACTTCAGAAATCCAATGGTCAATGACAATCCCTTATGCCCAGAATATATTAATTATTCCTCAAAAGAAAATTACCTCAATGTTTATTTCCAAATATTATGCCTAAATGAAATATCATATTCTTCACTTAATGGTTTTTAGATTTCCATTTAAACTCCATCTTTCATTACTGGTCAAAACCATGAGACTTATATGTAAATCCAACCTCCATTTCAACCATGATTTCACAAAGCACAATCGCTTTGTAGGTATTAAATTGTATTGCACACAACTCTATTTTGAGACTTGGATTTATTCTACTAAATAACCTATCAACATTAGTTTTTGGTAGAATGATAATACCTAAATCATACAACATAATTACAGAAAAGTTATCTACATAGTTACCAATAGAGTCATCATCCCATTTAATTAAATCAGGGAACAAATTATACTTATTTTTATGAATAATACTAGTAAATTACATATTGTAAAATAAGTCACCGAACTCATTCCAATCGATGGATTCAATTTCATCTTGCAATATAATATTATTACATAGATCCAACCACTAGTATGCATTTCAATCTAACTAATAAAACCCTAGACTGAATTTATCTTGCTATGAAAGTGGAAGAATTGATAATATCTTTTCATTGGTATTGATCTATTGATAATAAAGATGTATATTATAATACCTAAGGAGAGAAGGTGGATGTTTCCACATAAGGGAAAACATACTTTTTTCCTATCCTTTGTTCATTTGAAAGTCCATCATTAATCATTACATGAGAACGTTGGGTGAGCAGAGAAAATAAATTTTTCACTCCAGCTACCATATCATCCAGATTCTCATGTGAACAATATTTGTTTTTTCTACCACACATAGAATTAATGTGATCCCTTTGGGTCCCAACCAATAACTAAAACCCAAAAGAATAGAGTAAGAATCATCCATCATATAGGGGAACAACAAAATCATGAAAAAACACATATATATTTTTTAAATTATGGAACTATCATTAATCTATAGAATATTATTTTTATCATGGGTTAATAATCAGAAACATATATATAAATCCTTCATGTGTTTTTATAGATATTTTTTGATTTCTAAAATCATAACACCTTAGAGTGTCAAAAATTGTGTGAAGAAAGCCATATTGTCATGCACTAGTTATCAATTGAGTCTAGCTCAATATAGTGTATTTATTATAAGTACACCAATGTAAATCTATCCCAGAAACACATCCACTTTTACTATCCAAATATGGATACATTACTAGGAATATAATGGCTTTATCCTTTAGAAAAAATCAAAAAAAAAATCATATAAAAATCATCATCCATAGACTTATCCTTAGAAATGTTTCTTGTTTTCTCACTATGGATTTCACGTCATAGATTCCAAATGAGAACAATGATTTTTTATGAAAACCAACTATATATACCCTCTCATAAAATAAATTAATATTAATTCAATTTTGGAAAATAGATTATAATGTACATAAATCGAACCTAAAGACTGTATTGGATTATCGCCTTTGGAAACATGGAAACCTAAATACTAGTCCATAATTGAGATACATTATCTCATTATAGGTTCTTCCAAGATAAAACCCTTTTTAGAAAATTTTAAAAAAATATCTTCATAACCTATGTAAAGGAAGCATAAAAAGGGGTGAGCTAAATTTATACCCAAGGGTACACAATAGAGATATGTAAGAATAAACATAAGCAATAATATAAGAGAATGTGGTCATAAAATAATAATATCATACCTTCTATAACTAATTTGATAAATATGAATCATGGAATAAAAATTTTCAATTCATAATACAAAAATCATAAAATGATCCATAACATCATCCATGAAATCATAACATTGGAATATGATATATAATTTTGGTAAAAATATAATCATATAAAATTCTTTCTATATTAGTCAAGGAATCACTTCGATGGACATCTTAATAATATGGGTCAACAACCCATACCATATTGGCAATCTTGGGTCACTCCCATGACCATATTAAGAGTCATGGATCACTCCCAATACCATTATGGTGGAAGAAATCCTTTACTGGACTTAGTTCACTCCCCATATCATTCATTTCAATCTTTTGATATATAAATCAATACATAATTTATTAAAGGGAGTGTAGTTCCCAACCATATCATAATTAAATCTAATATATGTGAACCACCTGATCGAAAAAAATTATTCATATCATATAACATGAAATGAAATTTGTAAAATAAACATTTAATCATGTAATAACATAATGTAAAGAGATAGGTTTCATAATAATTTCTTCAAGTCCTGATATGTGAAAATAAATAGTTTTCATAATATAAAAACGGATGAATGAGAAATGAGTTACATAAATACCATGACATAAAACCAAAACCATTTAATGAAAGAATGAGAATATTATTCTTTGATAATATCACAAAAATGGGTTGATTAACACGAAAAAATTTACTCTTAGATGGAATATAATTTAGAAATATCTTTTGAGAACTTTCCAAGAGGAAAATATTCATTCTGTTATGATAAAAACTCATTGTGAAATATAAAACCTATTTGAATACCTTTTCCTTTGAAAATATATTTAAAGACATTTAAATGAATATTTGAAAGCAATATGATACTGTTATTATAATATTTCCTTGAAAATTATACCATTTTCATAACAATTTTAATTTTTTTAAAACAAGAGTCATTAATAATACATATTTCCAAATGAATAGAGAAATATATTCAAATTTTTTGATAACATATTCTTAATAATATTAAGTAAAAATGTGGAAAAACTGATAATAATAAATGAGAATACCAGGAATAAATAGGGAAGAACATAATTCATGATCATTTTTTCAAATATGGATCATAATATTTCATCAATGAATGTATAATCATAAATAATCCCAATATATCATGAGAATTGTGAAAAAAATATTACCCATGGAAACAATGATTTATATGCCCCATGAAGTGAAATGAAATTAAATAAAGAAAAAAATATATTGGAAAATTAGTATAAATTAAATAACATTTAATATGGAAGTGTATACACCTCGAATAAAAATATATGGGCCTAACAAGCCATGTTCCTCAAGGAAATCATGTTGAGAAACAATTACTTTTCTTATTTGAAAACCATTTATCCATAAACCCCACTAATGAAATATCAAAAATAAAGGAAAACTAAATAACAATATATTAAATTATAATAATATAAGAATATATACATTTGTTGTATATACACCACACAAAAGAAATGAGTATTAAATGATGCATAAGTCCCACAAAAATAAAATTGAGACAAGAAAACCCCTCACCTTATGTCTTGATTCTCACCATACTCATTTAAAACTCTTGTATCCAAAATATAATTTTATTATAAATCTTACACAAAAATAGATTCATATATCTAGAACCATTTAGTATTTACTTATGACTTTATACTACATGTTTATTAAAAAATACTATGTTAATGTTTTATTCCAGATAATAATCACTTTGTTTTTCTCCTCTATTTTGATTTCACATATTTTTTCATCATACTTATATAATGATTTAAATAATAAAAAAAGTATATCAAATAAAAATAGATTTGAAAAAAAAGTTGTTATTATCTGAAATGAAACATTAACATAGTTTTTTTGTTAAACAGGTAGTATAGAGTCATAAGTAAATAATAAATTTTTCTAAATATGTGAATATGTTTTTGTGTAAGATTTATAATAAAATTATATTTATGATACAAGTGTTTTAAATGAGTATATAATTACTTACATAACTATGAAAATAATATAATAATTATATATATTTATTAAATACTTTTTTATAATATTCTATCAAGTATAGAAATATAAAATGAAACACACCATCCACGGAGATGATGGGTCATACATACGCATAGACACTACTTCCATTTTATTATATTATTAAATGAAAGGAGGTAAATAAAATATATTTATATATATAAATAATATCATTATCCATAATAATCATCTTGTAATGTGTAAACGAGTCATATCGCTTCGATGAGATGGTAGTCCAGACATCCACAAACGAAGATACTGTGTTTCAAAAAAATGGAAATTATAATTGTATGTGTTATATAATAACTCCATTAGAATAAATAAAACATATATATGATATATATCATATATAAATATAAATTATATTTTTATTATCAACCATTAACGGTGGACGTGGAAGAATGAGTGACAGCAGTTCATGAGGCGGTAGTCCGCCATACACAAAAATAAAGATTTTATATACCATTTATTGAATTATTTGTATGATTATGTAACAAAAAAAACATAAAAACATATTATTATATTCAATATAGGTATTATATTATATAATCAGGTTATAGGAATAATTTTGGGGGTGGAGAAAAAATTTAAATAAAAGAGCTTGTGGAATGATGTTACATCTTCATTGGCTAACTCCTTTTTGTTTGTACAAAAAGCAATTACATAGATGGAATTATTATAAAATAAAAGATTCTAGGATTATATAAGGGGTTATGGGAATAGATTTTTGGATGGTTTTTTCTGAGACAAATGGTTTGCGAGGTCTCAATAACTTAGGGGGTGAGTTCTCTTTTATAGTTGGGTAGGAGTGAAATTCTTGTAAATATAAAAACATAACCCATAATAAGAGGCCTTCCATACAAAATATGACTATAATAATTTTTATATTTTAATAAAGTTGGATAATTCATATAATTATTTCCATAAAATGAATTTTTAATATTTTTTTAGCATATTTTTCCCTTAAATATTAATATTTAACCATTATGTAAACATGTTTTTTCCGTAATCCGTATAAATAATTTTAAATAATTTCACAAATATTATTTTCTAAAAAATCATTTGACATATTTTAACATATAAATTATTAAAATTAAAAATATTCAATCTATTTTATAAATTAATATAACAAATTTCTTAGAAATTATTTTAAAATTAATCTGGTAGATGTGACAGCACATTGGCATTTAAACAAAAATGTTTTAGACTTTGAAATGATTTTTATATGTAATTTGAATGTGAAAAGGGATAAGATAAACTTTATTGGATTAATTATTAAATCATTTATCTATTTACTATATTAAACCAAATTAAAATATATTTTATTAATTTAAATAAATTTGATTAAAACGGTATTTTGAATTAAAATTCAGTATTGTCACTATTAATCCTAAAAAAATAATTCAGAAAAAATATCCAAAAATCACCCTAGCAAAATTATTATATTACGAATTAAAAAATTGAGTTTTTAGTCAAATTAAATTTATATTATTTATAAGATTAGTGTTTTTATTATTCACATAAGAACTTGAAAAGCAGTTTATTTTCGAAAATATTTTTTTCAAACATATTTCGAGGTTACCAAAAAATTATTTTTATGATTTATATAAAAACATTATAAAATATAATTATAAAATGGTTATTAATATTAATATTACTATGTTTAAATTATATATTATTACAATATTGTTAATGTGATTATAATAATAAAATGATCTTTTGTAGAATCCCATTGTTGAGTGTAATGGAATCTAAACATATGTTGTGATTAGTGGATGTTTAACATAGTGAAGTGTATAATGAAAATTTTAACATGATGTTTAATGATATTAAAAAAATAAAATAAAATAAATAGTTCTAATAATAATAATAATAACCTAGGAGGGTACATATCCCAGGACTGTGACCTCCAATTATTGAATATTTAATGGTTTTTATAAAAATGTCACTCGTTTTCCCTCATAAAAGGGAAACTCCTATCATGGTTTTAACTCACACAAAAAATCATAAAATTTATTCATAAATCTTCACAAATGACTTATATATATTTCTAAAAATATTAATCTGGTTTTAGTTTTCTAATAATGTTATCCCTCATAAGATTAAACCCATAATATATAATACAATTCATGAAAATTGGAATTAGTTCTTGAACTCTCTTTCAAATTCCTATATATTAATGTTCAATTTTTATAAAACATTAACGTTACCATCTCGTAATTATATTAAAATTTTCATTATTATAATTATATGTTAATATAATTTTGGTAACATCCATAAACATCCTTCCGCTTATAATTATGAAAATTGAAAATGGGAATCGTTTGTTGTGTGGACTGCGGCCTCGATGACTCAATATTTGTTCATTTTAAATGACATTATACATGGATGTTTTTTATTTTTAATTTATTATATAATTATAATATTAATTATATATTTTATATGATGAAATTATAAACCATATTTTTTTTCCTTGTTCAATAGAAAATAAAGTCTTCGACCCAATATAGGAGACGACTACCGCCTGTATGGGATGAATGATTTCCATTTTTCATTTCATAACAACATTATATGGATGTTCTTGAGAATGGTTTTAGAAGATAAATATTCCATTTATTATATGATTTTGTTTTTGAAATGTTAAATTGGATAACAAATTAATTATATTATTAAGAAACTATTATCATACCTTCAGACATTTAAAACAAGTCTACCAAGAGAAAATCTATTAATTCAAATTATGAAATATTCTTATATCCAATACATAATATTATAATTCCTTTAAAAATAAAATATATATCACTAATAAATAATAAATTATATCATCATTTTATTGGTTAAATTATATTATAACTAAATCGCCACCAAATCATCGATAATCACGGTATATTCATGGTTGAGTTGTTTTGACAAACTACATGAATAATAAAATAATATTAAATATAATATTATCATGAAAAAATGATTTATATTATAATATGATATATATATTTATATGTTTAATTTTTTTCTGGAATATATATAACTACTTTTAACTCATTAATTAATAATACACCCTATGTAGGTCAAAAATCATTTGAAAATAATCGTTGTCGATTTAAAAATTTTGGATAACGACTAAAGTGATAATTGAAATAAATTTCAAATTAATAATTAATTATCAGTCATAAAATATTTAGAATTTGATGAAATTTTATTCATTACTGTTTGAATGAGATCAAATATCATCAGTGTTATAATAACAATTCTACAAATACTTAAAACTATAAAAACCAGATGAGGGAAAGTTGGAAAGAACAATCTAAGGTAAATATTGATAATGATTAAAAATTATAATTTGGAATATATATATAGATATAAATATGTTTCTATATTATTATATTAATATATATATTTTTTAATAAGAGGTTAATGTGTATCCGACTAAATATTTAAAAATGGTAATTGTTTCACTATCTCAATTTTGAATCACTTGAGACATGGATGAATTGTACACCATGTTTCATTTACAATCAAATAAATAATACTATATTATAATTTCTAAAATGAACATATTATATCCATGATTTTAAATGATCATATTAATGTTATACATCTCATGATGTTTTTCTTCATAAATTACAAAAGCTGTAAGGTGTTTTGGTCACTCAAATATTTTACTTGGGTCATAATAACTATTCATATACTATTATCATTAATGTTTTATCAATTTTAACTATAATTATTCTGTGAATTATTTAGAACTTATTTTCTAGATGAAATCATGATTCAATCCAATATCATCTTAAATGATGACTTTATATGTTCCTTTTTTATTTGATAAATGTAATTCTCGTTTCATAAAATTATTTTTCTCTCATGTTGTGATTTTTATGTGTCACTAAGGATCTCATTTTCTTATTATGGAATTATTTTTCAAAAATAATGATTATTTTCTTCCACATTAATCAATTTAAGAAAATTCCAAATAATTTTAATAATATGGGTCTTAAATAAGGCTATTACAGTGACAATTACTATTCATACATAGATAATACATATAGGTATATGAATATTCATTACAAAACATAATGATCCATGAAAAAAAAATTAGTTGTAGTATATTTTGTAACTTGGAAACATTGAAAACGTGTTTATAATAGTTCTAAATATTCTCCTTAAATGTATTCAAAATTATCTCTCTCATTATATTTATTATACAGAAAACCATTCTTTATAACTTGGTAAAGGAAAAAAGAAGAAATGGGTAGCTTTGATTCAATGTAACGGTAAACAGGAGAGATATTAATGATCATATAAGAATAAAATGTTAAAACGGTTAGGAAAACACGAGCTTATAATTTTAAAATCATGCCCAATATATAATATATAATAATCTTGAGTCAAGGAAAAAACATGGAATTTTATAAAACATGATTCATATAGGAATCAAAGAATAAGTTCCATAAGATCATAATATTGGCATAAGTTATATGTATATGTATTACATATAAGCATTGAAAATAATTACCTTTGCAGTTAAGAGTTATTTAAAAGAAAATCTTAGTAGAATTGGTACACTCCTTAAACAATCATAGTAGTCATCATTCACTCCCCCGACCATCGTAGTGGACAAATCCTCTCACAAAACCATATTCACTCCCAATTCTAGTGTTTTTATATAATGAGATATTAGTAAATAACCTATTAATTATAAGAAGATAGATTTCCCACCCAACAGATAATTAAAATCATTCAGATGGGATCTAAAAGATCATAAACCATTAATCATAACAGAACCCATGATTATTAATGGTTTTATAAACATTCCATCATAGAATAACCCCTAGAAAAGGAATGGGCATAATGAAAATAATGACAATTCAAATATAAACCATCAAAATAAATTATACAGATTGCATCATTAGAAAATATTCCTAGTAAATAAAAAACAACATTGATGGTATTTTTATTTAATGAATCAGAAGACCATTAATATATTCTTGAGGAAAACAACCATTTTATTTTAACACAACATCAACAAAATATAATATTTTTCCAAAATATGATGGAAAACATTTAATTTCAAATATCCCTTTATTATTTTAATGTTATCATTAAAATATTTAGTTACCATGATGGTGATAAATTTAGTTCATGTTTTATGATTAGAAAAATCATTTCTTCCATACTTTTTCAAGAAAGTCACAAAGTACCTATAGTTGGAAAATTAAAAAAAAATTAATTTAAAACATGATTGAAAAATGTACACCATCAGTAAGAGTGAATTCGGAAAACTATATTTTAATAGAGGAAACCATATTTAAAATATTTCTAGATAACATATATAATTAAAAAAATGTTTTTCGGTTGAAGATATAAATGAAGTTAATTTTCCTTAAAAACATATTTTTTTCAACTGAGTACATAAGGTGAGTTAAATGAAATGAAAGTATTTATTTTTGATGACTAAAAATATTGTATTAATATTTACGATTATCTTCATAGTTTTTTCATAAAAATTCATCATTAGAATATAATCATAACCATTCTTGATAATCAATGAGATTATAAAGAAAACCAATTTTCAACTTTTGTTAATTTTTAATCATAAAACCCATGATATGAATAATATATTATGGACAATTAATTCCCCAAAATGTTTTTAATTATATTCATAAAATTCATTCATTTTCATTATATACAAATGTAAAATAAATAGGTGGTGTAGAAAGCTTGTCTCCCACATAAATAAGAGTGAGATAAAAATCTGTTACCTCCAAATTCAATCATACACATTAGAACCACATTTAAAATATATATATATTTATTATAAATATAATATAGAGATAAAAATCATATAAATTATATCATATATGATTTATTTTTAATCATATATCTCAATTTGTTAACATTATATTATTAATATAACTATTTTGGGTTATATCTACTATATTTTTTATATATGTTTTTTTTGGTAGACTCGGTCCTAGTATTTTAATTATGGTTCCATAATTCCCTGAATTGTAATTATGATATTATTATTATGTATGAAAATTTTAGAAATTTTTAGTGTTATTAAAAAATTACTGAGATTGAAAAATGATTTACAATGTTCATGGAGATGGTTGGTCATATGCACACAAGAATTTTGATATCCTTTTTTCGATGGATAGAATGAAATAAATTTATCTAATATATTTACATTCCAAAATAATTATTATATCATATATATTATATATATTCATTAAATCTATACATATTATCATCCATGTAAAATATAGATGAATAATGAATCACATTACTTCATGAATGTGATAGTTTACATGTATGCACAATCAATGTTATCATCGTATTATAGCTTAGAAGGTAATAATATATGTATGATATTATCATTAAATAATTATAATTATTTAATTATTTTAAAATATAAACACTAAACATATCATAATACCCATCCATAAATGATGGTGATGGGAAACGAAATTTTTCACTACATGGAGATAGTAATTTGTAGGTACAAGCGTGCGGTCCATTCACCTCCCAGCAGTTGAGAAATATGGTGTATATTTTTTTATGTAAAAATTATAAAAATAATTTATATTTAGTAAAATGAATTTATTATTTTATTAATTATATAATTTATATATAGGTGGAAAACAAAAATTTTATTAGAATCTATTCTGTTA
The DNA here is from genome assembly GCA_963277665.1 of Viscum album. Lineage (NCBI taxonomy): Eukaryota > Viridiplantae > Streptophyta > Magnoliopsida > Santalales > Viscaceae > Viscum > Viscum album. The sequence continues at coordinate 902,060,435 of OY728165.1, read as the reverse complement.
AGGAGATTACATCTTCTTTGAAATGAAAAAATTTAGATCTATTATAAAGGGATATAGGTTAGTATTTTGTGAAAAAAAATATCTAGGACATTTATATATAATTTTAGAATAGATATTCAATTAATTTTGGAAATATAAAAGTATAATTGTGTTTTAACGAAGAGAAATGGGTGTACCCTTTCATAATTGAGGCTACATACACTCTTATAATATCATAAAATATTATATTAATATATATTAATTGTGATATCCAAATGGATTGAAATTAATAATATAAAATTATAACATGATTATGAATCATAATTATTTTATCAAAAAAATTTACCTGTTTGGATCAAATATATACCGCAATATTTTTGTTTTAACACCAATGAACCCTTTTGAAAATTATTGTAATATTACTATTTTTTACACATTAATGGTTTAAACTGGTACAATAAAATTGAAAAACACCATCAATTGATTATGGCTTACATTTTCAGCCACAAATTATTATGATGAAATAATATTTTATTTAAATGAATTTAATGTCATTTAATAAACTTATAATTATTATATAATATCATTTATGCCTTTATTAAAATAATTAATTTAATTTAAATTCTAATAAATGAATACATTTTTTAAATTTGAATAGAATACATTAAAAACTCTCTAACATTTTCAATATTTATATATATATTCAATTAATGCTAAATATTAACTCAACAAAAATATATCAGTTATAATTAATAAAAATAAATTATTATATATTTTTTAATATATAAAAATAACTCATCGGTGTTTCATTTGAAATTGAAGTCATTATACAAATAGAAAAAAAAATTGGAAAATGATTTTATATCAGGAAAATAATTTCATTAATAAAAAAATGAAACACATATCTATTCAAGACAAGATTCAATACATATTTGGACATATAAGGTATATTTAAAAAAAGAGTGTGACATTCTGTAACATTCATTTATTTAAATATTATATATGTCATTTACACTGAAAAATATATATTAAACTAAAAAAATAAACTAAGGTTATAGGTTTTTATTATAATTCATAAAATAGTAATTAGGATGAAATTTTATACCCATAAAACTTACTTTGAATCAATATTATCATTAACTACGCTTTATCAAGATGATACATTTTACCATTGTAACTATTTATATTGAGAAAAAATGAAATGGTTTTTCATACTACATTTTGAACAAACTAATTTAAAATGAGTAATTATTTTTATATAATTCAATAATAATTAATTTAATAAAATAATTTTAATTTCCTTGGAAAAAATAAGATGAATACCGGTTTTTAGAAAAATACATTTTAAGAAAAAAACTAGGTTTTTTATACTATGGATAATAAAAAATATTATATTAATTTAAGAATTTATTATTGAATATATGATATATAAATTTCATTAAAAATACTCACTAATGGAGACCAATTTTATTTGTTATGATTAAAATAAATTCACACATAAATAATTCTTTTTCAAAAAAATAACTACTTCAATTTCAAATAATTTTGACCATCATTTCAAACATATTTAGAACTAATGAATTCATTTTATAAATGAATAAACCATAAATATTCATAATATTGTTATTCTTATTCATATCCTATAATCATATGACTAGGTGGAAAAAATATATTAATGTTATGTTATAGTTCGTCAAATGTTTTTTGTGTATAAAAAAAGTCATTGAAGAAACTAAATTTATTTGAAAATAAATATTTCTGCAAATATTAGATTGTTACATTTTTTCCCCATAAAAAATATTTTCCCTCAAAACTCAGTTACTCTTATATAAACAAATGAGGATACTTCTACCTCATCATATCACTAAGTTCCCACATAGCTTCCTAAAATTTGTTGTTTCCCCGAAAAACCTTTTTCCAAGTGAGTGATATTGTTTCGTATTACTTTATATCAATAGTATTGAATCTGTTATACCCCAAGATTTTATGAGATATATTATTTTTAATTTATTTGATGTCTTCTGTTGTTTGCTACACAAAAATTAGCTTGGGATATAAGAAACATTGTATTAACTTGAAATATACGCAACACTACTATATGATTATGTTGCACACAATGTCATGTTTTTTAATAGAATTCAGTTCACTAACACTAAGTATAGATTTTTCTAAATTTATAAAAGAACTAATATTTCATTATACTATACAAACCACCAATGTAATATTTCACGACACATAACACTGACTTGGCTTGCATTAAACGCATGATCGACCTTCCTCGGTAGCTAGTGTTGTATTCAATACTGGGTTTCAATAAACAATTATATATTATTAAAATATTGTATACAATAGACTTTATGAATAGTATTAAACAAATTTTTTATTTTATTACAATATCATTAATCTTACACATTTTGAAGAACATGTTATGTAAACAAAATAAATTTTCATGGTAAAAAAGGTATTTATTAAAAAATTCAGTTTTTCTGCCTATTAATGGTGAAACCGTTTTAATATAATTTTTGACATGTTGATAAGTTAAATTTGACAAAATAAACTTTTTTTTGAATCAGGAAATAAAAATTTACTTTGGATAAGTATTTTATATTTTTCTGATAACCTTCATATTTTGATGAATAGTAAAAATATGCAAATTTTTAATTACAAATAACGTTTTCCATTGCGATAATTTATATAGTTAAGTTATAATACTGAATGGTTTTAATATATAAATAGAATATTTTTTTCCATTTAATATAATGTATGTCATTAGCATTAATTTTACATTGAATTCATTGGTAGAAACATTTCAATCTTTTATAGTGATTCAACTTTTAAAACTCGGGTTCTCCTTTCAAAAATGTGATTAATTTTAAATTAATTACATAAACATATTTTTCATGAATTTAGAAAAATGGATTCCATATTTGGAATAAGTAGGTCCAAATTATGTAAATAGGATAATTTTATTTTCGTACATTATAAATAGTAACTATGTTAAATTTTATTTACCCCAACTAAAGAAAAATCAGGTAATTCAGGGGAAACATAATATTATGAAATTACACTAACACATTTATTAATATAATTGGATGATTATATTTTTTTCCAGAAACATACTTCTGTCTAAATGGTATCTATAGGAACCCACTTGGATGAGATTAGGATATTTAATTTAATTTATTTATTGAAAAGTGAAATATGTCTCATTCAAACATTAATAATTAAATTATTTTTAATATAAGGTTATACAGAATATAAATTAGATTATAAATATTAATTTTAAATATAAAATTATTTTCTTTATCATGGTAAATTATTTGTATCATTAAAAAATATATAGTTTACTTAATAGCTTAGCAGAAATTATTTATTTTGTGATAAAATCAATAACATACTTTTTATTAATATAATATTATTCATCAGAATGCCCAAACACTTGACAAAAATTTATTGGTAGAGTTTATATAAACCATAACCATCCAAGGGTATCGTTTATGACAATTATGATCATTTTACAAGATATTATGACTTTTATATTATTCTATTTTAAAAAATGTCAAAGTTATCAACTACATAATTTAATAAATATAACATCTTAAATGATGGGTTTTTAAAATATAAATTCTATTAATATATTTATTATAAAATATATTAGCATTATCTTCATCATAGTATTTTATTTATAATTTTTATGCAAAAAATAAGTATATTAACAAATGAAGTGCCCAGATCAGTGTGAATCACTGAGAGGGGGAGGGGGGTGAATCAGTGATCCCTTAAAACTTTTTACTAATTGATTCTTATCAATTAAACCTCTATGGCTTGTTAAGGCCTCGATCCACACTTCTAATGTCTCTCAACCTTTCTCGGATAATGTAGTAATGAAAAGGCACAGGACACAAGGATTTACAAGGTTCGGCACCAAAGGCCTACATCCTTGCCATGCTCTCCCAGCATGGATTCTCGCATTATAATCTGTTAGTATTACAATGGTCGATACAGAGTCCCACTGTATCTCTCCTGAGTCCCACAGGAGGGTCTTTATACTGCGTCCCACAGTGTTACCAGAGTCCCACTGGCCTGCTCCAGAATCCCACTGAAGACTTCTTCTCCCTGAGTCCCACAGGGTCTTCTCTTGGCTCCTCGAGTCACACGAGTAGCTCTTCTTCACTTTAAGCTTCTTCAAGTATCTTCAGCAGTCTGGGATAAAGACTGTTGGCCTTGCTCTATACCTCTGATCACTTGAGTTGATCAGGTCTTCTCGTCTTGCTCAGGCTTTATCACCTTCTTCTAAGGATGACCTGGCTTCTCTCCAGCTACTGAATACTCAGACAATTGATATCTTTAACTTCAGTCTGGTGCAGTCTCAGTCACTTCAACTTCATGCACTGAGTGCATGGCAGCTCTTCATCCTCATGCACTGATAGCATGGCCTTCTCAATTCTTCAAGAACCTCCTGGTCTTGGTCAACTCAAATGCACACCACTGATTTATCTTTGTTCACGTGTGCACGTGCATTCATGCATGCATGCACTCTCCTCTTTCTCTTCTTGGTGCAGTAAACCCACAAAGGGTGTAACACTTTAAGCACACAACTTCTTCCTCCTTCACACACTTTATCCAATTTGTTTACACACTTAGAGTGTGTTCTACTTTAGTGTGGGTCACTCCTTATTTCTTCTAAGTGTATACACACTTTTTAGTGCACACACTTAGGTTCGGCCAACTTGTCTCTTTACACACACTTGTTTCATTTTGCACACACTTGACACTTTGGCCTTCACTTCCTCTTGCACACACACAAAGTATTCTTTGTTCTTCAAAGTGTGCACACACAAGGCTACGACCTCTTCCACTGATTTTTGCACACAAGGCACTAAGGCCTCGGCCTTCCTCTTGTTTTGCACACACACAAATGTGGTGGCCTTCCACTCCTCCTTGCACACACCCAAAACTCTTGGCCTTCTTTGTTCTTGTTTGCACATACACCCAAAGGCTACGGCCTCTTCTTCAAATGGACACACAAAGTATGTTCTTCAATTTGGCACAACCAAGGTATGGCCTCGGTCTTCCTCCTCTTCTTGCACACTGACTTAAATGTGTCCTTCTCCACTTATGCACACACACTGCCCACGGGTGTCTTCTTCAAGCACGGGCCGCGCATGTATCAAGGGTGCAAGGGGTAGCCGTGGGTCGCGCAAGTCACAAGGGTGCAAGCGGCCTCATTCGCACAAGCCTCAAATGACCACGCAAGTGCTACTGCCCTCAGGCGCGCAAGTGCTTTAGCCGCGGGCTCCAACCAAGGGTGCGCAAGGCTTGGTGCAACCCCGGTTCTTCCTGCCGCGCAAGGATTAGCGCGAAGGGGACCTTCGAAGCCTCGGGTGGCTCCGGAACCTTCAGCCGCGAAAGTTCTTTGCGCGGGGCTTCTACTTCGCGAGGCACAGGCACTCACGGGTCTTCTGATTTTCAAGAAAACTTCAGCACATCAGCAAACATCAACGAGAGCCTCGGGTGATCCTTTTATAGGCAGAGGCGGCTTCGGCCCATCCGCGTGATAAATCTCAAACTCCCGAGATCTTCGGATCTTTTAAAACTCTTTTCAAATCTTGTTTTCCTTCACTGTTTCACGCGGGCTTCATCTCTTTTACTTTCCTCCTCGTGCATGCGATTTAGAATGCATGCACGGCCTCTGTTTTGGCCATCCCATGCAAAACATGCATCAACATAGCCTCGGCACCTTCGGTTTTCCTCGGTCGAACATCAGGTTCTCCATTTTGTGCATGCAGGCTCATTTTAAACCTTGGACGAGTTCCATAGGGCCAGACGATCTCAATGGACCCTTAAGCTTCAACAATGGTGGCCGGAATCTTCAAAACTGTCGTCAGGAGGCGCCTGGTTCGAACGGAGGCTGCGGGAATGCGCGGGGAGGCCTCGGTCAAGCTCAACGAAGGAGACGGACGTTGGGCCGTTGGATCAGGCGATCAAAAGACTTTGGACGGCCTAGATCAGATCGGGGGCGCGGTGGATTAGATGAGCGGCGCCGATCGTCCGCGAGATCAGATGAGCGGCTGGGATTCGTTCCCGGTGAAAAATGTGCATCCCACATCGAAACGGCGGCCGATTTTCACGCGGCTTATCAATGTTCCGCTGCCGCAACTCACTAATTGAACTTCCCTCCTCACGGTGCCGCCCCGCACCGTGTTCTCCCTGCGGGCGCGGTCTGCGCCCACTTTGTTCCCTGCGGGCGCGCTCCTAGCGCCCACTATGAATCCTCCGGGCGCGCTCTGGCGCCCATGCTGCGCAGGCCTGATCCCCTGCGTGGCCTCGGCTTACACATGGCCCCCCTGCCTCTCGGTCTGGCCACATGGGATCCCCCATTGGGCATGGCGCCTTAGGCCCACATGTGCCTTGGGGGTTGAACCCTTAAGGATGGCCCTTGGTGGCCATATTTTTGGCTAAGTGTTGAATTAAAACACTATTAAAAACAAAGTTCTCCATATGAGTATAAGCCAAATGCCACTTCTTCCAAGCCATTCTTCCTCTTCATTTCTTCTCATCTTCTTCTTCATTTGAATTCCTCCAATTCTCTTCAACATGTATTCATTACTTAGGAATGGAAGTCCCGAAGGTTCTTCTTCTTCAACCGAACTCCTGAATCACTTAAATTCTTCAATGTGCTTCATTGATCTAATCAGAGATCAATTGGATCAACTTCAAATTCACATGCACTAAGAAATAGTACATGGACTTCATTAGCACACTTTCATTCTCTTCATGCATTGTCAAATCAATGCATGGTCTTCAATCTCTGTTGTGACATTTTATCCAGGTGATACAAGTTCTTAGAACTTAAAGACCAGTTCATCAATCGTCGGATATGCATGGAGAATGTTTCAACCACAATTTCCAATACCACTTAGTGAATCTCCTAAGTGACACGCATCTTAGTACCATGGCCATTCTCCTTCACCACCAACACCATCACAACCTTTGGCATTCACATCTTGACAATTCTTGACATCCATTCATTCTAAGACAACATCATGCCTCATTGACAACAAATGCAACACAGTGCACTTCAATCTCCCCCTTTGTATTTGTTGTCAATACACCACTTCAGCACATATGAATGGGTCAATATGTCTGCCAATATTTTCTCCCCCTTATTGGCAATCAAATGCAAAGGTGTGGTGTGGTTCACTTTCAAAAATCTCTTCCTCCCTTATAAAAGCATTTTCTTGAAAATCACTAAGAGAGGGATGTTGCCACATGTTCTTCTTAGCAAAGAACCTTTAGTAAATCAACTCTAAGTCTACTTGGGCTAACCCGGTGTAGAAAACAAGAGTGATATAACCAAGGAATTAAAAGCTGTCCACATTTCACTATACATGTGAGATCATGCTTCAGGGGTTTGAAATTTTTCAGATATAACAATGAATTTGCTAAATCCTGCACAACTTCACAAAACTCATTAGAAAGTTCAGGTGCAAAGATAAAGCTCCCCCTTTCAACCATTTGTCTTCAATCAATACTCCCCCTTAATTGTCATGATGAATACAATTAAGAAACAAGTGATGAAAGTATGATTGGAATACCTTCACTTTTCTCAAGATGGTATTAATCTCAGAATCCCATCTTCTTCAGATTGGCTCCCCCTCAAGGGGTGCACTCCGTTCTGTCCAAACCACTCTCTAGATGAGAATGATCATCATATTTAATTCCCTGCAGTGTTAGAACATGTAAATACAAGTGATTAGGGAATAAGATGGAACCTCCTTGGTTCATCAATGTGAACAACAAGGTTGAGAAGATTCTCTCAACCGATATGTCCCATTTTCACCATTCTTCACACTTGCACATTTGATCTTCATTGATGATTGTGCTGGTGTGGTTCTCAAAACATCTTCATGTGAAACCTTCTTCTTCCCTTTTGCTTTAGCAATTGCCAGAGCTTCATCTTCAACTCTTTGTAGTTGTCTGGCCAGTTGCAACTGATTTGGCCATATGACAAGTAAGTCACTTGGAAGTGTGGCCTCAGTTCTGAAAGTTTCACATGGTTCCTTTGATGCTGTCAAGCTACCTCTCTTAGGCAACTTGTTTTCAATCAATCCCTTCTGCTTCATCTGGATTGATTGTCTGTTTGAGTCCAGTCTGCCTCTATTGAATTTCATGGCTTCTTTACAAAGATCCATGATATGTCCTTTCTTTCCACAGTAGAAGCATTTCTTGGTGGTCCTTCTGGATGCATCACCCTTCTTGGATTTAGACTCCAAGGTCTTCTCTTCATTCTTCAAACTCTTCTTGGGAGCATCTTCCACTTTCTTCTGCTTGCTTCCCAAAGAATCTCTCTTAGCCAGGTTCAGTGATCTTCTCTTCATTCCAGCTTCGGATACATTCGGAGATTGATATGTATCAACTCTTTGACCACTTTTGCAACCATCCCAGATGTTGTCAAGTAATCCAAATCTATTAGCAGTAACCAGATGTCTCTGGACCTGTGGATGTTTCTTCCTTCCTTTTGGCTTGCTCCCCCTTGGCATGGGCTTCCTCTGTGCTTTGGCGTTCAGTGGATTGTACCAACAATCCTTTGCACAATGCCCATACTTGTTACAACACCAGCACTGTCCCACGAATCTTGACCTCTTCAGTCCTTCTGATTGTAGGGTACTCTTCTTGACCTGTTGTGCTGTTTCAGGAGAGCTCTGCTTCTTTACTGTCTTCATCCATATTTGTTTGGAATTATTCTTCCATCCCGCACTTTTTGTGGAAACACAATTAGAAGCATCAGTACAAGATGGTATGGATGGTACCTTCTTTCTATAAGATGTTGCACTTTTATTAGAGGATGTCTTTCTCCTAGAATCATCCTGCTCAAAGCATACTTGAGTAGCAACATGTCTTTTTCCAGCTGACTGGGAGGATTCAGCTTTAGTTGATTGCAGATGTTTCAATATCACCTCCAGTTCTAAGTATTTCATGTTGAGGGAGTTCTTCTCATCCTCAACAGTTCTTAGCCTTCCTTCCCAATTTTCTTTCAGCTGTTCTAACTGGTCTTCATGCACCTTCTTTATTTCATGTAATGAGTTGTCAAGCTCCTTCACCATTTTGACTTTGTCTTCGAGTTGAGCATCTCTGACATTCATTGACACTTTATGCCTCTTTTCCAGTGCATGGAAAACATCTTTGACTACAGTCTTAAAGAATTCTTTCTCAGAAAGGCTTCGTTGCAATTCTTCAGCAGTGTCTTCATATCTTTCATTGCACAGAGAAATGGTTTCATCTTTAGCCTTCACCAGCTTTCTGAGAGTGTTGGTTATGCCAACCCTTTTTGCCAATTGATCTTCCATTGCATTGGCTTCTTCTTCTAACTGTGATTTTTCTTCATGAAGATCATGGATTCCTGTAGCTATACACTTTGCCACATCCATGGGAACTGTCTTCTGAAGATATTTGAGTGCACTCTGAAGATCATTCATTGTTTCAACTTCATCACAGCTAGGACATGCTTTCTTCATCTTCTTGGCCTGTTTCTTCTTTCTATTTTTCTGAGTCTTGGCAGATATCTCCATTTGAGGCTGGTCGCTCGTTTCCTCAAATCTGCACTTCATAAAGACTCCCTTGGATCTTTTAGAGGGAACCTCCCTCTGATACCAATTGAAGTGCCCAGATCAGTGTGAATCACTGAGAGGGGGAGGGGGTGAATCAGTGATCCCTTAAAACTTTTTACTAATTGATTCTTATCAATTAAACCTATATGGATTGTTAAGGCCTCGATCCACTCTTCTTATGTCTCTCAACCTTTCCTGGATAATGCAGTAATGAAAAGGCACAGGACACAAGGATTTACAAGGTTCGGCACCAAAGGCCTACATCCTTGCCATGCTCTCCCAGCATGGATTCTCCCATTATAATTTGTTAGTATTACAATGGTCGATACAGAGTCCCACTGTATCTCTCCTGAGTCCCACATGAGGGTCTTTATACTGCGTCCCACAGTGTTACCAGAGTCCCACTGGCCTGCTCCAGAATCCCACTGAAGACTTCTTCTCCCTGAGTCCCACAGGGTCTTCTCTTGGCTCCTCGAGTCACACGAGTAGCTCTTCTTCACTTTAAGCTTCTTCAAGTATCTTCAGCAGTCTGGGATAAAGACTGCTGGCCTTGCTCTGTACCTCTGATCACTTGAGTTGATCAGGTCTTCTCGTCTTGCTCAGGCTTTATCACCTTCTTCTAAGGATGACCTGGCTTCTCTCCAGCTACTGAATACTCAGACAATTGATATCTTTAACTTCAGTCTGGTCCAGTCTCAGTCACTTCAACTTCATGCACTGAGTGCATGGCAGCTCTTCATCCTCATGCACTGATAGCATGGCCTTCTCAATTCTTCAAGAACCTCCTGGTCTTGGTCAACTCAAATGCACACCACTGATTTATCTTTGTTCACGTGTGCACGTGCATGCATGCATGCATGCACTCTCCTCTTTCTCTTCTTGGTGCAGTAAACCCACAAAGGGTGTAACACTTTAAGCACACACCTTCTTCCTCCTTCACACACTTTATCCAATTTTTTTACACACTTAGAGTGTGTTCTACTTTAGTGTGGGTCACTCCTTATTTCTTCTAAGTGTATACACACTTCTTAGTGCACACACTTAGGTTCGGCCAACTTGTCTCTTTACACACACTTGTTTCATTTTCCACACACTTGACACTTTGGCCTTCACTTCCTCTTGCACACACACAAAGTATTCTTTGTTCTTCAAAGTGTGCACACACAAGGCTACAGCCTCTTCCACTGATTTTTGCACACAAGGCACTAAGGCCTCGGCCTTCCTCTTGTTTTGCACACACACAAATGTGGTGGCCTTCCACTCCTCCTTGCACACACCCAAAACTCTCGGCCTTCTTTGTTCTTGTTTGCACATACACCCAAAGGCTACGACCTCTTCTTCAAATGCACACACAAAGTGTGTTCTTCAATTTGGCACAACCAAGGTATGGCCTCGGTCTTCCTCCTCTTCTTGCACACTCACTTAAATGTGTCCTTCTCCACTTATGCACACACACTGCCCACGGGTGTCTTCTTCAAGCACGGGCCGCGCATGTATCAAGGGTGCAAGGGGTAGCCGTGGGTCGCGCAAGTCACAAGGGTGCAAGCGGCCTCATTCGCACAAGCCTCAAATGACCACGCAAGTGCTACTGCCCTCAGGCGCGCAAGTGCTTTAGCCGCGGGCTCCAACCAAGGGTGCGCAAGGCTTGGTGCAACCCCGGTTCTTCCTGCCGCGCAAGGATTAGCGCGCAGGGGACCTTCGAAGCCTCGGGTGGCTCCGGAACCTTCAGCCGCACAAGTTCTTTGCGCGAGGCTTCTACTTCGCGAGGCACAGGCACTCACGGGTCTTCTGATTTTCAAGAAAACTTCAGCACATCAGCAAACATCAACGAGAGCCTCGGGTGATCCTTTTATAGGTAGAGGCGGCTTCGGCCCATCCGTGTGATAAATCTCAAACTCCCGAGATCTTCGGATCTTTTAAAACTCTTTTCAAATCTTGTTTTCCTTCACTGTTTCACGCGGGCTTCATCTCTTTTACTTTCCTCCTCGTGCATGCGATTTAGAACGCATGCACGGCCTCTGTTTTGGCCATCCCATGCAAAACATGCATCAACATAGCCTTGGGAACCTTCGGTTTGCCTCGTCCAAACATCAGGTTCTCCATTTCGTGCATGCAGGCTCATTTTAAACCATGGAAGAGTTCCATAGGGCCAGACGATCTCAATGGACCCTTAAGCTTCAACAATGGTGGTCGGAATCTTCAAAACTGTCGTCGGGAGGCGCCTGGTTCAAACGGAGGCTGCGGGAATGCGCGGGGAGGCCTCGGTCAAGCTCAACGAAGGAGACGGACGCTGGGCCGTTGGATCAGGCGATCAAAAGACTTTGGACGGCCTGGATCAGATCGGGGGCGCGGCGGATTAGATGAGCGGCGCCGATCGTCCGCGAGATCAGATGAGCGGCTGGGATTCGTTCCCGGTGAAAAATGAGCGTCCCACATCGAAACGGCGGCCGATTTTCACGCGGCTTATCAATGTGCCGCTGCCGCAACTCACCAATTGAACTTCCCTCCTCACGGTGCCGCCCCGCACCGTGTTCTCCCTGCGGCCGCGCTCTGCGCCCACTCTGTTCCCTGCGGGCGCGCTCCTAGCGCCCACTATGCATCCTTCGGGCGCGCTCTGGCGCCCATGCTGCGCAGGCCTGATCCACTGCGTGGCCCCAGCTTACACACGGCCCCCCTGCCTCTCGGGCTGGCCGCATGGGATCCCTCCTTGGGCGTGGCGCCTTAGGCCCACATGTGCCTTGGGGGTTGAACCCTTAAGGCTGGCCCTTGGTGGCCATATTTTTGGCTAAGTGTTGAATTAAAACACTATTAAAAACAAAGTTCTCCATATGAGTATAAGCCAAATGCCACTTCTTCCAAGCCATTCTTCCTCTTCATTTCTTCTCATCTTCTTCTTCATTTGAATTCCTCCAATTCTCTTCAACATGTATTCATTACTTAGGAATGGAAGTCCCGAAGGTTCTTCTTCTTCAACCGAACTCCTGAATCACTTAAATTCTTCAATGTGATTCATTGATCTAATCAGAGATCAATTGGATCAACTTCAAATTCACATGCACTAAGAAATAGTACATGGACTTCATTAGCACACTTTCATTCTCTTCATGCATTGTCAAATCAATGCATGGTCTTCAATCTCTGTTGTGACATTTTATCCAGGTGATACAAGTTCATAGAACTTAAAGACCAGTTCATCAATCGTCAGATATGCATGGAGAATGTTTCAACCACAATTTCCAATACCACTTAGTGAATCTCCTAAGTGACACGCATCTTAGTACCATGGCCATTCTCCTTCACCACCAACACCATAACAACCTTTGGCATTCACATCTTGACAATTCTTGACATCCATTCATTCTAAGACAACATCATGCCTCATTGACAACAAATGCAACACAGTGCACTTCAACAAATTATACAAAAATATTGTAGCAATTATTTTATTACGATAAATATCCTATAAATTATTTTAAAAATATTAATATAAATATTACATGAACATATTAATGATCTCCATGAATTTCTATGATAAATATGAGTGTTATAAATCTATTAAAAAAATTCTCGAATATATTTTCGGTGTAGATTTTATTTAAATTAAAATATATAAATGCTGTCAAAATTGAGACTGTTGATATTTTATAAATATAACATATTATTATTTGATTAAAAATTAAAAAAATATTTAAAAATTAAAAATTGAAAATTATATGGTCTAAAATTTTATTATATTTCAAATTATGGATAATTTACAACACATAGGTAAGTATTTATAGCCTTATAAAATTTAGAATACTATTACCAAAAATAAAATTAAATAGATTAAATTAGGATAAATAAAAATGATAAGGATTTAATAAAATTTCAAACATGTATAAATTTTATTTTTTGAGCATATCACAACCCTATATCATCTTATCTTATTTTTTGAGACATTTTATAGGTTTTTTTGTGGGGTTTGATTTTATTGTAATTTAATATTTTTTAGGAATCTAAAAGTGCCCCTCTCGAATCATATAAATGGGCCCATCCTCCCTCTCCACTTCACTCAAGTTTGAGCCCTCAAACTCGGTCAAATCCTGTCAATTTCCATTATACACTTCCCTAAAAACATATTATAGGTCCTGGTTTTCTTTGAAGACCATATTTAGTGCCCTATGAGGAGGTTTTGATGAGGCACATCGAAGAAGAGTTAATATCATTTACCAACTCTTTCAAAAATATTTCTTCTTCTACATCCTCTATCTGAGTTGTTTGATTATAGAGAAATAAATACAGTATCACTCATATACTAATAGTTTATTATAAATATTAAACAACCTTATTTCACCTTCAATCCATCATATGAAAATTGAAATCACCGCGCATGCGTACGTTTGGATAACCATCTCCACGTCATGGTGTAATCTGTTTTTTACCACCACCATACATGGATGGGTATAATGGTGGAAATAATAACTATATATTATTATTGTAAAATTTTATTGATTCTGATATATTATACACTTAAATTCAATTCCCCAATCATTGGAATGATATTGTCACTCGTGCGTACATACGGCCTACCATCTCCACGATGTGATGTGATCCATTCTAAATGATCTTCATTTAATAATGATTATATAAATGAATTGAAAAAATATATATTATATATATAATAATAATTAAATTATTTAATGGAAACAAGTATAACCTAAAATACTAATAAGAATTGATTCGAAAAAACATGCATAAAATCATAAAGATATTGACACTCAAATAATGAGTAACAATGAAATGTTACTAATAAAACGATAAAAAAATGACCATATACGATATCATAAAAATGACTTTGAATCTTTAATATGTCAAAGACATTATTTAAATCATTATCCAAGAGGTTTGGATGCATAAAAAGCATATCAGACCTAAGGTAATGGAAAATCACACAATCTCTTTTTTATCCGAGATTGTTTATACTCAAGTACTTAATGGTGCATATTTATCATCCACATCCTTGTCTATTAAATATGTAATTTTATTTCTATCCTCCATAAATTATTTAAATTTAATTTTACAAATTGGTGAATTGTTATTATATGATATGAATGGAATCTTTTTCTGTTTTCTGTACGAGATACTTTATGACTTTTGTGAGAAAAGTAAGGGAAGAATGTTTTTGTAACATATACAGCATGAACAGATTTTTTATGCATCATAACTCCATATTTAAAAAATGATTCCTCAACAATATTTCATGATTAATTTCAAAAATATTATATTATTTTATATTTTCACATCATTTTGGGAAGATAAAATGATTTTGAAGAAGAAAGGGTATCCTCCTCAATAATTCATTTCAAGTGTTTTATCAAAACTATTTTTCATATAAGAATACATTTTTTAATATGGTTATCTATCAAGTATAATGTATCTATTATATGAATGGTGCTATTTTTTTATCACTAAATGATATTCATTTATTTTATATGGATTATGTTCTGATGGGATGATGTTTATAAACCCATTTTATAAGTTGGGTTATATTGAATGATTTATGTTTATGTTGTGGAATTTGTAAGAATGATTTAATTATGAGATAATGGGACATATATCTCCCTCCAATGCATTGGTTAATGATTTATATCTCATGAGATAGAAATGGTTGGAATGAAAAGTACATCTGGTTTTGTAATATAGGGATAGAATGGCATGTAAACTCAGTTCTGTAATGGACATCATTCACTATGATGGTCTTCGAAGAAATGCATTAGCTACTATCGAAATCTTAATATGTGATTATTAGTTTTCCTCAATTACATGTTTTATTCCAATGCTATTATTTCATGGTTAATGTTCCACTATGATCCATCTCTTACGTAATTCCATGATTTCTGTCATTGCTCAACATTTTTATATTTAAATTTTATGTTTATGTTTTTACGTTCAATTATTTATTGATTGTTTTATGTTCCCCATGATTAAACTTATTTAGAATTTTAGTTCACCATTTATATGTTTTCTTTTCCACAAGATATATAATAAGGATTTAGGTAAGAAAACAAAAGGGGAAGATCTTTATAGGTGATGTTGAAGACCATTCACCATGTGAGAAGATTTTGTTCTGAGTTTCCAAAGACACTAAACAAACACGGTGTTTGGGAGTCAGTTTGTGTCATGTATTTTGTTTTCCACAAAATAAATGTAATATCCATGCACATAATTCATGTGTCTCTATAGTTGGTTTTAGAGTAGAGGTTTAGTAATCCTTTGGAATCTAGGATTCAAAAATATTAGTGAGATCCCCATAGATATTTCTAAGGTATGTCTAGGGAAGTATCTATAGTTAAGTATAAGTATAGGATTATAAAGCTAGAATTATGGTAATGATAATGAATAACCTTGTATTAAACCTATGATTTTATATATTGAATGTACTCTTCCATGATAATTTTGTTTTCCTAGTATGATTTTTTCCCCTACCACTATTATTTTTGGGTTTTACATGATTCATGGATCCCAAAGTAACTGTATTAATGATCAATGAATTATGCAATGTAATGATTGTCCTCCGTAACAACCAAATGTTATGTGAAATGGAATGAAAAACATTATATATATACTTATACAAGTTATGAATCATTCTCTACTCCCAAATGACTAGAGATGGTAACAACATTCCATTGAATCATTTATGAGACAAAGTCCATATTATTTTAGTGGGTCTTCTGATCAACTTGTTGCTGAACAATGGATCAGTACGATTGAAATGACATTTTCCATCCTTCATTGTTCAAAAAATGAAATGTTCATTTTTTTCTATCTATCATTTGGAAGGTGAAGCAGACTATTGGCGGAATATTATTAAGAATACAAGGCCACATGATGAAATTGAATCCATTGAATTGGAAGAGTTAAAGAACATATTTTTCAGTAAGTACTTCCCTCATATTCTTCAAACAAATATGGAAGTGGAGTTCCCTGAGATTAAGAAAAGTGATGTTGAATATGTTAGTACTTATGAGGCTAATTTTACAAGACATTCATGGTATACTTCTATCATTATAATCCTACGTGAAATTAAAGTTGATTGATTCATCGGTGGCTTAAAATAGAGTCTTCGAAGGGAATTACCTATAAGTGACATATGTATCATTGAAGATATTGGGCATTGTGATATTATGGTAGAAATGGATGTTGGTGTTACATATATATCTCATGGTTTTTACAAGAAATGAATGATGGAGTTCAAGAATAAATATGAAAAAAATAGTGAAATGAAGAAGAATGTATTTTTATGCTTAATGTGTGGAAGGAATAATAGTAGAAATTTTTATAAAGGGACTAGACAAAGTTTTTAGTGTGTAAAAGAAGTCCATTGAGTTGTTCGGTGTCGTTATAATGGGAAACATTTAGCTACAGATGTGAATAAATAAAATACTACAGAGAACACACCACTAAAACTTCAATGCTATAAGTGCAAGGAAATGGGGAATTATGTTAACCAATATTGTAATTCAAGGGTTAATAATGATCGATATAAACAACCTCTTAAGGAAAAAGTAAAAGGAAATTCCCAAGTTATCACTATTGGAGATGTTGAGTATGACAAAAATGTGGTTGAATGATTAATTATTTATGTAATAGGGTTCCATAATAGTGTTATGGAATCTCATTTACAGTATTGTGTAATATTAGAATATCTATGTTTTGGTTTTTTGGGGTTCCCAATAATTATATGGTACCAGTAACTAGGAAATGTGATTGAAATATTTTTGGAAAGCAGATGATATTAGCATAATGAAGGGATAAAGTGAAAATAATTTGGTTGATAGTATTAATGAGCTCATGATTGATATATGGACAAAGAGATATCATGGTTTGAGTATATATAATTTTTTGGATTTTGGTATGAAGAAATAGTTATCTTTTGACAACATTCATGTTATCACTAAGGTTCTATGGTAATTCATGTTTCAAGAGAATACCTGATTAAGGTATTCCCATCATTGGAATCTGACAATCATGATCAACATTATGAGATATGGGAGACATATTTCAAGTAGATTTAGTTCACCTCATTCTAAATATTTATATTTTTTTTATGGATTTTAATGATATCCATTTATGGATAGTAAAATTTATTTTCTGTTTTAATATTAATTTATTAAATCTTTATAGGTGGAATTTTTCTGATTTTATAACATGTTATAACATTTTTGTTGGAACAGATCGAATGACCTATCATTCTATCGCATGATCTGTAAACAATTCCCAAATGAAAACATCAACTTCATATCCTTAGGAGTTGAAATGGAAACTGTTCATGGTGAGAATGATGGTGATATTATATCAAAATATTGGTTATATTTATTATATTTATAAAATTCTTCAACATTTGGGAAATGATATTGAAAACCAAAAATGTTACCATGGTACCCTCTTATCTGATGAATCATATGGTCCATTAAAACATCACAAATTTATGGATTTCTTCTAGGTAACTTTCTCCCAACCTTATTCTCTATCATTGTCCATCAAAACATGATGGTTAGATTTCTCTTCTATGTCCAGGTTTTCACATTCCACCAATTTTCTCCTCTATTGAAATCTAGTGATGAGTTACTTTGGGAATCTTTTATGTGTCAAACGTTCATATTTAAAATGAATTTTTCGACTTCTTCTTTATGATGTGGCTTTCCAGGAAAGAATAATTTCATTAGAAAACAATTGATAACCCCAAAGAATTTAAAGGGTGAAATTAATTTTAAGGGGGGAAAAATGAAACAAACCAAAATTTTTTGAGTTATATTCTTTTGTTGATGTCTTATGTGGTGTGATACACAATGATTAGCTTACGCTATATGCAACACTATATTAGATTGCAGAATACGCAACACTACTCTTGGAATGTGTTTAACATAATTTCTTGTTCTTTCGATAGAATTCATTTCACACAACATTGAGTATTTATTTATATGAATGTAAAACTGAACTATGTTTAGATTATGTTATACAAAACCCTGAAGGAAGCTTCAATTACATGATACACTTACTTGTCTAGCATTACACGTAAGAGTGAACTTCCTCGATAGCTTGTGTTATACGTAATACCAAGTTTCACTAAACAACGATATATTATTAAAATATAATATAAACTAATAGTTATTAATTTTATTAACTAGAATATGTATTTTTTATCATTTTCATTCATCTTATGCATTTTCTATAACATGTTATGAGAACAAAATCCAATTTTGAAGTAAAAGAAGTATTTTTTTTGAAAATGCATTTTTTCCACCTTTTGATGGAGAACCCATTTAAAAACTAATTTATGAAATTTTTATAATTTCAAATTGAGAAAATAATATTCTTCTATTGAATCTAGATATAATAATTTACTTTGGATAAATTTTTGATATTTTAATGATAACTTTCATATTTTGATGAATAATGAAAATATGATAAATTTTAATTTAAAAAAAAATTAATGGCGATTATTTATATGGTAAAATTAAAATATTAATTGTATTTAAAGTATATGTAGAAGATATTTTTACTATATAATATAATATAAGTCATTATCATTAATTTTACATTGAATTCATAGGTAAAAACATTTCAGTCTTTTGCAATGTTTTATATTATAAAACTCGTTTTCTCATTTGACAATGGGATTAATATTAATTTAATTACTGCAACTTCTGTGTCATGAATTTGGAAAAATTTATTTCATATTGGTAATCAGTAGTTATAAATTATGTTAATAGGCTACGTTTATTTTTGGCCATAATGAATAGTAACTATGATAAATTTTAGTTACCACAGATAAAGGTAAATCAGGTAATTAAGGGTAAAATTTATATTATAAAATTACCTTATTACTTGTCTTAATATGTTTGGAATATAATATTTTGTAATAAAACATTCATGGGTCCAACTTTTGTCTATTGGAACCCACTTGGATGAGATTAAGACATTTAATTTATTTTGTTTAATGAAAAGTGAAATAAGTGTCACTCAGACATTAATAATTACATTATTTTTATTATAAGGTTGTAAAAAATATAAATTTGATTATAAATAATCATTTGAAATATAATATGTTTTGTTTTATCATGGTAATTTATTTGTAATTTTTAAGAATTATATAATTACCATAAAATCATAGAAGAAATTATTTATTTAGTGAAAAATCAATAGTATTGTTTTTTATTGAAATAATAATGCCCATAAAAAGTCCCAAACACTTGACCAAAACGTATTGGATGACTTTATCTAAAACATAAGCATCCATGGGTCGACATATTTTAAATTTTGTGCCTTATAAAAGATATTATTACAATTATATTATTCTATTTTAAATGATGTCATTGTTGTCAACTTCATAATTTAATAAATATAACATTTTAAATGATGATATTTTTAGAAGATAAATTCGAGTAAAAGTATACTTAAAAAATATATATGATTTAAATTCATCATACTATTTTAGTATTAATTATAATGTAACTAATTAGTATATTAAAAAATTATACAAAAAATTTGTGGTAATTATTTTATTAAGATAAATATCAAATAAATGGTTTTAAAAATATTAAAATAAATATTATGTGAACATATTAATGTTATACATGTATTTTTTAGATTAATATGACCTGTTTTAAATCAAATAACAATTTTTTTGAATATATATGCTATTTTGATTTTATATAAATTCATATAAATAAATAGTTTAAAAATTGAAACTATTGATATTTTCTAAAAATAACATATTATTAAATTGATTAAAAATAACGAAAATATTTAAAAAGTACAAATTGAAAATGATATGGTTTATATATTCTTAATGTATCTAATTTATGAAAATTCAAAACACATAAGTAACTATTTATATCCATTTAAAATATTGAATATTATTACAAAAAAATTAAATAGATTAAACAAGGATAAATAAAAATGATAAAGTGTAAAATAAATTCCAAACATGTCTAAATTTTATTTTTTGATCATATTACAACCCTATATCATCTAATAATGGATTTTGAATCATTTTTGATGTTTTTATATGGGTTTTGGATTTATAATAAATTAAAATATTTGAGGCAACCAAATGTGCCCCTCTTCTCTCATATAAAAGGTTACCTCCTCCCTCTCTTCTTCAATCCATTTTGAGACTTCAAACTAAGCCAAACCTGGCCGATTTCTCTTATCCAGTTACCTAGAATCATTGTAGAGGTCCTATTCTTCTTCAATGTCCACGTTTTGTGCCCTAAGAGGAGGTTTTGGAGAGGCACGTCAAAGAAGAGGAAATATCATTTATCAATTCTTTCAAACTTATTTCTTATTATACTTCCTCTATATGAGTAGTTTTATTATTATGTAATGACTATACTATCAGTCGTATAATAATATGTTATTATAAATATGAAACAACCCTATTTCACTTTATATCCAGCCTACGAAAAATGAAATCAACACGCGTGTGTACGTACGGATTACCGTCTCCACACCGTGGTGTAATCTAATATTCACCACCACCATATTTGGATGGGTATAATATTGGAAATAATAACTATATAGGATTATATTACAATTACATTGATTATGAAATATTATACACTTCAATAAAATTTCACAATCATGGGAATGTTGTTGTCGCACGTGTGTACATATGGCTTACCATCTCCACGATGTGATATGATTCATTCTACATAATCTTTATCGAAGAATGATTATAAAATTAATTGAATGAATAAATTTGATATATATAATAATAATACCATTATTTAAATGCAAATTATGTTACATTTAAAGAGGAATATGAATTTATTCGAAAAAACATTCATAAGAACATAAAGTTGTAAACACCTTAATAAAGAGTAGCAATGAAATGTTACTAATAAACAGATTAGAAAAAATACTAATTAAAATAATAAGAATATGACCATATATGATATCATAAAAATGACTGTGATACATAAAAATTTCTATGGAATTTTTTAAATGATTATCAATGATGTTTGGATAGGTACAAATCATATTAGACCTAAGGTAAAGAAAAATATTTCAATCTAATTTTCATCAGAGATTGTTTATACTTAAGTATTTATTGTTGAATATCTATCATCCATGTACATGTTTCCTAAATATGTAATATTATTTCTATCCTCCAAAAATAATTTAAATACAATTTTACCCATTGGTGAATTTTTTTCAAATATATGAATGGAATCCTTTTTCATTTACAGTATGTGATACTTTTTGACATTTATGGAAAAAGTACGAGAAGAATTTTTTTTACTTATAAGGCATGAACAGATTTTTTTTGGCTTCATAATACCTTATTTCCATGAAGAATCCTCTACGATATTTCATGATTATTTTCAACAAAATTATTTTCTTTTAAAATTGTACACCATTTTTAGAAAATAAAATGTTTTTGGAGAAGAAATAATATCTTCCTCAAGAATTCAATTCATGTTTTTTGTCAAAACTATTTTCCATCTAAGATGACATTCATTAATATGGTTATGCTTCAAGTATAATGTTTATATTATTTACATTGTTTGATTCTATTTATGATTTAATGATGTCCATTAGTTTTATATGGATTTTTTATGATGGGAAGAATTTATGAAACCCATTGTATTCATTAGATTTTGATGAAGGCTTTATATTTATGTTGTGGCACATGTAAGAATGATTTAATTATGAGATCGGTGGGACCTATATCTCCCTACCATGAATTGGGGAAATATTTATATCTCAGGAGATAGAAATGGCTGGAAGGAAATGTAAATCCATTTCCGTAATACAGGGCTGGAACAACAAGTAATCCCAGTTCAGTAATGGACTTCGTCCACTATGATGGTCTTGGCTGAAATGTCGTGGCTACTACAGAAATAATACTATGTGCTTATTAGTTTTACATAATTAAATGTTTTATTCCAATGATATTTTTTCATGGTCTATGTTCTTTTATGATCCATTCCTTATTTACATCCATGAGTTATATCATTTCTCATGATTTTGATGTTTAAATAATATTTTCATGTTTTTACATTCAAATGTTTACTGTTTGTTTTATGTTCTCCATGTTTACACTTACTGAGCATTTGATCTACATCTTTCTATGTTTTATTTTCCCTGTGACATAATGAACTGTTTTAGGTATGAAAATAAAAGGGGAAGATCTTAATGGGATATATTGATGATCATTCACAAAGATAGAAGATTGTGTTCTGAGTTTTCCAAGACAATAAACTAACACGATCATTGGGAGGCTGTTTGTGTCATGTATTATGTTTTTCGAAAATGAAATGTAATTTCCATATACATCATGCTAGGGTATCTTCATAATCCCTAAATTTATTCCCTTATATGAAATAAATGATATTTTTAGAATCATTTATGAAAATTCTTCACTTTGGTTATGTATACAATGAAAATTTATTAGAGTATTAATTACATTACAAATTATGGAAATTTTATAAAATGTTCCAATAACAACTAATATATGTTTTATATATTATTTTGACATAATTATGGGTTATATTCAATGAAACAACTATGTTACCTCACATAATTATTATAGTATTATATTTCTCAATGTATATTCTTACCATAATATACATTAATGAAGTGTAAATTTTTCATGGTGTACAACATTCAATTATATTTTATCAGAATCTATAGTATATCTTGGTGTTTTTGAGAAGGCTTCTGCATGATCTTGGTATGGAGTTTAGTTTCATATTGGTGTTTCATCCGTGGAAATATGGCAAGATTTAGAGAATAGTTAACACCCAAGAGGATATGTTGAGATATTATTCTATGGATTTAAAATATGTTTGGTATCAACACCATCTTCATGTTATGTTTTCCCAAAATAATATCCCTTACTCATGAATTGAAATGTATCCTTAAAATCCCTTTATCAAAAACTAATGAACCCCGTTGTACTGAAATGATGTTACATAAATAAATCTATTGTGACAAGATGAAGATGATGATTTTGAATAGAAGGATAGAGCCATTCAGAAACTTGTATGAACTGTAAAAAGATGACATAAATGTTATGATGATAATCATCAACATGATATACAATTTTATTTTGGCAAAAAAGAATATCTATGAATTTATTTACAGAAGACCGAAGGGAAAACTAAACCCTATAAATAAATTACCCATTAAAATAATTTGTCATAGTGGGACATTAGATAATCATTTGGAACATCCAACACAACTCTCTTAGGCTAAAGAATTTTTCAATTTTTCACTACTATGTTAGTAATTAAATGATCAATCACATATATTGAACTTATATTTTTTACCACTATAGAATGTTATTTTTTATGATGAACAAAGATTATAGATTAAAGATCAATCAAAAAAGTTGTCTGAATGAATACCACTCACCTAGTTAGTGTTTTCTAGAAATAACTACCCACATTTGTGTGTTATGCGGGAACATGGTGATGCAATGTGGTAGAATCTAGGGGTTAGAATATAACATTCATAGATTTTGTAAATTTTTTTAAAATTAATTTAATCTATTATATATATTTAATTCCACAAAATACAGATTTTATCTTATGTTACACACAAAAAGTATATTATATTGGGTGACTCATATAACATAATTTGGATTTTTTTTATACATAACATTGAGTTTTTCTTCTGTTTCACCCAATATTGGGTTCGAAAGAATTATACAATATTATTAAATTATTTTTATTTAATATTATAGTAATCACCTACACATTGGAATGGTGTGTATGAATAGAATATAATAAATATTATTAATATGTTCTTCAATGATGTATATAATGTTAATTACATGTTAAAATTTTAATTAAAAATAAAAAATAAATTTCATTTGAAAATAAACAAACTCTTTTTTCTGGAAAAATTTAATAAGGGGAAATTATGTTTTAGTTCAGTAAATTAATTCAAATTGTGGTGAATTATTATAATGATATTTATACATAAATTCTCAACAAACAAGATAATATTCATATTCTGTGTTTTTTTAGAAAATATATAATAATAATCCCAATTTCATTCTTAAAAATGTATTTTTCAAAAAAGTCATTTTGGAAATTTTTTTTGCACACTTATTATGAAAACAATTTTCAAAAAGTTGTAAAATTTATTTCTAATGTTAACATTTATTCATGAAATTAGAATAATTAAATTTTTCTAGGGATAATTTTTTAACAATTTCTAAATAGATTAATTATCTAATGAATAGTGAAAAATAATGATTTTAAATTGAAAGCTACCCTTTCGATTAAATTTTCCATAATGATATATGAATTTATAAAAAAAATTAATATATATTTAGTTAAATTATATTTCTATTCGTCTAATTTATTTCATTGTAATCAATTTTATTTTAAATTTTATATAAAAACATTGTATACTTTTGAATATTTTGTCTTTAAAAACTCACTTTCTTCATCACTTTAATGCTATAAATTTTAAATTATAATTTACCTTATATATGAAATGAATTTCTAAAATTTTATTGAAATATATAATCTAGATAAATTATATTATCTACAAATTTCACCATAATATTTTACCCAAATGAATTGTGAAAAAAATTAAAAATTAATTACCACTATTGAGTTATAAATGAGATTACCGAGGGATAAATACATTAATATTGGAAAAAATGGCCATAAAACTTTTATAAAATATATTTTAGGGAAATATTTAGACACTATAATTTATATGTCTCATTAAGACTATTTTTTTTGTCTTCTTCGTGATAAAAACCTTCATTTGCCTTTTTCTTTTCAAAATATTACAAGTTTCACACTCAGCTAACTTATAAGAGTCCACCCACATCCTCACTTATTAACACCATAAACCCACATTATATAATCTGATGAAACCCAAAATAACATTCGAAATGTAATTATTTCACCATATAATCATCATTTTAATTATAATTATATCAAAAATATCTGTTATCGAAAACCTAAGGAGGTTACCCAATGAAGATTAATCATTCTTATTTCTTCGGGAAATGGGGATGACCTTGTTTGTCTAAGGTTAAGACATTCCAATCAGTTTCTGATGATTTTATTCATAGAACCGGAAACATCCAATGATTCTATATCCAGTTGTACCTACTTTCCAAAGGTAGGTGCTCATTATTTGTGGACTGATGAGGCTTAATAATTTTCATTGGTCATGAGGATGGGAGGATGGACTAATCAGACCTTTTGGGGGGAATTATTTTATACTCCATGTCTCTCTTATAGAATCTAGTTATGTTCGTGAATCCTTATTAATTTACCAAGTAAGAAAATGAGTTTTCTTTTAGATATTACCATATATGATTGATATGTATGAGATTCATAGAATATTTTATAATTATTTGAGGTCTATCATCGATAGAGAATCATATATATTAATTATAGATTCATACACTATGGTATCCTTCAACACATTATATAGAAATCACTTGGTCATTATGATAACCAAGCTGGTTTTAAAGCCTCTCAGTGGGGCAGTTGAAGTTTATTTTCGTTCAGAAGGACATTGATTATTCCAGAGTTGGGATCAAACCCGCATATGGGCTACATATGTATCCTTGTTAGAAAATGAATTAGAACACACATAGTTCAAGGGTAGAAGTATTAGGTTTAAGCATGATTAATGGATCAAAGAGAGATTTCATAATTACTTTTTCACCCTAAGCTCATGCGAGTCATGCTCGGTGTAAGAAACATGTGGTATTAGTAAAACCTGATGATTGTGCCACAAAAGATGAAATCATAAGAAATGACGTGGGGCTTACGTATGCATAACTGTCCATGATATATGAGGATCGGAATTTACATCCGGGAAGAAACCCAGGAACATGCTTCATAAAGGTATATGTGCTTTATGGAGATTTTCGTTCTCAATTTATGGCTTACTCCTGAGAAGTATGCCTAAGTTAGTGAGGGACTAATTATTGGGTTTTATTCCTGAGAAGGAAGCCGAAGTCTATAGAATTTAAGCCCGGGGCTTACTCCTAAAAAGGAGGCCCAAGTTAAGGAAAATAATGATTGGGGCTTACTTCTAAAGAAGATTCCCAGATTAGGGAACTTGGGGCCCACTCATAAAAAGAATTCCAATATTATGGAATTTGGGGAATACTCCAATAGAGGATTCCCTGGTTAAAAGAAAAATTATGACTGGGGCTAACTCTTGAGAATGAGGCTCAAGTTTTGGGGACTTGAGACCTGGGGAATACTCTTAATAAGGAGGCCCATGTTAAGGAAAATTATTATTGTGGCTTACTCGTAAGGAGAATGCCCATATTAGTGAACTTAGGGATTAATCCTGAGGAGGATTCCCAAATTAAAGATCTTTTCATCTTAAAGGAAGATTTTTATTGAATGAAATCTCAAACCTTAGTGACATAAAGTTATGCAAATCATGAGGCTTTCTGAAAATTTCCACTGAATTCTATTTAGATAAGGATGCCAACAGATTAACCATGCCATAAATGACATTGAAGAGGGTTTTGAAGGCTATATCTTGAAGATGATAGATGAATTTTAGAAATATAAGTGAATTGGATGGAGGCACACAATTATTTATCTGGCGCGCAAGTCCTAGTCGTGCAAGTATAATTATGCGACATGTGGTCACTTGGGCTAAGGAGAACCTGTAGGGTAATACATGGGAGAGCCTTATCTCAAGCCCTTAGTATTATACCTAGATTCTCTCAGAATGGAGGCACACAGGTTTCCATGAGGGGAAAAGGCATCGTGCAAGTGTCTTCATTTTCCCTTAAGGGTTGGACACTTAGGCACACAAGTATTGATGAATTTCAACACATAAGCCTTATTATTCCCCTTTATAACATCCATTATAGGTAAATAATTTACTTATAGGTTATCGGAATACTTCAGATGGAGACTTCGGTGACCATAGCTTGAATCTCAGTTTCTTATTTTTTTTTGTCCCCAAAAGTGTGGGGGGCCACAGGGGGTATTTACAGGCCATTGAGGAACTTGGAAAAAAAGAATATGGCATTCAATTTACTTGGGCGACCCATATGTGGCACACAAGTGTACCTGTGCAACCATAATAAAACTTGTGCGGCCCATGCTTAAAGAGATCCTTGTGCTTGCCTTTGCTAATTTTTGATGTTCTTCAAAGCATGAATCTCTTTGTGCTTAAGGTATTCCCCTTTTTCGTTCATTAGAATCTGTGATGGAAAGGAGCGTAAAAAATAGTCCCCCCTCAGAGTTGGATCCGAAAAATGAGAAATGACTTGAATCTGTGGAAAATGATAAACAAGGTACTGAAGCGCACAGATAGTTGTGCGCATGTATGCTTCTAGTGCACAAGGTCTGACGTGCAAGGGTATGGCCTCACCTATAAACATATGGCACCACTTCATGCAAAGCACTCGATTTCAAATGCTCATGATCCCTCGGTACGTAAGTAGCTCTCGTTCATGCAAGGGACTTTTCTTTCCTCTTGTTCGCGCTTTTGTAGTGTATTTCTAACATTCATGCCAATATTAGCATGGTAAATCTTGCACGATATTCTTATACTTGTGCACCAATATGGGATATGTGTGACTTAATGCCTTAGCCATTTTTTCACTTTTTGTAAAAAAATTTATGAAAAACCATCTTACTTAAAAGTTAATTATTTGATCTTTGTGAGGATTCAATGGATCCCAGAAGAATTGAAATGACTGATGAACTTGATAGAAAATGGAATGATTATATGATGAACATCATTGGCCATTACTATTATAATATCTATGACAACACCCTCCCAGGTTTGGCCAAGTACATTAAAAAGTATCATCTTAATTTACCACATAGCACATACTTTTCTATATATGGACATGATCATCTTCAAGGTGTCAAAATTCCAAATCCAAAGATCTATCACCCACATTCATGGTTTCAGACTTACACCATTTTTGCGTCAGCAAATTTCTCAGTTAGAAGATCATTCGTAAATGCTGGAATAGTAGGGAATGCGTTTATAATGCATCATAACCCATGTACCCCAGATTTGAAACCTCACAAGCCTGAGCTGCAACCGCATTGTTATCCCTCTGAAGTGCATTGTGTTGCATTTGTTGTGAATGAGGCATGAAGTTGTCTTGGAATGAATGGATGTCAAGGAGTCAAGATGTGAATGTCAAAGGATGTGATGGTGATGGTGATGAAGGAGAATGGCCATGGTACACAGATGCATGTCACTTAGGAGATTCACTAAGTGGCATAGGAGATGTGGTTGAAACATTCTCTAGTAAAATCTGACGATTGTTGAGCTGATCTTTAAGTTCATAGAACTTGTATCCTGATGATACAATGTCACAACATGATTAGAAGATCATGCATTGTAGTGACAATGCATGAGGAGTTGAAGAAGATCCATCCACAACTACTAAGTGGATGATGTGGATTAAAGAAGTCCATGTACTAACTCTTAGTGCATGTGAATTGGAAGTGATCCAACTTGATCTCTGATTTGATCAATGAAGCACATTGGAGATTTCATGTTGATTAAGGCGCTCGGTTGATGAAGAAGACCCTTCGAGAATGTCCCTCCTAAGTATTGAACACATATGGAAGAGGAGATGAAGAAGAAACCGTTTGGAATTCCATTCCTAAGTGATGAATACATATTGAAAATAATGGAGGAATTTCAAATGAAGAAGAAGAGAGGAAGAAGGAGAAATGAGGAAGATGGCTTGGAAGATTTGGCATTTTACACTTGGGAGTACTTTGTTTTTATACAAAGCATTATTCTGTCCTTTGCCAAAAAATAGGCCACCAAGGGCCAGCCTTAAGGGTTCAACCCCCAAGGCACATGTGGGCCTAAGGCGCCACGCCCAAGGGGGGATCCCATGTGGCCAGCCCGAGAGGCAGAGGGGGCCGTGTATAAGCCCCGAGCTACGCGGTGGTGAAGTCCGCGCAGCGCGCGCGCCCGAAGGCACGCATAGTGGGCGCCAGTGGCGCGCCCGAGTGGCAGGAGTGGGCGCAGAGCGCGCCCGCAGGGAGAACACGGTGCGGGGCGGCACCGTGGAGGGAGGAGATTCAATTGAGTGTGCTGGGGGAGCGGAATGTTGATAAGCCGCGAGAAAACCTCTCGCCGTTTCGATGTGGGATGCGGATTTTTTCCGCGGGAGTAATCCTGGCCGCACGATCAATCGCGCGCCAGATCTCGGCCGCACAACTGATCTGCGGCGAGGCGATCAGATCCAGGCCGCCCGATGTATCTCCATCGCCGCATCCAACGGTCGTGGCTTCATCTCCTTCCTCCAGCCATGCCGAAGCCTCCCGCGAGCCTCCGCTGAACCAGAGCCACCCCGACGACAGAATTTGAGTATCCGGCCACCTCCGATCAAACCGAAGTGTCCATTGGAATCGTCTGAGCATACCGAACACAACCATGCCTTGAGATGAGCATGCATGCTACCAGATGATGAATTCGATGAAGGCCGAAGCAAACCGAAGGTGCGAGGACACTCGGGTGTTCATGTTTTGCATGGATAGACCTAAACAGAGGCCGTGCATGCGTTATAAATCGCATGCACGAGGAGGAAGAAAATAATAAAAGAACCCGCGTGCACCGAAGAGAAAAATGCAAAAAACTTGGAAAGATTTTAAAGATCCGAAGATCTCGGTGTTTCAAGATTTCCCACGCGATTGAACCGCCTATCCTCTGCCTATAAAAAGAGAACCCGAAGCACGGTAATGTTTGCTGAAGTTCTTGTTGAAGATTTGTGTCCCGCGAAGCCTCTGCCTCGCGAAGTTGAAGCCCCGTGCAAGTAAACTTGCGTGGCTGAGTTCCTTTCGCGCAACATCTTTGCGCGACAAGAAGAAGGAGGAGGAGGAGTCCCCTGTGCGCTATCCTTTGCGCGACAGGAAGGAGTTTGGGCAGCACAAAGTTGTGCGCCCCCTCTGTGCACCGTGCCCTCTGCGCGGTAGCACTTGCGCGCCCGCGGTGCCTTGCACCCGAGGCTTGCGCGCCCTAGAGGCCTTGTGCGCTTGCACGCTGCCTTGTTCACCAAGTGTGCCTTGTTCTTTGTTGAAGAAGAGGAGGCCGCGGCTCATCAAGCACTTGCGCGCCTACCTTGAAGGTGGAAGAACCCGAGGCCTTGTGTGTGAGATCAAATGAAGAAAACCACCTACGGACAGTGGGTGTGTGCCAAGCAAGAGAACCCGAGGCCATACCTTGTGTGAAGTGAAAGAACACACCCTTTGGGTGTATGTGCAAACAAGAACAAAGAAGGGGCCGTGAGCAGTGTGTGTGCAAAAAGGGGAGAAAGGCACTGCCTTGTGCTAAACAAGAAGGGGACCCGAGGCTTGCATGCCTTGTGTGTGCAAAGTTAGAAGGAAGGCCGTTGCTGTGTGTGTGCATAAGGAGGAAGGCCACCACATGTGTGTGTGTGCAAAAGAATAGAAGGCCGAGGCCTTAGTGCCTTGTGTGCACCAAGGGAAGACCACACTTTGTGTGTGTGTTAGAATTGAATAGGCCGTAGCCTTGTGTGGGTGAATTGAAGACCACACCTCATTTGAGTGTGTGTGTGTGCAAATTGAAGAGGAACACCCTACGGCCATTTAAGGGTGTGCAACAAGAAGTGTGAAGGCCAAGCTCAAAGTATGTGCCAAAGTGAAGAAGTTTTGTGTTCAAAGAGAGAAGTTGGCCGAACCTAGTGTGTGCACTAAAAAGTGTATACACATTAGAAGAAGAAGAAGAAGTTCCACACTAAAGTATAACACACATTCTAGTGTGTAAGCAAATTTCATAAAGTGTGTGAAGTCTGAGAAGTAGGTGTGTGCTCAAAAGTGATTACACCCTTTGTGGGTCTACTGCACCAAGAAGTGGAAAGGGGAAGTGCATGCATACATGCATGCACGTGCACACGTGAAGAAAGTTAAAACAGTGGTGTGCATTTGAGTTGTCCAAGACCAGGACTGAGACTGGACCAGACCGAAGATAAAGATATTATTTGTCTGAGCATTCAGTAGATTGAGAAGACCCTGATCATCACAAGTGATCAGAGGTACAGAGCAAGGCCAACAGTCTTTATCCCAGACTGCTGAGGATACTTGAAGAAGATTAAAGAGAAGAAGAGCTACTCGTGTGACTCGATGAGCCAAGAGAAGACCCTGTGGGACTCAGGGAGAAGAAGTCTTCAGTGGGATTCTGGAGCAGGCCAGTGGGACTCTGGTAACACTGTGGGACGCAGTATAAAGACCCTCCTGTGGGACTTAGGAGAGATACGGTGGGAAGCTGTATCGACCATTGTAATACTAACCGATTATAATGGGAGAATCCATGCTGGGAGAGCATGGCAAGGATGTAGGCCTTTAGTGCCGAACCTTGTAAATCCTTGTGTCTTGTGCCTTTTCATTACTGCATTATCCGGGAAAGGTTGAGAGACATAAGAAGAGTGGATCGAGGCCTTAACAAGCCATAGAGGTTTAATTGATTAAGAATCAATTAGTAAAAAGTTTTAAAGGATCACTGATTCACCCCCTCCCCCTCTCAGTGATTCACACTGATCTGGGAACTTCAATTGGTATCAGAGGGAGGTTACCTCTAAAAGATCCAAGGGAGTCTTTATGGAGTGCAGATTTGAGGAAATGAGTGACCAGCCTCAAATGGAGATATCTGCCAAGACTCAGAAAAATAGAAAGAAGAAACAGGTAAAGAAGATGAGGAAGAAGGTTGTAGCAATCAGAGAAACTCCTTCTATGGAAAGAAATGTGAATGTCACATCAGATGACAATTCCTTTTATCATTCTTCTGATGAAGCCTGCTCTAGCTGTGATGAAGATGGAAGAAACAATGATCTTCTAAATGCAATCAAATATCTTCAGAAAAGAGTCCCCAAGAAAGTTGCAATGTGTATAGCTACAGGCCTCCTTGATCTTCAAGAAGAAAAATTACAGCTAGAAGATGAAGCCAATTCTCTAGAAGTCCAATTGGCAAAAAGGGTTGGCATAACCAACACTCTCAGAAAGCTGGTAAATGCTAAAGATGAAACCGTTTCTCTTTGAAATGATAGATATGAAGACACTACTGAATAATTGCAAAGAAGCCTTTATGAGAAAGACATCTTTATGATAATGATCAAAGATGTTTTCCATGCACTGGAAAAGAGGCACAAAGTGTCAATGAATGTCAGAGATGCTCAACTCGAAGACAAAGTAAAATTGGTGAAGGAGCTGAACAATTCATTGCAAGAATTAAAGAAGGTGCATGAAGACCAGATGAAACAACTGGTGGAGAATTGGGAAGGAAGGCTAAGAACTGTTGAGGATGAGAAGAACTCCCTCAACATGAAATACTTAGAACTGGAGGTGATATTGAAAAATCAGCAATCACCCAAAGCCCAAGCCTCCCAGACAGCTGAAAGGAGAAATTTTGCTACTCAAGTATGCATTGAGCAGGATGATTCTAAAAGAAAGACATCCTCTAATAAAAGGGCAACAACTTCTAAAAGGAAGGTACCATCCATACCATCTTGTACTGATGCTTCTAATTGTGTTTCCACAAAAAGTGCAGGATGGAAGAATAATTCCAAACAAATATGGATGAAGACAGTAAAGAAGCAGAGCTCTCCTGAAACAGCACAACAGGTCAAGAAAAGTACCCTACAATCAGAAGGACTGAAAAGGTCAAGATTCGTGGGACAATGCTGGTGTTGTAACAAGTATGGGCATTGTGCAAAGGATTGTTAGTACAATCCACTGAATGCCAAAGCACAGAGGAAGCCCATGCCTAGGGGGAGCAAGCCAGAAGAAAAGAAGCAGCATCCACAGGTCCAGAGACATCTGTTTACTGCAAATAGATTTGGATTACTTGATAACATCTGGGATGATTGCAAGAGTGGTCAAATAGATACATGTCAATCTCCAACTGTGTCCAGAGCTCAAAAGAAGAGAAGATCACTGAACCTGGCTAAAAAGAAATCCTTGGGAAGCAAGCATAAGAAAGTGGAAAATGCTCCCAAGAAGTGTTTGAGAAATGAAGAGAAGTCCTTGGAGTCTAAATCCAAGAAGGGTGAGTCATCCAGTAGGACCACCAAGAAGACATGCTTCTACTGTGGAAAGAAAAGTCATACCATGGATATTTGTAAACAATCCATGGAAATCAATAGAAGCCAACTGAACTCAAACAGACAATCAATCCAGAAGAAGCAGAAGGGATTGATTGAAAATAAGTTGCCTAAGAGAGGTAGCTTAGCAGCATCCAAAGAACCATGTGGAACTTCCAGAACTGAGGCCACACATCCAAATGATTTACTAGTCATATGGCCAAATCAGTTGCAACTTGCCAGAGAACTACAAAGAGCTGAAGATGAAGCTCTGGCATTTGCTAAAGCAAAAGAGAAGAAAAAGATTTCACATGAAGATGGGTTGAGATCCACACCAGCACAAACATCATTGAAGATCAAATGTGCAAGTGTGAAGAATGGTGAAAATAGGACATCTCGGTTGAGAGAATCTTCTTAACCTTGTTGTTCACATTGATGAACCAAGAAGGTTCCATCTTATTCCCTTATATATTGGTATTTACATATGCAAACAATGCAGGGAATTGAAGATGATGATCATTCTCAACTGGAGGATGGTTTGGAAAGAATCTTGTGCACCCCTTGAGGGGGAGCCAATCTGGAGAAGATGATATTTTGGGATTTAATATCATCTTGAGAAAAGTGATGGTATTCCAATCATACTTTCATCCCTTGTTTCTTAATTGTATTCATCATGAAAATTAAGGGGGAGTATGGATTGAAGACAAATGGATGAAAGGGGGAGCTTTATCATTGCACTGAACTTTCTAATGAGTTTTGTGAAGTATGTGCAGGATTTAGCAATTCATTGTTATATCTGAAAAATTTTCAAACCCCTGAAGCATGATCTCACATGTATAGTGAATGTTGGACAGCATTGAGTACCTTGGTTACATCACTCTTGTTTTCTACACCGGGTTAGCCCAAGTAGACTTAGAGTTGACCTACTAAAGGTTCTTTGCTAAAGAAGAACATGTGACATCATCCCTCTCTCAGTGTTTTTCAAGAGAATACTATTCAATGGGAGGAAGTGATATTTTGAAGAGAACCACACCACACCTTTGCATTTGATTGCCAATAAGGGGGAGAAATATTGGCACACATATTTACCCATTCATATGTGCTGAAAGAGTGTATTGACAACAAATACAAAGGGGGAGATTGAAGTGCATTGTGTTGCATTTGTTGTCAATGAGGCATGAAGTTGTCTTGGAATGAATGGATGTCAAGGAGTCAAGATGTGAATGTCAAAGGATGTGATGGTGATGGTGATGAAGGAGAATGGCCATGGTACACAGATGCATGTCACTTAGGAGATTCACTAAGTGGCATAGGAGATGTGGTTGAAACATTCTCTAGTAAAATCTGACGATTGTTGAGCTGATCTTTAAGTTCATAGAACTTGTATCCTGATGATACAATGTCACAACATGATTAGAAGATCATGCATTGTAGTGACAATGCATGAGGAGTTGAAGAAGATCTATCCACAACTACTAAGTGGATGATGTGGATTAAAGAAGTCCATGTACTAACTCTTAGTGCATGTGAATTGGAAGTGATCCAACTTGATCTCTGATTTGATCAATGAAGCACATTGGAGATTTCATGTTGATTAAGGCGCTCGGTTGATGAAGAAGACCCTTCGAGAATGTCCCTCCTAAGTATTGAACACATATGGAAGAGGAGATGAAGAAGAAACCGTTTGGAATTCCATTCCTAAGTGATGAATACATATTGAAAATAATGGAGGAATTTCAAATGAAGAAGAAGAGAGGAAGATGGAGAAATGAGGAAGATGGCTTGGAAGATTTGGCATTTTACACTTGGGAGTACTTTGTTTTTATACAAAGCATTATTCTGTCCTTTCCCAAAAAATAGGCCACCAAGGGCCAGCCTTAAGGGTTCAACCCCCAAGGCACATGTGGGCCTAAGGCGCCACGCCCAAGGGGGGATCCCATGTGGCCAGCCCGAGAGGCAGCGGGGGCCGTGTATAAGCCCCGAGCTACGCGGTGGTGAAGTCCGTGCAGCGCACGCGCCCGAAGGCACGCATAGTGGGCGCCAGTGGCGCGCCCGAGTGGCAGGAGTGGGCGCAGAGCGCGCCCGCAGGGAGAACACGGTGCGGGGCGGCACCGTGGAGGGAGGAGATTCAATTGAGTGTGCTGGGGGAGCGGCATGTTGATTAGCCGCGAGAAAAACTCTCGCCGTTTCGATGTGGGACGCGGATTTTTTCCGCGGGAGTAATCCTGGCCGCACGATCAATCGCGCGCCAGATCTCGGCCGCACAACTGATCCGCGGCGAGGCGATCAGATCCAGACCGCCCGATGTATCTCCATCGCCGCATCCAACGGTCGTGGCTTCATCTCCTTCCTCCAGCCATGCCGAAGCCTCCCGCGAGCCTCCGCTGAACCAGAGCCACCCCGACGACAGAATTTGAGTATCCGGCCACCTCCGATCAAACCGAAGTGTCCATTGGAATCGTCTGAGCATACCGAACACAACCATGCCTTGAGATGAGCATGCATGCTACCAGATGATGAATTCGATGAAGGCCGAAGCAAACCGAAGGTGCGAGGCCACTCGGGTGTTCATGTTTTGCATGGATAGACCTAAACAGAGGCCGTGCATGCGTTATAAATCGCATGCACGAGGAGGAAGAAAATATTAAAAGAACACGCGTGCACCGAAGAGAAAAACGCAAAAAACTTGGAACGATTTTAAAGATCCGAAGATCTCGGTGTTTCAAGATTTCCCACGCGATTGAACCGCCTCTCCTCTGCCTATAAAAAGAGAACCCGAAGCACGGTAATGTTTGCTGAAGTTCTTGTTGAATATTTGTGTCCCGCGAAGCCTCTGCCTCGCGAAGTTGAAGCCCCGCGCAAGTAAACTTGCGTGGCTGAGTTCCTTGCGCGCAACATCTTTGCGCGACAAGAAGAAGGAGGAGGAGGAGTCCCCTGTGCGCTATCCTTTGCGTGACAGGAAGGAGTTTGGGCAGCACAAAGTTATGCGCCCCCTCTGTGCACCGTGCCCTCTGCGCGGTAGCACTTGCGCGCCCGCAGTGCCTTGCACCCGAGGCTTGCGCGCCCTAGAGGCCTTGTGCGCTTGCACGCTGCCTTGTGCACCAAGTGTGCCTTGTGCTTTGTTGAAGAAGAGGAGGCCGCGGCTCATCAAGCACTTGCGCGCCTACCTTGAAGGTGGAAGAACCCGAGGCCTTGTGTGTGAGATCAAATGAAGAAAACCACCTACGGACAGTGGGTGTGTGCCAAGCAAGAGAACCCGAGGCCATACCTTGTGTGAAGTGAAAGAACACACCCTTTGGGTGTATGTGCAAACAAGAACAGAGAAGGGGCCGTGAGCAGTGTGTGTGCAAAAAGGGGAGAAAGGCACTGCCTTGTGCTAAACAAGAAGGGGACCCGAGGCTTGCATGCCTTGTGTGTGCAAAGTTAGAAGGAAGGCCGTTGTTGTGTGTGTGCATAAGGAGGAAGGCCACCACATTTGTGTGTGTGCAAAAGAATAGAAGGCCGAGGCCTTAGTGCCTTGTGTGCACCAAGGGAAGACCACACTTTGTGTGTGTGTTAGAATTGAATATGCCGTAGCCTTGTGTGGGTGAATTGAAGACCACACCTCATTTGAGTGTGTGTGTGTGCAAATTGAAGAGGAACACCCTACGGCCATTTAAGGGTGTGCAACAAGAAGTGTGAAGGCCAAGCTCAAAGTATGTGCCAAAGTGAAGAAGTTTTGTGTGCAAAGAGAGAAGTTGGCCGAACCTAGTGTGTGCACTAAAAAGTGTATACACATTAGAAGAAGAAGAAGAAGTTCCACACTAAAGTATAACAGACATTCTAGTGTGTAAGCAAATTGCATAAAGTGTGTGAAGTCTGAGAAGTAGGTGTGTGCTCAAAAGTGATTACACCCTTTGTGGGTCTACTGCACCAAGAAGTGGAAAGGGGAAGTGCATGCGTACATGCATGCACGTGCACACGTGAAGAAAGTTAAAACAGTGGTGTGAATTTGAGTTTTCCAAGACCAGGACTGAGACTGGACCAGACCGAAGATAAAGATATTATTTGTCTGAGCATTCAGTAGATTGAGATGACCCTGATCATCACAAGTGATCAGAGGTACAGAGCAAGGCCAGCAGTCTTTATCCCAGACTGCTGAGGATACTTGAAGAAGCTTAAAGAGAAGAAGAGCTACTCGTGTGACTCGAGGAGCCAAGAGAAGACCCTGTGAGACTCAGGGAGAAGAAGTCTTCAGTGGGATTCTGGAGCAGGCCAGTGGGACTCTGGTAACACTGTGGGACGCAGTATAAAGACCCTCCTGTGGGACTCAGGAGAGATACGGTGGGAAGCTGTATCGAACATTGTAATACTAACCGATTATAATGGGAGAATCCATGCTGGGAGAGCATGGCAAGGATGTAGGCCTTTGGTGCCGAACCTTGTAAATCCTTGTGTCTTGTGCCTTTTCATTACTGCATTATCCGGGAAAGGTTGAGAGACATAAGAAGAGTGGATCGAGGCCTTAACAAGCCATAGAGGTTTAATTGATTAAGAATCAATTAGTAAAAAGTTTTAAAGGATCACTGATTCACCCCCTCCACCTCTCAGTGATTCACACTGATCTGGGAACTTCACCCTCAATATTCTAAAACTCTCAGATAGATCAATCCAATGGCTGGAAGAAGAGTTGGGACTTCCATCCTGGAGAAGGTGTGAAGACAACATTCATGTGGGCATATTGGGAGCGACAAACCTGTGCATAGATTGTTGAAGATCTTAAGGGAACTGCAATAAATGAGGCCATCTAGGCTGGGCATACATATATTTACAGGAATGATGACTTTGTGCCAGAGCTAATCAGACACTGGATCCCATAAACCAATTCTTCCTATATTACTCATGTATAAGTAGGAATCATTTTTTGTGATGTCTAAAAGATCTCAGGGGCTCCAATTTTGGGTGATATGTAGGATGAATTCTTCCAACTCAAGGCGACTTGGAATGATTTAGAGAAGACTCTGTCTTTGGCTCAAGAATTATTGAAAATTTTCCACAAGCTCAAAAATTCAAAGACCTCCAAAAATCATTCTAGAAAAGATATTCATCTAGAGGAGTGGATGGATATTTTTCTTACCAAGAAAATGGAGAAGGTTCCTA
The DNA here is from genome assembly GCA_963277665.1 of Viscum album. Classification (NCBI taxonomy): domain Eukaryota; kingdom Viridiplantae; phylum Streptophyta; class Magnoliopsida; order Santalales; family Viscaceae; genus Viscum; species Viscum album. Next base: position 902,021,633 of record OY728165.1, on the reverse strand, counting down.
CCTGTACTCGTCCTACTAGCTTCCACAGAACAGAGAAGAGGGGTGCTCTTGGCACATTATGGTTGACTCTAGAAGAGGTAGAATTTGAAAAGTGGTGGTATGAGGTGAATCAGAGAATCCCAGAAAAGACCCGTCGGATAGGCTTCTAAGCCTTGTGGCATAGTGTCAATCTTTTTTCAGTTATTGATTTGAATGAGGGCATCATGATAGTGACCTTCTTTGTTGTAGCTAAATTGGATGAGAGGAAACTGGTTGGGATGTCTACCCCAATTTGGGGAAGATTCATAGGATCTTACACCATTTTTAATTGGTAAGTCTCCTTTGAGAATAGTGGGACCCTTCAATGTTCTGTGGGAATGGATCTCCACTCATTTTAGGACATATGCAGTATAGAGAAGAGTACAGGTTCCTGGAAGTTCTTTTAGGCCATCAGTGTCGGACTTTTCAGGAATTTTTCTGTTATCCCTCAACTCCTATGATATGAAGGTGAGGGTGAGCATGTTCAAACAATTCAATTCTTTTTTCCTTATGGAAACCTGCTAAACGGGCGGTTTGTTGATGATGGAATAGCTAGCCTAGAATTGTTGTCATACATACTGGCATGCAGAGTTGTTGTATTGGCCACCAGGATTGATGGAGATAATATATGTGAGGCCTATGATCCATACAGATTTTCACGCCTATTAAAGTGTCTGTGGAAGATTGTTGTGTCCCCTCTTGTTCATGTTAGGTCAGAATGACATCCAATGGTTTCCCGAAAACTTTGGGTGATGACATCTATGGGGAATACCGGGGTAGTGTTTGATCTACCAATTGTTGGATTGGAAAGTCATTTGACTACATGGTATGCCGAGAACTAGGTATCATCATACCCTGAACGGTTACTAAATCATCTGATTCCTCGGGGGGGGAGAAGAGTATTGTCGAGAATGAAACCCATTATCTGTATGGTGACTCTTCCACACCTGGAGCTGAATCATCGGGTTCCTCACCCAAGGATGACTTGCCAGATTCTCAGGATGGGGATGATGAGGCATGACATGCGTCAAAGCAGCCTCGTGCCAGATATAATCCTCCCGCTAGAATAAAGAGACCTAAACCGTCGAATCCAAGTGAGATATATCATTGAGTAAATTTAATTTCCATTACATTATAGAACAACATGTTTTATTTTCTTATCCTTTATCTGTGATTGCACAAGCTGTGAAGAAGTTGAAGTCCATTATTGTTGGACCCTCCTCAAAGCCTTATGGTACACATGCTGAATATCTATGACCAGAGGATGTCTAGACATAGAGGAGTTTATATTGAGATGTTGATACCGCCTAGCTGGACCTATGCGAAGTTCTACACATCCCTGGAGTAGGGAATCTTCGGTCTTCTATGGATATCTGTTTCGAGGATAACCCCGATGATGTGTGGGAATACATCCGAGTGGAGGAGATGCTCATATATGCCACTGATTATTCGATTCCTATCACAAAGGGGGTGAATGAAATGATAGATCATGGAACCACTAAGGGACTGGTGCTTACAGAGATGAGGAGTGGCACAATTACGTGGCTCTTGAAGATATAAGTATCATTCCTTATTTTCTTGGAATCTTGATTCTAGTTAAATATTTGTTACTCTACAAAACTAATTTCTTCATTATGTATCTTTTAAATAAAGGAACTGCAGAAGTTCATTCACCATAGTATAGACCTAGTGGTACTACCATTGGATCTATGGAATCTCCTCGAAAACCGGGTGAGGTATCTCTAGGCTGGAAAGCTATGGACGAGGATTTAGACATGGATTTTTGTTCTCCAATTCCTGTATTTAGACATTATAATGTCAACACACCCAAAAATCCAGGGAACCAAAGGCATCAAAGGAATAAGTCCACAGTTAAATGCTTCATCAGTAGTGGTAAGTCCCTCAGATAGTCATGAATCCTACCTCATGAAAAATATTTCTCATACTTTTTGGGATTGTAGGGGCTTCCTCAATTTCCCCTTTGAGGGAGTGGACTGACCCTCCTCTGAGGACGACGAAGGGTGCTGGTGAACAGTCACAAATTCAGGCTGACTTGACTGCGCCTGAAGAAGTGCCAGCGTCTGTTCCCATTCCTGCTCCTACTGTTGCTGTAAGGAGAGAAGAACCTACTTAAGGCAATTTAACTATGATTCATAAAATGTTAAATGAAAACATCAACTGACTTCATTCCTGTGACACATTTTGGTTCAACACATGCACCAAAACATTTGGAGGCCAGTGCAACTTATGCCATATTTTTCTCCGAAGAAATCATCCGGGGTTAGAGGCCGCACGATGTGGGTCTCCAAGAAGGCACATCGAATGCTCCCACTGGTGAGACTAAGTAGGAATCTGATATATCACTGGATGAACTGATGAAAATGGCACATCATCTGACGAAATTTTAGATCATGTTAAATTACCAGGTAAATTAGAATATTTTGGATGTGAGTTTCATCCTTCGTCCTGTTAAAAAATTTCCTATTACCTATCTGACCATGATTGGATAAAATGTGCAGTTCTATCTGAGCAAGCTGTTAAACTTCCAATGCCTGAAGAGATTATAGACAACCCTATTATTATGGAGACACTAGCTCAAGTGGAGCTTAACCCAGCAGAGCTTCTTGAAACCCATCATGAAAAACCTTTTGAAGTTAGGAAAGCCATGGAGGAGCCTTCTCATACTGTTGATCTATCGTTGAGTAAGAGATGATAATATTTGTGGTTGAACTTAATTTGCAAGATAACTTAATCAACTTTTTTTATCCTTTGAAACTAACCAAAACATTCAATTGACTGTGCAGGGCCATCAATTTCAGTGGCTAGATCTGGAGGTGACACCTCAGTCTCCTCCCCAACAGGAGTAGAATGTGACGTTTCAAGGGTCAAGGGGGATGGAGCATGATAGGGCACTTCTCTAAGTGCATTAATCTAGAACTATATTTACCACTGTGATAGTGATGCTGAATCAGACCCGGAGGTACCAAAGGAGCTCCAATTTTAACATCGCAAGGCACGGTAGAACATATGGAAGATCATATCTGTAGTGCATCTTATAGAGATATCTTTGAAGATCCCACGACTAACATCCATGTTCTTAATGTTGGGACTTGGCTGTTTTGGATATGAAGAGATTCATGCTGCTGTAAAACAAGTCATTTTAAGGAGGGAGAAGGAGAAAAGGTTCCATCAAGACTTGAACAGAGTGAGGTTGTTGACCAACATCAGTGAATTTGAGGATGTGGTGTACCGAGCTGAGGCTGATCGAGATGCCAAGTTGAAGGAGCTGAATCATAAGATCAAGGATAAATTTTTCCAGTAGATGCACCTTTAGCAACAATTAGATGCTGTTACTGGGGAACTTGACCAGCTTAATGATTCACTGGAAGGAGTTTTAACAAATGGTATGAAAGCCATCTCTGAGGGCAAGAAATCACTCCATCAAGCTGGAAAGAGTGAAGCTTGTCGAATGAATGAACTTCATGTGGCTGCTGATGAAGCTCGGGATGTCAAAAATCAAATGAAGAGTTATGTTGAAAGCCACTTGTAATTCTTGAAATAGATAAGAGACTCCAGTCTATGGATGTCCTTCTAACACTAGTACTTGAATGAAAAACACTTTAGTCTTCAATCGTTTTTTCATGCATACTATTGCAACCTGCTTTAAATTTTTACCTAAACTAATGGCCCTAGTATGCATTGTTTGATTTTTAGAGGATTATAAAAATAACCCTACAAACCTTGAATTTTATTATTTCCCAATATTACCTAAATCATACAAAATGTATGTATAGTGAGCTGGTACTTGACTTTTGTTCAGAGTTCCCTTGTCAATGGTGGACAGTTTAAATCCATTCTTGTCATACATAAAAAGGTTAATCTTTAAGGTCGAAATAGATTTGAAGGAATGGATTAAAATAGACTCTATTCATTGATAATTTATCTGAAAACATATTACCACAATAATTTATGGGGGAAACATGTAAAATATGACTTAAGATATTCTGAATCTGAGGAATGATATTAAAAAGGGATAAAAGGGATTAGACGAAGAATTTAATAACAGTGAAGTTACCATTATTTAAAAAACCCATGAGGGGGATGAATTATGCAGTGCCACGTAAGGGAATTGGATTAAAAGTCAAATAATAGCATCTTTTGGCTGATAGGTCCGTTATATAGACTACATATGCAAGGCTGCCTAAGGGCACGTGCTGCATAGTCAGGCAATAGAACTATAAAAATTTTTACTTTTCTATTGCTAAAAAGCCAGTGAATGTTTATTGAGATTCAAATTTTCCATAGTATAGAGTTTGATGTATGGAGAGAGGCACATGAATATGGAGAGGACATTTCCAATAAATATTGTCAAAGAATTAGAAGAATGTCACTCCTGTAATGTTCTGAACCAAATTTGTGGAAGGGAAATATAAACCATAGACTTAAATACATTCATATAATGAAAAGGAGTATGGGAAAAATATGATAAGGATAGCTATTTTTGTCGATCCCTGCATATTTTCATTTAATACAAATAAGGAAAAAAGAGGTTTTTCCACTAGGAATGAAGTTACCACTATTTGAATTACATGTTAGGTGGTTATATTATATAGGGCCATTTAAGGGAATTGGCTTCAGAGACAAATAATAGTATCTTTTGGCTGACAGGTCCATTACATAGACTATTTATTAAAAGCCTCCTAAGGGCACATGCTGCATAGTCGGGAAAAAGAACTCTTGGGTATCAGACATTTTGTGACAAGAAGTCAAGAAAAGGGTTTTGGAGATCTGGAAGTATTCAAGGTAATGAGTATGGCACATGAAAATGGGTATTGTCCAATGCATGAAAAAGATACATAGACCAATGCTGACAATAATCATGTTGTGGATGGGTCCGGAATTGAGGTGCTAGACATCACTACGTATCCTATAAGGATGGGAATCAAGCCATACGTAGTTCCTGAAATATAGCTTAGCGTCACATGGAACAAGAGTGTAGGAGATCTTAGTTTTGTGTCATAGAGCTCGGACCACAATGAGGAATACACATTGTGTGTTTTATAAACCTGATGTGAAATAAGTCCTGGGTTTTCATACCACGTTCATGTTTTCACAAGGGGATTTTTCAGCCAAGGGACTTAAAGTGGAATTTGGGGTTAGGCCCAAAGACTTGGGGCTGGATTCGAGGAATGGTCGAACATTCCTACATATCCCATAAGGATGGGAATCAAGCCGCACATAGTTCTTAAAATACCCATTGTACAGATTTGGTTTGTACAAGTGAAGGGTGAAAGGGGACTTTAGTGTAATGATGGTTTAACCGAAGATTAAAAGTTCGGGCATTTCCATGTATTCACATAATCCTTGGAATATTAAATGGATGCAGACCTATGTAAATAATGATTCCCTATCAGGTGAGGGTGTCAAAGAATGTTGTAGTTTATTTTTATACAGGACAAAAGTGAGAATAGTTTATCATCATATAGAAAGGATGATGGTGAACCCACGTAAAAATATTTGTTCTAGGGGCAGCATCACGAATCAACATCGGTTGAGATGGAGGTGAACCAATGTGAAGATATTAGTTTTTGACTGCTTCACGGATCAACATCGTATGAGATGGTGGTGAACTGATGTGAAGAAATTGGTTTTGGGATGCTTCACAGATCAATATCGCATGAGACGGTGGTGAACTGACGTGAAGAAATTGGTTTTGGTCATGAAACATGGGAGGTTGCCTATGTAACCAACCTAGAAGGCAAGGATTAAAGTCTGCATAGGTCTATTGAAGAATGAATTGGTGATCATGTTGTACTTGTGGACAATGACTTAAAAATCGGTGTTGGGAGTTACCCATGGTTAGCGGCCCATAGAGGGTGTTACAGTTTGAGGTTTAATCTAAGCTCACATTAGTCATACTCGGTGTGAGAAACAAGAGGTAGCAATAACCTTGATGATGCATAGTTTAATGTCATGTAGGACGTATAAGGGACTGGACATAGTTTAACATCATGTTGGAAAATGGTTGGACTGTGAAGTTTAAAGTCTTACAGTAAGGACTCTGGGGACAATGCAGTTTAAAGTCTTGTTGTATGGACTAAAGATGAGTCGTATAGTTTAATGTCGTATAGCAAGGATGAGAATAGTTTAAGGTCATATGAATGGAGTAGTGCTGCACAGTTTAGCGTCATGTAGCTAGGACAACATAGTTTAACATCATGTTGGACGAACGAGGGACTGTGCAGTTTAATTTCATGCAGTATGGACAAAAGAGAGACTATACAGTTTTAATATTAGGAAGTACGGACAACAAAGTTTGACCTCATGTTGGACGACTTTGTATATGTGTTACACAAAATAGATCTTCAAGAATCTTGAATTGTTTGGAGTTGTAATGAGTTCTCCATCCACTACGATTAAATAATAAGCTCAATTGGAGTAGACGATATGTATTGAATAAGGTCCTTCCCACATTGGATCAAGCTTGGGAGTTTTCTTTTCTGGTATAATTGGAGTTCTGAAACATATACAAATTGTCCATGAATTAATGACTGATGATGAACATTTTTGTTGAAAGGCCATGCTATTCGATTCTGATAGACATCCAAGTGGTGCAGGGTGCACAATATTTTTTCATCTAATCGTCCTAAGACATCCAATTGCTTTTGAGATTGTTCATCTATAGATTATTGATCACAAATGGCTACTCTGTGCGAGGGTAATTGAACCACAATGGGCAAGACTTCTATTGTTCCATATACCAATGGATATGGAGTTGACCGTGTAGCAGGGAGGGTGGTTGTCCGACAATCCCATAAATCATGAAAAAGTTTATCAAGCCGTGATTTTTTATCTCTATCCACCATCTTTGGAAGTATATTTGAAATAGTCTTATTGAAGACTTCTATTTGTCCATTGTCCACTTCATGATACCAATATGAATGATTGGATTTGATGTTGTATTCTTCATACAACTTCCTTACCTCGGATGAACTGAATTTGGTTCCATTGTCCATTATTATGGTATGAGGGACACCAAATCTGGTAATGATGTTAGACTTGATGAAGAAAACAATTGTTTTAAAACTAATTTGTTTGAGAAGTATTGCCCTTTCCCATTTTGAAAATAAGTCAGTAGCATTAAGAATATACTTAAAAATCATGGATGTAGCTGAAGGGTAAGGTCCTACTACATCCATTTCCCATGTGGAAAATGGCCATGATTATTTAGCTGTATGAAGAAACAATGGGAGTTGATGAATGAAGTTGTCACATACATGGAAAGAATGACAATTCTTAGTGAAATCACAACAATCATGTATCTTTAAAGGCTATATTTATCCATGTCTTCAAATTTGATCTGACATTCTATGCCCATACTGGTGGACACCATAGAATCATGCATGTCCTTATTTTATGACAACCATATTCTCTTCACCATCAATACATATAAAGAGAATTCCATTAAAACCTCTTTTGTAAAAAAAATTTATAGGTGATATGGGCTATCCTAAAAAGTAAAATTGACCACATGTTGCTGGACTTGTTCTTTCCTGACTCTATTAGGTGGGAGTGTTCCATTATAAAGGTATTGCCTGATAGATGTCATCCATCCTATAGTATGACCATATGGTTCAGAAATGAGACAAATCTCATTGATTTCATATGTTCTGATTTGAACATAAGGTGAAACTGAATGACGGGAGGCAATACTGATGATTATTTTGCCCCGATTTCAATCTGCCAGTGTTGTGGCTACATTAGGCAGCGCATCTGTTTGAGCATTTTGTGATCGCCGGACACAGGAAAATGTCGGTTTCGAAGTAAATTCCGCCATTAAATCTCTCAAGTAATCATACAAATATATTAAATCATCTTTTCTAATTGAATAATCTTCAGTGAATTTTTTATTACCAAATCCAAATCACCTTTATCCTTTAAGTGATTCACCTATTCCTGAAGTGTGAACTCTAATCCTGTGGTGAGATCTTGGTACTCTGCTTCATTGTTTGTACCACCTCCCAAAAATAAGAAGGAATAAGGTAGCACTGCCTATTCTGGGGAAATAAGCACAATTCCAATCCCAACATTGTTGAATTTTGGATCTTCCATTTTATTCCTTGTTGGATTTCTGGAAGCACCATCAAAGTACATTTATGATGTTTGAAGATTATCATGAATATAAAAGACTCCCTCGTCTAGAAGATCAATATTTAAAGATGTATCTTCTGCTGAAGGGTGTTCAGCAAGGAAATCATCCATGGAATGGACCTTTATTTCTTTTTGAGACACATATTGGATATCAAACTTCTAAAAATTAACTTCCCACCTTGAATGACGTCCTGTAAGCATTGGATTTCAAAGGATAAATTTTAGCGGGTTATTGCGAGATACCAATTGGACCTAATGATGTTTCATGTAGTTTCTCAATTTTTGTACCGAAAATATTAACACTAATAACAACTTTTCAATACTCGAATATCTAGTTTCTACTTCAAGCATAGTACTACTGAGATAGTAATGGATGTTTTCATTCCCAGAATCATTTTTTTTGGGTAAGGAATGAAGACAATGATAGCTCTAAAGCAGTCACATAATGAATAAGTGGTCATCCATCAACAGGTGGAATTAGTAGTGGTGGACTGAAGTTATATTTCTTGAGAATATTAAATGTTTCTTGAATTTCATCAATCCACTGGTAAGTGACTCCATATTCATCAATTTGGTGAAGGGTAATCATTTTCCTGCCAAATAAGAGATGAAACACCGAATATAGGCCAATTGTCCTTGATGTACTCTCAATTCCATCAATCATCATGGAGGTGACATAACATGATTGATTTTGTCTTCTCAGGATCGACTTCTATACAACGATGGTATACAACAATGCCATGAAATTTTCATGAAGTTATCCCAAAAGAACATTTCAAGGGGTTCATCTTTAAATTTTGTTCTCTACCTTTGTGGAATATGATTTCCAAATCAGGCAAGTGATAAGAACATTGTCTTTATTTAACCACCGAATCGTCCACATAACATTCAACAAATTTCCCTAAAAAGGGTTTGAAGATACGGTGATGGTACGTTGATATGTTGCACCTGCATTCTTCAGGCAAAATGGAATTTCCCGATAGCAAAACACACCTTGAGGGGCTCTGAATGCTGTAAATTTTTCATCTTCTAGAGCTATTCGGATTTGATCATACCTAGAATATCCTTCCATGATGGAAAGTTCTTCATATCCATCTATAGCATCAATTAAGAGTTTTTTTTATCGGAATTGGAGAATCACCCTTGGGACAATACCGATTTAGTTATCTGAAATAAATGAAAACTGCAATTTTTCCATTCTTATTTTTCACAGGGACAATATTAGCCAACCATTTATGATATTGAACGTCTCTGATGAAGTCAAATTTGATATGATTATCCACTTCAACTTCAATTTTGGAAGCAAAAGTTGGGTGTGTTCTTCTTGCGGCCCGCTTAAATCCTCGATATTCTTCTAGAAAACCCAAATGATGAATATAAACATCATGATCAAGCCCTAGAATTTCATTATATTTCCAAGAAAATATAGCTAGATTTTTCTTCAAAAAAAAAATATACGTTTCTCGCTCATCAAGAGTCATGGCCTCACTTATTAAAGTGGGGAATGGATCTTATTCTGTACCCAGATTTATGTCTCTAAGTTCTTCCTCAGTGGTAGAGATACCCTCTTCAAAAACTATAGGAGCATCTCAATGATCTTCCTCTTGTTATTCAATATGTGTTACTTCTTTTGATATTACTTGCATAGTAGATGATGAAGCAGAATTTCCATGACCAGGAGAAAAGAAAAAATTTGAACATCTTGAAGAAGATGCTACCATTTATGACCTTATTGATGATGAAGGGTCTTCCTTGGGTAATAAAGGGGAGATGATGGATTTTGAATCAACATCATCATTCATCTATGAAATTTCTATAACTTCTTATGGCTTAGTTGATGAAGTATAGAATTGATGGATTTCAGCGGATGAAATGAAGATATCTCCATTTTAGATTTCATCATTACTTTGTGAATCACCATATTCTCCCATGATATCTGGATTGATTTCAATAATTGATATTATGTATGATTCTATAAGAGTATTTGGGTTTTGGTCTATCCTGTCAATTTGACTGATAGGCAACACATAATCTGTACTCACATGTATGAATGGGATTACTGGAATCTTTTCCAAACCATATGGAGCATTAATTTTGGTAACCTCCTTTTTCATAGATATCTCATTTCCCTCCATGTGATATAATTCTTCCTCAATGTATTGAGATTAACATGTTTTGAATTGGGCTTTATCACCATACAATGTCCCAATTTGACCATTGAAATAATATTTGAGACATTGATGGTATGATGAAGGGATAGCCGCATGTTTATGTGGCCAAGGTCAACCAAGGAAAATTTTTAAGGCTCTGTCATGATGAAAAACCATGAAATATAAATTGGATACAAGGTCTCCAAACTGATTTTTGAGCGTCATCTCGCCCAGAGGTTCTTGTTCATTTATATCATATCCTTACAACATCAACATAGAAGGAGATAAATCAGATTCAGTGAGGCCCAATAGATTAAGTATACGAATATGGATGAAGTAGACTCCTAAATCATTATCAATGAAAGCTCATAGTATGTCTAAATCCTTGACCTCTATAGATAAATACAATGGTCTAATATGTCCATGCATGACATCATCTTCATCTTCATCTGTAAAAGATATAATTTCATGGAATTCTGTAGGATCATTATCTATATGATATACTTCAAACACAACAATTTCTATTTCGAATTCTTGATTACTTCAAAAATCCTCAATGAGTTTTTCTCAAAGATTCATTAATAGATTATAGCCATACAGAATTGATAACATGGTCGGTACATGGGACAAATGATTCAAGACATCATACTTTTGGTCCAAAGGCTTGTGATTCCTAATAGAAACATGTGGTTTTGTTGGTGCCTTAGAAGTTGATTCATTGGAAGTAGATGCATCTGGAACTAGGGTAGGAATTGGAAATACTCCAAGAATTAGAATATTAGACTGACTAGGTCTATTTATTTGGTGAGAGGAAGAAGGTGTAGCTTCTAACCGATCATCCAAAATAACTGTTCTAGAACTAAATCTTCTATGTGTGGAAGAGCATTCTTGTTCTTGTTGATCCCGCTGAAGGGCACTGCCATGAGATTCTGTTGCATATACAGTTCTATCAAGGGTAGAATTTGAATAGTGGATTATATAAAATCCGCATATTCCTCTGTATACTAGACCATTAGAACTTCCTCTAATTCCTATGTTTGATAAAGGGAACTCAGGCTCATCAAAATTGAAACTCTGATTGGGATAAGGATCTGTTAAGTGAATCATGTTAACAGAACCCAATATCGACTCTTCATCGGATTAAGACTCTGCCTGATTATACAGTTTAGGCTATAACATTTGGTTGGGTGGTGCACGTTGCATTGAAGTATATGGCATAAAATCTTCCAAAGCCAAAGACAACTTGGTATTTGACACGAGCTCATCTTCTTATGATTGCTTGTCTTTCATTGAATTATTCCACCTCATTGAAGATTTTTCTTTTAATGATGGTGTTTTTGCTATGGAATTCATAGAATAAGACACAATTAGTTTCATAAATTGCGTTCATAAAATTGCATGAGTTCATTTGATCATTTTCCTGACCATCCAATTATCATATTTCTGCGCAATTTTTTGTTTGACTTCATGCCACTCACCATCTTCCTCCGAATCTGTAGTAGTAACAAATGCTACATGGGCTGAAGATCCTTTCAGATAGACTTTTCCTGCATCCACCATCTTTTGCAGGAGTTCATTGAAGACAAAATACTCTTGATTTCTATGCCCCAACATCTAATGAAATGGGAAATAGTTGGGTAGGTCTTCATCTACTTCCTTGGTTGGCCTTTTGGGCCTTGGAAACTGAACCAAATTATTTTCCAGAGTTGAAATGAAATAACTAGGAACTTTTTAATTTCAAAAAGAATAAAATTTGTTCTTTAACTCCTCAAATTGTTTTCATCATCGATATCTTTGATCATCTTGATGAAATGACCTCTATTGCTGACGCTTAGGAGGATGATCCCTTCGATAAGTTGACGGTTTTGAGTGGAAGCATGTAGAGGTTCTTGTTTAAGAATAACTATAGCAGTCTCTTCTCTCCCCATTCTCATTCCTGGAGCTGATGGAATTACATGAGTTTTATCCTTTGTCTTTGTAAGAGAGTCTTCGATCTGCTGAGTGATCGGATTATGGTCTCAAAACCCGCCTGTTTATATCACAGGGATCAACGGTGTGTGTAATTCTTCATGCAAATTTTCCACATATATTGGAAACAATCCTACTTGAGGGAGTTCTAATCGGAAGGAATATATTAATCCCTTCCAGTGAGCAGTGAAAATCGAAACAATTTCATTCCCCCTTTACATAAAAATTTTAAGATAAAAAACTATTGTCTTTAGAAACGTTGATATGAAATTAAGAAGGAATTATTTATGGAGATCTTCCCACCCGGTAATTGATTGGGATTGCAAGCTTGTATACCAGACAAAGGCAGGACCTTGTAATATGTGTACAAAACACCTGAGCTTAACTGCTTGTTGTTGCTTAGTAGTTCCCATCATAGGATCACAACGAGAAACAAAATGTGTTATGTGTTTTTCTGGGTCTCCCGAACCATTAAAAACTGGGAATATGGTACTTGAAATATTTGGTGGGGGAGGAATTGCATAAACCCATTCATGGTAGGCCCTATTTTTTGGTTGTATTAGTGCATTTTTTCCACTATAGCTTCCAACAGAGTTTTTAATGACTCAATGGTAGTTATTAACTATTTATAAACATGTAGTTGAGCTTGGACTGGAGTAGGTGAAATAACTGGACTTTGGATGTCTGTGGTGTCTGGTACTGTAACTAATGGTAGAACTACCCGTTGTTGATGCGCATGACCCATAGGATTAGACCTGTGATGGTGTACTGTTAAAGGGGGATATTCATGATCCATCCCAGTAGCTGCAATGAATTCCCTTGACTGATAGACTCCAGCACACTTAGGAGGAAGACTACCATGAAGTAGTTCTGCATTCAACCTCCAAACCTCTTTCATTTCTTCCTCCTATTGTGAGAATCTTTGCTCTACAGAGAGTGACTGGACTTCTCTATTGGAAGGGCGTAATATAACCTAAATTTTTTCCTTTCCCCTTGTTGGACACCTTTTGTAGAGGGGGAAGTTGGTTATTTGAAGGAATACCTAGATTCTGGGTAAGCCTTTCATTTCGTGTATGCACACCTTCTTCATTTGCCTCTGTGTGTACAAATTATTGAATAATAACTTCTTCATATGATTCATCTGAGTGAAACTCATGTTTTGGGAGATCAGTGACAACGGTATTGATGACATTAATTGATGCATAATGCATTGCATCCCATCTATCAGAATTTATGCCATACTGTCTTCTTCCATGTCCTTGATGAGACATTGCCTTTTGTTGAGTCGATCCCTCAGGAACTTCTTGATGAACCATAATTTGGTCAGAATCTCATGAAAATTGGGCTCTATGTTCCTCTTGTGTATTCTCCCCTAATCAAGAGAAGACTGACTTTTGGTAAGGATGAGATTGAGGATTTGAAAAAGTCCCCAGTCCGGTGGACTAGGGATGTTCCTGCTCAACTCCTCGAATCCAATTTGTTGATTCTGAGGGTTGGGTTAAATTAATCCCTAGTCTGGCAAGCTGAGGTGTCTCTTGACCTGATACATCTAAGAATTTCATTAAATCTATCCCGATTTTGTGAACTATAGACTAGAAATTGGATGGATGAATCAACCTACATCCACCCTAATCACCTGGCTCAAATGACGGTTTGATGATTTCTGACACTTCTGTCACCTGATGATGTGCATTCCCTAAACGAGAAGCATGTTCGATATTCTCATTTTCTAGATGCAAGTGTAATTAAACAAATATTTATCTATATGCCATAATTTAGGAAGAACTTGTTGAGGCACTTTCCTGAGAAATGCTTTGATTACACACAAAACTAATTGACTGTGGCCATCCATTGGCAATAACATTTCATGAGACCATTTTTGGAAGGATTTGTTGGCTGGAGTGCACAGTGAAATGCAGTGCTCCATGAACACCCCATCCCCTTGTATGAATATGAGATGTGGCTTTGGTAATTAACTGGTGCAATATTTTTAGTGTGCCAATTCATGAACGCTGAAGGCTCTCGGCTACTTTTCAACATTTGGATATTGGGAAACTGAGAGAGATTACAAATCAATTTGGTGTTGTAACCCTTCTATTATCTTGTCCTAATTTTCATATTCATCACAAGATAATATTTTCTTTTTGAAGTGACCAAGAGTTTTCCACATGTTGAGACAAATACCAGGAATACAATCTTTCGTCAACATTTCTGGCATATCATACTAAGAATAATCCAAAGGTAAAAACATTACTGGTACTTCACCATTAGCCAGTTGTTTTCTCATATTCTGCACTTCTTCATTATCATTCGATGAGTATTCTTCTACCTGATTAGACCAAAGCCAGTGCTTCTTTTTTCTCTCATCAGATTCAACAAGATTGGTAGAGAATTAATTTATCAACTTATAATATGAATGACCCATGGGTGGTTCGGAGAATGACCTACACCCAGGGATATCTTTTTATTGAGAAAGTATTTCACCTGCTAGGAGTAAATCATTAGAAATTATTGGCTTCATATTTTCAAGTGCCCCAAGATAAGATGGATTTCTCGTTACTGCATTTTCCTTTTGATGAATTTTCCAGGAAATGAATATTAATACTGTGGAGAGGACTTTCGCAACTAAATTCATCATCATTGGTAGGACCACCATGGTGGGATACAAAAAATGATGAAACCTTTTTCTCCTTATCATCTGTCCACACAGAGGGTTATCGTGGCTCTCAACACAAGATGATACTTCAAGATCAACCGAACTATCTTGAAGAAAGCCTCATTGAGGAAGTGTATGAATAAGACATTTTGAATTATTGTTCCCCCTATTGGGAAATGAGAGAGTAGAATCTTGAGTTGCAACATATAATTTTCTAAGAGCATCATGAACTCTAGCAATGAGAAAGGACTTATTACAGATTGGATATTGATTTCTTGACTGTGTTGGACGGGTCTTTTTCGTAGAAAACTTGTCACTCAAATTAGGAAACAGTTGTTGAAAAAAGTGGTTATTATGGGAAGGTGTATGTGATTTCTCAGAAGAAATGGTCAGGTTAGGCTGATTATCTTCACTCAAATCGGGTGTATGTGCCTGAAATTATTGTCCGTATGACATGGGGGAGTATTCCCCACAAACCATTTGGACTAGAATAGAGGTGTGTATCTATTATGGAGTGATATGTTGACGAGTCACTCCACAGATAGGGACATATTTGTATTTATTTCACTATGATGTTGCTGAAGTTGTTATAATAATCTGACAAGCATCCAGAATATGGGCAGGGATTCGCTTCATCTCTTTCACCATTTTCAGAATGTGAATGGTGACTTCAGCTGCCGAAACAGGAATATAAGTCCATTCCATGTCTAGAGTAGGTGTATGTAAATTCTCTTATCCCTCTTTTCATATCAACAGATATTGACAGTACTTATGTTTGGGGGGAAGAGAGTTGAGTAGTCTCCAAATTGGTCGTCGGATCTTTCGGACTGACTTCTTCGGGTGCTACCAAACGAGACTATTGGTAGGATTGATTAACATTGGTAGGTGTATGTCCCTACTGTGTATTATTTTTCAAGTTTTGTTGACAAATTTGTTCAATACTAGAAGACAAGACTACTGACAGAATTGTTGACTG
Organism: Viscum album; assembly: GCA_963277665.1. NCBI lineage: Eukaryota > Viridiplantae > Streptophyta > Magnoliopsida > Santalales > Viscaceae > Viscum > Viscum album. The sequence goes on along the minus strand of OY728165.1, from coordinate 902,005,714 downwards.
TAAACAGGTGTATGTCCCTGCTTATCTGTTGACATCATATGAGATTGGAAAACTTCTTTGGGTGTAGTCAGACGAGCCTGCTGAATGATTTATGAATTATAAACAGGTATGTATTCCTACCTACAATACTCTACTGGAATTTCCTGATGGTATTGGTGGGTTGCTTCCAGACGATTCTCTTGGTTAGTAACACCAGGAGAGACAGGTTTATATGCTCGTTCGCTGTTTTCCATCAAGTTGGATTGATGGACTTCTTTTTAGGTGGAAGAAGTATGAACATGCTTCCTTTTTATTGTATTTTTCCACTAAAGGTTCATCTTATGTGCTCGGGTATGAGGAACCTGAGCCGAAACCCTAAAGGTGGAACCCTCATCTTGTTGAGGGTGCACTGCCGCACGAGTCTAACGACGATTGTTGATGGGATCCCTCGGGAACGACTCCTGTATCCTTGAATTAATTCCTTGAGTGACCTTCTCATTCACCTACCTATAATATGGGAGGGACTTGTGATTTAGATCTAGGGTTAACGACCCAAAAAAGAAGGAAACTATGGTTGGGACTACCTACTTCTTGATCACTAGTCGTTGCTGTCCGGACAACCAGGGTGAATTATTAACTTGTAGGGCTTATCGAGAGGCCTCCTGAGTCAGAATGGGACCATGTATATGGTATTCCTTAAACAGTTCATTTGAGACCCAGTGTTGAAGACACAGAGTAGGTGATGTTGTCCTCAGAGCATATGAGGATCCAGCCGGAGTAGCGGGAGAGGTATTCAAAGGTATGAACATTAGAAAAGCCATCTCTGTAACACGGAGAGATCTTGGAAAGGAGTGCCTTTTTGATATAACAGAAGTAATAAAGATATGTTCGGCCACTACATACTTTGGATGAGAACATATTTTATTGATTTTTTTTGTTGGCCCTTACATTATGTTAAATAGGGGCCTAAGAAATATGTAAAACATCATTTATCTTGGTTAAGTATTCATGTCGGGTTCACCAATTTTGTTTCTTCTGGAAATGGGGATGACCTTGTTTGTTTAAGGTTCAAACATTCGAATCAGTTTGTAACGTGTTTATATGTAGAACCAGAAACATCCAATGATTCTATATCTATTTGTACATACATTCCAAATGTATGTGCTCCTTAGTTATGGACCGATGAGTGTTATGAATTTTCATTGGCCGAGAGTATGGGTGGTCAGACTCATCACATATTTTTTGGGGGAAATATTGTCTACCCCGGGACTCTCTTATATATTTAAGTTATGTTCATTAATCCTTATTAATTTATCAAGTATAAAAATTATTTTTCCTTTAGATCTGACAATTTATGATTGATATGTATGAGATTTAGATAATATTTTTTTATGTATTTGAGGTTCTTCATCAATAGATAATCATTTGTATTTATTAGAGATTCTTAGTAAATGGTATCCTTCAACACATTATATAGAAATCTCTAGGTCATTATGATAACCATACTAGTTTTAAATCCACTCAATGGTTCACTTGAAGTTTATAGTCATTCAGAAGGGCATGGATTATTTCAGAGTTGGGATCGTACTCGCAGATGGGATACCTATGAATCCTTGTAAGAAAAGGAATCAGAACCCACGTAGTTCGTGTGTAGAAATATGAGGTTTAAGCATGATTAATTGAACAAAGAGAGATTTCATAATTAATTTTACACTCAAAGCTCAGGTGAGTAATGATCGGTGTGAGAAACAAGAGGTATTAGTAAAACCTGACAATTGTGCCATGAATGATTCAATCATAAGATATGATGTGGGGATTACTTATGCATCACTGCCCCAGATATATGAGGATCGGGATTTAAATCCGGGAAGAAACCAAGGAACAAGGTCCATAAAGGTATATGTGCTTTATGGAGATTTAAATACATAACCTAGGGGTTACTCCTGAGAAGGACGCCCATATTAGAGAGGGACTAATGATTGGGTTTAATTCCTAAGAAGGAAACCCAAGTCAACAGAAATTAATCATGGGGCTTACTCTTGAAAAGTAGGACCACATTAAGGAAATTTATGATTGCTGCTAACTCCTAAGGAGGATGTCTAGATTAGGGAACATGGGATTACTCCTTGGGAGGATGCCGAGATTAGGGAACATGGTGCTTACTCCTATGTATGATGCTCATGATAAAAGAAATTATGATTGGGGCTTACTCCTGATAAGGAGGCACGCGTTAAGGAATATAATAATTGGAGATTAATCCTACGATGGATGATCAGATTAGTAAACTTAGGGTGTAATCTTAAAGAGGATTCCCTGATTAATGATCATCTCATATTAAAGGATGAGGTTGAATGATAGAAATCTATAACCTTAGTGACATTGAGTTATGTAAATCACGAGGTTTTGAGAAACTTTACACAAAATTATTTTTAGATAAGGAATCCAACAAAGGAACCATGCCATAAATGACTTTGAAGATGGTTTTGAAGGCTATATCTTGAAGAGGAAAGATGAATTTGATTAAAGGATGTGAATTGGAAGGAAGGGTGCATGTATTAATCTGGCGCGCAAGTCCTGGTAGCGCAAGTATACTTGCGCGACAAGTGTTCACTTGGGAGACGGAGAACCTATAGGGTAATACTTGGGTGGGACTTGGCTCAAGACCATAGTATTATACTCAAAAGGGAGGCGCACAATATTCCATGGGAGGAAAAAGCGGCACGCATGTGTCTTCATTTTCCCTTATGGGTTAGATAGTTAGGCGCACAAGTATTGATTAATTTCAACACTTAGGCCTTATTAGTCCTCTTTAGAACTTCCCTTCTAAGTAAATAAATACCTTGTAATTGTTCGGTAGACATCAGATGGAGACTTCGGTGCCTAGAGCTTGAATCTCTGTTTCTAATTTCTTTCGACCCTAAAATGGGGGTCCCACATGGGGGTATTTATAGGCCATTGAGGACCTTGGGCCAAAAATGAATAGGGAAAAAATTGACTTGCGAAACCCATATGCGGCACACAAGTGTACTTGCGCGACCATAATGAAACTTGCGCGACACATGTATAAAGAGTTCCTTGTTCATGCCTTTGTCAATTTTTTATGTTCATCAACGTATGAATCTCTTTGGGATTATGGTATTCCCCTTTTTCAGTCGTTAGACTCTGTGATGGGAAGGAGCGTCAACAGTTCTTCAAATTGAATTTTTTTATTTCTTCCTCCACCTAATTAAATTCATAAGATACCATGCTGATGAAATAAAACTATAATAATTCATATATAGTTATTTTTATGTTAATTACATGACCTAAAACCATCTCCAAATCCATAAAATGGGTTATTAATTCTTCATGTGTGTGTATAGAAAACTATCATCTCATAGACCAAGGTCAATCACTTCTCCATTACCAAATCTCATGGATGGATGTGATGATGGATATAAATTAATATATATGATATTTCATAACCCAATTATACATATTGAGTAATTATATCATATGTATCATTTTTAGTTCTATTCCATAGAGGATATGATAACGACATTCGTGTTAACAGTGGACTACCTCCTCGCAAAGCTACGTGGATAATTTTTCACTAATGATTTACAAGTAAGATAATAATGAAAAATAAATTTCATATAGATTAAATAATTATGATATCAATTAAATATGTAAAAGTATTATAATTAAATATTTATTTTTCATTCTTATCTTTTCACTCAATGAAACATTACAATTTCATTCATGTACATTTGACTACCACCTCCATGAAGTGATGTGATTATATTTTCAACACCACACCACATATATGATATTTATAATTATATAGAAATAAATAATATAGAATTTATCATATTATATTAATTATGTGAAATAATATATTACATACCATACATTTATAATAATCATTGATAAATGGTAACATGAGTCATGAGTATGTATGCCATATTGTCTCCAGGGTTGTAACATACTTCATTTATCAAAACCTTCAATCATTATTGATATTAACAGTAAAATTGATATATAAATATGATTATTATTTAAATATTATTACTTTTTTCATAAGGAATCCATGAGAAATGTAATAAGGCCAAGAATAACACAACAAAACATTTTCAAAAATAAAAAGAAGTTATTACCTAAAATGTGGAATTAACATGGAATGGTTATTAAATATGAAATAAAATGAAATAAGTAAATGATATATGGTATGATATATATATATATATAATTATTTTTATGAAATATATTTATAATAAACTAATATTTGTTAATCATCAGGATTGAGCTTGCGTATAGAGATTTGATACTTAAGTTGATGGATTTTATTCTCCATTTAAATTTTTTCTAATACAAATGTCATATTCACCAAAAGTTTATTTAGAAGGGGTATATAAATCCAATTAATTTATATTGTGAATATTATACCTATAATTTTTCAAATAAATCTTCATTTGAGGAGACATTATTCATGGGTTTATGATTAAAATTTTAATATATTAGTAATGGGGTTTGGGAAAATAATTTATTCCTTTGGAAATATTATTATGTTACGAACATTTCATTCACTATGAGGCGTATATAAATTCCCCTTAACATATAATCTCTTGAATTTGAAAATACTAATGGTATTTTGAGTTTCAAATAATTATGTTCCATCGTAAGGATTACATTTCAATGTTACCTAATTATAATGATGTTCTTTTCTAACTCATCACTTATTGGGATTGATTTTGATTATGTTTTTGATGTTGAAATTTTATGATAAATAGGAAGATAAATTCTAAAAATATACTATCCTATAATTGTTCTAGTGTAAATAAGGTTTCCTTATAAAATTTCCATTCCATTATGTTTTGAAAATCACAAACACTCTATCTGAAGGGAAAATTTTTTCCCCATAAGATTTATCTTATTAATGAAAAATGTCCATCCCAATGAAATTTTCTCCTTACCTTTGTATACATTATTCTTCTATTAGTTGATATTATTCTATCTAATCTTATTTATAATGTGTAAAAATTTGTTTCTTATCTAAAACTAGAGAATCCTATAAATACATAGATAATGAGTATTCTGCTTTCAGGTTCTGAATTCAGGATCTGATTTCTATGAATTCGGACTCCGATTTCCTCTAAATTCAGACTTCAAATTCCTGGAATTCCAATTCCAAATTCATTTGAATTCCGCTTCCAAATTCTCTGAATTCCTATCAATTAAGATTATGAATTCTTTGAACTTCAGATTCATAATTATTTGAATTAAAATTCCAAATTCTAAAAAATTCAGATTCTAAATTCTATGAAATATATATTCCGATTCTTTGACATTCAGATTCTTATTTCTCTGAAATACATATTCCAAATTCTCTAGATTCAGATTCCAAATTCTCTGAAATTCAGATTCTGATTTTTCTGAAATACAGATTCTGAATTCTATAAAAATCAGATTCTGAATTCCATATAATTTTTGGTTTTGAATTCCGAAAATTCAGCTTCTAAATTCCTCAAAATTAAGGTTCTGAATTCCTCGGAATTCAGGTTATGAATTCCTTAGAATTTAGACTCCAATTTCTCTGAATTTTGACACCTAATTCATTGGAATTCAGACTCCGAAATATATTGAATTCATGTTCTAAATTCATTGACAAACAGAATCATAATATCCATTTAATATAGAATCCGAATGTTTATTTCCTTATACTCCGAAAATTATTTTTCCTTAGAATCTGAAAAATAGATTTGGTAGGGAAACCATATATTGCTTACCCTTGATTTTGTTATGAAGAAATGTCATGCAATCTGATTCTAATTAACGTTTGTTTTAGTGACATGTGTACATTCACCTCCGATATTCAGGGTGAAATATGACCATTGTAGGTGGGAGATGACTGTTGGAGAAGTGCTTATAAGTCGGTTATCATTGGAATGAGTTTATAACCGATATATTAATCTAGAGATTACATGATTCTGATGTAATTTCTACATAAGGAGACGGTCATTCCTCTAGAGCACTGAACATCTTGTTCAGCTTGATTCATGGGACTCCGATTGTTCTTGTGTACAATCGAGGACTTCTAGGTATTAAAAGACAGAGTTTCTTACTAACTTAAAGTTCGAGGAATTCCATGATAAGGGAGAAAAAGGATCCGAATACCTTGAAGTTTGAGGACTTGCAGGGATATCATGATAGACTCCAATATTCTTATTGAGGTGTTACCCTGGTGTGGGTAAGATAGACATTCTTAAATATATAAATCAAGCGACATTTATCCAGGATTGTTTGATACCCTACTCTTTGCGTTAAAATATTTCATATATGTTACATGTTTTATTTCATGTTTATTTTTTAATTCATTTTGATTATTAAGGAATGTATAAATATATTTTACATTCCTGTACTTGAATACTCTGTTTAGAAAGATTCTATATGCTTTAATGTAGAATAATTTTCCTAGTACACTTTTCTTAAGTTTCATTTCCATTAAAATATTTCCAAAACCTAGAAAGCTTGTCAAACTAAGAGTTCTTGTTAATTTAACTTGTTTAACATCATTAAACATAGAATGTTTTATATCTACATTAAAGGTTCCAAAGGAGTTTCTAAAGTATACAATTCACCACCCCCTTCTATAATGAGAATCTACATTCGTATTTAGATCCTACAATTAGTATCAGAGTAGGTCTCTGAAATACTTATATTCACATATATGTTTTCTTATGCAGTTATCATTGTTCTATATTTTCCTTGATTTGGATTTTTATCCTTGTTTACAAATATTTAATATAAACAAGATTCATTGGAAATATATTATCTTTTAGAAATCATAAATGAATATTGGTTGATTGAAGATTTTTATCCTACTAGACCACCTATATTTTATGGGAATGATTATTAATATTGGAGAGATTATATGAAGACTTTCATTATTAATACTGGATTAGAAAACATTTTTATTCGTATTGAGGATTACATGATTCCTGATAACGATGTCACACCTGTTTTTAATCTAGAAAAGTCAGAATATCAACTACCTTACTTGATACGAAATTCATTGTTGTGTTCCATGACCAGAAATATATATAGTCAGATTTCTTTTTGTGAAGCATCAATTTGTATTTGGAATAAATTAGAGGTTACTCATTTTGGTATATCCAATGTTATTGAAATAAGAAGAGATATTCTTAGAGCATAATGTAAAGGATTTCTATTTCCTTATGGAGAACCAGTGTGCAAGGTACAACAAAGGTTTATGACTATTGTTAATAGTTTATATTCTATGGGTGATAATGTTTTAGATGATGAGCCACTTATGGACTAGATTATAGTTATCATGCCTAATGATTGCAAATTTAAGATAACATCAATTGATGAAAATGGGAATGCATCTCAGATTACTCTTGACGAGCTTTTTGTAACTCCTCTCAACATGAGACTAGAATAAAATGTGATGATGATCTGAATAAGAAGAATAATGGAAAGGGAAGTGTTTCCTTCACTACTAAAAAATACAAGACTCCTGAAAGGTTTACAAGATCCAAGTCAAAGAAATCCACTGTTATATCTGAATATATTGAATGTAAACATTATAATAATGAGATATCTAATGTTGCTCGACATATAAACAAGATAGTTTTGTATAATGGATTATATTATATATTTATGAAGAAAAAAAATTACATGAAATACTTTGAAGTCACTTGTTATGAATTCAACAGAGCATGGCATATAGGGAAATATTGTCCCATGGATAAGAGAAAGGATAGAATGGAAAAGAATTCTTAGATGAAGACAAATATGTACTCTATAGCTAGAGCTATGATTGTTTTTAATGTTAATGACACCAAGAGTTCCATTGGGGGGGATTCTTCTGATGAATGCTCAGAGTTTTAATCTTCTTGTTAGAAGAATCTTGATTTAAGTGCCATATTACCCATTGAAAATAATTTTCTAATGAAAAAAGTAGACAATCCAAAATCAATAACCAATGTATCCTTGATTACTAATTATAGTGATAATAAATGTAATGAATATTCAAAGGAAGAATCATTCTCTGATGAAGATAATACTTTACTTACATAATAAGAAGTGCCGAGGATTTCTATTCATCTTACAAATGAAAATTCTAAAGTTAATAAAATTCTTCATAAAGAAAATTCTAGAATTTCAATTCATACAAAAGAGGTATAAGGTCTTTCAAAAGATAATGATAAAAAAATTATGAATTTAAAATTATTTTACAAAACCATGAGGATGTTAATTATTTTAAGGATAAACATTATAAGTATCTAGAAGAAGTAATTTCTAAGAAAAATATTTTAGATACTAACTCTAGTACTAAAACTAATGTGTTTAAGGAGAAAATGTATTTATTAGATGAAACTCAGAAATATTTTCCTTGTGGAAGTGTTTGTCTGACATTACCTTAGGTAAGAATAACATTGTTAAAATGTATTCCCAAATTTTACCTCTAAGGAATATTTATAGATTTGGTAATACTCATTCAATACCAGTTTTTAGTAATAATTATTTTGTTCCTCAAAGTGTTCCTTTTCTGCACTAAGTGTAATTTTTGTGGGAATTGGGAAAAATTGATCCTTATACAAAACTCAGTGGTTTGGTTTTTATATATCTTATTTTTCAATGAAAATATGGATTTATAAAATATTGCTTTCTAAAGTATCCATATCCATGAACGTTTGGGTTCTGAAAGTCTAACACTCTTATTTTTAGGAATGTACAGATATTACCAACAACAATACATGGTACATGGATAGTGGATGTTCCCATCACATGACTGGTAAAAAAACTTCATTGAAATGATTATCAAGGAAAAAGTAGATTTCATTCTTCAATTTATCGGAATACAAGATCAACATTCTTAAATTTTCAAAAAATCATTACCCTCTGATAGATTTAAATATATTAAACAGAAGCTATGAATGATAACTGTAATGTAATCATCCATAGTAAATTCTTGATGAAACCAATCTCTTTACAGTAAGATAATTATTTTCAAAGGGGTATATAATATTTATTTGTCAAAATGTTTTGTAATAAAAATATTTCATAGTCAATATTTTTCATATTCCATATTATTCGTAGTCAAAATTTTTCATTGTCAACATATTTTTTAATCAAAATTTTTCGTAGTCATAATTTTTCCATAGTCAACATTATTTTGTAGTCCAAATTGTTCATAGCCAAGAAGAATTTTTCCTTACTATGAATAATTATCCTTGCGGTCCAGAAGGTATGTTTTTTTTATTATATTTTAGTAATCATCTTCTATGTATGTTGGTGTTATTTATCTTATTTATGAAACTTATTCAAATTAACTTTTTCTTAAAACCCAATGTTTTTTTTAAACATCTCAAAAGATTAGAACCTATCAAAATCCTTCTTCGGTAATAATGTAAACAATTAGATTTGATCATATGTTTTTCAACCATTGGATCAACCATGGATGTTGAACCATCATCTCAATCGACTATATAAATCCCTCCTGGTGGTTTTCCCACATAGTTTTAACAAGAATTTGTGTGCTGAACCTCTCTCTCTGTATATAAGGTCATTCTGAATCTTCAAAAGTTTCCTCAGTTCTAAAAGCCTTCTAAAGCCTCTACTCGGAAAGAAATTTTGGATGTTATGGAAATCTCTGAGTGGCAGATATGCAGAGAAATGTTGGTCAAACTGATATTTTATGATATGTATGACTCTGTTAAATAAAAGAATGTCAAGATAAATGGTTGAGAGAGTGTATGTTTATCGAAACCAATTTCACATGATCCGGTCAATTCGGACTTATAGATTAAGTTCTATGAGACAACAAGTTTCTTCATGGAAGAAGTTAGACATAAGTTCTATTTTAGGTGTTATGGTAAGACCTACTCTCTTTCTTACAGCAAGGCAGCTAGTCTTAATGGAAACCCTTATGAAGTAGAAGCAATGTTTTGTACTCAAAAATTTCATGATGTATATCAATATTTTGATAAAGAAATGTCTCTAAAGAGTCTTGGATTGAGAGGAGTGATGATTATGAAGATTTCACATATGTCTACGAACATATGGATTCATGAGATGTGGGTTCAAGGCTGTATAATTCCATGGAATGTGGATAATGATAATCTAAAGAATATTTATATCTACATATTGTATTTCTTGGTGAAGCTCAGGAAGATAAATCTATTAAATTATATCATGGTTACGATTGAGAATATCAATAATGGAAATCTAATGTCTTATATTATCTTGTAATCAATAGTTCTTTCAATGATTATTGTCCTATACCTTTTGTCATTCCAAATTCCATGGAGTTCCAAGATGAGAAATTACAATGTGAGGTTGTAGAGTGATTATGCTCTAAGAATATTGAAAATTGGTTTTTCCAATGAATGCAGAGAATTTAATGATCTATCTGAAGAATAAGTAGAATCATTATAAAAAAACACGGAAGTGGCTGAAACCTCTAATAAAGGTGGAAGTATGTGAAAGGCTAAGGAACCATAGAAAAAAAGAAAAACACATGTGACCAAGGACACCAAGTCAGCACCTTCATAGCCAATGAAGAAGAAAACATATCCTGATGAATTAGTGGTTAAGTGGAGAGAAGATAAGAAAAACTAGAAGTAAGGGGAGCCTAAGTTTAGCATGGACCCTACTGAGGAAAAATCCTTAATGATAAATGCTGTTGAAGAGCAAGAGAATTAATAGAAATAGAAGAAGTAAAGGAAGATGTTATCTGAAACTGATATTTTAAAATCACTTATCAAAGATGCTGAGAAAGAATCTGATCAAATTCTAGTACCGAAATCATTTATTATAGAATCACTTACTGAGACTTTGTGAAAGAATGTGGTGATTTTGGAATAGCATCAAGACGAATAAATTGATCAGGAAGAAAAAGAAGAAATAGAAGAAGATGAAGAGGATGAAGAATAATGGAATGACACTGATAAAATAATAAATCATGTTTAAGATTTACATGATATGTAAATCACCTATTTTAAATTACCGATTCAGACATACCATGCAAAAACCTCAAAACATTCAACACCAGGGAACGAACAGAATGGTCAAAAAGTAGTGAATATGACAACAGATGATGAAAGCAGTAATCATGACATCATTCATCCAGAATATCAAGTGGTTGATGCAGAGATAAAAAATTGAGGAAGATAAAATTTTTCAGTTATCTGACAGTGATCATGAATCTCACAATGTAAAAGAAATCATTCCAAGAGATGTCAAGTGAAAGGAGGTGGCAGTAGATACTCATAGTAAATCTGTATTGAAGGAGAAAGATGTTGGTGCTTCATCAATGAGAAACGCTTAAGTCATAGAAAAAGAATCATCACCAACCAAATAATTTAATACAATTCTTCTTCCCTTAGACATGATTTTTTTGTTCAGTCATTGAAAAACCGGGTTGGTCCTATTTCATTATTCCCATTCATATACTCAAGATTATAGATTCTTCAACATTTTATAAATATAATGATAGATTCAGTTTCCATGTTTATGGAAAAATGTGTTGCACTAGAGGAATGTTTCAAAACCTTCAACATTGGTAGGAGAATCCTAAGAGATATTTCAAGAAGATTACAAGATTGTCAATGTTGCCTATCGAAGATATTAGAATCTTTGATAAATTTCATGTTAATGTCTAGGATTCATTAGACACCAAATATGTGAAGATTAAGGACCTTTAAAAATATTATTGAGGAAATGTTGAGCCTAGAAAAGAATACTCTGAAGTAGGATGTTAAGGATCAAAATTGAAAGCATAACACTGTGCCCATGAATTGGAAGAGGGAAATGGATATCAAAATTGTGATTAAAGAGAAACATTTTAAGAAAGAAGAATTGTTAAAACCTCATGGAGAACATCATAATGATTTGGAAGAAAAAATTAAAGTCTTAGAGAAGAAAATTGATGAACTGGATAAGTTTCTTAAGTGTACATGAAGAGGATCACAAGGACATCAAGAAGTTAAAAACCATTGTGATGAAGCTAATGCCAAAGGATAATGAATGATAATTTCAGTCCATTCCAATCATTTTTTGTATATTTTTCCTTGTACAAATTCATTCAAAATTAATGGAATTTTGGTGGTTCTTTATATATTTGGTTTATGGTTGTTTGGTACAAATGTTTCAGGTACCATTTATTTTTCAATTACCTTTATTTCATTTTGGATATCACTAAGGGGGACAATGGAATGATGAAAAGAATACAATGTAAAGAATAAATTTCCCTGTTTAATGGGCAGTTCATCTAGAGTAATGTTCTTATAAATTAGGTTTTTCGAATTCAAGGAAATGAAAAATCTCATTAATGAAATAAAGAATATGATCCTTAGTGATTCCAAACCCAGAGGGGGAGTTAGTCATATTCCCTATCATCCATAAGTAAAGGGAGATAATTTTTTATTTTCAAGTCCATAATAATTCTATGTCATTATATTCTATTTTAGTAAGTATGTTTTTGCTTTCTAAATAGGGGGATATTTTTGGTCAATAAGGTTTCATTATGAATTTTCCATTCTATTATGTATTGAAAATCAAAAACACACTCTCTGAAGGAAAATTTAATTTCCCATAAGATTTATCTTATTATAGAAAATTTACATTCCAAGTAAATTTTCTCCTTAACATTGTTTTCATAAATTTTTTAGTTTAAATTATTCTATGTAATTTTATTTCTAATGTGTAAAAATTGGTTTCTTAGCTAAATCCTAGAAATCCTTTAAATGATTATATATAGAGTAATATTTTTTCAGGCTCTGAAATCAGATTCTGAATTCTATGAATTTAGACTATGATTTCCTCTGAATTTAGACTCTGAATTCCTCTAAATTCAGATTCCTAATACCTCTAAATTCATATTATAAATTCAATGAATTCAGACTCCAAATGCCTCTGAATTCAGACTTCTAATTCCTCTATATTCAGATTCAAAATTCCTTTGAATTCAAATTCCGAATTCTCTGAAATTCATAATCAGAATTCTCTGAATTATAATTCTGAATTCTCTGAAATTCATATTCCAAATTCTCTAAAATACAGATTCTAAATTCGCTCAAATTCATATTCCAATTTCTCATAAATACATATTCCAAATTCTCTGAATACAAATTCTTAATTTTTGATATTCATATTCTGAATTCACTAAAATGATGATTCTGAATTCTATGATATTAAAAATCCAAATTCCTCAGAATTCATGTTCCCAATTCGTCTGAAATTAGGTTATGAATTACTCAAAATTCAGGTTCTGAATTCCTTAGAATTCAAACTCCGAATTCCTCGAAATTAGACTCTAAATTCATGGAATTCATACACTAAAATCTATAGAATTATGGTTCTAAAATCCTTGAAAAATAGAATCTGAATATCTATGTAATACATACTATGAATTGTTATTTCCTTAGACTCCGAACAATATTTTTCCTTTCACTCCAACAAATATATTTTGTTGAGATTCCCTATTTTTCTGTCCCTTGTTTGAGTTATGAAATTATTTTCATGCAATCTATTTCTAATTAATCATTTTTCCAGTGACACCTATATAGGTTCTTCGATATTTAAAGAAGAATATGATCGTTGCAGGAGGGAGCCGAACGTTGGAGAAGTGCCAATAAATAAGAGCTCATTTGAAAAATATCATTACATATACATCAAACTATTAACTATATTCTACTGATGTAACTTCAAGGGGGAGAGAGACGCTCATGCCTTGTGAGAACTGAATATGTTTATTAGCTTTCTTCATGTAACTCCGATTGATGTTGTGTAGAATCATGGAGTATTGAGATTTGGAAGACAAAGGTGCTAACTACCTTAATGTTTTAGGATTTCTGTGACAAGGAAGATAGAGGTGCCAACTACCTTGAAGTTCGAGGGCTTGTAGGGATTCCATGATAGACTCCGATATTCTAATCAAGGGCTTACACTGGTGTGGGTAAGAGAATCTTTTTTGAATGTATAAATTAATGGACCTTTATCCATTGTTGTTTGATACCCTACTCTTTGGGTTAAAATATTTAATACTTATTACCTGTATTATTTGAAGTTTATTTTCAACAAAAATTTTGATTAATAATGAAAGTATAAATAACTTATACTTTCTTGTATTTGTATACTATGATTAGTCATATTCTATTAACTTTAAGGTAGAATGTTATTCCTTGAAAACCATTCTTAAGATTCATTTCTAGATCCATATTTCTGGAAACTAGCATGTTTGTAGATCTAAGAGGTGTTGTAGATTAACCTTGTTTAACATTTTTAAACCTAGAATGATTTATATCTACATTAAATGTTCCAATAGAATTTTTAAATTTTACATTTAACGCCCCCCCCCCCCCCACTTGTACATTTTGGATCTACATTCATATTTTGATCCTATAGTTTTTTCGGAGGATATATTTTTTTGATTAATTTTTCCCTCATTATATTTCCATGACATAAAAAATAATAATTATTTAGAAAAAATTTATTTTCTGTAAATACATATTTTTATTCAAAAAAACATAAATATAAATTTTTATTTAAACATTAACATACTATAAATGTTTTTAGAGAATTATTTAACCATTTTGTAATTTTTACCAAATATTTTGATTGAAATCTTCATATAATTTTCCAATAAATTCATGTTTGTATTTTAGTGAAAATGTGAAATGAATTTTTTCAATATTTACTGTATGAACTAGAATTCTCACCATGATAAATATTATTTTATTTTATGATTTATTTATTAGTGTTCAATAATATTCTCAAAGAAATTTCGTTCAAAAAAATTATATTTTCAAATTTTATATTCAATTTCAAATGTTTAATTTTCCTTAAATAAGTTTTAATTGATCTTTCAAATTAATTTTTCGTCTAACATTAAATCCCTTTATTATACATATGATTTACTGGGATTATAAAAAATGTATCAATTTCATATTTTTTATATGAATGGATAAATTTTATAATAAAAACATGTTTACAAAACTCATTTCTTTTCTATGGGTTATGTATTGAAAAAATTATTATGCAGCCTGCTTATATTGTTAGGTTATTGTGTGAAGAAATAATGAAATGATTATGAAACCTATCTATTTTCTACAGGATATGATATGTTAAAATGTTTATGGAATACATTATAAATTCAAGGGATTGGATATGAACAAGGTTTTATAAACATAGGGATCACATATGTATGATTTTAACTATGTGGAATGTATGACATATATCTCATTCCAATGCATTATGATTAATGATATATGAGCTCAAAGGGTATACATAGGGATATCCCAAGTATAAAATAGGGTACATGGGATTTTATCCTACGATTAAAAGAGGGTAAACATGATTTCATCCGAAGGATAAATAAGTTACACTGGTGGTTATCCCAAGAATGGCATGATAATAATGTATTGGTGGGTATCCTGGACATAGGATTCTAAATGAATATTTGTATACCACATTTCAATGTTTTATTCCCATATTGTTATCCCATGGTTTGTTTTCCTAAATTTCTTTATGATTCATGTCTTTTGAGCTAAAAATATTTATTCAATTTATATTGATTAATATCATTGATATGAAGGGTATAGTTTTAAAATATTATTCACTTGTTCTCATACCATTATTTTTGTGTTATGATTACATATATGAATTATTTTCCCTTACTCATCATCCTATAGAACCCTTAATTTTGTTCCCTTTCCCCAGGTAATGAATAATGGTTTCATTTAGTGAATGTTTATGATGAGTACACAAATGGATGATATTTGTTTGATACCCTCAAGATCATTCACGAAATAAGAATATTATATAGATAGTCTCAAAATAGAATAATATTTTATGATTATCAAGTGTGTGTTTGTGTAACATAATGAATATTTCTATAAAAAGATATAATATCTATGTTTGAGAATCTTGTGACCCTAAATTTATCAATTTCATATTTCATTTCTATACTGGTGAGAATGTTTTCATTAAATATTTACTTATGTTATATTATAATATTTACAAATCGATATAAAGGAGGGACTATTAATATTGGGATTCAATTTTTTAAATAATTCAATATGTTTTTGTGGTTGAAGAAATAATTCTTGAAGAACTATTATTGATTCACATAGTTCGATTTTAGGTAACACATCTAAAATTCTTTAACTGACTCTAAAATTTAGAGTAGTGATCTTATGTTTTGAGACATGCTTCATTGATGACAATTTGTTTACTAAAAGTGGATGAAAAATATTGTTGTGAAAAATAAATGAAATTTTGTAAATTTGATTTTATTAAATGTTATGAATAAAATAATCATAATTTTTATTATTTTATTAATGAATAATAATAGTTTAATATGGCCATGAAATTAAATTTTCGTTATGAATGTATTTTTGGGATGGTTGTAATGGCATATATGAGGGAATTAGATTTAGGAATTTTTTTGAAGAGGGTTTCGAATTAAATGTTTATACTTAGATTATTTATATATTTATATGATTATATATAATATAAAAAATATTAATTCCACCCAATTAAATTTCCCAAGGGATTTCCCTCTACCACTTATAGTGTGACCCAAGGAGTCTACCCTATGAGAGAGCATGCTCAGGGATGTAGCACGGCAATCGGAATGGTTGTGTATAAACCCTAAGAAGGAACTTGTATAAGGCCAGTTAGAGTACATTCCAATAGAAATTTTTGGGGTCATGTATAAGTCCTAGAGGGTTCCAATGATACTACATAGGTGGGGTGCATCCCATGCGACATCTGATACATGTGTGATAGTTATAGATCCCTCGTAGCCAGCTCGAACAGCGAGAAACCACCTATTTTATTTTACATTTTAGTGTTTGTGAATCATATTTTTAATGTGGGTCCTGGAATCCCATTTAATATTAATATATCCTTTATTAATATCCAAATATCATTGGTAACCCTATTTATATGATCTGAGCCATCCATTGAATCTCTCATAGTGCTTATTTGAATAAGCTTTTAATCTTCAACATCCTGATGAAAATACTTTCATTATGAAATCCAGTTAACTGGACATATTTTAATATAATTTAAACATATAAATATAAACATGATCATATTGATCACTTCCATTTAATTGAATGCATTTATTTTATTCCACGATTCGATGGAAGATTCAACCAAGAATAATAAATGATGTCACATGAAGGATAAGATATCGCTATAAGGAGTATCATATCATGAAAAAAAGCCATCACATGATAGAATCACATAAAAATGAATTTCTAATATTTCAAAATAATTTTCATTATGTTAGATAATTTTCTCATCAAAGAATATGGACACTCATTGTGGAATCACAATAAGTTCATATTTTTATTGAATGATTAATGATGTGAACATGGGAAGCTATCACGTGATCAGATGATCATTCATTATATACATGGAAAAACTAAAATAAATATCACTCATGAAATCAAAATATATATAGGAGAATTTAATGGTTTCTAAGAATGACATGTAAATAGTGTGATATGTGTTTTATACTTCTATATAAAATAGTGGAATGAAAAACGAAGATGAAGTTTGTTATTTGATATTTTTTATGAAATTTCAATGATGATAATCCATGTGATTCATTCAATAAATAGAATAAGAAATAGATATCCTCCTTGGTTACATGAATGATACCATGTAAAACTTAGTTTCTTACAATGGAGGATGATGTTTTCCCACAAGCTATTTTACAAGAATGGATTATGTAAAGTGACTCATGATTACACGAATATCATGAAAATAACCTACATAAATTAATACTTTAATGAAATGGTTGAGAGGATCCCATAGATTGGACATACTATCATTTGAAGGAGAAAACCATAGACATACCTCTTGTCTCACATTATTCTATGAGGTCCACTTGATTCTTGCAAAGGGAATAATTATTCTCTTGATCACTCTTACGAAGCCCTTACATAAAGAAAACCAAATACAATCATGTGACCTTTCCTTTGTCACAAAAATGAGGAAGTAGACCATAAATGGAAAACGATACATGAGAACGATGAATATTTACATGAATAAGATATGTAATAAGTTTCATTTAACACATAAAACAAATTGATTCATATGTTAAGAAGAAATATTGATAAACAAAATAGGATGGTGAATGAATTTGTGATAATCATTCATGATAAATAAATTTAGAAGAAAATAAAAATTGAAGGAAGCACATGAATGTAATCATAAATAAATATGTAGTTGAAAATACAGTCAACTAAAAATAAGATTTACATATTAGTCGTGTTAATTAATTAATGCACTATGTTTTCATATTCCAAGTTATCCATTCATTAATCTTAAGTAAATTTATAATTCAATAATGAAATTAGTTGATTCTTGTAAGTATTAATCCTAGAGAATATATTATATAGCCAATGTAATCAAATCACACATGTAGAGATTCTGTACATCTATATAAAATGGAATCACATTTCAATCATTTCCTGATAATTGTAAACTAATCAAATATAGGTGATTCTAATTATTTGTGCATGACTGGAAGACAACAAACGTACTTGAATAGTTACATGACCGAGTTGATCTATCATGATTATGGAGTAAGATGAATATAAAAAAACTAGTAGACCAAACCTTTAATATAGGATTAAATGTAACTCCCATATATATTTTTAATTATTTTAATTAATTATTTTAATCTTTTTTATATATTTTATTTAACGAAACACCGAATATTGGTTTTTTATAAAAAATCAGTAGGGTTTTATTGAATTATATGGATGAAAAATTTAAACATACAGGATACAAAAAACTAATTTTAACATGAAAATTAGTAAAAACATTGAATTTCTTTTATTACAGATAGTACCATGTCCCATTGATTGCTTGTGTTACAGGCAAGATCGAGTTTTTCAGAACTTTAAGATAATGTAAACATTTTTATTAAAATATGACCTAGCCACTTGAATGGAATTTATGAATAAGATAAAATAAATTATGAAAATAGGATTCACACATGTATATAAAATAAATATATAGGTTATCAATTACTATAAATAAATGAAACGACTAATTAAAAATCATGAAATGATATATCATAGAATACAATTTTTCATCGTACAAATAAAATTTTATGTAATTAAATTGAATAAAAATCACTGTATTAATTTTTTAAATAAAATTTATATATAATATATATTTAATTTAAAAATTAATACCCATATAATATATTTTATAGTTATATGATTATGAAAAATAAATTTTTATGAATAAAATGAAGTATTTTTCTAAAATTTAATTAAATTTTCTTTTAACCGAGAACCAAAAATAAGTATATTTTTGGAAATCTCAATATTTTAATATTAAAAAAGTAATATATTAAATAGGACTGTAAGAATTAGGTTAGGGTGAAATAATTTTATTTTTCTGAAATTTCATATTTTAATGAATAATGAAAATTAATGATTTTTAATTCAAACCCTATCTTTCAACTAATTTATTTATTTGTTAAAATAATTTTTATTGTTTTGAAAGTTGAATTAAATCAGTAATACTTCAATGAATCCAATTTATATCATTTTAATCAATTTTAAATTAATTTTCAATATAAATAATTAACATAATTATTAACCTCTTTTCATTAAAAACCCTCTTCGTCATCTCGTTTGCATGATTAAATTTAAATTGATTTCTTCCACTTATGTGAATTGAATTTGGAAATTGAATATAATTTTTGGAATAGAAATTGTTTATAATATTATACAATTGAAACATATTTTTTGACAAAAAAAATATTAGTGAAAGTATCAAAAATTAATTAAAACGATTTAGAAGATACTTAGCTTAACAAGGGAATCATCCCTAATCTTTTGTACAAAAATAAAAAAAATATTTTCCAAAATCCATTAGATGGAATGATTTCTTACATATACTAAATTTTCCTTAATTTTATTCATTACTGGATCCACATTTGACATGAGAAATATGGATGGAATTCCCTTTTAAAAATTTTATAACAAGCCCACTCCTCCTCAACAATTAAATGAACTCAACCCTCACATTTATTGACAC
Organism: Viscum album; assembly: GCA_963277665.1. Lineage (NCBI taxonomy): Eukaryota > Viridiplantae > Streptophyta > Magnoliopsida > Santalales > Viscaceae > Viscum > Viscum album. Next base: position 901,985,659 of record OY728165.1, on the reverse strand, counting down.
CTATCAAGAACATTGTATTAAATTAAATTTTATAAAATAATCTCTAAAAATATCATCCCTTCATCTTATAATTCTCAATTAGTTCATAAAACCAAAAAAGTGATCCCTTTGGAGCAAACCAAGTGGAGTTACCCAAAGAATAAGTAACATCTTTTACAAGTTCCATTGTTTTATTTTCCTTTCCCAATTCAAAATATATTCTAATTCCATGATAATATAATAAAATTATTATCCTAAATTTAGTGAGGCATTATTATTATATGGTATGAAACTATACTTACACACACTTCCTTCAAATGGGTAAAAAAATTATTGTTCGTCTGTACGGTGAAGGACCGCCTCACGAAATGATTTTGTTCAATTCTCCATTACCAACATTCGTGGTATGGAATTATAAAGTTATATTTTTAATATTATATTTATAATATTTATGATTTATTTTTATGTATTAAATTAATATATAAAACATAACTCCAAACATTCATTTTATTGTAAATATGATAACATCATTTGTGGATGTGTGGACTACAACCTCACCAAACTGATATGAGTCTTTCACACATTACATAGATCATATTAATGATGGGTATATTATTAATATATGATATACATATATGAAAAAATAATTCTATTTTATTGTTATTATATATAAATATATATACAGGTTTTTCATTTAATATCTTTCTATCAAAAAGATAACGAAATGGAAATAGTGTTCATCCATATGTACGGTCAACTGTATCCATAACATTGTATTAGATTTATTATTTCTATAATTTATATAATTATTATTAATATATATATACAGAATATGTATAATAATTATACCATGACTTAAATTCTATATGTAATTATATCATTATCTATATATGTTATTCAAGAATAACATGAAAATAATATTTGATAAACAAAACGGATAATACCCAGATATTAATATTAATATGGAGTTATTAGAAAAAAATAAAGTCATAAAAATAATATATGGTATTAGATATAATAATATAGTTTTTTTTGTTTATAATAAAATTATTTTTATTATACATGAGGTTTTAATATGTACAATGAATGTCAAGTCCTATGGTAATTTAATTTCATCTCACATTTTATTTTCATGTGATACATGCCATATTCCTTACTCGATTATTTTTTGTGGTGTGTAGAATAACATGATTTATAATTTCATTCATTTATTTAATTATATTAAATTATTTTATTTATGTTATTGTTTCATGGGGAAAATGATTCTACGGTTACTGAACCGGTAATGGTTATCTCGTATCACTTATATTATCCGTTGGAAATAAGATGTCTTCAATGCCAAATTATTATTCATGGCGTGTATACTAAAGATGGATATATTCTATGATTATTATAAATAAATTTATGTGTATTTAAATAGTTATTTTATTGTATTTATTTCATTGTGTTTATTTTTCAAAATTTTCTAAATTTGTAAAAATAATTTGTTTCAATTTTCCTTCTTGGGGACACATGCCATGTTATACACGTATATTTTTCAATGAGCTGTATATAATTCTTTTGACTTTTTATATCATAAACATCATGATTTTCATCATATTTTAAGATTTCATTAATTTTATTATTTATGTTTTATAATGATTTAATTTTACCAAATTGGTAACAATTTATTGCTATAAAAATTTCATTTATCTAGAATGTTTTTGATTATTGATTCGTTAATGAAATCATGTTATCTATATCTCAAAAAACTAATGATTTTTCATATAATATTTTTATCCATTATATCATAAGGTACTAGTACCTTTTTTATAAACATTGATATGTAATATAATTATAAATTTTTTAAGAAAAATATGCCTTAATTTTCCCTTTTGATTGAAAAGATGTGTTCTTTCAAAACCATCATTTCAAAAAATATTTTTAAAAACGTTTCAATATTATCACATGACGTTAAATGGACATTTTTACCAATTTTGATAATTTACAAAAATCAGTTTTAAAATAAATATTCTTTTTGTTTTTAGATGGAGCTCATTTTCTATAATTTTAAGGTGAAATAAGACTGTTTGTAATGTACAGGCATAACCGCCGTCATGACCTTCATTTCCTTGAATCTTATATTGTATGTTTAAAAGTTATTTTTTTATGTATTTGTTTCCAAATATGTAAAAAATATATTTAATTTAATGATGTTTTCAATGAAAAAGGATCTCAAATTTTTATTAAATGTGTATTAAATTGTTTTCAAGGATTATATTATATGTTTTAAAATCATTATTTTAAAAGAACTATATTTCAATTATTTCAATAATTGTTTATCATTTTTCGAATTTTTTTTATAAAATGGTTTTAAAAATATTATCAAGCATTAAATATAGGTTTTCGAAAATATTTTAAAATGAAAATATTTTCAAAGTGATTAATGTTTTAAAAATATTTTTTCACAGTGGAAAATAAATTTTACTCAAGAAATATTTTAAAAGAATTTGTAATTATTAAATTATTAGGAAAGTATTTTGAATTTTTTTATAGAATTTATTTTCAATGAAATGCTATTTTATTTAATATAGGTTTAATGTGATATTTTAAAAAAATTATCTATCTAATATGAAATAATTTTTTATAGTTTATTATTTATTGGGGATATGAACCAAGAATACCATTCATATTTTATCTTGAAGTGTTTAAGAATAAATGTAATGATGCATATGACACCAGTTTCCCTTCCACAGTTTCTATTCCCTTGAAACACAATAAATTTAATTGTTTATGATTTGAATAAATGATTATGAGACCATAATTTTTTCTATAGGTAATGATATGATGTGATTTTTATGATACCTATTTCACTTCGTGGTTTATGATATGATGTTTATGAGACCCATACCTTGTTAGGTGTCATGATATGACACAAATTTCATTATCAATTGTCTTATGTTTTCAAGATATTATTATGTGATTGGTATGACCTATATCTCCCTAAAATGAATTCTAAAATGAATTATATCTAATTACATAATGATGTGAAATAAGTAAATAGAATGGATCCATAATTGGAAACAACTACATCTTGAGAATAGATGGACAATTTATGTGTCCTAATCTAACATAGAAACAAGTGTGTCATGGTCCACCATTGTATGATGTGGAAAACCGATTCAGTATTGGGATATGGGCAAACCCAAACCACTATTTGATGATAGGGAACCCATTCCACTATGAGAAACTGTGTAAAATTGATCCCTTATAATGAAGTGACTACTACTATGAATGGTGGTGTGGTCTGCCCAGTATGTGATGTCCCCATGATGTACCCTATTATTATTGGGACATTCCACTTTAATTTATATGGAATTTTGTTACATGATTATGTGTATTCAAAAAATTATATGACTTTTTATTAAGCAATGGATTCAAGGATTATGATCATGATTACATTATGATTCTTGTCTTATGAACTACTGATATTTATTCCATGAATCAAGTATATGATATTTGATATGTAGGTTATTATATTCAATTTTCATTCCCATGTTCTCATTTTCTTTTATTGATGATATGGTTATATATATTTATTATTTACCCTTAATCATCATCTGATATCAACTAAAAATTATTTTTCCTTTCCCAAGGATATGATAAATGGTTTAATGTAGAAGTAATAAATGGGGATATCTTTTTTTAAAAAATTGAATATATTTCATAGGGTTATAAGATTTTGTTCCATGAATCAAAGTACAATAAACAATTATAGTCCTCATGCATGAAGTTCTTGTATGGTTCAGAATATAAATTTAAAATTATATAAAATTACTATATGTTAATCATAGTTTCTTATAGATGGTATTAAATGAAAGGATTAGTCCGCCATTGGAAACTAGGATGAGGAATGTTTTGTGAGATCCCTAGTTATATTTCTATGATTCATCTAATGACATGTATAAGTTTGATTTTATTTTTCAAAAATTATCTTAGAATTTTCGAAAAGGATAAAGTGAGTGGTTTCGTAGAAATAAATCACTATCTAGATATTGCTGGTGTATATGGCTCTCGTATAAATGTACATAGGGGAAACCGGAAAAAAGAGTTTTGAGAAATTCTTAATCGGGTACTGGTGCATGAAAAAAAGGACATGAGGCTCACCAGGTTTGTCACTATCGAGGTATATACATTGAAGATGAAAAGTTATTTATCAGAAATCATGATGTATTTAAATAGAATATGAAAATTAATAACCTATTTAAAATATAGATTGTTATATATTAAATAATTAGGTGTAATTATTTAGACATCCTTTGAGTTTTTTTTTCTGAATTAAATAGTTTTTTAGTTAATTAAGTGTCTATCAAATTATTCTTTTTGGCATAAGTCAATAGATACATATATAAGGAATTGTGTTTTTTATATGTTGAAAATATGATCATTATACAAATTTTTGTCCTAACTGGGGATCCTATTAAGAGAATCTAGAATGTGGTATGAATTTTTGTTATACATCTAAAGATAAAGATATCATAAACAACATTTGAATGTTATGGGTTCTTCAAAAAGTATCCATTACATTATATTTATGAATTATGCTTTTATTGAGGTTGAGGAACCATAAGACATGATTCAAATTTCTTATTTTAGGAAAATATTTATTAAGGAATAAGTTGATGAATCTTGAGTAAAGGATTCATAATATTGGGGGATGATTGAGGTGTATACGTTTGGAATTCAACGATTATGTTATATAATTCATGGAATGTATAATTATTATCAATATATGTTTTTAATTAAGTGTTAAAAACTATATGTTTAATGGTGATTAAGGCATAGAAAAAAGATTAAATGTAAAGTTAATATTTTGAATTAGGGAAGGAAACCCACAATGTGATCACGATGATGAGTAAATTGTGCTTAACTTGGATAAAGAGATGATTGTTTTCGATAAAGAAAATGGGATAATATTTTTACCTCATAATTGATAAATGATTCATTAAAAAGGATTATATTTTATCATTTATGACATTTAGAGCATCTTTTATTTATGGAATATATCAAATAAAATTCAGAATAAAAAAGCACGAACATTTTCTAGAAGGACTTATTGTAATTTTGGTTATCACGTATTTTAGAAAAACATATGATGAGGTTATTCACCTGAAGGGAACGTAACTACCAAGAGATGCATTATGATAAAATTATGAAACAATGTTAGGCTTATTTATTAACCTTCTTTTGCTTTGGAATTTCACCTTTTGAAAGTGTAATATAGTAAAATAAATGTGGATGTTTTAAGTATAATATTTGTTAATGTTTTGGGATTATATTATTACCTCATATTTTGAGGATTTATGCAAGTTTAATAACCTATGTTAACCATTTTCATTATGATTCTAACTAAAGAAAGTTTGATTGAATTATCAGTCTACCTCATTATCTGTTAGTAATTCATGAATCAAAAATTAACCATCTTTTATTAGAGTAATATACAAAGTGAAATTTTCTCAATGAACAATAAATGGTATGGTTTTCCTTTAGTCATGTATGTATATATTTTCATGAAAATTCTTTAACATTGTGAAAAAGGATATTTAATCAAAATAAATTATCCAAGTACCTTAATTTCCAATTAATCAAATGACCCCATATATCATCTCATATTTATGGATTTTTGAATATTATTTTTCATCTAAGCATGTCTTCTATTACTGAAAATATGTACATGATAGTTATAATTCTTTTCCATGTCCATGTTTCCAGCTCCAATCTATGTAATCCTTTTTGTGAACCTAGAGATTTTTTTTGGGTAGCTGTTAGGTTTTCATCTTCCTATTTTTATAGCATGGTTTACTATTCATTTATTATGACGGTTTCAATAAATGTTAATTTAATGTATTAGAGAATTAATAAACTAGAATAATTTAAATGGATGTTTTCATTTTAATGGGGATCAATGTATTACCCCGAGATTATTTGTTTTTTTTAATTAATTTATTCATTTGTATATTTTTCATTTCACACAACAATGAATATAGATTTTGTTATATACAATATGAAATTATGTCTTGTGTTATATTGAACAAAAACGTCAACATTTAATTACATGTAACACTCATATTATCATTCTGTAATTGTAAAACTATGTTTATAATGTATTACACACAAAAATGAGTCCATTTGATATCTTGTGTAAAATGAAATCTCATGTTTTACCAACTATAAGATATTGTTAATAATATTTTAAAAAATATTTTTTTATAAAACTTATATGATGTAAAGTGTGTTATTTTAAGATTAAATAAACTGAAAAAATATGATTTACACTTGTATATAACATTATTCTTTCAGTTATCAAATATTAGAAGTCAAAAAATAACTTTTTGAATATAATGAAATTAATTTTCTTTGATAACTGGTTTTCTATGTAAAAAAAAATTCTATCTCAATAAAGTAAAAAATATATTTTGACACTTATTATCAAAAAAAAATTTATATTTTATATTAATTCATTATTTTCGATAGTTATCCTATTTATTTTTTAGTTATAAGACCATAATAAATCAATTTTTACTAATAAAAAAATTTATTATTCTAAAAGGAAATATACTTCCATTAAATAAAGAATAAATTTTAAATATCAATTTATAAAATTTTAAAAATAATTTATATGACAGAATAAAATTTCTATATTAAATAGAAACATTAAAATTAGTTTAGGATGAATATTTGGTAAATTTTTTGTGAAATAATATTCTTATGTATGAGGAAAAATAATGACTTTTAATTCACAGATGATTTTTCATCTATTTTATTTATAAAATTATTTTTTTGTACTGTTTTAAATGATTAATTAGATAAATTATAAAATAATTAATTTAATTTATGTTATTTTTATCAATTTCACTATGGAAACTGATATAAAACCATAAAAAACATTTGATATTTTTTATTTATAACCCTACTTTGTCATCTTATCAACGAGAGTAAATTTAAATCATTTTTTTCTTATATGTAGTTATAATTTTATAAATTTTTTCATATTTGTAGTTATCATAATTTATAATGCAAAACATTTTCAACATAAATATTTTTTAAAAAGATTAGTGAACATAATTATAATATATTAAAATAATTAAGATGAAAACTAGACTAAGAAGGGACTAAACCATACACATAAGGGAAAAAATAACAAAAAAACATTCAAAACATAAATTGGATGTCCGAATTTTGACTATATACTCCAATTTATATAATATTTTATATTATTAGGTTTAATTTTCCTTGAAAAAATGTGGTTCTAATTCCCATTTCAAATATTTACAAAAATTCCACTACACCAACACATTAAAATAAACTCACCCATCCCATTTATTCAAAACACCCAAGACTTTTAGATTGAAAAACACTGCATATATACCATACCAACATCCATACCTTTATTAAATAATCATCCCTTTGGAAAAAAATACAACCATGGAATATATTTGGTGAAAATAAAATGGAGTTACCAAAAGAAGTGGTTACATCCTTCCTCAAGCGTCTTTGTTTTATTTTCATTCTCCACCCCTAAAATTTTTCTTCACCAAAGATTATAAAATAACCTCATAATATTATATATAATTTCTATTTTATTCTATATTTTCAACTTAATATTACACATAATTCTATCTAATGTGTTACAATCATATTGTTCCTCAATAGGAGAAACTATCACCTCATTAAATGATGTTGTTCATTTTTCGTTTACCAGCTCAAATTATTGATAATAATGAAGGAAATATTATTTTTTAATGTTATATGTGATATTTATTATGTATTTAATATTATTATTTTATTATATACAATATACCTTAATGATTTCAATTTTGTGTAAATATAATAACAGTTATTATGGAAATGTGGAATACTACATCCTCAAATTGATGTGATTCGATCACATATTACATGGAACATATTAAGGATGGATTTTGAATATTTATATTATATATATGAAACAAAAATTATTTTATAATTAATATATATATATTTATACATATATTTCATTTAATTTATTTCTTTCAAAATCATAATTAAACGGAAACTACTTTTATGCATACGTATGGCATATTGTCTCTGTGAATAGTGTATTCCATTACATATTTCAATATCTTATAGATTATTTACAAAAATATATAATTAATATCTATGATACACATATCATTCATTAGTTTATTTTATTAATTAAATCATTATCTATGTAAGAGTATCAAGAATAACAAGTCACAACATATACAAAAACAACGTAGTTAATAACCAAAACATAAAATTAACATGGATTTGTTAATAAACATGTAATATATTATCATAAAAATAATATATGTTATTATATATAGTAAAAGATTTCAATTTTAAATGTATAATAAACTTATATTTATTGTACATTGGGTTTTAACATGATAAATTATGTCAAGACTTACGGTAATGGAATTTCATCTATATTTTTTATTTCTATGGGATACATGCCATATTCACCACTCAATTAATTATGATGGATTATATAATAAAATGAAATATTATTAATTTAAATTATTTAATTATATTCAATGATTTAATTTATGTTATTTCTTACGGGGATCAAATTCTATGGTTACTAAGGTAGTAATGGTTTTCTCATCTCACTTATATCTTCTTTGGGGCATAAGCCATATTAACCTTCTATTTCCCATTTAAGGTGTATCTAATTCACATGGATGTATTCTAAGATTCCTATTCCTAAATTTACATCTACTTTAATATCCATTAAATGATATAGCTTTCATGGGGATTATGTTTCAAATGATACAAATCTGTAACGTAATTTTAACTAAATTTTCCTTCTCTAAGACATATTCCATTTTAAAAACCTATATTTTTATAGGATGTTTATATATTTAGCTTGAAATTTTATAACATTATTATCCTAATTTTCATGATATTTTATAATTCATGTAATTTTATTCCTTCCATTGGGTTATGATTCGATGTTACAAAATTGACAATAGTTTATTGATACAATCTCATCATTTATTGGGATTGATTATGATTATAATTATATTAATGGAATGATATGATAAATATCTCAAGAAAGCTGAAGAATTTTCTTATCCTAAATTTTGAAAATATATATAGATTTATTTTTTTAGTCTATGGTAATTAAGATAATTATGAAAATAGTTTGATGATAATCCGACATTATTTCTCCTTCCCGTCAGAGATTTATGTTAATTCAAAATATTATTCTCTAAATAAAATTCAAAAAAGTTTTACTATTATACCATGACATTAAAATACATTTCTAACAAATTATAACATTTAAAAATTAGTTTTAGAATTAATATTCAAATAAATTTTTGATTTAGGAATGTTTCTAATATTTTAAGGTGAAAATGGAATGTTCGACATATACACACTTATCAACCATCATGATTATTATTTCCTTGATTCCTCATTTTTAATTTTAGAAGGTTATTTTCAAATAATTTTTTTTTCTAGTAATATGGAATTTTTTTTGATTTTAATTAGATTTTAAAATGAAATGGATTTCAGAGATTATTAATGTTAAAATAGGGTTTTAAATGATTTTCAAATATTACTTTATATGAATATAAAGTTTATTTTCATAGAAATAAATTTAATTTATTTTAGGGTTTCATGGTATTTTTTCAAATAATGTTTCTATAAAAGGGTTTTCATAATATATTCGAGCATAATTAAAAAATTTTCAAAGCTATTTTAAGACAAAAATTATGTTAACATGTATTATGTTTTAAAAATATTTTGTCATAGAGGAAAATATATTTTCCTTAAGAATTTATTTTTATTCAATTTAAAATCATTCATTATAACCAAATTATTTTGAAACAGTTTTAAGATATGAATTTTTATATTAATGATATATTACATAAGATATTCTTCATATTACCATTCGAAATCATTCTCCATATTAGATGACATACTTTATTATATTTTTTTCTTTAATAGGGATATGAAATAAAAATACCATTCATATTCTTTCCTAAATGGGTTTTTATTTTATGGACATATGTTTATGACACTTTTTTCTCTTCAACGTGTAATATTCTCTTGAACCCTACCTCTTTTCACGGGTTATGATTTGATTAAATTAATTGTATACCTATAAAATTTATATAAGTAATGACATGATGAAATATTTATGTTACCCATTTCATTTTATGGGTTATGTTATAATGTTTATGAAGCCCTTCTATTTTTATAGGTCATGATATGATGAAATTTTTATTATTATATGTAAAATGTATTCATGATTTCAATACATCATAGGAGGGGCCAATATCTCCCTCCAATTAATTTTTTACAGATTTATATCATAATAAATAATGATGTAAGACAGGTTTATTGGATTGATCCAATATGGAAAACAATTGTGTCAAAATCCAAAATGGGAAACGAGTGCATCCTCATCAAAAATGGGAAGTATGTGTGTCCTGATCTTCTATGGGAATATGGGAAACTAGATCCACTACGGTGATATTGGGAAACCCTATCCCATTTGTAGGTATGGGGAATCTTGATCCACTATTGGGATATAGGGAAACATTATCCCTTATATGGAATGATCTATGACTAGGGATGGCAGTGTGCCCTTCCCAGTTGGTGAAGTCCCCATGAAGTGCCCTATTATTATTTAGACATGTGACATGACTTATTGAAAATGATGATACATGTGTATGTTTTTTCCACAAATTATATGTCTTATTACTATGTTGTTTTATCATGTATTATTCACTTCATTCCATTATGATTCATTTCTTTTGATCCAAAAATATTTATTCCATGACTCTTTTATATGATCTTTGATATGTGGAGTCAAATCATAAAATGTCATTGTGTGGTCTCATTCCCTTATTGTAATTTAATGATTATATATCTCCTCTATTTACTATTACTATGCATCGAATCTCACCAATTTCATATATTTCCTTTCCCTAGGTGATGAATTTTTTTGATGTAGAAGTACTAAAGGATGTAATATTTTTGGGAATCATTGAAGATCTATCACTAAGTTAGAATATTTGGTTCTAGGATCCCATATAAACTAAACTAATAAGATCATCAGGCATGTATCATTGTAATGTGATGGATGTTCAACTATTTTTTTTTTAATATCTATGTATTTTAATCCAGGGCTTCTATAGTTGGTATCAAAGGAAGGGTTTAATCAACCTCTGGAAAAAGGGATTAGAAAACCCCAGTGATATAACTAAATATATTTCTATGAAATCTCTATGGATATGTATTACAATGAGTTAATTTCTAGAAAATTGTCATAGAATTTTGTAATGGATAGAGTGAGTGGATTTAATTCCATACATCCCAATTTAGATATATCATGTGGATATGGATATATCACATTTGTACAAAGGGGTAACCTAAAAACATTGTATTGAGATGGAATCGTTTTTTAACTAGTACATGGAAATGGAACATGTTGCACACTAGGTTTGATTGTCCCAGGGGAAATTCATTGGAAATTATTAAACTCTTTACAAACCTCATGAAGGATTTAAAATGATGATGACTATGAATAAATAAGGATACTCCTAAGGATTCATATATTACAGAATTGTGTGCCATTTTTTATACATATTATAAAAAATTTAATGATTATTAGGTTTTATTGAGTGATATGATTTTCTGAAAATATCATTTATTGTTTTACTCAGAAGCATAATCTAGAAAGATCTGAATGTTTTATCTGTTGAAAATATGGGCATTATACAAATATATGTCATATGTGGGGATCCTGTGAAGTGAAAAAATATTGTTTTATGAGTATTGGTTAGACTTATGAATATAATGAGTTTGAAAAATACATTATAATTATATGTCATGATATAACAATATTATTTACATAAGACAATTAAAGCACGATTAGATTTAGTTTGAGGATCACTTAATAAATGATCCATAATTTTTATTCTTGGATTGCGGTTTTTAGGAATAATATGTGAAAGCTCTACTAATGGTTTATGAAATAATCATGATGATTTAAGTATATATGTTTAGTAATTGAAATAGTACTCTACAAAAAATACGCATTTAACAGTGCTATAATATTCCATTATCTGTGATAAAAATGTGCTAACTACTAGAGCGTGGTTGAAATCATTAGTCTTTAGTGAGTGCTAGAAAAGCATTGATAAATGACTCCTTTATATGTGATAGAAATTCACTAATAAATCCCCGTTTTATCAACACTTTTTATCTCTATTAAAGGACCATTTTAACAGTACTTTTTTTCATTGTTAATGGACTCCTCTGAGAGAGATTTTTAGCGCTGATAATGGCCCACATTAATAGTGCTAAAAAGTAATATTAATGGTGGTAAAGTTATTTTTTTAAAATATTTATGATCCCAAACACATTATCAGTGTATCGATGACCCCATTAACAGTGCTCCACCCCTATTAGCTATTTAATCCAATCACCAATTTATCAATATTTTTAAATATTATAGTTTCTTGCACCCACCAGAATTGAAACATTTTACTTGTCCTCTGAAAATGGAATGCCATTAACATTTCTCCATGCTTTACTGATAGATGAAATTTATACAAATATATATATACATATATTTACTAAAATCATTAGACATATATTTATATATATATTTTAGGTAAATTTATAAAATATTTATTTGTGTGTCTCAGAAATATAAATAGTTATATTTATTTAAATATATTATATATTACCTTCATTAACTTATACTATAATATAATATCAATATATATCTATTTATTATAACACACATATATGTATTTATTAACATTATATATATATATTCATACAAATTCAAAAACGGCTATATATTTTATAAAACGAATTTTTATAGTATTTATCAATTTACATATATTAGAATATGCATATACCAATATATATGTGTTAATTTTTTACATGGACATGGTTATAGGTAAAAAATAATTGCATAAATATATATATATACATATGAATTATTTTTTATAAGTTAATTGAAATTGATAATATTTTTCATTAAATAAAATGAATAATAAATAATTATTTTATATATATATAAATACATCTCTACATATATATGATGATATATGTATTTATAAAAATGATTTATTATAATAAAATAAAATAAAATTTTCATATATTTTATTATATATAGAACTACATTGAGAAACTGATAATATTTTAAATCCATAATATAAAATAAATGTGACCCCTTGGAATAAATTCAATCCCCACTGAAAGTGAGAAAAAAATATCCTTGAAACGAGGTTAAAATATCACGGAATGAAAAAATATTGGGGCACCCTGACTAAAAATGTAGTTTTGGTTGGTTTTTTACCTTTTTTGCCTTGAAAAAGATAATATGGGATTCACCCTTATTAGTATGGAATATAGATCATCATATACAATGATTTTATTTGTGGTAGACCCCAAACGGGAATTCGTATCAAATGATATAGTCATTTTTAGCTTAAGATACATATAAAAATTATTATAGATACTAGTTTTTTTTATTTTGTGATATTTGAATTGTTATTAATAAAATATTAATATATAATAATTAAAAAATTATTAAGTAAATTTTTTACACTATATTATAAGTTATTTTAAATAAATATAATAAATATTATGTTTAAATGCTTTTTTAGCATTAAATATAACATATTTAAAAATAATATAATATGTTTATATCATTATATATTTATTAATATATGAAGGAATTTTTTTAATGAAATGATTGTTCTGAAATATAACCCTTATTAGAGCACTTCAAATAGAGCTAAAAAGGGGGGGTCTTTATCAGTTCTTCTAAAAATGAGCTGATAAAACACCCTTATTATTAAATTTTTACATGAATTAATAAGTCCATCCTATATTAGTTCTTATTTCATGAATTGATACAGGGACCCCTCTAGTGAGATTTTTTTGGCTTGTTATACTTTTGATTAATTTAACTTATATTTCCAGATATAGGTGCTGAGACGACATGCAGTTCTGAGACCCAGTGTGCCACAATTAATTTTACAGAAAAATGGCTATATTTTATACAGTTCAAGTGAAGGAAATGAGGTAACTCATAAAAAGAATCACAGGATAAGAATATGAGGTCACACTTTAGTCTGGAATATGTCATTTCACATAGGTGGTTCATACCATTTTTCAATGCATGCCTTCTGTAGGAAAAGTCCCAGAGGATGTAACTGTAAAAAAATAATTAAAATAATTTATTTAATTTAGGATTATATTATAATAAACTATGCAATAATTTTTTAGATTGGATATATGAAACCACTATTGTGTCCATAATGCCATGTTTTACCTACGTAAGACCTCAAGTGAAACGGTCGGGGATGTTCGGATCTCCTGACGGTTGGGAGGATATCTATTAAATTATATAAAAATACCATGATTGAAATGAAGAAGGGTTGGATCATTACTCTCAAGTATAGAGGATTATCTCTCCCTTAACCCATCAGTGAATCAACATTGGATTCTTGATGTATCGTGATGTCTTAGTATGTATGAGAAGATTATAGAGCGGAGATCACAACAGTTGTTGGTGGGTGCATTCATCAACGAATAATGGATTTGAATCATGGAAGGACATTTCTGTTTCATTTCTCCTCACCAATTGAAATTCATGAAATTATATATTCTTATTATTTTCTGATCTTTCTTCTTTGAACATAATCTTTGGTGGTAAAACTAACACAGTTATCGATCGATTCAATCTTTTCTGCGTAATTCACGTGTTCTTCACCCGTTATTCATATTCTTCATCGATAAAATTATTGACAAGTTGAAATGACATACAAACATTGAAATAAGCATAGATATGTGAATCCCATGATCCAATGATTCTATTTATATGACGGTTTCTAGTTTTAGGTACTAAAGGAGGTGCATCCGTGAGGAGAAGAAACGCTTGCTTTTCATCTTGACAAAACATCTGCAAATCATTGATACAAACATGTGTCTCAATAGATCAAGACCAAGGGATCATAAATGTTCAATCATTTTAATTTTTTTTTCTTAGAGTGAATAAATGGTGTCTCTTGGAAGTTATGGTGTACCCGTGTTGTGCGTGTGAGGCGAGGTGTCCTGTAATGAGGTAGGAAACTGGTTAAGAGTAGAAAGCGGCTGGTGAGGTGGCTGAAAATATAGGTGGAGGGGCATGAAGGGTCTTCAAGAGGCCAGAACATGGTAGGATGATGGACAGGGTCGCACCGTTTCAAAATTTGGTGGGGGAGAATTTTTTATGAAAACTAATTTATTATTTATTATTATTAATAAATTTAATATTATAATTATTAAAATAGTTAATCTATCATAACTCCCCCATGTGGAGTCTGATTCACACACCATTAGTGGAGATGCTACCCAATCGTCACAGTAGAATCATTGAAACCAATTTTGTGTTCCTTTCCTTGACTAGGGGATTAGGTCTATCAAATTCATTAAAATTATAATAATATTATGATTTCTAAAACATTGATTGGAATACAACTACTACACTGTGCATCTGGCTGATGGGAAGTCTGTGGGAGCATGACCTAGTTGTCAAGATGGTTATTTCCTGACTATGATTTGATGTATTTTTCGTTGTGTAGATTAGGTCCATAAAATTACCAAATAATTGTACTATATTTTTACTATTAGAACATTCACTCACCAAAATTCTTACATGTGATGACCAATCGACATGATTTCAGAATAATTCTGATCCTAAGATTGAGGTGGACCTTTTGATATCAATATTAGGATTTCAATGCATGATCTAGGAATAGGGCAGACAATGCCGAGTTCGGGCATGTTGTGTTCAATTGTGAAATTTTCAATGAGTGTTAACTTTGGAGAAATGAATGGATGATTTAGTTCACTTTTATGTAAGGAACAAAATGGATTGATATATATATATATATATATATATATATATTATTTTGGGATCAATGCATGGCCCCAGGAGACACTATTTGTGAAAAAATCTATGAAATGCAGCTTCTTCAATAGGTGTCTGATTCAAGTGAACAAATATATAATCCTGTTAATTTCTTCACAAGTATGAAAATGGTGTGATCTAATTGGATACATGGGGTTATTTGAGGAGACATTTCAAGAAAATTATGTCTTTTTTCTTAGGACTATCGACAACCATAATAAACCCATAATCATTTTTGGACAGTTGTTCGATGTAATCAAGGAGTACACTGGAATGCCTTTTAGTACTTGTTAAAAGTTCATTACCTGAGTATGTATAGGAAGATAGTCTGACGAAATGGTATGGTCACACATTGTGTGGTCCCTGTACACATTGTGTGACTCATCATGGATCATCAAACTCTCATATATCCTTCTTTGGGACATAGATTTTGGCCAATTTGTAGCCTATCCTGAGAGATTTTCCCATTTATAATTCAATAGATCTCTCTATAGTGTATTTTGAGATAAGATGCAAGATGTTCAATGTCTGGTGCCTATCTGAATGAGTCTCAATGATGGTAGTGATCATACAGGATTACTAGAGTGGTATTAGGCTTATCCTCGAGCTGTTCTGTGAAGTGGTGTTCCCCGATGACTAGAGTATTGAACCACAATCATCATATATGTGGGTCCTCAAAAACTAATTTCGGGTGTCATTCCCCCTAACATACAAAGTTGTGGATCAATGATGACTAATGTGGAATGCACATGATTCAATAGGGTGTGGGTCCTCTACCACTAATTTTTAGGTAGTACCCTCTAGTGTATTACCCTTCCGGAGGGCTGGAGAGTGTATCCTCATCAACTCCCAAGTGTGGATCCCACTAACACACATGGGCACAGATCCCTAATATCTAGTGGAATCCCTTTGATACACTATGTCACAGGTCCTCTACGACTACCATTAGAGTTGAATCCCCCTGATGTACTAGGGTGAATACCCTCTACATTGAATTTCCACAATAATTCGATGAAAATTTGTGGTGATACATGATTTGGGCATACCTTTTGACTCGCAAGAAATAGGGAAACATTCCCCATATAGACTCATCCTTCTAAATAGAAATAAAACCATGATGGAGAGTAAGTTCCACCCAAATCGGATATATCAGGGTGTGATGATTGAGAATATTTGACCTTCATGTTCATGGTAGATGTGTGCATTCCTGGGAATCGTTTATGGAGACTCTTACAATTACTGGTGCTCTATATTATTCATATGAGCTGTTTAATAGATACCCCATTACTATTTCATTTGGGATTCTTTAACTGAACATATATATATATATCAATATATATCCTATTTCAATTCTATCTCCTTAATTTTTGGATACTCTCTTTCCAGGATATGCAAATACATGATAGGTATTCCATGTTCTTCCCATGTCTAGATTCTCATGAATGGATTATTCTTCTCTACAACTATATATATAAAATAATTGATGAGAAGATAACCTTGTCACTATTTTGAGATTTTTATGTTTGGACGAGTTTTTAGGCACTTTCTTGTTTTGTTCGCTATACATATTCACAATAACATGTTTTATCTATGAGTTTAAACTTCATGTGTATCTATTAATACATTCCATACCCCGTTTTGTGGGTTTGTATTGAGTATTTTAATTCTCACACCTACATGGGACTTTCCCACATGTATTGTGCCATATGAAGATGACAAACAGGTTGATCGTGACTTATAGGATCTTATAGATACGGGGTGCAAGGACCCCATACTTTGTTTATAGATTAGCTTGCTGGAGAGGGTAACAATCAGTTGTTTTAACTTTCTAGTTGTTTTTAGGATGTGACACATTTATATTCGGCTGTGAATTTTTTCCCTTTCCCTTTTAGTTTACATCACCTTTACTTGTCGTATTAAGAGATCTATTCATTTTGTGGGATATATATTGATGTTTTTTCATTTATTTCTTCCCCTATAAACTTTATTATTGAGTTGGATACATGTTTATATGGTTTCATAGAAAAAATACTTCTTGAGTATGTTGTTTTTTAGGTTCATTTCACCCCCAAGGCCAATGGAGGTGGGCTTGGTGTAGTTGGGGATTAATCCACATCATGGATAATGTCATGAAAAAGTGGTACCATAGGTTGTTCAACCTTTCAGATATTGTTTGGAATTTTTTTTAATAATTTATTGGATGTGTTTAGGGTAACAATGATGACGTGTCTCGATTGTGGATCATGGGAAAGGGAATAATGAGATGGTGTGGTGGCCGATGAGGTCATTCCCTAGGACCCTAACTACCTTAATGATGACTTTTCATGTTGATAAATTTTTTTAAGGACCACTGATATATGCATTATTTATAATTGATTCCTTGATAGTCCTTCTAAATTCTACACCCCATTTTGGTGTATATATAGACGCACATTTGACTATGATAAACCTTCAAAATATTTAAGATTCCTCCACGATGACAGTCATCCAAGATATCATGTTCGATTAGGGATGATTATTCCATTAGTAATGACGCCTCATTTCAGGTTCTATCATGTGATCCCCCATCAATAGGTGGTAAGGTAATAGCACTTCCAGTTGTTGAGTAGTACTTTTCCCCAATAGAGCAGGATTATAACATTTGTATGGTGAGTACACATTGTGAGTTCTAGTATTAAACACCAAATAGGTTCAATGATGAATATAATCATCAGGTCGTAGTGGATTTGTGAGAGTCATTGATCCACCTTTTCAAGATTGTTCAAACAATAAATGATTGGATGTTTTCATTAAAAGATAGTTTTTTTCATGGAGTTGATATGTGTTGGTGGAGCCTAGTTACTAAGAAATATGATGAGTTGGTTCTCCCAGGAGATGATTTCCAATAGATATTCCATGAGAAGTGATACACCTCCTTCCCACGCTCTGTCTAGATTCAGGGATCTTCTAGAGCATCAGTTGGTCGGGATGACGGTGGATGAGTACATGAATATGTTCATAAAACATAAATAGAACTCTCTAGACATGATCCATGATTGTTACTTCTGAGCTCAGAAGCTATAGAATGGATTCCATAGATTAATTTATTCTTGTGTACTACACTTGTACATTCCCAACTATTCCAGTTGCTATACAGAAAATTGGTGACGTTGGGATTTCTATTATAGGGACACCAATTGGCTAGAACTAGTAGTGGGTGCATAGATATGAGGCATCTGCTGTAGTAAGTGGATACTAGTTTCTAGGGCCCTGGTGGTGGTGGAATCCCCGTGATTAGACTCAGAAAAATGGTCTAGGATAGTGCAAGGCACCGGGGCAGCCCAAGGAGGGTCAGTTCTATTCTTGTGACGGGCGATGTCACATGGCACGGGACTGCCTGACTAGGTATACCGTGCTTACCATATTTATTCTATGTGGACCACCAAGGAATATACAACTTCGTGATTAGTGGTGTCTCATGTTAGGAAATAGTGGTTATTTTGGTGGTGGTTCTTGTAGAGGCGTAGGAAGATCTTTTAGTAGAGGAAGATGCAGTGAGGTCCATCCACCAACATATGGAATCCCACATCTAGGTTAGGGAGCTTCTATTCGGGGCCGGAGGCAGCAATATGCTATAAACTTTTACAATCCTCCAGAACATGAAATGATAATAGGTACAATTGGTGTCTCATCTACTTTTTGTAACCATAGTTGATAGACACTACGTGAATTACTCATTTCTCCCTACTTCTTGTTTGGGGTTTTACTGGGGTGACGTGGGGGTGTCGATGTAACCCTATGTCTGTGTTTCTTAGCATAACATTGAATTCATGAGTAAGATAGTTCTTTATCACACTGACAGACAATTTTATGAAATGAGAAGTGTTTTAAGGGTGAGTTAGTGCCACCCACAATGGATAGTATCGAGGTGTGGTGTGTGAGTCCCCATGGAAGGGGTTGTGTAGCGGAGTGCCAGAGTAGTTCATAGCATTACCAATGGATTTATTATCATTAACCTCCATTCACATGGAATGCACCCTGTTTTGGTGGAAGAGTGTCTAGTTTGGTGTTACTCTACTTCCAAGAGAGGTAACGACATGTGGAGTATTACATGTCCTTTCTGTGTCTATTTTCATGTGGATTGATTAGTTTACTCACATTCTATGTTCGTTGGTACATTTGCATGATCAATGTCAATTTTGATATGGCTGTTATCGAGTAACGACCATGGTGAAAGTGATCGCATGAATAGAACAACATTAATCCCTACCTGGTTCCAGAAGTATTATTCTTTACCTTGAGGATGTGGAGACATGACCTTCTGGGAGAGAACTTTGGTGTTTTCATATACTACCAGAGATTTAGGAATGTCTTCACTCAGGGATACATGAACCTGATGTGGTGATGTTGGTGGGTGTTTTTACTAGTTTATGACATTGGCATAGTCTATACTCTAGGGATGACAAATATTGTAGTATATTCCCTTTGCATAATGTCTTAGACTCCATGAGTTTTGGATGCTTTGGTTCAGTTAGATTCAATGTAGCGGACCCGGGTGGAGCAAGTGGGTACAATTTTTTCTAATGTCGATGGTGATGACTGCATATCATCTTGATCTTCTAAAAGATTCTTATCTAGGAGACATCAACTAAAATTTTCTTCATGATTAGATATCCATAGGTAATTCTACCAATGTATATTCTGAAGGATGGTTTCACAAGAACATGTTTCAGGGGGAAAAAAGAGGTTTCAATTGAGATATGGGAGGAGGTGGTTTGAGAATTCAACACTTCTCCCTTAGGTGTAAATTTATGTTTCGGGAATATGTATATGGATATTTATTGGTACTTTTGGTGTTTTGACATGAGATGATGAGTAGTTTAGTTTGTCTCGTGATTCCTCACTTGTCTGTGGGTGAAAGCGGATCACCATGTTTTAGTTGGTTGATGCAACCTACTAAAAACAGAGAGTTAATGTGATATAGTATATAAATAGAGTTCCCAATAGGGATTACATCCACAAAAATGGTCCATGATGCCAAATGTGTAATAATAGATCAAATTTCAATGCTAAAGCACTTTATTGATATACGTGTCTATAGTTCGATAGAATGTTTGGGGAGTTGTATGTACGATAGATCGTCTGCCTTTACGTGGTTCCCTCAAAATTTGTCTATGATCATGTTGTTCTGTTTACCTCATGACTATGTTGATGCCTACAAAAGACATTTAGGAACCATCTTAATTTGAGTAGAACTGTTCCCTCTAGATTTATTGGCATACTGAGTTCACTATCATGGTATTGGAGGTTATGTTGAGGTCTTGCTTGGTAGTTTTCATCGGGATAGGTAAGCTATCTCTGTGTTTTGTTGACCTAGTGGAGACTATGTAGAGGGATATTAATATTTCCTACCTCCTTTACCTATCCCCACTACAATAGTGGAAGAAATTTTTTTTCCATTTTTCATATCTAAGGATATGCGTTCCTGAGCCAACGCACCTCATTGACAGTAGAAAACTATACAAGGGAAGATCATCCAATTGGTTCACATGCTACAGAGCATGGAAATATGCATAACTGTTCCAGAAAATATGAGAGCCATGAGGGATCTCAATATCCCACGTTTTTCCTAATTATTCTTTTCTAGGATGAGAATATTGAATGAGGGAATTATGTAGAGTTCAGGTTTGTTCGTTGTCATACCTAAGAATGTTTTTAAATATATTTATAGAGCTAGGAGCTAAGAAGATATATTATTATAAGGCCCTATGTGCCCAAAATTAATTATATATATAAGATTGAGTATATTTTTTACTTTGAACAATAAGGAATTGAGATATCTCTTAAACTGAGGTTCAGATCCGAAATAAAAATCCACAGTTGAGTCCAGGACAAAGTGTATACCCTATAAGGGGAATTATATTTATTAGTTTATACCATATATAGAAAAATTAATGGAAGACGCAACTCTAAATAAACGAATAAAATTATTTTATTTTATTTCATACTGGACATTATCTCAATTAAAATTTTTATGGTGTCTTATATTGGAAATAGGATACCACTATTCAGTTCATAATTAAATATTTTACCTAGGTGTGACCTAAAGTGAGAGGGTGTGGAATGTTCGTATCATGTGTCAATTAGTGGGAGATAAATTGAATTATATAGATTGTTCATGAAAAAAATGAAATTGGGTTGGCTCATTTCTCCCAAGGATAATAGAAGCTCTCTCCATTTTTCCTTTGGTGAGTCGACATCAAATTCTGGACAGATCATGATGGTGCTACAGTTCAAAGTAGATGAAAGTGTGGAAATCACAACAGTTGATTGCATGTGCTTTCATTAATGAAAAATGTATCTAATTCGTGGCTGGACATTTCTTTTGTGTTCTTTATCCCCAGTTGAAAATCTTGAAAATACATAATTTTTACACTGCCGATCATGATGCTTAGAACATAAACGATTATGGATGAACAAACATTTCCATTAATCGATTCATACTTTTCTCTGTTCTTCCCTAGTTTTTCACTTATTTTTCATGTTCATCACTAACAAAATTTTACACACATTGAATCTATATTTGAACACCAATTGAATCACTGAACTATGAAGGTCGGGATCCAAGGATTCCATATCTATGTCGGTTTCGAGCTTCGACCCCCAGAGGAAGTGAAACAGTATGCTAATGTGATACCTAAATTTATTCATTTCGAAACATTGACGAATATATGATTGAAGAGTGAGTTTCTATAGATTATTTTCCAACAATTGAATATCTGAATCCATATTAATTTTTGTTCATTGAATGTATTAGTGGTGGATTGAAAAAGGTGAGGCATCCTCATACCGTGCATGTGAGCCATGGTGGCCAAGAACAGGCCCATGCAGGCCTAGAGGGTGCGCAATAAGTGGTCTGAGTGTATGGTCTAAGGAGAGGATCTGGTGATCTGGTGGTCTGGCAGCTGGTGGTCCAGAGTGGTGAGTGGCAGGTGAGGCTGGTGAGGGTTGGTAGATGATGGAGAAGGTGGGGTGTGCAAAGTTTATTGCAGGATAGAACAATATGGGATGGAAGATAGAGCAGTTTCGTGTGAATGGTTTTTGGAAATAATTTTTTATTAAAATGCAGTAAAAATAATTTTATTTTCATAAAATTAAATATAATATTATTAAAATGGTTAATGTGTTGTAACTTCCCTGTGCGACGTCCAATTGATGCACTGTCTGTGACAACAAGACCCAGTCTATAGGGTATTCTTTTTATGGTCAATGTTGGGTACATTTCTTCAACAAGGGGATCAGGTATATAAAATTCCTTACAAATAATAATAATCTTGTTATTTCTGAAATACCGATTCTAAGACAACAACTACATGATGTGTCTAGTTGAAGTACAATCTATGGTAGTGTGACCTAAATTCTGAGATGGTCATTTTGAGATAGAAATTTGATTTATTTTTTGGTTTTGTTTATTATGTCCATGAAACATCCAAATAATAATAATAATAATAATATTTTGTTATTATTAAAACATTTACCCACCATAATACCTACATGAGAAATCTAATAAACATGTTGTTAGCCGTGTTGTGATCCTGGCATTGAGGAATACCTTTTGAGAACAATATTGGAATTTCAATGAGTGATTGAGGTGCGGTCCCTGTAAAGCCCATTTTGGGGGTCCTACAGTGAAATGTGATTTTTTCGCCAGTTGATTGCTTTAGATAAATGAATGGTTTATCTGATACATTTCTCCACATGGATCGCAATGGTGTGATCCATATATTTTATTTTGTGATTGAGATGTGGGTCTCCAAGACACTATTTTTTGCACATGATTGTGAAATGTAACTTCATCACCAAGAATATAATTCAGGAGAATGAATATTGGATCTTTCACATTTTCACACAAGGATTGAAGCATTGTGATATGTTTGGTTGTCTAGGGCCGTTTGATATGGCATGTCAGAAAAACAACGTTTTTCCATTTAGACTAATGATGATAATCGTGCTCTCATCAAACATTTTTTTTCCATTTGATGCACGTACTCATGGAGAAAATCATCATTCCTAGGGGTACATGTTCACAATTTAGTAAACAAGTATTGATAAGTACATTTCATGAAAACAAGGTGGGTTTATATGTCTTGGAGGCCCCATACTGGTCGTTAACCCCTTCATAAGTCATGTACATATCGTATCACTTTCTTTTGGACTTATATTTTCGCATGCATTTAGCATATCCTATGTTTTTTCTATGTAGAACTTAATTTTGCCCTCTATAGTGGATTTCAATATACGATGCGATA
Organism: Viscum album; assembly: GCA_963277665.1. Taxonomy (NCBI): domain Eukaryota; kingdom Viridiplantae; phylum Streptophyta; class Magnoliopsida; order Santalales; family Viscaceae; genus Viscum; species Viscum album. The sequence goes on along the minus strand of OY728165.1, from coordinate 901,961,428 downwards.
TTTATTGGTTGTGACACCTATTCAAGTGACACTCGATGATGTTCATGATCATACAAGATTAGCAGAGTAGTATCAGGCATACCCTCCAACTATGATGGGAAGTCTCATTCCACGATGACCAGAGTATTGACCCCAATTGTCATGGGTGTGGGTCCTATACAACTACATTCTGGTGATGATATGTCTAATGTAATAAGACGTGGATCCCTGATGAACAGAGTGAAATCCCTCTGATGCACAATAGAATAGGTCACCTTTCACTACTTGTTAGGAAATACTATCCATCGTATTACCCATCAGTAGTGCTGGGTAGTGGGTCCCCATCGACTCTCGGGTTTTGATCCCCTAACACCCTATGGTGTAGATCCCCCATGTCTAGTGGAATCCCCCTAATGCACTGTGGTATGGGTCCTTTATTACTATTATTATAGTGGAATCTCTCTAATTTACTAGGGTTAAGATCCTTTACATGGAGTTGGAACCATCTGGTTGTGTGGATCAGTGGCGAGATGTGGTTTGATATACCATTCGACTTAGAAGAAATATACACACCTTCTCAACTGAGACGCGTCCTTCTGATGTGACCTTAAACTGTGTACGTGATTCAATTCTGCCCAAAGATTATAATATAAATGTGTGGTGATTGATCCACTTTGTCTTTTATGTTTAGAGAATATGTGGGGTGTGATGGGCATCGTTGATGAATACCCTTGGAACTATTGATGACTCATATTCATAGGATGAGCTATGAGGCGGAGTTCCCCTTACTGTCTTGATTTTCCCTCTTTGACTGAGCATATATATGTATATATAAATATATCCTATCTCAGTACCCTATATTTGGGTTTTGTTTACTCTTCTTCAAGGGGAGAAAATAATGTTCAGGGTATTCCATGTTCATTTATTGTCTAGAATCTCATGATTGGATGAGTATACTCTCCTACAATTGATAGAAAATACTCAATGAGTTGTTCACCTTATCACCATTTTGAGCTATTTATGTATAGATGGGTTTTCAGTCCCTATCTTACAATGTTGACCTATACTCTTTCATTGTACCATGTTCTATATACTTATTTCCTCTTCAATTATATGTCTTACTACTCCCCCTTTTCCTTTTCGAGGTGCAATACTATGTATGTTTAAACTCACCCCTATATGGGCCATTCCCTCATGCATCATGAAAAATAATGATGATGGATTGGTAGATCATAAATTTTGAGGAGCTTAGAGAAATTGGATGCATAGACCATTTATGGTAGTCATAGATTGGGATCCTAGAGTGGGGCTTTCACATCTATAATAGTATTCCAGTTTTATGGTTGTGGCACTTCTCTGGTTGGGCATGTATTTTTCCTTTTCATTCTTAGTTTACAACACCTATACATATATGGTTTTGTGTTCAATGCACATTGGGGGTTATATATAGAATTCATGTGACTTTTTTTCCTTTCCCTCTTCACTTGTTCATTTAGTTGGATACATCATTGTGTACAAGTTGTTAGGAAAAGGCATCCCTGAGTTTTTTGTGACTTTGCCGATTTTCCCCACCTCATGGCCTTTTGAGGCATTATTGGGGTTGTTAAAACACTAGCATCATCATGGGTCTTGTCGTGAAAACCCCTATATCAATGGTGTTATACTAACACTATTAGTTGTTGGTGATTTATCAGTGCTTTTTTACAAGCACTGGAAAGGGACCCCTTTAACAATGTTTTTTTAGAACTATAAACGACCCCCTTTAACACTGATAAAACATGTGTTCTAAAATACCCCTATAACAATGAAATTTCTAGTGTTGATAATGGCGATATTTTACAAAACTTTTACCAAGCACAGTTAATTCCCAAACACTTGATAAACCTAGTTTTTCAATAATATTATGTTATGAAAATCATGAAATATATGTATTTTCCGCATACTTTTTCGTTGCTAAATGAAACAGATATAATTAATGGAGATTATGGAATACAAAAGTGTTTTAATATAAAAGGATATATTTTATGTTAAGGGTAAGAAACACATAATTTGGTCACTATGTTTATCCAATTGTGTTTATATTGGAAAACGATATTATTAGTTTGGATAAAGTAAATGGGATATTATTTATAACCTTAGATGATATAAATGATTTATTCAAAAAAGACTGTATTTTTTCATGGATGAAGTTTAAAATTTCTTGTATTTATGCAATATATCCAATAATCATCAAAATAAGTTCGCATTAATGTTTTCCAAGAGGATTTATTGTAATTTTGGTTTTTATATGTTAAAATAGAATATAAGATAAGGGTATTCTCATGTTGGGAATGTGAAAACCAAGAGATACATTATGATATATGTGGATTAATGTTAAGATTATTTAATAACCATCTTTATAAAGGTTTGTATTTTCATCTTTTGGAAGGGTTACAAGGTTAACTATTTGTGGAACGTTCAAGTTAAAATTTGAAAGATGTTTATGTGATTAATGTATTATCTCACCATATGAGGATTTATGAATATTGAATGATGTTTTATAATTATTATTGATATTATTCTAATTAATTGAAGTGGTAAATACTTATCACTCTAACTTATGACATGTTAGTACATCAGGAAAGGAAAATTCTCCTTTAATTATAGAGTAGGAAATAAAGTTGATTTTATTCAAGGAAAGACAAAGGGTAAGGTTATAATAAAATATTTTATATATTTTTATGAATATTATATGACATTAGGAAAAATGATCTTTAAAACAAAAAAACAATCATAGTACCCTCGTTTCTGATGAATCAAATGGCCAGTTAGATCATCACATTTGAATGAATTTTTGATTGCTAATATTATCATAACAATGTTCACTATCACTCTCCATCAGAAATCAATAGATAAAATTATCCTCTATTATAAAGTTTTCACTTCCCACTTATGTTACCATTTGTTTAAACCTAGTTATGTTTAATTTTGGGAAATAATTATGTTTCCAACTTTATCATTTTAAAGGAATTTTATGTATTTATGTTTATGATATGTGTTTTTATAAATGGAAATTTCATGTGGTAATACTTTCATAACATAGATGAATTTAAAGGGGGAAATTGATTTTATGGGTGAGGATAACGTAACACCCCATGATTTTTTGAAATATTATTTTTTTAATAAACTTTACCCTTTTGATATATTCCATTTTAGGCAACACTGAATATATCTTTTCTTATATGAAAGCACAATGTACGGATTGATTCCTAAGCAACCCCATATAAGTGATGTGATACATGAAGAATGTATATTAAGATATGATACAAAAAAACTCTATTTTTCTTGAATTAAACACAATACTTAGTATATTCAATTTCTTTTGTTACACGGAAGGGAAGAATTTCAGAACTATAAGATATTATAATCATTATAATAAAAATATTATAATTTATAACATCTAGAAAATATAAAGGAATCTATGAATAAGATTAAATAAATTTTAAAAATATTATTTAAACATGTATATGAAATGAATCTTTCTTTTGTCAATTACTAAATGTTATTGGAATAACTATTTGAAAAAAGGATATTTCTTTTCGATGAAAACTATTTTTCTATCTACAAACACAATTCTATCTGAATAAATTAAAAAAAGTAATTTTATTTTATTTTTTTGATAATTATTGTATATTATATATTAAGTAAATATTTTTTATACTCATCCTATAGATTTTTTAGGTATAGTATAATAATAAATCCAATATTATAAATAAAAAGATGTATTTGTCTGAAATGAAAATTTAACAACCTATTAATGGTGAACAAATTTTAAAACTAAATTTTGGAACTTATAAAAATTCAAAATGACAAAAAACATCATTATTTAAATATAAACATCAAAAATAGTTTTGGGTTAATTTTTTTGGTATTTTTCTATGAATTTTTATTTTTATTTAAATTTGAACGACATTAAATATTAATTCAAAACTTCTTTTTCAGACAATTAATTTAGAAGGATAAATTATTTCAGGGGTTGGTTTCAAATTGAGTTAGATCAATATTTCATAAATTAAAAAAATTTATATAATTTTATTAAATTTCATTTTGAAAAGGATATGAAAACAGGCCGAGGATTTGAAGATTTTTACGTTAAAACCAACTTTTTTGTCATATTTGAGAGAATAAATTTTAATTAATTTCGACCACTTATGTGATTAGAATTAGGAAAAATGCAATCCATATTAGAATTTATAATTATTTATTATATCTAGTGATGTCAAATTATCAATTTACAATACAATATTAATGAATGTAATTAATATTAATTGCAATGATTAATGGGAAAAATAGCGTAACAAGGAACTAAACCATAAAATTAAGGGCTAAAATGAGCTATAAAAAATCCAAAATACACTTTGTATCCCAAATTAGAACATATAATCCCTTTTCTATTATTTGAATAATTATTCATGAAACCAGTCATAGGAATAATGAGGGCGAAATTCCCTTTACAAAAATTTACAAGAATGTGACTCCTTCACCATTAGAAAATGGTACACACCCCTCCAATTTATTCACACATATCATACCATTTTTATCTTTAAAAAATTATTAAATAAGATCCCAACATACCTCCCATAATCCATGAATACTCCCATTTTTCTTAAATACATCAAAGTAATCCCTTTTGTGAAAACCTGAAGGAGTTACCAAATGAATATGTAACATCCTTCCTCAATCTCCTTTTTTATTTTCATTATTCACCACTAAAAATTATCTTATTAAATTTTTGTATAATAACATATTTATCCTAGATATACTTATATTTTTTCCATGGATTAAACCTACACTCACACACACATCCATCTAATGGGTAACAGACATACAATTTTTGTGAATAGAAAACAACCCCCTCAGGAAACGATGTCCTTCATTTTTTCCTTTACCGCCTTTTATGGTTGGAAATATTGATGGAAAATATATATTTACATGATATTTATGATATTTATCTTCTGTTATTCATCTAAAATTATTATATAAAATAATCCTTCATTGTTTCTGATTTGTGTAAATATGATTACATCATTTATGGATGTACGGACTACCACTTCCTCCCAACAATGTGATTCATTCACACTTTACATAGAATATATTTAGGATGGGTGTAGTAAATGAATATTATATATATGAAACTATATTTATAGTTGAATTATTATATATATATGTGTGTAATTTATATTCTTTCTTTTAAAAGGTTCATTAAATGGTAACTATGTTCATGCATTTGTATGGCCTACCAACCCTTTGAACGATGTATTCCATTTCCTTTGTATTTGTTTTATATTTTATAAAAAATAAATATATACTGAATACATATTATAATTATATAAATTTTTATATTTTTTAAATAATAAAATCATAATAATTTAGACAATCAATAATAACTAGATAAAACATATACAAAAACAATGTTGATAATACCCCAAATGTAATATAATAAAGGTTGTTAAGAAATATGTAATATAATGTCATAAGAAAATAATATATTGGGTATATATAATAACCTAATTATTTTATATATATTTAATAAACAAATACTAATAATATATGAGGGTTTAACATTTATAAAGAAAGTCAATACATAAGGTATGGTAATTTATCAAAAAAAATTAATTCCATGAGATATATATCATATTCACCACATTATTAATTTGGTTTTTGTATATTTTAAAATAATATATCAGTAATAAAATGTTTTAATTATGTTAAAATGGTTCATTGATGGTATTCTTTCGTAGGGTTCATTATTCCATGGTTACTCAAGTAATAAGGGTTTTCTCATCTCACTTATAATTTTGTTGGGACAAAAAAAACGTTCATTGAAAATTTATTATAATTGGTGTGTATTATAATAATGGATGTGTTATAACATTAATATAATCAAATTTATTTTTATTTACATATCCATTTTATTGACTTTATTTCATGGGGTTTATGTTTCAAAAGTTACCAAATGGGTAATGTAATTTTGTCTCAATTTTCCTTCATTGAGGAACATGTCGTGTCACACACCTATAATCTTCCATGAGGTGTATATACTACCTTTGACATGTTATATAATAAATCTACTAATTTGAGTAAATTTTAATATTCAAATAAAATTATTATTTAGATTATATTATTATTCAATCTTACCAAATTGGTAATAATTAATTTGTATAATATCATCGTTAATCCAAATTGTTTAGTATTGTGTTTCTATTAATAGAATAATATGATCCCTATATGAAGTGAAATAATGAATTATATTCTCCATGGTTAATCCATAATATCTTATTTTATTATAATATTTTTAAAATAATTTTTACTAAATAAAATTTAGAAAAAAAATTATGAAAATTTGACATCAATTTTTATTTCAGTTAGAAATATGTGTTCATTAAAAATAAAAAAAATTTATTCTAATCGTAGGAATTTTATGAAAAATTAATTTAAAAAATGAATTGTTGGCTATAATTGTCTTACCATTCATGAGGAAGATCATTTTCCTAAAGCTTCATTTTTATGATTAAATTTTATTTTAATGAAATATTTTTTCTAATATTCTATAAATTCGATGAGTTTAGACTATTTTTCAAAGAAAATTAAATTCAAAATGGTTTTTTGTTTAATATATTTATTAAATTATTTATATATCTTCTTTTATCTATTTTCCAAAAGTTATTTTCAAAGAATGATATTTATATGATTTAAATATTTCATAATTTTTTTTCAAGCCCATTTTCTAGAAAATGGTTTTCAATATATTTTAAAAATTCCTTTATAGTTTTTCAATGTTCTATTAAAGTAAAAAGTAATAAAAAATTATTTATGTTATAAAATGAATTTATTTATAGAGGAAAATATTTTTTCCTCAATAAATGTTTCAAATGAAATTTTATAATACTTTTTAAGGAAATTATTATGAATCAGCTTTATAAAAATGATTTTCAATTAAATATTACTATCATTAAGGAATGTTTCAGGTTTTTTATTAAAATACTTCTCCATATAATATGACATTATTATTATAGTTTATTCATTACTGAGGATATGATTCATGAATACCATTCTTATTCGTTATTTAGTAGTTTATGATTATATGGAATGATGTTTTTGACACCCAATTGTCTTTCATGGGTTATATGTTCTTTTAAACCACACAATTTCATGGTTTATTCTTTTATTAAATGATTATGAAGCCTATATAATTTCTATAAGTAATTATATGATGAAATTTTATGATTCCCATTTCATTTATTGGGTTATGATATGATGTTTATGAAACCCATCTCAATTTATGGGTCCTGATATGATGCCGGTTTTATTATATTTTTGCTTATGTATGAATTATATTATTATTTGATGGAGGAACCTATATCTACCTCTAATAAATTGGGAGAATATTTTGGTCTCATTTTATAATTATGGGAAACAAGTCGATGGTTTTGTTCAAAAAATGGGAAACTGGCCAGTCTTGATCCAAAATTGGAAATAGGTGCATCCTGATCCAAAATGAGAAATATGTGTATCCAAATCTAATAAGGGAAGATAGTGAAACCCGATAAATTATGGGAGTATAGTGAAATATTCTCCCTTATAATGAATGGAACATGATTAGAGATAGTCATGTTACATTCCCAGATGTTCTAGTGTCCATGAAGTTCCCTGTTCTATTTTATAAATTCATTTTCACTTATTGGAATTTATGGTACCTTTTTACATGTTATCCAAAAAAATAATATGTCTTATTCAATTGCTATAGAATTATGGGTTATTATCTTGAATCCATTATGATTTATTTCATATGAAAAACCAATATTTATATGATGAATCTGGATATTTATATTTGATATATTGGGTATGATATTTAATTGACATTCTCTTGTCCACATTACCTTATTCTCATGTTATGCTTATGTGTCTCTTTTTTTCCCTTACTATAAATCATAAAACACCCATTTATTATGGTTCCTTTTCACATGTCATGAAGAAATGTTTTTTGTAGAATTAATTAAGGGACTGAATTTTTTGGGAATCATTAAATATATTTCACCATGTAAGATGATTTTGTTCCCTGTATCCATAGACACCAAATTATAACTATAATTGGCAAGTTTTTTCTATAATGGTTGAATATTAATTTAATTTGATATAATATTTGTGTATGTAATGCCATGGTTTCTATAGGAAACCGCTATATTTTTTCTAGAAGAATGAAGTCTCTTATATTATTTAGAACTGGAAGACTCTATAGTGGATTCTATAGCTTGATAGTGTGGATTCTGGTAACACTGTGGGATAATGTATAACTATAAACCTATATGGATTTATGTGAGATATAATGTGACTATGTATCAGTTAATATAATTTATTATAAAATTAAAGTGGAGAATATTTTTTGGGGTGAATAATCAACATAGAAATGAGAAGGCCTTTATGCTGAAACTTGTAAATACTTATGTTTGTTACATTTCTATTTATTGAATTATTTGATGTAAGGCCGAGAGACACAAGAGGAGTTTATTAAGGAAAAAATCAATCATAATGGTTAAATTTAAAATATATAATTTATAAAAATAAAAAGCGGTAAATGATTCACCCTCTCTCCCTCTTATTGATGACCCACTGATCATGTAACATTAGATGGTATAGGTATTGGAATCAACTTTGGCCACCCTAGTACAAAATCATGTGTGGAAGAATAGAATCTTTAAATATCTTCCTTGATGTTTGATATGGATATTTTATTCAGAAAAAAGATGATATACTTAATTAATAATTATGGGTTAAATTTTTGGTATTAATGAGACAGGAAAATCCTATGCAACCTCCCTACTCCAATCCTACTCCCACTCATTCAAAATAGACAGTGTACTTTTTGTTTGAAATTTTGAATCACCATAAAAATTTTGAGGCGAATGGGATTTTACATCCATAATGAGATTATTTACATCATGATCATATATGGTATCTTCAGGTAAGGGTATGCATAACTAATATTAATAATCTAACTGGTCTAGTTTCATTGCCTACTGAGGAGGTGGACATATTTTGATTGAATATTATTCGTTTTTAACATTGTTTACTTATATTTTTTAATGACATGACATATAATTCATGGTTTATAATGATTTTTCATTTTTTATAAAATTTAAAATATATATAAGTTTTATTAAAATTACTAAATATAATTGTATCTAAAATAAGAAAATTCATTACTGAGTAATGGAATACTTTAGGATCCAAATAGTATAGATACACATAATGATCTTGATGGGATAACAAAGTTTAAAAGAAATATTTTATATTAAATAATTATATTACTTTTTTTATAGATTCTTATTTTTTTGGTAGAAATTATACATTATAAGTATTTAAACATGGCATCATTGATATTGGAAATGGGTTGGATCACATTGTACCCATGTTTTAATTGATTTCAATGTAAGTAAATTTCAATTGATTTTTAACATTATTTACAAAAAAATATTTATTGAATTAATTTATTAATTTTCTAATAAACTATCCCCCACACCATTTTCATAAAATATGACTACATGTAATTTAATGTTTTTTGGATCCAAATTAAAATTTATCTTTGTTGAAATACATGAATCAATGTACCTAAATTCAATATATAGCTAGAATATTATAAACAAATATATTGTTCATTTTTTTCATTCCTTGATATGTATTAACCCCTATAAAACTAAAAAACATATATTCATCATTAAATTATTAATGTTTAAATTTTTATTTTGTATTGAATTTAGCATTTTATGCATATTTTTTCAAAATAAATGTCTGTAATATTAGTTATGCCCTTTATTAAGTGGGTTTTGAAGAATATTTAAAATGTTATTAATGATGTATGTATTATTATATTCTTTTAGTCAATTAATCATAACATTTCCATTTTACCTTTTTTTGAAGTTAGTATTTTCATTTACAATAGGTCATGGTTTGGGTTCAAGATTTCCCACTCTTTAATAATGGACCCTAAAAAATGAGCCTATGAAATTTCAAGTAGGTAAATTTTATATTATTGATTATATTTTTCTTACATATCTAGCAATAATATTTTAAAAATTATGTTTATTAAACCAAAATTTCATTTTCCAAAATCATTTTTTGAATGTGGGTATTATGTTTTATGATTCATTTTTGAGAAAACAATGACTAAAACCATAAATGTTTTTGAATATATTAGTTTCAATACGAAAATTAAAATTTAAACAAACATGTAGTATTTTTAAATTAATATCAGATTATGTTGTTATATATTTTTAATTATGTTTCATTATATATACCAAACAATATTAATAACCTTAAAAATAAGTTTTCATAATATTTTATAAATTAGACTACTTTATAGAAATAGTTTCATTTATGTGAATATTTTTAAAAAAAATTGTTGTAAAAATTTATAATTAGATTTTATGTTTTTTTTGTGTTGTTGTGTTGGGTTTTTATGGTTTGTGGTTATGATATTTATATAGTATAATGTTTTTTAAACTATATTTTTAAAAAAAATCTTAACATTCCATTAATTTTTTTATAAAAATGACACATAATGTAATTTTCCACATCAGTTTAATGGGTATTTAATATTTAAAGATGCATTTTTCAACAATTTTAATAAAAACTAACATTTAAATCACATCAATAATTCATTTTAATCATGGTTTCGTAGTCATATATTCCTAAAAAAGTTATTTAAGACCTCTTTTAATGTCTGTTTTATAGAATACAGACATAAAATATAATTTAAGAAGGTTGTCAATGTTAGTTTCAAAGATAATAAATTTTGAAAGCCATCTTGTATATAATTTTATAAAATACTTTTCAACAACTTATTTATAATTTTTTTTGGAAAAACTAAACTTTTTTACATCATCAATAATATGTTAAATTTTTTAATCGATGTTATAATAAAAAATCATTTAATGGTTATTATTGAACATTGACATATAAATCAGATTTATATAAAATTCATGTTAAAATGGGAACATATTTAATAAATAATTTATTGTTATATTTAATAAAATAACCATGAATAATTAATTATAAAATTTCTAAATATTTATTTATTATTTAAAAATTAACATGTAGTCATATTCTATGTCTCAATTAATCTCTATATAACTACCCCATCAATCAAATTATTCATATAAACATTCATTTTCTATAATCCCAACATATATTAATGATGTATAAGATACATAACACTATACCCATCAATGTGTGAGTGTTAATATATATATATATATAATTGGTCAGCAAAACTAAAAAATTATCAAATTCTTTGATATCCCATAAAACATGAGTTTATAATTTACATAAATTTATTTGGGAAATTTACATATTATTTTAATTATATCAATTAAATTATATATCAATAACAATAAATTCTTCAAAATCCTGACATTTTAATCAATAGTATTTGGTAACATCTAATGTATGGGTCTGTCTGAACATTCATTACATAGGGAATCACAAAGACTCGTGTAAAGACTATCAATTGATTACAATTACTTAAAAGACCATATTTTTAGATTATTTTTTCACATACAAAATTATTAATTATATATATATGAGAATTAAAAAATGAATTTAATTATCATGTGGAACACCTATAACATTTACAACTATCTCCTAAAAACAACTCATTAAAAATGCCTTTTAGATAAATAATGTCATCTGGATGTTTCGTATAATAACAAAATTATTTCAAGTGGATCAAAATAATAATAAATAAAATAAAATATAAAAGGGATCCAATGGATATACAACTAACATTATATTTGATATCCTATTGTTCCCAAAAAAATTTTATAGACCCTCCATATCATCAGTATTCTATCTCAAGAAATTACCCAAACAATAGAGTTATCATCATAATATTCCCTTTTCATCAAAGTGAAAATTTCGGGAATGATTCTAACTAGTTTTTGTAAATCACCAAAAACATAAAACATTTTTTGGGATGTCACATGTACGCATGTGATTATATTACATGAATACATGAAATGATTCCTAATACCCCAAATAGAAAATAAATATAAAATAAAAATCCTCCAATAAAATTAATATCATTAACCATATAATTTTTTATCTCTATGGTTTTTTAGGACATTATAGTACCTGCCAATTTTTGCGTCGACCAATATTGGACTATAAAATGAATAGTTAGAATTTTACAACATAACATCAACATTCAAATAGGCCTTAAAATAATAATGATAATTAAATAACCATATTATACCTAATGGAACACATGTATGATGATAGTTTTTATTAACACCCTCCCATAGAATGGATATTTGGAATTATAGAAATTTTATAATATCCAAATTCCTAAAACGAAAAAATGGAAATCAATGGTTTATTATAATTTCCTTTCATAAGTTGTCAAAGAGGGATAAAAAATTTACATTCCAACTCACTATGATTGAATATACAATAAGGATAATTTATCTTACATATAATAATTATTCTTTACTGACTAAGATAAATAATTAGAATTAGGTAACCTCCTCTAAAAAATATTCCATGAGGGGTGATGAAAGTTCCACTAAAAATATCGTAGTATTATTCTCTATCATGTGTAGTTGATCACAATTATTAAATAGAAAAATGATCATCTATATTATAATAACATGAATATAACACATCAAATCAAATGATACATAACTATTATATCACTTGATCGGTGAAAAAAAATTAATTAATCAAGTTTATAATGTATATCGGACTAAAAATGCATTATTTTATGTCTTAATATCCATTATTTCCCCATTATCGCATCATTTTTTGTCAATAATTAAAATTTATAATATAAAAATTTACAATTAGAGATACAAAAATATTTTGATTAATATATAATAATACAATAAAAAAATTAAATTAAAAACAAGTTAATAAAAACATATATTTCCAAAAAATTTAAGAACTATTATATTCCTTATCTCTAATATAGACCATTTAATATTATGATATAATAGTTTCTTCACATGCATTAGTATAATTTCTATAATGTGATCAAAATCATACAACAAAAATCATTAATCATGTTCTCTTTGCCAAAACAAACCCCTTGGTCCCTATTAAAACAGATTACATTAAGTAATAAAGTGTTGGAATATAAGCTTATAAAAATATGAAACTGTTAATGTGTGATAAAATATGATTATTTTTGTTCAAATTTTGATCTAAATGGTGATATATGTGGTTAAAAAAGGAAGAATTATGTTTACATATAATATAGTTATGTTTTAAGAATTTGATAAAGAATATGGACAAACCACGACCTAAATGAAGTGTGTTTTATATATTAAGGTATATGCAAAGGGATGATTGAGGAAAAAATGGATGCCAATAAATTAAATTAAATATTGATTTTATAAACCATATAATTTTTTACAACCCATTCAAAAGGTATAATTTATTTTCAAGAATGGTGTTTTAAAAATTCATGATCACTGAGGGATGTTAAAACCCCTTTGTGGTTTTCATAATGATTCAATCTAGAATATGGTATACTCATAGCATCAGGAGTACACTAAATCATTGTTTATAAGAATTTTTAAAAATGAGAGTAAAACGAAACCATTTCATTATGGTTTTCATGGTATAATATTGAGGATTATGTAGTTCTTCATGTAATGTTTTAAAATCAAACTATACAATGGTATTAATATAGGATATAATATATGACTATGAACATTGAGATTGGTAAAACCATGTAATATTTGATGAAGTAGTTAATTTTTTTTGTTTAGTTGAGTCCCTATTCAAAAAAGTGATTTAGATAACAATATCCATGGTTCTAAACTATTTTTTTGTTGGAAAAAGGGAAAATGGGCATTAAGGTGAATAACATATAAGAAAATTTCGGAAAATTCAATTTATTTTTTTGATAAGGGGGGAGATGGAAAAAATTTGGGGGGAAGCAATCTAGTCCTGAGTAGTGATAATAATTAATTTTTAAAATGGAAAATTAATTTATATTATGAATGGTAGAGTCATGGAGGTCATATTTATCATATTAAAGTTGTTGACCAAAAAACTATATCGTGGTTTGAAGGACCATTTCACAGTCTTTTAGAATTGTACAAAAAAAATTCTATATTTTTTTAAAACATGGAAATGATTTAACTTTTATAGAGTACTAAATTTACATTTTGGTTGTTTTATTTTTGAAAAAAATGATGATATTATATATATCATAGGTTAAATATATATTTTATAAGATGTTAATTTGATTATAATGAAAAGAGAGTGAAATGAGAATGACAAAATAAAAAGAAATAGACTATTTCGTGCAACATATTGATTTATTAAGAAAATATTTCAGAAAAATTATAATATACTAAAATTCATATATTTATTTATGAATATAATGTGAAAATGAAACACCTTCAATGTTTTAACATGTTGACTTCTATACTATGTAATCATTGATATAAATCTATATATCTTATTATTGATACCTTATATCAAATAAGTGTGTGAACGGATGGTCCTAAAACAAATATCCTCATTAGTGTGTATTTAATTTTTCCATAAGATATTGGATTTCATTTAATGTATACACCTTGGAGGTTCCAATTATTTTTTAATTAAATAATATACTGATATCAATTTATTGTGTATTTCCAATTAGATTTAATTCTTGTTTAATTAAAATTGAATGTTTCATATGTTCGTGGTAATAAAATAATAATAACATCTTGATTTTATAAATTCAAACACCCTAATTCACCTTACAATCATAGAGTGTTAGGGGATATATGGTTACAATAAGTATTATCAGAGACACAAGGTTATTATTTGGTGAATAAATATTAATAATATTATTGGAATGAAATAAATTTAAAATGAAATGTTATCAACTATTTAATATATATAATTCTAGGAATTTGGATATTTTTATGAGATCTCATAAAGAATATTTTCGGATGGTTTTTTTCTCTCTGATGGTATGTAGAATTCAATTTTGTGATATAAAATATCTTTCATCCCATGAATCATATTTTATGTCATTCAATTTATTCAAAAGAAATAAAATACACTATCTAATGTACTAAGAAGCCTAATTTACAGGATGATGAT
The DNA here is from genome assembly GCA_963277665.1 of Viscum album. NCBI lineage: Eukaryota > Viridiplantae > Streptophyta > Magnoliopsida > Santalales > Viscaceae > Viscum > Viscum album. The sequence goes on along the minus strand of OY728165.1, from coordinate 901,946,311 downwards.
GAGTAAAATGCTCAAAAAAATTATTTTGGATATGTCATCCAATACTAGTAATGAATATATTGACATTAAGGAAGAAAGAAACACATTTTTTATAATAACAATGATTATTTGAAGAAGATACCCAATTAAAATATAGGTAGTATCCTAAAATTCATCATTAAAATATTTCAATTGGTGTAGTGTATAAAAGATAAAATCATGGTTTTAAATATTATAATGAAAATATTAAGAAAAACGCCTCTATTATACAATCCAGTGGTCTTATCACTTGATGAAAAAAACATAGTGGACCTTTCATTGGATTATTGAAAAGTATAAAGGTGGAATATATAATAATAAAGAAATTTGAAGGTATAAAAATTCATTCATACAACTAATTATCATATATATATATATATATTATGTTGGAATTTTTCATAAACAAATTTTAAAAGAAGATGTCAATGATGAATTATTTTTAATGGTCGCTATAAAGTTCAAGTGAGTCTAAAGAAAATTTATTTTATAAGTAATTTTAAAATGATTAAAATATGGAAAGGTGTGTAAAATAGTAACACGGTGTCCATGGAACCTCTATTGATATTGTGGTGAGATTTCATATAGAAAAAAAGAAAAGAATATTTCACCTAGAATAGAAAACATGTACTAAAATAAATATATAATGAAGTTTATATGGAAGCATGTATTGTGAAAGGAAGAAGATAATGATACTAATTATATTAAATTAATAGATTGTCATATTAAATAAAATTTGGTGGATTTTATTATGGTTATTGTTGAAAATATAAATCTAATATTAAATTATAACATCATCATAAATTTTTACTTATTCTTGAATTAATACATGATGTTAAACATGATGAGTTAGACTTTTGAAGTTATAAAAACAGATTATTTATGGGGTATCAAAATATTTTATAGAGTATGTTGACCACCATAATATAAAAATAACTTTTTAGTAAGGGTTTTATTAGACTATGTAATTTTATAATAAAATTTTAGAGAAGATTCTCACATAATACAGGTAATAAATGATCAAGAACTTGTTTACTCTCTATGTTATATTGATTACAATGACCTACTATTATACGAATTGAGAGTCATAATTTCAACTAATTAAATTTATCTTCCGTCATCACATTATTACATTTATTTTTCTATTACAAAAATATATTTTTTAGTGGAATATAATGGAATTTAATTAATAACTCATTCAAGGGTTTTTATAAAAGTTCTTTGTATACAAGACAATCCACTACTCAGGTCCAATATACCATAACCTTGTTAATTTTCTTTTAGTATTGATTAATATTTTCTTATAAATTAGTAACCCAAAAACATTAGGAAAATATATTCTATATTGAATTGTATGGGAATAAAATCATTTTATTCAATTATGTAAGATAATTCACAAAATTGATATGCTACATATTAATAAATTCACACTACAAGAGTCTATATATAAATAAAATAACATTTTATCGTTCAAACGAATAAGACATTCTCCATGTAAAAATAAATTTTAAATGGAAATTCCTAATTATGAAATTATACATTGTATAATATCTATAACATGGGATAAAAATGACATATAAATAGATCATTTATATATAAATGTATACTATGTATGTTATTTTACTTGGATGAATTTCATAATTTTAGAATAAATACAAGGTTATTTATATTATGAATAAATAAATAGTATTTTGTTAATATTTTTTACATCAAAAAATAATTTACTTAATAATAACATATAAGATGTATAATTCATATAAGATTAAAAATTTCCCATGTAGATTTTTTTTATTTCAAAAAATTTCATTGATAACATCAGGAATCATAATCCAAATATAAATGAACATTGATAACCTTTTAAATAATTAAGTAAATAACCTATAACTCACTCAGTGTAAATTAATTATAAATATGTTTTTCTATTTAATATCAAAAAACTATGTTAGATAACAATAATTAATCAAAAAAATTACCATTTAATGATACGAAAACCCATAAAAGATAAATATTACATTTTATGGAGAATGTTATAAAAAATTAATCTAATAAAAACTAAATGAAGATAAAATAAAAAAAGATAAAAAACCTAGACTAAATAAGACCAGTTAAGGATAAAATTTTGTTTTTCTAAGAACACTCTCCCCATTTTGGTGTCTTAAAAAATAAGGTAGCTAGAAATAAATAACATGATTTATTTTTCACAATAAATTAAAATTTAAGGAATTTGAATCTATATTAAAGAATAATTTTGTAATGAATTTTTAAAAATAATTTTGAAATGAAAGATTTTAAAATTTTAAGGAAACCAAAAAAAATAAATCGATTGTCCCTATGATATATGCTTTTAGGGATTGAATGTTTTTGAGATTTAGGTTTAGTTTCTTTAGAATAAGTTTAAACATTATTAGAATTGATATTCTCTTAATTAGTTAACCATTATTTAATTTTGGTGATTTTTTTAATTTAGCAACATCACTTCTCCAAATGTAATAAAGGCCATATAAATCTTATTATAAATTATAATAAAAAATATAGAAGTGTAAAAAATATATAATTCAAAATATCTAGAATAATATCTAAAATCACTCATTTCCATGTGGATAGATAAAATGGATTCTAACCATGAACCTACTGCCTGAGTTCCCCCATCCCCTAAGAATGTGGTAGGATGATACTGTTGAAAGACCCATGCTAACTCTACAAAAGATGGGGAAGTATGCGGTACTCTCCAGAACGTCTGTATGAACCACATAAAGCCCTCTTGGAACTGTTTTTAGCACCTATGTATGGAATGACAACTAGTGACTAGACATGAACTACATGAGGATATGTTGCTAGTCCCTGATCAGCCATATCCAGTGTCTAATCACTTCCTGGTAACTAGAGTAAAACCGGAGGACGCCTCAGTGGCATGACTCTGCAAGGTCAAACACCTCCTTTGATCATGACTATCAAGGGAACAGAACTAGATATTTAATAAGGGAACAAGAGAAAGAGTGAATTCATGTTTTTCAAAACAAGGATACTAGGAATTTATAACCACTACACAACCTATTCTTTTTTTCCATCACATGGGCATGTACTTTTTCCAACCCAGGTCATGTAACTCCCCATACACGCAAACTGTTGTCCTAACACATGACATGTACTTGAATCCTATTATCTAGTCTGAGTTCTTCAACACAACTATGCACCATGGTTCTCCTAGAACATGACTACATGGCATGTTAGTTCTATACACGGAGTGAACTAGACAAACATCAATGACCCGTGTTGTCAGTCCTATGGTCGGTTACACAACACACTCTACATGGCGTGTCCAAGATGGAAACAATGTGTACTTCCTGATTTTTCATCCTCCCATGACATTAGTCACACGGCTGGATACATAGAATTTACACATGGTGTGTATGTCCGGTACATGGAGTGTTTCACCATTAATTTCCCTACCCCATGTCTCTTCCCACAGATTCATTGAAACGATTAGAGACTACACGTCGTGTACATACTGTACATGGTGTGTACTTATGAAAAGATGTTCCTTGTTGAAAAGAATGATACCTGAAGGGTATTCAATTTTACATGACATGTATTCTAGGATTTTCCATCGGCTTAGCCTTAGAAACTACATATAATCCCTAGAAAACAATGAAACAACATTAAAGTACCAAATTCTGATCTTTGGGGTCCCACAATCCCCTCTAATCTATGTTTGGTATCTTATTCATGTCATATACAAGCATAAAAGTGCAATGACCCACCAAATTCCAATCCATGAGGGCCCATAACACCACAAGAAAAGATGTTTGGATTTCGTTAAAATGGATCCTTACACAATCCAATACCATATCGAACGTTGGTATTCTATCAAAGCATCTATTAGAACAACATGCATATCTAGCACAACATCTATAACAACAACATGCAATCCATAATATACCCTATGTGGCATGGAAAGAATGCTTGACCTGTGATCTCTAGAAAGTGCCTAGATATCCATGAGATGGCATAACCTCATTTAATTGGGTTTCTAGAGAAATAATCCAAAATATTATCAATGTTAACTATAATAAATATGTGAGTCACCAAACGGTGAAATCAAATCGACTGTAAAATTTAAAAACAAGAAAAATAAATGCAATAATCAATGTAAATTGCCTTTTCCATATGTATGAGTTAGCTACTACTAGGAACATCTTATTACCAAGTACCTATTCCTTCCAATCTCTGTCTATAGGCTCCAAACAGAAAGTCAAGGAGAACATTATTCTTATGAATCAACATTGTAATGTCCATGGTTCTGGGTGCCGCCCATAACTGATTGGTCATATGGCCTAAAGCACATTTCCCGGAATGCCAGAGGCTACCGAAAATCACCTATGACCTTGGGTGTGATAGTGTTGAAACTATTCCATTATTGGCAGACTAACATAGTGAATAGAAACAGACAACAAAAAACAGAAAAATTAATTGAATGCAATAAGTAAACTATAGAATAATGAATGTAATAAATAACTGGAGCACAAATATAAATGAAGCATGATACAAATTCCTAGGAAAGAATCCGAACAAGTCACAATTATGGAATACAATAATAAATCAATGCAATGAATTGAATGTAAACAACTCCCCAGCATCCAAATCCTATTCTTGGTCTCATGCTCTCCAGCTCCAAAGTAGTCAAGTATATAAAGTTGAAGGGTGCTTGCCCATATCTATACCTACATCAATATAATCTATTTGGGCCTAAACACAAAACCCAAATAGGGTTTCATATAAATCCCATTAGGCCACCACCCAAATATTTGTTCCTAATAGTCAGTGAATATATATAGAACACAATACAAAAAAAGAAGTAGTAAACAAGGAAGTACTCAAAAGTAAACAATTCTATAGTTTCAATTTCATTCTTTAAAATATATCATGTAAGAAGCTAATCACAAACAAGTATCCCTATAGGATGTAATAATAGCCTAACCCCACTGGTTAAACCAAAACAAACACAATCAACCCTCTGGGAGAACTCATAGTTTAACCCTTCAGGATTAGATTTAGCATAAACATTCTGAGGAATCCCACACCGTCAGTTCCCCATGTATACTTTTATCGGTAACTGTAGACACTCTTGGGAAGCACTCAATATCTAATTTCCCTTAAGGTATTGTAACATTGAAACTACAAACACACTGATGGTGCACAACGTCCATCCCTCTATGGTCTCACAACATAATGTAAACAAACACTCTAGACAATCCCTCAATGTCCTTTCTCCCAATGGTCTACTACACCAGGTTCTCCCGACCCTATCTATGTAAATCATAGAAAATGATATATGGAAGCCTAAGTATAGCATCCCACCATTTTATAACATAACTTTTAATTAAATTTTACAAACAGAGGATCTTTAATGTTTGGTGTCTTGGAAACAAAGAACTTAATACATGAAAACATTAATAATTCTTCTTAAACACTTGAAAGGCATCTCCTTATGTTAATCCTAGGTTCATTACTGCATCTCATAACCTAGGGACATAAATCAGAGGAAAGGGTGACCAGAAATCCCAGTAAGGGAAACAAGGGGAAACATTTAACATGTGAACTTGAGATACATCAATAAAGTCATGAAAAGAACATTAAGGCATGAGAAATAAATCATGAGGCATATCATAAAAAATATAACGTGTCTCATAACTTGAAGATGTGGATACAAAATTTAACTTAGACAATCATTTATATTTCACCATGGTCCATCCCCAAGGTGTCATTAAAAAATTTACCAAGGTTATTCACCAAGGTATCGTTAAAATAGTCATCTCTAGAGATTAAGTCTTTACCCAATGCTTTGGAGTACTATCAGGGAGCACCGTTAATTTATATTTTTTATCATGTGAGCCACATATATCATCATCAAACATATCATAAATAACCCATATAGCATAAAAGAAATGGGTTTCATTTTATAATCATAAAATTTTAAAAATTGAATTAATGACATGGTAATTATGTCAGTTTAAACCCACGGAAAAGGAAAGAGGGTTTCATGTTTTCAAATCCCATAATTAAAATTAATGATTTTGATATATATGTGAATAACACTATAGAATAATGATCATTGTGTATTCAATAAATAAATTAAAATAATTTGAGAAAAAGAGAATGACATTTTGAGACGAAATTTCCACAGCATGATGGATATTTACAGGGTTTTAGAAAACATTGAAAAGGGAGGGGACATTGGTCTCCCACTCATAAATGATCGATAAAATAGTAGGGGGATAGAATATAAATTATTTAAGAGCATGGAAATGATATTTTAAATATATACCATATGAAATGAGGAACTTAAAAGGAAGGCCTAAATAAGATTTCTCTTATGAAAATTCTGCAGCCTAACGGTGTTAATTAAAAATTCAAAAAAAATTGAAATGATGTGATCAAATAGGGTATCTCAACATATAGACATAAAATGGATGGTATGATAGATATATAAGATCATACCCCATCATATGAAATAAAACTTGAATGAAATGACATGAAAATAGAACATGAAAATTGAGAAGGGTGGAAGAATCCCTTACAAAAAATTCGGCAGCCTAACTGCGCCACTTAAACATTCATAATACAAATTGACGAGAGTAAGATGGGATCTCTCATAATATTCTCATGAAAAGTTCAGTAGTATGAATAAAAAATAACATCTTCCAACATAAGAACATGGGACTTAAATGAAATGACATACAAAATAGTACTTGAAAAGAAAGAGAGAGGTAGGATTCCTTACCTTGAAGAGTAACTTCAAAATCATGATCATTGGGACATTGGGAGGTTTGAGGGATCCTAGGTAGGACTCCATGGGAGTTAAGTAGACCAGAACATCATTTAGGGGGATTTTGGAATGTAAAGGATGAGAGAATGGCTTGGTATTTATAGGGCAAGTGAAATGACGAGGCATTAATGGCCAAGGGACACCTCTTTCGTGGTATTGGAAAAACCATGGGCTTGCCTATGGTATTTTCCCATGGTATTGGCCACATGGGACACCTAAAACCTTATCTTACTATTCATAAGTAGACTAGAATTATTACATAATTATTACATTCTAAATGATGCCATTAAACACCCGAAACTCTAAACTGAAAATTCACTATTCACGGAAAATTCAACTTTTTCACAAAAATCCAAAAATATCATCTTAACCAAATATCAATGACCTGATTTAATAAATGAACAAAATTTTATGAAAATAATTTCCTAAATATTTTTTATTTAATTTATATATAAAAACACTATTCACTGAAAATTCATTTTTCTGAAAAATCCCCAAAAATAAGTATAACTTAATATCGATGATTTGAATTCAAAAATGAACTCCATTTTATAAAAATATTTTTAAAAATATTTTTAATTTTATTTTTAATTAAAAGACACTATTCACCCACAAAAAACTAATACTTGACTAATAATTTCTTAAATTGTTATTTAACTATTTTACTGAATCACATTATATAATCAAGGTGCCTGAATTATATTAATATTTTCATAAGATAGATTACTAATCCATTTGGTCACATTACTAATCCGAAGCATAAAATCACTATTCATAAATTACTATTCATCATAAAATAATTTGATCTTATTAGACTCTAAATTTCTTATTGGACATAACTGTAGAAGACCAATTTTTTGAAAATCATTACACATTATTAATTATTTCTAGTTTACATAAATATTTTTAAAAATATCCTTCTAAAATTCATCAATAATATGCGTACTATATTTATCCGGACATTTGAAAATTCGCAAAATTCACCATAAGAAGAAATCATAATTTTTATTTAAATGAAAGGATTACCCAATGCAGTTACGGTCTCGTTACATAACCCCTTTTAATACCAGCAGACGACCTAAGAGTATGGTGTGCTAGGGTGATATAATCTTGGGGCGGCACAACCAACATTGCCCGAGTAGTGATTTCTATTAGCATGAACTTCTCATGAAGGAGATTTCGTTCCGGCTTCACATGAGGAAGTTCGGCATGGGATTGGTCCAGAGCAAAGCCCAAAGGTGCTACATCCTTCATGAGTTCCATCAGATGGGCTTCGATCGGCCCGACACTACTAGATGGGGACATTGATTCTTCTTTTTATATTAATAAATCAAGATCACTTGTATTTATAGACAATAATCACAACAGTTATATTACATCGGTCATATTGACCAATGGCCATATAACAGTCGAAACCCAATGGTCTTATTTTAATTATTCTCATATTATTAAATGAAATTTTTTTGTGGGGTATAATTTAAAATAACACACAATCTTAGGAAACTATATTTATTAAAATTTTCAGGACATTATAATCTTCCCCCCTTAAGAAATTGTATCCTTGCAATTTTATAATTGGGCTTCGAAATTTCATTTAAAGTCCCACATCAGAAAAATAGTCAGTAAAACTATTACTTTAAATGAATGAAGGGGAAGTATAATGGTCACCCGAGTTAACCTATACTTGGATTCCATGTAGGAAAACATAGAAAATCGAAGAGAAAATAAAGTTTCACGTTCTGATAGAGTGTGATAGGAAACATGATTAAGAGAAAGTTAACCACAAGAAAAGCCCAAATTTATGATGTGTGTAAACAGTCTTTGACTACCTAGTAGGAAAAGTAAACCTACAATGTTTTTGTTTTATGTTCCTTTTCTTTTTTTTGTTGAATTCATTTACTACATAGAGTAAAAACATAAGGAAATATAATTACCTTCTAGTAGAGTTTCATCCCTTAATATGTTTCCACCAAGACAAATATTTTCTCTAAACAAAGTGCATTAAAAAATACTTGGTCTCATCAAAATCACAAGAATCATCTTCTAGAGAATCATATAATCCAAAAAAGAATAATGATATATTTTCCCTCGTCTTTAGCCATCTACTAAAACTAAAAAGGTTGGCACGAGATCATATAATACCCAAAAATGATAATCCTTTATAAAAAGAAAAATGACCATTAATCTCCAAAATTCAACAAAAGTACCCAAAGTTCCAGAAAGACCATTAAATACACAATCATCCTTAAAATTATTCAGATTAATCCAATCTAAGATTGTAACCCAAAATGTAGAAGTATTTAATCACATAGTCTTCAACAATAAATCTTAACATTTATCTCCAAATTACATTGAATACTACTAAAGTCTCATAGTAATGTGTAATTAACCTATTCACATATTATATATGCTAGGTTTATCAATTTCCAGAAATAACCCAAATAAACATATGTACAAAATAAATACATAAAAAAGAACAATTCCACCTCAAATTAAATCATTAAGTATTTTATTTCTCTTGGGAAAATAGTACTCCAAAATAGAAAACATCGTCTGAAATAACATTTATAATTTAATTACCAAATTATTTTCCTATACAAAGGATATCCATTTGATAAAACATATGTTTCCAAAATCAACTTATTCTTAATCCATAAAAATCGCAGGTGCACTAGTCAATTCGAAGGGATTAAAAAAACTCATAATGCCCATATCTTGATTGGAAGGATGTTTTTAGAATATCATCATTCATCACCCTCAATTGATGATTACCAGAATAAAGAACAATATTAGAGAATAATTGAGTACGAGGAAGTTGGTAAAATAAGTCATCAATTATTTTAAGAGAGTATTTGTTCTTCACTGTGATCCCATTCATTTCTCTATAATCAATTCATAGCTGCATCGATCCATCCTTCTTCTTTACATGGAGAATTTTTGCTCCCCAAGGAGACACACTTGGTCGGATAAACACATTCTCTAAATGATCTCGGTGTTGTTTCTTTAATACCTATAGCTCCACATTTTCGATTTTATAGGGGGTCATTGACATCGGATGAGTTCGAGGTACGAGTTCAATGGAGAACTCTACCTCTCATTCTGAGGGTGTTCCGGGTAACTCCCGAGAAAATACATCAATTTAATCCTAGGCGATGGGGCATTTTATAAAAGAATAAATCCTTAATGAGAAACACATTTCATTTACGAATATTTTAACTAAAATGATTTTATGTCTAAAAACATCATGCTTAGACAATTACATTTAACTATAATTCCTTCATAATGATACATAAAAAGCTTGCAATTAACCAAACATATCCCCTGGGAGTGTCGTAACCAAGAGTGTAGCAAGGCCCGTTGTAGTGTACCAGTTACCATTTGAGTCTATCTCAAAGTGGTGTTTTTTGGTTTTACCCCTATGTACATCTATGCTAGAGCCACCTCTACCTGCTCGTATCTAGACCGGGATGTATTTTCTTGATAAACAACTTACTCAATACTCACGAAAATAGACAGAATATTTCCTAATTTTAATCCTTTCTATAGGGTTCTTCCTAAAGTTTTCATGTCCTAATTTCCATAAATAACTAAACCATCCTTTGATAACAACAATAGAATCCCTCCTTTTTATAAAAAAACTTTTCAATACATTTTATAAACAGGGGATCTTTAAAGTCTAGTGTCTTGGAAACCAGGAACTTAATACATGAAAACATAAAACATTCATCTTAATCACTTGAAAGGATTCTCCTTATGTTCATCCTAGTTTTATTACTACATCTCATAACATGGGGACATACATAAAAGGAAAAGGTGAGCAGAAGGCCCAGTAAGGGAAACAATGGGAAACATTTAACATGTGAACTTGAGATACATCAATAAAGTCATGAAAAGAACATTAACGATTGAGGAAGAAATAATGGGTCATATCAGAATAAAAATAATGTGTTTCATAACGTGAATATGTGGATAAAACATTTAACATAGACAATAATTTTTGTTTCACCATGTTCCATCCCCAACATGTCATTAAAAAAATATACCAAGGTTATTCACAACAATATAATTAAAATGGTCATCTCTAGAGATTAAATCTTTACCCAATGCAGTGGAGTGCTATCAGGGTGAACCGTTAATTTTTCTTTATTATCATGTGATAAACATATATCATCATAAAAATTTTCATAAATAACCCATATAGAATAAAAGAAATTGGTTTCATTTCATAATCATAACATTTTAAAAACTACTTTAAATACATGATCTTTTTGTCACTTTAAACCCACCGAAAAGGAAATCGGGATTCATGTTTGTAAATAATAGAATTAAAATATGAAATTTTAATATATATGTGAATACCAGTGTAGAAGAATGATCATTGAGTATTCACAAAAGAAAAAAAATAATTTGAGAAAAATAGAAAGACATTTTGAGACGAAAATTCTGCTGCATAACAACTATGATAGAGGGTTTTAGAAAACATTGAAAAGGGAGGGGACATGAGTGACCAACTCATAAAAGATCTATAAAATAGTAGGGTGAAATGAAAATAAATGATTTAATAACATGGTAATGATATTTGAAATATATACCATATGAAATGAAGAACATGAAAGGAAGCAAGAAATAAGATTTCTCTTATGAAAATTCGGCAGCCTAACAGCGTTACTTAAAAGATCAAAAAATTGAATTGATGATATAAAATAGGGTCTCTAATCATATGGTCATAAAAGGACCATATGAAATATATATTATCACATCCCAACATAAGAAAATGAACTTGAAACAAATGACATGAAAATAGAACTTGTTAAATGAGAAGGGTGGAAGAATATTTTACAAAAAATTCACCAGCCTAACGACGCAACATAATCATTCAAAAAAAGAAATGATGAGAGTAAGAGGGGACCTCTCATCATATTATAATGAAAATGGCAGTTATAGTAATATAAAAGAACATCCCCCACATAAGAACATGGTGCTTAAATGAAATGACATACAAAAAAGTACTTGAAAAGAAAGAGAGAGGTATGATTCCTTACCTTGAAGAGTAACTTCAGAGTCGTGATGTTTGGGACCTTGGGAGGCTTGAGGTCACCTTGGGAGGACTCTTTGGGATGTAAGGAGACCCGGACATCGTTTAGGAGGATTTGGTAATGTAATTGATGAGATAATGGATTCGTATTTATAGGGGAAGTGAGGGGACAAGGCATTAATGTCCAAGGGACACCTCATTGGTGGTATTGGAAAAACAATGGGCTAGCCCATGGTATTTTCCCATGGTATTGGCCACTTGGGAACCCTCATACCTTATATTACTAATTATAAGTCGACTAGAATTGTTACATAATTATTACATCCTTAATGATGTCATTAAACACCCGAAACTCTATACTGAAAATTCACTATTCACCGAAAATTAATCTTTTTCAGAAAAATCCCAAAATTTCACCTTAACCAAATATCGATGCTCTTATTTAAAAAATGAACTCCATTATATGAAAATAATTTTCTAAATATTTATAATTTAGTTTTTATATAAAAACTCTATTTAATGAAAATTCATTTTTTTCAGAAAAATCCCCAAAAATCACAATAACCTACTATTGATGCTTTGATTTCCAAACTAAACATCATTTCATAAAAATAATTTTTTAAATATTTTAAATTTAATTTTTAATTAAAAAAAACTATTCATCCAAAAAAATTAATACTTAACTAATAATTTATGAAACAGTTATTTACCTATTTTACTGAATCACATTACTTAATCAAGGTTCCTAAATTATATTAATACTTTCTTTAAGTGATATTACTAATCCATTTGGTCACATTACTAATCCTAATCTTAAAATCACTATTCATAAATTAATATTCATCAAAAAATAATTTGATCATATTAGACTCTAATTTTTTTACTGAACATAACTGTACATGACCATTTTTCTTGAAAATCATTACACATTATTAATTTTTTAAGGTTTATATAAATATTTTTAAAAATATACATCTAAAATTCATCAATAATATGCATACCATATTAATCCGGACATTTAAAAATTCACAAAATTCTCCATAAGAAAATATCTGAATTTTTATTTAAATGAAATGATTACACAAGGCAGTTACAGTCTCATTACATAACCCCTTATAACACCAGCATATGATGTGACAGTAATGTGAGGAAGGGTGATAGAATCTCGGGGCGGCTTAGACAACATTGCTCGAGTAGTGATTTCTATCGGCATGAACTTCTCGCGAAGGAGATTCTATTCCAGTTTCAAATGATGAAGTTCTCCTTGGGTTTGGTCTAGAGCAAAGCCCAAAGGTGTTACCTCCTTCCCGAGTTCCTTCAGATGGGCTTTGATCATCCCAAGACTACTAGATGGGGCTATAAAATATTCTTTCTATATTAATTAATCAAGATCACTTGTATTTATAGTCAATAATCACAACATTTAGATTCCAAAAGTCCTATTGACCAATGACCATATAACAGTCGAAACCCAACAGTCTTATTTTAATTATACTCATTTTATTAAATTAAATTTTGATTAGTATAAATTAAAATAACACACAACATTATGAAACAAAATTTATTAAAAATTTCAAGTCCTTACAATCCACCCTCCTTAAGAAATTACATCCTCACACTTTTATAATTGGGCTTGGAAATTTCATTGAATGTCCCAAATCAGAAAAATATTCAGTAAAACTATTAATATAAAAGAAAGAATGCGAAGTACAAAGGTCACCTGAGTTAACCCATGCAAGGATTACATGTAGGAAAACATGGAAAGTGGAAGAGAAAACAAAGGGACACGTTCTGATGGAGAGTGATAGGAAACATGATTAGGAGAAAGTTATCCACAAGAAAATCACATACTTATGATGTGTGTAAATGGTCTTTGACTACCCAGTAAAAAACAGAAATCAATAAAAAAAAATTTTACACTCCTTTTCATAATTTTGAGGAATTCATTTACATCATAGAATAAAAATACAAGGAAATATACTTACCTTCAAGTAGAGTTTCATCCCTTAATACGTTTCCACCAAGACTGATTTTTTATCCAAACAAAGAGCATTCAAAATCACTTGGTCTCATCAAAGTCACAAGAATCATCTTTTAGAGAATCACATAATCCAAAAAAGAAGAACCATATATTTTCCCTTATCTTTATTCATCAAATAATACTAAAAAGGTTAGCACGAGATCATATAATCCCTAAAACGGATAATCTTTTATAAAAAGAAAAATGACTATTAATCTCCAAAATTCAATAAAATACCCAAAGTTCCAGAAAGACCATTCAATACACAATCATCCTTGAAATTCTTCAGAATGATCCAAAATAAGATTGGAACCCAAAACTCATAAGGATTTAATCACATAGTCTTCCACAATAAAACTTAACATTTATCACCAAATAACATTGACTACTATCAATGTCTTGTAGTAAAGTGTAATTAAGATATTCCCATATTCTCTATGTTGGGATCATCATTTTCCTGAAATAACCCAAATCTCCATATGTCCACAATAAATATATAAAAAAACAACCATTCCTCCTCAAATTAAATCCAGTAGTATTTAAATTCTATTAGGCATATAGTACTCAAAAAGAGAAAACATCATCCAAAATAACCTTTATAATTTATTTGACAAATCATTTTCTTATACAATGGGTATCCATTTGATAAAACATAAGTTTCCAAAATCAACTTATTCTTTATCCATAAAAATCATAGGTGAACTAGTCAGTCCGAAGGGCATAATAACAAACTCATATTTCCTACATCTTTATTAGAAGTCAGTTTTTGGAATATCATCACTCCTCACCCTCAATTGATCATAACTAGAATAAAGGTCAATCTTAGAGAAGAATTGATTCCCATGATAATGGTCAAATAAGTCATCAATTATTTGAAGAGAGTATTTGTTCTTCACTGTGATCCCATTTATTTCTCTATAATCAATGCATAGCTGCATCGATCCATCATTTTTCTTTACAAGGAGAATTTGTTCTCCCCAAGGAAACACACTTGGTCAGAAAAACCCAATCTCTAAAATATCTCGGAGTTGTTTCTTTAATTCCCCTAGATCCACATTTTCCATTTTATAAGGGGTCATTGAAATCAGATGAGATCCAGGTACGAGTTCGTTGGAGAACTCTGCCTCTCATTCTATGGGAGGTCCGGGTAACTCCTCGGAACATACATCAATGTATTCCTAGATGATGGGGGAATTTTCATAAAGAATAAATCCTTCTTGAGAAACTTATTTCATTTATGAATATTTTAACTAAAAGGGTTTTATGTCTTAAAACTTCATTCTTAGAAAATTACATTTTTCTATAATTCCTTCATAATGATACATAAAAAGCTTGCGATTAACCAAGCATATCCCCGAGGAGTATCGTAACCAAGAGTGCAGCAAAGCCTGTTGTCATGTACCCGTTCCTATTTGAGACTGCCTCAAAACGGTGTTTTTGGGTTTTAACCCTATGTACATCTTTTCCTGAGCCACCTCTAACTGCTCGTATCCAGACAGGGATGTATTTGATTGATAAACCAGTAACTCAATACTCACCAAAATACCAGGAAGATTTCCTATATTTAACGTTTTCTATAGGGTTCTTCCTAATTTTTTCATATCCTAATATCCATAAATAACTAAACCATCCATTATACCAACTATAGAATCCCCCCATTTTAAAACATAACTTTTCATTACATTTTACAAATATAGGATCTTTAAAGTATAATGTCTAGAAAACCAGGAACTTATTACATGAAAACATAAAAAATTCTTCCTAAACACTTGAAAGGATTCTCCTTATGTTCATACTAGGTTCATTACTGCATCTCATTCCATGGGGACATACATCAAAGGAAAGGGTGAGCAAAATTACCAGTAAAGGAAACTAGGGGAAACATTAAACATGTGAACTTGAGATACATAAATAAAGTCCTGAAAAAAAAATTAAGGCATGAGAAAGAAATCATGAGGCATATCATAATAAAAATAACCTGTTTCATAACATGAATATGTGGCTACAACATTTAACATAGACAATCATTTCTATTTCACCATGGTCCATCCCCATGGTGTCATTAAAAACAATTAACATGTTTATTCACCAAGGTATCATTAAAATAGCCATCTCTATAGATTAAGTCTTTACCCAATCCACTAGAGCGCTATTAGGGAGAAACCTTAAGTTGTATTTATTATCATGTGATCCACATATATTATCATCAAAAATTTCATAAATAAACCATATAGAATAAAATAAATGGGTTTCATTTCATAATCAAAACATTTTAAAAACTACTATAAAGACATGATCTTTATGTCATTTTAAACCCACGGAAAAGGATAGCTGGTTTAAGGTTTATAAATCCCATAATTAAAATAGAATATCTTGATATATATTTGAATACACCTTTAGAAGAAATATAATTGATTATTCACTAAATAATATAAAATAATTTGAGAAAAAAGATAAATACATTTTGAGACAAAATTTATGCAGAATAATGGGTATGTTACAGGGTTTTAGAAAACATTGAAAAGGGAGGGGATATAGGTCACCCACTCATATATTATCCATAAAATAGTAGGGTGATAGAATATAAAGGATTTATGAACATTTTAATGAGATTTGAAAGATATACCATATGAAATGAGGAAATTGAAAGGAAGAAAAAAAAATAAGAGTTCAATTATGAAAATTCAGCAGCCTAATGACGTTACTTAAAAATTCCAAAAAATTGAATTGATGAGATAAAATAGGGTCTCTCATCATATGGAAATGAAAAGGATAGCTTAATAGATATATAATATCATAACCCACATTGTTAAAGGAACATTAAAGAAATAACATGAAAATAGAACTTGAAAAATGAGAAGGGTGGAAGAATCCCTTATAAAAAATTCGGCAGCCTAACGGCACCACTTTAACAATCATAAAATGAAATGATGAGAGTAAGAGGGGATCTTTCGTCATATGATCATAAAATGTTCAGTAATATTAATTTAAAATAACATCCCCCAACAAAATAACATGGGGCTTAAATTAAATGACATACAAAAGAATACTTGAAAAGAACGATAAAGGTATGATTTTTCACCTTGAAGAGTAACATAAAAATCACGATGTTTGGGACCTTGGGAGGATTGAGGGAACCTTGAGAGGACTCCTTTGGAGGTAAGGAGACCAGAACATCGTTGAGAAGGATTTTGGAATGGAATGGATGGGAGAATGGATTGGTATTTATAGGGGAAGTGAGGGGACAAGGCATTAATGGCCAAGCGACACCTCTTTCGTGGTATTGGAAGAACCATGGGTTTGCCCTTGGTATTTTCCCATGGTATTAGCCACCTGGGACACCTCATACCTTATCTTACAATTGATAAGTCTTCCAGAATTATTACATAATTATTACATCCTTAATGATGTCATTAAACACCCAAAACTCTAAACTGAAAATTCACTATTCACCGAAAATTAAACTTTTTCAGAAAAATCACAAAATTTCACCATAAACAAATATCGATGATATTATTCCAAAAATGAACTCCTTTATATGAAAATAATTTTCTAAATATTTTTAATTTAATTTTTATATAAAAACACTATTCACTGAAAATTCATTTTTTTCTGAAAAATCCCCAAAAATCACTATAACCTAATATCGATGCTTTGAATTCAAAAATAAACTCAATTTTATAAAATTAATTTTCTAATTTTTTAATTAAATTTTTAATTATAAAAGACTATTCACCCGAAAAAACTAATACTTTACTAATAATTTATGAAACAGTAATTTACCTATTTTATTGAATCACATTACTCAATCAAGGTGCCTTAATTATATTAATACATTCTTTAAGTGAGATTAATAATCCATTTGGTCACATTACTAATCCTAAGAATAAAATCACTAGTCATAAATTACTATTCATCAGAAAATAATTTTATCTTATTAGCCTCTAAATTTCTTAGTGAACATAACTGTAGAAGACCATTTTTTTGAAAATCATTACACATTATTAATTATTTAAGACTTACATAAGTATTTTTAAAAATATCCTTCAAATATTTTCAATAATTTTCATATTATATTTATCCGGACATTTGAAATTTCACAAACTTCACCATATGAAGAAATCAGAATTTTTATTTAAATGAAATTATTACACAGGCAGTTATGGTCTTGTTACATATCCCGTTATAACACCAGCATAGGACCTAATATTATTGTGTGCTAGGGTGATAGAATCTCGGGGTGGCTCAGCCAACATTGCCCGAATAGTGATTTCTATCGGCATGAACTTCTCGCGAAGGTGATTCCGTTCTAGCTTTACATGATGAAGTTCGTCTTGGGTTTGGTCAAGAGCAAAGCCCAAAGGTGCTACCTCCTTCCTGAGGTCTGTCAGATAGCCTTCGATCGGCCTGAGACTACTAGATGTGGCCATCAGATATTCTTTCTATATTAATTAATCAAGATCACCAGTATTTATATACAATAATTGAAACCTTTAGATTCCAACATTCATATTGACCAATGGCCATATTACAGTCGAAACCCATTGGTCTTATTTTAATTATACACATTTTATTAAACGAAATTCTTTGTGGAGTATAAATTAAAATAACACACAATGTTAGGAAACAAAATTTATTCATAATTTTGTGTCGTTAAACAATGTAAATATGAAGACCTACTTGGCTAAACATTCTACATTATATCAGAAAATTTCTGATAAAACCACACCATCCTAATAATACTAGGAATGTAAAACAATGAAGCCTAACAGGCAATGCTAGAGAAAATAGTAAATAATAACATACATGGGAAAAACATCCAAAAGATGGTAAAGGTAACCCTATTAACAATCCTAAATCCTCTACTGATGCACACAAGGCATAGAAGGTAATAACAAATCCAAAAACCATAAACACGCAATACCACGAAAAACAGTATTGGGCACTTTTGAAAATATAAATCAAAGACTAACTATAGAATGGAATAATCCACCAACATCATCATTGTACAATTTTTATACTCTGGTGTTGGCCCTTGAATCGACCTAGAATTCAGTAGATCTAAAATAACATAAAATACACTCAATCGAGGAAATCTCACAAAAGGATAGAAAATTAGGAAATGAGGATGTAGAAGAAGGAAGATTTTACTATGGTGATTCCAATGCAATCGACGACAGTTGAATCAGTGAACAGAAGATAATTTAGGGTCTTGGAGAAGATTCATCAGTTTCAGTCACTCTTGGACGTGACAGACCTAGAAGAATATGTTTCATCCAATAAGACGCGACCTCGGTACGATTTGACCATTACAAAGAAAATTACATGATGTGCCTTTTAAAATTACACGACGTGTACTTTCCATTACCGGACCCTACTTTAGGTAGTCTTCAGGTCACACCACACATCCCTGTATATGGCCGTCACATGGCCAGTACACGTTCACCCATGGAAACCGTTTACACGCCTTGTACTTATAAGTACACGACGTGTATTCTTGAAATGTACAATAACTTCTATTTTTCTCAATAACACAGGAAAATAAAACCCATACATGAAAAGAATGTCTGGGTTCATAAAAATATGATATCACATGCATTAATTCTTCCTTGTATTCACTATAGTTTTTATTTAGTAATGAATCTTTATAATGATTTTGTTACTGATACCTGATAATTTAGAGTGTTCAAAGTATCCTATCTGCAAAGAGAATGACTTCTAGGTAATGAAATATAGCTTCCATGTTGTAGAAGGTGATTCTAAACTCTATTAACTGAATTAATAGATTCTACATGATGGATGTGATCCCCTGATTGGAAATACATTATACTCAAAAAAGATAGAAAATGACCTCTCTCTCTCCCTTCCTCCATGTATAGCATTCATCATCATTGAGAATGTACTAATACAATTCGGGTGACTTGGGGTCCTCTTGTTATGAATTAAGATTATACTGGATAGTGTAATCCTTGTGGAGGCTAGAGTATATTAACTATCATTGGGCGACCATGTTAATGAAAAAATCATTATGTTTGACAATAACATATTTCACTATAACAAATGCATTTTAAATTCATGTTTTTATTATTCACATCATGTTGTTTTTTATGATATATTCGGAATATGTATGGGTTAATCCCGATTCCATGAATAGTTGATGATCAATTTATACCCATATGTAATATTAGAGTTACGTTCATCAATGATTCAACATGATTTTTTAATTTTATTTAAAAATTCAATTGATTCATTATTATATTACGGCATTATGATTTAGTATATTGTAATTTTGTTTTGGAAATTCATATTGTATGACTACTATACATCATAAAGTAAACTACCCTACAAACTCCTGTTTTCATTATGTAATATGTTATGATTTGAGATATTTATGTCTACAATATATACCCACATTTTACAAAAATATTGTATCTTATCATAATGATGATATATATTTTATATTTAATATTTTAGGTTCTTTAACCCCCCCCCCATGTGAACTATATGTATGTCATTGATTTATAAGTAAAAATTACATAAAACTACTATGTAATAATTACATATATCTCTTAGTATTTTCTTTTACAATAAAATTGAATGTAGGGGTAAATCTTCTATATGAAATGGTTTCATGAGAAAGGTGGTGCTACTGAATTGTTTCCATTGATGAAAAATATATTACATAGGGGTTATTGAAGCATATATAAGCGGTTAAATACACATACATAAGTGTTACACCACTACTCAATCATCCATATATAAAGGATCCATATATATGGGTTACAATAATGGAACATTTTTCATTACCAAAAAATAATAATGTGTGTATTACATGTCCAAGTGTTATATAAGTAAGGGTTACCCAAAAGAAACTGGTTGCTTTTATATAAGATTTATACACCTGTGTAAAATACAATTTGAATCATATATTATTAAAAATAAATCCCCTTTATGTAATAAAATAATTCTCATACCTAATTATTTTTAAATTAAATATTACAGATTAAATAACATGTATTTTATAAATTTCATAAACCATATTCCTAGAAAACACATAGATTGGTATATATATGTTTACCATCTATTTGATGAGACTAAAATAGATTGTGGATTTTTTATAGAGTTATAATAAATGTGGTTTGAACATAATATTTTTGTGGATAGAATAGGGATTCAAAAATTAAATAATCAGTAGCATCCATACATAATGGAATAAATCAAGAGATAATTTAGATTGCAAGAGATATTAAATTAATGAATTTATTATGGCTATAATTTAATTTAAATTGATGAGGCATAATAATAAAACAACTCAAATACTATTTGTGAGATTAATTACCAGTTGGTTCTCAAAAAGACCCAGATAATTCACTACTGGTGATCCTAACTATAAGGTTCCCTTGAATTATCTTATTTAAGAAAAACTAGGAATGAGGGCACCCTAACCATTAGGTGTTTAGTTCTTGGTATCATCATTATTTTACATTTAAATGGGAAAAACTAAAAATTAATTTTTCATAGGAATGTATTTTACATACTTGATATGATGGATTCTAATATAGATTTATCCACTCAACTATCTAATGTTTATATAAATTAGGATTTTCACTAGTTGCCTACTAGATATAATCATGGATTATTTTCTACTCAAATCATGAAAATTATGGATGATATTTGAATATTATATGACTAAAGGTAATGACGTATTAGGACATCATTTTTGAGTGATTAAATTCTACATAATTCAATGATAAAGTTATATAAAACATGATACTGACCAATTAATATGTATTTTTTATAGATTAGAACATACATAATGTGTACCATTTTGAGATATCATACACGTGTGACAAACATAACTATTATAGGCTTGTATATGAGGTCGACATGGTTTCCCAAAGAGAACTATTATAAGAACATGAATGTGAATTTAATATATGTGATCTTTCTAAACATGGAATCATTATTAATAGATACCAACTGTTGAAAACACATTTTTGTTGATAAACAATGTCTATAAGATAAGATGGAATTCAAAAATAGGTGATCTGGTCAATGTTTAGGTAATAGTGAAATAGTTGTAGAATTATAAATTGGAACTTATGATTTAATTATACCTAGTAGAGTATTCATGGAATTGGTTAAGTATTAGTATGGGCCTGTGAATAATAGATAATAATTTTTTGTATCCTATTTGGAATATATAGTTATTAAATTCGTTATTAATAACAAGAGTTATTCAACATATATCAATAAAATTAAGTATATTTTTGGGGCATATTGTAAATAATTTATAAATTATAGATATAGATAATATTTTATATAATATTAACAATAAAAATTTTACATATAATATTAACCCCAGTTAGAATTAGCTATTTTACATTGGACATATAAATGTGAAAAGAAATTAAAAACACTATAGGTATAGATTTTCAGAATCATTCAATTATAAATCATTTGATAACCATGAATCTATTTTATTAGAAAAAAATGACCAAATAGTCTTTGTATTGAATGGATAAAAGAGATTGTGGAATCTTAGATATTATATAAAGTTATGTATGTGGACCAATTAGTATTCTAGAATGTAGTGGAGATACATATTTTGTAACCATTACTATTCACTTTATTAAATATGGTTATGTGTTTCTGATTAGACACAATTATAAAACATTCGAAAAGTATATAAAGATTCAAAATTATGTATATAATCAGTTGGGAATAAGTATTATGATCCACCTATCATAATAGGGTGGTGAATACCTGAGCTAGTAATTCATTTATCATTTAACACATTATGGAATATATTGACAATGCACTCCTCTTATAATAACACAGAGATATTGTATGACTAAGAAGAGGAATTTGACCCTATTGGATCTAGTTTGTGGGAATATTATTTTGTGTGAATATTATATTACATTACGGTGTTATGATCTGGAAACTATTTCATTATTACTTAACCACATTCCATATAGTTCAACCAGAAATAAACCAAATGAGATATAAGAAAGAATACTTCCCAATATGTATTTTATAACGATTAAGGGGAGTGAATAAAATTTATGTCATTTTGATTATCTTAAAATCATCCCAATATATAAAATATAATTACATACTTGTTTTCCCAAACAGACCATGAGATATTAATATTGTAATCAGACATAAAATAGAGTTTTTCTTGCACAATGTGATATATTAATGGAAAAGGTGAACATAAGATAAGGGGTCATTGGGTGGAATATTTGACATGGATATGTTAAATGATAAACAATATGTGTTTATTATATATATGTTAAATTGGTTCCAAAATACATTTATGTGAAAAGTATGGAAATAAGTTAAAAAATAACCTCAAAGGTCCAGTATGGTTCATCTGTATCCTGAGTGATTCGAATTTTTAATAATAAATTACAAGGATGTAATTTTCATACACTAAAAAATAATTATCTATTTCCCACAAGGGTATATCTGTTGGTAAATGTGCATTTTCTATTGGTAAAACATTTTACCAACAAAAATTGTCCTCTCACTAAACTGTTGGAAAAAAGTCTGTCGCTAAATGTTATTGCGACAGATAAAATAGGAATGTTACTATTATAATAATACCAAGAGATAATATATATGTTGTTCAAAGTGTTTGGAAATAGATTAATGTGAGAAATATAATTGTTGGTAATTAAATTACTAACATATATTATATGTTTATAAATTACATCTAAATTAAAATTATAAATTTTTATTGCTATCAAAATTTCATGATATATTTATTAATTTATCATAAATAATAAAACTGTTTTAATTATGAATCCCAAGATTATTTTCAACCATTTTCAAAATTTGAAAAAACATTAATTATATTACTAATAAAATTTAATACCAAATGAATCAATACATTGATGAAGTTGATTGACAGGTCTAAAAAAACACAAAAACCCAAGATCTATCTATTCAGTTGCCGCCAATGCACCCCAACTACCCACTTAGTCTCTTGACTGCAATCCTCCTGTCGTCTCTTGACTGAAATCCTCCAACAAACATCATGGTAGATGAGTAGTTACTTCCGCTAAAGATCATTCATTTCCCCCAAGTTAGTCGCCAGAAGAAAAAAAACCATGTCAACTCGAGTACCATTAAGGACCCTCAATTCAATGTTATGCAACATCATTCAGCTCCATGATCTACACCACACACAATCAAAAAAAATACCAAAAATTCCAATAAAAATATCTACATGAATTGAAACCCAAAATATTATAAAGTATAAAAAATTGCAAGACACACAGAAATAATTAACAGAAATCAAAACAGAAAATATACGAAGACTAAACTCTTCCCCGTTCAAATATAATAACACTTTTACACTTTTCTATAGATATTTCAATCCATAAATGCAAGGAACATGTAGAATTCATGATAACCCATTAAAGGATGCATGTAATCCAATACATACTTTGATTTCCCCACCCTTCCAAGATGGCTGCAATATTATCTACTTTCCAACATCCCCCAAAATCAACTAGAATTTTTTTACAGATATTTGAATTGGAAGCTCATATCTACCTTTATCAATGTAATCCAATTCAGAATGCCATGAATTTTCTTGTAGTATAGAATCCATGAGAACAACTGATGGAATCTTTCATTCCTCATCTCCCAATCATAGGGAAAACCATTGATGTGTTGTGTCTACATGAAGAGAAAAAGTAGTATGATCAATGCCCAATGAAAATTAATACTTAAAGGTCATCTTTTGATTCTTCATTATCACCTGTGTCATGTTCTTCAGCTACATGGATTGGTATTTGGGTAACAATTCCTTCATGATTATTTAAACCCCAATCCACATGGATATGGTTTGCATGAATCTATACAAACATAAAAAATAACAACGAGTCAGTGAGAGTGAAGAAGAGACTGGTGGAGGTAAATGGAAAGGGAAAGTCTTCTCATGTTACAACACCATGAAGAAGCTTAGACTGCTTCTTCTTTAGGGGATTTTCATAGTCACCATATGATGATAAGTTTTATAGGCTAAATTAAAAATGAAAATTTTAGTAAAGAACATGTTTATTCAATGTTTTGTGTACATTATATCATTGAACATACAGATTCTAGTCTGAAAGAGAACTATAAATCATCCCATATGTGGTATTTGGAACCCATGAAGTTGGATATTATAATTCGGATAAAACATTCATCCAAACAAGTCTATACTCCTTTGATATTCTGAGATATGGTGAACATGGTTTTAAGAAATCGAGAAGGGAAAAAGGGGGTACAGAAAAAAATAATAACTCCCTTAAAAGTGAAGCTTTTTACTTCTGGTTGAGTGGGAATCAAATTTATCATAAAAAAATCCATAAAGTTCAATTCCAGCCATTGAGAATTGAATCTAAGGTCAGTATTTCATGTTATAATTACAGTTCATGAGTATATCAAACTAACATGGATTCATCTTGCATGAAATTATCTTTACCATAAAGACCACATTAAATCAGCTTGTAATAGTGCGATAAAAGAATATAGGAAGGTATTTTAGTGTACAAGATTTTAAAAAATGAATATTTAATCTGATATTCCACAAACAACCCAGGAAAAATACATGTTAAAACAACACCAGAATGCCTTTAGACTCAACACCAAGTATGCTTTACAAGCAACCAAGTAGTTTTGTAATAACCAAGTTGTACGGACTTAGTGCAGTGATTATTTGAATGAAAATATTAGGCACTTACACACAACCATCATAACAAAGGGCATCCCACCAGGTGAAAAAAGGAACGAGAAGTTAGATTCAAAATAAAATCAAATGAAGAAAGTATAAACCAATAATGAGAGGGTGTTATCCTCTAGAAAATGGTGAACCATCCATCCTCTTCTTAAATTAAAATCTACCTGAACATTATATAAGTCATATGTAATCACCCTCCCATGTCACTTGGGTTACCCTCCCTTAAATTAAATTATTGGTACATGTACACCTAGCCACTCAAATGACACAAAAGTACATATGAATCAAAGAAAATCTCGGAAGACTGAAAATGGGTGGTCACAGATCTGCTCACAGTGGATTCATCCCGCTCAACCAATGCTGCTATGTCACCATTTTCACATCTATCCCCTGACCAGCTATTCCATTAGGGTCTGTCACTCAGGGCCATCGGCATGGAGTTGCAGTTTCCCTATTTAGGAATGTCATGATCTTTAAACAGGGTAACCAGATTCCACCTGGCGGATGGGTTTGTCTCTCCCTTCCATCCTGGATACTCTGTTTAGATGCTGTTGGTGACTGGTTCTGATGAACATTCAATACCTATCTAGATTTCTATTTTCCCATGTCATAATTTTATGTCATTTATGGTGTTGGTGATGATGATGGTTTTACAGTTCCATGATCTTGGTTTTGGTTCAAAACTATATGTCACGGATCTAGGTTGTGCTCCCATGATTACTGATTGAATAATGAAACATGTTTGTTGTTGGTTAAACAAAATTTCCCACTCTACTACAAATCACTCTCTTATTCGCATGCCCAATCAACAATGATGATGAGAACACTAAAATTTATTCCAAATTCTAGAGAGAAAGAAATGGGAACAGTGAAAAAATTTCAAGATTCCAAATTTCACACACATGCTAAGTGTGCAACCTAGGAAGAATCTAGGACACATGTACAAATTATAACACTTTGAAACCCAGATGAAAATCATTTGAGTGGATAAATTTCACATATAACACTTCACAATTTATTTATACCAAATAATAATATGCACATGTATAAAAATATCCCCTCTTCCTTGAAATTGATATATGCATTCTAAAATAATATACATTTCATTATTCTAGTGGTTCTCTAAAATAGGGTAGTATATTAATTAAAATAAGGATAAGTTAATGTAACTTTTTCTCATGGATGGATTTTCCCTATACCTACAAGTTGAAAAATGTATGTCAATATTGATTCGTCCATCCAATAAATTGTCTTGCTACCAGTTCAGCATGTATATTCATATGGGCATGACATCCAGCCATTTCATTGTGACCTCATACACCCCTTAAAAATGATTTCAATGTGGCGTCACAATCCCAGACTATGTAGGGTATAGCTTCGACGCTCATGATCTCCCCTCAATGAAAATTTCACATATCACATATTCCAGATTTCAGAATTTTGGTTTCCGGAGGGATAGTTTGGAAAATTCTGGCTTGTGTTCTTTACAATAATTGGGGCCTATGTTGAACATTTTCATGTATGTGTTCCTTCCCATGCCATTTATATTCTTGAATGGGTCTGATGCTTTGTCCGTCTTCTCTGAATTTGATAATGGCTGGGTGAATGCAACAAATTCTTCACAGTAGCTTCAGCTATAGGTAGCCGCACAATACCAGCCATCCTAAAGCACATCAGAGTGATTTGTTGGAAGGTGATGATAGAGCAGGGCATGAATTAATGGCGGGGTAGTGGGATGTGAGATGGGACACTGAGATGCGAGACAAAACACGGGAGGGTCGAGGCGGTGGTGGTGGGGTGGAGGCACAAAATAGGGTTTATTAGTTTTATAAAAATAATTTTAAATGTTTATCAAATAAATAATATTAAAAATTATAAATACTATTTATATTTATATAAATTTGTAAATTAAAATTAATTAATAATTTGTTTTTAAAAAATCCTTAGGAAATGTATATTGACTTATATAATATATATATATATATATAAACATGGTTTTTATTAATTGATGATTGATAAAATATATGTCGTTATTGAATGGTATATTGTAATATTATTTATTGAAGGAAAAATATTTGTTGGTATTATTTTTTATTAATAACATATTTATTTGTTAGAAAAATAAATGTTATATTAGTATGATAATGTAATAGATTTAACTGTTGGTAAAACATTTGTTGGTGTTAAGTTATCAATACCAATAGATATATTTGTTGATAAAAACAAGTGTTTGTATTTAAAATCATTACCAATAAAATCTAATATCTATTGGAATTACTCATTTTTAGCAACATATATATTATATTTCAATAAATTTATGTTGGTATAAGTCCAATTTTTTGTAGTGATATGTGGTAAAACAATAACAAATCAATAGGCACTGAGTGTTTTTATTCAGAGATATTACGAATATCCTTCAAATTTTAAATGGAATATACATACACGGTGTTTAAAATTTAGTGGATGCACCAGATGATGTGTTACCCATATGGTATAGCTATGATTTATATTAAGAAGCACACATGAAAAGTAGGGGGTCTACCGATAAAAATTTATTCTTCTAAAAGAATAAGAAAAACATATTAATTACCACGAAAAAATATTTACCCTATTTATATGATAAATTCAATTTGGATGTTTATATACATTGTAGATTTTTTTTTATTATGAAATATATCAAGTGAATGTTGTAATATATTTACTTAATATTAATTTCTTCTATGACTTGTTATTTATATAAACCATAGGTATTTATGTTTCAAATGTGTCTGTTATTATTTTCAAGCTTCAACACTCCATTCATGGGTTGATGTAAGCCTCTCGAAGAGAGAAAATCTAGTTGATGTTGCAATAATAGAGTTTAGTTTAATAATTTTTTTTATGATTCTTGTTTATTAAACATTATTTGTAGGAATATGGTGTTATTTCTTATAATTTATGACGATATCATTCTTCTCATCTAAATTATGTTGTGAATTTTTTATTCTATAAAATTGTTGACAGGAAAATTATTTTGAAAGGATGACATGGTTTAGGAATCCTACATATTGCGTATGAATATTGATATATATAGATCTAGGTTGTTTATTTTATTGTGTTAAAACATATATATTTTTATATTTATATTGTTATTTTATGAAGTATAACTCTAAAAGGTGTCTTTATTAGTGTTTTAGTGCACAAAACTTTAGAAATTTCAACGTCATTCAAAATATTATAATAATTCATAGAATTCCTTATGATTTCACCATAGAATATATCATGTATTCCTTATTTTGTAATTAAGCTATTATTTCTTATACATAGAAATTAACTAGTAGATACAAATCTCATCCCTGTGAGAATCATTGGATTTCTGTTTAGACCATCCATATTTACATAAAAATAACTAAGGATATGATCAAAATTTTCAGAGGAGAGGATGATATCATGGTAAAGGGTTACACATATTATAGTTTCAAATCTAAAAATGGTGAAATGATATCTAAATTTCACATCAATGTTTTAAAATAATGGAGATATTAGATTGATATGTTCCAAATAATATATTGTACTATACATGATAATAAAAGAAGAGCAAATCTATGCATATTATGTAAGGAATGAAACTTTGTGGACTAAATGGTCTTTTTAAACAAATAGTGGTTCCTTGAATCAAGGGATAAAATGAAATTCACTTTAAAACAATAGAGTTATTACTCATGCTATGGAACTTCCTTCTTAATAATGGAACAAAAACATCCTTTGAAAGAACCAACTTTTTCAAGATATCATTAAGAGGGCTTGTTAAAATATTTATTTGATAACTACATTAAATAATATAATCCATACATTTATGAAACCGTTTACATAGAACAATTATTATGGTCGTGTCGAATCTCTTGGTATAACATACATGTGGTATTGGATCTAATGGATCAAAATTGTATCATCATATTATAATAAATAAATTTCCTTTTATCATTCATTCATGTTTTTTGGAGTCTATATTACAATAATAAATGAATAATAATTTTTGTTTAAATTATGGCATTGAGTTCTCCATAACCAATTATCATCTTTTACTAATATGTGTTTTGATGATATATATAAATTAACATGAGATGAATCTTGAAATTTATACAAATTGTGGTATTTAATAAAATAGGAATTTGCAAATATGATAATATGTTGAGGCTTATTATCTGAAATGATCAGTTAAATTATATCACATGGAATGAACCACGATCAATGTAAAACTAAGGGGTGTATACTAGTTATGAATACTCATTACCTGGGGTTAGTGATATATGCAGTATAAGAGAATTCATACTTTGTTAAATTTTTTTTGAATGACATGTGGCATATCTAATCAGTGGAGGTTAGTTATTTTGATGATCATATCATTAGATGGAGTTCAAATAAAATGGTATTCACTTAGTTGTAATGTGAAAAAGGCATCTGGGACCTTCATTGAATTATATTAATGAAGAACATGGCCATTATTAGTTTAGTGTTATGTAATATGATCAACTATTTGTATAGGGACATGTTACTTTATAATATTAAAGATGAATAACTTTTTATATATTCATTAAATTAGTTAGTTTTTTAGATAATGATGAATGTATGAGTTAACATCTAATATTTTGACATGTTACATGTCTTGTAGTCATTTTATGTCCATGAAAATTGGAATATAGAGGAATACATTAGCTTTATATGATAAATCTTATGGTGTAAATGTATATAAAAATTTGAGTATCTTTTATTAAGATCACACCTAACTATTTTTTAACATAAGTAGAACTGATTTATTTCTAGTGGATTTTCCTTTCTTACATCTTTGAAATCTGAATATTATATTAATTATAAATGTTATAAATTCATGCGGTATCACACAGTTAATACTTTGGATAAGAGTTATGTTTTGGATAATGATTGTATTCTATAATGAATAGTTTCTTATAAACTATATTCAAAATAATTCTGTAAGATTCAGAAAGAGTAGTATAGTTTTTAATAATTTCTGGATGGGATTTTAGTGAAAGTTGGTGAATTTTGGATAATCATTAAAATTATTATATTAAATTTGGTGATATACCTACAAACCCAACTTATTATTTGCGAATGTAAATATTTATTTCATATAATATAATTGGTAATTATCAGTGTACTATACACATGAGGTACCTTCTAACATGTTAATGAATTGTTATTTATTTTTTATTAGTTTAAACCAGTTATAAATTATTAAAATGAATGATTAATGTATACATGACCATTTTATGTGTTGAAAATTTTATCTTTTCAGTGGAGATAAATTATGGGTAATGCATGAATGATTCCACATGTATGTGTATTTACCTCCGCCCTATTCATTAAATGAAGAGAGATTATATAAGAGTACATATTATTTATATTATTATGACTAGCAGTTTCTGAATCTCTCTTTATCTCTTCCTCTATGTTCACCATTTATCATCAAGGATAAGGTTATCATTGTGATGAAGGACTACAGTGGTAAATATTATTACTATAATGGTTATAGTCTTATGGATATTATTATGTTTTCTTTATTAATAAAATCCTAAAATGGTTCAACAAATATATAGCACACTACAGTAATGGTACAATATTTTTATGTTTATATCCATCACCAAATGTTTTTTTTTGTTAGTGATATGTCATGTATATGTATGGGATTCTTCTGAGATCAATGCCATTTTATATTCCACTAATACTAATTAGTATAAATGGTCTGGTTCATTAAGTAGGGACGTTAGTATATTTAAAATTTTAATTTTAGTGGTTATTGTATGATAAATAAATTTTCATAACTATGAAGTAAGGATATGAAT
Organism: Viscum album; assembly: GCA_963277665.1. Classification (NCBI taxonomy): domain Eukaryota; kingdom Viridiplantae; phylum Streptophyta; class Magnoliopsida; order Santalales; family Viscaceae; genus Viscum; species Viscum album. The sequence continues at coordinate 901,914,838 of OY728165.1, read as the reverse complement.
TTCACTCAACAACTAAAATTTTCTATTTTAAATTTTTCAATCTTGAATCATTCTGATTTTTTAATTATAGAGTCAAAGGGATATATATGACATTCTACAAAAGTATCCCTCTATAAATTCTAGTCATATTATAAATTCCTGGTGATTTATTGATGACACTTCTCATAAATAAAATTTTATTGTTTTATTTTCTCTTCTCTTCCACCTTTTCTTATTTACTCTATCTTCAATATCTTCTTTTAACCATAACCATACATGAGATAAGTACTTGAATTATGGGTGTCTAATCTTATGTATTTTTATTACAATAGTGATAATATCCCCACCCCATCATCAATCTCTTCCTAGTTCGGGAACTCACATAATTTGCTCTCATATAAGGTAGTTAGATCTATAACCTTCCTTGATTTTGAATTTTTATGACTTATTTATTTTTTAAAACAAATATTCTCCTCGAATAACATTACTATATGATATTTGTGATGAATCTTGGAAATATTTTTTATTTTTATTGAAATTTTATTATGATCCTCAACCAAGTTTATAAATCCACGGGGTTGTTCAAAAAAGAAATCCTTAGCAATATACCCATTTATGAGTGCAGTCTTAAAATCCATTTGATATAGTTCGAAATTATGATTTGCATCATAAGCATGTAGGATTATGATGGCTTCAACACTAGATACTGGTGGAAAATTCTCCTCATAGTCAATTAATTCTTCTTGAATATAGCCATGTGCAACTAATTTTGCCTTATTCTAACAATGTTACCAGCTTCATATACCAAATTTATAAACACAAATTTAGTGCCTATGGTGAATTTGTCCTTAGGTCTTTCAACACGTTTAAAAACATTTTTCCTTTCAAACTTATTAAGCTCTTCTTGCATAGCTATCACCCAAAATTAATCATTGATAGCATCACTAATGATTCTATGATCCAGTTGTGACAAGAATACTTGATGTTCATCCTGATTTCAAAGAGAAGATCTAGTTTGTTTACCTTTGTCATAGTTTCCTACAACAGAATCTAATTTATGATTCTTAAGAGTTCTAATAGTTCTAGAAAAGGAGGGACTAGTGATTTTAGGTTCATCGACAGCTCCATGTTCAATGTGAATTGAATCTACGGAATTTCGTGAACCCGATGTTTTCACATATTCTTTCATAGAAGGGTTTGTGGATTGTGAATTGATAATGATATTTGATGCATCATCCTATTTGTTTTCAAAAGTGTTTTTAGGTTTAGGGGGATCTGTTTCATCAAATTAGACATTTGTATATTACTCCACAAATTTAGATATTTTATTGAACACTGAATAGGGATTACTAGACATGGAATATCCTAAAAAGAAAACTCCGTTACTCTTAGATGAAAATTTTTCAAGCATGTCCTTAGTATTAAAAATATAGACTTTACAACCAAAAACGTTGAAGTAGTTAAATTTTGGTTTTCTATTGTTCCATAACTCATACGGAGTCCTCTTAAGAATAGGTCCAATCAAGACTTATTTGATTATGTAGCATGCTGTATTGATATATTTAGCCCAAAAAAATTAGGATGGTCATATTCACCAAGCGTTGTTCTAGCTATCTATTTTAGGGTTCTATTTCTTCTTTCTAGAATTCCATTTTTTATATATTATAGGAGTAGAAAAGTTGTGATTATAACAATTTGGTGAGAAAGAGGATTCAAACTCTTGATTTTCAAAGTCACAGCCATGATAACTTGTTAAGGATTTAATTCTAAGTCCACTATGATTTTCTACAGACATGGAATATTTTGGAAAATAAGAACTGGCTTCACTTTTGTGAGCCATAAAGAAAGTCCATGTTTATCTAGAAAAGTAATCTACAAGAACAACAAAATAGTACTTCCCAATTAATCTAGTAACTCTAGATGGTCCAAAAAATCCATGTTAACTAGTTTGAGAGGTTGAAAATTTGACACATCTTTCTTTGGTTTGAAGGAACCATTGTGTTGTTTCCCCTTTTGATGGGGATTACAAACTTTGTCATTTGGAAACTCAAGTTTGGGTAAGTATTTATCTATGATTTTTCTAGTTACATTTATAAGGGATTGGAAATTATAATGTCCAAGTATCTTATGCAAGATCAAAGACTCTTTATGGAATACACTTAAACATGAATCATTTTGAGAAGCTAAAAAATCTATGTTAATAGACTAAGAATTTTCATTTATTATGGCACAAATCACTTATTCATCTTTAGAATTAAAGACATTGCAAGTATCATTTTCAAATTTGACATGAAATCCATCATCCCATAATTGTGTTATACTAAGATAATTATATTTTTAATCCATCAACAAATAGTACATTATAAATTAAAACAGAGTTAGAGTTATAGATTTGGTTGAGGCCAATAATCATTCCTTTGGCATTTTCACCAAATGTGACATGTCCTCCATATATTTTTTATTAGATTCTTGATCCATGAGTACTATTCTTTCATGTTTCGTGAAAATCCATTGTATAAGTACCATACACTTTTACAGGAACTCTATAAGAAGCTTTTCTACAAACAATTTATGAAAAATAGATTTTGGTACCCATACTTGTTTTGGTCTAGTAATATTTGTAATAAGTTCTTTGGGAACCCATATTTTCCGCATAGGTTTCTGATAAGCATTGAGTAATGTATTTGAAAAATAATCTCTATTTATTCCAGAAAAACTTGAAACAGTAGCATATGTAAAATTAATTGATTTTTTGTCCATAACTAGGAGTAAAACTATATGTCATAGATTTTGAAACAAAATTATTTCTAGCAATATTTCTTTTTCCATGATGTTAAACAATGGCATTATTGTATTTAGGGGAAATTTTATTTCCTTGCATTTGAGTAAGGGTATTCATCCCATTGGAAAACTTTTCGAGGTCATTCATCAATTTCTCATTATACATTTTTACTTCGTTGTTTTCTTTGAGAAGTGGAGAATTTTTCTCTTTTTCAGTTCTGAGTTCATATTTAACAACCACAGTGAGATCATGTTGTTTCTTCAATGATTTATATTTATCTTTTAGTTCATTTCATATTTCTTCAAGCATGTTACAGTATTCAAACATCTCATCATTAGTGATTTTTTACAGTCACTCTAATCTCTAGAATATTATAATGTAAGTAGAAGAGAATCCAATGTTACCTCAGATATGTTTTTCATAAAAAACATATTGGATTTTTTTGTCTTTTCAACATGTGATGTTTCTAAGTCGCTTGTACTCTCCTGAGAAGCACTCCAGGTTTCTTTCATGGACATTTTATACATCTAGTCAATATCATCATATCTCTTTTGGTACTTGAGCTTTGGATAGTATTCCTTGATATGTCATTTGGTGGTTACATTCATAGTAAAAAATTTCTTCATCCTTGTCACATATTTTCTAGTCCTTATTCGAATTTTATTTATGGTCATATTTTCCCTTGGTGTTAGGTTTTCAAAAAAAGTTATTCTTCTGGTAAACTCTTTTAAATATTTTGGATAATTGAGTGATCTCCTCATCACTGTCAGATGATGATTGTTCACTGGTGGAACATTATATGGAAGCATCCGGTTTCCCATTGTATTTGTGTTTAGAGGTGGGGTATTGAATTCAACAGATTTCCTCTTTGGTTAGTCCTCCTCTTCTTTGTTGACATTCAGTTCTTCTTCATAAATCATCAGTTTCTCAATTAGTTCATTTGCTGGTGGTCTGGTCATATCGCAAGATTCTCTAATAGAAATATATTTTCCCCTCCATCTATCTTTTATACATATAAGGATTCACAAGATTTGTTCCTTGGTAGTGACTTATCTTCCATGCGACATCATTATGTTGACAATCTCATTGAACCTAAGATACATGTCATAAATAGGCTTATCAGTTTTCATTCTAAAATTATTATAATAGATATTAGATGTATTAAGTCTCATTTATTTTAAACTAGATGTTCCTTCATGTGAGACATACATGGTATCCCAAATTTCATGTGCAGTTTTACAAGAAGAAATTCTATTGAATTCCTCATCTTTTATGGAAAAGTATAAATAATTCATTTCTTTCCAATTCATTTTGTAGGCAGATTTGGTAGGTTCATTCCATGTGGTTCTATCAGTATCTATAATCGTATATTCTCCTATAATGAAAGACCATATTTCAATACTCAAACTCCATAAATGAAGTTTAATTTTTAGTTTCCATTGAGCATCATAGATTCCATTGAAGAATGGTGCTCTTTTGGGTGCAGAACCCTTCAATATATTTTCCATATTAATGAATTACTTTCAAAGAGCTAAAAATTTATAATTGAATGAAATTTACAAGTCTTTATGGTCCAACTACAATCAAATTTGAATAATATTAAACATAGTCCTAATAAACAATCTATGATTCCCAATGTTGGTCCGTGTAAATTACTATATAGGGAAGGGGTGAATTGAGTAACTATAAATTTTTTAGTAAAATGTATTTTCCCCAAAAATTAGACACAACCCAGTTAATCAAGGTTATAATGTTATAAGAGATTTTCTGCTTAAATAACTTATCAAAATATTTATTAATTCTCAGTAATCTTAATGTCAATTTTTAAAGTTACATTTGAAGCTATTATACTTAGACAAGACAATTATAACATCATCCCAAGACTAATTATCAATGTGAATTTAGTGATTTCTGAGTAATATAGAAAAGCAGTAAAATAGAGATAACTAATTTTAAAAGAACATCAGATATGAAACAAGTTTTTCAGTCTCGAGCTGAGACCTAATCCACTTCAATTGGTGATCACCTGCAAGCATGCATTATAGATATATATAATTTGAGCCATATAATAGACCGGGGTTAACAATAGTCCAATGTACTATCCAGGTAACACAAGGAACTCTTCCACAGATCTCTGTGGGTACAGTCTACCTTGCCACATTGGGACCTCTCCCATACTTATCAGTGTGTATACACAAGAGTAAAATAATGTTTGAGTAAGGATATCTTAAATCCTTCAGTTTGATGTCGGAGACAGAGTGATTTATTATATAGATACACTATCTTCTCAAAAGATAAAAAAAAAGATACACAACAGAGCAGTAATATTGAGATAGGTTTAGAAGTCCTCTGAGTATCAGTCTTTGTAGCTATGGACTTCTGGGATTCAGCAGATGCAGAAATCGAGTCCTCATATGGAAAACAGAGTGTCGTGAGTTTGACATATTCATCTTGTGTTCATTGTGGTGTTTTACAATGTGAATATGTTCTCAGGATTGCAGTATTCATCATGTGTTCTTCATCAGAATCGATATGCATGAGCCAATACTCTAAAATGTATTCTGTTATCATGCTCATGCCTACCTGTTTGTTCTTTGTATCATGTTTTTTTCTAACAGATTTTTCACCACATGTTTCTGGGACACACTATTCATTTTATCTTGGAGTGCATGTGTTGGAGTTGACAGGTTTCATGTATTCTACACCTCATACCTCGTATTGTTCAAAGATATATCTACACATAAGAATTAATTATGTCAGTGCATCAAAATCATTAAATATGACCATTAGAGATTAAATTGAAATACGACAAAATATATTAGGAAACAGTGTCGCAGTATGTCATAGAAACGGTGTCTCTTTCACATAGTGTCTGGATTGGTCATGTTTTTAGAATGTCATGGTGTCTCTTAGTCATGGTGTCTCGTGGTCATGGTGCCCAGTTCGCAGAGTCTTTCTCAAGATTTCTTGATCACGGTGTCTTGATGTCAGGGTGTCTGGATTTCACGGTGTCTACTGCACGGTGTCTTAATGTCACGGTGTCTGCTTGTTCACGGTCTCTTTTTCATGGTGGCTTGATTTCACGGTGTCTGGATATCACGGTGTCTGCCTGTTCACGGTGTCTACTTGTTCATGGTGTCCACTTGTTGATGGTGTCTGCTTCACTTTTCCAGAAAGAAATAACAACAGTCAGACTTAAGGAGTCTCAGACTTCTCAAAAAATTTGTATTCAGACTTAAGTAATGATGATCATTTAATGGATTAGATTTAATCAATTTTTAAAGGAGGTATTAAAAAAGTGAATCATGGAGAGTATAATGTAATGAAAATGAATGTAGGGAAATTATGATCTAGAATGGATCTTCTTAAAGCTTGAGAATACTATAAATCATAATACACATGAATTGATGTAATTTATAATATTAAACTTGGTTGAATAGGATTTGTGATCATTAAATCATGATTAGTACATGATGAGTCCAGCAGTTTTCACAATCATAATTTTTAATGTTACTTCCTAGAATAATTATTTCTTTTTATAGTGGTATGATTTTTATTGGGTATGATTTAAAATAAGTTGTTGTATCGTTATTGGTAAAAAAATTAATTATGAGGAAATTTTGTTATCATTATTCAGTTAATTTTTGTATTACATGTTTATCTAAAATTAAATCCATTCTCAAAAGTTTTTGTTTAAATTATTTACTCCATATATATTGTTTAAAACTATGAATAATTAAACCTTTTTTACAATCCCATTATTATTTATGGCTTTTACAATATTACTAATTGATTTATGAGTGTATGTTAATATATTTTTCAAGTGTTTCCAAATATTGTGTTTTTTAAATATATTTCTTTTTTCAAACCACTAATTTTAGTGATGTATATAATTATTTTGAGTGAGATGAATTTTAAATGTAAAAGAAGTCTAGTTTTAATTTGATTATAGTTCCTTTTATATTTTTTAAATTAGCTCATTGTGACTATATATGTGGATTTTTTAACTTCTTTCGTATCCCTGGGATTTTCAAATATTTGTAATTAAAACCTGCCACCAATTTTCAAATATTTTATATGATTATATTTTTTATAATGAAATAAAATAGTTATTTCTATTTGGGTAGAGGGAGACCTATTACTTAGCACATAAGACAAATGAAATTTTCTGTGCATCATTCCTACATCACTCCCAACCCATGTCATTCTTATATAACCATGTCCAATGTATGTTCCTACATTATCATTGTTATCATAAATCCCCTAATTGGAATTCTATGATTTTTAATTTGTTGGTTTGGATACCCGATTATAGGACATACCACTCAAGCCTCACCTTATATTTAGTACTGGATATTTTCTTTGTCTGATGTATAAAGATAGGTTTTTTTACTTTGAATAAAGACATTTTGATGTATTATAAAATAAAATCATTCCATGTTTCCTTGATAAAGATTTTAAAAATAATTAAATGTACAATTTTTTGACTTACTATTTTGTTTTCCTATAATGTAATTATTAATTAGTAATTGATCACCCGTTACCTATTTTATGTGTAATAAAAAAGTTGGGAGATTGATTGTTTTGATAAAAATATTCTATTTATGATGGTATATATTAAAAAAACTATTACAATAGATTTTTATCATGTTAAATGATTATATTATCATGTAAAGTGTGTTTTTTGGAGATATAAATCATTATAGATATATTAGATTTTTTGTAATGTTTTTTATTTTCAGTTTTTTTATTTGAATTCATTTTTTAATTTTTATTTCTCTTTGAGGTAATTAAATATGATATTTCTAATCTTTCTTTCTTTTTTAGTGATGTTTATTAAATGAATTATATGATGTGATAAATTGAGTTTTTTTAATTATAATAAAATATTTCAAATAATAATTTGATTTGTATACCATTTATTAAGGAATTAACATTGAATAATTTTATTGTAATCATATTATCTTGATTTTTTAAACATGGCTAAAATGATTCAATATTTTCTTTTAAATAGACCTTTTATTTATATAAAAATAATTAAAATTATTTTTTATTTTTTATCATTTAATATTACAAATTTAATATGATGAAAATATTGAATTATATATATATATATATATATTAGAAAGTATTGATGTTTTTAAGTGAATTTGGAATTATAATTTGAATGGATTGTATAAAATTGGTTATTTTTATTAGGGTGTTCATTCTTATAGATGGGAAATTAGTTTGAAAAAGTAAATGATTTAAGATAGGTGATATATAATTAAACTAGGGTTGATATTCCCAATTGAGTACAGTGGAAATTTTTTGGATGATTCTAAATGGATGATTTTTTTAAAAAATAATTATTGAATATTTATGAGTTATATTTATTTACAAGTTGACTTTGTTTTTGATTTTTCATATATCAATTTACATATTTGAGTGATATTTGTATTTTTTTGAATGATATGGTAGTATTTAGATTATTATTTACAAATAATAATGAAACGTTCAAACATTTTGGGAGAGGCCGACAACTGGATAATGATTAATGTGATTAAAAAACTTATACATTTTATTATATTATAAAAAAAATTAATGAATTTTTTGTGGAATTGAAAAAAAAATTTACAAAGAAATATTAATTTAATTTTTACTCTTAAATACTTGTATTGTGCCAAAATTAACCATGTTCATATTCCATATTTATAAATTTATTTTAGTAATTATTTTCTTCATTAAATTTTATAGATTTCAGTTAAAAATTTATAAATTTTGGGAATTTTTTCTACAATGCACGGTCTATGAATGATATAGGTAATTGTAAATGGGGAGAATTATTATAACTACCCATGAACCTCTCATATTACTCTCCTCAAAACTAGGTCGTTCATCTGTCATACATGGTCTAATAGTATCTAATCAATCATGGAATCATGGATTAATAATATTAAGAGGATTAAGACCCCTCTAATCCTCGTATCCTTCTTGTTTCATTATGGATATGATAATAACCTTACGTCCTCTAATCATTAGAAATAACAAAGTTATTGTTTTCTATCATTTTTCCTCATCAAACTATTAGGATGGTTCTTCTTAAGTTAAATAAAGGTACTTATTTTCGTTTTGTTTTCTATAATTGATTCTTATGAATGAAAATAATCAATTAATATCGCCCACCCAGTTTTAAATTGTTCTATCAAATTTCTTGGTGGGATTATCATTCCTTGAGTTCCAAAGGATAATAGAACAATAATTTCTAGTTTTTAGATGACTTATTTTTATCATAATAAAATAGGGGAATCTTGAATATAGTTTGGTGTTGAGTGAATTTAGACACAATTTTTTTAAAATATAAAATTTTCCTAAAACCATTTCAGGAAATAAAGTGATTTTTTATATGATTATTATTACACATTTCATGTTGTCAAGCCTTATCCTTTATTTATATATGTATTATGATAATATCATGACTTTTTGATATTATTATTGTTGTTTTATTTTTATTTTAATATGGACGGGATGTAAATTGTTTATATATTTTTTATACTATTATATTCTATATATTTATAGCATATTCATCATCTATTAGCCTTTAGGAATGATAAATAGATCATCATTTGGTCATCTATCCTTATCAATAATTTGGAATATATATAATATTTTAGATTGAATAAGTATCCAAATGATTCTGAATAGGTTGAGGGGATGAGATAGTCTTGAAATTCTATGACAAGGTATACCCCATACCCTATTCATAATGAGAGGGGCTACAAGATTTCCCCGACATTATATACAGGATTCTATCTCCCTGACGGGATAGGTCTCTAGGACCCATACATGGTAGGTACCCATGAATATATATATAATTTTACATCTATAATTATATGACATATTTAAAGGTTCAATGATTAAATCTTTTTTCTGATGGCACTAATACCTTATATTTTTTCATGGGATTCGACAGAAGTAAGAAATTTCGGTATGTACCCTCCAAGTGTGGGGAGTTACAAGTTTATGAATAAATACCATTCGAATAAATCTGATAAAGTAAATTTTTGATTACATTTTTTAAATGTATTGAATTTATTTATTTCTATATATACACTCTTGATTATGATACGTGGCTAGGATGTGAGATGATGACCACCTTTTAAATATTGTTATATTCATTCCATGTATGTATCCTTATGGGATGAATGTAGATATATTTTTACAAGATCCTAGTAATATAAAAGCCCTTGATAATGGGATATTTATTAACATGGATTTTACAGATTTTTTGGATTTTTATTAAACCTTTTGATATACTGATATAGTTTATATAGTGGGGTTATCCTAAGAGGTTACAATAGATTATTTATTCCTATGACATTTCATTTTGTCTACTTAAACAATGTTTAGCTTAATAATTTCTTTCAATATTTATTCAATTTAGTTCTACCTCTTTTTTTTTCTGGATTCTCTAGATATTCTATTCATTGGGATGCTTGTAAATATAGTTGTGATGATATGGCTTTTTCTACTATCCTGAATAACATGTACTCATTGGGAATGTGTCTATGTTATTGTCATCTAGGTTGATCATCCAAAAGGGTCATGCATGAATTTTGGATCTAAACACTTTTATAATTATTCTCTTAATTTTTTTTTTAAATATAAGTGTATCATAACCAACTTATTATCTAATAAACCCTTAGTTTTTATGCTCGAATATGCTAATTGTGGGGTTCTCAAGAGGTGTTGCAGTGGATTGACTCGATACTACCCCAGTGATTTGGTAATCTACATTATGAAATAGTATTAGATGTCACTGAGGGATATTAGGTATATGATTGAGTGTACCCAAGAGGTAGAACTCCAGCCACTCAAGAAGTAACTCAAAAATATTTTTGGCCCATTTATTTATAGTGGTTATTTTAGTTACCAAGGGTGGTTGTGGGTCTTTTGTATTGTGTAATTATTATTCTACCATAAACTAGTTATTCTCATTTATCGTTTCAGAATTTTATATGTAGGAACTAATAGAATGTGATAAAATTAAATGTGATTTATTATATATGTTTCTTTTTTTATTGTAGAAACATATAATCATATATTAATTGAAAAACAAATAATAAATTAATTGTGTATTATTATAAATATATATTTTTGAATCCTATATTAACATGGATCAATACATAGAAATTATGGTTGTTAATATTTTTCATATGTTATTGATGTATGGTTTTATTTCATGTTATTCCCAATAAATTATTTTAGATAAAAATGATTTCCTAATCCTGTGAAACCATTTTTTATATTAAAAGTTTATGAAGGATAGTTTTTTAGTGAAAATTATTTTGATAAATGGGAATAAAGGTAAGTGATAGATGAATGAGTTTAAACATAACCAATATAACATGGATTTAAATTTTTTGATTGGTCATTATTAGTATGTGGAGTTTTATGTAATTATCTGATTAATTGTATAGTATTATTCTATGAAGACCAAATTCTACAATATAGGATATGGTAGCTGAGAATGTAGCATTGGGATGACCTTTAGTGGATCCCATGTTCTTGGAATGGACTGATCGATTTCTACAGGTTTTCAATCAAGCATATCTATATCGGAAACCAATAACATATAATTTTAGAAATTATTTTCAATTCCATCACCTTCTAACCATTTAGAGTGTTGTGTATCCTTAGTGAGATATGGAATAGAATGGTAATATCAATAATATTATTGAAATCATTTTACACTAGAGAATCACAGGGATAGATAAAGTCCTTCAAGTTGGATGGGGAACCCCACTTGTGGGGGATGCTGCACTGAAGTCTAATAAGGACCATGGTAATACGTATAATACCGTTTATGATCTATTCACTGAGAGATAATGTCTTCTCAGTACACATATCGTAAAGGATCAATGATTTAATGACTTAATGTATGGATCAATGTCTATTATGGAATACACTTCCAAGTTTTCTAATTTATATATTTTATGATTATTCATGAATATTTATGAATAATAAAGAACATTTAATTCTGAATCATGTTTGCAATAGATACTAGAAAAATGGGTTATTCTTTTTATGCTCCCATAATTATCTATGGTGGTCGAAAAAAAATTTGTTATTAAGATATTTTATATGGGATACTTAAGAGTTGGTATTTCACTACTATGTTAGTCTATAGTCTATACATCATATAGTGCCCGAATGTATCTATGGGAGGAGATAGTAAATAGTAGTTCTTGTCGAGGTGGAGAGGTAAGTTGTGTGAACCTTTCACCCATATCAAAAACAATATTTGGTGTAGTACCATCATTATAGTTGTTCAGGATATACTAAACCAAATAATACCTTTTATACGAAGTTGTATCCCTTATGTGGTTAGTATATACGACCAAAAATATTTTACCAATGATGTATTGATTAAATAATTTGAAAAACCCCTAATCTAGCCTAGGAATCATACGAAACATGAGAATATTAGTCTATTATTGGTATTCAAAAACTTTCTAGGTGATACGAATAAATATATGAACATAATATTTTGGGCCTTTTATAAATGTAGAATCATCAGTGTAGATATATGCACCATTTGGTCAATATAATGATTTTGGAAAGGTTGTTTTGTAGAACACCTTGACTATAAATGTAAGAGAAAGGTTGTCTATTGTGAGAAGTACTATTTTTCTATCCTCTACATTAGTTTGTTCTTTATTTGTTATAGGTAATTAATTATCATTTATTTATGAACAATTATATTCTTATATGGAACTCAATGTGAAATTATCTTCATCCATTATATGTATTGATACCCCTCTAGTGACAAGAATAGACACAAAATAGAAATGCCTATATTGAACCTCGGTTGTGGGTTCATTATGATATATTTACGATCAAATGTTTCTTAGTATTGAATCTTTTGATATTATAGTATGAATAGATTTTCCATGCCAATTTTGATCTTTCATTAATTTATAATATAAAATATGTATTCCTCTCATCACTAGTTGTAATTCAATATACCCTCCATGGAGAGTGGGATTTCTAGAATAGTATATTAGTTCTGAAATGAGGAAAATTAGGGTAGCTAATTCCAATATGGAAGAATTGTCCATGGATTGGATTCCAACAATGAGAAATAGAATTTACCACTAATGGTAGAACTTTTTTGATAAATTCTATAAATATTTCATAAAATTTCCTTATCAATGAATGGCTTATTTTACCATTGATCTCCTTCAAATAAAAGAACATATTTTCATTCTACAATATTAAAAGGAACAAGTAGAACTAGGAAAAGAAAATTTTCAATTAGAAGGGATAAAATATAATGATTTCATAATACATGGAATATTTTATTGTTATTCTGAAATTTTGTTCAATTTGAATAATGATAGGTGATTATGTCTCAGTGTAGACTATTAAAAATTAAACCAAGTAAGGATTAATAATCATTATCCCTTTCTTAGATTTAAAATATCATTGATCATTTTATCTAGGCAGTGATGTTTTTGATGATTCGATACGAATATTAATTATTTTAGACTACAAGTAATGCCTAAATACATTCCAAAAACCTATTATTAGATTTTAAGTGGGCAATTTGATTATCTAGTAATGGATTTGGTCTAACTAAATATCTATTTATTGTCACAGAATATATGAACATGTTATTTTAAATACTTTTGGACTCACTTTTATTGGACTTTTTGTATGGTATTCTCAATTATTTTAATCTACAAGATATGAAATGATGATAAGTTCACATTGTCTTAGATATTTATGAGAACATATAATTTATTCTAAGTTATCAATATTAAAAATTTTAATATGAAAATTTTTATTCCATTATAATGTTATTTTTGAATATTCAATCTTAGTATATCATAAAAATGTCAAATTCATATTTTCTTTGGATATTATTTTTAATGTGGTACAATTGGGAAGTTTTTTAAGAATCATTATTTAATATAACTATTTCGTTCTTTATATCTCTCGGATCCGAATCTTGATGACAGACTTAAATAAAAAACAGTCCATGTTTATATTGTATGAACAATGTGATGAGTCCCTTAAAGATATGAAAAGAGGATTTCTATGAATGAAATTCCCATTATTCCTATTCTATTTGAGGATTTTAAGGTGAATTATGATGCATCATATGTTATTATTGGTTTTGTCCTCATGGAAGACCAATAGGTAGTGGAGTTTGTTTATAGATAGTTTTATATTATGAAAAGATGTACCCTACAAATGGTTCATAATTATCCACTTCAGTTCACGATTTGAACTAATAGAGGAACAATCCACTTTTTGAATACATCATGGTATTCATGATCCACAATTGCCATAATTATATATTTTACTAGTGAAATTTGAACTAGTTAGAGTGTTTTAAATAATTTTATTTTGTTATTTAGTATTCTCCCAGTATTTTAAACATGGTTTTTTATTCTCATGGTGGAATGGTTCACCATAAAATGTGATCAAGTATAAGAAGGATGAATTTATATTTCTATACTAAATAAATTCCACATAGATGTATGATATTATCATAATAGAGTGAATTAATTCCAAATATATCTCATTCCTTAAATTTTAGATCACTTCAAGGGTATTAATATTTAATATCCTGAATGTTCTATATTCGATAGAGGACGGATGTTGGAGATGTCCTTAACGATGAGTTCTGAGTACCATCATCATTCTTGTATGCCCATGGGAGGATGGTAGTACCACATAGAATAATGTAGGAACTAATGAAGGAATATAATTCTTATAGATGTGTCATATGTTTTTTAATCTCAACCATGTATCATTCTATACATCACAAATTCCTCTTTCTTGGACTACATAAATATTATTAAGGGTTCTTCAAATGATGATTTACTTGATAACGAGGAATAAAAGAGCATCAAATACATACATGTGATATTAAACATATTATTATATTAGTATTAATGTTGTATGGAATTACTATTTATATTTTTATCCAGTTTTCCATGATATAATAGAGGTTGTGATTCAATATGTGTAATTGTGGGCAATCTAATATTGGATTGCCACTTCATACTAGTTTCAAAAAACCCATCAATTAGTTATATTATAAAGTCATATTCCAGAGATAGAATGAAGGGGTATGGTGTACCATAAGTTATTATATATTATATATCTTCATGTTCACATATCAGTTCGGAAAAGGGTTTCATCACAAATTGTGTTAACATGTAAATTTTCTAATCATAACCCATTGACTATTGAATAGATAAATAAAACGATTGGCATATTAGATAATATGATTAAATCTTTGATTATTGATTTTTCCCTCATGGGAAGAATTCATTACTTTAGTTTAATTCAAATAAAACAATTTATTTGATGAATAAATTTAAATTAAACCATCCAATTATATTTGTTGATGACCATTCCATTCTCCTATCTTTTGGAACTAAATATAGTGGTAATTTATGATTTGGCCTAATATCTTCCCAAATAGGAAAATGTTTGTAAGAAAAATTAAGAAGTGGAATTTATATACATAATGTAAGAAAAAATAGATACTAACCATTTTAAATAAACCAAGGAATTCTTGTTTGGTGACCAAAACATTCACTAAATTTCACCAAGACTGGGCTAATAAAACATATACAAAAAATGGAACATGAATCAGTGATATTTAATTAATGATGTAGTGTTGAGTTGGTGTGATAAACAATCTATTATACATACCCCTAAATTTATTATCGTTTATAACAAATTCCATTCCTATGAATAATGGAAATAAAAACCTAGACTTACTCATGTGATCTTATATAATATGGTGAAACATGAAGATGATGTGTCTTATATAGATAATATTTTTTATGGAATTTAATAGACTAATTTTTTACTATGATACATGGTAATTCTACTTGTTTATGTTAGGTACTACCATATAAATCACAAAAATAAAACACAATAATGAAATATAAGATGATGACTTACTGGTCAACTGTGTTCCCTCATAAATCCAGCTAATGTGTCAGGGGGATTAGAAGCCCAATGGGTGAGAGGTCATTAAGACCCTTACATTCTGGGTTTGTTTTCTCATTTTTTTCATTCTATCACTTTTTTTAAGAGTTTAACATTTTGAGGGTTTTAGAGGAAATATGATGAAAAATAATAATATGGTAGTAGGTGCTCATGTAGGGATAACACTGGGTTCTCATTGGATCTAGACTACATACATGGTGGATCTGTATTTTATTTTTGTTTTTTGCTTAGTTTCATATTTTTTATATAATTTGTATCCCTTAAAACTATATCTAATTAATATTTGTCTCCCATTTCACTTGTTTTTCATTACCTTGAAGATCTCATATCCCTCTTCTCCATTCTATGTGGTTCCTCCCTTATCCTTGGTCTATGTATTTACAATAATTCCGAAAATCATTATATAATAATGCTAATGGAAAAACTCCCATATAGTCCTTTTATATATCTTATTTATTTATGTCAGAAATAATAACCTATTCTCATTCATGAATATGAATTTTGAAATATATTGGCATTTTAAATTTTCTTACCATATAACAACAACCTTAGGTATTATCATGATAAATCAGATTAATTATTTGTTTTTAGATACTATAATCCATTAGTTTAAATAGATAAAATCAATAACCTAATATCCTCCTTTCTTTTTGATTGTTTTTTCAGTTCACTTGGTTGCATTTTTCTTCTTATTGGATTCATAAGACTTCATTAACTTTATTTTTATTAGGTAAAATACTTTCTCTCTATAAAAATTTATTGGAAGCCTAGGAAACATTAAGTGATGAGGTTACCTTAATATATGAAAAAATCCTCCTATAAATTTATTATAGAAATTATTTCATCAACTTAAATGTGTTATTTAGATAATTATTATTACAAATTCCATTTAATCATACCTTATCCATTATTTATTGATGTCCTATGATCCATCGTCCCCATTTATGAAAATCCCCCTCTTCTATGGTGGAATAGTAGGTACTCTCTTGCCGTTGGGTGGGTTTGGTAGGACAAGTCCTGCATCTTCACATAACGGGCTCTAAACCAGTATGCCTGACAAATTCACCAAACCAGTCATCAAAAAAAATGTCTTGATTCTAATAGGTATCACTTTCCATTAGAAGGTCCTCTTCATGGACAATGAGTTTATGGTATAATGGAGGTGAGGAGGGTCTTTCCTCATCATCCCATGCAGAGGAGGGAGTAAGAAATCCATCATACATATACTCGACGATATGGACTCTCAAAATCAGTGGGATGTCCCATAAAATTATTTCAACCTCAAAATTGATCAAATTTAAGTAGTTTATTTTGGAATTAAAAGGAGATAATGTGGGCGCTCTCAAATGAAGTGTGGTTTTTTTGGTACATGTGTGCAACAGAGTGGCTGACCGAGGCCGTCTCTCCAAGGAAGATGTAAATTAAAATAACTTCTTAATTGAATTCAAAAAACTAAACAAAAGAGAATAAAAAAATTACCTGAAAGTATGTGGGTTTTTTATCAATTATAATTCTCAAAGAATTTTGTTGGGAGAAGATTGCATTTTTTTTCTTTTTAATTTTGATATGAATTGTAATTAAAATGATGCTACAAGAAGATGTTTTTTACAAAATATTTTAAAAGGAATAATCAATCGAACTCTACCTCTTCATTTGCATGTTAATAATTATTATTTAAACTAATATACATGTAAATATTAATCCCTAATTGGTTAACCCTCAAACCCTATGAGGGTTAACTTAACCACAATGATGAAATTACTAAAACCCTAGTCATGCTTTGGAACACGCTATCGTCGCACCCTGTTTTTATTGATATTATATGGTAATAAAATGGTTATTGGTTAATTAGATAATATATCTATGCTATAAATGATGATTACTTGATTTTAGGGAATATATTTTAACTCTACAAATTTATCTCGTGTTGTATTGTATTATCCATTAATATCAAGGTCTCACAATTCACAGAATACTTGAACTCGCCTGTTTTTGAATTGATTGATCGATTTATTGCTTCATTTATTAAAATTTAAAAAATAAATTCATGGATCATAAAATTTGAATTACATTAGCTCAATTAATAAAAATAATTAAATGATTATGGTAGAAGGTAGATCGATCAGTAAGAAAAATAATCTTTCATGGGCAGTGTGGTCATCGTGGAGACGTTTTTTCCTGAGCAAAGGATTGAAACGGTAGAACCCAATCTTGTCTCCAATCTTGATTCCAAACCTAATAAGAAGAGTAAATAATGAGAAAAGGGAAAAACATAGAAGGTTAATTGAAGAGAAATTCAAATTACAATCATTAAAACAAAAAAATACAAAGAGGAGGTTCGGGAGGAGAGCTTTTTTGGAAGAGATGTTTTCACAATGCCTTACTTCTTCCAAGAACTATGAGGGGATCCAAAGAAAGAAAATTTCATCAAAACATTACCAATTCCTCGATAATTTCTCTTAATGTGTGAGAGAATCCTTTAAATATAGTTGGGGAGGGTCGGGGTAACAAAAAATTATTAAATGTGAAAAGGAAATTTGGCCAATGAATTTAATCCCACATGATATGCATAGTTTACCACGAAACGAACGAATTGCCAAGCCTTCATGAAATTTTATTTGTGCCTAAACATATCGTATAGATTCTTTCAATACATGGGCCCAATCCAAGTCCATATGTAGAAGAGACAACCCAAATAGTAAAGTGATGTCCAATAATGAAATTTTCGTCCATATTTTTCTTCATGGACCATTTACACCACTAAAATGCACGATCCATCTCCCATTATCTGAAAATAATTTCTAGTCAATTAATTCAAGAAAACATTTTCAAAATTTTATATCAAAATAATTTATAGGAAAATATTTATTCCCGAAATACTATAGTGAATTGTAAAAGTGTAAAACTAGAATTTTTATCAAATTTCCTAATAAATGATCTAATTCCAAATATTTTATAAATTATAATATTTAGAAAAATGTGAGGAAATTATTTCATTTATTATCAATATAATATTCAAAAAAATTATTTTTATCTGTACTCTATCTGCTTAAGAGATGTGAAATTAGGGAAGTAGAATGATGGGTGTATGTCTGAGAAACCCAAGCGACTTCATACAGTCCCACAATCTATAGGTCAGTTCAGAAAACATCGTAGCTCTGGTAAATCCGAAAAGGGACACCCGTAGTCCATGTTGAATGATCTCCCATGGTAAAGATCCTGCTGGCACAACCAACTGTTCTGGTCGTTCAATATATCCTTCCTCACAGTGCTCAGGTAACAGTGGCCCATCTAATCAGGCTTTTGATGCACCCCATCTAATGTTAAAGGTGTGTAGTTCAGCAAAGAACCAGATGAGTTATCTATATCAAGATACCTCCCCTTAAAATAAATCAATTCCTTTTGAATAGAGGTATTATTTATTGAGTTGGTAGGATGATGAATCAGGTTTGGCACCTATATTTCTATGTCAGACAATAGACCAATCCCGTAATAAGGAAGTTTGTCTGAAGCTAGGTACTCCAATTGGCCTAATGTGATAAGACTCTACATTGATTGGTGAAATAGAATGAAACGAATTTTTTCATCAATTGGAGCCACCATGTTCTTCGATCTTTTGTCATTAGAAAATTGAAGTGCAGCAATAGTAGCCTTAGAAGAAGCAGTGACATCAGCCACAACCTGTGAAGCAGCAATTATAGCCAACACATGAAGATCCAGAAGCCGATAAAAAATTAGTCTAGTAAAAATTCATGGATAATTGATGTGGAAGAATGGCTAAAGGACTCAACGTATTTCGGCAAAAGGGTTCACATACAATTTCCATAAATGGTACATGGTAGCTAAATCC
The DNA here is from genome assembly GCA_963277665.1 of Viscum album. Lineage (NCBI taxonomy): Eukaryota > Viridiplantae > Streptophyta > Magnoliopsida > Santalales > Viscaceae > Viscum > Viscum album. The sequence continues at coordinate 901,895,210 of OY728165.1, read as the reverse complement.
CACGTATTTCACAATGTGCAGAAGAGAAAATTTATGTACTACATGATACGTGGAATTAACACCACATATGGCTATGGTATGTGGATGCATTCTTCTACATACAACCTTGTTGTGTGAACAATTAGTGAGGTATTGGCCTGCAGATCATTGGATGGCAAACCAAATGGTTTGCGGAATGTGGATACTGCAAACCTAGGAATTGATTAAATTCATGTCTAGAAAAGGTTAATTAAAGCTTAAGTCTATATTATTAATTCCTAATGTTCAGTTCGCCGATCCATGTTCGGTGTGCGAACAAACCAGCCATGTAGCATCCTCCTATGCGCAATCTGGATTTTAGCCTTAAAATTCCACAAAACGGTTCATGAAATCGAAAATATAGTACAAGTATAGGAAAATGGTGAGAATATAGGTTTGTAGTATGTATGAAGTAGTTCGTGTATAGGATTTTCTCATGGAGAAGAAAACATGAGAGAAGAGAAAGCAGAGAAAATCGAGAGCGCATTCCACTGCGAGAAATCGTAAAAGACAAATGACATGGAACCCTATATATAAGTTTGGTCCCCTCTTTCTAGGTCTATCTATTCTACCGTGATCTATTTATGTTCAAGAATGCTTCTACATCAAAATATTCCCCATTTGGTTCTTGAATGGTCCCCATTCTAATTGAGGGAATCTTTGGGGTCTTGAAAATTCCGACATGGGAAATAAATAACCCTACAATATCTTTACAGAATGAATAATGTACATCTACAAGTCTAGCAATGTGAATGGACTCAAATTGAGTTTTCATTTTCAGGAGAAACATTAAGAAATTCATGTTTTCAAGGATTTTCAAGTTTCGTATATACCATCACTAGGAAAGGTTTGTCGATCAACTGGAAAATTAACCACCAAGTATGAAAAATGACTGTGAGTTTCTTTCCCAAGGAGTAATGGCCATTGAACAAAGAAAAATGTGAACTGTGTTTCCAAAGGACCCCTGCACGGGAAGGTCATTCGCATACTATTCTACGAACCCATTAGTTTGTGGACAATGTGAATGGGTAGGGTTCTATGCAAAATTATTGCTAACTGATTCCTCAACAAACCCCAGATTGATTGAGTCATTCGCAGGTCAGGATATCTCCTCATGGGCCTCCACAAATGGTGACACGTTCCCAATAGATAAAATTGTCCCAATGCTCTATAAAAAGAGAATAGTAGAATCATGACTAATAGAATATGAATGCATGAAGGGGAACCTAGAGGATTGAAGAAACATTTCAGAGAATACTCTGGCATTAGTCTAGATTCATCGACGAAGCACGAAACAAGAACCACACCCTCTGCAGTTACAACCATTCACAAGCCATAAAATGGAGGAATTGAATAATAATAATAGAACTGTGAACCTAAACGGTGAACCGAAAACGATGGATTTCTCTTAGAGGAATTTCCCATGAACTATAATACCACAAACCCACCTTCAATATGGTTCTCCACGTAGTTAACTGCTATGTAGAATGAACCTCTCACATCATACTACATTGATACGCGGATGGAACACAAAGCGGTGTAGTGAGCAGTGTAACACTGTACTACATTGTTGACTATACCCATGACTACGTAGCACATCAACCCAAGGTATGACCCCTCGTCCCGTATACCACTATAGAAAGTGTGGCCTCCCACATCCCGTATTATAATCCAGTACACAGAATGGGGTGTTTTGGGTATTATTTCCTTTGCTTCCAACAGTACCCTTCCATTACCAACTAGTTATCCATGATCCCTCCACTAACCAGCCCTTTGACATTAGGCCAAATCCTCATCCAATTCCACTGTACCCCTATGATCAGACCATAAGGTGAATCAGTGCACCCCTTTGAGTCTACATACCCATGGTATATAGAGTCATAAAATCTCTCCCCATAACCGTTCAGGCGTCAGGAATGCCTATCAGTCTACATTCTAATGGTAACCCAGACTCCAACCATGGGGTGATGATGTGAACCTACCCATTCTAGGGGTTATGGTGATCACTATATTTTTACTTCAATGAGGAATACTGATTTGTCAAATGTGTTATGTTCGCTTATCCTTTTGATGAGGATGAAACTCCTCCTCATCCCAGAACGTAATCTGGGTCCCTCCCACTGAGGTAAGTCCATGTTCTTATGAGGTCGGGCCGCATGTAATTTAATTACATTTCACATGGAATGGTTAATAGATCCAGGTCCTCTCCCACAGTCACCACATCCTCTTCCGTCGCGTGATCTCCCTCTCTCACCATAGAGGAGGAATACTGTGCTTTGTTGATTCATTCAAATCCTCTACTTTCTCACACCGATCATGACTCATGATAGATTATATTTTTTTGATGATTAAAACACCAACATGATTCTAAACTATGGGAACTTTGATTCTAGATCAAATCAGGATACATAGGAAAGCTACATGAACTCTCGAGCTCAAATGGGTTCCCTCTCAAAAGGGTCCACCCAATCACGCCTCCATAAATGTGATGCTTTCATGCCTATTCGCCAAACCTTTTAAACTACGATAACTCTAATTCCGGATCAAATCAGGATAATTAGGATGATTGTCTGAAGGACTGAGCTCTAAAGGGTTCCCTCCGAGAAAGGGTCTACCCAATCATGCATCCTCAAATGGGATGCTTCAACGTGTAAACCCCACACCTTATGAACTATGATAACTATGATTCCTAATCAAACCAGGATATGTAGGATGCCTACCTGAAGGCTTGAGCTCAAATGGGTGTTCTCCCATAACGGTTCCTCCCTATAATGTCTCTGTAAATGACAACTTCCATGCATAAGCACCATCCCAAACGAACAATGTGAGTTATGATTCTTATCTCAATGATACATAGGAAGCCCTATTTATAGGCTCGATCCCTACATCATGTCACCATCTTCCCCATACATGATGATAAAATCCATATCTCCTTATAATATGGCTCGAGTGATCATTTCCTCCATAGAATAAAAAATATGCATGCCTAGGAAGATCTTCCAAACCAAGGGTATCTCATAGACACACACTTCGGGAATGAACCAAGGAATCACGAACATATGAACATGACATAAATGTATAAGAGAGTCCTAAAACAGGAATGAATCAAACCCTAGAATTTTGTAGTGAGCGTGACCTCCCATCCACTTGACCAATGGAGTCCTTAAGTTCTATTGGATGAATCAACAATCAATGAGCACCAACATTTGGAAAGCTGGTCCATTAATCAGGGATACCACGGCTGTTGGGTGTTTCGGGATCCTCGAATAAACCCATTGGAGACCATTCTGGTAAGTTATATCTAAGGAGGAATGATCTCCCAAGTACTTGACCCCCACACAATCTCTCTTTTGGACCAATAGGTTTATCAAGTCTAGTCCAACATCCTTTAAAGGATAATGACATATGATGGGTTGAAACAAAATAAATTGTTTACTTGATGAGAACAAGTATCTATTAAAAAGGACAGGTGGAGATCCTTGTTGTACCATTTCACCATAACCCAAAACATGCCACCTCAGAGGTGGAATAAAAATGGTGAACTCAAATTCAATCCTTAACCAAAGTGGGAGTTCTACACCAGTGATAACAGAAAAAAATGATACCACATGTTGGACCAATTTGTTCGCCCCTATATGCTCTAAACACGACTCCTTGGAGATGGAACAACATTCATTTATCGATATAGGTTTCATAATATGATGGTAGAGTTATTCAGCCGTTTCAATAATGTAGTGACATTTTGGTAAAGTGTGTATTTGAATGTATCCCTGAAAATTTTCTATATCTAATATATATTGGTAGATATCCTCTATTGAAGAAGTGATATAAACCCACATATGTCCTCTATGTTTCTCTAGAATATGCCTATGGCATCATGTGTGGGTGTAGTAATAAGTGCCTACCTAATTAATTGTAAAGTAATAATCTCACATGATTTCTCTAAGTGAGTTATAATATAACCATTCTCACTGGATACTACCAAAATATGTTGGTAGAATTTATTAGTGGAAGAAGGAATATGATCCAAATATTGTTTATCGATAATTATTCCACCCTATTTTCCATCCATGGTTTCCATGAATTGGATCAGATGTGGAAATGGTTTGGTGGTTCCCTCTGCAAAAAACTAAGTGTTACATGTGGAATTGATTTGGGGACTTCGGTTAACATGAACACTCCTCAGAAGCTCCCAAACTAGAATTGATATGTATTTGAATCTTGCATCCACATTCATCAGTTACTAAATGTGGTGATTTATTCACAATAAGGATATAATTCCAAAGTGATTAATGGTATTAATGAGAGGCAGTGGTTTTCATATAATTTTATTTGTATGATGCATAATTTTCAGTCTTATTGTCTAGAGACCCTTTCATTCAATCCCAAGAGTCAGGATTCAGTTTTTCAGTGGTATTCTTGGAATAGTAGATTCTCTAACCAACGATATAAGTGTAACGTGGGTGATGTAATGATGTTATTCGTACGTGTTTTAGCCATTACAAATTTTCCATAATTTTTACTATATGAATACCAGATCATGAGTAATGATGTTTTTTATAAGATCATTATATACATTAAATAATATAACAAGGAACAAGGTCTCAAATCAATAAAATATTATAGACATGATATGTGAACAATCATATATGCATAGGTAACAAAATTTTACTTTCATATTCCTAGTCTGATAATTATTCTTGAATGGACTTATCATGAAGAGAGTGAACATATTTCATGGAAACCCTGGTTAAATTTGGTCAATGATATTTTTAATTATTTGAGTGATTCACATTGATTTTACTATTTTTTATTGATGTGTGATTATACACACATAAAGAATAGAATTTTTTTACAATTACATGGATTTATATCATATTTAAAATGTGATGGAGGTTCAATAGTTAAATGATTTCATTTTCATCAGTTTCACCGTTTTTTATATGTATAATACATTCATGGAAAAAACAAAATGACATGAAAAGTACTAGGAATTTTATATTCTTTATCATGTATTTTCGGTGGTATAGTAAAATGATTTCATCCACAACAGGTTTAACATTTTTTAATCTGGTGAATACACACATATCAGGACAAAAATGTTCTGAATATATTAGGGAATTCAAACCTTTTTAACATTATAAGGAGGTGTAAAATTTAAATTATTTCATACACATCATGGTCTCCATGGTTTTTTCATTATGACAGGGGGTTATGGATTTTCTTGATGATTTATTATAAGTTTTGTTGAATGTGATACAAAATTCATCACATTGGGGTCACCATTAATTTATTTAATAGAATAATCCAATAGTTCCAAAATCCATACCTGAGTAGGGAACTTTTCTCCGATATCAGATGTTCAATTGGTGTTTCAGACCCAATGAATCATACTAACACATATTGGTCGATATAATGGGAGGTCGGGCACATGAGACCATTTTGGGGGGAATTTTTGCATACAATTGGAATCTATTGAAAATTTAATATATGTTTTTGAATCTCTTAATAACAAATATATGATCCTGTTATATAAAACATTATCAATTGGTGTACCATTATATTGGTAAAGGGGTGTCGATTAATGAGTCTATTTGTATTTATCCATGTTTCTATATTTGTTTCCCACTAAGGAGCATTTGCTTATATTTTGAAGCCATATAACTATGAAATCTGGAGTTTATTTCCATACATTGAGGTGATTTACGTCTTGATGATGGGGTTAAAAACAAATGAGGTGTTCTATATATCTTATTTTTAAAAATAATAAATAACATCCTAATTTTTAGCACATTAATTTTAACATCATGTGAAAGGTATGTTTAAGGGGGAATTTAGGAACTATGTGATTGAGATCAAGAATATGGATGGTGTCCTATGTATCCTATTTATGGAAGGAATCATAGATATAGTAGTTCAATCACACCACATAGACTTTCTATGAGGTGGATATTATTTTTTGTGGATATTCGTATTAATCTGCTTAATATGTCTTTCAAACTATGGTTTCCCTGGCTGGTAGATGATAATGACACAACTGAAATAATCATACCAAATTTCTAATTGAACATCATCCATTATCAATGTGAGAAATAAGGAGTAGAATGAAATAAATCTCACAACACACAAATGTGGGTATTAAAAATCTCGGATGCCGTTATGTGGTGTTTAATGTAACACCTCAAGCTTCCACGATACATTTCCCTTTGAATAATTCAATAAAATGTGTTATACACAACTTTGAGATTCTAACACATCACGACCAATCAAACTAGCCGTTATGATTTGTAATACCAACTCATTTAAGTTTTATCAATTTTATCTTTAATAATGGAATTCATTTTTGGGTTCGGAATATTGAAATTCTCTTAGGGTGAATTTTTGATATTTTTCTAAAAACATTCAGTTTTTGATGAATAGGGAAAAGTACTAAATTTTAATTAAAAACAACTTTATTAATAAAAATAATATATAGTGTTAAAATATACTATCAAGTGGGTTTTAAGTATAATTAGATTTTAATTTTACCATTTAATCCAATTTTCATCAGTGGACATAATTTCAATATTAAAGTAGACATAAGCAATTGTTAATCTTTTGATAGTTCTTATTTCTTAAAAACACACTCTTTGTTTTGAAAATGGGAATTGATTTTAAATTAATTTCTGCCTCTTCTGTGTTTTGAATTTAGGAAAATGGATTCCATATTTAGAATCAGGAGGACCAAATTTGTAAACCAGTAACTTTTATTTTTATACATTTTGAATAATTACTTCGGTAAATACTTTATTTACCATGGTTAAAGGGATAAATCCAGTAAATATGGTTAAGAATTAAAATTATAATAATATATAATCACTCTTACATGTTTCCTAACCCTATTGGTTGAATTATTCCCGACTATGGGCATATTTTGGTCTATTTTGGGACCCCATGGAGCCACATGGGATTAATAATGACATTATATATTAAATATTTAAAGTTAAGTCAAAAATAACAAATGAAAATATCTTATATTAAAACACTTTTTTTATGCGGTTATATAATTGATCAATTTGACTATAAATAGCCATTATAAATATAAAAATATTTCCTACCTCATGATATTATATTTATAATTTTTAGACATAAAATAAATATATTTATAAATGACACAATAATGACTCGGTATTTTCCTTATTAATAGAACAATCAAATAAATGATATTATAAATACTAAAATAAATTTTATTTAAATGTTTTCATGGAATCAAAAAATATTATAGGTTACTAAGCTATTGTGGGGTTGATTAAATGTATTTATTTATACGTAATAAATTTTTTATTACTTTAACAAAAAACATTTTTAAATAATGTCAACATTGACATAAATGTGTTTTTAAAACAAATACAATATTATTTGTTGATATAATAATACAAAAAATTTATGGATCGACCAAAAGACTTATATAGTGATATTTGTATCATTAATTAACCACTTTGTTTTCTCTTGAATGTTAATAGTATGTTTATTAACCATATAATATAAAAATACAAAGAGACATGGTAAATGTCAAACTATTTAACTAAGAGCTAAATCTACCTGATATGGTTAATATAGTGTTCCAAACTTTTCTAACACCAATTGGTTGAGTGTTTTGCAACCCATACCCACATTATCTTTTATATTATTAATTTTGGAGTCATTAGAAACCGAAAATAAGTTTATTATAAAATAATATTTCTAGCTTTTCCTAAGGTGCCCCTAACCCCTCTAACAATAAGGCACTTCCCTTTCGCTGAAATTCACACCTTCATTGCAATTTGGTTAGGAAAAACACTACTGAAATATCGTCTCCACTATCCTCCCTTAATACAAGAGGCCTTCCATTATCCATAAAACAAACTAAATGATCCCTTTTGATAAAATCAAATGGAAGATCCTGAAAAAGTGGTAAATATTTCATCACCTCTTTCATGTTTTTTCTTCTTCCACATATTATTTCATTGTTGTTTCCATTATAATATAATAACTCCAATATCTTCTATATACTGTGATGTTATTATAAATATGGTACAACCATATTAATTATACTATCCATCTTTTTAATGACATGTCACCATTCGTGTGTATGTACGACTTACCATCTCCACTTCGTGGTGTAGTTTGTTACTCCAATAATTCATCATTTGGATGGGTATAATAATGAGTATAAATGTTGTAAATAATAAATATAACATTATAATTATTCTTTTTATATGATACACCATCCAATTATAAATTATTTTAATATCAAAAGAATGATATTGTCGCTCTTGTGTACGTACGGATTACTGTCTCCACGAACGTAATGAGATTCATTTCCCATCATATCCATTCAAGACTAATTTTCATTTGATGATTAAAAATATTTTTTAATGAATTAATATACTTATGAATATAAATAATATACATCCAATCCATAACAAAGATTACTTATGTAACATAGAATATATAGGAAAACGAATCAGTTAGCACCTAAAACGATGATACTAGTGAAATATCATTAAAAAAACATTATTAGAAGATTATATATGATATCATATTAATGTATATGGTTATTTTATAATTTAGTAATAATTATTTTAACATTATACAGGATGTTAACCTACCCAATACCAAGAAACTGTTCAACTTAAGGGGTTTCTTATCTCACTTTTAATTCTGTGAGATTTCCATTATTGAGCACATATTTACTATATGTGGTGTATTGTGTACTTCCATTTGATATATATTATCATGATTATATTTATATTAATGGTATTATATTTTTCATTTGTCGGTTATTATCATTTTCTCATACGGCTCGTTTATTTACAACGAAGTTAGGATTTTTCATCACAGTTTTTTTCCCGTGAGATTAATGCTATATTGGACACTATTTCATTTTGTGGAGAATATGTACTACCCTAGATTGTATTTCTTTTGTAATATACTTTAATGTAGGATTATTTACATCTTCATTGTATGATACTTCTTTCCTGGGGTGTATGCTTCAAAAGTTACCAAATATGTAAGGGAATTTCAAATTTCAATTTCCACTCATTGGGCGGTATTCATTGTTCATTGATTATTTTAGAACATGATTATTTGTGGAATAACTATTTATTAGTTTTGTATTAATTTACACTTCCATTTCTGTGGATATACTTTTGATACACATAATCACTCCATTGATAAATTCTCATGTAATTTATATGAACTTGATAAGGGTAATTTTAACTCATTCTCCATTTATTGAGTTAAACAACCAATTAAATGGTGTTGTTTTTACAAGAATATGTGGGAATGTCCCCTGATTGATTTATATTGAATATCCAATCATATTAAGTGTATTTTTATTTTTCAAACTTAATTATGTAATTGATTTATCCTTAACTTAAGGATACAGTCATTATAATATATTTCATCTCAATTTACATTCCATTGAGACTCCTTTGTTCTTGTACACCAATTCAATTTTATATGGAGTATATAATTTAATTTGACATAGTATATCATGAATAAAATTATTCAAATGATAATATAAAGATTTTACTACCTCAATTGTTTGTATTCAACTGTCTCTCTTTTGGTTAGTAACTCTAACTAAAATATCATTTTAAAAGTTTAAAAGATTCATTATTCTAAATCTATCTCATTATTGTCATGTTTAAAAAACATTTATGGGTTTATATATATGGACATTGAATTTTTATAATTAAAATTACTTATAATTGTTTTAAATTGGTAAGGGTTACATTTATTCTAAAATCAATTTTTAAACGGCTTCTTGACAAATAGTGTGACTTTTAAAAGTATTCAAGAAAAAGGAGGATATTTCTCTCAAATAGTTGTCATGATTATTTTCATCAATGTCAATATCCTTCAATATTATCCACTGAAGATGATATGTTATAATAAAATTTTCTATATTTTATTGAATGACTTATGTTTGATATTGGATGTGCTATTTTTATAACATTCAAGGTTTGTGGTTAAAATATTGACATTTCGTATGCTATTTTTAACACAAATGTTGAGATTATGATTCAACCTTTTCATATGAGAAATTAATTGGACATAGTAAGTGATTGGTGGAGCCCTCTATAGCTCCTAGATGCATCAGTACATCTCATGAGACAATCTTGTGTCTTGAAAAAGGGCCTTGACAAAATATTATTTGTAGTTTTGGCACGAGGCCTTGACTATATAGTTATGATGTCCTGCATTAGTCATTCCGTCATTATGAGATTATCTATTGATATTTCATGTGGTTATTCGACTAGTATAACACCCATGATTATGTTTTATTATTTCATTTTTTACTCAGCTCATATTCCTGCCCTAAACTGCTCATATTTATTATTCGTTAAGGCATGTGATTTCAATTATTCACCATGATTAATATTTATTTTATCTTCTATTGTATTGATTAACATTATTGAGCATTTGATCTAACACCTTTGTTATGTTTCATTTTTTCCAGGATATGAAGGAGTTATTTATGAGTGACTTTCATGAATAATCTAGGAGGCTTGGTTGTTTCCAATGTTATGTAATAATTCACCGACTCTAGGATTCTGGGGTTGGGGAATTAGAGGTGGTATCCAAGAAAGTTTAGTAAAATTCTTGGAATATAGATTTAGATAAACTCACATTTGAGAACATATCCTTAAGATAGACTTTGAATTTTAGTAGAGAAGAACATTATAGAATTTTGGTATTGGAGTGAATTTGTGAGTTTTCAAAGTAATAAATCCCTGTCTGGATACGAGCAGGTAGAGGCGGCCCTGACACATATGTACCTAGGGGTAAAACCCAAAAACACCGCATTGAGCTAGACTCGAACAGGAACTGGTGCACGAAAACAGGCCTTGCTGCACTCATGGTTATGACACTCCAGGGGGATATGCTTAAAATAATTTACATTTTATTTACAAAACAATTTGAAGTATTATAATATAAGTTGATATTAAATGACCTTGGCTAATCCTAAGGTGATTAAAATTGAAAATATGGTGTCATGATATTATCTAAATGATTTAATTACTATTTCTACCCAAACAATGATTTCTGGTTTTATATAATGGTAGGATCTAATGGAAGTTATAGTAACTTTGAGTATGATGTACAAAGTGGGAACTGTGGTGAAATGAGCAAAAAAATGGAATGTTGATAGGAGTAAAAGATATCGTGTTCATGCAAAATCAGTTTTCCAAAAATAAGATCAACAACATATATATTAACCAACTCCCAGACTCAAAAATGAAGAGGAAGGAAATGAATGATATGAGCTGCAGCAGTAGAGATCATGGAAAAAATAAACCTCAATTTATATTATGCATGAAATGTGGAAGGAGACACCCAGGAAAGTGTCTCAACGGAACAGAGAAATGCATTACGTTTGGGAAATACAGACATAAAGTAATGAATTCCCATGTAAAAATGAATATTATTATGGAAGAAAATAAAAATGGTCCCAAGAATCCATTTACAGTCATTTTCCAAAAATTTAGGGGATCTGGCCATTACCCGAGTGAATGCCTTATTTTATAGGATATTTTCTTGGTAAAAGAAGAGGCTATGTGGAAATAAATGGTTGGAGAAATTTTTAATAGTATTATTGCTCTTTGTTGATGGGATTAAATTGGAATAGTTTTCTCTTTTTTTAACCTATAGTTTGTCTTGTGAAATTGATATTTGGGGAAGAATTATATTTTCTCTTGTGGATATAGTTATAAATAACCATTTGGTTTTTTATGATCATTGAGTTTGAGGAAATTACATATTATTTTATTTTGGGATGAAAATAAAAGGAATGAGATGTCATTTTTTGTTAAATTATGTTATGGTTGTTTTGAGGAATTTATCTCATTTTTTTAATGTTATAAAATATAGTATTTGAAAAAATAAAACACGTAGACCATGTGACAACCCGTTGCGTCAGAACAAGCTATGGGAATCAACCCCACCACCAGATTCTGATTGGGATTTAGCGCCTACCACTGGACTACGTGAAGTCCCTTGTTTGTGTGACTAATTATTTTTAGTTAAATTAATTTACTGATAAATAATAAGTGGATTTGGGATATTATGTCTTATCAAATTAATTCCCCTAGTATAGGAAAATTATTTGGTGATTAAGTGATAAATGTTATTTTGGATGAATTTCGCTCGGTTGGGAACACTATATACATAAGGAAAATAGAATACTATGGGTTTTCATTTGAGAAATATTGGTAGATTTTTATCTATGTTTTTCTTGTGTATTTATAGTGATTTGGGTTATTTATGGAAATGATTAACCTATAATAGATAATATCAAATTATGTTAATTACATTTAAGTATGTGACTTTAAGAGAATTAAATGTCATTTGGAGATATAATTTAACCTGGAAGACAACATAACCAAATTCATCTATGTTTTGGGTTTCAATATTAGTTTGGATTATATTGAAATATATTAAGGAAAATTGTTTATTGAATGGTATTTATTTATCATTGGGATATTGTTGGTTTAATTTTAGAAATTATGATTAGTGATTCTTTCTAAAAAGGATTATCCTATTGAGGGCTCATATGATCTTGTACTAACCATTTTGGTTTTGATTAATCTCAAACGACCAGGTAAATATATAGTTTATCCTTTGTGGATCATGTGATTCTCTAGAATTTGATTCTAGCTCTTCTTGTGTGACCAAGTCATCTTGAATAATCATTGTTTGAAAAAAATGAGTCCCTGGTAGAAATTTATTAATGAATGAAACTATACCTAAAAATTAGGAATATATATTTATGTTCTTTTTCAATCTCATAAATAAATTCCTCATCTTTATGAAATGGAACATTAAACAAAAAAATGTAATCCATTAAATTTACCTACTGAGAAACTAATGACAGTTTGTCCCATCACATGTTTGTGGTCTTCTTGTTGTTAACTTTCTCCTAATCATGTTTTCTATCCCTCTCCATCAGAAAATGACACTTATTTTATCTCCCATATCCAGGTTTTCTTACATAGAATCCTAGCATGGGATATCTCGGGTGACCTTTGTACTTATCTTAATTTCACTTAACTGGACAGTTTTATTGACTCTTTTTCTGATGTGGGACATTCAATTATGTTCCCAAACCCAATTTTAAAAATATTTTTAGGATTGAAATACCCAATTTGGGGAATAATGTAACACCTCATGTTTCCCCGTAATTTTTCTCGTTGAAGAATGCAATAGCTTGCGTTGTACGCAACTTCGAGATACTTACACATTGTGACCAATCAAACTAGCTGTAATGAATAGTAACACCATCTTTTTTAAATTTTATCAATTTTATATTTCAAAATAGACTTCATTTTTGGGTTCAAAATATTGAAATTATCTTATGGTAAATTTTTGGTATTTTTCTGAAAACATTCAGTTTTTGATGAATAGTGAAAAATACTAAATTTTTATTAAAAACATTTTTTTAAATAAAAATAAATTATAGTGATAAATTATACTATTGAGTGGTTTTTTAGTACAATTAGATTATATTTTTACCGTTTAATCCAATATTGGTCATTGGACATAATTTCACATTTATACTGGACATAAGCTATTGTGAATCTTTTGAAAATTATAATTTCTTAGAAAAAGATTTTTGTTTGGAAAACGAGAATTGATTTTAAATTAATTTTGGCCAATTTTGTTTATTGAACATATAAAAATTTATTAACTATTTATAATCATGAGGTCTAAATTATAAAAATAGGTAACTTTTATTTTTATACATTTTGAATAATTACTTCGATAAATATTTCATTTAGCATGGTTAAATGGGTAAATCCAGTAAATATCATTATTAATATTATTATAATAATATTAATTTATCCAAACATGTGTCATAACCCTTATTTATTGATACATTTACAACCATGGTAATCCTTGGGTCGATTTTTGGGACACCATGAAGCCACTTGGGAGTGATAATGACATTTTATATTTAATAATTTAATGTAATGACAAAAATAACAAAAGAAAATATATTTTAGTAAAATAATTTTTATATAAGGTTATATAATTGATATATTCGACTATAAATACTAATTATAAATATAAAAATATTTCCTACCTCAGGATATTTTATTTATAATTTTTAGACAGAAAATAAATATATTTATATATGACACAATAATGACGCCGTATTTTTCTTGTTATTGAAACAACGAAATAAATGATATTATAAATACTAAAATAAAAATAATTTGAACGTTTTGATGACATACACAAATTTATAGGTAGATATGGAATTATAGGGTTGATTAAATGTATTTATTTATAAGTAATAATGTTTTTAAGACTTTATCAAAAATCAATTATTAAATAATGTCAAAATTTACATAAATGAGTTTTAAAACAAATACAATATTATTGGTTGATATAATATTCCTAAAAATACAAGGATTTTTAAAATGACGTATATAATGATAGTTTTATCATCAATTAACCACTTGGGGTTCTCTTGGATGTTAATATTATGTTTATTAACCCTATAATATAAAAATACAAAGAGACATTATAAATGTCAAACTATTTAACAAAGAGTTAAATATAAAAGATATGGTTAATATAGTGACCCAAAAGTGTATAAAACCTATTGTTTGAGTGGTTTTCGACCCATACCCACCAGGGAATTTAAATAATTCATTATGGAGCCATTAGAAAATGAATGTGATTTTATGATTAAATAATATTTCTAGCATTTATTAAGGTTCCACTAACCCCTATTATAAAAGGGAACATCCCCTTCTCCAGATTCCTCCCTTCTTCATAGAGGCCTTATTTTAGTCAGAAAGATAACCTATGAAGCCATTTTGATCAAATTAAAAAGAAGAACCCGAAGTAGAGGTAATTATTTCATCACCTCTTTCAAGTATTTTCTTCTTCCACTTATTATTTCCCCATTATTTAAATTATAAAATATTATCTCTAGTATCTTCTACATGTTGTGATGTTATTAAATATATGGTACAACCATATTAATTATTCTACCCATCCTTTGAATAACATTTCACCATATGTGCGTACGTGCGGCTTGCCGTATCCACATCGCGGTGTAGTTTCTTTTTCTAATACTTGATTTTTCAAATGGGTATAATAATGAGTATAAATGTTTTAAATTATAAATATATCATGATAATTATTCTGTTTATATGATATACCATCCAATTATATATGATTTTAATATCAAAAGAATGATATTGTCGCTCGTGCGTACGTACGGATTACTGTCTCCACTAACGCAATGAGATTAATTCCACATCATATCCATTCAAGACTCATATTCATTTGATGATTAAATATAATTTTTAAAGACTCAATATCATTCTGAATATTAATAAGAGACATCCTATCCATAACAAACATTACTTATGTAACAAAGAATATAAAGGAAAACGAATCAGTTAACACCCAAAACGATGATACTAGTGAAATATCATTAGCAATGAGTCATTATAAGATCATAAATGATATCATATTAATGTATATGGTTCCTTTATAATTTAATAATTATTATTTTGACCATTATACAGGAGGTTAACCTTCACTCTACCAAGAAAAAGTACAAAGTAAGCGGTTTCTTATCTCACTTTTTATTTTGTGTGATTTCCATTGTTCGCCACTTATTTATTGCTTGTGGTGTATTGTGTTCAACCATTAGATATATATTATTATTATTATCTTTATATTAATTGTATTATGTGATTCATTTGGTGGTTTTTAAATTTTTATCATATGACTCAATTGATTACAACAAAGTAAGTGTTTTTCATCTCACTTTAATTCCTGTGAGATTCATTTAATATTTGCCACTATATCCTTTTGTGCGGAGTATGTACTGCAACTTATTGTATTATTTTTGTAATATAATTTAACATATGGGTATTTAAATCTCAATTGTATGATACTTATTTCATGGGGTGTATTTTTCATATGTTACAAAATCTGTAAGGGAATTTCAAATTTCAATTTCCTCTCATTAAGATTTATGCATATATCATTGATTATTTTACACCATGATTATGTGTGGAATCAATATTTATTATTTGTTTAGTAATATACACTCCCCTTTCTTGTGATATACTCTTGATACACATAATCACTACATTTATAAATTCTCTAGTCATCTATATGAACTTGATAATAGTAATTTTAACTCAATGTCCATTTATTGAGTTAATCATCAATTTCATTGGTGTTGTTTTTACATCAATATTTTTTAATTTCCTCTAATTGATTTAAACTGAATATCCAATCATATTGTGTATATTTATATTTTTCACAAATAATTATGTCATTTATTTTTCCTTAACCTAAGGATACGGTCTTTATAAGAGATTTAATCTCAATTTTCATTCCATTGAGACTTCTTTGTTATTATACACCAATTCAGTTATATATGGTGGATATAATTTAATTTGACATAGTATATCATGAATACCTTTATTCTAATGATATTATAATGTTTTTATTACCTTAATTATTTGTATTCAAGTTTCTCTCTTTTGGTTACGAACTCTAACTAAAATAACATTTTAAATGTTTTAAAGATTCGTTATTATAAATCATTCTCATTAGTGACCATGTTTTAAAAATAGTTTCTAACGATTTACTTATATAGACATTAATTTTTTATAATTAGAATTCATTTTAATAGTATCAAAGTGGTATGGGACACTTTCATTCAAAAATCAATTTTTAAATGTCTTCTTGAAAATAGTGTGACTTTTAAATGTTTACCAGAAAAAGGGGGATATTTCTCTCAAAATGTTTTGATGATTATTTTCATATATGTCAATATCTTTCATTATTCTATATTGAAGTTGATATGTTATAATACAATATTTCATATTGTGTTGAATGATTTATGTTTGACTATAGATGTGCTATTTTTATACCATTCATGGGTTGTGAATAAAATATTGAACATTTCGTATGCAAGTTTTAATTCAAATGTTCATATTATGTTCCAACCATTTCATATGTGGAATCAATTGGACTTAGTATGTGATGGGTTGATTCCTCTATAGCTTCTCGATGCATCGGTAGGTATCATCATATAATCTAGTTTCTTGGAACAAGGCCTTGACTAAATTTTATTTTTATTCATTGCACAAGACCTTGACTATGTGGTTAATATGTCTGACATTATGGAATCCATCATTATAAGATTATCTATTAATATTTATTGTGGTTATTAGAGAAGTAGAACATCCATGATTATGTTTTATTATGGAATTATTTACTCAGCTCATATTCCATCCATAAAGTCCTCATGTTTATTATTCATTAATGAATGTGTTTTCAATTATTCACCATGACTAATATTTATATTATCTTCTACTATATTGCTTACCCTTACCAAGTGTTTGATCTCATCCCTTTGTTATGTTTCATTTTTTCCAGAATTTGAAGGAGTTAATTACGAGTGACTTTCAGGCATAATCTTGGAGTCTTGGTTGTTTCTAATGAAATGAATTTGTGTTGTTTTTCTTTTGAATATTTATTTTAGATCTTATGTAGGTATCTTGTTTCCAAGAATACTAATCTGATCTATCCTTCAGCACATCATTTCCTTGTATCATGCCAATGTTTTGTAACAATCCACCGACTCGGGGCTTCTTGGGTCAGTGTTGTACATTTGATATGTAGCTGAGGCCTTAAAAATGTATCATCCCAAAATTATATCGATTTAATTTCCCTTCTTATAAATATTTAATATAGTATAGGGCATATACATCACATATATAACCTAATAAAAACTTTATTTCCATAAAATAAGAATAATATAAGGGTTATTTATTGAAATTATAGAACATGTGTCAATATAATAGTTACATGACCATTAAAATAGTAATGTGGCTATTAAGAATTATAATCTAGAAAATAGTATAGTATCCTCACTTATTAATATATAAATAAAATATACTAATATATAAATGAAAATATGATATATTTGTATATTGTAAAAAGTAAATAAATGTTTTGAAAATGATATGTTGTGTATTAGTATATCTATAAAAAATAAATATTTATTCATAATTTTATAATTAATATTTTTATTTAATAGAAAACTCATTTTTATATAAAATATTAATAAATTGTTCTTTTGTATTATTTTTATAAGATAATTTTATGAGAATTTAATTATTTTTTCAATGTGTCATAAAAGTAGTTACAATTTATAAATCTTTATTTTTTGAAGAAATGATCTTTTTAATTAGAAATTAAATTTATCATATATATATATATATAATAATTACACAATATTAAAATCATTTTTGAATTCTACACATCAAAAAATGATTATCTTGACTTTTTTGTATTTTTCTACAATAGTTGAATTTTGGTGAATAGTGAAATACATTAATTTTCAATATTTGACAATATAAGTAAATAAATGAATTTTTTTGTCATATTTGAGTTATGGATGATTTAAGTGGACATTATCTAGAAATCCCATTATATAGTTACTATGCTTAATCATAATATTCCATGCTATAGATTTTCTTCATCCATAATATTAAGCAATGTAATAAAATAATCAAAACAACCTTCTCCTCTGACTATAAATTCAAACCCTCACCACCTCTTATAATCACACAAACTAAGACATATTTATTTCTAATATTATTCCCTCAAAACAACCATAACCTCTTCACCATTTTATGATATTGTTTTTCACAAAAATACCATTTCCAAGGGGCTTAAGGAGATTCTCAAGGAGATGATACTGAAGAGGTAAAACCCACACTCTTCCTATTTTAATTTATTTTATTTTCTTATCCATATTTAAAATAGACTATAAAAATTAACATGATGACTCTAATATAATATATATAACTTAATTATATTGTGGTAATAGATTAACTATTATCATGTCTCTTCTCATATCCTCTTCTTCTAAAAATGAAAACATCCTCTGTGAGGAGTCGGCTCACCACTTTAATCAATGAAGATTTTTTTTCATTACTACCTTCATGGATAGTCGTAAAACAATTTTTATGGTTAAAACAATATAATATGGTTATTACAACTTATTTAATGTTTGGGAACCAATATATAAACATATTATAAAATTAAAAAGTACTAATTCTAGATGGTCGTAAAAACCTATAAAATAAACTATCTTTTTTCCCTAATTTTATCTAATGAATCATCCAATTGTCAAAAAATAGATTAATGCATGTGAATATTTATTTCTTTGGAAATAAATTAATAATATCTTATTCTAGTTATAGTTTTTAGCTTCAATTTCAAAAATAATTTTATAATTACACACAGGCAAACTGTCAATGAAACCTGGAAACAAACAGTCCCTATATGATGAAATTAAATACTATTATCCAAAAAAAGGACAAAAATGAACCTAGTAAAATTGTAAAAAATTAAATTACTATAGATGTGAATATATATTTATTAATTAATGGATTTATTTTGATTATCCATTATATTAATTACAAGTGAAGAACACCTTCAAACATAATGTAATGGATTTTCTCTATTAACAAAATTTTTCCTTCAGGATGCACTTTCTCTTATTTACCATACAAAAATTCGTAATTTGTCTTATGTACTCCTCCAACATTAAATCTGTATGTCCCGAACATATGTACCTATCTCAACTTTTCTTTCTTTGATAAGGAAATACATGTTTTGTTAGGTTCAGCCTCAATTTCCCTAGATAAACAATATTGATTAAATGGAAAATAGGTATTCAGCCTCGTAGGGTGGAAATTTAATTTCCTTATAGGACATTTTACAATATGTGATCTAGTTTAGGAAATTTTCCTTGACTCAATTTTATGTCATGTTATATTTTTCTACCACATTTCTCTGTTTCTAAAGCTAATTGATCCCATGTTCTATACATTATTCTTCAATATGTTTATTCATCTTCCAATCATTTTTATGTCATCATATTATGTCTTCTAAGACATGTTCTATGATTTATTTATATTTTTGTCTCCCTAATAAGATTTTTATCTCATCCCATTTTTCTATATATTTCACATTTTATACTATGCATATTTAAGAGCTCCATAGAGGCTATGATTTCATTATTGATGATTAATATGAATATGTTTTATTCTATTTCCTTTTTTTTTCATTTTTATGTACATAATCTTTCTAATAATCTAGAATTTATGATCCTTGGTTTGTATTTTACTGTTAATTATTCATACAATCATGGAAAAATATTTTCAAAATTCCATGTATTTTATAGTTTATATAAATTCTTGATCTAGTTACATTTGTAGATTAGGATAATAAAAATTTATTAAGAACCCTAGGGATAATTCTATTACCATGAATAACATAGATTGAAACATAGGGAATCATAATATAGGATATAATTTCCATTTACAAGTATGTGCATCTATATTAAATGTTTCCATTCTTTATTCATATTTGTTATGAATTAAATCCCCCTAATTTTACTTTTTTAGTTAATTGTTGGAAAATTTATAACTTATGAAAATAGTCAATACGATTAGAAATATGGAGATTTAACTAATGAAATTACAAATATTATTGAATGGGTGGTCAAAACAACATTGTTGTAAATAAAAAACCTTCTAATGTTATGAATTATCACATGAATTGTGTGTAACACCATCCTTTCTAAAGAAAGAGAATGTTCAAGTTGAGTCATTTATAAGATGTATTCCTCACATATTTACTTGATAATATGTTCCCATCATCACGGAAAAATCGATTAACTCAATTGAGAAGATATTCTATGTACTTTAATGGACTAAAGGAGAGAAATTTTTTGTGACTACCTATAATTTTTTAGGGCAAGTTGATCAGTGTTTTAAACTAATCAAAATTATTTATGGAGGAAGATGAATTAATGGAATAGGAGGATTTCAATAAAATAGATTTCAATAAATATTTTCCCATCACATGTAATATTAAGATAGAAAGGGAGTTCCTCCCACTAAAAAAATTGAAGATTAGTATATTTGGCCATATGATGAAAACATCACTCGGCCTTCATGATATGTCTCTTGTTTATTCATGAACAATGAATCAGAGGTGAATTACTTCGTTATAGGACTAAGGTTGAGTCTATGAAAATAATTTTTGGATATGAGACTTTAACACCTATGCGTAGATTGTAGGTTTTTATTATAATGATAATATGGAGATCATAGACTCTTAGTGTCCTTTTTATCCTCTAGATTAAAATCAGAAAATGGAGTTTAATAATAGAGGGTAAGAAAATAAATTACATTATGGAAAGAAAACCCAAAATCTTGTTAAGATGGTATGGAGTATATTATACTCCTTTGATAAAAACTTGAGGATCGAAATGATGTAGATTCTCAATATACAAGACGGTGTGGGGGTGAATTGTACACATCAAAAAATTCCTTTGGAACATTTAAAGATGATGATTTTTAACAATGTTAAATATTGTAAATTCACAAAACCTCTACGTTCTACAAGGTTTCTTGATTCTGGAAATACTATTCCAAGAATGTAATTCCCGAAAAGTGATTCCGAAAATGAAACATAACAAAAGTTTTCAAAGATAAAAATTCTACCGTAAAGCGTATAGAATCATAATAAATCAGAGTATACAAGTATAAGAAAGAATAAAATAGTTATAATTTTCTCAACAACCAAAATTCATCGGAAAAAATGAAACAAAACAACAAAGTAGTAAATATTTTAACCCAAAGAGTAGCGTATCCAACAACCTTGCATAATGGTCCCTTGATTTGTACTTTCAAGATAGTTTGTCTTACCCACACCAGGGTAATCCCTTGATACAAATATTGGAGTATGTCTTACTAACCCTGCAAGCCCTAAACTTCAAGGTTGTCGACACCTCTATCTTCCAATCCCCAGAAGCCCTCGAATGTATTCAGCAACATTCGATGTCGCAGGAAGAAATTATAAACAAGAATTTCATTATGCACTAAGCATGAAATTCTCCCTCTAGAAATCAATTTTGCAGTATGTAATCGCTAGATTTGTAGAACAGTTCATCAAATGTTTTGATCTCTGTCAAATGAGCTATTATTTATAGGCACAGATTCAACAGTTGGGTCCATCCTCCAACAGTCATATTTTTCCTTGTATTTTGGAAGGGATTGTGCATGTTTCACTCAAACAATGGTATGTTAGTAACTGAATGCATGATATCATTTTATAATAAATAAATGTATAAGAAAAAATGTGTTTGCTTATCAAAATATATATTTTTGGAGTGTAAGAAAAAATGAAATTTCAAAATCTAACCCAAAACTAATTTGGTGGCTGTAATACATGAGTATTCAGATTCTTTCTTCAGATGAATTCGAAACCTGAATTCTAAAGAATTTTGGAGGCTGAATTTCAAGGAATTTCAGAGTCTGAATTCAGTTGAATTTGGAGTTGTAATTATGTAGAATTCGGAGTCTGAACTTGCAATGTATGGAGTTTGAATTCAATATAATTCAAGGTCTTAGATCATATGAATTTGGAGTCTGAATTCTTAAGAATTCAGATTTTGGACATAGAAATTTCACAGTCTGAATTCAATGAACTCAGAGTTTGAACTACGAAGAGTTCAGAGTCTAAATTCTGAGAATACAGAATATGGATTCCGAGAACTCAGAGTCTGATCTCAAAAAATTTTGGAGTCTAAATTTATTGAATTCAGAACCATATTTCGGATCCTAAAAATATAATTCTATATATCTAAGTATTATAAAATTATTAGGTTTTAGATATGATTACATATTTTATACTTAGACAAAATAAGAACAATGAAAAACAGGGTAAAGATAAATTTCCATGGGGAAGGAAAATTTCCTTATGAAAATAAAATGTAGGGTAAAATAAATTTTCCTTAAGATAAGGTGTCCAAGATTTTAAAAACAAGAATGAATGGAAAAGTCATAAGGAAGCCTTATTGACTCATCAATCTCCCCATTTTTTGAAATCACAAACATCCTAATGAAAAATAATATAAGGACTTAGAAAAAAAATTTCTAGACTTTGAAAGTAAAACCTATCTCCCAAATCACATGAGTAAGGATGAATACGACAAACACCCCCTTATTCATTAGAAACATTTAGGCTCTTATTCAAGATTTTTGGAATGAGACATAGTATTTTATTGCATACGGAAATCATCTTGGCTAAGAACTCCCCCTTAATTAGGGGCATTTATTCTTTACTTAGTATTATTTTTCATTCTCCCGCTTAGTGATTTTCAAAAAGGAATACAGGGAATTGAAAAGAAAATAATTTACATGAAATATTAGTACTAGGAAAATAAATATATGAAGGGAAACCAAAATTTCATTACGATTGGAATAATTTTTACAATAAGGAAAATATGAAAAATGATCGTATTTAAACAAGGTTATCCTTCCTTTTCCTTGGGCATTATCTTCTTCAGTATTGTCTTTAGCTTTTGGAAATCCATGTGGTCCTCCACCACATGCATGAGAATCTGATCTTAATCCTCTATTTTCTTCTCTAAGGCATTGATTATTTCTTCTTATGACTTAAGAACTTACGTCGGAGCCTTCAAGACATCTTCTTTCTTGACAATCTTTTCTTCTATCTCAATCTTGATATCTTTTTATCTTTTCAGGCTTTGAGAAACAGAATATAACTTCCCATTCAGATCTTTTACCTCTTGCATTTGGGAATTCTGTTCCAGAGTCAGATTTTATTCAAAATAGTTTGTGAGATCCTTGATCTTCACATCTTTGGTGTCAAATGCCTCATTGACACTATCATGGAAATAATCATGATTTCTCAGGTCTTCTGTAGTTTTCCTTGACCGACTGATCAACTTATTGAATGATATTTTGTGGTCTTCATTGTTAATGACAAAATTCTTGAAATCAGCCTCATACTTGACACACATGTCCATCACCATGGATACTGAATCCAATTTCTGATTCAAGTTGTGTTGAATCATCTAACATCTCGAGTCGATGCTTGGAAAAATTGGGATAGTCCTAACAAGCTTATTTAATGAGTGAATTATTAAATCATGTCTAAGGGGGGATGATTCCCAATCTGAGACTTTGCATGGTGAGGGCTCTTTCTATGTATCAACTACCTTCATCTTCTATGATCCACCAACCTCATTCATCTTCACAAAAGCATTACTAGTTGTATCAAAAACCACATGTTTTCCATTATCGGCTTTCATAATGGCTTCTTCATCAGGAGACTCATGTTCACTATCAGAAAATTGAATGATTTTTTCTTCATCTACGACTTCCTTCTAAGCTCCTGTCTCTTCCTCTATAGGGTGAATGAAATCATGATTAGAACATTCCTATTCAGACACCTTATTCACTTCTACTTCAACCTTGTCAACTTCAACATTCTCATCTTTCCCAGGGGTAGCAAGCTTCGAAGAGTCAGCTTCAGAATTTCCGATTGAAATCATCTCAAATAGACTTTCCTTCTCATGAAAATTTATAACTTTCTTAATGAGATCATCGGTAACATCCCTGCCATATTCTTCCTCTTCTTATTATACTTATTCTACTTCTTTTTCTTTGAATTTTTTAGAGTCGCAAATTTCTTCCCCAGAGTTTCTAGTAAATCATCTACTAAGAAGGATTGTGATACTCGAATAAATTTGGAGGCTTTTCCAGCATCCTTCAGAAGATATTGCACAATATCTTCTTTAGTCATCTTCTTCTTTTTCATCGTTACTTTTTCTTTCTTTTCATGTTCTTCACCAGTCATTTATTTAGAAACATTTTCTTCGGTAGGATCCATACCAAATCAAGGCTCCCCTACTTTCTTTTTCTCCTTGTCTTCCCTACATTTTTTACTACATCATATGGATATGCTTTTGGATTATTAGGATTTGGTGGTGCGGATAGGGATTCCATAGCCTTTGGGGTTTTTTTTCTCTTCAACTTCCTTCACTTTCCTCTACCTTCCTCCCTTCTAAGAGGTCTCAGAAGACTCCTGTTTCTTCGATAAGGCTTCTGCCTCCTCCTCAAGAAAATCATAAAATTCTTCAGATTTTTTATAAAAATTAACATTCATCCTTCTCAGAGAATCATCACTTACTAGAATAACATTTCAATTCCATATCATATAACTACAAGGTATTTTGAAGAACTCTAAACACCGAACAATCATCTTTCAGAGGATGGATGGATACTTAATAATAATATCCTTTATATTATTATTTTTTATATTCTCATTTGTTATCAGAATATGTTTAATGAGGTTAATACTTATTATATTTACAAAGAAATCATAGATATACATGTCACTATTATTCAAATTATCTTATTCCACTTTTCTCGCAATGATGAATCCTTGATCCTATAATTTAAAAATCCGTAAATTTGAAGTTCGGCGAACAATCTTTAGAGTCTTAACATCTGATTAACGAAGGAAATCAATAACTTTCACCTTAATGAAGCTTCTTTTAACATCTGGTCATTTATAAGAATAAAACTCTATCTCACACTCATAAGGAACTCTAATCTAACTGGCTCCCTTAGTGTAAGAAAGATTATAAGTCTTACCATATCTCTTGGATGATAATTTCTATTTTCCTTTTTCCTTAAAAGAATGTGCTGACTCAGAGAATCAAACCAAAATGCCTGGATATACTAGATCTTGAGCTCTTGGTTTCAGTACACAAACACTCTCCCATTCATTCATCTTGACATTATAATGGATGATAGAATCAAAATTAGAAATGAAATTTGTATTTACCAACCATTATATGAAAATATACTTTTCAGAAATCATCTTGGTAGTTGACATGTCTTTCTGGGAGGATACATAAACAAACATTCGGAGATGAGAAAACCATGAAAATCTGGAACGGGATAATGTAGGAGGGAAGAGCTTCAGAAGGCGAAAGCTTGGATCTCGATGTTGGAGAACCATTTGGGTGTCCTTCATATTAGTGATTGATGTGACAGTTCCACTTCCATACTAAATCCAATGGTTGATAAACCTTCTAATCAGATCTGATGGTTCATATAATAGCCTCATGTAAATAATATAAGAATCCGATCTTTTGAGGTTTCAAAAAAAATTGGATCTATGAAAAATTGAATCCGAAAATTTAAAAAATGAATGAAAATACCAACAAGTAAAGAATGATTATGAATACTTAAGAAAGGAAACATAAATTTTGAACTTCTGGGATGATTATTCATATTGAATGAAATTATTCTTGAGGAAAATTGTATTCTGAAAATTTGATTAAGATTTTTTTTAAATACTAACCACGAAATTTTAGGAAATGTCCATTACGAAAATTTTGGAAATCATCATTATGAAAATTTTGAGTAATAAAATATGCATTGCTAATATTTAAAAAATAATCAATATGAAAATTTCAAAAATCATCATTACGAATATTTTATGTATGAAAATCTTCATCACAAAAATTTCATGTACTAAAATCTTCATTACAAAAATTTCAAGTACTAAAATATTAATTAGGATAATTTCAAGTACTAAATCTTCATTATGAATATTTCATGTCATAAAATATTCATTATAAAAATTTAGAAAATCTGACAACAAAAACATTCATTATGAATGATTTAGAAAATATGACTATGAAAATATTCATTGTGAATGATTTAGAAAATATGACAATGAAAATTTTCTTTATGAACAATTTTAGATAATATTGACAATGAAAAATTTATAGACTATTAAAATTAAGACATGAAAATAAATTTTACTACAAAATTTATTTAGACATCTAACAAACAAAAGTACTCCTCCTATGAAAAAGAGTTTCTTATTGTATGGAGATAGGTTTCATGAAGAAGTTAATAGGGAAGATTACCATACATTTATCATTCCAAGCTTCTGTTTTATGTATTCAAATCTATCGGAGGGTAATTTTTTTTTGAAAATATCATCAAATTGATATTAGATTCTAATAAATTGAAAAATGATATCCCCTTTTTATGTGTAATCCCTATGAAAGTGATGCCTAATATCTATGTGTTTTTTACGAGAGTGATGTTCAAGGTTTTTACATAAGTTAATGGCACTAGTATTATCTCACAAATTTTTGTTTTGGTAAAACTCAAACCATAGTCTATGAGTGTTTATTGCGTCAACAATACTTGAGCACAATAACATCCAGTTGCTACATATTCAACTTCAGTAGTGGAAAGTGCTACATAGAATTGCTTTTTTGCATCGCCAAGAAACTAATGAATCTCCTGATAAATGACAAGTTCAGGATGTACGTTTCTTATCCATTCTACACCCACCAAAGTCATAATCTAAAAAACACTTTAAAATAAAATCTTTTCTAGATGTATAAAAGAGTCCAAGATCAATGTTTCCCTTTAAGTAGAGAAAAATACTTTTCAACTCCTTTAAATGAGATTCCTTAGGATTGAATTGATATCTTACAAATAATCACACTGAAAACATTAAGTCTGGAAGACTAGATATCATGTAAATTAGACTTCCTATCATACCTCTAAATGTTGTTTAAACTACTGGTTTCCCATCTTCATCAAGAACAAGTGAGTTTGAGGTAGAAAAAGAACTACTTATAGTGATACTATTTTCATATCCATACTATTTAAGAAGATAATTAATATACATATGTTTTGATATATACGTTACTTCTGGTTTTTGAGAAATTTGAAAACCAAATAAATATATTAACTCACCCATGATACACATTTCAAACTCAGATTTCATTCGATCCGTAAAGTAATTGGTCAAATATTGATGAGTTAAACAAAATATAATGTCATAAAAATAAATTATAATAATCAAAACATTTTTATTATATTTAATTATAAAAAGTGTTGGATCTAAATTTCCCATAACAAAATTATTTTAAAGAAAAAATCATGTAAATCTATCATACAAAGCTCTAGGGGATTTATTACATCCATAAAAAGCTTTTGTATGTTTGTAAACATGTTCGGGATGTTTTTCATCTTTAAAACCAGAAGTTTGTTCAAGAAAAACTTCCTCTTGTATGAAACCATTAAGGAAAGCACATTTCACATTTATTTGAAAAATATTGAAATTGGAGAGTGCTGCAAAGGAAAGTATAATAAGAATATGTTAAATTCTATATACTATGGCATAGGTTTCTTCATATTCTATTTCTTCTTGTTGATTATATCCTTTAGCAACCAATCTAGCATTATTTCTTACTATGGTTCCATTTTCCTCACACTTATTTTTGAAGAACGATGTTACCTATACAACTAATGTCACCCTTATCGTTATCTCTGAAAGTTACATTTCCTCCTTTCATCTTGATAGTCTTCTCAATGGTGCTTTTATTACTAGTCATATGTCGGGAATTTCCACTATCCATGTACCAAGTATTTCTTTTTGTACATTCTTTATTTTCCAGAAAATAATAATGTTAGGCTTTTGGAACACAATCTTTCTTGGATATAGAGACTTCATAAATAAAAATATTAGGAATAAAAATTTTATTTTAAAAATAATATTTATGAAATCTTAAAGGTTTGGTTTTGTTTAATGAACAAATTTTTGCCCAGTGTCCACCACACTGACACTTATTGCAGAAAGGTTCACATTGAGGAATAAAATATTTATTACCAAAAATCGGTTTATAACTAGTATAACCAAATCCAGAATTATTCCTTATAGGTGGATTTTGGGAATAAAATTAATCAAACATTTACATACCTAAGGTAATGTTTGACAAACACTTCCTCAAGGAAAATATTTCTAACTTCAATATAATAACTATTTTTCATCTTCCAAAAAATAGCATTAGTACTAGAGTTAGGCATGGAAATATTTTTCATGGAAATTACTTTTTCTATATCCTTAGAAAGTTTATCCATCTCAAAATTTACTTCATCAAGGTTTTTGAAAATACTTTTGAAATAAAGGGTTTTCTTATCATGATCCTTAGAAATATTTTATATATCCTTAGTAAGAATATAAATCCTCGAATTTTCCTTATCAAGATTTTTCGTAACATTATAATTCTCATTATCAAAGAGCTTATCAGACCTAGAAACATCCTCATTGGTAGGTAATGAATTATCCTCATCAAAAGAAGATTCTTCATATGATGATTCCTCATATTTACAATCCCTATAATTAGTATTTAAGGATACATTGTTCATAGATTCAGCATTTTGTACATTAGCCATTAAGCAATGATTTTCAATAGGTAGTCTAGCTATTATACCAGGATTCTTCTATCTAGAAGATTCGTAATCTGAGGATTCATCTCAAGAGTCACCAACATTGGAACTCTAGGAGTCATTCGCTTTAAAAACATTATATTCTTTAACTTTGTAGTAATTCATTTTACTCCTCTCAGAATGGTTTTCCTTTCTTTCCATTTTCATATGAATAGGAAAATATGGCCTTATATGTCCTCCTCTATTGCATTAATAACATGTGACTTCTTATTCTTTCTTGTCCTTTATTTCTGTCTTCTTGTATCTGGATTGAAAGTTCTTCTGGCCCAATATCTTATTCATCCATAGAGAAATATTGGCTTCTTCATTTTATGAAGATTCACATCCACTAGAATAGTATTTAATAACAACCTTCCTAGATTTAGATCTTGGAAATCTCTCAGGATTCTTATATTTTATATTATTTTAAGTTGTTGTAAAAGAAACACTACCATTCCCATTCCTTTTTGTAATATTATTAGAATCTCTCTTCATTATAGTCTCGTGTTGAAGAATAGTTCCAAAAAGTTCATCAAGATAAATCTGAGTGACCTTTCTATTTTCATATAAAGTTGACCTCTTGGATTACCACTCATTGGGAATGATTTCTATGGTTTTTTTCATAATATCTTAGTCATATTATCCTTTATCACCCATATATTGTAAACTATTCACAATAGTCAAAATATTTATTACTCCTTGCATATGAGCACTCCATAAGGAAAACAGAAACCATGATATTTATCTATGGCCATTGATCTCCTAGTTTTAACTAAATTTGGATGTACCAAAATGTGTTACTTCAAGCTTCTACCAAATAGAATTTTCTATTTTACAAGATGAAATTTGGCTATATTTATTTCTTGTCATAGAATAAAAAAATGTATTGTGTACCTTATAATTCAGTTGATATTCATGATTTACTTTGTTGTTTAAAGTATTAACTTCCTTGTCAAGGATTTCATAACCTCTATTAAGAATAACAAAAACTTTCTACTTCAGTATTCATAATAAATGTCTTCATGTGATCTCTTCAATATTCGTAATAATTTCTTTCAAAAATAGGTGGTCTAGAAGGATTTAGATTGTCAATGGAAAAAACATTGATTCTTTCCATCATAAATAAAAACATTCCACACAAACTTGATAGTAGTATAGATATGTGAACATGGAAAATATACCTCACCAAGGAAAATATAGAATAATTAAAAAAATGACCAAGGAAAACATATATGTGATTATAAGTATTTCAGAGACCTCCTCTGGTAAAAATTCTTAAGATGCTATAGTGTATGATGTAATCCATAGAATCCAACTTGAGGAAAAAATATATTTAGATGATAAATATACAATAGGGGTGGTGAATTGTACACTTTAAAACAATCTTTTGGGTCTTTTAAAGTTAAACAATGTAAATTCACAAAACCTTCTAGGTTTTACAATCTTTCTTGATTCCGGAAATGTGATTTCAAGAATGTATTTCCTGAAAAGTGATTCTGGATATAAAACATAACAAAATTTTACAAAGATAATGATTATACCTCAAAGAGTATAGAATCTTACTAAATTAGAGTATACAAGTATAAGAATCTATAAGAACAATATACATTCCTCAAAAACCAAAATTCAGAGAAAAACATGAATAAAAAAAGTAACAAGTAGTATGTAGTTTAACCAATATAGTGGGGTATCAAACAACCTTCGATAAAGTTCCCTTGAATTATACTTTCAGTAAAGTCTATCTTAGCCACACTAGGGTAAGCACTTGATACAAATATCAGAGTCTATATTATTATCCCTGCAAGCCCTCAACTTCAAGGTAGTCTTCACCTCTGTCTTCCAATCCCCAGAAGCCCTTGAATATACTCAGCAACATCCAGAGTCGCACGAAACAATTCTTCACAAGAAGTTTAGTACGCACTAATCGTGAATGTATCTCTCAGGAAATAAATTCTGCTGCATGTAATCTCCAGAGTCGTAGAAAAGTTCATCAAAAGTATTGATCTCTTTAAAAATGAGCTCGTATTTATAGACACAACTTCAACAGTCGGCTCCATCATCCCACAGTCATATTTTTCCTTGAATTTTGAAGGGACATGAACACGTGTATATCAAACAATGTTTAGTTATTAACTGAACTCATGACATAATTTTATAATAAAAACACTTGTAAGAAAATATTTGGTTGCTTAACTAAATTCATTATTTCCAAGTGTAAGGAAAAATGAATGTTCAGAGTCTAACCAATAACACATTTGGTGTCTGTAATAAAAGGATATTAGGATTATGTCTTTAGAAGAATTTTGAACCTGAATTCTACAGAATTATGGAGTCTGAATTTCATAGAAATCCGGAGTCTTAATTCAGTAGAATTCGGAGTTATAATTCAGTAGAATTCGGTGTCTGAACATACAATGTTCAGAGTCCAAATTAATATGAATTAGGAGTCTGAACTCCTAAGAATTCGGAGTCTGAATTCATAAGAATTTAGAGTCTGATCTTATGATGTTTGGAGCCGGAATTTAGAGAACATGGAGTCTGAACTAAGAAGGGTTCAGAGTCTGAATTTAGAGAATTCAGAATCTGGATTCAGAGAACTTGGAGTCTAAACTCAGAAGAGTTCGAAGTCTAAATTTAGAGAATTCAGAACCATAATTCGGATCCTAAAAATAGAATTCATTATATCTATGTATTATAAGATTACAAAGTTTTAGATATGAAACCAAATATTATACTTACACAATATATGAACAATGAAAAACATGGTATGGATAAATTTCCTTGGGGAAGGAAAATATCCTTAGGAAAATAAGATTTTGGGTAAAATAAATTTTCCTTAAGATAAGGTGTTTATTTTTTCCAAAACATGAAGTAATGGATAAGTCATAACGAAACCTTATTGACTCAACACATCCTACATATAAAAAGTGTGCGAGGAAGCATTTTGGGAACAACCAAACATAAATAAGAACTTACATAAAAAGTTGAAATAGGGGCATATAGCTAATATCAACTGAAGGGAAATGAATGTTACCACTAATGTGAAATGATAAAATAATTTTCATATCAATTTTCAACCCGTATTTAAGTGTTTCAACTATAAGCAACATGGGCATTATGCGAGCTAATTCCCGAAGTCAATGGTTTTCAGATGAAATCAAAAATAACTTCCAAGGTGATAGGGAAGGTCATATGTTCTCACTACTACTGAAGTGCATCCAAATAATTATGTGGTGACTTGTACACAAGTTATTTATACACGAATATTATGATTAACATTGTATCTGGATCATCATATTCTCATAAATATCACAATTTTAGCAGAACTATTCAAAAACTCTCTCAAAATTTGGAGGTTCAGTTATCTATGAGAATATAATATGGGGAAATTATTGAATCTAAAGTATATTACTCCTCTTCTATTAATTATCGGGGAATAATCATCATAAGAAATTTTATTATTTGTACCATTCTGTATTATGATGCAATATTGGGCATGGATTGGATATCTTTATATAAATCTGACATGAGCATTCAGTAATGGGAGAACACTCTTCACCTCCCAAAGTATCCTTTAATTCTATACAAGTGTAAATGGGACAATGATTCTTATTCCAATAATTATCTTAATTATGGATATTACATCCCAATAAAAAGGAATATCGATATCAAATGTTTGAGACGATGGACATAATCATGATCGAGGACATGGACATTGTGAGGAACTACAGTGATGTTTCCCTAAATAATTTCTAGTTCTACCTGTCGATTGAGAGGTTTGGATCTCAATTAAACATATTCATCAATATATACATATATAAAAGTCTCCTTATATAATTATCACCATATATTTAGATGAACTAAATTATTCGTTATAAGAAAATCTAGATAATGGTTTAATATTCTCAAGTGCTTGATCATGGTGTGCCCCGATCCTCTTCATTAAAAATTAATTTGGATAGATGCACCTCTGTATTTATTATTCTGATATCAACAAAATTATTATAATGAACATGTATACCCTTTCATGGATAGATGACTTGTTCTATCAACAACTTTGGGAAAAGTCTTTCTCTATGGAGGACCTTTGGTCAGGATATCAACAATTATATGTGATGAATAGAGATATTCCTGAGACATACATTCAAATAAGGTATCAAAACAATGTGTTCATAGATATTCGATTTTGAATCAATAATGTTAAAATAATTTTCATGTATTTAATTAATAGAGTATTTATATCTTAACATGACAAATTTGTGGTAGTATTTATTGATGGTATTCATATATAATCTATGATCATGGAAGAACCCAAGGAATATTTGAATAATATGATACAAAAAGTGACAAAGGAAGAATATATGAAAATTATAGTAAATTTTAGTTCTATATATATGATGATTCTTTATTGGTTCATGATATCACCCAAAAAAATATTTTTGTACCCTTCCAAGACAAATCCAATAAATTTGTATTCTTATCCAACATCTATAATAGAGATACATTATTTTCCTGGTCTAGTTGGGAATTACCATTGATTTTTATGGAACATATAATTATTTTAAAACCCACTATGAATGATGAATCGTTTGGGTGTAATGTTTATCTAGACTAGATAAGGTAAAGACTACTAAAATGATTTGGAAAAGATACTTATAACTACAACAATTCTGACACTTCCAACAAGTGGGGAACCCATTGTGGTATACTATAATTTTTCAATGAATGTATTTTGATTTTTAGGGATGAAAAATGTTAAAATGATACCCTATTAATTAAATTAGTTTAGTGCCTATGACAATAAGTATTCCACGCATGATCTGGAGATGGTGGCTATGATCTTCACTTTGAAAATATGATGCATTTTCTCTATGGGGTGAATTGTTAGACATATAATAATCCTAATAATGAAAAATATATATTAACACATAAAAATATTAATATTTCCAAACAATGATAATTAAATATCATCAAGAATTATGACATCACAAACTAATACCATCCTTGTAAAGAAAACAATGTTGTGGATGCTCTAAGTATAAATTATTTTGCAATATTATCAATGAAGATAATTGAGAAGGATCCAATTTTTTTTGACATATAATGGATGGAAATGGTAATCTTTTAGGAATGAAAATAATCAATCCTTTCTATAATGATTTATTGACCATACATTATAGTGAAAATTGTGTATTCTCAGAGAAATGATAATGAAATTTAGAAAAATGTGGACGCTATCAAGAATGGGAAATCCATATAAATAAATATTGATGTAGAAGGAGTCATAAAATTTGGTTCACAAATATTTTATAATCCAATCCTATAGATATAAATATGTTTGAAATAATGCTCATATATCATCTTTATCAATTCACCGAGGAAGCCAACTGATGTATTAAGATATTAGAGAGATCTATTGGTGGGACAATACGAATATGGAGGTTACTGAATATACATCAATGTTTCTGGAATGTCATCTCATAAAGGTTAAAAGGACTCTTATAGGGTGATGATGCGGAAATTACCTATAACAACATCAAAATTGAGAGAAATCAAAATATAATTTTTATTTGACGTCCAAAAACTTCTAAATGAAATAATTCTATATGGGTCATTATGAATCATCATACAAATATGGATCACTATTTTGAAATTTGAGATGACTTCCCACTAAATTAAAATTCATAGATATAAATCAATGAATTCATAAGTCTACATGGAGTATCATGATAGATTATATCATATCTAGATCTATGATCTACCTTCATATATTAGAAAATTTTCCATCATTCTCTAAAACCCGAGATGAACTTTAGAACTAATTATCATCCCCAAACAGATTTCCAATAATAGTTTACTATTCATACACGAGAAGTAATTTTACAACATGATCTAGGTAATTCAAGGGAGTAAGGGATCATCATATATCTCCTGTTGTGTTCTATTATGAAAATAGTTTTCAATAAAGATTCCAAATTGTTCCATATTAATCCCATTATGGGAAAGTATATAGAATGTCTATTGGACTCCTCATATATTAATCATTTTTTAATGATCACAAATTCTATTACTGTTAATCAATCTCAATAAAAACTACACCTCATGTTTTAATGATAACAAGTGTTATTGATTATTTACAAGTCTCATGAATAATCACAAATCTCACTTATGTTATCAAGGCTTTATATATATGATTCAAGTTCTTTTACTCTCTACTGGTTAAACTTAATCTACATTCTTCATATTACTGTCTATGTCTAAATACATATATTTGTCTAAGTATGGAGACACCGTGACCCAGACACCGTGAAGGACTCACCGTGACCGAGACACCCGATCTAGACCCCGTGACATGGACATACCATGATGCACATACCGTGAAGCACATACCGTGAATCACATACCATGACCACATACCGTGAAGACTATTTCGTGATGTAGAAACCGTTTATATAATCATTGTGACACTGTTTCTTAACTTTTTCTCAATATTATTTAAATAATGCTAATAGTCATATATGATGTTTTTAATGCAATTAATATTATTTAATGATAGTTGTTGGAATGTCAGGAAACTGTATCTCATAAATATGAAAAGGGGATCATTCCTACTAACAGAACTCGTGGAATATAAGGAAGATTGTGATACAGTACACAAAAAGACCAGCAAGTGCAAGGGTGATGATACAACAAGAAGAACATACATACACCCAAGAACAATGTGCTGAACAAGAGGAATAATCCGGAGTAAGAAAGAGATTGCAAGACTTTAAAAGGAATCTCATGAGTGTAATCCCACACTACTGAAGAACACACGACGAATCAAGAGATCATTTTCACTCATGTAGAACACAAGCTGAACTACGACACTCTGTTTTTCAACAGAAAAACCAGAGAAGGACTCAGAAGCATTCCTACTGAATCCAATGAGTCCAGAGCTGCATTGCTAATCACTAGAGATTTATACACTCTTATCTATCTTCTCTAAGTGATTTGTTTATTTACTTCCTAGATGTGTGGTGTACTCTGTATATCTTACACACACTGTCTCCTGCACTGAACTGGAGGATATCAAAATCCATACTCCAAAACTCTTAACTCTTGTTTACCCACAACAACTGTGGAATGGGTCCTTTGGTGGCCTGGTATTTTTTTTGTTTCCCACGAAGAATAGTGGTAGAGGTCCTTGTGTGTCCTGGACAGTTTTTTAATCTTTTTTTAACCCCGTTCCAGGGTGTGGATCAAATTAACATAAATTTGAGAGGACTAAGTCTCGGCTTGAGACTAAACCGCTTGTTATATCTATTGTGCATATTTAGTTTATGTTTAAAGTATAATATATATATATATATCTCTTTTATATTTCGCTGCTATTACTTTGAAATAAAAAACTATTTCAAAGTTACATTGATAGTTAAATTAACATGTCTGTATACTTATTGTAACTCAGTAGGTCAGATTCAAATGTTAGTTGAATCTTGTGGTAAAATTAACTGAGACCTAATAAATCTTTAAGAAGCTAAGTGAACATCTACAATCTGTATAAATTCAATACAATTTAACTTGTTTTATAAATTGGGGATTTTAAATAGACAATATTTTAACAGAAATTTTAATTGGAACTCAATTCACCCCCCCTCTTGAGTATCCACTCCGACCAACATTTGGTATCAGAGGTTTTGTTTTGGTTTAAGGATTTTTGAAATACTCTGTTTATCAATTGTGATTTTAGTTGAATCTTTAAAGATCTTAAATTCCTGTTAGTTATATATTTTATCTCTTTAATTATACTTTCTAAAATCTAGATATGGACAATAGAGTAGAGGGTGTTTCTACTAAAAGGCCACCTTTATTCAATGGTACAAACTATGCGCAGTGGAAACTGAAAATGAAAATTCATTTAGAAAGTTTGGGTTTTGAAATATGGACTGCTATAGAGTCACAATATAAAATTCCAGATACTGAAAGAACAACTTGGGATGAACCTACAAAGACCGCTTACAGTAATAAATGTAAGCTATGAATGCCCTGTATTGTGCTTTAGGAGATGAGGAATTTAACAGAATTTATGCCTGTAAAAATGCTTTTGAAATTTGGGATTCTTTGGGTGTTTCTCATGAGGTAACAACTAATTTTAAAGAAATGAGATTAAATAATTATACTATTAAATATGATAATTTTAAAATGAAGACTGGTGAACCCATTTCTGACATGTATATTAGGTTCAATGAGATATTCAATACAATGAATTCACTCGGAAAGGTTGTTCCAGCAAATGAACAAATTATGAGGATATTGAGGTGTCTACGAGACCGATAGAGAGGAACATATGTTTCAATCATAGAGTCATGTAACATTGCTACTCTACATATCAAAGAACTCATTGGTAAGCTTATGAGGAATGAGGAAGAACTCAAGGTAAATAAAAAGGAAGAGGATGAACCAAAAACGGAAATTAGTGGCTTTCAAGAATACTGCTTCAAAGAGAAAGGACAAAGAAAAAGCTCAAATCCATACTGACAGTTCAACAAGAGAAAGCCCAGACTCTGACAGTGATGCTAAAATGGCTCAGATAGCCAGAAGGTTTATGAAATTTTATTGGAAGAATAAATTTTACCGAAAAACAAATTACAAGTGTATGTATGACAATAAGGTACATTGGAAGAAGGACTGGAAAAATCCATATAAAAGTGATGAATTTGTTTTCTATGAGTGAAAAAGAAAACGACATATAAAAGCAGACTATCCAAAAATGAATTTCAAAAAGAAACACGATTATAAGGACAATAAATACAAGAAAGAAATGAATGCAACATGGAGTGCTTCAGAATACAACACAAGTGAATCAGAAGCTACTAATTCTGAAAGAAATCGTGCCAACATGTGTTTTATGACTAACACATCCGAGGTAACCATAGATACTCATGTTTTAATTTCTTATTATTCTAGAGATGATGGAGAACATGATTCTGATTCTGATGACATAACTAAAGCTGAATTATCTGAATATTGTAATATGCTGGAAGAGATATGCAATTATCTTAAGGATAAATAAAAATCATTGAGGAAATAGCATGCTCTCACTACAGCTATTAAAAATGAACTTGCTATTGAAAAAGAGAAAAATGCTCAATTGATAAATGAGAATACTGAACTGAAAATGTCTAATGAGAAACTTAGAAAAGACTTAAATAAGTTCATAAATTGAAATGATACACTAAATCAAATTCTAAGAAACAATGTGGCACCAAAATACACTACTGGAATAGGCTACAAACCTGGATAGAGACAGATTACTAAGAATAGATTTATTCCTAAATCTGGACAGAATACTGCTAATTTTAGTTCTGGAAATCACTATGATTCCACTAGTTATTAATATGGTTATATTTAAAATAAAGTTTCTATTTAAATATATATTTATTCAGTAAATTATATAAGACTCATAAGGCAAATATGGGTACCTAATGCTTTGATTGCTATCCTTTCATGACCCAAGAAGATCTGGGTACCAAAGTCATTTTTGATCTAAAACTGTTTTGTAGGAAACCTGCTTGAAGAGTTCCCACAAGAAGACATGGTATTTGTATAGTGGTTGTTCAATAAATATGTCTGGCGATTACTCATGCTTCAAGAGTTTAATAAAGGTTGATGGAGGCTATGTCACCTTTGGTGATAATTCTAAAGTAAAGATCATCGGCCTAGGCCAAATTGGTAACACTAATTCAGTTTTAATAACCAAAGTTTTATTTGTTGATAGACTGAAATATAATCTATTAAGTATTTCCCAATTGTGTGATGATGGTTTTAATGTCAAGTTTGAAAATGATTATTGTAATGTTTTTAATTCTAAAAATGTTTTACTATTATCTTCTTTATGAAATGAAAATTATTATGTTGTTGATTTAAATTCCTTAGCTAAGTATGATGTTACCTGTTTAAATGCTTTTCATAAAGAGTCTTGGATATGGCATAGAATATTAGGACACTGTAATATACACTCACTTAGGAAACTATCTAGGAAAAACATAGTTAGAGACCTACCCAAACATGAGATTCCAAATGACAACGTTTGTAATCCCTGTCAAAAGGGAAATCAACAGAAAGATTCTATTAAATGAAAGAAAGAAGTCTCATCTTCCCAACCTCTTGAGTTAGTTCACATGGATTTTTTTGGACCATCTAGATTTTCTAGATTAAATGGGAAGCACAATGTCTATGTCCTAGTAGATTACTT
This sequence comes from Viscum album, assembly GCA_963277665.1. NCBI lineage: Eukaryota > Viridiplantae > Streptophyta > Magnoliopsida > Santalales > Viscaceae > Viscum > Viscum album. Next base: position 901,855,748 of record OY728165.1, on the reverse strand, counting down.
TTCTAGATATACATGGGTTTACTTATTAGCTCACAAAAGTGAATCATGGTCTTACTATTTTAAATACTCCAGGTCTGTAGAAAATCATAGTGGACTTAAGATTAAAACTCTAAGATGTGATCATGGCCGTGAGTTTGAAAATCATGAATTTGAATCACATTACTCACATAATGGCTATATTCATAACTTTTCTGCTCCTAGGACACCTCATCAGATTGGTGTAGTAGAAATAAAAAATTGAACCCTTCAAGAAATAACTAGAACCATGCTTAATGAATATGACCTGCCTATTTACTTTTCGGCTAAATCTGTGAATACAACTAGCTATATTATTAATATAGGCTTAATTAGACCAGCTCATGAGAAGACCCCATATGAACATTGGAACAATAGAAACCCCAATGTTAGTTACTTTAGAGTCTTTGGCTATAAAGTCATCATTCGTAATACAAAAGATAATTTTGATAAATTTTCTTCTAAGAGTGATGAAGGAATCTTTCCAGGAAATTCTTTAACCAGAAAATCTTATAGAGTTTTCAATAAAAGAACCAAGTGTGTGGAAGAATCTATTCACATCATGTTTGATGAAACTGATCCACATGACCTTAAAACCTCTCTTGAAAGTCTTGAAGAAGATTTATCTGTTCTAGACTTTAATGAAAAAATCTAAAGAACATGCTATATAGAGAACCAGCTCTGGACTTATTCCAGAATCTGCTCATAATGAACCTGAACGTAGAGAAGTACCTGAAATTTCAACCCTACCTTTACTAGATCAACTAGAATTCCAAAGAATCATCCATTAGATGTTGTTTTAGGAAATCATGATAGAGGGACATAGACTAGAGGTTCTCTTATAAATTTGGTTGAACAACAATCCTTCTTGTCACAACCTAAACCTAAAAACACTGATGATGCTATTAATGATGAATTATGGGTAATTTTTATGCAAGAAGAACTCAATAAGTTTCAAAGAAATAAATTTTGGAATCTTGTTGAAAGACCTAAGGACACTTTCACCATAGGCACTAAATGGGTATTTAAAAATAAAGTAGATGAATCTGGAAACATGGTTAGAAATAATGATAGGCTAGTTGCACAAGGCTACAGTCAAGAAGAAGGAATTGAGTATGAGGAGAATTTTCCTCCAGTAGCCAGATTATAATTTATTATGGTTTTACTTGCTTATGATGCACATCTAAATATCAAACTATATCAAATGGATGTCAAGAGTGAATTCTTAAATGGATATATTACTGAGGATGTTTTTGTTGAATAGCCATCTGGATTTACAAACCGTCATTTTCCATATCATATTTCCGAATTATCAAAAGCTTTATATGGTTTAATGCAACCTCCAAGAGCTTGGTATGATAGATTATGTACTTTTATAATTTCCTAAGGTTTTACAAAAGGTATAGTTGATCCTAATATTTTTATAAAACGTATTTCTAAATATGTTTTAGTTGTACAAATTTATGTAGATGATATTATTTTTGGATCTTCAAGAAATTCGCTATGTACTGATTTTTCTAAAATGATGCAAAATGAATTTGAAATGAGTTTAATGGGTGAACTAAAAATCATTCATGGATATCAAATATTTCAAAATGATGATGGAATTATTTTAACTCAAATTAAATGTACTATAGATATTTTAAAACGTTTTGGATTAGACAGCACAAAGAGTAGTGACACTCCCATGAGTACCACATGTAAGTTGGATCTTGATGAAGACGGTAAATCTGTTGATCAAACCAATTATGGAGGAATGATTGGATGTTTAATCTACCTGACTTCTAGTCGTCCAGATATTATTTTTATTGTGTGTATGTGTGCTCGTTTTCAAGCAATCCCTAAAGAGTCACATTTTAATGCTATAAATTGAATTTTCAAATACATCAAGCATACTCCCAATTTAGGACTGTTCTATCCCAATGGAAAATCATTTGAATTATTTAGTTATTCTGATGTTGATTTTGCTGGATTTAATTTAGATAAAAAGCACCTTTGGAACATGTCACCTTTTAGGAAAGTCACTAGTATCATGGTGTAGTATGAAATAATATTTTGTTGCATTATCTACTACAGAAGCAGAATACATAGCTGATGGAAGTTGTTGTGCACAAATTTTGTGGATGAAACACACATTATTAGACTATGGATATCAATTCAGACATGTCCCAATAAATTTTGACAACAAAAGTGCTATTAATATTTCTAAGAATCATGTTTCTCATTCTAGGACAAAACATATTGATGTAAGACATCACTTTATGAGGGATCATTATCAAAAAGGTGATATCACTTAGGAATTCATTGGTACTGAATATCAACTTGTTGATATATTTACTAAACCATTAAATTCTGAAATATTATACTACATCAGACATGATCTTGGAAGGATTAATAATAAATAGATATCTTTTTGATCTTAATGTTTAATACTTTACTGTATTTTACTTTACGGTTTAATACTTACTATTTTATGGTTACTGTATTATGTTCGAGGTCTCACCATTAATACCTTATGCTCACGGTCTATCAGCTCACTCTCTCACCATGACGACCACCAATTGTCTCAACGTGATGACTGGTTTTCATCACACCGTAATGCCTACTCACGGTCTCACCATGAAGATTATTTATACTTTTATTTTAACATGTATCGCGGTAATTTTTATTTCACCTCTATATGATTTCACATATTAGTTTTATGACTTTTGACATTCCCAAATGATAAAACATAAGGTTTTAATTCGATTCCTTTCTTGAACTCTCTCCTGAACCTTCTCATTCTTTAAAACCTTTTCCTTTCTCACCCGAACCTTCAGTGAATGCCAAAGAAGAAGCATCCATCTCCACCCTCGTCTGAGAAGCACCGCTCTACGAAATCGAAGAAGATACTGAGGATATCTCTTAAAGGAACTCTAAACCCAAATTTGTTAAGACGTACTGTTGAAACTGAAAAAGAGATTTTCCCTGAGTCGTTTCTGTCTAGAATGTCGTTAGTTTTGGATGTTTTAAGAGAACAAGGATGGCTTGAATGGTTCTCTGTACAAAATAGACTAATTTACCCGAGGCCGGTATCTCAATTCTATCAGTATGTGAAGTTTTCCTTTGAGTTTAGAGAAAGCATTATGGTGACAAGCTGGATAAATGGACAGAAGTGTTCTTTCTCTTCGAGTATGTGGGCTGGATGCCTAAGGATTTCTCATGAAGGAGTGTGTAAAGACAACCAAAAAGAACCTACCCCATTATCTGGTATTTTCGATCTATAAAATGCCTTGGAAATTCTAACCGGTAATGGAACCAAGCGGTGGGATATTGTTGCAGAGTTAGATGGAGAATCTGGACTTCTATTCAAATTTTCTCAAAATTTTATCATTTCGAGAAATGGGTATTTTAATAGAATGAAGTATCAGGATGTGTTCATGATTCAGCTGTTGAAGAATGGCCATAAGATCAATCCTTTAAAGTATGTAATTAACCATATCTGTGAGCTGATTAAAGTCACTTCCAAATCCCCCTCCTTATTTTACTCAAGGATGATTTCAGCCATTCTAGTAGAAAAAGGAATGGTTGGACTGACTGAAGAATAGATAGAGGACATTGATTTCTGCATATCCATTCCTATCATCATAAGGATGAAGATTATCTGGAACCCCTGGAAGAAGAAATATGTTGAGGATAATGATCAATTGTATAAAAATTTTAATCCTATTGATTATCCAAGAAGGCCTAAAAATCTAGATGATCCTCGTTTGGAACCAGATGAAGTGGCAGAGTACTCAGAAGAAGAAGAAGAGGAAGTGTTAGCTGAATTATCACTTAGAGAAGAAGCTGGAATATCTCCACTAGAAACAGCTCCTGTTGAAAAAGAAAGGAATGTTGTCCCTACTGTTATCCCTACTGAAATACCTCAAGGAGAGGATGTTGATGTTGGTTTGAGAGAAGAGGATGATACTTCTTCTAGTGAGGATGTCAATCCAGAAACTCAGCCTATGGCTGCAAGAAAATTATTTCGTCCTGATTTAGAACAGAAATCAAGGGTAGAGACAGATCCTGTTGAAGAGGATCTCCCTGTTGAGAAAGAATCAAATATGGAATCACAATCAGTGGAACAATCAGTTACTGAGATAATTCCCTCTAGTGAAGAGAGGAAGGAAATTTCCTTTCAGTTGGCAAGGAAAGAGTTTGCTAAAGAGATTAGAGATGACCTTGTGGATCTTAACCATGTTGCTGAGCCTATATTTTTGGATGTGGAAGCACAATTTGAGGGGGAGGAACCTCAAAACAATGAGATTATAGAAGCTGTATCTACTGAAGCTTCTCAACCTACTGTCTCGTACTATGTGTACACCCGATATGTTTTCCCAAGCTTTTATGATGTGAATGAGCCAGAGAAAGTGACTAAAACTGGAATGGATCTCTCTTCTATGTTTCAACTGAAGTATTTAGCTCATCCAGAACCAGAACCAAATCCCCAACCTCAATCTGAATTAGAATATGAGTCTGAAGATGAGTCTGAACCACAACAAGAACCATCTCGTTAACCTATACATGTACCCTTACCCAAGCAACTCTCCTTTTTGACTAATGATGAACTGAAATTTTTTGGAAAAAACTTTGTTAGCTGGAGTTGAGAAAATCTTATCCACTCAACCTCGTCTAGTGACTCAGTTAAGTCAATAATATGCATCAATTCTCTTGGAAAATATTATATTGCATATTCAACCAAAGATCATCTGAGAAATTCAAGAAGTCGGAGTAGAAAATAAGATGTTGAGTGCGGATGTTGCAAACCTGAATAGCATGGTAGCAAACTTGCAGAATGAGTTGTCTTTGAGATCAGAGCATGATCCTATTTCTGCCCCAGCACCTGTTGCTGCTTCTCCTGAGCTTTCTGATTCCATCCTTGCTAGATTGTGTCTCAAGTTCATCCATATCTACATTCTTTTGATTAGATTATTGGAAAAAGGAACACAAAAATGCTAGAATTGATGAGGGAGCTTGCGGAAAATATGAATAAGATTATAGATGAATACACTGGATGTCTGCAAAAGGTTCTGAAACAGCTCAATGTTCTAACTGAAGCTGTCAAGGCTTCTCCTGCTTCTGGTCAGACCTCTACACCTTCTTTGGATGATTTATTGCTGAGATCCATAATCAAGGAAGAACATCAAAATACCCTCAGTGTCTTGGATCTGTGTTCTTTGTCAGATGTGGATAAGAACAACGATCGAGCATTGGACTTGTTTAGGTTTCATTCAAAGATCTCCAATGATTCTCAATAGGAGATCACCAAGAAAATAGATATTTATCTCACCCAGATTTTCTCCAAAAGTGATATGACAGATCGCTTTAGATATCTTGTGGAAAACATTAAAATCTCTCCAGTAACTCAATCTTTTAAAGCTCATGTTCAGAAGCTTATAGTGTTCACCAGATTGTTGGACAAATTCATGGAGAATAAGGACGATTTTGAAAAGGCTATGTAATATGGTGGGGAAATCATTACGGATTTCATCAATATTTTGAAGCCATATATTCCTGTGCAGAGTACTGCTACAGTTGCTCCAGCTGTTGCACCCCTTTGACCTAGTCTACATACCTTAGCCTCAACTGCCATGTCAGTTAGCCAAGATCTTTCTCAGATCTGGACAGTTATTCTTGACCAACCACACCCTAGATCTTATAATGTTCCTACATTGGCTCCATCTATTTTTTGTTGGTCTACCCTTACCCTCTTTATCTACCACATCTATGCCTTCTTCTACTTCAACACAATCTCCTGCTGCTGATAAAGGAAAGAAAAAGGTGGATACCTGAAGCGTCCAGGAACTGTTTTCTTTTTGATGGGATGTCATTTCTTGTTTAATGTTTCTATTTCTCTTGAATGTTCTATTCTGAACCCTTTTTAATGAAAAATGAAGAGTTTCATTTGATTTTATCTACTTTTTGATAATCCCAAAAGGGGGAGGAAAACTACAATTATAAAATGGGGAGAAAAACTAAAAGTGTCAGTACTATAATGAGATATGTTATTATCGAATCTATTATTCTCTAATTTTTTCTTATTATACTATGCTAGTTTCTTTAATATTACATTTAATTTATATTTTGACTATATATGATTTGTGATCATCAAAAGGGGGATATTTTTGGACTCCTCATGTATTATTCATGTTTTAATGATCACAAATCCTATTATTGTTAATCAATCTCAATAAAAACCACACATCATGTTTTAATGATAGAAAGTCTTATTGATTATTTACAACTCTTATACATGATCACAAATCTCACATATGTTATCAAGCCATTATATTTATGATTCATGTTCTTTTACTCTCTACTGGTTAAACTTAATCTATATTATGTATATTACTATCAAAGTCTAAATAGAAATATTTGTTTATGTATGGAGTCACTTTGACCCAGACACCGTGAAGGACACATAGTTACCCAGACACCGTGAAGGACTCACTGTGACCGAGACACCATGACCCAGACACCGTGAAAGACTCACCGAGACCCAGACACCGTGACCCAGACACCGTGAAGGAATCACAGTGACCGAGACACTATGATCTAGACATCGTGACATGTACATACCGTTAAGTGCATACCGTGAATCATATACTGTGAATCACATACCGTGACCACTGACCATGAAGACAATACCGTGAAGAAGAAACCGTTTACATAATCATTATGACACTATTTCCTAACTTTTTGTCAATATTATTTAAATAATACTAACTGTCATATTTGATGTTTTTAATGCAATTAATGTTATTTAATGACAGTTGTTGGCATGTCAGGAAATTGTATCTTGTACCTATGAAAAGGGAATCATTCCTACTACCCGAACTCGTGGAATATAAGGAAGATTGAGATGTAGTACACAAAAAGTGCATCAAGTGCAACTGTGATGATACAATAAGAAGAACTTACATACATTCAAGAACATTGTGCGGAACAAGAAGAACAATCCTGAGCAATAAAGAGATTGCAATACTTTAAAATAACACTCATGAGTGCAATCCAACACTACTGAAGAACACACGACGAATCATGAGATCATTTTCACTCCTGTAGAACAAAAGCTGAACAACAACACTATGTTTTTCAACAAAAAATCAGAGAAGGACTCAGAAGCATTCCTACTGAATCCAACGAGTCCAGAGCTGCATTGCTAATCACTAGAGCTTTCAAAACTCTTATTTATCTTCTCTAAGTGATTTTTTTTATTTACTTTCGAGCAGTGTGGTGTACCTTGTATATCTTACACACACACTATCTCCTGAACTGAACTGGTGGATATCCGAATCCTCACTCCAAAACTCTTAACTCTTGTTTACCCACGTCAACTATGGAAGAGGTCCTTGTGTGGCCTAGTCTTTGTTTTTTTTTTCACGAAGAACAGTGGTAGAGGTTCCTACGTGGCCGGGATAGTTTTGTAAACTGTTGTTAGCCCCGATCCATTGTGTGGATCAAATTTATATAAATTTGTGAGTACTACGTCTCAGCTTGAGACTGAACCTATTGTTATATCTGACGTGCATCTTTAGATTAAGTTTAAAGTATACTATATATATATATTATATTCCGCTGCATTTACTTTGAAATACAAAACTATTTTAAAGTTACTTTGATAGTTAAATCATCATGTGTTTATACTTATTGTAAATCAGTAGGTTAGTTTCAGAAGATAGTTTAATATTGTGGTTAAATTAACTGAGACCTAATCAATCTTTGAGAAGCTAAGTGATCATCTACAATCTGTATAAATTCACTACAGTTTAACATGTTTTATAAATTGGGGGATTTTAAATAGAAAATATTTTAACAGAAATTTTAATTGGAATTCAATTTACCCCCCCCCCCCTCTTGAGTATCCACTCCGACCAACAACATCAATATACTAGGATGAGGTGAGTTAATAAAAGTTGTTGGGAACTAAAATTGTCACCAAAAAGTTAGAAAATAAGGAAACCATTCAAATTGAATTTTAGTGATATCTAAAGTCAATTTAATTTTTTTTAAGACAATCATCATTTCTACATGGAGTTCATTGTTGGAGATATCATATTTCCCATCATATCTCAATAGAAGAAGATCATGACCTTTGGGATGAATTCAATGTTGAGCCATAGGTATATCTACCCCTTTGATATAGTGGACATTTTCAGAGTTACAGACTATCAACTAGTATATCAACCTACCATGTATTAAGTACTTGATGTATTCAACATATCCTTATTGGGGAAGTCCATAATTGATCCCTCGCATGTACTTAATTTACTGGTGGTATAGTACAAAAATGATATGTCTTGTGTGCAGCATCTGTTGATGTTATTGGACCATAAATATAATGTTTTATGAAGCAAGATGACATACCTGATCAATTTAATGTGGCGGAAACATAAGTATAAAGAGGAAATATGGGAACCAGGGGATTTAATAATGGTGAAGTACCCCCGCATGATTTCAACTTATAATGTAAATTTTTTTGAGGGTGTAATTTCATAAGGGGGAAGAATGTAAATACCCACAATTTTATAAATTGAATTAACCTTATCATAGTATAATTATAAATTATGAAACACATAAATCACATTTATAACAAAACAATAATCTAATTTTCATAAATTGAGAATGAAATATGTGGTTTCTATAGAAATTAATGAATTTACAATAATATAATTGTAACATGAACATTGGAATAGTAATTTTACCATTACAAATTGTTACCTAACCAATATAATAGTGACATCACCTATGAAAGTATAATAAAATATTGAAATCTTGTAAATTAATATATGTCATTTTTATATTTTGGAAAATTTATATAAATGTTTTAAAAATAATAAATTTTGTATTTGTATTTTTTGTGAAAAGTAAATATTTATTTAAAATTTAATAATTTTATACTGATTAAATGAATATTTATTATCTTGAAATAGATTCATATTTAAATATTTTATTGTCTTATAATTTTAATAAAATTTTTTGATACATATATTATTTTTTTGAAGTGTCATAATGCCAGATATAATTTTGAAATCAGTATTTTTTTAATAAAGGGTGATTTTAAATAAATACAAAATTTCACATATATTGAAAATTAATTTCAAAAAATTGACTTAATTTTGGAAATCTACACATTATAAAATGTTAAATGTTATTTTTTTTGAATTTTCAAAAATAATTGATTTTCTGGTGAATAGTGCAATATTTAAATATAGTGCATTTAACATTACAATAAAATAAATGAATATATGAGTCTTGGATGAGAAATGGATGGTGTAGCTGGACATTATCTAGTACTAATATTATGTATATAAAATAAATATTCAAAATAATCAACATTATTTGAAAACTTGATCCAATATAATAAACAAATGGAAAAAATAATAAATAACACCCCTCTCATCCCCTATAAATACTACCCCTCATGACATCTTCTACTCAAACCATATAAGCATGTTAAAATTATTATATATTTCAAAATTACTCTCCCAAAACAAATTCCCCATGTCTTGGTCTATCTAGTATCATTGACTGTCCTTTTTCAACTGCCTTTAGGAGGATCCCAAGGAGACGACACTGATGTTGCAAAACCCTTCATCTTCCGCTTTTAATTTGCTTTATTTTATAATCCTAAATTAACATAACATATCCAAAGTATCCTGATAACTCCATTATCTTATATATAATATTTTTTTCATTTAATGGGATATCCAATATTAAGTCCATCTTCTCCTCTTTTTTTTCTAAAAATGAAAACATCTTCAACGAGGGGTCGATTAACTGCCTTTGTGGATGACAAGTTATTATTTTTAATTACCACTTTCATGGATGGTAATAATAGAATTTTTATGGTAAAAAATATTAAAATATTTGAACTAAAAAATATTGAATAATCATTAACCAGTATATGAATAAATTTTTAAATAAATTGATATTAATTCTTGATGGGATTTAAAATCTCAATATTAAAATAATATTTTTTTTCATAAATTGATTATCTATTGAATCATCGTTGTGTAAAAAAATTATAAATGGTACCATATAAATATATGAATATAAATTAATATCATATCATACAATTTATTGAGTTTTTCATCCATTTGAAAAGAAATTTCATAATTATACCCAAATGAACCAAGCATGAAACCATGTAATGAACATACCCAAAATAATGAAATTAAACATTATAAGTCAAAGAATTGGCCATAAATCAACATTATAAAATACTAAAAAATTAAATACGTATAGAGGAGGTTACTAATTAATCAATTATTGGATTAAATTTAATTATCCAGAAAATTATATTTCAATATCATAACACAATTGAACATATGGTATGGGATTCCCTCTAAACCACCATTTTTCCATTGTGTTACACTTTCTCATCCTTACCCCAATTTAATTTTTATTCATTATTACGAAATCCCCCAAATTTGTTTCTATTATATACCAACCTTCTGTACCAAGCAACATTCTTATTTCTTTAATGTGGAAATACATGTTCTATAAGGTTCCTTTTCAATTCCTCTTGTTAGGAAAACTCAATTAAATGGAACACCCCAATTTCATACCCATTTTATAGAAAGATCCATAATCTATTTCAATCAACTATTATTTTCATGAAAATAACTCATTTAATCAAGATAAACTACCTTAGTTAATTTATGGTTTTATACAAACAATTATTCCATACTCTAGTTTAATGTCTCTTTAACATTTTCCCTTAAACCGCATCGAAATGGATAATTTATAATTTTTCTTAAACATGATATTTACATGTTTTCACTTAAGTAATAAAACATTTTTATTGATCATTGATGGATTTCCCTTATTAATTTCCATGTATGTTCTAAATCCAAACATTCATGGGAATCACTATGATATTCCCATTCATTAGGGCATATGATAGGATTATGATACCAATTTCCTTCTATTGGAGACCCTCATGTTTATCCATTATATTTTATTTTTCACGCGGAACACATTTTCATCAACATGTTATGATCAGTTCACCTAGATAGTGTTCCAATTCATTGGGTGTTGTTTATTATCATGAGACATCATATTGCGACATGGTGTTATGAAAATTCTTTTGAGGGACTTTTTCCACCATGTGAAATTGTCTTTGATGTTAGTCTTTAATCATTATTATCCATTGTGAAATGTTGTTGCAACATTTCTATACTTCCGTAATTATAATATACCATATTCCATATGTTATTATTTTATATGTTTATTCCTGTTCTATGTCAATTTATATCATCATGTTATTTATTCTTACTCATGTTCTATTCTATATTTAAATGATTATCAACTTATTAGTATTTTTACCTCATCCATTTTTACCATCTATTCCCCTGGTTTTTTTATGTAGATGTAAGATCTCAAAGTTTGTTAGGTTCTCATTATAGAAAATTAATATAAATATATTTTATTATATTTCTATTTTTTCATTTTTGTGATCATAATATTCAAAATAAACTATATTTTATGATCAATAGTCTATATTCGATGGTTAATTTTTCATAAATCATGAAACAATATTTTTAAAAGTATTGGTATTCTATAGGAAAGGAATATTATGTTTTCTATTTTTGGATTTAATCAATGATATTCTAGTTTAGTTAGATTTTCAATCCACTAATGGAGGATGAATATTGACAAAAACATGGGGGATATTAGATACTAATGGTTATAATTTTAGAAAATGAAGGGGATTACATTGATGTGGATTATTATTAGAGATCAAGATGTGGAATGGAACCCTATGTGTCAATGTTATGGAAGGAATACAAATATCACAGTTTTGATGGATGTGTGATTGAGTATGTCCACCAAGAAGTGTTATCATATCTCGGGGTGTATGGTTGACATGTCCTGATTATTTACCTGACATATCTTGAGTTTATTCTATACATGTCCTTGTTTCCTAAAGAATATTTCCAAAAAACCACATGATCTATTTTACCTTTATGGGGTAAATCACATCAATTTTATGGATGTTATAAATATATTTCATGATCAAGGATGACATTTCTTGAGGTTATTGCAATACATGGCCGATATTTCTAGAGGGATATATCTAACCTGAATGACACATATGGGTGGTTTCCACATGATATTAAAAGAAACCATGGAGGAATTTTCTAGACGACGTCACATGATGAAGGGAGACATGTCTAGAGGGTGTTACATGATCATAGTTAAAATTTATGGGGGGTGACGCATGATCGAGGATATCATGTCGGGAGGGACTCGCATGATCTAGCTAACATGTCTGGAGGGTGTTGCATGATCAAACATGACTTGAACGGAGGACATCACTGGATCTAAATGACTATTTAGGAGGACATTATGTGACATATATGAGATGCCCTAGTTTCATCATGTGACAAATATGACATTCCTTGGTGTGTCCACATAACATGGGTGGCATGAAACGGGGTTGTCACAAGATTTTCCTGGAAATTGTGGAAGACATCAAAATACATTATTGGAAAGCCTATATGAAGTCACATGATCTTCAAATCATTTAAAAAGGATATCACATGATCTATGTGGCATGGTGAGAGTGTGTTGGATGGCTTTTTTGACATGTCATGGTGTTTTTACATAATCTAGGTATCTCATGAGAAATACCTGAAGATTAGAATATCCAATTTTTCATAATTCATCCATATTATTCTATATTTATTCCATTATTTAATTCCTATATTCCTCTTGTTTTTTCAATTTTATTTTATTTTTTGTTTCATGTGACCCATTTGACATGCAGGGCCTCTTACACAAAATTTGGCTAACATGTTAGGATTCCTTCACATGGTCAATAAAGTGACCAGATGAAGAACATATTCAAGTCGTGTGACCCATTAGGTCATTCCCAAAGTCTATCGTAGTGTAATAAATTAGGATAACATGATCTTCCACTCCTATAATTCTGATCAGTAGCTCTTATCATCATCATTATGTAGGTTCAGTCGGTCCCCTTTTTTCCATTGATGGAGGTACATATAGACCTCTCCACCCAGGTCATACACTTACACACAAAATGAGTATCTAGAAAATATTTTTTGGAGTTAGTGGATAGATTATTTAATCATTTGGTATACATGATATTTCCCCAAGTCATATGGGGGTGTTTCCAAATATTTATAAACAGATAGATTTTCCCTCCATCTCCACATTTATTGGACCTTAGTGGATTGAAAGGAATTATATAAACTATACTACTATGTAAAATGTTGTATATAATGTCATACCATCATTCCTAGGATTCATTACACGATCCTAATACTTGATAAAATGATTTTTTTGTGATTTATAGTGCCTGGTTTGGGGTAATTCCTGATACTAAGATGGCTTGTCAACAGAGTCGCCCAGAGATAAAGAAGACATGTCAAAGGGGGACCTTTCATGATCAATGATAATTTACTATGTTCTACGAATCCTTTCCCTGGAAGGATAATATATCCTCACCTAGTAAGAATATTCTTCCTTGTACCTTTTTTTATTTATTCTACAATGATATGAGATCCCCTACATTCATCTGTGTGTTTTCAAATACAATAACACTCTTTGTTTTTAATGTGTCAAATGACGAGAAATAGATCTTGCAGTGACATAGAAGAATTGTCTTAGAATACCTCATCTTCTTGTTTATGCAGATAGATGGGCATAAAAAGGTAATGATCATTTACAATACCCTTCACATGATGGAGGGGAAATGACAACAGGCTCTTGTACAATAAGGTGGACATATCACAAAGGACATTATAAGGTACTTAATGCATATTATTCTTTAACATGAAAAACAAAAATCTCATAAGGTCTAAACCTTTTTCATATTTTTACCGTTTATTATAAAAATATTATAGGATGGTTTTTATGTGCCTATCATTTGAAAAGTTACTTGATTAGAAGAGATATTCTAGAACCATCTTATGATCATTAACAATTCTCTATGTTTGTTTAAAATAACCGAAAGGTTTGTCAAGGGTGATTTATATAACAAATAGAAGATAATGTTTTCTTAATTAATCATTCTCTTGAAATTACATTGGTTATGAGATCTATTTCTCTTTTAATGGATATGTGATCCTCTTAGGTCAGTTTTTTTGTTTTAAAGAGAAAATAATACCCCTGATTTTGGTATTTCCTTGCATGTATATTTTGTATTCTCATTTTGTGGGATAAACAGTGATTTCAACCAATTGTCTATATTTTTTCATATAATATGTTTCATGATGAGTTTCTTTAGGGGTTATTTCATTTTTTGTGATATTATCCATTGAAATTATCCTATAATATATGTCCTTGGAATGTCTTGGGGAACGCTATGTGTCATGAGTGAACCACACCCCGTTGATCATAGATTTGGAAATGTGAGGTCTTATAGATGGTTTCTGTTATTGTATTTTAATAAATTGGTTTTAAATGAATATTTTTTAATTATTTTTATAATCATTAATGAGATAAGTTCTCATTGATTTGAAAGAGGTCATTATAAGATTTTTATGGATTTATGATCATCGGTTGGGATGGAGAGACTTGAAATTATTGGAGTATATTGGTTAATTGATAATTCTATGTTCATGTATCATCAATATTATTATATTATAATATGTTTCATGATGTGTGTGATATCACTATAGTTTTTAGGAAAAATAACTCCAACCTAATATTCAACATTCACCACGTGTATCTTTAAATAGTATTATGGTGAATCCGTTGTAGAATTACAATTGGTGGCCCTCCTAATGTATTTTCATTGTGGATAGAGTGATTTTTTAAAATATAAATATTGAATATTATTAAAATTTATTTTAAATTTATTAATTGAAATAAAATTTAATAGAATATTAATGAATTGATTACTATGTCTATAAAAAGAATTTCAATAATGGGAATGGTTAAATAAGGAAATTTTTATGGAATTTTTGAAAATGGACTAGTTTTCATATGATGGATTGTGATAAATATTATTATGGGTTTGAAAATGGGATTTTTCTCAAGATTCTATAAAATATTTAAGGTCTTGGAATGAAACCATTTTTTTCCATTTTTTCTTTTTTCATTGATTACACATTTTCCAAAATATGGCGTTGTTATTATTATTACTGTTTTCAATGGTATGTGGACTGTGTTGATCTATAATTATATATATTGTATTTTGAGCACAATGAGAACATGTCTTTTTCATAAAATTTATGGGTAGATCCAAATGTATTAGAAGGACCAATTCGAGGATCATGGTGGTTGTTTGGAAAGTCTTGATATACTGAACTACGTCATAAGAGATTAGTTTGTTAGTGATGAGTTGGTGTGTTATGTGATGGGTTATGGTCGTTGAATGAGTTGCATGGGTTGTTCTGGGAGATAGACCAATATGGGAGATGGATATTGATACCTGAACACTCAGTGAGTGGTAATACTTGGGTCTTAGTTTAACACCATGACATTTAAAAAGTAAAGTACGTTTGGTATCATATATTACACACAACACTGAGCCAAAACAAACCACAAAATATTAATATTTAAATATGATCATTGTAAAAATTCCTTATAATTAGTGTTTATGAATATTATAAATTAAAAAATATATATTATACTCATAATAGAGAAAATTTTAATTATTAATTATTATAAAATTAACACTTGAATTTTTTGTAGTCATTTTTTTCTTCCAAAATATGTTTTTTCAAATATTATTTTTATTGTTTTATTGAGAAAACTAATGAAATATTTTTGTATAATTTTAAAAAATTTATTTGATAAAAATAACGTATTTTTTGAAATAAAAAGATAAAATATTATATTTGATTGGATTTTTGGTTTTTTTAAGAAATATTGATTTTCTAGTGAACAGTGAAAAATAATAATTTTTATAGTAAACCATATTAGTTTGTTAGTGATGTAAAAAGATCCATTTTATAATATATATTTTGAGTAAAACAGATATATTATATTTAAAAAAAACAATTAAATGAATTTTAATAAATTTCATTGTTTAATTTTGTATAAAAACATGTTTATACTTAAAATTGATTTTTTCTATAAAAAAAATTTCCATTGTGTTTGGCAGTTTTATAATAAATTAATTTCCTGCACTTATGGGAATTGAAATTTGAATAACGGATATAACATATTGAACCAGGATATAAAAATAGGGAGAATATCTTCTAATAAATATAATAAATTTATGACCCTTAAACAAGGATAAATGTAAAACCCCATGACTTCATAGAACATTATCTCTTTAATGTAATTTAGTAGCCTATCTCGCAAGAAACACCGACATGGCTTGCGATATACACACGGTTGAGTTTCTATGAAAAATCACATTAGTATTTTTATTATTTAAATGATATATTTACTTATAAATAAAATATTGTAAAATGAATAGTAAAAAAATAAATTCTAAATGTTATTTATACTGTATTCACTTAAATAATACATATTTCCAATGAAATTTATAAGTTTGGTTAATATAGATATATATTTAAAAAAACAATTTTTGTAAAAGAGATACTTTTTATGTACTATAGTGAACAATAATTAATTTAATTTTAGACACTCCTGATAAATGAATTTGGTGAATAGACATCATTTTTTAATTAGGCATATAAAAATTATTTTAGGATTAATCTTAGGTATTTTTATGAAAATATTTAATTTCTTATGAATAGTGAAAAATACTACATTGTATATAAAAAATGAAATTTTCATTTAAATAATTAGTTTTAATTAAAAATTATTTAACATAAAAAAATACATAATACGTATATTATTTTAATTTAATTCATTGGAGTCATTTTATCATAAGATTAGATATACAATATTTTATTGTAAATTTTATCATTTTTACCCACCATCTAAGCACGTTTACAAATTTTCATAAAACAAAATTTTAACGCTTATGTGAACGGAATTTCGAAAATTTGACAGGAAAAATAGTCATTAGTAAGTATAATTTGGAATGATATGATGAAAATAATTTTTTGTGAATTGTAGCTTTTCAATTTTATTTACCGCAATTAAATGTAAATATAGCAATTAAAGGTAAAAATAATATTATAATAATATAAAATTACCCCAACACATGTCCCAATTCAATTGGATAAGTTAATTTCTACCAAAATCATCATTAGTATAAGAATTTAATAATTTTTTACCCTCCTTGATTATATTTGAAAATTTATTATATTTTATTTACAGAATAGTTAAAAGTGCTAAATACAAATATTAATCACTAAATCATTTTTAATATAGGGTTTTACAGGAGATAAATTCAACATTAAATATTTTTTATAATTCCAAAAAATTTGCCTAAATCATTGTATTTTATTGTTAATTTTTAGACATTATACAATCAAATTTATTTATGAGACAATGATGATGCAATAATTACCTTATTAAAAGAAGATAAAAATAATTGATATTATAAATATTTAAATTAATGTAAATTCAAAATTTTGATAACATACACTAATTCTATAGTTGAATATGACATTTTACAATTTATTCGTTATATTGTTTTCTATGTAATCGAGTGGTGATGACTTTAAGAGAAACAAAATACTAAATAGTGTCAAAATAGACATAAATGAGTTTTTAAAACAAATAGTATTTTATTAAATTATATAATAATCATGAAAACAAAATTTTCAGAAAAAATGAATTATATAATGTTATATATTAAATTTATAAACCACTTTATGTTTTTTAGGAATTTTATAGTAATTATATTAACCATGTATTATAAAAATACAAGAAGTCAAGGTAAAAGATAAACTAGTTAAATAAGTGTTAAATCTAAAACATATGGTTAATATGGTGACATAAACATGTATAAAACCAATTGGATGAGAGGATTTACAACCATCCCAACCTTATCCTAAAAATAAATCCATTTATATATATTAGAAATCTAAAATAATTTTATGATAAATAAATATTTCAATATTTTCATAAAGTGCCCTTCACCTCCCTTATAAAAGTGCACTTCCCCTTATCATAAATTCACACGTACAAAGACTTTTTCCTTAGAAAAAACCAACTAAATTCTTTCCCAACTACCATATATTAATCCTAGAGTCCTTTCTTTGATTTTAAATCCAATGGAAGGAGACCATTTGTTCAAATCAAATTGAAACACCCGAAGAATAGATAATTATTTTACCATCTCTTTTAATGTTCTTTTATTCTTCTAATTTAACATTGTCTATTATTTACATAATAAAATAATAAATCCAGTAACATAAACATTCTGAGATTTTAGTATAATTATGTTACAATCATATTCCTTATTCTATATATCCTATTAGTAATAATGTCACCATCTGTGCATACGTCTGGCTTACCGTCTCAACACTGTGGTGTAATATGTTATTCAAAATTATCATATTTTAATTGATATAATGATGAAAATTAGGTATATAAATAATTAAAATCACCTGATAATGTTTCTTTATAATTAATATAACATCCAATTCCATACCATTTTATCATTAAAGATATGATATCGTCGCTCATGCATAGGTACGACTTACCTTCTACATGACGGAATGAGATTCATTTCCATGTTCCCCATTCCATGAGAATCATAAAAATTTATACTATTAATAAGTATGTAATATATGAAAAAATAATTATATAGGAAATATGTGCTTGTGTGTGTGTGTGTTTGTGTATATACATATATCTCATTGACTTACTTCCATTCAATATGATATGAAAGTGGAAACATCATTTATGCGTACGTATAGCCAACCGTCTCCATAAACGGCGTATTCCATTTCATAAATCTATCTATTATACATATTTATATTCTGAATATATATGATATATAAATAGTTTTTTTATATTCTGGATGCAATTAATTCATGATATAAATTATACGATCAAGAATACCAAGTCAAAAGATATACAATAAAGAAAGTGATTATTACCCGAAATGTTACATTAACGTGGATATTATTATTAAAAGGGTTGTATAAAGTCCTAAATTAATTGTGTATGATATCATAAATATGAATATGGTTTTGGTATAATTTACTTACGTGGTCATTATATAAGAGGTTAAGTATACCATCGATCCGAGGAAAGTACATGGTAAGGGATAATTCCTCAATCTCATTATTATCGAAGTTTGTTTATGTGTAAGTATTTACTGTGAAATATTTTTCATCCATGTCCATGATTCATGAAAATGTTTTCAAAAGGAATATATTACATTTTTTTGGAAGGGAATCTTTAACTAGTTCATCATATAAATTTTTTAAATGATATGTTTTTCAAAATATTTTTAATTATTGTCCATGCTTTCAAAATGATTTTAAGGATTTATTTATATGGGCATGATTGTTTAAATATTTTAATTCATTTTAAATGTTTCAATGATTTACATGACACATTGATTCAAAATTAATTTTTAACAGACATCCTTTATAAATTGTGTGTGTTTTAAATGTTTTCATGAAAATTTGAAATTTCTCTCAATTATTTTTACATATCATTTCCAACTATGTAGACATCCATTATGGTATATTATTATTGTTTGAGGTTGATTTATTATATTATATTGAATGATTTCTCAGAGGTTTGACTGTGGATGTTCTATTATTATACCATTCATGGTTTATAGTTATTATCTTGACAATTTTTTTATTAGTTATAAAACAAAATATTATGTTATGCTTTCACCTTTTCATTTGTGGAATGCATTGGACATAGTAAGTGATGGGCAGTACCCATTGTACCCGTCGATGCATTCATAGGTCTCTTGAGAAAAACTAGTGTCTTAGCACAATTCCATGATAGAATATTTTTGTATTGTCTTGGAACAAGGCCTTGACTTAGTAGTTTTTATGTATAGCATTATGCATTCTGTTATTATGAAAATATTTTTTACATGTGATTATTATACCAGTAGAATATTCATCTTCTAGTTTATATGGTAATGTTTGATTTATTGTTTACATATTATGTTCATGTTTATGTTTAAAATGATTTTTTTATAATTATTTCCTTAAATGTTTATAGATTCCGTTAAATTATTTACTATTAGAAATTATATGTGCTCACCCCTCTCTCGTGTTTTATTATTCCTAGATGAAAAGAAGTGTATTGTGATTGATATAGAGGGTTATGCTATAGGAATAATGGAATTATCAAAGGAATATCAATGCTGTATTTTATGATAGAAACTATAATGTAATGTTCATGTATGTAATGTATTTTTAAGGTATGTTAAACCGATATGTCTTTTAGGACATTATCCCTCGTAATCATGCTAATATATTAAAATAATTCACTGGCTTCGGGCTTCAGGGTCGGGTATTTACAATAAATTTTCAAATTTAGGTGAAACATAATATGATAATGATGAAAAATGACCCTACAAGTTGCATTAATTTTATTATATGTTTATAAATCATACATAAGAATATAATATCTATTATATGAAATTTCTAATTTGTAAATGATTTTGACCATTTTAATATTTATGTGAAAGATAAAGACAAAATTGTTACTTTTAGTATATTAATATCTAGAATATTTTATGTTGGGGATTAATAAAACTTATGTTATATTATAAATATTAATATAAAATATAAAATATCTACTTTTTATCTGGGTAATTTATTTATCATTATTTCTGATAAAATAATGACATTAAATAATTGTTCAATGATGATAGAAAATTTATTTAATTAATAGAAAAATAAAATTAATCATTTTAAAAATAAAAAAAAAGTAATATTATTTGAAATATTTATTCTGTTCTATGATTATATATATATAATAGATTATTATTGTTTTAATTGATTATATTGAATTTTTTAATTGATTTGTTTAATGTCAAATTAAATGGATTGTGTTAAAATGAAATTAATGATATTTTATTAAAAAATATTTTATGAAATTTTTTATGATTTATAATATTATAATATTAAGAAAATATAATTTTATATTTTTTTAAACATAAAATATTGTCCAGTTATGGTTTTATTATATTATTAGAGTATCATTATTAACCCTTAATGTATTAAAAAAATATTATGGTAATTTCAAAAAGGTTAATAGGTGTTAAAATAAAAATATAAGGGTGAAACCATACCCAAAACATGACCAATTTTATTTTATGAGATTATTTGGACTTAAACTCATTTTTAATTGTAATTAAATCAATTATGATGCACTTGGGTATGAAAAAAAATCATATGGATGTAAGAATTTATGAAATTATAGAAATACCCTCACCTCAATTACAAAAGTAAGCATCCCCCTTCAATTCATTAGACCACATTGAGGCATATATAATCACCCAAAATACCCATTACTTTAACAAACATCATTATCCATGGGCGATTGGTTTTTTATTATCAAAAAGTCCAACCCAATTTCCTTTAATAAGAGATCAAAAGGAAGCCTATAGAAGAATAGATAATCAGCGTTATCCATTCCATCAGTTTATCTTCTTATTTTAAATCCTCTTAATGTGTTGTAAAAATCCTAAATTAACAACTTCAAAATCAAAAATATTTTTAAATTTTATTATTATAATGGTACAACCATATTAAATATATTTTCCACTCAATGACAATTGAAATAATCACTCATTTTTATGTACAACTTATCATCACCACATTATGGTGTAATTAATTTAATATAACCACTTTTCATTGATGGTTATAATTATGCAAATAATTTGTATATATAATATTTATGAAACATATATTATTTTGGCACATAATGTGTACAGTAATAAAGATATATTTAAGTAATATATATTATATTTATGACATAAGTATTATTCAAGAACTGTAATATCATATATTTATTCATACCATCCATTCTATTTGAAAATGATAATATCCCTTATGTGTACGAGTAGACAACCTCTTCCACAAAGAGTTGTGATCCATTTTACTTTGATACTTTACATGGATAGTAATAATTATATATGTAATGAAATTAAATAGTATATATGATAGAATAATGATTCTTTAAATAATAATTATTCATCACCTTTAATTTGTTCGATTCATCAAAATGTGAAAACATCGCTCCTTGGTACGTATAACCTACCATCTCCATAAATGGTCAAATTAACTTTTATTTCCCTATATATTAATGATTACTAAAAATATATTTAATAAATATATATGATTTTTATACCATAAATATAACTTTTAAGTTGATTTAACCATATTTATATTATAAGGTTCAATATTACACAATTAAAACATACTCGATAAACATAGTTATCACACAAAATAATGATCGTAATAAAAGATTTCTAAAAAACAAAAGATCAAATGTTATAAATGGATAATATGTGATATTATATATATCTATATTATATTTTATGTAATTTTAAAAAATTAAATTATTATATAAGAGGCTAAATCATTTTAAACTAAATAAAAACATGAAGTATGTGATTTCATCTCAAATTCCACTCAATGGAGACATATTTGGTAATATTAAACCCTTTAATTTATGTGTTGTATTTTTTAATTTCTCTTTATTTTAACATGAATAAAAATTTTTTAAGGATGAATAATTATTCAATTCATGTTTCACATTCAATATTGATGATTAAGATAAAATAATTTCAAATTTTTTTACTTGATCAAGTACATTTTAATTTCATATATATATTTTACAAAATGGAGTATAAAAATAATTTTTATTCAGAAAAATTATTTATAAATGATATTAAAAATTATAATTGACTTCTTTAAAGGTATGAAATTAATCATTCTCTTATTTATTTTAAAGGGTTAATTTTCCACATTCCTTGAATAAATTTAAAATAAATGTTTTAGAAACCTATATGGTGTCAATGGACATTCTTACCACCATAACCATTTTATGCCCTTTACGTTATTCTTCAAGTTTTCAATGTGTTAAAAAGGAAAATCATTAATACAATAAAACATTAAGTGTTTAATTTTCCTCTATTAATTGGAATAATTTATTATAATACATATTTTTTTATGCTCATCACTCATCTATTCAATAATATCATTGATATCATCATTTTTTTGAAAAAATTAATTTTTTGTGACTATTAAATTTACCTTTACCCTAAATATCAATTTTGGAAATAATAATTTCTTAATTCGTATACCATTTTGACATACGATGTTTTACTTTCAATGAAATTTTATTGACTGAGGATATATTTATATTTTTTATTCATTACTGAATACAAATATTTGTTAAAAAAGATTAGTTTTAATTAATTACATCAATCATTTAATATATGAGTAATAAATTATACATGCAGTAATGGTTGGGGACTAGAAATTTATAGAACCTCGATGCAGCGACATCTCTCAAGCTACCAAATAGTAATATAGCATTAAATATGTTTTGGGTGTATACCTACCATCGATTAAATTTTATTGTCATAATGATTTGATGGTATATATTTCATGACATAAGAGATCCTTCCATGAAATATCATTAACTTCCTCTATTGAAAATTTAGTTATTATTATCCATGAGAATTATATAATGATATTATTCATGGATTCATTTCATCTTCAATTCATGATTAAATAGAATGTGTTTTCACTTATTTACCTTACCATATGGATTATACCATATTGATTCATGATATCTTCCATTTTACAGAACCCTTACTGGGAATTTTAGCTAACCATTATTTTATATTTTAGGATATAAAGAAATATATTATTGGTAATATTGGGTGTCAAATATAGATTTATGCTATTTCTAATATATTTCCATTGAAATATAGGAAACATGTATAAATATTGCACTTCAAGACTAATATAATATTTATTCTTTGGGATGAAATTACATGAATCTATTTCAATTAAATAATGTAACCACATAATATAGTTTGCTGGACATGGGGATGTAACAGTTCGTGTCATAACATGTTTTGTAAAAACCATTTCTAATATATTGAGGAAGACATAGATTATGGGATATAACACTTTTACAATATTCTAGGATATTACAAAATACAATATGTTTATGATTAATATGAGTATTGATTATGATTTTTAGGTACTATAATGGATTAATTTTTCAATTTTTAAAATTTATTTTCAAGCAATATATTCAACATTAAGTATTTTGTGATTATATTTTGAGGCGATTTTAAACTACTATTACTTTTTAATAAGAATAATTTAATAAGGATTATATTCACTTATGTGTTAGTATATTATTTTTTATGTTATTTGTGGTTTATTAGATAATAGGATACAAATAATATTGATGGATAAATATTATTTCATTGACAAGGATATATTGCTGGAGATATTTATGGTCAATATAGGGATTAACATTCAATTCAGTATAAAAATTTGATTCATGATATTATAGTGAAGTTTAGTACATTATAATACTATCATTGTGATTATTGATATTTTCTAGGATGTTTCACTGTCATTAGATATATTTATTTCTTATGTTTAATGTGTGGAAAAATATATTAAATATAATGTAAGAAATAACTAAGGAGGTAATTATGTTCATTATTTTTAATGTTATTAATATAATATTCGTACTAGATTATTTCAATGTGGAATAATTTATGTGGATTTTTTTTGTCTTATTTGAGAAATTTTGTGGTAAAAAGTATTATTTCTATATATAATGGTTTATAAATTTTATATAACATATTTTCTTAGTGTTGAATTTTTTGATCTAGTCAAAATTTAATGATATGAGGAGTAACTTGTTGATCTTTTGTAGAAAATCTTATTTATTAGAATTTGTTTTTAGTGCATCACTCATTAAAAATTCATCCATTATACTCATTAGTCGATGAAAAATAATATATTGTTGTAATAAATATAAATTAAATTTTACCATTCATGTATTTATAATTTATTATGTTCACAATCTTTATGGTAAAAACATTCATCAAATCTAGTAAAAGGATTGTTAAATCATCATGATGGATTATGGTTCTTTGGTCATTAAATCTCTCATTATCCTTCACTTTCTAATAATCAATGACTCCTAAAATTATCTTCATAAATTAGGACATTATGTTTTTCCTCCATGTTTATATTTTCACATCCCACTAATTTTCTCTTATTTTAATACCTAATTATGTGTTATTCCAGATGACCAATTTTCTCTTTCCCCATTTCCAAGAGGATGTTTTATTGACACTT
This sequence comes from Viscum album, assembly GCA_963277665.1. NCBI lineage: Eukaryota > Viridiplantae > Streptophyta > Magnoliopsida > Santalales > Viscaceae > Viscum > Viscum album. The sequence continues at coordinate 901,830,540 of OY728165.1, read as the reverse complement.
TTTATGTTATGGGTTATCCACAATGAAATTTTCGAATTCAAAACCCTTCATTATCATAAATATTTTTAAAAATTCTATGAAATAGTTTACTTAAAATGGGAGAATGTAACACCTATATATTTTAAAAGAGCACTATGTTTCATTTCGTATATGACAGAAAACACTACTCTAAAATAAACCATAAAATATTTTTATTCAAAAATTATTTTTATAACATAATTATTGAATTAGTGTGTATAGATAATATAAACTATGTTATGAAATTTATGTTAAGTTCATACTCATAAAAAATCATTGATTTATTCTTATTAAAAAATCTAATTTTTATTGAGGTCATTTTATTCTTCAAATATATGCTATCTTTAAATGTGATTTTTCTTTCATTCAGTGAGAAAACTGTATAAATAATGTTTTCCACTTTTAGAAAATTTATTTTATAAAATTAACATATTTTTTTAAATTATCAAAAAAAATTAAATTAGGGTGCTTTTTGGTGGACTTTAAAAAAATATTTATTTTTTATTTATTAGTAAAGAAATAACTATTTATTGAAAACTATATATTTTTGTCCAGAATTAAAAACGGTAAAAAATATTTTAAAAGTTTATAAAAGTATAATTTTATATATTGTATTATAAATTACCCAAATATGTTCATCGTAGGTAATTTTATGGTTTAATTTTTTATAAAAAACATTTTTAAACTTCAAAATATTTTTTTCTAAAAAGACAGTCTTTTTTTTGTTTTGTGGTTTTACAATAAATTAAATTATACCACATCTAGCAATTGAAAATCAAATATTCCATTCTATTATTCAGAATCATGAGTTAAATTGTTTCTAAAAAATTTACATTTATTTCATGTTATTACGAATTGTAACCCTAAAAAATTTATGTCACCTCGGTAAGGGCGTGTTCAATAATTTAGGTTAAAAAAGTATGACAAGGACTAAAAAATTTCAATAATTCTTTCCATAATTTTATTTTATTATTATAAATAGTATATAAACATGAAAATCTATAATATATGTTCTTTTTCAATTTTTACATGATTTTTCCATTATAATTATTAATATAGAGATAAAGATAAAATTCCATTTTTCTTCTTTTCATTTCTATAATATATTATGATATGGATATATATATATATCTTATGATCGATGAGAAATAATAATTTTAAATATAATTTATTTATTTTTATCATTATAATTTATATATAATTTAAAGTGATAATATAATTACATTAAATTCTTGAATAACATAGACACAACCTTAATTTATTTAATAGAAAAATCAAATAAATTAAAAAAAATTATAAATGTAATATAATTTAAAAAAATTAATTTTATCCGGATTTTTTAGATAAATACAACTATTTAATACTGTTTAAAATGATTATATTCAAATTATCTATTTTAACTGATGTATTTAATGTCAACATAAATGAATTGTGTTAAAAATGACATTAAATATATTTTATAACAAATAATAAATTATTAAAAGATTAAAAAATTCATTAAAAATTATATGTAGAAAAAATAACGTAATATGGTTTTTAAAATAATCCACTATCGATTTAAGGGACGTTTTTTATTTTATAGTAGTGTTATTAACCCATTAATGGTAAAAATACATAACATTATGGTAATTGTATAAAGGGTTAATGAGGGTTAAAACTAAATTATACGAGAGAAAATATATGAAAAAATTGTAAAATTTTTATTTAATATGGGATTTATACATAAATACATCTCAGATTCTAAAAAATCTTTTTCGATCCAATTTTTTTTATGAAATTTAATTTACTTGAATTTAATACTTTAAGATGTTTCAAGAATACCCCTCACCTCAAATAAAAAAGGGTACCTCCCCTTTATATACATTACACCACTTTGATCTATATATCACTAAAAAACCCAACCCATTCATCTTTTAAACATCCTTATCCATTATATAGATATTTTTTAACATTCAAATGACCATCCCTATGTGCATTAATAAGAGATATATGAGAAGTCTACCGAAGAAGAGGTAATCGTCTTCACTGACCCTTTCATGTTTATTTGTTATTATACATCCTCTTAATGTTTTATACACATAATTAAAAAAATAACTCCAATATAATAAATATAAGTCTATTATATTCTTGTTATGTTACAAACATATTCCATCTGTTTTCCATCCAATTGAAAATATACCAAATCACTTTTGCGCACATACGACATAAAAGATCCTTAAAGCAGTGTAATTCCCATTTTTCACCACATTTCAGAGATTAATATAAATATTAAATATATATATATATATATATATATATGTTATATTTAAGAAATAAATACTATTATTTAACGATAATATTAAATATAAATTATTTCTTCCATTTAATTGGAAATAGATAAAGCCACTCATGCATATGTATACACTACCACCTCCAAGAAGTGATGTGATAAGTTTTTCATTTACACATTACATGGATTTTAATAAGGATTTAATTAGTTACTATATATTAAATTTATGACATAAATACATTTTTATGGAAATTATATCATTAATACCTTCTTACCTTCCAATCAGTTGGAATGTGAGTGCATCATTCGTGTGTATGTGTGGGCTACCACGTCCAAGAAGCGAGGTGATCCACATTTTATATAAACCTTACCTAGATGGTAATAATAACGGATTTAATGGATATATATTATATATATTATACAATAATGAGACTATAAAAATTATATTTTCTTAATATTTTATTCATTCAATCCATCAAAAAGTGAAAACAATGTTCTGACATATGTAGGACATACTCTCTCCCTGAACAATGTAATTAATTTTTCTATATATTTATTTAATTTATGGTTAAAAATATCTATTTTAGTACACTTGAATACCGGTTGTAACCCTTACTTGATTTTGATTATGGTTATAAAGTTTATGGATGATTATTGGGAAGCGCACGCTTTTCCTAACCGTGTGGAAAAACCATCCTCAATGGTTATCTTGAGGTAGAATCTCCTACAAGGATAGAGCATGGATATTAAGACCATGTTATGAATCTTTGAAGGGGTCTGCCTAGGTAGTAGCTAATGCACGGTTAGTGCATAGTTTGTCTAACCTTGGAAACTTACAGTGCAGATGGTTTATGTGAGATCCTAAAAAGGTTTATCTAACATATTTTGGCTTCTAAGTGTCTTTTTTTTTCTCCCAAGTGACCCTAACTAAGGATTTGTCTTCCATGAAGGTTGGAGAACCTCTACCATGAATTTGGGAGTCAATCAAAAGGTTTTCCTTGGTGAATCGAAGCATGATTCTTGAGGTATGTGATTGTTCTTCTTAGTTCGTCAACAGTTTCATAGATCTACATATATATACTTCTCATATTCTCTTGGTTTCTTATATATATTCTAATTACGGGTATATATTGGTGTGCTGATTCCAAATAGGATGATTTTTTGTCTTGATTTTTCTTGGAAAAGTGATATAAGGTAGGTTCTTAGAGAATTCACCCAATTTTCTTATTTTGTTCTTCATTCATTGGGGTCGTTGTCCAAACCATTGAGGTATGAGTATTATTTCATGACACCACATAGAAGAACTGATTTTCTTACTTTCAAATAGTATGTGTGGTGTTTAATTGATTTTAATTTTTTTTAAACCTGTTGGAATCCTTCTTTAGTGATGGTTGTAAAATCTGGAAAATTAGGGAATTTGAATTAGTTATTTGGATCTTAGTTCTAAAATGTTGATATTAAAAATTCTATTTTCCATGATCTATGATATAATATTGGGATTATATTTTTCAATAAAAGGGATAGTTTTATTTAAATTAAATGTTTCTTTTAAATTCATTGTGCTTTGGTTTTCAATAAAATTTCAAATTTATTAAAAAAATTAATTGTGGAAAAACGATGTTTTTTCATAAATGGTGTGGGTGTGATTTCATGGTTAATATGCCCTTATCAACGGATGAATAACATTGGGTTACAAGGTACATGAACTTAGATCGGGGTCATGTGTCATTGAGGCACAATGTAATTGGATGAGAGATCGCTCATGTGTATGGAATTTTCAAATGAAGCATGGATGTGTGGGTGTGTGGGGAAATATGGAATGGTTAGGCGAAATTATAATCAGAATTGTGTTATAATATTAGATTAGTTATTTTTATGGAAAAAAAATTTACAAGAAATTGGTTTCATTCATTTTTTTTTCACATGGTAATATATGGTTTTTGGAAATTGTTCATATTAGGTTAGAAACTGTTCTAGTAAATTGATTTATATAAACTATTTTATATAAATGTAGCATACATTTCTATCCTAGTGGTGTGAGTAGAGAATTCATTGGGGAAAACATAATGAGTATTATACTCACCCTTATTTTTTCACTATTGTTCTTTTTGCAGTTTCTATCATCCGAGATAGGGGAAAAGGTAACATTTCCCACTTTTGTAGGACAACCTACTGATGTTTGGGTTTTTTTTTGAGATTATGGATCTTGGAGCTAGTGGATGATTGTGTTTTATGGTCATTTAAGAGTATTGAGTTTTTTTATCAACTGTGTACTTGGATATTTGGTTGGTCTTTCACTATATCACACATAAATGAGGGTTTTAGATTCAAGAAGTAGTTGAGTTTTCTCTATTCTATTCCTGCATAATTTAGTGAAAGGACTATTGGTTTATTAATTTATTTCTGAAAGGGAAAATAAATCACCAATTTTATTTGAAACCCTTCATCTTTTACTTCTAGACTTTGGCATCTTGGATATGTCTCTTAAGGACATGTAATGAATCAGTATACTCTCAACTGAATGAGGATGAGCGGGCCATTACAAATGGTATCAGGATGGTCCTTCTTTTGCAGTACAACTGTTATAAACTTGTTTGGTCCTTTCCAAACAAGTAGTCATAATAGTTCTTGGTGTTGGAGTTGAAATATCTTCTTATCTAGTATTTGGGTTGAAATATTAGATAGGTTTAGGATTGAAAGAACATGAAATGCTTATAACAATAGGACATAACTATCCCTTTTACGTTGAACATCAAGTTAATAGGGATTTGGGTATATAAATTTTTTTGGCACATATCCATGATTTAGGAATCTCATTGTCATGGGTTTAGCCAATGATATGAGAATTACATGCATTGTGGAGAAATTTATTCCCACGAGGAGGGCATACATCATTTCCAAGAATGATTTATGTTGTGAAAAAATTTTGATTTTCTTAATAGTATGAATTTTTTTTAAATGAATTATTTTGAAAAAGGAAATGCCTTTGATAGTTCCAAAATGGATTAATTTTTAAAAATAATGTGGAATGTTTTCAAAAAAAATTGAACATGGAAAAAAGTTGTTTCTGGGAAAAATGTTTTGATAGTTGATGTGACATAATTGGAAACACTAAGCCATCAGTGTCTAGAGAGTGAGATTGATATAGTTTGATGTTGGTTTAGAAAAAATAACTAGGTCGACATCATTGAAACTAACATGAGGATGTAGCGGAGAATGTGGTTGCACATGAACCACAGGTGAACCAAGAGTTGGATCAGAGTATTGTACAAGCCTTTCAAGCTATGGATATGAGGAACTATAGGAATGAGCCAAGGTATATGGACCAAACCATTCAGTTCATGATGTATAATCCACATAACATTCATGGTGATGCTAAACCCGAGAAGGATGCGGTGTGGCTAGATAAGATGAATCATAACATCGATTTAATCTGCACACTAGGAGAGGTAAAGTTCAATATGGAATCAAATAGGATCGATGATATTGTATTATAGTGGTGGTATTTAGCGGTGTATGCTAAATTTAAGGAAGATAATTCATGGGAATATTTTTAGGAATTTTTCAATAAACAATTCGATCTTCAGACGTTCAATATCTAGAAAACAACAAAATTCTTCATCATGATACAAGAGAGTGTCATTGTTGTAGAGTATGCGGCTAAATTCATTAATTTAGTAGACTATTCAACAAAAGTTTTTCATGTTCACCCTTGAAGGAACACATTTATTTATCGGGGATATAGTAGGTGATTTGATCGATGATCATGGTGTTTTGTGCCACAGATTATAAAGAGATGGTGAGAATAGAAACAGTGGATAAACATGATATGTCAAGAACTGTGGGAGGAGGGAAGGTAATTCCTATTGGAAATTGTGCGAACTCAACAGGTGGGAACAAGAAGAAAAGGGTCACCTATTTCCAAGGTGGAATTGGAAATCAGAATATGATGACTAGTTTAGTGAACCATTATCCACGACCCTAGTGAAAATAGGGTTGTTTTAAATGTGGTTCTCTAGACCACATAAAGCCAGTGTATGGCTCAACCTAGAGAATTCCATAATTATAAGAAGATGGGGCATGTTCAATGATATTTTTCACAGTTCTCTAAGGTCAGTTTCTTGATACACTTCTTAGGTGTTGCATGCATCTTAATCTTTGACAGGATAAGGACATCTGGATCAATCTCATTAGTAGAGCAGAGATAGACATGGTGATTATAGAAATACAATGACTCCACAACTAGGTAAATCTCTACAAGGTAACAAGGAGAAATTTGTTATGACTATAGAATTATACAGATTGGAGTAAATGATTTTCGATGATGAGGATAGACCATGTATGATGAGAGGTGTAATTATTTTGAATTCTACCCTTATGCTTGTGCTCTATGATATAGTTGCATAGCATTATTTCATTGCTTCTATGGCTATTTATTTTATATGATTAAACTTGTTAATTATGACTTCTGGTAAAACTAATAAATCAACTTAGGGATCGAGAATCTGAAGCCATTGTTTTTAGAGAATGTTCTATAATGGTGGAGGGAGATCAGTTTAAATGGGACTTCTTAGTCATAAACATGGATTTTTATGACGTAATCCTAAATATGGATTGGTTGACAATGTTCATGATTAACATCGATTGTAATAGGAGAACAGTTAGTTACATGATAGTGGACATCATTGGACATCTCTTTCGAGGAGATAAGATGATAATGGAAGTTGAAAAGATATTGTTAAAACCACTAGTGTGAATGGTCACTTATCAGTTGTTGGTGTTGAATTTGGATTCAACAGATGAGATTGAGGAAAATAGTATTCCAGCAGTTATAAATCAATTTTCAGATGATTTTCTCAAAAACATCTTAGGGTTACCACATATAAGGGAAATGGATTTAATGATTTATCTCCTTCGTTGGAGATATCCTATTTCCATTCCTTTTTATAGGATGGAACCAAGAGAGTTACAAGAATATAATGTGTAGGTGGAGAAGCTATAAATAAAGGGTTTCATTTAAACATGAATGTTTCTCTAGGTAGCACCTTTCTTATTCATGGGGAAAGCATATATAACTCTACAGATATGTGTTGATTATCCTATTATTAACCAAGTTATGATAAAGAGAGTATATCTTCTTCCACTCATTGATGATCTGTTTGATCAATTAAGGAAAGCTCAATGGTTCTGTAAAATTGAATTGCACTATGGATATCAACAATTGAGTGTTTGGAGGGATGATATTCACAAGACAGCTTCTAGAACTATATAATTCCACTAAAAATATGGGTTGTGCCTTTCGGTCTAACGAATTCACCTGTGATCTTCATGGATTTGATGAATCAGAGTTTTCAGTTATTTCTATATTATATTGTTGTTGTGTTAATGGACAACATCGTTTTGTTCTCAAATACAGGGGCATACCACGAGGAGGACATGAAAACAACATTACAATTCTTGGGAGATCACTATTTATATGCCAAATTAGCAATGTGTGATTTTTGGATAGAAGAAGTACGTTTTAGTAGACATATCATTTCAGAAGAATGTGTTTCTGTTGATCCTGAAAAGATAGAATTTGTTATCTAATACCAACCACTGAAGAATGTCTTTGATATGTGATGTTTTCATAGTCTATCTTATTAGTACTGATACTTTTTATGTGATTTCTCATGACTAGATTCACCAATGATAGTTATGATAAAGAAGAATGATCAATTCAAATGGACAGAGGAATGAACGGAGTCTTTCCAAGAGCTAAATTTTCAGATTATATTGGAACCTATCATGATTTTAACATAATATTGATAGGGGTATGTGAATAACTATGATGATTTAGTATTAGGGTTGGGTTCTGTTCTCATGCAACGAGACCATTTAGTTGATTATGGTCAAGGCCATAGAGGTTATATGTGAATAATTACCCAACACATGCTTTGATGTAAGTTGCAGCCATCCATGCTTTGAAAACATGGAGAAATGACATATTTGGTGAGAAATTAACTGTGTTCCAAAATTATAAAATCATGAAACACAAATTCTCACAGTCATATTTGAATCTATTGAAAATGAGATGGATGGAGTATATCTAGATTTTTGACATTGAATTTAAGTATAAACAAAGAAAATGGAATTCAGTGACACATGCATAAAGTGGAAATTATTATTCTATGTTGGAATAAGAAGCTTTAGATGAATGGAAGATGATGTCAGACTTTGTCGACAAGAATGAGGAATGTGAAGACCGAGGTGATGTTTCTTTTTTATTTTCATCTATGCTTGTTACTAATTTGGTAAATACAATCAATGACGCACAAACATCTGATGCAGAATGTCTGGTTATGAGTTCAAAACTCAATGGTGGAGAGACTAATAAAGGATGGAAACATGATGGGAGTTTTGTTTTGTCCTTTAAAGATCGAATGGTTGTACCAATGGATTTTCATGACGAACGCATTCACGCTCACCACTATTCGAGATGGGTTATACATCTAGGTACATAGAAGATGTGTAGGAATTAGAGGAGAAGACTTGGTGGAGTAGCATGAAATGGAAGGTGTACAAGTTTAACTCAATGAGAAAAACATGTTAGGAAGTTAATGAATAGAATCAGATACCTGTAGGTATGTTATAGTCTTTATCTATACTAGTGTGAAACTGGTAGGATTTAGCAATGGATTTTGTTATAGGTCTTCCAAAAATGATTCAGAAAAACGATGCCACATGGGGGATATTGGATCGTCGTACCATATCGGCCCATTACATCCACATTCATGAAACACATTCTATGGATTATCTACCAGTTTCAATCTTCTCTGATAGGGATCCGAGGATCATGTATAATTTTTGAAATCCTTACTCCATTCCATTGTGACTCAGTTGAATATAAGCATGACATATCATCCTTAGACAAATGGGCAGTATGAGCAGACAATAAAAACATTGGAAGTAATGTTGTTGGGTTGTGTAATGGATTTTGGAGGCTCATGTGAGGAGAATATACATGTGGTGTACTTACTATAAAATAAATGAAATCAGGCCTCAATACATATGGCTATGTCTGAAGTATTGTATGGGTTCCTCTGTCGTTCTCCACTATATTGGGTGGAAATGGGAGAGTCTTCACTAGTAAGGATGATCCTTGTCCATGAAAAAATGGAGTAGATATAGTTTATTAGAATGATGATGGAGATGGCTCAGATTTATCATAAATCTTATGCAGATAATTGATGAAGGCATGTTTCATTTCCCATGAATGATCATGTTTGTTTGGGGATCTCTACAAGATATTGTCATCGTCATTTTGGGAAGTAGGTAAAGTTTGTTCATAGATACATTGACCCTTTCAATATACTATAACTGGTTATAGAGGTGGCATATAGGATAAAATTACCACTGGAGTTGAGTTCGGTGCATAATTTGTTCCATGTATCTTAGTTGAAAAAGAATCAGCCTGACCCTAATCATTTGATCAGATGGGATCACTTAGACCTAGATCCATATGCTTCATTGGTACGTAACACGATGAGGATTGTGCACATGCAAGAAAAAGTATTTTTTGGAAAATTAATTGGTCTAGTGTGGGTATTATGGTAGCATGGTCATAGACAGGAAGAGACATGGGAACGCGAGAACAAGATGAAAGAGAAATGGTTGGAACTCTTATAGCTTGGTGAGGGTTGTCTACTTTCCTTGGATGGGAAGACCAATGGTTGGAGAATATTGAAATCCCAATTCCTAGAATGTTATCCTTATCTGATGTTTTTTATGTTTATAATGTTTATGGATGATGGATGGGTTGTTTGGGAGATTTTTTTATGTGTTTTTGGGGGAAAATGGATGGCGCATGGGAGGTACACGGTTTGCCTAACCATCCGGCCAAACCCAACTCAATAGTTCTCTTGAGGATAAATCTCTAGCATGGTTTTAGCACATTTAGGGAGATTGTGTGAGGAAGTTGTATGAGGCTCTGCCTAGGCAATAGGTAATTCATAGTTACAAAACATTTTGTCTTATAGTGTGAAATAACTAGGTGCATGATTTACGTGAGGTCCTGGAAAAGTGGTTCTCATTCAATTTTTCCTCTAAGATGCTCATTTTTTCTACTAAGAGGCCATAACTCGATATTTCTCTTCCATGATTGTACGAGAACCACTCCCAAGCATTTTGGAGTAAATTTGAAGGCTTTCCAATGTGAATCAATGACCAATTATTGAGGTATGTGATCATTATTCTTTGTTCATGTTTGGTTTCATAGATCTACATTTATCTACATCTCTAATTCTCTTGGTTTCATAGATATACACCCATTGTGGGAAGATATAGGTGTGTGTATAAAAAATATGATGAAATTTTATCTTGATCTTCGTTGGTCATAGTGGATACTCAAGAGGGGGGGGGGGAGGGGTGAATTGAGTTCCTATAAAAATTTCTGTTAAAATTATTTCCCTTAAAATCCCCCAATTTAAAAACAAAGTAAAACTGTAGTGAATCTATACAGAGTGTAAATGTTCAATAAGTTTCTCAAATATTGATTAGGTCTCAGTTGACTTAATCTAAAGATTAAATTAACTTTTGAAACAATCTTACTAGTTTACAATAAGTATAAACACTTGCTAATTTAACTATCAAAGTAGCATTAAAATAGTTTTTATTTCAAAGTAACAGCAGTGTAATATGACATAAATATATAGTTTATTTATAGACATAAATTAAAATGCACATTAATGTTAACCAAGAGGTTCAGTCTCAAGACGATACTTAGTCCTCTCAACAGTTTATATAAACTTATCCACACCCTGGATCGGGGGTAAAAAACTGTAAACTACTGTCCAGGTCCAAGGACCACTACCGCAGTTCTTCGTGGGAAAAACAAACAACAGCCCATAGGTTATTATGGTCTTACTCGACCTCTACCACTATCCACAGGGGGAAACAAAGGGTTATGAAGTTTGAGTGAGGATTTAAGAATCCTCCAGTTTAGCTTAAGAGACAGTGTGTGTAAAACATACAGGGTACACAAACTACTCAAAATGTAAAGATAGAATCAATAAAGGAAGTGACAAAGAGTTTAAAAAAGCTCTAGTGATTTGTAGTGCAACTCTAGACTCTTTTGGTTGGTTAGAAAAACTTCTGAGTCCTTCTCTGGTTTCTTCTCATAAAACAGAGTGTCGTTTTATTCTTTTATTCTTGGTACAACATTGCATCTTGAGTGCATGAAGTGTTTGTTGCAGTTCACTCAAGATGCAGCTTGTGTTCTCCTTGAAAATGAGTAGCTTCGTATATGTCTAGTGTTCTTGGAGTATATATTTTTATTCTTTCACAAATGCACCACGTTCAAATGATATTCAACTCTTTTCTTTTTTAACAGCGTACCTTCTTAGTTCCTTGATGTTTTTAGTATGCACAGTCAATGTTCTCTTCTTTCCTTCCATTCAGCTAGGTCTTTATCTTCATTTTTTATAGCTTTCAGCTCCGGAAAAAAGGAATGATTAGTTTTTGCATGGGTACTAGGTATGGTTCCCTGACATGACAACAGAATTCATTATATATCATTAAATGCATTATAAACAACAAATGTAAACGTTATCTTAATAAATAAATAGTATTGAGAGTATAGAGTTTGACTGGTTGGTCAATCAGTAGCTCGTGTTGGTAAATGTGTACGGTAGACTTTGTGTAGCAGGTCCTTCCATCGGTAGCTCTTTGATGTTGCATCAGTTTATCTATATACCAGTAACTTCATTCCATCAGTTTCTCTAGTTCCATCGGTAGCTCGATGTATTGGTGACTGTACTTGTATCGGTAGACTTAATCTATTGGTAACTATCTGTGAACTGGCTCTATCGGTAGACTTCTGTTTATCAGTATCTCTTGTATGTCGGTAGCTCTGGTGTGTTGGTTCATATCAGTCACGTCTGTGTATCATTATACCGTTCAGTAGCTCGTATTGGTAGCTCTTACTGTTCTGTATCAGTAGACTGAATCTATTGGTAGACGTGCTTACTAGTGGACTTAGGCATATCGGTAGACTTGTTCTGTCGGTAGCTCGGTTTCTGTTAGTATCCCTCTACATATCGGTAACCTTATCTTGTCGGTGACTTTGTCTATCGGTAGACTAAGTATATTGGTAGACTGAGTACCGGGAGCTCTATATCAGTAGTTATACCCAGATTAGTGGCTTAACAGTTGTTTGTATTATGCAAAGCTTATCAGAATAGGTTAGAAGAACTTCATAACTCATATAAACATAGATAGAAATGGATTAACATATCTCATGGATTATTTTAATAATATTATTATCTTGATCACAGATTGAAAGAATTAATATATAGAAAATCATTAGATTGAGATTATCAAAGTATATGAAAGCATAATTGGGATTATCAAAACAGGTGAGGTCAAAAATCTCCCCTTTTTCGATAATCACATCCTATGATATTATCATTTTAAAAATATTGAGCAGTTGTAACAGAGGATATGTCATTAAAAGCAATTATTTCAGAGAAAAATTATGTTTAAAACATAAAGAATCAGAGGTGGAAGAAATTTTGATAGTATTAGAGATAAAATTAAATGTAAGGATATCAAAAGTAATGTTTAGTGGAATCATAGTGTTATAGAAAATGGTATCAGAGGATGAAATGTAACAGCATCATAGGAGTAAAGAATGATAGCTTTTCCTTAGATAAACATTATCCCCATTTCATTAATATCTCTCCCCCTGGGAGAATATGTATTCCTCTTTGATAATTAGAGATTATTTCTCTCCCTTTGTAAAGGCTTGGTAAAATATTTCTCCCCCTTTGTGATAATCAAAAAGTGGGAAACCAAAGAGAAGAGGAGTAAAAAAATTGAGAACAGAGATGAAAAACAAGTTTAATTTCATGTTCCAAATAAGGTTCAAAGAAAGAAAAAAATACAATGGATTCCGATCAAACAGTCTAGCCACTGGTTCAATCAACATCCTCAATGTGAGATTTTCCCTGGGGAGCATTAGAAGATTAAGGGGAAGTGGAAGAAGGTGAGGGCTTAAGAATTCCAAAAATGATCAAAGGAGGCTGAGCCCCAGAAACTGTTCATGGTCTGTACTAAGGAGTCCTTTGTGTGATCAAAGGTGTGAGGCTAGGAATTGCTTGGGCATGAGTCATCTGAACTGGAGAAGCAGTAGAAGTAGAGGCAGGTAAAGTAGGAGGGACAATTACTGGCCTAGCATCAACATGCAGAAAAGGCAGCAACATATTTATTAAATCCATAGTTATTCCTCCTCCTCTCTCCATTTCAGATATGAAGACATCCTTTTTCTCCATAAACTTGTCCAATGCTGGAGTCAATTCCCTTACCTTGCTAACTTGATCTCTGAAAGCTTGATTGTTAGGAGGAAGCTTCATATTTTCCAACAGATGTTTGAAGTGATTGTTGAGTTTATTTTTGGTGAAAATCATAGAGAAATTTGAGTCCACCATATCTTTCAATTATTTTTGTGAGGAAGATGCTTATCTCATATAGTCTTGGACTATCTTAATTATTTCTCTAGCCTAATCTCTAGTAGAGATCACAACTCTGCTCAACTCGAATGAGTCCATAGAGCCAATGGATGAAGCTGAACCAATCTCCTACTTCATCACAGCTCGAAACTGATTCAAATACACAGATGTTTTAGATGCAAGATATCGAAAAGTGAAAGATATAGTCACTTTGAAGCTTTTGTTCAACCCACTGATAAGATTTTGAACATGGGAATCCTGGGATTTAATATGATCATTGGTAGATGTTTTGAAACCTTCTAACACTGAAACCATTTGGCTTACCAAACTCTTAACATAGGCTATGTCCTTGTCTGCATGGGATATTGAGCTCATGTAAGATTAAAAAGAGATAACCAATTGAGTTAAAGCTTCAAGATCTTCTTCGGGTCTAGGAACTTGAGCATGGTAGTCTTTAACTTCTTCCACTATTTATGCCATGAAGGTTGACAAATTACAACCTAGAGAGAGTTCAAATGATCTTTCCAGCATCCTCATCTCTTCGTCAAAACAAAGCATCATCTCAGAAACTGAGGCATTAATAGATTCTTTCATCTCATCCTTCATGTATTCAAGATCATCCCTTGTGATGATATCAGCTGGTGAAACTATAGTGGGTACACTTTTAGATTCTAAAATGACCACGGAGTCAGTCATGATCGATTGAACTGAAGAGACCAGAGAAACAACCATGTTCTTTACCTCTTCCAAAAAACTGTCCTTATGGTTTTTCTTTAAAGTACCCAGGTCAGGCATTTGGACTATATCTTCATGCAACAACTCAGATTCAATATTATAAACAATCTGTGGTCTATTGTGAGATTCCTCATTATATGAATTAGGATAGTCTAAACCACAGACTTCAAAACCTGGGACTTCTTCACAATCTTTAATTCCTTCACCCACTTTAACACTTCCATCATTGGTTTGATGCCCCCCATCAACGGGTGAATCCTCAATTAGGATAACAACATTCTCAGCAACATTCCAAGTAGCATTATTAGTAGGTCATTCATCCTGAGAAGAATCTCCCACTATAAATTCTTCCTCTGTAACAGCAGGAGGGTCTTCTGGAATAGGTAAGGGTATGTTGACCTCATTTTCATCCATAGAAGACACTAAGGATTGTCCAATAACTAGACTCAGGCTCAAATCAGCTGACAGAGATGCTTCACATTCATGAACATCTTCTTTATTCTCTACAGCATCCACTTCAACATCCTCTAAGACATCTTCTTCCTTATCTGATTTATGTTGATCTAGATCATTAGGAGCTAGACTAGGAGGTAATTCAGGATCACCTCCTTCATCAGCAGAGGACTCTTCCTCTTCTAAATCATCACTGTATTCTAGATCTTCATTATCAGGACCCAGACCTAGATCCCTCACATCCTTTGGTCTCGAAGGATGATCCACATGATTGAATTTTCTATATACCTTCTGGTCGTCATTGACCCATTCTCCTCTCCAAGGGTTTCAATTTATCCTCATGTATTTGCACACAGTAGAGGTGATAAAAATGTTATTCTTCACTACTACTATCTCAACTTGAGTCTCAGCTACCCCTTTTACTTTAATCATCACAGAGATCAATTTAGCAATGAATAGGGAATTTTTCTTTGATTTCAGCCTCGTCATATCTTCCATTTGGATCATCATAAATCTGGACAAATTAACATTTACAGAATGTCTTAAGAGGTGCAAGAGATAGATATAATGATATCTCAAATTGTAAATGTCTCCTCTCCTCTGTATTAAGACATGTTGAACGAATTTGAAGAGCGATCTGTTCTCTCCATCCATTTCTGCAGCGAGTAATTGTCTTTGACTTCCATCACTAGTCAGCTCTTCGAAAGCAGTCTGATAGTCAAAAATGTCACTTGTAGGTGTCATGGATCTTGAGACATATCCATATAATCTTTCATGTGGAACTTTCAAGCACTCAGTCCATTCAACAGATGAAAACAATATCTCCTTTCCATTCAAAAAAGAGGTTACTCGATTTTCATTCTCCGATTTCTCAAAGGATACAAAATCAAAAAATTGTTTCACTAATTTTTGAATGTAGGGACCATTGTTGTTAGATAAAAACTCTACCCATTTTTGGTCATCAAGTACTTTGAGCACTAAGGATTTTCTAGGCATCATCCATTCTACACACAACTCCTTTTAATTCACAATAACATGATTTTACAGATGAGGATTCACTGGTCGTCTCCCCGGACTAGTTCTAGAAACACTACCACTACCACTTGCTTCTTGCTCGGCCTTCTACTTCATTGTTTTCGGTTCAACAGAGTCATCTCTGATGGTAGAAAGTTTGGTTTTTTCCATCGCTGGTTCGAAGGGTTTAGGGTTCATGAAGGATTTGGGAGCTAAGGTTTGAGGGTAAAGGATCGAGGCTCGGTAGACTGAAAAGTAGAAATGACTTTAGTTTTATCATTTAGGAATCATAAAACAAATAATCAAAATGAAATAAAGTAAAAATGATTTAGATTTTGGCGGCAGACAGAAGTTTTAAAACTGCACACATCGGTAGGGTCTATCAGTGAGAATCCCTATCAGTGAGGGTTTCATCTGTGAGGTTTTACATCAGTGAGAATTTCACATCGGTGAGAATTTCACATTAGTGAGAATTTTACATCAGTGTGGTTAGCTACCGACCAAGGTTAAATAAACCTAACTCATGTCTAATGTAACATAACCAGTCCGAACTCAAAGGTTTAGTGAAGATGTCACCTAATTGATGTTCAGTACCTATAAAATCAAGAATTATATCACCCTTTTGGTAATGATCTCTCGAGAAATGATTCTTTAAGTCAATGTGTTTGGTCCTAAAGTGAGACTCAGGGTTCTTCGAGATATTTATTTTACTAGTGTTGTCACAGTTCATTGAAACGTTATTAAAGTCATATCGATAGTCCAAAAAAGTGTGTTTCATCCACAGAATTTGTGCACAGCAACTACCAGCAGCTATGTACTCTTCTTCAGTAGTGGATACTACTACAGAATTCTACTTTTTACTAAACCAAGATACTAAGGATTTTCCCAATAAGTGACATGTTCCTGAAGTGATTTTTCTATCCATCTTGCAACCAGCAAAATCAGCATCTGAATAACTCATTAACTCAAAGGGTTGTCCTTTTGGGTAAAACAATCCTAAGTTTACAGTATGTTTAAAATACTTAAAAATTCATTTAACAGCAAGTAAATGAGATTCTTTTGGATTTCTTTGAAATCTTGCACACATACACACACTAAACATAATATCTGGTCGACTAGAAGTAAGGTAAAGTAAGCTTCCAATCATACCTCTGTAATTGGATTGATCCACTGGTTTCCCAGGTTCATCTGCATCCAATTTACCATAGTACTCATAATAGTTTCACTTTCCTTAATACTATCCAAACCAAAAAGTTTTAAGAGATCCTTTGTATATTTACATTTATTCAAAATAATACCATCTTGATTTTGGAAAACATGAAATCCATGAAAATATGTAAGTTCTCCCATTAAACTCATTTGAAAATCATTTTTTCATACATTTTGAAAAATCTGTACATAAAGAGTGTTTGGAAGATCCAAAAATAATTTCATCGACATAGATTTGTACTAATAAAAAATATTTATAATTTATTTTAATTAAAAGAGTTGGATCACAAATCCCTTTAGTAAAACTTTTTGAAATAAGAAAATTATTAAGTCTATCTTACCAAGCTCCTGGAGCTTGTTTTAGACCATATAAAGCATTAGAAAGTATAAACACTTGATTTGTAAAATGAGGATTAGTAAATATAGGTGGTTGTTCAAAAAAACATCTTTAATTATAAAAAAATTTAGAGAAGCTCTTTTGAAATCCATTTGATATAACATGATATTCAGATATGCAGCATAGACAAGTACGATCCTAATGGATTCTAATCTGGCTACAGGTGTAAAGGTTTCCTCATATTCTAGACCTTCATCTTGACTATATCCTTGTGCAACTAGCCTAGCTTTGTTTCATACAATATTTCCAGACTCATCAACTTTATTTCGAAAAACCCATTTTGTGCATATTGTTAATGTTTCCTTAGGTATGTCAACGAATTCCCAGACATTGTTTCTATCAAATTGATTTTACATTTCTTCCATGGCCATTACCCAATATTCATCCTTGATAGCATCATTGACATTTTTAGGTTCTATCTGTGAAAGAAAGGCATGATTTTCAACTTGATTTCTTAGTGAAGCTCTAGTCTGTGTCCCTCTATCAACATTACCAACAACAGCATCCAAAAGAAGATTATTTATAATCCTTGCTGATCTAGTAAAGGTAGGACTAGAAATTTCAGGTCATCTCCATGTTAGGGTTCTATACCATAAGATTCTAGAATATGTCTAGAACTGGATGTTTTTATAGCAGGTTCTTTAGAATTATCATTAAGGTCCAGCACACTCAAATCTTCCTCAATATTTTCAAGAGAGGTTTTAGGCTCATGTGGATCAGTTTCATCAAACATGAGGTTAATAGATTCTTCCACACATTTTTGTCTTTTATTAAAGACAGTATAGTCTTTTCTAGTTAATGAATAACCCTAAAAAATGCCTTCATCACTCTTAGAAGCAAACTTGTCTAGATTATCCTTTGTATTAAGAATAAAAACATTGCAGCCAATGACTCTAAAAAAAATAACTTTACGTTTTTGATTATTCCACAACACATATGGGTCTTCTAAAGAAATGGTCTAATAAGACTCTATTAATAATATAACAAGTTTTATTCACAGATTCAGCCCAAAAGTAAATAGGCAGGTCATATTCATTAAGCATGGTTCTAGCTATTTCTTGAAGGCTTTTATTCCTTATTTCAAACACACCATTCTGCTGAGGTGTCCTAGGAGCAGAAAATTGGTGACTATATCCATTGTGTGAGCAATAAGATTCAATATCTTGGTTTCCAAACTCACAACCATTATCACTATTTAGGGTTTCAATCATAAGTCCACTACGATTTTCTACAGATTTGGAGTATTTAACAAAGTAAGAACAAGATTCACTTTTGTGAGCTATGAAGTATAGCCAAGTATATCTAGAAAAGTCTTCTACTAGAGAATACACATAGTGCTTCCCATTTAAACTAGAAACTCTTGGAGGTCCAAAAAAGTACATGTTAACCAACTTGAGGGGTTGAGAAGTTGAAAATTCTTTCTTTGATTTAAATGAAACTTTATTTTTCTTTCCCTTTTGACAGGGATTAAAAACATTGTCATTTGGGAATTCAAGTTTAGGTAGGTCTCTAACTAAGTTCTTCATAGTAAATTCTCTAAGTGAATATATGTTTTACTGTCCTAATCTTCTGTACCAAATCCAATATTCTCTATGAAAATCATTTAAACAAGTAACATTTTTCTTAGCTAATGAATTTTAATCAACTACATAATCATTGTCATTTCTTAAAGCAGAAAAAACTAAATCATTTTGAGAATTAAAAACAATATAGGAATCATTTTCAAATTTCACATTATATCCATCATCATATAATTGAGAAATACTTAACAGATTATACTTTAGTCCATCAACAAATAGAACATTAGAAATTAAAACTGATTTAGAGTTACCAATCTGTCCTAGAACGATGATTTCCCCATTATAATTATCACCAAAGGTGACATGGAATCCATCATCATTTATTAAAATTTTCAATCATGAGTAATCTCCAGACATATGTCTTGAACATCCACAATCCAAGTACCATAACTTCTTATAAGAACTCATTAAGCATGTTTCCTAAAAAACAGATTTAGATAGGAAATGATTTTGGTACCCAGATCTTCTTGGGTTCATAAATGTTAGAAATAAAAGCTTTAGGTACCCATATTTGTCTTATGGGTATCATATAATTTACATAATCAATAGATTTTGAATGATAAACATTATTTGATCTATAACTAGTTGAAGCATAGGGATTTCCAGAACTTGTACTAGTAGTATTCTGTACAGATTTATGAATAAATCTATTCTTAATAAGTTGTCTCTTTCTAGGTTTGTAGCCTATTCCAGTAGTGTATTTTGGTGCCACTTTCCTTACTGGAATTTGGGTTAGTGTATCATTTCCATTTGTAAACTTCTCTAACCCTTTTCTAAGTTTTACATTTGACATTTACAGTTCTGTATTTTCCTTTAACAATTGATCATTCTTCTCTTTTTTGATAGTAAGTTCTATTTTAACAATAGTAGTGAGAGCTTGTTATTTCTTCAATGATTTTTATTTATCCTTATGTTCATTTCATGTCTCTTCCATCATATTACAGTATTCAAATAATTCCTCACTGGTCATGTTTTCAGAATCCGCATTAGAGTCTGCATCATCTCCAAAATAGTAGGAATTTAAAACAAAAATATCTAATGTTACCTCAGATGTGTTGTTCATGAAACACATGTTTTCATGATTCTTCTCAGAATTAGAAACATCAGATTCACTTGTGTTTTCCTCTGAAGCACTCCAAGTTTCATTCATATATTTCTTGTACTTTTTGTCCTTATAATCATATTTCTTTTTGACTTTTAATTTTGTGTAGTCAGCCTTGATATGTCCTTTCCTTTTACACTCATAGAAGACTAATTCATCATTCTTGTCAACATTCTTCCTATCCTTCTTCCATTGTCCCTTGTTATCATACATTCCTTTGTAGTTATATTTTCTGAAAAATTTCTTCTTCCTATAAAACTTCTTGAATCTTTTGGCTATTTGAGCCATCTCATCATCACTATCAGAGTCTGAATCTTCACCTATTTAACTTTCAATTTGTATTTTCATTTTCTCCTTTTTTACTCATAGAGGCAGTAGACATGAGAGCAACAGATTTTCTCTTAGGATCAACATCTTCCTCCTTATTCACCTTGAGTTCTTCCTCATACATCATTAATTTACCAATAAGTTCTATTACTGGCAGTGCTCCAATGTCACATGACTCTCTGATTGAAACAGAAGTTCCCCTCCATCGTTCTAGAAGATATATTAGTATCCATATAATTTGTTCCTTAGCAGGAACATCTTTTCAAAGTGAACTCATTGTATTTACTATCTCATTAAACCTGAGATAGATATCAGAAATCGGTTCATCAATTTTCATTTTTAAATTTTCATATTTAATAGTATATGTATTCAAACGCATTTCTTTAACATTGGTTGTTCCTTCTGAGAAACACCCAAAGTATCTTCATAAGTAGTTTTGCAAGCAGATATTTTATTGAAATCTTCATCTCCTATTGCACAGTACATGGCATTTATGGATTTACAGTAATTATTGTAAGTAGTCTTTATAGGTTCATCCCAAGTTGTTCATTTAGTTTCTGGAATTTTATATTGTGATTCTATAGTAGTCCAAATATCAAAATCCATGCTTTCTAAATGAATATTCATTTTCTGTTTCCACTGGGCATAGTTTGTGCGATTGAAGAATGGTGGCCAGTTTGTAGCAGCACCCTCTAGTCAATTGTCCATAGCTAGATTTTTTAAAATAGTTTTAAAGACGTAAAATTTAGAATTAAAAAAAATTTAGGATCTTTAAAGATGCAACTAAAATCATAGTTGAAAAACAGAGTATTCCAAAAATCCTTAAAAAACAATCCTTTGATACCAATTGTTGGTCAGAGTGGATACTCAAGAGGGGGTGTGAATTAAGTTCCTATAAAAATTTCTATTAAAATTATTTCTCCTAAAACCCCCAAATTTAAAAACAAAGGTAAACTGTAGTGAATATATACAGGGTGTTAATGTTCAATAATTTTCTTAAAGATTGATTAGGTCTCAGTTGACATAATCTAAAGATTAAATTAACTTTTGAAACTAGCATACTGGTTTACAATAAGTATAAAAACTTTCTAATTTTACTATCAACGTAGCTTTAAAATAGTTTTGTATTTCAAAGTAATAGCAGTGGAATAGGAAAAAAAATATTATATTTATAAACATAAATTAAAATGCACAGTAAAGTTAACCAAGAGGTTCAGTCTCAAGACGAGACTTAGTCCTCTCAACAATTTATATAAATTGATGCACACCCTGGATTGGGGGTAAACAACAGTACACTACTGTCCAGGTCCAATGACCTCTACTACAGTTCTTCGTGGGAAAAACAAACAACAGCACACAGGCAGTTCAGGTCTTACTCAACCTCTACCACTATCCACAGTGGGAAACAAAGGGTTATGAAGTTTGAGTAAGGATTTAAGAATCCTCCAGTTTAGCGTAGGAGACAGTGTGTGTGTAAAACAGATAGGGTAGACAAACTGCTCAAAATTTAAAGATAGAATCACTAAAAGATTTGAGAAAGAGTTTAGAAAAGCACTAGTGATTGGCAGGGCAGCTCTGGACTCTTTTGGTTTGTCAGAAAAACTTCTGAGTCCTTCTCCAGTTTCTTCTCAGAAAAAAGAGTGTCATTTTCTTATTTTATTCATGTTATAGCTTAGCAGCTGGAGTGCATGAAGTGTTTGTTGAAGTTCACTCAATATGTATCTTGTGTTCTCCTTGAAAATGAGTAGCTTCTTGTATGTCCAGTGTTCTTGGAGTATTGATTATTATTCGTTCACAAATGCACCCCGTTCGAATGATATTCAGCTTGTTTCTTTTTCACCAGTGTGCCTTCTTAGTTCCTTGATTCTTGTTGTATGCACAGTCAGTGTTCTCTTCATTCCTTCCTTTCAGCTAGGTCTTTATCTTCCCTTTTTATAGCTTTTAGCTCCGAAAAAAAGGATTGATTATTTTTTTCATTGGTACTAGGTACGGTTCCCTTACATGACAACATAATTCATTAAATATCATTGAATGCATTAAAAACATAAAATGTAATTGTTAGCTTAATAAATAAATACTATTGAGAGTATAGAGATTGACTGGATGGTCAATTAGTAGCTCATGTTGGTAAATGTGTAAGGTAGACTTTGTGTATCAGGTCCTTCCATCGGTTTCTCTTTGATCTTGCATCGATTGATCTATATACCAGTGACTTCGTTCCATCAGTTCTCTATTTCCATCGATAGCTCGATGTATCGGTGACTGTACTTGTATCGGTAGACTTAATCTATTTTTAACATCATGTGAGCAGGCTCTATCGGTTGACTTCTGTCTATCGGATGCTCTTGTCTGTCGGTAGCTCTGGTGTGTCAGTTCATATTAGTCGCGTCTTTCTATCATTAGGTTGGTTGGTAGCTCGTATTGGTAGCTCTTAGTGTTCTATATTGGTAGACTAAACTTATCGGTAGACTTGCTTACCGGTGGAATTATGCATATCAGTAGACTTGTTCTGTCTGTAGCTTGGTTTTGGTCAGTAGATCTGTACATATCGGTAACCTTAGCTTATTGGTGACTATGCCTATCAGTAGACTAAGTATATCGGTAGACTGAGTACCGGCTTATCTATATCAGTAGCTATACCCAGATTAGTGGATTAACACTTGTCTGTCTTATGAAAAACTTATCCGAATGGGTTAGAAGAACTTCATAACTCATAAAAAACATAGATAGACATGGATTAACATATCTCATGGATTATTTTAATATTATTATCACCATGATCACTGATTGAAAGAATTAATATATAGAAAATCATAAGATAGAGATTATAAATGTATATGAAAGCATAATTGGGATTATCAAAACAGGTGAGGTCAACAATCATGATAGGAGAAGAGAGCTAAGGTGGGTTCATAAACAATCCACCTTTTTTCATATAAGATCATCAATTTTTTGGGTCTTTGTCAAAAAACTGAAGGTAGAAGCCTCCTTTATCAACTCTACATAGCGGATATGACTTTGATACATTCAAATTGTACATGTGGTGTTGAATTTATTGTGATTTGGTTGATGAAAACTTGTTGGAAATCGTCTTGAGTGATGGTTGTGAAATCTGGAATATTGGGGATTTTTAATGAATACTTAGGTTCATGGTTTTAAAATGTTTATTTTCAAATGGGGATCTTCTAGAATTGTTGGTACATTATTTTGATTATATTTTTCAAAAAAAGGTATGGTTATATTGAAATTAAATGTTTTTTAAATTGGTTTTTCATTGGTTTTCAATTAATGTTCACTTTTATTGAAATGGTTTATTGTGGAAAGAAAAGAATTTGGCATAAATGGTGTTTATGCGAGTTCATACATATCGAGACCTTAGTAAGGGACAAGTAACATTTGGGTAAAAGGGATGTGACCCTGGATCAGTGGTGAGTTTTATTGGGACACACAGTAATTGGATGGGAGACCGATCATGAATATGGGACTATAAAATGAAGCATGCATGTGTGGCAGTGTGGTGAAAAATGGAATGGGTATGGAAAATGATATTATGAATTGTGTTTTAATATTTTATTATTTATTTTTCATAAAAAAATATCTTTTTGGAGAATGGTTTCAACCATTTTTTGTTTTCACTTGGTTGTAAATGGTTTTAGGAACTTGTTTATATTTGGTTATAAACTGTTTTGGTAAATTTCTTTTTATAAATAGTTTTATATAAATTTGCATAACTTTTCTATCCTAGTGGCATGAGTTGGGAAGTCAATTGAGATACCTACTGAGTTTTATATTCATCCCTACTTTGGAATTTTGGTGTTTCTGCAGATTCTATCTTCTAGGACATGGGAAAACGTAATGTTTCCCACATTGTTAACACTACCTCATAATGATTGGCAAATTCTGAAATTTTTTAGCTTGGAACATGTAGAGAATTCATTCTTGTGGTCATTTGAGATTCACGAGTTGTTTATCCATTGTGTACTTTGATACTTGGTTTGTCTTCCACTATTGCAAGCATTGATGTGGGTTTGAGATACATGAAGTCGTTGAGTTGTCTCTCTTTTGTTCATGCATCATCTAGAGAATGGTTTGTTGGTTTATTTTTTTATTTCAAAAATGGTAAATCATCTCGCACTTGTATTTTAAACACTAAGTGATTTATTGATATACTTTGGCAAATTGGGTATGTCTCTTGAGGCCATGTAATGACTCGTTGTACTCTCAAGTCAAGGAGGATGACTGGGTAATTACATCTATATTTTAAATATATGAGATATTTGTTCCATTAGTTATATTGTAGAGATAATGTAACCATAATAAACATAATAAGACCAACACTAACAAATTAATACATACATAAAATTCCACGTAATTAACAGAAGATGTAACATCCTTGGTAAATGAATAATAATATATTTTCATATTTATTAATATTAGTGATTAAATATTAATTTTACTTTAATGTGGTTGTTACGTTCGATAGCATAGACGATACGCAACAACGGGTTTTTTTGAAATCTTACGTTGCACACAACTATTATAATATTTTTATTTTAAATGGTAGTTAACTCCTAGACATTGTATTGGAGAGAAAGAACAAAACCAACTATAATATGATTATACATTTTTGTTAAATGTATTTACATTTATCCAATAAATTTTTGAGGCTTAAAATGTGAATGAATCTACTTTTAAGAATAATTTCCATTAAAATGTCAATTTACTACCTTTTAATGGGGAAAACACTTTAAATATAGTTTTGGTCATTTTTATACATTCTAAATTAAAAAATAAAATCCTTCTTTAGAATGGGGACATCAAAATTTACTTGTGTAAATTTTTGGGATTTTTCTAATAATGTTCATTTTTTAATGAATAGTGAAAAATATTGCATATTAATTCAAAAGTTCCTTTTAATCTAATTTATTTTTATGGATATATTAACTTTTTGATTGGTTTTAAAGAGTAATTAAAATATATATTTACAATTTAATCCAATGTTTGACATTGGAATTAATTTAACTTTGAAATTGGACATAAACAAGTGTTGAACTTTTGATAGTTATTGTTTCTTAAAAACACGCTATTTGTTTTGGTTACGTAAATTAATTTTTAAATTAATTAATGCCACTTCGATGATTAGAATTTTAAAAAATAGCCACCATTTTTTAATTCAGAATATCAAATATAGCTTAGGCTGAATTTTTGGTATTTTTCTAAAAAACTTCAATTTTTGATGCATAGTGAAACCACTTAGTGGTAGTTTAAAAACCGACATTCACATTTAAATGAAATTTAACCACATCTGTGAATTGAATTTTGATAATCTAACATACCTGGTTTCTATCAATAAGTAAAATATGGTTCAATAAGATGAAAATATTTTCTGGTGAATAGTAACATGTGACTTTTATTTACCGTAGTTAATGGTAAATAAGGTAATTCCAGGATAAAATAATATTATAATAATTAAAAATTACCATAACACTTGTACAAAAATTATTGGATGATTAATGACCAACCATGGGCATACTTGGGTCGATTTTGGGACCCCATGGATCCACTTATGAAAGATAATGACACATTAGATTATTTAATTTAATGTAAAGACAAAATTGACATTAACAAAAATCTTTTTGTAAATTAATTTTTATATGGTGTTATATAAGTCATTTTTTTGACTATAAAAAATAATTGGAATGATCAAAATATTTACTACATAATCGTATTTTTTTATAATTTTTTGACATCAAATAATTTAAAATATTTATGACACAATAATGATGCAGTGTTTACCTCGTTAATAAATCATTTAAATAAATAAGACTATACTGATTAAAATATAATCCAAAACCTGTCCAATTCCTATTGAATGATTTTATTTCGAATATGAAACATCATATAGTCGAAATTAATGTTTTTGTGGGGCTTTTTAAACATAAGATAAGTTTATAATAAAATAATGTTTTCACACTTTAATAAAGAGCCCCTCCTCTCCCTTATAAATGGAGACCATTCCTAACCAATTCCTCACACCTCTAAAGACATTTGGATTGTCCAAAATCTTCTCAATGAAGCTCCCTACATCCATAAACTCCTCATAAAAGCCTTATCCTATGAATAACGCATTTCAAGAAGTCATTTGGTTCAAACCAAATGGAGTTACCCAAATTAAAATAACAGTTTATCTTAAATTGTTTTCTTTTATTTTACTTCTCCAAACCCTAAAATCATTTTATTCCTTTATTTTGTAACAAAAAAAGTATCCTCAATGTACTAGTATGTGGTTATGTGAAGTATTAAAACTAAACTTACACACACCTCTATCTAATGGATGCAGAACATAATGTTTCTGTGGATGGAAAACTAACGTCTCACGAAACGATGATTGTTCAAATACCTCCAACCGCCTCTCATGGTGGAAATTATGAAGGTGCTGTATTTATATATGATATATATTATGTTTATGATTTCCTTATGCTTTTGTACTTCCCATTTATAGCATGACATTATGGTCTCCATAGTGGGTAAATATGATAATCTCATTTGAGGAAGTGCGGACTACAACCACCTCAAAGTGATGTGATTCGTTAATGCCTCATGTGAGATGTATAAAGGATGGATTTAATGATAATATATATTATATTGTACTGAAATTTTAATATATCTATTTATATTTATGCTTTCTTTCTATTAAAATAATAAATAGAAATGAAAGTTGTGTTCATACGTACGTACGACTTACGGTCTACATGAACGGTGCATTTCATTTCTTACATCTAAATGATACGCACTATTATAAATACATTTATATACTTGATATATATGATATATATGATATCTAAATAATTAATTTCATTCTAAATATAATGGACTATTGACCACATGGACAACTTTTAAATATAAGGTGTTCATTTTTGACTCAAGTACCAAATATCGACAAAACGAACATTATTAACATAAATTATTACATAATGTTTATAACATTGTAATAAGTGATAAAAAATGAATAATAAACTTGAAAAAGGTTCTTAAGAAAGTATAAATTAACTTTAGTTTATTATTCAGGAGATTAAAGAATGATCGAGTCAAGTTGGATATGAGGTAAGAGAACATCTTAACACAATTTCTGTTCTTTGGGTTGATCATCTCTTTCTTGTTTATGTCATTCCTTAATTATGTGATAAATGAATATTTACAGATTTATACTTGATTTATGTGTGCTAATATTGAATACAAATAATAGACCTATTTTATTTACAAAATGATCTTTGTAAGGGACTTCATCTCAATCTCCTTTCATTGAGGCATATTTTGTTTTAACAAACGACATTCTTTTAAACATTGTATAAACACCCTTGACATTTAAAAGGGAATATTTTTCTACAAAGCGTTTTACTAAATGACAAAAATGATTGTTTTTTTTAACGTAAGTGGTGAAAATGACCTTTTGCGCCGCCGCGAGTATTATCTGATCTTTGGCTTCCTCAACAAGCCATAATGTTTTTAAAAGAAAATAAATTCCATATACTCTTTTATGTATTTTGGTATTGAAATTGATTTGTTATATGAATATATTTAGGTTATATTTTCTGATTGAAATGTGTAAATGTTTCCTTCCTTTATATTTGTTGTATGTGTTACGATTTTATATCGTTACTTGGACATTTGATGGGCGGTTACATGATAAACCAAATGATGGGTGGTGCCCTGAATACCTGGACGGGTGGTTACGTTATAACCTCCAATGCATTGGGTTTGGAAGTCAGCCGTATGGCTATTCTATTTAGTGATATGTGTAGAATTTGATAGAATGGTTATTCCATTTAAGTATGTTTATGCCCCAAGTTACCTTTATATGTTAAGTGTTCTTTATATGGGTTTTATGGTAATCTTTTGGTTGCAAAAGGGTAAGTAATGTTATTTTATTAAATGGAGAGTATTTAATACTTCTAAAAGGAGAAAAGTATGACTTATGTTAAATTATTCAGGGTTTACATGTTGTTTTGAAAAAATAACTATTTTCCTTCATTGTGTATCCCTTACTGAGCTTTTTATGCACATCCCATTTTTGTTGAAATGTTTTTCACCGGACATAATGTGGAATAGGGTCAAGGATTGGATCAAGGAAAATTTATTCTATCTTAAAAAAGGAACTAGAAATGAATCTTTTTTTCAAGAGTATTTATTTTATAAAAAAATGGAAACTGTGTAGAATTTTTTACTTTGTAATATTTTTAAATGTAATAGTTATGGACTAAATCTCTAAAACTCTAAACCTGAAAAGATTCCCAATGTGAATCATTCATTTAATTAAATATTAAGAATGGTTTAAGGTTGGGTCCTTATAGTTGGTATCAGAGGTCAAATTAGATAAATATAGGAGTTAGGGAATTGTTAAATTAATATCCATAAAGTAATTTATGTTAATCATGATATCATATAGAATTTACATAATACAATATTGCTTCACCTATGATATTTCTATGTTCAGAATGGTTTTCCGTAGAGGAAATAGGGCAGCTATGATGGGACAACATCAGGAGGAAGACAACCTTCCAAATCTGCTATCAAAGTTGTTCAGAATAAGAATTGAGATGTTTACTATAGGGATGACTAATTTGAATAAGGTGATAAATGGTGGTTCTTCTTATTGATGATATTTTGGATTATTCCAAAAGTAAATTGGAACATGAAATTCATTTAAGGTTTGTCTTTCAAACCTTAAAAGAAAAAAAAAATATTTGGGATATTCAACAAGTGTGAGTTATGGTAATAACAAATTTCTTTCCTTGGTCACATTGTTTGAAAAAAATTGAATAACTGTCGATCATGCTAAAACAAAAGATGTTGAAGAATGGAAAATACCCACAAATATAACCAAGATCTATAGTTTTCTTGGTTTGGCAAGTTATTACTCGAGGTGTGTTGAAAAGTTTTCACAGTTATCTAGTCTAATGACTATGTTAACTCAAAAAGGTGTTTAGTTCATCTGGACAAAAGGGTGAGATGATTATTTTCAGGAACTGAAAATAATTTTGGATAAAGCTCCAGTTTTGGAACTACCATCTAGAAATGTTGAGTTTTTTATCTACGTAGATGCTTTTTTGAAAGTAATGGGTTGTGTACTACTATAAAATGATCAGGTAATTGCTTATCCTTCATGTCAGTTGAAACCACATGAGTTAAATTACCCTACACATTATTTGCAATTATTTGTTGTTGTCTTTGCTTTAAAAATTTGGAGGAATCAATTGTATGGAGTGAAGTGTGAAATATATACTGGTCACAATAGTTTGAAGTATATATTAACTCATAAATAATTAAACCTGAGACAGAGGTGATGGTTGGAATTAATCAAAGATTATGATTGCATGATCCATTACCATCTAGGAAAATAAAATAAAGTGGCTGATGTTTTGAGTCGAAAATGTGAGGCTTCATTAACCATGCAACATTTGGAATGAGATCCTTTTATTTTGATTTGATGAACTTTGGCAAAGAAGTTGTTGTTGCAGGAAATTATTCTGTTTTGTTTCAGGTGTTAGTGAGATCATCTCTATCAGAGAGAATAAAGCAAGTGCAGAAAGATGACAGTGATTTGGAGAAAAAGGTAGTGTTGGTTCAGAAGGGTAAGTTTCCTAATTTTAATGTTGATAGTGATTGTATTTTTTGATTTGGAACGAGATTAAGTGTGCCTTGGGTTTCATAGTTGAAGAATGCATTGTTATTTGATGCTCATAGTTCTACGTTTTCAGTTCATCCTGGTAGTACTATGATGTAAAGAGATCTTCAGGGGTATTACTTGTGGGATGGAATGAAAAGAGTTATTTCTGATTTTACTGTGATTTGTTTGACTTGTCAACATGTTATAGCAGAGCGGCAGTTACCGAAAGGAAGGCTTCAGCCTCTACCAGTGACAAAGTGAAAATGGGAAAATATATCTATGGACTTCATTTTGGGATTACCAAAGACATGTTGAGGAAGTAATGCAATATGGGTTATAGTTGATCGATTGACTAAATCTACTCATCTCATTTCTATTAGAGATAATTTGTATCTAGATCAACTATATATGTTGTATGTTAAAGAGATAGTCAGATTGCATGGAGTTCCACTCTCTGTTGTATCTGATCGTGATATTAGGTTCACTTCTAAATTTTGGAAAGGCCTTCAGAAGTAATTGGGTAATGAATTAAATTTTAGTACACCTTTTCACCGTCAATTAGATGGGAAATCAGAACGAACAATTCATACCTTGGAGGATATGTTATGTGCTTGCTCGATGGATTATCAGGGAAGTTGGGACCAACATCTTTCTTTGGTTGAATTTTCTTATAATAACAATTTCATTCTAGTATACAGGTGGCTCCATTTGAGGCATTATATGGAAAGCATTGTCATACTATAGCTTTTTGGGATGAAGTGGGTGAAAGGAAGATGATGGGACAAGAATTAGTAGAAGAGATGGCCGATAAATTTATTATGTTCATAAGAACATGAGAATATCTCAGAGTTGGAAGAAAAGTAATGTAGATAACTGTAGGAAGGATCATTCTTTTGAGGTAGTTGATCATGTATATCTCAAAGTTTCTCCAAGGAAAGTGTAATATGTTTTGGTAAGAAGGTAAGGTTGTGTCTGAGGGTCATTGGACCTTATGAAATACTAGAGAAAGTTGGATCAGTTGCGTATAGAGTGGCTTTACCTCCAAGATTATCTTAGGTACACAATTTTTTTTCATGTTTTGATGTTGAGAATGTATATGCCAGATCCATCTCATGTTTTGAGCCCAAAGGTAGTTCAGTTGGAATAGAATCTCTCATATAAAGAACAATGAGTCCAGATTCTTGACAGTAGAGAGAAAGTGTTGTGGAGTGAGGTAATTAACCAGGTAATGTTTTTTTTGGAAACACCATATGGTTGAATATGCAACATGGTAATCTGAAAATGCAATGTGGCATAAATACCCCCCACTTATTTTGATGAGTGAATAAAAATTGCGATGGAGAAATTTCTGAAAGGGGGGAAGGATGTAACATCCCAGGTAAATGAAGAATAAGAGATTTTCATATTTATTAATATTTATAAATTAATTATTAATTTTATATTAAAGGGGTTTCTATGTTCGATAGCGTACCCGATACGCAACAACGAGTTTCTTTTAAATCTTACGTTGCACACTAATAATATAATATTATTATTTTAAATAGTAGTTAGCTCCTACCCATTGTATTTGCTGGAATGTACAAAACTATCTACAATATGATTATAAATTTTTGTTAAATGTATTTACATTTATCCAATAAATGTTAGAGGCTTAAATTGTGAATGAATCTAATTTTAAGCATAATTTACATTAAAAGGTCGATTTACCGCCTTTTAATGGTGAACCCTCTTTAAATCTAGTTTTGGTCATTTTTTTAAATTATATATGACCAAATAAATTCCTCCTTTAGAATTGGGACATCAAAATTCACTTTGTGTAAATTTTTGGGATTTTTCAGATGAAGTTCATTTTTAATGAATAGTGAAAAATATTGTATTTTAATTTAAAAGTGCCATTTAATCAAATTTATTTATATTGTTATATTATCTATTTAATTGGTTTTAAAGTGTAATTAGAATATATTTTTACCATTTAATCCAATTTTTGTCATTGGAATAAGTTTCACTTTGAAATTGGACACAACCAAGTGTTGATCTTTTGATAGTTATTGTTTCTTAAAAACACGCTATTTGTTTTGATAATGGGAATTAATATTAAAATTTATTAATGAAACTTCTATGTTTTTAATTTTGAAAAATAGACATCATTTTTGAATTTGGAATATCAAATATAGATTAGGCTGAATTTTTGATATTTTTCTGAGAAACATAAATTTTTAATGAATAGTGAAACCACTTAGTGGTAGTTTAAAAAAATGAATTTTTCATTTAAATGAAATTTTACCAATTTTGTGAAATTAATTTCGAAAATACGACATACATGGTTATTATCAAGAAGAAAAATGTCATTAAAAAAGATGAAAATATTTTTTGGTGAATAGTAACATTTGACTTTTATTTACCGCAGTTAAAGGTAAATAGGGTAATTCAAGGTAAAAATAATATTATAATAATAAAAAATTACCTTAAGAATTGTCCAATACTTATTGTATGAGTAACGGCCGACCATGGTAATCCATTGGTCGATTTTTGGACCCCATGGAGACACTTATGAATGATAATTACACATTAGATTATTTAATTTTATGTAAAGACCAAATTGACATTAACAAAAATCTTTTAGTAAATTAATTTTTATATGGTGATATATAAGTCATATTTTAGAATATAAATATTAATTTTAAATCTAAAAATATTTCCTACATCATGGTATTTTATTCATAATTTTTAGACATCAAATAATTTAAATAATTTATGACACAAAAATGATGCAGTGTTTACCTCATTAATAAATCATTTAAATAAATAAAATTATAATGATTAAAATATTATCTAAAACCTATACAATTCCTCTTGGATGATTTTATTTCGAATATGAGTCATCTTATCTTTGAAATTAATTTATTTTTGGACCTTTTGAAACTGAAGATAAGTTTAGAATAAAATAATGTTTTCACACTTTACTAAAGAGCCCCCCCTCTCCTTTATAAAAGGAGACCATTCCTAACCAATTCCTCAATCCTCTCAAGCCTTTTGGGTAGTCCAACCTAAGAAAAATTAATCTCCCTACATCCCTCTCCTCCCCCTAGATGCCTTACCATAGGCAGGAGGCATTTCAAGAAGTCCTTTGGTTCAAACCAATGGGAGTTACCCAAATTAAAGGTAACATTTTCTCTTAAATTGTTTTCTTTTATTTTACGTCTCCAACCCCTAAAATCTTTTTATTCCTTTTTTTTGTAAAAAAAGTAGTATAGTAAATATATTAGGATGTTTTTATGATAAGTATTAGAACTACACTTACACACACTCCCATCTAATGGATGAAGAACATAATATTTCTGTGGATGGAAAACTAACGCCTCACGAAACGATGATTGTTCAATTATCTCCAACCGCCTCTCATGGTAGCCATTATGATGGAACTATATTTATATATGATATATATTATTTTATTATTTCCTTATTTGTTTTTACTTCCAATTTATAGCACGCCTTTATGGTTTCCATAGTGGGTAAATACGATAATCTCATTTGAAGAAATGCAGACTACTGCCCCCTCAAAGTGATGGGATTCATTAATACCTCATGTGGTATGTATAAAGGATGGAGTTAATGATATTATAAATGATATTATACTGGAATTATAATATAACTTTGTATAATTGTGTTTTATTTCCATTAAAATATGAAATAGAAATGAAAATAGTGTTAATATGTACGTACGGCTTATAGTCTCCATGAACTGTGCATTTCATTTCATACCTCTAAATGTTATGTACTATTATAAATACATGTATATGCTGTATTTATATGATATATATGATAACTAAATAATTAATTTCATTCTTAATATAATTTACTATTGACCACATGGACAACTTGTAAATATAAGGTGTTCATTTTTTACTCAAGTACCAAATATAGACAAGACAAACATTATTAACTTAAATGATTACATAATGTATATAACATGGTAATAATTGATATAAAAGGAATAATAAACATGAAAAATGTTCTTAATAAAGTATAACTTATCATTATTTTATTATTCATGGGATTAAAGAACGATCGAGTCAAGTCGGATACATGGTAAGGGAACTTCTTAACACAATTTCTGTTCTTTGGGTTGATCTTCTCTTTCTTATTTATGACATTCCTTAATTATGTAAGAGATGAATATTTATGTATTTATGCTTTCTTTATGTGTTATAATATTGAATAAACAAAATAGACCTATTTTATTTACAAAATGACCATTGTATAGGACTTCTTCTCAATCTCCTTTTATTGAGGAATCTTTTGTTTTAATACATGAATTTATTTTATACGCTGTATAAACACCCATGAATTTTCAAAGGGAATATTTTTCTAAAAATAATTTTACTAAACAACAAAAATGATTGTTTCATTTAATGTAAGTTCTGAAAATGACCTTTTCTTCCCCCACGAGTATTATTTGATCTTTGGCATCCTTAACAAGACGTAATGTTTTTAAAAGAAAATAAATACCATATTATCTTTTATGTATTTTGGTATTGAAATTGGTTTTGATAATGGATTTTTTATGTCTATATATTTATGTGATATATTTTGATTGAAATGTGGAAATGTTTCCTTTCCTTTATATTTGTTGTATTTGTTATGATTTTATATTGGTACTTGGACATTTGACGGGTGGTTACATGATAAACCAAATGACGGGTGGTGTCTTGAATACCAGGACAGGTGGTTACTTTATAACTTCCAATGCATTGGGTATGTAAGTCGGCCGTATGGTTATTCCATTTAGTGATATGTGTGGAAGTCGATCGTGTGGTTATTCCATTTAAGTATGTTTATGTCCCAAGTTACCTTTATATATTATCTTTTCATTATATGGGTTTTATCGTAATCTTTTGGTTACAAAAGGGTATGTATTGATATTTTTTTCAATGTATAGTATATACTACTTTATAAAGGTGAAAATTATTACATATGTTAAAGTATTCATGGTTTACTTTCTGTTTTAAAAAACTAACTATTTTCCTTCTCTATGTATCCCTTAGTGAACATTTTATTCTCATCCTAAGTTTTTGAAATGTTTTTCACAAGACATAATGTGGAATAGGGTCAAGGATGTGATCAAGTAAAAGTCATTCTATCTTAAACATGGAACTATACATGACTCTTTTTTCCAGAAGTTTTTTATTTTATGAAAAAAATGGAAACTGTGTAAAAGTGTCTACTTTGTAATATTTTGAAATGTAATATTTATGGTCTAACTCTCTAATACTATAAACTTGAAAAGATCCTCAATGTGACTTATTCATTTAATTAAATATTAAGCAAGGTTTAAGGTTGAGTCCTTATACATGAAATAAAGTTGGAATTATAATAATGTTTTCAAACATGTGATATAATATTATTAATGGATCATAAATGATTTTTAGGTTTGTATATGGTTCTATTATATCCGTATAACTAATATAAATTTATTATACATGAGTTTAAAGAACATTCAACTACTTGGAAATGTGAGGTAATGGATTTCATCTCATGTTCCACTCTATTGGGACATATTTGGTATTGTGCACCTATATACATTTTGTCGTGCATATATTTACATTTTGAGTTCTTAACAAGAAAATATATTTATAAATGATGATTAATTATAAAATTCATGTTACTATTTCAAGGTCAATGTTTAAAATAAAATATGAAATTATTTCACATCTTGATCAGATGATTTTTTCTTCTATGTAAATTATTTTCATAATTATTTTATGAAAATATTATTTATTTAAAAAAATAATTTAAAAGGAAAATTTTATGTTTTACCTAAATTTATTAAATTTTATTAATTGAATATGTATAATGTTTTCCAAAAAGGTTTCAATTTCAACACTCATTTCATAAATTAAAAATTATTGTTTTTAACTTATACGACATTTTTAGACTTCCCTGGGGCCTTAAATGTTTTTTCTCATTGATTATTCAATAAGTTCTCAATTGATTATAATGAAATTATTGAATGAAAAAAAAATGTTTTCAATTTTCAATTTTCAGATTATCATTAAAATAATTTATTTTACTATGAAATTGACATTTTCGATTGTCTTATATTATCTCTTTATTAATCTCATACATGTTAACATTCTCTTAAAACATACAAATTATTGTAATCAATGAAAACTGAATTTCCCTTTTTGGATATGATTATTTCCTAAAACATATATCATTTCAACATAACCCTTTTTAATTTAAATATTATTTTATTGACTTCCGATTTTTGGATATTTTAAATTATTTACCCGATATGAAAATTTGTTGATAAGTCCAATTTTACAGGAATTAAATCATGTATTTGATATGTGAGAAATTCATTAAAAATGCAGTGATGGGTGTGGATTGAAATTATATATCCCATCAATTCATTAACACATCTCATGAGACAAATTTCTAATCTAGAATTAAATAGGTTTCTGATGTATCCACACTAATCAATTAAATTGTCTAATCATAAGGAATTGATGATATAAATATCATCCTGTCGAATATCACACTATCCAATATTAAAAATTTCATTCATTTAGAATCCCATAATTAATTTCCTTGATATTACTGAATTGATGTTATCCATGGATTCATTTCATACTCATTTATAAATTAAATGTAATGAGTTTCCATTTATTTACCATATCAAATTTAATATGCCTTATGGAAGCATAGAATATTCCAACATACATAACCCTTTACTGAGTATCTTTGATTAGCATTTTAATTGTTTTTTATGGATATGAATAAATATTTCATGAATAATATCACGGATTCAAGAATTGTTCTATGAAATATTTTTTATATTTACAATTAATCATGGGATTCATGTATGAATAGAGTTAATTGATACTACAAAACTATTTAGTCTTTTGGTATGTGATTACTTGTATTTATGCAAATAAAATGAATTAAACTCATTCTAAGGGTGACTATAATAGGGGTTTTGAAAAATAGTAATACGAATATTAATCGTGTAAAATTGTTTTGAGATTGTTGGCCTTGTCGTGGGTAATGAGTCTTGGTCATGGGACACCCATCAGAGGGTTGTGTCAGGACATGATGTGAGGCGTAGAAGATAGACAACCCTTTAGTTAATAGATTTTGTTTGATAATTTTGGTTGTATGATATTACCATGTGTATTCGGTTAGTTGGTGAGGTTTTGGGTAACTCCTTACCCAAACTACTTGGGTTTGTGCATGGACTTGAAAAACAATTGATTTGTGAACCCCTTTGATTGATTAATTATGGACTGAGACTTAAAGAACCCCTACCATGAATCTGTACATAGTAGTCAGAATTCAGCAAGACATCTCACATTTTACGTTATGGTATGTGTTGAGTATATGGTTTTACACCCCCACCATATATTTTCATGTTTAGATTTTGTAATAGTATATGGATATATTATTCCTACTAGCATGGTGCTAAATTAGGTAGGATCATGTGTTATAGCAGCCTGGTCAGGACCCTATGATCTTACATGCATAGTTATATACCCATTATAAGTTATGAATTTTTGGTGAGTTTGTTTCATTTACCTAACTACACTATTTATATAAGTATTTCAGGAAAATACACATCATCACTTCAAACACTAAATATTTCTGATGAATTGGGGATTCTTACTAGAATGTTAGACTCACCCCTACCCATGTGCATGGAATGTGTTTCATTGTATATGGGTGATAATTCTGATTATCTATTAGGTAATAGGTACATCTTATATCTATACACTTGCAATATGACTAGTATGTAACACCCTCAAATTTTATGATGTATTTCTATTTAAATAAATTTAAAATTTTTTATAATCTTCTTTACATGAACCACAATTCTTAAATGAACCACGATATTCTAATCATATATAAATAATAAGTGTAAATATAATAAAAAAGACCATTGTATTAGATATTATGTAAATTATGAAAATTATGTATAGAAATTTTCCATGATTAAATATTATTTTAAAATTCATACGAATTAAATACTCAATCTTAAATGTTAAAAATAATATCATTTTAGGTTATAGGATCATTTTTTCAATGTATTGTATATCTATATATATTATTTCATGGTCAATAATGAACTATTAATTCATTAAATACGTTTTTAAGTAATTTTATAAAATTGATAATAATCCATACATTTATTATCAATTCATTAGAGATGAAGATAAAACCATTTGATTGAAAAATTGTATTTTTTGGAAAGCTATTTTTATTGTGAGAAATATATTTTACCATAATAATTTTTTTAATTAGTATTAATGAATAATAATAATAAATTTCATAGATAATATATATAATCAAATATATTGGAATTAATCCAATTGTTTTTATTTTGCGTTGAATAATAATAAATACAGATTTATGCTTATAAAGTCATTTTTCTAAAAATGGTTTTTATTGTACACGTATTTTAATAAAAATTTACACTATATATATATATTTAATCTAATAAAACGGTTTAAAAATTTGGAATAAATATTTTTTAATTCATTAATGTCTTTAATTTCAGTTTTGGCCTTTATTAATAGTAACTGAGGTAAAGATTCATTATAATAGTAATGGTTATAAGGATATATGAAGGATTAAACTAATGAGACACATGTTACTATAACCTAAATATTTTATTAAATACTATTGGTATGGGTGTTTAGACCTAAAATTTGATATATTATAGTTTTGTTTTCATCAGATTCTATTCAACTTGAATATGAATTGATTATATTTTAATGATTTATGTATTTATAAGAGTGCAAGTCCCCTCACCTATTAATGGTAACCACCTCTCATATATTACACACTCCATATGAGAAATTTATATCAAACAATATTAACCCAAATTATCTCATTAAATATATATCCTCAAGTATGATGTGTTTTTTCGTTCAAAAGAACCATATGAGAATCATTAATGTGATTCTCAAAGGATAATACCCAATGAATATGCATCTATTCTAAACGATATTTGTATGGTTCTTCATTCCTAAACCTCCTAAAAATATTTCATAAACTTTTAAAATGATAGAATCAGTATATATTATATATTTATTTGTTTTTATATTAATGGTATATATATTTTCTTTATCCATCCCATTCTTTGGAGGGTGATAATGTCGCTCATGCTTACATGTTGACGACCACCTCCATATAGTGATGTGATTTAAAAATAATTTCTTAATTAAATGGATTTTTTTTTGATAAATTTAATGAATATATATGATATTAAGTATATAATTATTAATCTATGAATTTGAATTATGTAACTTTCTTTATCTCCATCCACTAGCAAGAATAAACATCACCCTTGTGTATGTATTACAAATCTTCTCTAATAATTGATAAAACTAAGGTTTCATATCCTCTATAAAAAACTATTTAAAAAAAATATTTAATAATTAAATATTAAAAATATTATATGATTTATATTTTGGAGGTGATGAAACTATTGTTGATGATAAAGGATTGAAACAGTCAAACTAAAACATGCATGAAAATAAATGAATTTTCACTTGAATAATGTTTTAATGATGATTTTATGATAATTGGGTAATAATAAATTATAAGGGAATGATATATAGTAATATGTATAAGTATATGGATCAATAATATGTTAATAAAAAATATATATTTATTATACAAGATATTTTAATACATATAATACAAGACAATAACTATAGTAATGGTTAATGAAAAAATCTCATGTCTTTTCATGATTATCCATGATAAAATTACATTGAGGGAATATATATAATCCTTATACATTAAAACACATATTTTTTTTACAATTTTTTATTCAATTAATTATAAATAATTGAAAACGTTTTACAATATTTATCACATAGAATGAAGGATAAAATATTTTTGAGAAAGGCTTTCCATATATTCTCTTTAGATGGAAGACATTTTCATCTATTCCATATTCATTAAATTGTTTTTTGGAATGATATTTTCAATGATGGAATTAATATTTAAATAAATTTTCAATCATATTTGAATGTATTATGATAGTTTAAAAAATTAAACTAATTTTTTCTCCGACTTCAATAAGGTGTACAACTTCTTCCATTTTTGAAAAGTAGCATGTTTATATGAGAATAAAAATGAATTGTCTTGTTGTGGCGGGAGGACATGATCTCATGATGTCCATTCCCCATAAGATAAATAGACATGAGTACATGGTTGTGTGAAGAATCACCAGATGTTTATGAATAAAACTAGCACGAACATGATAGGAATGGAACTTTTTGGTTAATCTGGCATAATCATGTGTCATGGTGGGCTAACAGTATCGAAAATATACAATTAGATGCTCAATTTTGGGTGATGAATGATGCGGCATAGATGTTCATATATGCACTTATTTCATGATAGTGATGGTCTCTTCTCTATCAAAACACCTAAGAAAGTCTCCATCAATGCTTCACATATTATGTACATTATACTGATTTAAGATGTTGTAAATCATTAATTAAATTCTCTTATTTCTATATGTTCCATTCCAACCCTATCTAGTGGGAGGTCACTCTTTTTAATTCAATCCACAATTGGAGTCATCTAGCCAGTGGTAGAAGAATATGGCTAAGATAAGGGACATATCTCATCGATTTCTTCCAACATCGCATGAACATTTGGTAAAACCATCTGACGATGGGAAATGATGATGACCTTTACCTTCTGATCTATATCATCCAGAGTTGTGGCTTCATATTCTAATGCATTGACATGCACATTTTATAATTGGGTGACATAATCCAATGTCGAATTCAATGGGTATTCTTCCATCAATTCACAAACATGGTTCATCCAAGGGATCAAATCCTCTTTCTTGATATTATAGACACCATTGAATTGGTTGTTAACCAGTTCTAAATCGCCATATATTTCCATTTGTTCAACTCTCACTTAGAATCTTATTTAGATTCCTATGATAAGGTACATGTAGTATACATAATTAATTTTGCACCCCATTGATAGTATGACGGAATATGGAAGGGCTAAATTTTTTGGGGATACAATTATTAATCATACCCAACTTTATTGATTTTTGGGTCTTCCATTATTATATCCTTCCAGGTTGGAGGCACCGTCGAAGTGCATTTCCCATATTTGGGTATTCTCTTGTTTAGGCAACACATCCTCATCATTAAGCTTAGCATATAATTGGGCTACCTCTATTTAGGGATTATCTACGAAGAAATCTATTGATTATTTTCTTTTCATAGCCTTATAGGGTATGAACCATATGTTGTTATATTTTTGGATGAACTCCAACTATGAAATTTTTTTAGAAACCATCGGATGGATGGGAATATACTTGAGTGGTTGCTCTGAGAGACAAGGTGGACCTCATTGTGTTGGAAATAATTCCTATTATTCTGATCCACAATGATTAATTCCAGACATCTCTTATTAATATTTTAATACCAAGCCTCAGTATCAATCATGGTTTGGATGAGATATTAGAGACTTTTCTCGCTCCTGACATCATTCTTCTATGCAAGTAAGGAACCTAGGGAACTCTCCAAGATGGTTATGTTTATAAAGATTTGTATCCCTTCAATTGTAAGAATTGTCACTTATATAATCAAGGGATATTTCTTTAGATTGTTTAATACTTCTTCAAAAATATCATTCCATTGATATTCTACCCTTTTCAACTACAAAGTGAAGGGTATATATTTTTATGTGCAGTTGGCTATATATAACGAATTGTAAGAAAAGTTTCGATGGAGTCCTATGAAATCACTATGGTTTCAAGGGGGTAATTTACCAAGGATATATTTTTTCTTCTTAGGGTCTAATTTGATGCCATGATAGCATGCAATGATGTCGAGGAATTTTTCTCTGGTGATGATGAAGGCACATTTGAAGGGGTATATTTTCAAATAATGTTGTCATTTTTTTTTGAAAATGGTTTAATGATATGAAGTTTGGTATGAATGCTATTTTTTTAAATAACATAAAATCAAAGACATTGCCATCAATGTATTTTCCCACGAAGGGTATTAAAATGTGTTGCATGGCGCACTCATATGTTGTGCGGGAATTCTTCAATCAAAAGGGTATCACCGTGTAGCAAAATGCAACCCTAGCGATTTGAAGAAGGTGTATTCATCATATTATTAGGAAAATCATATTTTATGATATCATGAATAACTATCCATGAAATATAGATCCTCATACCTTGCAGTTTCATTAATCATCAATTTGGAAATCAAAAATTGGAAATCATCTTTTTGGCAGTCCTAGTTCAGTTCCCTAAAATCGATGTAGAACTTGATCATCCCATTCTTCTTCTTTACCAGGAAATTTTTTTCTATTAAGACGGTATATTGGACCCCCTGAATGAAGATATCTATGATGAGTTTTCTAACATCATCCTCTATTTTCGTATCATGGGTTAAGCGTGTCCTTCTGGAAGCTTTCTTATAGCCACAATGATAATCAAGTAGGCCCATGTGGTTAGTTTACACCTTGGGATCAAGATATGGAATTTTAGTTTTGTTTTAAGAAAAATAATCTTGATTATACTTTAGTAAATTGGTTTATACAACTTGTTCTATGGAAGTCATGGATACAGTAACCAAAGTGGGTTGTGGGTCTTCTTCTATACCCTTTTTGATTTCATTGAGTTCATCAATCCTGGTGGAGACGCCTTCCTCAAAATCATAGGGGTATCCATAAGAACTTTATCATATTCATTCTATACATCCCCATCATTTTCCTATTCATATTTTTATGGTTATTAAATCTATGATATTATCTTATCATAATTTGGGGAAGAGTCAGACTTTTGATTTCTGGGATGTGATGAAACCTATTCTGTCTCATCCATTGGTGGAAGCTTCATCAGATAATATGAATTGAGGGGTAAAAGAGTTTCAACATCTTGTTTGAGAGACGAGATACTTCCTCCTTCCTCTACCAGTGATGCCGATATTTCCCAGGGTATTGATGATATTTTTGCATGCATTTTAATCTGATCATTACCAATTTCATCAGGATTCAATTAGTGTTTAATCATTATCTAGATTGGTATATGTAATTGAAATCAGGAGGTTTTTTGAAAATGCTTCAGAATTGGGAATTGTTCCCTTAATCTGATTTATGGGTGAAATATATTCCTCCCTTAGTAGTTTAAGTGGATCGTTGGTAACCTTTTCCAAATCATTTGGGAAAACACCCCAATTTATTCCTTCAGTTGAGGGCCCAATCCTCTTCCGATCTTAGAACCCATAATCAATATACTTTGACTTATAGAAGAAAAATGGTGACTTATCAGCACATAGTGTCAAACTCTATTCATTAACAATAAATTTGTGGAACTGATGGTAAGAGGAGGGGATTTCTCTGTGTTGATGCACCCATGGCCTTCCATGTAAGACATTGAAGGCCATATTATTTCCGACTAATAGAAATTTTGGGTGAGCTACGAGGTAACTGAACTTAGTTTGGAGATCTTTTTGGCCTAATAACTTCTTATAGATTTTTTCATATCCCAAGAGGTTCACGCTGTAGGGCATCAGATCATCCACATTGAAGCCCACCCAATGATGTGTCCTCAATAGGATGAGATTAACCCCAGATCCATTTTCGATGAAGACTTTTCAGATATTGATGACAATTATTGTGCAAGACAAATATAATGGTATGATGTATCCTTACATGTTGGAGTATTCATCATAATCTGTGAAGGAGATAACTATTTTTAATTCTATATTACAGGCCTACATTTACTAAACATCAGTAGAAACTAGCTCAGATTCATACTCCTTGGGACCCAAAAAACATTCAGTGAGTGCTTCCCTGAGATATGTAGACAAATTCAATACTTCCATAATTCACAGTATAGATGGAAATGAGACTAATTACTTTAGAATAAAATTTTTATGATCTAATGGTATGCACATCCATCCTTTGGGATGATCATTATTTGGTGCTTTAGGGGCTGTATCATTTGATGAAGTTGGGTCAGCCATTCGGATTGGAGTTGGAGGACTTTCCATACATTGTGGGATTATATGAGCATGTATATATGCATGCTGAAGGAAGTTAGTAATTTTTTCCTCTAATGGATACTCCAGGATGATCGAGCCTGGATGGTTTCTTGTTGGGGTAATAAAATATTACTATCCCTAGTGGAACAACTAGAGGCTCCTTCGACGTGTTTCTGAAACACTAACAGTTTGAGAGAGGGTGTTTCCATAATCTTGATGTCTTCCATGGCTGTGTCACCCTTGTTATC
Organism: Viscum album; assembly: GCA_963277665.1. Classification (NCBI taxonomy): domain Eukaryota; kingdom Viridiplantae; phylum Streptophyta; class Magnoliopsida; order Santalales; family Viscaceae; genus Viscum; species Viscum album. The sequence continues at coordinate 901,785,996 of OY728165.1, read as the reverse complement.
AATGGATTTTTCAGTTTCATCCTCCAACCCCCCAATTGGGTCTGGGGAACATTGGATGAAAATAATATTCATAATTAGGGAAGGGAACCATCTTGTGGCTAACATTTATGGAGCCAAAATTCTTCTCTTCTTATGATGATGAATTTTCCTTGTTGGCTACCCTCAGTTGTGCTATTTGGTGGGGCAGGGCCCGGTGTTCTATTTGGTGGGATGGTGCCCGTGTATCTATATTTTATGGGTGAAATTTGTAAATGTTGAATCCAACTTTGGACTTGTTTCACATTCATCTCCAAACACTCAATCTCTACCTTTCTGATCAGACAACATTTTGGATGACTATCATTTGGATGATTGTGGAGCCAAGGATGATGGTTGTTCTTCATTAGGAGTTGTTGGAGGCCTGATTGGTTTCATCAAATATGCTGGGAGTATTCAATGAAGTCGTTTGATCCTTTTTCAAGTCATCCAACTATCAAAATTATCCCCCTTTTATTATCAAATATTTTCCACTCGTCTTATTCTTTTAGAAAATTGTAGAAACATATTCCACTTGTGTTAGAAGGGGAATGAACATTACATTTAGAGATTCGATTAAATTTTTCAAGGGAAACATGAAGTGGAAACACTCCTAGAAGGTGTTACCTAATATCCAGTGGATGGGATAATAGTCTTGACAATCATCAAGAAAAACTTCATCAACCCTCTTCCGCTTTGGTAGATAAAGCAGGATAGAAATCATGGAAGCTATAAAGTATACGCATATGTGATTATCTCGAAAAAATTTATATTTATTTCTTCATTCCTGAAAATGAGTTCATTTAGCCCCCTCCTCTCTTCATAACAATGCCATGGTGGTTGATATTGTTCTGAGCACCCTACATGGTTTTCTGAGGGCCTTGGAGCTGTAGATATTGTAGAGGGTGGATTAAACATTGCCAAGCCACTTCAACTCCCCCTTCTCTTTTTACATGGGCTGTTGTGGAATCCTAGGACATGAGATTACTCTGTTGCAAGGAATATTCATTTCATTGAGTGACTGTAGAGATTTTTTGGATCCCACATGTATATTTTACATGAATAAGTGGTGTTCATAGCTCATCCTGAAGATTATCAATGCACATGGCCAACATCACATCAAGGGAGAGTGAGTTTTTCAAGGATCCACTTAGACCGTTCCATCTTGAAATGATTTCTAGGACTCTCTCATTATCTTTCTATTTTCCATTCATGAGGTCACTAACAATTTTTTTTGGAAACATTAAGCTGAACATGATTCGAAACTTGCATCATAGATCCGTCAATCATGTTATTGAGTTATATTTCAAAATGGTGTACCACCCAAAGGGTAAACCTTATAGGGTTCATACAAGGAATTTAAGCATCACATGTTCTTGTGTATCCTGGCTTACAATAATGGGATATTAGTATGATGTGTAGGGAATTAGATGCTACTCTGGGTCCACTTAACCATTGAACAATCAGAGTATGGTATTCTAGAAATTAGGTGGAGGCAAGGCATTTCTACACAGTCAGGGTATGGTTTCCATTCTAGTTTTACCATAGAATGTCGCCCTCCATTTCTTCCTTACAAGTTTTCAATTACATGATGGTATTTAAGATCCTTTAATGATTGTATTATTGTTCGTAATATTTAGTAGGTGTAGCATGAAGAAGTATTGGATGTGTCGGTGCTCCTAGATCATAAAGAGGATACCCATATAATTGAATCCTTTGTGTAGTTTCCTAAATATGTTCCGGTAGATTCCCCAATAGATAAAAATATTGTTATCCTCTTGCGATTGGGTTCAGGTAGACTAATGGTCCCAGATCTTCCTTGAATGTAATTTCTAGCCATACAACATCAATTAGATTGAGCCTGTGATGCATAGGTACATCTTATTGAAGTGTGTGGTGACATTGCTGCTGAGGTTCATACCTAGTAGGATGGCTTGTTCTTAAAATATTATCATTGATTCACCTTATCTCAATCCATTCATCCTTCTATCAATTTAATCTCTCCTCGTGCATGGTGGATTCATCTCTACAAGAAGAGGAGGTGATTTATACACAATACTCTTATTATTCTACTTATTAAGTGCTCAATTAGGACATAATGGTGGATAAAGTGAGGGGATGAAAAAATTTAGGACAACTCTTTTGTTTCGGGTGTTAACATCTCCACACCTTGTGTGAACCATCTGTAAAAATTAAACCACTTCTCGTGTATTCATGTTATTTTTTTCATCTTCACTGAGGTGTATGGGGATGATGTACATGATGTTAACTGATGCATACCATATTGGGGGGGGGGGGGGGTACAAAGTGTTGAATAGTAGGAGATATTTATATGTCCTTTGTGAGATATTCTTCGGATATTCAATAATTTACTTCAGGTTTCATGGCAATGACTAACCAGAAGATAGCACAGATATGACCTTGTTTTGTGCCTCCGTTCTTGGGGATGTGAGTCCTTGGAGGGGATGGAATTGTTGGACCCTCTATCGATTATAATCTAAAGTTGGTAGAAGATATAGAACCTTTAGGTTGGAATTTTATATAAAAATGGTCCCATCCCTGTGGGATAGGGTTTCTCCCATTCCATAGTTAATGTCTCTCATCCCGAATTCACTGGTCTTATGGGGGAAATTTTTTTTATAAAATGCCCCTAGCCCTATGGGATGGTGATGGTCATGTATTTTTGTTATTTCTTCTACTATTTCCCCCTTCATGATCTCCCATATTTCAATGCAGCTATGAGATGGGTATGGTGCTGGGTCTGCACATGAATTACTCACAATAGAGGACATGTTTAGTGCTTGTTGATTTCATTCCATTAGATGAGAGGCCTACTGTATGTTCTCTAAGGCCTAGTTCAGGATCATCTCAATTGATTTCTATCATCGGCCCGATTCTTCTGAAACTTACTCTAAGATTGTTAATTTTGAGCATTCCACTGTTCTGGATTTGGGACATCATTTAATTACAGTCTGGGGTTGAAAAAATTGTATGATGTCTCATCTGATATGTTCTTTGGGATCAGATGTGGGGTGATGTTTAGAGATTCATGTTGTCTCCATCCACGGATCTAAACCTCAGATGTGGTGTTGCTGATAAGGTATCACAACTTGTGCTATGCACGGAGGTAGGCTAGAATAAGGAATTTCTGTATTCTCCTTTCTGATTATGGCCTCCATATAGATATAAGATATTCTCAATCAATTTGAAGGAGATGCTCTCCCAGAAAATTAATATGATACGTATACCCTTCGTTGGGAAAAAATATTTCCATTTATTGGAAAAGAGTTTTCCAGATATTGAGCTGAATGTTATTCATACATTCATCTAACATGATTATTTTTTATGTTAAACAGATATGTTTCCATTTTGCAAGACATCCCTCATATGTCATCCCTTAAAAATTTGAATCTCGCAGGAGTCTCTTCGACATATGAATGACACAATGGTGGATCGGATGATGTGTGTGGACCAGATACATCCTCTGGTTTGGAAAGTATATTTCATTTCATGGAGAGAGTCTCTATCATGTCATGCTTTATTTTTCCCGCCACCTAAACATATGAGTGTTTTCTCTCGTTTTACTAGATGAATGAAGTTCCATCGTGGTAGCTTTAATTTGAAGTATGGGGAGGACAATATCAGTCATTTTTTTAATCTTTAATACTACAAATTTAACATTGTTTCAATCCCTAGTGAGTACTTTAGTGGTGTATATTATAGGGAGGACCATCATGTTAAAAAATAGAAATGGAAGGACATTCCTACTGCTTATCATCCTTGATGGAAGGAATTCCCAATGACGTTTATCTTGGTAAGGAATACCATATTATCTCTAGCATCTGGGAGAGTATCTACATTTTACACACTTGGGTGGGACTTCAAGATGTACAAAAATGATGGGAGGACCTTCTCATTGCTGGTTGTTACAGCACGAAGGGTCTTCATAGAGGCTTCTATCAAGGCTAGGACTACCATAAGAACAAGATGTCCGACTATAGAGAGAGACATATCTGCTATGTATAACCTAGGTTGTACAATAAATATGTCTACAACATGGGTAAGGACTTATTTATGTGCTATTTCTTGGTCAAAAGTAGGGATACCCTGACACTCATCAGGGTAAAGGCTCTCATGATCAGCCATATGTGGCCCATGGTGTAAACCCATGTGTGTTATCTATGAAAGACCTTCAGAGCTACTAGTATATACATTATGGGGATGACCATAACAACTATTATTATCACTACAATTATTTTAAAATTGATCGACATGATCTTGAGCCACTATAGATAGTTTATTATGGCTTCAATAACCCAAGATTCCAGGAGAGCAAAATCATGATTGTGATCATCATTTTTTAGGTTTTGTTGGATAAATGCATTTTTTGCACTATTGCAGGGACTATGGGGCCAAATTATATTGGAAATGGCCTCCATACATAGGTCTATATCTAATTGGTTCCTATGATAACATTTGGATATGTCAGTGAACATATTGAGTCCTTGAAAAGATATATTTTTGCCCTTGAGTAGCCACCATATTGGACAATAATATTCCAGTTGGAATGGGTCTTTGATCTCGATTCAGTTGTCTTGTTATCATTTAATATTTTTATCAACCATTTTGGATTTGAATAGTGATGCAGGTCTACTCTGGGTTGATTATATGATTTTGTGGATGAATCACCCCGGAGAAGGAGATTGGGTCGTTGGCCCGACTCATCGATTTTATTGTTAATGCAATGACATTTTGAAATAACTGTAGGATAATTTCTGAGATCACGATCTTATCCTCCATCATGTACATGATTTTTTTATATTCATATTTGGTTGTAATGTGTATGAATTTCCATTCTGATTTTGTAGAAGGTGTATGTTCCTAATCCGATCCATCATGAGTTTCTAGTGTGTACGGGTGGTTCTCCTAGGTCAAGGTAGACGGATGTGTTTACTACCTAATGCCTTCTCTAGTTTTCATGATATTTTGATAGTGGAATTTGTATATTTGGGAAATAATTTTCATCTTCTCATTGTTTGTTGTATTTTCCTCACTGTCTTGAGGTGTATTTGTATGAATTTGACTCTTCTCATATTTAATTTTCACTGTATTTGGCTGGTGGGAATCATAAGCACTTGCAATGTTGTATGACTACCCATATATTTCCTCCCTATTTATGGAGTTTTATTTATATGTGTCAATAGGACTTATCACCTTCTTATAAATAGTTTTCATCAAATTTGGATGAAGGGACTCTTGCGTATTGGTAGATATTTTCATCTGCTTATAATAAACCACACTTTCTATGCTGAATGACAAGCGATCGCTAGTAGGAATGTTAGTTTTATCATGTTTTCCTTCATATTTTTAATTTTGGGCTTCATATGAGAAAATGAATATATGTATCCCCTCACATATTACACCCTCATTTCCATACAGGGATTCAATAGGAGGGGTATAATTACATTGTTAAACATTATATTCCACCAAGTTTGTGTAGAGGGACTCCTCCTTAATAACTAGGTTGATAAAATGATCCTAATAATTCTCTTTCCTCCATTGGTGGGTAGACTGAAGGGCTCGTGTCCATTAGACATCAGCAGGTTCCATCAGGATGGGATCCTCTTCATATTGAGGATAATTGGTTGTATGATTCTAGTGGCGACGTCCTTTGAAAATAGCCCTTGAGAGGATATCCTGGTCATTTGGGATGAATAAATTGTTGTAGACATAATATGACTCCCTAATGAAATGGAGGTACTCATGGTTTTTCTTCGGGGATAGGATCCCGAAGTGATTGGGGATATCTAGCTGGGTCATCTTATACTGTGATGCTAGACATGGTTGAAGGGGCGGCTAGTGAGAATTCAATGATTAAAGGGCCTATCAATCATCATTCACTATGGGTAGAGTAATGATTTTTAAGAACTCTCAAATCATCACATTGGATACCTAATGATAAAGATTCTAGGTAGGCGAGGGGGTCCTCCTCATCATCAGGGACCAGGCCGACTATGAGGTCATCGTGGTATAAGTCTGAGCTAGTTGTCGAGATGTCATTAAGATTGATAGTTTCACTTGAAAGTTGAAATATATATATATATATATAACATATACAGACAAAAAACCCTTCTCAAAGTAGCATATAATTATCACATACATGATGGGTAATCATGCTTATCCATCTTCTTTTTGCATGTGAAAGGGATGTGAGGTGTGGTGACCTGCCACCTCAGTTAAGGATTCAAATTAGCATAACTGTTTTTCTTTCATAACAATTTACATCGTACTGTGGAGGAAAAAACGTTCAAATGCATACTAGTTAATGACTTTTTATTATGGATTTCCATGTCAATTTAACCATTTCATTTAAAACTAATTCATTTCATAACCCTCTTTGTCTGGTGATATGGTTGCACTGGGACTGTGCAGTGTGTCCTATTTATATTGCAATTTAGGTGCTACAGTTGAATAGTCCTTGTGAACTATTTCGTAGGGTTAAGTGTTTGTGAAATCAATATGTGTTGGGTATGATGTCATCGATGGTCGTCAATGGGTTTATTCGTAGAGCTACAAACACACAATGAACCTTATATTAATGTTTCACGAACCTTCATTCCAAAGGCTAGTGCTAGTTTGATGATGATTTGGAAAACGACACTTAAGGACTCAATTTATCGAGAGGATGGTAGGTCATGCTGATCACACCCTTGGGGGCGGGGAATTATTGCATGCACCAGGACTCTGTTATAGATTTTATAAATGTTAATAGGTTCTAAATACTTGGTTCTTTCCCAAGCATGTGTCCATTAATTTTCCCCGCGATTCATGGTTAACCATATATACACATGGTCTAACAATTAAGAAAAACTACAAGTTTCTACCCTATGATTAGTGGCTCTGGAGTTTATAGTTATCCAGGGAAAATGTAATTTTCTTTGATAACGGGATTGAACCCATAAGATTTGATTTCTTTGTATCCTCGTGAGAGGAATTAGAAACCATGTATATTGGTTCCACATAACTAGACACATCACCTTTCGAGGTCATGTGATGGGGACCCATCTATGTAGTTTTAGCATTGGGAAATGAGTATGTCAAGGAGTAGAATTCCTATTCAAAAATTTCTTGTGGGGCTTACACCGAAGCAGTCCAGATTTCATAGGAGAAGCATGGTCTCCTGGGCGTGGAATTACTGGGGATGAAACTCGGTGAACAATAGGGAAATTTGGGTGATGGGTTGTACCTCAAGGTGGCTTCCTACATATCTCAATTAGCTGGGAAACAAATCCCTAATAGTAAGTTTTATGTTAGGGTTAATACCATAAAGGGTCCTTGTTTTGTGGAGAATTAATGGGGCTAGAACTTTGGAAAAGAACACCCATGATCATGGGACATCAGATATGATTCTTTTGTGTCATGTTAAACAGATGAATCTGATTTCATATAGTTTATTAGGTGGGCCTTATGCGTATATGCTTCCCATGTTTATCAAAAAAAGAGGAGGATCTTGACCCATGATGATTTGAATGTTTGATTGGGAATTACACCAATGAGGATTCCCATTTTTGGGATTATAAGGGTGTCACAAAAACTTCCATCCTCTTATCCCACATGGTAAATACTCAGTGTGAGAAACAATATAAGGTAGAATATCTGGATATCGCACATCCCTCTTCATCAGCTGATAGATTGTACTAGAGCAAAAAGGGAGAGAGTGGGCGGATTTTAATGTTCCAATTGTCTCTAATGTGTTGATATCTAGGATATTCATCCTTGGAATTCCATCTGAACTTGTCTCTTTCTGAACATAGGTAGAGAAAGTGTGGCACCCCCATCCGTGGATGGGTTAGGAAGAAACCTCATGGAGTGTTCCCTAAAATGAGTTCTGGTATATGTGTTTAGTATAATCACTTTTCAAAAGAAAAATCAGGTTTCATCCATTGGGCTAGTCACTGTCCCTCATTAAATAGAAAATCCAGTGATTACACATGATCCCTAGGATGGGTAGGTTCACATTAGTGTCCAATGTTTGGGAACCATATTACCATGGGAATGTAAGAATTTAGAAATAACGGGTCTACTTATAGTTGTTAGAATTACCAACGTGACTCCACTTACCATGGGTATTTAAAAAAATGGATTCACCGATGTTCCAGCTAGTTTTATCACATAGGTCTGACAACTTTGGAAGAGGAATTGGCCTGATGCTGGTGAACAAGTAAGCAATTAGGGATATGGAGGGAGTGACCGGAATGGAAGGACATTATTTGAATGAAAAGGTAGAAAAATCGAAGACACCCCATTCAGCATACCATTTCTCATGCATGATGGTGGATTCCCACATAGCATACTACTATGTGGGTGAAGTGGTCATCCATATAAGAAAGTGGTATCCAGACATAGATGCGAGCATTTGGGTGAAATGGTTTTATGTAGTATTAGGGTTCATCTGCACCGTGTGGTTCTATGTGGTGGTATTGTGCCTGTTTTTTGTGGGATATTCATCCACGAACGACCTATGGCTTGTGGTTCACAATTATCTACCTGTCTAGTTGATTATTTTTATGTTTCCTTCTTTTATAGTTCATGGTGGGTTTATACCTGCAAAAATATTATCTACGGTCCTAAATCAAATGTTTTCTTTTGATGTCTTCCATATGTATCCTCCAAATACTTTCAATCATAATTCTCCAACATCAAAACATTACACGGTCTCTATAAGTCTTACCACGGGCCTAATTTATTTTCAGTTCCCATAGTAGAACTATTATAGAGTTCCAAGGATGCTATATCCCCAAGAACACGACACCTTTTGCACAAGCCCATATTGGTATCTTCCGACTCGCAGACAACCCGATGAACCGAGGTTCATGGTGTTGCAGTTCATCGATGCAGAAATTGATGCCTCAATCCCACGAATGACATGGTTCACAAGATGTTCCAAGCCCTACCTTATTCAAGAATTTCCCACTATGTGGGCATGGTATGTGGGGACATAATCCCCCATCATGCTTTCTTCAATGACATGTTTTTTGGTTCCTTAGATCCCTGTTTTCTTCTCATCTACGAATGGATTGGTTCATTGGCCAATGTTTTGTGTCCCATCATTTTGTAGGTTGTCTACGTACCTCTTAGTTTATGTTTTTTACCATCCATAAGGCATTCCCATTAAATAGTATGCAGACTAGTTTGAGTCCTTTTCAAAATTGGATTTATTTAATATTCTCTTCAAATTTTCACCACCAAACATCTCGTTCCTTTTTTTATTTTGGGAGAGTATTTTCTGTTGAGCAATTTATTGTTTTCAAAAAATTCAAAATAATGTTTTTTAAAGGGGGAGATTATTTTAAATAATACTCTGTCTCTTTATGATGATTTTGATGCTCACAAATACCCTTAATTATTTACTAATTATTTCGTTGAGTATTTTGCAGGAATTTATTTTATTTATTTATTTCATACAACGATATTTCATACTTCATTTATTCCGAGACCAATTTTAGCGCGTTCTGGAATCACTGTAGCGCGAGATCAATTTTAGCGCGTTCTGGAATCACTGTAGCGCGAGATCAGTTTTAGCGCGTACTGGAATCACTGTTCATACCCTACGTTGATGAACGTAACGTATGGATGAAAAGTTTACTTTTTACGTTATTTTGAAACGTATGGTTAATGAACCTTACGTTGTTGAAAAGTATGGAAGAAGAACATTACGTTTGGAAGGAACCTTACGTTTTTGTTGTTGGACAAGTATGGAAGAGAAACCATACGTTAGTTTTCAGTGTTGAGTTTGTTTCTCAAAAGTATGGATCATCAACCTTACTTTTATAATCAACCGTACGTTCTTTGGAGAGTTGAAGCAAGACAAAGTATGGATGATCAACCCTACGTTTGAATGCTGAAGAGAAAGTATGTACGTTCTGAACCTTACGTTCTGAACCTTACGTTTGTGAACCTTACTTTTGTGAACCTTACGTTTGTGAACCTTACGTTTATGAACCTTACGTTTGTGAACCCTACGTTTGGAGCCACGTCATCAACCCTACGTTTGGCGTCGGGATATTTTTGACAGACCATATTTCCTTTTGCATTGGTCAAACAGGTGGATTATTAAGCGGATTTCGATCCGATTCTTAAGTACGACTTTGACTGAATCAAAGACGATTTTCAACGGATTAATGGTTGATTTAAACGGAGCTTTTTATGCCGATTCTTCAGGGGAGTTACAACGGCTCTGTTATTTCATTTTTTTTAATATCGCGAATCTAAAAGAGATTTTCATAGATCTATTTATGGGGAAGACTTTCTCAGATTTGAATATATATGTTCTATCTTGGAAACTTTGGATATATATATACACAGGAAAGTGTATGAAATATATAGATTGATCTTTTAACGAGCAAGAAACAGAGACTGTGTGAAGGCGTTCTTTTCTGGTGATCGAGAAGAAGTGTAAAACCTTTTTTACCGAAGGAAGATCTTGATAGAAGATTCACGTGTTCCACATCGACTATCTGTTGTGAATCTACTGCTGCTGAAGTTGTGAAGTTTCTTGTAATATCTATTGAAACTCGATCGACTCAGAACTTTTTTGATTACAGATCTTTATTTTCTGAAGACGACGATCTATCTACTGTCAATTGCATTCTGTTTCAATTGTGGAGAACAACTGGAGAAGTGTTTTATTTATCGAAACCCTTTTTATTTTTGAGTGATCAGCTTCTCGTTCTAAGATGTGTGGGTTCGTGTTTGAACCAGGAAGGTTGTGTTTGCCTGAAACTTGTAATGGTGTCAACTGCCTGTACTCAGTTGTGAACAGGTCTGTGGAAACGAGGACCAGATAGTGAAAATCGCCAAGCTCGTGGATTTGAGCGTTGGTGGAGTGGACTAGGGGCCTTCTGTTCCCCGAACCACTATACATCCGTGTGTTCATGCTTTTACTTTTTCCGCTGCATATTTAATCGTGCTAAAGCATAGTGGACAGAATTTGTCTAAATTGAAGAGATTGTAATAATTTTGAAAAGACACAATTCACCCCCCTCTTGTGTGTAATCCGTAGATTCAGATCCAACAATTGGTATCAAAGGAGGATCTTCTTATTTTTAGAGTCTTATCAAGCTAGAAGTATTTAAAGATTATACATAGTGTATCATGGCTGATACGAGAGAGGGAATGTCAATTGTCAGAGCACCTTACTTTAATGGAGATAATTATGGCTGCTGGAAATCACGTATGATTATTTATCTGAAAAATCTTGGTTACAAAGTCTATTCAAAGATTCTGACTCCCTATGAAATTCCTGAAAATCCCGATACATGGAGTGCTGCTACAGAGGCTGAGTATTACATGAATTCAAAAGCTATGAATGCAATCATCTGTGGTCTAGGACCGGATGAATTTAACAGAGTATCTCAATGCCCGACTGCATATGAAATGTGGCAAACAATAGCCGTTGCTTATGAAGGAATAGATAATGTAAGACAGATGAGATATGCAACTGCTAAATTAAAATTCGATACTTTAAGAATGATTGAAGGAGATAGCATCACTCAGATGAATGGAAGATTGACAGAAATTGTCAATAATATAACAGCTCTAGGAGAACCAATCAAGCAGGCTGATCAAGCGTTAAAGGTACTGAGAGTACTTCCTACTCGATGGAATGGAATCTCTACAGCAATCAGACAATCAACTTCTGTTAAAGATCTAACTATGAGAGAGCTGATTGGTACATTGATGATGTACGAGGCTGAAATGCAAGATGAGGTAAATGAGCATAAAGTCTACATAAAAAGAGAAAATACTGCTCTGAAAGTGACTTCTCAACAAAAGGATAGAAAGATGAAGAACAGAGAAGTAAGTGCTAAATCAGAAAGCTCTGATTCTTCAAATTCGGATGAAGAACTGGCTCAGCTAGCCAGAAAATTCAGAAAGTTCTACAGTAAGAAGAAATACTTCAAGAAATCCTTCAAGAAGGATAGCAAGGAAGTGAGATGTTATGAATGCAAAAAGATGGTACATATCAGACCGGATTGCCCAAAATTGAAAGATGCAAAGAAGAAGAAATTCTTCAAAATAGATGATTATGAGAAGAAAGACAAGAAAGCTATGAAAGCAACATGAAGTGTTTCTGAAGACTCAAGTAATTCTTCTGAATCAAGCTCAGAGAAAGAGGAAGCCAATTTAAAAGCAAATATGTGTTTTATGGATGAAACTGATGAGGTACACTCATACTACTCCTCTGACTCAAATAATGAATCAAACTCTGAAACAAGCTTCTCAAATAAAAAACTTGCAGCTTACTGCAATATGCTTGAAGAAAGGTATGACTCATTATTTAAAAAATATAAATCTATAAAGAACTTGCATAAAGCTATTTCAGATGAGAGAAATACTTTGCTAAAACAACATAAGGAATTAATTGACAAATACAACTCTGCTGACTCAAATAAAATTAATTTTGAATCAAAAATAAAAACTCTACAGGATGAAGTAGAATCTTATAAAAAGGCTGCATTAGTTTTTACAAAAGGAGAAAACGCTTTAAATGAGATACTTGGAAAAACTGTAATTAAAAAGGAAAGGTTTGGAATTGGAAGTAAAGGAGAAAAACCTAAGTTATACAAAAATTATTTTGTTCCTAGCACTAAACAGGTTATTTGTAACTTCTGTGGAACAAAAGGTCATATAGCTAAAAACTGTTTTCTAGGACAACCTCAAATATGTAGAATTAAGAAAGCTTATATTTCCAATGATCTATATGATTCAATCAATTTTAAGAAAACAAAGAAAATCTGGATACCCAGATCACTGCTTGCTAACACTCCTGGACCCAACAAAATATGGGTACCAAAGCAATTTGTTTGAATGTCTTTGCAGGTAGCAGGTCACCAAAGAAAGAAAGAAATATGGTATATGGACAGTGGCTGCTCAAGACACATGAGTGGAACTTCAGCTAATTTCTCTTCTCTTACTCGAAAGGAGGGAGGACTTGTCACCTTTGGTGACAATGCCAAAGGAAAGATTATTGGTATTGGAACAGTTAGAGATCCAGAGACAGTCTCAATCAACAAAGTACTTTATGTACAAGGGTTAAAACACAATCTGATAAGTATCTCTCAACTCTGTGATGATGGATACACTGTTGATTTTACTAACAATAGTTGTACTGTTTCTAAAGATAAACTGTTTAAGTTTAAAGCACCTAGAACTGATAATGTTTATACTTTGGATTTGTATTCCTTGTGTAAACAACAAGTAAACTGCTTAACTGCTAATATAAGTGAATCCTGGATCTGGCATAGAAGACTTGGTCATTGCAATATATATGCTTTACATAAATTATCTAAGAAACATCTAGTTTCTGATTTGCCTAGTCTCAAATTTGAAAATGACAGATTCTGTGATGCATGTCAGCTTGGCAAGCAACACAAATCATCATTCAAATCTGTTAATAAAGTTGCTACAACTAAACCTCTAGAACTTATCCATATGGATTTGTTTGGACCTTCAATAGTAGCAAGTTTAGCTGGTAAATTATATGTTTATGTATTAGTTGATGATTATTCTAGATTTACTTGGATTTTCTTTTTGAAATTTAATAGTGAAGATTTTAGTTTATTTGAAGGTTTTTTGTAAATCTATTCAAAATGAAAAAGGTTTTAATATAATCTCATTGAGAAGTGATCATGGTGGAGAATTTGAGAACCAGGAATTTAATTCCTTTTGCTCAAACATGGGTATTAAACACACCTTCTCTGCTCCAAGAACACCTCAACAGAATGGGATTGTAGAAAGAAGAAATATAACTATTCAAGAAATGGCTAGAACTATGTTAAATGAATATAGCCTACCTATATATTTCTGGGCAGAAGCTGTTAATACAGCTTGTTATATAATGAATAGAATTTTAATAAGACCTATTTTGAAAAAGACACCCTATGAACTATGTAATAACAGAAAACCTAAAGTAAATTACTTTAAAGTTTTTGGATGCAAGGTTTACATCTTGAATACCAAAGATAATCTTGGTAAATTTGATCCAAAATCTGATAAAGGTATTTTCTTAGGATATTCTGCAACCTCCAAATCTTTTAGAGTCTATAATAAAAAGTCAAGGATTGTTGAAGAATCAGTTCATGTGAAATTTGATGAATCTGATCCTTTTGAGAAAAGGATAGAACAAATAGATGAACCTGATTCTAATGAAAACATGAGACTTGAGAATTTAAAGAATGATTTTGAAAATGATATAAAAGAAATTCAGTCCAGTTCAGAAGAACATGACACTGAAGAACCTTTGAATGTAATGCCTAGACAGTCTAGAACCTTAATTAATCACCCTTTAGAATCTGTGATAGGTGACTTAGAGACTGGTATTCAAACTAGAAGAATCCTTGGAAACATAGTTGAATTCTCTGCTTTCCTATCCCATCATGAACCAAAGACCATAGAAGAAGCCTTAGATGATGAGCGCTGGGTAATAGCAATGCAGGATGAATTGAACCAGTTCAGGAGAAATAAGATTTTGGAATTAGTTGAAAGACCACATGATTATCCAGTAATAGGAACTAAATGGGTCTTTAGGAATAAACAGGATGATCAATGGATAATAACTAGAAATTAAGCAAGATTAGTAGCTAAAGGATATAATCAAGAAGAAGGAATAGATTATGATGAGACCTTTGCACATATAGCCAGGTTAGAAGGCATTAGAATCCTTTTAGCCTATGCATCTTATATGAATTTTAAATTATTTCAGATGGATGTTAAATCTGCCTTTTTAAATGGTTATTTAATGGAGGAAGTTTATGTTGAGCAACCTCCTGGTTTTGAAAATTCTCAAAAACCAGATTCTGTTTTCAAACTTACTAAAGCTCTTTATGGCCTTAAACAAGCACCTAGAGCTTGGTATGAAAGACTAAGTTCTTTTCTTTTGAAAAATGATTTTACTGTTGGACTGGAAGATCCAACACTCTTTAAGAAAACTGTGAAAAATAATGTTTTGTTGGTTCAAATTTATGTTGATGATGTAATTTTTGGATCAACCAATAAAATTCTTTGTCATGAATTTTCAGAATTAATGCAAAAAGAATTTGAAATGAGTATGATGGGAGAATTAAATTTTTTTTGGGTCTTCAAATATTTCAAAAAGATTTTGGAAATGTTTTAAATCAATGCAAATACATTACTGATTTACTTAAGAAATTTGGACTTGAAAACAGCAAGCCATTTACAACTCCTATGTGTACTAATATAAAACTTGATTTGGATGAAACTGGAAAATCAGTGGACAAAAAGTTATATAGAGGTATGATTGGTAGTTTGTTATATCTTACTGCTAGTAGACCAGATATAATGTATTCAGTATGTCTTTGTGCTCGATTTCAATCAAATCCCAAAGAATCCCATTTAACTGCTGTTAAAAGAATTTTTAGATATTTAAAAGGTACTATTTATCAATCTCTGCTTTATCCAAAAACCTCTGATTTTAATTTAATTTCATATTCAGATGCTGACTTTGGAAGCTGTAGATTAGATAGGAAGAGTACTTCAGGAACATGTCACTTTTTAGGGAAGTCTTTAGTATCATGGTCTAGTAAGAAACAACACTCAGTTGCCCTGTCAACAGCCGAGGCAGAATATGTGTCTGCAGGTAGTTGCTGTGCACAGGTGTTGTGGATGAAAAACACTCTTATGGACTTTGGATTAAATTTCAATAATACACCTATTTTATGTGATAATACTAGTGCAATTAATATTTCAAAAAATCCTATTAGTCATTCTAGAACTAAGCACATTGATATAAGACATCACTTTTTAAGAGATCATGTGTTTAAAAAGGATATATTTTTAGAATTTGTAGATACAGAAAATCAATTAGCAGATATTTTTACTAAACCACTTCCCACGGCAGGGTTTGAATTTATTAAGGGGGAGTTAGGTTTATTTAATTTTAAATAGTTTTTTTTTAAAAAATCTTATTCTGTTTTCGAATTCTGCTTAATTTCTGTTTTCCGCTATAAGTAATTTTATTTTGTTTTAAATAAAAGTAATGATTAGTGATTACACGGGAATCAAGGCTGTCAGAACCGTTTCACCTTCTAAACTGCTTCACCTTTTTCGGAAACCCTTTCGAAAACCTAAAACCGCACATCTGCTCCAAAACCCTTTTCTGAATCTTCAAACCCTAAACTTACGAACCTTCAGAAATCGTTGTTGGAATGGCAAAGACTAAGCGTCCAGATGAAGCTGAGAGCAGTGCTGCAAAGAAACCTAAGGTAGTTAGTCGGAAAATACTGCAAGGTAAAGTCATAGATTTAGAGTGGCTGTTTGAAACTAATTTACTGTTGAATCAAGCGTTGTCGTTTCAAAGCCTTGAGCAAGCTTTTAATAGTGAAAATTCTGAGTTTCTATATGAGGCAGAAATGAGAAATTTCTTTAGAACTGTTCAGTTTAGCCTTGGAGATACAGAGGATAGTTTATTGGCTCAAATAGAGGATAAGGAATTTTCAATATCATCTGTAGAGATAAGTCAAATTCTTAACTGCCCTCATGAAGGAGTTTTTCATTTCGATTTACGGAATATTGGAGATTCTGTACATAAGTCTGAAGACATTATGTCTTTTCTGTTTGGAACCAGAGTGATAAAGAAGATGTTTATTAAGGATTTGGAGCCCGATCAGAAAATTTTGGTAAAATTTGTTCAGACTGGTTTAGCACCAAGAATGGATGAGATGGAGAAAATCCTATATCCTGACATGTACATAATGTATCTTCTGATGTGTGATATTAAGTTTAATTTTCCTCAGTTTATGATAAGATATCTGAGTTACTGCTGTCAGAGTGAAGCAAGAATGACCTTTTTCCCTTATGGAAGGTTCATTTCTTTGTTTTTGTTTAAAAGAGGAATGATCAGATTGGTAGATGCTGGGGTGAAATGTCACCACAATAATGTTTTTAATGCTGGAACTTTGAGGAAAGTAGGATACTTCTGGAGCACAATTAAAGGAAAACTCTTACCTGTTGGAGCTGAGGAAAACTCGGAGAGTGCTCAGGCTCAACCGGCTAAGTCCAAGGAGGGACAAGCAGAATCAAGAGTTAGTACAGTGGCAAGGAGAATTAGTTTTGAGATGGACGAAGTTGAGGAAGAGAGAAGTCAAGAAGGACTTCAATCTAGAAGGAAGAGGTCAATTGATGAAGAAATTATCTCTCCTGCCTTGAAATCCTCTGAACCGTTATTTTCTTATTCATTTGTGAGAGAAGCTGTTGTGGAGCAGACTGCACCGATAGAGGAACCAGTAGCTCAAACAGAAACTCAAAAAAAACCTCAATCTGCTGTTGTGGCTGTTGAAAAAGTAATTCAACAAGAACAACTTATGGAGGCAGTGCCTGGTGAAGAAGTGGCCCGACCTCAAGATTTACATGAAAATATTGTTCTTGACCAATCAGTAGATGTCAGAGAGACTACTGTTCGTGATGAACATACTTCTGAAGCTAATACAGAGGTACTTCAGGAAGATTTTTCAGTGGAAGAGTTTCAGGTTTCAAAAGATAGTTCAGTGGATCAACCTTGTCAGGACAAGGACAAAGAACAGTCAGATGTAGATTCCATACCACTTGCCCTGCTTCATCAACCTAATTCTGGACATGAGAATCAAGCACAGGGTGCCCCTGATTCGAGAAAAGAAGAAGTTGTTGAGTTGTACAAGTGTATCTCTCAGTTAGAATCTGAGAATGTTAGTCTCAGAAATTCTCTGAACTTAGAGCAGTTGAAGTTTCAGAAGCTGAAAGAATGTACTGTTTCAAGACAGGAAGTAGATTTGTTTAAGACTGATATGCTGCATGCTGTTGATCAGTTAAAATCAGAGATGGTAAAGAAAGATGATTTGTCTGAGTTGAAGATTTACATGGAGAATAAATTTGAGTCTGTTGCAAACAGTGCTGTGAGTGGATCAGGCTCTTCACCTGATTTGATTCGGAAATTTCAAGAAATTAATGCAGCAATGAGCAATATGAGTGACAGATTACACGATCTTCAGTGTAATAGTGCCCCTTTGTCAGTTTTGCTAGATAATCGGAGATTTTTAGTGGATCAGTTGACATCTGGAGAGCAACCGATTAGGATTCTTTTGAATCAGTTATCAGAAAAACTGGCTCTTTTTGTTGAAAAAGAAGAAAGAATGCATGAGTTTTTCAGAGTTAATTTGATTGAAGATATTCATATGACTCAAGAGAACAGAGATCTTATCATCAAGTTAGGAGATGGGAGGATGAAGAGGCTCAGAGAACAGTTTACAGAGATAAAGACCGCGATTCAAAGGAGATAGACACCTTTTTCCTTGTCTTATCTATAAACCTTGATTCCTCTGTATATCACAATCGTTTATATATAAAATCTTGTGAATGAAAATTCTTTTCTTATTTTTTTTTGTTTTGTTGTTTATTGATTTATGATTGAGTTAGCCAGTATAACAAATTCACTTATTCATACACAGTTAATTATAGCATTTACTTATAGTTCAGTGCAATATTGAATGTGTTCAAATCCTTAATTTTTCATTCTTTTTGATATCACAAAAAGGGGGAGAATTTGGATAAACACAACATTTAAATTCATTTGTTTCCTATGAAGAAATTTGGATATATGGGAGAATTTGGATATATACGACATTTATCTTTTATCTATTTTTAGCTGAAAATTTATTTTTATCGGGGAGAAATTTTATTATAGTTAAATATTGTTTTAATCCTTTCAAAATTCTAAAATTTTATAAAACTAATTTTTCAATAAAGATTGAAATTAAATTAGTTCTATTATTTTATGGGTTTTGTGATCATCAAAAAGGGGGAGATTGTTGAGCAATGTATTGTTTTCAAACAATTCAAAATAATGTTTTTTAAAGGGAGAGATTATTTTAAATAATACTCTGTCTCTTTATGATGATTTTGATGCTCACAAATACCCTTAATTATTTACTAATTATTTCGTTGAGTATTTTGCAGGAATTTATTTTGTTTATTTATTTCATACAACGAGATTTCATACTTCATTTATTCCGAGATCAATTTTAGCGCGTTCTGGAATCACTGTAGCGCGAGATCAGTTTTAGCGCGTACTGGAATCATTGTTCATACCCTACGATGATGAACGTAACGTATGGATGAAAAGTTTACTTTTTACGTTATTTTGAAACGTATGGTTAATGAACCTTACGTTGTTGAAAAGTATGGAAGAAGAAAATTACGTTTGGAAGGAACCTTACGTTTTTGTTGTTGGACAAGTATGGAAGAGAAACCATACGTTAGTTTTCAGTGTTGAGTTTATTTCTCAAAAATATGGATCATCAACCTTACTTTTATAATCAACCGTACGTTCTTTGGAGAGTTGAAGCAAGACAAAGTATGGATGATCAACCCTACGTTTGAATGCTGAAGAGAAAGTATGTACGTTCTGAACCTTACGTTCTGAACCTTACGTTTGTGAACCTTACGTTTGAGAACCTTATGTTTGTGAACCTTACGTTTTTGAACCTTACTTTTGTGAACCCTACGTTTGGAGCCACGTCATCAACCCTACGTTTGGCGTCGGGATATTTTTGAAAGACGATATTTCCTTTTGCATTGGTCAAACCGGCGGATTATTAAGCGGATTTCGAGCCGATTCTTAAGTACGACTTTGACTGAATCAAAGACGATTTTCAACGGTTTAATGATTGATTTAAACGGAGCTTTTTATGCTGATTCTTTAGGGGAGTTACAACGGATCTGTTATTTCATTTTTTTTTAATATCGCGAATCTAAAGAAGATTTTCATAGATCTATTTATGCAGAAGACTTTCTCAGATTTGAATATATATGTTCTATCTTGGAAACTTCGGATATATATATACACAGGAAAGTGTATGAAATATATAGATTGATCTTTTAACGAGCAAGAAACATAGACTGTGTGAAGGCGTTCTTTTCTGGTGATCGAGAAGAAGTGTAAAACCTTTTTTACCGAAGGAAGATCTTGATAGCAGATTCATGTGTTCTACATCGACTATCTGTTGTGAATCTACTGCTGCTGAAGTTGTGAAGTTTCTTGTAATATCTATTGCAACTGGATCGACTCAGAACTGTTTTGATTACAGATCTTTATTTTCTGAAGACGACGATCTATCTACTGTCAATTGTATTCTGTTGCAATTGGGAAGAACAACTGGAGAAGTGTTTTCTTTATCGAAACCCTTTTTATTTTTGAGTGATCAGCTTCTCGTTCTAAGCTGTGTGGGTTCGTGTTTGAACCAGGAAGGCTGTGTTTGCCTGAAACTTGTAAAGGTGTCAACTGCCTGTACTCAGTTGTGAACAGGTCTGTGGAAACGAGGACCAGATAGTGAAAATCGCCAAGCTCGTCGATTTGAGCGTTGGTGGAGTGGACTAGGGGCCTTCTGTTTCCCCGAACCACTATACATCCGTGTGTTCATGCTTTTACTTTTTCCGCTGCATATTTAATCGTGCTAAAGCATAGTGGACTGAATTTTTCTAAATTGAAGAGATTGTAATAATTTTGAAAAGACACAATTCACCCCCCCTCTTGTGTGTAATCCGTAGATTCAGATCCAACATTTTCTTTCCTATTGAAGATTTTTCGGGAACCTACAATCATCAATGAATGATATTTATAATTATTTAATGTTATTATCATATGATACCATCCTATTTATTTCATTGGTATGCTTATTATGATGAAATTTTATTGATGTTTATGTGAAACACTTTTCATTCACATGTGTAGTTTAGTGATAATGAAGTATTTATGAAACCCATTTCATTTTCATGGTTTATTATCGGAGGAAATGATGAATATTTCTTTGATATTATGGATAAGCTATGTTTGGTTTTATTTATGAGATGGATGAGTCTAGTAATATATATCCTTCCAAGGAAATGGAAATATTTCGATATCCAATGAGATAATATGAACTGAAATTTTAAGTAAACATAGATCATTAAGGTAATTTTTTCACTAATGATAGTAATTTTAGTGAAACATGACTTTGTAAATGATGTAATGGGGAGTGAAACTAATCCACTATGGGATGTTATCACTATAGTAGTCTTGGATGTGATCCCTAAGTAACGAAATTATTTTCTATGAATATGTATGCTCCAAGAATTATGTATTATGATAATAATTTATTCTCATGAATCATTCCTAATTATTATTGATTCCATGCTGTATTGAATTATGTCTTTTGTTATGAAAACCCTTATGCCATATTTCTTAATTACTAATCTTTTTGTGAGTAGGAATTACTTTCATATGTTGTGATCGTTTTCTCATATAATTATTCATATATTAATCTCACTTATTATAATTGATTCATATCTTCTATTTTAACCTTACTGAGAATTATATTTCAACCCTTATTGTATTTTTATTTATCTAGGTTATATAGAATGGTTTTACGTATGGTATGTCTATGAGGGGTACTATGTGAGATGAAATTTGTGGAAATATTAAATATATTTCATGAAATAAAATTGTTATGAAACTAATGAAAAATTATTTTAAAATATTTTGGTTCTAAGGAATTTATTATTTTTATTGGTATTTAATATTCATATAAAATGATTTAATATTTATATATGTAATTCTAGGTTCACATAAGATGTTTTCAGAGTAGGATTTTGATATGTTTAGATATTAATATTATAAAATAATGGGGAAACCATATAGATAAGAATGATAACATTATGAATTTTTTTATGAGAGATATTTTTTGCATACCTTGAAATGAAATACCTATATAGATACAAACAGCTGGATGCATTAACATACACCCCACCCAAACATGGTTGTTGTTTCCAGGCATACCAGGTACAACCAATTTCCCCATAGACTTGTGGTACCCACCCAAGAAATAATAGATCATTAAAGTGTACTTTCTCCTCACATGCACACACCCTGAGAAAAATCCCATAAGGTCACCTCATTTTTTTTTCAGAGTAGGTTTTTGATGCTTTTGGATGTTGAATTAATAAAATAATAGAATACCATCTAGATAAGTATGATAACATCATGACGTTTTAGTAAGAGAGAGATAGTGTGGTTCCATAAAAATGAAATCCCTATATGGATACAAATAAGTGAGGCATTTTAACAACTAGTACTCATTGACAGCACAAAAAACCCGCCATAACATTGTCATTAGGTCCTATCCTATTAGGTACCACTAGTTCCCCAATAGATATGTGGTCCATGTCCTAGAAACACATGTTATTTCTAATGTTCTTTCTCCTCACTCTCACACACCCTGAGAAACACCCCAAAATGTCATCTATAATAATCACTACTATAGGCTAAGAATGCCAAATTGCGATGTTTTAAATATGTAGGCTCTAGAAAATAATGGTGCTCCATATTGACATATGTTATATCAATTATTAATTTTACCTTGTATCATTATGGGGAGTTGCATTCACCCCCCCCCCCAAGAGAACAATGTAATCATTATTGGTCTTGCAAGTTAACCTAGGAAGTGTGCCACACTTCGGGATGTCTATCACATCTGACAAAAATGTGAGTATTGTGCCATGTTGACAGCATAAACACCCCGGTCGAACATGGACGTCAGGTCCTGGCCTATCGGGTACCACATGATTCCTCATATTCCCGTGGTCCCCACCCTCAAGACCACGCATATTCTTGAACAGGTCATTTGACTAATGAATGTCCCCACAAGAAAAAACTAGTTCTTTCCAGTTTCCTCTGTCCCGACTCACAGACACAATATGAAACATCCCAAAAGGTCACCCATCCAGGTTAATACTACATGAAAAACATGTTTTACTTTGGAGTTCTAATCAGATAGGCTCTTGAAAATAAAGTTTCACCATTTTGACATGAGACATACCATTTTGTCCGGTAACCCTTTATCATTATGGGGAGTTACATGCATGTTCTAGAATAGATTCAACTGGGAGTTATAACCCTAAAAATTATACTTCTGTATGAACCTGAACGTCACATAGTGCACAAAAAAGAGTTATAATTACACACCTAGTTTGACATATTCGGAAGATATACATTGGATAATTCACATTCTATTTTCGATCTGGTATGAAGAAAAATAATATAAAACCTACAATAACTTCTAGTAAACCTAATTGATATAAGATAAACCTAATGTTTCTTGTGATGATAAAAAGTTCCCAGAAATATGTACATCATAATAAATATTTTCATAATCATATGATTCATTACTATGATTTTTTATGTCTAATACTAAATTTAAGATTTTTAATTTTGTAAATGGTTAAACATAGATGAACAAAGTTATTAATGGGTCTGAAGGTCAATGTGATGATCTGAAAAAAATTAACCAATTGGAAATAAATATATAGTGAAAATTATTTTGGTTATTCTTAAATAATTATCTCTATTTATGATTAATAACATCACATTGTGTTAGTTCCATGAAAAACATAATAATGAAAAAATGTAGTTTCATGGGATTTTATTTGATGAATACCATCATGGAATGATGATTCAATTTCATTCAAGTAAATAATGTGGGAATAGATCCCAATTAAATGACACAAATGAATAAGTTAATATTTTATGTTAGGAAAATATATGCATAGAGTAACTTATTAAAGAGGAAAATGAAGATCCATGTGGAGGTAAAAAATGTTCATCCTAATGTAACAATAAAATTTTAATGTATTAAGAGTGGGAACATTAGAATTATTCATGTTAGTTTCTTGGTCAAATTTAGAACTCCATGATAAAGGAGGGTCAAATAGTATGTAAATTATTTATGTGGATCATGAAGGTTAAATAACAATTATTCATCCTTTAGTGCATGTTGGTGTGATTTTCTACATAGATGTGATATCTCTACAATTATCCTATTGATAGTAGTAGAATAATGAAATCATAGTTGATATTATGATTCAACCTATCATTGATTATTGTTGAATGAATGAATATGTACATACAATGGAAATTAGTTTCATTATGTGGGTATTTTGACATAATCATTGCGGGTATTTATCTCTATTGGGTTTGGAAAAATAAACATTGAATTTATTCTTATTGTTTGAGAATATAATAATTCATTTCATGAAAATATTACTAGGCTTATCCTTAAAAATGTAGTTGATTTTTCTATAGAACTCATACACATTGCTATTGTGATTTTAGTGGTGTTTCCGATGCTTTCTCGGGGGTGCGCACATACGTCTGCATGAGCACAATAGGAACGGATTTTTGTTACCCCACATTCCCTCTTTCCAAAGGCGGGCG
Organism: Viscum album; assembly: GCA_963277665.1. Classification (NCBI taxonomy): domain Eukaryota; kingdom Viridiplantae; phylum Streptophyta; class Magnoliopsida; order Santalales; family Viscaceae; genus Viscum; species Viscum album. The sequence goes on along the minus strand of OY728165.1, from coordinate 901,761,683 downwards.
ACATCCGTTCCTTATTCAGGGACATTTTCTCATTGATCGAAACCGGAAGATGGGATGTCGGTTCTTCCTTTAGTGGATTCCTCCTCGAAACTCGTCACCTTGTCCGGGTCTCCCTCAATGATTTAATACGTTGTTTGTGAACCTCTTCCTGGTGCCATATCTTCATGGACAATAGTATATTGCGTTGTTTCTATCAAGACATTCCAAGGGGTCCGGTCAGGGTAGCAACCTTCAGTTAGTGGACTAGTCACACTGGGCATCACTTGTGTGTCTGGACGCTGGGGATTGGTGTGTCTCTCTTCTATCCCTTATTATAGGTCTTATCAAGGGCACGGAAACCCAAGGCATCCCATATCGAATGTGGAGAATTATATGTCGTAGGCATGTATCTGATGTTTTCATCAGCTTCTCATGTTTAACACAGGGTATACCGCAAGTTTAACGTCTAGCCGAGATGGATCAGACTGATCGAAAAACTGATTAGAGTGGATCAGATTGAGGAACCCCTTATAGGGAACACCGATGTTGGGGCCAACTTGTGGACGACTTCCCAAATATTGCGGAGGGGAATGAGGTGTAATGATATCACCGGGATGTGACGGCCCAGATAAGAATTAGGATGGATGATGGTTTTGGGCTTGAGCCTCAAAGAGACTTTTTATGTATCCTCGTGGTAGTAAATAAAAGTCTTTATAGTTCATTTGGAGATAGATTACTGTCAAATGAGGTTGACAACGACTTACCGCTGAATGAGGATGCAATGGCTTACCACTGGAGGGGGTCAAACCGACGTGAAGGGGGTTGGAATGACCGGGTGGTGGGATTGAACCTCGTGGAGGCTTCCTACGTACCATGCACTACCATGGATCAATGTCCTCGTAGTTCGGGATGGTGTGGGGCTTTAACTCTAGTCTGCCCATGGTGGTGGTGTTTGAACCCCGTTGATGATTCCTACGTACCATGGCTTGACATGGATCAAAGTCTCCATAGTTTGGGAAGGTGTAGTGCTTACACACCAGGCTTCCCATGGTGGTTGTCTTGAACCTTGTGGAGGCTTCCTACATACCATGCCAGGACTTGGATCAAAGATCCCTTAGATCGGGATGATGTGGGGCTTACACTCTAGGCTTCCCATGGTGGTGGGGATTGATCCTTGTGTAGGCTTCCTATGTACCATGACCTGACATGAATCAATGTCCTCGTAGTTCGGGATGGTGTGGAATACAGTTTAACATCATGCGTGATGGGGGAGAAATACAGTTTTACATCATGCAGGATGGGGGTGAAATACAGTTTAAATACATGCGGGACAAGGGTGAAATAAAGTTTAATTTCATGCATGACAGCGGTGAAATATAGTTTAACATCATGTGGGAGGGGTTGAAATACGATTTAACGTCATGGAGGATGGGGGTGAAATACAATTTAACGTCATGTGGGATGAGGGTGAAATACAGTTTAACATCAAGAGGGGTGAGGGTGAAATACAGTTTAACATCATGTGAGACATCGGTGAAATAATGCTTAACGTCATTCGGGACTGGGGTGAAATATAGTTTAACATCATGCGGAACAGGGGTGAAATACAGTTTAACGTCATGTGGTACTGGGGTGAAATTCGGTTTAACATCATGCGGTAAATGGGTGAAATATTGTTTAATGTCATGCGGGATGGGGTGAAATAGAGTTTAACGTCATGTGAGATGAAGTTGAAATATAGTTTAACGTCATGCGGGATAAGGGTGGTGACATGGTCAATGCTTACTCTACGCCCACGTGAGTCATGCTCGGTATGTCAAACAAGAGGCAGCAAAGGCCTGACGGCCACTTCATGAAAGGTGCGTGGGAAGTGATGAGGGGCTTAAGCGTTCAGCAGCCCATGGAGTGAAAGATTTGGACTTACGGAGATGGAGGCCTGATGGAGACATAGCACAGTAGTAGAGGGATTTGGGACCAAAGAAAGGGGGATTCTCATTCCCTATCACACCCTCCGATGGCCTTGTCACGGAGGAAGTGAGGAGGAGCAGGGGTGCTTCCACCTACAAGAAAGTCTTGGGGATGAAAGCAAGGTGGCTGCCTTCCCGGTGGACAAACTCTAATCCAGGAATGGGGATATCATCCCCTGTGGTGGCCAGGGGGTGTGGTGAAAGCCCAAGGTGGGGGGACCCTACGTGCGAGGCACGTGGCCATGACATAGATTAATGTCATGTGTTGAGGACGATAGTTCTTGGACGTTTAATGTACTAAATCTTGGACAAAGTGGGTTTTCTATACACCCTTATGACTTACATAAACGGTTCCCTCTGATCCTTGTGGCTGGGAAGGCACCGACAACGCCGTACTGAGGGGGTGTCATGGAGCGAACCACCGAGGTGTCCACATTAGCATGGTTATGCGAAGAATCAATATCCATTAGCGTGCCTATTCGAATAAGAATTAGGTGCAGCAACGCAATGGGAGGTATCACCTAGGGGACTTTGAAGTGACATCATGAGTACCTGGAGGGTCGCACGGGAAAAGGAATTTCTAAGTAGAGGGATCCATTGGTAGGGGCCTTATAGAGCTCTGTTGCTCTGCGTTTCCGAGGGCACTAGAAAAGAGATGTTCTTTGTGATGTGGGGTGCCTTAGCATAAGCATGGGGAGGAGGAGAATATGTGAGGTGCTTCGTGTAGTGGGTGGGAATTTGCGGAGCAAAGCCTCGCGGAGCAAAGGTGCCTCATGAAGAAAATTGTTGGGAAGAAATGTGATTCGCGAAGTATAGTGACCCTGCCTTAGCATGTGGATCATTTGTAAATGAAGGGTGTTTCACGAAGAATAAATGCTCCATGATGACCCGGGTCCCCTTCGGGACCCCCTTCCTTTGCAAAAGCCCTTAGGCATAGTGAAAGGCATCCCTCTCAGAAGAGGGAATCAAGGCGATACAATGGGGAGGCACATTGTGAGGCAGAAGTACCTCGCACAGCTCATGGTTCACTGAGCGGAAGAATACTTCACGATTCTAGAGCTGGGAAGCCGAAAGTACAGATTGTATGTCCCTAGAGCTCATGGGGATCCCAGTATTTATAGGCAAAAGGCACTGCAGAGTGGAGCTCACGTGGCACAAAGAGGTGAATGGAAGCTTCGTGGAGGTCTCACAAACGTCAAATGTGATCGCGGAGTGTCCCGCCTCATTTTCATTGCGGCGGGTTTGCAAACGTCAAATTTTATCGCGGAGCATCCCGCCTCTTTTTCTTCTCTGTGGGCTCGTGAATGTCAAATTCGTTCACGGAGCATCCTGCCTCCTTTTCTTCGCGGTGGGATCGCGAATGTCAAATTCATTCATGGAACATCCCTACTTCTTTTATTCGTGGAGACCACGGTGCTGGGGGGACTCTGCGATGTGGCTTCAAGAGGCACTCTGTTAGGCCATCTTTGGGCCTTTTCTTCTTTCTGAATTTTGGTACCAACAAATACCACCCTCAGACTTGGAGCCGTGGAGAGATCAAGGTTTGATGTCTGAGGAAAATCGCCAAAATCCTTGGTTGTTCGTAGTACTGACTCACGAAGAGGTCTTGCAAGGCGGATAGGGGACGTGCGGGCCAAGCACTCTACGAAACTCCGTGTAGACTGGATGAGCCATGAAGCTTCGATGTCCATCGCCTATAAATAGGGGGTCAGCTATCTCTTTTGTACTTTCCCTTCTCCACGAATTTTTCTTCTTGATTTCTTGATTCGTGATGCTCGGTATACTTCGCGAGTGTTCTATACAAAGCGAGTCTTTATGGCACTCATCGAGTCCTCGACTCCGCGTTTTCACTCCGTGATCCGGCGACTGAGCGCCTCAGTAGCGCCCTACGAATAGTATTCGCGAGCGGGCTTTGCGAAAATGATTTGCGAACAATCTTCGTGAACCAGACAACCTAACATCCATGTTCCAGAACTAAATGGCCCACCAAGAAGCTACCCTGGGGGTCCTTGTGGATGCCGCCAGGAGGGACTAAATGGAGAATAGTCTGGGGCTAGGAGAGCTAGTCTGGAGCCAATTGAACTATAGTTCATTGGTGGAGTAGCTGTCAGAGAGCGAGAATAAATACCCGATGTGTATGAGGTTGCCTTTATATGGATTTGGGATGAGGAATGACGTCTTCATCCATGTAGTAGGTAGGAATGATCCATTTTACTGGTTCTGGAGCACGCCGTGTCAGCGCCGATGGTTCCGGGAGTCCGATGGTCAAGCCCGGGAAGACTTCACACCTGTCATCGCTGAATTCCTGTACAATAATCTGAACAATGTTGACGGGAGGGCATTGCAACCAGAGACATCCCCTCCCCCATACCAAACCATCCTTAAGGTGTCGCTAGGGAACCCGAAGAAGGGGTGGTCTGAGGAATGGGACCTGCGCCAGAGCGGAAACTTTACGAACGATTGGGCATGGACCTACTAGGTAGGTGCCTCGTACAAGGAGTTCATATCAGATCTAAGAAGAGTGGGCCTGTCTGAGGCATCATGGGATTCCCAGTTCCATATCTACTAGCTGAAACAATTAATGCGGGAGCTATTGAGCTGGTGGTCACCAGGGACCAATAACTTCCTCCTTCATCACGGGGAGGTCGGTATCAGCCTATGGGAAATGAATCAGCTCGTGGGGGTCTGGATACTAGGGGCGATGTACGATGAATTCTTCAAAGATATGGGAAAATGGGAGGATCCAGAGCAGATTCCGCGAATGGCGATGGCATTGATGGAGGTCATGGCTGGGGAGGATATGAAGACAGTGAGGAATTTCCACTTCAACAACTGGTTCATGATGTTTTTGAACATCCCAGAAAATAGGTAGTTCCCAGCGTGGGCCTCTAACATTCCCAAAAGGGGCCCAGAGTAAAGAAAACTGATACTGGTGGCCGCTGGAGAATAGCCAGTGGAAGACCTAGGGGTTCAGTGTCAACATTGATCAACGGGCAATAGTTAGGTTGGTGACATTTATCGTAGCTCCCATCTGTGGTTGGATCCTTCTGGTGAGGGATAGAATCATGGGAGTGCAGCCAAACACTTTCATCATGGAGTCCACATTGGTGACAAAAGGACACGTCAACATGGGGATCCTGATGCTCTCCAAGTTGTACAATATTATGTGGCACATCCGTGAGGGGAAAAGGCCACATAGGGTATGTGGCCCGTTCCACCTCCTATATGGATGGATGTCAGTGCACATCAGGGGGATTTATGAGTATTTGAACCCCATCTCGCCACAAGGGTAGAACTTCCATCCCTTGATCTTGAACGTTGTGGAGAGCATTCCGACTATGCTGACCGCACCATCCATTCTGAACCGGGTGTGGAGGGTGGAGGAATTCAATTTCCACCTATTCCAACTGCCGATGCGGGCCTTCATGGATGATGACCAGGGAACGGAAGAGAACTGAGCCTAACTCTTGGCCTTTCGAGGTGGGGTCTTGGATTAAAGGGTGGACTGCGAGTGTCTCTACGAGCCGTACACGCCACACCGTATCGCCCGACAATTCCAGTTCCTGCAGCGACTGAACCCACTGGTCTACTTGGGGGGTGCACTATGAGGAGCACCGGTGTGTGATGAGGCAGATGTGGGTAATATTCACACAGGATGACGGGAAGATGTGCAATGTATTTCCTCCTCTAACCTTTGTCGTTTGGCTGATAAAAGAATATGCCCAGAGCTGGGAGGCGGCCTATCTATTGGAGATGCTGAAGCGGCCAACTGTCCAGGTGAGTGAGGGCGAGCTTCCCCAATCTCGAGGCTGGGGCCAGAAGGTGATAAGGGCATCTTGTATTGGCGGGGCTACTGTATCGGTGATGCCCGCACCAGTTGAGGAGGGAGCAGTGGTAGTGGATCTGGCAGTGGAAGCTGAGCCGGTTGTCCCCAGAGAATAGATTCATCCAGAGGGGCATCCACCAAGGGGATTCTGCAGGATTTCTACTCAGGCCTCAGGGAAACGGTTGTGACACATTGACATGCTAGAGAATTATATCTTCCTAAAGGCCTAGGACATCGTGGATGTCAACCGGCAATTCCTTGGCCCATCAGTGTTATGGAAGCACCTTAACCACCTCAAGATGGAAATTCCAGGAATTGGCCCCATTAGGGATGGTTTTTCAATATCACTAGCAGAGGCGGAGAAATAAATATATGAGCTAGAAGACTTCATCGAATCTTGACGATCCCTGCACACGATGAAAGACCGAGTCAGGGTGCCGATGGGTCGTACGTTCCCTCCGCAACTATCAACTACTGACCTGGGGGAGCGCTTCCCCCTGCCGGACGAATCTGACAAGTCCTCCTAGGGAGACGAGGATGTTAGAGAACATCTTCTAGAGGAGGGTGAAGTCGGCAGTCAATCATCGGATCTTGACGATTTCATGGAGGCCCTCGAGGTAAAATATGATGTTCCTTCTTCATAGTATACAATTAGGTTACTCTGGATTCATTATCAGCGTTTTCACTCTGCATGATTACCTTGTGATTAGACCTTGTTCCCACCCCTCAGTGGGTGCCGACATGGGACCTTCTGGATCCGCGCATGTGGCAGCATCAACATCCGTGTCTGGTGGGGCTGGGACTATCAAGGCGCCTCCCCTAGAGTCTCCTGACCTGCCAATCATATATGGGGGGCCACAACTTGGGGTTATGACGACATCCGACCAAGAGAGAAAGCTAGGATTGGACCTCTGTAATTATTCTCTAACGAATACACAACTGCCACCCCCTAAACATGTTAACTGACATTCACGTCCCTTTATTGGTGTGTACAACCCTTCAATTGGTCTGGGATGCTGCGTTGAAGTTGGTCGTGGCTTCTGGTTGCGCCATTTCTAGGGGCATGCCGATGGTCGTGGAGGTGAACATCTAGCCTAGCCGAACTGCAGTGCTCTCGATCACTGGAAGGGGCACCAGTGGGACTGTGCCTAAGATTATCAAGGTGGGATACGATGATGAGGATAAAACAAAAAATTCAAGCCCCGCCACGAATGATCTGATGCAAGATGTGGACCTGGACATGGATTTCCATAGGGCATTCCTTGCATAAAATCCTTCCAATCGCGCCAAATAGGATGAGATGGCCTCTGACGAGGAGGAAAGAAAAATAGTCTTCGGCTGATCATGGAAGCTGATCACGAGCTTCATCAATGACACCCCCAAGCACTATGGTTGGATGAGATGGACAGTCTCTGCTCGCTACTACGTGAACTGTGTGCTGGGGAAGTGGATGCCCAGTGTCCTCACATGCTCGCCTGAGATATTACTGTTGAAAAGATTCGGGAGTATGACCATGGCCTGGGCATGGGCTGGCAGAGGAGGAAGGCGATAAACATCAAGTGGATCCAGAAGGCTGAAGACGAGGTCCAGCGGCTGCAAAATTGGGTAGATGAGAACTTGAACTCCCTCAATGTGCAATCTGAGTTAATGTTATGATTGAAGGCCCAGCTAGAAGAAGCCGATGACGGCCTGAGGCGAGCTTCTAGATAGATGATCGCCATTAGGGCTGACGTGGAGTGGGCCCAGATTGCAGCGAACGAATTGTGCCCTCTCACTGCCAAGGAGGAGTGGGGGTGAAAGAGTGGAAAAAAATCTTGGACGCCACCAGCCAGAGGGTGGCAGAGCTACAACATTCTTTGGAAGAGGACTGCCCATCCATAATTGGAGTTGACCCCTGTGTGCTGCAATGATTACAATCCCTTAAACCTAACATCATGGTTTGATGGTTTGAATGTCGTAGCATGCATGAGTTCCATTGTTTACATTGGTTTACTGCATCCTTGTGATGTTCACAGAGTGTCCAACGACCATTCCCTAAGATCACATGGGTCAGGCCCGATGTGGGAAACAAGGGATGGCCACCTCATCACCCCATCCAAACGTATAAGTGAAAACCAAGCTTCGGGCATCCATGGTATTGAAAACCAGTAAAAATTTCTAGGAGATGGGAGAGGCCTGACAAAAGATTTAATCTCTCAGAACATCCGAAATACTATTTTCCCAGTGCTCGTGTGCACAAACGGGGTAATGCCAGGGGTGCTGAAATCGATCCAAACATATGGGAGTGGGAGGTGTGAATCACGATACCCAGGAATCAGAACATTGTGGGTGTAGTTTGACAATAAATAATGGATGTTGACTGCATTCGAAACACAAAATTCTTATTTCATTTTCCAGGAATTGGGATAACAAGTGAGGGTTGACCATTGACCATGTTCGAAACATGAGACCAAACTCAAAATTTCATCCGTTAGTCTTCTGGAACGTTGGACCAGAACAATAGGAGGGACATAAGCCGAGAATCCATATTGTTATGGGGTTACTCCAGACCTGAAAAAAGGACGAGGTTCCAAATAAGGGGCACACAAAGAATGGAATGTGGAGTGAGGGTTTGTTAGAACAGAATCCAACACTCCTGAAATTACGCCTCCATGGTGGAAGCACATTGGATGGGCGCATCAGTTTGGTCATGGAACATTCCTTCTATTAGACAGGGCCTCTCTTGAGAGGGGGGTTGTCGCATCCCAGTTTCTTCTTGGGGCATCCTGAACTTGTTCATGGAAAATTTGTGGTTACATGGTTCCCCACAAGGGGTATGGAGAAGTGTCAGAAATGGGGAGGAACATGAATTTATGATTCATGGGGCTGGACCCTGGGTGAAATATTGGGGGTTCTCTCCATATCTCGTGAGGTTAGGAATCAAGCCGTACATAGTTCTAGAAGTATTGTTTAGCGTCATGCGGGATGATGAGAACCCCGGTTGCACTGGTGTACATCCTATCAAAACCACTATGCCCACGTGAGGTGTTCCTGATGTGGGAAACATAAAGTAGTGGTGGGTCTTTTCTGGCATAGGAAGGATCATGTTAGGGAGAAGTGACGCTCAATGAATTTCGGCCCACTATTGTTAACCCGTCCATATAGCGCACATAGACACCCAAAGAGATAATGCCAAGTATGTCAGAATTCCAATCGAACATGAAAATGTGGAAATGTTTGAATCATGATGATAAAAATATGGATCACAATAATGAAATAGTGACGATGGAGGATAAATGTTGACCATGGCAGAAGTGCAGCATTAACGTCGCATTAGCTTGGAATGGGGACATACAAATGAAGGTCAACCATTGACCATGTTCGAAACACGGGACCTGTTGCAAATTTCATCAATTATCCTTAGGGGAATTGGCCCAGGACGATATGTGAGATAATGCGGCATGGGATCAGGCTGTTATGGGGTTCCCTCAAATATGGAAGAGGAAGAGGATCCAAATAGTGATCTCCTGATGCATAGACACGGAACGCGGGGAATGTCCCCATGAAAATTCCACACTTCGGGATCTTTTTCAAAAGCATCTAAATACGACAACAAGATGTATTACATAGATGTAGTTGAGTCTAGATATAGGGAGTCGAGTCCCTTCCCATAGGGAGATCTTAGTTTAGGGTCATATAACATAGACCATAGATGGTAAGAAACACGGGAGACACATGGTGGGGTAACGACAAAAAGCCTACATGAATGGGAACCATGGGTTCAGAAAACCTCGGGTTCCTTAGAGAGGTTTAAGGTCAAGGGACCGAAAACGAGAGTTGAGCTAGGCCTGAGGCATAGTGCACATGAGTTCCTACGTACCCCATGAAGATGGGGATCAAGCTTTATGTAGATCTAGAGGTGGCACGGTAAGGTACAAGTGCCAGGGGAAAAAGGGGCGTGCGGGCCTGGCCCTCGCACCAAGAGAAGAGGTATTTGATAAATCCGGTTTTTTATTAAAGGAAAGTGGGTTTTTGTTGTGAAGAAACAGGCCTAGGGTAGAAAGGGCCTGGCGTCACCACAAGAATAAAGTAGTAGCAGGCATTGACGAATGGAATGGCGTGTGACCATTACCAAACATGGTGTCCCCATGAGTGAGGACATCACGATGGAGTGTCATTTTTCGTCGTGCGACCAGGATTATAATTTCACAGTTTAGGGACATGTGATAGGACCATGAATGCACATTAACGTCATGTAGTGCAGACGTAGTAGAGACAATTTTAGGTGGGGAATGCGTACAGTGCAATGAAACAGACCCTGCGTGAATGGGGAAATGATCCCATGTCACACTATACACAATTCTGATAGGGGGTCCTCGAGCCAAGGGGCCCAAATAGAGGTAAGAGGGAAAGGGAAATTAGGGACTATCTCCCAACTGAGCTGGACCCAATAGAGAGGCGTCTGGGTGGTCTTGTGTATCCCATAATGATGGGAATCAAGCCACATGAAGTTCTGAAAAAGGGGCAATACGAAAGGATCTTAGTTTAAGGTCTTAGAACTCAGACCATAGATGGAGTGAAAACCCTCTAAGTATGTTCAATCCTCAACCCTATCCCTAATCCCACGTGAGTTAGACTCGGAGTAGGAAACATGGGAGGAAGATTTCTTTTACAATACCTGGATCGCACGCCATAGAGAAATCCGTGTAGAGCCTCGAATGATGCCCCTATTGGGGCTTTGGTCCTCCTAACGTGTAGATGCACACCAAGAAATAGTACCAACTGTTTCGAAGATCGAATTGGAAATGAAAAGGTTGAAAATGATGTGAATCACGTAACTATCATTTGGGGCTGAATGGGGTCAGCCTGGTGATGGAGGATAACTATTGATCATGTTCGTAACACAGTATCCATATCCCGTTAGCCTGAAATGGGAACAACAAATCAGCATTGACTGTTCAACATATTCGCAACATGGGATTTTTATAATCTTGTTATTCGCGACCCTCGAGGACGTTGGCTCGTAATGGTAGTAGGGACCTTAGGCCCTGCATCCATGCAACTTGGGGGTCCCTTCGGTTAGAAAAGGTGATGGAAGCCCTAATGAAGGGGAACACAAAGCCTAAAAAACTGGTGGGATCATGTCCGAGCAGATTTTAACATTCCAAGTACTAAACTAGTGTACCCTTAGGCAAATTGGTGAAATGTCAAAGAGGGTCGATGAGGGTGCTCAAGAGGGAGATGTACATGGCGTGGTCATTACAAACTCGACATGAATGAGGAAATATTACCATGCCATTCCATATACTTCCATCCCTGGGGAAGGGTAGGCCAAGGGGACACGGTAAAATGGATATTTCTGAGAGATGGGTCTAGACCTGATGTATGGACATTTTGGTGGTCATATATATCCCATGAGGATGGGAATAAAGCCAGACATAGTTCTTGATGATACCCAGGGGTAAGATAGCATAACAAGGGGTGTACGGTATGGTGAGTAACCTGACGTGAATGAGGACAAAATCTCGCATCACAATGTACACTCCAGGTAAGAACATGGTTCGGGGGCCTGAAAATGGATGAGGAGCCTAAGGTTGGGCCTCGTCTAGGAAGGCTTGACCAATTTGTAGTTTAACATCTTATAGTGAGGACCAGAATATGATAAGGTGTCTAATTCGGGGATCTGTACGACACAGTGAGCAACCCAACGTGAATGAAGACATAATCCTATATCACATCGCACAATACCATAAGAGAAAACCTGAGCCGGGGGCCCAAAAAGGCTAAGGGGCTTGACAGTTAGCATCACCCAAAGGGAGTTTGTCTCTTGGAGATACAATGGGTTAGAATGAAACCACTACACTCGATGTTTGGGACATCTTGGGGTGGCCCTAACATTCCAGGATGGTTGTTGACCACGTTCGAATCATAGTGTCCCTATAGTGACCTGAAATGGGAGAAACAAATGAGTATCAACCACTAACCATATTCGAAATGCGTGACTTGTATCAGCTTTTTTCTAGACATCCTCGAGGGTGTTGGCAGAAGTGGTAAGAGATCCCTTAGGCCTAGCTTATATACCACTCAGGGGCCCTACTAGATAGGGAAGGTGGTGGAATCGCAGTCAAGGAGTGGGTGAAGCATAGTTGAACCCATCTGAAAAAAGTGGCAAACGTCTCTAGGGAGTGGGACATACGGCCGAATTAAGGTTAGCTCAATGTGAATTGGGGTGAATGTTTTCACCCCTTCCATACGTCTTGACCCGGGGGGAAGATTCTGGCTTTTGGGCTGGGCTAATAGTCGAATTGTATGGGAATTCCTACGTATCCCATGAGGTTGGGAATCAGGCCATACATAGTTCTCGAAGGCCATGATTTTTAATGTCATGCGATGAAGATGTGAGAGGATAGAAAAATGGGAGTGGGAACATGGTGCGACCATTATAACCCTTTTATTGGTGGGGCTATGGAATCCTTCATCATATCAAGCAAGGATCCTCTGAGAGAAATATACCTAGGGGAATAGTCAAAGAGAAGAGATCAGGGCTGGGATCAAGACAAGGCATCTGAGCATTCTTAAATATCTAATGCGGATTGTAATCAAGCCATACGTAGTTCTCAAAAAGCAGTTTAACTTCATGCTGGATGATGCACAATTTAAAGTCATGCAAGACCAGACATTTTAAGGTCATTTAGGACTGTTATGCAGTTTAGGGTCACGCAGGACTGTTGTGCTGTTTAGTGTCATGCAGGACCATCTAGTTTAAATTCATGCAGGACCCTGAGGCTCAAAGAAAGTATTTCTTGATGGATTTGGAATTTGTGGGAGGATTTATTCTCTCACCATCCGTGGTCACCAAGGAGTATGCTCCATTGGGGTAAACCCTATTGTCTATGTAAGGTCCTTCCGATTTGGGCTCCAACATGGGTGGTTTCCAACCAGGGATCATTGGCGCTCGGAGAGCCAATACCTGGTCTCCTTGAAGAAAATTGATGAGGCGGACCTTCTTCTTGAAGGCTCTAGCAATATTATTCTGATGCCTTTCCATATTGTGTAGGGCACAGAGCCTATTATTGCCACGTGCTTCTAATTCAGTTAGACGGATTTTAGCCACTTTATCTGGCACCTTCTACTCATAGACCATAGTGCGTAACGAAGGAAGTTGGATCTCGTTGGACAGGATGGCCTCAGCCCCGTACACCAGGGAATATGGAGTCACCTGGGTAGAATTGCGAGTCGTCATCCGATAAGCCCGGAGGGAATTTAGGAGCTGGTCCGACAAACTCTGTAACACCCCGAGATTTTATGAAAAAATATTATTTTTAATGTCTTGTGTTGTACGCTACACCAAAAGAAGCTTGCACAACACACATCCTTGCCTTGCCTTGCATTACACGCAATCGCAACCTTCCTCGATAGCGTGTGTAGTACGTAATACTGAGTTTCACGAAACAATGATATGCTATTAAAATATTATTAAAACTAGCCGTTATGAATAGTAATAACCACTTTTTAAATAATAGAAATTTTATCTCTCAAAATGGACTTCATTTTTGGATTCGGAGTATCGAATTTAGCCTAAGGTGAAATTTTGGTACTTTTCGGATAACTTTCATATTCTGATGAATAGTGAAAATTACTAAATTATAATTAAAAACAACTTTTTTTAATCGAACTAATTAATAGTGATAAATCATTAATTTGAGTGGTTTTAAAGTATATTTAGAATATATTTTTACAATTTAATACAATGTTGGTCATTGGATGTAATTTCACATTTAAACCAGACATAATCAAGTGTCAATCTTTTGATAGATATTGTTTCTTAAAAACACACTATTTGTTTTAACAACGGGATTTAATTATAAAATTAATTAATGCAAATTCTATGATATGAATTTGGTAAAATAGACTTCATTTTTGAATTCGGAATATGAAATATAGCTTAGGATGAAATTTTGGCATTGTTCTGAAAAACATCAATTTTTGATGAATAGTGAAACTACTAAGTGGTAGTTAAAAAATTAATTTCTTCATAAATCTTAATTTTACCGCTTCTGTGAATGGAATTTCAAAAATATGAGAGACACGGTTTATGTCAGTAAGTAAAATGTGGTTCAATGAGATGAAAATAATTTTTGGTGAATAGTAACTTTTTACTTTTTTTTACCACGGTTAATAGTAAATAGGGTAACTAAGGGTAAATATGATATTAATATTACCCTAACACATGTCCTAATTCTATTGGATAAGTGTAATTCGACCAAAAACAACCTTATGAATATAATATGACCATTTAGGTCCACTTGGATTAGATTATGACATTTAATATTATATTATTTAATGAATAGTTAAAATAGTTAAAATCAAAGTTTATTTACTAAAACATTTTTAATATAGGGTTGTACATAAGATAAATCCGATTGTAAATATTCATTAGAAATATAAAAATATTTCCTACATAATGATATTTTATTTATAATTTTTAGACTTTAAATAAATTAATGTATTTTTGACACAACGATGATGCAGTAATTACCCTTTTAAGGAAATATTAAAATAATTGATGTTATAAATGCTCAAATGAATGTAATTTGAGATTTTTTATGAATTACACTAATTTTCTAGGTTACTATGAAATATTAGTGTTGATTTAATCAACTTGGTTCGAACATATAATTCTGTTATGACTTTTACAAAAAACATATATCAAATAGTGTCAAAATTGACACAAAATAGTTTTTAAATAAAATATTATATTATTAATTGTTATTTTATTCCTCAAAATCTAAGGTTCGGCCAAATGACTTATATAAGGATATATGTATTAATAATAAACAATTTGGGGTTCGTTTGGCATGTTATAGTAAGTGTATTAACCATATAGTGAAAGAAAACAAAAAGACACGGTAAAAGTTAAATTATTTAACTTAGAGTTAAATCTAATTGATAAGGTTAAAATAATACCCTAAACTTGTATAAATCATATTGGTTGATTGGATTTCGACCCATCCCCACTTTAGCTTCGAAATAAGACCATTTGGAACCATTATAAACCGATTTTGACATTAATATAAAATAATATTTTGAGGTATTCCTAAGGTGCCCCTCTCCTCCCTTATAAAAGGACACCTCCTCCCCCTCCTCCTCACACCAATTTGAGCACTCATGCTCGGCCAACCCCTACCAAAATCTCTTCTCCACTTCCCTAGAAACATCCTAGAGGTTATGGTCTTCCTCAAAGACCAATTTTAGTTCCCTAAGAGGAGGTCTCAAAGAGGCGCTTCAAAGAAGAGGTAATTACCGTTACCAATTCTTTCATCTTTATTTCTTCTTCCACTTCTTCTTATTAGGTTGTTTCATTATGAAGTAATAACATCAGTATCACTCATATACTGATATGTTATTATAAGTATGAAACAACCCTATTTCACCATCTATCCATCCTACGGAAAAAGAAATCACCGCGCGTGCGTACGTACGGAATACCATCTCCACGCCGTGGTGTAATCTATTTTCCACCACCACCTTACATGGATGGGTATAATGGTGTAAAGAATAACTATACATAGTTATTAAAATATCATATTTATTATGATATATTGTATAATCCACTCCAATTCAATTCAATATTTATGGAAATGATATCATCGCTCGTGCGTACGTACGGACTACCGTCTCCACGACACGATGAGATTCATTCTCCATGTTAACCATTTAAGAATGATTATAAAGTATATATAAGAAATAATAATGAAATATATGACATTATAAAGCTACTGGATTTATTTATATATATATATGTATGTCATCTACTTATTTCCATTCAAGACAATAAGGAAAGGAAAACAGCGTTCATGCGTACGTACGGACTACCGTCTCCATGAACGGTGTTTTTCATTTCATTTATCTATCTATTATATATATATATATACTGAATATATATGATATATAAATCATATTTTATATTATGGAAATAAGTAAATCATGATATATGTAATAATAATGTCAAGAACAACAAGTCAAAACACCTACGATAAATGAAATGATTTTACCCAAAATGCTTCTTTAACATGGAATTTACAAAAGAACGGGTAATATAATGTCATAAGTGAACAATATATGATATCATAACAATGAATATGATTCTGTAATAAGTCAATGACATTATTTAAATCATTATACAGGAGTTTCGGACACATACGAAGCAAATCGGACCTAAGGTAAGGGAAATATCACAATCTCATTTTTATCCGAGATTGTTTATTCATAAGTATTTACTGGGGTGTATTTTATCATCCACATCCATGTTTCATCAATATGTAATATTATTTCCATCCACCTACAATTGTTTAAATCCATTTTTACCCTTCGGTGAGTTTTTAGTAATATGTATGAAAGGAATGTTTTGTCGTTTTTCGTACGAGGTACTTTTTGACTTTTCTGACAAAAGTACGAAGAATGTTTTTTTTAACTTATATGGAACAAATGGATTTTTACGGTTTTATAAAGCCTTATTTTCATGAAGCTTCCTCCAAAATATTTCATGACTATTTTCAATAAAATCTCTTTCTTTTAAAATTTCATGATGTTTTGTGAAAAGAAATTGATTTTGAAGAAGAAAGGATATTTTCCTCAAGAATTCAATTCAAGTGTTTTATCAAAATTACTTTCCATCTAAGATAATAAAGGGTTCTGTTTCTATCCATATTTTTACATTGATTTTAATATGTTGTGATGGAATTATGTTTATGAATTCCTTTATCTTATATGAATGGTTTTATGATGTCATGTTGTTTAAGAATCCCATTTTTATTACATGGGTTATGAAATGATGTATGATTTATGATTTTGTGGCACACATAAGAATGGTATAATTATGAGATGGGTGGGACCTATATCTCCCTCCAATGAATTGGTTAAAGATTTTATATCTCATGAGATTGACAGGGCTGGAACGGTAGGTTATACCGGTTCAGTGAAACAGGACTGAAACGAGGGTTACTCGATTCAGAAAGGGACTTTGTCCACTAAGATAGTCTTGGCAATGAGTCTTGACTAACAAGAAATGATTCTCTATGATTATGTGTGAATGCCACAAAGTTTCATGTTTTAGGTTATGATTATTGTGATTACATTTCACTGCCATGATTTACCCCATGTTATGAAATTATGATCTCTTTTGCAGGTTAAGATTTCCAAAAGTTATGTGCTTATGTATATGATGTGATTGATATTTCTTTTGTTTACCCTTACTGAGCATTTGAGCTCACCCTTTTATGTTTTCTTTTCCCCAGGATATAAAGAAAGGTTTTAGGTAAAAAAAAAGAAGATCTTTATGGGAGATTTTGAAGATCTTTCACCATGACTAGAAGATTATATTCCGAGTTTCCGAAGACACTAAACTATTACGATCCTTGTGTGTGTGTTTTTTTTTGTTATGTACTAAGTATTCCGCAAATGTAATGTAATGTCCATGTACGTCAAGATACGGGTCTCTACAGTTGGTATCAGAGGAAAGGTTTAGTCAACCTTTGGAAACTAGGATGCGAAAACGTTAGTGAGATCCCTAGAGATATTTCTAAGGTATGTCTATGGATGTCCCTAGGGATAAGTATACGTATAGGTTATAGTACTAGAATTACCCTAACGATCATAGAATTAAACCTAAGATGTTAGATATTGAAGGTACTCCCCCTTTATTATGTTGTTTTCCCTAGCATTATTTTTTCCTCTCACACTATTCTTTTTGGGTTTTAGAAAATGGCTGGAAATAAGATGATTCACAATAATGGAGGATATGATGGACAATGGAATGATATTCTTCATGAGAAACCAAATGAAATGGGATTTGGAAGTCCAAACATCGTTATTATGCCGAATCAGCAATCTCATAATATGATCAATAAAGTAAAATTTGGTAAGTTTCCTGACTCGGCTAATAAGAGAAAGATGGAGTTTCATGATGACCATAGAGGAAAGAAAGTTCAATTTCCCCTATGTAAATCATGTGGGAAGAAGCATCAAGGAGAATGTTTCAAGGGAACTGGAAGATTCTTTGGGTGTGGAAAAGAAGGACACAAAGCAAGTAAGTGCAAAGGAAAAGGGTCGGTTAACACCATGGATGAGGATAATGGTATTACTACGACATCAACAATGGTTAAGTGTTTTAAATGTGGAATGTATGGGCATTATGCAAACAAATGCCCTAAGGGAAAGACTCCTGAAGAGAATCAGTATGGTCGTATGGGTAGTATTTATGTGGATGATGATGAAGAGACTACAAATGATATGTGAGATGAAAGAATTGTTGAAGCTCGGTTAATGGTTTAAGAATGTAGTGAAATGATTACATGTTTATCAAGTGTAATGTTGTATAAGTAATCTCATGGTACTATGGAATAAAGAGACATCTAAGGATTGTGACATTGTTGTCTTTCCTTGAGTTTTAAAAGTGTTTTATTAATGTTACCAGTATCCATGAAAGGTTATTCAGATATTTTTGGAATGTAGATGATATGCGCATAATGAAGGGAAAACGAGAAAATGAAATGTTTAACAGTATTCATGAGCTCATGATTGATATAAGGACTAAGTGATATCATGGTTTGAGTATATAGAATTTTGAGGATTTTGGTATGTGGAAAGTGTTAACTTTTAACTGCATTCATGTATTCAAGAGAATACACGATTAAGGACTTTGAATGTTTGGATTGTGACCAACAAGACATATCTTATGATATGTGGGGATCAACGACAGTATTAAATCTCTAGGAGTGGACTGCAGTATTATGGATAAGCCTAAAGATTGGAATGGATTATGTTGGACATAAGTTAGTATTGTTTAAGGATAGAAGTTTTTTTGGGATGTTATAGTAATGTAGTTTTAGAAAAAGGACAACCTGCAGGACGGGCGACAGCCCATCGCTTCGGACAAGGCTGTGGGAATCGAACCCACAACCGAAGTGCGACTGGCCTTTATCGCCTATCACTGGCCTACAGGAAGTCCCTGTTTAGTAGAAACTAGTTTTATTATATTAAGCAGTATGATATATGAAGTATAAGTCCATTTTAGGAACCATATATGATTAATCTCACTATAGAATGACTTATGTATATTTAATAACTTTTTCTAACCTTTTGTTTGAGACAGATGGAATGAACAATCATTCTATCACATGATCTGCTAACACTTCACGAATAACAAATTCAACTTCATTTATTTAAGAGATGAAGTGGAAATTGTTCAAGGCACGAACAACAGTGATATTGTACCAAAATAAAGTAAGTATTTATTCTAATTCAAATTTTCATCTTTAGGGAAATGATCTTGAAAACCAAAAATGTTGTCCTAGTGATCTTATACCTGATGAATCAGATGGTACCTTATATCATCACAAATCTATGGATTTGTGATTACTGGCTTTTCCATAGCCATGTTCTCTACCACTCTCCATCAGAACATGATGGTTAGATTTCTCTTTCATATCCATATTTTCACCTATGTGGAAACCCAGTGATTAGTTTATTTGGGTAATCGTTACATTTCATACTTTAGTTTTTAAAGCCAAGTTTTGGTATTCCTTTTTACGATGTGGGTTTCTATTAAAGAAACTTTCGAATAGTAAACCATTTATAACCCCGATGAATTTCGAGGGAGAAATTCATTTTAAGGGGGGTAGAATGTAACACCCCGAGATTTTATGAAAAAATATTATTTTTAATGTCTTGTGTTGTACGCTACACCAAAAGAAGCTTGCACAACACACATCCTTGACTTACCTTGCATTACACGCAATCGCAACCTTCCTCGATAGCGTATGTAGTACGTAATACTGAGTTTCACGAAACAATGATATGCTATTAAAATATTATTAAAACTAGCCGTTATGAATAGTAATAACCACTTTTTAAATTTTAGAAATTTTAGCTCTCAAAATGGACTTCATTTTTGGATTCGGAGTATCGAATTTAGCCTAAGGTGAAATTTTGGTACTTTTCGGATAACTTTCATATTCTGATGAATAGTGAAAATTACTAAATTATAATTAAAAACAACTTTTTTTAATCGAAATAATTAATAGTGATAAATCATTAATTTGAGTGGTTTTAAAGTATATTTAGAATATA
Organism: Viscum album; assembly: GCA_963277665.1. Taxonomy (NCBI): domain Eukaryota; kingdom Viridiplantae; phylum Streptophyta; class Magnoliopsida; order Santalales; family Viscaceae; genus Viscum; species Viscum album. The sequence continues at coordinate 901,741,802 of OY728165.1, read as the reverse complement.
TTTTTACAATTTAATACAATGTTGGTCATTGGATGTAATTTCACAATTAAACCAGACATAATCAAGTGTCAATCTTTTGATAGATATTGTTTTTTTAAAAACACGCTATTTGTTTTAACAGCAGGATTTAATTATAAAATTGATTAATGCAAATTCTATGATATAAATTTGGTAAAATAGAATTCATTTTTGAATTCGGAATATGAAATATAGCTTAGGATAAAATTTTGGCATTGTTCTGAAAAACATCAATTTTTGATGAATAGTGAAACTACTAAGTGGTAGTTAAAAAATTAGTTTCTTCATAAATCTTAATTTTACCGCTTCTGTGAATGGAATTTCAAAAATCCGAGAGACACGGTTGATGTCAGTAAGTAAAATGTGGTTCAATGAGATGAAAATAATTTTTGGTGACTAGTAACTTTTTACTTTTTTTACCACGGTTAATAGTAAATAGGGTAACTAAGGGTAAATATGATATTAATATTACCCTAACACAAGTCCTAATTCTATTGGATAAGTGTAATTAGACCAAAAACAACCTTATGAATATAATATGACCATTTTGGTCCACTTGGATTAGATTATGACATTTAATATTATATTATTTAATGAATAGTTAAAATAGTTAAAATCAATGTTAATTTACTAAAACATTTTTAATATAGGGTTGTACATAAGATAAATTCGATTGTAAAAATTCATTAGAAATCTAAAAAGATTTCCTAAATAATGATATTTTATTTATAATTTTTAGACTTTAAATAAATTAATGTATTTATGACACAACGATGATGCAGTAATTAACCTTTTAAAGAAATATTAACATAATTGATGTTATAAATGCTCAAATGAATATAATTTGATATTTTTTATGAATTACACTAATTTTATAGGTTACTATGAAATATTAGTGTTGATTTAATCAACTTGGTTCGAACATATAATTCTGTTATGACTTTCACAAAAATCATATATCAAATAGTGTCAAAATTGACACAAAATTGTTTTTAAATTAAATATTATATTATTAATTGTTATTTTATTCCTAAAAATCTAAGGTTCGGCCAAATGACTTATATAAGGATATATGTATTAATAATAAACAATTTGGGGTTCGTTTGGCATGTTATAGTAAGTTTATTAACCATATAGTGAAAGAAAACAAAAAGACACGGTAAAAGATAAATTATTTAACTTAGAGTTAAATCTAATTGATAAGGTTAAAATAATAAACTAAACTTCTATAAATCATATTGGTTGATAGGATTTCGACCCATCCCCACTTTAGCGTCGAAATAAGACCATTTGGAACCATTATAAACCGATTTTGACATTAATATAAAATAATATTTTGAGGTATTCCTAAGGTGCCCCTCTCCTCCCTTATAAAAGGACACCTCCTCCCCCTCCTCCTCACACCAATTTGAGCACTCAAGCTCGGCCAACCCCTGCCAAAATATCTTCTCCACTTCCCTAGAAACATCCTAGAGGTTATGGTCTTCCTCAAAGACCAATTTTAGTTCTCTAAGAGAAGGTCTCAAAGAGGCGCTTCAAAGAAGAGATAATTACCGTTACCAATTCTTTCATCTTTATTTCTTCTTCCACTTCTTCTTATTAGGTTGTTTCATTATGAAGTAATAACATCAGTATCACTCATATACTGATATTTTATTATAAGTATGAAACAACCCTATTTCACCATCTATCCATCCTACGGAAAAAGAAATCACCGCGCGTGCGTACGTACGGAATACCGTCTCCACGCTGTGGTGTAATCTATTTTCCACCACCACCTTACATGGATGGGTATAATGGTGTAAATAATAACTATACATAGTTATTACAACATCATATTTATTATGATATATTGTATAATCCACTCCAATTCAATTCAATATTTATGGAAATGATATCATCGCTCGTGCGTACGTACGGACTACCGTCTCCACGACACGATGAGATTAATTCTCCATGTTAACCATTTAAGAATGATTATAAAGTATATATAAGAAATAATAATGAAATATATGACATTATAAAGATACTGGATTTATGTATATATATATGTATGTCATCTACTTATTTCCATTCAAGACAATAAGGAAAGGAAAACAGCGTTCATGCGTACGTACGGACTACCGTCTCCATGAACGGTGTTTTTCATTTCATTTATCTATCTATTATATATATATATATAATGAATATATATGATATATAAATCATATTTTATATTATGGAAGTAAGTAAATCATGATATAAGTAATAATAATGTCAAGAACAACAAGTCAAAACACCTACGATAAATGAAACGATTTTACCCAAAACGCTTCTTTAACATGGAATTTACAAAATAACGGGTAATATAATGTCATAAGTGAAGAATATATGATATCATAACAATGAATATGATTTTTTAATAAGTCAATGACATTATTTAAATTATTATACAGGAGGTTTGGACACATACGAAGCAAATCGGACCTAAGGTAAGGGAAATATCACAATCTCATTTTTATCCGAGATTGTTTATTCATAACTATTTACTGGGGTGTATTTTATCATCCACATCCATGTTTCATCAATATGTAATATTATTTCCATCCACCTACAATTGTTTAAATCCATTTTTACCCTTCGGTGAGTTTTTAGTAATATGTATGAAAGGAATCTTTTGTCGTTTTTCGTACGAGGTACTTTTTGACTTTTCTGACAAAAGTACGAAGAATGTTTTTTTTAACTTATATGGAACAAATGGATTTTTACGGTTTTATAAAGCCTTATTTTCATGAAGCTTCCTCCAAAATATTTCATGACTATTTTCAATAAAATCTCTTTCTTTTAAAATTGCATGATGTTTTGTGAAAAGAAATTGATTTTGAAGAAGAAAGGATATTTTCCTCAAGAATTCAATTCAAGTGTTTTATCAAAATTACTTTCCATCTAAGATAATAAAGGGTTCTGTTTCTATCCATATTTTTACATTGATTTTAATATGTTGTGATGGAATTATGTTTATGAATTCCTTTATCTTATATGAATGGTTTTATGATGTCATGTTGTTTAAGAATCCCATTTTTATTACATGGGTTATTAAATGATGTATGATTTATGATTTTGTGGCACACATAAGAATGGTATCATTATGAGATGGGTGGGACCTATATCTCCCTCCAATGCATTGGGTAAAGATTTTATATCTCATGAGATTGACAGGGCTGGAATGGTAGGTTATACCGGTTCAGTGAAACAGGACTGAAACGAGGGTTACTCGATTCAGAAAGGGACTTTGTCCACTAAGATAGTCTTGGAAATGAGTCTTGACTAACAAGAAATGATTCTCTATGATTATGTGTGAATGCCACAAAGTTTCATGTTTTAGGTTATGATTATTGTGATTACATTTCACTGCAATGATTTACCCCATGTTATGAAATTATGATCTCTTTTGCAGGTTAAGATTTCCAAAAGTTATGTGCTTATGTATATGATGTGATTGATATTTCTTTTGTTTACCCTTACTGAGCATTTGAGCTCACCCTTTTATGTTTTCTTTTCCCCAGGATATAAAGAAAGGTTTTAGGTAAAAAAAAATAAGATCTTTATCGGAGATTTTGAAGATCTTTCACCATGATTAGAAGATTATATTCCGAGTTTCCGAAGACACTAAACTATTATGATCCTTGTGTGTGTGTTTTTTTTGTTATGTACTAAGTATTCCGCAAATGTAATGTAATGTCCATGTACGTCAAGATACGGGTCTCTACAAACTCTTCTTATTCTGGCCAACCATTTTCTTCAAAATGTTAGAGAGAGTTTTTTGAACACCTCGATCTGTCCATTTTCTTGTACGTGATAGTGGGAGGTATGGTTCAAACGGATATTGTACTTGGTGTAAAATTTCTTCATCTCGGCTGCTTGGAATTTGGTGCCATTATCGGTGAGGACATAGTGAGGGACCCCCAAATACTGGATGATGTTTGAGCTCACAAAGTCAACGATATAGTTGTCCTTGACCACATGGAGAAGAACTGCCTTTGCCCATTGGGAATAGAAATCTGTGGTGGTCAAGATGAACATGCACTGGCGAGTTGTCGCCAGTGGGAATGGTCCCACGACATCAAGTCCCCACACCGAAAATGGCTATGAGTACATGGTGGACTGGAGAGGTTCTGGCAGCCGATGCAAGAAGTTATCATGAACATTTCATTCATGAAATATCTTGGAAAACACGATGCAATCATGAATCATAGTGGTCCCAAAGTACCCCGGTCTCTAGATTTTATGGGACAGTTTCGGCCCAGCCTGGTGGGCACCATAGGAACCAGCAAGAACCTCTTGCATGACGTGTTGAATCTCGACTAATTGGATGAAATGGAGGATAACGCCATCAAAACCGTTCTTATAAGGGTTCTACTCAAGACTGGGACCACTCTGAAGGGTAAACTGCAGCGTGCGGCGTCGGATTATCTCGCGCTCAGCCCGATCAGCTGGGAGGCAACCATTTTGGAGATACATGAAAAAAGGGATCTCTAGTTTGTGGTTTCATCAACCAATGCATCTGAAAAACCTAGGGCTGCTGACGCGGTGGCTCCGGCACTAAGATGGATTACTCGCATGTCGTCATCATCCTCTGGGCTGATGAGAGCAATGACTCTCCGGTGCGCCATGTGTATAATCATGTCATCCTTCTCGGGCTCTGCAAGTGATGTAGATAAGCTGTAAAAAGCATCCTCTAGACCATTCTATGACCGAGGGACAAGGGTAACCTCCGGGCGAGAAGGGAATTGGGCCATTATATGGTTGGTGCGCTCAAATAATGGCACAAGCTCTGGCTTTCTGACAGCGTAGTCACCATTGATCTTCTTGATGACTAGTTCAGAGTACCCTTTCACATGCATATGGGGAACATCGATCTTGAGGGCCAGCTCGAGGCTCGTGATAAGAGCCTGATACTCTGCCTCGTTGTTTGTGAAGCCATCTGAAAACAGGAATGAGTAAGGCGGAACGGCTTGTGCCGGGGTGATGAAGATGATACCCAGACCCACTCTATTGAAAGGAGGATCATTGAGCCTCATACCGGTTGGGATCTGGGAGGCACAATCAATGTGAATTTTCTAACATGGGACTGCTTGATCGACCGAGATTATTTCCTCATCAAGAAAATCCAGGTCCAGGGACTGATCTACGGAGGTTGGATTGGCAGCTAGAAAGTCTACCAATGCCTACCTCTTAATAGCCATTTGATGCACAAACCTGATGTCGAACTGCAGGAGGATCACTGCCCACTGTTCTAGTTAGCCATTAAACATGGGGAGATTTAGAATATACTTCAGCGGGTCTAACCGAGAGACCAGTTGTACCTCATGGTGCTTCAAGTAATGCCGTAATTTCTGCACAACAAATAGGCGTGCAAGGAGGCTCTTCTAGATAAGGGATTATCTATTCTCTGTATCGAGAAGCATGTATATGAGGTTGTAGAGGCTGTTCTCTGTCCCCTCTTTGTTCTTTTGGGTGAGAAGGACACCAAGAGATCGGTCCAGGGTGGGGACAGAGAGAATCTACAGCTTTCTGGGGAAGGGTGGAATCAAGACCGGAGGCTGGAGTAGATACTGCATTATTTCCATAATGGAAGCCTAGAAATCATCATATCATTCATAGGAAGAGCCTTTCTTCACTATCCTAGAAAAGGATTTACACTTGCCAGCCAGATTCACAATGGAGCGGCGTATGTAGGCTATGTGGCCTTCAATGGGTTCATCTTCAGGTGGTGGGAATAGAGGAAACTGAACTCTTTCTCAAGGTCCTTGAGATGGTACTAGCACTTGTGAGATTGGACCACCGTATCATCCACATAGAACTCGACCAATGTCTCGAGGATCAGCTTGAATATGAGATTTCGGGCCCGCTAATAGGTGGTACTTGATTTTTTCAGGAAAAAGGGCATAACCTGGTAACATAAAGTACCTTGGAGCACCCTGAAAGCTGTTGACTCTTCATCCATGGGAGCCATCCAAATCAGATTATATCCATAGTAACCATCCATGAAGGAGAGGGGTTGGAACTCGGCCGTAGCATCGATCATCAATTCTATCACCGAAAGGGGAAAATCATCCATCAAACAGTGATAGTTGAGATCTCAGAAGTCGATACCGACTCTGATCTGTCCTTTCTTCTTCCTTCCTGGCACAATGTTGGCTAGCCACTTAGGGTAATAGACCTCCTTGATGAGGTCAGATCTGATGACCTTGTTAACGTCAACCTCAACCATGGAACCATGAGAAGGTTTCATCATTCTGGTATGATACTTGAACATGCAATGGATTTTCAGGAGACTGAGGCGGTGGATGGCTACCTGAGGATCTAGTCGTGGAATCTCCTTGTAAATCCAGGAAAATATGTCACATTGCTGTTATAGGATGTCCATGTAACATTGTTGCTCCTCGAGGTACATGGAAACACTGATCAATGTGGGTCTTGGATCTTTCTCGCTACAAATGTTCCCCTATACCAGTTCATCGACCGTGGCAGAGATTCCTTCATCAAAGCTATTGGGATCATCTTCCATAGCCTCTTATTTTCTTGTGTAGGAGGGATTCCCAATGGGTGGAACTTCCCCTACGTCGGAAGAACCTGACGGGGGGCTGCTACCAGGCTGGATAGTAGTGGATGGCATAGCAGGAGAGTCATGTGAAACTGAGACCATGTCGACGAAGGCAGTCGATCCAATCCAATCTGGCCTTCGGCCCTGGGGTCCACTCTAGATGATATCAATGAAATAGTGGCACATCGGCTTGAGCCAATTTATTCCATCCATGCAAAATAGACATGTATGATGTACTGTCGCTGCCATAGGGAGGACGCCCCAATATATTATGGGGGTAGGAGGTTCCAGGATAACAAGATCCTGGTTTGGGTAGGAGAATGACGTGAATTTCCGCCGTCGCTTGGGCTTCAGAATATGCCTTCCTCTTGTACCAGAGACAAGAAATAATTTCCCCATGTTGGGGTTCGTGGCTTCAAATTGATGGATTGGGATGATGTAGGAGTCATCCAGACCTGCCCAGGGGTCACTTGTGACCATGGAGGGATCAACATCACTTGCCAGAATCTACTAATCCTTTATCTTGTAACAGTCAGTTCTTAGAGAATGGGCTTCACAAGAGGCGAAAGTAGATGAATCAGCTTGGAGTACACCTACTCGACCATTCAGGGAGTACTTGAGGCACTGGTGATATGATTAGGGGACAACTGTGTGTAGATTGATCCATGGTCTTCCCTTGAATGCATTGTACGCGGTGTCCGAGGAGAGAACCATAAATTTAGTACTAGTAAATAGCCCACTGAATAGGGTCTTTAAATATATCTTGTCGAATGAGGTCGGATATGTCCTGTCATATCACTGGATCCTTAAATTTTAGAGAGTCAAGTCATCCTCATATTATCCCCGCTTATGCAGTGTTCGTGTTGGTATAAGGTTGATCCCAGAACCGGTGTCAGTGAGACAACGGTGAACCTCCACGCCGTTATGTTGGACGATGATGTATAGTGGGCGGATATGCCCATGTATGGGAGAGCCATCGTCTTATTAGGAGAAAAAAATGATGGAATGGAATTCCACAGTCTCAACTGCTTCAGCATGAAAGGATTCTGCAGCTTCTACCTCCGTCTCAAACTGGAGGGGGCTCCTTAAAGCCTCAGCGAGGGCCTCATGCTAATCTGATGATAGGTGAAGGGAATCAAGGATGGAAAGCATCACTGGGATTCCGCCAAGGTGTTTGAGGATATTTTACTTCTTCTCTAGGTGCAAAATTCTAATTACTGGAGGCCGCTCTGTGATTGTAGGCATTGCTGGCCCTGCCGGCTGGACCGGCGGCTGACTGGAATATGGTATGTACCGCTTCTCAATAGTCGAAGCCCGGAGAGTAACTACCTGATGACAACCAGATGGATGATATCAGCATGTTACGGGGTGAATATGGTCATGGCACAACCAAAGGGGTTCTAACTGATATAGTAGAACAAACAGTGATGGAGGCGGTCCAAATGACACCTGATGAATAGGCTGTGATTGCTGAGGTCTGCACTGGGCCTGTTTTCAAGTCTCAACGAAATTCATGGCCTGGATATAGGTTCCGACTGATGTGACTTGATGACCCATATAGTTGTGGCTTCACCGACGTTGGTTTTGGTTGGGGCGTTGGGGAGGTTCACCTGGCATTCACCCTCATCGGGAGTCATATAGGGGTTTACCAACTCGACGGTGTAAACTGTAGCATACCCTTGACTATCACATGATGAATCATCCACCACCAAGTTGATTTTGGGATGGATCCCCATCTTAGGGAGCCTGATGTTTCCAAGATTGTGGGTCAATGATGTCATTGGTGGGGCCCGATGCTTGTTCATACGCCACCGATGCTTGCTCTTCTGGGAAGAGATCGGCTGAGATGATGACGCAGAAGTGGTGGTCGCAGCTTTTAAAGGCTCCTGCAGATTCAAGAATGCCCGAATGATTCCATGGGTGCGAGAAACCATTTTATGATCCATCTGGTCCACTTACTTCTGGGATCCAGGGTTGGGAACCCACTTCCACTCTCCATCTCCATCGCTACTACTATATGAATTCACAAAGACACCCGCCATTTGTGCTGGGGCTAGGCCCAACCTGACTAGGTTTTTATCGACAAGAACTTGGATCTAGTTCTTAAACACATAGCAGTTCTTGAGGGTGTTCCCCAGAATTCGATGATAGGGGCAGTTGTTAGGGAGATTAGTTAGACTTGCCTCTGCCGGACTTCTGCACTCAGGAAAGCGTACAATCCCATGCTATAGGTCTCTACGAAGTATCTAAGGACATGATTCTCATTGAACGATAATGTTTGGTGTCTTCTTTTGGGATAGTGAGCGCTTGGAGCCGAGCCTTGATGAGGAGCCAGATGGGCCTGTCGAGGATGTGGACCCTGATTGTCCTGCCTGGGTGGTGGTGGCACATTGCGTGGGAGTGCCTTCCGATTATGAGGATGCTGCGGAGCCAGATAATGTGCCTGAGGTGGAGGGCCTCTACGTGGATACAGGTCCGGTGCAACTTGTATCAATTCAAGATGCCAGGGGGCTTCTATTTGGGCCACCGTGGATGGCTCGGCTCTAGCATCTCACCTTGCCGGGATTACAAGGGGCAATAGACGTGCCTGATTGGATTGTAGCAGGAGTTCTTCAAGGCATTGAGACTTGTCAGAGATGTCTCGAAACCCTCTGGGATAGTTTTGGGTGATCATGTAGAAAACCAGTTCCATCATGACATTCCCTATTCACATATTTGATAATTACTCTTGAGTCAGAGGAATGTCAAGGGAGTATGTGAGCCCCTTTCACAGGACGATAAAGTCCATGGCTCACTCATGAGGCCTCTGTTTTTATTAGAAGAGGTCTGGGAAACTGGTCTTCCGGGTGGTAGAGCTGAACTGGTAGAGGAACTACCTACAAAGGTCCTCCCAACTAGTCACAGATCTGATGGGGAGCTGGCTGTACAAGAGGAATGACGACCCCTCTAGCGTCTGAACAAAACAACGTATATTTGCGGCCTCCTACTGTGCTGGGGTCCCTATCATTGCACCAAACCTCGATTTAAGGTGGGATAAATGTTTTGGTGGGTGCCCAGTCCTGTAAATGGGGGAGAATGTGGGGTTTCCCAAAACCGGAGGCATCTGCATATCATCCATCCATGCTGGTATGGCTTACCATTAGGTGGGATTGCAACCTTCCGCATTTACAATGCCTCATGGTGGGATATGAGTGCTGCCATAGGATCATCTGGGCGAGGGTACCTATCTTGACGGGGATCTATAACCACATGTGTGTTTTCAGGGTCTTCAACATGGTAGACAGGTTCTGCGGCTCGTGGATCGATAGGTGGAACGATATGTGGGTCAGCTTGGGGAACCCGGGATGGATTCCTCGGATTGTCATGCCGTTTGGGAGGGTTTGGTGAGACGTACCTCACCCTCTAGTAGTGATTTCCACCTTCATCCCATTCCATGGGATTCGTATAATCTGGGTTTCTTGGAGGCATCTCGCTGGGGGGGAAGTTGTTCCTCCCCTGCTGCCCCAGCCTAGGATCACCATTGTCGGGCCATTGATCTACAGTGCGTTCAGCCATGAGTTTCTAGAAAAACCTCTTTTTCATAGAATGTTACTTGTGCAATGTGGATTTCTCAGGTCCTCCTCAATCTTTTGTATTGAGTAAAATGGGTCCAAGTACGTGGCAGCTCCGACATGCTCGTTGCCCTTACCTGCATTCCGGCTGAGTACTAACTCCTCGGTGGGTGCAGGGAGACCTAGGAGGTTTATCTTCTGATGGGTAATCCTCCTCGATGGGTCCAAATGTGGTGGTAAACCCTCAGTGGGTATGTCTCCATTGAGAAAATCATGTTTGTCCTCCATGTCCACGATATTTTCCATGCGGACCATGACCCTTCTCAGGGGCATGTCCCCAATATCGAATAACGATTTAGGATGCCGTCAGATATGGATGAAGAGGAGGACAGAATAGTAACCCCAGCCATAGATTAGCACGTGTGGGTTTACTCCCTGATAATCATGCAGAGTACCTTGATTCTATGAACGCATTGCTACTGGATGGCCTCACTCCAGCCTGGTGACTCGAGGCACTGGGCCATAGGGAGTGCGGCCAGATCGACTAGATGACACTACTCCCTGATGTCTTCAAAATGCTCTTGGATCCTTGGATATACCACACACTGATGACGGAGACTGAAATACATCTCCCAGAGGGTGTCGAAAAGCACTCAACATCCTCTAGGGTGAGAGTCTTCGGTACGCAGAAATCTCGTGCTACTGCGAGGCAAAACTTCTCGGGGAAGTGGTATGCTGCAAGGATGCTCCAGAATCTCCTCAACTGAAATTTAGGGTCTGGCCCTTGATTTCCCCACTCGTGAACTGGGGGTAGTTGAGGATCTAGCAGTTATACTGAGGCAGACCATTAGGACGGTAGGTTGGTCGGTGGAGAATACGATGAACATGATGACTGACCACTGATTCTATGGTTGTCCTCCAATTAGTGCACCGACCTGGATGTTACATCGTGGTAGGAGGGGATGACGACCACCATTCCTAACTCAGGGGATAGGGATACTAGTGGTGGGTCATGGTGATGTCTGCCCACCATGAGTCCCCAGAATAGCTCTTTGTGATCTCTATTGGAGGTAGAAAGCTCTTCTAGAAATGGTGGTGGTGACTGCACAACCGTAAACTACGAGGTAGCTATATTTTCATCCTCCTAGATAAACCAACAGAGGGAGGCAATAATCATGTCGACTTCACATTCCGGGATCACGAGTCTGATGCGCCTCGTCCCTGCCTCGGATCCTGACTCATATGAGAAAGACGATGGTTCCTGAGATGAGTAACACTATTCTCTAGATCCTGAGAAACGGACTGGATTGATCTCTGTTTGGGAATTCCCAGGATATTTCTTATGGCTACGAAAACCCGCCTTCCTGCACCTGGGTGGCTCCTCAGGACAGGGCCGATTTCGGACTTGTGGTCTTTCAGACGCACCAGTTCCTGTGTAGAGAGGATTTCCACTTGAGACAGCTAAGGTGCGAGAAGCACCAAAATAAATGTTGAAGGGAACATGGGGATGAAATTCATGAATATAATCTGAGTGGGAAAAACCTCTTCCGGAACTCACGGGAGCATGTGGAGGACCTCCATGATTGGTGCACGTGGAGCGAGGCTGGCCATCACCCCTCTGGTTTCCATGGTGAGGAGGACCTTCTCCAGCTGTGAAGAGGACATATAGAGGATCCCCACGTTAGAGAGGGACCATATGGGAGATGTCCCCACATCGACGGTCGGGGGCAGGAGGAAGGACTCCATGCCTAGATTGATGGGAACAAGAGAGGCTTCCGTACTAGACATCACTTCCATGGAGTAGACCGTCATTTAGATCGGGGAAGCATGGGGTAGACCTCCAGGCCAAGCCTCTGAGTGGGGATGGACCACACACAATGTGTTGGTGGTACAGGGAGGACCTCTGTATGTGGTGTCATCGTGGTGGTTTGGTTCACGTTGACCCCCACTCGTGCCTGCGACCCAGAGAGTCGACCCATCCTTCCCTTTGGGCGGTTGGGGCCTGAATCCCTGTTGGGCGTATGAGCACCCTTGATCAGTGTGATCAGGGACATGATGATATGTGTTGATGGTGGCTCGGGCCACAGTATCCATCAACGTTGACGCCCCATGGTGGGCGTCCTCAGCTCATACCTGACAATAGCGTCAGTTCAGGCGAGCCGGTGCTTGTGGTGTAGGTGCATAGCTTACCTGCTTTTCTAGCAAGGCTGGGTGATGGTGCTTACATGGCTGGGTAGGGGCCCTTTCTGGGAGCCCCTGGATTGAGACTTTGACCGGGCTGGGTCAGACATCTCCCACCTCATCAGCGTAAGGTAGTGAGTGTTCAAGGCGCTCCGGGGATAGGGTCCCGAAGCACTGAATGTTGGGGTGGGGTGCATTGGCTCCCTGTGCGGCCCTCGGGGGCTACGTTGACGGTGGGTCCTTGATGCCTCAATGTCTAGAAGGGCCATATCCTGGGTTGGGATTATTCCCTCCTTCAAGTAACGACGTACGAGGTCGTTAATCACCCTTTGTTGGATGAATTCCGACTGGGAGAGGGGGCGTGGGTGCCCCACTGTCGTGGATGTAGAAGATGTTGTGGAATAGGTGAAGTCACGCGAAGAGGCTTTGTTGGCATTTCCCCTTACCCTGCGTAGGTGGCTGGGCGGTGATCACGATCCTGTAGCAGCAACCTAATTCTTGAGAAGCATAGAGATGAACTCGTTAGTGTTGAAAGGAAAAAGGAGTCGATGACCAATGCCCCAAAACCATCCCATATATTGTTACCATTAAGTGGGATTCATTCTAACAACGTCTCAGAATGGTATGCCCAATGTTCTACTGCCCCAACATCTGGTGAGTTTCACACCATGACCGCTATTTGATTGGCGGGACCCATCACCAAATATACGGATCTGGTCACCCTTCAATCCATTGATGACCCGAGCGCTACTAATCTTCATGTTTAGGAAATGATCTTCATGTCAGGTTCACCATTTTTTTCTGACACTTTCACCGGGGCACGCACGTCCATCTTCTAGAGCGCGACATGCATGACTTTTTGTTACCCCGCATTCCTGCTTTCCAAAGTCCGGTGTCATACATTCTTTATTAAGGGACATTTTCTCATTGATCAAAATGGGAAGATGGGATGTCAGTTCTTCCTTCTATGGATTCCTCCTCGGAACTCGTCACCTTGTCCGGGTCTCCCTAATAGATTTAATACGTTGTCCGTGAAACTCTTCCAAGCGCCATATCTCATGGAGACCAGTTAATTACATTGTTTCTTCCAGGACAATCCATGGGGTCCGGTCAGGGAAGCATCCTTTGGCTAGGGGAGTAGTCACGCTGGGCATCACTAGCATGTCTGGAAACTTGGGATTGGTGTGTCTCTCTTATGTCTCTTATTATAGGGCTTCTTGAGGGTGAGGATGCCCGAGGCATCCCACATCGAACGTGGGAAATCATATGTCGTAGGCATTTATCTGAGGTTTTACTCATCTTCTTATTGTTAACACAGGGTATGTCACATGTTTAACGTCATACGGAGAAGGATCAGACTGATCAGAAAACTGATTGGAGTGGATCAGATTGAGGAACCTCCAGGAGGGAACACCGATGTTTGGGCATGTACGTGGACGACATCCCGAATGCTATTGAGGGGAATGAGGTGGCATGATCTCACCGGGTTTTGGTTGCCCGAGTAAGAATCAATATGGATGATTATTTTGGGAATGATCCTCGAAGTGAATTCCTACATATCCTCATGGTAGGGTATCAAAGTCTGTGTTGTTCACATGGCGATGTCTTACCATCGAATGAAGTTGACAGTGGATTACCACTGAATGAGGTTGCAATGGCTTACCGCTGGATGGGGTCGAACTGACGTGAAGGGGGTTGGAACGATCGGGTGGTGGGCTTGAACCTCATGGAGGCTTCCTATATACCATGCCTTGACATCGATCAAAGCCTTCATAGTTCAGTATGGTGTGTGGATTACACTCTAGACCGCCCATGGTGGTGGGTCTTCAACCTCATGGAGGCTTCCAACATACCATGCCTTGACATGGATCAAAGTCCCCGTAGTTCGGGTTGGTATGGGGCGTGCACTCTATGATACCCATGGTGGTGGTCTTGAACCTCATAGAGGATTCCTACATACGATGACTTGAACGGGATCAATGTCCTCGTAGTTTGAAATGATGGGGTGCTTACACTCTAGGCTGCCCATGGTGGTGGGGCTTGAACCTCGTGGAGGCTTCCTACGTACCATGCCTTAAAATGAATCAAAGTCCTCGTAGTTCAGAAGGGTGTGGAATACAGTTTAACGTCATGCGGGACGAGGGAACAATATAGTTTAAGATCATGCAGTATGGGGGTGAAATACAGTTTAATGTAATTCTGATAGGGCTGAAATACAATTTAACATCATGTGGGATGGGGGTAAAATACAGTTAAATGTCTTGAGGGATGGGGGTGATATACAATTTAACAACATGTGGGACGCGGGTGAAATAATGTTTAACTCATGTCAGATGGGGGTGAAATATATTTTAACGTCATGCGAGACTGGGGTTTAATACAGTTTTACATCATGTGGGAAGGGGGTGAAATACAGTTTAACTTCATGCGGGACGGGGGTGAAATAAAGTTTGACATCATTCCAGACGGGGGTGAAATACAGTTTAGCACCATGCGGGACGGGGGTGAAATACAGTTTAACATCATGTGGGACGAGGGTGAAATACTGTTTAATGTCATGGGAGACGAGGGTGAAATATAGTTTAGCATCATGAGGGATGAGGGTGAAATGTAATTTAATGTCATGCCGGACAGGGGGGGAAATACAGTTTAACATCATCCAAGACAGGGGTGAGATACAGTTTATCTTGATGCGGGATGGGGGTGATATAATGTTTAACATCATGAGGGATGGTGGTGAAATACAGTTTAATGTCATGCGAGATGGGGGTGAAATACAGTTTAACTTCATGTGGGACGAAGGTGAAATACAGTTTAACATCATGCAGGACATGGTTGATGCCATGGTTGATGCATACCCTAAGACAATGTGAGTCATGCTCTATGTGAGAAACAAGAGGCAGCAAAGTCCTGGCGACCACGTCACAAAAGGTGAGTCCATGGGAAGTAAAGAGGCTCTTACACATTGTGCGGACCATGGAGACAAATGTTGGGAATTACTCAGAGATAGAGGTATGATGGTGACAAAGCGTAGTGGGAGTGGGATTTGGGACCAATGAAAGGAGGAGGCTTGTTCCCTATCACGCCCTCTGTGGGTCTTGGCACCGAGGAAGTGAGGAGGAGCAGGGATGCTGCCTCGTTCAAGAAATTCTAGGGGCTTAAACCAATGTTGATGCCCTTCCCCAAGGACAAACGCCTCTCTAAGAAGGAGGATATCATCCCCTGTGGAGACCAGGTGGTGTAGAGAATTCCCAAGGCGGGGGGACCCTATGTACGAGACACATGGCCAAGTCATTGTGTAATAACATGTGTTGAGGACGGTGGCGCTTGGCAGTTTAACTTCCTGTAGCTCGAACGAAGTGGGTTTTCTCCGCATCCCTAGGACATACATAACCAGTACTCTCTGCTCCTTGTGGGAGGGATGTCTCCAGAAATGTCGTACTGAGGGGGTGTCACAAAGAAAACCATCGAGGGGTCCATGTTAGCATGGCAATGCGAAGAAGAAATAGCCACTAGCGTGCCTATGTGAAGAAGAATTAGACGAAATGACGCAATGGGTGATATAATCCAGGGGACATTGAAGTCACATCGTGCAACCTGGAGGGTCGCATGGGAAAAGGAATTGCCAAGCCGAGAGATCCATAGGCAGGGGCCTTGTGGAGCTCTGTTCCTCCACATGGAGGAGGCCACTAGATAAGGGGTTTGCTTCGCAATGTGGGGTGCATTATCCTTAGTATAGGGTGGAGGTAGAAATGGGTTGTGCTTCGTGATGTGGAAGGGCATTCGCGGAGCACAGCCTTGCGAAGCAAGGGTGCCTCGCGAAGCAAGGTGTTGGGAAGCAATGTGCTTCGCAAGGTATAATGAACATGCCTTAGCATGTAGATCATGTGTACATGAAGGGTGTATCGTGAAGCATAAAAGATCCACAATGACCCAAGTCCCCTTGGGGATCCCCTTCCTTTAAGAAAGCCCATTAGGCTCCGCGAAAGGCATCCCTCTTAGAAGAGTGGATCAAAACAAGACATTAGGGTGGCACTTCATGAAGCAGAATACATCGCACAACTCATGGTTCACGGAGTAGAATAATGATTCGTGACTCAAGAGCTGGGAAACCAAAAGGTCGGAATGACCGTCCATGGAGCCCATGGGAGCCCGATATTGATAGGGAAGAGGCGCCATGTTGCGGAGCTCATGTGGCTCCAAGAGGGGCATGGAGGCTTCACGGTGGGCTCACAAACGACAAATCGGTTTGCGGAGCGTCCCGCCTCCTTTGCTTCACAGCGGGTTCGCGAACGTCAAATTCGTTCGTGGAGCATACCACCTCCATTTCTTCGCGACGGGCTCGCGAACGTCAAATTGTTTTGCAGAGCATCCCACCTTCTTTGGTTCACGGTGACTGTGGTGCTAGTGGGCTTCACGCAGTGGCTTCGTGACACAGTCTGTAGGGCCGTCTTTGGTACTTTTCTTCGTACCAAATTTTGGCGCCAACAAGTGGTTATTTATACAATTCCCACAATTTATTTGTTCAAATTGATGAATAACCCCAAGGAGAATATTGATAAGTAATTCGTATTCTCTAATGTGTTACCATGTTTGAAAAAATTTATTTTTCTTATAAATAAATACGGTTAAAATAATATTTGATTTTTTACATTGTACATAACAAAATCATTGTTAGGAACAAGTATATTATACCCTATATATATGATCTTCTTAGTGGATTATTATGAGATAAATAATTTTGAAATAATAATATATGATATGGATATAATCACTAGATAGTCAGGAAGGAAGATATATCAACGTTAACATTCTGTATAATGTTTGGACATTTTGAATTAATAGTGAGTCAATTTGGAAGTACCTATAACTCTTATACTGTTATAACTATAACGAATAGAGTTTCAGTGGAATTCCTAGGTTATTTGGTTGTAGTATTTATATTTGATATTATAATATAATACAAATGATGTTAAGAGAATGAAGAGGACTTGTTTATTTTTTTGAATACTGTGATGATGGAGAAGTTGAATACTAAACTAAGAATTTTTTAATTCCATCTATAAAAATTGCCTTTCATGGGACATATAATGTCAAGTGATTTCATATTGATATATCTTTCATATATATAGGTTATTCATTAATAGACCAGAAAAACCATATTTATTGAGATATATATTTTTCTTGGATTGGATGAAAACAGAAAATTCATTATGATAAAAATATATGGGTTATCAAATATAATAACCCATTTTCCTCCAAAGGGATCCAAGATCCATTTCATAGATGAATTTTTGGAAAATTTAAAGTAACTAAAAAGTGATTATTCAGTACACCATTTCCCACAATGCAATTTAGTGTATACGGGTTTTTGGTCTTTAGTGATTTTGGAATGAATTGAATGGTATGGGTCCTCATGTATAATTATATGGTTCTAGGATATTATTCATTCCAATTGAAAGGTACTGATAAAAATTACATGACTCATGATTTGTAGTTGGTTGTAGTAATTTTATCATTGAAAATATAGAGGCATTATATTAGTACTAAAATATTTTATACATATACTAATTATAAAATAATTCAATATATATTAACATATAATGTGTTTTGTGTATGACGAAGAATATGGTTAGAGGGGATAAAATATTATGACACCTCAATAGATTTCCTCTTTGATAAGGAAAAAAAGATGGAAAATTCTTTATGTTAGAAGTTCCAATATATTTTTTACATGATGGGAATTTAAGGAGGTCCAAAACTAATGAATTTATAAAAGATATATTAAAATCATGAGGAATGGGAAATTATCATACCTTTCTCAGATGAATGTTCAACTAACGATCTATTTTTGGAATAATGTGTTGTACAAGGATGATATTGAAATATTGAAAAAGGATGTGAATATTCTATAGTTAAAAAAAGATTTGGATAGAATGATAACATTCAAGAACCAATTATATTTCCAATTAATAATTTATTTGAAAAAGTATACAATGGATGATGTTCATATTTCATCATTTTTTATTCATCCTAGAAGGGTGAAAATTTATAAAGATATGAATGATTATTTTTGGAGGGATAATTATAAATGATATATTGTAGAAAATGTGTCTCGATGATTAGTATGTTAGTATGTTAAGGTTGAGAGAAAAATTTAAAGGAGATGTTATGACCATTTCCTAAACCTGAGGGGAAATGGTAAAAAATCTCCATGGATTTCGTCTTCGGACTCCCCAAGAAAACTAAAGGAAACACTGCTATTTTTTAGTCAATCACATTATGAAGTCACCAAATATTAATTGTATCAAAAAATATATATCTATTTTAGACATTTATAATATATACATAAATTAATTGGTATGTTTTCACAAGTACCATATTTTTTCTATTTGATTATGAACCGATGATTACTGCTAAATTATAATGAAGTATTTATAAATCATTTAATTAATTGCTTTATATTAGTAATGTTACTAATCCTATGATATATATTCAGTCGTATTAGACCATTAAATCCCTAAATGAAATATAGAGATCATATTCAACGGTTTTCATAAGTGATTGTGATCAAAACCTTCCTTTGGTCGAGTATTCTTTAAACAATAGCTTCCAATTGAGCATTCAGATAGCTCTTTATGAAGCCCTATTTTGAAGGACGTGCATGAGTCCAATTTATGGGGATAATGTTTGAGACTGAAATCTACTAGGAACTATTATAATTATAAGATTGGAAAATAAGCATGACTCAATTTAATAAAACACCTTTTTATCTAAGAGATAATAGAAATGTTATACTGAGAACCATGAGTGAGATCGAGAGTTCAATTTTAGTGATAAGGTATTCTTTTGAATATATCCTTAGAAGATGATTATGAGATTTTAGAAGAAGGGTATGCTAAACCCAATATCTATTAGTCAGTTTCTTATTTTTTATCATATAAGGATGGTATATTATCATTATTCACTTCAACCAAATCTCTCTGATGTCCATGATGGGTTTTATGTTCCGCTTTTTATGATGTGCCCACCTATTAATTCACATGTACAAAACATACAGTCTTTACATCTATAGAATGACCATTCATATTTAGAACAGCTGGTGGAAATATTGTATTTTATATATTAATTAATACTGTACAAGACTAGACACATGGTTAATGTTCTTCAGATGAATCATAAATTTAAGGAGGCTGCATAATTAGATGAGGGTGTGACTAAGAAGAAGTATCCTCAATTTTTATTTGTTAGAGTGATATAATTTGAGAGGAAAAATTCTTATAAGAGTGGTACAATGAAACATATTTTTCTTAAAACTAATATTTCCCTTTAAATTAATTTTATCTTTTTTAAAAAATTCATTACAAACAAAACCAAGTTTAAAATAACCAAAATATATGGTTAAAAAATTATTATTTAATGTCAATATTATCATCTAGACTATTATGTTATAAATTAACTAAATTTTTAGTTGTATGCAGAAGTTTTTTCATTAATACAAATGTAGTTATTAATTCCTTTTAATTTAATACTTAATTATAATTATTAATAAAATATTACATTTTGATTAATGGTCAATTCTTATGTATTTTAATTTTTTTATATATTACATGTCTTGATATGTAATGAATTCGAATTTTATGAAATATATTATTATTTCATGTAAAAATATTAATAATAAACTATACATTTATTATCAATTGGATATAAATAATGATAAAAGAAATTTTTAGTAAAAATATATATTTTATGAATTCAATTTAGATTGTTGTAATATTATTTTGTCCTAATAAATTATTGTAATACATATTGATGATTTATTTTAATAAATTGTGTATATAATATATTCAATAAATTTTATTATAATTAATATAATTTTTTTACTATGAGAGGAATAATAATAAATTTATTTTTAATCATAGAAAAACATTTAGTTCCAAACTATTTTCATGGATCAATTATTTTGAAATAAATTTCTGATACTTATATAAATTATCTATGATTTATGGTTTCAAAATTTGGAGATTTTTTTTCAAATTTATGAATTTTTTTTATTTTTTTGCTCCTTTTGAAAAGTAACCATAGAAATAAACATTAATATGATAAAGGTTCAAATGATATACAATGGGTTAAACTATATAGGTATGTGTTAATATATCCTACAAAATATTATTAATTATATTTGATAAGTTGATTTAAACATAACCTTATATTATCTTCAAATTTGGTTCTCATCTGTTCCACATTAACTTGAGTGTGACTTTATTTTATTTTAATGTTTCACTATTTACATTATTATCACTCCACTAACTCATAAAAAGGTACCTCTCATCCTCTATTATTCACCTGAAATGAATACATTATCCTGAAAAAGATATACCAAAAAACACTAAAAATATCCTTATTCATGACCTTTTGGTTTATGTCTTTACAAAAGATGTATCAAAAAAACTATAAGATTATTCTTGAACGATGATACTCGAAAAAGATTTAAAAGATGTTTCTAAAAATTTTCATGACTTTTTCTTCTTAAACCTCATAAAAAATTTATTGAATCTCATTATAAATATAGAAATTGTATATTTACTATATTTATTTATTTTTATGTTAATATATAGTAATTTTATTTATCCTTACAATCTATTAAAATTGATAACATTACTTTTGTGTACGTGTGTACTGACATGTCCAAAAATTATGTGATTATTTTTTCATTTCATATTTTACTTGGATGATAAAAAACATCTAGTTGGGCGGGTTATCCCTGGAGGGATACGACCTACCTTTCAGGCCTATGTGTGTGTAGTATGTGTTTGTTTGTTTAATTTAATTTTACATCCCATAACCTAATATATATATATATATATTAAAATACACGTGATTAGTTTTATGTAATATATATATATATAATAAATGTATATTAAATATACTGGGGGTTTGAATTCATACAATGTAAGACATAGCCTTAGCTAAGGGTTTATAACAAAATTACATTTCATTTCAATGATGAATTTTATGAATTGATATTAAGGGATGTTATACATTACATATACTTTAAAAAATAGTTAATTTATTTAATTTTGGTTATTCATATAATTTAAAACTATTGGTAGAACATTCTCCTATTTCATACTAAAATAATTAAGGAAATTTTTCTCAGGGAGGTTACTTTTATTTACTCTTTTGAAAACAAACATTTTCTCCATTTCCATGTTATTTAAAATATTTATCTTAATTTAATTTTGTAATATGAAATAATTATTTAATGAAATATTAAATAGTAATTTATTATCATTTCAATGATTTAAATAATATTTTTTACATTTTTTTTCAAATAATTTACTTATGAATCATTCTAAAAAGTTTGAAAGTGAATTTTGTTATCATTTACCACATGAACAGATTTTCTCACCACCAAGAATATACTTTTCTTTTAATCATTATTTACTTGTTTTAAATGTCATTTTCATAAAAAAATTATCTTCTGAATATTCTAGAAGTTTTTTTTAAAATATAGAGGTTATTTAAATAGTTTCAATGACATGTTTGAATGTTTTTTAATTGTATTTTTCATACATCTCAACATCCAATAATGTTTTTTATACGTTACTAGGGTTGCGAACTTCTGCTATCATCTACATTCTGTATCTGGATAACTTATGCTGATGATTTTTTAATCAGGATTCTATGAAACCTATTATATTCCCATGGTTCAATTAAGTGATAATGAAATCAATTTGAACACAATTTCTATTTCATGTTTTTTACTATGATGAAATTATGAATGTTTTTATGATATTATGGAACAATTTTGTATGTTTTTCGTTATGTCCAGGTTTGGTCTATAATTGTAATGTTTTCTAATGTATTTTTTTAAAGATTGATATCTCCTGATATATTATGAATTGTAATGCTGAGTGATCCCTGGATAGGGAAATGATGGAATGGAGGTTGAACCTAATGATCTATGAGACTATAACAACTATAATATTATTAGTATTGAACATTGGATAAATAAATATTTTTCTATTCTTAATTATGAAAATCCTATATTCCTTATAATTCTGACATATTTCCATGCCTCATGATCAATTGTTGACTATTTTTAACTCTAATAAATAATTTAGTTTGTTATGATAAATATATATAACAAGATTCATTAATAATGATCATTGACTAATTGGGTATGATTTTCATAAGTTGGGAACATGTTCTTGTACCCATATTCCTATTATATTCTCACTTCTGATCATTGATTTATATCACATATGTTTTACTATACTGGGACTTTTGTCTCACCCTTTCTTATATTTCAATTTCCTTATGATAAGAATAATGGTTTCAATAAGGGGTTTTCTAAGAAGGGTACATTGTGAAATGATAATTGTGGGAGATGTTAAAAATCATACTCGAAATAATCTGATTACATATATAGTATCAAAATACACTAATCCTTTTTTCTTTTATAGGATATATTAATATGATATTTTATTAATAATTATCTAATTTAATTTAACATTTAGATATTAAATCATTGGGTAAACTCATAGTAGAATATAAGGGATGATGATTTATTTGGATAAGTATGTTGGTTGGTTAACAGGATGATGTATTTTACATTTAGTTATTTTTTAGCATGTACTTGGGAGTGGTCGATTTTATTATTATATATGATGCATGTGGTACGATGTCATCTCATACAACATTTATTTTTTATAAATTATATGAATAGATTTATATCATTCAATTCCAGATTCTGGGGGCCCAGATTACTCAATGGTTATATTTCTATATGTTTTTGGGTTTTTTTATATATAGTTCATACCAAAATATGGGTTTATTGGGGAAGGATCCTCTTGCATATTTATTAAGGGAATATTCTCTCTATGACTACATTGTCGCCTCCCAAATAGTCATAATCCTCTAGAATATAGACAGGTTAATGTGAAGACTAGAAGATACCCTAAACGAGTTTCATTAAAGAGGTCTAGGTTATGGTATTACAAAATGGTATAAGTGATTCTTTTGTGATGAGGTAGTTTTAGATAGAGGTGTAGTTAAGTTAACTAGATACCAGAAGTAGATTTTCCACATACTTGGCTATCATGACATCGATTAAAACCAAATATTAAATGGGATGACTAGTTTTTTTATTTGGCACTCTTACATGAGGGTGGTATTAGATTACACTATGAATCCCAAAATTGGATGTGTGAGACTTGGGTTGAGTCATAGGGAATGACTGAGATCCAGTGACTTATTCAGGCATCATTATAGTGGCAAGTTAGGTGCATAATACATTACCTTGTGGGTGGTATTGTTTTACACAATTCCATATTTAAAACCATTATTAATTTTAAAAACTATAATCTAAATAGGTCATTTAAATATTACATTTTATGGTGTCAATAGATTAATATGTATATGAGGGGCTTGTTTTATTTGATTTGATGGGTTTGTTTGGCATCTAGAGTGTAAGGATATTTATGATATTAGGAATATTGATAAAAACATTGTTTTGAAGGAAAAAATATGAGTTGGAATGAGTTTTAAATAAAATGGTTCTAAAGATAGGTTTTATTTTATATGGATTGTTGAGATTATTATTTTTAATCATTTGATGATTTTATGGTATTTAGAAAATATAGATAAATGGATTTTGAAATTTGATTTCAAATGAAATTTAATGTTTTATTTTAAAATGGTTTTATGAAATATTTTTTTTTGAATGTTACTAATTAGAATGGGGATTTTTTCCTGAATATAGTATTTCATTATAAAACATGAATTATGATGGCTATTTTGAATTCTTGCGTCAGTTTTTTCATATATAAAATGAATAAAATAGAGTTTTGAAAATTTATATGTGGCACCTGTTTAAAATGTTCGATTTAGATTTTATGATTTGGAAAATATTGACCTAGATTAATAATTAAAATCTCATGTTATATGACATGTTTTTTTAATTTCATTATTTGATTGGCAGTTTTGGAGCAGTTTGGGTTAGATGACGGAAAAAATAAATTGGTGCTGGTGTGGACTAAATTCTTATATTTTTTAATTTATTATAATGACCTAGGGTTTGGATCATCTATGTAGTGAGTGTGTAACCTTTTTTAATGATAACCACTTGGGATGGCCTCACGGGATATATAATGTTTTTGGGCTCGAGTATCTAAATTTGTTCTAGTGGGATCATGGTTTGGAACCCTCAATGCCTATTTTGAAGATTTCATGTATTGGACAACTGTTTTTTACATGGGTGATTCCTTCAATGTAGAGAAGTAATTACAAGGAAAAAAATTTTATAGTAGATTAATTATCTGTGAAAACAATAATTCTCGATATTGATAAATTTATGACACATTATATTTTGGGATTGTTGAGTGAGGTTGATCAACTTTTTTAACATGGTGATTGTTTTCTTTTGTGATTGGCTCTTTGGTGTGACTCAAGTACTAATTTCAGGTTTTTACACATGGTAGTAGATAGGATTTGGGTTGTGGTGGTCATGTGTTTTGTTCTATTTAGTGATGATAAGAATACTTTTATGTTGTGGAGCATCTCATCAACCATAGTTGTATGACCGATATAAAAAAATGGATACTAATTGAGTAAGATATGTCGTTATATGGTCTTAGTGGAATCAAAATTATTGTGTTAGAGAAAATATGATTTTATGTAGTTCCTTATTAAATTAAATATTCAAGATTTACATGTTCTTTTGGATGTAGATAGTTTGTTGTCATCAGTATTGAGGTGGTGGTTTCATGAATTGTGAACGATTTGGATTGGTGGTGCTCTAGTGCTCATGTGCAGAGTGTGTTGGATGAATTTATTGGTTAATTATTCAAGAATAGAGTTTAATGGATAGTTATAATTGGAATTTCGTGTTGGTGTTGCGATGTTTCAATAATTCATTCACATGATCAGGTTTTGTTACTGGGAAGTGTGGCAATGTGGCGGTATGTTAATGGTAAAGGATGTTTGTTTTTAATAGAAGTCGGCCAAAAGATGATTGACATATAAAATTATGTGGAGAAAGATATTCTATGAATCAAACCAAATTCAGATAATTAATTGGAACACATTTGATGCAGTTCCGGGATCAAACAGGGGATTTTGAGAAAATTCAATTTATCCAGCATCGATGATTGGAGTTTCACAATGGAAGCAAGTTTGAAACTAAATTATGAGATGATGTGGGTTACTGGTGACTTTATTAGTAATATATATTAGGCTTCACAGAGAAATGTCTATCAGGACATCTCAAAACTTAGATGGATTGTAGTGTGGAGTTAACAATGACATATGTATTTACAAATTTTGTATTTCATAGGGAATTTTAATTTTTTGTTTATTAAGGGATTATTTTTGATATTATAGTCTCATAATAATATTTCTAGTGTTTTTACATCATTTAAATATTTTTTAATATGGGTTAAGAGTATTTATATTTGTATCGAATGTTTGGCATGGGGACAAAGTAGTTGTTTGGGGATTAATAAATAAAAAATATAAGAAGTGTGAAATTTAAAACATGAATGGTCATTCACACTCTAAATGAAAATTAATGTGGTATTTCTGTTCTTTGAAAAAAGTGTTATAGGTCAGGATTACTACATATTAAAATTCACTCCATGAACTATGGTTTTGGACATAATATTTAATCAGGTAGTGGGTCATTCTCTCTACCTAGATCGAAATCACACTATAACAACTTGTATCCCAAAATGAAACTTTTTGGGTTCTATTTTTAGGGTATTTTTTATCTTTCATATTGTGTCCATTTTTAGAACCCCCTATAGATCACATAGTTGTGTATTTTTGAACGTATTGGGAGATCCACACTTGGATCTCCCTTTTCTCCCATTTAGTGTGCCTTTGATCCAAATAATTCATAGTGATTTATTCATGATAATTTCAGGTAACATCACTATCATTCCCTCTCTAGTTCTTCTACCCTTATTAGCCTTTTATTTGAAAAACCTAGTATCTTTTTGGATCATCTATTTCCCCAAATAATGAAGAAATCACTATACAATATGGGGATTTTGTGTATAGATCATAGAAGATGCCCTAGGAAGAGGAAATTAACCTGTCATTTCCATTAACGTATTATTTAAAATTATTTTATTATTGTATTTTATTTTATTTTTTTTGAAATTTTCCTTTGAATTAGTGATAATTTGTAACGCCCCGACCCCAGTTACCCAGAGTCGGTGCATTACTTCATGACATTGGCATGATCACAAAAGATCAAGTCTCGAAAGACTGATTAGTTTAGTATCCTTGGAAACACTAGATACATTCATAAATGTTACATTACATCATTAAGTGAAAAACTACAATAACAAAGTATCCATAGTCCACACTCATATCCTCTTCTAACTATCCCTACAGGACATTCATAAAATACTTCTTCACATCCTGGAAAATATTAAAACATTGAAAGGGGTGATCTCAGATTCTCAGTAAGGATAACAATATTGCGGAATCTTTCACAAATAAACATTAACATTTAAGGCAATGTATAACTAAAACAAAATCCTTTTAAAAAATAACATCAACATAATATGGAAAATGTAAAATGAGATAACGCCATTTACTTATTCACATGGATATTCTTCTGGTCGAATAATCACATGTAATATCAATATCCACATTCATAATGATGGAATGCATAAATCCAGACTATCATAACCACGTAGCCAAGGCCTCGTGCCAAGACCACAATTAAGATTTTGTCAAGGCCTCGTTCCAAGACACTAGTTTGTCTCATGAGACCTACCGATGCATCGAGGAGCTATAGCGGGCTCCACCCGTCACTTATTAAGTCCAATTCATTCCTCATATGAATAGGTTTAAACATATCATAAACCATAACATAATCGTATCACATAAAACATGCATAAAGGAAACATAACATTTCCACATTTCAATCACAAGATATCAATAAAACACATTGATATAATAAAAATGCTTTCAAAACCATTTTCAATACCAAAATAAAAAAATTTAAAAATTTGTATTTATTTTTCATTATAAAAAGTGATGGCTTATAGAGGAAGCCGAAACTCAAATAATGGTCATGGTGGCGGAGAAGTAGTTGTCGCCGCATATGTAAGGAAAGAAAAACATTCCATTTTTTCGTTTAGTAAAATGCTTCATATAAAAAATATTCCTTTTGAATAAACGTAAAAGTCAAAGGGGTTTATACACCTTATAAAAGAATGTTGTGTATAATACCAAATATGCCTCAATGAAAGGAGATTGAGACGAAGTCCATAAAAAGATCATTTTGAATATAAAATAGATCTATGTTGTGTATTCACTATAGGTACACATAAAGAATGTAAAAATACAAAATAGGACATTATAATATCATGACATAATTTGAAAGTAGGAGATTAACCCAAAGAATGGAAATTGGGTTATGAAATTTCCTTACCTCATGTCCGACTTGACTTGATCGTTCTTTAACCTCCTGAATAATAAACTAGAGTTAATTTATATTTACATAAGAACCTTTTTCATGTTAATTATTCCTTTTATATCACTTATTACTATTTTATTAACATTATGTAATTATTTAAGTTTATAACGGTCTTTTTGTCGATCTTAGGTAATTGAGTCAAAAATAAACTTTTTATAATTACAAGTTGTTCATGTGGTGAAATATACATTATATCCAGAATTATATTCATGGTTTAGATATCATATAAATCATATATATCAAGTATATACATTCATTTATAATATTAAATAACATTTAGAGGTAAGAAATGAAATGCACCGTTCATGGAGACGGTAAGCCGTACGTTCGCATGATCGCTACATTCATTTCTATTTCGTATTTAATGGAATGAAATCATAATAGTATAAAGGTGTATTATAATTACATTATAATATCATATATAATATCATTTACTCCATCCTTTATACATCCCACATATGGCATTAACGATTCAAATCACTTTGAGGGGGCGATAGTCCGCAATTCCTAAAATGAAAATACCACATTTACCCATAATGGAAATCATAAAGTATGACACAAATGAGAAATACAGAAGCATAAGGAAAAATTAAACATAATATATATATCATAAATGAAAATAGTGTCATCAAAATGGCCACCATTAGAGGTGTTAAAAAAATATTGAACAGTCATCGTTTCGTGAGGCAGTATTTCGCCACCCACAGAAACAATATGTTCTTTAACCATTTGACGAAGGTGTGTGTAAGTTTAAAACAAATCATTCTCATAAAAGCATCCTAGAATATTGTAGATACTGTTGTTGTTACAAAATAAAGTAATAAAAATATTTTAAGGGGTTGGAGAAGCAAAATAAAACAAAACAACATTAGAGAAGACATTACCTTAAAATCGGGTAACTCTTTTTGATTTGAGCGAAAGGCTTCCTTGGAAAGACTTCTGCCCAAGGTGAGGCTTCTAGGAGTAAGGGAGGGTAGTTGGGAGAGTATTTTTTCAGAGGTTGGCCGAGCCAAAAGGCTTTGAATGTGTGAGTAAGGTGGTAGTGGTGGGGGCCTTTTATAAGTGGAGAGGAGGGGCACTCTTGGAAAGATTGAAATGTTACATTATTATGAAATGATTTTAGGATTCTAAAGGTCCCACAGTGATATATTTCGAGGATAAGGTGATAAGGGTTCGAAATAAACTCATCCAATGGGTTTTTTACATGTTTAAGTCTTAGATATTACATTATCTTTTCATTTTATTTAAGTCGTTAATTAATGAGGTAATCGTTGCATCATCATGGTGTCATAAATACTTTAATTTATACAATGTCTAAAAATTATAAAAAAAATATCATGATGTAGGAAATGTTTTTATCTTTATAATGAATTATTATAGTTAAAAATATGACTTGTATAACCCCATTTAAAAATTGTTTTAGTAAAACAACTTATGTTTGTGACATTTTTATTTTAACTTTAAATAAAAGTTATTTATGTCATTTTCCTACCACAGTGGCTCCATGGGGGCCCCAAGTTGACCCATGGATTGTCTTGGTCGTCCATGACTCATCCAATAGGGGTAGGACAAGTGTAAAAGTCATTTCATATTATTATAACATTATCTTTACCTTAAATTACACTAATTACCTTTAATCGTGATTAATTAAACTGAAAAGTTACTATTCACCAACAAATTATTTTAATCCCATTGAACCACATTTTACTTCCTAATGAAAACCATGTATGTCGGATTTTTTAAAATAAAATCAGAGAAGTGGTAATATTTCATTTAAATGAAAAATCAGTTATTTAACTACCACTTAGTGGTTTCACTATTCATCAAAAATTGAAGTTTTTCAGAATAATGCCAAAATTTCACCCTAATCTATAATTGAAATTCCGAATTCAAAAATGAGGTCTATTTTACAAAATTCCAAACATATATGTTGCATTAATTAATTTTATAATTAATTCCCGCTGTCACAACAAATAGCGTGTTTTTAAGAAACAATATATATCAAAAGATTGACAATTGTATTTGTCCTATTTCAATGTTAAATTAATTCTAATGACCACCATTGGATAAAATTGTAAAAATATATTCTAATTATACTTTAAAACCACTCAATAGTATAATTTATCACTATAAATTATTATGATTAAAAAAGTTGTTTTTATGTATTTTTCACTATTCATAAAAAATTGAAAGTTCTCAGAAAATTACAAATATTTCAACTTAAGTTAAATCTGATATTCCGAATACAAAAACGAAGTCCATTTGGAGAGATAAAATTTATAAAATTTCAAAAAGTAGGTATTACTATTCATAACGGCTATTTTTATTGGTCGCGGTGTGTTATAACTCAAGGTTGCGTACAACACACGATGCTCTATTATTCAAAGAGAAGCGTACCGTGGAAGCTTGGGGTGTTACATTCTACCCTCATTCAATAAATTGCGTCCTCACAATTTGAAATTTTTCTTTGAAAATAAAAGGTTGAAATAGAAAATACCTTTGTGGAAAACCCACATCGTAAATAAGGTTAATAAAATTTAGCCTTAATAATAGGGAAAGGGAAATAAAAAAGTCACCACCAAATTATGATCTCGATAAAGAGAACATTGGTGGAAATTAGAGACATATAATTGGAGGAAAAACGTAAATATTTGTAGGGAGCGATTGAGGTCATCAATCACAAACAAGTGTAAAATTGAGGGCCTCAAAGCCTTCAATCTATGTTGATTTAAAATATTATCAGTTCAACAAGACATAAGGTATTAGGATAACACATTTTTTGTTTTAATGTACCATTACTAAAGTTTAAGAATTAACTTATTCATAGAATAAGAAAACGGTATATATATATTTATGCATGACAAGTAGAGTTTCAACCTTGAACTAATTTCTACCACAAACTCATCTTTAACTCTAAAAGGTAATAGAACTCAAAAATATTCTATTTATCATAATTGTATAAGGTTCCAAATATTAAAACATACCATTTAGATTAGAAAAACTATTTTGTAATAACTCGGGACTTCCTATAGGCTACTGGTAGGTAATAAAGGCATGTCGCACTATGGTTGTGGGTTCGATTCCTGCATCTTTGTCCGACGCAACGGGTTATGCCCCACCCTGCAGGTTGTCCTTTTACTAAAACTATAGTTTTATAATATTACAAAAATAATCTTCAGAGATTTTTTAACCTTAAACAATACTATCCTAAGATCAAATTAATCAATTCCAACCTTTATAGTTATCCAAAATACCTTTGTCCAGACTTCTCTCTAAAATGTCCTTAAATTCCAAAACCAATTGCAACATTAGATTCCCCAAACAAAGTAATGTTTCTCTTATTGTCACATACTGAAAATAGGATTACCTTCATCATATTAAAACCTTACTGAAAAAAACAAGTGCTGCAGTATAATCCTTATATATATCACATTATTCTTATATCCAGAATATAATCCTTGAGTCCAAAAGCACCAATACATTAATTATACTGCTTCAACTGTAGTCACAACATAATATTGGCCTTGATCCCTTGGACTTTTCTGAGGTAAGTTTCCCTGACGCTTAATACATTCATTTGCATAATGCCCCATTTCTCTACAATTGTAGCATTCAACATTGATAGAATCTTTCTTTCCCTTGCAATCATGAGCCTTGTGACCTTTTTCTCCACATTTATAACAAACTCCCATTCCTTTTAGGCAAGTACCGGGGTGATTCTTCCCACAATTATCGCATAATGGAAAATCCTTCATTCCCTTTTTCCCTTTATCTATTTCTTGTTCCACCGTTCTATTCTTCTCTTGCTTTACATAATTGTCATAAGATTTAGAGAATTCCTTTTCTGTCTTGATAGCACATGAGACAACATCTTCATACGATAAGAAGGTTTGTGAGACTAATGCTAGACGAAGAAATGGTTTTAACCCATCAAAGAAACGATCAATCTTACTTCTTGGGTTACATATATAATCTGATGCATGCCTCGCTAACCATGTAAAGTTGGACTCATACTTTGTGACATTCTCATCCTCCTTCTGCCTCAGACTCAGAAATTTCCTTTCCATATCTGCTCTACGGTCACAAGGAAAGTACTTTTCTAAGAAAAGATCTTTGAACTCCCTCCATTACATATTCGATACTTCATCATCTTCCTTTGTATTTTGAATCAATGACCACCATTGATCAGCATCTCCAGTGAGGCGGGAAACTTCCATGATAACCTTTTCCCTTTCACTACTCCCCAAGGCATGTAATATTTTTTCTATGGAGTTTAACCATTGCTCAGATACTAATGGATTTGTATCCCCATTAAATGTTGGTGGTTTTTGCCTCATGAAGAGGTCTAACATTGATCCTCCACGTTGAGGATTAGGGTGCTCCATACGAGTAAGGTTATTATTCATAACCTGAGTGAGTTGTCCCAGTATAGTATTAAGTTGATCAGTACCAGTTGTATCTCCAGATCCACAATAATTATCTTGAGCAGGAGGGAAATCCCCACAAGGAGTGCGTGCATTGATACAGTTTCCATTCCTTCCACTAGGCTCCATTTCAAAACAATGTCATAAACTAGTTTAGTTTATGAATCAAAATACATAATTCCATACTTGTAAAAAACATAACATAAATTGAACTATTTATGGATATGATCCATAAAAATGTTTTCTTTGAGGAAGTATATACTCATAACCATTCATAGTGGTTTTTAAAGAAAATGAGAATTATCCTAAGCATATCCCCCAGGAGTGTCGTAACCAAGAGTGCAGCAAGGCCCGTTGTCATGCACTAGT
The DNA here is from genome assembly GCA_963277665.1 of Viscum album. Taxonomy (NCBI): domain Eukaryota; kingdom Viridiplantae; phylum Streptophyta; class Magnoliopsida; order Santalales; family Viscaceae; genus Viscum; species Viscum album. The sequence continues at coordinate 901,709,177 of OY728165.1, read as the reverse complement.
TCCCGTTCGAGTCTTGCAAAAAGCAGTGTTTTCGGGTTTTACCCCTAGGTACATCTGTGCCAGAGCCGTCTCTACCTGCTCGTATCCAGACAGGGATGTATTTCTTGGAAAACTCACAAAATCTCTATAATACCAAAATTCTAGGAAGTTCTTCTATAATAATCATCATAGTCTATCTTCGGGATATGTGCTCTAATCAGAGTTTATCTAAATATAGCTTACAAGGTTAGTAATAAACTGCCTCTGATACCAACTGTAACGCCCCGACCCCAGTTACCCAGAGTCGGTGCATTACTTCGTGACAGTGGCATGATCACAAAAGATCATGTCTCGAAAGACCGATTAGTTTAGTAGCCTTGGAAACACTAGATACATTCATAAATGTTACATTACATCATAAAGTGAAAAACTACTATAACAAAGTCTCCATAGTCCACACTCATATCCTCTTATGACTATCCCTACATGTAATTCATAAAATACATCTTCACATCCTGGAAAATATTAAAACATTGAAAGGGGTGAGCTTAGATGCTCAGCAAGGATAAAAATATTGCGGAAGCTTTCATAAATAAACATTAACATTTAAGACAATTTATAACTAAAACAAAAACCTTTTAAACATGAACATCAACATAATATGGCAAATGTAAAATGAGATTATTCCATTTACTTATTCACATGGATATTCTACTGGTCGAATAATCACATGAAATATCAATAACCACTTTCATAATGATGGAATGCATAATGCCAGACTATCATAACCACGTAGCCAAGGCCTCGTGCCAAGACCACAAATAATATTTTGTCAAGGCCTCGTGCCGAGACAGTAGTTTGTATCCTGAGACCTACCGATGCATCGAGGAGCTGTACCGGGCTCCACCCATCACTTATTAAGTCCAATGCATTCCTCATATGAATAGGTTTAAACATATCATAAAACATAACATAATTGTATCACATAAAACATGCATAAAGGAAACATAAAATTTCCACATTTCAATCACAAGATATCAATACAATACATTGATATAATAAAAACACTTTCAAAACCATTTTCAATACTAAAATAAAATAAAGTTAATACTTTGTATTTATTTTTCATTAAAAAATGTGATGGATTGTAGAGGAAGACGAAACTCAAATAATGGTCACGTCGGCGGAGAAGTCGTTGTCGCCGCATATGTACGGAAAGAAAAACATTCCCTTTTTGTTGTTTAGTAAAACGCTTCGTATAAAAAAGATTCCTTTTGAATAAATGTAAAAGTCAAAGGGGTTTATACACCGTATAAAAGAAAGTTGTGTATAAAACCAAATATGCCTCAATTAATGGAGATTGAGACGAAGTCCTTAAAAATATAATTTTTAAAATAAAATAGATATATTATGTGTATTCACTATAGGTACACATAAAGAAAGTAAAAATACAAAACAGGACATAATAATATCATGACATAATTTGAATGTAGAAGATTAACCCAATGATTGGAAATTGGGTTAAGAAACTCCCTTACCTCGTGTCTGACTTGACATGATCGTTCTTTAACCTCTTGAATAATAAACTTGAGTTAATTTCTATTTACTTAAGTACCTTTTTCATGTTCATTATTCCTTTTATATCACTTATTACTATGTCATTAACTTTATGTAATTATTTAAGTTTATAACGGTCGTTTTGTCGATTTTAGGTACTTGAGTCAAAAATAAACTTCTTATAATTACAAGTTGTTCATGTGGTGAAATATACATTATATAAAGAATTATATTCATTATGTAGATATCATATAAATCATATATATCTAGTATATACATTCATTTATAATATTACATAACATTTAGAGGTAAGAAATGAAATGCACCGTTCATGGAGACGATAAGCCGTACATACGCATGAACGCTACTTTAATTTCTATTTCGTATTTAATGGAATGAAATAATAATAGTATAAAGTTGTATTACAATTCCAGTATAATATTATATATAATATAATTTAATCCATCCTTTATACATCCCACATATGTCATTAACGATTCAAATCACTTTGAGGGGGCGGTAGTCTGCACTTCCTAAAATGAAAATATCGCATTTACCCATAATGGAAATCATAAAGTATGCCACAAATGAGAAATAAAGAAGCATAAGGAAAACATAAACATAATATATATATCATATATGAAAATAGTGTCATTAAAATGGCCACCATTAGAGGTGTTAAAAGAATATTGAACAATCATCGTTTCGTGAGGCAGTATTTCGCCACCCACATAAACAGTATGTTATTTAACCATTAGACGAAGTTGTGTGTAATTTTAAACCAAATAATTATCATAAAAGAATCCTAGTATATTTTAGATACTGGTGTTGTTACAAAAGAATGGAATAAAAAGTGTTTACGGGGTTGGAGAAGCAAAATAAAACCAAACAATATTAGAGAAGACATTACCTTAAAACCGGGTAAATCTTTTTTATTTGAGCCAAAGGATTCCTTGGGGAGACTTCTGCCCAAGGTGAGGCTTGTAGAAGTAAGGGGGGGGATGTTGGGAGAGTATTTGGGTAGATTTTGGCCGAGCCAAAAGGCTTTTAAAGTGTGAGTAAGGTGGTAGTGGTGGGAGCCTTTTACAAGTGGAGAGGAGGGGCACTCTTGGAAAGATTGAAATGTTACATTATTATGAAATGATATTAGGATTCAAAAGGTCCCACAATAATATATATCCAGTATAAGGTGATAATGGTTCGAAATATACTCATACAATATGTTTTTTACATGTTTATGTCTTAGATTTTACATTATCTTTTCATTTTATTTAAATCGTTAATTAATGAGGTAATCGTTGCATCATCATGGTGTCATAAATAATTTATTTTATTTAATGTCTAAAAATTGTAAAAAAAATATAATGATGTAGGAAATCTTTTTATATTTATAATGGATATTTATAGTCAAAAATATGATATGTATAACCCCATTTAAAAATTGTTTTCGTAAAACAACTTATGTTTGTGACATTTTTATTTTAACTTTAAATAAAAGTTATTTATGTCATTTCCCTACCAAAGTGTCTCCATGGGGTCCCCAAGTTGACCCATGGATGTTCTTGGTCGGCCATGACTCATCCAATATGGGTAGTACAAGTGTAAAGGTCATTTCATATTATTATAAAATTTTCTTTACCGTAAATTACACTAATTACATTTAATCGTGATTAATTAAACATAAAAGATTCTATTCACCAAGAAATTATTTTAATCCCATTGAACCAAATTTTACTTCCTAATGACAACCATGTATGTCGTATTTTTGAAAATCAAATCAGAGAAGTGGTAATATTTCATTTAAATGAAAAACCAGTTATTTAACTACCACTTAGTGGTTTCACAATTCTTCAAAAATTGAAGTTTTTCAGAACAATGCCAAAATTTCACCTATGCTATAATAGATATTCTGAATTCAAAATTGATATCTATTTTAAAAAATTGAAAACATATAATTTTCATTAATTAATTTTATAATTAATTCCCGTTGTCACAACAAATAGAGTGTTTTTAAGAAACAATATATATCAAAAGATTGACAATTGTTTTTGTCTAATTTCAATTTTAAATTAATTCTAATGACCACCATTGGCTAAAATTGTAAAAATATATTCTATTTATACTTTAAAACCACTCAATAGTATAATTTATCACTATAAATTATTTTGATTAAAAATGTTTTTTTAAGTATTTTTCACTATTCATAAAAAATTGAAAGTTCTCAGAAAATTACAAAAATTTCAACGTAGGTTAACACTGATATTCCTAATACAAAAACGAAGTCCATTTGGAGAGATAAAATTTATAAAATTTCAAAAAGTTGGTATTACTATTCATAACGGCTATTTTTATTGGTCGCGGTGTGTTAGAAATCAAGGTTGCGCACAACACACGATGCTCTATTATTCAAAGAGAAGCGTACCATGGAAGCTTGGGGTGTTACATAATTTCAAGAATTTTATGGACTATATTTGGGTGTGTGTTTGAAGTGTACCTCACCAGAGTGATCAGGGATTTGGAATCATGTGGTCATATGGTGTGTTTTTCTTTAGTCATTTCATTTTTGGGACCTTTTATTAATTTTATAATATAATATATTAATATTTGTTAACGAAATAAGTGAACATATACTTGAAGGAGGTTGATATGAGCTTGGGATGGATTTATAATAATCTCTTAAGGAATGTGCCTTTACTTTATTAGATTGTCTTAGTTAATTCATTATTTTATATTTTATTCATATCATTATTATTATTTTCTACGATGTTTCATGAGTTATGAGATTATTCTATACAGTCGGTTTGGACTCACATTAGCACAATAGTAAACAAGAACTATATATTTTTCTAAACAAGTTGATAGTGGGGCCTTAATTAAAAGAGTTTCAATGGACCACACAATAGATTTTCATGGTGGTATGAGTAGTTTTTTTAATGTAAAAGAGTCCTTATTTTTAAATTGTGTTATTAAAAATGTTGTTTTATGGAAATTGAATTTATAAAAAATAAATTATTTTATATATAGTTTTTCAAATAGTACATAAAAATTGGAAATTTTTCTCTAAGGAATGTTTGTTGAGATTTTTTTTAAAAGGTTAATCATAAGAAATAATTCACATAATTACATTTATAGGGGTCTCAAAATGGTTTCTCACTTGGTTATATAGGAAATAGAAAATGTCTTTGTTTGAGATGGTTTTGGATCACCTAACTACATGGGAGATTCCATTCCTTCGAAATGAATGAGTTCTTATTATGCCTGTTTTTTACGATGGATGGTGGATTATGTTGATACATGATGATTAATTTTTTTTCTATATTTCAATGATAAATTGGTTTTGGTACCAATTTATTAGTTCGATCCTTATGGATTTGATGTACCACATAGAGGGTTGAGGTGGATATATATATGGGTTAGAGTCGGGGGACAAAGTCTCAGGAGACTAGTGACTTGGTGATGAGTTTTTTTGAATTTGTGATCGGTTGTTGAAAATGTGTGTGTGTTTCAGGGGTTATGCTAGGAAACATACATAAAGGGTGTAAGAAATTAAGAGGCATAAATTATCCATGAGTGGGTAGTCAATTGACTTGGTTTTTGGACCTTTCCACGAGTATGCTTGGATTGAGACAATGTACCTTGTCATGGGATATGAAACATTAGTTGGAGACTACCACTGAGAAGGTTGAGTCGTAGCATGATGTGAGATATGGATAATGGTCCCCCTCATGTGATAAGGGAAGGTTTATGATTGTTATAAGTATTCTCTCAACCTAAATCATTTGGTAGTGGTTTAAGGATTCAATAGTGCCTTACCGAGAATATTTGAGTTTATGTTTGGACTTGATAAATGTTTGATGTGTGGCATCCCATAATTCACAAGGGATTTACTATGGCATAAAGGAATCCTACTTTTCATAAATAGATAGTGGTCATTATTCATCATGATAGCCAACCATTCACCTTTGGGTATGGGTTAAGGATTTTTTTAGAAAAATTACCCAACATCCTTGGGAATTGTTTGGGATATACTACATGGTGATTTTCTTCCTTTAAAAATAGTACTAAAATAGGAAGGGTTAGGTTTCATGGTGGGCTAGTTAATAAATGATGACATGAATTTTATGATTTTATTTTCATTGAGTGTTACAATTTCTGGTCGATGTGTTTTATAATAAAAAATTCTCTCTATATGTATATATTGTAGAATTTCCACTTTATCATAGTACTACTCAAGTATTATTTAATTATTTTATATTCCAAGTGGGTCATTGGGTGAACCACCTAATCATAAAATGCTTTTTGAAATACCTGAGTAATTTGTCAAATTTTCTCTTATGAAACAGGTTTCACTTAGAGTTGAACACTCGATATAGATGTAATAGGTTGTGTAGTATGAGTATTTGTTGAGGTGATTTGGTGAATTATTTTAGGGGCCATTGAATTTTAGTTTTAGTTAATATATATAATTTTCTAGATTGTTATAAATTTTAATAATATATATGAATATAGTGATTTCTATGTATATTATTCCACTCAGTTGTTTTAGTTTCCTCATAATAATTGATTTACAATTATCGATTCTAAATTATGGGGGATTATTCGGATCCCTGTTTATTTTTTTATAGGTTTTGGGGTTGTCTTTAATATAAAATATTCATGTTGAAATTTTGTTACATTAAATAATTACCCTCATGCCTTATTATAAAGGTTATAGTCTCCCCTCTACTGTATTAGGCCTTCACTACTTGTCAGTAGCCTCTGGCTTATAGGGACGTGTTCTTGAGGTCATGTGGATACCTTACTCCAGTGTCATTCAGGTGATCATTATTAGAGTGTTAACACTGTATACATTGAATACCCAGACACAACATGTACAGTAAACAAATATAAAAACTAAACAAGAGGTACCATGGTATAAGGAAAAAAAATTTCGAACAACCATACAATACAAAAATACTTAATTATGTCATACACAAAATAAAATACATCCCATGTCAATGTTTCAAATAAGGAGACTTCTTCTTGAATCCTCCTACTAAACCCCAAATTTTGGTAACTATAGCTGGTGGTTATTTTACAACATTGGCACACATGACAAGGAATCATATCCATAAGGATTACACCATTTAATATTTCTAAGAGACTAAATACAGAAATATATTACAAATTACATTTTAAAAGATGAAATCGAAATTCATATTTTAGTGATAACATTATCATTAATTCTAGTATACACAGAAAATAATTTATAAAACACATATTGGTATCATGGGTAATGTAATACATAATAAAGGGTGAGCTCAATTACTCAGTAATTGAAATAATGCAACAAAATCTATAATATGATAAATAAAGCATGAATAATATGTATGATATAAATTTATAATTAAATATAACATATAATAATATTATAAAAGGGGACTAAATCCATTTATTACATAATAATATAAATAATAAAATAGATAACAAAATCTAGTTTCATAATGATTATATGAATAATTTTGGGCATCATAATCTTAACACCATGGTCTCGTTCCATGACATCCAACAAAAAATATGTTATGTGTAAACCAAATTGTCAAACTAGTGTGTCTTCTGGGAAAGATCGATGCATCGATGGTCTATAATTGTCAATTCCCATAAGATACTAAGTCCAATTAATTAGTCATAAAAAACATAATAAAAAATTTGTTACATAATCAACATAAACATTTGTTTTGGAAAAAATAGAAAATAAAATGTTGATATTTTCTCCATTTAATAAAAATAAAAACACGATCACAATCCTTCAAAAAAATATTATGGATTTAATAAATATATTATTTCCCAATTAAATCAAAATATTGATCAAATAAAGTTTATATAAAATTAAATATTTTTAAAATAACACATTAAATTATATTGAAGACAGAACTATTTTCATTAAAAAATAGCAATTTTAAAATCAAAATGTTTATATAATTTTATGAAAAATTTATTTTTTATAATAGAACCAAGGAAACAAAATAAGGAATATTAAAATAAATTAATAGTCATGATGGAAGGATTTTTTATCTGTGTTATAAAAGTTTATACATTTATTTTTCAACACATTTGGTAAATATTACATTCCTCTTAAAATGATTAAAATATTACTTTGAAAAAATATTGAAGAAATTTATTCAGTGGTAAAAACGAATTTAATATATAATTTTATAATATTAAAACACTCTTAAAAACAATTTAAAGAAAAAATATATGTAGAGTAGAAATATTGTTGACTGGATTGAATAGAAATTTCATTTTTCCATTATAAAATTATTTTCTTCTTTTTAGTATGTGGTAAGATGAAAACGAAAGAAAACCCTCTAATTTAAAAAACCCATAGGATAAAAAATAATATGGGTATAATTATATAAAATAATGTAATATCGCCAATTTAAACTCATACATATACAATCATAAATGATGATGGGGTTTCAAAATAAACCCTTACCTTAGGTGTGACTTGATTCATAAGTGATGTTAAATTTATATATAATAAATTTAAATTTATTTATAATAACTTCAAATTTATATATAACAAAAATAAATTTATTATACATTTATATAAAAATCATAATCATCACAATGATTCTATATATGGATTACATATAATATATTCCCACTTTTTCTTTAAAAGTATTTCATTATCAACATTAATTCCGGTGTTAGTTACTCCATTTTTCTTGTATGATTCAATTTGGTAGTAATGGTACATGATTCGAAATCATTTATTCACAATCTCTAAAATTTTATAAATGAAATAAATACAAAATATATTAATTTTATACATCTTTAAAATCATATATAAACTGTAGATGTGAATAATGAATCACAACGCTTTATGGAGGAGGTAGTCCACACGTACATACAAGAAACATTGTCATTTTTAACGAGAGGAATGGTTAGAAGGTAAAGAACATATCATTTTTCTAGAATCATAATTATTTCCAAAATATATTATATATTAATCAGTTTTATATTTATAACCATCTATCTAATGTTATAATTAAAAAATAATTCCACAACTATAAGGATAGGGTATGTCATATCTACGAACGAGTGATTTTTCAATTTTCCATTGGATATAAAGGTGGAAAATGGTTGTCGCATTATCATGAAAACATTTATGTATATTAATTATATTAGAGTAATTATCATTTATTCTTAAAATATAATTATAGTTAATAGAATAAGAAATAATATTTGGCTGAGTTAATAAAAAGACATACCTCATATTTAAGAGATATCCTTTGGAATTCACATTCATCCTTAATAGAAAGCTATTAGAAATAAAACAAGATAGTGAAGGTAATTAATAATGTTAATTTTTATAGGAATTTTTTTGTCAATAGGGATCAATTATTCAGAATAATAGGGGATAATGGATTTCTTTTTTTAAGTGTGGGGAGGGACCCACACCGAATATTTTATAATATTTTAAAAAAATAATGTCATTTTCTTCATAATGTTATAAAAAATGTCTAGGAAGTAGAATATATTATTGGATATGTTCTAAATATCTTCATAAAATAATTATATTTATGTTTATGTAGTATTTTTTTAATGGACCGGACCTCTCCTGACTATTAATTTGTAAAAAATTTATGTGGTCAAACACGACGCATGTTATAATAATAATTTTTTATAATAATAATTGATAATGGTGGCGTGAAAATATTTTGGTATTGATTATATTAAATGGTTTTAATTTAATCACTGTGATATAAAAGAAATAAAATTAAATGAAGTTAATTCAATTAGGGGAGGTGCATGGTTTCATTTTGATTTATTTAAACTTTAATAAATAATAAATTATGTGTTTAATGGGAATATAATGGGAGGCACATGGAAGAAATTATAAAGGAATAAATTATTATAAATGTGGCGCATGTAATAAATTATAATGGAATGAAATTCATGGTTTGAAACCCCTTATGGGTGAATCCAACATGTATTTTGGAATATTAAAGTAATTATAATAATATTAATTTAATAGATTATAAAAAAATAATAAAATGATAATGACGAATGGAAGGGGTTCCCAACCCGTGCATGAATATCATGTTATGGTAGAGAGGGAGTAATTATAAGATAATAATGTGTGTGAATAATAATAATTATTATTAATGATAATGATGGCGACCCGTTGATGAAATTGAAAGAGGATGTATTATTATTTTAATAAATAATAAATTGTAATGGTGGATTTTAGTGTGTGATTAATTAAATGGAAGGGTTTTAATTTAATATGATAATAGCCATGGAAAACTAATTTAATGGGATTAAATTAGAGCATTAATGATGGGTGTTATTATTATTAATTTTATTAATAATAACATTGATGTGATAATGGAGTAAAGGAAAGGGGAGGCACCACTTTTGGGGGAGTGGGAGAAGAAATCGTGAATATTAAAAGTGATTGGAGAGAAAAAGAGTTTAAAGGAAATCATGATTTAAAATTTAAAGCAATAAAATAAATAAGGTAATCAATCAAGGTGGAATGGGGTGATGCGCAACAAAATGGGGAGATTTTGTCCATGGATTTTGAATGTGATAATTTAAGGAATTAAATTAAATTAAATTAAAAATAATAATAATATAATAATGTAATTATTATTTTCATTGGGAAAACTGAATTTTGATGGTATCTTCGTCATGCGACGTCGGTTTCATGAACAGTTAGTTACAGCGTAACCCTGAAATTATGACAGTCACTTTAAGACCAATGATGAATACCTTTTTATGACTCATGTCACGGGTCAATAAAACAGCTATTATTAATTGAAGTTATTATTATCATTAAAGGCATGGAAATCATGTGGTGTGTCATGTGTTGACCAATCAAACAACGTAACAGTTCTATGGTCACGTCGTGTATTCATTAATACACGATGCATACCGTTTTACCTTATCGTTGCCTATATAATAGAGGGTCACGTGTTATTTACGGACCCCTCTTCTTCCCCGCACGGTGACACTCCCGGATTACCCAGAAGCCTTACTCTTATCTTCTTCATCCGGACATGGATCGTCGATCTTTCGGTGGATATGGGATCATGTCAACAAGGCGAACATCGTACACCTCGTTCTATTCCCTCTTCTTCGACTTCCTCTTTGCAATTTCCTACAGGGGAGATTTCTTATATTTGACGGGAATGATACTCTTCGACAAACGACATCTTAATGGTATGTTCTACCCCGTTCTTATTCCTTCCTCGATCTCCTCTTTTTCTTCCTCCTTGACATGCTATGACAAGTTACACTATAAACATTAATGGTGTCTCTCTTGGTTGTTTGTGCGGTTGTGCCGCAGTGTCCATGGGAGGATCTAGTCATTGGGTGGAGTGATCAAAATCCTTGTGGTGGTTTTTCTCGCAAAAGGACATCAAAACCTATTCGGGTAGGGATCATACCTCCATCTCTCTTTTTTTTCTTTTTTGATCATCATGTGGGGTGGGTATATTCTTGTTTTCGTGAGATACGGTTGAACTTGTAAGTAAATATAATAACTGGTCCAAAAATAGGTTTGGGGAAATTTTATTGATATTGTTGTTTTATTTCCATAATTTCTTATCCATTGATTATGTTGTGAATTGAATAGGCATATGCCTACTGAAAATCACAGTCATTGGGGGCCTTTGCTTGGGCAATTAAATTTTTCCCTATTTATTTGGATTTTTGGTGTAAGGAATTTCATAGAATGTTTAAATTCGTTAATCATGTAAAGTTGGATGATTAAATGAATACCTGGAACCCTTGTATGATCACCCCAGTAAAACTAAATGAAATAATGGATTTTTGGGTGTTGGTTGGGGTTTAATTATGTGAAGGGGTGTTTCATGGGTTGTTGTGGAACGAGTGAGCAGCGGGGCTACGGTTTGCTGGGTTGTGGGTTGGCGTGTATGATATGGTTGTGATAGGTAGCAAAGCTGTGTCAATTGGTATCAAAGGGATGATGATGTGGTGCGGGTTTTGTTTCTGATGTGTTTTTAGTTATGGTGGTTGGAAGTTGGGATGCAGAGACGGGTTGTGCGTATGAATAAAAGTGGAAGAGTTAACTAATGAATTGTGGGGCATGGTAGTTGATTAAATACGGAAAATCAATGCAATTGATTGTATGATAAAATAAATTGGTATTGTGTATCTTGTGTTTCCCAAACATTAATTGTGGATGGAAAGGATATGTTTTACGGATGATTGAACTAGTTTGGTTGTTGTTAGTTTCTCGGTAGTTAAAGAACTGATAAACTAAAACTGTTGAAACATGAAAATCTTAATCTGGTTTGGGGCTGTTTATTGTGTGCATACTTTCAAGGTAGCTGTGCCGAGAACTTGCTCAGATCTTTTGTGTAGATGCCGTAGGATGGGCTGAGTGGTTGATATAATTATATAAATATGTACGTTTTATGTTTCTTTACACACCCCACCCATGTTGAGAACAACGTGCCAAACACCCATGGGATTGGGGTAAGATTCTCAAACATCTAATGGATGGATGGTTACTGTTCTTCATTGTGATCCATCTTCTATGTTCTATAGCCCAAGATCCTTTAGGCAGGTTTTGATAGATGTTTCCCAAGAGTCTTTGGGATGACGAAGTGATATGTTCCCAGGTGTCTTCAGGATGAGATGTGATGTGGCTCCCAGGTGTCTTTGGGATGAGATGTGGTTATGGCCAAGGAATGAGTGACGGTGGGATACTATGATCTTCGTATGGCCAGGTTGTAGCACTAGCTCGTGCTTCGTATGGCCAGGTTGTGACACTAGCTTAGGAAGAGGGGGATGAATCAGAGCATTATGCGTGAGGACTTGAGCAGTATTAAGTGGGAAGGTGGTGCGGGGTACCCATACATTGATAATATTACTATACTACTCTATTGACTTACGATATTTGGTTAGTGTGGCCTGTAAGGTTGGGTGGATAGATTCCATGCTAGGCTTCGGTTCCTTGTGTTTTCTCATGGGGAATTAGGATGTCTCCCCACTAGTGCACGAGAGCTTTAGGATTTCATAATAAGTATACTTGTATGCACGCCCTAAATTTACCTTTAGGTATTCAGGAGGACTTCAGGGATCATATGGGAGCTTGTCAGTTGGGAGTTCGAGTTTACTGGTTTCATTTTTTGCTTCCTTTTTTTGGTATTGTACTTTAGAGCTTTTCTTATACTCTACGTTTGTTTTAGTATTGTATAAAACATGCATAGGGGTTTTGTTTTGGGTTTATTTTCATTTAATGGTTCCTTTTTCTTTTTCTATTTGACTCATACAATTTCCCGATCTTAAATAATAAAAAGGGTAATGCCTCTCATATTTGTGAAAACTCATAACCATGGTGTTAGTCGCCACTCTGGTGCCTTCTGGAGGTGGGAATCGGGGATCATTGTCTCCCTTTCACCATTTTCGGATCATGTGAGGAATCTTGGGTGGGAGTGGGTCATGATAGAAAGTTTTCAGAGGCTGATGGTTGAGAGATAGGATGGAGTTTAGAGTTAGGAATAATGAGAATTTCATGAGATGGTAGGGCAGCAATGTTGGCTGATCTTGGAGTGTGACATAGGCCATGGAAGACCGGCTAGGACAAATGATTTTAGGGCCCCCATGTGATCTGATGCAAGGACACTGAGCTTAACAAATGACCAAATATGACTACATTGATTGCAGGGTTGAGACCTGAGGAAAGGCACATGCATCATCAGGATTTTTATTTTACTTGATATGGGTGTTTTGGGAAAGAAATCGAAATAAAATAATAAAATGAATACTTGAGAAATCTTCCACACAACATGGGCATATGCGTTCCTTGTTTACCATACATCTTTGGCACCTAGACGTTGTTCTTGGGAGACTTGGGCAGTTATGGCTCAGTATATTCAAACGTTCGATCAACTGAGGATTGACTGAGAGGAGGAAGACGACCTGTGGCAACACACATTTCGCGCTTTTCAGAGACAGAGCTTAAAGAAGAAGGAAGGAGGAAATTTGAATACGGAATAAGAGAGTTGGTAGGAGGAACTCGATATAACCCTTGGGCTAATCTGGGCTCCCTCCGAGTACATTGTTCCTCTAGCAGTAAGCTAGCTGCAAGGAGCGACGCGTTAGTGGTGGATTCTTTACCTTGTGGAGGCGAAGGATACCGAAGTTCTATGGACCATATTCGGGAAGGAGTTACGTTAGTAATTTTATTCCTCGACGAGGAGGGTCGAGAAGAGGCAGTAGTTGTTGTCTCTCCAACAAGGAAGCATGTCAGAGCGGGAACTAGGGGTCATGTTCAAGGATCTCCTCTGTTTTCCCAGAATCTCTTTTCGGTTGAGGATTCGTGACCCAGAAATTTAGAGGAGGCATGTCACCCCACAATTTAGTGTGCGGTGACCCCTTTCACCTTACCAACATACTTGGAAGTAGAGAAGAAGGCGGAGATAATTGAGAGGATGCACTAATATGTAGGTCCACCATAAGAGAGGAATCATCCATGTTTGTCCAAGAAGGAGGCAGTCAGCAGTAGATCCCCAGCAACAGGACCATACAGTTTCGACCGGCAAGGAGTAGACTTCAGCAAGTCCCATACCAATCTCACATTTTTCTCCCATTTTCTATGGGCCAGGGACCGAGGTGCATTGTATGTGGGAATCATGTTCATCATGGCAGACATTTCCCTTTTCAGACTCAATATGGAGGGGCTGACTAGTTTCAGCCCCATCCCCAATAGTGGTTCCCAGCCCGACCCTTCCAGCACCAACAAGCTCCAATCCCTCCAAGGGGAGCTGGAGAAGGTGGTGGCCATCCACAAGGAGTTCCTCAAGGACCCAAACCGGGACGTGGTTGAGGTCGTGGACGTCAATAGAGAGGCAGAGGAGTGGGATGCAGACAGTTGCATGCAACAGAAGCGGCAACCCTAACAAGGCCAGAGATCGAGAGATATGTTTTCGGTTTTAATTAAATGCTGTCGGTTATGGTTTGTTTAAATCTAGGAGCATCAGACTCCTCTTTTGAATCTCACTCACGCCCATGCTTTGGTCCTAGACCATGTTTTTCATGAGTCTAAAATGATTAGTTGTTTCCCTCTTTCCTCTAAATGTGTGTGAAGAGTCCTAACATGCGGAGAGAGGAGGACCTGATCCCTAATCAAGATGCATTAATGTGGATGCGATTAAACCTATGCCGGTGAGTCAGTGCTGCCCAAAGCAGATAATATATTGACACGGGAGATGGAATTCTCCAATCCATGTGTTGGGGCAGCATGCTTCTTGTTCTGAGTGGTATTCGGGGCAGTGTGTGTATAAGAAATCCATAATTATAGGGGTGGGAGGACCTAATCCATAATCGAGATAGATTAATGTGGATGCGATTAAACCCGTCCTGGTGAGTCTATGCCACCTAAAGTGGATAATATCTCGACATGGGGGAAGGATTTCCCTGGCTCATATAATTAGGATAGTGGTTGGATTCCTAGAATGACGAGAGCCCTGAGAGGTATCTTGCTGGGTGGTTGTTCAGACCCTTTCCCTTTTTATGGGTTCGTTTTTAATTCTTGAGGACGAGAATGTTTTTAAAGGTATCTGATGTAATTTCACGGACCTCTCCAGTCCATTAATTTGTAAAAATTTGATGTGGTCAAATACGACACGGGTTATAATAAATTTTTTTGATAATAATAATTGATAATGGTGGCGTGAAAATATTTGGGGTTAGTTAGATTTAATGGTTTTAATTTAATCATTGTGAAATAAAAGATATAAAATTGAATGTATTTAATTCAATAAGGGGAGGTGCATGGTTTCATTTTGATTTATTTAAATTTTAATAAATAATAAATTATGTCTGTAATTGGCATATAATGGGAGGTGCATGGAATAAATTATAAAGGAATAAGTTATAATAAAAGAGGTGCATGTAATAAATTATAAAATAATTAAATTCATGGGGTACAACCACTTATGGGTGAATCCAACCTGTATTTTGGAATATTAAAATAATTATAATAATATTAATTTCATAGATTATAAAAAACGAATAAAATGATAATGAATAATGGAAGGGGTTCCCAACCCATGAGTGAATATCATGTGATGGGAGAGAGGGAGTAATTATAAGATAATAATTGGAATCAATAATAATAATTATTAATGATAATGATGGTGACCCATTGGTTAAATTGAAAGAGGATTTATTACTATTATATTAAATAATAAATCGTAATGATGGATTTTATTGTGTGATTAATTAAATGGAATGGTTTTAATTAATTATTAGAATAACCATGGTAAACTAATTTAACAGGATTAAATTAAAGAATTAATGATGGGTGTTATTATTATTAATTTTATTAATAATAACATTGAATTGATAATGGAGTAAAGGAAAGGAGAGGTGACACTTTTGTTGGAGTGGGTAAAGAAATCGTGAATCTTAAAAGAGATTGGAGAGAGAAAGAGTTTAAAGGAAATAATGATTTAATATTTAAAGCAATAAAATAAATAAAAAAATTCAATCACGGTGGAATGGGGGGATGAACACCAAATTGGGGAGATTTTGTACGTGGATTTCGAATGTGAGAATTTATGGAATTAAATTAAAATAAATTAATAATAATAATAATACAATAATGTAATTATTATTTTCGTTGGGAAATCTGAATTTTGACGGCATCTTCCTTGTGTGACCTCCGTTTCACAAACATTCAACGACAACATAACCCTAATAGTATGACGGTCATTTTAAGACCAATGGTGAATAAATTTTTATGACTCATGTCTCGTGTCAATAGAACACCTATTATTAATTGAAGTTATTATTATCATTAAACGCATGGAAACCGTGTGATGTGTCATCTATTGACCAGTCAAACAACGTAACAGTTGTACAACCACATCATGTATTAATTAATACACACTGCATAACATTTTACCTTTTTGTTGCCTTTATAAGAGAGGGTCACATGTTTTTTATGCACCCCTCTTCTTCCCCAAAAGGCGACGCTCCCAGATAACCCATAAGCCTTCCTCCTATCTTTTTCATCCAGAATCTGATCATCGATCTGTCTGTTGCTACGGGATCATGTCAAAGAGGCGAACAACGTTCACCTCATTCCATTCACTCTTCTTCGACCACTTCTTCAAAATTTCTTTCTGATGAGACTGTTGATATTTGACAGGAACGATGCTCTTCAACGAACATCATATTAATGGTACGTTATACCCTGTTTTGTTTCCTTCATCAATCTCCTCATTATGTTCCCCCTTTCCATGCTATGACAAGTGACACCATAAACCTTAATGGAGTCTCTCTTGGTTGTTTTGCGGTTGTTCCGCAGCGTCCATGGTAGGATGTAGTCATCGGGAGGAGTGATCGAAATCCTCTTGGTTGTTGTTCTCGCAGATGGACATCAAATCTTGTCCAGGTTGGAATCTTAACATCGTCTCTATTTTTTTTTGTTTTTTTGTGCATCATACGAGGTGGGTATCCTCATATTTTTGTGAGATAAAGTTGAAGTAGTAAATAAAGATAATAATAGGATAAAGAACAGGTTTGGGGAATTTTTTTGATATTGTTGTTTTATTTCCATCATTTTTTATGCTTTGATTATGTTGTGAATTGAATAGGCATATACCAACTGAAAATCACAGTTGTTGGGGGCCTTTTCATTCACAATTAAATGTTTCCCTATTTATATGGATTGTTTTGTAGATGGAATTTTATAGAATGTGGTATTTGTTTAATCATGTAATGTTGGATGATTAAATGAATACTTGGAACCCTTTTATGATCACCCTAGTTAAACTAAATGAAAGAATGGATTTTTGGGTGCTGGTTGGGGATTAATTACATGAAGGGGTGTTTCGTGGGTTTTTTTTGGACTTGGTGAGCAGCAGGGATGTGGTTGGCTGTGTTGTGGGTTGGCGTGTATGATATGGTTCTGATGGGTATTGGAGTTGCGGTAACTGTGATCAAATGGATGATGATGTGGTATGGGTTTTGATTCCGATTTTTTGTTGTTATGGTGGTTGGCATTAATGCTGCAGGGATGGGTTGTGCATATGAATAAAGTTGGAAGAGTAAACTAATGAATTATGGGGCATGGTAGTTGATTAAATATAGAAAATCAATGGAAATGATTGGCTAATTATAGAAAATTGTATTTTGTTGCTTGTGTTTCTCTAACATTATTTGTGGTTGGAAGGGATATGTTTTACGAATGATTGATCTGGTTTGGTTTTTGTTTGTTTCTCGGTGGTTATGGAACTGATAATCTTAAACTATTGAAATATGAATAGCTTAATGGAGTTTGGGGATCTTTATTGTGTGCATTATTTCGAGGTAGTAGTGCTGAGGAATGTGCTTATATCATTTGTATAGAAACCTTATGACTGGCTGTGTGGTTGATATAATTATATAAATCTATACGTTTTATGTTTCTTTACGCACCTCACCCATGTTGAGCACTACGGGAAGAACAACCATGGGAATCGAGGTTGAGATTCTCAATCACTTAAAGGGTGGTTGGTTACTATTCTTCCCTGGGCTCCAACTTCAAGGTTCTATATCCCAAGATACTTTGGGCAGGATATGACAGATGTTTTCCAAGAGTCTTTGGGATGGGGATGTGATACGTTCCCAGGTGTCATTGGAATCAGATGTGTTGTGGCTCCCAGATGTCTTTGGTATGAGATGTCGTTATGGCCGATGATTGAGTGTCGACGGGATACTATGAGCTTCGTATGTCCATGTTGCAGCATTTTCTCAAGCTTCGTATGGCCAGGTTGCGACACTATCTTGGGAAGAGGGGGAAGCATCAGAGCATTAGGCGCGAGGGATTGAGCAGTATTCAGTTGGAAGGTGGTACGGGGTACCCATACGTTGATAATATTACTATATTATTATATTGACTTGTGATATTTGGTGAGTGTGGCTTATAAGGTTGGGTGGATAGATTCGTTTCTAGGATTTGGTTCCTTCTGTGTTCTCAGGGGGAATTAGGATGTCTCCTAACTGGTAAACAAGAGCTTTAGGTTTTCCTACTGAGTATACATGTATGCTCACCCTACGTTTATGTTCAGTTTTTTAGGAGGACATCAGGGACCATGCATGACCTTTCTAGTTGGGCGTTGAAGTTTTCTGGTTTTATTTTTTGCTTTCTTTTTTTGGTATCGTACTTTGGAGATTTTCCTGTAATTTTACTTTTGTTTTAGTATTGTATAAAACATGCATATGGGTTTGGTTTTGGGTTTATCTTCATTTACCAGTTTCTTTTTCTTTTTGGCGTTTGACTCATCCTATTTCCTGATCTTAAATAATAAAAAGTGTAATTCCTCCCATTTTGGTGAAAACTCATACCCTTGGTTCTAGTCGACACTCTGGGGCCTACTAGAGGCAGGACTCGGGGGTCATTATCTCTCTTTCACCATTTCCTGCTCATGAGGAGCAACATTAATTGGTGGGGGTCATGACATTTATTCCCTCCTCCCATAGATTAACTCCTGGTAAACGAGTTATAACTCCAACTGTGGTAATAATGTTTTAACATTTTTATATTCATTATGATAAAAAATTATGTTGAAATTAATACCTAATATTGATTATGATGATTCAAAATATTAAATACATTTTTATGATTATATTAGTTTAATGTTCCTAAACAAATTTTTATATCAGTGTGCAAAACTCAATGGAAACTATTTCTAGAAAAATGACTGTTTGAAGCATCAAAATGATTTGAAAGAAAAATAAATTATAATATTAACTAAAATAGATTTAATTATATTTTTTAAATAAACTAATACTTAATTTTTTTTCAATTCAGAAACAAAATTTAAATGAACCATTAATGACATTGGTTATGAGATAAAAATAAAAAAAAATTCTTATTTAACCAAAACATTTCATAGATTTAAAAATGTTAAGAAAATATTTCTATGTTGTACATTATATTTATATATGCATTATATTTATTTTTAAATATATATTTCTTTTATAAATATGTTTATTAATCATTCAGGTTATTCTTATATCCTAGTAATGTCATATAACTTTTTCTTTTGTAAAAACACTATTTTTCAACATTCATTAATAAATCAATTATTTTAGGAAAAATCTAAATAACTAAACTAAATTTTTTTTAGGAACAATCCTAAAATTATGTTATTTTATTCAAATTAATTTAATAAAATTTGGGAATCATAATAATGAATAAATATTTGTTTAGAATGATAATAATTCCCAAGAAAAAAAATCTTAATACAATTATAGATCGACTATTTCATTCTTCCCTCCTATGAAATATCTATCAATAATTTCCTAATATTATAACACCGTCACACGAATATTCCTTCCAAAAATCATGATCTCCTCCTTGAAATGATAAATCCATCCTGTTGTAATTAGAAAAACATTTTTTCTACTTTCATCTTCCTTAATATAATTCCAAATAGTCTTCACTATCACAATTGTCTCTTTAACAAGATACATGACAAAAAATATCCATTCACCAACTTCTTCCAAACAAGTTAAATTAAGAATCATACTTCTATATTATTTCTTATATTGTTCCATTAGAATGATTTAATGGTATCATTTAATATATGAAAATTCCTTCCATGTTATATATTTATCACACATACCTTGAAATTTTATCATGCATGAACTAAAACTATCATAAAATTTCAGAATAATCCTTTCACACATCCCATCGGTTTTAGGATGATATCAGGTTCACAAATATATTTTTTTTGATAAAAGAAAGAATAATTTTTGAAAACATTGATCTAAACCACATATCAGGATATTAAATAATACAAATAGGTCCCCATGAAGTCTCGCAACATCTTTAATATAGTGTTTCATAGGAAAATCAAGAGGTAAATCATCTCATATATTTGATAAAAGTGTGAACCATTATAATGAGGACACCAATATCCCATATTTTTTAATTATTTCAAGAAGATGTTCTCAATACAATGATAATTATCATAGAAATATCATAGTACTTCCACATATGAATCAATATAGGTTTTGGGACACCTTAAAGATATTGCCTTTTAGCCATTACTTTTTTTTAAAATATATTCTTGATAGTTATTCTTCAATTTATCATTTCATATTATCCCACCAAAAATTGTCCTCAAAATATTAAAACATTTTGGTGCTACCATGGTGTATAGTGAAATTTGTGATATTAGATTCGTCTAATAATTTTATTTGCATCTTGGTCTAGTATGAAACACATATCAACATTCTAAATTTTAAAATACCAACTTTATTGAGGATGTAAACCAACTACCCAGCATTCACATCTTTGATATTCTTTTAAATATTCCTATCAACAAGATAAAATTTTTTTCTCATTAATATGGATGGTTTGAAAATAATTTGAGAAATATTAGAGGTTTCCCATAATTTAATGATACCTATATCCAACATTATTAAATCCATGAATATAATATATTTGAAAAACCTCATTTTAGTGAAAACTCCAAAATACATCTAACCTAGTTAATCATAAACCTTATTCTACATCCCTTGTTAGCATTTTATATATTAATAATATTCATGGAATAGTTTTAACCATCAATTCTTCCTCATGATCATATCTTTATATTTCATGATTTATTTCAACCATTTTTTATCTATATATATTTCTCATCTTTTTCGATAATGATATTTATTTTAAATAATCAATGAAAATATTATAGCTACAAACTCAAGATCATGGGATGTATATTTTTCGACTTGAATCTTTTACTCCCTTGATGCATGGTAAAAAACTAAATCATTCAGCATAATAACACATAATTTTCCCTTCATTTATGAATCATTATAGCTCATAAACTCATACATTTATAATGATAAATTAAATACGGTTGGAATGTCCAATATCCAATTTAATTATTCAAAACATCATTATTATTTTTATGACTGTATAAAATAAACACAATTACATATCATCTTGGTTAATAGGTTATCAAATCATGAAATTTATTAATCAAACAATTTATAGTAGCTACTTATAAAATAAAACTACATACTTATTGGTATTCATCAGTATTGGTTATTCCATCATAGACTATTTTTATTTTAATGTTCTATTGATATTCCATACATAGTGATAATATTTTAAAGAAAAGAAACATCTTTGATCTTAAATTATGATTTATTTCATTTTACATATCACTGATTTTCCCTAAGAGTCATAAGATTAATTCGAAGATGTATCCTACACTCATCATAAATTATATAATAAATGAATATATCATATATAAATACCACAATAATTTTTTAATGAAAATCCATGAATAAATTTATTCACAGATCCATACACACGTAAGGTTCATTTCTCAATACAATTGGAATTATTGTAAATTAAAAGTTTATATTTCATGTATAAAATATAATATTTAAAATATGTACAGTCTTCACTTGATGTTGATGACACTTAGATCAAATATAAATCATTTTAAAAAATTATCTCATTTATATTGATCAAATATGCCATCAATGTGGGGTAGGGAAAAAATTTCCATTATAGTAATGAAATTAATTACCCAATAATTGATCCACAACAAAATTCACCCATCATTCTTCATAAGAAAAAGGATAGGGGATCCCCATGATTTAATATTTGGGTGTATACATCCCGTATAAAAAACTCATGTATTTGATTATTTACTTAAAATAATTCCAAATTAGTCATCTAGTAAGATGTCATGGTTATAGGGTTTACATTAGGGACGAGATCAATGTAAATACACCAAATTCCATTATCTTTTGGTATTCTATGAAGTTATTTAGGATATATTGTAAAATATTCTACACAATAGGTACAACATTTATTATAAGGATACATTTCCCATTAATATGTTCTTTTTTAACTTCTTTCCATAAATTTAATTATGTAAGGAAACATGAGGTGGATTCCGACTTGATTCCAATTTTGTAGTCTCCTATATTATAATAAGGGATCTCAAATATCCATAAAAAACCATAATCTCAATCTCCTAGAAATAAAATATTAAATTATAATTCAAGATAAAATATATTACAAGGATTAGATCAATTTCAAACATTGGTTTAGTAGTAACGTTTTCAAATTTGGTATGATTATGTGTCATAATTGGGATTTGTTTACATGTCCTTTTTGAGGTAATATTTAAAAATGAATCTTGAATGAAAAATAAATTACATAGGTTCTTGAGAAATATCTAATTTTTTTAAAACCAAGATATATATTAATGTATGGGAATATCCCCTATCAAATAATGCATCAACTAAATTTGATGTTTGGATTAACGCATGAAATCTCAATTTCTATATATTATATTATTATTTTTGGATAATACCCTTTCAAAATGGGATGGTGGAGAACCCTTACATGGAATGTAGGCCTAGGAGAAAAATAGATAGAATACATTACCTTGAAGTAACCAATGATCTGTTGTCATTAGAATATACCCTCTAAACATATTTGACAAATTTTTAACCCAGATCCCAACTATTCAAGGATAAATAGCTAGAATTTCTCCATGCAGAGTGCACGGTTCCTAGTAATGTTGGAAGTGAAATACCATATTTCCCTTCATAATCTAGTATCCCTCCAAGGTCAGGTCTAACTACACTAAATCATTCTCTAGTATACACATGAGGATGAGGCCCACATTTGTTTCCTAGAGCCGTCACACGCACCGCAAACATTATGCCTTCACTCTGGAACTTTAATTATCATCTATTGTATCAACACCTGGATCCACCATCTGATAACACCATCATCCCAGCGATCCATAATTGTAGGACATATATCATCCAGACACAACCGTAGCTCATTCAATTAATAACTTTTCATATCATTGTCGACATTATGTTGACCCCATCCCGTTGTGCCAATAGCTTGCTGCACACTGATAGGTCATCATCCATGAACCTCTCACCAACACCCACTTCACCGATGAACCCTCCACCATTTAAACATGGACACCACCATAGGACTTAACCACATCACATGCTCCATACATGTCCTGAAATTCCTCCACCTTGTATAATTGGGGAGCGTCTTAGATATTATCGAGGTCTTCGATGCAGGATGATGGTTTTCTATTACACTAGGTCTGTCCCCATCTGTAGGGTAGGAAAAATTTACCATCCACAATAACATTAGGAACATAAAATTAAAATTTTGGGATCATATAATAATTTCTTTACTCCCACTATCTTTTTGAGAAAAAATACCTTGAATACTGGGTAATTCTTTTTAATAGTTTCACATGTACGTATCATAGAAACTATGGACATTTTAGAAATATTTTTTTCACTTGAAATCATTTTCTAGATGGAATTTCTCATGAAACATTAATCAAAAAATCATTCCCATTAAAATTATTTTAAGAAGATTCGTTATTAAATTGTTAAAACATAGAAATTACGCCCTTTACTTATCCTCTTTTTTTAGATTTAATTTTTCTAGAAGGATCAGTCACCAAAATCAGATCCTTATTTATCTGTAATGAATATGATGTGGAGAATTATTAATCATTCATATTGAAAGTATATAAAAAAAATATAATGAAAAATATGAGATCCCAACTCCCTTCTTTATTTATTATTTATATCATGATATGAAAAATATATATTACCCCATTGATTACATACATAATCTCTAGAATGAGTTTCAATGCTATTAAGGTTTGATTTATATTTATAAACATTTTATACTTAATTTTTTACATAGATAGAGGAATTTCGTATCCATATATCTCATCGATCATGAGTAATGCATTTTTCAAATAACATATCCCTATAATTATTTCTCCACATACTTTTAAAATCTCCAACTCCTTAATATTCTAGATCAATGACCACAATTGATCATTATCTCCCTTAAGATGTTAAAATAATATGAAAACATTATTTCTTCAACTATATCCCAATTCATGAAATATATTTTCTAGGTACCTGATCAAATTATCTGAGGCTAATAAATTATTAGTAATATTGAATGATGGAGGTTAATTTCACATGAAGCAAACAACATTGTTTTACCATGTTGGGGTTCAATAGGATACTATATACAGGAAACGATATTAGTCATAACCGGAGTTCGTTTCATCAATATAGTTAATATTTTCTCATCTCCAGCTTCATATTAATTGTCTTCACTATGTGAGAAAATACATATATTGATTATATGGATTGATATGGTTTCCCTTTCATTATTCACGAAACATTTTTAAATAATGGAGTATACTGAATTATCATGTGTCATTATGAGTTATAATTGTAAATCTGGTGTGTGAAGAAACATAATTTGAATATTCTCTAGAAAAAAAAGTTTTTTTTACTTTTGGGTTTTCATTTATCTATTGATAGGTTTTTAGGTGAACACATTGAAAGCCACATAGAAAATATATTTTTATGTTTGTCACTAAAACCAATGTTGAAATTATAGTTTTGTAATGATCTTTTATATCGTTTTCAGAATACATAAAAAATAAATGTACAGTTTAAACTATTTGGGACTATTAAACCAGAAAAATATATTTGTTGGATACTAAAATAGAATAATAATATTTATAAAATATAAGATATGTATTTTGTGATTTTATAAATGTAAAAATTATTGAAATTTTCCTGATATACTAAAAATAATACAAACAATTATAATAATATCATAAAAAATTAACTGAATCTTGAAGATATTATTCTTATGATTTAACCTATTTGTAATGTAATTTGATAAATCTCAATGTAGAAATAAATTTATTCATAATTTATTAACTAACTCTATTATATATCTCTGAAAAACAAATATTTAGTCTCAATTTCAAATCTATGAGTGATATAATTATATGATGGAGTTAAATGATTTTCATAATGTGAAAATTGGACTTATCTATGTGTGGTAAGGATAATGAATATCTAGTAAGATTAAATTATGTTGTCCAGATAAAAAAAATTAATCTCCATATTCAGGTATAATATTTAATATTTAATATTGAATTATGTGAGGTCAAAAAAATTATAAATTATTTTTACCATCAAGAATTTAAATAAATGATTATAAAAATATCCATGATGTAGTTTTAAAAATTTTCATTAAATAACTGATGTTAAAAATATATTTACCATAGACTATTCTTAACTAATGTTAAAAAATAGATATTATAAATTATTTTTTACTTGTGATTTATGCATAGATAATCTTATAATCATGTTATTCTAATCTTTGGGAATATCATCATGTCATATTAATATTTTAAAATAAATAAAAATGGTTTTTAAATAGTGTGTAAATCAACAATCACATCCCTACAGTGTGATTTGACGGTTGTTCAATCATTGGACCACTCATCGTACAATAATGATGATCGGGCTAACACCCTATCATCCCCTTAATAATATGTTAAATATATGTCCATATGTTACGTAGCCGCATCCACATGCCAATATACATATGTGGATTTATTTTCTATGAAAATGAAACAATTTATTCCTAACTAAAACATTATGATATTATCTTTTACATAGAATTATCCTCAGAATCAGTCATATGGTTATGTAATAAAATCAATGCAACTCAAAATTTATTTCCAAATGATCTCTTTGATACCAATTATAACACCCTAAATCTCGAAAACCTTGTCTAATGGCTATGTAAATTATTTTTCATAATATACAAGGGAACATATCCTAGAGTATCATATAGTTTAGTAGTCTTTGGATTATAGATACCATATTCTCATATTACATTATTGAACATGAAATGCAACATAATATTATACAGAAAAAAAATTGTTCTAGTGTATTCATATAATAATTCCTAAACCCATTTCATGGTAACATAGTGAATGTTAAAATGATAAAGTACGAGATTATATAATCAAAATTTCTAATAACAAAATAAAATACATAGTTGTAAAACTAAAACATTAATAATATGACACAAATAAAAAATATTCAAATATTCCCTATAAATAATATCATGAAAAGCGATATAAACCTAGAAATATAATTGAAACATAATTAATCACATGTATAACAAAATTTATTTTCCTAATCATAGAATTTATTATATATGATATCATAATCTTTTTGTCAATGCTTTATATGGTGACCATATACATAAATATGTAAAGAGTATTCCAAATACAAAAACAAGTTTGTCTCATTAGACCTACTAATGTATCTATAGTATATAATGATCAATTCCAATAGCATAATTATTATGATTCATTCATTCTATTAAATTAATGAATATGAATTTAAAACATAATGAATAGAAATATTCATATTGAAAAACTACAAATTTAAATGGTAAAATTTATGATATTCAAAAAATTGACATACATGATCATAATCAAATAAGATGTATATGGTGGATGAAATCATTATTGTATCTCTATAAAAGTATAAGTTTCAACAAATTATTTTGGTAAAGATAAAAAGTAATATAAAATGATCAATGAAACATTTCTAGGGGAAATATCATTTTCATTTTAAAATCACTTATTAGAAATATAAATAATTCATGAATAGTAGTTAAAATTTATATTTAAAAATAACCATGGAAACATGTAGATAAATATTCATATAAAACAATATTCACCATGGTTGAGAAATTCATTCATTTTCAAAACATTAATTCTAAAAAAAAATTCAAAAATTTTGTAAAAATTAACTGTTTCAACTATTTGAAAAGAAATTCATTTTAAAACATTTTATTGTATGGAAAAATTTGTTAAAAATTAAATTAATAATATATTTTAAAATATTAAAACAGTCATGAAGTATTTTTAAATAATACATATATATTTTAAAAAAAGAATCATGGTTGAATTGAAAAAAAATCATCTTTCCGTAAAAATATTCCTTTCAACTTTTGAGTACATTGAAAGAGGTAATTGAATGAAAAACATTTAATTTATAGTAATAAACCTAGGAGAATAAAATTCATGGTTCTTGTGAAATAAAAATAATACATTTCCCCCAATGAAAACTTATATATAAGAAATCATGAATAAAGAGTTGATTTTGGAATAAACCACTACCTCATGAATGAAAAATATCATATTTAATTATAATCAATTGAATAATAAATAGTAATTAATTATTATTATATATAAAAATAATATTAATACATATAATAACATAAATGTCTTATTTATATCTTATCTATACCCATTTCTTAATAGTATTTCATTAACATCATCATTTAAGTTGTGAACTCCTTTATTATTACTCTATGTTTATATTCGACAGTTACAGTCCATACATCTTGATCATGGTTCCCGCGTATATATAATAGCTATAATGATATAAATATAATATATATTCATTGAATGTGTAATTATAACCATATAAGAATGGTGTACATGAATAATAAATCACATCGCTTTGTGGCATTGAAGGTTAAGAAGATAAATGATATATCATATTTCCAAAAAGATAATTATTTCATAAATATCATATATATTATCTAGATACATATTTATAACTATACATGAAAAGTTGATATGATAAACTAATTACACCACTGTGTGAAGCAGATAATCTATATGTAAAAATAGGCGATGTTTTAATTTTCTATAGAATTAAATGGCGGTGGAACAAGGATTACCATTATTATAAAAAAATATGACTATGTTAATTATAGAATATTCATTATTTTTGGATGGTTATAATGGATTTATTCGCGTAATATGAACAAATAAATTTTGAAAGAGTTGGTAATGATTATTACCACTTTTTTTAGCGATATCCTTTGGCTTAAAACTATACCTATTTATGGATGATAGAAGGAAAAGTAGAAAATAACAAGAATAAGAAGAAGTAATCTTAGAAGAATTTATAACGATAATGTCTTATTTATATGTCTTATTTTTTGTGAATAAGGGTGTAAAATATGTTCCCTTTCAAATGTGACTAGAGGGATGCATAAATTATTTACTAACAAGATTTGAATAATAAAAATTCATTTTTTAAGAAAATATCAAAAATTGGTCAATATTTCTAAGGTAAGATAATATATTATTTAAATACACTCCAAAAATAATATTTATCCCATTAAAAGTGGCACTTTTATTCTTATACCATAGTTTAACCCCCCCATAAACATGTTTTAACTCAAACCATGTTAGCAAACTATTACAATTTTTATAATTCATTAGGATCTCAAATTAAGTTGAACTTGTTACCTAAAACAAATTTTTTTTTTCAAAAAAAAGTATTATCCATTCTATAATATTCTATATGATTAATTGAATGATATTTATTTAATATAATAACAAAAAACAAAACAAAACCCATTTGTAGAAAAATATTTTTTTATGCCTAAAAATGATTTTTTAGGAAAAAGTTATAATATTTAAAAAAAATGGAATTAACTGAATTATGTCGAATGAATGGATAATTATTTTAATTTTAAACCAAAATAAAACATAATTCAACCTTTTATATAATTTTTAATATAGATGAAATAATGATACTTTTAATTTGAACACAGACATTAAATTGATTTCTAAAATATAAAGAATTTAATTCTATGTACAAAATTATATTTATATATGCATTATATTACATAATAAATATATATTTCATTTATAAACAAGAATTTTTAACATTTAATGTTATTTTAATATCATTATAATTTCATAAAAGTTACATTTTATACAAAAACGTTTTTTCATTATACACCAAAAAAAGAAACATTTTCGTAAAAGCAAAAAAAATTCACTCTAAGATTGTTTTGACTTGATGAATTAAAATAATAAATTCTTAAAATAAAACATAATTTATAAAATTAATGAATAGAATTTTAGAATTAACATATTATTATTTCGTTTATATTTTTTCTAGAATAAAAAGATTACTATAGATGAAGCACTGTTATTACACTCATATTATACATAAATTAATATATCAATCACTCCCAAGAACAAAATAACCCAATAAAACCTATATAATATTAATATTAATATACATAAACACATATAGTGTTTATTAATTTTGTTACATAGGCATACAAAAGGGGATTCCACTACATACACTTACAATTTCAATTTGAAAATTAATCCATGTACACTATATTAGAATGTAATGCTTTAAAGTAACATTTTTTTAGAACAACAAAACAACTAGAGAAGTGTATTACTCATTTAAAATTTTTAAAAAATATAATTAAATTATATTTAATAAAGAATATATTTTAAAAAAATTAAATTTTTAAATACATATGAGATAAAACATTGAAGCTAAATGATGTGATCCTCATTTAGAAGGAATATATCTTTTTAATTTTGAAAATTTTTATACATTTACGTCAATGAACAATTAAAAAGAAAATATTTTGAAAAACACTATGAAACAATACATTATATTTAATGAAACCAGGAACAATTAATATAAATTTATCAAAAATAAAGAATATTTGGGAACTATAAATATCAAAAACTATAAAACATAGGATATATTAGTAAACAAACAGTGAAAGATGAAATATACAGGGTAATGTGTAACTAATTCAATGAATAATAAAAATTTATTACTATATGAATAACATGAAAAAATCATAAAAAGATCAAATGGAATTGAATAAAACAAATATCATATAATAGTCAACATGGGATATGCTGAAAACACTGATGGGACATTCCCTGACATAACTCATTGATTATCATCATATTGTTTGATAATAATCTATAGTGTTATTAAAATGGTTTTGTATTCACTATCCTCATAAAGTGGAATAATACCCTTATATAGTGAACCTATTATACAATATGTGGTCATTAGTCCATGGTTAATTCCAACTAGTGTAGTAACCATCATTAAAACTCCCACATGGATAACCCAAGGTTTCCAATGATATCAAAGGAAGCAGAGAAATCAACTCAATATATCGAAAAATAATGTCAAAATACTCAAACCATAAACACCCATTTCACATTAAAATATAATCCAAAACAATATCCCATTCAAAAAATATACAATGTTAAATAATTATATAGATCTTGCAACATACCATATTGTTTCATAATAAGAATAATATCCAAGGGGAAAATATTCAAGGGTATAAACCAAATAATGATTTTTTTCATTTTCTAAATGGACTATTTGGATTGAAAAATATCCATTGAATGAATTTACTATGTAAATTAAATACAAATCAAATCATATAAATCCATATATAAATTTTCAAATTTGTTTAGTAAAATGATCAAAAACCCTTCCGATGATATTGTAAACATTTTTTCCACCTTCGAGAAATTCAAACAGAGTTTTGGAATCATGTTCTCAAACATTACTTGTAGGAAACATCCTCAAAATTAAAAAATGTCACACATAAAACAATGTAAAGACATAAAATATTAATTTATGGATGTATATACAATGTAGTTTTGTCATGGATTACTTACATGGACTCGACACACTTTCGTGAAAATTGAATGTCCTCTAATTTGTGTAGATAATACCATTGATATATAAATTCTATCAAATAGAAATTATAATTCTCCAACCATTTCTATTTTAATAAAGGAGTTCAAATATCCTAATTAAATAAATTAATAAACTAGGGTAGAATAGAGATAAATGATGCCTTAAATATCCATGGGTCCACCCGATGATAAAAATATAATAGAATAGAACTATACATCTCCTTCCCCTATGACTCAAGGCCCATGATTATTTCAACAACCTGTTTCATGATATTGTCTTGGTCTCCAACGATGTATAATATCATGGGGTTATCCTCTACATACAATTTCATGTGTTTTCATTTTAAAACCTACTTACTTGGATGTTACAAATATGATAGGGAACAGAAATTTATTCTAAAACATTCTAATCTGAATAACATCCACACGTCATATTAATTATCGGGAATTGATAAAATTAAAACATTCATACCTTATATGGTAACATCCTATACATAGATATAATGGAATTCCACGGTTCCAAATAGAATCCTGATAAATACATACCAATGAGAATTGAGAGAAGAAGGGATGAGGACAACTATTTATTAGTTTGAATGTCAAAAAACCAATCATATAAGATCCCATATCAAAAGATCTACTATTTATAAAGTTTTTATGTAATATTAAAGGAGGAAAATGTGTTTGGTAAATAATATTCCAAATTATATCAATTTATTTTTGCCCATTAATATATTTTAGTAACATGGATGGGTTAGCATAATATTTTATTTATATTTGTTAATAATCCACAAATAATATCACCCTCAACACATAATAGAGTGGATTATTATAAAAATAGTGTGAAAATATCAGGAACCCTAAAATAACCCCTCACACTATATATACAATAAAAATCATAGATAAACATCTAGCAATGTGTTTGCATTATAATTATAGATAACAAGTCAACCTGGAACTGACTCATAAATATTTTCTAAAATAAATTGGACTCATCACATTCCCTGATATAAGTTGTATGCCCTTAATAAGATTAACCTTATAATAGCCTAACCACTAAGGGAATATAATTTTCCTTCCATAAATGAATTAATCCAAAGTAAATATCAATATCCTCTATCCACCTCAATATCTCCTAATTTTTGATGTTCCATTATACCATAAAAATCATTAACTTGGACTACTAGGTGTATATTAACACATTATATAATTTGTTAACATGACTAAAATCCACTATTAAATTATTATCATTCATATAATAAATAAAGTTATTCATTTTGTAAATTAATAACTATAATCTATTAGTTTATCATATACTAGTAATCAACAACAATAGCATTATCACCTTCAAACACCTTTTAATGGGCATGATTATGATCACATATGTGTTAGTCGAAGACTCCAGCATTTGGATGTATCCATGGACTACAAAATCACCAATTTTTTTATGGGATACAATCACTCTAATTCATATGATAGTTCCTAAAAGAATAAGTATTAAGAGATCTTCGAGATTATGGGAGTCTCATTCAAGAATCCAGTCAACTTCCATCACATGGAAATTGATTTAAATTTCCCCATTGGATTCTCCTTGATGATACACACCTAAAATCACATGTTATAACACATGAGTTAATGCCTTAGCAAACACATTCATTATATGCATCAATTTGTCTATCTCATGAGAAATACATCATAAATAACACTCATTTAAATGATATCCATCATAGAATATTTAATTGAACATTAACCCTTATAATTCCATTGTCTATGAGTATTATTTCCTTTCTAAATAAAATTTAGTAGAAGATTACTAGAAATGAAATGGTACGTAATCACAATAGATGCTCCATAAACACCACAATTAAAGGCTTTAGTTGAACGAGGTTTCTTTTGCAATGTCATTATTTCATAAAACAAAGAAATATGATACCCTCCATATAATATACTATTATTTACAATAGGAATTGAGATATAAAGCATTTGTAATGCTATTATTAGCTTTACCAATTATCACATATTATGTAATTACTCTTGAATATTCATCCAAAACACCTTTAGATTGACTCTAAAATACCATGAGAGAAGCGCTCTAACTCAAAATTAATACTTATTTATTAAACACAAAAAATGTGACCCTATGGGCATTTATTTTTTTGAAATAAAATATGAATCATTGGATCCCTAACTGTATTAAAATGGGGAATTCCATAAAATTATTTATGTAACTAGATCAATTAATGGGTCTTGCACGAACTGAATAAAAACATGTACCTACATACCTAAGTACAACATTTGTATCTCATACTAGCATGAATTTTCATATTATCACTTTCTAAAAGGCATCATGTGTCCTTGGGGAATGTATTATGTTAATACCCTAAAGTCAACTCTTACATTATTGATACTACATGAATCGGATGACTTGATCGGTGAATACAATGCATATCATTTATCATTATGGAAAAGAACATCAGATTCACATCACGTAATTAGATAATCACATCATATATACTATATAAGGGTGTCGATAAAATCCCATACAACCTAAATTGATAGACCATATCACCTAATCATTATACAACAAATAAAATTTCATCTTGATAAAGATCCATCATATGAAATGATTTGTATCATACCCACCCACCCATAACAAATCTATAATGGATTTTATTTGGAATGTATCAATGTATAAATATATATATATAATCTCTTGATATGATTCTTTCATAACATCGTTATTTTGGACTATAGTACGATCAATACAACTCTAGTATACAAAATACCAAGTGAATGATACTCCATGTGTTATACATTGTGTTCTAAACTATTATAAAACAAAATTAATGTACCTCATGTGTATATTTTTTATCTCATACAAAAATATTTCACAAGATAACATAATAAAGAACAATAATCTAGGGAAAATATTAGTCAGGGATAACTAAAATTCATACTTTTAGTAGATGATTGTTGTTTCATTTCAATAAAATGTATATCTCTATATAAATTTACTCAAACAATGTAAAATAATGATAAAATACATATTTTTTATATATTATTAATTTAATATCCTTAAAACAATTATAATAATACTCAAACAACCATCTTAATAACTAGTCTGTCATATCATATATTGAATAACTATAGATAGGGTTTA
This sequence comes from Viscum album, assembly GCA_963277665.1. Classification (NCBI taxonomy): domain Eukaryota; kingdom Viridiplantae; phylum Streptophyta; class Magnoliopsida; order Santalales; family Viscaceae; genus Viscum; species Viscum album. The sequence continues at coordinate 901,675,043 of OY728165.1, read as the reverse complement.
TGTTTTTAGAATATTCTAGGGGGGTTTTTAACTTATTACATCTATATAAAAACATTTCATATCTCTATGTGTTCATATTATAAAATCATGTCATTAATATATTTAGTGAGTAACATCTATGATGAATTTTTCTTGGAATAATTGGGATATTTATGTGTCATATTACATATTTTAATCTCCCCAAACATATTAAATTTTTAAACATCAAACCATCAAATGTTGAGATGTTATTTATTATTATTTACATATAATTTTTTTATGTTTAAAATCATCATCTTTAGAAATTTTCCATAAAAATTTCGCTTAACAAATAAAGTAAATATTTAGATTAAAACTCACCAAGAAATCCTAATATCTATTTGGATAATGCGGCATTCACTTTTTCTTTTTTTGGAAAAATATTATAGTAAATAGGTTATATATTAACAATTTTTTGTAAATGAAAATCACTTAATCTTCATTATGTTATAATATTTTATTAGATAAGTTTAAATATCTATTAGTTAATTTATATTTCAACTGACCTCCTAGTCTCCATTTTATCATTATTCTATTATCCTATGAAACACAAACAGTTATATGATAGTAAATAACAGTTATTTTCTATTAGTATGAATATTTAACAAATAAACTATAAATTACATAACATATATGGTTTCTTATGTATCATGAGAATATTCCTATAAGAATAATACTATTTATCAAAACATTCCACTAATGTATAGTAGAAACAAATCCCTTAGATTTTAATAAAGTACTTAAAAACCACATTATCCTTGATAAAACATTTTTATCCCTATATCCATTTCAAATAATGTAATAGTAAATAATGAAGAAAAAATTATATGTATAAAATTAATCCAAACTATTTTTTAGAGTATATCATGGTTAATGTGAAACATAATTTATCCTATAAGGGAAATGTGATTAAGACACACTATTAAGAATTATCTTGGGATGACGTAAATGTTCACCCTACATGATTAATTTTTTGCTCAAAATAGAATTCTTAATCCATGTAGACTAGAAAATATTCCCTTGAATTCGAGAAGGTACACTTTTGGATAATTTTGAACCTCTATTCCCAAATAAACTCAATAAAAAACAAATTATTTTTCTTGTCGCATATATGTAATTAAAAACCATGAATAATAATAATAAGTCTCAACATTAATGAATCAATAAATCACAAAAATATAGAGAATCTTTAGTCATAAACAATAAACATCATAATAATGATAAAAAATATATTCCAAAGAAATTGGTACCTAGGAACTAGGAAATAATAAAAAAAATCAACTAAAATAAAATTTTATTCCCCAAATAAACCAAAATACTGATATGGTATAACAATGTGAGAAATAAAAAGTTGTTCCATAAAATCAATCACAACTAGGGAAAAAATATAGTTTATTGCAAATGCACCCTAAAAACATTATTAAAATCTATCCCATTTGGGAAATTTCTATAGAATCATGTAATATGATCATGAATGGATTAATTGTACCCAGAATGACTATGAAGAACATGTATATCTAAGTAGAATCACAATACTATTCATGCCTTATAACAATCCCAGGAGGGCGAAACATCCATGGGTCACAATCCATCAATGAGGGTTTAGCTAAAATGGTTCCTACCTATATCAATGATACATCCTATGCAATAGTTTTCACTAATCCATGTAATCTACCAATACATAGTGTTCTCATAATATAAATCAATGGATGTGAGAAAAAAATTATGTATAACATCATTAAAAAATCAGTTTCAAATAATTTGAAATAAATCTCTTCTCACCTGTTATACCCTCTCAAGGAACAACCTTTTTCACATTCTTGGATATAGATAAAAACACCTCAACCACCTTTGGTATGAAAAAACATATTCTAAGTAATAAAAAATAAAATAATTTACATAGGGTCTACCATAAACATGAAAACTAACTTCAAAAAATGTACCAGGAGAACCTTTCATTTAAAACTAGTTCAAAATTCCAAGACAATTTCTACCACTTTAAATCCATAGATAATAAACCTTTAATTTTTTTTATTAAGAATCATTTTTAAAACAAACCAAATTATTAAAAATAATTATATTTAAAACTAATTACGGATAAAACCACATCATTCCCTTCAAATAACTCTATTAAATATTGTCTTTCACATTCTGATGACCTGAATAGGGTAAAATACAATCAATTATCAAATTAAAATAAAAAAATTCAGTTAAAATCTTTTTATACACATATAACCTATAAAAACACATTAGAAAAAAAGAAAATCATGAAACAAAATTATTCCAAGTATAAAAACCCATTTAATCCCATATAAAATAAACATAGACAATATATATATATATATATATATATATATATATGTTGATAATATAACATGTTATAAAAAAAATAATCATTCAATGATTTTGAATTTATTAGAAACCCACAAAATACCTACATTGAAATATTTCTCTCCAATATAAATTTTTTTCCCATGTGTCCATCAAGGGTGAAGGATCAAATAAGAAATGGCATAGCCTCTACAAGATTAAGAAACCAAAAAACAATATTTGAACCGACACCAAACTCAAATATCTGAAAAAATATAATTTATAAATCATGAGACGCAACCTAACAAAAAAGAAATGGATTTAGAGGATATGAGGATAGTGAAGAAGAAAATTGGCAGGCCTACTTTGATGAAACCACATAAAATCAATGAGGAAGTGTCTAAAAATCATAGAGGAATGGAGGGAGATTTCCCATTGTGCACCATAAGGGTTGGCCGAATAGGATAGGGTTAATTAGGTGGTTTATCCCCTTAAAACGGTGGTGCAATGAATGGTTAAAATTACACTTTAATGAATAATGGGTAGATTTCTTGGTTAGATCATATGATTTCATAAAATATGTACCAACATTTCGTTTAACATTTCACAATCTTAACGTGTTCAAATATATTAGCCACATGGTTCACTATATTTTTCTCCAACCGTGAAAAACATGCTTATATTTCCTAAAACATTCTGATAAGACCATTTACACGGTTTCCCATAATTGTGAATTAGTCATTCCACAACACCCCATGGGAAAAATAAGTAACATAGTTTGGACTTGAAATCATGCATCTTTACCCAAATGTGCACTACCCAAGATGAATAAATAATTCAAGAAAAAAATGAATCAGAAATTTCCATTTTATCTTACATAATTATATCCTCATCTAAATCATTTGTACCAACCATATGGTAAATGAAAAATTCTATAAAAATGAAACATCAGTTTTGAAACTACCAAAATTTTAAGGTACCCAAAAAAATAAATAATATAACATAACATTGAAATCAAGGTGCCAAAATTATACCCACTATGACACTTTATACCCTCATAAAGTCATTGAAAATTGGAAAATACATGGGAAACCAAAAACCACATCAAAAACATCAATGCTGTGAGGAATAAAAAAGATTAACGAGGTATAGTGATAGAGAGAAGCATTGAGAAAACAGATGAGTACTAAAAATCAAGGATTTAATCCCAAAACATATCTACACACAAATAAACTCATAACATATATATCATAATGTTTTATTAAATTTAAGGCATATTATAGGGTTACCTATGATTTAGAAATAATATAAAATGGTGACAGGTCGAATGAACACTCCTCAAATGGAACACAAGAAAAGATAACACATAATCCCCAAGTTCACAAGTTAAACAATAACCATCCAAAAACCATTATAATTATCTAAGAACTAACCCCAAAACCTTACTGAAAGAAAAAACTAAATGATATCTATGTGATCAATAAGAAAGAATACTCATATTTTTCATATCCTATGATTGTATGAGACTTATTTATGACCCAAAAAAGGACACGACTCAATGAAAAAACAATATGGGAACTAACTTTGAGTCACAAAATAAGAAATATTATGATCTATTAATTCATACCCAATTCAATACCACATAGTCATGACAAAAAGTCAAAAGCTGAAACTAGTCGGTGCATAATCTCAAATGGTGTCTTGTCTGTCCTAGTCCCCCAAACTGCACAACCAAATCCGTCCAATGTCCATCCCATAAACACTTAATAAATTCAAGTATATTTTACATCCTTAAGGTCCAAAAAAATACTGAGTCATAAATACAAAATAATAAAAAACACCTCAGAAATAATAAACTGCAAAGTCAACATGGAATCAATATGATAAACAATCCTAAAAAAACACTTTCAATTAAAAATAAAATGTCATAAATACAAAAAAAATTTAATCACCTAAAACTAATATGAAATTTTGAACTCACCAGATAACTCATCCTACCATATTTATTAAATGTATTTAACCAATTAATCACCTAATAAGGATTTTTATCACTATATAAATAGGAATTATGACTAAATAAATACAAGTGGAAATTAGGGTTTCGATTCCCTACTCCCTTTAATGTAGGGAAGAGTCACTAACTAGATGAAACCCACACAACTTACCAGTGATTCCCCGTACCAACCCTTCTAGAATATTAACTTCTAAATTATCTCAATACATTTCTCAATGTTTTAATAGAGAACATGACACATTAATCTGACCAATTCATACATCACAACCAAAAAAATATTCCTAATACACCCCATGTATAAATTAAAACACACAATCCCACTAGGAAAAACATATAATAATTTTTTGACACTCATTTGATTAAAAATAAATATATTTTATAAATGTTCAAGAATTAATTTATTAAAATACAAAATATTTGAAAAATAAATAACTCCCATTTAAAAAATTTATATTAATTACAAATATTCATGGGGAAATATATTTATATAAAAATGAAAATATCAAAATACACCAAAATTCATTTCATGAAGCATGATCATTCATTAAATAATTCAACTTTATTTAAAAAATCAACTTTAATTTTATATAGATTACGTATATTTTAAAAGTATTGCATGACTTCTATTACAAAACAAAAAAATTAAAAAATGATTTGTTTTATTTTAAATTAATACATAAATACCAAAATTTTCATTCAATATCACCACAAAAATGTATTTTTCAATGTTATATGTAATGTAATTTCATTTTCCATTCAAAACTTTGTGTTAAATATAAAAAAACCCTTTAATGAATTTTTCCTAATAAAAATGAACTTATCACTATAATTACATCACTCTAGAATACCAATACACCATTAAACATCATCAATTAAGCTCACATCATTGGAAAATATTCATAGAAATCCATTTATAATCCAAAGGATCCCATGAAGAACAATTGTGTGAAAGTTAAAAACGTGAACTATTTTTTCACATGGGTTGGAGAAAACTGAGCCAACCATATTATAGACTCAGTAATGGATAGAAACATCATTCAAAAGACACCTCTATGAATTTTATGACCATGGGAGCTAAACATGAATCTCTGGTTCTCCATTCATTTTAGACTCAAAAGATGATTGTTCACCACCAATTAAATGATATACTCAATGGGGATAAAAACACCATAATTCCATATCAATAAAAATCATAAATAGAAAATAACAACCATAAATCAAAGATTAATATATCGACATAGCATGGTATCTTGTGACTCTAAATGGGAAAGATCTCCTGAGACACTCCTCGAACATGCCTTTTTAGTTCTAATGTTTTGACCTCAATATTAAATAAACTCCCCAAAAAAGGTGGTACTATCAACAACATTATACATTGATAAACATGTTCTATGAAACTATTTTAATGATCTATCCAAGACTACCATGACACATCAACATAACTGATTCTCACCAAGTCCTGAAGGTAATTTTCAATCTATATGAGAAGGAAACTAGTACCATATTATCAAGAACATATGTTATGGTAATTATTTCACTCTATATACCAATATATCATTGATGAAACACACTAAGGATTTAACATGTCTCATCTAAAAAATGTATGGTCACCAATTTTTATAATTCTTCTCAACAGAAAATAAATAACCACTCATAGAAACACACGTCATAAGTAATTTAAAAATAGAATATCACAATAATATCAAATAGAATACATGAAAGATATTAATAAAATATAATCAGCGAATAAAGAAAAATATTGGTTGAAATGGATGATTCATGACCATCCAAAACATGTAGATGAAGACCATTACATATACTATAAGGCCCCACATTGATATAATTCGTCGATAAGGTGATAAGGCTTCGAAAGCCACTCATCCAATAAGTTTTGGACATGTTTAGTTCATAGATTTTACATTATCTTTCCAATTTATTTAAATCATCAAATAATGATGTCATCGCTGCATCATTATTATGTCATAAATAATTTAATTTATTTAATGTCTAAAAATTATAAAAAAAATACTACGATGAAGGAAATTTTTTTAGCTTTCCAATGAATATTTATAATAAAAATTATGACTTTTATAACCCCACTTAATTTTTTTTAGTAAAACATATCATGTTTGTGTCAATTTTACTTTTACATTAAATAAAATGTTATTTATGTCATTTCCCAACCAAAGTGGACCCATGGGGTCCCCAAGTTGACCCATGGCTTGTCTTGGTCGGCCATGATACAAATAATGAGGGTAAGACATGTGTCAAGCTCATCTCATTTTATTAAAGCATTATTTTTACCTTAAACTACACTAATTACCACTAATCGCGATTAAAAACATAATAAGTTATTATTCACCAAAAAATTATTTTAATCTCATTGAACCACATTTTACTTCTTAATGAAAACAATGTATGTCAGATTTTTTAAAATCAAAACACAATGATGGAAAAATTTCATTTAAATGGAAAATCAGTTTTTATAAGTACCACTTAGTGGTTTCACTATTCATCAAAAATTGAAGTTTTTCATAAAAATCCCAAAAATTCACCCTAAGCTATATTTGATATTCTGAATTAAAAAATGAAGTCTGTTTTACAAAATTCAAAACATATAAGTAACATTATTTAATTTAATAATTAATTCCCGCTGTCATGACAAATAGCGTGTTTTATGAAACAATAAGTATCAAAAGATTGACACTAGTTTAAGTCTGATTTCAAAGTGAAATTGATTCCAACGACCAATATTGGATTTAATGGTAAAAATATTTTCTAATTTCACTTTAATACCAATTCAAAATACAATCTAATCATATAAATAAATTAGATTAAAAAGTGGTTTTGAATTAAAATACAACATTTTACACTATTCATTAAAAAATGAACTTTATCGGAAAGATACCAAAAATTTACACAAAGTAAATTTTGATGTCCCGATTCTTAATAAGAGTTTTATTTGGTCCAAAAAAATGTTTAATAGTGAACAAAACTATATTTAATGACGGTTCTCCATCAAAAGGTGATAAGTGAACCTTTAGTGAAAACTAGGGCATATATGCCTAAAATTGAATTCTTTCCGTATTTTAAGCCTTTATCTTTTATTGTATAAATGTAAAAATATTTAAGAACATATATAATCATATTTTAGTTATTTCTATCCATTCCTGCCATTACAACGACTACATGTTAACTACCATTTAAAATAATATTATTTTCTTTTTAGAGTGCAACGTAAGATTCCCAAGAAACTCGTTGTTGCGTGTTGGGTACGCCATCGAGCATAGCGTCCCCTTTAAAGTCATATTAATATTTTATTCACAAATATGGATAAATATGAAAATTTCATATTCCTTATTTACCTGGGGTGTTACATCCTTCCCCCCTTTTGGGAATTGCGTCCTCGCAATTTTAAAATTGCTCTTGGAAACATCCTTGAACGTCCCACATCAGAACAAGAGTCGGTAAAACAATCACTTTAAAATAAAGAAAGATAAGCACAGTGGTCACCCTAGTTAACCCATACTAGGATTCTAAGTATGAAAATATGGACATGGAAGAGAAAACATAGGGTCATGTTCCGATGGAGAGTGATAGAAAACATGTTTAGGAGAACGTTAACAATGAGAAAATCACAAACTTGTGATGGGTTAAACGGTGTTGGGTTCCCCAGTAGGAAAAGTTAATAGACAACATTTTTGTTTTAAGTTACTTTTTATTGAGGAATTTATTCATAAGGAAGCATAATCACTTATCATGTTGACTTTCAACTTTTTCTAGATTCCTTAGTCCAACTCATATTTTTTTCCAAAAGACGAGTATTTAGGGAGACTTGTTCGCGTTAAGAGTACTATAATCAACTTCTAGAGAATCACCTAATCCCCAAAAGAGAACTATATACATCCCATGTATTTAGGATTTAACCAAACCAAAACCAAAAATGTTAGTACAAGATCAGATAATCCAGAAATGGATAACCCCTTATAAAAAGAAAATCTATTCTTAATCTCCAAAATTTGTCCAACAAAACCCAAAGTTCAACGAGGACCATCCGATAAACAATTTGTCCATAAAATTATTCAAAGTAAACCAATATAAGATTGAAACCCAAATATTTGAAGGATTTAGTCACATATTCTCTTAAGTTAAATCGTAACATTTATCTCCAAACAACATCAGTTGCCCCTAAAGTCTTGTATTGAAAAGAAATTAACCTAATCACATATCCTCCAAGATAGGTTAATCATTTTCATAAATAACCCAAAATCAACATACTCTTAATTCATAAAATCATATAACTAGAAATAATCAGTCAAACTAACCAGGGACTTCACGTAGTCCAGTGGTAGGTGATAAATACCAGTCGCACTTTGGTTGTGGGTTCGATTCCCGCAGCTTTGTCCGACGCGACGGGTAGTCACACGGTCTACGTGTTGTCCTTTTTCCAAAACTATATAATCCTTAAAACATTCCCCAAAATGAGATAAAATCTTCAAGAATAATCATAACATATTTTAACCTCAAGTTTATCTCATTCCCTTCATTTACCATCATATCATATAATAACCCATAATTACCACAAAAGTAAGGATCATATAAACCCTAATGGTTACCTTAATAATTATTACCTGAATTTCCACATCGAGTTGGAAATACCGTACATGATCCATTAGAGAACTCACCAAGGTTGAAGTGATTGATCATGACTCCTTGATAGTTGGTTTAGAACAACTATGAGATTCCTCATTGAATCCCCCATCTCATCTAGTGTCTTAATCAGAGAACCACCACAGTTTCCTTCAAACCCATTGTCACTTTGGTGCCTGCTAGATCCAGCCATTTACTAAAACCAAAAAGGTCAGTGTGAGTATATCAACAAAACCATCATGTACTAATGAGTAATATAGACAATAAGATATACATACTCATTAACTTTATCAAAAACTAAGACTCTTTCTGAAATCCTAACCATTATGGTAATGTCACTTATGCTTAAAGAATACCCTAACCTCTAAAGTTATCTAAACCGGCCTCTGATACCAACTATAAGGCCCCACATTGATATAATTCGTGGATAAGGTGATAAGGCTTCGAAATCCACTCATCCAATAAGTTTTGGACATGTTTAGTTCATAGATTTTACATTATCTTTCCATTTTATTTAAATCGTCAAATAATGATGTCATCGCTGCATCATTAATATGTCATTAATAATTTAATTTATTTAATGTCTAAAAATTATAAAAAAAATACTATGATGTAGGAAATATTTTTATCTTTCCAATGAATATTTATAATAAAAATGATGACTTGTACAACCCCACTTAAATTTTTTTTAGTAAAACATATCATGTTTGTGTCAATTTTACTTTTACATTAAATAAAATGTTATTTATGTCATTTCCCAACCAAAGTGGATCCATGGGGTCCCCAAGTTGACCCATGGCTTGTCTTGGTCGGCCATGATACAAACAATGAGGTTAAGACATGTTTCAAGCTCATCTCATTTTATTAAAGCATTATTTTTACCTTAAACTACACTAATTACCACTAATCGCGATTAAAAACTTAATAAGTTACTATTCACCAAAAAATTATTTTAATCTCATTGAACCAAATTTTACGTCTTAATGACAACCATGTATGTCGGATTTTTGAAAATCAAAACACAATGATGGAAAAATTTCATTTAAACAGAAAATCAGTTTTTATAAGTACAACTTAGTGGTTTCACTATTCATCAAAAATTGAAGTTTTTCAGAAAAATCCCAAAAATTCACCCTAAGCTATATTTGATATTCTGAATTCAAAAATGAAGTCCGTTTTACAAAATTCAAAACATATAAGTCACATTAATTAATTTAATAATTAATTCCCGTTGTCATGACAAATAGCGTGTTTTATGAAACAATATGTATCAAAAGATTGACACTAGTTTAAGTCTGGTTTCAAAGTGAAATTGATTCCAACGACCACTATTGGATTTAATGGAAAAAATATTTTTTAATTTCACTTTAAAAACAATTCAAAATATAATCTAATAATATAAATAAATTAGATTAAAAAGTGGTTTTGAATTAAAATACAACATTTTACACTATTCATTAAAAAAATGAACTTTATCGGAAAGATACCAAAAATTTACAAAAATTAAATTTTGATGTCCCGATTCGTAATAAGAGTTTTATTTGGTCAAAAAGAATGTTTAATAGTGAAAAAAACTATATTTAATGACGGTTCTACATCAAAAGGTGATAAGTGAACCTTTAGTGAAAACTAGGGCATATACGCCTAAAATTAAATTCTTTCCGTATTTTAAGCCTTTATCTTTTATTGTATAAATGTAAAAATATTTAAGAACATATATAATCATATTTTAGTTTTTTCTATCCATTCCCGCCATTACAACGGCTACATGTTAAGTACCATTTAAAATAATATTATTTAATTTTTAGAGTGCAACGTAAGATTCCCAAGAAACTCGTTGTTGCGTGTTGGGTAGGCCATCGAGCATAGCGTCCCCTTTAAAGTCATATTAATATTTTATTCACAAATATGGATAAATATGAAAATGTCATATTTCTTATTTACCTGGGGTGTTACATATACAACTATAAACTTGTACTATGTGAACCATGATTAGTCACCAATTCTTGAACCATAACTCCATGATCCAATCAATAAATGAGCACTAAATAAGATACAAAATGTAATGGGGATCATAAAATATACACATGAAATAATGTGTACTAGTTTCATATACATAATAGTTTATGTAGGAAGTGAGCTAAACACACCCAATAAGATTTCACTAAGTAATTTGTGACATTTATTATCAAAACCTATTTCATTAATTTTAGTTTTAAAAACAACTACGTAAATTATTATTTTCATATTCATGAAATTTGAATCATAATATTATTTCAAAATAATATTTTAACTCTTCCACCTTATTTTAAAAAAATAATGGGATATCAAAAATGCATTATTAATTTTTTAAAATAATGAAAGGGTGTATTTTAACAAGAAAAATAGTTCCCCACTTACCTTTTCCAAAACTATCTATTGAAATACATTTACAAAATTCATGTAACATTAATTTTGAATACAATTATCAATATCATTTTAAATTTTATGTTGAGAACAAATTTTTTTAACTAAATAAATGATACCACATTGAACAACCAAGATATATAAATTGTATATAAAATTAAAAAATCAACAATGGTTCCATGAAATATTTTAATGTTGTGGGATACAAAAAATATGCATAAAAATATACACAAAAAAATACTTAGTATGTGCTAAGAGACAGGGAGAACTCCTTAGGAAAAATGTAATATGGTATTAAATTGGTTACTGGAGCCATAGTCTATCATACAAGAACATTTATATCACAATATTCTTGTTAATCTAGTCAAGAAAAAAAATTATCACATTATTATGAAGCTACCTTGGGGAATAATCCATAGGAGAGTAATCGGCTTCCATGTTTCATACATCGACCTTGGATAAAAAATAAACTATATCATTCACTTATCCAGGTCATCCACTAATTTGTATGATTCATATGAAATAAATCAATGGAGTTTAGAAAATAAATATATCCTGAGATAATTTGAATTAAAATATCATATTATTTGAAATATTTATCATCTCAACTCTCATTCCCCCATAAGAAACCACCAATATTTTCATAATTATGTATATTTTGAAATAAAAAACATCACTTTTATGACTTAAAATACATTTAAGTTATTATAAAATAAAGGGATTCACATAGTGTCTCACACATAAATTAAAAAATATCCTTAAAGCTTTAAAACCATCCTTTTTTCAAAATTGATTCAAAATCACATGAAAAATTTCAACCACTTAAAATCCATAACTAGAACGTCCATTAAAATACAATTATAATGAATCATGCATAAAACAAATAAAATTTAAAAAATCACATAATTTAAAACCAATTTAAAATCAAACCATTTTATTAATTTTTAATAACTATATCAAAACCATGTATTTCGATTTTTTTGATCCACAAGTGATGGAAAGACTACAATAAGAAAATTATATCAAAAAACCATTTTAATGAACATTTCTCCCACTGGGTACCTGAAACAACACATTATAAAATTTTAAAACCATGAAACACCTTTATGCGATGTTCAAAAACTGATAGATTCCATTATGAAATACGTAAAACTACTATATTTTGTTTTAATTTGATAATGTAAAACATAATATACCAATAAGAATTAAATTGTATATCATTTAATTGAAACACACCTAAATACCTACCTCATATCATCTGAAACCAAATTGAAATTATATGTAACATGCCTCCTTTGATGTTGAAATCTCCAAAAATAATGTGATCACCCTCTACAATACATAACCAATGAAAACTCAAATTGAAACCCACTAAAAACCATAATTTCATTAACGGTATCAACTATGGTTCACTAGAGGAATCTTGTAACACTATAATATTTCAAAATAAGAACATTTTGTTAAAATGAATATTTTACCTGAACCATTCGGCCTAACCCCTACCCCCGATGGTAAATTTATTTAAATTTATTTTCATCGATATCTAGTAGAACACAGATCTTCGGGACTAAATGTATCATAATATAGTATACATTAATAACCCAGCTATTAAATTGGAGGTTGTGAATAGTAAAAAATAATTATAAATATTATATAGTTTAATCATGTGTGAATATATTATTTTGTTATCTATTAATTATGAGAAAAATAAGAACCATTTGAATGAAAAAGAAATGCTTATGGAAAAATGTAATTCTTTCTAAAATACAGCTTTGTCATATATTGTAAAAATAAATAAAATTTTAAATTTTCATAATATTAAATATATCATTGATGAAACTAGCTTCATTTATTAAAATTAAAATTTCCAAATTAGGTTAGGGTGAATTTTTGATATTTTTTTGAAATGATTATTCTTTCGATGAATATTGAAAAATACTAATTTTTATTTGAAAATTGTCTTCTTGTTTATATATTTCATAATTTATATTATATTTTTAATTTTATTCAAAATAAAATTTTTTCAAATATATATAAATTAATCCAATTTTTTATTGGAGTCATTTTCACATTAAATATTGATATAAATACATATTAAACTTTTAAACATTTTCCCTACAAAAACACACTTTGTCTTCACGTATGTGTAATTAATATTAAATACTATTTAGAAAACATCTCCAATTTTATTTAATAAAATGTAATAAATATTTTTAACCATAATTATTTAATTTACCTTTTATTTTCATCTTAATTATTGACAAAAAATGAATAGAGAAAATTATAAAAAAAATCCTCCATAATGGTTAAGGTAATTTTTTTACCATGGATTAAAAAACTATAAGAGTTTAAATGACATTATAAAATGACTAAATTATATTTTGTGTCCATATTTCAACCATATCATGATTATTTATATTGATTACACCATTTCTACCCTTGTGTAATGTGAGAAAAATTGTTACACCGTTTTCATTTCAAAAATTAAATGTGTGCCAGTCCCCTCATGTAACTTCTCGACTCCACTGGAACAAATCTAGTGCATTACATATTACATTGGAATGATTAAAAGTAAGAAAATCATGAATTAATTATCAGTTCTGTAGTCTTTAAGAACCTAGATACAGAAATGTAACTCAAATTACATTTGGAACAGTTACAAAATAAAATTCATAATAAAATAAAAAACACTACATCCATGGAAACTCAATAAATGATCTCTTCTTCATAACATTTTAAAGGTAAAAAATTGAAATGTATGAGATCATAAACTCATTATATGTTATAAATAGTTGTATAATAAATAAAAAATAACTTAATCATATTCAAATTTGAATAGTCAATATGGCATGCTGAATAAAGGAAAAACACGCCATTAATAAACTAGGAATGAAACTGAATCCATAAATTTTTTCATAGTGAAAAAAATAATAGATTGTAATAACTAAATATGAATACATAGAATGATTATTAATTATACTTCATGTTTCTGGAACATGATACCACTATACCATCGAAATGATTTATGTCTGTGGGTAGAAACCTGTCTGATTTTTGGAAACAAACATGAAGTGTTTGTCGCAAACTGATTTGTCTCATGAGACCTCACGATGCATCAAGGGGCTACAACAGACCTTGACCATCACTTCAATTCCAATGAATTATTTATATATATTTTCAATATATATATAATATTCCTTCTCAATATCCGTATCTAGTTGATAATATTGATTCATTGAAATTTTCATAGTTAAAACCACATTCCAAATTAACAATGTATGGGAAAATGGTGTGTGGATTAAGGAAATAAGCATATCCATGAAACAAGAAAATGGATATTTACCATTATTATAATTTCAAAATAAAAATTTTCTCAAATGGGCATTGGATACACCACATAAAAATTATTAGGTGCACAATACCATGTAGGTCTCAATGGAATGGAAACTGAGACAAAGCCACTTACCACATTGTAATCAATTGATCCATATGACCAAAAATAATTAATAACCAAATGGACCACAGAATTACATGAATTTAAATGGAATATTGATATTTTTTATCATATTTTAGTACACTTATAACACATATATGAAATAAGAGGCGAACAAAGGAAATCCGACAGAATTGAAAATGAGATGAAAAACTACATACAAACATTTCAGCATGGTAATATGTGTTCTTGTGAATGCATTAAGAGATTTAAAGGGGAATAAAATAATTTATTTATCATAAAATATGTATGGGGGAGGTTCAAAAACATACCCCATCATTAGAAATTAAAAATAAATGGACAGAACATAGGGAGAAATCTTGATCAAAAGTGAGAGAGAGGATCCCTTACTATATGCTCGAATGTGTTATTATTTTGATCATAAATACCCAAACAATAAAATTTAGCTTCATTAATTAATAATTATAGATCATCATATACATTTAATGGATTTATTATGACCTAATTAGGTTTATTCATGCTCCTTTTTATGTATTTAATAGATTCAATTTTATAGTTTTGGAAGCATTTTCTTCCTTGGTTTTCATGACCGGTTTACATGTATTCATGAAAGGAATTTGTATGAAATTTGGATAAACATCCAGAATTATAAATATATATTATTTGAGACATTATAAATGATCATATAATGATTTCAAGTTATATAACTTCAGGATGACTAATTAGTAAAAATTTATTTATAAGCCCTTGACTTAACATGGTTGTTTTGTGCATAGTGAACATGTTTTGTATTATTATTTTTTATAATGAGTGTGTAAGGATTATAGAAAATTTAATAAGTTAAAATACATATATTATAATTCTTTTCAACCATTAAAAATGATTCATGACTAGTATTGAAGATAGTAGTAGAGATTGAAAACCTGGCATCCTTGAATGTGGTAAATTAACACATATCGGATGATATTTTCATTTTTAGTGTAAGAGGTGGGGGAAAAGAGGGATGACAATGAAATATTACATTAGCCTAATAAAATTTCATTACATGTAAGGTAATGGAATTATCATATAATTTTGAGGCATTTAGGTGAGAATAGAACAACAAAATAATGGAACATGTAAATGATTTTGAAAGAGAAGAGAAGGCATGTTCCCCTCTTGAGTACCCCTCCTTGAGAATCGTTTTATGGCCTTTGTTTTTGGTATTTTGGGAAAACCAATAGGTATTGGACGTGGGAGAGGATCTTATAGAGATAATTTATCATAATTAATGAAATTATTGAAGCTTTAGTGATGTGGGAGGAAGAAGGGGTGAGTGGTGGTTTACATAGTGGAGGGGAGGAGGGTTGTCTAAATAGTATATTCATTAATATATTATTTCTCCACAACACAAGAAATAGTGAAGATTATATGTCATATAATATTAATAAGTGCATGTTAGTTTTAGATTTGGATGCTTACATCACTCACGGTTCTAGGAATAATTAATTTCAATTATAATGTATTTATACGAAAAATTAATGTATTTTACAATTCACAGAAAATTCATGTATTTTCGAAAAATCCAAAAAATCACCCCTGACCATTAATTAACGTGTCGAATCCAAAAATGAACTCAATTTTTCAATATTAATTTTCAAAATATGACAAATTAAATTTTTAAATAAAAACATGATTTAATCTAAATATACCAACACTTAAAATATTCATCTTTATATTTAGGTGCCTAAATTTTATTTATTCATTCCTGAGTGTAGTTACATTTCAAAAGGTGCATTTTATGATTATTAATGGTAGATTACTATAAATATGGGTATGTAACAATTCATAAGGGTATGTTACTATACAAAAAAAATTAACTTCATTCTATCATACAGGAAATATCACCCTGATCGCAACTGTGCATGTCTGTTTTAAAAAATTCAAAACACATAAGTGGAAGATTTATGTTTAACAGATATATTATGACTATCTTCTAAATAACATAATGTTGTGCAATATAAACTAAGTGGTTTATAAAATATACACAATGAATAAAATGAATTTTTGAGAAACATTCCTTAAAATGTTTGGGGTGTTATATTATTCCCACCTTTGGAAATTTTCTCCTAGAAATATGTCATGTATATTTCTCCTTAAAAATATGTTTTTGGTTCTTATTTATTTCATCCTCAAGTTCCCATGTTTCTTCCCCCATATTATGGTTTCTCTAGAGAACTATTACTAGATGAGTTATCTGAATTCTCAATAACTACTCCCTTATATCAGGAATCTCTATAGGCTCTTCACAATAAGAAAAATCCAGTTCCAATTCCATTTCTTAATAGGTGAGTACATGCATTGGGTCTGACGTGAATTTCATAAACACAGACTCATGGAACACATTATGTACATTTGAGATACATAGTGCCATTTCTAAATGGTAAGCTATATATCTTACCCTTTCTATTATTTCAAACGTTCTGATGTACCTCAGGATCAGTTTCCCTTTCTTACATAAAATTAATACACCCTTCCTTGGGGATACTTTTAGAAAGGCAAGATGTCACACTTTTAATTCCAAATCCTTTCTCTAGTTGTTAGCATAACACCTTTTCATACATGAGGATTCATTAATGTAGGCCTATATTGTAACATACCAAGTGAGTAAAGAATAATATATTTTCATATCTATTTATATTTATGAATTATATAGTGTTTTAGAGGCCTAAAATGAGAATAAATCCAATCTTATGCATAGAATACTCAAATATTTTTATAAGACTATTTTAACACCTTTTATTGGAAAAACTTTTTTAAATCTAACTTTTTACAATTTTTTAATATCTACTTGTCAAAATAAACTTTTTTCTTTAGAATTGGGAAATTGAAATAATTTTGGATAAATTATTGGTATTTTCCTTACAATGTTCTTTTTTTATGAATAGTGAAAAATAATGCATTTTACTTAAAAACAACATTTTCATCTAATTTAATTATATGGTTAGATTATTTGTTTGATTTGACTTACAGAGTAATTAGAATATACTTTTACCATTTAATAAAATGGTGTACATTATAATTAATTTCACTTTGAAATTGGACATAATCAATTGTCAATCTTTTGATAGATATTGTTTTTTAAAAAACGTTTTTTGTTTTGACAAAGAGAATAATTTTTAAATTAATTACTGCAATTTTTGGGTATGGAATTTGGTAAAATGGAGTCCATATTTGGAATCAGAATGCCCAAATTATTTAATTAAGACTCTTTTGTTTTTGGAAACTATGAATAGTAATGACGGCAATTATCTTTAATTATCATGATTAATTAGTAATCGAGTTGTTAAGGGTAATAAAATAATTTCATAATAATATAAAATGAACCCAACATGTGTCCAAATACTCTTGGATGTCTCATGGCCGACCATGGCATGCCTTGTGCCAACTTATGGACCCCGTTGAATCACTTTAGTGTGATAGTGACCTTTTATCATATTATTTTTAAAGAAAGGTAAATATAACCAAACTAACCAAACTACGTAACACCTAAGAAAAAACTTTTAATTTTTTTTACATAAATGATCTCTAAGACTTTAAATTTTAATTAAAAAGATAAAAAATTTCATACATCTTGGTTTTTATTTATAATTTGTAGAAATTATATAAATAAATTTATTTATGACACCATGATGATGTAGTGATTACCTCTTTAATTAACTATTTAAATAATGTGATAAGATAAGGTAAAATATAATACATAAACTTGTCAAAAACCAATTGGATGGGTGTATTGAGAACCCTTATCACCTTATCCTCTAAATATATAATTGTGGGACCTTTAAAATTCAAATATCATTTTATAATAAGGTAACATTTCAAGACATTCCAAAAGTGACCCTACTCTATCTTATAAAAGGCCCCCACATATACCCATTTACCCACACCTCTCAATCCCAGGGCTCGTCCAAACTCTGATCATATTATCTATCCACATCCCTCTCTTACTCCTAGAGGCCTCACTTTGGGCATAAGTCTTTCCAAGGAAGCCATTGGCTCAAATCAAAAATAGTTACCCGACTTAGAGGTAATGTCTTCTCTCAAATTTCTTCCTTTTATTTTCCTTCTTCAATCACCACTATCATCTTATTATTTAATCCCATTATAAAAACAATATCCTAAATATACTATGATTTTTTTATGATATGGATTCTACCTACACTTAGACACATCGACGTCTAATGGTTAAAGAAGATACTATTTTTGTGGGTGGCGAATTACTGCCTCACGAAATGATGATTATTCAGTATTCTTTTAACACCCATAATTATGGACATTATGGTGTCACTATATTTATATATAATATATATGGTATTTATTTTTTCTATATTTATCTGAATTTTATTTTTAATTCACATCATTATTCTTTTCTTGTTGTGGATCTGCGATAATTTCATCTGAGGAAGTGTGGACTACCGCCCCCTCATGTGATGTGACTTGTTCATGCCAAATATGGAATTTATTAAGGCTATAATCAATGAAATTATGGTACCTATATAACATATATATTATATTGTAATTAATATATATATATGTCTCATTTAGTTTTTATTCCTTTAATATGACATTGAAATTAACGTAGCGTTCATGTGTACGTACGACCTACCGTCTCCATGAACAATGCATTTCATTTTTTATCACCAAATGTTATGTAATTGTATAAAATCAATATATACTCCCTATATATGATATTTAAATCATTAATACCATTCTTGAGATGTTCTACATATAACTACATGGGCCATTCTTTTCAAAAAAGTTCATTTTTGACACATTTACAGAACATCGACAAAACGTAGGATAGGAACTCAATTAATTAAATAATTATTAAAACATGATAATATGTGATATGAATTGAATAATGAAATTTAAATGAAGTCCTTAAGAAATTTTTAGTTGACCTAAGTTTATTATTCAGGAATATAAAGAACGAACGAGAACAAGTAGGACTTGAGGTAAGGGACTTCGTCTCAATATCCATTCATTGAGGAATACATCAATTTATGTACAAACATCATTTATTAGCTGTATAATAAACCCTTTTGACATTTAATTTCATTCAAATGAAATAATTTTACATGAATCATTTTACTAAATTTCAAAAGGGAATGTTTTTGTCTAACTTAAGCGGCGACAACAACTTCTCCGCCGTCATGACCATTATTTGAGTTTTTACTTCCTCTACAAGCCATAAATTTTTTTAAATGAAATGTAAATACCATGTTTTACTTTATTTTGGTACTAAAAATGGTTTTGATAATGTTTTTATTATATCAATCTGTTGTATTGAAATCTTTTGATTGAAATGTGGAAGTGTTATTTTTCGATTATTCATGTTTTATGTGATACGATTATGTTATGGTTCATGGGATTTGTTTATGAAGACGGGTGGTTCCGTTATAAACTAAGGGTGGGTGATCCCGAGATAGAACTCCAATGCATTGGGTAACATGAAAGAGATTAATTCTAATTATTCTATAAAGGGATTTTGGGAATATACTATGATGGGTATTCCAAAAGTAACCTTGAGGGTTACTCACTATATAAGAATGTAATGAATGCCTAAAGTTACCTTTATGTCTTATGGTTTCTATGAGTTATTCATAAATCTTCTGAATTCATGAGGTATGTTAATGTGATTATGATTTATGAGTAATGTATGATTTCATTGATTCTTATGTATACATGGAATAATGTTTACTTTTAGTATTTTTATATCCCTTACTGAGCTTTTTATGCTCATCCCATGTTTTGGAAATGTTTTTCACAGGTCAAGGGAAACGTACATGATGTGATGATAGTGTCAAAGAAGTGTTAAGAAATAATCCATGTTTTATTTTAAATGTGTTTCCCTTGATGGAAAAAATGAATATTGTCTTGATGTAACCACATTGTTTAAATGTGTAATGTAATGCATGATTTATGATCTAATTCTCTAAAACTCTAAACTGGAAAAGACCCTCAATGTGTATTCTTGAAATAACTCATGATTAATAAATGTTTAAGGATGAGGCCTTATAGTTGTTATCAAAGGACGGTTTAGTTAAAATTTAGAGTAATAATTATATTAAAGGATTTTCCAAAAATATTTTTTTAATCATTATGGAAATATTGACATGGTATAGCATTTTAAAATTATCATGTCGCTTTATCTAAGACACGTTTTTTCAGAATATTTTTCCTTAAAGGAAATAGGGAATCGGTGATATTAAGGAATATATAAGGAAATGATAATCTAAATCAGCATCTTGAGATGGTCAGAATCAGATCTGAATTGTTTTTTGCTGTAACGGCACTGTTGAATGAAGCGATAAATAGTGGTGAAATCCATTCACGAGATCAGCCAGATCAACCGCAGAAGAACATGTCAGTGGTGGAACCTTTCATGAGGTATCATCCCCCATCATTCAGTGGATCATCTGACCTTGTGCTAGATTAAGGGTGGATTAGAGAACATGAAATGATTTTCAATGTAATTTGGTGTCCATACAATCAAATGGTTAGTCATGATGTTTATGGCTTGGAGGGTGAAGCAGATCAGTGGTGGTCAATGGTTAAAAATATCATGGATGCTGATGAGATTGATGATCTTGATTTGGATGAATTCAAAGGTATGTTTCCTGAGAAATATTTTCCTAAGGCTGTTCGACTTCGGATGGAAACAAATTCATGGAATTAAGGTAATAAAACGATTTAGTGGCTTCTTATGAAGATAAGTTCACTCGATTGGAAAGGAATTCTCCAAATTTTATCCAAAACCTTGATAGTAAAATCAATTGTTTTTACTCAAGATTAAATACAAAATATCAGAAGGAATTAGATTCTCATGTGTTCAAAAGTTATGAAAATCTTGTTCGATTTGATGAGAATGTGGAAATGAAGTTTGCTGATGATCAAGTGTTCTATGACAACAAATATAAGAAGAGACCAAGGTGGTAGGAGGAAGGGAATAATCCTCCAAAATGGTATGAGGGTAAGAAAACTAAGTTTTTAGTTTGTTATAAATGTGGTAAAAATACTAGGGAATGTCTTCTGAATTCTGGAAAGTTCATCCGATGTGGTAAGATGGGACATAAGGCTCGTGATTTCACTGGAAAAGATCAGGGTAATGGTATGTAAAAAATTGGATTTATAGTTATTGAAATGTTTTAAGTTCAATGAGATGGGTCATTTTCCAAACGAGTGTTCGACAAAGAGCTCGAATGATGGGAAATAGTCAGGCTACAAGTAGAATGGTGTGGTCAAATCCATTGCAACTACTTCAGTAGATGTTGGGCCATCAAATGAAGTGGTATCATGTACTTTTTTTAGATTATTCCAATTCATTGTTTGATTCATGGTCTACACATTATTTCATCTCTGAAAAATATTATAGTAAATTGGGAATTACATATCAATAAATGACTCCGTATCTTGGGGTGAAAACACCTAGGGAAAATGGTGAGGAAAAAAAGAATTTATATGAATCTTCATATCCTTATCCGTGGAAAGATCCCACTTGAAAACATTATTGTTTTACCTCTAGTAGAGTTTGAAATTATCCTGGGAATGGATTGGATCTCTGTTTACCATGCTAAGATTTAATGTAGAGCTAAAGAATATTATTTTCATAAACACCTTCAGTTTTTGTAAAGAATGAACCCTTACTATTGATAACATATCAAGAGGATGAGAAAGTTGAAAAAGATGGAAATGAATGTTACCTTGAACATATTGTTGAAAATAATAGAATCGTTGATATTAATGATGTGCCAGTGGTAAATGAGTATCCTGATGTTTTTCATGATGAGTAGCCTAGAATAATACCAGATCCGGAAGTTGAATATACTTTTGACTTAGTTTCTGATGCTAATCCAAATTCAAAACCCCCTTATCGAATGTCTCAAATTTATCTTTTAGAGATGAAGGAGCATTTTAAAGATTTATTAGAGAAAGGTTTTATTCGACATATCACATAACCATGGGGTTATCCTGTCATGTTTGTTAAAAGGAACGATGGTTCAATGAGACTTTTCATTGATTATAGAGCCTTTAATAACATCACTATTGAGAAAAAATATCATTTTCCTCATATCGATGATTTTTTTATCTCCTCCAGGGAGCTCAATATTTTTCAATGATCGACTTGATATCTAGGTACCATCATTTGATAGTAAAGAAAGAAAATATTCCAAAGACATCGTTTTGTACAAGATATGGCCATTATGAATTTGTCGTTATGCTTTTGGGTAAACCAATGAACCTGCTGTATTCATGGTCCTTATGAATAGAATTTTCCATGAGTTCTTTGATAATTTTGTGGTTGTTTTCATTGATGATATTTTTGTGTTTTCTAAAAGTAAAGAGGATCATGAAAGTCATTTAAGATTATTTTTCAAACCTTAAAAGAAAATAAATTGTATGGGAAATTTAGCAAGTGTGAGTTTTGGTTGAAAAAATATTCTTCCTTGGTCACATTGTTTCTAAAGATGGAATAACTGTTGATCCTGCAAAAAACAAAGGTTGTTGAAGAATGGCCAAGACCCAAAAATCTAACCTAGATTTGTAGTTTTCTTGGTTTGGGAGGCTATTACCAAAGGATTGTTTAAATGTTTGCACAGTTGTCCAGCCCATTGACTAAGCTAACTCGGAAGGGTGTTAAGTTTATCTGGACAAATGAATGTGATGATTGTTTTTAGCAATTGAAAAGATGATTGGTGAATGCTCCGATATTGGCACTACCTTCCATGAATGATGAGTTTGTTATCTATAGGGATGCTTTATTGAATGGACATGGCTCTGTCTTAATGCAGAATGATCAGGTAATTGCTTATGCTTCACGTCAACTGAAAACTAATGAGATAAATTACCATACACCTGATTTGGAATTAGCTACTATTGTTTTCACTTTAAAAATTTTGAGGCATAATTTGTATGGTGTAAAGTGTGAAAAATATAATGATCTCAAAATTTTAAAGTATATAATCACTCAGAACGAATTGAACATGAGATAGGGGAGATGGCTAGAATTAATCAATGATTATGATTGTACAATTCATTACCATCTATGAAATGAAAATAATTTGGCAGATGATTTGAGTCAAAAAAAGTAATGCTTCATTAACCATGTTACATTTGGAACATGATCCATTGGATACAGATTTGATGAATTTTGGTTTCGATGTTTTTTGCGCAGGAAATTCTTCTGTTTTGTTTCAGGTATTAGTAAAATTTGGGCTATCAGACAGAATTAAGCAAGCACAGAAGCAAGACAGTGAGTTGCTGAAAATGGTAGAGCTGGTTTAGAAGGGTATGTTACCTGAATTCAACATTGATAATGACTGTTTTTTTTTGATTTTGTAAGATATTTTGTGTGCCTTGTGATTCATAGTTGGAGATATAGTGGTTATGTGAAGCTCATAGTTCACCATCATCATTTCATCAAGGTAGTACTAAGGTATATAGATATTAATGGGGGTATTACTGGTGGGGTGGGATGAAAAGAGATAATGCTAATTTTACAGTGAAGTGTTCGACTTGTCAACAGGTTAAAGTAGAACAGATGTTACAGATAGGGATACTTCAGCCTTTACCATTGCCAGAGTGGAAATGGGAGAATATATCCATGGACTTTATTGTGGGATTATCGAAGACACACTAATTTAATAATGCAATCTAGGTTATTTAGGATCTCTGGACTACATATGGTCATTTCCTTGCTATATGAGATACGTTTTCCCTAGATCAACTTTCCAGTTTGTATCTTAAATAGACAGTCAGGTTACACCGAGTTCCCCTCTCCATTGTATCTGATCATGATCCCAGGATCAATTCAATCTTTTGGAAAGGCCTTCAGAAGTCGTTGAGTACTGAATTAAATTTTAGTACAACTTTTCATCCTCAATCAGATGGGTAGTCAGAATGAACAAATCAGACATTTGAGGATATTCTACGTGCATGTTCGATTGATTAACAGGGATATTTGGACCAACATTTTTCATTGGCTGAGTTTTCTTATAATAAAAATTTTTACTCCAGCATAAAGATGGCACCATTTGAGGCATTATATGGGAAGCAGCGTCAAACTCCAGATTTTTGGGATGAAGTAGGTGAATGGAAATTGATGGGACCAGAATTGGAAGAAGAGATAGAAGAAAAATTTCAGCTGATAAAGAAAAAAATGAGAATAACTCAGAGCAGGAAGAAAAGTTATGCAGACAATTGGTTGAAGGATCTCAATTTGAGGATGGTGATCATGTCTTCCTCAAGATTCACCATAGAAAAGAGTGGTGCAATTTGGAAAGACAACAAAGCTGAGTCTAAGGTTCATTGGAACATATGAAATTCTGGGGAAAATTGGATCAGTTCCATACCGAGTGGCTTTACCTCCGTGTTTATATCAGGTACATAATGTTTGTCATGTTTCAATGTTAAGGAAGTACATGCCAGATCCATCTCAAGTTTTGAGTCCAGAGGTAGTTTAGTTGGAAGAGAATATATCTTATGAGGAACAACTGGTCCAGATTATTGAACACAGGGAGAAAGTGTTGTAGAATAAGGTGATTCATCATGTAAAGCTTTTGTGAAAAAACCACATGATTGAAGAAGCAACATGGGAATCTTAATATGCAATGAGGGACAAATACTCCCACTGATTTGATAAGTAAATAAATTATGGAGACGCATTTTCCTAAAGTAGGGAAGGATGTAACATCCCAAGTATGTAATGAATAATTTATTTTCATATCTATGTCTATTTATGAATTAGATAGTGTTTTAGAGGCTTAAAATTAGAATTAATCAAATCTTAAGCATATAATAATCTAATATATTTAAAAGATTGGTTTACCGCATTTTGATGGAAGGACATTTTTAATTATAAACTTTGACAATTTTATAATCTCTATTTGTAAATATAAACTTATTATTTAGAATTGGGACATTGAAATTTACTTTGGATAAATTTTTGGTATTTTTCTGAAAATGTTCATTTTTTAATGAATAGTGAGAAATGCTGCCTTTTACTTCCAAATTGCTTTTCCATCAAATTTAATTATACGGTTAGATTATATTTTTTATTGGTTTTAAAGTGTAATTATAATATATTTTTACCATTTAAAAGAATTATGTTCATTATAATTACTTTAACTTTTAAATTGGCCATAAACGATTGTCAATCTTTTGATAGATATTATTTTTTAAAAACACGCTATTTGTTTTGACAATGGAAATTATTATTAAATTAGTTACTGCAATTTCTGTGTTTGGTATTGGGTAAAATGGATTCCATATTTGGAATCATAAGACCCAAATTATGTAATTAATATTATTTTGTTTTTGGACATTATGAATAGTAACGACGACAATTAACTTTAATTATCATGATTAATTAGTAATCGAGTAGTTAAGGGTAATAAAATTACATCATAATAATATATAATGACCCAAAATGTGTCTAAATCCTCTTTCTTCTGTCATGGAAGAGCATGGAATGCATTGTTCAATCTTTGGGACCCCATGGAATAACTTTTGTGTGATAGTGACCTTTTATCATATTATTTTTAAAGAAAGGAAAATATAACCAAACTATACAACACCTAAGTAAAAAAAATTATTTTTAAATAATTGATCTCTTAGACTATAAATAGTCATTGGAAAGATAATACGATTTCCTACATCATGTTATTTTTTTTATAATTTTTATACATTAAATAAATATATTTATTTATGACACCATGGCGATGCAGTGATTACCTCATTAATGAACGATTTAAATAAAGTAAAGAAATAAGGGATAATATGATATGTACACTTATTTAAATCCTATTGGATGGCTGTATTTAGAACCCTTATCACATTATCCTAGAAATATATCATATTGCGACATTTAAAATCCGAAAATCATTTTACAATAAAGTAACATTTCAAGACATTCCAAAAGAGACCCTCCTCCCTCTTATAAAAGGCCCCCAACTCTACCCCCTTACCCACACGTCTCAAGCCCTTGGATCATCCAACCTATACTCATATTATCTCTCCACATCCCTATCTAACTCCTTTAAGCCTCACATTGTCCAGAAGTCATTACAAGAATGCCTTTAGCTCAAATCAAAAAGAGTTACCCAATTTAGAGGTAATGTCTTCTCTCTAATTTCTTCCTTTTATTTTCCTTCTTCACTGACCACTATCTTATTTATTATTTAATCCCATAATAACACCAGTATCCTCAATATAATAGGATTTTGTTAAGATATGTAATATACGTACACTTACAAAAACCTCCGTCTAATGATTAATGAACATATTGTTTCTGTGGGTGGCGAATTACTGCCTTACGAAACAATGATTGTTCAATCTTCTTTTGACACCTTTCATGGTGGCCATTATGATGTCACTATATTTATACATGATATATATGGTATTTAGGTTTTCTATATGCTTATGAATTTTATTTTTAAATCACGTCGTTTTGATTTTCATGTTGTGGAACAACGATAATTTCATCTAAGTAAGTGTGGACTACAACCCCCTCAAGGGATGTGACTCGTTCATGCCAAACATGTAATTTTTAAAGAATGTAATTAAATAAATTATGTTACATGTATAACATATATATTATACTATAATTATAATATATATATATATCTCTAATTTTGATTTAATTCTTTTAATATGAAAAATAAATGAAAGTAGCGTTCATCCGTACGTACAACCTACCGTCTCCATGAACGATGCATTTAATTTTTTATCTCCAAATGTAATGGAATGGTATAAAATAATTATATAATGGATATATATGATATTTAAGTCATTAATACCATTTTATAGATTATGTACTTATAACTACCGGGGCGATTATTTTCAAACAATTTCTTTTTTGACTCATGTACAGAACATTGAAAAAATGTATGATATGAACTCACATTATTAACTAATAATAATAACACGATAATATGTGATATGAATTGAATAATAAACTTTGAAGGTTTTCCATAAGAAATTATAAGTTGGCCTATATTTATTGTTCAGGAATATAAAGAATGAATGAGAACAAGTCGAACATGAGGTAAGGAACTTCGTATCAATCTCCTTTTGTTCATGAATACATCAATTAATATTCGACCTTCATTTATTAGATATATAATAAACCTTTTTGACTTTTAATTTCATTCGAAATGAATAACTTTACCCGAAGAATTTTACTAAACGAAAAAATAGAATGTTTTTTTCTTACGTATGTAGCGATAACGACTTCTTCGCCGCCCTGACTATTATTTGAGTTTCGGCTTCCTCTACAAGACATAACATTTCTTAAAAGAAAATTAAATACCATGTTTTAATTTATTTTGGTATTGAATATGGTTTGATAATGTATTGATTATATCATTATTTTGTATTGATATATTGTGATTGAAATGTAGAAATGTTATGTTTCCATTATTCATGTTTTATGTGATACAATTATGTTATGGTTCTAGGTCATTGACCCGAAAGGGTTCATTAAACACTTGCGGTGGCTGTGGAAGAAAAAAGACTACTCCTTATGTCCTATACCACCTATCAATAGATCCTCCAGTAAATGGAAAATCCCTCAGAAGGCTTAGAAGCAGGTGGTAATAGATCTTACAAAGCTTGAACCACCTGTAAGGGAACCATTGGCCAATGATATGGCAAATGAAGTTAAAGAGTCATCGGCAAATCATGCCCACCAAAGTGGGAAAGCATTGATGGAATGTGAAGAGTTTCAAGCCTTCATCGATTGCAATGAAAGCCTCTCATAAATGGGAATGGAGGTCATCATCACACATGTGGAGTATGGAAGGTTGGTTGGGAGGTGTTTCAGGGCCAACCTCTCTGAGGAGAAGCATGACTAGGCCAATAAACAACTTGGAATTTTAGCCCGTGGTTTTAAAGGGCCCAAAATTACTGTGGAAGAGATCATTCATAATTTGGACAAGATGGTTGACAACTATGAATACCTCATCAATGATTATTTGGATGAGATGGATACTGGCCTCCAATGAGCTCTACTCCGAGGCAATGTTTCTAGAAGGCTTAAATTGA
Organism: Viscum album; assembly: GCA_963277665.1. Lineage (NCBI taxonomy): Eukaryota > Viridiplantae > Streptophyta > Magnoliopsida > Santalales > Viscaceae > Viscum > Viscum album. Next base: position 901,646,109 of record OY728165.1, on the reverse strand, counting down.
CATTCATCAATTCTGTTATTTCTTTCATGTTGATTGAATATCTATCTATGTATGAAATGGTTTCTCACATTTCCCTAAAAGTGTTTCCATTAATAAAAATAATATTTGGATGGATGGGTGGTTCCATGAAAAACTAAGGTCAGGTGAGCCTGATATTGATCTCCAATGCATTCTGTAACGTGAAAGAGTTAAATGCTAAGGTTTTTCTGAAGAGATTTAGGGAATATACTGTAATGGGTATTCCAAATGTAACCATGAGGGTTACTCCCTATGTAAGAATGTTATGAATTCATCAAGTTACGCTTATGTCTTATGATTTCTATGAGTTATTCATTAATCTTATTATTTCATGATGTATGTTAAAGTGATTATGTATTATGAGTAAAGTATGATTTCATTATTTCTAATGTATACATGGACTAATGTTTTCTTTCCATATTTTTATATCACTTACTGAACTTTTTATGCTCATCACATGTTTTTGAAATATTTTTCACAGGTTATGGGAAAAGTACATGATGTGATGATAGTGTTGAGGATGTTTCAAGAAAGAATCCATGTTTTATTTTAAATATTTTTTCCATCATGGAAAATAATTAATACTACCTTGATGTAGCCACATTGTTTAAATGTGGAATGTAATACATGATTTATGATCTAATTCTCTAAAACTCTAAACCTGAAATGATCCTCAATGTGTATTCTTCGAATAACTCATGATTAAGAAATGTTTAAGGCTAGGACCTTATTTGGATAATCATTACCATTGATGTAGTCTCATCGATAAGCTTACGGACTACATGTTTCCTCTTGCCAACTTCATCCCAACATGTAATAGATCAACACCTCTTATAATAAAAATATTCATATAGCCCCATTTTAATTCTAGAATTGATGCTATTAGTGTAAGAGAATTATATCAAAGTAAATTATTGATCCTAGAAACCTTTAATATCATGATAACAGGATCTGAAAATATATTCCAGGGTTTGAATAGTCCTTTTAGACTTTCCATTGGTTTTGGGGTGATAAGCAGTACTCGTATGAAAACTCATTATCCAAACACTTTTGAAGAATTTTCCTGAATTTTGATATAAACCGGGGATCCCAATCAGAAAAAATCAATAGAGATTCACCATAAAGGCTTACCACTTTTTTAATATAAAGTATTTCCAAGAAATCACGTGGTTAATCTAATCTTTTATCAAGGAAATGTGCTGATTTTGTGAGACATTCAACAATTACATATATTGCATCATTCCTTCTATGCATTCTCTAAATTCCTATGAAAAAAACCATCATAACGTCATCCCCCTTCCATATAGGAATATGTAGTAAATTCATCACTCCTCTAGGATGTTGTCTTTATCCCTTCACTTGTTAACAAACTGGACACCTTGACACGTAGTCTGCAATTTCTCGCTTCATATTATCCCACCAAAAATATTCTTTGAGACCACTATGCATATTTTTTCTACTTGGGTGTATAGATAAATTTTATCTATGTCCATCGTCTAATTGTTCCCCTTTTATCTTAGGTACTTTTGGAACACATAACTTCTTCCCAAATTTCAGAACTCCTTCCACATAAAAAATTTCTAACCACCACCCATCCATAACAACATTAATTTTCTTGTGTGGTTTCTCAAAATCAGATTGAGAGATTTCTATATTCTCTAGTAAATATGGTTTAACAATCATTTGAAAGATGACATATTTTTCCCCTTCCATAACAATTCCCATATCCACCTATAGTAGATCAATGAAGAAATGATCTCTCTCCATCAACATTTGGGTCATTTTTCCACGACCTTTCATTATTAATGTATCTTCCACCTTATTTTCCTTTCTTGGGTGGGAGGGTATTGAACAATCATAATTTTTGAGTAACTCAAGTCATCTCTTTTTCCTCATATTGAGTTATTTCCATGTGAAAATGTATTTCAAAATCTTGTAATCTATATATATCTCACATCATTCAATGTTTATATAGTTAATCCATATTTTAAGAGAAAATATTATTGCTGGTAAATCATGATCTTGAGTTGGGGTGAATTTTTTCATGAGTCTCCAACTACACTGAGGTATAAACTTAATCATTATAATTTTTCATAACGATGCGACCATGTTAAGTATTTGATGCATCACCGTAAATCACAAATCCATCATTTCCTGATAAAAGAGTCAAAAGTGGATATTTAACCAATAGTATTTTCATTTCGTCATAGAATTATGTAAATTATTTCATCCATACAAACATAACCCCTTTACGTGTGATTTTGGTTAGTGGGTTTGCCAGTCAGGTGAAATTCTGAATGAAACAATGATAGTAACCTATTAAGGAAATAAAACTGCGTACCTCAGTTATTTTTTATAGTGTGGGTTATTATTGGAATTCCATTGTAGTTATAGGATCAACTAGTATTCCATCCTTAGAGACAATATGGACTATAAAAGAAACTAATTGGTTACCAAATTCACAGTTGCTATACTTCCCATATATTTCATGTATCCTCTGAGTTTTTATAATAATCTTCAAGTGATTCCCATGGTATTCATAGATTTTGCAGTATACCAGGAAATCAATAATAAATACCACCAAAAGTTTATCAAGATATTCGTTGAAAACACTATTCATTAAATCCATGAAAATTGAGGGTGCATTAGTCAGTCCAAAAACCATAAATGTAAACTCAAAATTCCAAAAACTGGTTCAAAATGATGTCTTTGGAATATGTTCTTTCCATAGACACAACTAAAGATATCCAAATCGAAGTTCAATTTTTGAAAAGTATTGTGCTCCATGATGTTGCTCAAATAAATCATTAATTTGTGATAGAAGATGATTATTCTTTTTGATAATAGCATTGATTTCCCTATAATCAATGTAGAGACCCATGGATCTAAATTTCTTCTTGACAGATAGGACATGGGCTCCCAATGGAGAACAATTAGGTCAAATAAATAATTTGGCACACAAATCCACTAGTATTTTCTTTAGCATAACTAATTCAATAGTGGGTAGTCTATAAGGAGTTTTTTTATAGGTCTTTCACATAAAGTTAATTCAATAAGGATCTCAACTTCCAACCATGGAGGATATCCAGGAAAATCGTTTGAAAATTTGTCAACGTATTCTTTAACTATATGCACATCTTGAATTTGAATATTTATATCCAAACACATAGTTATTCGGTTCTCTTACTCTCTATGAATGGCATTTAGTTGATCTACTGGGGGTGGATCTAGAAAATAATTTTACGAATAGGTTTATGCTCTAAAATAAGGGATTAGAAACCATTGTATAATATTTTATCTTACTTATTCTTTCTAATGATATTTGCATCATAATTTATTAGACAATTAATACCGATAATTATATAAAACTCATTCATTTGTATGATGATAATGTTAGGGACTATAGCTCATTCATGATTCATTTGGGGGACTGATTGACATGCCTTTCTCTCAATGATATATCCCCTATAAGTTTTTATTGACAAATCCTTTATTAAATTAAATTGGATATGTTTTATTTTCATAGAAAACTGGGAAGATATAAATTAATGTGATGATCCAGAATCAAATTAAGCATTCGTTAATTATGAGGAAATAAATAAAATGTCGGCCATCACATCATTAATTACATCAACCTCCATAGTTGTAATTGTGTATTCTTTCCCATGCTGTAATGGCCTTTTCAGAGGAATTTTTCCTTTCCCATAGGATACACATTTGTAAATTGCCCCATCTCTCTATTGTTGTAGCATGGAATATCATTGAATTGTTTCTTCCACTTGCATTCATTAGATCGATGACCCTTTTCACCACACATATAGCCGATTACCATGACATAAAAAATTTTCAAGTATGATTCTTTCCACTGTTCTCTTATAAGGGTAATTGCTTCATTCCATTTTTTTCTTTGGTGATACACATTTCCCATCGTTATTAGAGTACTGCTTCAAATATTGGATTACCTTGAACATATTTTATCTTGAAAACTCCCTCTATATTTTTATGGAACTTATTACAATTTAATTATTCTATGAAAATGATCGAGAATCCAATGCCCTTCAATGACTTGTCTTAAGACATTCAATGAAATGATCACTATTCTCTTCTGAGTAATGTATGTATTATATAGAATACCTGGCTAGTCTTGTGAAGGTAGACTCACACTCTGAAACACTATCTTCTTCCATTTGAGTCAATCCTAGGAATTTTCTCTTCATTTTGGTTTGTTTATCATGAGGGAAATATTCTTCCAAGGATATTCCCTTAAATTTCTGTCATTCTATATCATCTATCATTTCTTTCTCTAGGATATTTTGGATCATGGACCACTATTGATCATCATCTCCCTTGAGACAATACACTGTCAACACTACCTTTTAATTTTCATTGCATCTTAATTCCATGAATATATTTTAAAGGGTCTTGATCTATTGCTTAGCTTCCAATGGATTTGTAGTCCCACTAAAATATTAGGGCTTCATCCTCATGGAACTATCCAACATAGGTGTAGCATGGTCATTCATCACAACTTGTGTATGTTTTCCCAATATATTCATGATCTGAACCACTCCCACATTGACTGTTTTAACTTTCTCATTAAGGTAATCCATAAATTTTATACATGTATTGATTCCACTTAATTTGTTAGGTTCCATTTCTAAATAATGGAATACAATAGATTAGGTTAAGAATCATAATTTATAATCTCTACTAACAAATTAATTTGCATAAATTGCAACCCAAGGCATTTCCAATCTCATAGAAATGGTTTCTCTGAGGAAATATTTACATTAAAAAACTTTATAATGGATTTTAAGGAAAATTTCATTTATCCTAAGAATATCCCTTGATAGAATGAAACCAAGTGTGTGGAGAGGTCTATTGTAATGTACCAGGATACCCCAGGTTAAGCGTGAAACTCCTTGTTGTTGTTTTCACTCCTATGTACATTTGTGCCAGAGAAACCACTATGTGTTCTTGTATATATATAGGGATGTATTTTCAAGAAGGATCAACATAATAAATTCCTTACAAAAATTATATGACGTTCATGTATTTTTATCCTAATATATTCACTTATATGATTTTTCTCAAATATAAATTTTCTAATCATGACTCCATGTTTTCTAGTAAACATCTTTTGACACAAACTGTAACAACCCAACCCCTATATACTAGAGTAGGTGCATTACTTATTACATTAGTATCTTAAAAGGTAGGAAATTCAGATGGAACGATCAGTTTAGTAGTCTTCAAGAAACTATATACATAGACATAAATCAAATTACATTGTAAAATGTAACAAAATTCAATAAATAAAAAAAACTAAAAAATAGAATCCACATAAAATTAATAAATGGTCTACCCTTCATAACCTAATGAAGTTAAACACATAAAATGGGTGAGGTCACATGCCCAGTAAGGGTTATAAATAGCAGAATCATGAATCTACAATCACTAAATCGTAAAAAAATTGGCATAGTCAATATGGCATGGTGAATAATTGAAAAACACAAACCATTAATAAACTATGAATGAAACTACATCCATAGTTTTTTTCATAATGAAAACCTCATGGATAGTAATGACTGACGATGAATGACGATAATTATTATTAACTGGACGTCATGTATTTCTCACATGATACCACCATACTTTCAAAACATTTTAAGTCTATGGGTAGAAACCCATCCGATTTTTAGAAACAAACTCGATGGGTTTGACACCAACATATTTGTCTCATGAGACCTGTCAATGCATTGAGGGGCTATTGAGGGACCCACCCATCACTACAATTCCAATCAATTATTTATTCATAGATTCAATACATTTACAATATGCCTTCTCAATACCCGTTTAGAGTAAAAAATACATATACATCATTATTTCCAATGTTAAAACAACATTCCAAATTAATACTATACATGAAAATGGTATACTAATTAAGGAAATAAACATATTTAAGCTATGAGAAAATGGATAATTACGATATGGAAAACTTCTAATGAAAAATTATCTTAAATGGGTATTATATACACCATATAACAATGATTATATACACAATACCACGTAGGTCGATATGATTTTGAAATTGGGACAATGTCACTTACCACATTGTAATAAATCAAATCGTATGAAAAAAATCATTAATCACAAAATTATTAACGAAATAACTTGAATATAACTATAATAATGATATTTTATATCAAATGTATGTACACATATACCATATATAATAAATAAGAGGAAAACTGTGGAAATCCCAGGAAATTGAAAGTGAGTTGAGAAACTCCTTACAATCATTTCGACATGGTAATTGGTATTATTGAGAAGGATTAATGAGAGGTAATGTGTAATAACATCATTTATATACCAAAAGGGATGTATGTAGGGTGTTCAAAAACATATCCCATCTTTATGATTTAAAAATAAAAGGACCCAACATAGGGGGATTTTTTGAACAAAAGTGAGAGAGAGGATCCCTTACCTTAGGACTGAATGTGTTCTTCATTTGATCTAAAAGACCAGAATAGTCAAATTTAGATTCATTAATTAATACTTATAGAACCTCAAATACATTTAATTTATTTATTATAACCTTATTAGTATCATTCATTCCCTTTTTAGGGGTTTATGAGATTCAATTTTATTATTTATGAAGCATTTCTTCCTTGGTTTTCATGACCAATTTAACTGTATTCATCAATGGATGTTCATTTGAAATGTGGAAAAAATTCCATAATTATAAATATATATTATTAGTGACATTATAAATGATCTTATAATGATTTTGGGTTATATACCTTTAGGATTACTCATTAGTTATAAGTTACTGAAAAGCGCTTGGATTAACTTGGCGGTTTTGTGTATAATGAACTTGTTTTGTATTATTATTTTATATTATGAGTGTGTAAGGATTACAAAACATTGAAAAAGGTAACATAAATATATTATGATCTCGTTAAACCATTTAAAAATTTTCATGACCAGTCATGAAGATAGTAGTATAAATTGCAACTCTTCATCGTTGAATGTGATAAATTAACACATCTCGGATGAAATAATTATTTTTACTATAATAGGTCGGGGAAAAGAGAAATGATGATGAAATATTACATTATCATAAAAATAATTCCTTTAAATTTTAGGTAATGGAATTATCATAGCATTTGGATGTGGGGAGGTGAAAAGAGAGAAACAAAATAATTGAACTTGTAAAAGATTTTGAAAGAAAAGAGAAGAGACGTTCACCTCTTGATTACCCATCCTTGAGAATCTCTTTAAGGCATTTTTTTTTAATTTTGGTGAGACCAGTAAGACTTGTACGTGGGAGAGGATATTAGGAAGGTAATTGAGAATAATTTAGGAAAGGATTTATGCTTCACTTGTGTGGGAGTAAGAGGGGGTGATGGGTGGTTTATATAGTAGAGGGGAGGAGGGATTGTTTAATATTATATTTCGTTATTTATTATTTCACTACAAGAAAATAGTGGGGATTACATGACCCATAATAGTAATATGTTCTTGTGAGTTCGTTATTTGGTTGATTAAATCACTAATGAAACTAGGAATAGTTTATTTTAATTATAATGTATTTATAAGATAAATTAATGTATTTTACTATTCAATAATAGTTCAAGAATTTCCCAAAAAATGCAAAAATACACCCTATCCATTTTTCGACGTGTAGAAAAAAATAAATGGTTTTTTCCAAAAATAATTTTATAAATATGAGATATTTTATTTTTTATTAAAAACATTATTTAATAAAAAAATCAACAATTTAAATAATCATCATCATTTTTAAGGTGCCTAAATTTTATTTATACATTCATGAGTATGATTACCATTAATAAGGCCATATTACTATTCTTAATGGTAGGATTCTATTCAAAAGGGTATGATACTATTCATTAGAGTAAGATACTATTCATGGAAAATTAATATGATTCTATTAGGCTCCAAATATCACCATAATCGCAACCGTGTATGTCTGTTTTTCAAAATTCACAACATAGAAGTGGTAAACATTTATTATATGGCCATGTAATTATGGAATGAAAATGTTCTCTTAGGACCCCTTATGGAATATTCCATCATCCACCACTGAAGGAAACTTGGATGGGTAAGATTTGGTTCCCTACCAATGGTTTAAGGTAGGTTTCTCATCGGTTCATTATTGTCTCTCCAATAATAAATTTATTTACCATTGATTCCGAGTTCCTTGTATTTTTCATCATGTGTGGAGGATCTTAGACTTAATAATCATCAAGTTTCAAGTGTTCATCTTTGTGTATATTTGACATATGATCCCTTTCTTATTTCCTTTAAAATTATGAATATCTTAATTTCTCTCCTTTCCCACTTCCATAAATTTAATTCTGAATTTATTATATTTATATAAATCCATAGTTACAATAAAAGTTTTTTTTACTATGATTAATTATTTTTAGCCTGCATGGTTTATATCTTGGATTTTTTCTAATTCCTTAATGTCTTATATCATAAAGTGGAATTTTAGTTTATGGCCTCTATTTTAATCTAACTTTTCCCATTTGTAACACTTTTGTTTAACAATAGTACTTTTTATGATCATCGAAAAAATTATTAATAGAATATAATGATTTAGGAATGTGAATCCTCAATGTAGGGTGGCAATAAATTTTTCCAACATTTAGTTTCATTTTTCTCATCAACTAATTTTATAATCACAGATCCAAATGGTCCAACCCGGTTTCATTGTATAAAATTAATTGTTATGCCTTTCTTTGTTCATTTTGACCTTTACTCAGGTGAAACCCATTCAAGGTGTTCACCTTATCCTTTACCACCATATTTGGGTGTCCCATTCCATTTTGGCCCGTTTATCCATTTTTCACAAATGTACAATTAACAATAGTTTTTTGGGGCACTAATGGTGAATGTTTTAAATTAATCGAATGATTTATGATGGGGTTTAAACCATTTTTTTGGTAAATTGAATGAGTTATTTATAATGAAATGGATAATTCATGATATAGTTTACTTTATTAAAATGAATCATTTGGTATTAAATTGATTGACCCTGAGGGATGGTAAGGACATACCCCCTTTACATATTCTTAAGTAAAATCTTATAACGAAATGATTTTACATAATAGAATTATCCATGGATAATGATATGCATGAGAGGACATTGGGTTATGTATTAAATTATAAATTTGAATATTTACCTTATACCCTATTACCCACTTCATGCATATTTTTAGTGATATAATAAAGTGGTATGGATTAAATTATTTTTTATCTGATATAATTTTTTAATGTAATTGTGATATGTGCGATCACATCCACACATGGCGGGATCAACCAAAAATATGTATAATTTAAATTAAACTATAATATTTTATTTTTACACCACTATTGTTTTCCTCCAGGTCTATAGACAAGTATACTGATACCTGTAGCCACTTGATGTGTGTGCAAGCCTTGGAGATAATTAAGAAATGACATGTTTGGCTTAAATACAAAAATAAATTTGATAAATTGATTTATTTCCGGATTAGACATTGTCATTTTAATAATAATTATTTTTTGTGATTTCATGTGGAAGAATCACCGTGGATAATTTTGGTTAATATATTAATTACATTAGGTTCAAATGATTAATTAATAGTTTTCATATAATTATGATGATAATTTTGAACAAGGACTAATTAAATGAATTAGTTTGAATTATCGTAATTTTTGGAATATTAATTTATGAGTCTTATGTTGATAAATTAGTTATGTTTGATTAATGTCATGTTAATATTTCTTACATGGATTTTGAGAATATGTGATGTTGGTGTGATTGGAACCAGAGGGTCTAATACTGACTGTCATGTTGAGTTAGTCTTGATATGACTCAAGATTATTGTGGATGCATGAGGGCTTGGTACATGTTCATATTCCCCGCTTAAGGGCAAGGTGCATGTACTTAATGTCAGATGACATATTTTATGATTAAGTGGGATGTGTGAGGAGTCACGGTTGGTATTGATTCTTATGGGTTTGGTGTGAATTTTTGTACCCCCTTAGGGGTAGGATCACTAGTAAAAACTGCTTGAGCACATGATATATGATTATGTTGGATGATTGAGGGCTAAATGCATAGAAATATTATTTAGGAGAGTGATATTGTAGTTATAAATGGTGGTGCGGTTTTGGTTATCCTGAGGGAAGAAGACTTATCTTTATAGTATATTTTGAGTGATTCATCCTTGGAAGGATAATATTCCTCCTATTTTGGTGATCCATCCTAATATAGAAGGCTCTACCATTATACATATATTGATAGTAGGGCTCCTAAGTAGATATAACTTCTAAGTTTCCAGTTGGAACCTAGTTGTGTTATTGTTTTTTAATATAGTAGTGCTGGTTTATTTTCAGGATTATAAATTCTCACAATAATACATTATATATCATGTAATGGATTCGAATATGCAGCTGAAGTTTTGGAATACTAAGACAATTATCTCACACCCTAGTCAAGTTCTATATATCACCTAAGTATATATTCTTACTCAGAATTATTTGGATGCATTTCTTGTGTTTTTTTGTGTACATGGGAACTCCGGATAACATTACTGGGATATTGGAGAGGATGCTTGAGGATTTGACCAAGGTGTTTTTCTCTTCTTTTGTAATTTTTTATTGATTAGACCCTGTAGTAACATATTATAATATATGAATCAATATATAGAATTGGCCTCAGTCATTTTATTTTTATTAAGATATTATGTCATTCTTCAAGTGATTGTCTTTCAATTATTTAATGATTAAACTATTATCTATTTTTTATTTTAATATTCTTATTTCCGTGTGTGAATATGATATATAGGGTGTAGTCTCTTAACTATTCCATAAATTAACCCTCACAGCTAGTTGGCATCATATGGTGTATGGTGAGGAACTATTGAGGACATGTATCCCACATGGAAGAACACCTTCTTAGAGCTGAATCGATACGAGATTTTATAAAGTGTCATCATATGATATTTTTGGTATTACTATTTTGGGATTGTAGATTGGAGACTATGTATCATCACAATGTAAATAGCTATTCTTGGGGCTGATAACCCAACATATTGGGAAATGTCCAAGTGGCTATGGCTGAGATTGTTGTCTATACGTTTTGATGTTATAGTTGATATGATTTCACCTTGAGTGAATGAGGTAGTTTCGAATACATTGTGGTTTATGAATTTGAAATTTTTTAACATTGTTCTGGTTTTACATGTTTTAAGAATTACACACATCATATAAGGAACATATATAATTCATATGACATGCATGTGTAATTCCATGTATTTTCATAAGTAGTTTCTTGATGATTTTATTTTGTGCCTTGAATTTTATGTCATGTTTAATTGTATAACATGATTTTATTTTTTTTCCATGTTACATGGCCACTTATTTTTCCTTCCATATTTATTATTCCACACTTATGTGAATTTATCTTGTTATTTTTTTTTAGATACTTGTAGTGACATGCTTCTATTTTATTCTAAATATATAAATAATGGAATTGGGATTATGTAATTGGTTGTGATTAAAATGGGATGTTTATGGATTGGAAGATGTCCTCTCATATTAAAAGACTGTAGAACATAAGAATTTTTTATTGCCAAATGGTTTTAAATTTAATGTTTTTTCAATATTAATTTGAAATGAAATGGTCAACCATATAAATACTTAGTTATATCCATGTAGGTAGTTGGGGCATAGTTCTTTGAGATAAACCTTAATCTGTGTTTTTTATTTTATAAGTTATGTAACAACAATTAGGTTGCATTATAATAAACTAGGCTTTCTTTTTTGGAACCCTAATTGGTCTCTTTATTTAATAAAGTGAATTTATTTTGTTAAAAGTACAAATTATTAATGAATATAATGTAATATAAAATATTTTAAATAGTATTTTTGTTGAGACATTATTGATTTTCATTGATGTGTTAGTCAAATCAAATAAATGTATTGAAATTTTAATTTGATTAAATGTAAGGTCTTTAAAATGGATCCATATGTGTTGTTCATTATTTGAACCATTATCAATGGGAATAATGATAATTTTTTTGAGTTTCCATGGAATAGATATTTTTCTATTTCCTACATGCTTCTTTAATTTTCCAATGGCCTTTTGTTAGGCTTGTATGACTAATAAATTTTCTATTTAGTGTGACCCTATTATGGGTTGATGATTTATGATTTTTCAAGGTGATATCCCTTGGAAGATAGAACCATTAGGTTTAAATTACTTTCTAAATTACATTATAATTATGATAAATGGTGTTTTCTGAGTGTCGTTGTCCCTTGAATAATTCTTTACATTTTGTCGAATCCTTTGTTCGGACATGTTCTCTTGTATTTCTTGGATATTAATATGGTCATCAGAATCGATTAATGTTTGATTTCATCATGTTAGATATGCCTCGACTATGGTAGGCTTTTTTGAAGGTCACATGACTCCCTCTTCTTCCTTAGTGATGTGTTACATAATAGGTCATAATTTGGATTAATGGTCATATGTGGAAATAAAAAATAGGTCTTATTCTGTTGAACGGACAATCTGATACTAGAATCTATACAAAGTACAACCTCTATATGTTATTCATGGTGTCTTTTTTTCATGAAATATCGGGGCAGTATGACTCAGTATATGTTTTATGTGTCAAGTGTTTAATGAAATAAAAAATTGTTTGATTTGGTTAGGCTTTTTGAGCCTTGTGTTGTTGGGTATGGTCGTAGTTCATCTATGACGTAGAGTGACCTTGTAATAAAGAAATCATGTTCTTCCCAATGATCGGGTTGAATATCAAGGACTCTGGTGTTTTGACATTCTGATCAATTTGGTTTTAGTTTTCATGAAAATTGATTAAAAGTTTTTATTTATTGAATTTTTGACTTAGTTCACTTTTGATCATATAGGATATCTGTTTTTTTTTTGACGACTAGGACATTCCAAACTTGGGGAACATCATGTATGTTCATGTAAATGGATCATTCCATCTAGAAGGAAAAAACCAACAAATACCACTGGATAATTTCTGGGCATACAAAAATACTACAAGATGTGTGAAATTTAAATCATGTCATTACATGATTGAAAACAAAAAGTTGTTGTTCTTGGAAGTGTATAGAACCATTTAAAAATATCATTGTTCATCTTTGAACATAGGTGGTTAGTCGTGACTAATATTGGGATTCCTCAAGTATTAATGGCCTGGTGATCCGTTATTAATGATGTGTCAATAGGTTAAACTGAGTTTCTTCTAAAGTATCGTCCAATAGTGGTTCAACTATTTTCCTATTTTTAATATTTATAATCTTATTAGTTTACTCTTCCTTGAGATATGGTCATGTTTCCCATCATGATGTCATCCTTGATACACAATGAGAGCATTGGTCTTACTCCAGAAAGTAGTGTAAATGTTTTTGGGTAGTTTAGGTTGTCTCCTAGTACTTCACGTTGAATTCATAGTTCTTATAATGGCATGGTTAGTCATAAGTAACCCTTTGATTTCAGTATAAAAATTCATTGGGAAAAAACTCATAAAACATCGATTTATTCTGGCATGGCCTCCTGGCCAATTTCACTTCGGGATCAGAAAATTTCATGAAGTGGACATATTGTTTTTTACCATTGCCTTACTCATAAATATGGAGTATGGAATACCTCAGGATAGTTATTTATAGTCTATATGTTCCAATACATGTTTATCAAATAATTTTGTATATAGATTAGTTTTGTATAAATCATTGAATGTCACTAGACGAAATGTATGAAAACCTGTTTACATCATCGCGGTGAATGTGAGATACCATGGAAGAAGGCATCATAGATTAGTTGGTAAAATTTTTGCTTTTATTTCCTTGAATATTATTTAATTATCGATCAGAGTGGATCTAATAATTGTATCTCTTGTTACATGGAACCTTTTATGAAGTAACCTTTCTAGAACATCTTTTGGTGGGATTAGTGAAGTTTTTGTTGGCTATGGATTTTCATAACTATCTGGCTCAACCTAGAAAAATAATGCCGATAGGGACTCAAATCCGGATAATTTCAAAAACACAATGGGAGAGTAACATGATTGATGAAGGGTTTTCATTGAATACGATTCCAATGATGAAGGATTCGGGGTTTGAAACTGCAACCTTCTTAATGATAAAACCTATGGTGGGACGAACCTTCAGTTTAATGATTAATGGGAGAATGATGTGGTTGTGTATCAAGAGAGTGGGACCAATTATGTGTTTTCTTGGGATATCAATAAAAAAATTGAGTGTTGGCGCTAGTGTTTATAGATTAATTGTCTTGTGATTAAATAAGTTCTCGAATGTGAATTGGACATTAGGAAATGAAATGAGTCCATTTTAATGGGACTCCACAAGACCTATAGGTCGGGGGATGTTTTAATTATTCCCAAATGCCTCTCAGGGCTGAGAATTTTTATGGTGGTGATGTTATAACAACATATTTCTTTAAACAAGGGGAAAAACAAAAGATATTGAATATTTTATTTATTATATGTTCCATTTTACAAACTGAGCATCAATTCTTAATTTTAATATTTAGAACACTATGAGATGTTTTTTAATGGAATAAATTTTATTAAATTCCAATTATTGAATATAATTGGGAAAATAATAATAGATATTTTTTAATAATATTAATTATATTATTATTATCATTATTTATTATTATTATTATTATTATTATTTTTGTTGTTGTTATTACTATTATTATTTTCTAGTTAGTTTTTATAAATACCAAAAGTGTCTCCCCCTTTACCCATTTCCACTATGGTGCGGCTCCCCCTCCCTTTCATATCGAGGTGTGTGAAAAACCCCCTCCACAACTCCTCCATGGATATCTATTTTCACCTAGATATCTTCCCATTTTCTAGTCTATCATTTATGTAAGGTCACCTATCACATTCAATTGATACCCTAGGATAATAGGGTAAATGATTTTAGGGCTTTCCATCAATGTTAGGGTAATCTAAGGGACTTTTAGTACCACTTCATGCATATTTTGGAATCTACTGCCGAAGGAGTTGTGGATGGTTTTAACTTTGTTTGTCATGAATGGTTTAGGGTCGTGTTTTCATTTTTTATTGATGTTCCTCGATAAATAATCTGTTTTTTAATATTTTTTGAGATCCATGTATATTTCATGAATTGTAGAGTAGCTTCGAGTTAATAAATTTCAAGTGTAGATTGACTGGGATGGTTTCTCCTTGAGGTATAATCCCTTTACCTTATCAATAAAATTAATAATGCTTTAATTTATCACCCTTCACAATTCCATTGATTTAATTGGTGATGGATTATTTTTAAATAAATTCATAGTTATCATACCAGAGATTTTTTCAAAGAAATGGACTGGTTTTCATAATATAGCCTCTCAAATATAGTTGTGCTATCATAAAAAACTCACAATGATTATTTTTATTAGCATGATTGGTTTTAAGTGCAGATATTTTCTTGTGTCCTCATGTCAAATATTAATAAGTTTCATGATAGTCTGTGGACTCTTTTATTATTCTTAAAAAAAGTTTTCCCTTCATAATTTTTTTAACAATATCCCCTTTTATGAACATCACCTATTTTATAAAATTAATAGATAACATTATTAATGTAAATTATCAGTTTATAGTGCTTATCCTTTTTCTTTTCATTTGACTGCATTTTTTATGTTGTATCATTTTTCCAAAAACAAAATCCATAAATTAAATCCTCATTTTAGAATATAATATTATTTTTTATTCCTTCTCATTACTGTTGAGACCATCGCTCCTGGGGAAACCCATTCAGGGTGTTTTTCTTGGCCTTGTCCATCTTTATTGGGGGCGTCATTCCAAATTGGCCCTTTTTTCATTTGTCTTAAATGTTGAATTTACATGGTTTGTGTAGCACAATGGATGAATGCTTCTAAATTTATATAATGAGTTAAGAATGGTGTTGAATATTTTTTTTTCAAATTGAATGAGTTTATTTAAATGAAATGGCTAATTCATTATAGGCATTCCATTCTTAAAATGAACCAAACGAATGTAATGCATTGACCCAAAGGGATAGTAAGTCAATGTCAATTTTTATTATGAATAACTAAATTATTATTATTATATTTCATGGGTTAATGGATTTTTACTTGGATAATTATATATATGAGAGTCATTTTCTTCATATATTAAATTATTAATATGAATATTTTTCATATACCCTATACTACACTTTCTGATTATTGCTTGGTTCCACAAGTGGGAGGTAGACACTGAATCTTATTTTA
Source organism: Viscum album (assembly GCA_963277665.1). Taxonomy (NCBI): domain Eukaryota; kingdom Viridiplantae; phylum Streptophyta; class Magnoliopsida; order Santalales; family Viscaceae; genus Viscum; species Viscum album. Next base: position 901,629,776 of record OY728165.1, on the reverse strand, counting down.
TCTTGTAGAATTATTTATAGTTATTGTGATATGTGAAATCACATTGTAATATTGTGGGATCATCCAAATAAATTATAAAATAAATTTTAAATAACAATCATTTATTTTTAATCAGATGATATATTCCTTTAGGTCCATAGGCAAAGAGACTGAGGCATGCAACCACCTAATAGTTGTACCAGCCTTTGGCATTATTAAGAAATGGTATTATTGAAATTAAATACCTATAATAAATTGGATAAATTGTTTTATTTTTTCCTTTATACTTATTAATTCTAATAATAACAATTTTGGGTGATTTATTATTGAAGAATAACCTAGGGAAATTTTTGTTAATACAATAACAACCCTTGAATGGAATAATTAAATATACCAGATTGAAATATTTATGTTGATAACTAGGACCCCAAATTAATGTAATTACTTATTTTGACATATGTTAAATTATTATAAATTGATCACTATGACTTATGATCGTAGATCATTTATCCTAGATACTAGACATGTGTGTTTTTCTTACATAACATTTGAGCATATGTGATATCGATGTGATTAGTACATAAGGGTTGATACTGATTGGAATGTTTATTTTTTCAGGATATGAATATTTTTATAATGTATTCTTATGGGATTAGTTCATGTTCTTACATAACGCCTACGAGAAATGTGCATGTACTTGATACCTCATGTAAAAGTTTATGAATATATGGGATGACTAATGAATCATGATTTCATTTGATGCCTAAGGGATTTTTGTTCGTATTAATAATTCCTGATGGATAAAAATATCTATACTAAATTACTGAGGTATGTTTATATGATTATGCTGGATGCCTAAGGGATAATTGAACAATCACATGATGCCCGATGGTGAGTTTTTAGTTATGCCTAACGATGGGATTTTGGTTAGCCTAAGTGAAGAGACATTATGTTTATTATATATTTTAAGTGATTCATCCTCATCAGGATAATATCCCACTGATTTGTGTGATCCATCATGATGTAGGATGATGTACCCATAGACCCAGATACTTAGTATGGTGATGAAGTTGGTATTTTTGTCAGGTGTCCCTTTGGAACCTCTACGGGTTATTGTTTATTTATTTAGAACTTATTTTATATTTTAGTATTTATACCATCTCAATGATTTGTATAACATATCATTTAATTCATTAGATGGGACATGATGGGTGCTAGCCTAATCATATTATTCTCTCACACCATGCTCAGGCACTCTGTGGTATTAATGTAGGTGGTCTTTCTCATTGGTCATTCGATTCAATTATTTTGTTGTGTTGTGTACATGGGGCCATGGGTCACAAGACTAGGATCTTGATCAGGATGATCAAGTAGTTTAATTATGTGTTTAACTTTACATTTGTTTTTTTATTTCTTTCACATTGTTGTATCACATGACATTACAAGCTTCATTATATGGAATTGGCATTTTCAATTTTATTTTTATTCGGATATAATATTATACTTCCACTGCATTAATATCACTTATATACTTCTTATTAAATTTTTGTTTTGTTTTTTAATATTATTATACAATTGTGAGACTATATACTAGAGGTTATAGACTCCCAAATATACCATAAATAGACCCTCATTTCTAGTAGACATCCTATAGCGTAAGGGGAGGGGTGCTCGCGGTCATGTGACTAGCCGGTCTGACCACCCTATTAGAGGTGATTTAGGATTGGAGGTTATATAAATCAAGAAATATATATAAAAACCCAATGAATTAAAATAAGTTATAAATTATTTAGAGACATTGAAAAAATAACATTATAAATAATAAATATACATGATCATTAAAAATATTTTTGAAAGAAATATTTTATAAAACCATGTGTAAATAATTTATTTTTATAATCAATTGAAACATTGATGAATTTAATCATTTAAAATAACCAATGTGGTGTAATTATAATTTCAATAAGAAGAAAAAAAATAGTGTTCAAATAACTTTTTTAACATTATTGAAAAAGTTGAAGTATCAAGTCACATTCAAAAGCAGTATTTTAAAAAATGTAGTCAAAATATTAAAAAATTTGACATCTGAAAAAAATGATCCTATAATGTTCAGTAAATTTTTTATAATAAATGATGGATAAAAAGATAAAGTAAATTATATTTAATGATGTAAACCTTTTCTAATATTTTGAAATGAGATTTTTGTAAACCCCCATCATAAAAAAAGTAAAAACATAATTTTAAAATAGGATAAGGGAAATATGAAGGTCACCTGATATAATATACAATGAGGATTATTGTAATAATTAATAACACTGCTGGGAAAAGAAGGAGGGGAAACCATCATTATAGAGGATCAGAATTATTCTTAACAATGTTATAATTTTGAAAATAAAATTTTTCCAAAGTAAAATATATGAATAAAAATGTAATTTTCCACTGTAAAAAACAATAAATAACAGTAAAAATAATATTAATGTGTAATAAACCAATCATGTAATAAAAAAGGTCAAGAATAGTCATTTCATCTCTATAATGTTAGTTTGGATAACAGAAACCCCTATGGTAATGGTATCATAAGTATCAAAATAATATAAGGGGGAGTTTCCATTAAATAAGCATTAAAATAACATATGATGAAATATATTTATTATAATCAATGTTAATATATATTTAATACATTATAAATAAAATTTATGGTTCATAATTCGAAACATGTCTCATGAAATTTTAATTCACGATAGAGAACCCAATATAAAATTAGAAACGTTATAGTTGAAACACACTAGAAGATATAATTTCATAAAAATCATTTAACTTGGTGAATAATGAGAGGATCATGATAAAATATTTTTAAGGGTAAATAGATACACAAATAAAAATAACACATGGTTTATAATTTTAATTTTTTTCTCAATTGGTTGAATTTTGAAACAATAAAACCTTACCTTATTCCCTGCTTAGTTGATTTCACATTAACATCCTATAAAACAAACACAAAAATCATAATATTTGTCTTTATAACCTTACTCATATCATTATAATATTTAAAATTAATTTACTTTTATTCCGAACTTGAATATTGGTTTGTTATTATTTATATTCAATATCAGGTGTGAGTAATCTTGACTATTTGGAACTTGTTTCATAAAAGTTGTGTTTCTATTTATTATTATCCGAAATATCACCATTGAAACATCATAAAATTTGAAATTTTATTAATCCTTTATTATTAAATAAAATATAATTTTTTTTTGTATTTCATTTTTTGTTATTGTTCTTATTGGTGAAATTGGAAACAAAATGATAAGGTGATTTTAAATAAAAGAATGGTGTTATCTTAATTAATGATTTTATTGTATATATTATCAATAAGGAACTATAATTTAATATTTATTTATATTATTTATATCATATATAATAAATTATTATGTTCTCATAGTAATCCATGATATTATTTTATATCATTTTTCATGTAGGTGGTTTGACAGACCAAATCATGAATATACCACAAATAATTTATGATTATGATTATGAAAATGGTTTCATATTGAAAATATCATTATTATAGAATAATTAAGATATTATTAGTTAATTTAATGGGGTTTAGTCATATTTGACTAAATTGTAACAAATAAAAATGAATGTGATGAAAAATTTGAAACATAACTTCATAGAGGCAGGAGTCCACACAACGCTCAATTAGTGTTTTAATTTCTGGAAGAATGATAGGGGAAGAACATGGATAATTATTTTTCCATAAATAATAGTAATTATATTATATATTTAACATTTATTTTTCAATTACTCCCTTATAACTTGTGGATATAGGTGGCAGTGAAAAAAATGAAAGACGACTCTTCATGCATGACGTTGTTCAAACAGTGCATGAATAACTATTTCATTTTTATTAAAAGAAAATGGAAAAGTAAGATAATATTTAATCCCTTATAAAATTAAATTTTATTATTTAAAAATATCTATGTCATTTTATAAGAATTATAAAATTATAATTGTAAAAGTCTGAAAGAAAATAAAAAAGTTAGGAAATAAGTTCTCACATATATGTCATGGGATTTCCCTTGGAATAAACCATGAGAAATAAAGATTTTAAGAAATTATCTTAATAAAAAAGTCACAATACAAAGGTATTTTAATATATGAAATTAAAAAAAATTATTGAGGATGCATAATTTTTCTGGTGGCCTTGAATGTTTGGGTAGTGACCCCTTTTATAAGTGCCGAATGTGAAATCATTGTAAATATTAGAACATAATATTTTGAGATGAAATTTTTCACAAAAAAATAAGACACTAAATATAGATAAAAATATATTTTTCTCTATGATAAAAATTATGATAAGAAAATAATTTATTTTAAAACATTCATTAAAAATATTTTTTAGTCATTTATTCTTATAATTTTCATCTTTATAATTTTCATATCGTGATTACTTATTTTAAATGAAATAATTTATTTTTAAGGCTTGAGAATAAAATTCACTCAATTTCATAATTTATACCTAATGATTAAATAATAAAACCCATTTTATTATATAAAATATATAATATTAATAAATTTTTTTTACCATCAATGCATATATTGCATGAAATGCTATTTTTAGAAAATGGGCATTTATTTCTTAAAATTTATGTTTATGATAACAATTTCAATATATTTTAGTTACGTGATATTAATTGGTTAATTATAATAAGAATAAAAATTATGTCAATTTAAAATAAAACAAAAACATATTTTTTCCAAAAATAATATTTAATTAAATTAAAAGACAACAAAGTGGTTATATTTGGAAATTATTACTAATGTCCTTAAAAAGTTAATCATGGGTGTTTTAATTCAGAATAGATTGATTTTTATTTAATTATTAATTTTACATCATAACAAAACTTTCATAATGTAATAGTGTTTACACATTTCTAGGTCATAGTTAAATTATTATATTGTGAAAATGTTGGTAGACAAAATACTTTCACTATTCACCTCAAAATCAATTATTTTAGGAAAATCAGAAAATCACCAAATAATAATATTAATATTTTGAATTTAAAATTTAATTAACTTTTTTAAAATAAATTTAATAAATTTATAAATTTATCTTTTGAACGAAAATTCAAAATATAATGAAAATAATATTTTATTCAAAAATTGAATTCTAAATAATTATGTGTTCAGATTATTATTTCATAATAATTTACTTATTATAGAATATGAATACAGTAGTTCAGAAATTTAAATTTTATTTATTATTATACAAATTTTTTAAAATTGGTTGATATAATTTATTAATGTTTGAAATAGTTATTTTAGAAAGAAAAATACTTTTTAAATTTTAATTATATTAATTATATTTCCTATAAACATATGAAATTTCAATTTATAGTAATATATATATTTATTAGAGGTTATATTAATATTACAATCTCATAAAAATATTTATCCAATATGTAACAATTCATTTTGGATATATTTTCTGAGTAGAAAAACTGGTAAGTGAAATATTAATTTAAGGAAACTATATACATAAATTTTATGTTGTTACACTTCTATATATATTCCTAATAATTTTATTTCTAGAAAAATAGAATACACATGTGGTTTTACTTGGATAAACAAAACAAGTTAATCTAATTAAAATTAGAAAAAAAATATGTGGGAAAACCAAGGGAAATAAATTGCACTAATTTGATTATTATAATTTTAAGAGAGGCCACTTTATCCATTTAGAAATGTGACTATAACCACTCAATAAATCACTACCCTTACACACCATTGAGTAATACATAATTCCTATTCAAAACTGGGTGATTACTAGACCTATTATGGTGTTCTTCTTCTAAATTAAATTATGGTGAAAAAATTCCCCATGTTGGTGTAGAACTCCACCATAAAATGTCCACATTTCCAATGAGACAAAGATACTAAAAATATTCTCTTACATGTCATCACATTATAAATTTTCAACACCTCAAACACTCCTCATCATTATTTTCTTATCACAAATGACTAAAATTGCTATCTCACCATCTTATATTTTAGCAATAGAGTAAATGATTCCACACACATATCTAATTTTAAAATTGAAATGTTAAAATTAAAAAACATTATTATTTAGTTGTTAGATGGATTTTCCTTTTATTTCACCCCTTGTAACTCTCTAACAGAAACCATTGGATCTAAACTAGAGTTCCACATGACCACATGAATGCCTCACTGTACTCAAGAGGCTACCATGTAGAAGATTTGGGATAAGTCCATTAGTAGGGATACTATTCCCTTAAAATTATTCCATTGAACAATACATTAATAACAATATAAAAATTAATCATGGTAATATAGGAAAAATTAATGATGGAATAAATTTTGTATAATAAATAGATAAAACTATCCAATGGTGGTACTACAATAAAATTTTAAAATTGATGAAGGTAAATAAATAAATAAAATGTAATGTCATATGGATTCCTTCACATTCTGCTACTATCTCTAGGATTCTCTGGTCATCCATTGACCATGGTCCCCTTTCCCTTACATTGATCCTTGTACATGTAGTATTCAATCCTCTAAGGATTCCAATGTAGGGTGCGAGTAATAAAAATATTCTGGACACCTCCGATGAGTCCATGTCATGTCTGCACAAGTATAACATGTGTATTCAAGAATAATAATAAATATAAAGAAAAGAGTAATAAAAAAACAATCACATACTAAGTGGTTTTGAACTAACAAAGCCTCAAAATAACCCCTATGGATACCTTCTTCAACATTGTGCAAGAATAATGATAAAAATAACTGAAATGAAAAGAAGTAAACATAAGACTATCAATATAAACCTCGGTATCTACAATGTTTATCAATTTTTTTATAAGATACTTGGCATCATCAAGGTTCTTCTGGTAATTACCTAATAATGAATATCAAAAATATTCATCGACTGTAAAATTTCTACTTAATATCCACAAGATTCATCATGTATTGTAATGTTACATGGTATCCACAAGGATATCTGAGTTTCATCATGATGATAACTCTTTCATGATCCAAAATCATCATCATTTCACATATTACACACTCCCCCACTAAGGGAAATCATACCATGATAGTCACCTATCATGTGTAACAAAGACCAATACTTCAATGAAAAGGTAACATAAGAAGGTATAAAATGTTAATCAAAAATATCATGGTAATAATGAAAATTATAATATTTCCAAATAACAACATCTGAATCAAAAAAATTCATGGTAAATTATACTTTACTAGTTAAAATGTAAACATGGGTTATATATGGGGATTACAGTAATTCACACACCCATAAGTAATCACCTATAATTTAGGAAAAAAACACTATAACACAAGAATCGTAACAATAAATAAAATTACACGATATCCCTAAATGGTAAGGAAAATCCTATGTCAAGATAGTCAGTATCAACACCATGGCTCATCAATGTTCCATCACCTGAGTCCTGATCACACACCAATTGAAACTCCCCACTAACCAAAAAGTCCCAAGTTAATCACCATCAATGATTATAAACAATGTAATAACACTCTATACGATTTTTAGGGCCACAAAATTCATCTAAAGAACTACGTCAGGGAGAAGTACTAAATAATGATCCACGGTGTATAGTGAGATAGTATGGAACTATGATGTACCAGAATAATACTAGTATGAATATATAAAAATAACTATGTAATAGAGAATAATTTGATGAGACCACCTCAATATAGAACTAATAGTTTTGGTCATAGTGCATATTTTGTGATCCGCCACAACAAAGTGAAGGGTTCATTAATGTGAAGGGTTATATAAAATGACCTCCATGCCACAAAATGGTCCATTGTGTCATAGATATCTACCGGGCCATGGATGTCTATTATGTAATTAAAGGTTTAATAGTTTAATTTTTTTCTATAGGGCTTCAGATTTCATAGAATATTGATCAAAAAAATTATGAAGATCAAAATTTTTAGGGGAGCTTTAAATACCCATTAGTTGAAAAAAAACCAACATTAAATCCCTCTTAAAAACTAGAATGTCCTCCCATAATCAAATTTATAACAACCTATTAAAATTTATAACACCTAATGGAAATAGATAGTCCTTATCTTTAATGATGAGATGGATAATACTTTGTGTAATGGTCTATGGAACCACAAGATATATTTCCAAAAAATAACTCTACAGTTATTGATATAGGTTAATCACTATCACTATGGAACATACCTTACCAATATCGTGTGGCCTCAACTCCACTTCACAGCTAGGGTACAACCACCTCTATGGTAGTGTGGTTCAATCTGATATGGAAAGAAAAGTCACCAAATATGAATTTATTCCACCAAAGGATTTTATTTGACTTAAATCCATTACCCAAACATTGATCAACATAGAAACTCCAGGATATTCGAATTTACAATATCCCCATCTGAAGAATTTTAATCCCCAATAACTGTCCCTATAATTCATTCACAACTAAACTAGTCTAGAGATTTTGAATTTCATTCTCACAATCTTTATTCATATCTTGGATCATCCTATATCACCAAATGATAATGATAACTGGTAACATCATTCTTTCATTTACTTTATCACTACATTTTATAATGTACCGTGATCTCTCTATGAATGATGAATCTAGGTACATCTTGAAATACAATGAAATAAATACATGCATATGATCAATCATTTACCTCTATAGCTATGATACATAAAATATGTCCTAACAAAAATTGTGGTGAGAAGCAATATCCATATGATATGCCAAATTTCCTACCGACACAATGATCAAGGAATGTTCAACATTGAATAAGGACAACTTCACTTTCATCCTTATTCACTAGTACCTAAAATAAGGATTCAATCACCTGAAGCATAATCATGAATATCAAACTCCAATGGTCTCCTCCACTTTTCAGCATAGGATCTATACATGATCTAAAATGTGAAAAAAACATACAAATCAATTATTTTCTCTAAAAGGTCCCCTAAACCATAAATTTACACACACATAATTACTCACCATATTCATGCAACTAGAATTGTGAATGTAATTTCCTTAAATAATGATCCTAAAAAATCACATCCAAATAAAAACATTGTAACTTATATTTTATATTAACTCAACCAATGCATGGTGTTTATACAATGATCCAATAAAGCATATAACATAATATCTAATCATATCATGTAGTTTGTGAATCATTCACTCTAGTTTTTTATTTCTTTGAGGGTGGGACATTATGCTCAATCTTAGCTATGCCCCTAGGGATTTATTAAAATCATTCTAAAATGGAATCATGAAACATAATTCCCTGTCATAGAAGTTTCTTAAATAAACTAAATGTAATCATAATATCTTTTTGATGAATATCTTCCAAATAAAATATAAATAGTATGTATCTCAAATTGGTAAAAAGTGACCAACCATCATCATCCAATAGATAATCACACAAAGCGCATCACAATTCCCCATGGTGTTTAGTAACCCCCAAAAAATAACATCATGAATTCCTCTATCTTTCAAATGGTAAAACATAATTGACTGGAGAAACCCATAAGGAAATAGGTGAATGACCATTTCCCTATATTAGGCAAGGGATCAATACACAATAACAAGTGATGTCTCTCTTCATCCCTCGCTATAAGAACTGTTAACTATTGTAATGGTATATCTTTAATTAACTAGGATGTACTATCCATATTGAGGTATATAATTCTCTCATAATATCTGGTTTGATAGAAGTAGTTATTACTCTTCTTCCACGAATAAGGTTCAATTATTCATCACTCAATGACCACAAGGGTATTGTGTCTTCTGCAACTAGTTGTTCACGCATCAAAACACACTCTAGATCTATGTCTAGTTTTAACATTACCTGTTTTACCAGAGAAGGATCGGCCATGAAAAAAGAATAATTCATTAATCTTGGATACTAATATGTATACATACTCTTATTAGTGAACAATGTAAATGGGCTTCACTTGTCTTATGAATTTGGCTCACCATGATCTTCGTCTACATTCATCTTATTACATAGGGAATCTCCTATGACATTACATTTCATTGGTGAATATTCCAAGTCAAATACAACATATATAGATACTGTACCCAGGGAAATTTCACTTGTTTATGAATTTTTTTCTCAATATATAATGATGGTTCTGGTGTTAATTTTACAGAAAACCATTTCTCTAAAGGGGTTGTGATGAGAAATAATTTCGATAAAGGACCACAACTAACAGATCAAATTAATGAGTGGGCTAGTTCTATATTGGGGATGCATCTATCAATAAACATAATGTATTTATTTCTCTCTATATCACTCTCCCTAAATCATTGTATCTGTACCACTAATAAACCAATTCATAATATGATGTACTCTTCTTGTTAAATCCCTTCTCCTCTACGTAATTTAACTGCACCTTATGCTATCCATCTTAGCTTTCTCAACATGATAAGGGGTGTCAAATTGTTTTCTTATCCCCATAACATATATATGGAAAAAACAATTATTTATTAGGATTATGTCCAGTTATTTTTTCTTGAATGATATCCTAAAATAGATTTACAATTGGAGAAAAATTCAAGTGGACATACAATAATCCTACTAAAAAAGGACTGTATGACTTTATTGTCGTTGTCATCCCAAGTTAACTAATTTTATAAAAAATCTACCTTATCCATATTCTTAGTCTCTGGTCATCACATATCTTCATCCATTTATCAATGTGATAGACTCCCATATCAAATATAAATCAATGTATGCTCCAAACTGGTTTCCCACTCCATGCTGAGAATCACATAGAATCTTTCCATCTCCATAATCATGAAGTATAATTGATTTCCATAGCCATAAATAACTAAATGACTGGTTAGTAATTGTTAATGATAGTCTAGTTCAATGATAAATAGTTCATAAAGTGAATTTAACTGTGAATATTACTTTATTGGTAACTCAAGTACAACAACAACTTGTGCAGAAATGAGAAATTAGGGAGCACCTGTATCAATCAAGGACGTAGATAATGAATAGGTGAACAAAACCATACTAGAAATAGTTGATGGTAACTCGAAAAAATATAATGTATTCTAATCAACTATTTACACATGTCGATGCACATTTCAATGACTCTATACTTGAGATTCATGACCACTCTAATTTTTCTACCGAGTCAACTTCAAATGACACCATCTAGATCAATTGGTCATAAATAGTGTCCATCCCATCCATTTCCAAAACCTCAAATATCTAGACAATTATTTTTAAATATTCCCCATTTTTCACAATATCATAACTTCGTTTCAGTTATACGGTTAACATAAAATTATTCCCAGCCTCCTTATATTGGAAGTATTGTAAACCCCCTTCTTTCACAAATGGTGTCAATGGGCCCATTTTCTATCCTGGCATACCAACATTTCTCTAAAACAAAACCTTAGACTCAATATTCTTTATTTTTTAAGTATCAATGTAATTTTCCTTGGTATCTATAAGAATAACTACAACTCTTACCTCCACCATACACTCCATGTTCATATGGTACTTTTATAGAAATTTTTTTATAATTTTAGGTCAGAATACACTATCATCTAGCATAACCAAATCAACATCAGTTATTTTTCACAATCCATACCCATAATACACAAAAATAATTCTTCAAATTAGTATTCCTTCAATTTATTCCTACTACTTCAATCCTAAAATATATCATGCTTCAATACACCCAACCACTGATTGGTGGTTCCCTATAGCATGATCTCTACTAGTTTTACACTTTTATCATCCATGGTCTCTACCAAGTCAAAAATAGTCATCACTATACGAATCCAATCCTTATCAACATGAGGGCCTCTTAATACTTGGAATAGTTTATGATGTCGGAGATTAAATTTGCAGGTATAGTCACCCATAGTCCTATTGACTCCCAAACCATGGATGGGAACTGGGTTGAAAACTCTTGGCTGAAGTGATCCTTCTACTTGACATGCTAGAGAGACTGTGTGACAATTCCCTAGAACACACTCTTCCATAAAATGTGGTCCCATTTTTCAGTAATTTGGTGGAATATTATGTAATATGAATGTAAAAATTATGACAAAATCCCTTATATCATAACTAATATAAGGGCTCAATGAATTGTTTCCCTAGGAGTCTACCCATATCCCAATATACCCCATTGATAACACAAACCAATGGTCTTTGTCAAAATACATTAGTCATAGATATATATATATACAAAATATAATTGTGTTCACATATCAAAAAATTATTTCCAATAGTGATATTTAATAGAAGTACTATAAATAGATATGTCACAAAATCATTCATACATTCCTATCATGAGTAGATATAACTCATCAAGGAATTAAATTTATGAACTAACATGATGAAAAAAATGTATATATTTGGTATTTAATCCTATGATCCAAATCATGATGCATGCAAGAACCAAGAATCTCATAAAAATTATAATGAACATTTAATCACTGTTAACTAAGATCTATACTACCCATGTTATATCAAAGCTCACTGAAACATCAATAACGAAGTCCCACATAACTATCTCATTTAAACCATGTCTCAGGTTATTCAAAAAATAAATTTAATAAACTACACTAATATCATTTTGTAACACCTCGATCAAAACTAATGGCTTTGAATTGGTTCCCCACATGACACTATGTGTGCCTATTCATATTCAAGAGGATTTTAGAGAGTGGTGATGGTATAAGTTTATAATTGAAGATAATATTCCCTCATTATAATATCACAATACAATACAATAAATAAAAATATAATAAATTATCATACTAACATGTGGATACAAAACTATGTAAGACATGTCCTATAATAAATAGATAACATACTTATATGATGAAAAAAAATCCAATGTAAAAATTTTTATATGATAAAAAAAATTAAAACAACTAGTCCTCTTGATTATCCCATTCCACTAGCATATTCATGATCCTCTTCTTAGCCATCTAGTATGAGCCTAATTCCTTTAGTCAGATCCTTATAAGTGCAGTCTGCATGTGCACCAGGATTCTTGTTTAGCTTGTGTGTAATAAAATGTTGGATTACACCACCAATTCAACCTTTTAAAATGGTAGGATTTATAAAAGATACATTCTTTGATAATAATAAATTTAATGGTGAAGATAACAAACACACAATGACATACCAATTGGTTAGGCTCCAGAAAAATGATCACAAACTTCCGACAATATTTACTTCTACTCCATGGTAAAATGAGGATCAAAGATGATAGATATGATAAATATTATCCACAACATTGTAGAATACAAGTTGATATCCACTAGGTACATCGATTTTATAACATTATACTTAGTATGGACAATTTTTATTGAGTATTCACAAGTTAATCAATATCCACAAGGTGATTCAAATTACTATTGATCATCAATGCTATCTAGATCCTTATTTTCATCTTTACAAATCATGAAAAAACCCCCTCCATGAAAAATAAAACAATCACAGTAAATAATTGAATGTAACAAATACCAAACACTTAAAGGCAAGGTAACAAAATAACGTCCCAGACTGGGATTCCACTCAACATTTCCCCAAGACCTGTTGTCCACACGACCTCAAGTGTATCTCCCTGAATTCTAGAGTCTTATCATAAATAGTGAGGTCCTGGTGTGTTTCATTGGGGATACTATGACCACATCATTAGAGTGTAACATATCAAAATACCAATAACAATCAATAGTAGTAGAATGTATAACATTTCGATAATAGATATATATTGATGGAATATAGACCAAGCCTCAAAATAAGTTCATATTCAATAGATCATGATACATTTCATGTTTCAAAAAGACTTTAAAAATAGTATTTGAGTTGTAAAATACAATGCATGTTACAAAATATCTAAAATAAAAATATTACTATCTTCAGATTGGATCATGATCCTTTGATCGGTCCCACGATCCAAAAATCCTATACATGGAACAAAATGAAGCATCGATTTTGGTAACATTTTGTAGTGCCTACCAGCATCCAAAAAATCTATCTGGGTACCAAATTAAAGCATGAACATGGTGTGAGATAATAACATTAGGTAAACACCCAATGATATAAAAAAAATCGTTTTCTAGAATTATAATAATCTACCGAAGAGTGAAATGTAGAAATGGTAACAAATATTAAGCAGGTAATTTCCCATGGAACAAGTCAGGTGACACTATATAACAACAAAATGATCTTTATAAAAGTAGTTCCATCCCATATAATAAGGTATCTACAAAAACCTGAAATCCATCATGGACTAATAATACATCTACACATATCATGTCAACCATGGTCCCATAATGGACTAATAATACATCTACACATATCATGTCAACCATGGTCTTACCATATAACCAAAAATGCCATATCAACCCTGGCCATGTCGTATAACCAAAAATATCACTATTTACCATGGTTGTGCTATATAAAAAACTCCCAAACCACGAAGGGTAAAATCCGAGGTATAAATGGTCAAGTCATTCTCATCGATTATGAGGTGTATCTCATTGGAAACTGAATAACAACATTGGTGGAGTCCAACGATCATCCCAATTGAGAACGTCTGATGCATGTCAACCATGTGAGATCCAAGTGTGCATAAATCCCCTTAGAATCCAATGAAATCTGGATCTGAGTGGAATACAAGTCCATGGAATCTTCTATAGTAAAGATGATTTGTGATTGAAGTGACCATGGAATCAAAATGGAATCAATTCCACAGGATTACCATCCAAGGAATCCACTAACATTTCAATTCAATATTCATTGCATTCAACATTTCTCAATCAAATTAAATCATTGTTTATACAAACTCATATAGAAATTCATAAACAATCACATTTTATGAGTTTACCAACTTATTTATATTATTGACAACAATGAAATTTATGAGATTCCATTTCCATATAAATCCTTTGCTGAAAAAATCAACATGTGATGGAGGAAACCCTTCACTTTTTTGACTAATTAGATTACCTGTAATTATAATTCGGAAACCTATATCTAGTAAATCATAAGAACACACCCCATTGGCGTTCTGACCAGCATAGGCATAAGTTGTTTTCATGGAACATCACAATGGGTGGCCTTGGTTGGGGAAACAACCACAAAATCATCAAAATGGAACCTAAGGGAGTCCCATAAATGTTGAATTCCATTTAATTGAAATTATCATTTCAATTATGGGGCCATTATGGAATGTATGATATGTGGAAACATGTATTCTAACTCTACAAATCATCAAATCAAAGGGGGAAATTATAGTCCACCTACATTAGCATGGTAGTAGTCTACTAATGTAGTTTCAACTCGTGATTGTGCTCAAATAAGAAGAAAAATAATTAATGTAACAATAAACTAAAATCATGAATATTTACTTATTGCTAAATTGTTTATATGATACTACGATAAAGGTTAATGACACCAAAGGAATTGAGTAATCTCCTATGTCGAGCCAATGAGATTGATAGTGCTCGATTCTTGTATCATATAAAGGAGAGAGATGAAATCATACTTTAGTACATCAAATGATCTCTCAATGGATAAGGGTATTCAAATGATGAACAACAGGAAAACTATTTTGAAATAATAGAATAATTGGGGATATTTTGGTAATTTAATAATAGTTCATGGGATTCACTATTTGTCAACACAGTTTTCCAAACTATGTTCCAACCATGTACCCTTTATTGTAGGACAGGGAACCCCACATGATTTTCATGCACGAAATAACTTACCATGCACAAATCATGACTTATGACACTATAAATAACTATAGACATGTCTTCATGGCCATGCACCACAATAAGCATGTTTATTCAAACCATACAAAATATTGGATCCCATTTCCATCCTCACACTGTTTTATGTAATAGTGAGTCTTATCCGTATTGTTTCTACAAACTGTGCACCATGCATTTTCACCACAAAAGCTGGGTTTTGGAAACCAAACAAGACATGGAATCCTCCGAAACACACATGAAAATATTGTGTACACACATTATCCAAAGTTATTCATTTAATCCAAAATAAAATGGATTTATGTCTTCTGTGAGAGCACAATTTCCTACAATATTCCATAATTAACTAAATACATTCTTAAATTTTACACTTAAGGGTTGTCAATATTTTTCTATGAAAAAACCTTGACAAAGTCCATATATATCTACCTACATCCCGAAATAAATATCATATAAATGGATTTACTTCCATAGTACACATACTAGACGGACTGACTAGCCTCTTAGAACCTTTATTCTCCTATAAATTATATGAATTATATGCTTCTAATTGGAAGTTTCTATATGTTACTATTCCTCCAAAACATGAAAATCATGATATGGTTCTAAATGATAATGGAATTGATGATATACATAGGGGACTTCAAGCATAGATTATAACTCTACCATTAATTTATTAATAGTATACCATCCAAACTATACCAAAAATCTAAAATTTCTTAACATATCATGATGAAAGATTACACTATCCCCAAATATAACTGTATCCCAATGTAGGTGACCCATGTAAAAAGACATGATACCCAGCCTCTAACTCCTGAGGTTACATGTGGAGATCAACATAAATTTTTTTGGAGATTATGCAGTCATTATCCCCTTGTATATTAATTATTCCTACACAAATGTATCTCGCACAATATTTGGTCTTAGTAAGGTTGTCTCACCATCTTTTAACCAGCATAGTGGAAATCAGTATGGACTTCCATAAAAATCCACCTATGGTTCCATCTACATAATCTCCTAAAAACTATTATTATAGGATAAATCCATCATGGCTATATGAATATCCAATGATCCCCATAAATATTGGAGTCTTGATCACATCATTTACTCATGAACTTGTATCATTTCCTATAAATAGAATTCATTATAAAGGTTGTACATTGTTCATAGAAGTACCATAATACCCATTTCCTATTGAAACCACTTTCAGAAACAAGAAATAAACTAGTAATCAATATCTAAAATGATACTGTGTGAGACCTCAAGAAGGAAAACTATCTCATAGATATATAACCACTAAAACTCATCCTCAATGAATTTTTCCATGATCGAAATGAAATTTTCATCGTTATTGATACAATTAGAAACAACCCACACAACATCACTACCTTTGGGTTACCTCAGTAAACCAGTCTCAAAATCCATCTTGACCTCATTAGATTTCAACTCAGAAATATATAACTGCGTTAAAAGGCAGGTGGCTCACTGATGTTCCACCATCACTTATTAGTGTATAAAACACATCATTACAAAACAATCTACATCTTGTTTCATACTCGGCCAAAAGTTTTGATTAAGTAAGTCGATGTATATCTTGGTAACTCTATGAAATACTTCCAAAATATATTAATTAATTATTACATCATCTCTCTCACAAATTTCCACTAGAACCCAAATGTAAACATGTATTTTCATGATCTCATCGTTACATATAGTCTCTTAAGTGGTGGTTCCTCACCTTCCACAATCTCTCATAGGACTAGTCACATCGAATATGGTATCATGATCCTCCTCACCCTATATATTTGGATAGAGGTCATATATACTGATGGATTCTATTTTTATACCTCTCTATCCTTCACCTATAAGTAATTCTCAAAAAAAATCAACAATATTATACTTTCTATTGTGCTCCTAAATTTACTATATCTCAGCCCTTTTGCTCAATGCATCAGCCACTTCTTTGCCTTTATGAAACATATAGGAAATCTCGAATTCCAAATACTCAAGGCACTCAACCCATGTTTACTACCTTATAATCATATCACACATTGTAAATATTTACTTGAGGATTACATGTTCTGTGTACACACCAAAATTATCTCTAAAGGAGTAATGTATACAATAGAATAGAGCACGAACTACTATAGCTAAATCAATATCATGCATTGGGAAATTATTCTAGAGTGGCCTTAACTATTGAGACCCATACACCGTGATTTTATCTCCTAAAATTATAATATCTTCAAGATCAATACAATATGAATCATAGTAAACATTGAATCTCCTTACATACTTCTATAGTATTAGGACTACTACTGAAGAAAATCTCCCATTAATTTATAAAAATGATATCTCACTGTTATCTGACAATAAAAACATCACATTCATCATACTTCATCCAAAAAATGGCACCACGAAGCATGAGATGTCCTATATGAAATGAATATAATATTGAGATAGTCTTAAGAAACAATTTATATCTATGATGCTCTTGGGTTTCTCACAAGAAACAACAGCTTCTACCATATATTTATCTACTGATACATTTTTCTCCAAAATAATGTTACCCAATAAGAAATAATTTCCATCCATAAGATTCTCATTGTGAGAATGTAATATAATTGATGTTCTATCATTTATTCAAAATGATATCATTATAATAGGCATGGTTGTGTCCATTTTGACATTATAACAAGAAATTTTCCCTAAAAACATCCATAGAAAAAATCTAGATGGGGATTGAAATCTCAATTCATCAGCACATGAAGACAGTTGGTGCATTAGTGAGATAGAATGGCATAACCATATAGTCCTATAGAATGGAACTTCTATTAAAATTTGTACAAATTATGCATTTATTTTTAACATATACCTACTGATATCTTAACCTAAAATAATTTTTTGAGAACACATTAACTCCACAAAGCGGGTCAAATAGGCCATTTATATGTGCAATGGGATAGTGGCTCATAACCCAGACCAAGATCAATTTATATAACCCAAACATAGACAAAGAGTACAATACAGATTTTTAAAAAATGGATTGGTGATCCCCTAGGAGAATTAATGTGTTGAATATAAATCTATGCCTCTATTAAAACTGAATACCCTTTGATCTCCTACAACTCTATTATAGTTTTCACGCTAGAAAAAATGGATACCATTGCAGCTCTTAAAATTAGCATGATAGAGAACTCAACCCCTCTCTCTAGAGGTAAACTAGTAAATAAATCCTGGATGAAATCCCATAAAATATCACCCACTAGAGAAAATACCACTTGAATAGCTCCAAAATCCATTAAACACAAATTAGATATCAGGGTCGTCATCCCACCCAGACCATGATGTTTTGGTCCATCTTTTCTCTCCAAGACATCCCATTCACCCTTTTTAGTGAAAATTGTCACTCATGTGATGTGAATGTCACCATCCAAAAATAGAAATAAATTCATTCTTTATAATATACTAGTCAATCCATTATGATTATGATGTCATACCTTGTAATCCGAAGTAAAAAAAGGATTCAATATGAAGTGAAACACATCGACCTGATGGGGTAATCCATCCACTTACTTACATCCTCTATTATGATCCCCATCTATGTTTCTTATTTCATAATTATATAAAAATAGTATAATATACCCATGTATTTTCCCAATAATCATATATGTGACACACCTATTTCAAAAATAATAGATACAAGAGTTGAGTCTATTAAAACAATACCTTTCACCATTGGTAGTCGAGTTCTCCAATCCATTGGGGGTAGGCTGTACAAAATATATATGGCCTCAACCATGTCCATTTGACACAAAATAACATCCAAGAGTCAGTCCATTCTGTTATCTCAGTGTGACTGCTGTCTAGCATCCTTGCCAATGACTACCACCACATCATCCTAATTAACTATAACTGCACTAGCCCCTGCATGACGTGGAGCGTTGAAAAAAACTCATGTGATGGGTGTTAGAGCTGACACCCTAGCACTAACTAAAAGATGGGTGGTCCTATAGAAACGTTGCACGTGGACTATAATTATACAAGCATGGAACTCAGCTAGGTTGTTATCAAAATAATTCCTTATCTTACAATTTTTTCCAAAATAATAAAAATAACAAAGCTACCAGTACTCAAAACCTGACTGGTACTCATCTCATTGGAATCCCCATAATTAAAATTCAATTAAAAATATGACAATATACTAGGTCAAGATAATGTTTTGCGCTACTTTGCATCCCCAAATTTTCGTTTAGTTATTCTTTGTAATTGGTGCCTTATTTTCAAGAATAGTAAAAATCATCAATCTGAACATGTTTAGTTGAGATTAAACTACATATAAGAGACCTCCTTTCAAACTTGTATCCCTCAAAAACTAATCAGTATGGTATGTCAGTGATGACTTTTTCAGCTATATGAAACATTCCAAGTACTCTATAACATTCTTTGCGTGCTAATCTAGAAACATGAACTCATTAGATCACTCTACCCCTAGAGTCTCTGGTAAATTTATTCATAGAATATTTTCTAAATATCTAAGAAAACCATATTACATAGCATATTATTTTAGTTCATAAAATTCCACAAGAACTTTTTTCTCCATGTAGCATTCACATAGTCATCCTCACACTCCTCTCCAAGTGTGTATCCATATGATTGAAGACTGCTAACTTAGTCTCAATCCACATCTCATTATAATGTAGATCATCATCCCCTAAAAACATGTGAGTATTCTACTGCTAAAAGACACACATCAGTTCATCCTTGACAAGGCATGTTGTACTATACCTGGAAAAGCCTGTATGAAGTTATAAAACTATAAGGCCCCAGACTTAAACCTTACTTAATATTAAGTTATTACAAGATTACACATTGAGGATCTTTTCGGGTTTAGAGTTTTAGAGAATTAGATCATAAAACTTTCATTACATTCCACATATAAACAAATTGGTTACATAAAGATAGTATTCTTCATTCCCATCAATGGAAAGATATTTAAAATAAAACATGGATTCTTTCTTGACACATCATTGACTCTATCATCTTATCATGTACCTTTCCCGTGACCTGTGAAAAACATTTCAAAAACATGGGATGAGCATAAAAATTCAGTATGGGTTATAAAAATAATATGGAAAGGAAACATGAGTTCATATATACATAAGAATGAAATCATACTTTACCCATAAAACATAGTCACTTTAACATACCTCATAAAATCATGAATATATCATAGAAATCATAAGACATAAAGGTAACATGAGGCATTCATAACATTCTTACGTAGGGAGTAACCCTCTTGGTTACGTTTGGAATACCCATCACAGTATATTCCCTAAATCTCTTCGGAGAAACCTTAATGTTTCACTCCTTCGCGTTACCCAATGAATTGGAGAGCTATATCGGGCTCACCCGCCCTTAGTTTATCACGGAACCACCTGTCTTCATAATAATGCCCAAGAACCATAACATAATCGTATCACATAAAACATGCATAAAGGAAACATAACATTTCCACATTTCAATCACAAGATATCAATACAACACAAAAAACATTGTGAAAACCATTTTCAATAGAAAAATAAAAGAAAAGTAAAACATGGTATTTATTTTTCTTTTAAAAAGAAGGTATGGCTTGTAGAGGAAGCCGAAACTCAAATAACGGTCACGACGGCGGAGAAGTCATTGTCGTCGCATACGTACGACAAAAACATTCCCTTTTTTAGTTTAGTAATTGATTCATATAAAAAAGATTCATTTTGAATAAACGTAAAAGTCACAGGGGTTTATACACCGTATAAAAGAAAGTTGTGTATAAAATAAAATATGCCTCAATGAAAAGAGATTGAGACGAAGTCCTATACCTCGTATCCGACTTGACCCAACCGTTCATTAATCTCCTGAATAATAAACTTGAGTTAATCTACACTTGCTTATGAACCCTTTTCATGTTCATTATTCCTTTTATACCATGTTATGAACATCATGTAATCATTTAAGTTAATAATGTTGATTTTGTCGGTTTTTGGTTCTTAAGTCAAAAATAGACTTCTTACACTTACATGTTGTTAATTTGGTCAAAGGTTCGTTATATCCAGAATGATATTAATTTTTTGGATAAAATATATATCATATATATTCATCATATACATGTATTTATAATATTACATCACATTCATAGGTACGAAATGAAATGCACCGTTCATGGAGACGGTAAGCCGTACGTACGCATGAATGCTACTTCCATTTCTATTTCGTATTTTCTGGAATGGAATCATAA
Source organism: Viscum album (assembly GCA_963277665.1). Classification (NCBI taxonomy): domain Eukaryota; kingdom Viridiplantae; phylum Streptophyta; class Magnoliopsida; order Santalales; family Viscaceae; genus Viscum; species Viscum album. The sequence continues at coordinate 901,607,708 of OY728165.1, read as the reverse complement.
TGATATAAGAGTATATTATAATTCCAGTATAATAACATATATAATATCCTTAATTTAATCCTTTACACATCCCACATATGGTATTAACGAATCAAATCACTTTCAGGGGGCGGTAGTCTGCACTTCCTAAAATGAAGATATCGTGTTTACCAATAATGGGAACCATAAAGGTATGCCCAAAATGAAAAAAACGGAAGCTTAAGGAAAACATAAACATATTATATATCATATATAAAAATAGTGACATCATAATGGCCACCTTTTATGGTGTTAAATGAGTATTTAACAATCATCGTTTCGGGAGGCATAATTTTGCCATCCACGGAAACCGTATGTTCTTTAACCATTTGATGTAGTTGTGTGAGAGTGTAGCTCAAATAAATCATATAAAAACATCCTAGTATATTTAAGATACTGGTGTTGTTACAAAAGAAGTAAATAAAAAGAGTTTAGGGGGTTGGAGAAACAAAATAATACAAATGAACATGAGAGAATGAATTACCTTTAAAAGTGTAACTCCTTTTGATTTGAGCCTAAAGGCTTCCTTTGAAAGGATTCTTCCCAAAGGGAATCCTCTAGGATGAGGAGAGGGATGTGGAGAGAGTACATGGGCAGGGTTTGGCCTATCCAAAGGCATGAGGAGTGTGTGAAATGAGGTAGAGGTGGGGGCCTTTTATAAGAGGAGAGGAGGGGCACTTGTGGAAAGTAAAAAAATATTACTTTATTTGAAAATGTGTTTCGGTTTTAAAAGGTAAAAAATTGATATAATTCGTGGATAAGGTGATAAGGGTTTGAAATAAGCTCATCCAATTGGTTTTGGACATGTTTAGTTCATATATTTTACATTATCTTTCCATTTTATTTAAATCGTCAAATAATGATGTTATCGCTGCATCATTATTATGTCATAAATAATTTAATTTATTTAATGTCTAAAAATTATAAAAAAACACTATGATGTAGGAAATATTTTTAGCTTTACAATGATTATTTATAATCAAAAATCTGATCTTTATAACCCCATGTAAAAATTCTTTTCGTAAAACATATTATGTTTGTGACATTTTTACTTTTACATTAAATAAAAAGTTGTTTATGTCATTTCCCTACCAAAGTGGATCCATGGGGTCCCCAAGTTGACCCATGGCTTGTCTTGGTCGGCCATGACACAACCAATGAGGGTAGGACAGGTTTCAAGCTCATCTTATTTTATTAAAGAATTATTTTTATCTTAAACTACACTAATTACCACTAATCGCGATTAAGAACTTAATAAGTTACTATTCACCAAAAATTATTATAATCTCATTGAACCACATTTTACTTCTTAACGACAACCATGTATGTCGGATTTTTGAAATTCAAAACACAATGATGGAAAAATTTCATTTAAACGGAAAATCAGTCTTTATAAGTACCACTTAGTGGTTTCACTATTCATTAAAAATTGATGTTTTTCAGAAAATTACCAAAAATTTACCCTAAGCTATATTTGATATTACGAATTCAAAAATGAAGTCTATTTTACAAAATTAAAAACATATAAGTCACATTAATTAATTTAATAATTAATTCCCACTGTCATAGCAAATAACGTGTTTTTATGAAACAATAAGTATCAAAAGATTGACACTAGTTTAAGTCCAATTTCAAAGTGAAATTGATTCCAATGACCACCATTGGATTAAATGGTAAAAATATATCCAGATTACACATTAAGAGATATTCAAAAGATAATATAATCATATAAATAAATTAGATTTAGAAGAGGTTTTGAATTAAAATACAACATTTTTCACTATTCATTAAAAAATGAACTTTATCCAAAAAATACCAAAAATTCACCCAAAGTAAATTTTGATGTCCCAATCATAAAGAATAAGTTTATTTTGACAAACATAGTTTATAAAATTGTCAAAAAATAGATTTAAAAAGGTTTTTCCATCATAAGGCAGTAAAACAATCTTTTAAGAATATTAGTGTATTCCATGCTTAAGATTGGATTTATTTTCATTTTAAGCCTCTAAAACACTATCTTAATCATTAATAGACATAGATAAAAATATATATTATTCATTAATTACTTGGGATGTTACATCCTTCCCCCCTTTAGAAAATTGCGTCCCCGCAATTTATTTAATTATCGAATAAATGGGGGTACTTATCCCTCATTGCATCTTCAGATTCCCATGTTGCCTCTTCAATCATGTGGTTTTTCCACAAAACCTTTACCTAGTGAATCACTTTATTCCGTAACACTTGCTCCCTATGGTCAATAATTTGGACCGGTTGTTCCTCATAAGATAGGTTCTCTTCCAGCTGAACTACCTCTAGACTCAAAAAATGAGATGGATCTGGCATATACTTTCTCAACATCGAAACGTGAAAAACATTGTGTACCTGAGATAAACTCGGAGGTAAAGCCACTCGGTATGCAACTGATCCAACTCTCTCTAGAATTTCATATGGTCCAACAAACCTTGGACTCAGCTTTCCTTTCTTACCAAATCGCGTCACACTTTTCCAAGGAGAAACCTTGAGAAAAACATGATCACCTACCTCGAAAGATAGATCCTTCCTCCGGTTATCCACATAACTCTTCTGCCTACTCTGAGCTGTTCTAATGTGTTTCTGAATCAGCTGAACTTTTTCTGCCATCTCTCCTACCAATTCTTGTCCCATCAACTTCCTTTCACCCACTTTATCACAGAAAGCTGGAGTTCGACACCGCTTCCCATATAATGCCTGAAATGGTGCCATCTGTATACTGGAATGAAAACTGTTATTATATGAAAATTTAACCAAAGAAAGATGTTGGTACCAACTTCCCTGATAATTCATATAACAAGCTCATAGCATATCCTCCAATGTTTGAATTTTTCGTTCTGACTGCCCATCTGATTGAGGATGAAAAGATGTACTAAAATTTAATTCAGTACCCAGCGACTTCTGAAGGCCTTTCCAAAAGTTAGAAGTAAACCTTGGATCACGATCCGATACAATGGAGAGAGGAAATCCATGTAACCTGACTATCTCTTTAAGATACAAATGGGAAAGTTGATCTAGGGAAAAAGTATCTCGTATATCAAGGAAAAGAGAAGATTTAGTCAAGCGATCAACAATAACCCAAATTGAATTATTACCTCGAGATGTCTTCGGTAATCCCACAATAAAGTCCATGGATATATTCTCCCATTTCCACTCTAGAACTGGTAAAGGCTGAAGCATCCCTTTCGGTAACTGCCGCTCTGCTTTAACCTATTGACATGTCAAACACTTCACAGTAAAATCAGCAATGTCTCTTTTCATTCCATCCCACCAGTAATACTCCCGCAGATCTCTATACATCTTAGTACTGCCCGGATGAACTGAAAACGGAGAACTATGAGCTTCACATAACAACTCTGTCTTCTACTGTGCATCACAAGGCACACACAATCTCTTCCCAAATCTCAAAACACAATCATTATCAATGTTGAATTCAGGCAACTTACCTTTCTGAACCAGCTCTACCTTTTTCTGCAACTCACTATCTTGCTTCTGTGCTTGCTTGATTCTATCTGATAGAGATGATCTCACTGATACCTGAAACAAAACAGAAGGACATCCTGCACCAACAACTTCTATGCCAAAGTTCATCAAGTCCATAACCAAAGGATCACGTTCCAAACGCAACATTTCTAATGAAGCATTACTTTTTCGACTCAAAGCATCAGCCACTTTATTTGGTTTTCCCGGATGGTAAAGAATTGTACAATCATAATCCTTGATTAATTCTAGCCATCTCCTTTGTCTCATGTTTAACTCTTTCTGAGTGAATATATTCTTTAAATTTTTGTGATCGGTATATATTTCACACTTTACTCCATTCAAATGATGCCTCTAAATTTTTAAAGCAAAAACAACAGCAGCTATTTCCAAATCATGTGTAGGGTAATTTACCTCATGAGTTTTCAACTGTCGTGAAGCATAAGCAATTACCTGATCATTCTGCATTAGGACGCAACCAAGTCCTTTCAATGAAGCATCACTTTATATAACAAACTCACCATTCTTGGAAGGTATTGCCAAAACTAGAGCATTCACCAATATTCTTTTCAATTTCTGAAAACAATCATCACATTCTTTTGTCCAGATAAACTTAACACCCTTCTGAGTTAGCTTAGTCATTAGACTAGATAACCATGAAAAATTTCTAACAAACCTTCGGTAATAGCCCGCCAAACCAAGGAAGCTACGAATCTCGGTTACATTTATGGTTCTTGGCCATTCCTCCACAACTTTTTTTTTTGCAGGATCAACAGTTATTCCATCTTTAGAAACAATGTGACCAAGGAAAAAATTTGTTGCAACCAAAACTCACACTTGATGAATTTCCCATAGAATTTATTTTCTTTTAAGGTTTGCAAGATAACCCTCAAGTGACTTTCATGCTCCTCTTTACTTTTAGAAAACGCCAAAATATCATCAATAACACAACCATCATTTTTCACCTGATTCAACTGATCCATCACTACAGTAAACTATTTAGTTCTGATTCTGACCATCTCAGGATACTGATTTGAAAGGTCATTTCCATCTGTATGCCTTCCCAGAAAAGATGTTCTGTTTCCTCTATGAAAAACCATTCTTAAAAAACATGTCTTAGATGAAGCAACATGGTAATCTTCAAATGCTATATCATTTCAAAAAAAAATTGGATAATCATTTAATAGAATTCTAACTCCTAAGTTATCTAAACCGACCTCTGATACCAACTATAAGGCCCCAGCCTTAAACCTTACTTAATCATGAGTTATTACAAGATTACACATTGAGGATCTTTTCGGGATTAGAGTTTTAGAGAATTAGATCATAAAACATGCATTACATTCCACATATAAACAAAGTGGTTATATAAATATTGTATTCTTCATTCCCATCAATGGAAACATATTTAAAATAAAACATGGATTCTTTCTTGACACATCCTTGACTCTATCATCTTATCATGTACCTTTCCCGTGACCTGTGAAAAACATTTCCAAAACTTGGGATGAGCATAAAAACTCAGTATGGGTTATAAAAAAAACATGGAAACGAAACATGAGTTCATATATACATAAGAATGAAATCATACTTTACCCATAAAACATAGGCACTTTAATATACCTAAAAAAATCATGAATAAATCATAGAAATAATAAGACATAAAGTCAACTTGAGGCATTCATAACATTCTTACGTAGGGAGTAACCCTATTGGTTACGTTTGGAATACCCATCACAGTATATTCCCTAAATCCATTCAGAAAAACCTTAACGTTTCACTCCTTCACGTTACCCAATGCATTGGAGAGCTATATCGGGCTCACCCGCCCTTAGTTTATCACAGAACCACCAGTCTTCATAATAATGCCCAAGAACCATAACATAATCGTATCACATAAAACATGCATAAAGGAAACATAAAATTTCCATATTTAAATCACAAGATATCAATACAATACACAAAACATTGTGAAAACCATTTTCAATACCAAAATAAAAGAAAAGTAAAACATGATATTTATTTTTCTTTTAAAAAGAAGGTATGGCTTGTAGAGGAAGACGAAACTCAAATAACGGTCACGACGACGGAGAAGTCATTGTCGCCGCATACGTACGACAAAAACATTCCCTTTTGTCGTTTAGTAAACGCTTCGTATAAAAAATCTTCTTTTTGAATAAATGTAAAAGTCAAAGGGGTTTATACACCGTATAAAAGAAAGTTGTGTATAAAATAAAATATGCCTCAATGAAAGGAGATTGAGACGAAGTCCCATACCTCGTATCCGACTTGACCCGACCGTTCTTTAATCTCCTGAATAATAAACATGAGTTAATCTCTACTTTCTTATGAACCTTTTTCAAGTTCATTGTTCTTTTTATACCATGTTATGAACATCATGTAATCATTTAAGTTAATATTGTTCATTTTGTCGGTATTTGGTTCTTAAGTCAAAAATAGAATTCTTACACTTACATGTTGTTAATTTGGTCAAAGGTTCGTTATATACAGAATGATATTAATTAATTGGATAACATATATATCATATATATTCATCATATACATGTATTTATAATATTACATCACATTCAGAGGTAAGAAATGAAATGCACCGTTCATGGAGACGGTAAGCCGTACGTACGTATGAACGCTACTTCCATTTCTATTTTGTATTTTCTGGAATGGAATGATAATGATATAAGAGTATATTATAATTCCAGTATAATAACATATATAATATCCTTAACTTTATCCTTTACACATCCCACATATGGTATTAACGAATCAAATCACATTCAGGGGGCGGTAGTCCACACTTCCTAAAATGAAGATATCGTGTTTACCCATAATGGGAACCATAAAGGTATGACCAAAATGAAAAAAACAGAAGCTTATGGAAAACATAAACATATTATATATCATATATAAAAATAGTGACATCATAATGGCCACCTTTGAAGTTTTTAAATGAGTATTGAACAATCATCGTTTCGGGAGGCAGAATTTCGCCATCCACGAAAACCGTATGTTCTTTAACCATTTGATGTAGTTGTGTGAGAGTGTAGCTCAAATAAATCTTATAACAACATACTAGTATATTGAAGATACTGGTGTTGTTACAAAAGAAGTAAATAAAAAGATTTTATGGGGTTGGAGAAACAAAATAAAACAAATGAACATGAGGGAATGAATTACCTTTAAAAGTGTAACTCCTTTTGATTTGAGCCTAAAGGCTTCCTTTGAAAAGATTATTCCCAATGGGAATCCTCTAGTATGAGTATAGGGATGTGGAGAGAGTAAATGGGCTGGGGTTGGCCGAGCCAAAGGCTTGAGGAGTGTGTGAAATGAGGTAGAGGTGGGGGCCTTTTATAAGAGGAGAGGAGGGGCACTTTTGGAATGTAAAGAAATATTACTTTATTTGAAAATGTTTTTCGGTTTTAAAAGGTCCCAAATTGATATAATTCGTGGATAAGGTGTTAAGGGTTCGAAATCCACTCATCCAATTGGTTTTGGACATGTTTAGTTCATTGATTTTACATTATCATTCCATTTTATTTAAATCGTCAAATAATGAGGTCATCGCTTCATCATTATTATGTCATAAATAATTTAATTTATTTAATGTCTAAAAATTATAAAAAAACTACTATGATTTAGGAAATATTTTTATCTTTCCAATGAATATTTATAATCAAATATCTGATCTTTATAACCCCATGTAAAAATTGTTTTCGTAAAACATATTATGTTTGTGTCATTTTTACTTTTACATTAAATAAAAAGTTTTTTATGTCATTTCCCAACCAAAGTGGATCCATGGGGTCCCCAAGTTGACCCATGGCTTGTATGGGTTGGACATGAAACAACCAATAAGGGTAGGACATGTGTCAATCTCATCTTATTTTATTAAAGCATTATTTTTACCTTAAACTACACTAATTACCACTAATCGCGATTAAGAACTTAATATGCTACTATTCACCAAAAATTATTATAATCTCATTGAACCAAATTTTACTTCTTAATGACAACCATGTATGTCGGATTTTTGAAATTCAAAACACAATGATGGAAAAATTTCATTTAAACGGAAAATCAGTCTTTATAAGTACCACTTAGTGGTTTCACTATTCATCAAAAATTGAAGTTTTTCAGAAAATTACCAAAAATTCACTCTAAGATATATTTGATATTACGAATTCAAAAATGAAGTCTATTTTAAAAAATTCAAAACATATATGTCACATTAAATAATTTAATAATTAATTGCCGCTGTCAGAGAAAATAGCATGTTTTTATGAAACAATAAGTATCAAAAGATTGACACTAGTTTAAGTCCAATTTCAAAGTGAAATTGATTCCAATGACCACCATTGGATTACATGGTAAAAATATATCCAGATTAGACATTAATACCAATTCAAAAGATAATCTAATCATATAAATAAATTAGATTAAGAAGAGGTTTTGAATTAAAATACAACATTTTTCACTATTCATTAAAAAATGAACATTATCGAAAAAATACCAAAAATTCACACAAAGTAAATTTTGATGTCCCAATCATAAAGAATAAGTTTATTTTGACAAACATTGTTTATAAAATTTTCAAAAGAAATATTTAAAAAGGGTTTTCCATCATAAGGTAGTAAAACAATCTTTTAAGAATATTAGTGTATTCCATGCTTAAGATTGGATTTATTTTCATTTAAGCCTCTAAAACACTATCTTAATCATTAATAGACATAGATAAAAATATCTATTATTCATTACTTACTTGGGATTTTACGAAAACACCTCACTGAACTGTGACACATCACCCATGTCCGGAACAAAATATGTCATCGTAGTAGGCATGATAGGAGGATCTATTGGTATCCCATGGAATGTTGACTTAGGATAATGGTCATCACTACACTCCTATCATACCAATGGAGTTCTTCGTGGTGTCAAAACACTATATTTTTAGCCAGACATCCCTAAAAAACAATGATATCACATTTCATAGCACAAAAGCGTTGGAGAGGTCAAAAACATCCCATAACCAGTTCTTACCCCACATATTTCTCCTACATCCAAGACTGTATAAATATTAACAACAATAAAACTATCTAGATACAATGCCTCTATCTATTTAAAAAGGTAGGTGTAGGTCAATTTATATATTTAATTTTTTAATTTTTATATTCATTTCATATCTACTCTAAATGGTTAAAGAAAATGGTTCAGAAAACTATGACCCACAATTGCCCATACTATTTATTAACTGAATATCATTTCCACCTAATCCACACCATAAATAATTTTAGTCCTCATGAATCATGGTCGATGACTCATCTTTTCACAATTGGCTTCTCATGGTGTATGATGTTTCCTATCAAATAAAATACAGGTTAGGATACCGCATGCACTCTGATTACTATACATATTTCCCAATATCCTAAAAAACTCTGTCATAACTATATGTATATCTATCTCATCACCTATCACAAAATCATGAAATTATAAAATCCTCCCAATGTGGAATAGTATAATTCATTGTGTTTTATTCCTTTAATGTTCATAAATGATGCGTCAGATGGAATACCGCCATATCATGAAATTTAAACAAAATAAAAACCACAATTGTATAAAAAATTACGTCACAATTCCATTTTATCACCCAAAGGTGTAATCAAATCAACAATAAAGGGAAGAATACAAAATATAACATTTTCAATTTGTTGAAATTTTTATTTTCCTGTACATGAGTTTGTTATGCCTATGAACAACTCAGTATCAAATTCTAAGTCCTTCCGATCCCTATTTCTTTTTTCAAAATAATATATCATAATTGAAAAAAGAGAATATAATTTGACTCTATAATTTCTGGAACCCATATACCATTCAATAGTGACCCCATACCATTTGGTCATAAGACCTCAATCAAAACTCTGCGTACATAAATGGTTGTCATCCAATATAAATGGCATAAGGTGTGACTATAATGAGACTATTATTCCATCACTAAATTTTATCATAGCGGAAAACCAATAACATTCAGTAGTAGAATAAGATATTACATTGTGAAATAGATATATTGGACAACAATTCACAATGGAATCTCATAGAAATTACATGATGATATTTGGTATGCTTCTATAAGGCTACCATTATAGTTGCACAACAATATAATATAATACAAATACCAAAATACAAAAAGGACCAAAATTATTATCTCTATATATATCCAAAAGCACGATCATGGTATCGTGGTCCCCTTCCCCATATCATGGAATTAAAATCAAGCATCAAACTATGGGTGCTGGCTTCAATCACTATATGCTTCCATAATGTATCTTTGAGTACCGAATAGTGACCTGAACATGTTGTGAGATACATTCCATATAGTTAACCAACCAAATAGCTATAAATAATACACTCTATATAACATAACAAGGTAACGTAGATTGAAATTTAAAATTGGTATGCAATATTAAATAGTGATGTACCCATGGAAAAAGTCAAGTGACACTGTATAGACCCACGAGACTCCCTAAAAACAAGTATCAAATCATATAACAAGGATAAAATAACAAAAAAAATACCCAACATGTCCTTATCATACATATATACATATCATGGCCACTATGACCTTGATGTATAACCAGATGCATCATATAATCCATATTCATACTGTAAAACAAGGAATATAACAAATTACATGGTCATGTCATATATCAAATGTTTCATACCATGAAGGGCATGATCCAATTTATATAAGTGGAATTAATCCTTTCCGAGTCACAAGAGCATAGTTAGGGACCCTCACTAATAGTATTAGTGGAGTCATAGGATCATCTAAATAGATCATGTCCAGAGCGATTCTAGCACGAAGAATCTTAGAAGGTAAAAATGAACACGGTATCGTACATACTCAAGATCCAAGGATCACACAGGTCCAGAACATATTTTACTATAAATGAAATCCATGTTATATGAAACCATGTAATCTAAATGAAATCATGATCAATGGTTTAACATCCAAGGAATCCACCACCATTCCAATTAAAATTCTTTTTCATTTAAAAATTCACAATAAAATGAAATAAATGGGTATTCGTGCTTATATATAAAATCATAAAAAAATTCAATGAGTTTACCATCTAATTTATATTATTTTTATCAAATCCATTTAATAAATGAAATATTTGTATGATTAATTTTATCGAAATAAACAATATGTGAAGGAGGAAAACCATCCCATATTCAACGATATAATTTATACATAATTATAATTATATTGTTGTAACTAATATATCATAAGAAGGCATCCCAAAGGGTATTTTACAAGAATAATCCTTCAAAGTCTATATGGCATGACCCATGGGTGGACTTGTCTTGGTAAACAACCTCCCACTCATCAGAATGTTACCGAAGGAAATCCCTAACTTGTCCAATTCCATTTAATAGAGTTATCTTTTCAATTTCTGGGTCACTACAAAATTTCTGGTGGGTAGAACAATGGAGGTTAGAAATATAAATCACCAAATAATACTAGATAAGAATATACCTCATACCATAGATTGGTAGAAGAGTTCTCATCCCATATCAACTCCAGATTTAACACATATCATATGAAAAATGAATATTGGATGATAAACCAAAAAACTAAGTCAAATTATCTATCACCTAAGTATCATAGTCGATACCAGGAATAATGTGGAATGTCACTAAAGGTATTTAGTTCTCAGCTATGTAGATACAATGAAACTGATGTCACTAAAATATTGTATCATATGATAAAGAGGGATAAAATCCTACTTTATATCTTCTACAAATTTCAAAAATTTCATGGACAAAAAATGGTTAAATAATGGGAAATGTTAGATGAAATAATAGATTAATTTGTAAAATATTTGTAATTTTATCATAATTACTAGGATGGATGGTTTGGCCACATTATTTTCCATATCATTTGCTAATTGTGGGCCCTTTCCTATTGGATGAGAACCCAGCATAGTTTTCTTCCACAGTTTAACTCACCTTGTATAAACTATGTATCATACAACTGTTAGAATCTATATTGGTGTCTGCGTGGCCATGCACCTCATATCACATGTTTTGTCTAATCGTGTGATCTATAGAATCTCTCATTCCATTCTTGTAGGGTTTGAAGTAAAAATGTGACCTACCCTGCACCATTTTTATTAACCATGTTCTAGACCCATTTAACCACAAAAGATTGGTTTCAGGCTCTGAAAAAGCTTGAGGCACCTTTAAAACACCGATGATCAAATTCGGTAATCAATTTACACCAAAATTAATTATATATACATAAAAAAATGAAATGGTACCTTGTCGAAAATAAAATTGCGTTCTTAAAAATATGAACTGTTATAGAAATACAATCTGACATAGAATAAAATTCATCAGAAATATAGTATCGTCTTATAACAACATGTGAATCACAATAAAACTATGTAAAATATATTCGAATAGTTCTCCTTGAAATAAGGGTTATATATTGAGATCAAGAAAATTAAAACACTCAAATGAAATAAACATTAATGGAGAACAAAAATCATTCCACACAAGAATTATAATATAGAAATAGGTGTATACAATCAGCAATTATTTTGGAACATCCAACCTCAATCTAGTCGATGTTAACATAAGGTTCCATCAATTTTAATTAACTAAACCATTTCCTTAACACCAACTAAAACTCCTTGCATGCAATGGGATCTCAAGTCAGTCACCATTAATCAATTTATTCAAAGGATAAGGATATATACAATTCTAGAAGGCTATATAGTGTTGGAAACTAACTTTGTTTTGGATAAATGTTGAATCAGGATCTATGGAATAGATTAATGCACCATGGAAGCATTGCTGGCATGAAAAAGTCCACCATATCATATGACAAACCACTTTTATTTTTAGAAGTGGTGGATGACTCAATCATGGCATAAGACTAATATCTTCAGCATTGACACACTATAAGCATACCACCACATTGAAAACATGATACATCAACATGGAAAGTACAATAAATGACCACCATGACACGAAAGGGTCCAATATATCATTGAATAATTTGTTGGAACCAGGTTCTTCAAAGAATGATTTGGTGTATGGTTTGTCTTTGTTGTCAATCCTCAGTGGAAGTTCCGAATGTGTTCCAGCAAAGTGATCATACAGTTCAAGCAGACAACAGTTTTGAAGGTGGCGCTGTTTCCCAGTGTTTGCCAAATTTTTGGGCCTCAAAATCGGAAAATGAAGTCATGGATTGTCTGCAAAAGGAGGTTCGCAGAAAAAGGAAGTGGTGCGCGAAATTTTAGAGGCTTGCGCGAAATAGTTATGTTAGGCGCGAAAAACAGCGGGATGCGCGAAATAGGGGATCAAGGTTTTTCGCGCAAATAGTGTTTCGAAATCAGTTCGGTGAAAAATGGCAAAGGCATGGGCTGCGCGGAAAATAAGGGTTGTGTGCGAAATACTTAAGCTGGGCGAAAGATTACGCGCCAGATGAGAGGTTTTCCGCGCCGAAGGGGATTTTGCGCGCAGTGGTCTCAGTCGCCTATAAATATGAGGTGACCCCCTTCATTCGGGTTGTTGGAAGACTTAGAGAAGATCCGAGGTCTGATGCGCGAAAAAGGATCGCGTAAAGGAGCTTGCGCGAAATATTTGGAGTTGCGCGAAAAAGGGGATTTTTGCGCGAAATATTTTTCTGCGCCAAAAGAAAATGTTGCTCGCAATAGGATGATTTTGCGCGCAAATGGTTGATGTTTCGCATATTTCTCAGTAAGGTTTGTCTGCACGTTTTGGTTATCCAGTTCAGTGGTTCTGTGCGTTCTAGTGCATCTCTTCCGGACTTCGATGCAAGCAGAGTCTCGTGCTGAGCAGAGGCAAAGACTTCAATTTAAATTTATTGAAGAGACCTTCACGTCTATAAACTGAGTGAGACTTCACCAACGGCAGTGAGCCAGGGGGAGTCAACGGGAGTGACCCGAGGGAAGCAGTGAGCTATCCCTAAACCTTATGTAAAGGCAGTGAGCCTGGGATAGAGTGTCTGTACCCGAACTTTTGTATCCGCAGCTAGTGAAGCATAGTGGATTTAGGTACGACCGAAAATCTGTCGGCGTATGCTCCTTGGACGTAGCCCTTAGTGGTGAACCAAGTAAAAATTGTTGTGTCATCTCTCTGCATGTGAATGTTTAATTGCTGATCATATCCTTCATACAGGTTTAAGAAGTTCCTGCCAACGTGGGAACAAGATCCACAACTTTAAGAAGAAAAAGTTGCCACCCTGATTCACCCCTCCCCTCTCAGGGTGTCCCGGGGTCCTTCAAGTGGTATCAGAGGGAGGTTGCTGGTCTTGAATCTGTGCTTTGTCGCCATGGAGAATGCAGCCAATGTGAGGGGAGTCCCTCTCTTTGATGGAAATAATTTTCAGATCTGGAAGAATAGGATGCGATATCATCTAAGATCTCTTGGAATGGAAGTTTTTTTTTCTATTGTGCAAGGAATACAAGTCACTGATCAAACAGGACTGGCTATGACTGACACAGACAGGAAAATTCTTGATGCAGATGCTAAAGCTCAAAATGCACTCACCGCAGCTCTATCTGATCAGATATATCTAAAGGTGATGAGTTGCACTTCAGCAAAGTCTATGTGGGATAAACTTGAAAACATTTATGAAGGAGATAGCAAGGTAAAGGAGGCAAAACTTCAGGTTTTACATAATAGGTTTGACGACCTAAAGATGCATCCCAATGAAAATGCAGATTCATTTTCTAATCGAATTACTGATGTAGTGGGAGCAATTCGAGTTCTTGGAGAAGAAATCAAAGACATTGATATCGTTAAGAAAATATTGAGAAGACTTCCTCCCATGTACAATGCAAAGGTGTCAGCCCTTGAAGAAAGAGATCTATCCAAACTTTCTCTGGATGATTTGTTAAGTAGTTTAGTGGCATATGAGATGAGAGTCAAACCTGAAGATGCCACAACTCACGTGAGCAAAGAAATGGCATTCAAAGCCATGGAAAAACTGAAAATTTTAGAAGATAGTAGTGGTGATGATGACGAAGAAAAAGAAATTCTTTCCCTCATCGCGAAGAAGCTGAAAAAGGGTAAATGTAAATTTAGAGGTAAGTTACCTCTTGCATGTTTCCGTTGTGGAAAAGTTGGGCACATTGCCTCTCAGTGCCAAAGAAAGTTGGATAATGATGAGAGCGAAGCTGAAGACATTGAAAATCCTCGGAAAAGGTTTTTCAAAAAGGGTGATTTCAAATCTGGAAAGAAAATGCAGAGGAAGAGCTTTGTCTGTGAGGAAGAAGAAGATGATATTGAATTCTGTGAGGAAGAAGAACCAGAATTTAAAACTGAAAAACATGCTTCCATGATGGCTACCACTGAAATATCAGATTCTTCAATCAATAAAGGCATAGATAATCAGAGTACTGCCCTTGATAATCCAAAGGTTCAAATTAAGGATGCTTTCTCCAAGATTGAGAGTAAATGTAAGAAATGTAATAAGTGGAAGGAAATGGTCAAAGAGTCATCAGAATATGTTGATGAACTTGAAGCTGAAATTGAACGTCTGGAAGAGTTTGTGAAAGTTCAGTCTAAAATCATTGAAAGCAATGATGAGGTATTGGATCTTAAGATAATAATTGAAGAGATGGGAAAGGTCATCAATGACCTCACCTCAAGACTGGAAGAAAAGTCCAAGACTACTGAGGGTCTTGAGGAGGAAATTGTTACTCTTAGGAGTAAACTTGAGACCGAATATTTTTCAAAAGAATCGAGGAAGAAAATACAACCTAGAAGATTCTCAGATGCTGAATTATTGGCAAGATCCAAATGTGGTTCATATGGAGTTGAAAAAATCTTGAGCGTTCAAAGACCCGCCTGCATGGGAAAGCGTGGAATTGGATGTGAATCTGAGACATCAACTGCTGGAAATAAAGAAATTCAAAAGAAAGACAAAACGAAGGTTGAACATGTTGGAACATTTTCCGAAGTGCTGAAAAATGAACCCTCAATCCAAACTAGAAGGATAACTGACAATTACCATCAAACATTTAGAAATGATAGGCAGTTCAACTACTCTCACAGGGATGAAGGTATGAGGAGAAATTCAGGTGTGAAGGCATTCCCTCACATGAAGTGTCAATTCTGTGGCTATCTGGGCCATACTATGTCATATTGCGAAGAGGCAAAGAGTTACTTTAATGAAGAAGATCTGGGAAATCAACAAAGGAGACCGATTTCATATCCTCCATCTTATAGAAGAAATATCTTCTATGGTTACTGTTTTAATTGTTTTAACTTTGGCCATAAAGCTATGTTTTGAAGGCAGCGGTATGACAAGAGAAATTCATACAACACCCAAAGACGGGACAGGGTTCATCCTCCTGATGATGTTGTTCTCACAAATAGTTTTTCTCTACTGGAAGAAGATTATGGGTATGAAGACTCAGATTATGTGGAAGAAAGTTTTAAAAGGCCAGCAGTGTCTTATGCTCAATCCAATATCTCATGGAAAGAAAAGAAGAAAATCGAGAAATCCAATCTTGCGGAAGTAGCCCTCAAAGCTACAAAGAGTAGCAGCACCTGGATTCTTGATAGTGGATGTTCTTCCCATATGACAGGAAATTCTGACCTTCTGAAGAACATTGAAAAGAAGGTTGATGGAACAGTACGGTTTGGTAATGATGGCGCTTTGAAGATTAAAGGCAGTGGGAATACTGCTCTCGCCAACGGAGAGCTGAAAAAGACTGAAGTTCTTTATGTGGACGGTCTACGCCATAATCTCTTTAGTGTAAGTCAACTCTGTGACTCAGGGCTCATAGTAACCTTCAATCAAAAAGGCTGCACTATAAAAGGAAAAACAGGGAATTCTCTTATAAAAGGTTGTAGAACAGATGGAAACTTATATCAGGTTGACAGCAAAGTGAACTCTTGTTACTTGTCTGTTGACGAAGAAAACAATTTATAGAATCGAAGGCTGGGGCACATTAACCAACAAGACATGGAAAAGATATCTAAGATGAAGATAGTCATGGATATTCCCATTCTAAAACGCGAACGGGAAAAATCTTGTGATGCCTATATTCGTGGGAAGCTGGTCTGTAATTCGTATCGTCCAAAGAAGAAAAGGGCATCACATCTTCTTGATCTCATTCACACTGATGTATGTGGCCCAATAAATGTTGCTGGAACCTATGGAGAGAGGTACTTCGTCCTTTTCATTGATGATTATAGTAGAATGGCTTGTGTAATGGTGATTCACAGGAAGCGACAAGTACTTGATTGCATGAAAACTTATCGCCGAATTTCCGAGAATGACACTGGACGGTCAATAAAAGTCCTACGATCGGACAATGGAGGGGAATACACATCCATTGAGTTTGAAAACTATCTAGAGAAACATGGAATACAGCATGAGGTAGCTGTTGTGAGAACTCCACAACAAAATGGAGTTGTTGAGCGTCGAAATCGACAGGTCAACAATATGGCCAGGACTATGTTGATTGAGAGTGGTATCTCTCGCCATTACTGGAAGGAGGCTGTTGAAGCTGCAGTTCACATTCAGAATCGAACAGGGCTCTACATGCGAGAAACGAAGACACCGTACGAATTATGGCATGGAAGGAAGCCTTCCTTGAAATACTTTCGGGTTTTTGGAAGCAAATGTTTCATCCGGAATAAAGAAGGAAACCAAGGAAAGTATGGTGACAATGCTGATGAAGGAATTTTTCTTGGGTATCCAATGAACAGTAAAGCTTACAAGTGTTTCAATAAACGCTTGGGGAAGATTGTGGTAAGCAGTGATGTTAAGATAATTGAAGAGAAAACCAAAAATGCTTCAAGGACGCCATATGTGGATGTGATGGACAATCAGGAAGAAAGTGAACGTGAAGAAAACACAAACACAGAGATAGAGGAAGTTGTTCAAAACTCTCAGCAGTCACATCATGATGTTGACTCAGAAGAAGAATCAGAAGAAGAACCTATAGCTGAAAAGAATGCTACTGAATCTCTCAGGAGAAACCGAAGAGCTGAGATTGATCCATCCAACATAATTGGGGACATGAATGCACCCACTCAAACAAGGAGGATGAGAAATAACACACCTTCTGCATTTCTATCAGTTGTAGAGCCAACCTCATTTGAAGAAGCTGCAATGGATGAATCCTGGGTGAAATCCATGAATGAAGATTTAGATCAGATTGACAAAAATCAGACGTGGGATTTGGTCCAGAGACCCAACGGTCACAATGTGATTTGCACCAAATGGATTTTCAAGAACAAGTTTGATGAGCATGGCAATGTTATCAGAAACAAGGATCGACTGGTATGTAAAGGGTATTCTCAGATTGAAGGTGTTGATGTTGAAGAAACCTTTGCTCCAGTGGCTAGATTGGAGTCAATCAGGCTATTCCTTTCCATCGCTCTCCAAAGAGGATATAAAGTATATCAAATGGATGTCAAGACAACATTCTTAAATGGTGTACTCGAAGAAGAAGTCTACATTGAACAACCAGTGGGTTTTCTTCTTGGTGCTGATGAATCAAAGGTCTGCAAGCTAAAGAAAGAACTTTATGGATTAAAACAGGCACCAAGGGCATGGTATTATAGACTAGATTCGTATCTCAAAAAGCTGGAATTCAAAAGAGGAGGAGTTGATCACAATCTCTATGTGAAGAATTCTCCAAAAGATCAGTTCATGGTTCTTGTTTACGTCGATGACATTATATTTGGTGGCAGCAAACAGAAATCAGTGGATTAATTTTCCAATCATATGAAATCAGAATTTGAAATGTCAATGATTGGGGAGCTCACATATTTCTTGGGACTGCAAGTGACTCAGAGGAAAGACTACACTTTTATCTCTCAGGAAAAGTATGCAAGAGAGCTGCTGAAGAAGTTTAACATGCAAGACTCCAAACCAATGTCAACTCCGATTGCAGTTGGAACCAAACTTGGGAAGCATGAGGATGGGAAATCTGTAGATCCCACCCTGTACAGGAGAATTATTGGGAGCCTATTGTACCTGACAGCGACACGGCCAGATATTGTCTTTGCCACATGTCTTTCTGCCCGCTTTCAGAGTAATCCAAAAGAGGAACACATGACAGCAGTGAAAAGAATCATGAGGTATATTCAAGGTACTTACAAGTATGGATTATACTTTGCTGTAGGAAGGGATAGTGAATTATCCGCATTTTCTGATGCTGACTGGGCTGGCGATGTTGTGGACAGAAAGTCCACCAGTGGTGGAGCATTCTTTATCGGAAATAATTGTGTTGGCTGGTTGAGCAAGAAACAAGAAAGTACTTCTCTTAGTACTGCTGAAGCTGAGTATATATCTGCCACAAAGTCATGCACTCAACTGCTATGGATGAAGCAACAATTAACAGATATTGGTGATGAGGTAAAGCATCCAATGGTGATCTACTGTGATAACAAAAGCGCAATTGATCTCACGAAAAATCCGGTTCAGCATTCTTGTACAAAACATATTGAAATACGGTATCATTTCATCAAAGAAAAGGTTGAACAAGGGGTGATTAGACTGGACCATGTGGGAACTGATAAGCAGGTAGCTGATATCCTGACAAAGCCACTGTCAGCAGCTGTGTTTGAAAAGCATCGGTTGAACCTAGGTGTTCAACCACCTCCTGCTGCATAAGGAGGTTTCGAAACTCCCCTCTCCCCGTTTGTTTTAACTGTTTTTATCTGCTTATGGCTGTGATACAGGTTTATGGGGGAGATACTATCCAGGGGGTGTATGGCTTGAGCTGAACGTTGAACAAACTTTTCGGTCTTTGGTTTTATTGTCAATGGGGGAGAAAGGAATAAATTCACGGCAAGAGAATTCATGGCACGAAATTCACGGCATGAAATTTACGGCAAGAAATTCTTCTGTGATGGAAGTGTAAGATTGTGATGAGAAGTTTAATAAGGATAACATCGGGCGTCATGGAGAATTTCAAAACACTAAGACCCAATTCAAGCTTCCTCTCTTGTTTTCTACACCGAGCATTGCTCACGTAGACTTAGAGTGTTGGCTGAGTTGATTCTTGCGTTTTGGATTGGCTCATGGTTGGAGATCTATTGAATTTATTCTGATTGCCAACAAACCCAAAGGGGGAGATTGTTGGAACCAGGTTCTTCAAAGCATGATTTGGTGTATGGTTTGTGTTTGTTGTCAATCCTCAGTGGAAGTTCCGAATGTGTTCCAGCAAAGTGATCATACAGTTCAAGCAGACAACAGTTTTGAAGGTGGCGCTGTTTCCCAGTGTTTGCCAAATTTTTGGGCCTCAAAATCGGAAAATGAAGACATGGATTGTCTGCAAAAGGAGGTTCGCAGAAAAAGGAAGTGGTGCGCGAAATTTTAGAGGCTTGCGCGAAATACTTATGTTAGGCGCGAAAAACAGCGGGATGCGCAAAATAGGGGATCAAGGTTTTTCGCACAAATAGTGTTTCGAAATCAGTTCGGTGAAAAATGGCAAAGGCATGGGCTGCGCGGAAAATAAGGGTTGTGCGCGAAATACTTAAGCTGGGCGAAAGATTACGCGCCAGATGAGAGGTTTTCCGCGCCGAAGGGGATTTTGCGCGCAGTGGTCTCAGTCGCCTATAAATATGAGGTGACCCCCTTCATTCGGGTTGTTGGAAGACTTAGAGAAGATCTGAGGTCTGATGCGTGAAAAAGGATCGCGTAAAGGAGCTTGCGCGAAATATTTGGAGTTGCGCGAAAAAGTGGATTTTTGCGCGAAATATTTTTCCGCGCCAAAAGAAAATGTTGCGCGCAATAGGATGATTTTGCGCGCAAATGGTTGATGTTTCGCATATTTCTCAGTAAGGTTTGTCTGCACGTTTTGGTTATCCAGTTCAGTGGTTCTGTGCGTTCTAGTGCATCTCTTCCGGACTTCGATGCAAGCAGAGTCTCGTGCTGAGCAGAGGCAAAGACTTCAATTTAAATTTATTGAAGAGACTTTCACGTCTATAAACTGAGTGAGACTTCACCAACGGCAGTGAGCCAGGGGGAGTCAACGGGAGTGACCCGAGGGAAGCAGTGAGCTATCCCTAAACCTTATGTAAAGGCAGTGAGCCTGGGACAGAGTGTCTGTACCCGAACTTTTGTATCCGCAGCTAGTGAAGCATAGTGGATTTAGGTACGACCGACAATCTGTCGGCGTATGCTCCTTGGACGTAGCCCTTAGTGGTGAACCAAGTAAAAATTGTTGCGTCATCTCTCTGCATGTGAATGTTTAATTGCTGATCATATCCTTCATACAGGTTTAAGAAGTTCCTGCCAACGTGGGAACAAGATCCACAACTTTAAGAAGAAAAAGTTGCCACCCTGATTCACCCCTCCCCTCTCAGGGTGTCCCGGGGTCCTTCATAATTCTCAGACATAAACGAATTTAATGTGAGTTAAAGTTCTATAGCGTAGAGTCCATTCAAATGTATTTAAATACTCATGGAATATTAAAAAAATATGAGGTATATTAGAATTTTTTGGGGATTATTAATAATATGTTATGCATGAAACCCAATAAATAAATCCATATTAAAAATCAGAAATTAACTCTTCCAAACAAATTTATAATTCCTTATTAAATGGTATAACACTTGGAGACCACACCTGACCCCTCTATATATATATATCTGACATGGAGAATACCTTCCGGTGTGGTCTATGGAACCATAGTGAAGCCTTCTCAAAATTAACTCTAATGAGAATGCTATAGAATAATCATCATCACCATGGCGAAACCCATTCCTCTATTTTGTGGAATTAACTCCACAAAACCACTACGGAACATCCACCTCCATTGTGGGGTAGTGACATTTTTTTCCTAAAAGGTCTTCAATATTAGTTCTATGCTTCAATAAGATTCTTAAGCCCTCAAACCTTTACCCAAACATTGATAAACCTAAAATAACACCACTCTCTATTAACAATTAATTTTATATGTTAACAAATGGTTCTATCTTTCCACATTATAAGAATCCTCCAAAGTGAAAACAATGTTTTCATTCTATTTTTATATTCCACAGATGTCACATAAAATTGTACGACTAATTATCTTTATAATATTCATGTAGATCATTTATTCAAAATAAATTCTTCAAAATGCTTCACAGATCATCATTTGGCCACTTCCAATTAATCTCGGCATAATACCTTGAAAAAAAGATCAATAAATAACCCTAAAAAATTTATTAAAAACATTTTAATAGTTTTATCAATCTCCCCAAGAATCTCATATTTCAATTCTCTATGATAAAATCAATCGTTGAAAATAAATAAATAAAAAAATTGAAATTCTATTGGTCAACCTTTTCCAAGAAACTCACAATGGGATGATACATAGACAAATCTACCATGATGGTAACATGAACCATGCTTTCATTGATAATGGGTAGGCATCCATAGACGATGCTTAAACAGACCATGTCTTTAGAGATAATTGTTATACATGAATGATCATTATTTTCCTATGTATACATGATGGTTATGAATGATAGGATAATTGTTGTGCTGGATAAGAAAGTGTGTCTTACACAGTAGGAAATTAGTGATATTTTTCCGTACAACTAGTCAACCATGGTTTTTATAATCTCATAAACACCACCCCCAAATCCAACACAAACCACTTACAAAAATCAATAACTGGACTCCACAATACAGTATAGGCCATAATTATGATTTATTCAACACCAATGTCAACATATATGACCCAAAAAGATTATAAGGGGATTTATAACCACAACAAAAGAATTATAATGATTTTTTATTGTTGAAATATGTTTTTTATTAGAAAATTTCATATTTATAAATATTAAATATAATTTTCAAAACATATATTTTAGATCTTAGAACTTATGTTTTCTTTTCCTCTAAAATTATTTTAATGTGATGTACATTTATTATTTACAAATTAATTTTTACCGCCCATATAAATATTATATAATAAAAGTAATTTAATATTTGTAATCAAATGTTAATAAAATATAACAACATTAATTTTATTTTATGTCATAATTAATCAATTACTTAGTTAAAAAATCATTAGCACAGTAATAGTAAAAATGGTATAGGGGTCAAATCAATGCGACACATGACCTGAATCATTTTAGAATCATTTATCAAAATCAATTTTTGAGGCCTTTATTTACCTTTACTCATACCCATATACATTATTTTATACTTTTGGGGCCATATAACTTGAATAGTGGACCTTTAATTACAAAATTGTCCCTCATATCACTTTTAAAGTATCCATTCACCACCCCGCTACTCCTCACACCAGAATCCATTTATTTCAAATAAAAGCTTCCCAAATCCCTCAAAAAAATTATAAAAATTCTATGGGTGTTTTCATCTCCTCTACTAACCCCCCATAAAATCCTTAATATAATTTTCAAATGAATTCTTCCATGGAGTATGTTAAAAATTAAAAAATTACTCCTTTTAATTTATATTTCATTAATAGTTTTTATTATAAAAAAATTTATTATACCATAATAAAACAATAAAATAATTATATGTAATATATATATGTTTTATTCTATTTATTGTATAATAAATATCTAAATTCCTCCGTTAAAGTAGAAAAAAATGAAAAACAGCTTCCATGTGTACGTGCAGACAACTACCTCCATGAATGAAATGTTTTATTTAACATCACTACAATAAAATGATATTTATAATTGGGTATTTGAAATTTAAATTTTATAATTATTACAAAATTAATATTCATAATATATTAATCTATCATACCTTCATTTTGTTCATTGAAAAATGAAAATATTCATCGTGTGTATATGTAGACTATCACCACCATCGAATCTCGTATTTCATTTTTCATCACCACCATTATTAGATTATTAAACGATTGAATTTAATTAATTTAAATAAGTTCTATAAAATTATTAAGGTTTTATAGATGTTATATTAATATATAACCCATCACTAGTATACAAAATTTTTTCATAAAAAACTATCAAAAAAAGGACCATTACTAATATTGTCTTCATGAATCATTACTAATACTCTTATGGAATGAAATTAATACTTTTTAAATCATTATAATTAATATGTTACAGTACATTGGATAATATATGAATTTTTAACATGGTGTAAGTGAACATAGATTGACATCAACACTCTAAATCATGATCAATATTATCAAAATTGCTATCATCTGATGAGGAAAATAAACAATAACCAACTAATAAATTTATAATAAGGGTTTATAAATAAAATATATTTTGAATAATATATAAGAATATTTTTATAGAACATTTTATTGGGATGATATGATTAATATATATTCTATGGAATTTGATATCAATGTTATGTTGTTTTCTTGTCTCAACTTTTTTTCTTGACTCATAATTATCCCTCATTGACTACATTACAAAAATATAGATTCCTTAAATATTTTTATAATATTATATTTCATTACCATATTAAGTCCTAAGGAATTACATTTTTAAATATAACTAATATTATTTGATGGATTTATTTCTTCATAAAATATGATGATGTTACGAATAGTTCTCATCATCACCAAATAAGAACGTTTTCCTCAATTTCCATAGTCACTATTTTAAAAAATGTTCTCCAATATAATAATTTAAATAAATATATGTATTATTTATCATGATCGTAAAATGTTTCATTAAATCTTTTAAAATTTATGATTTATCACTATTTTGTTTGTGCATTTCAATAATTTTATTGATAATATGGAAATGTTTTTTCTATTTATGGTTGAATATTTTATCATCCAATCCATCATTCCACTGAAAACACCTTATGTAATTTCCAAGGATATTTTATTTATAATTATTTTTAAATATTGTTCTAAAATGTGTCATGAGATCTTATATAAATTGATGTTTAATAAAGTGACCCATAACATATATTTACAACATTATTAATAACTCATCATAATGACTGTTTATATGTTTCTCTACCATTTTCACCATTAAATATAAATGTTATTAATCAAATAGAATTAGTTTTTATGAATCACAATATCTATAATTTATGAAATAATCATTTTGGTTGATTATATTTATGTTAACAATCAATCTATTATTTTAAAACATGTTATGTTATACCATTATAAAATGTTATGAAACCCATTTTATTTCCATGGCGTCATTATGATATGATGAATTCTAGTGTTAAAATTAAAAAATAATATGTTTTAATAATGATTATTAGGGAGCTATATTATATTACAATGAATTAGAATTATATTTATATCTAAATATATAATTGTTCAAGGTCATACATGGGGTTATCCATAACTCAAATAATTTACATACTTGGATTTTTCCACAAAATAAATTGTAGAAATGATTAGGTTATCACATAATGAGAGGATTCCTAATTTTATATACATATTACTTTTTGATGACATTCTTACATAATATTCCAAAAGTTTTTTACTACATTACTATGATTATACTACATGGATCATGATTATTATATATTATTTCTTCATTATTTTAATGAAATAACCTAGGATATCATATATACTAGAACCCAAACCAACACTTCCTTAAAAAGGAGCATTATTGATCCCCATAATCTAGTGATATATAAATGGGAATCAGATAAATGTAATAGGAATGGTTATTCTGTTAAATTAGACATAACAGTTGACATATTTTCTCTCAATAATATGATATGACACATCAATTAATTAGATGTCTATGCCAAAAAATTTATCATGTACATATTTTAGTTCACATTATTTATTATAAAAAAAGAAATTTATCACATAAATATTGTTATTATTCGTCACATAGTATGTGATAATGTCCCAATAGTAGTTTTCTCACTAAATGGTCATAATAGTTCCCCGCTATGATTAAAACCCATATTTGAATGACACTATTCATAAATATATTTTATATAGATAGATGATGTTATTTGAGGGTCTCAAATGATTCATGATATAATGGGTGGAACACATAGGACTCTTATGAACCTTTTTCTGGTGTAATAGTTGGGTAATATCTCGTATGATATTATTTGAATGTGACCTACCACTAGGAAATCAACATTTAAATTTTTTAAGGGATGTTTGAAACTGAAAATGTGTGCATTGGACATAGAATTTATTATTTTTATTAATGAGTATTACAGGTCACATACTTTGATGTATGGACAAAAATAGGGATGTTAAATCTGCATAGTGAGTTCTGATACATTGGGTGTGTAATGAGTAATATTATATTAACAAATAAAGTGACAAAGGACTATTATCTTTAGTTCATTAATAGTAGTTGAAATTGCGTTCTTTTTTATGGTAATGATATAGCATAAATAAATCCATTTCCTTAACTTATAATAGAAATGTTTAATTTTTTGCATTTCAATGAAAGTGACTTCAAGAACATAAGTTAATGTAACCTACATGAAACCATCCTGATTTGAGATGTTGTGATAAATGGATTATATTACAATGTAATCATTCATATGAGGTATCAAGTCATTACTGTATTAAATTATATCTCTATGAGTTCTTCGATATCTTTCTGGATGTTGGCCATGAACAATAGGATTCCTTGCCAAATTCCACTAAGAAATAAGCCTATATGAAACAAAATAATAGAATCCATAATCTTAGTTACATATTATATTATTATATATTATTTAACATGACTTATACATATTATTCTTATATGTGTTTTAAAATATATTATTATATTCTTGATCACATAATATATTTTTTCTCTTTAGTGAATATAATGTCTAAAAATTTATTAGTGAATAAATTTGTGATATTTAATTATTAAATAAATAGTCATTATTCAATGCATATTAAATATAAAAGAGGAATATAGGACCATGTTTAATGTTCATATAAGAAATTTTAAATATTGAATAATATTAGAATAAATAATATTTAATTCAAACCACAAGTTAGTGACATGTCAAAATAAAATAACATAGTTATTATTTGATATGGGGATCTGTATTCACTAAATAAATAATAAATTGATGTTGAGAAATTATATTATTTTAACCCTAGAGATATATAAACCCAATTATATTATATTTTCCATAATCTAATTTAATTGTTTTGTTTTATTCAATGATTTTTTATAATAATATCAATATCTATAGATCTCCCTTTTCCAAGAAGACCATAAATAATGGAGAGTGGTCTTCCTCTCCTCCACCACTCAATTCAAGAGAGATCCATGAGAATTTTTTGGAAATGGTTCTTCCGGTGATCAAGGATGAAAAAAAAAGAACTATTCTTTCACATTTTAGCACCAAAAAATTACTAGAACGATGTTTATGGATTTGTAGGACATGATTGGATTAACAATAAAATGAATATTATTTTATTACTATAACATTATGAATAATAAATTTCGTTTTTCTATATCCTTCAATGAATAATAAAATATTTCGTAGAAATTATTTATTTAATTAAATTAGTTATAATTAATATTTGATGATCATATCCCATGGTTACGATATTATATCTATTTTTTACATTATTTGATTTAATTATTTAAATTGGGTTTTTTGTCATCATTAAAATGTTAGATTGATCATATATCACTGAAAAAACAAAAGTTGGTAATGACTAATAATATACATCTATTGTGCTCAAGACCTATAATGTTGATATTGTTCTATTTGAACAAAACATTGAGATAAATTTTTTGGAATGAAATAATTTCAGGGAAGAGAAAACAAAGGTGTAATATTAATATAACATTTATAGTTGGTCACATATGTGGATGAAATTTAACCCCCTACTTCACATAATATTTGTTAAATAATTGGTCAATTGCCTCAAATGATTTTAGGAAGTGTTTTCTGTTTAGAAAATTTGAAATCATGAACATTACTATTTATTTAAATATAATATTTTAATTAACACAATTTAAGAGTAGAAGGTACAATATAATGATCATAACATTCAATATTTAATTATGTGTAAGGATTTTGGACATTAGGTGAATCAATTCCCAAACCCTTTTGGTCAGTGAATAAAATAGGACCAAGGAACCTCCCAAACTAAGGGAATATGTAATGGAATTTATGACAAAGAAATATGATATAGATCATGAAAATGAATATATGTGAAGTAATGTTGACCAATTTTCATTATTTTTAATACCATATTTGATTTGAGTTCATAATATTCTTTTATGTCACACAATGTATCTAATAATTTGGAATAAACACCACAATAAATGTAAATTGATCTATTATGAAAACACCTAGTGTAGAAATTATCACATATAATATATATAAATCTTCTTTGATAAATATTTTTGGCGGGATCCATTATATAGATATAATTCAATTTCCCTATGTTTAATTTGACATAAATTTGATATAGATTGGCTCCCCATTCGTAAATCACATATCAGTTCTTGGGGAAATGTAATATTATTTCATATCCAAAATCATATTATAATCAAGTATCAATATAAAAATACTCATGGAATGTCATGGGAAGGAAAATCTGTAATATGGATCTCAATTCCTAGCATTGAGGGATCTCTAACTCAAATGATTGGGGAGGAATTAAACATTGATGACATTCTGATTTTATGATAATATATTGATATATTTACAAATTTAATCCATAATCTTAACCTAGTTATTTCAGATGAATTTTATAATTAACTATTTCATAGATCTATTCTTATATTAATGATTCTATATATAATGAAAAGAATTTAGTTACAATAATTGATGAAAAAAATTCTATAAAATCATGATAAGGGATTCGTACACCCGAATAATTTTTCATGTGGTTAACCAATCATATTTTTCTAAATATTTTAATTAAACAATGAATATTTTTTTCTATTTTCATGAAATTAATAAAATCGTAGTAAAAAATAATCATATACCCTTAATGATTGATATATTTGATCAACTTTGAGGTGCCCTATTCATCTCAAATATTGATCTTCAATATGGATATCATCACCTAATGGTTAAAAGGGAGGATATTTCCAAAATTCATTCCTTATAAGCTACAAAAACTCTGAATTTATAGTAATTCCATTTGGGCTTATAAATTGTCCAACTATATTTATGGATTTCATGATCTGATAAACTAGGGGTTACCTTTATAAATTCAATGTAGTATTTATATATATGATATTTTCATATAATCTAGAGTAAGGAAGAATGTTACGACTATTTATTTATTATGTTAAAAAAAATAAAGGAAAATTTTTATACGATGATTAGAATTTTTGAATTATATGTGTAGAAATAATTATTCTTGATACATTTATTTGCAAATAATTTCATATAGTTTTATCCATTAAAAACAAAAGATACTGATAAATTGTCTAGAATGACCATTGTAACAAATATCGATAGTAATGGTTTAGTATGATATTATAAATGTTTTCTAGAAAATTTTTCAGGTGTATCAAAATTTTAAGCCTTGTTAACAAAAATGAGAGTGATGTTTTTTTGGATAGAGGGATCAGATGAAGGTTTCATGTAAATAAAGAAGTGGTCAGTCAATACCACTCTACATACATTACTATTCAATATAGAAGGGTTTTTAATATATAGTGAATCATTTAAAAAATATCTTAATATGAATCCTGAAGAAAAATAATATGGTTGATAATTATTCTGCATTATAATTAATTAATCATGAGATAAATTACCCACCATATGATTGGGATTTGAATCAATTAGTCATTATATTATATATTTAACAGAGTTATCTATAAATAACATAGTGTGATATATATATATATATATATTGATTACTTAATCAAGAAATATATATTCTCATGGAAGGAGTTAAATATGTTGTAAAATATATGGTTGAAATTGATAAAACATTATTATTTCTCAACACATTACTATCCAGGGAAAGAAAATATTTATGTTTATGCTTTTGGTAAGAATGACCCTAAAACAATATGCATGATAAGGATTTAAAAATCTACTATACACATGTATTTTTGAAGGATAAATCCTAACGTGATATTGGAAGGTGATATATCCATTATTTCTAAAAAAACAACTCAACTATCCAATCACATGAAGATGAAAGGGTCCTAAAAAAATAATGTAGTTCTATAGAAAAAGATAACGAATATTCCAAAGATAAAAGATAGCAAATATAGTGACATATGTTTTTTTATATTATATATAAATCACATAAAACCCATAAATGAATAGTGAAAATTTTATTTATTCATAATGATCATCCTTATTTATTCCACTACAACGCACAATGATGTTAAAAAACAAACGGAAAATTTTTGGGTGGGATATTACAAAGGGGATTATTGTAGAATCCTTATCCAGATTGTTGGTATGTGACTATGTTAAGGGTAAATGATAAGAGTATAATGGTTTATTAAACTAATTACATACAAGATTATAGAAATGTGAATAAATTACCATGTATTTCATCACAGGAATCCTCAAAATTTATGGGGGACATAATTTTATTTTTTTTGTAGTCTAAATCCATATTAAATCAACACATTTTATTTTTATAAAACAAGACATCCCTCTTGATAATATCATAGAGATGTACATAAATATCTGGGAAAGATACAAGAAGTAATACTATCTATTATATATTATTAGGAAATAAGGTTTAAATTGAGGTTCATGACAAAAATTAAAAAAGTGTAAGAGATAGATTTGAGTTGATGCACTACCTATCACCCTTAGAAAGGTTGTCAATTTGGGAGGAAAATTCAAACTCTATAGGATATGTAGAGTTCTTGTTCAATGGAATTCAAATGATGTGTGTATCAACACCTCCCCCTTGTTATATTTCTAATATAACAAAAAATTTTATTCATCTATTAATATTTATCCATATGAGTATATGTATAGAAAAATATATAGGGCCTCAACATGCTGGGATGAAGTATGAGAGAGGATGCTAATAGGTCTTTACCTTTTCCAAGAAATGAAAATGAAGGTTAAAATCATTCAACAACATAATAATGTAGCCCACTGTAGATAAAAGAGTAATAGAGATAATCCCTGATGAGATCAAGGGATAGATTTTGTGTCAATTTGTTCCTTTTGATATTTTTAGAGATTCAGGTTAAGATATTTGGGAAGAAGGGGATGTTGGTCTAATGTTAAATCAACCCCATCGAGATCCTTGATCATTTCAGTGTGGTATATTTTCATTTTCAAATCCCTACAAACCTCTCCCAAGTGCATTATGTGTTCCATGAATCTCAATTGAGGACATATATATGAAACCCATCACTTTAAGTAAACACCGAAGCTATATAACTAGAACATGATCTATCGTATGAGGAAAAACAATTAGAAATTATGAATAAAAAATAATGAGTTTTGAATATAGAACAATGATATTGTCAATTTTATATAGATTAATCATAATTATGAGGAAGTTATGTGAGAAAATGAGGATGTAATGAGACAATATTGTAACCATTTCTTTTCACCAGACTAATAAAATTTCAACGATGAAATTCTTTTTAAATATGGTAGAATTTGATGATTCACATTTTTAGAAAATACATTCACTTAATCAAATATAATGTTCAGCTGATTGTCTTACATGTAATTCCATAAAAATTAAATGATAAATTATTAAAATTTAAATTTTAAATTGGACAGCTAAATTATGGTCACTAAATTGGTGGGTATCAATAGAATTCACCACCCTATAAAAACAATGATAAAAGATATTTTATTATAAGAAAAATTTCATGAAAATAAATTTTCCTTCCACATATGGATTTTTATATTAATGTTTTTAAAATAAAATTTAAAAATATAATTAAAAATAATTTAATTATTCAATGAATTACATTTAAAAAGATTATCTTTATATGATTTATTTATAATTTTTTAAAATATTTTTTTTCAATATGAAAGCTGACAAATATTCTTTTTTCCAATACAATAATTTTTCTATATTATAAGTATATTAGAAAGACTAAATAATTTTAAATATATAAAATCTGTATTTAAGGAAATTTATTTCATAAATATAAATATATTATCTAAAACTTATAAAATATATGTGTACCCTTATAAAATAAAAGATATTTCTTAATTATAATAAAAAATGTTTTTTATCTTTTATTTTAATTATCATTTGTAATGGTTAAATTCAGTTTTATATTGCATTGAAACAAACATTCCATTTTTAATAATCATTAATAAATTAATTTATTTCATTATTATTGATAACATTGATAACTATATATTACACTTAAGTATGAAACATCGAAACCCACATTTCATAAAACACGTTTTTACACGATATGTGTGTTTATTATAAAGTGATGTTTTCAAATAGTTAACAATAATATTTGGAAAAATGATTTTCCAATTTTAAATAATAATTTTAAAATTATATTACATTTTTTATTAAATTAATTAATATGGTTCCAAATAAATATACCAATAAATATATAACTGTGTAAAATATTAATTAATTGATTTAGTAAGTGTAAATGACTCAAAATAGGTTAATTTTTTTAAATTGAATTTTTATGTTTGAATATTCCCTAATCCACGTATCATCATATTTTTTCACTTATTTATCTTTTAACCCATGAATATTATAATTCTATTTTTGAAAATGTGAAGTTGCTAGAAAAAGATCGCACTTCTACAATTGTAAAATAAGATCACATATATCACATTATGTTACATATTTCTATACATAATTATTCTATAAAATATAAATTCATGTTACTTATTGAACCTTATACCACTTTGTTATACCTCATTCCACCAATATTTGTTTAATTCCTCTATTTATAAGGATATTTTTAAGAGAAAACACATGCTCTCATTATAAGTGTTACCTTATATTTTATCATTTATTATTAATATTCCACTTCCAAAATATTTATCATATTAAAAAAATCACACTATTATATTTAATATGAATATATATTATTATATTAATGTGACAAAAAATATTTATTAATTCGATCCAATTTATAAAAGAAAAAACAATATCAATCGTGCATATATGCATACTGCCACTTTTATGAAACGACATCATTTTTATTTCCTCACCATATATCAATGATACTGTTATGTATGGGAATGATGATAAAATATAATATATATATATATATATATATAATTTAATTATGATAATTAAAATGAAATTTATTATCTATCTTTATCATGTTTCATTTCCCAAAAAAAAATTAATGTTAATCATGTGTTGTTTGAACTAAAACATTGACGAAGTAACTTATCCTGTTTTCATCTAGTTTATTTTTTAATTATTGAAATATATTCAAATATGATTCAACACATTAAAATTATATAAATAATATCATTAATATTATTAAATAATGATATTATTCCAAAGAAACAATTTTTTAATAAAAACAATCAATTAATTTGGGTGTGTTCATGATTTGGTCGATCTCACCACATACATGGGCAATGTAATAAAATAATATCATTGACGACTATAAGAACATAATTATTAATAATATATGATATAAAAATGTAAATAATAATAGTTTTTATATTTTATTGTTATATTATAATTAAACCTAATAAATAATATATCGATGTTTTCACCTTAAAATCATTGAATCGTGCTCATTTTTGGTTTCATCATTAATAATTATAACAAAAAAATCCAATTAAAAATTTAATAAAATTAATAATAATTTTAAATAATTATTAATAATTATAAAATCATAAATTACATTACCTTCTATGATCTGTAAATGTTGATCATTTTGATAATAATTAATAACAACACTACGATTAAAAAACTACTTCAAAACCTTCAAGATTACTCACACTTGAAATTGAAATTGTGTTTGAACTAAAAAATATACTTGTAGAGAATAATAATTTTTTTTATAAAATGGTTTAAATATGTATAATTTTGTGATATAGGTTATTAATATTATTTATTTTTTATAAATTTGGAGTTGATGTAATTCATTGTAAATACATAGTAAAGGCAAGTGTATTGGGGATACAAACTTCTTTCCTTGAGTTATACAATTTATTCTTCAATTAATTTTACATATGTTCATAAAACATTAAATTTTATGTTTTTTTATATATTAAATATTATGGGTACAAAATTTTAAATTCAAATCTGCTTCAATGAATTTTTTATTTTAACTCATTTTTATGAAAACAACAGAGTCATTTTTTAAGAAGATTCACAAGTATGGATTTTACATAAATGGTTACAAATAATTTCAAAAAACAAATTTAGAATTTAGTTTTGACACACATATATAGCTTTTGGAGTATAAATATCTAATAGATTTATGTATGATGATTCCCCCTACATTTTTCTTCTATTACGTGACTATTTTTGAGTGATCATGTTTTTTATGTTAGATGATTTTATTCATTTTTTTATTTTAATTTGAATTTTTGTGACAACGATTTTTTTGGGATAATTATTATATTAAAGGTGAATGATATTCATTTGTATGTTTTATGAAACACATTATCATTTTCATGGGTTCTTTATGAAATGTGGATTTATTTTATTTAAATATTTTTTGGAACACATTATATTTACATTTGTTTTTTTGATGTGATATGTAAATGATTTTCAAGTGGAACTAAGTAGTATGGATGATAACATGTGGGGTCATATATGACCCTAAAATACATTGGATTAAATATTATATCTCATGATAATGGTATTCATGTGTATGTTTTAGTTTCTCAAAATAGTGGTAATTGTTGTTATGGATCGTGAAATTAATGTTTCCAGATGATAATGTTTGTGGAATATCAGAAATATTTTATGTATTTAGAACCTATAATATTACGATTCCAGGTTTCGGTCAAATGTTTCCAATACAAGATATGGATACTATATTTATAAGTTGAAATTTTATGGATTTAACTTCTTATTCCTTGTTCTTTTTGGTTCACCAAGGTTTTATAATTGTCTCTCAATAATGTATGTTTTTATTATTATGATTATGTTTTTTATATGAATATGAACTAATCCAAGCTAAAATATTTATTTGACCAATACATAGTGATTGAAAATACCCTTATAATATTGTTTTCATTACCCATATTAAGAGCATGAGTTTAACTATTGGGATGTTTAGACGATGAACTACTATGGTTAGGTAATGGTGAAACAATCATGAGAATTTTAAAATAAACGCACTATGTATCTTTTCTCTAAAGACAATGAACCTATCAATTTATGGAATATTAATTATTTATTATGAAATTTCATGTAAAATATGAATTATAAATGCAACGTAACTTGGGTATCTATAGGTTCTATGGATCCTGAGGGAAAACCATTGAGAAATTATTCATTAAGAGATAATTCTATAGGGAAATAAATATTGTGAATACCAACCTCCTAAAAATTGACCTGAAATACTTTTTATAGAGTCCGGGTAAATGTTTTAATTTTATTAATTGAAAATAGGCCATTAATAACATATTAAACCTATAAATAATATAATTCAATGTAAAAAAATAATATTATATAATCTCACAGTTCAAGATAACCCATTAGATTAAAATTACTATTTTGTGGACTTGTAAATAAATTTTAATCATTGGACCCAAAACTCTGTTTGTTCATCCCCCTTGTCATTTATTAAATAATCTTTACATATTTAAATAAGTATTATTTTAACAATATATAATTAAGAAACTCAATATGATATTCATATTTTGATGGGAAAATATTTATTTTATATTCATATAAGATGATAAATAATTATTTATTACCTTTGAAAAAATAATATATAAATATATATTAAATATTTTTATAAATACATTATATAAATACTTATATAGTAAATATTTTTTAATATAAGGGATAAAATAATAGATCGTGAATATCTATCACTTTGGAAAATAATATTTATTCTATCTATTAATTTAAAAATTAATTAAAGAAAAATCAATGGATACACATAGTTTGTGGTCTTATAGGCCTCATTCATTGTAGAATTATATAGGATTACCAAAAGTAATTTTTTTTTCTATAAACCGTTCATGCTACCCACTAAGAAATATGTTATTTTCAAAATTATTAAATCCACATACGAATGATTACAGTGTAATATAATCCCTATTTCATGATAGCACATCAAGAAGGATAAATTATCGTTTCATTAACCTGTGTGGTTATTGCATCCTTTTTTGAATACCTAAATAAAACTAATCTATACACCAAGGAAATAGACATTATTTTTATGGTATCATTCTAATCATAGTCCCAAAACATTAACATCCATAAAATGTAAGAGAAAGTACTTCCTTAACATATTGATTAATAACATATTACTCGGGACACATCCAATATACCATAAATCATCTTGAATATATTACATTTTAGATAACATAAATACATCTAATTAAACATCTTAGATATAAATGAATAATAATCATAAAGTGTACATATCCATAGACACATTATTATATATACATATTCAATCAAATTGAAAAACATGGAATTAGTAAAGGCCGATATATTTTACTAATCTCCCATGTTCAATAATATCGTGTATGACGATCAAGATAAGTTGTATCATCCACATATTATTACTCAAACTATATAATCATAATTTTATGTGTCCTTTTATATAATATTTTAATCTATAAAAAAATATTTAATAATAAAATCGTAGTACATTAATATTAACATTAGGAGGGGAACTGGTATGATCATATCAGTGCAATAGATATTATATGGAATTTTCATGTTAATGTTACATGGAATATTATTTTTATAAAAAGTGAATTTATTAATATTCATTATTATGAATATTAAAATAATCTAATGTACAATGTAGTATGTTTTTAGGACTCAACATCAACCTCCTATCACTTAAAATCAATCCAACTACTAACTATCATGTTATTTGTCAAATTCTAAACATTATTTCACTATGTAAATATGTAGATGATGGGAATATTGTGTTTATATATCTAGGATTTGTATAACCACATGTTTTTGTAAAAAATATTCTTAATATTAAATAAATACTTCTACAAAATACGTCCATTAGTAATATATCATTTCTTCCAATTCTTGTTCCCTTGTCATAAAATTAAACATATTGACAATACTAAAGTCCACAATTACCATAATAAAGATAATACTCTATTTATTTTGGTATAACCTAAAATTGAACATATTATTTATCAAACCAATAATTACATGAATCAGAAGATATAATGTACTTGGTTATTGTATATATGTAATATAATGGTTATAATATTTTTTTGTGTAAAATTACCTTATAATTACTATAATTCAACATTATAAATGATCTGAAGTAATACGATTGTTACATACCCTTAAACACACGTATTCTCTTTTGACTTTTATAAAGGACACATCAAGTTCTACATTATTAGGTACTATAAATTCTTAAACCCATAAGTCAAGGTATTACATCTTTAATTTGATATTTTTATTCCATGAAACATGTATATAAAACACTATTAAATATCACGGAATATTATTTATTTCTCCCACACTTATGTTTGTGAAAGTTCATTCATAATATCTTCTTGTACCCATTCACATTTCCATGGATAAATTTTATGTCTCATTGCCTAAAAAAATTATATTTTGATTTGTTTCATATTTTAAACATATGTATCTTGAATAGATTATATAACATCTTTGATCTATATTTTTTTGTCCAATAACCTAGAACTGAGTTTTTTATTCTCATTCATTCACAGTGATTAAATTTTAGCCTATGAATACTTGTAATAATGACTTTTTTTATATGTTATCAACATATCATTCCTATAAAGAAATAGTTTTTCTAGTAAAACTTTCTAGACACATATAAATCACTCATTATAAATGAAAATTATGTGATTACTATGATTGATTATTTCTATATAGAGATATGAATTTTTTTTTTATATTATTAGAATTTATTTAAGCCCCATATATTTTGGTTATGTTTTATAGTCATGATCAATATGGTTTACATTAATGATAACGACCTTCGAAAACAAACTCCTAATACAATGATCACAAAATTTTTATATAATTTTGAATTGAAAAGGATTTTAGAAAAACATTTTGAGTAAATGTTTTGTCAATGAATATGTCATAGACAACCATTTAATATTCAAACATGTTCAATTGGTATAGAAATTTATATTATATATAATCTTCTCTTCAATTATCATATTAAATATCATGTAATTAAGAATATAAAATAACTTTACCATAAACTTTTTTATTAGAATTACATTACTGAATTCATACATTATTGTAAATATTATAAGGTTTTCATTGAGTTATTTTTTGTAGGATTCATTATTCATAATAAATAACTTTTATATTTATACATCACAAACAAAAAATTAATATAGACCACTTCATTGTTTTATAATTTCCTAATTGGTATTTATATTTGGAACCACTATTCCCATATAGCATTGTGACGTCTGGGTTCCTATGAGAAATCATGTTCATAATGAATCAAATCTTCATTGAAGAAAATATTTCCACCACATTCTTAAATGATATTTTCATCCCTCACATAGAAATATGGGTTTTCTTGAATACTTATAGAATATTATTAGTTTCTATGGTATTAATAGTAGAGATAAAAAGGGTTTTTTGATGTTTATTTTTTATAAAATTCATCTTTAAAAAAAATTATAATAAAATACTAGTAACTTTAACTGATTTATTCGATATCTCATTCCAGTAAAAACAATATATTTAGTTAATTTATTTGACCCATATATAGTGATTGTGTCATTATTTTTTATTAATTGTGTGTAATAAATTATAAAAGAATTGAAATATATATAAGGCATTTCATCAACCCCCTTTTACAACTATCAAAAAACATATTTATAAGGTAATAGAAGTTTCATATTACCATCACTTTATATATTAATTATCAATGAAAACATTTTTATGATTCAGTCTGAAAAGCTATCTTTTAGTTTCAAATATCTATTAGGAAGAGTAATTATTTTTTCATTGAGGACTAAAATTGTATCTTAAAATAATATCATGATGTATATAATCATACCTCTTAGCTACTCCTTTGTAATATTTCACATATTTTTTCTAAACTATCTCATGTATCATTACAGTATACCTTAATTTCTATATGATTATTTGTAAAAAGGATATCGAATTATTCATTATACATCACATTATTAACTCTAAGGCACTATAACACTCTTATTGATATAAATATATTGACTAATATTAGTTTTAATCAATAAATAATTATCATTACACATTAATACTATCTTATTCTCAAGTATATATTCATCATTGACTACAAATATTATAAATCAATGAATCAATCATTTTAAAATAATTAATTTTCAATGAACATACTATAATACACATATTCTATAATAAAATAAATTCTCATTGTGACCGAATTCACAATGATATAAATTCACTGGTAATAATATTATACAACAGTTAAACATGAATGCATTGTGAAATTGTTAATTTGTTCAGTACTCAAGAGTAGTCAAGAAGTAACCCATATTTATCTTTTAGAGATGAATTCATTCATTTACTAATGTATTTTAAATTACTTGGTTCCTAAGGATCGATACATATAAAACACATAGTATTGAATACCTAATAAGTAAAACATAATAGTTATATTAATAAATATAATTGAATTAGAAACTATTACATCATTTTGTGATGTTTGTGTTCAAATGAAATTTCTTTCCATATGGGAAGAAAATGGAATGTTGTACCTTTTCTTTACCCTTTATCATTCCACTATTCTTTTGGAATTGTGTAGATTCCATAGACATAGAGTTATTTTTATACTCTTCCTCTTTAAAATTCATCTTATTAATTAAAATCCCATAAGGATTATTGCGTTTCATGTATTTACATACTTGGTAATGCCGAGAGAGGAAATATGGGAGAGACATGTCAATGTTTTTTATATTATAATATACTTAATTGTTAGAGAATAAAAAAGGGTGTTATTTGATGATTATGTAGGAGTGAAATTCAATATGAGTATTGAGCCCCATAACCTAAAGATACTCAATGTAGCCATTATGTTTAACTATGCGGGGTCTAACTAGTTTACATTCTCTATGTTTTCTTATAAATATATCCTTAGATATATCAAACACTTCTTCTTTACCTCTCTCTAGATAAAGATAACAATGATTATTGAGCACGATATAGTCATCGATGTTCTCACATGACTTTTTATGTTCAATGGAAATTGTGGATATCATCAAACAATAATCATTTATCATTACATTGTTACATTTTTTTTATAAATTTAACTCCATATGAGTGACCACCTTATAAGGATGATCAATAATTAGGGAATCTGGCACAAAATACTTTCATTCATGGAGTTATACAATGGGAAATCACATATAACATTCCTAGAAGTTTCTGACAAATAGGATATGGTCATTATCACAAATTCATCACCAAAATAATGTGGTTAATGAAATATCCATATAATTAATATAACATAAATCAAACTATTTTTAAATTACAAAACAACTTATTCTGTGGGAAATATTATGAATCATAATATGATTAGGGTACCACTATTTTATCAACTCCCAAAATCCCTCTTTATTCAACATAGATTTCCTTGATTCTAGAATATTCTAGTGGAAATGATCTATATTTCCATTCTAATAATCTTGAGAAATGATATATAAATTTAATGATATTAAGGCTTGTAATCCTGATAACCATGGGCTTACAGTTTCGTGAACCATTGAGTGGACATTCTGATACTAAAATAATTTTCTAGGATTTTCAAAATACATGCCTCCAAATTTGTATTGAAAAAAGGCCATTAAATTCAATATAATAACAGTTAATTAGACCCATTATATTTGTTCAATCTCATATCTAATTAATATTTCACCATTAAATTCATGAACTAACATATTAACTATGGTTTTATTTTAACTTAGATTATGGAAGGGTTAATATCACATAATATTTAGTTGATGTATTTTAATACAATATGTTTTTAAATTTTTAGTTTTACAATTTTAAATATATTGTTAATATTAATTATATTTTACATAAATGATTAACCGTGTCTAATAAAAATTGAAACACAATCCTTTTGTATTAATTTCAACATTTGTAACACCACACTCCTACCTCATTGACTTGAGGAGGCGGTGAGGGATACTTGGCCTTAAGTGATGTTCCCAAGATGCGAAAGGCGGGCAATGAATGTCGAGGGCTTCAAGATCATGCTGGGGAACGATTTTACCTTAAAATAACCAACCAAACGATCCACTATCAATCACTACATGATGCATGCGCTTTCAAACCCAAACATGTATTCCGGAAAGACAACCAAGTTGTTCCACAATAATACCCCATGCCAATACAACCAACCATATCAGGGTACAAGAGGGAACTAAATGACAAACACTACGAGACATGACACCACCACAGCTCCACACCAAGATCCATGCTCCAAGCTCCACCGAGACATCACAGCGCACCACTAAAAGGATGGAGATGCCTTACCTATGCCCATGTCATGATACATAACCTCTACAAAGACGCCAATGTGCCAAAAAAGGGGGTGAGTACTAAAAATCAGTAGGATTTTCCCAAATGACTTCCCTACACACGCCAATATGATAAAACTATTAGCACATTTATATAAAACAGTTTATATAAATTAAATCATAAGTGCGCCAATTTTCATAATCCAAACATGCCCTTACCAATACGTAACACCCAAACCAAAAAACCAAGGGAAAACCAACCAAACATGCCACAAGCCATCTCATCCTTTACACGTTAGTACAATATCTTTCATCTTGAAAAGACATGTACAAAAAACAACCAAAATGGTGGGACTTCCACCCAACCCGTTCACCCATTCACACCAAAACAATCAAAATAGTGGGACTTCCGCCCAACCCATTCACCCATTCAAAACTAGCAGTACTTCCTGACCACTACTCATATGGTGGTTCTTCCAACCACTATCCATCCCCTTTTATAGGGGTACTTCTCGCCACTGCCACTCAACATTTCAAACATTCCAAATCCAAGCATATAACCATCCAAGGTCACAACCACATGCAATCATCCAATTCCATTACATATCCATCCACTTCAATAAATCACCCATTTATTGAAAACCATTTTCCATGCCAAACAACATTTCAATAATACAACACTTTTATTGAAAACCATTTCCATCAATAATTTTCACAATCAACCATAGCATCCCATTTTAAAGTCCCCAGGATTAATATTTCACTATAAACACCCTTTTTCATAGAAACCCACAAAACATCACCCAAGGGATTTCCAACCAATTTCGCAAAACAATTCAAAAATA
Source organism: Viscum album (assembly GCA_963277665.1). Classification (NCBI taxonomy): domain Eukaryota; kingdom Viridiplantae; phylum Streptophyta; class Magnoliopsida; order Santalales; family Viscaceae; genus Viscum; species Viscum album. The sequence continues at coordinate 901,565,825 of OY728165.1, read as the reverse complement.
ATTTTCAGCCCAAAAATTAATTCTAACAAGGAACCACTAGTTCTACCGATGTGGAATCGAGAGAGAATACCCCTACCTTTAGTGTTCCTGAGAAATCGACCCACAAGCCACCACACCTCAAATTCACTGAACGCCCCAATGAAACCTCACTAGATCCCCTTTCCTTAACATCCAAAAGCCTTAATTTTAACATATAAGGAAACCAAAACTATATATATAAACACAAAAACTGTAGATCTAGAAAACCATGAAGGAGAGGGATGTAGATCTAGAGGAAAACACAAGAGAAACAGGGGGAGAGACTTACCCTGGAGAAACCACCTTCAAACCTCCTTGAATCCTATTTGAAACTCTTCCAAATAGAGTGGGAGAGCACCCATAACACCTGAGAACCCAATAACATGAGTGTGGCTTGATTGGGAGGAATATTGGAGTGAAATAGGTTATGCCTGAGGGAGCCCAGAACTTATTACATTATTTTTAAGTGGCCGCACTGTATGGCAAACCGTGCGCTAACCGTGATCACGCTACTGCATCGGGAAAAAGGGTCCACACGGTTTCCTTGCATGGTTTGGAAAACATTGTGCAGGAAGTGAGAAGACTATTGTCTCCCTTTCACGATTTCTTGGGGAATCCACATTGTTTCCACTAACCATGCTCAAACCGTGCACCACTTTAAAATCATCCAAACTCACCCAAAACCATTCCAAACCCTCCCAACCACTTCCCAACTCATCCAATGAATTTTAAACACATAAAAATGCATAAAAAAAGAAAACATACCTCCAACAGAGGGTGATAAATTCTACCAACCATTGGACTTTCCGTCCTCAGAAAGTAGTGAACACGCCCATTGTTGAAAGAGCTCGGGCCACTTCTCAACCATCTCTTTCTCCCACTCCCATGTCTCCTCTTGAATCTGACCATGTTGCCTCAAAACACAAACTAGACTGATTCTTTTACCATGCAATTATTTTTCTTGCCTATCCACAACATGAACTGGCACATGTACCAACGAAGCATCTGGTTCTAGCTCAACATGATCCCATCGAATTACATGGTCACAATCTGTCTGATACTTTTTCAACTGCGACCCATGAAACACATTGTGCACCGCACTGAACCTAGGTGGAAAACCCAAATTATAATCCACCTCACCAACCCTCTCAAGAATCTCAAAAGGCCCAATGTACCTCATAGATAACTTCCCCTGCCTCCCAAATCGATGATGTTCCAACCTATGAGAGATCCTCAATAACACATGATCACTCACCTCGAATGACAACGACTGTCGATGAAAATCCGCATATGATTTCCGATGACTCTGAGCTGTCTCCATTGTCCTCCTAATCAACTTGATCTTCTCCATAGTCTCCTGGACAAGGATCGGTCCAACCATTGGGCACTCACCAGTTTCTACCAAACATATTGGAGAATTACACGACTGCCCATACAATGCTTTAAACAGAGAAATCTGTATGGATTCCTGATAACTGTTATTGTACGAGAACTCATAAAATGACATGTGCTACTCCCATGAACCACCAAAATCCATGAAAAAAGCCCGCAACATATCCTCCAGAGTTTGTATAATCTTCTCGGATTGACCATCCTTCTGAGGGTGATACATCGTACTTACCGTCAACTGTGTCCATAGGGATTGTGGAAAGGATTTCCAAAAACAAGATGTAAAACTTGGATCTCTATCTGATACAATCGAAACAGGAACGCCATTACTTTTAACCACTTCCCAGATATTTATTTTGGACAGATCATCCACCGTATGAGATTCACGAATCACGATTAAATGAGACGACTTCGTTAGCCGATCCACTATCACCCAAATGGCATCGTGCTTTCTGACAATTCTTGGGAGACCTATGACAAAATCCATCACTATCTGCTCCCACTTCCAAACCATGATTTGTAAAGACTACAACATTCTTGATGGCCTCGGATGCTCTTCCCTGACTTGCTGACAAGTCAAGAATCTCAAAACAAACTTAGCCACACTTCTTTCATACCATCCCACCAGAACTATAGTTTCAACTCTTTATACATTTTCTGAATTCCAGGATGAAAAACCCACCTCGAATAATGATACACCAAGAGAAGATCCTCTTGATAATAAACTGGGACAAGCATCAGATTCTGAAAACACAAAACAAAATCTACATTCAGTTGCCAATCCTTAATGGTCGTCCCACCATTGAGTCTCGACCCAATGGTCACACACTCTGAATCAGATATCTGTGCCTCTCTAACCAGGCCAACCAAGTCATCAGTCAGAAAAACTGGAATGAAAACTGCTCTATCGCCCTGTTCCTCATATTCCAACATTATATCGGCTATAACCGACATCAACTGCCACTGGAATGATGCCTGTTACACCCCCTGAGAATATAATTTCCAACTTAATTCATCTGCCACCAAATTTCCCTTACCCGGTTAGTACATCATGTCAAAATCAAACATCTAGAGATATTCCATCCATCTCCTTTTCCTCATGTTCAAATCCCTTTGGGTGAACATGTGTTTCAAGCACTAATGATCTGTATATACCATGAATTTCTCACCATAGAGATAATGATGCCACACATTCGACGTAAGGACCACTTCTGCCAACTCGAAATCATGATTTGGGTAGTTCTTCTCAAGTACTCGCAACGTCCATGATCCATATGCAAACACATGATTTCCTTTCATGGGAACACACCACAACCCTGATCCAGATGCATCACAATACACCACGTACCTTTTTCCTGATTCTGCAATAACCAAGATTGGTGCTGATGTAAGATGACCCTTTAGCTCTTTGAAACACTGCTGACACTATTCATTCCATTGGAATGGAACATTATATTTTGTCAAAGTTGTCATTGGAAAAGACAAATGTGAATAATCACTAACAAAACGCTGATAATAACAATCTAGACCAAGAAAACTCTATATCTCAAAAACATTCTTTGGAAGTTGACACAAGATAACAGCTTCTATCTTTTCTGGATCCCCTGAAACACACCATTCAGAAATCACATGGCCATGAGAACAAACTTCATGTATCCAAAAGTCACACTTTGAAAATTTGGTATACAACCGATGATCCCTCATGATCCCCCTAAATGTCACCATGTGATTCTTATGATCCACCCCTGTCTCTGAATACACCAGAATATTGTTTACAAACACCACCACAAATGAATCCAGATATCTCTGAAATATCTGATTCATCAATTCCATAAACACCACTGGCACGTTCGTTAGACCAAAGGGCGTAACCACACACACATAATGGAAGTATCTACTTCTGAAAGCTGTTTTTCAAATATCCTCCTTCTTCACCAGCAATTGATGATATCCCGAACTGAGGTCGATCTTGGAGAACCACTGGGATCCTCCCAATTGATCAAATAAATAATCATTTCGTCAACGTGTATATCTATTCATTATCGTAACATGGTTATGTCTACAATTACCAACACATAGACTCAGAGTTCCATCCGCCTTTCTCACAAAAAAACACTGGCACTGCCCACAGAGACATGCTAGGCTAGATAAACCCTTTGTTTTCTAGACCTTCCAACTGGACATTCAATTCATGCAATTCAGCTGGTTCCATCTGGTTAGACAGATGTGAGATAGGATTGGTCCCCGAAAAAAAGATCAATCTTAAACCCCACTTCTCTTATAGGAGGTAACCCATAGAATTCATCATGAAAAACATCCATGAACTGATCTACCACTGCAGGAGGAACACACTGCTCAACACCCTCTACCAATTCCAATGACAAAACCGCCAACTTATTCGATAACGTACCCACTAATGGTTCCAAAAAAACCCGTTGCACCTTTTCTTTCGTGTTTCTCTCCTCTAAAGAGACATCTAATGACATCGTGTTTCATAAAATCCATTGTTCGCACATCACAATCGATGTAGGCCTTAAACGCCACCAGAAAATCCATTTAAAGGATTACATCATACACATCCATCTCAAGCATTGAGAAATTCCACAATATCTTAACCTCGCCCACAACGATACACCATTCTCTACACAAGAAGGCTCGAAACACTCTTTGACCCAGAGGATATTGATTTTTCAAAATTGAGGGAATAATATCTACCCTTAAAACCCCAAATAAACCACATGTGAACCAATAAACGAGTGTGAAGCACCCATATCAAATAACACATGAATAAAGGTAGAATTTATAAGAATAGTACTGCACACCATTGATGGTCTCGACTGATCATCCACCATAACCTGCTCATCTCCAAACAAATGTATTCTTTCCACACTCTACACTTTATTTGTCTGCTGGGGCGTCGTGATATTCTGAGAATCACCATGACCCATTTTACTCTACTGATGAGGGGTATTATGCTTTCCGCATCCCATAGAATCATACGACATCTGTGATCCCTAAGGTGTTTCATGCACACCCGACCACAGAGCATTCCGATAATAACACTGTAGCTTCCCCATATTCTTAAAATTATGAAATGCTCGAGGATGTGTCATACAATACCGCTTGATGTGTCTCGTAGAACCACACTGAAAACATACCGTCTTGCTCTGGGACTTCGGAGGAAGATTTACTGATCCTGTCGTCGAATTATATGCAAAATTCCCACCCTAGAAATAAGTGTCCCTCCTTAACTTGAACCCAACGTTAGAGTTACCACTATTACCCATTGGTACCACCATGCTTCTCCCGCCCGGAGCTCCCAACATATCCCACTCAGCCACCGAGGCTATATTCACCATCTCTCTGTAATCATCTATACACCACACCACTATCTTTGAATGGATTTCATGCCTTAACCCTGATTCAAATATCAGTACCTTCAACGATGTGCTACCTTCCACCTCAGGTGAAAACCACACTATGTTCATAAACATAGCTTTATACTCTGTCACAGACATAAGCTCTTGCATGAAACTAGAGAAATCAGTCATATGCTGAATTCTAAATTTATGTGGGTAGAATTGTTTGTTAAACAATTCATTAAAGCCTTCCCATATCATTCCCTAGTCCATCCCCGCTTGGACTACCAACTCCCACCAATGAAGGGAAATATCCTCCAACATATACGTGGCCAACATCACTTTTAGCTCTACCGGCATTCCCAAGAAATGAAATATTTTTTTCATTCTATTCTACCATACTTCTTCCCTCTCTCGGTTTCAATAACCCTTGAATATGGGTGGATTCTAGTTTTGAAACTGAACCGCATGATTCACATGCCTTGGTTCATCCATTTTGTTTCCACTTTCCACAGCTTGGAAAGCTTTCACTATGCTTTGCACTAGCGGCTTGTTCACCTGCAGCTCAGGTGCTACCACATTCTCAGCAGCCTGCTCCGGTTGGTATCTACGACGCCTACACGGTGCCAATTATATAAAAAGAAAATAAACAACCATGAGTATCACTTTCATAGACATCACGAAATCCCATGTCAAATCACATTACAAAACACTATCACAACAAGGCTTTCCCCCATTCACATTTTCCACATGTTCCATGTATCACCATTTTCAAAACCAATCCATTTTAAAAATACCAATTTATTAACATTAACATTTCACACATTTGTATCACATCATAAATCATTATACCTCAATGAATTATTCATCCTATGAGGAAGTTATTTATACTATGCATGCCATGCTCATCACATTGGATACACCACTGGAAATGAGAAATCCAATGCTTATAAGTTTCTTCAGAACAATTATGTACCCAACTCCCTGGTAAATTGAATTTCATATTTAAAGTGTTAGCTATGTCCTTTTATGCTATACATTCCATATTCTGACAATCATACTCCTTTCTACCATCCCTACATAAGGAGTATACCACAACGAATGTCAACACCAAATCCAAGAATCAACTCCAAAGGACCGAACAAATATATACCACTTGTAACACCCCGCCCCTACCTCATTTTCTTGAGGAGGCAGTGAGGGATACTTGGCCTTATGCGATGTTCCCAAGACGCCAATGGATGGAAATGAATGTCGAGGGATTCAAGATCATGTTGGGGAATGATTTTCCCTTAAGATAAAACCAACCAACCAATCCACTATCAATCACTACATGATGCATGAAATTTCAAACCAAAACATGTATTCCCAAAACAGAACCAAGTTGTTCCATAATACAACCCAAATCCAATGCAACCAACCATTTCATAGTACAAGAAGAAACTAAATGACAAACACTATGAGCCATGACACCACCACAGCTCTACAACAAGCTGTAAACTCCATGCTCCACTGAGAAATCACAATGCACCATGAAATGTGGGAGATGCCTTAACTTTTCCCACGTCACGATAGAGAACATCTACAATGACACCAATGCACCAAATCAAGGGGGTGTGTACTAAAACTTAGTGGGATTTCCCCAAATGACTTCCCTACACTCGCAACTGTGATTAAACCATTAGCACATTTATATAAAAATGTGCATATAAATTAAATCATAAGTGAGAACGTTTTCATAAGCCAAACATGCCCTTACCATGCCAAAACACCCAAACCAAGCATCCACGGGAAAAACAACCAAACATTCCACAATCCATATCATCCTTTACACATTAGTACAAAAACTAACATCTTTCAATGCAATGCACAACAAATAACCAAAACGGTGTGACTTCCGCCCCACCCATTCACCCATTCATACCAAAACAATCAAAACAGTGGGACTTCCCCCCAACCCGTTCACCCATTCACTACTAGCGGTACTTCCCAACCACTACTCATATGGTGGTTCTTCCGACCTCTCTCCATCCCCTTTTATAGTGGTACTTCTCACCACTTCCACACAACATTCCAAACAAGCCAAAGCCAAGAATATAACCAACAAAGGTCACAACCACATGCAATAAACCAATTCCATTTCATATCCATCCACCTCAATAAATCACCAATTATTGAAAAACAATTACCATGGCAAACAACATTTCAATAAAACATCCCTTTTATTGAAAAACATTTCCTTCAATAATTTTCACAATCAAACATATCATGCCATTTTAAAATCTTCATTTTAAAATCCCCAAGAATAGAATTTCACAATAAAACACCATTTCTTCCAAAAATCTCCAAAACATCACCCAAGGGATTTCTATCCAATTTCGCATTCACAATTAATTTTCAGCACAAAAAATAATTGTAACATGGAACCACTAGTTCTAACCAAATAGAGTCGAGAGAGAAGTCGCCTACCTTTAGGGTTCCCGAGAAATCTACCCACAAGCCACCGCACCTCAAATCCGGAGAACGCACCACCGAAACCTCTCTAGATCCCCTTTCTCTGACATCTAGAAGCCTTAATATTAACATACAAGGAAAAAACACTATATCTACACACAAAAAGTGTAGATCTTAAAAACCCTGAAATAGAGGAATGTAGATCTAGAGGAAAACAGAAGAGAAACAATAGGCGAGACTCGCCCGGGAGATACCACCTTGAAACTGCCTTGAATCCCCTTTGAAACTCTTCAAAATTCAGTGGGAGAGCACCCTTAACCCCAGAGAACACAAAAACCCAAGTGAGGATTGAATGTGAAGAATATTGGAGTGAAATAGGATATGGTCGAGGGATCCCGGAACTTATACCCCTATTTTTAAGTGGCTGCACGGTTAGCCCGCACAGTTTGGAAAACCGTGCTTTAACCGTGCACACGCTACTTCCACGGGAGCAAGGGTCTGTAGGGTTGCCTCGCATGGTTTGGAAAACTGTGTGCATGTCGTGCGAAGCCTACTGTCTCTCTTGCACGGTTTTATGGGGAATCTTCATGGTTTCCACTAACCGTGCTCAAATTGTGCACCACTTTAAAAGCCTCCAAACTCATCCAAAACCATTCCAGACTCTCCCAACCACTTCCCAACTCATCCCATGCACATTAAACAAATAATAATTCATAAACAAAGGCCACATACCTCAAATCGGGGGTGCTACTACATTGATTCTTTGTCTATTTATTTAACTGATCACAGTTTGGTATTTATAAACTAAATCACACCAAAGAAAACAAAATAATATAAATGAATTTCTTGAAAATTATCTTACCTAATGTTTTATTTATTATGAAATAAGTAAATAAATAATGGAAGAAGTGTATGAACATTGTTTCAAGTTTGGAACGAGTTACTGTATTCCACCTATTCCCCTATATATCCCCTAGGATGGTTTCACCTCATCATTATCTTGTGCTACCTCCGTTCACCTAAATAATAATTATATTGAATATGTTTTATACTAAAATGTATGTGATGGGAAATAAAGGAATCATTAACTTTAAATTATATAAACCTTCATTGGACATGTAGGAACAACATAATTTAAGAGGGAAAGATGACACAGAAGCCAAAAAAATTAATTTATTATTAAATAACAGCATATTTCATGAACTTATTTTTAAATTAAATAAAACTAATACATATATAAGACTATTATGAGTTCAGGAACAGTAAAAAAATACAACAAATATTAATTTAAAATTAAAATTTATCAATCATTTCAACTCATTCATCATTAAGATAAAACAGACATGATGTAATGAAAATAATTATTTGATTAATTAATTAATTTAGTTTATCATAGTCATAATTCAATTTTTCCAGGAGATACTGAAGCACTATGAGTTTAAAAAAATTAAATAAATTAATGTTATTTAAAATTTAATAAAACATGTACACATATATTAGTTATAATAATCACGATGAATACATTTTCGAACTACTAAGCATGGTCCATGTTTCATGAATTCACCACACAACAAATCATATATGTAACATATGAAATAATTTAACATCACTTATCAGTAGAAAATAACACATGAGAAATATGAAAATTAAATTGTGTGTAGTAATTTAATTCATGTAGAGTATATAGTATGTAATGACTATAAAAAAACTTGTTGTTCGGAATATTAAGAAAAAATAAATTAAGAATTTATCATTATATAAAACATAACATATTTCATGTACAGTTAATATGTAACAGAAGGAAACATAATGATATGTTTTAGTGGTGTAGTATATTATTATTTTTATTTTACATATAAATATTTGGGGTACATAGTATATATATTCCACTACATGAAATGTATCTTAATCTAAGTATGACCACAATATATGCATAGGAAATATGAAACTATTTTTGAATGGAAATTCCTATGGTTCATGACATGGGAAATGATCACACATTTTGTGACCTTTTTATAGCATGCTCATTTGTCCTTACTCATCATGTAATTACTACATGATGAATTTTTTTACCACGTGTTGTCCACTGCAAAAACACACGTACTACATGGCATGTAATCTGTCATGCGTTGTGTTGGTATGTTATGGTCAACACGTGAAGTGTATTTTACAAATGTTTTTTGCATTTATTTCATGATGTTCTGAAGGAAATTCTCTATGTATTAGTGAAATGTATTTTAATACATGACATGTACCTTTGGGGTTCACACTGTGTACTCCAATACTGTCTATCTAGAATCTCCTGCACATCTTGATAAATTATTTGGAAGTTATGTAATTATAATTATGTAGATGTACCTTATATGTGTGATAAATAATGATGGGAAGAATAAATAAATATAATATTTTTAAAATATCATATTCCTTGAAATAAAAACTAAATTTTTTAATATAAATGATCACTAATCAATAAATAATTATTAATGATAATATGACCACTATGAAGCCATTTTAATGTTCCAGATGCAATGGATGCACCTATATGGAAATATCATACCTAGAATTTCTCATATTCATGTTTTTAATTGAGTGTGTACATAACATTTATGAAATAACAAATGAAATTTTTCGGATGAAATTGAAAAGGGGTTATTGAATCAAGATAATCATTTTTATGTAAATTTAATAATTTTATTTAAAGATTAGAAGAAATATTAACATGGTATGTAGTTTCTTATTCATTGATTGTATTGATTATGTGAACATGTTTGTGGTATATTCATATAATCACAAGAACTCAAATCAAATACCCTATAGAAATGAACCACCTGATTCACTTTTATATCCAAACAATGATGATGAAATTTTTGATGCTAGTGTGGCTGATAGATCGCCTATCATTGTTATCCTTGATGAATTCATGTTCCCATGATATTGATGGAATAACATTTTTTCTCAATATTTGATGAAGACTGTATGAGGAAGAGGTTATATCGATGGTTATATAAAACTGTTGATAAATTATACATATAGTGAAAAATAAATAGGGAGAAAAATTTAATGGACACCAAACACTTCACAAATGACATATTAGTATATTTTTTGACATAGGGTTTTGGTTATATATTTACTAATTGTACATAGGGACATTATATTATATTATAACCATAAATAACGCCATTCCATGTATAATAATAATATTATTATTTTATATTGTTGTGTGCGCTAACCCGAAGAATGAAAAATATTATTTTATTGATTTTTATATTATTTTTTTTAACTAGACTAGAAAAGTAGTCTATTATTCTTCCTCATAATTTATTATACTCTTAAATTAATATTTTAATAAATATTATTATTTCAATGAATAAATTGGTTTATAAATAAAATATTCATTCATTGGTGAACAAATATTTACTTCATATTTGGGTAACTAAATAGTTTTTTATTTATTACCTTGTGATGGAACATATGTAAATAAATATTATATATTCATGTAATTAGATTACATAATAACATGGAGTATAAATATATGTTAAATATATGAAATCAAACAATATATCTTAAATATTACCCAATGAAAAGAATTTCTATTTATCCCATCTATTAAATTGAAATAGAATTTCACAAAGATTAAAGGATATATATATTTGGTGACCATCTAGGCTACATTCTCAGTGGCATTAGTAGGGGATGTCTAATGTACACGATTACTATCCAACTATGAGTCAGGGAAACCATAGAAAAATAAGTTAATATCATGAAGAATATAACAATATACAAACGAACCACTATAATATAATTTCATCTTCTAAATATCTCAATAAACATGTTTTATAATTGTATCATCAACCATTATGTTTGATGTGTCTTTCTTTGACTACTTTTAATGAACATGTCCACACAAAATGGTCATGGAAATTTTTTTACAGTTCAATTATAATAAAAGGGATAGTATGTCAACATATATTAAAACAAAGAATAAATCATTCCATAACATATTTATTAATATTAAATAAATCATGATACACCAAACATTACCAACTTCATCAAGAAAATATGAAGTAAAAGTTTATAGAAATACATCTATGTATGAAAATCATGGTATATTTTAATTTTAATCATAATGTATATGAATCATTAAAAAATAATATAGGTAAAAATTTCCCATGACATGAAAACATATGGAATTCCAATGGGTGGATATGTACTCATAACTAGTCATATTAAAATTACCATGTATGAACATCATGATATAATGTATCATTTTCATTTGAGTTTGAGAACAAGATAATCAACATTATATATGTATCCCATCATATAATGTAATCTATCTATAGAATAATATTATATAATATCTTCATAGATCTTTGATTTTATCATCATATTTGGACATTTCTATGGCCGTATAAGAGGGACGGAAATTCTAGGGCATTATCATATAAAGTTTTTTCAGAACAAAAAACATAATGTGATAATGAATTAAATAGTATCCAATCCTATAAATGTATATTCAATCCAAACGTGAAATTTTTATGTGTTAGGGAACCAACTCTAATAACATTCTGATCCTCTATTATCATTAATTATTAGGCAAACATATACTATACATTTTTCATGTCATTATCTAAAAATTACTTATTCAATAATAGTTTTTATTGAGTCCCAAACATGGAAGATTAATCTTAAGGAACCCTCTGGGAAATTTATGGAAGATAAGGCATAGAAGGAACATGGAAAACTAGATATTAGAAATATTTTAACTCTTATTCATTGACCATATCAATTTATATTTAATACATACTATTTTATTCTTCCATTCCCAATCATATTTAAAAACAGACAACTAATCCTTTATAATAATCATACCAAATTTTTTAATTAATTTCTTTATCTAAAAATTAAATAATATTTTGAAAATCTATTACTCATAGAAACACATCATCTAGCCCAATTTATGATTGTATAATACATTACACATTGATAACATAATAATTCATATATTCCCAATCTATTTACTTATTACTATAGATATGATATCAAAATCAAGTCATTATATATAATATTATTAACATTTCCCACATTGTAGTAAATTAAAGAACACTCATGTGGTTATTCATAATGACCATCCCCACCCCACCCCACCAAATCATATAATATAGGTTGAATAAGAAACCCATGTGATATATGAAAAATAATTAATAATATATAAAAAATAAAGTAAAATTATATAATATAAATCAAAATAACTAAAACAATCTATTCTAACTCTTCTAATAGTGTGTATGGGCCACATCCAATTCCTATTATGACTCCATGTTCCCACGAGTTATAACAGAGGAAAAAAATTATGTGTTTTAATTTAAAATAATAATAATAGTACTAACTAACAAACATAAATGTAAATAAAATAAATTAAAACATAATTATTTAGATATTCATGGCCAGCCTCCAAAGAGTACGTTACATTAAATATTATGTTAGGTTTCATTATAATTATTTAACCACAATCCATGAGTATGTGGGGCTTCCTAATTAATAACCACTTAGTGTACATTACAAATTTTTTCTTCATAATGAAAAAATTGGAATATATGAGATCCATTATAGAAACACTCGGCTTTTTTACTAAAAAAGTTGATTGAGAAACATAATATATAATGAGGTATAATAAAGACTAAATCTATTCCATAATAGTGAGATTAATTTTGGTTCTAGAGAGGGTGTAACAATAATCACTATTATAAAATAGTCCTTTAAGTGTATCGACCGTTATCAATGCAAAAAAAATCCTTCATAAATGTTCTCTTTATTAGTGTCAAAACAAGCACAGATAAAGTGTGACTTTTATCAGTTTTCTTCTAGCATTGATGAAAGGTAACCTTTATTAGTGTTTTTTACTGCTTGCAAAGGCTAACTTTTATCAGGATAATTTTTAGTGCTTATTAATGTCCTAAATAAAATTATATAATTTAATAAATAAAACATTTGTAATGAAACTTTTTTAAAAAATATTAATATTTCTGTTAATTAAGTAATTATTGAAAAAAATGAATAAATTGTACAATCTATATTAAAATTAAAACTACTAATAAATATTATATGTTAAAAATATAGATATATGTAAAATTAAAATTAAACTAATTAAAATTATACAAAAATAAATAATAAAAAATATAAACATTTTATTAGTTAAATAATTATTGATAATATAAAATATTGTATATAATATATATATATACAGATAAATATGATTTATATAATAAAAAATATTTATTCACTTCATTAAATAAATCAAATATTTTGTGATGAATTTTTTATAATTAAAAATTAAAATGAATAAAAACTTCTGACTAATTACATCGTGTATTGGACATAACTGAATTTCATTTGGTTTTTTCATTTAACATGTATCATATGTGTGTTATATTTATTTCAAAATCATATATACATAATTAATTCATTTTCTTATACAATGAATTCATACAAATATTCTCATAATTAATGAAATCTTTCATAGAAACACAAACACATAATATTTATATAATTTATTAAAATTTTAGTATTCATTTTATAATGTCATCGTAAATTGATAAATTTAATATATAATTTTTTAAACATTAAATTTTATTTATTTATTTTAATTATATTGCAACTAGTTATTAAGTCCTTTTTTATATTTCTTATTTTTTTTAATTTTTTGTATATTTAATCAATATTAATTACATATTCATATATGTTAATTTACTATGTTTTAAAAATTATTATATGTATTCATAATTATTTAAATATATATCATTATTTTTTTAATAAGTTATATTTTACTAATAACACCCATACATTTTTTGACATTTTTATTGTCTACTCCTTTGATATTATTCTATTTCACTTCTTTTTAACATGCATGTACATAAGATTAAATATTCATTAGTAATGTTGAAAATATTTTCGTAAAAATTATTTATTAATATATATATATATATATGAAGATATATTTACTATATTAATTTATTTATATATGTATAATTACAAATAAAAAAAATTTAAAAAGTATGTATATAATTACAAATAAATAATTATATATATTTAAATAAATATAAAATTATAATAAATTTATTTTAATAATGATTATATTTACTATCATTATATTTTATATATTTATTATCTATATATTATTATATAAATACATATAATGAATCAAAAATATAAATATATAAATTATATTTCATTAAATTTATTAATATAATTATAATTAAATTATTATATATTTAAATTATTATAACATTAAGATAAATATATTTACTATATTCATATTTATATATATTTATTCCATATGTATTATTATATAAATATATTTACATATTTTTTTTAAAAAAATTATAATTATTTTATCTGTGCCAATGATTTATCACAGATAAATATTCAATTTCCCATCACCTTTCTAGAGCTAAAAAGTCTCTAACATTGTTAACACAAAAGGCACTACTAATGATGCCTCTTATTAGTTCGTATTAATTTAGAACGGATAAAAGGGATCTCTATCAATTATTTTTTGTAAGCATTGATAATATTTTCCTAATCTATTTATAGAACCCCAACTACTTTTGATTCATTTATGATATCCAATGATTTTCATAGAAGTTATCTTCTACTACCAATCCTCCTCCTTGAATCCAAGCACGAATCAAGGATTGAAAAAAAATATATGGGTCAAATCCAAGGCTCGAATGATTTAAGGGTTGAATAAATCCAATGTTTGAATGAATTCCAGGTTTGGAAATATTTATACATTCTCTGAGGCAATTCAAAGCTTCCATAAACGGAATGTTATTTTGTCTTCATCCTCACTTGTTGATTTCTTTTTTGGTGATATCTATTTATTTTTATATTCATTATCTCTTTTTATTCATTATACATCATTGAGTTCACTTCTATAATGAATTAATAATTTGGTGTTTCATTCATTTTGGGGTTTTTTCCCTTTAAGGACCATTTTTACTACCTTGTAGCATATTAATAATTCCACAATATAGTTTGACAAATGCATCCCAGTTAAAATTTAACATTAATACAATAGATATTGGTGAAAATATATAAAATTACTTTGTGACCATTTTCCATGTACAATAGAGTTCCCTTCATTCATTCAACCTAAGAGATGTGGAATCCAAGCATATTCTTCTCAACTGAGGGATGAATCCTACCTTTGGACAAAGTGAATGGTAGTCCTAATGAAAATGTGATTGTTATGAACTAGCTCTATTCATTGGATAAACATCTAGAGTCAGTTATATGAATGATATTAATCATTTCAATATTTTTATAATTATATTTGGAGAATAGATTAAGGAAAAAAATAAACATATATGTGTGAAATCATCCATGGGTAGATCATTTTTTATAATTAAAATATATTCAAAATCTTTAATTATAATTGTTTTTTCATTAATATTCCAAATCCCTAAAAATATATATTTTTTTAAAAAAATATATAAAATAGCATAAATATAGTAATGTGGTTGGAATGGTGAGTGATCCAAACTAAAATCATTAAGGTAATGACCATGACTGTCAACCGTGTCATACTAATGAGGAATAAAAATATTTTTTACCACCCTAAAAAGGTTTTTCATATACTCTATCCCAAAATATAATATAGAATTATTTACCACATAATGAAAAACATTATAAATAATTATTCATAATATTATAATCCTATTTAGAGAATTATATATATATGACTAAAACATTGAAATTTGATCAGAGAATAATTATAAATCAGTGAAATGAAATACTTGTAAAATTCATTGATTTATATTTTGAGGGACCATATATGTCATAGTTAATACCCTTTAAGGATTTTTTTCTTTAAAATATATAATTTATTAATATATTTATTAAAAATATCAACATTGTAACGATTAAAAATTACTATAAATTTTATATTTTAATCTTCAAAAATTCTAAACCCATCCTTTTTAAGATTGTATATAAATGTATCATTATCTAATATCATCAATATTTCACAACTACAAAACAATATCTTATTTCAAACCTAATTACCATACATCTTTATCGACCTCAAATTAGAATATGGTTCGGTTAGTATTCAATACATTTGTGAAGACATATCTATATTTGAAATGATATCACAATCATTAATAATTTTAAAAATTACATCAATTTATTTATCACACATCTAATAAATAGTATGTATTTTTTACTTCAATCCATATGAAAATATGTCATTCTTCATCATTTCTTTTATTCCAATAACTTTAATATGAAAAAAAATTATCTTAAGAGACCCACAATTTCAAAAACAATAATTTCCCTTGAAACTTGTCAAAAATAATTAATTAAATAAATTTACTTACCATGCAAGATAAATAAAAATTATCAAATATGAATGTATTTTTCAATCGTATATTCTTTTGTGTAACATAAAAAATAATTTTCTCTATAATTCCATCATTTTACATATAATAAATTTCTTATAATTTCAACACATTTATCTATGTATTTAGAAAATCTTGACAATCCTTCATACAATAGATTACTTTGTCACATGTTCAATATAGTTCATTCAGTAGTAGAAATTTAACATCGATGTTTACTTATAAGGATTCATCTCACATTGAAACTATTTTTGTTACAATGTATCATCTACCCTTTATCATAAAACCTATATATATTCCATAATTATTATTATTTATCTCATTATGACAAATATTTTATATTATTTCCCAAACATAAACATATAACACAATATTCCAATATAAATTAAATTTTCATTGGAATCATTATCCTCTTTTTTGTGAAAATAATTCTGGTATTCAACATTTTTATGATTAATTACAGAATAAACTATTCAATACAAAATTTGAGATGTTTAAAACCCATATTTTTATTAGTTATATTATATTCTTAATTTTTTTAACATTCCTTATCATTGTTTAATTGAAATTTAAATTATAATATTGAGTTGTTTTAATATATTTGATATACCATTAATATAATATGTCATAATTTGTATGGTTGTACATAAATTGTCCCACATAAATAGAATGGAATTCATTAAATTCTATATATGTAGGAATAATTGTAAGAATTAATTTTAGGTATTCATAATTTTAAGTCTATATATATTAATTCCAACCCTATGGATCTATGATTTATATACATTTATATGAAATTATTTGTTCTTTATTAAAGTTATTTATTAGTAAATTTTCATATCTTCTAGTTGATTGAATGATCATTAATTATTATTTTTTATCATATTAAGGTTTCATATCAATCGTTAATTACCAATAGTATATTTTCAATTTTTTAGTGGATTTCTAAAAGAAATAATCTATCATTTTAATATAGGTATGAGTATTAGTAATTACTTTATTTAAATTTTTTATAGTGGGATTTATCCAAAAAATTAGATTTAATAGATTCCCCAATGATTTATATATCATTACATATCCCTACAAAGACCCATTGAATCATAGAAAAGAATGTATATGTCCCCCAAATATAACCTTCAATCACCCATGAGTTAATAAATAGTTACAGTGGTGGAAATATAAAAAATGGGAGGCATTACACATTTAGAGAACAAAATAGACTAAAATTATCATCCTCATTAGATTCATCTCTCAAAAATTTATTATTTCAATTTTATCATTAGACTCATCTCCCATCACATTTATGTTACTTTCACTACTTTGAGTCGTAGTCATTCCATGGATGATTACTGGTTAGAGTATTTAAATAAACAAAGGTTAATTTCCCAAATATATGAAATATGATTGTGATAACAACATAATGTAATGATAACTATTCAAGATATGAGCCGATAAGGATGAAAGGATTTTATAACATTCACCTTGGAATGAATTAAGGGGATACCAACTACCGAAGTGGAGTAATTTGTCTCTTAAATTCAGCTACCCATTTTCTTCACAACATTTTAAATTCATTTCCACAAAAAAATGCCGTTATTCCTTTACTTTAATAACCTATAATATTCACCGTTGATAAATAATATCTTCTATCTATTTATTTATTTATTGTAAAAAATATTTAGTTTATGAAACCGGTATAATAGATATGAATCAAAAATGGATGTAGAATAATCAGTTGATAAATGGGTATGAATATGGGGTGAAATAGTTCATTATGTTTTCAATAGATCATGCATAAAACCCAATCAAATTTTTTTCCTTGATTACATTATTTTAATTCAAGAGAAATTAGTCTCGAATGGTTGGATGAAAATTTGATTATACTTGAAATTTATCATAGATATAAATGTTAGACCATACAATGGGAAAAACTTAACATACACAGTAATTGGGTTGATACTATAGTTTATGGATCCTTTGATATGAATGGTAGTGTAAATACTGATTGAGAAGTCATGGAAGAAATTAAAATTGAAATTGAAGATGACCCATGTGATTTTCCAATGTTCGTTAAAAATTAAAATAGTTGTGCAAAGAGTTATTTGTATACTAGTTGTACAAAATAGACACCATCTTCAGGTCTATTAAAGTTATAGTACTTTTATTCAAATAGATGATTGAGTGACACCAGCTTTTCAAATCTACTTAGTCCCCTGAATGATATGAAACCAGTAGAGAATATACAACCATGATGAACATATGATGTAAAAATTGTTACGTTCATTATGAGGGATCTCTAAAAAATAAATTATTTGCAAAATAATATCATATTGTTTCAAAAAAGAACATTAATCACTCATATAATGGCCATAGGTTTGTATAGATCGATTCATGAAAAATTTATCTATCACTTCAAAATCCATATGGTTCTTTCCTATTATTCAATGGTGTAATAGTCTTTAGTGATGTCAGGAAACCAACAGAAAATATATTTGGAAGCGAGATTCAATAAATAATGATGAGAACTAATGTCATCTAATATATTCTACTCAATGGATGGTAGTGGACTATTATTGTCCTGAATTTGTAAATGAGGCAACAAACATCTTCCTTGAGTTATTCATGGTGATAAAATACATTATGTTTTAATTGCATATATATCGATAAAATAAATCTTGTTATGAAATTGATGTCTATTTGGATTTATTTACTGAATATCTGAAATTTAGTTAGGATACAAGTTATACAATTTATTATTAACATATAAGTGAATAATTCACAATGAGGGAAATGTTTTTAGGAAGAATAAATAAATTCTGTGGTTATGGAATTTTTTCATGATATATAATTAAATAAATGATGGGATGTCCTATTAGTGAATTAACCACAATCTTAGTTTTGTTGAAACACTCCTCCAATACTGTGTTTTTAAGACATCATAACATTTTACCATGGTGACATAAATATCGATTCTAGATGTCAACAATCAATGGGTATATAAAAAATGGTACGACACCATCTGTAGTAATGGGGGATCAATTTATTGATAAATTAAATCATTTTGAAATCATTTTTAAGAAATTTTTGAAAACCCATAAGAAATCAGGACATAATAAGAAACAATTTAATTGGAATTACAATACTTCATTTTTTTGTAGGTCAGATATTTAATTTATTTTATTCATGTAGAAAATAATGAATTTGATAGTGTTATTCGAATGATAAAAAATGTTCCTAAAAAATAAAAAGATACATCCAGGATAAATCATGAATGATTGATATAGTATAAGGGAAGATTTGGCACCATTAAAGGGTAATTGGATAACTCTTCTTCCTCAAATAGTTTACACTCTACCCAGACCGAAAAAATTATATTTTTTTCATTTTCATTTAATTGTGACATTTTTTAGAGTGGAGTTCATAACATATCATGAATATCATGTCAATGAATAATTGTATGTTAAATGAAAAAATCACATGATTTTCATGTTTTGGAGAAATATTTGACGCATGATTCTTTCTGATGTATTCTACTAAAAAATGCATGACATACATTAAACCAAATATAATTATTTTTTCCATTACATATGTAGTAATGTTAAAGACCTAAATAAGATTCCAATCATGTATAAGTTGGTTGTAGACATATTATGTTGATTAGATATGTTCATCCCACCAGGCTTCTTTGATTTAATGGGCAACCTGATTGTTCAATTGGTTAAAGATGTTCAATTATGTGTTCATGCCAATTATAGATGGATGTGACCTATTGAATGGTATATGAATATTTTCAATGTGTAGGTCAAGAATCAGATTCAAATAGAAATTTGTATTGAAGAATGATATATTATTGAAGTATTTGTTGAATTTGGTATCGATTACCTATCAGATGCTAATTAATTTGGCCTCCCAAAGATTCATCAAAATGGATTCGTTATGGGAGATATTATTTACAAAATAAATTTTATTATTATTTACATTATAAATATGGAGAAAGATCCCTTTAAATTTTCCATAATAGTGTATATGTTGATCTAGAAATTAAATCCCAAAATGAAATTTTTCTAGATTTGAATCTATCAATGGCTGATGGATGGATATCAAATACCCCTAATCAACAGTTTATTGGATGGTTCCAAGATAAAATTTATAAAGTGTTATCTAAAAATATGAATTCAACTGTCTATTGACATTGATTGTTAGCTAGGGGGGGACAAATTCAAATATTATATGTTATACAATTCATCTATTAAATGGTTATACATTCTATATAAAATAACACAATTTTCATAATATGAAGAAAAATACTGGTGTTTCACTTGTTGTGGAAGCGATGTTTAGTACACATTACTATGATAGAAATCCAATTTATTGAAATGTGTCTTATTTATAATTATTTAACAGATATATTAGTTAGATTATACAACATTTCAAGTGATAGGTTATTGTTTCAAATTGGTAGGTAATATAAGTGTAGAGAAAGTTGATGAAATGGGATTCATGAAGATGAATTTCAGTGTGGATGGGGGAAATAATAGCGGATCAAATTGAATTATGATATATAAAATTAATTATAGTCTTAGATCCAACAAACAAGAATTTTTATTATTCTCTTAGGGAATAATATAACTATCTAGTTAGTTGAAAATTCACTTTAGTATAACCTTTCCTATTGAGATAAAAAACCATTCATTTCATTCATAATTTAGACAATTATTTTTACATTATAAGGGCCCATACATAAAGGATTTGAATTCACAATAGTGGATATAAATCACCAAAAACATTTAAAAATTTATATAGTTCATTGATAGGATAATTATTTTATATAATACATTATTTCTCAAAAAAAAAATATTTGTTCTCTACCAAATTAATATAATCTAAATTAAATTTTTCGACTACTCAGGAAGATAAAGAATTCTACACATGATAATGTTACCAATCCTGAAAAAGAATATACTATATAAAAAACCCCATTGGAATTATTTAAAGGTATCAATATGATATAATTTCTTTATTGAACAAAAATATTATATAATGAAACATTGATTTAATTTTCATATTCATTGAAGATTTGGATTAATTAAGAATTTTTTATCCATCATTGATGAATTTATATTTTAAAACAACCAAAAACTTATTCTCATTAAAATAAATATAACCCCCACACAATTTCAATTTATCACATTACTTAAACTTACCTGCACTTACATTCCAATCAGTGTAATGACACCCGCCTATCTTTAATCAGAAAGGTAATCTTGAAGTTAAAAGAGTAAAATAATTTTCCATTTAAATAATTTATTTGTTTATATGTATGTCTAATTTATTTATTTCTATCACTACTCATATAAGAAATGTTTTCTTATATTGGTGGATTTATTTTAAATTTTGGGTAGTTTGTTTAATGTTTCTCTTGCTAATGTGATATTGGACATTAGTGATGAACCTGAGATAATGGAAATTAGGAAATGTGTCATGATTGTATAAAAACATCTTGAAAAGGTAAATTCCTAAAAATTATTTTATTGATTTTGACATAATTTTTTCAACTATTTATAAGGCAATTTAAATATCATATTTATCGATTACTTATTTTGTTTTTTCATAGATCATTCAGAAATTATTTTTTCCATAGTTCAATTATTTTATAATATTTAAATCCATCATTGATGCATTTGTAAACAGAAACATCCATAGAATTCTTCTCCATCAGACACCATTCACCCCTACAATGTTGTCCTTTTTTAAATTCCTTCATATTATCTCCACTATCTTTTTAGGAAGAGAAATGATGCTCCCATTTCACAATCATAGGGGTAATATTGATGTTTAATCAGTAGAAACATTTTCTCTATAATTAATGATTTATTAAATATTTATTTTTATTTTTTTATTATTATTACTAATCGAAAAATAATATGTTTATTATACATTTAGATATATTTTTTGAGTTCAGGTGATATTTTAACTCATATAATTATCACGTGTGATTGGAAATTGATCCTCCAAGTGAGATGACAGAAACAAGGAAATGAGTGAATAATGTATACAACCATCCTAATAAAATTCCCAGTAATTATATAAATAATTTTATAATCATTTTATATTGTATTATAATGTATATTTATTTTATATTTTCATGTAATACATTATTAGTTTATTTACAGATCATTGAGGAAGTGATATGTTTCCTTAAAATATCTACAATTAAAAAAAATGATAACATGTTCCTTGCTACCAATGTTCCAATTCTTTCATTAGAATTCCCTTATCGACCTGCCAACAACACAGTTCAATGATGAAAATGAAGAGTTGATATATTAAAAAATACATCCAATGGGAAGCATGGTAACATTGGTAGTTGGGATTGTTTTTAAAATTTGGGATGTGTAAGAATTAGAGACACCTAAATCTAACACATACTCTTATTAGTATGACTCCACGTTCTTTATCTTATTTACAATTGAAATTTATTTTTAATAAAAATACTACTCACATAATAAAAATATATAAAAACACATTCCTGTTTGTTTTATTAATTATCAGAATGATCCATAAATCATTTTTGAAATGTATGAAACATATGCACCTCAATACAATACATGATGTCCCCTGTATTACTCAATGTTTCCGTTATTAGTTTAAAATTGACATTTTTGTTCAAAATGTATAATGCACTTAAATCCCAGAAAACATTCATTGATTTTCATAAAAATTTAGTAAAATGATTTATATTTCAATATTTAAATATTGCAATTAGTCTCACATCAACCTAATACATGATGATACCCGTATGACTCAAACTGTGGGTTTCCAGTTAGAAATAAAATTTTTTCAAATAATAAAGGTAACATAATCCAAACTAGTGAAAAAAATTCTGATTGTTTTTATAACTTAGTAAAATGATCCATAAATCTTTTTTCATGTATTGGAATTAGGATCACTTCCTTATGACTCACGGTGTGACCAGTATGACTCAAGGTGAATCCTTTTTGATAAAATTTAAATTAATTTCAGTAAAAATGGAAATTGAAAAAATAAAAACCATGAAAATGGTTTTTATTATTTTAATACATCATAAAAATGATCTATAAGTCATTTTTGAAATGTAGGAATTAGCGAAACTTTTATCCAATCAATGGTGGTATGAATCGAAATGCCTATTTTTATTTAAAATTGACATTAATGTTAGTAAAAAAATTAAAATGTTGTACTCAAAACAAAATAATGAATTCATAAACTTTTTATAATTTGGGAAAACCATCTATATGACATTTTTGACATGGAGAAATTATATACACTTCAATCTAATACCGATGTGGCCAGAATGGCTGAAAGTGTGTGTTGTTAGATGAAAATTGACATATCAGTTAAAAATAGTCACTCATTAATATATGATAAAATGAACTCAATTTGAATGGATAATTAGGGTAAAATATTAATAATTCATTTCTGACATGTAGGAATAATTCTCATATCATAAAAATAGCAATTTGATCGTTATGACGTGTGTGATTCCAGTTTAAAATGACACATTAGCATTAAAGAAATGTAACATAATAAAAACATGAAATACACATTTGGGGTTTTTTAATACATTATTAAAATGATTACTATGAAATTTGTGACACGTAGTAATAATATATACCTTAATCTGATGCACAATGTGACTAGTATGGCTATATTTGGATCTTTTTACATAGAATTATATTTAATATTAACAAAAATAATTGAAAAACTCAAAGCCAAAAAAATGAATTTCGAAAATTTTGATACATTATAAAAATTATTTCAATGGTATTTTGACTTGTAATAATCAAACATGCCTCAATTTGACACATTTTGTGACTGGTATCACTCTAACTATGTCTTTTTATTTAAAATCGTCATTTATTTTAGTAAATATGATAGGTGGCAAACTAAATATTGATAAAATTCATTTGTTTTGATTTTATACATCAGGAAAATGATAAATAATTGATTTATTGCATGTATTAATTTTCTTCGTCTTAGTATAATAAATTATGTTCCTTGTATTACTCAAATTTTATGTTATTAGTTTGAATTTAACATTCTAGTTCAAAAATTATCACTCATTTATAACCGTGTGAACATAATTATTTTGTATCAATAATTTAAGAAAATTACTCATAAGTCATTTTTGGTGTTTAGGAATCAGTGTCACATCAAACCAACACATTATTTGGCCGCAATCACTCCATAATTGATATTATATCCTTAAATGATATTTTATTAAAAAAGACAAGTGACATACTCAATATCGAGAAAATAAATTCATATTGATTAAATAATTTTTGGAAAATTATCGATAAGAAGTTTTAGATGTTTTATAATCATCCACAACAAAATCCATTGCACGGTGTGATTGATTGACGTTATGTAAATATTTACATTATATAAGTGTCATTTTTTTTAAAACCCACATCACATCGGCAAAACTGAGAAAACAGGTCTAATTTTTTTTATCGTTATTCTATAATCTTTTACATAATTATTTTAAATATCATTTTTTCTTATTATAATTTAGTTTATTTTCAAAATGATAATTCTTCATGATGAAAAAAATATGGTGTGTCTTGCAAGAATCAACCCTAAGTCAATATAATACACTCTGTTCATGGTATAACACAATGTATCTTTAAAAATTTAAACAGTTTATTAACTTATTTATTTATATTCTTATTGACATGAGATTTTTTAATATAGGTGTGTTCTTTTTCTCGAGTAGGGTTGGTCTATTCTGTAATAGCACGATTCGAAGTCATGATCAAATTTTAAATGGAACATTGATTCATTTGAATGTATTTAATAATTTTTACATATATAATTATATAACCCAATGTTTGAAATGTTTATAATATAGTGTTTTTTTCATGTATTTTTTTTGTAATTTTTTAAATTAAAATATATATTTATACTAAATTGTGTTGATTTCATTGGGTGTTTCTAGTCTGGTATCCATTAACAACACACTACAATGTCACTACAATCTGTTGTAACATTATACAATAAAATTCTCCTTTACCAGTAATAAATAAAATCTCTGATAAATTATTTCATTTATCATCATTTTTTTATTACCGATAAAAAATGAGTGATTTAAATCTCCCTATAGTAATTAATTTGTCTCTTACACTGATAGAGGGAATTATTAGAGCTATTAAAGACCTTTTTGGATGTTTTGAGTGTGGAAGTCCTCCAATGAATCTACTTGGTCTTCCCTACCAATATTTACATCTTCAATTTCCTCATGTATTTATTTTTATTTTTTAAAATAACATTCACATCATCCATCATGTAAATTCCATGTATTTTATTCTAATTACATCTTCCTAAAATGTATATAATTCTTATTATAAAATAAAATCCAAATTTCATGATAAAGTAGGAAATATTTTTTTATGAATCACTACTACAGTATTGATGATCATTCAATTACATATTACATTGATAAACATGAAAATGAAAAATGAGAAAATGAATAAGTATCAGCCTTATATTGAAATTCAGAATCAAAAATAATGAATACAAATTTTATTTTATGGGATTTGGGGGCAGATTTTTCTTAACACATTAACTAATTCATGTTGACAAATAGAGATAGGTCGATACCCTGGTTACATAGCTCCCGATTCAATCCCTTATTCTTTGGATTCCTAAAATTAATGGAATAGAATTTAGGAATTCCCCCAATGAAATCATTTCGAACGAGTTGAAATTAATTTTATGTGCTCACTGGTGAAAAATATGTGTCCTATATTTATAACTAAAATTCACTACCCATATTAGAATGTGTAGTGAGTAGGTGAAATCCATTATAGTATGAATAATTTAATATAGTGGATGATCTAACAACAGTACAATATACATTTCTATTCAATCTGTGAACATTATTCATAGGAGAGACATGTACAGTAAAATAAACGGCTTGAGCATCCTCTACCTCCAAATGGGATTTTCCATTGTTGTTCTTCGATGCTAGGGTGAAAAATCAGGGAGAATTAGTAATTTATAATAGAATCATGACATTTCAATACCTTTTATGAAGAAATATAAAGAGAGAGTAATTTTTAGAGAAGTCCACTAGAGAAAAACCAACGAGAGAAAATGCATCGAGATGACTGTTCCAACTGATATTCAATGTGAAACATTTTGAATAATTTTTTGAATCATGGAAATACATTTCATAGTAATTATAATTAGTTTATGAATTTTATCATCTAATTTGAATATTTCATATATTAAATAGTTGTAAAATTATTTTAGATGATCATCCCTCCTTGAATGGTCATTTAAAATATTATCATGTCTACATATGGATAATTATTTTGATCTATACCAAGCTCCATTAAGTTCATTGTTATGATAAAAAGTTAAAACAAACCCTAATATGGGGGTGAAATTTGGTGTGAAATTTATGATTAACTGTTAAAGGATCTTTTTCAAGAATTTTTAAGAATAATTTTGAACTTATTGATAAAAATCACAGAAAAAAATAACAATTTTTTAAGATATAAATGAATGAATATAGATATTTATATTGGTTCACCATAAAGAAATTATCTAGGGAGTATAAACTGAATATATGAATTATGTGTAATTTAAATGTATATGTAAGGCCAATTGCTAAACAAATCTCCACTACCTCTAGCTTCATATCTATAATCTGTTTTATAAATATTTAGAAAACATTAAATTACTAGTTATATTCCCTAAATATAATTTAAACAACATAATAAAAAATATTATATTGAATTTTGTTTCATTATTTTACAAACATGCTAAAAATAATGTTCTCTATAGTAAAAACTAAACAAGGAGAATTTTGTATACTACAATATGCTCTATAAAAATATCTACATTACATACTAAATCTAAATTTGAAATATTATAATTATTTTATTTCTATTTTTCCACATCAATTCCTCTATTTATAACTTAAATTTATTCATCATAGTTGTATTAAGAATCAAATAAATGTTATATCTTATACAATATTAAAATCACCCTAAATCATATAAATTTCAATCCATTAATTAGTAAAAATATGGTCATGCACCTATTTGTGTTTGGTTGACTCTATCATGTTCATTAATACCATGAACAAAGAGATTAAAATTAAAAAATTCCCATTATTATAGGTCATTTCTCATTTTTAAAAAATTTCAAAGTTAACAGGCCCGGACATGGAGTTCATGGAAATATAGTATGGACCAATTTTTCTGGTCTCTAAAACCTAAATAAAACAATTGCATGACTTATATCCACTTAAATTTTTTATTTCACAATTTTAATAAAATATACCATGAAATGATTGTTTCATTCCATGTTACCATTTTTCAAAATAGCTAAAAAATCTGTCACCTTAAAATATCCACCATTGTGACATAATCCAAAATATGTTTCCCATTTGGGTTGTTTTAAAGTATTTCCTTAACCACATTTTAAATGAAATGTCCTTCCTCAAGTATCTCATTTTTGCATTATACTAAAGTACCAATGACAAAGAGCGTGGTCTTTTTCACGATTCTCGAAAATAAGAAGACTTCCTTATCTAAAATTGCATCCAACATGCATATAAATAAAATGCCTCAACTATGATTATATAAGTATGGAGTAATGAACTCAATTATGGAATGTTTAGCTAAATTTCAAAAAAAATACCTTTAAATTATCCCTGAGTCAATAACATTCCATTTCACCCTATATTGTTATTTTTTTAAAACAAATAAATAAATTTATCACCTTGAGTTAACTACAACTATAACATAACCAAAACCAATTTTGACGTTTCAGTTTGATACAAAAAATTACTCTTAACCGTTCCAAAGAAAATCGTACATCCTACCTTGAGTATCTCATTTTCCATTTCACTTAAACTATATATGGCCATTACCATAGTCATTTTCATGATCCTCGCAAAATATAGAGACTTGATTATAAAAAATGGATTCCACCATGAATATAAATAAAATCTGTCATCTTTGATTATCTCACCAAGGTGTAATCCACTCTATTTCAGTGTGATCTAGTCACTTTACATATAAACAACACCAAACATGTATAATACTCCCCAATTATTCTCTAAACATCACACAATGTCAAATACCATATATCACGCTCATTTGAATTATGTGGATTGACAATAAATATAAAACATCATTCCCATTATGTTGAAATAAATGCCTCAAAATAACATTATCCTAATTCAATATTTATGGTTCTATATATATAACATAGCATCCAACATTCGACACCATTGGGTTTTTAGGAAAACCAAAATGATGGTGATAGGAAAAAAATTAAATACTCTATAAAAATACCCATAGAATAACTCAAACATCACTCTAGATATGTATTATAAATTTTTAGTACATAGAATAAATTATCTAGAGAGAATTTTATGAATCCTTTCATGACATTAAATATTATCTATAATCAAAAAATTGAAAATCACATTTGATCCTAAGAGTAACGTATTTCTAATACCTCATCAATTTTATTCACCATATATCATATATCCATAGATCTCTAGTACCAAAAACTCTCCCATAAGGGTATATACTCTAGATTTATCCTGATTAATCTTTCTATTATACCAAAAACATCAATGCAAGGGTATATAGAATATATTACTCTATATTAATATTGTATTTGTTACCTAACTCCACCGTTTCATTTTAATATATGATTCCACTTATTTATTACTTCATGTTTTAATTTATTTCTCTGTTATTTAATAAATCTCACCATAATTTTAGTACTTTACCCATACCTTTAATAATAAACAGAACGGTTAACCTAGTTACCTATATCCTATTCACTTTACCATTTGGCCATTCATGTTATTTTTAAGTGAGGAACGTGTGTGGGAATTTTAAATTTTAGGTTCTTGTTGTGTGGAAATTTCTTATTTTGATATTATATTATTAACTATAAATTTTTATAGTATAATTATAGGTGTTTTGGATGTCATTTAGGGTTTAAATGGATATTAATGTGTTCATGAGAGGCCCGATGAGGTGGATATTACAATCGAAATACATCAAGTGGATCTTTTATAAAATTCTAAATCTCATCATGTACCTAATAAAATATATAATGGATGTGGGATCCATTGGTGAAACTAGCATCCAATTTTACAACTCTAGGTACCTCGTACACCGATTTAATATTTTCCCTTAAAAAAAGTGTGTCTGTCTTATTTACCTCAACCCATTGGTCCCTAATTTCCCAAAATTCAATCTCATTAATCTCTATATTTATATAAGTCTCATAAAAATAATCCCATGGATCTCTTTAACCCCTCTTTACTCACCTTTATTCATGGATGATATAAGTATGTTTATGACACAAAATCATAGGTAAACCAATATATTCTTCAACTTCTTCAACTACCTATCCTTTTATCCAGGTTTCATATATCCTAGGTTAGGAATTAATAATGAATTTAACCAAGCCATGGTGTAACTCATTAAAATTCATATGAATCGCTCTCTATTTTTCAAAAGAAATACACTTAGACTAATTCCCATTTCGCCTAACAATTTTTATAAAACATTAGTGGAGGTGTGGTTCCAATAGGGTTGTCTTGATTTAATGGTGGAATAAGACGATGTTTTGGATGAATTAATAAGGGATTAGGTATGTAATGTCTTGGGGTTTATTTAACGGGTATCATTCCTATATTTGTTTTGGATAAAAAATCCTTTTTATGGTGTATTATTTATTAAATTTGTTTTGTGACAAAATCCTTTTTAATTAATTTTAGTAGATAATTGATTATTTTTTATGATGGATAACAATTTCCAATGTATAAGTTATTGGGTACAAATTATTTAATTCAATTTAAATGTTATTCTAATAATAGGTGTTCTATTATATTTATTGATTTAATCTTTAGGATTGGAAGAAAATTTTTATAATTAAAAATGAAATTTTCACATTGCAATAATCTGTAACAAATTAAAGCTAATTGGAAGTTATTGTAATAATAAATTATTAGTTTGATAGGATTTTACTTATCTCTTTTCAAAACCATTAAATCAAAACATCTGAAAATGAGTTTTCTTGTTTATGTACTTATACCATCAGAGCAAATAAAATTTTACATTTCATATGTAGGGTGTTTACATTGGTAAATATTATATAGTTTCATATTATTGTATGGAACATTAGAACTTAGTATGTATTATTTATCATGAGTAATGGTTAACCATAATAAAAATTCTTGGTTTTTTGTATGATCCATCCTAGGATGTTCTATTGGTTTTTCTTTTTTAAAATAAACTAATACCTAAAAAAATATGTTTAAAATAACATGATCAATGTCTTATAAAAATTATTACAAAAAATTTACCACAAGACCATAATTTGTATCATTTCATCCTCTTATAGCCCGACTGGGTCGTAACAAAATTATCTAAATATAACATTAGTAAATAGATGAAATGATGGAAATGTGATGGTGGTATTCATTACATGGAATGAGATTATGAATCTTTTATATTCTCGGACGTTTCTAACGGAGTTATTTCTAAAAATATTTATTTTATAAAACATTAACATTTATTTCAAAAATTTGAATGAATTTTTAATTATAAAATAATTCCCGTAAGAACAATTTTTTTATTATTTTTATCAAATTGCGTATTTCATTTCAAATGTTTAAAATATGTTTTAAAATGTAATACTTTTTAAATAATATAAATATTGTGTACAACATTTACTTAAATGAATGTGATAAATTTTCAATGAAATTGGACTCTCAAATAAGTTTTATATTATAAAAACTTTTTTTTTGTAAATAATTTCATGATTTTTATAAAACATATTTCTCAAGAATTTTTCATCTTGGGGTACCTCCCACCAATGGTTCCATGTAATCTGTAAAACGTCCTTGAAAACTCCTATTGGGTGTACCAAACCAATCAAAGACATCTCATCTTTCATAGCTACTATTACTAGATTTATTATTTCAAAAATCCTATGTTTTAAGCTAGTGTATTCCCAGTACCATCATCCATTCACCAATATAATAAATCATAACATATGAAATACTCTTTCATGTAATTTAAAATAAACATAAACAATGTTATTCTAAATATAGTACATAGGTAACATTAAAAATTATATATCATATGGTTAAAACATTATTTCATGGTCACTATGGTTAAGTACATGTTTTCAGTCACTCTCTTCCCTTAGATAAGATATGGTACACCCTATTGTATCATAAATATATTTTCATTTCATGTCCTAAAAATTATTTAGCATTAAATTTATAACAAGACACATTTCATAGTTTTTCAATCATGAGATCACATATTCTTTATAGTCATTATATATATAATTTTAATCCTATTAGGTTATTATTAATGAAATTTATCATTGGATCATGTCTTTATCATTTAATTTTAATTATCATGCTTTTTATTTTTACTAAATTTCCATTGAGAACTATTGTTTTTTTATAGTTAGTCAGCATGATAGATATATTATGTATATGTATATATATTCTTTCTATATAAACTATTTAATTAACAATTTAAGATAATTAAGTGCATGATTTAAACGGATTGGTGTCCAACATTAACTACTATATACCCATTACCATATCCCAGTGGATATAATTAGACTTAAAATTTGTATTCTTTATCCCCATTAAATGAGATAGAGGTTTCCTCCCATCTTCTGTTGTCTGAGTTCCATGTATTTACCATATAGAGAATGGAAAAATGCAACAAACTCCTTAACCAATTAAAATATAAAATGTTAACCATATGTAGGTATTATTCAGACAACAAGTGATGACCTAAAGTATAAGGCCCCAGCCGTAATCCTTACTTAATCTTGAGTTATTACATGATTACACATTGAGGATCTTTTCGGGTTTAGAGTTTTAGAGAATTAGATCATAAAACTTGCATTACATTCCACATATAAACAAAGTGGTTACATAAAGATATTATTCTTCTTTCCCATAAATGGAAACATATTTAAAATAAAACATGGATTCTTTCATGACACTTCCTTGACACTATCATCATATCATGTACCTTTCCCTTGACCTGTGAAAAACATTTCAAAAAACTTGGGATGAGCATAAAAAGCTCAGTAAGGGATATAAAAATATGGAAAGGAAACATGGGTACATATATACATAAGAATGAAATCATACTTTACCCATAAAACATAATCACTTTAACACACCTCATTAAATCATGAATAAATCATAGAAATCATAAGACATAAAGGTAACTTGAGGCATTCATAACATTATTACATAGGGAGTAACCCTCTTGGTTACGTTTGGAATACCCATCACAGTATATTCCCTTAATATTTTCGGAGAAACCTTAATGTTTCACTCATTCGCGTTACCCAATGCATTGGAGTGCTATATCGGGCTCACCTGCCCTTAGTTTATCACGGAACCACCCGTCTTCATAATAATTCCCAAGAACCTCAACATAATCGTATCACATAAAACATGCATAAATGAAACATAACATTTCCACCATTCAATCACAAGATATCAATACAACACATTGATATAAAAACATTATGAAAACGATTTTCAATACACAAAATTAATGAAAATTAAAACATGGTATTTATTTTTCTTTTAAAAAATGATATGGCTTGTAGAGGAAGCCGGAACTCAAATAATGGTCACGACGGCAGAGAAGTCGTTGTCGCCACATACGTATCAAAAAAACATTCCCTTTTTTTGTTTTGTAAATGATTCATATAAGAATGATTACTTTTGAATAAACATAAAATTCAAAGGGGTGTATACAACGTATAAACGAAGGTTGTGTATTAAACAAAATATGCCTCAATGAAAGGAGATCGAGACGAAGTCCCATACCTCAGGTCCGACTTGACTCGGTCGTTCATTAATCTCCTGAATAATAAACTTGAGTTAATTTATACTTGTTTAAGAACCTTTTTCAAGTTCATTATTCCTTTTATATCACTTATTTCTATGTCATTAACATTATGTAATTATTCAAGTTAATAACGGTCGTTTTATCGATCATTGGTACTTGAGTCAAAAATAAACCCTTTATAATTACAAGTTGTTCATGTATCCATTATATCCAAAATGGTATTCATGATGTAGATATCATATATATCATATATATCCAGTACATGCATGAATTTATAACATTACATAATATTTAGAGGTAAGAAATGAAATGCACCGTTCATGGAGACGGTAAGTCGTACGTACGCATGAACGCTACTTTCATTTCTATTTTTTATTTTATAGAATGGAATCAGAATTATATAAAGGTATATTATAATTAAATTATAATATCATATATAATATCATAGTTCCATCCTTTATACATCCCACATATGGTATTTAATGAATCAAATCACTTTGAGGGGGCGGTAGTCCACACTTCTTTAAATGAAGATATCGCATTTACCCATAATGGAAACCATAAAGGTATGCCCAAAATGAAAAATACAGAAGATTAAGGAAAACATAAAAATATTATATATCATATATAAATATAGTGTCATCTTAATGGCCACCTTTGAAGGTGTTAAAATAATGTTGAACAATCATCATTTCGGGAGGCATAAATTCACCATCCACGGAAATAGTATGTCCTTTAACCATTAGATGTAGGTGTGTGTAAGTGTAGCTCAAATACTTCTAATAACAACATCCTAGTATATTGAAGATACTGGGGTTTTTACAAAATAAATTAATAAAAAGAGTTTAGGGGGTTGGAGAAGCAAAATAAAACAAAAGGATTCAAGTGAAGACATTACCTTAAAATCGGGTAACTCCCTTTGGTTTGAGCTCAAAGGCTTCCTTGGGAAGACATCTGGCCAAAGTGAGGCTTTAAGGAGTAAGAGAGGGAAGTGGAGAAACAAAATGGGTAGGCGTTGGCCGAGCCAAAGGCTTTGGGAGTGTGGGTAAGGAGGTTAAGGTGGGGGCCTTTTATAAGAGGAGAGGAGGGACACTCTTGGAAAGTAAAGAAATGTTACTTTATTTAAAAATGATTTTTCGGATTCAAAAGGTCCCACACTGATATAATTCGTGGGTAAGGTGATAAGGGTTCTAAATCCACCCATCCAATTGGTTTTAGACATGTGTAGGTCATAGATTTTACATTATCATTTCATTTTATTTAAATCCTTTATTAATGAGGTAATCATTTCATCAACATGATGACATAAATTATTTAATTTATTTAAATTTTAAAAATTATGAAAAAAATACTATGATGTAGGAAATAGTTTTATCTTTCTAATTAATATTTATAGTCCAAAATATCATTTATGTAGACAAAATAAAAAATATTTTACTTAGGTGATATATTCTTTGTCACATTTAACATTCTTTAAAAATAAAAAGATAAAAAGTCACTTTCTCACAAAAGTGATTGCATGGGGCCCCCAAGTTTGGCACAAGGCATACCATGGTCGGCCATGAGACAACCAGTAGCCTTAGGACACATGTTTTGGTCTTTTTGTATTATTATGATATCATTTTATTATCTTTAACTACCTGATTACTCATTAATCAAGATAATTAAAGATAATTACCACCGTTACTATTCATAATGTCCAAAAATAAAAGAGTCTTAATTACATAATTTGGACCTTCTGATTCCAAATATTTAATCCATTTTACCAAATTCCAAACACAGAAATTGCAATAATTGATTTAAAAATAATTCTCATTGTCAAAACAAATAGCGGGTTTTTTTAAACAATATCTATGAAAAGTTTGGCATTAGTTTATGACCAATTCCAATGTGAAATTAATCCTAATGACCAACATTGTATTAAATGGTAAACATATATTCATATTAGACTTTATGACCAATTAAAAGGCTAATCTAACCATATAATTAAGTTAAATGAAAAGGTAGTTTTGATGTAAAATGTAGTATTTTTTCACTATTCATTAAAAAAATGAACATTGTCAGAAAAATACCAAAAATTTATCCAATGTAAATTTAAATGTCCCAATAATAATGAATATGTTTAATTTGACAAATATATATTATAAAATTGTCAAAATATATATTTAAAAATGTTTTTCCATCAAAAGGCAGTAAAACATTCTTTTAAAAATATTAGTGTATTCCATGCTTAAGATTGGATTTATTTTAATTTTAAGCCTCTAAAACACTATCAAATTCTTAATAGACATAGATATAAATATCTATTATTCATTACTTACATGGGATATTACATCCTTCCCCCCTTGATAAAATTGTGTCCCCGTAATTTATTTACTTATCGAATAAATTGGGGTACTTATCCCTCATTTCATTTTCAGATTCCCATGTTGCCTCTTCCATCATGTGGTTTTTCCACAAAAACATTACCTGATTAATCACCTTATTTCGTAACACATTCTCCTCGTGGTCAAGAATATGGACCGGTTTTTCCTTATAAGATAGGTTCTCTTCCAACTGAACTACCTCTAGACTCAAAACATGAGATGGATCTGGCATATACTTTCTCAACATCGAAACGTGAAAAACATTGTGTACCTGAGATAATCTCGGAGGTAAAGCCACCCGGTATGTAACAGATCCTACTCTCTCCAGAATTTCATATGGTCCAATGAACCTTGGACTCAGCTTTCCTTTCTTACCAAATCTCATCACACTTTTCCATGGTGAGACTTTGAGAAAAACATGATCACCTACCTCAAAAGTTAGATGCTTCTTCCTGTTGTCTTTATAACTCTTCTGCCTACTCTGAGCTGTTCTCATGTGTTTTTTAATCAGCTGAATTTTTTCTGCCATCTCTTCTACCAATTCTGGTCCCATCAACTTCCTTTTACCCACTTCATCCCAGAAAGTTGTATTTCGACATCACTTCTCATATAATGCCTCAAATGGTGCCATCTGTATACTAGAATGAAAACTGTTATTATATGAAAATTCATCAAAAGAAAGTTGTTAGTCCCAACTTCCCTGATAATCCATCGAACAAGATCGTAGCATATCCTCCATGGTCTGAATTGTTCTTTCTGACTGCCCATCTGATTGAGTATGAAATGTTGTATTAAATTTAATTCAGTACCCAACGACTTCTGAAGGCCTTTCCAAATGTTAGATGTGAACCTAAGATCACGATCAGATACAATGGAGAGGGAAACTCCATGTAACCTGAATATCTCTTTAAGATAAAAACGGGAAAGTTGATCGAGGGAAAAAGTATCTCGTATAGCAAGGAAATGAGCAGATTTAGTCAAGAGATCAACAATAACCCAGATTGCATTATTTCTCGAGATGTCTTCAGTAATCCCACAACAAAGTCCATGGATATATTCTCCCATTTCCACTCTGGCACTGGTAAAGGATGAAGCATCCCTTTCGGTAACTGCCGCTCTTCTTTAACCTGTTGACATGTCAAACAGTTCATAATAAAATCAACAATATCTCTTTTCATTCCATCCAACCAGTAATACTCCCGCAGATCTCTATACATCTTAGTACTGCCATGAATAACTGAAAACAGAGAACTATGAGCTTCACATAACAACTATCTCTTCAATTGTGAATCTCAAGGCACACACAATATCTTCCCAAATCTCAAAACATCATCATTATCAATGTTGAATTCATGAAACATAACTTTTTGAACCAACTCTACCTTTTTATACAACTCACTGTCTTGCTTCTGTGCTTTTTTGATTCTATCTGATAGAGATGATCTCACTGATACTGGAAACAAAACAGAAGAACTTCCTACACTAATAACTTCTATGCCAAAGTTCAGCAAATCCTTAACCAAATGATCACATTCCAAACACAACATTGCTAATGAAGCATTACTTTTTCGACTCAAAGCATCATCCACTTTATTTTCTTTTCCCGGATGGTAATGAATTGTACAATCATAATCCTTGATTAATTCCATCCATCTTCTCTATCTCATGTTTATCTCTTTCTGAGTGAATATATACTTTAAACTTTTGTGATCAGTGTATATTTCAAACATTACTCCATACAAATGATGCCTCCAAATTTTTAATGTGAAAACAACAGAAGCTAATTCCAAATCATGTGTAGGGTAATTTACCTCATGAGTTTTCAACTGTCATGGAGCATAAGCAATTACCTGATCATTTTGCATAAGGACACAACCAAGTCCCTTCAACGAAGCATCACTTTATATAACAAACTCACCATTCCTAGAAGGTAGTGCCAAAACTGGATCATTCACTAATCATGTTTTCAATTCTTGAAAACAATCATCACATTCTTTTGTCCAAATAAAATTAACACCCTTCCGAGTTAGCTCAGTCATTGGACTAGATAACCGTGAAAAATTTCTAACAAACCTTCACTAATAGCCTTCCAAACCAAGGAATCTACGAATCTCAATTAAATTTGTGGGTCTTGGCCAGTCTTCCACAACTTTTGTTTTTGCAGGATCAACAGTTATCCAATCTTTAGAAACAATGTGTCCAAGGAAAGAAATTTGTTGCAACCAAAACTCACACTTTCTGAATTTCCCATACAGTTTTGTTTCTTTTAAGGTTTTCAAGATAACCCTTAAATGCCTTTCATTATCCTCATTACTTTAATAAAACACCAAAATATAATCAATAAAAACAACCAACATTTTTCACCTGAGTCAACTGAGCCATCACTGCAACAAACTGTTTAGTTCTGATTCTAACCATCTCAGGATACTGATTTGACAGGTCATTTCCCTCTGTATGCCTTCCGAGAAAAGTTGTTCTATTTCCTCTATGAAAAACCATTCTGAACAAACATGTCTTAGATGAAGCAACATGGTAATCTTCAAATGAGATATCATTTGAAAAAATATTTTTGGATAATCATTTAATAGAATTATAACTACTGATGTTATCTAAACCGACCTCTGATACCAACTATAAGGCCCCAGCCTTAAACCGTACTTAATCTTGAGTTATTAAAAGATTACACATTGAGTATATTTTCAGGTTTAGATTTTTAGAGAATTAGATCATAAAACGTGCATTACATTCCACATATAAACAAAGTTGTTACATAAAGATAGTATTCTTCTTTCCCATCAATGGAAACATATTTAAAATAAAACATGGATTATTTCTTGACACTTCCTTGACACTATCATCATATCCTGTACCTTTCCCTTGACCTATGAACAACATTTGAAAAAACATGGGATGAGCATAAAAATCTCAGTAAGGTATATAAAAATATGGAAAGGAAACATGGGTACATATATACATAAGAATGAAGTCATACTTTACCCATAAAACATAAGCACTTTAACATACCTCATTAAATCATGAATAAATCATTGAAATCATAAGACATAAAGGTAACCGGAGGCATTCATAACATTCTTACGTAGGGAGTAACCCTCTTTGTTACGTTTGGAATACCCATCACAGTATATTCCCTAAATCTCTTCGGAGAAACCTTAACGTTTCACTCCTTCGCGTTACCCAATG
Organism: Viscum album; assembly: GCA_963277665.1. Lineage (NCBI taxonomy): Eukaryota > Viridiplantae > Streptophyta > Magnoliopsida > Santalales > Viscaceae > Viscum > Viscum album. Next base: position 901,526,718 of record OY728165.1, on the reverse strand, counting down.
CATTGGAGAGCTATATCTGGCTCACCCACCCTTAGTTTATCACGGAACCACCCGTCTTCATTATAATTCCCAAGAACCTCAACATAATCGTATCACATAAAACATGCATAAAGGAAACATTACATTTGTATCTTTCAATCACAAGATATCAATACAACACATTGATATAAAAACATTATGAAAACCATTTTCAATACCCAAAATAAAATAAAATTAAAACATTCTATTTATTTTTCGTTTTAAAAAAAAGGTATGGCTTGTAGAGGAAGCAGAAACTCAAATAATGGTCATGGCGGCAGAGAAGTCATTGTCGCCGCATACGTATGAAAAAAACATTCCCTTTTTGTTGTTTAGTAAACGATTCATATTAGAAATATTCCTTTTGAATAAACGTAAAAGTCAAAGGGGTTTATACAACGTATAAAAGAAGGTTGTGTATAAAACAAAATATGCCTCAATGAAAGGAGATTGAGACGAAGTCTCATACCTCAGGTCCGACTTGACTCGATCGTTTTTTAATCTCCTGAATAATAAACTTGAGTTAATTTCTACTTGTTTAAGAACCTTTTTCAAGTGCATTATTCCCTTTATATCACTTATTTCCATGTCATGAACACTATGTAATTATTCAAGTTAATAACGGTCGTTTTAACGATCATTAGTACTTGGGTCAAAAATAAACCCTCTATAATTACAAGTTATTATTGTATCCATTATATCCAGAATGGTATTCATGATGTAGATTTCATATATATCATATATATCCAGTAGATGCATGCATTTATAATATTACATAACATTTATAGGTAAGAAATGAAATGCACCGTTCATGGAGACGGTAAGTCGTACGTACGCATGAATGCTACTTTAATTTCTATTTCGTATTTTATAGAATGGAATCATAATGATATAAAGGTATATTATAATTCCAGTATAATATCATATATAATATCATAGTTCCATCCTTTATATGTCCCACATATGGTATTTAACTAATCAAATCACTTTGAGGGGGCGGTAGTCCGTACTTCCTGAAATGAAGATATCGTGTTTACCCATCATGGAAACCATAAAGGTATTCCCAAAATGAAAAATACAGAAGCTTAAGGAAAACATAAACATATTATATATCATATATAAATATAGTGACATCTTAATGGCCAACTTTGAAGGTGTTAAAATAATGTTGAACAATCATCGTTTCGGGAGGCATAAATTCACCATCCACGGAAATAGTATGTCCTTTAACCATTAGATGTTGGTGTGTGTAAGTGTTGCTCGAATAATTATTATAAAAACATCCTAGTATATTGAAGATACTGGAGTTTTTACAAAATAAATTAATAAAAAGAGTTTAGGGGGTTGGAGAAGCAAAATAAATCAAAAGGACTCAAGTGAAGACATTACCTCAAAATCGGGTAACTCCCTTTGGTTTGAGCTCAAAGGCTTCCTTGGGAAGACTTCGGCCCAAAGTGATGATTTAAGGAGTAAGAGAGGGAATTGGAGAGACAAAACAGGTAGGGGTTGGCCGAGCCAAAGGCTTTGGGAGTGTGGGTAAGGAGGTAGAGGTGGGGGCCTTTTATAAGAGGAGAGGAGGGGCACTCTTAGAAAGTAATCAAATGTTACATTATTTGAAAATGAGTCTTCGGATTCAAAAGGTCCCACATTTATATAATTCGAGGGTAAGGTGATAAGAGTTCGAAATCCACCCATAAAATTGGTTTTAGACATGGTTAGGTCATTGATTTTACATTATCATTTCATTTTATTTAAATCTTTTATTAATGAGGTAATCGCTGCATCATCATGATATCATAAATAATTTAATTTATTTAAAGTATAAAAATTATGAAAACAATTACTATGATGTAAGAAATATTTTTAGCTTTCTAATGAATATTTATAGTCCAAAATATCATTTATGTAGACCAAATTAAAAATATTTTACATAGGTGATACATTGTTTGTCACATTTAACATTTTTTAAAAATAAAAAGATAAAAAGTCACTTTCTCCCAAAAGTGATTCCATGGGGCCCCCATGTTTGGCACAAGGCATCCCATGGTAGGCCATGAGACAACCAGAAGCCTTAGGACACATGATGTTGTCTTTTTGTATTATTATGATATCATTTTATTATCTTTAACAACCTGATTACTCATTAATCAAGATAATTAAAGATAATTACCATCGTTACTATTCATAATGTCCAAAAATAAAAGAGTCTTAATTACATAATTTGGAACTTATGATTCCAAATATTTAATCCATTTTACCAAATTCCAAACACAGAAATTTCAATAATTGATTTAAAAATAATTCCCGTTGTCAAAACAAATAGCGGGTTTTTTTTGAAACAATATCAATGAAAAGTTTGGCATTAGTTTATGACCAATTCCAAAGTGAAATTAATCCTAATGTCCACCATTGGATTAAATGGTAAAAATATATTCAGATTAAATATTAAGACCAATTAAAAGGATAATCTAACCACATAAAAAAATTAAATGAAAAAGCAGTTTTGATGTAAAATGCAGTATTTTTTCACTATTCATTAAAAAATGAACATTGTCAGAAAAATAACAAAAATATATCCAATGTAAATTTCAATGTCCCAATCATAACGAATATGTTTATTTTGACAAATATATCTTATAAAATTGTCAAAAGATAGATTTAAAAATGGTTTTCCATCAAAAGGCAGTAATACAATCTTTAAAAATATTAGTGTATTCTATGCTTAAGATTGGATTTATTTTCATTTTAAGCCTCTAAAACACTATCAAAATCATTAATAGACATAGAAAAAAATATATATTATTCATTACTTACATGGGATGTTACATAAAGAATGTAAAACGGGTATAGAACATCTTGGTATAGGGGTTAACTTATTTTATATTTTATTTAGTTACATGTTCATATTTGGAGGTATTTTTTTGATGAATACTTTTAAAATTTTATTTTATATATGTATATAAATTAATGGAAATGTTATTAAATATTCATTAATATTGAACATTGAGATTGGTCCTTTTGGTGGTTCCATATTTATTATGTATAACCTCACTCCCTAAATGGACACTCTAGTGGACATGAATCTCTTCATGTTATTATTTAGATATACATTATTAGTAGTGGTTTTTTTGCGACTCTTATAGTATTTGGATTCATAAAAGATAGACCCTCATTGAGTTAAATTATCTGGTAGAGTCTGTAATATTTCCAAACTTATGTTTTGAGAGGATTCAAATAGTATATCCACTATTTTACTCATGATTTTTCTACTAATGGACCCACTAATATTTTTTCTTAAATTAAAAATATTATGATCCCTGTTTTCGTATAGTATATAATAATTAATTTAACTCCACTTATTGAAATTATGTGACAATATAGAATTGTTTATATATTTACATGTATAATGGAGCAGTTACATAAATTTTGGTCTTTATGAAATGTTTTAAATTACACCAATGTTGGATGATGATGTTTTGGTTAATATATAAAATGAACACTTTGGTCATTCCCCGATTTCACCAGAACAAAGTATTGGTTTTTCCTTTTATTCGATTGCAAGAAACATCTCCCTATTATATTTTATTAAACAACCAAAATTTACACAATCATCTACTAACTATGTGGTGTTCACCCTCTATTGTTTAACTGAACACTATGTAAAATATGAGTATATGAGTCACATATGTTTCTAGTAAGTCCTATAAAACATTGAAAAACTATGTAAGAATAACATTCTTATAGAGAGTGGATTTTTAAGGTTTTTCAAGTTGATAGTGGTGGTTAAACACTAGTTTTTATCTGGGATTTATCAAACTATAGTGTATCAATTTTTTGTGTGTAAAGACCCGTAAAATTCAAGGGAAATTTTTTCTTAATTTTCTTTGAAATTTTAAAAGAGCGCGGTTTCTGACGACACCTGATTCCGAGGCCCGGAGTGCCCGGAATCAATTTCTGAAGTTTGGCTCTGGTACGTTCAGTGAACGAACGAGCGGGAATTTCTATCTTTTGATCCGGTGCTCGGAATTGAAATCCGATGACACCGATGAACTCACAGCGCCAAAATTAGCTCAAGGAGACCTTTTCCGAGGTTTCATTTATTGCGGGATGAGAGTTAGTTTTTGGGTTTCTTTAATAAGTTAAATAAAATTGTAGAATACATATTTTATTTTAACATGATGGTTATTTTCTCCCAAAGGTAGTTAGAAGTGGGACCCACATCCACTTAACCTCCCTTGGGAGGATTAAGTGTGGTGGGGCCCACACGAAGCATAACTCTTCACCTTTTTTTTAAAACTCCCTTAAACACCTCTTTTAATGAACATGACAACTTTGTTAATTAATGGAGTTGAATTGTTTGAATTTCAAAACTTTGAAATTCAAATTGTTAAGTGTGTGAATAAAATAAGAATTTAGCTTATTTTATTTGAGTTAGAATTCTCTAGCCGCCTTGAGAGAAATTGGAGTTCTTATTCTTCTTCTTCTTCAAACTTTGATGAAGAACGCGAAGAACCTTCGAACATCGACGAAGAACGCCACGTTCTCAGGAATCGTCTTCCGCGACGCCATACCCGCGACACTGACGACGTCTTCTTCCGCGTCATCTCTTCCGCGACAATTTCCCACGAAGAAATCGTCGTCAAAGAACTTCGAATCCTCGCTTCACGACATCGACGTCCTTCTTCCGTGACACCGACCACCGTGACGCGTCTTCCGTGGGTCCTTGACGATCATCGTTCTTGAAACCGGGGTAGGGGTTTGTTGTTGATTATTTATTTACTCTCGTTCTTGGTTATAGCATGATAATATTGTGGATAAATATTTAAGGGTTATCATCTAACTAGAGGGGGGTCAGACCGCACAAACACGGCCGAATTCCCCCTCCTTTGTTCTTGATTATTAGTTTTTTCTTGAGGATGAACGAGATGGCGTGGTGCCGTCACACCACGCGGGAATCACACGACAAATATTGCGTGGCGCCGTCGCGCCGTGCCGTGGAAAGATTATCTTGAACGCGACATGGGGGGCCGTCCCCCCCCCCATTTTTTTCAAAAGAAGGCCCCTACATGGGGGGGCCGTTGGACAAAGGCGCGGCTTTCAGCCGCGCCGCCAGCAGGAAAGCGGGGGCTTTGCCCCCCGCGCGTGGCACCCGAGCGGCGCCCAGGCCGCACCGCCGCCGGCCGGGCCGCGCCGCCATGCCGTACCGCGCTGCCGCGCCGGGCCGCGCCGCCGGCCGGGCCGGGTCGGACCCGGGTCGGGTCCACCCAGTTCGGGCCGACCAAGGGGGTGGTCGGGCCGGGTCGGCCCGGACCCGGACCCCCCGTTTTTGAATCGTCTTCGGTCATTTGGCCATAACATGAGCTACGGACCTCCGATTGACGAACCGTCAGCGCCGATACGATACTTGGATCGAGGCGGTCGATTCGGTATATCGCACTCAAGGTTTCGGAAAACATTGAGTTCGGCCGGGTTGGTTCGTACACGAAATCAACCGGGCCCTCGGAACGGAAACGCTCATATCTTGAGCTACGGACGTCCGATTGACGTGCCGTCAGCTTTGTTGTGTTCCTCTTAGTGAGACGGATCTTTTGGCATACTCCGCCCGAGGTTTGGATGCAGGTGGAGTACGGTCGGGTTGGTTTTGCCTTAAAAACCAACCGGGCCCCTAGGACGAAAACGCCAATAACTCTCAAACCGGGCGTCCGATTGACGCGCCGTCTGTTGCGTTGAGTTCCTGTTGACGATACAGAACTTTTGGATACATCAACTATGGACTGTGTAACAGTTGATGTATCAGCCTCTCGGCTCGTGAAGCGGACCCTCTCGAACGAGCTTGCTGTGTGCGGGAACCCTAGTGCTGGCTGCGACTGTGACTGCTACTGTTACTGCTACTGCTATTGTGACTACGTCGACGACAGTACAGAGATCCTTAGTGGATTTGACGATGACTACAACACTCAGCGATCCTATGTGGATCAGTGATACAGGTCTTGTGTGGGTCCGATCCTGTGTGGGTCCGATCATGTGTGGGTCTTTGCGTTCAGCGGTCATGTGTGAACCAGCGCCTACAGGACCTGTGTGGGCCCGATCCTGTGTGAGTCTTTGCGGGGGTTAGTTACCTATAGATCCTTCGTGGGTCCGACGACTTAGATGGATCAGAGATCATCTTTATCGTCCTTCGAAGTAGTATACCTGTGTGAGCTGAATCCTATTGCATTCCTATGTGGATTGTGTTGTGCTATCCTGTGTGGATTTCGTTTTTCATTCCTGAGTGGAATACGTATACTTTCCTGTGTGGAATGAGTTGTACTTGGGCTCGGAGGTTGGAGCGTATTGGAATTGATGACTTAGGTATATGTATGGGCATATACCTAAGAAGTGTCGGTTGTTACTTCGTGTTTGTGTCTATCCTTTGTGGTTTATCCTTTGTGGATTTTGGGAGACCTTCGCGGGGTCTTGGGGTCCTTACTGAGTAGCTTATACTCACCCCTGCACGGGCTATGCCCGCACTACGTTGTGTTGGTTGCAGACGACAGACAGCGTTGATCTTGGCGGAGGCTTGCAGAGTAGGACGGTACCTGGAGGTGGACCACTGGGCGTGACGTGTTCGGAGCGGACGGCGGGACCTGAGGAGCAATGGAGCTATATGTACCCACCCTTCAGGTGGGATTTCCAGTGGACAACTCGGTGTAGTGGCTTTTACTTTACAGTTGTTGTTTTCCCTTTTGAGTTGTACTTTACTTTCAGTTTGGGTTTGTATACTGGCCCATTTACTTTTCCGCTCATTCAGTTGTACTCTGTTTTACTTAGTGTTTACTTTTCCGCTTGCTTACTCTGTGGTGTTTGTTACTTTTCAAAGGCAATGCCTTCCCTTTTTACTGGGATTTACGCCTTGGTGCTAGTCGCCAGCCCCTGGCCTATGGAAGGCAGGCTTGGGGTAGTCACGGCACGGGCCCTGAGGACGGGTCGTGACAAATTGGTATCAAAGAAGTTCGGTTCTACTGCGAACTATGATCTTTTCTATGTGAAGCAATAATGTTTGTCATATTGAGTGTGGTTATCATTCCAGGGAGTCCAGTGTTGGTGCGGCAGCCGACGTATCCGTACACCAGGACCCTAACTTCTGATTTCCGACTTAATGCACGAAAACATTGATTGCGTGTGTGTTTCAAAGTTTTCTTTGGGATTACTTTATATCAGCTCACCAGGTATACTGTTCTGACCGTGGTGCACCTGTTTTCTTTTCAGGATGGCCCCACGACGGCAGCCAACTAGGGTTCCGAGAGTCGAGCGTGACGACAGCCCACCGAGCGACGAGGCCTCGGTGCAGGGACCTTTGTCAGCAGTGGCACCAGTGGTAGCTCTACCTGCCGAGCCACGGATGCTTCCAGCACCAGCCGCTGATGATGCACGTCAACTTGGAGCTCTGCACGAGTTCCAGCGCCAGCGACCACCTAGGTTCCGTGGGGAGACGGACCCCCAGGCAGCAGAGGACTGCCTGGAGGCAGTGGTACGAGTTTTTAGGCTAGTGAGGACACCTGCAGACCTCATGGTGATCCTCTCTGCGAGCCTACTGCACGCAGCAGCGGGCCGATGGTGGAGCTTGATGCTCCAGGTTCACGATGAGGCATCTCTACTATGGACGGACTTTGAGAGCCTCTTCCGCTCGGAGTTCTTCCCAGCCACCCTTCGTGCAGTGCGTATCCAAGAGCTTCTTCAGCTGCGGCAGGGAAGCATGACAGTCGCTCAATACTCGGCGAGATTTACCGATCTCTCGTGCTACTCGACTGACATCGTACGTGACCCATTCTTCCAGGCCCGGACCATTGAGCTGGGTTTGAGACACGAGATCAAGGCATCGCTGATCTCCCTCAGCATATCGACTCAGGCAGGAGTACTGGAGCGGGCCCTTTTGATCGAGAGTTTCCTTGCTGAGTCTACACCAGCGCCGAGACCCACCGCAGGGCGGCACGTGGAAGAGTCATCTGCAGCAGGCAGTCGACGAATGACTCAGGGTTCCAGGTAGACCAGACCTTCAGGAAGACGACCTCAGGACACTGGCTCAGCAGTGCGGGGCACACAGCGAGGAGCCAGTCTTTCGAGAGGTAGGCAGTGTTACTCGTGCGGCGTGCAGGGCCACATGGCTCGTGACTGCCCGACCCGCCGTGCCGAGGAGCAGCAGACGGTTGAGGGACCACCGTGGAAGAGGCAGAGGGTCGACCATGGATATCCGTAGGGAGGAGGCGGGCGAGGCAGAGGAGCTGGCCGAGCAACAGGTGGTGGGCGACGCTTTGAGGCTCTGCCACCACCACCACCAGGAGGTCCACCCCGACCACAGGCAGCAGGCGGGAAGAGACAGGAACAGCTCCAGGCAGGAGAGGCCTACGACCACGGTGCACCGAGATGATTCGAGGTACTATCTCTGTCTATTCCACCCTTTCTGTAGTACTTATAGACACAGGAGCGAGTCACTCTTTCATAGCCGCTGCCCTTGTTCGGAGCTCGGAGATTCCGACAGAGCCACTGGCTCGATCCTTACGGCTAGAGACTCCTACGAGAGCAGACTCGACGATTACGCACTGGTGCCGGCAGTGCGAGCTTACTCTAGGAGGCGAGAGCTTCGACTGGGATCTTCTTGTAGCAGCGTCGAGGCCTTACGACGTCATCTTGGGCATGGATTGGCTATCTACAGTCCATGCACAGATTAACTGTTTTAGGCGCAAGGTGCGATGTATACGCACCGAAGGGAGCAGGTTCACCTTCACCGGCGAGAAGGGAGCCTTTGTAGCACAGGATGGACTTCCGCGGAGGAGAGGACACCCCATTACTCATCAGTTGGCTAGCCTCATCCTTGGAGCAGTTGACGTGCGAAGTCCTGGTTTTCCTGCAGTGGGGGATCAGTTTGCTGACGTTTTTCCCGACGAAGTTCCTGGGATACCTCCTCACAGAGAGGTAGACTTTTATATTGACTTGTACCCCGGGATAGCCCTGATATCCACTCCAGCATATCGGATGGCCCCCGCCGAGCTTCGAGAGCTATGGGTACAGTTGGAGGACTTGCAGGGCAAGGGGTTCATCCGACCCAGTGTTTCACCCTGGGCTTCCCTGATATTGTTTGCCTAGAAGGCGGACGGGAGCCTGTGACTTTGTGTTGACTATCGTCACCTGAACCAGGTGACAGTGGGGAACAAGTATCCGCTACCGAGGATTGATGACCTCTTTGATCAGCTCAAGGGAGCACGGTGGATCTCGAAGATAGACCTCAGGTCAGGCTATCATCAGCTCAGAGTCAGAGACGAGGACGTGCAGAAGACGACCTTCAGATGTCGGTATGGACACTATGAGTTTTTGGTTATGACTTTTGGCATAAACAATGCTCCAGCAGTGTTCATGGCCCTCATGAACAAGATCTTTCAGCCATACCTTTATCGGTTTGTCGTGGCCTTCATCGACGACATACTGATTTACTCTACGACTGAGGAGGAGAATGCCTATCACTTGCAAGTTGTACTAGACACACTCCGAGAGCACCAGCTTTATGGTATGCTCTCGAAGTTCCAGTTCTGGATACGTGAGGTCCACTTCTTTGGACACGTTATCTCTGAGGTGGGAGTTGCAGTGGATCCTGCGAAGATCGATGCTGTGTTAGCATGGGAGCCACCCAGGAGCGTGACTGAGGTTCGGAGTTTCTTGGGACTAGATGGATACTATCGGAGATTCGTGCCACACTTCTCTAGAGTTGAGGAACCACTCACAGCTTTGACGAAGAAGGGGAAACCCTTTGTGTGGTCGGACAGATGTCAGTAGAGCTTCCATGAGCTGAGACAGAGATTGACCAGCACACCTATCTTGAGGTTGCCTGAGGAGGGAGTAGGGTACGTAGTCTACTGCGATGCATCAGGGACCGGACTGGAATGTGTTCTAATGCAGGAGCAGGAAGTGATCACCTATGTATCACGTCAGTTGACGCCGCATGAGAAGAACTACGCTACCCATGACCTGGAGTTTGCCGTAGTGGTCTTCGCTCTGAAGACATGGCGACATTACCTGATGGGAGAGCGCTTTACAGTCTTTTCTGATCATCAGAGTCTTAGGAATATCTTCTCGCAGAAGGACCTGAACCTGAGACAGCGGCGATGGCTCGAGTTCCTCCAGGACTATGACATTGAGATAGTCTATACTCCTGGGAAGGGGAACGTAGTAGCTGATGCCCTCAGCAGGAGGACGGGTATTCAGCTACTTGAGGAGGCGACGGAGCAGCTAGCCTCTTTGCAGATATCCTTCGTGGATAGAGATGGAGCATCCTTTCTCCAGTCTCTCACAGTCACCCCTCCACTACTGCAGCAGGTTAGAGAGGCATAGCGTGAGGACGCTGACTATGAGACACGGCGTGCACAGATATCCTCAGGACAGGCACCTGATGGTTTCTCCCTTGGAGCAGAGCACGACATCCTTTTCAAAGGACGTACCATGGTACCAGTCGCTTTGTGAGAGGAGGTGCTGAGAGAGTTTCACACTTCCTCTTTGGCCGTACATCCTGGAGTGGCGAAGATGTACCAGGATCTCAGACGACAGCACTGGTGGCCGGGCATGAAGAAGTTTGTAGCAGAGTTTGTTTCTCGATGCCTCACCTTCCAGCAGGTGAAGGTAGAGCATCAGGTACCAGCAGGCTTTGTATAACCCTTGGAGGTTCCAGAGTGGTAGTGGGGCGGCATATATATGGACTTCGTGACTGGACTTCCACGCACCTCCAGAGGTCACGACTCTATTTGTGTGATTGTTGACCGACTCACCAAGTCGGCACACTTCTTACCCATCAGAGAGCAGGGCTCAGTGGAGAGCATGGGACGCCTCTACGTTGAGGAGATTGTGCGGCTCCACGGTGTGCCATCATCTATCGTCTCCGATCGAGATGCTTGCTTTACTTCCCATATTTGGAAGGGGTTACAGGAGGCGTTCGAGACGCAGCTACGTCTGAGAACAGCTTTTCACCCTCAGACGGATGGTCAGACAGAGAGGACCATTCAGACTCTCGAGGACATGCTCTGCGCATGTGTCCTCGAATTTGGTCGTATCTGGGAGGACCACCTACCCTTGGTGAAGTTTGCGTTCAACAACAGCTACCACTCCACCATCGGGATGGCACCGTACGAGGCATTGTACGGCCGACCTTGTAGATCTCCTTTGTGCTGGACAGACCCTGGGGAGTCAGCACTTGTGGGACCGGAGATGGTCCAGGCCCTGACAGAGAAGGTCCAGGTCATCCAGGAGCGGATGAGGACAGCTCAGAGCCGGCATAAGTCATACGCTGACAGGAGGCGGAGGCCACTAGTGTTCGAGGATGGCGACCACGTCTTCTTGCGGGTCTCACCTCGACGTGGTATTCGGAGATTTGGCCGAGGCGGCAGGTTATTTCCACGCTTCATCGGACCCTTCCAGGTCCTCAGTAGGATTGGCGAGGTGGCTTATCTCCTGGCTCTACCACCTCAGTTGCACCCATTGCACGACGTCTTCCACGTATCTCAGCTGTTGAGATACGTGCACGACCCGACGCACATCATTAACCAAGGGGAGCTTGACGTTGATGATGGGGAGACTTTTACGGAGGTCCCGGTGGAGATAGAGGATCGACATGAGCGGGTCCTACGTGGGTGATCGATTTCTCTTGTACGCATCAGATGGCAGCACGGAAACCTCCATGAGAGCACATGGGAGCAGGAGGCTCAGATGCGTGATCAGTACCCTCATTTGTTTCCCTAGTTTTTGATGTATCTTTACGGGGACGTAAAGACCTGAGGTGGAGTAATGTAAAGACCCGTAAAATTCAAGGGAAATTTTCTCTTAATTTTCTTTGGAATTTTACAAGAGCACGGTTTCAGACGGCACCTGATTCCGAGGACCGGAGTGCCTGGAATCAATTTCCGAAGTTTGGCTCGGGTACGTTCAGTGAACGAACGAGCGGGAATTTCTAACATTTGATCTGGTGCTTGGAATTGAAATCCGAGGACACCGATGAACTCACAGCACCGATATTTGCTTAAGGAGACATTTTCCGAGGTTGCGTTTATTGCGGGTTGAGAGTTAGTTTTTGGGTTTTTAGAATAAGTTAAATAAAATTGTAGAATACAAATTTTATTTTAACTTGTTGGTTATTTTCTCCCAAAGGGAGTTATAAGTGGGACCCACATCAACTTAACCTCCCTTGGTAGGATTAAGTGTGGTGGGGCCCACACGAAGCATAACTCTTCACCCTTTTTTTTAAAACTCCCTTAAACTCCTCTTTTAATGAACATGACAACTTTGATAATTAATGGAGTTGAATTGTTTGAATTTCAAACCATTGAAATTAAAATTGTTAAGTGTGTGAATAAAATAAGACTTTAGCTTATTTTATTTGTGTTAGAATTCTCTAGCCGCCATGAGAGAAATTGGAGTTCTTCTTCTTCTTATTCTTCAAACATTGACGAAGAACGCGAAGAACCTTCGAACATCGACGAAGAACGCCACGTTCTCGGGAATAGTCTTCCGCGACGCCATACCCGCGACACCGACGACGTCTTCTTTCGCGTCATCTCTTCCGCAACGATTTCCCGTGACGAAATCGTCGTCAAAGAACTTAGAATCCTCGCTTCACGACATCGACGTCCTTCTTCCGTGACGCCGACCACCGTGACGCGTCTTCCGCTGGTCGTTGACGATCATCGTTCTTGAAACCGAGGTAGGGGTTTTTTGTTGATTATTTATTTACTCTCGTTCTTGGTTATAGCATGATAATATTGTGGATACATATTTAAGGGTTATCATCTAACGAGAGGGGGGTCGGACCGCACAAACACGGCCGAATTCCCCCTCCTTTTTTCTTGATTATTACTTTTTTCTTGAGGATGAACGAGATGGCGTGGTGCCGTCGCACCACGCGGGAATCACACGGAAAATATTGCGCGGTGCCGTCGTGCCGCGCCGTGGAATGATTATCTTGAACGTGACGCCATCGCGCCGCGATGAAGGAAACCAAAGGCGCTGCGGACGGAGCAGGGCCGCAGCGGAGGGGCGCATGGCATCGCATCGAGCCAGACGACGAAGGCCGTGGCCGGTTCCGGGCCGCGGCGGAACGGGAAGACCGGCGGCCAGCCGGGCCACCGGTGACAGATGCCGGAAAGGGGACCGGCCTTGCCGGTCCCATAGAGGAAGGACCGGCCGGCCAGGACGGGCCGACCGGAAGGGAGAAGAACCGGGGGAATTAATTCCCCCGGCTGGCCAAAACCGGCCCCCCATAATGGGGGGGCCGCGGTTACACCAAGGGGGGGGGGCGACACCCCCCCGTTTTTTATCAAAAGCAGGCCCCCACGTGGGGGGGGGGGGGGGCGTTGGACAAAGGCGCATCTTTCAGCGGCGCCGCCAGCAGGAAAGCGGGGGCTTTGCCCCCCGCGCGTGGCACCCGAGCGGCACCCAGGTCGCGACGCGCCGCCGTGCCGGACCGTGCCGCCGCACCGCTCCGCCGCGCCACCGGCCGGGCCGGGTCGGAACCAGGTCGGTTCGACCCGATTCGGGCCGACCTAGGGGGGGGGGTCGGGCCGGGTCGGCCCGGACCCGGACCCCCCATTTTCGAATCGACTTCGATCTTTTGGCTATAACATGAGCTACGGATCTCCGATTGACGAACCGTCAGTGGAAATGAGATCCTTGGATCGAGACGGTCGATTCGGTATATCGCACTCAAGGTGTAGGAATACTTTGAGTTCGGCCGGGTTGGTTCGTACACGAAACCAATCGGGCCCTCGGAGCGGAAACGCTCATATCTTGAGCTACGGACGTCCGATTGACGTGCCGTCATCTTTGTTGTGTTCCTCTTAGTGAGACAGATCATTTGGCATACTCCGCCTGAGGTTTGGACGCAGGTGGAGTACAGTCGGGTTGGTTTTGCCTTAAAAACCAACCGGGCCCCTAGGACGAAAAAGCCAATAACTCTCAAACCGGGCGTCCGATTGACGCGCCGTCTGTTGCGTTGAGTTCCTGTTGATGATACAGAACTTTTGGATACATCAACTCTGGACTATGTAATAGTTGATGTATCAGCCTCTCGGCTCATGGAGCAGACCCTCCCGAACGAGCTTGCTGTGTGCGGGAACCCTAGTGCTGGCTGCGACTGTGACTGCTACTGTTACTGCTACTGCTACTGTTACTGCGACGATGACAGTACAGAGATCCTTAGTGGATTCGACGACCAATACAGCACTCAGCAATCCTACGTGGATCAGTGCTACAGGTCCGGTGTGGGACCGATCCTGTGTGGTTCTGATCCTGTGTGGGTCTTTGCGCTCAGCGGTCCTGTGTGAACCAGCGCCTACAGGTCCTATGTGGGCCCGATCCTGTGTGGGTCTTTGCGGGGGTTAGTTACCTATCGATCCTTCGTGGGTCCGACGACTTAGATGGATCAAAGATCATCTTTATCGTCCTTTGATGTAGTATACCTGTGTGAGATGAATCCTGTTTCTTTCCTGTGTGGATTGTGTTGTGCTATCCTGTGCGGATTTCGTTTTGCTTTCCAGAGTGGAATTTGTATACTTTCCTGTGTGGACTGAGTTGTACTTGGGCTCGGAGGTTGGAGCATATTGGAATTGATGACTTAGGTATATATATGGGCATATACCTAAGCAGTGTCGGTTGTTATTTCGTGTTTGTATCTATCCTTTGTGGTTTATCCTTTTTTGGATTTTGGGAGACTTTCAGGGGGTCTCGGGGTCCTTACTGAGTAGCTTATTCTCACCCCTGCATGGGCTATGCCCGCACTACGTTGTGTTGGTTGCAGATGACAGACAGCGTTGATCTTGGCTGAGGCTTGCAGAGCAGGACGGTACCTGGAGGTGGACCACTGGGCGTGACGTGTTCGGAGCGGACGGCGGGACCCGAGGACCAGTTGAGCTATCTGTACCCACCCTTCAGGTGGGACTTCCAGTGGACAGCTCGGTGTAGCGTCTTTTACATTACAGTTGTTGTTTTCCCTTTCGAGTTGTACTTTACTTTTAGTTTGGGTTTGTATACTGGCCCATTTACTTTTCCGCTCTTTCAGTTGAACTCTGTTTTACTTAGTGTTTACTTTTCTGCTTGCTTACTCTGTGGTGTTTGTTACTTTTCAAAGGCAATGCCTTCCCTTTTTACTGGGATTTACGCCTTGGTGCTAGTCGCCAGCCCCTGGCCTATGGAAGGCGGGCTTGGGGTAGTCACGGCACGGGCCCTGAGGACGGGTCGTGACATTTTGGGAATATATTTACAACCTATTAATTTATTTCAATGTTCACCACATCGTTAAATCCTTTCCCTGTAATTTAAACAATTAAATGACACTAAATGTCATTATGATTCAATATAGAGTGTTTTATTATATTCTTAGTTAACTCGATAGAAATTAGATTACCATAGTAGATCCCCATAGAAACTCTCAATTATTCACCAAAATTATCATATTAGTGATTCTTATATATTTATTAAATTAAAAACAATGAAATTATGATATTTTATTGTTTCCACTATTTTAGGAGATACTCTTTATTGATTCAATATATTACATAAAATACATTTGTTTCTAACATATAAATCTCAATCACTTGTAGATTTTCAAAACAAAATAAATATCGACCAATTTTCATTGAAATATGCATCTAAATATCGAATATAAATAATATTTGACACTAAATTATTATCAAGGGTACCTAGAATATACCACATGATTCTCTTCGTATCGGTAAGAAGTTATTTTATCAAATTTCATTGAATCATTACAACTAATTAAGTATCATAAACTATATCTATATATTTTTGTCAATATCGAAATATTTTATTCATTCAATAATCTATGATTTTATCTATATATTCCTAATATTAATGAATATCACGTTTTATTCCGACAATGGATGGTATTTAAACTAGTTTTATCACATATATTTCATTCTTTTTAACAAAAAAAATTCATTCATATTAATGATAATAAATAAATGTTGAAACCTGCTTATGATTTAATTTCCTCTCAGTAAAGTATGTAAGACAACCAATAAATAATATTTAAAAATATTATAACATTAAATAATCAAACTCTGTCAATTGTCACACAAATATTCCACAAGGATGATATCAATTACAAATATGTGTTCTATAAAATTATTTTAATATGATAATTTCACATAAAGGATAACATCAACACCACATATATTAAATTATAGCCTACTCAAGTATGAATTTAATCCAGAATTCAAAGCCCCTGGTTCGTGTTTAAAACTATTTAAATATGTCTTAAAATGAAAAAAATTTCTCCTTCATATACAATTAGAAAACCCAAATTTTATTAAATGTATAATTTCCATTTTTGAAATGAATTCAAGAATGTTATCTCCATTTTTATTTGAAAAAAAATAAACCTTATCGAATCAAAACTATAAATAAAAATAAAATTTACTCATGTATATCCCCTAGTGTGAATGATTTTTCCATTTATTTGTCTTTATCTATTCATAGTCATTAAAAAAACATATATTTATATTACAACACCATTTCATTTTAAAGAACCGTAAAATTCAATGGAATTTTTTTTCTTAAATTTCCTTGGGATTTTACAAGAATGGAGTTTCGGAAGGCACCTGATTCTGAGGCTCGGTGTTCCCGGAATCATTTTCTGAAGTTCATCTCGGGTACGTTCAGTGAACGAATGAGCGGGTTTTTCTAACTTTTGAACTGGTGCTAGGAACCAAATTCCGAGGGCACCGATGGAATCGCAGTGCTGGTAATTGTTTAGAAATAACTTTTTCGGAGTAGCGTTTTCTCGAGTGTGCTTTTTAATTTTTGGGGTTAAGTTAAGGAATAAAATAAAAGTGGTGCAACCGATTTTTATATTATTTTGCTTAACCGATGTTAAGTTGATGATGTGGGACCCACAATATCCTACCCACTTGGTAGGATATTTTTAAGGTGGGGCCCACATGAGCCCCACCGTTTCTTTACTTCCTAAACCCCCTCCTTTAATTAACTAAGTCTCCCACACCCCCTTTTAATAAAGTCAACCCTTGAATTTATTCTAGATAATAAACGCCTCATCAATTGGGCGGATTAAACTCCTCAATTAATTCAATTAATTGATTGTTTCTTTTCTTTTGAAATTCAAATCGTTGGATTGTGTGCTAATAAATTAAGACAAATCTTTTTTTATTAAAGTTGTTGGGTTGTGAGAGGCTGGGGGGAATTCTCTCAGGTTCTTGATGTTCTTCCTCGTCATGAAGAACGCGAAGAACGCGAAAGACCGCGAAAAACGCGAAGAACGTGAATAACATGAAGAACGCGAAGAATGTCGACCTCCGACAAAGGTCGAAAAGAACACCGGATCCTCGAAGATCAACTACGCGACGCCAAAGAATACTTTCTCCACGACGCGATGATCGTACTTCGACGATGCTTCTTCCACGACGCTTCTTCCGTGATGTTCCTTCTTCTGTACCATGAAGTTTTGATATGGACCCTCGCTCGACGACGCTTGAGGTATAGGTTTTGGTTTAATTCAATCTATGTGATTTATTTCCTCGACATGTGTTTAAAAATTGTCGAAAGCCCTTTAAACCGCTAACGCGGTGCGTGCGGACCAACGAACAAGTCCGATCCCACAGTTTCTTCGTTCTTGGTGTTCGGATCGGTGGGCGATGACGAAGCAGGCTGCAAGGGCATTTTGAGGTCTTCAAATTGAAGAAATGGTCCCGGGAGGGCCGTTGGTGAAGACGACAGGCAAAACTGACCGCCAAAGCTCGTCCGGTGGTCCGCGAAAAACACCGTTGGTGCGCCACCGAGAAGGGTTGTTGGTCCTGCGACCGCGCGGGACCGAGGGAGGCGGGACGCGGTGCTCGACCATGTCCGTTGGAAAGGGGCGGCCCCCATGCGGAGCCGCAGTTTCATTCAGGGGGGCTAGAGCCCCTTTGCCCAGCCGCTCGGCCAGCGCCAGCGCGCCGGGCCGAGCCGACTGGCCGGGCCGCACCGCACCCAAGCGGGCCAGACCGAGAACCATGTCGGGTCAACCCAGTTCGGGCCGACCCAAGGGGTACCGGGTCGGGGCGGGCCGGGCCCGAACCCCCTAATACCAGACTTTTTCGGTTTGTTAGCAATAACATGGTCTACGGACCTCTGATCGACGCACCGTCAGTTGCATAGAGATCCTTGGATCAAGAAAGTCTTTTCGGAATATTATACTCAAGTCTTCATAGTACTTTGGGTTCGTCTGGGTTGGTTCGTAGACGAAACCAACCGGGCCCTCGGAGTGGAAACACTTATATCTCAAGCTCCGAACGTCCGATTGATGTTACGTCGACTTTGTTAGATTCCTCTTGATGAGACATAACTTTTGGCATGTTTCGCATGAGTTTTGGATGCAGTTGGATAATGGTCAGGTTGGTTCTCACATGAATCCAACCGAGCCCCTGGAACGGAAAAGCTGATAACTTTCAGACCGGACGTCCATTTGATGAACCGTCAGCAGAGTTGGTGATCACGTTGAGGAACGGTCCCTATGATTATACCCTATGAGAGTTATAGGTACAGTCAAGATACGGTCGGGTTGGTTCGCACGCAAAACCAACTGGGCCCCTGTGACAAAAAGGCTAGTAACTCAATGACTGGGCGTCCGACTGACGCGCTGTCTATTGCGTTGAGACCCTTATGTTGAGGCGGTACTTTGAGTTAATTCTTCGTGGAAATTTGTGATACTTGGAGTGTCGACCTCTTGGATCATGGAGTGGGCCCTCCCGGAACGAGCATGCTGTATGCAGAAACCCTATAGCTGGATGAGACTTGACGACTGTTGATCGATCGACTTAGTGTGTTTCGGATAGCCCAGTAGGGAGTGCATGGTTGTAGCGGCAGACCTACGGCGGAGGAGCACTTGGTTGTAGCGGCAGAACCGCGGTACTCAATAGAAGTAGTACCCCTAGATGCTATGAGGGGAAGCGCTTGGTTGTAGCGGCAGACCCACGGTGAATGAGCGCATGGTTGTAGCAGCAGACCCATGGTACTCAACAGAAAGAGTACCTCTGGAGCCTATGAGGGGGAGCGCTTGGTTGTAGCGGCAGACCCATGGTGGGATGCGCTTAGTTGTAGTAGCAGGACCACAGTACTCAACAGGTGGAGTACTACAGAAGTCCAAGGTTAGTGGGGCGCGTTTGGTTGTAGCGACATGCCCACTGTGCTCGACAGAGGAGGAGTTCTCCATTAACTATGGTTTCAACATCATGAATAAAATCCTGGTTGAGCTGAGTATTTGATCTTGTGTTTCCTCATGATTGATATGGGTGACTTGATAGTTTGGGTATATGTATGGGATATAACTAAGTAGAGGTTACCCTTGTGAGTTGAATCTTAACTTTCAATGCTTATCTTCGATATGATTGACTTGATATCCTGTGTGGATTACGTTATGCTTTCCTATGTGGATCAGATTGTGATTTCCTATGTGGACTGGGTTGTACTTGAGATCCGATGTTGGAGATGAACGATAATTGAAGACTTAGGTATATGTATGGGAATATACCTAATATGTGTAGGATGTTACTTCGTGATTGTATCTTTCCATTGTGAATTATCTGTTGTGGATTTTGGGAGACTATCGGGGGTCTCGGGGTCCCCACTGAGTAGCTTATACTCACCCCTGCATGGGCCATTCCTGCACTACGTTGTGTTGGTTGCAGACAACGGACATCGTTGATCATGGTTGAGGCTTGCATAGCAGTCAATACCTGGAGGTGGACCACTGGGCAGGACGTACACAGAGCGGACGGCTGGACCCGAGGAGCTGAGGAGGATATCTGTACCCACCCATCAGGTGGGAGTACCAGTGGATGGCTCACCATAGCGGCTTTACTTTTTATTTTTTGTACTCCCTTTTTAGTTTTACTTTACTTTCAGTTAGGGTTTGTATTCTGGCCCACATACTTTCCGCACTTACTATTGTACATAGTTTTTACTTCGTGTTTACTTCTTCTTGTTGCTCTATGGTGTTTTTTTACTTTAATAAAGGAAATGCCTTCCCATTTATCGGGATTTATGCCTTTAGTGCTAGTCGTCAGCCCCTGGCCTATGGAAGTCGGGCTTGGGGTAGTCATGGCACGGGCCCCGAGGACGGGTCATGAACAATTGGTATCAGAGGAATTCGGTTCTACTGCAGAACTCATGACTCTAATCTTTTTCTATGTGAAGGAATAATGTTAGGAGTATTGAGTGTGGTTATCAGTCCAGGGAGTCCAGTGTTGGTTCGGCGGCTGACGTATCCGTACACCAAGACCCTGACTTCTGATTACCGACTTAATGCACAAAAACATTGATCGCATGTGAGTTTCATGTTTTCATTGTGATTACTTGTGTCAGCTCACCATGTATACTTTTTTGACTCTGGAGCTACTGTTTCTTTTCAGGATGGCCCCACGACGACAACCATCTATGGTTCCGAGCGTTGTACCTGATGACAGCCCACCGAGCGACGAGGCCTCGGTACAGGGCCCTATGACAGCAGAGGCACCGACGGTACCTCTTCCCGCCGAGCCACCGATGCTGCCAGCCCCAGCCGCTGTCGGTGCACGTCGCCTTATTGTACTTCACGATTTTCAGCGTCAGCAACCGCCCATGTTCCTTGGGGATACAGACCCTCAGGCAACCGAGGATTGGCTAGAGGAAGTTGTACGAGTATTTAGGTTAGTGATGACACCAGCAGACCTCATGGTGATCCTCGCAGCGAGCCTCCTGCATGAGGCAGCATGTAGATGGTGGAGCTTGATTCTCTAGGTGCATGACGAAGAATCTCTCCTTTGGACGGACTTTGAGAGACTTTTAAGCTCATAGTTAGTCCCAGCCACCCTCTGTGCGGTGCACATCTAGGAGCTACTACAGCTGCGGCTGGGCAGCATGATGGTAGCCCTGTACACGGCGAGGTTTGCCGATCTCTCATGCTATTCCACAGACATGATACGGGAGCCATTCTTCCGGGACCGAACCTTCAAGAAGGGGCTCAGGCGAGATATCATAGCTTCAGTTGTTTCTCACAGAATTCCAACATATACAGGGGTGTTGGAGCGATCCCTCTTAGTGGATAGTTTTGTTTGCTGAGCAGTCTCCAGCAGCAGGACCCACCAATAGCTGGCATGCGACATAGTCTTCTATAGCGGGCAGTAGGCAGATGACGCAGAGGACCAAGAGGACAAGACCTACTGGTGGTCAACCGCATGACACAGGATCTTTTGTGCGAGGCACCCGGGGTGTAGAATGACTTACCATGCATGGAAAGTGTTACTCCTGTGGAGGGGTTGGTCACATGGCTTGTGACTGTCCGACTCTCCATAAAGATGACCAGCAAATGAACGAAGGACCTCCCAGGCAGAGGCCGAGGTTCGATCGAGGCGGACCACATGGAGCAGGAGACCATGGAAGGGGAGTTGGCCGTGAAGCTGGAGGTGGAAAATGATTCGCGGTGTTGCCACCCCCACCACCAGGAGGTCCACCCCGACCGCAGGGAACAAGTGGACGTGGGAGAGCTCAGCTTCAGGCAACTGAGGCATACGATCATGGAGCTCTGGGAGCAGAGAGACAGGAGCAGGACTAGCTCCAGACCTGGAGACTATTTTTCTTTTTTCTTCTATCTTGGTTGATGTTTGTTTTCAGATTCTTTGTGTCATTGTACTTTGAGCTGCAGTGATAAAAGACACATTTCTTGTGGCGTTTACCTTCATGTCCTCTCTTTATGTTGTTACTAAGAGGTTCCTGATTAAAAACCGTTGACTTGACCCTCACTTTGAGATACCTACTGGAGGAGACCCAATGACCACACACTGATGCCAATACTATGACTCAACCCTTGGAGGCGAGAGTAACAATTGGATCTCTTGGTAGTAGCGTTGAGGTCTTACGACGCCATCCTTGATATGGGTTGTATCTTCCATGTCAGGATTCACTATATTAGGCGAAAAAGTGGTTCATCCAGGGTATGAGACCGGATTTCTCTTATCGGCAAAGAAAAAATCTCAACAGCTCTTGTGGGGCCAGAAAGGTCCGAGTCATCCAAGAGAGAATGAGGTCAGATTAGAGCCGGAAAAAGTCTTGTGCTGACAGTAGGGAGAGACCACTAGAGTTCGAGGATGGAGACCACATTTCCCTATGGGTCTCACCTCGACCTGAGTTACAGAGATGTGGATGAGATGAAAAGTTATATCTGTTGTTCAAGAGACAATTCTAGGTCCTCAGCAGGGTAAGAGAAGTAGTTTACCGCCTGACCCACCCACCTCAATTGAACCAGTTGCACGATGAATTCCATGTATCTCAACTGAGGAGATACGAGCTCGACCCTTTGCATTTCAATGACCACGAGGAGCTGGGCTTGGGCGATGGGGTGACCCTCACGGAGGTTCCAGTGGGGATCGAGGAACAGCAGGAGGAGATCATATGAGGAAGGTTGATTTCTTGGGTGCGCTTTCTATGGTAGTACAGGATCCTCCATGTGAGCACATGGGAGCGGGAGGCTCAAATGCGTGCTCAGTACCGCTTTAGTATCCCTAGTTTGTGTTAAGGCTTTACGGGGACGTAAATCCCTGAGGTGGGAGTGATGTAAAGTCCTGTAAAATTCAAAGGGAAATTATTTTCTTAAATTTCATTGGTATTTTACAAGAACTCATTTTCTAACGGCACCTGATTCCGAGGCCCGGTGTGCCTGGAATCATTTTCGGAATTTTAGCTCGGGTATGTTCAGTGAACGAACGAGCGGGTTTTTCTAACTTTTTAACCGGTGCTCGAAATCAAATTCTGAGGGCACTGATGGAATCACAATGCCGATAATTGTTTAGAGACACATTTTCTGGAGTTGTGTTTTCTCGGGTGTGGTTTTTAATTTTTGGGGTTAAGTTAAGAAATAAAATAAAAGTGGTGCAACTCATTTTTATATTATTTTTATTAACCTAAGTTAAGAGGATGATGTAGGACCCACAATATCCTACCCACTTGGTAGGATATTTTTGAGGTGGGGCCCACATGATCCACACCGTTTCTTTTCTTCCTAAATCCCCTCCTTTAATTAAGTAACACACCCACACCACCCTTTTAATAAAGTCATACCTTGTTTTTATTCTGGATAATAAAAGCCTCATTAATTGGGCGGTTTAAACTCCTCAATTAATTAAATTAATTGATTGTTTCTTTTATTTTGAAATTCAAATCATTGGATTTTGTGTTAATAAATTAAGTCAACTCTTTTTTTAGTAAAGATGTTGGGTTGTGAGAGGCTAGGGTGAATTATCTCAGGTTCTTGAAGTTTTTCCCGCTCACGAAGAACGCGAAGAACACGAAGAATGCAGAGAACACGAAGAACGTGAAGAACGCTGACCTCCGACGAAGGTCGAAAAGTACGCCGGATCCTTGGAGATCGACGATGCTTCGCCAACGAATCCTTTTATTGCGACGTGATGATCCTCCTTCCGCGGCGTTTCTTCCATGACGCTTCTTCCGTGACATTACTTCTTCCGCAACATCCAATTCTGCGACGAACCCTCTCTTGAAGACGCTTGAGGCAAGGGTTTTGGTTTAATTAAATCTATGTGATTTATATCCTCAACACATCTCTAAAAATTGTCGGAAGCCGTTTAAACCGCTAACGCGGTGGGTGCGGACCAACGAACAGGTCCGAACCCACCGTTTTTCATTATTGGTGCACGGATCGGTGGGCGATGACGAAGCAGGCCGCAAGGGCGTTTTGAGGTCTTCTTAGTGAAGAACCGGTCTCGGGAGGGCGGTTGGCGATGACGACAGGAAAAACTGACAACCGGAGCTCATTCAGTGGTCCGCGGAAAACACCGCTGGCGCGCCTCACCGGCATGGCGGTGCCGGCGGCCGGAGGTAGCGCTCGGCCATGTCTATTGGCAAGGGGTGGCCCCCATGCGGGGCCATAGTTTCGTTCAGGGGGGCGGCGCCCCATTGCGTGGCCACTGGACCAGGGCCAGCGCACCGGGCCGAGCCGCCCGGCGGGACGGTCAGGCTAGCCCACGCCCTGGCCGGGCCGGACTATGCCCAGGCTGGTCCGGGCCATGCTCGAGTGGTCCGGACCCGACCCTTGGTCGGGTCGTCCCGGTTCGGGCCGCCCAGGGGGTACTGGGCCAGGTCAGACCGGGCCCGAACCCCTTAATACCAGACTTTTTCAGTCTGTTTCCCATAACGTGGGCTACAGACCTCTGATCGACGCACCGTCAGTTGCGTAGTGATCTTTGGATCGAGATGGTCGTTTCAGTATATTATAATCAAGGTTTTGGAGTAATTTGGTTTCATCCAGGTTGGTTCGTAAATGAAACCAACCGGGCCCTTGGAGCGAAAATGCTTATATCTCAAGCTCCAAACATCCGATTGACGTGCCGTCGATTTTTTTTATTCCACTTGATGAGACGGAACATTTTGCATGCTTCTCCTGGGTTTTGGACGTAGTTGGATAAAGACCAGGTTGGTTCACACATGAAACCAACCGGGCCCCTGGAACAGAAAAGCTGATAACTTTCAGACCGAACATCCATTTGACGAACCGTTAGTGGCGTTGGTGATCATGTTGAGGAACGGTCCCTAAGAGTATACCCTATGAGATTTCAGGGAACAGTCGACATATGTCCGGGTTGGTTCGCACACGAAACCAACCGGGCTCCTGGGACGAAAAGGCTAGTAACTCACAGACTGGGCGTCCGACTGACGCACTGTCTGTTGCATTGAGACCCCTATGACGAGGCGGTACTTTGAGTTACTTCTTCATGGAACTTTGTGATAATTGGAGTATCGACCTCTTGGATCGTGGTGTGGACCTTCCCGGAACAAGCATGTTGTGTGCGGAAACCCTAGAGCTGGCTAATACTTGACGAATGCTGATCTATCGAATCAGTGTGTTTCGGATAGCCCAGTGGGGAGCACTTGGTTGTAGCGGCAGACCCACGATAGAGGAGTGCTTGGTTGTAGAGGCAGACCCGCGGTACTGAACAGAAGGATTACCCCTGGAGGCTATGAGGGGGAGCACTTGGTTGTAGCGGCAGACCCACGACGAGGGAGCGCTTGGTTGTAGCGGCAGACCCGCGGTACTCAACAGAAGGAGTACCCCTGGAGGATGTGAGGGGAAGCTCTTGGTTGTAGCGGTAGACCCATGGAGGGGGAGCTCTTGGTAGTAGCAGCAGCCCACAGTACTCAACAGGTGGAGTACTACAGCAGTCCAATGTTAGTGGGGCACACTATGTTGTAGGGGCAGGCCCACTGTGCTCGACAGAGGAAGATTTTTCCAGTAGTTGTGGTTTTGAAATCATGAATAAAATCATGGTTGAGCTGAGTCTTTGATCTTTTGTTTCCTCATGATTGAGGTGGGTTACTTGATAACTTGGGTATATGTATGGGCATATACCTATGTAGAGGTTACCCGTGTGAGCTAAATATTAACATTCAATCCTTATATTCGATAAGATTGACTTGATATCTTGTGGGTATTACGTTATGCTTTCCTATGTGGATAGGGTTTTGATTTCCTGTGTGGACTGGGTTGTACATGAGCTAGAATGTTGGAGACGAACGAGAATTGATGTCTTCGGTATATGTATGGGCATATTCCTAAGTAGTGTCGGATGTCACTTCGTGATTGTATATTTTCTTTGTGAATTATACTTTGTGGATTCTGGGAGAGACCTTCAGGGGTCTCGGGGTCCCTACTGAGTATCATATACCCACCCCTGCATAGGCTATTCCCAAACTACGTTGTGTTGGTTATAGATGACAGACAACATTGATCATGGTTGAGGCTTGCAGAGTAGTCGGTACCTGGAGGTGGACCACAGGGCAGGACGTACACAGAGCGGACAGCTCGACCTGAGGAGCTGAGGAGGATATCTGTACCCACCCTTCAGGTGGGAGTACCAGTGGACGGCTCACCGTAGTGGATTTACATTTTAGTTGTTGTACTCCTTTTTTAGTTGTACTTTACTTTCAGTTTGTGTTTTTATTCTGGTCCACTTACTTTCTGCACTTACTATTGTACCCAGTTTTTACTTAGTGTTTACTTCTTCTTGTTGCTCTGTGGTGTTTGTTTACTTTTATAAAGGCAATGCCTTCCCAGTTATCGGTATTTACGCCTTTGGTGCTAGTCGACAGCCCCTGGCCTATGGAAGGCGGGCTTCGGGTAGTCACGGTATGGGCCCCGAGGATAATTCGTGACATTCATGCTCTTCTTATTTATTATTAAAAAATAATATTTATTTCAATATGAATTCTGACAATTTTACATCTTAACAATCATCAATTCTATTTTATATATATTATCTCAAACTATTTATTTTCACATGTATTCTATGAATCATCGTATATTACATCCTTAAATTTTTTTAATTCATTTCTTGATAGAGTAGTATTCTTGAAACTCTTCTTACTTGATCATTTATTTAGAGTATTCTTTCTGAAATGAATTAGATTTCATAATCTACGAACTCGTTATTTTAATTTGAGTTTATGATTGTCTCTATTTATGATGTTTTGTCTAAAGACACATCACAATTAATTTCACATATTTATAAAGAAAATTATTTAATTATATTTATACTCAATTCCATTATCTTATTTATGAATTCTGATAAAACAAAAAGGCTTATTTATATAACTCATTCAAAAAAATTAATGCTTTATATCACCACTTTCTTATTTTTCATCAATATATTGCAACCCATCTTATTATATTCTTTATAAAAAATATAAAATACCTTACACTAAATGTCTTAGAATGTGGTATTGGTCCTAAAACATTAGTATAAACCACATCAAGCATATTTTTTTCCCTTTTTCCTATATTGATTCTTAACTCTCTTCCCTATTAATAATCTATCATATTTCTTTTCACTATCACTCTTCAAAATTTGGGATAAAAATTATATCCCTTCTATTTTATATATTGTACAAAATTTATTGATGAATAATCCCAAGTTTTTTATTCTATAAACTATTCTAGTCATCCACTATAAAAAGTCAAATGTGCTCTTTACCTCTCACATGACCCAAAATCTAATTAATCAATTATTATTTTATTTTTAAAATTTATAGTTTCCACATTTATTAGTTAGCCATTTGATGTAATTTGACTTCAAATATTTAGATTCATAATTAAAGTAAACTCTATAAATCATGTTGATGTTCATCCACATTGATTATTAATATCTGTAATCATCTAGGTTTTCTCATAATGTGTCATATTTTTTACGATCATTGATAGTAGTATTTACAAGGTTCACTTATAATATGTTATTTAGTCCTTGTAGATCATTGAACATTATCTCATATGTCAAGGTCATTGTTTTTGTATTGTTAAAGAAAAAGAAGGATAATTATATAGTCTTATACATATAAAAATATACATCTTTTCAATTTTTTTGAATCACATACATTACCTCATTTTTTAAATGAATATATACAGATTATTTAAAAAAACAACAACTATGTTTATATTTTTACCTAATTCCTAATGGGGTTTTAATAATTTCTTTTAAGGTGTAATTTTAACATCATATGACTCACTAGGATTGCTTTAAATTTGTTGAGATATATCGTGAATATGTGATCATATTAGATATCATATAAGTACTATAATATTTTTAAATTGTTTATATAAATACCCATAACATCTTAAATAGATAGAATTTATTCTTCTCTAAATCACCCACACTTTAAGATTCAACAACATTAACTTTTTCTTTTATTTCTATATACTACAGAAACAATTTTAGTAAGATGCATTTTTTTATATGGAGTTGGAAATCACAATGCATAAATCCTTACCACATTATATTTACATTAGTAAAAAACATGATATGAAAATAATATCTACATGATGTGTAAATATCTCAAATGATTCATTATGTAATTCATTAAAAAATCCACCATATATATTTCTCAAAATGTATTCATATTTTATTCTCAAAGACTTAGTATGAAAACAAGATGTGAGTACACACATATGTTGTCTTCTATAAACGAATTAAAGTTATTAACTACTTAGAAATGTATACCATTTTTGTCTTTTTCACATTAAAAATATGTTTTTTCTTATCTAGTATAGTAGTAGATACCTAATACATTTTTTAAGACCACAACACAAAACCATGTCATTTTACTCAACAACAAATCATATTTTTTTTACTTCTATGAAATTTTTTACAAACCTATGTTGGGTAGTAGATAAATTAAGAATCTTCTTCTAAAATTCTCAAGTAAATTTCTCAAATCATTAATTAATGTTATATAATATTTATTCCAATATATTTTATTATATCATTAATTATTTATATTATATTTTTTATCCTCTTCTCCATCAATAATAATATTTTTTTCCTTATTCATATTCTATTTATGTTCACCGCATCAGGTTTTTTCTACTCACCATTACATAGTTTAAAAATCCCACGTAAATAATGAATATGAAATTTTCATATTTATTAATATTTTTGAATTAAATGTTAATGTTACGTTAAATGGGATTCTATGTTCAATGGTGTAAGTGATACAAAACAACAGGTTTCTTCGAAATCTTACGGTGCATACAATGTTGAGTCATACTGAAATATAATAATATAATATCAATATTTTAAATGATAGTTAACGCCTCTCCATTAAAATGGAGAGAATGAAAAAAATAAATTAAAAAATTATTATACATGTTATTAAATTTTTTTTACATTTATCCAATGAATTTTAGAGGCTTAAAATTAGAAATATTCTGATTTTAAGCATAAATACTGTAATATCCTTAAAAAGGACGTTTTACCACTTTTTGATGGAGAACACTTTTTAAATCGAGTTGTTTTCAAACTCATATGTTCTATTTGATAGAATAGTATTTTCATTTAAAATCAATACATCAAAATTTACTTTGGATTAATTTTTTGTATTTTTCAGATAATGTTAATTTTTTAATAAATAGTGGAAAATATTTTATTTTAATTCATAACTGCCTTGAAATATAATTTATTTATATGGATAGATTATATATTTAATTTGTTATAATGTTTTATTAGATTATTGTTTTACCTTTTAATCAAATTTTTTTCATATAATTATTTTTACATTGACAGAGGACATAAACAAGTGTCAATCGTTTTATAGTTATTATTTCTTAAAAACATTTTTTTCATTCCTCAACAAGAATAAAATTTAAATTAATTTCTGACACTTATGTGTTAGAAATTTAGAAAAATGGATTCAATATTAGGAATAATGAAGTCCAAATTAGTTAAATAGGTATCTATTATTTTTAGACATTATGAATATTTACATCCATAAATATTATATTTACCATGGTGAAGGGTTAAATTTTGTAAATGAAGGTAAAAAAATAATATTATAAATATATTAAATTAGCCTAAAATTTGTACTAATACTATTGGATTATATAGCTCCAAACATTGTCATCCTTGGTTCAATTTAGTGACCCCATGGAGCCACTTTAGAGTTCTAATGGCGCATTATATTAATTAATTTAACGTAAATGAAAAAATTAAATAAACAAATATATTTTAATAAAAAAAAATTAAAAGGGATTATATAAGTTATAAATCAGACAATAAATATTAATTTTAAATCTTAAACGATTTCATAAATCATGGTATTTTAATTATAATTTTTAGAAATCAAATATATAAAGTAATTTAAGACACAATAATGATGTGGTGTTTACCTCATTAATGAATGTTTTAAATAAAGAAGATTATAAAAATTAAAAAATATCCAAAACATGTACAATTTGTATGGGATGATTTTATTTCAAACTTGAGTCATCATATATTTACTTTAATGTGTTTCAAAACATTTAAAATTTAATATTAGTTTATAATAAAATAATCTTTTAAAACATCCCTAAACAAAACATCCTCCCCCTTATAAAAAGCCTTCAAATATAGCCATTACTCACACCTCTCATGCCCCTTCTATAATCCAACCGCTACCGAATTAATCTCTATAAACAACTATCATCCTCGTATAATCCTTAACACTAGATGAATGCACTTCAAGTAAACCTTTTGGTTCAATCTAAATGGAGTAACCCAATTTAATGTTAACGTCTTCTCTTTAGTTCTTTTATTTTATTTTACTTCTCCAACCCCCTAAACCAATTTTATTACATTTTTTTATAGTAGAAAATGTATCCTAAATATACTATATTATTTTATGATAAGTATTAGAACTACACCTACATACACCTCTATCTAAGGATTAAATAACATATCATTTTGGCGGATAGCGAACTACTGGCTCACGAAACGATGATTGCTCAATTATCTCCTACCACCTCTTAGAGAGGCTATTATGATGGAAATGTATTTATATGCGATATATATTATTTTCATATTTTTTCTATTATTCTGTATTTTCCATTTTTAGAATACCTTTATGGTTTCCATATTGGGTAAATGTTATAAATTCATTTGAGGAAGTGAGGACTACCACCCCTTCCAAGTGATATGACTCATTCATGCCATAAGTGGAATGTATAAAGGATGGTTATAATTAAATTATATATTATATTATACTGTAATTATAATATATCTATTTATCATTACATTTTCATTACATTAAATATGAAATAGAATTGAAAGTAGCATTTGTGTGTACGTAGTTCTAACCGTCTCCAAGAACGGTGTATTTCATTTCCTTTCTCCAAATTTTATATAAAATTATAAATAAATATATATACTTGATATAGTTGATATATATGATATCTAAATCATTAATATTACTCTGGATATAATGGAATTCTGACCAGATGAACCATTCATAGTTATAACAAATTCGTTTTTGACTCATGTTCGGAACATTGAGAAAATGTCCAATATAAACTCATGAAATTATATATTTTTCAGAGAAAGGTAATAAGAGATAAAAAAGCTATAATAAACACAAAAATGTTTTTTTATCATGTATAAATTAACTTATGTTTGACATTCTGTAAGAACATGAAAATAACGAGTCAATTCAGACATGAGGTAAGGCGTCTGTTATATAACTTTTAAATATGTTGGATTTCCATTATTCGACACATATTTATTGCATGTTTTGTATTGTGAACTTCCATTCTATATATATAATAATTATTCTATTCATATTAATGGAATTTTGTGATTAATTCGGTGGTTATTAACATTTGGTCATATGACTTAATCGATTAAAACGTGGTAAGGGGTTTCTTATCTCACATTTAATTCCATAAGATTTCATTTTTCACCACTCATTACTTTCATGTGGTCTATTGTGTACTGAAATTTGATATATATATTCAATATACTTTTTATATTCATGTTATTCTATGATTCATTTGGTGGTTGTTAATTTTTGGTCATACATCTCAATTGACTGCTACGTGGTAAGGAGTTTTTATTTCACTTTTTTCCCATGAGATTCTTGATATATTTGGAACTACTTCCTTTTTTTGAGTAGGACCTACCCATTATTGAATTATTTGAGTAATATATTTTAATTTATGGGTACTTACATCCGCATTTTATGATCCTTCTTTAATGATGTGTATGTTTCGAATGTTACAAAATCTGTAAGGGAACCTTTCATCGTCCTCATTTTAGAAGACTTCTTTTTTGTTTTGTCTTTTAATATAGAACTTATTATGTTTGGAAATGTTCTTATATATCCTTATTTCTATATGTTTTATTTCCATGTGATGAGATATCATTTCTTCCTATCATCAACTAATTTTTTGAATATTTAATTGATGCTGTTACGCTGGAGAAGTTTCATAAGGTTATTTCATAACCCAAATTTCTATTCCTTGGGTTAATATTATACTTCATGATTATGTCATTATATGACTAAGTGTTGAATCACTATTTATTTATTTATTTATTAATTTACACTCCTCTTTATGTGGATATACTTTTGATACACATAATATCCCTTTTGATAATTTCTCAAGTCATGTATATGAACTTGATATGGGCAATCTTAACTCAATTTCCATTCATTGAGTTTAAAATCGAAGTAATTGAATTTTTTTTAAATAACAAGTGTGAAAGTAGTCTGATTTATTTAAACAGAATATAAAATCATATAATGTGTATTTATATTTTTCACACATAATTATGTAATTGATTTATCCTTAATCTAATGATACCATATTTATACGGGATTTCTTCTCCATTTACATTCTTTTGAGACTTCATTGTTGTTATGCATCACTAAAATTTTATATGGTTTATATATTTTACTTTAGAATATTATATCATTAATAACATTATACGGATGATATTATTTATTTTTGATTAAATTTTATTCCTCAATTATTTGTATTCAAGAGTATCTCATTTGGCTATGAACTCTTTAACTAAAATATTGTTTTTATAGATTTATTCTTATAAATATTTCACATTAATGTTCTTCTACTAAAAAAGTATTTAAAGATATATTTTTATGGAAATTAATGTTTTAAAATTTTAAAAACATTAAAAGTTTCAATGTTTTGAGGGAATTTATGATTCAAAAATCACTTTATTAAATGTTTTAAATGGTTATGAAAATGTATTCGATAAAGAATTGATTATGTCAATATGTTGAAATGATATAAAGTGATTGCAATGGGTATATGTTATTATTCATTCATTCTTGGTTTATGTGTTATGATTTATAATGGTACATAGACATTTGACGGGTGGTTATGTGATAAACCAAATGACAGGTGGTGCCGTGATTAACCAGGACGGGTGGTTATATTATAACCTCCAATGCATAATATATAAATGTCAGCCATGTGGATATTACATTTAGTGATTTTTGTGTATGTCAAATGTATGGTTATTCCATTTTAGTATGTTTCTGTCCAATTTTACCTATATATGTTATATGTGTTTTCAATTTGTTTTATGGTATATTTTTGGTTACAAATGTGTAAAAAATGATTTGTTATTTATTGAAAAGAATTTACGTCTTCATAAAGGTGAAAATTATTACTTATGATAAGGTATTCCAGGTTTACTTGTTATTTTGAAAAAATAATGGTTTTCTTTATTTATCTATCCCTTTCAGAGATTTTTCTCTCGTTGCATGTTTTCTAAATTGTTTTCACGGGACATGATGTGGAATTGGGTCAAGGATAGTATTAAGGAAAAGTCAGGTTTCCTAAAACATGGAATATACAAGTTTCTTTTTAAGATATTTTTATTTCTGAAAAAAATTGATACTGAGTAGTAGAGTCTACATGTAATATTCAAATTGATATGTAATATTTATGGCCTAATTCCCTAAAACCCTAATCCTGAACATATCCTTAATGTGAATTCATGATTTAACTCACGATTATTTATTTTATAAGGTAGAGTTTTTATAGTTTGTTTTAGAGGCCAAGTAAGATAATTGTAGAGGTTAGTGTGTTATTTAAGCATAAGTGACATAACCATAATGGTTAGGATTTTAGAAAAATTAGTTGTAATTTTAGATAAAATCAGTTAGTTTAAGATAACAGGAATAAGTATATCTTAGTACATAACCTCATCATAAGATATTATATTATGATTTTAATAATATAATCACACATACCTTTTAGTTTTTAGTAAATGGATGGATCTAGGAGGCACCAAATTAAAAGTGGATGTGAAGAAATATCTGATGGTTTTATGAATGAGAAACTGAATGAAATGGGAGCTGTAATGATAATTCATTTAGTTATTCTCAACCAAAAATATGGATTTATGATTGACCACATTAACCTTGGGTAATTTTATAAGGCATTTAATATGTGTGAAAAAAATCCATACCGAAGATCAGGTCAGAATAATAAAGGTATGTATATTGAAAAAAATATGTGTGATCCTTGTGGAAAGAAATACATAGGAAAATTATTCCAAGGGACGATAAGATTATTAAGATGTGGTAATGATGGTCATGATGCAAGAACATTCCACTAAAAAAGGAAGCGTTTAGTTAACTCCAGGATAAGGAAGGAAAATATTTCCGAGGGGTCAATTGAATGTCAAAAATAATGTGTGAAAGGTCACTATGGAAATAGATGACTTTCAACGAAGTATAGGGAAAGGTATCATAAATATCATGAAATTATACCTTTAGTGGTTCCTAATTCCATTCCAATTAAATATATAAAAATGAAAATGACCTATGAATGGTATGTATTATTTCTTATCTCATTTTTTGAAATTACAGAAATTTTAAGACATTATTAATGATTTTGATTTTAGGAAAGAAGTATAAACAAATAAGATGGAATAATATGGATAAATTATCATGAAGGATGTTCAATGATTAAGAAGTCTACATTTTAGGAATTAAAGATTTAGGGATGATGATATGTTTGAATGTATTAATGATGGTATTACCTTGGAAAAATATTCTAGTATGTGTAACCCTAAATTTTGATATGAGAAAATGTTAATAATAGTTGAATTATCATTTCTTTGGTTGATATAGTTATAAAAAACAATTTTGATTTATATGATCCTTGAATTTGAGGCACTTATAGGTTATTACAATTTGGGATGAAAAGTGAAAGTTATTAGATAACATTTATGGTTAAAAATATGTTATGGTTATTTTTTATGAATTTATCACTTTTTTTGGAATGTTATAATATTATATAGTTTTTGAAAAATAACTTGCAGACCATGTGACAACCCATTATGTCAGAAAAATCTATGGGAATCGAACCCATATCCAATGTGCGACTATGATTTATCACCTACCACTAGACTACATGATGTCCCGAGTTAGTATGACCTTTTTTTTATTTATATGAATCTAGGAATCATGAATAAGTTAATTTCCATTTATCTATTGAAATGATTAACCTATCATGGGGAATATGTACTAACCTTTCTTAGTTTGGATTACATTGATAAATATTATGTATATTTGTTTATTGAATGGTCCTTGTTGAACTTTTGGTATTGTTTGAATTTTTTTTGTGATTTAGAGTAGTTTTCGTTTTTGTTAAATATTATCCTTTTTGGGGATTATCTAATTTTGTAAAAACATTTTTTGGGTGATGTATAAAGACATGGTAAATATATAGTTTATCTTTTTTGGATTACATGGTACTCTAGAATCATATTCTATCACTTTTAATGTGACCGAGTCAGTTTGAATACTCATTTTTGCAGAAAAGATGAGATTGTGGTATAAATTTATTAGAGGATGAATGTCTTCATGAAAAGTAAGTATGTTTCCTTATGTTTTCAGTAAAGATCATAAATAAATTCCTCATCATTATGAAAATTAATTTAAAAAAATAATGTCTGTTAAATTTTCCTATAGGAGAATCAAAGACCGTTAAACCCATCCCAAGTTTGTGATTTAATGGTTGTTAACTTTCTCCAAATCATGTTTTTTATCACTCTCTATTACAACATGATGGTTTTTTTCTCTTCTATATAAATGTTTTAATAAAATCTTAGTATATTTTGACTCAGGTGAAATTTTTAATTTACTTCATTTATTTTAATGTGATAGTTTTATTGGCTCTTTTTCAAACGTTGGACTTTCAATGAAGTTTCGGTGACCAATTTTAAAATTCCTAGTATGAAATTCCAAAAAGGGGGGATGGATGTAACATCCCAGATAAATAAATAATACAAAATTTTTATATTTATTTATATTAGTGAATTTAATATTAATTTTTCTTTTAAGGGGATGCTATGTTTGATGGAATACCGGATACAAAGAAAATAGTTTCGTTGAAATATTATGTTGCACACAACTTTGAGTTATACTGAAATAATAATAATATAATATTATTATTTTAAATGGTAGTTAATTCCTAATTATTCTAATGGAAGGAATGAACAGAACTAAATACAATATGATTATACAAGTTTTTTAAATGTTTTTTCATTTTTCCAATAATTTTTTTAGGATTAAAATAAAAAAGAATACGATTTTAAGCATAAATACTCTAATATTCTTTAAAAATACATTTTGCTACCTTTGAATGGAGAACCCTTTTTAATTATAGTTTTGTTAACTATTATATGTTATATTTTAAAAAATAATTTTCTTCTTTAGAATGAGGATGTAAAAATTTAATCTGGAATAAATTTTTTTATTTTCCTAAATATTTTCATTTTTAATTAATAGTGAATATACATTACTTTAATACCAGACTACATTTTAATATAATTTTTTATTTTATTGGAATACCTTTTTAATTGGTTTTAAAAAATATTTATATTATTTTTTACCATTTATTTCATTGTTGTACATTGGAAGTAATTTCACTTTGAAATTGCCCAAAAACAAGTGTCAATTTTTTGATAGTTATTATTTCATAAAAACACGCTTTTTGTTTTGACAATAAGAAATAATTTTAAATTAATTTATGCCACTTATGTGTTTTAAATTTGAAAAAATGGATACCATATTTGGAATTAGGGGGTCCAAATTGTGTAAATACATAACATTTATTTTTAGGAAACATGAATATTTATTTTAGTAATATATTATTTCCTATGTATAATGGGTAAATCTTGTAAATAAGTGTAATCAAATAATATTATAATTATATTAAATTTTACCAACATGTTTCCTAATCCTACTTTTTGATACATGTATGACCCTGGTCATCCTTGGGTCAATTATGGGACCCCATGGAGCCACTTAATATTGATAATCACCCATTTTATTAATTAATTTAATGTAAAGAAAAAATGATGTAAACAAATATCATTTAGTAAAATAATTTTTAAATTGGGTTATATAATTTATCCATTAAAATATAAATATTCATTAAAAATTTAAAAATATTTCATATTTCATGGAATTTTATTTATAATTCTTAGACATCATATAAGTAAAATTATTTATGTCATAATGATGATGTAGTGTTTACCTCATTAATGTATGATTTAAATAAACAATATTATAAAAAATAAAAAATTATACAAAACCATTCCAATTATTATTTTATAATTTTATTTCAATCATTAGTAAAATAAGATTTTACTTTAAAGAGATTTTTACCATTTCAGACCGATGATATGTTTTTGATTGAATAATATTTTCATACTTCTTTAAAGAGCCCGTCTTACCCCTTATTAAAAGACATTAGCTCTAACACATTACTCACACCTCTCAAGCCCCTTGGATCATCCAAAATCTACCCAATTAATCTCTCTACATAAATATCCTCCTCCTAGATTCCTTAACATAGGCATAAGGAACTTCAAGTAAACTTTTTGGTTCAAACCAAAGAAAGTTACATGATTTAGAGGTATCATTTTCTCTTAAGTTCATTTATTTTATTTTACGTCTCCAACCACATAAAAGTTATTCATTCCATTATTTTATATGAAAAATGTATCCTAAATATACTAGGTTATTTTAATGAGATGTATTTGAACTACACTAACACAAACCTCCATCTAATCGGTAAAAACACATTGTTTATGTGGAAGGTGAACTAGAGCCTCACGAAATGATGATTGATCCATTATCTCCTATCGCCTCTCATGGTGGACATTATGATTGAAATATATTTATATGTGATATATATGATATTTAAATTTTTTCTATTATTCTGTATTTTCTATTTATGAAATACCTTTATGGTTTCTATAATGGGTAAACGGAATAATTTCCTTTGAGGAAGTGGGGATTACCACCCCCTCCAAGTGATATGACTCGTTCATGCCAAGAATGGAAGGTATGAAGGATGAAGATAATTAAATTATATATGATATTATAATTTAATTATAATATACATATTTATTATTATGTTTTCATTTCATTAAATATGAAATAGAAATGAAAGTAGCGTTCATTCGTATGTACGACTTACCATCTCCAAGAACCGTGCAATTCATTTTTTATCTCCAAATGTGATGTACATTTATAAATAAATATATATACTTGATTTATATGATATATATGATATATAAACCATAAATATTATTCTGGAGATAATGTAATTTTGACTCAAGTTCCAAACATCGACAAAATGTCCAATATGAACACACATTTTTAACGAATTGTTATAGAAAGGTAATAAGTGATATAAAAGGAATAATAAAATCTAAAAAGAAAATTCGGAATGTAGTAATTATATTAGGTTTATTATTCAGTAATAACACGGAAAAAACAATTCATATCAGATACGATGTAACATGTCTCTTATCTCACTTTTAATTCCATGAGATATCCATTGTTTTCCACTTATTTGATTCATGTGGTGTTTTCTGAACTGCCATTTTATATATATTATAATTATTCTTTTTATATTAATGTTAATAATTAATTAATCATGTGGTTATTAAATTTTTCTCATACGACTCAGTTGATTACAACGATGTGAGGGGGTTTTTATCTCCCTTTTAATTCTAAGAGATATCATTTATCTTCCACTTATTTGTTGCATGTGGTGTGTTATGTACTAAAATTTAATATATATAATCATCATTTTTTTTATATTTATTTTATTCAATGAATCATTTGGGGGTTGTTAATTTTTTCTCATATGACTCATTTGATTGGTATGTGGTATGGAGTTTTTATCTCACTTTTTATTCTCGTGATATTCCTGTTATATTTTCCACTATTTCCTACATTATGGTGTATGTACAGACCGTGATTGTAAAATTTGTGTCATATAATTTAATTTATAGTTATTTACATCTTCATTTTATGATATTTCCTTCATGAGATGCATGTTTTGTATTTTACCATATCGTTAAGGGAACCTTTCACCCTCCTCTTTTTAGAAGTCATATTT
Source organism: Viscum album (assembly GCA_963277665.1). Lineage (NCBI taxonomy): Eukaryota > Viridiplantae > Streptophyta > Magnoliopsida > Santalales > Viscaceae > Viscum > Viscum album. The sequence goes on along the minus strand of OY728165.1, from coordinate 901,487,933 downwards.
TTGTTATTTATTTTAATTTACATATTCTTATGTTGTGATTTGTTCCTATATATCCTTATTTCTGAAAATTTTATGTCCATGACATGAGATACCCTTTTTTCTCACATCAACACGTATTTCAAATTTTTAATTGACACAATTAGGCTACTTAATTTTCATAAGGGGACTTCCTAATCCAAATATCGATTCAATGTGTTAATATTATACTTCTTCATTCTATAATTATATGATTAAATTTGGAATCAATATTTATTTATTTATTTATTAATTTCAACTCCTCCTTATGTGGATATATTTTTTATACACACAATCACTCCATTGATAATTTCTTAAGTCATTGATATGAACATGATAAGGACAATCTTAACTCAATTTCCATTCATTGAGTTAAAAATCCAAGTCATTGGTTTTGTTTTTAAAATAACATATGTGAATGTCCTCTGATTATTTTTCAAATAATATCCATTCATATTGGGTTTATATATATTTTTCACACAAAATTATGTAATTTATTTATCTTTAATCTAAGGACATCATCTTTATAATGGATATCGTCTCAATTTACTTTCCATTGAGGCTTCATTGTTGTTATATACTAATTCACTTTAATATGGTGTATATAATATCCATTGGTATATTATATCATTAATAACTTTATTCTCATGATATTATAATGTTTTGATTAAATGATATTCTTCAATTATTAGTATTCAAGCATCTCTTATTTGGTTAAGAACTCCTTAACTAAAATATCGTTTTTATGATTTATTCATATAAATAATTGTCATTAATGTCTATATTTTTAAAATGAATTTAAGGGATTATTTATATGGAAATTAATGTTTTAAAATTTTAATACCTTTAATAGTTTCAATGTGTTTTAGAAAACATTGATTCAAAAATATATTTATCAAATGTTTTAAATGCTTTTTGAAAATGGTTTTCATAATGCATTGATTACATCAATATAATGAAATCATATAATGTGATCGAAATGTTGAAATTTTATATTTCCTTTATGATTTTTTTACATGTTATGAGTTATAATGGTACATGGACATTTTATGGGTTGTTACTTGATAAAACAAATGATGAATGGATCGATGATAAACCAAGACATGTGGTTACATTATAACCTTCAATGCATTGGGTTTGGAATTTGGTCGTATGGATATTCCATTAAGTGATATGTGTGGAAGTAGACTGTATGGTTATTCCATTTATGTATATTTTTATCCCAGGTTACCTATATATGTTTTGGGTATTTTTTATGGGTTTTGTGGTAACTTTTTGGTTACAAATGGGTAAGAAATGATATTATATTTAGTGAGGAGTATTTAGTTACATTATAAAGGTGAGACTTATTAATTATGATAATGTATTCCTTTTTTACTTGTTGTTTGGAAAAAATGACTTTTTTCCTTCTTGGGGTGTCATTTACTGAACTTTTTTGCTCATCCCATGTTTTTGAAATGTTTTTTATTGGAATTGAAGAGGAATAGTGTCAATGATGTGATCAAGGAAAAATCATGATGTCTAAAATATAGAACTAGACACGTTTCTTTTTAAGAGTTTTTATTTTATGATAAAAATGGATACTGAGTAGTAATGTCTACATGTAATATTCAAGTTTATATGTAATAGTTAGGGTTTAATTCTCTAAAACTGTATACCTGAAAAGATCCATAATGTGAATTCTTCATTTAACACAAGATTGTGTAATGTTTAAGGTCGGTTCCTTATATAGTTACAAAACTGTACTTGTTATTTTGATATTTTATAATGTAAATGATATTTTAACTACATATTTATTCTCTAGATCCATTAAAATTTCTATTTTCACCATTATCCCTTACAATAAACTCATACTAAACATTATTAGTGAGCGGCTTTATATTTATTTTTTTATTCATTGTTTATATATAATATTATTAAGATAGTTTAGTATTGGTTTCAAATACCTAGGATATGTTATCATGAGTTACTATAATATAACACCATAAAATATATGAATATGACAAGTGGTATTGGTATATTTACTCGTTACATTTGTTAGAACACTTATAAAACTCCATTTTGAGTATTATTCAATAACAGTATTGTATTTAGAAATTTTTTTTGACTAATCATTACTCAGTGAGAAATAAATCATATTTCTAATAGGGTATTGATTAACCTTCTCATTGAGTAAATATTTTTAGTATTATCCTTATACTATATGTGTAATATTAAACTATAATGGATTGTATTTTTCATTGTGATCATGTAATATGATTATATTCCATATCTCCCTTGATTCATAGATAATTTATATTGTTCATTCTTCTATAATCAACTCATGTATGATTCTTGAACAAATTTATTGTGTATCCATTCATCTTGTTATAATCAATTCTTCCTACTCCTTCATTAAACATTAAATTTTATCTTGGTATCTATTTTTATCCTTATAATAAACACAACATCAATGAATAGAAATTATATTTTAATGTAGTTTTCATAATCCATTCTTTATCTTAAAATAAGTAATATCCTCATGATTTCAATCATTATGCTACATAACAGACTAGGTTATTTTTTTAATTAGTAAAAAATCTAGCATGGAATGAATGGGATCATCAATATCCCCATTTGGATTCATTCTTAACCCATGGTCAAAATAAATCCTTACATTCCATTAGATACATCTATAAATTTTATCATATATAATTATTAAAGTAAATAACTCAACTAGGTTTTTCTTATAATTCCTTTTAAACACTCCCCCTCAATACAACACATTCAACTATTGAATTTTATATTTTTCACCTTCAAAAAAATAATCCAAATATAATAATAGAGATTAAGGGAAATGGTTCTATGTCATATGTCACCTTTAATGTGTTAGGGATACTTCTCCCAATTTTATTAAGGATAGTTTACACTTTCTCAAAATGACTAATATTTTTTATCCTTAAAATATTCTACCCATCTTGGTAATAATTTATCCCCATATTTAGTAAATTTATTGTTATATAAGTGAATATATATTTATATTAATCCACATTTTTAGTAGGAATATTTCAATCAATAGAAGACTCAAAGTCCATTTATTTTATCACACGATAGTCTTTAAAACGACTTAACAAACATTTACATTGATTTCCTGATTATAAAATAAGTATCCAATGACTTTGAACCATCTCAAATAAAAACATTATTTTAAACATGACTAATAAAACATCATTCTGATACATTCTAAAAGTTATTCTCAATATAAAACCCTGATGATCCATAAAATACATACCAAAAAACATTTGAAAAAATTTACATTTATCAACCAGTTGAATGAAATAATTGATACCTTGTTTAAGAGATTTATACATCATTATAAAATATGAATGATTATTATAATTCTATTTTATAACAATAGTATCCTTGAAAATAATCATCTAGGCACACTACAATTTCAAGTATATAAAGAACTATATTTTTTATAAAAAAACTATTCTATTTGTTATTTAATTATTTATTCAGGAATATATATAGGGATGCTATATCATATAAATGTAGGATCGAAATATAATATGAGATGCTCAATATACAAGAGGGGGGGTGAATTGTATACTTTAAAAATTCCTTTGGAACCTTTAAAGTTAGTTATGAACAACTAAAGTTTCCTTAAGAAAAGGAAAGGACTAAGTTTAACAAAGTTAAACTAAGTAGATTCACAACACCTCTAACACCGAACTAAACTTGGAAAGAGATTCCAAAAGTAGATTCCGGAAATATGGTTCCGGAAATTGAAACTTAACAAAAGTTACAATATAAGATTCTACCTTAAAGCGTATAGAATCTAAACTAATCAGAGTAAGTAAGGAAGTATAAGAAAGTTATACTTTCCTTAAGATACAAATTGCAGCGGAATAAAGACAAGTAGTAAAACTACTAGTAACAAGATAATAGTCTTTTAACCCAAAGAGAAGGGTATCCAACAACCTTGGATAAAGGTCCCTTGATTTATACTTTCAAGCAAGTCTGTCTTACCCACACCAGGGTAAGCCCTCGATACGAAGATCGGTGTCTCTGTCTTGCTATTCCCGCAAGCCCTCAACTTCAAGGTAGTTGGCAACCTCTGTCTTTCTCAGCAAGAAAGCCCTCGATCTTTAAGGTAGTCGGCACCTCTGTCTTCCTATCCCCGGAAGCCCTCGAATGTAATCACCAACTTTCGGAGTCGCACGAAGCTTTGAGAGTTAATAAGAGACTCTCTCTCTAGAAATCACTTCAACAACATGTAAGCACTTTATCAACAATCGGCATATGCATCAACAGCGAGCTCTTTCAAATGAGCTCCTATTTATAGGTAAGGTCAGCTCCTCTCCAACGGTCATATTTTCCTTAATGTTCGGAGGGACCTGTACACGTGTCACTTAGACAACGGTTAGTTTATAACAAAATGGACGACATCGTTTTATAACAAAACAAGTGTAATAGAAAGTACGACATCATTTTAAACTCTAACATAAAAGTTCGGAATAGAAATTTCGGAGTGAAGGTTCGGAGTGAATAAATTCAGAGTGTATAAAACAATGATAATCAGATTCTGTTTAATAGGTGAATTCGGAATGAGAATTCGGAATAGGAATTCGGAATAGGAATTCGTCATCAGAAATCGGAATGAGAATTCGTCATCAGAATTCGTAATGAGAATTCATCATCAGAATTCGTAATGAGAATTTATCATCAGAATTCGTAATGAGAATTCATCATCAGAATTCGTAATGAGAATTCATCATCAGAATTCGTAATGAGAATTTGTCATCAGAATTCGTAATGAGAATTCATCATCAGAATTCGTAATGAGAATTCGTCATCAGAATTCGTAATGAGAAATTCGGAATGGGATTTCTTCATTAGAATTCGTAATGAGAATTCTTCTTCAGAATTCGTATCCTGAATCTGGAATAGAATTTAGTCGGAATTCATATCCGGAATTCGGAATGAAACTTCCTTATAGTTCTTGTCCAGAATCTGAATACTAAACAGAATGCTTTATATCTAAGTTTTAATGATTCCGAGAAAATGAATCTGAAACTCATACTTAAGAAAAATATGAATGAAAATATGATAAGGATAATTTTTCTTATAAAAGCGATTTTCCTTAAGAAAGCAATTTTCCTTATAAAAGCAATTTTCCTTAAGAAAGCATTTTTTCTTATAAAAGCGATTTTCCTTAAGAAAGCATTTTTCCTTATAAAAGCGATTTTCTTTAAGAAATCATTTTTCCTTAAAGATAAGGTGTTTGTGATTTTCAAAACATGAATGAATGGAAAAGTCATAAGGAAAACCTTATTGACTCAACAATCTCCCCCTTTTTGGAAAGCACAAACATCCTTACGAAAAATCTATTCTAAGAAGAAAGAAACACATTAAAGCTTATCTCCCTTGGTTTATGAAATAGATGAATACGACTAACTCCCCCTTAGGCTTTGAATCTCTAAGGATCATATTCATATTTCCGGAGTGATGTTTCTTTAAGAAAAACTCCCCCTTAAACAAACTCTTATTAGAGTTCTATTTCCTTGGGTATTTTTCTTTCTCCCCCTTTGATAAGCACTTATTAGATTTCCTCTTTTTCTTAAGGATCTTTTACTTCTCCCCCTTTGTGATTTTCAAAAATAATTGGAGGGAATGGAAAAAAATAACAAAGTACCTGAAAGATTAGTAATGACAACAATAGAATCAACAAGCACAATTCTCATTATATTTGAAATGTCAACAACAAAAACAGATTACAACAAAAAGATCGGATTGGTCATTTCGAATCTTTCTCCTTCGACATGAGCCCCTTAAGAATTGTCTTGATCTTCTTGAGGTCCTTATGATCTTCCTCTGCTTGCTTCTCTAAGGCAACTATTCTTGCTGACTGGGCTTCAATTACTTCTTCCTGAGCCTTCAACTTTTCTTCCTGAGATTTCATCTTCTCTTCCTGAGCCTTCATTCTTTCTAGAAAATTGATCCGATGATCCCTTTCAAATTTCCAACTCTGATTAACGGAGTTGAGCTTTCCATTCAGATCTCTCACTTCCTGAATCCGAATGTTGTTTTCTTCTGTCAATTTCTCATCGAATGAAGCAGTCATCTCATGAAACTTCTTGTCCTCGGTTTGAAATGCATCCTTAACATTTTCTTGAAACTCATCCAGCAACCTCATCTCTTCCACATTCTTCTTCGACCAGCTTGTCATCCTCTTGCAAGATCTTTTATGTGCTTAGTAACCAACGAAGAAAGTTTTGAACTGAGATTCAATATCTACACACTTATCCATTACCATGGATACGGAGTCGGTTTTTTGATTCAGCGCATGTTGAAGCATCTGGCATCTAGAGTCAATACTGGAGAATGTTGGAATGGATCCCACCAACTTCTTCAAGGATTGAACAACAAAATCGTTCCCCAACGATGATGACTCCGAATCTGAAACCTTGCTAGGAGAATTTTCTTCTTCAATAAGCTCCAACTTTCTCTTCGAAGAACTACCAGCTTCCTTCCTCATACTCTTTTCTGAACTCGGGGTATCAGCAAGAATTTGTTTCCCCTTATCTTTTTCCAGAATAGAAACCTGTTCCGGAGATTTCTTCTCGCTATCAGACACTTGAACAACCAAATCTTCCTCATTAGCAACTTCTACATTTTCCTTCTGAGCAGCATTAAGTAAAAGATGTTCTTCTTCTCTCAGACAAGAAACTTCTTCTTCGCCTTTCTCTTCTTCCATATTCGGAGTGACAAGCTTTGAAGATTGAGCTTCAGATGTTCGGAGCGACAAGTGTTCTGAATGAGTTACTTTATATTCATCTACTTGTTTGAGCACATCTCCTATCTCACCACTTCCTTCAGCAGCTTCTTCAACTTCTTCCACTTGCTCTACTTCCTCAGTAGCGACAGCCTCTTCCGGAGTAACAAGATTTCTTCCTGGAGTCTCAGGTAGAGATTCCAGAGAGAAAGATCTCGGAACGGGAATGGTTGCTGAAACCATTTCATTGAACTTTAACAAGGCCTGAGCTACCTCAGCCTCAGACATTTTCTTCTTCAGTTTCTTTTCCTTTTCTTGTTTCTCGAGCTCATCAGCAGCCTTTTCTTTCAGAGCTTTAGCCTCTGCAGGATCCAATCCGAACTGCGGATCTCCTTCCTTCCTCTTCTCTTTATCAGCTCTCCACTTTGCTGCAACCTCATCAGTATAGGTTTTCTTCTTCTTAGACTTAGGAGGTGCGGAGTGGACTTCCTTAGACTTAGGTTCCTCAGCTTCGACTACCACTTCTTTCAGCTTCCTCTTCCTTACCGGCTTGGATGATTCCGGATCAGCCACATTCGGAGTCACTTCTGCTTGAGGAGGTAAATCAATAAACTTCCCTGACTCCTTGTCAAAAGCTATATTCATCCTTTTAAGAGTGGCATCACTAAGCAGCATGATCTTACAAACTTTCGGCTTAGAACTGCAAGCCACCTTGAAGGATTCTAGGCACCGAACTATGAGCTTTGACAATATTGCCGGGTACATCACAATCTGAGCTCTCAGATTCCCCTTCTTCAAATTTTCAATATTACGAAGAATATGCTTCATCAGGTTGAACTTCCTTAGATTTATCAAAAAATATAAGATATATATCTCACTTTTCTTCAAGCTGTCCTTGTCTCCTTTTCTCGGTACGATAAGCCCTTGCACCCACAACTCCAGAATCCGGAAGTTTGTAGAAAGACTTTCTATTTTCAGAGCCTTGTCATCATCCAATCCGAGAATTTCTAAGGCTTTCTCTTTGTTGAAGCTACCCAAAGAGTCTGGCAATACGTGGGAAATAAACTCAGCTTCCCCTTCATAACTCAGCCCTACCAAGCTTGCAGCCTTGGTGTAAGAAAGCTTATATGTCTTGCCATACGATTTGATAGAAATTTTTTCTCTATTATCTTCCTCGAAGAAAGCAACCGACTCATAAAACTCGACAAGCAAGTCAGAGTAGACTTCATCTTGGTTGCCGGTTTTTGATACCACAATACCTTCCCAGCCATTCAGCTTGATATTCTTTGAAATAATAGAATCGTAGTTGGTGAAGAAATTCGGATGAACTAACCTCTCTCTGTAGACTAACCACTGAGAAATGGGCTTGGTTGAAGACATTTCTTGAAAAGCTAACTCTGCAGACATTCGGATTAGAAGTCCTCTGAGATATTCGGAACAGAGAAGACTGAAGTTCGGAACTGAGAAAACTGTGGTTCGGAATGGCCTTAAATCGGAGAGTCAGAGCTTCAGCACGCAAAATCTTGAAATCGATGTGGGACGAGAAAATAGGGTCCCCTTTATATAGGCAATGGAATGACGGTTCAACTTCCTCAGTTGATCTAACGGTTTAGAATGATCTGAGATCAGATCTAACGGTTGAAAGCTTGAATCCGATCTTTTTGAGGTTTTATTAAAGTAAAGAATTAAGAAATCCAAAAACCAAAAACAAACTATAAGAAATTGGCAGCAAGTAAAATATGATTACGAAAACTTCAGTAAGGAAATCATACCTTTCGGATTAGCTTAGGAAAGTTATTCGTAATGGGTAATATAAAGATGACTACAAAAAGCTCAATACGAAAAAGTAAATACGAAAAGTCAATACGAAAAACTCAATACGAAAAACTCAATACGAAAAAGTAAATACGAAAACTTGTTATGGAAGATTCAGTACGAAAGTTCCGTTATGAAAATACCAGTACGAAAGTTTTCCATTCCGGAAATTTTCAATACAAATACTTCCATTCCAGAAGTATTCTGTGCGAAAATATCCTTTCTGGAAAATTGTTGTTCCGGAAATTCCATTCCGGAAATTTTCGTTCCGAAAAGTTTGAAAACAAATTTTGAAAAACTTTGTTAAATAAACAATCAAATGTACTCCCCCTATGAAAAGGAGTTTATTACTGTAAGGAGACTTTTTCAACAGAAAGTTAATTAAGGAAGATTATCTTACGGTTATCATTCCTAACTTTTGTTTAATATATTCAAATCTATCAGAAGGCAAGGATTTTGTGAAAATATCAGCAAGTTGATCTTGCGTTCCGATAAACTGAAGAATAATATCTCCTTTGAGTGTGTGATCCCTAAGAAAGTGATGCCTAATATCTATGTGTTTTGCACGAGAGTGATGTGCAGGGTTTTTACTTAGGGCAATGGCACTTGTGTTATCACACAAAATTTGAGTTTTAGTAAAACTCAAGCCATAGTCTGTGAGTGTGTGTTGCATCCACAACACTTGTGCACAACAACTTCCAGCTGCTACATATTCAGCTTCAGCAGTGGAGAGTGCAACAGAATGTTGCTTCTTGCATGACCAAGAAACTAATGAATCTCCTAAGAAATGACAAGTTCCGAATGTACTTTTCCTATCCATTCTACATCCACCAAAGTCAGCATCAGAAAAGCTTTTTAGAACAAAATCATTTCCAGAAGTATAAAATAATCCTAGATCCATGGTTCCCTTAAGGTAGCGAAAAATTCTTTTTACTGCCTTTAAGTGAGATTCCTTAGGATTGGATTGATATCTTGCACATAAGCATACAGAAAACATTAAGTCTGGTTGACTAGTTGTTAAGTAAAGTAAACTTCCAATCATACCTCTAAAAGATGTTTGATCTACTGGTTTCCCAGCTTCACCAAGATCTAAAGAGTTTGAGGTACCAATGGGAGTACTTATACTCTTAGTGTTGTCATAACCATACTTTTTAAGAAGATCTTTAATATACTTATGTTGGGATATGTAGGTTCCTTATGGTTTTTTGAGAAATTTGAAAACCAAGGAAAAATGTTAACTCACCCATCATACTCATTTCAAACTCATATTTCATTAGACTAGCAAAAGAGTCAGTCAAAGATTGCTGAGTTGAACCAAATATAATGTCATCAACATTAATTTGAAAAATCAAAACATTTTTCTTATCTTTCTTTATAAAAAGGGTTGGATCTGCATTTCCCTTAACATAGTTATTTTGAAGCAAAAATCCAGTAAGTCTATCATACCATGCTCGTGGGGCTTGTTTAAGGCCATACAAAGCTTTGGTAAGTCTAAAAACATGATCTGGATATTTTGTATCTTCAAAGCCAGGAGGTTGTTCAACAAAAACTTCCTCTTGAACATAACTGTTAAGAAAAGCACATTTCACATCCATTTGGAAAAGTTTGAAATTAAAGAATGCTGCAAAGGCAAGTAGAATACGGATAGATTCAAGTCTAGCTACTGGAGCATAGGTTTCTTCATAGTCTATTCCTTCTTGCTGATTATAGCCTTTAGCAACAAGTCTAGCTTTATTTCTAACAATGACTCCATTTTCATCACATTTATTTCTGAAAACCCATTTTACTCCAATAACAGAAGTTTCCTTAGGTCTTTCAACCAAGGTCCAGACTTTATTCCTTTCGAATTCATTTAGTTCATCTTGCATTGCTTTGATCCAATCATCATCTCCTAAAGCTTCATCAGTGCTTTTAGGCTCTAATTGGGAAAGAAATGCTAGATGTTCTACTTCATTTATTAAGGAACTTCTAGTCCTTACAGGTTGACTTACATCACCAATGATACTATCACTGGGATGATTCTTAAGAAACACCTGATTTGGGTTTTGTAAAACCTGTTCATCAACATAGGGTAGAAAGTCTTCTGGGGTAAATGTTTCAGAAGTATCTTCTAGAACAATTTCCTTATCAGAAGGTTCTTCTATCAACGGTTGATAATCAGTTTTTGTAAACACATCCGAGGATGTAGGTTGGGAGGTTTTAAAATCAAAAGGATCTGACTCATCAAATTTTACATGTACTGTTTCCTCAACAGTACAAGTATTTTTATTAAAAACTCTATAAGCCTTAGAGGTTGTGGAATAACCTAAGAAAATCCCTTCATCAGACTTTGGTGCGAATTTATGTAAGTTATCTTTAGTATTCAAAATGAATACTTTGCAACCAAAAACCTTGAAGTAGGAAAGTCTTGGTTTTCTACCATTCCATAACTCATAAGGAGTTTTATTAAGAAAATGTCTAATCAAAACTCGATTTATAGTATAACAAGCAGTACTTACAGCTTCAGCCCAGAAATGTCTAGCAATAGAATATTCACTCAACATGGTTCTAGTTATCTCTTGAAGAATTCTATTTCTTCTTTCAACTACACCATTCTGTTGAGGAGTTCTAGGTGCTGAAAAGTTGTGAGTAATACCTTTCTTACTACAAAAAGTTTCAAAATCAGAATTTTGAAATTCTCCACCATGATCACTATGAATAGTTTTCAATGGAAGGTTTTTCTCATTTTTAACTTGGGCTCTAAAACTTTTGAAATAAGAAAAAGCTTCAGATTTCCTTGCTAGAAAATAGACCCATGTAAATCTAGTGTAATCATCAACAAGAACAAACACATAGTATTTGCCTCCAATGCTTCCAGTTTGTGTTGGACCAAAAAGATCCATGTGCACTAACTGTAATGCATCGGTTGTTGAGACTTCACCGATTGACATAAAACTAGATTTATGTTGCTTGCCATATTGAAAAGGATCACAAACTTTAGAAGAATCAAATCTAAGCTCCGGTAGATCCTTAACAAGTTTCTTCTTAGAGAGTTTACATAGGTTCCTAAGATTACAGTGTCCTAATCTTCTATGCCATAACCAAGAATGATCTTCCATTGCACTTAGGCAAGGTAAATCTTGGCTTCTTAGGTCTTCTAAGTTTAAGGTGTAAACATTCTCTTGCCTATTGGATGAGAGAATAAATTCTTCCTTGGAATTGTGAACTAAGCATTTATCATTCCTAAAATTCACAAGGTAACCTTCATCACATAACTGACTTAGGCTAATGAGGTTGTTCTTAAGACCATTAACAAAAAGAACATTTGAAATCAAAGTTTTACCTAAAAGAACAATATTACCAATACCAACAATCTCTCCCTTAGCATTGTCTCCGAAAGTTACCTTTCCTCCTTTCGTTTTGATAATCTTTTCAAAAAAGCTTTTGTTACCAGTCATGTGCCGGGAACATCCACTATCCATGTACCAAATATTGTTGCTGGAACTTTCTTTATTTTCCTGAAATTAAGAACAAAGTTAGACTTTCGGAATCCAAACTTGTTTGGATCCGAGATTTCCAGACAATAAAATTTTAGGTATCCACATTTTCTTAGAAAAGTAAGCTTTATGAAAACCTAAGGATTGGGTTTTGTTTAAGGAACAACTTCTTGCCCAGTGACCACCACATTGACATTTAGTGCAAAATGGGGCACTTTGAGGAACAAAATAATTGTTACTGAAAACTGGTTTTGCATGGGTATAACCAAATCCGGATTTATTTCTTAAAGGACGTATTTGAGAATACATCTTATCAAAATTTTCCTTACCATGGGTAAAGTTTGATAAACACTTCTTTAAGGAAAAAATTTCGGACTTGAGTTTTACAACCAAGTTTTAATCCTCAAAATCATTAGTTTTTGAACTAGAGTTAGGTTCGAAAACATTTTTCTTAGAAATTACTTTTTCTAATTCTTTAGAAAGTTTATTCTTCTCAGAACTTACTTCCTCATGATTTTTTGAAATACTTTCAAAATCAGCATTTTTCTTATCAAGATCTTTAGAAAGATCTGATATCTCTTTAGTAAGAATAGAATTCCTAGAATTTGCCTTATCAAGTTTCTTGTTGAGTTTGGAATTCTCAATCTCAAGAAGTTCAGCAAACCTAGAGACTACTTCATAAGTAGGTAAAGTATTTCCCTCATCAGAAGATGATTCTTCATCAGAAGAGTTATAATACTTACTATCATTAGGATTTAAAGAAACATTGGTCAATGATTCAGCATTTCGTACCTTAGCCATGAGACAATGATTATCAAAAGGTAATCTGGCTATAAGACCATGATTTTTCTGTCCTGAAGATTCATATTCAGAAGATTCATCTGAAGAGTCACCACCACTGGCACTCTAGGTGTCATTAGCTTTCAGAACTTTCTTAGCTTTAGCTTTGTAATACTTCTTCCTGTTCTTTTCTGAATGTCTTTCCTTCCTTTCTTTCATTTTTAGCATAGGGCAATCTGGTCTAATATGTCCAGCTCATTTGCATTCATAACAAGTTACTTCTCCATCTTTCTTATCTTTCCTATCCTTCTTCTTATACTTGGATTGAAAATTTCTCTGTCCAGCTATCTTGTTCATCCTTCGAGCAAGATTGGCTAGCTCATTTTCTGAAACTTCACTCTCACTAGATTCGGATTGGAAAATGACTTTCTTAGACTTGGATCTGGTTACTCTCTCAGGAGTCTTAGCTTTCATCTGATTAAGAGTTGTAGTAAAAGCAACAGTACCATTTCCATTCTTCTTCTTGATGTTGTCAGCATCTCTCTTCATTCTGGTCTCATGTTGTAGAAGAGTTCCAAATAATTCATCAAGAGTAATTTGAGTAACCTTCCTGTTCTCATCTATAGCTGTTCTCTTGGATTCCCACTCATTGGGCATAATGTCAATTATCTTGTCCACAAGAGCTTCATCATCTAAACCTTTTTCTCCCATAGATTGTAGACTGTTGACAATTGTCATAAATCTTTGTTGAACTTTATAGATAGGTTCTCCATAAGAAAAATTGAAGCCATGATATTCAGCTCTAAGCATAGCTCTCCTAGTCTCAATCACCTTAGAAGTCCCAAAGTGTGTAACCTCTAACTTCTTCCATATACAGTTAGCTGCTTCACAAGAAGAAATTTGGCTATATATATTTCTAGTCATTGAACATAATAAAGTATTGCGTACCTTATAATTGAGTTGATATTCTTGCTTTTCCTGGTTAGTAAAGGTTCTGACTTCCTTGTCAGGAATTTTATAATCACCAGTAAGCATCACAAAGTTGTCTACTCCAGTATTGATAACAAAAGTCTTCATACGATCTCTCCAGTATTCATAGTCATTACCATCGAAGATTGGTGGCCTTGTAGGATTCAGATTGTCAATCGAACCAACATTAATTCCTGCCATACTAAATAATAACTTGGATACAAACTTGTTTGTAGCAAAAGTTCGTAATCAAAAAGTTCGGAATGAGAAATGTTCGGAATAGAAAAGTGAGCAAGAAAAACTTGTATGTGAGTACAAGTATTTCAGTAACCTTGGCTCTGATACCAAATGTAAGAATGGTATAGAGTAAGAGGTTTCCAACCTCTGATACCAATTGTAGGATCGAAATATAATATGAGATGCTCAATATACAAGAGGGGGGGTGAATTATATACTCTAAAAATTCCTTTGGAACCTTTAAAGTTAGTTATGAACATCTAAAGTTTCCTTAAGAAAAGGAAAGGACTAAGTTTAACAAAGTTAAACTAAGTAGATTCACAACACCTCTAACACCGAACTAAACTTGGAAAGAGATTCCAAAAGTAGATTCTGGAAATATGGTTCCGGAAATTGAAACTTAACAAAAGTTACAATATATGATTCTACCTTAAAGCATATAGAATCTAAACTAATCAGAGTAAGTAAGGAAGTATAAGAAAGTTATACTTTCCTTAAGATACAAATTGCAGCGGAATAAAGACAAGTAGTAAAACTACTTGTAACAAGATAATAGTCTTTTAACCCAAAGAGAAGGGTATCCAACAACCTTGGATAAAGGTCCCTTGATTTATACTTTCAAGCAAGTCTGTCTTACCCACACCAGGGTAAGCCCTCGATACGAAGATCGGTGTCTCTGTCTTGCTATTCCCGCAAGCCCTCAACTTCAAGGTAGTTGGCAACCTCTGTCTTTCTCAGCAAGAAAGCCCTCGATCGTTAAGGTAGTCGGCACCTCTGTCTTCCTATCCCCGGAAGCCCTCGAATGTAATCACCAACATTCGGAGTCGCACGAAGCTTTGAGAGTTAATAAGAGACTCTCTCTCTAGAAATCACTTCAACAGCATGTAAGCACTTTATCAACAATCGGCATATGCATCAACAGCGAGCTCTTTCAAATGAGCTCCTATTTATAGGTAAGGTCGACTCCTCTCCAACGGTAATATTTTCCTTAATGTTCGGAGGTACCTGTACACGTGTCACTTAGACAACGGTTAGTTTATAACAAAATGGATGACATCGTTTTATAACAAAACAAGTGTAACAGAAAGTACGACATCGTTTTAAACTCTAACATAAAAGTTCGGAATAGAAATTTCGGAGTGAAGGTTCTGAGTGAATAAATTCAGAGTGAATAAAACAATGATAATCAGATTCTGTTTAATAGGTGAATTCGGAATGAGAATTCGGAATAGGAATTCGGAATAGGAATTTGTCATCAGAAATCGTAATGAGAATTCGTCATCAGAATTCGTAATGAGAATTCATCATCAGAATTCGTAATGAGAATTGATCATCAGAATTCGTAATTAGAATTCATCATCAGAATTCGTAATGAGAATTCATCATCAGAATTCGTAATGAGAATTTATCATCAGAATTCGTAATGAGAATTCATCATCAGAATTCGTAATGAGAATTCATCATCAGAATTCGTAATGAGAAATTTGGAATGGGATTTCTTCATTAGAATTCGTAATGAGAATTCTTCTTCAGAATTCGTATCCTGAATCTGGAATAGAATTTAGTCAGAATTCATATCCGGAATTCGGAATGAAACTTCTTTATAGTTCTTGTCCAAAATCTGAATACTAAACAGAATGCTTTATATCTAAGTTTTAATGATTCCGAGAAAATGAATCCGAAACTCATACTTATGAAAAATATGAATGAAAATATGATAAGGATAATTTTTCTTATAAAAGCGATTTTCCTTAAGAAAGCAATTTTCCTTATAAAAGCAATTTTCCTTAAGAAAGCATTTTTTCTTATAAAAGCGATTTTCCTTAAGAAAGCATTTTTCCTTATAAAAGCGATTTTCCTTAAGAAATCATTTTTCCTTAAAGATAAGGTGTTTGTGATTTTCAAAACATGAAGGAATGGAAAAGTCATAAGGAAAACCTTATTGACTCAACAATAAATATACAAGAAGATATTGTAATAGGGAATACATTATGCAATAGAATTGGAGTTATAATATATAAAAGTCATTCGTTAATAATTTTTGTCACCATATTTTCCAAAAATTAGTTTCATATTTTCAACATTGATTTATTGATATTTTAAAGACTAAGATAGTGTCATCTAATTTAACACTTGCCACAACCAAAATATATTTAATTCACATTAACTTATGAAATATTTTAAATATTCTATCTATATGGAATGTATATAAATCAAAATATTTAGATTTCAAATATGGTATTTCACTTGATTTATCTTCATACTATTTTATAAAAGTGTTTTAGAATTTATAAATTATAGTATAATTTTCACAATATCTATTTATTGTAAAATTTCTATGAACCCTATGATATAATACATTTTTATATTTCGAATGTTTTATTTATTATGGATTTTCATATTTCACCAAAATAGTTTTTCTTTCTCTATGTACAATTTTTTTGATTTTATTTATTTCTAGAGTGTTTTTTGAATTTATTCAACATGTGTTAAAAGTAACAACACATCATGAAACAACCTTGAGTATTTTTTTCATTCATGGAACATGTCTTAAATATTAATTTCTATGATTGAATAATTTTATTCTTCACATTATATATAATTATTTTACATTTCCTTGATGGGTTAATGGGTCATTCTTTTCTTCTTCTTATCTTGGGATATTATCCACCGTAATTATTGTCCATTATTATTTGGTAATGTAATTTTCTTGTATTATTTATTTTTTATCTTCAGATTTTTGTATGAATAAATAGATCTTCCCAATTATTATTTCTTTCTATTCATACTTTTATTCATATTATATTTACCTAAATATTTCTACTTCATTATATTCTATATTTTTAAATCAATATTATTACTTTAAATCCATACATATATTATATTTGTGTCATTAGATGAATAAATTATCATCGATTCACCATTATTAATAAATATTATTTTCTAATTCAGATAACCAAGGAAAATAATATTAATCTTCCTTAATAATATAATATATATTCTTTTTTTATAGAAAATTATATTATTAATTCATATATTTCATGATTATCTCAATTTATCTTTAACTTTTGATAAATTAATTCATGCTATGACTAAATAAAATTCTCATGTGCCTATTAATGTTATGAAAAAGATAAAAATCTTCAATATCAATTCCCTATAATCTAAAAGACAATAAATATATAACATCACTTTTAATAATTATATATACTAATAATTATGTCATTAACTTCTTCTTGTAATCATTGGGTGATTTTGGAAAACAATAAATGAATATTGTCGATTATATCTCACTTTCTTTTTATAAATCCTTCGGTTAAAAATATTTTCCCTACCCATGATAAATTTTAATTTGGCATTATTATTTTTAAATTTTATATCTACTTGTTTTTATTTCCTAATAATTAATAATTATAAAAAATTATTACATTGGATATCAATAGAATCGATTGATATATTATCAGCATAACTCATGCTTATTGATCATTAAGTACATTTCTTATAAGATATATTTATTACCTCTTATTTTTTAATTTCTATTCTGATAAATTTTATATAATATTTTCATAAATTATAATTGTATCCATTATCTTAAATTATTTACATTTGTATAAATATCAACATGTTCATAATATTTTTATTTTATAATTCTTATTTTCTCATTAATGAAACCTTCTTATTAATAATTGACTTATTAATCCTATTTTTCTTATATAATTTCTAGGAATAACTTAATCATTATCATTAAAAAACATTTAAGATTATAATGGAGACCTCAAAATAAATCTTGTTCATTTTTTAATATATACAAACAAAATCTCAGTATATTTATGATAAATCTTCAAATAGATGATAATGACAATAAAAAATGAATAATAAGAATGGTTTTCGAAGAAAAATATATAATATATTCGAAACCACAAGATGATATTACATTATTATATAATATTGGTAATAAACTTATTATGGAATGAATATTTAGTTATATGAATGCATTGGTCTAAAATTAACAATTTTGAAATTTAGATATATCTGGAAAGAAAACATATTTTATTTTACTTCACAAAGAACTTTATTAAATAAAAAACATTGACAGATCTATGATAGTTTACATTATTATTGATACCAATTGTAATATTTATTTAGTGGTATTTTCAACCACTGAGTGGGGTAGTGAATTAGTTATTGATGTCCATTTAAAAAATTCTTATGATCTAATACATACTGAACATATTCTGGAAGAAATGAATGAATATAGTAATGAATATAATAATAATATTTATAAGAATTAATAAAAAATTGTTGTCAACTCATAGGTAATTGGGAGAAGTTATCCCATGACTTATAGTATCCATGTTTTTTTAATTATGAATAATAAATCCAATGGTATAGACTTTTACCATTATAGATCTTCCACCTATAAAATAATTTTCATCACATACATTCATCAATTAATTTAGTTTAATATAAAAATGGTTTTTAAAAAATGTCTTTCAAATATGATATTCATACCTCATCCCTAAGGAGTGTGTAATGATTTCATTGAGTTAATAATATTTAATAACAATAAATTACAATGATCTTATCTCATTCACTAAGATATATCAGTTATATATGTACACTAAAAATTTTATTACTTTTATTTTTTATTCATAAATTATTTGTATAAATTCATATAAGATCGAAAATAAATTTCATCTATTATTATATAAATGTCGCTCAATTTTACACTCTAAATTTAACTTTTTTGGTTCTATAATTTGATACCAATTCTAATTGGATATTCAATTTTATAGATTTAGAAACCATTCCATGTAGTCCATAACCATTGAATTATTTTATTAGTAAAAAATAAATATAAAAACCATTATAATTTGAAACATAAATATCCCAATAATTACACCATATATACATGAAGAAAATATTAAAAAATATATTCATCCAGGAACATATATTTTTGACCATTAAATGTTTTTATTTTTTTTTCAAATCTATATAGTGAGGCACTCATGTATTGTCCTATAATAACCACTTTGAGTCATAAAACTCTCTATATAGAATACTGTTGTGTGTTTTTTCTCACCCAAATCATGTTACTTTAGATACAATATTATAGTTTCTTAATCATACATGTCATTAATCCACAACTCAAAACAATATCATTTTATTTTTAACATAGATGTGTATCCTAATTATATTAAATAATTTTCTAACCCATTTTTTATTGTAGTTACATTAATATTCTTCATCTCAAATTCCTAATAAACATTCTCCAGCCACATTAACATAAACTAAATAATTGATTATGCCCTTAAATATCCATAATTATCATGTTAAGTTGTAATATTTATATTATTCTTCTCAATTTAACCATAATATGACTTCATTCATCATTATCTATCATAATTTATTATGGATTGTACTATTATTTACCACAAAGATATTATTTACAAATTATTTTCCTTTTGAAATTATCTTATATATTGACTTATCACCTTTAGATATCTTTTTTACACCTTGAAAATATTGATGATTTATCATGACTTTTTCAAAACAACTCACAGTCAAATTTCATAGTGATTTTAATTCTTCTACATATCTTATTCATTATAAATGTTGAACATATATTGGAATTTAAATTGTGCATATACAACCACTAGGATATGTTATTAAGATTTACCTTAAGAAATATCCATAATATATATATTTATAGGAAAAATTACAATGTGTTATATACCCCCATTCTATTAAAATAATCCATATCCAACTCTCAGTTAGATGTTAGTTTCAATACATCGTTGGATTTTATGATATTCATAAGGAATATACACTTCATGATGAGTATGAAAACATGTGGCCAATAGAAACTCCTATTACCTAAATATTAATACATAAATTCTAAATTAAAATTCATTATCAATATAAAATACCACAAACATCAATATAGAGTCTTGTTATTCATGATAATTTATTATTGAGGTTTTTTTGGAATATGTAAACCATTAAGAAGTGGGAGTTAAATCAGTGAGTAACTTTTCCAATTTCCATCATCTTAAAATTAACCATTGTATCTTATTAATGTCTTTAAGCTATAAAATTTAATCAACATCCTAAACATCATGAAATGTTAAATAAAATAAATCAAGGCACATATGTTTTTATAAATATTTATCCCAATGTGGGTCCTGGACCCTTATTGTGTCAGCTCCCATTGATTAAACAATATCTATTATATACCAAAATTTATAAAAATGATCCAACTACCATCAAGAAATTTTTATATCTATTTTTGAAATGTTAATGGTTCTAACCAATTATAGATTTCATTCTTATTCTGATCCTGAATAATCTAGTGACATGAAATTATACTCTCTCTACATTTTTCCTAATTAGATTATTTCGAAACCTAATAACTAAAATATAAACCTTTGGCCACTCAAATCTAAATCCTTTCTGAATTTGATACATTCTTTAGAGTAAAAATATTCCAATGGTGACAATTCATCTTTGATTGTTCTTATTTTTTAAACTGTGTTTTTTGGACACACTATCAGTGTAAAGAAAATAAATAATATAAATAAACTCATCATCAGGTCATGGTGAGACGTCCCACTTTATATAAACATCCCTGACCTAAATAAATAATAGAGAAATGAAAATATAAATCCTATAGTTTTAAACATTTATAAATCAATTTTTATGCCTTTAAATAATTTTTAAACTCTAATGTCAGCGTAAATCTACCAAAAATGATGTTTCAACTCATCTCTTCAAATATTACACAAAATATATCTTGAATCCAAACATTTCTTTGTCAATATCAAACATTGATCATCCAGATCATCATGATCACAATTATTTGAATTTAAAACATTATAATTTTTATCTAGAGACTTTTGGTAAAATAACAAATAATGTAAACAAAAATTAGAGTATTAACTTTATTGTACACTTATTACGAATCTATCCCTAGTTTTTGACAACTCCAATATTCATTTAATCCACTTATTACATGAATGAATGAAATCCTTCAACTTACATGCACATTGTAGTCATTCAATTTAATGTTCCTTGTGATCATTATTCTTCATAGATTTATATTTTGAAACATTTATCATATTTTTCATTTACATCAGTTACAATAACCAGTATTTATTCTAGTGAACTCTATTTGTGAAGAACAAAACAAATTTCCTCGCGTATTTTTCCAAAAATGCAGTAACTCAATATTCTATTCATTATTTATGTTATATAGTGGTAAATTATTCCAAGGATCATTCATCAAAGAATCATTGTTGTATTCTCTACACACTTTTATTATTACAAAAATATATCCTCCAAACGAGACCTCATCTGGAATATTTTCCTTCTAAAAGTTACATCTTTATTTTTATTCTTTAAAAATATGTCTCCAACAGCAACCTTAATCTTGATTCATTAGTGGATTATAAAACATTCCCTTTCCATTAAGCAATAAACTATGATATATAGAAAATTATCCTTATAAAAATTTTCGTCATTCCATAAAATAATGTTAAATCTATAGAACAAATTTCCAAAACAAATATTAAATCAAACCAAAGTTTCATTAATATCACCATTTACATTTTTTAGAAACACTATCTAGGAATCTTATCTCAAATTCCCTTAAAACCATACCCTTTTTCATTTAGAGGTGTACTAACACCACACATCTATATTTAATAAATGTTTTTGAAGGAACTCCATACCTTGTTGATAATAAATTTTTTGGAAGTAATGTTTATATACTCCCTCTAAATCATCATCACAAATTTTATATTATAAAACATTTTATCTCCCTTAATATAAAAATACTACTTTCATATTACCTAAAGATAAATTATATAGTTTTAATTATTCTCCACTTTTGACAATAGAGTCCAAATAAAAATAGGGGTTACATATTAAATTTCATAAGTTATTAGTGGAGGATGAAAATTTATATTGATCTATAACTATTGATACATTTACATCGTATTAGCTTTATGGAATATATCAAAAAAAATTTCTTTCAATGAAATATTTTTATTATTTACCTCTTTTTTAAAAATTCATTCCTTAAAGAAATAATATTAAAAATAAATGTACATATATTTTGAATGTTTCACATTATTCTGAATTTGATAAATTATACATTGATTGTAAAATATAAATTGTAATTATTTTTTAACATTTAACATCAAACATTAAATCCAAAAATTCATATATATCATTTGTGTACACGTCATGGTAGGAAAAAATTATTATTATCTAGTTTTAATCTATATAATAGAACATGGTTTTTTTACTATACTATATCACAAAACTATCTTTCAATAAAAACATTCATCCTAATATTTATTTTCAATCAATGATTTATAGGTCCCAATATGCAATAGTTAGATCAAGTAAGATCCACTCATTACTTATTATATACATCATTCTATAATTTGATGTACCATTAACATACCGAGGGATTATTTTAATTTCATGCATGTGTAGTTATTTTATATTAATATCATGTCTTGAAAATAATGTTATATAACAAACAATTTAATGTTTTTACGCATTAGGCTAACGAAATAAAATTAAAAACTAAAATGTCTTAAAATTTACCCTTTTTAGAGTTCTATGTTTACATATTGTCACACCGGCTTTAATATGTGAGGTAAATTCCTTTTATTTTTAGTTTTATAATTTCATTAATAATTCGTTTTCATACATTATTATTATAGAAAGATGTATCTTCATTTATATTGATCTTATAGTCCCATTATGTAATTTAACTCTTTGACCATTAGAACCTAAATTTTTTATCTTTAATTATTCGATAAATTCTTACCAATGTTTACTCCTTTCGATGATGAAAAATCATATCACCAATGTAAATAATGAAAATCAATGTACCTATACTAATATATTTCTTATACATGTTTCAATATACTTTTCATGTAGAAATATTATGCACTTTTTGGAAACAATTATGTTTTAAATTAAAGAAATGACTAGCCAATTTCAATCCAAAAAATATTTTATTTATTTTAAACACCATGGTTCCATTATTTTAATGTATGAACCTATCAGATTTCTCAAATTAAAGATATTTTTTAATTTATCCATTCAATAATGTTTATTTAACATCTCTCTAATATATTTTTGTAATTTCATTAAGTAGAAAGGGATAAAAAATTTTAATGGTTTCAAACCCCAAAAAAAGGGAAAAAGATTCTACAAAATCAACACTATTACCCCTATAAAAAAAATTAGTTTTATTCCATTAAATTTCTATATTTACCCTAATTTTATTTCTAAAAACACTATTTTTATTATATTATTATTTTATTCCAATTGTGGATCAGGATTCAATGGTTCATTTTTCCCAAATTATTTGAACACTTTATTCATCACATTTAACCATTCATTATGCATAACAATAATTCAAACATCATGTGGTTCCACTTCGGAAATAAGTGTCATCTTGTTCTCAATCCTCAATTTCCATGTTTTCTAAACTATAGATTTTTTATTTCTTATTATATTATTGGGTTCATATTTTTATTTAAATTAGAAAATATATGTTCTCACTGGACTAATCAGAATCTATATGCACGTAGTTGAGTCTGCTGTAATCTTCGATAACATTAATATCCTTAGTAGTAACCATTATAAATTTTATGAACACATCCAGAACATCATAAAAAACATCCATTCTGGTGGAAATATTATTAATGAATTCAACATCAAATGAATCAACCAAATTATGTATTCATTTATTACAACATTTGTATCTTTGTCCATTAGTTAAATATCAAATAAAATAACTCTATTTTTTATTTTGTCAAACATTTCAATATCTACATAGTTGAATTTAATTAATGAATTACTATGTAAATATATTGTTTATTTATTTATTTGATTATTCTTATAACACATTTCATAGGGAATCATTTTTTTGGTTTAATGAAATCATCTATTTTGAACTAATACAATTGAACTTATAACTTCTCTATAGAATAATTTTTAAAGATAATATTTAGTGAGAATGATTCATCTCATGTAAAGTAGATACTATTTTTCCTTTATACGTATACATTTAATTAAGGAGTATAGGGAGAAATTAATGGGGGCTTAATTCCGTGCTTCTTCTGGTAAGACATGAATGAATCACTATGATACTCATTTTCATTATCTATTATAATAATTGAAATTTATGCAACCAAATTCTTCTCAGTATCCCTTATAAAACATTTGAACAACTCTATAGCCTCTGATTTATATTTCAAATAAATCCCATTGTTCACTTTTGTAAAATCATAAATAAACGTAATATATTTCTAAAAGCCCTGTTTTGTTTAATGTCTCATATACCTACATAGATTTGAATGTATAATCTCATATGGTTGGGTGGTCTGAATTTCTACTATATTATCACATCCACTAACATCCTTCATTTATATATAGATGTGAAAATAAAATAGTTTTCCCATTCATTTTTTTAAATAACTTATGAAATCTTTATTTTGTTTTTGTCCGATAATGTTTAGGACAAAATAACCACCAATTAGGTGCCACAGCTTTTTTTCAACCACATGACTCAAATAGAATTAATTACTTTGATATCTATTCTTAAATAATTTAATCATTTATTATTTGTCTCTTACTAAAAAATTCTAAATTTTTTAATATCATATGATATAGGAATCTTTTTTGATCATTAATTTTTTCCCACCATTACAGAGTTGGATAACTCTTATTTTGTTGTGATTAAGCCTATCAAAAATAGATTTCAATTTGAATTTATCATCTAAGGATCAATCACACATGTACTAATTCCTCTTATTTTTCATAAAAAATCTTATACAATGGTAAAAAATCTTTCCTTATGTTCATATATCATATCATATATGAGGAATATACACCATTAATTAATCAAGGTTTATAATTTTTTTCTTGATTTTAGAAAATTCTCAAAATTTTAAAAAATGTATGTTATATTTATTTTACCATCAACATTTTATTTTATAGAATATGTAACTTTCCCATAATAGTTTCTCATGATATTTTTAGTAAAATTAAGGGGTTGGTGACTCTATTCAAATAATATTTCAATAAAGTCAACTTTTCTTTTCCTTGAGGGATTTTTAACTTTTGATAACAATTCATTTGTATCTACCATTATCATCAAGAAATTACATGATTTTCATCCATTGATACTCATCCTAAATTATTTAATTCTCACAAAATGTGACATATTATTACAACAAATATCTGATTTATTTTTGAATATCTCACATCCCCAAAAATATCTACTGGACTTTAATATTCTAAAGTAGTATGGTTTTTTCTGTGATATTTTTGTTGACGTTTAGTGTATGTTACAAAATATTATTTCCCATAGTGTGTGGAATAAATATTATTTATGTTATTTCTAACTTCTAATCAAGTGAAATATTTAACACATACATTCTCAACCGATGATCAAAATTTATTATAATAAAAACAATATGACTGATAAATTAGATATAATTTTTGATTCACTGAATGTATACATTGTTTATTAAATGAGTTATTTCATCCTCCTCAAGATTTTTAATCCTTTATGTAAGCAAATTTGTGGAAATTATAATTCATCTTATTGAAGGTACTTTCAACCATGATACATCTTGATTGTGTCATACATGTCAATTAATGATAAATAACAATGGTTATTTTTTCAATGGTGGAAGAACTGAAATTAACTTTTAATGTATTATAGAAACCAAGAAAGTATGACAATATATTCATTATGATTCTATACACTTACCAAAACAAACATTGTTAGAACTAGTTAAGATAATTCCCAAAATAAATAAATCATTATTAAATAATAATACAATAATCCTCAAATCCTCCGTAATAACACACAATTTTCATCATAAATCACTCCAAAAATAACTGACCCATGTACTCTTCAAAATATACATGACAAAAATATAAAACCAAAATATTTAAATGATTTAATTATTTTTTCTTCCTTAATAAATATAAAATTTATCTCTAAATAATATTAATAACTCATAATGTTAAATACCAATTTTTTTTTCAAAAAATGATATATTCTACAAATTATTATAATCATTTCTATAAAAAACCAAAATCTCCAGAATCAAAAAATAATGTAATATATTTTCCAAAAAATTATCTCAATATTTATTCCCCAATTAATATCACCCACATTCACATAATATCCCAAACTAGCCAAAAATATCCCATTTACTTTGATTCATATAATTTTCTGAAAAATATAGCGTTCTTTTAAAAAAAACCATAACCATGAAATCACATTTTTCAAAATTATTGATATATATATATAGTTAAACATATATTACCAAAACAAAAATAAATATTTATCCCCATTACATATAATTACCTTAATATAAAGTATCATATTAACTTGTATTCTTCTCTACTCTCCAATCATATATAATTCATAAAAATAACTAATATATCCCATATTATTATTAATAACCTTTGAATAAAATAACATAAAACTTTAAAAGGGTATATATACTTTTGAACATATGATCATTCATAAATCTTATCAATCCGTAAATAAAATACAATATGTCACACTAGGATATTGCGCTTTGTCATGTTTCTAATTTTCTTTCATCTTATAATTTTATCTGCTACTAATTATTATTATTATTTACTTTTATATATGTGAAATGCGGGCAGAACCCGACTGATATTTTTCTTTGATAAATGAACATTTTGTCCTTGAAAACATTCACCGTGCCTCTGTCGAAGCCACCCAACCTCTCCTAGGTCGCCGCGCAGCCTCGCTCAGTTCCTCATAGATATGCCTGACATTCAATTAATGAAATAGAATGACCAAATAATTAAGAAATAAAATTAAAAAAGTTGTAAAAATCTAAATGAATAGTTTTAATGGTAATAATATTATTATGATTTGAGATTATTATTATTATTATTATTAGTGTTAAGATTGTAGACTTTATTAAGTTATCATAATTAATATTGTTAAAATTTTATTAAGTCATTATTTTTACAATTGTTGTTATCATAAATTATAATTAATTATTTAAGTAATGAGTGAACATAAAATAGGAAAATAAAATAAAATATAATATAATAGTCTTAATAATGATAATAATTTAATCATTATTTGAAATTATTATTCTTATTATTGATTGATTTTATCAATATTATTGATAATAAATAAGTTACATTATTTACTATTATCATTCATGTTTTAGTTTATTATTATTATTATTATTATTATTATTGTTATTGTTATTACAATTGTAAGAATTTATCATTATAATTTTTATTATTATTAATTCCTATTTATTATTATTAATAATATTATTATTAATACATATTTAAATTTGTCATTATTATTAATTTATTTTTGTTTTTATTTGTTTTTCTTTACATTCCTCCCCCATCATTTATTAGGGGTTATGGGTCTCCCATTTTTTCCCCTCCATCCCGTCGCAACCCCCCTCCACCATGGAATTCCATTGCGTTGAACCTCCCTTGTGTGATGGACCACGCTGCGAGCTCCCCTCTTCTCTTGTCTTGTGCCGTCTTCCCCCTGCTCCCCATGGCCTCCTTCCCGTGACACCATGAAAGATCACGCCAGCCACGGCCTCACCCTGCCGAACCATCTCTCTCAGCCATCCCCTGATCACCTCAGCTTTCTATTGATCACCGCACACCTCTTCTATGGTTGGCAAGTGACCTCCCCATATCCTTTCTCCTCTATAGTTATCGCTCCAAACCCCCTCTTCATTGGACTTGTGTTGTCACACCAAGACTGCCTTCTTCCATGTATATAACGCCCCTAGATTATGCTCGATATCCAGTTAAACCACACTTAAGTCGAGTCGTCAGACCATCCTCCCCATGGCTCTCTGGCCTTCCCCCCAGCTCACACCCCTACTCCCCAACCAGACCATCACGCCACACTATCTTCCAAAGATAAGTTCCATCCGACAAACCATTCGACAACCTCCCTTGTCTGATGCTCCTTGGTTAAGCCCCTTCATTATTTTATTTTTTTCTCTATTGGAGTTTTGATTTTTCCAGCTGGTTTTTTCTTCAATTTAGGGTTTGATTTTGAATTGATTATGGTTTTAATTCCTACTTTAGGATACAGTTTTATCATTGTGTGGTGATTTCTTGGTTCGATTGGATTTTTGCACCCATCATTGGGAAATTCAGCGTCAAAGGTAAGTGGTTCCGCAATTGAACAGTATTTGATATGTTAATTTTCTTACATTGTTAATTTAAAATATATTTTTTTAATTCTTTTTGGTGAGGATTAGAGTTTTTACGATGTTTTACTTGTGTTATATTTGTTTGGAAGTATGTGTATGTGGTATGGGTGAGTTCATTGATTAGAAACTAGTTTTTAGTTTATCTTTAGTGTTTGATAATATGTGCAGTTAGTTTTTCAATTGTGCAAGTGTGGTTAAGTGTGATTTCGACATGTTTTTGCATGTGTTTGTTTAAAAGGGAAGGTGTTGAGTGGGTTTAATAGGTTGTTTCTGAGAGAACCCAAGTTGAACTGTGTACCAAGGTTTTATAAATTTTGTGGCTGTTTTGTGAAAATTTTCTAAGAACGCAGTTCTTGTATTGTAATAGCATTCATATGCATTTAATCTGAAAAGAAGGCTTTAGCGGGTAATTGGTGTTTAAATACATGTTTCATTTTATGGAATTTCATAATATAATTTATTGTGTATTTTTAATCCGAAAAATGGTCTTTTAAATATACGGTTGGGTTATTAATTGATTCGAGTGGAGCAAGTTGTGTTCTTGATATGGCGTAAGGTATGTTTGGTCAGGGCAGAGGGATGAGTTGGTCTTGTGTGTTACACCATGTTATTTTTTTATTTTAAATAGTTTCTTTACAACGAATTTAATATGTTTAAATAAAAATTATTAGTGAATCAATTTATATGTTTCTAATAAACAAATATTAGCAAAGCATGAATTGTTTTCATTTAGTTTGGTACTGGATTTTGGTGTGCGTACTATTTCAAATAGATTTCATCTTTGAGTGAAAGTTTGGTGTTTAGTTTAGGTAACACCCTATATAGTATATTCTTGTGAGTTTGACATTTAATGTATAATTAGAACTTATTTAGCACAAAATGGGAAACTTGAGTAGTAGGTGGGTGGACAAGATCTAGTGTGCTAGGGGTATAGAAGCGTCTTTGGCCTGGTTTCACATTGCTGGATTAATGGTTACAACTCTAACTAAACATTGGATGATGATTGGAGACCACTAGGTTTTGGATTTGTTGAAATACTAGTGGCTTGTGCATGAGAACAAATTTTTTTTGTGATTCTTATACTAC
The DNA here is from genome assembly GCA_963277665.1 of Viscum album. Taxonomy (NCBI): domain Eukaryota; kingdom Viridiplantae; phylum Streptophyta; class Magnoliopsida; order Santalales; family Viscaceae; genus Viscum; species Viscum album. The sequence continues at coordinate 901,458,513 of OY728165.1, read as the reverse complement.
TGTTCACCAATACCTGATGTTCTAGTTTCCCATTCATTTTTTTAGTACTAATATGGCCTCTCCAAGTTTTAGTGCTCCAGGAAAACAATACACTCACCATCAACATACGATGTAGCTTTTGGGTTTTCTTGAAGGTCTGGGTTTTCTTAAATGGAAGGTTGTTTTTTTATTTATTTAATTGGTTTTCATTGAAGGTTCTTTCTTTATAAAAATTGTTTCTTCAAAATTGTTCATGCTTTTGTGTACTTCCATTTATTTATCCTACAAATGTATTGGTCATTTAATTATTATATGTGGATCCATTTTGTTGGGTGATGTTCTACTCGTCCCTTGGAGCACACCCTATATACACATTTGGGTGTATGTAGACCTTCTTCATTATGTATTCCAGGTTGAGGCATCATGCTCAGTGATGGTGGTTCGGAATGTTATTGGTCTCCTCATGCAGGTTGGTGTGGGAAGCTTTGAGGTATGACTTCACATGTAATTTGGAGTCTTGAGATAGTTTTTTTTTGTTTTCTATATTTGTTATAGTTACCTTTGTGTTTTGAGTTGAATTGTAAACATTATGTATTATTATAGTATAAAGGCATATTTGGTTGTCTATTTCTAGTTTTAGTTTATTTATCTTGTTGGATGGTTGTGAATACTATTTCAGGTAAATCATTTATCTATTATATTTTGATACCCATGCACTAATGCTGGCTAATAAGGATTGAGAACACCCTTCGGGCAATGTCGCGGACAGGGTCGGGCGCCGTGTTGGATAGCGACCCGGCCTGGTTGGTGACACCAACACATTATAACACTAGAGACCTTACATGTAGAATATTTACTCATTCAACAGATTTCATATTCCATTAACCAATATTTTCATATTATTCTTTAATACATCCTATTTTAAAAATATTAACCTTTTCTAAAGATTCATAAACATAAATTATAGAATGTTTTTAAACATTTAATATAAGAAAAACTATTAACATAATTTATTCATGTTATATGTTATTCATAGTTTCTTCATCTTTAGTTTTATAGAATACAATTTATCTCCACCGATATTCATTTAATCATTTTGACCCCTTTCATGAACATTCCAACTATGGAATCTAGTTTCTTAAAAACCATAATCCTCACATTTCTAACATTTAATTTAAACCTTTGAAAGAACAATATTCACCTCCAATAAATTAATTTAACCCCTCTCGTTTCCTCATCAATTTATTTCTCCATTCCTTCCATTACCACATATAAAGCATATTCCTATTCATTTTTCAACATTTCCACATGTTCTTCTCACCCCATTTTATATAAATTGGATATTTAATTGTTTTTATTTTTAGGATTTTTATTTTATAAAATTTCATAATACACTTTTTTTCTTATTTGGTTTGTTAGGGAACTCATTTAATTTCCGGTTATTAGGTATAAACAAAATAATTTTCTATTTAAGTAACATATCATTTGGTTTCTCATTCAAGAAACCACCACATTATCCTCCACATTCATCATTAAAATGGTTCATACATGTTCCATACAGTTGCTAAAACCTAAAATTGTTATTATGATTATATTAAATAAAAAGGTAATATACCATCTTATGAGGAGGATAAATACTATGATATCCTAAACCACATCATCCTTTATAAAACACTTTTGATTGATCCAAATAAATTCATAAATCTCTATATTATATAAACTAAAATTGTTATATATGAATTCAAAATTGTGATCCCAAACCACCAAATTAACAACTAAATTGTTTTAAATATTTTAAATTATGATCATTAAATAACATCTTAATCTCTAAAGTTATCAAAACCCTATGTTTGATACTAACTACAATAATTCATGGGATATGTAACGCTTAATTATTTGTTTATCAGAGATTATTTCACATTTCTTATTTTCCAATTATGATATAGGTTTTTAGTTTTATATAATTTTTAAAACAATTAAATAATAAAGTATAAATTTCCACACAGGGTACATTTTTTCCACAAAAATATGTTGTTAAATATTATACCCATTTTTCATTCAATATACGTTGGCATAATTTAAATTGAATCTCCATAGAATTGTTTTGTCATTTATATAGTTTCTATACATTGTTATATAAAATTAAAAACATTTTAATATATGAGGTGAAAAAAAATCATGTTAACAGATACAATAACTATTGAAACCGAATGGCATAGTGAAAAACATAAAAACCCTTATAATTCATCCATTTTTTTACAATAAGCCTTTATAGTATAAAATTAATCAAAATAAAAAAATATATTCTATAGACAAATGAAACCCTCAAAACCCAAAATAAGAAAATAAAAAACTATAAAGGTATCTTGTAAAACCATGAGAACCCCTGAAAAATATTTTTTCATAAATACCCAAACATTGAATCTTAAATTACTATATACCATATTATGGAAATAAAAGAATTTTCATTTAAAATATTTCAAAATCCTAGAAAAATTTATTTATGCTCCTTAGGAAATAATATCCATCTCATATTTCCCCACTTCTTTCAACTGTATGGAATTACCCAAAATTATATAATTACAATCATCATTTCTCTAAAAAATAAGTCATTACTTAGTGCATTAATGGTTTATATATCCGGCCCACTTGTAATCATCTATATTGTAAAATAACTATTACATGAAAAGATCTTATATGGTATTTAAATTTTAAATAATAAAATCATTTAAGAACTCAATTTAACCAATAAGAAATGAGAATCTAAAAATTAAAAAAAAATGATAATAAATATCTTTTTATTTTGAGAACTATTAAAAATAACAATTACAAAAAATAATGTGAATTGGATTTTATTAAAAATATAATCATTTCGAAAATTATTGATATATAACAAAGGATATTACCATAAGAAATCGTATTCCAATGGTAAATGTAAAATAAAATTATTTTCAAATTTTTTGAAAAGACTCTTGCGGTATGCATATGAAAAACAACAAAAATATTAGTTTTTAAAACCATTGTAAAAATTCGTGAAAAAATAAAACTACCTTATAAAATTGAGTATTTAAAAGAAAATTATTTAAACAATTTTATGAATATTAACATTAATGAGAATGAGTGGACAAGAAATCTTAAAACATTTTTAAATGAGGTATTAATGAAAAATATATTACATTTAGTCATGTCATGCTTCACATTTTCTATAACTATTGAATATTAAACTTAACAAAATAATTTTATTACTTAAGGAAGTTCTTCATTCAAAATCACATATTATTATTCCTTTTATTTAATTTATTTCCATTTTATATTTAGTTAGTAAATTATTTTTTTTATTTGACATTTTGAGGATGTTATGTCCATAATAGCTTTGTTGTGTTGTCAGTAGTCAATGGGGTTTTGGTTCAATAATATATTGAATCTTAAAAAATGTTATAATTATAAATTTTTAGATTACATATCCTTCTAAACCAATTCATGTTAGGAGGTCATCAAAAATGAAATACATCATTTCCTGAAGGTGAATGTTGATACGTATACATGAGTGGTGTTTCAACTTTTCTAACAAATGAAAAATAAATAAATTAGATAAATTTATTCCATTATAGAATTATAATAATATTATACATATAATATATAATATATAAATCCACCATTATTACTAGCCATTTGATATGTAAATTAAAAACAAAATGAATCGGTTCATGGAGATGTTTGACTCCACATGCGAATGAGTGACATTTCGATTTTCTATTGGATGGGAGGGTAAGAAGGATGAAAATATTATGAATTTTATAATTCATAATTATTTCATAAACATAATATATATGTATCATATGCATATTTCATACCACTTTTTAAGGTGGTTATGAAAACCGTAATGCATCTTTCTGTGGAGGTTGTATTTCGCATTTCATAATAGTGATGTTTTAAAACATATGATATAAAGGAGGGGGAAAATAGTTTTTACATCATGATAATAAGATATTATTATTTTAAATATAATTATTTCCATATGTAAGAATGGTTAGAATATATTTTAAGGATGTGGAAAAAGAAAAAATCTTGATCGAATTTGGTTGATAATTGTACGACCTCTTGGGATATCTTCATTTTGATTACACAATAAAACTAATAGGAAATGAATTTAGTTTATACAATGACCTATAAGAAATGAGTAAAAAACTTATAATTGATTTGGGCATATATTAGTTGAAATGGGGTGCTCAAATTGTGTGTAAATGTGAGTATATGAGTATCCTTTTTATATGTTAGAGGAGTGCAACCCTGGTAAATATTTTGAGCATTAAAATATAATAGTATCTTTATTATGCAATATTGTTCCAATTTAGTAATATTGGGAATATAGGATAATTGATGGTCATAATACACTCATAGAATTATATTAAAACAATTTTATGGATATTTTGATGCTAAATAATAGTTTAACAACCACTTTTACCCTTTTAACATTTACCATGGTGAAAAATATTTACATTTGTGACATTTAATTAACAATAAAGATGAAATTAACCTTATTACCAAAGTAAAAAATTCTAATCCAAACTACTGAATCAAATTTAAAATAATTAATTTCTATACATGGTCAAAATTACCTTTAAAATAAATTCAAAAAATGAATTTAGAATCATATTTAGAAAAAATTACTTTCTAAGAAAAAAAATTACACAAAAATTATATATATTTTTGATTCCAGAGGAATTAATTGGATAATTTTCATTAAAATAGTAATATTTATATTTTAAAACAATGATAACCTAAATTAATCATGTTAACAATTTTTTAAAATATAAAATTCAAAAATATATTATATTTGAGTAAAATAATTACTAGAATTCCCAAAATGTCAAACATAGATTCCTAAGTAAAAAATATCATATTTAGATTCATTATTATAATTCTTGAATAATTATTTTTTATATAATTGTTTTTTCATTAAAATCCATTTTATTTTTAAATAATGTTATTTTCATGAAATTGTTATTATTTTTAAAATTAATATATTTTACTAATTAGGTAAACAAAAATAGTTTAAAAGAAAATTAAAAAATCACCCAATGATAATTTTGATATGATGATATAAAAATGAAGTTAATTTATGAAAATAAAAACTCAAAATTATAAGTATATTATTTATATTAAAATAAAAAATATAAATAAAAATTACTTTTATAGAAAAATAACCATTCTAAACTATAGTGGTTTCAATATTAATTATAATAATTTACCTAATATTGTTATTTTATTTGTTTTCACTTTATATACTCATAATGTATTGATGTGTACATTTCATATTAATAATCAATTATACATGTTAGTTTGGTGTTGTTTATATCCCACTCTCTTCAACATAATATTATTTAAAGAAACAACATTTTAAAATATTGGGTAGTATAAATATTCTAATATATTATCGAATTGTGCTACATAAATATCCTCCTTAATTTTCATACTTCATAATAGTTGATTATTTAAAACTATCTACATTATCATATAAAACATTCATATTTATTCATGGATTGAAATTATTATTATTTCCATGTGAACCAATGCTTCACATCCCATCCTCAACTTTAATTCCATTTTTTAAAATCCTAACATGTGATAATGTGTAATTTTTATAAAGCGATGAAACTCCTTGTTGCAAAAAAAACCAGTCATTTTAGACTCCCAGTGTCAATGGACTATCAAATCATCAACACATATTTGATAGTTTTGTGTACTTCATTTGTTCATAATTTTGAAAAGGGAACTCATCAAATACAAAACTATTATCAAAATTCCCAATAGTTTTTTACCATAGAATAAAAAGTATAGATTTTTTGAGTAGTTAATTGTCTAGTGAAATGGAATTATTTTTTCTTTATCCTAAAATAGTTTTACGATTTTATTAAAACCACAGATCTTTCCTCCAATAATTCTTTTAAATATTATCTTAAATCACTTCTTTATCTAATCCATTGTAATTTTCTGTCTTGATAACATGAAAAGAATCATCATGTTTTCATATAATTTTATTATAAAAATTAATTATAAAATTTAAACATGTCAATACCCTAAAATAACTATCACATATCTTATATAACCATTACATAGTTTTACATTAAATATTGTAACCAAAAGATATTTTTTGGTACCCTTACACTACATAATGAACTTCCTCATTGACCTTATTCAAGTCAGGATGACCATTAAATATCCTTTAGAATCTATTGGTTACCCTTACAAACATAAACAATAATTTTATAGAGTTTTATACTACCTTTACACAACTCTTGTACTTTCAATGTTACGTTAACATGCATCTTGGATATTAAAGTGACATTTCAATTGTGTTCTTCCAACATTTACATAGGTATTGAAACATTCATATTACATTTATATAGATAGGATTTTAACATTACACAATGCATGATATATCTTGTAAACCATACTTAGGTTATGGGATTACCAACTAACATTACATATATTACTACACTACTGATATATAGGTAGTGAAAATATATATTTACCATAATGTATAACCTAAAAATATTGTTACCCTTACCTATAAGGTAGAATATTTTATTTACCTTTATGTATGTTTTATAACTCATAGTTTACCTTCAAATAGGGTAAAATTTCAACTCAAAATTACTTTATGATTTTTTTCAATCACTCCTATGTCATTCCAAAAAAAATCAAATGTTATAGATAGTGTTTTTTAACACATAAAGACTTGCATTTTTCAATATATTAGTTAATCAATCATTTTAATTAAATTTATACATTATCATTAACATCCCTAAATGATTTCTTCATGATATAATCCGTAATTTCTTCCTTATATTTTCCATATAACATGGTAGCATCTCAACATCCCTTTTACCATTTCATTAACACATATTAACTTCCTTCTAACTACCTTATTGATAAAAATTACAACAGAACACAAGGGGACAACAATATATCCCTCTGTGTTTTTGTTTTATACCACCAAAAAATTATAATTATATTTTTGTGTTTTTAATACCTTTACACCTCCCTTTTATTTGTAGTAAATAAAAAGTGTTATATAAAAGTAATCCTTACTCATATTCACGTTATAATTCATGAGAAAAAAGTGGTAATATTATTACACCTTAAATTTAAAAATTTTAATTTCAATTAAACTTAAAAAAAATTAAATAAGTATTATCATCACATTTTCCATTGTATATGAGCCTTTAGTTAAAAAAACCTCTTTCTATATTGGAAAACCTAGTGTAGAAAGGAAGAGTTATTAACTAAGGTATTCAATGTTCTCCATAATTATCGAAACATTTAATAAAACTCTCATCTCATTAATTTAAAAGATATAAATTCTGTTTTATCATGATTATTTACACTTATAAAATTGTCAAAAAACCCATCAAAATAATTAAAGTGCACAAAATCTTACTCCCCCATTCATTATTTATTCCCCTCAACCATCACCCCTAATTAGAATTGATTTATTATAATTATAGAGGGTGTAAAAAAATTATTGGAATAACTCATAGATTAATTCTAAGATTGATCTCCAGATAATTGAAAAGATATTATATAAGATGTATAACCAATTTTGATATAGAATCTGCCACAGGTGATACAACATAATACACATCAAATGTTTATCAAACATTCCTAAGTTATCACAATTTATTGAGCGCAATTGTAATAATAAATTATATAATAATATTTCTTGTATGTAAATCATCATATAATTTAAAACACGTATGTATATTGGTAAGGGTATTATTGATTAAAAAATCCTTGAATTATTTCATAAATTTAAAATTTTATGTCATTCATTATAAATCAATTTTCCCACTTAATTTAATTATTTTATTCTTTCACCTAAGGATAAGTGAATATTAACCCATTTCTTTTCAACACAATTTTCATAATAATTTTCTACAAATTATGTTTTTATTTTAATTAATAACTCTAGGTATTATCTTTATGATATTCAATAGTCTCCCCTTAAATAGATACTCAAAATCAAAATTAGAAAGGTGAGTCTCTTCCCTGGATGAATTTCAAGATGTTAAATGTTCATAAAACACTAATATGGAACAACATAATCATCCACTAAGTCTATAATAATGAATACAGCTTCCTTATTTTTATATTTTTTCCCATTTTTTGACATATCTAACACCTACAAGATTTGAAATCAATTCCCAAAAAAAACTATCACATTGATAAAACTAAAAAACTAATTTAAATAGGTGGTTCTATTAGATTTTCAATGTGAAAATAACGAGTTGAAATCATATTTCAAATCATGTTTCCCCTTTTTATTTATCTTTCATACTTCCATGTTTGGTATTTAATTCTGTATTATCATTTGATAGCCCTAAAATCATCACTAAATCAACTTATTTTAGTGGGATGTTCCTCCTTTCACGATACATTAATAAACCTGCATCTACTTATTCCATATTCATATTATTTATCATATTTTCATAGGATAGAATCATGGATCGACTATTTTTTACAATATGTAATGACTTATGACTCCTCATAAACTATTCTTCATAAATTATTTGATAGTTATTTATTGATAGACTACATTAAGAATCTGATGGAAAATTTATTATGTATTCTTCTAGAACGTTAATAACATTCTGGGAGCTACTCTATGACCACTTCTAATAAGTGTATTTCATCAAATCAGCCCCTTTTTTCATGTATTGATTTCCAATTTTTATTTTTATCTCTTCATCTGATTACAATATCCCTGGATTTTAGTAATTTTTCTATGGTTTGAATTTTATCTCTAAAATAATACAAAATAATACTTTGAATCCTATTGGAATTGTTGGATCCATTAACTAAGGATACATTATCGTTCTTCTAAGAGAATTAATTACTAATAGGGTTTGAAGCCTTTTAATTTTGACAATTTTCAAAGGTTTCCTCTTTAATTCCATTATTTTTTTTTTGAGAATTTACACTTTATGTATTTTAAGTGAATGATTAGTTGATTAAAACAGACATATCTTTTAATAATAACCACTAAAGGTGGACACTCCATAGGAATTACATACAATATAAAACCTATTTGAAAATGAACATAGCTTCTTCTTTGAGATATGAAGAATCTTATTCTTTAGACATTCTAATGTGGGAATTATTTTATTCTTAGTAATTGATTTAATATTCCAAAAAACTAATTATTTGTTGAAGATCCTCTAAAATATTTATTAATATCCTATAAAACTAGTTATTCCTATATTAAGTGCTTGTTGTTGATAATTTTTTGAGTTAAATTATTTTTATTTTTAGGTATGTATCACATATTTTTTTTTTATTTAGGGAAAAAACTATTATAAACACTATTGCATTCACAATAGACATGGTGTGGGACTTCTCATTAATTTTTCTTAACCATTTTGGTTAATTTTTGCCTTTTAAACCTTTATTAGCCATAAAAATTATATCTTTCTAAAATTTTGTGATTTTTTTCTAAAATAATTTTAATTTATTATATATATTGATTTACACAAAACACTAATATTATCATTTTTTGTATGAAAAAATTATTGTAACTTATGATACACTAAAAGCTATATTTAAATAAAAAAAATTCATACTATTAAAATATTATTTTCATTATATAATAATTATCCCTTAACTGTTGAAATGGAAGGGATGAATAGAATTGAATAAATTATTAAAATATATGGTCTACGGATTTATATAAAAGTAATTACTTTTGGATAAATTAAATATTAATTAAGATACATAATATTTTAAACTAAAGAAATGCATTTCTAAAAACAATATATTTATTCACACAGAACAATACGACATCCATAGATTAAAAAAATAAATTCTAGTGCATACAAAAAATAAATTTATATATTATATATTTAATTGATTTTATAAAATTCATTTTATGTGTTTTGTAGATACCATATAATAATTAATCAAATGTTTTTCATAAAATACAAATTTTTCATAAAAAGTTATTCTATCGTGTTTTGTCAGATATTTTAAAATTAATTTTTTCATTTTTATAAAACTAATTTGAAATAAATATAGTAAATAAAAATTTTGAAATTTTCTTACGGTGAAATATAAGATTTTTTTAATGAAGATAAATATTTAAATAAACACTGAAAATTCTATAATTTTTGAATAATTCATGTATTTTATAGATTTTAAAACAAGTTGATATTTTTAATGTGGGTTTAATTGTAATTTTATTTCATTTAAATATCTAATAATCCAATTTGTTTCATTGGAATCAATTTCATAATAAATTTCGCTATAAAACCATTTTTTACTTTGGGATAGTTTACCTTTGGAAGACAACTTTCTCATCAAAACTGCAGAATTAATATTAAATTAAATTTCTTTACTTGTATTGATGGAATTTTGATAAATGGACAAAATATTTGTAATAATAATAATTTATATTATCTACTAATTTTAAAATAAATTTTTACGATAATTAATTGTAAAAATAGATAAAAAAATTTATTATTGTTATTGTAGAAATGGGTTTATCATGGGTTAAATAAAAATGATAATGGTGAAAATTTATAAAAATATTTAAAATTCCATTTTATAGAATTATTTATACATTATATATTATAGGATCTATAATTTCTTATATTTTATCCTCTTGGAATCTGAAAAAAATGGGTACACCTTTTTCAAAAAAATAATAAATGTGACACTCACCTCAATTATTAATGGACACCCCCTATCAACTCATTTACACATTTCCAAAACAAATTTATTTTGAAGATAACTTAAAAAATTACATAATAAATTAAATTATATCATCCTATAATTATTATTTTTTGATAAATCCAACCAAATAATAAATTTACTATAAACCAAAAGAAGTTATCAAAAGAAGAGGTAACGTCCCTAACAGAGCATTTTAATTCATTTCTTCATATGTTTCATCCAATTATTAATAGAAAATTATTATATAATAATGCCATTATATTCCTTATATTTATATTGTGATAAGTTAATTTAATAACATAAATCATTCTCCACTACTAATTTTTTTTTATGAAATCTGCATTCATGTGTATGGTGGACTACTACCATGTGAACCGATATTATTAATTTATCATAAAAACATCTCAAGGGTAGGTATAATGATGCATTTATTTTTTATATATTATATTCATGATATTATAATAGTTATTTATTCATGATATCACATGTTCTATCTTACCTTCCTTATGGTGGGAATATGATAAAGTCATTCATGTGTTTGGTAGATTACCAACACACAAAGTGATGTGATCTGTTCTTTCATTACGTTGAATGTAATAAGGATGATTTTAATATAAATATAAGATATATATAAAATAAAAAATATTATATAATGGAAATATAATATTAAAATTTCTTTATTTATTATCATTTAGAAAATGGAAGCACCTTTCATGTGTACATATGACCCACAGTCTCCTTGAATGGTGTATTCCATATTCAAACTATAGATTTCATAAATCACCCTAAATAAATATATTATAAATATATAATATATTTATACCATTTTTAAGAATCTTGATATTATATAACCATTACTAATATTATATAAATAAATATAAAAAATCGAATCATACCTGAAAAGCAAAGTAGGTGTTTCCCAAAACCTGAAATTAACATTGATTTATTAATAAAAATTTAACAAAATGACATAAGTAAATCATATATAGAATACTATATATAATAATCGTTATAAAATAGACATATAATAAACTTATATTCATTATAAAATACATCGTATCATGTACTATATAATTAAATACTTATGGTAATGGATTTTCATCCCACTTTTATTTTATGCGAGTCACATAAAATATTGACCACATATTTCTTTATTTGAATTGTATATATTGTACATGAATTTATTTGATAACTATTATCATGATTTTTAATCTTATTTACTTATCCATTATAAGATATCTCATTCATGTTGGTTATCATTCAAAATTTACAAATGTCATAAGGGTTTTATGATTCAATTTCATCATTTATCATGATTATTTGTTTTGGTGCTTATTTGGATGAAATAATATAATCCATATCTAAAGAAACACATGAAATGTTTTATCCTATCGATTTGTTATGAGATTTAACGATTTCCTTTCGTTTTCTTCTCTTTATGTACTCAATGATTAAAAATAAATATTTTCAAAAAAATTGTCTTTATTTTTCTCTTCAATCAAAATACCTTTTCATCCAATTTTTTTTAAAAGTTATCATTCATATAATAAATTATTAAATACATATTACCCATGTTTTAATTTTTATAAAAAAATTAAATGAAAATTCACGTCACATTTGAAATAATATCTATTTCAATTTTACCAAAAATATGAAAGGAATCACAGTTTTAATATTTACAGATTGAATATAATTTCATATAACCATGGAAATTATTTTCCTTGAAGATTAATTTATATATTTTAATGGTTATTTTGAAAGAAATTGATTTTCTAATTGTCTTAGTCTGTAAAATTTATATTAAAACTGGAATGGTTATTTTTATCTAAAAAGATTTCAAAATATTTGTAAATATTATTTTATAAGTTTTAAAGGATATTTTTAATGAACAAGAATTTGAAGAAAATTAAAATTTTTTAAAAAAACATAAAAAGGATATATTCGTCATTAAATGATCTACGTTATCCCTCAAAATCATGTTCTATAAAATATGACATCCTTTGATGTTTCTTATTCTTTACTGGGGACAATGTTGAATGATACAATATTTAATCTGTCGATGGATGATTATTGTTTATGTTAATGAAATTTTTATAAAATTCAATTCTTCATCATTTATGATATGATTACATGATGAATGTTTTATGACATTGTGGAACACGTAATTATGATGTTCATTAAGTGAAGGATGGGACATATATCTACCCTTAATAAATTGGTTAAATAATTATATATTATGATATAACAATGAGAAATTAGTTGATAGGCCTGAACTACTATAGAAAACAGGTTCATCCAAATCCACTATATGCAACAGGTGTGTTCTAATCTACATTTCTAAATATGTGATAAGTTATGATCCATAATCGTCATGGTTTTGGTATTTGACCTTCACCTGTGTGATGGTTTTTCTATATTTATGATTGTTCCACACTATTACGAAATGTATTACTTTTTAATGATTAATTTATGATTATTTTTCACTCTTATAGTCTATGTATTATAAATTGTTAATGTTTTATTCCATGACTCATATATATGATCAATTAAATGTTCATTATGAACTTACTATGTTATGTTCATGATCACATGCCCTTTTATTTGTATTATGATTTCATATGATCATAGATTGATATATCATTTTTTACCCATAATGAGAAACTGAACCCACCCTTTCTTATGTTTTATTTACCGGGTTGTGAAGAAATGTTTAGGTATGTTATTCCAAGGAAAAGGCTCATGATATAAGATATTTTTTGTAGTTTTTGAAGATATTTCATGAAATGATAATATTTTATTTCTAGTCTCCTAATACCCCAAAATTTTAAATTCCTCAGAAGTGTGTTTATGAAATATATTGAATTTCCATCTAAAAATATATGACATTTATGTATAAAATCCTCAGTTATTGTAGTTGGTAATAGAGGAATGTTTTGTAAATATTTGGATATTATGATTAAAAAATTTATTTATACTCCTATGGTTAAGTCTATGGATATTTCTAAGGACAAGTCAACGAATAAATATTTGTATAAGAAAGTATCCTTAATTCTTTCTAAAGGATAAATAATGGGGTTTACAAGAAATTAATCTTTTTCTGGATACTACAACTGGATTTGACTTTATATTAGAGGTACCTAGGGAAAATAAATTGAAAAATCTCATATTGATCTAGAATCCAACATCACCCAGTGCACAACAGCGGGCCTTTCAATACACCTCATTTGATACTTCTAGTGGAAATTATTTGGAAATTTACAAGATCTTTATAATCCATCATAAAGTATTTAAATAGATAGTGACTATGAGAGATAAATGATAAACCTATGGTGTCATAGATTGAAACAAATGTGTCATGATTTAGATTTCCTATAAATTATTTTCCCATTATAATTAGTTCCCCACTCTAATTATTATTACAAATTTTATGATTTTCATTTTTATTCAATTGTTAGAAATAAGAAGTATCAAGTTAAGACTAAATGTGATGGCTAATTCAGTGATTATGTGTAACAATATTGGATAATGACTCGATAGAATTATAATATGGTTATTCTTAACAAGATATCATTATATATGATTAATAACATGATCATCAGAGAGATTCATATCAAATAAAATTTGAGGAATATGGACTTTTATAGTTATTTGTATAGTGATAAACAATGAGGAAAAAAGATTATGGTTCCTACAAGTTTTGAAGGTGGGAATAAGAACCTTGAAGAATATCTCAAATTTAGGGTAACATATTTTCTATTTATAAATGTAGGTCATAAACTACGAAATTTCTAATGATGTTGATGTCTTTTATGTGAGGGACTTAGGAATTATCCATGTAAATTCTCTAAAGTAATGTTTATCACCTAGACCAAGGAATGAACAATTTTATTCCAAATCATTGAAGTAAAATGGTATAAGTATTTATGTATTTAGATTTTAGAATTAGGTAATAAATGTATGTTAACAATGGTATTTTGGCTATAAGAATCATGATACATATAACGATTTTTGTGAGGAATACATTTCTCCATGAATCATTAAATTAATAGATATGGATTACATTATGGGTTTATATAATTATGGTTGATCATATCTTTACAGTAATCTACACTATTTCTATGAGTTTATGGGATGGTATGTTTTTATGATTATGTATATTTTGAGAAAAATTTGTACTAATAAAGGCCTTTTATTTTTTAAATGTTTTTCTAATAAACATATTTGAGGAGAAATTTTTTTACATTTTTTTTACCCTTTATTAAAGGTGATGGTAACTTTTATGGTTTATCATCTGTTTAATGTTGAGCTAATTATGGATTGTAGTCCATAACCTTATGAAGTTAGAAAACACCATTACTATCATAGAATATACCTCTCTGGATTATCTCACCAAAATATGTATTGTGAAAATGGAAAGTTTTACCTCTTTTTATTGGAAATGTCATCAGCAAGATATTGATACATAGATGATTTTTATCACTCCTTATCATCATTATAAATATGGATAGACATAGAGAAAAATTAAATCCCCATATGATATTCTAACAAAATAATTAAACTGTTTCAACGGTACTTGGGATTAACACCTTCCTCTAATTGTGTTTTTGTGAAACAATATCATTCTCTCGATCATTTATATGAATCCTTATGAATCCAATTGTGTGAATAAGTTTAGAATTCCAATATACTAGAATGATGTTTCAAAAAGATGATTATTGGGACATGAGAATGTTGATGAGATGGCAGATAAGGAATATGCTATTCAAATCATATAATGATAGTACAATGTTGAAATAAATGTTTTGTTGTTTATTATTGATGTGATAATAAATTTACTTTTATTCAGATGGTTTTTATGAATTTATTCTTGGAATAAAACAGAAAAACTAATCACAATTTATATAATTCCCTTTGAAATAATTGACTATATGATGAAAATAGATTATGCGGTGTCACATCCACCAATCCACTATCTGGTTCATGATGTGTTCTATGTGCCTCTATAGAGTATGTAAAAACCTAATCCAACACTTTTTCATTACATAGTGGTTGTACTATGGTATCATGATATTTAATATACGGAATAATATTTTGAGATTCCAGATTATACAATTAATGTTCTAGGAATCAATAAATCACTCTTGGACATAGAATTTTTTACAAATCCACTAGCATTGAAAAGCTACATGGGATCCTATGGATGAAATGAAGAAAAATTATCCTCAATTGATAATACCAATGTTAAAAATTTCAAGGGTGTAATTCATTTCAATATAGTGTAATGTAAAAACCTAATATTTTTTGAATAAAAATTTAAATAAATATATTTTTTTGATACATTTCATTACACAAAACAGTGATCATTTTCACTACTAAACACAACATGTAGTATAACATGTGATAAAATCAACACTGATTTTGAATTAAATGTTACATGATATATATATATTATCATTTAATATGATAGTTATCTCCCATCAATATGAATATTTTAATTGAGTAATATTAAATAAATTATATAAATATATAGTATACATAATTATTAAAAATTAATTATTTGGTAAAAAATTAATTAGAAATAAAAATAAATCATATTTGAAAATAATGAAACTGTGTTTCTAAAAAAATCTATTCTTATGTTAACAATGGTTTTTGACCTAATTAGTTTAAAAACAATTTTTTTGAATAAAAATAATGGAATTTATTTATTATATATGCAATAAATTTTTTAAAATTCAACATGTCACATATATGAATTATTATAAATTTATTTTTCATTTAATTTCCATTTTTACTTTTTTTGTGGGGGGTTTTCTATACATTTTTTGTGGAAATGGTGAGTTTTCATAATTTGTGTCAAACGGTGAGCCATTTTAATGATTTAAAATACAATTTTTTTTATAACTCTTTAACTTTACATGATTTTACTCCCATTTTACTTCAAAATTGGTATATCATGGTTTACTATAACAACCAAATCCATTTAGACCTTATAAGAATCCATATTATTGATGGATTTGGGTTTTTTTAAGGTATTGGGCAAGCTCGAATGCCTATTTTCTCCTTCATGTTTTTTAATTATATAATATCTCATTCAATTTTTAAGAATTTTTGTTGATTAAAACTCACACCCAAGTCCACATACACAATGTTCACCTCATTCTCTCCCCCCTCTCTTCAAAGAAAATATTTATCACAAATTTGGGTAATACATCTATGGATTTCTCAAATTACCTAGCTTTGAATAATTAAATACTTCATTTCATAACTCCTTAAATTTTTACGAGTTTCCCCCATTCCACTTCCTACATGACCTAATCATCCTTATTCTAACCTCAATTTTATTTTTGGCTATTTGAGAATTCATCTACTAGTGAATTTGGGTCATTTAATTCAAGACATCCTTAATTAAGTTTTGGTTATTTCATTTCCTTCTTTCCCCTTGGGGTTTTCTGCCTTATTCTTAATGTTATAAAATGTCCAGAATTTAGGTTATGTACCTAGGGTTTTATTTAGTTACTTTTTGGTCAAAATTAAGTTTTTGGTTGGATTTTATTCCCTCATGTTGTGGTGGGGGTGAGGTTGACGTTTGGAAGAATGAATTGGTATTTTGAAAAAATAGTTATGTGGTTCCATGTGTAAATATACTAGGATTACTTATATTTGTTTTATTAATATATTTTTCCACTCCCCTCTTTAACTATTTTTTGTGCGAGAACTATTTTTGGTAGTATTGATTAAACTGTTAGTTTCAAGGATGCATATTTGTTTGAAAATATGTGTTTTCCTTGTTTATCATTTGTTGTATCATTTGAGGTAATTTGATAACATTTTAAAGTAGCTTAATAAAAGTTTCAAGGGTTTCCAACACTATTTTGTATTGGTATTGGTGTGATTTTGTCCTAGAAAGAGGGTTTTGAAATCATTTTTGTATGCAAAACATGGTTAAACAACTTGGGATTGTTTTATGAAAACAGTTAGTGATTTATTCAGTTAAAAAAAGTAGGAAAAGGATGTAAATGTACTTATTTGGTGAGTGTGATCAATTAATATGGGTTATTGAAATGTAAGGTGGTTATTTGAGATGTAAAAAAATTAGAATGTTTTATAATTTTTTGATATGATTTGAAAAATTAAAAGAACATAATGAAACATGTTTGTGGGATTTTCGGTGGAGTGTGACTTGGAATTGGTATTTTTGTGTGAAAATTGTGTTTCAAGGCATGTGTAACTTGTTTTAGCAAAGGAAGGAAATCCCAGATATATAGGATAGTGGAAGTGTACTAGTATGCTAGTGAAACTTTCGGGTTTGGTCCCAGTTTGAGGTAGCATTTTTGACAATGAAAAAATTAACGAAACTATGGGGATGATGACGATGGTGTTTGGTGACCACTAGGTTATGGGTATGGTCCATAAAAGTGTCTTGTGTTCATGAGAATTGATATTTTTTTGGATACATTTACCGAGATACGAGGTACCTGCGATGCACAGTGAGCTAGTGCCTATGGGTTATTTCCCATGTCTTGTGCTCATTAGATACATTATGCTTTTCATTGGCATATGTAATGTTTTGGTAGAAAATTCAGTATATTTGGCATTCTATTTAAATGTTTCGATACTTTAAGGTAACCCACTTGAAATTTGTTTTTATTTAAAGTTGAATCACTTTTAAATTCTTATTAGCATATCATGTTTGTGAAAACTAGTAATCTTTTCATCCGTAAATTTTTACCACATTATATATTTTAGTAGTGGCATACTATTGGGATTTGGATCACACCCTAATTACACCATTGGTTGTAAGTATACTTGGTTATTTTGTCATAGGTTTGGGTAATGCTTTTAGGGCAAATGGTTTGGTATTGTAGTTGTCCTTCATTGCATAATATCATGGAGATGGCTTGAGGGCAGTGCCCCATGCCATGATGAGGTTCATGGGCTGTCTATTTTGGGGTTCTTAATTTTATTAGCCTTTGATAATTGATTTAAATTATGTAATTTGATTCTAAGTATTTGGAAAAGATTTTTTGTTTTGAAAAATCTTGATTTTTATGTTTCTTTCTTTATTGTTTTATGTTTATAAACTCTGGTAAATCATTCCAAAATTCTATTTTATGATACCCTAGCACTTGTACCAGTACGTGGGCATTGGAAAATCCATTAGGGACTTACTAAAAGTTGGGACGGTTGTCATTTTTTTATGGAGACTTGATTCATTTTGTGACAAAATGGTAAGAGAGGAGGTTCACACCCTTGGGTCATGTTATTTGGGAAAGAGTTGAGATATTATGTAGCTAGGATTACTAGGACATGAAATTCAAATTATGGGTAATGTCCCTGTTCAGCACACCTCATGACCAGATTCAAGTCGCTATGGGATTTCATGACTTATCTGAGTCTATTGGTTTTCATGTTTTTATGGTGATTAGGTGAAATGAAAATAGATTTGGGTTAAAGGACATAGTGATATCAAAGGGCCTGGAAATCCATGTGGATCCAAGGATATTTTCCTAGAACACTCTATATGATGGTAAAGTCTTTGGAATATTGTTGCAAACCATATGTCCATGTTACCAACAAGAACTATTTTTCACTTGCATTGTCTCTGGTCTCTTCCTATTGGAATATTAAATCATGATTTTAAGGAAAAAGAGACTCGATTTATGAAATGTGATCTTTTATTAATCAATTTTCTAATTAATCAGTATTAGTTTTATTTCTGAAATGGTATAACTGAATTTTAAAAATTATTTTGAAATGGAGAATGGTTTGGTTACACATTGTTTTAAAGAAGTAAATTATTTTAATGTTAGTTTTTAAAAAGTGTTTCCAAAATAGTTTTATAAAACATTGAATGGTGTTAAAAATTATGGAATGTTTTTGAGGTCATGTGTGGAGTTTTGGAAGGGATTTGGATATGTTAACAAGATATAATTTAAAATGTTTTATGAAATTTTTGAATCTTGTTTCGAAATGAGAATAATTGAGTTCCCAATTTGAGTGGGATTTATGAAATGATTTTTTTCATGAAATTAGAAGTGTTTTGAAATGGGCTGAAATGTTTCAAAATTTATTTAAATGAATTAAAAATGAGTTTTTATTTAATGATTAGTGATCTTTTGAAATGTTTTACAAATTATTTGAAACCTATTTTAAATAATATGATATGTGTTTTCAGAGGAATGGAGGTTGATTAAAGGGAGTTTTCATAAAACCAAGAGTGTTTTGAACTGGGATGGGATGTTTTAAAATTAATGTGTATGACTTGAAAGTGAGTTTGTATTTGAATTATAGGGACTTTCAATGAAAAAGTGTTTTTAAGATGTAAATTGGGATTTTTATTTGTTGTTTAGGGGTCTAGAGAAAAAATTATGTATCAGATGACTGTTTTAGTTTTGAAAAGTGATAATAATCATTTTTAATCATTGGTATTTCCATGGGGGACCACAGGCATGTGGTTTCATTGGATGATGGATGGATAATAGAAGGTTTTTATAAGTTTCGGGATGGTTTTGAGGAGGATTCCTGGTGTGGCATAGAAACATGCATCTGTGAGGACTATGGGGTACCATTGGTGGATATGCTAATCACTGAACCATTTATTTTCAATGAGTTGATTTTAAAGGAAATTGTAATTTCTTGATGACTATTTTGGGATGGTGTGTCTGATGTGTTATTGGAAATTTTATTGTTGTGGGGTGTTTTGAGTCTATGAACCCCTCTGCTTTGAATGGTGTTTTGGGTTTGTGTTTGGTTGGTATGCTGGGTTGAAGGGCCGATTAGTGGTCTCTTTTAGAAAATGATTGGGAAACCATTATTGTGGTTCCCCTATTCTGTATTATCCAAGATTCTAGCACATTTTAACCAATGGACCAGATTTTTGTGGTCCTTGGGTTATATTGTTGGATAATGTACGCCCCCATTAATGGAAAATGCACAACTGAAGTGCTACCCATATTATTTCTCCATTGGAAGATCCTCTAATTGATCAATATAACTAATATTTTTCTCGATCTATATAGAATTAGCCTATAAAATTTCCTCTCTTGGTTATTTGGATCTTCCTTGTAGTGAGAGAGAGTTAGCAAGAGGCTGAAATAGATCATAGATTCTTATGTTAACTGAGTTTTCAAAGGTGAATGTAGTCTTGGGTTATTAGTTTGGATGTTTTCTAAGAGCTCCACTAGGTAATTCATAGTCTCTTCGAAGCAGGGGTTCATATTAAACCACTAGTGTGTGAAATCAAGTCATGAGAGGTTGTTATGGTCACTTTCTGTAGTCTTTTTCTATTTGGGACTCAGCATAAGGTTCTTCTCCATATGTTTTTCGTAGTCTCAATAGTCATGATCAATGAATCCTTGCGATCTCGTGTGTTTGTTTGACTGTAAGGGCGAAGGTTGTGCAATCTTATGAGAGTCTCTATTCTTTCAGATGCATGTCTTCCTTTAGGGAATTCTGAAATCCATTGTTTTGAGGATGGAGTTTCCATATATCATTTATTCTTTCTGTTTTTCATTTGAAGAAATAATAGCTGATGTTTGTGTGTGTTTTCGGAATCTATTTCAGTTAATTTTTAGGTTAGGGTAATGTCTGTTTATAAGTTGTTATGTCTTGGAGAACCCATCTTAGATCAGGGTATAATTTTCATGGCATCAAAGGAGAAGTTCTGTTTGGGGGTTTTCAAAGCCTTATTGCAAGGATGATGATGCTTCAATCATTTGAGCTCTAGATACAGGTCCTGGAGTGAATATGGCAAGTAGTCAAGAGAAATCCTACGGTCATTCAAACCTTTGATAAAATTCATATCCTCAGTGTGAAAGATTGGAAATGTTTGTTCCTCTGATATTGTAGTCTTTTTCCAGTTGTTCCCATTTGGTGGTAGAGGTAGGAGGACCACATTTCCATGTTATAGCTTAATTTCATGTTATTCCCTTGGGTTTCCTTTGATTTTTTAGAGAAAAGTATAAAATATGTGCTAGGAGTATTGAAGATCACGGTTTGCACATAGTTAGTAGTAACTGTGCAACAACCTATATAAAAGTGGGATAAGAAACAGTAGCTACGGCATGGTCTCCACACATTTTTTCACCTTATCCCATGTAATCATGTGGA
Organism: Viscum album; assembly: GCA_963277665.1. Taxonomy (NCBI): domain Eukaryota; kingdom Viridiplantae; phylum Streptophyta; class Magnoliopsida; order Santalales; family Viscaceae; genus Viscum; species Viscum album. Next base: position 901,436,691 of record OY728165.1, on the reverse strand, counting down.
GATTCATAGTTGGATAGAATTCTCTATATGGTTAGTGCATAGTTTTCAAAACTATGTCGACTAACTGTGCAGTTGTGCCAAATTGTTAATTTTTAGGGTTTTCGTGTCGGCTCACGCTGGTCAGTTAAGATGGATAGTCTTTATGGTGGGGAGAGGCACTATGACTCTATTTTAATATCATTAAGAGGTGTCTAATGATATTCTACCCCTTGTATTTGGGTGTTTGTTTGGGACACCCCCTATTAGTGACCTTATTCTGTCTCATGAAGAATTTAGTTTTTCTCATATTGTGGGTAGCCCATTTATGTCCACCTATACTAGTAACATAGATTTTTACATGGACTTATCTTATTGGTAGTAAGTCTTCTTCAGAGTTATCAAACTTCTAATACCTTCCTTGGGTAATCTTTGGTATTGGAGAGCATGCAGTAGTTTAGTTAAAGTAAGTTAATTGTAACCTTGTTCGATGTTGTTGTTCGTTTTTGTAAATTTCCTGAGTATTGTTCGGATAGTGTTTGAGGAGTTTTATTTTTGGATAAATTCTGATTTTGATTGATTGTTTCAGGAATGTGGTTTATGATTTGGTTAGTGGGATTATTACTTAATTTATTAATGAATTAGAGGTGGTTTGGAATTTTTGGGGTGGGTGAAACTAAGAAAATGAGTCTATTTTCACTTTTCGGTTGGGTTGGGTTTTCTTTTTGGCATTTTTTTTGGATTTTCGAGGGAAGAATGTTTTATGGTTTGACGAATTGTCACATCCATGACTTCTTTTAAATTTATTTTTCATTTAATTTCCATGATTTATTTTTCGTGAGGGGGGGGGGGGTGGGGTGTTACCATACATTTTTGTAGGAAAGTGTGAGTTTTAATGATTTGGGTTAAATCGTGAGCCCATTTGCGATCTTAAAACCCATTTTTTTCTTTTATAACTATTTCATTTTTGAACATTTTAAACCCATTAGACATCCAAATTATCTTCACCTGGGATATTAAAACCACCATATCCATTTCTAACTCATTGGAATCCATAATCATGATTGATTTGGATTTTTATTATGGTATTAGGCCACAACGAAATCCCATTCCCTACATTAATTGTTTTTTAATTCATTAATATCACATTCATGTTTTAAGGATTTTCATTGATTAAAAGTATCACTCGAGACTACATACCCAAGGCACTCCCCCATGATCTCGTACCCCACTTTGGAGGTCATAATTATCGCGAATTTGGGCGAAACATCTCTAGACTTCTGAAATCAACCAGATTTGAATAGGTAAATCTTTTCTTTCATAACTCATCTTCCCCCATTCACGTTCCTTCATGACCTCCTCAGCCTTATTATAAGCTAAATTTTATTTATTTTATCTATTTTCACAATCAGATACTCATGTATTTGGGTCGTTTTATTATAGGTTTATTAAACTACGTGTTTCTCTCTTCATTTTTGTCCTTCTCTTTAAGGTTTCCTACCACTTTCAAGAAGTTATAAAATTTACAGATGTTAGGGTTCATACCTATGGACTAATTTGGAATACATTTTTTCCAATATTGGTTTTTAGGTGTATTTCATTCCCTCTTGGTGCGACAGTGGTGCAGTTGATGTTTTTCACAACAAATTGATGTTTTAATACAAAAGGTACGTAGTTTAATGTTTAATAAAACTATGATTTGTTATATTTTATTCATTAATATATTTATCATGCTCCTCTTACATTATATTTAGTGAAGGAACCATTTTTTGTTGTATTGATTAAGTGTTTAGTTTCAAAGTAACGTATTTGTTTGAAAATGTGTGTTTTCCATGTGTATAATTTTTTATAATAGTTGAGGTAATTTGTTATCATTTTAAATTGGTTTAATAAATGTTTCTAGGGAATAAAATTCTATTTTTATTGGTATTAATGTGATTTGGTCCCTAAAAGAGGGGTTTGAAATGGGTTTTGTGTGCAAAACATGGTTATACCCATTGGGATAGTTTTATTAAAATTATAATAGATTTATTGTGTTAAACTAAGTGGGAAATGGATTTATATGTACTATTTTTGAGATTGTGTTAACTTAATATGGGTTTTAGAAAGGTAAAGTGGTTATCTAATTGTCAATCAATTTTAGAATGTATTATAAATTTCTAAAATTATTTATCAAATTTCAAAAATGGCGTGAAACATATTTAGGGGATTTTTGGAATGTATGTAAGATAGATATAGTATTTTAGTGTGAAAATTTTATTTCATGGCTTCTGAAACATGTTTTAGCACAAGAGGGGAAACTTGGGTATCTAGGTGGGTCTATGTGTACAACTATGTGAGTGATCCCATGGGGTTTGGCCCCAGTTTAAAAAAAATATTTGACGATGAAAACACTATCTAAACTATGAGGATGATGAAAATGATGTTGGGGGAAGACAAGGTTACTTGTATTATCCCTAATAGTGCCTCATTTTAACAAGAACAAATATTAGTATCATTACTTTCACTGAGATACAAGGTACCTCGGAAAAACAATGAGCTAGTGCATAGGCGTTATTTCTCATTTCTTGTGCTCATTTGATACTTTATGCTTACTGTCGGTATATGGTATGTTTGGAGGGAAACATTATTTTCTATTCCATCATATTTAAATGTATTTGTCCTTTAATGTATCCCACTTGAAAGCTATTTTTATTTAATTATTCTTATCTTTAAAATTCAGAATATGATTAATTGATTATGAAAACTTGAAATATATTCATCCTTTAATGTTTATCACATTAAATATTTTAGTGGTGGAATCCAATTGGGCTTTGGATCACACCCTATATACAACGTTGTTTGTAAGTAGACCTGGTTAATTTTTTTTTCAGTTTCGGTAATGCATTTAGTGCAAGTGCTTCAAGTTTCTATTGGTCCTTCTTGGTGAAGTTTCATCGAGATGGCTTGAGCGTAGTGCCCCTTACCATGAGGAGCTTCGCGGGATGTACATTTGGGATTTCAATATTTTTTATAGTTTGTGATTATTTTTTAATATTTTTTCATTCAATTATGAATTTTTATAAATGATTTTTTGTTTAGAAAAATCCATATTTTTAATATCGGCTCTATTTGTTGATTTATGTTTATTAAATAAGGTAAATTTTTCCCAAATCCATTTTTTGATACCTGGGATCCTGTTCTAGACTGTGGGGATTAGAAACTAACTTTAGGCCTTACCATGAGCTAAGTCATGTGCCTGTTTGGATGGAGACCCGTTTCAATCCGTGGCCCAACTTATTTGTTTTCACGATAAGACAAAAAAATCTAGTTTTTACTATTAGAAATTTTTTTTCAAAAAAATAGTTTTCTCAAATTTTTCACACATATAATAAAATTAGTTTGTTCAACATTTTAAAATTTTATATTATAAAATAATATTATATTTTTAAATAGTGAAGAAAAAATTAACTTAGGTTGATTAATTTTTATTTTATTAGAAGATAAATTTTTTGATGAATTGTGAAAAAATCTAGTTTTATTATGAAACTATAAGTAATATTAAAAAAATTTAAAAAATAAAAAAACATTATTATGGTTATAAATGTAAAATTAGTTTAATTATATACATTTTAATCAAATTTGTGTTATTGAAAATAGTTTTATATTCAGTTTTTTGTAATATTTTTAATCATTTGATCAATTTCGTTTTGGAAAAAAATTTATCATCGCAATAGTGATATTTATTTAAAATTATATTTATCATCATATATGAATTTTATTTATAAATATGGTTTAAATTTATTTAATAATCATAATTTATTTTAACTAATGATGAAAAATTTTCATTTTAATGTAATGAATATTAAAAATAGTACAAATTATTTACAATGATTAAGGTAAAAATGTGTTTACCTAAGGTTAACCTGAAATTAAAATTGTTATGCTACATGAATTCCTTGCTATAGACATAGACCTATATCCATGGGAAATAATTTCAATGGCTATAGCCATTTTATATCCACGACAGTTTCACTACTCAAAAAATATAGCCCACCCCCACTTCACAATTTACAATAACCCTTACACCCCTCCTCCGATCACATCTCCTCCACCTCATGACTACCCTACCTAAAAAATTCACGACCCTCCACCAATGATACGCCACCAATCCTCCCCATGACTTTCCTCCACCATCACAACCACTCCACATCCCCGTAGTTGCTGTTATGATGCGGACTCCCCACATCATCCTCTAATGTGCCTTTGATGTTGCCACACACTTCACTGCAATTCTCCTTCTCTGACATAGCTTTGATATGGAAATAGTATATCCCAATCACATGTCAGATGTTGCCACTCCTCCTCTCATGATCCTCATTCTTACACACTACCACCACAAGAATCATGTCCTCCAATGTTGTGGCACCACATTCCCAATTTCTCACTCGAATTGATTCTTTCCATCATGATCCTCCACCTGTCATGATTTATCACTAACCCCACTCAAGGTACCCCAGTAAATCCACCCTTATTCAATTTTTTATGTTAAATAAATTCCTACTGCACTACATTCGTCGCCATATAACTTCTCATATTCTACTACAATGTGATATTTATGTCTCATATTTTCCCTTATTTATACCGGTGCATGAATTTATTCTAATCTTGATTTTAATCTCCAATTTTTTAATTTTTTTAGGTATTTATGTACACCCACTTAGATGTTTTATTGACAAACATTAATGATAGAAGGATTAAGATGGACTATTTTTATTCCATTATTACTTTGTATCTGGTAAATATATAAATTTATTCGATCACATTATCTATAATTTAGGGATGAAAATTTTCTGGATTTAAATATCTCAAGTCATGATCATGTCCATTTGGATACCACAATAGAAGAAGGTTATTAGAATATCTCTCATCATTGTCTTCTAGATAGTTTAATAAATTCTTATGAATGCAATTGGATCATCCAAACCTATTTCATTATCATTGTTAATATGAATTACTAATAATCTATTATAATTTTTAGTGGAGTAGATAAAATTTGAAAATTTATAATTTCATTCATTTTGTTGTTATTGGAACGAGTTTTTCCAATATTATATTTCTATTTCTGCACTGTGATATGCAGTTTTATAAATAAAATTTTTAACAGTATGCATTAAAAATATTATAAATACTATTTTCTAAACCAACAACATCAATTTAATAATATATTGAATAGAATAACATATTGAATAAAGTAAAGATTATAAGATTTCAAAGCAGTGTAAATTATTATGGATGTTGACTATAAGATCAATTCACTATTTAATAAAAATTATATAATTTTGGGATGTGTTTCAAATGAATGGACACATTTAAAGCGGAGTAAATCATTAAATTTTTTTGACGGATATCTTAAAAATAAAATATCTACTGAAATAGGTAAAAAAATTATGATATCACCCGTATACCGATCAATACAATAATGGTAGAACATAGATTAAAATTGTGAAGAAATAAAAAGTGAATTTGGATGTAAATATACATTAAGTTTTTATATAATCTATTTTAAATCTAAACATGTGTTGGTGATATGTAATGTATGGAAATATAATGAGTGTGTGTAGAGATTCAAGGTGACTGAAAAGTTATAATTCATCAATAAAATGATAATATAATGTTCAAATTTTTTCTAGTTATTTTTTCATATATAGTGAATATAAACATTAGAAAATTCAACATTTAAGAGGGTTTGGAAAACGATTTTATGGAAGATATTTTGTACTTAAAATTCAATTAAGAAATAAATTTGATAACCAAGTGAATCTTTTTAATCAATTTTTTAGAGACAAAAATTTATATATATAATATGTTTTGAAGATGGTAATATTGATTAAAAATACCATATGTCATGATGTTGTTTAATGAAAGTGAAGCAATTAATCTTCATTGATGTGGATTTAGAATAATTTTAGTGAGGGAACATAAATATTTGATAATTTATCTCCTATACATATTTATATAAAATTTAGTCTATTGATAAATATAAATTCTATGTTGAATAAAAAATTTAATTTCAGTAATGGTGGTATAGAAAATATCTTGTTCAAAATTATAGTTAATCATTTTATCGAATAAATATCTAGAAATTGAAGGGAATTAAATTAATTTATCCATATATAAGATCGATAGAGTCAAAATATGTAATAAAATATTTAGTGGTCAGAATCTAGGAATTATGGAGAAACAAGGTAATAAAAACTGATTTAATTATTCTATAACTAAAAAGTGATAGATAATATACTTTTCCAATATTCAAAAAAGGAAATTTAATAATTAAATATTATAAACATAAGAAAATAAGACACAAACATGCGTCAGACATAGTTCATATTTATTCATGTGGGCCAAAAAAGTGAAAAAAAAATAAAATGATGATTTAAATATATTTTATTTTTTATAGATATAATTATATAGACAATATTATTCATGTGTATTAAAATATAAATTCGTGATTATCATAAAAGGTGTAAAAGAACAGTGACTATCTTGTTTGGAATTAATATCAATGTGCCATGTTATAATAATGGTATTGAATTCACTATTATTTAGTTAATAAGTATCTAGAGAAGTATGATATTATTAAACAAGCTACTATTATTTAGATTCCCTAATTTAATTGTGTGGTTTATAGGTAATGTAGAACCAAAAATAATATAGCACAATCTATAGTGATATGTAGTGGTATTATATGGCACCTATAGAATGTGGTGGTTCAAACTAATATATATATATATATAATGGAGTTCTCCTATACATAGGTAAAAAAGAATCATTCTGAAATAATAAATAAAATGAATTGAATATTGGAGCACTTATGAGTCTTTGATAGTAAGTTATGTATTCCTAATGTGGAAGGGAAACAAGGAAAATATAGAAATAACAAGGTGGAATTATATTTCTTATATATTCCATAAAAATAAATTTTTATCAATTTTTTAAAAATAAATTCATTAAAAAATTTGGAAATAATATATGTAATAATGGATAGGAAGGAAAAAACAATATATGATAGGATCATTTAAGATAATGTAGAGAAATTGAATATTTGAATGAGCCTGTTGAGCCTCTTAGTGACAGTGAGTAATCCATCATAGAAAATTTTGATGAATATGAGAAATAATAAGATATAAAGAATCTAGTTACACCAATAATATTTTCAAGAACTAAACATATTGATGAAAAGATCATTTTGGGAGAAAAATCTATTTTAGTATAAACTAAGAGGGTATATAGAATTAAATAAAATATCCTATTTTATTTATTTGAGAAAAAAATTTATTAAACATCCAATGAATAAAATTTGATTAATGATATTAAAGGGGATTCAAATTAGATAGAAAATAATGACACATTTAAAATTGTTTCACAAGAAGTAGATGAAAATGTCGTACTCATTAAACAAGTATTCATAAATATGAAAAATGAAAATAGAGATGTGATAAAATTCATTGTCTGAATTTTTTGATAGGGATATTCATTGATTGATATTGTGGTTGTATATAAAATATTTTCACTAATTTACTGTATTGAGGTTATGAAATTTTTTCTTACCATTTTTACATAGATAATATAAGTTTATAACAAATTTATAATAAAAAAAATTCTTTTCTTATTGTATTTTTTTGATGAATATTATATTTGATAACTATGTGGATTTCAAATAAATGACGATGATAATAAAGTGTGCATGATTAAGAATTATTTTGGTTGGATAAAACAAGTACATATAGATTGGAACTCAATTATTGAAAATTTTCAATTTTTAGAGGTTTATGAGAGTAGTTGACAATAATATTTATATTAATAGGAATTATATTGACAAATGTTGGCGTAGGTGTACAAAATTTATTGTATATGAAATTTGATTACTGGATGAGATGATATGGCTGTGAACATCATATTTATGAGGTCTTTATCATTTTTTAAGATGTGAATTTGGTAAAGTATTTCCTTGGAGTTAAATAAACACTATGTGGGGGACTCATTGAACTATAAATTCCATAAATTATTATATGTAATTCGTTGTTTTATTTCATAAAATTCCAATAAAATCCATTTCATATATATATATTCAGATTTTTTATGATTTTCTATGAGTAAAATAAATCTATATTGATCTGTTGATTTTAGTGATATCATTTTTATGTTTTCATTAATTAAATGTGTTCTAATTTAATCGTGTTCTATTTATAAGGATTTTTCAGCTCCAATCATTGATTTAGGGGCATATTCCAATTCAAATGATGATGATGGTGGTGGTCTGAGAGGAGGAGATACCGATGTTGGTGTTTATGATGGAGATGATGATGGTCATGATGGTTTTGGTGATATTTATATTGAGTTACATTTTTGACGTGAATTTTAATTTTGGTTTATACATTGATTTATATCATATAATGATGTTATTTATTGGTAGATTTTGTAGTGAGTATTATTTAAGGGTGCAAGGGGTATGTAGGTGTATTGGGTGTGCAGTGGAAGGGGAAGGGGCATTGTGGTGTAGGGGAAAGGGAAGGGTGCAGGGGGGTGCAAGGGGCAGGGTGAGGGTTAAATGGGTGTGGAGGGGGAAGGGGTCCTATGTGGTGAAAGGGGTGTCCAGGGGGTTGCAGGCACGGTCAAAGGTCGATCTTGTATTTTCTTTCACATTCCATTAATGGTTAGGTTTTAGAACCTATGTTTCGAACATGTTTACTAGTAATTCACCACACATCGTTCACCCCCTTTTAAAGTCCATATCTCAAAAATCACAATATACCTCTCTTCCCACCTCCCATTGTTATACTAGATTATTTACAAACATGGGGTTATTTTAAAAATGTAATGATACACTATGAAAAATAAAATAAGAATGGTTGGGACACTGAAAATGAAAATAATTTCCCCGTTTATTATTAATTAATTTTTTAATACGGTAACACCTTATCTCTCCATGTATCTCACTCTCAGAGTGGGTCACATGTGATTTAGTGTTATAGACCAATTTTTTATGACAATTATTGCGACATTGACGAATTCAAAAAAAAGAATGGCACAACCATTTAATATATAAATGATGAACTTAAAATTGATGAATCACTACATAGTCAATTAATCATAATCATAAACTATTTTCATCTTTTCTTGGAGAATATTTTTTTATTGACATTCCTCCTTGATGATCTCTTCATATTGGTGCTATATTATTTTATATCACCTAATCATTCCAATAACACATGAAACTTCTGTCTGAAACTCCACAACAATAAAATGGTAGAAGAACCACGGTTCTTTCTACATTACCTTAATTTATTTATCCCACATATTTATGTATGAATTTTTATACAATATTATTTTGTTTTTTTGATCACATGCAAGCATTACAGCCAAAACAATAATCATTTTACTCTTTCGACGCCACATTCCAAAACTACATGTTGGTTGATTTCGAACCTCATGGGATATAATGTAACACATAGATCCATTATATCAATCCCAACAACAAATTCTAATTTTCCTTCCTTCAGCCTCAATAACATTGATTGAGACACTATCATTAAGGGGCTTGAGATCCATAATATCATTTAGTTCCATTATTCCAAAAATATCATATTTTTTATTTATCTGTTGATTAATTCAATTAAATAATAATTTTTTTCCTTAAAACACAGAATATATTACATGAGTACAAGTATTTTTATTTACGTCCGTTGATCTCTTTCCAGTATTCATGTCATCCCCATCAGCAAATAACCTCACCCCCTGAGGTTTTTCTGGAGCTGAAGTAGGTTGGAAATACACACAGGATTATTCTTCTCAGTGATTTTAATCATCACCAAAAACTTATCACTTAGGGGTTTGATATAAGTTTACTTTGTAGAAACATCTTTTGAATCCTGAAAAACAAGCGCCCTGAAGGACCAATGACATGAAACCCATTGTCTCTAATGGATTGACATAAGGAAAACCCATGTTTGAGGGAATGATCCCTTCAAAATGAACCAGCCACCCATGTGAGTTGTGTATATAGTGTGGGGTAATGTGCGAAGGGAAAACCTAGATAAGGTGTGAGTCCTATCATATAGTTCATTATCTATAACACATTGATAAATAAAAATTATCCAATTTCGAGAAATTTCATCCATGTTTATGGGGCATCACATTCATTACATTTATTCACCCAACGCACTTCACACTACATAATCTGTATGAAAATCCACCATCTTACTCAATCCAATTATAGTTTTTATGTTTCCCTCTTTGAAGTATATTCCCTTGAAGAACAATATTTGAAATATATCCTTGTATTTCTATTCTGTATGAACAAAATATTTTTAAATCAATTCATGTATTGGTCAGAGTTGAATGAATTTATACTAAAAAACATAAATTTATTTTTTATACGTGAATCTATACAAAATTATGGTCCTATGATTCATGAAATGTTTCCCATACCACATGACCGATGTAGTCACTTAAATTTCATGGTATTATTCTTTTTTTTATTGGTTTCATGTTTGAAATGAAGAAATTACATTGTATTGTGGTGTGTTAGACATATAGTGAATCATTGGTGAAGCATCACATGACAGGACAAATTATCAATTAGTAGGATCCTCATTGAATCCATCAGTATTGAAGAATCACTTGACTAGAGAGTGTAGTCTTGGAGGATGTTCCATAGTCACGAAAATGTAGTGTTTTGTGGTGCTTACAGAGAATGTTGACTTACTGTTTGATGAGTTCGTTATCCTGCAGGCATGTGTCCTTGTAAAATATAATCACAAGCGTCAAATAATTAGATAATGTAGATGAATTAGTGAGAGAATATGCAATAGTGAGAGAGTGTTAAGCAAGCATAGATTTTTGATCGAGTTATCCATTTAGTACATTCAACTATTCTGTATCATTTTTGGATGTATCTAGTATTTGATGCAATGTTTGTAAGAACACTGTTTTGAAAATTATATTAGTAAAATTTCATATTAAATATTTGGAATGAGTTTTTTAAGGTATCAATAGGCTATAGTAGTGGTTCTAATCCATTGATATATACATTTATCCACGGTTTAAAACATTGGCTATATGCCACCATGGAAAATTGTATAGTCACAGTTCCAGTAGTAGAGATAGGTGTACTACCATGTTGGAGACCATGGCTATAACGATATATCCACGGTTGTAACTATGGCTATCGTCGTGGCCATATTTCCATTCCAGTGGGTTCCAAGGTCCACCAAACCTTGACTATTAATTATTTCCCATGTTTTTGGACCTATAACCACTGTTATATAATTTGATTATAGCCTAAATTTGTAGTACTGAAAAAATGAACGAAATCCTATCCAAATCCAATTTTCATGAAATATTTAGACCTTATATATTATAGGTTTTATAATGGAACATTTTGTATCGTTTTGGAATATGAAGGATGTGGATGCACTATTTTCTTTTAAAAATTATTTGTGTTCCAGTAAACTCATTTATAAAAGGAAAACCCTCTCTACATCTCTTCACTCATTAAAAACCCATTGGTTCAAGAAATACATATCTAAATTACATACATAATTACATACTATAACACTAGAAGCCTTATTTTGGTCATAAATCCAGCTTATTAATCTTTTTGGTGAAATCCAATAGAATTTGTCTGAAGTGGAGGCATTATCCCTAACAGAGCATTTTAATTTTTTTCTTCCTATAACTCATTATAATTATATTAAAAAATTATTTTATAATACATATGTATCATACATATAATATGATTTTATTATTCATTGTAAAAACCTAAATCATTCTCCTCTTACATCAAATGGGTAATAAAATCAAAATTCTTATGTATGAAGAACTACCACCACACGAACCAATGTTATTAAGTTTAGAATAACATATAAAAAGGATGGATACAATGAAGTATTTGTTGTTTATATTTGGAATTTACTATATTATTATTATTTTATAATTATTATATAACATGGGCCTTATTTCCTTCCCTTCATCAGAAATACAATAACTTTGTTCATGTGTACAACGAACAACCCCACCTCGAGGTGATGTGATTTATTCATGAATTACATGGAAGGTAATAAAGAGGATTTTAATAAAAAAATTGATATATATAAAATTAAAATTAATTTTTAAATGTAATATATTCCTTACCATTATTCTCTTCTTTCCATTGGGAAATAAAAATAACATTCACGTGTACTTACTCTCTATCATATCCCTGAACGGTGCATTTAATTTTCTATATATAACATTTATATATCACTTTAACTACATGTATAATGAATATATATGATATTTATCATATGGATATAATTCCCCATATGATTTAACCATGATCAAATTAATATTCCCAACAATAAAAAATAAAAACACATAAGAAATACAAATCTGTTATTGCCTAAAACATTACATTAACATATATTTGTGAATAAAAGTGTAATAAAACGTCATTACTAAATAATATATGATATGATATATATTAGTATGTTTTTTATAATAGATTTATAATATAATAATATTTATTATACTATAGATTTTTATTTGTATTAATAATTTCAACACTTAGGTTAGGAGAATGTTTTTCACTTTTATTTTCTATGAGACGCATATCGTATTCACCACATGTTTCATTAACATGTTTAATATAATACCAACAAATTTTTTATGATTATTACCATTAATATTATTCAGATTTAAATATCCATTTGGGAATATCTCTTTTAGGGGGTTTACAGTACAAAATTTACCCAAGTGGTAAGTGTTTTATGATATACACTCATCATTGATCGATATTGTTTTTTTTATGTTTCTAAGGGTTAAATATTATAATCCATATATATATATAAACACATGAGTTTACTTCCCATATGGTTATGTCATTATAATAAATGTTTTTCCTACACTTTTGTTTCTTTATATACCCATGTGTTTAAAAAAAATTTAGGAAAAATCATCTTTATTTCAATATTTGATCTTTTTTTTCAAGCCCATGTTTCCTAAAATTGTTCTAATTTTTTTAAAAATGAAAAAATCTTTTATTAAATTAATATTTCGCATGTATTACTTTTTAAAAATTTATTGAAATGAATGTTCAATTAATTTTTCAAACAATTTTCAATAATATTTTAGCCAAAATGTGAAAGGAATATTTAAAAAAAAGTATAGTATGGATCTAATTTCTCATCATCATGACCATTATTTGATAAAATGATTCCCTTATAAATTTTCTAGGTTATTTTAAAAGAAATTTATCTTCAAAAATATTAAAAAATTTAATATCAAAAATGATATCTTCCATAATAAATTATTTAATGTTTTTTAATATCCTTTATAATATTAAAATGATATTTTTATATAAAATAATTTTCAAAATGTTTTATATTTTTAAAAACTGTTTTTAAATTTAGAAAAAATGTACTTCTAATGAAATTTTACATGTGATATTTTAAGATCAATTTTCGATCAAAGAAGACATCTTTTAATGTTAATTATTCATTACTTGGGATAAGATTTAATGATTCATTTCTTGTCCATTCATTAGATGTTTAATTTTTATATTGGTTCTATTTATATGAATCCCAATGATTTTCATGGAAAATGATGTGATTATATCTTTTATTTTTTATGATATTTTTTCACATATTATTATGGTTAACATTATGCGATTTGTGGGTCCTATATCTCACTCAAATGCAATGGTTAGAGATTTATATATCCTGAGATATCAATGGAAAATAATTCAATGGGAAAGAACCACTATGGGGAATATGATCATCATGATCCACAATGGGAAACAGTTGTGTCCTGATTTAAACTCGGAACATGTGGTAATTTCTATGAAATAATGTTTATGGTCATAATAGTTAAACTTTACATTTCATTTTTATTGAAATTAATGACTGTTTTAGACTTTTATGAAATAAACATATGTTTAATGATTAATTTATGATTATTTCACAAACTTATGTTTCATGTTTTCTGAAATGATAAAGTGTTATTCCATGAATCATGTACGAAACCTATAACAGTTTGAGTATGGACATCTAAAGTTATTTTCAAGATCACAAAAAATTATACATATTTTAGAATTTCATGTGATCAAAGATTTATATAATCTATTTTTCCATTACTTATTATATAAGATTACCCAATATTATATTTCCTTCCCTATGTTATGAATAAAGTATTGGGTATGGTATTAAAAATATGATTATTATGCGAGGAGATATTTGTGAGATTTATCAATGACCATTCATGAAATAATAATACTTTCTTTCTAATCTCAAAATACTGTAAACTATTTTGATCCATATGTGATTGTTAGTGAAGTGTATTGAATGTACATATAAAATGTAAATTTTTTGTATAAAATGAATGTTTATTATATAAATATATCTATCATGATCAAAACATTTTTACTTCAATGATACGTTATTCAAATAGAATGAAGTGGATTCTTCTATAGAAGATCTTGGGAAAAATTTCTGTTATTATAATAACATTTTAGGATAAGATACTATATTGATGATTTTCGTTCAGTATCACTTTTAAAAATATTTTGGTCTATTCTAGTTTTATTATTATCAATATTTTTCAATTATATTCCATGTTCATGTAACTTCTTATTGCAGTCGATTTTTTTATACTCAACTATTGTCATCTTATATTGTTCTATTCTATTCCACTTCTGAATAGTCTCTTCCTGCAATTTTATTAATTATTTAGAAGGATAAGAAATTTATTTAATTATATCATATTTGACATCCTACTAAGAGTAATTTTTATTCATTGAAGAATTATTATGTTTTATCAATACATGAATTTCATATTCATGAATTTTTTTATTCTAATATTCTCACTCACATGACTTTATAATTACTCTTTGATCAAACAAATCATTCATTGTAAATAATATATATTCTTTGTTATATTTTTCAAGATGTATGAGGAATTTGAGTCTTTGTAATTTCTTATCAAAAGTACACTCTATATATTTTTCCTCTTTCCATAGATATCATCAAATTTAAGTATTTCCATGAAAAATACAAGTATTTTAGTGATTACAACATGGTAATCATTTTTTACTTTCCATCCAATTTTGGATTAAAATTCTTCATGATTTTTGTAGACACATCTTCTCCATATTATTTATAGGTTGATCTTCCTTCATAAATATAATAGCTTCAACATATATTATATAGATAATAATTTTTCTCCTTGATTAGATTCATGTAATGATTGTCCCTTCTTCTATAATTAGATTTATATCATATACTTTTCCTACCACTTCTTTTTCATTTTACTTTGTTTTGGTATAACATATCATATATACTTTAGTAGGGCTGGAGGTAAAGTCTTCCACCAAAGCAACATCATAATCAACATCCAAATTATAATTCATATTGTGTATTTAAAACTATTTATGGGAAATTTAAATCATTCATAAGAATACATAAGCAGTAATACAATTTGTATATGATAGATGGATCAAGATGGGACACTGAGCGAAGGGTGAATCAGTGTATCCAACTTTTATCACCTTTTTATATTATATTTATTAAAATCTATTATACTTTATTCTCTTACTAATTTAATATGAATGTTTAAATAAGAGAACTATATAACATCACATTTATATTGAATACAAAATAGAAAAAGGAAATTGACAAAAACTATTTACATGTTCTGACCGTAATGTTAGAGTCTATCCCCTGTTGTTTTTTTATTTTGTCAAATAAAAGGATTTTATTTTGACTATAGATTTATAATGATCCCAATTTTATTCATATGTCACAGAAAATGGTTAGTCTGGTATCATCTAAATATTCATGTAAGGAATACTCAATATTCATAATTCTAATGTATTTTTTTTGTTGGAACCAATAACCCTTTAATGGTGTTTTTTATGGAGGACCACATGTCATTCAATGTTAATAATATTCCCCTGAAAGAAATAAATCATTAGAAAAACACTATATATAAAAACATTAAGAATAATACTGGAATCTAAAGGACATCAACTACTTAGACATTTATCAAATTGTCATATAAACATCACCCTATTCCAAATATATTCATGATGATATATTATTATATGATATAATTCATCAATAAGTATAGCTTCATTTTTCCTTGTTAAGGGTATCAAAAAAATCATCAATAGTAGAAACATTGTTGGAAACTCCCCTTATCCATCATTTTCACTCCTTTATTCTAATAACATTGTTGTATCTACTCATATATACATAGGTAAAAGGATAATCTATCTGAACAATGTTTCTTTTGAACACCATCAAGGTAGTACTGGTATCATACTCTCCATGGTGGTCTAATTTATCCTCAATAAAATTAAAAAAATATAGGTTTAATCCCCTCCGTGTATTTCAACATTACGATAGTTTAATGAGAATAATATAGTAAAATTACTCATTTATTATCATATTTTAGATATTAATATTCAAATTATGTTAATATTATACTGAATAATTGAATTTCCATAATTATTATCTACTCAACACTCTTTAAATTTCCATTCGTTTTTTCTCTTTGCTAAGGAATAAAAATTTAATTTCTATAATTACAATAATTTTCATCCTTCCTAAAATCCAAGACTGAATTTTTAGTCTCTCATATCCTATGTATTTCATTTTATTCTTAATTAAGACTCAAAATCACAAACTAATTCATCATTCCCATTTAAATACATTTCTAAGGAGTTTTTCATATACCTCTAATCTGAAAATATTACAACATCATCTTTCTAATAATCATCTAGTTTATGTTAATCCATTGTGGCATATAAATCATACTTATTTCCTATAAGATAATTTACATACTAGGAATTATATACATAATTATTTTTAGTCCATGTTATCCTATGATATATTATCACACTCAAATTATCTTCATAATAAAATTTCATTATGATCACATGTATCATATTTATATTATGTCATATAATTATCCTTCATGGAATAAATTTATTTTTTACATGGTGATTGACATGTGATGAGCCTCTGTATTTTTTAACACTCCTGGAAATTTATTTATTTAAACTATCCATTCTATCATAATAAACATTTTAATTTTTTAATGTATTTACATTATTCATTTTTATATGTTGAACAATGCTTCATCGCGCATCCTCATATTTAATTCCATTCATTGAATCGCAGTATGTTTTCATGTATAGTTTTTTAATGTATAAAATTTCAATGTGACATGAAACTCATTGTGTTGGACTCCCATCATCGAAGACATCTCCGATTATCATCATGGAATTCGTTATTGATGTGGTATTTATTCTCTAATATTTTTCATATCTAATTATTCAACATAAAACACTCGTCAAAATGTTCATTGTTATTTTTCATGAAATTCAATACATATCATTTCACTTGGTTCATTAGATTATAGCATCAACATCTGTTTTTCATCATTCTTACCTAGCAGCATGGGTTGATTTATACTAAAAATCCTCCCTCAATTTATCCTTCTTAACTATAACTTAATTAAGTTTTTTTTAACCAAATCAGTATAATGTTCAATCTTTATCAAACAGCAGGCATCATTATTTTTTATTCTGTTTTTATTTGAATATTTTATTCTGAAATTATACAGTTTTATTATCCTAATATAACTATCACATATCTCATATAAATATTATTTAGGTGTAAAATAATTTAGATAGTCCACAAATATTGTGTGGTGCCATTATCTAGAATTCTGGACATTTTCATTACTGTTACACATATTAGAATAGCTTTTACATAGCCTTTATGTTCTATGTGTTATCCTTAAGTATGTCTATACATCCTTTACATTGGATGATAAAACCTTTAAAACTCATATTTTTCCTATGTTACATTGATGAAGGTCCTACATATTAGGGTTACCTTTACAAAATGTACCTATGACCATTACATAGTTAGTGTAACTTACATATTATGTATACATATTCGTTATTTTACCTATACATAAAACATGGAATATAATGTTACATTTAAAATGGTGTGTTTCTTCCTCATTACCTATAAATATCTCAATGAACTAATGTTACATAGATAGTGAAAATATCACTTATTTCCTAGACTTTGTGTTACCCTAACATATACTGTTTTATATTAGAGTTACCTATATATAGGTATTTTAAATAGAATTTTACATTTATTAAAGTAATAATTCAACTCCAAATGACTTCAAGATTTTACCAATCACTATTCAGGACGTACAACATCATTATTTTTTAGTACATAGCATTTCGTCACCAATAAACACTTTTATTTTTCTTTAAGATCGGGGAAAAATAATAATAATTAAAATTTTACATTATCTTGAAACTCTCTAAAGGAGTTCTTCAAGCTAGTGGACTCAATTTCACATTCTATTTACCATGTAACAAGGATGAATCTCCATAAACTTTCACCATTAATCCAAAACATATTTACTATCTTTTAACATCATTATTAATAATAAATAAAACTCCACACATTGGAACAACATAAATCCTTCCTAAAAAAATTCAATATTGTCTTTATATATTCATCATGTTATTCATTTTTTAAGATTATGTTATAATTTATTTAATAAATTAGACCATACATGTATCAAGGAAATCTAAAAATATTCTATTCATCATGTACATCAATATTTTGTGGGTGGTTGGGAGTCTAAATGACATCACAAAAAAACTAATAGTTCCTATAACAATTCTAAAAGGATGTGTTTTTAATTTTTTTCTTTATATTACTTTAGTTAATGAAATATTGAATGAAAATACATTTATTTATTTTTATCTTTGAAAAAGATAATAATGTTTTCAATCTATGATAATGGATAATTTTTATTTTTTTAATATTATTGAGCTCTTAGTAGTTTGTGTAAAGATGCATTTACCCATACATTATCATTTTAAATAAATAATGTGTTCCTCAAGGTTGTGAAATTATGAATATAAACCCTTTTTAGAAATACTATTGATGTTTCTTCTTTAATTTCTAATGTATGATTATCTCCATTTTATATGGTCTCTTTGATATAGGTGTTTTACAATGTATATTTTTTATTGAAAACTATTTATAATGATCTTGGGGGGAGGCCAAGAAACTCTTTTAAGGATACATAAATCTGTTTCTTCACAATAAATTACATTGGAAGTTGTATTTTAATTTTTATCAACCATTTAATAATGATAATATTTATCATTATATAATAAATATTGTACATATGAACCAATTGTTAATTGTGATTCGTAATTCAACATGTATTAATATAAAATTATGTGATTGTTTGGGATGTGGAAAAGGATTTACATTTCACTATTATCCATGTGATATATATATATTGTGATCCAATCCATGAACAGTATAAAATTTAATCCCACTAAATAAATTATTATGATATTTATTATAACAATCCTCATATGAATTTTAATTGAGGATGATTTATAGACTTGTGCATAATAGTTTATCAACTATGTTTTTTTTTGGTGATCTATAATTTATATAAAAAATATTATTTATAATCCAATTAATTAAGGTATAATTCAATAAAACAATCAATATTATTTATAGAATATTAACTTAATATTTCACCAATTAATTTTATTCCTTTTTGCATCCACCATTTTTAAAGTAGAAAATTTTATTGAGAAAATGAAAATATAATATAATAAGGTAGGGATACACAACTCATTAATTATGGAATATGTCTTGTGTAACTTAAATTATTAATTCTCTTCATTTTAACATAGGTTTTCTTTGATATCTATCATAATTTCCCTGTTACCTAAAATATTCACGGATTCTAATCATAATAACCACCATATTACATGAAAAATTATTACATCAATTAGAGATTAGAAATATATAATATTTTACAACATAAAATTGATATGATTAGTTTCTTCTAAAATATGGTTTATAGGACATTAAACATACATTAATTCACAGTTTGTATAATAATTTCCCTATAATTAAATCCATGGATATAGAGTTATCATTTCTTTTACAAATTAGATATAAAAATAAATTATTTTTAAAAAACAACTTCACTATTTTAAGATCTACACGGTGCTACAAACACCAATATATCATCTATTACTATGCATGATATCATAAGAAAATTCATAAGAAGAAGTTTTTAATAGAAATCGTAGTAAGGGAATAAACTTGATATTAAATCATAACCTGATGGTAGATATGAATATCAAGATATCATAAAGGGATTGATCATAACAAAGAAAACAAGGAATAAGAAAATGAAAGCACAGGATCATGGAGTCATGGAATATGTGAGAAAAACATAAGACATGAAATTATAAACATAAGTCAAGGTTCATTCCCAACACCATTATCATGATTTTTATAAATACCCATGCTGTATTGGGTTTACTCCACATTCCAATAAAGATGGTGGAATAATTCCCTTAGTTGATTGAGTATAATCAATAATAACTAACATACCATATCATTAGATATAAATATTTAACCCTTGTATTGGAGAGATATTTAATTTTAGAACAACCTATCACCTAATGAAAATCATACATATATATTAAAAATTAATTAATGAAACCATACATAAATTATAAGCATGATAAAACCCAAGATAATGATGTGGGTTTTATAATTATGATATATAACAGACCTGAAGGATAGGTTAAAATGATTCTTAAGATAATAAAGAATTAATTCATTTATAACTATCATAATATAAAAAGGGTATTTGTTCTTGATAATGAATTTATAATATAGATCATTCATGAGTATAATATAGAGAATAAATGTTAAAAAACAACATTTGTGGAGTTTTATAACAAAACAAATGGTTATTTCCGGGAAGTAAATATAATATTACATCTATAAATGTAAAATAAAAAAAGTTGTTTCTCTATAATCTAATTATATTTTTTAGAAGATATTAATAATATAAATAAATTATGGGGTTATTCTTGACATGATATTATAAATATGAAGGTTCCTTGAATTTGGGTTTAATTAAATGTAGGAATATTATAAAGGTAATAAAAAAATTTATTACTCCATAAATTGAAAATATATTGTACCAAGTATATATATTAGGGAAATAAATATTGAAATATTATAATTTCATAAGAATAATTTTTCATAAAAATTGGGTGAAAAAAGAATGATAGTATATGAAACCAACAAGTAACATGGTTGTTATGGAAGATACCTTACCACATGTATGAAAAAACTCTTTAATTTCACATATCATAATAAATAAGTAAATAATGATCATTAAATAAATACCTAATAACCTTATTCATCTATATTTAATTTTCTATTCTCTATTTATAATGTTTTTTAGTTATCATTAATATTTTTCTCACTTACATTGGTTACTCGGGGTTGTTTGTTTAATTTCATCATAACAATTTCACATTGTTGAACATTGCCAAAGGTTATTCAAATTATCATCATAAACTGAGTAATTTTTTTTATTATTTTCTTTATTAACCATTTATGAATATAACTTTAAAATTTAATGGTTCATCACAAAAATATAGAAATTAAGACAGGTTCCATGAAAAGTCCATTTGAGGAGATAAAAGTTACTATAACAATTTAACATATTTATTACATATATATTTTCATATTATATCATTATAGAATAGTAATATGGTAAGAAAATTCATTTTTAAATACTAAATAAATTTTTAAAATCATCCATGTTTGGTAGTCATGTAAAAAATTTCCATTCGTGGAGGTAGATGTCCGCACACAAGTATGTGGTCATTTTCATTTTTCTAAATGATTTTGGAGAAAATAATAAAATAGATACTCCATTAGTGTAATAATATTTATTCATAATGACATATATATTTTTATCATTACTTCAATGAATTATGGTACTTTCAGATAGTATTAGATGAAAATCATAGAAATGTTATCTTTAGAGTATTATAATTTCCTTGGGAGGTCTCCATTGGGTAACTCCTTAGGACTACCTAGTTTTGTGTTTTGGGGTCGATAAGGCAAAAAATGAATTGGGATAGTGTTTAAGATATAATTGTGTATGATTTTGTTTGAGACAAGGCATTGGAATAAGTGTCAAAATAGCTAGTATGGGGTATCCTTTTAAAAGTGATGTGATGGGAACTCTTGTAAAAAACTCATTATTTTTTTATAACATCAATATATTATTCAAGTGAAAAAGAAAAAACAATCGATGATAATGGTATATAGAAATATATAAGTTCAGTAATCCCTCGACCATTAAATGTCAGATATTTTTAAAAATGTTTTAACAATATTCACTATGTTAAATCACATTTACCCTAATTTATCCTTACCGTTCTAACTCCACGTTGACCCATGAAACTAATTTTAGAGTAAAATTTATATTTTAAATATTTACTAATTTTTAAATTATAAATTAAAATATAATAATGATTTTATAAAATAATATTTATAAGATTTAGATAAAATAATTTTAGTGTTGTCATATATAACATATAAAACCCCATTTTTGGAAACAATTGTATACTTTAAGCATATGATTTATTTTTATGACACAATTATCAATTTTATGGATTATATTAAATTATAATGTTTATTAATATTCAATTAATATTTATTTAACAATGAAATACGTTTCAAAAAAAATTCTACCATGTGAAAACTTTATTATAAAAAGTGATTTAAAAATATTTCTCGATAAAACATTACCTTAATTTACTATGATATTACGGAAGGGTTTCACATATAACTGTATTATTTTAAAATACATAATATAAAATTATAAAATATATATTTATTTTAATAAAATTGTTAAACAAAATCAAGGAATTATTTTATAATATTTCATATAAGTGGTTGTGTTAGTAAAATTATTATTTTGCACAATTAACCTAATAAATAATTATTTTCAAAAAATGTAAAAAACATATCCAATGGTTATATTAAAAAAATCCCAAATATATTTTATTACATTAAAATTAATATAAAAAAATTTATTAATATTATTTCTGATTAAAAATATAAAATATGGTATTTTACTGTTTTAACGATAATATTTACAATTTATATTTATTATTCAAAATTAATAAAGGTTTATTTTTTCATAATTTTTATTTATATTGTTATAAACACATTATTAGATTTAATATTTATTTAATTATAAAATACCATGAAATCATGGTACACTAAAATCATGATATTATCAACATATGTGACCAACTGGGAAAATAAATCAAGAAAGTGGTTAACTAATAGGCTACTAAGGTGATGAATGAAAGGAAATAAATTGATATATTAATAAATATGAGAATATGAGTGATCATAATTGTTTTTAACAAAACAAAAACATAGAAATAAAATAAATGATAATATAAGTCATAATAATGAGTCATGTATGGTGGTATATGCATAATAATGACATATCATAAATATACATCAAGGATTATTACTAATAAAACATAATATAGTCGATAAATGATTAATTCCCCTTCCCTAATCATATTTCCTCATGAGATAAAACAATTATCCAATAAAATAAGGGTATGTATATTAAAATACATACATTAGATCAAAATATGTTCAAAATCATGTGTGAAACATAGAAAAGAAACATCACATAACAACATATAAATCAATAATCATAACATAAAACCACACATTGAAAAAGAAATATGATATATAGAAATCATATACACCATGTTATATACTATATAAACAAGAAAAATGTAAAAATTCGGTGAATATACAATAAAAAATCAATTATGTTAATGGTAATTCCATTTTCAGAAAAAAATAATAATAATAAAACCATCAATAAAAGAAAGTGATTCAAATGATGATATAATATGGAATTAATGGAATACTTGGTGAAATATCCTCTCAAAGGTATTATGATATTTAATGGCTACATTAACTGAGTCGAAATTAATAAAAGTGCTTTTAAATACTCAAATAATAAGATTTAGAAAACGATCTAATATGTGCAATTAAATGTATATACAATGTTTATAAAGTAGATATATAAACTGATGGATATATACAGTGAGAGAAATTATTAATGATAAGAGGGGAGATATTTTGCATATAAAATTTTCATATATAAAAAAGGGAAAACAAATAAGGATTATAAATCTCAATTTAAAAATGATAAGGATATATCTATTTGATAAAAACTATGACATACTAAAAGATTATGGAATAAGAGAAGACTTGTTCCCAAATGAATGACAATTTGATGAGAAACCCTATTCATAAGGTCTCGTATTGTTTTATAAAACATAATCATCTTGTATTACAATATTATGTCTAATAAAATAATATTTTATAATAATTTTATTTTTATTTACCTTAATTTTTTTAATTTCTTATCATTATTAATTACTAAATAACATTTCATTAAAGATAACATTATTTATGGCTTGTAGGTTTGAATCATTCCATAGATTATTCAACATTTTTTGTTGATATTTATTATTTATACTTGAGTATTATTATTTATAGAGTCTAAAAAATAATTTAATAATATATGTATATATATTATACTAATTATCAAGAAGGGGTGAGAAATAGGAAAAATCTATTTCTCTTGTTGGTGATAGAACTGGGAATGTAAGGACATGTCAAGGGGGAGATGGATATGATATAAATATGTTATATGTAGTTTATATTGATTTTATAAAATCATAATTACATTCATATTATTATTTAATAATTATTAAATAGACTAAGGATTACATTTATTAAAATATAGAAGAGGAATTAATGAAACTAAATAGAAATTAAAGAGATACATAACATTGATTATTAATTAAACATTTACATTTTAAGTGCCTTTCATCATAGGTTATTGGGGTGTGGTGTGACCAAAACATCCCTATAAGATAGTATGAATTAATAGATGAATTATTTGAATATATATGTCTATTGAATAGTTTTTGGAAGTGTTCTAAAAATAAGGCTAAGAGCATTAATCTATACATTGTTAGGAGGGGTAATTTGATATATAATATTTAATATAAAACAATTGATGACCATGAATTTAAATAGTAATCTTTTATATGGAACAAATATTATTTTACTTTTTTTACAACTATTTCATTCTCACATATGGGTTGATATTTTTTCATGATGATTCCATCATTACATCACGATTGCATCATATTTAATCATTAATTTGATAATTTTAAAATTTTTCATTACAAAATAAAAATCGATCTGAACTCTAAATTGAAATTTTTTTTATATGGTGCCAAATTTAAGAAATATTATAACTTTGAGAAAATCAATTTTTAAAAATTACAATAACAATTTAAAATCATTTTTTATATAAACTAATTCTTATCATCGTGAATATATCATTCTAGGATTTCTGAATTTATATATTAGCTTTATATATAAATTAAAATATTTCCAACTAAAGTATTTAACTAATATATTTTATTCTAGTTTTTATACTATATTGTGGCGTATATTTCATAACCTATTTTAATATTGACAAGAAATATCAAATATTTTTGAAAACTACCTTAATTTCACCCTTGAATAATTTTTATGTGAAGGATTATGAATTTTTAGTTTATTTAATCAAAATATATTTGGAAATTATGTAAATTAAATATATAAAATTTATTTAAAACATTAATATTAAATAATGATATATTATTAAAAAATTAATAACATGAATTCTATAGAATAAAAATTTATTTTTTAGTTTAAATATTAATTTTTGAAATTTTAAAATTCATATAATATTAATTATTCTATTATATTTTTATTTATATAGTTTTAAATAATCTCCACTTCACTATTCTAAATGTTATTCTAGTATTCTAACAAGGATATTTCAAATGGTAATATTTCTTTTCATTTCCCACTTCATACCACTGAAATTCTAAGTATTTCATTTTCATCAATTTCCATCTAACATATCAATATTTATATTCATAATTCCTACCCTATATAAAATAGTTTATATTATTTTCTCTTGAAAATGGTATTTATAGGAAAGCATCACCATTTATATTTTCAAATTCTATTTATGTGGATTACATATGATTTCTTTATTGTTGTATATACCTTCATGATCTATAATGTGTTAATACATCAACAAAAATGATCCACAAAATTGTATTTAATTAGTTATATGATGCATGTGATTTATTTACACTATACCATATAATTTGCCTCTTAAATAAAATATATCAAAGTAAAACACACTCATAACATTAGAGGGAAATGTTTCAGATTAAAAATTCACGGTTATAAAAAATACCAAATATTTTAATTATTTAATGATAATAATTACTATATTCATTTAAGCATAAAATGAATTTAGTTTAACCCTACCATGTTTAATATTATCAAATAAGAATATTTTCGGTAACAAAAGTAAAATATCCATAGAAACACATATTTTAATCTGTTTTTATCATATAACATAAATGACTGAAATCAACATCGTTCAATTATAATGATAAAAATAATTTCATTTCATTTTTTGAAAACAATCTTGTCATGTTCAATATTCATTACAAGACACCTAAACACTTGCCAAAACATTTTCTTTCAAAAACATATTATATTTCTACTGAAATCACCCATAGTATGACATCACATCAAATAAATCAAGAAAATTTCATTATATTGAATTTCTATAATTATCCTATCATGGTCGCACATCATGATAAAATATAACATACTAATAACACAACTAAATGATTTTTTTATTTCAAAAAAACATCGAATTTTAATGACATTAATTTTTATATGTTGTATCGTTATTTAAAACCACTAAAATAAAATCTTTTTTAAAGAATAAAATTTTATAATAACATCTAAATTAAATATTTATATAGAAAAAATTATTATTAAATTTATCATGAATCTAAATAAATAACAATACTCAAGGTATACAACCATATCACCATGTGTCATAATTTAATAAAAATAATTTTACTTACTTAAAAACAAAAACAAAAACTCTTTTAACAATGAATAAAATTTAATATCTTACTATTATATATATCAGATAATTGTATGTTAAGAGTGTTTTTATATAATCACTAACTGAAAATACCCAAATTTAGATAATTTATGTAATTATAACATAAACATAATATTCAAAAAAGGTAATTTTTTGATGATTTAACCATGGTTATTAAGAAAAAATTTTAAATCCTCGATGTGTATGGTTATTATTTCTGTTAGTAGTAAAACTCACACAATAACCATGGTAGTCAGTGTTTTGGTAATATTTTTTACTTTGAATGATGTGAAAACCTAACATTGATTTGGTTTTCACCTTAGTATTATTAAATAATAACTTGAATTCAATCATGTTATCACTTTTTTGGATTGAAATGATGTTAAAAACATATAAAAAGTAAAAAACACATGCAGAGTTTGAATCTTGAAACTCTTTAGGTCAAAATTGAAACATTAAAGCCCTAAAATTATTTATTATCAAAGTAATTCCCTCCATATCCTCCAACTAGATTTATAACTTTTCTATATTTTACCCCCTAATTTTTTTAATTTTTATCTTTTTAGGTTCTTTTTCATTGGTCAGTGAGGCATTTTGAGATCTTATATTTATTCTTTATTTTTCCTTCTGTTGGACTCCACATGTGTTAATCATGTTTTAATGATCACAAATCTGATTAATGTTAATTAATATTGATCTTCAGTGCACATCCTGCTAATGGTCTTCAAACTCATCAATAGGTGCACATCATTTTTTATAATAACAA
Source organism: Viscum album (assembly GCA_963277665.1). Taxonomy (NCBI): domain Eukaryota; kingdom Viridiplantae; phylum Streptophyta; class Magnoliopsida; order Santalales; family Viscaceae; genus Viscum; species Viscum album. The sequence goes on along the minus strand of OY728165.1, from coordinate 901,408,961 downwards.
ATCTTATAGATGTTAATTACTCTCTACAAGTATTATGAATGATCACAATTCTCTCATATATTATCTCTAATGATTAACCTTAACCCATATTCTGCATATCACTGTCTTAGTCCAAATACAGATATTCGTCTAAGTATGGAGACACTGTGAAGGACTCACCATGACCCATACACCGTGAAGGACTCACTGTGAACCAGACACCGTGAAAGACTCACCATGACCTAGACACTGTGAAGGACTCACCGTGTCCCAGACAACGTCACATACTCACTGTGACCCAGACACCGTGAAGGACTCACTGTGACCCAGACACTGTGAAGGACTCAGTGTGACCTAGACACCGTAACAAAATCACCATGACCCAGACACTGTGAAGGACTCACCGTGACCAGACACTGTGACCAGACACCGTGACCACTCACCGTGAGGAGACACCGTGATCAGACACCATGAAGAAGACATCGTTTCCATGATCATTGTGACAACGTTTCTTATGCTTTTGTCAATATTATTTTAAATAATTCTAATAGTAATATTTTTTTTAATGCAATTAATGTTATTTAATGTTAGTTGTTGGTATGTCATGAAACCGTATCTCGTACCTATGAGAAAAAAATCATTCCTACTTCCAGAACTCGTGGAATATAAGAAAGATAGAGATGCAGTACACGTGCAACGAAATAAGAAACAACGAAACAAGAAGAGAAGCGGTGTGCAAGTGTGAAGATACAACACGAAGAACTTACGTACACTCAAGTGCACTGTGTTGAACAAGAAAAAGATTGCAATACCTTCAACAAATTCTCATGAATGAAATCCAACACCAATGAAGAACACATGACAAATTAAGAGATCATTCTCACTCCTGTAGAACACAAGCTGAACTACCACACTCTATTTTTCAACAGAAAAAACAGAGGACTCTGAAGCATTCCTACTGAATCCAACGAGTCCAGAGCTACACTGATAATCACTAGAGGTTTTCTAAACTCTCATCTATCTTATCTAAGTGGTTTATTTATTAACTTTCGAGTAATGTAGTGTACTACGTATATCATTACACACACTGTCTCTTGCACTAAACTGGAGGATATCAAAATCCCCACACAAATTCTCTTAAATTTTATTTACCCACGTCAACTATGGAAGAGGTCCTTCTGTGACCTGGTCTTTGTTTTGTTTCCCACAAAGAATAGTGATAGAGGTCCCTGCGTGGCCTAGACAGTTTAGTAAAAAGGTTGTTAACCCTGATTCAGGGTATGGATCAAATTTATATATATATTTGAGAGTAATAAGTCTCAGCTTTATACTGTACCACTTGTTATATCTGTTGTGCATCTTTTATTTAAGTTTAATGTGTACGACATATATCATATTCATTCCACTTCTAATACTTTAAAATAAAAAATTATTTTGATGATACTTTGATAGTTAAATTAGCAAGTGTTTACAATTAATGTAAATCAGTATATTAGTTTCAAAAGTTAGTTTGATATTGTGGTTAAAAAAACTATGATCTAATCAATCTTTGAGAAGCTAAGTGAACATTTACAATTTCTTTAAATTCACTATAGTTTAAAATATTTTATTAATTGGGGGATTTTAACTAGACAATATTTTAAGAGAAATTTTAATTGGAACTCAATTTACCCCCCTCTTGAGTGTCCACTCCGACCAAAATTTGGTATCAAAGTCTTAGTTTTTTGTTAAATGATTTTTGAAATACTCTGTTTTTCAACAGTGATTTTAGTTGCATATTTAAAGATCTTAAATTTTTGTTAGTTCTAAATTTTTATCTCTTTAAATTATCTTTATAAAATCTAGTTATAGATAATAGACTAGAGGGTGCTGCTACTAACATGCCACCTTTCTTAAATGGTACCAACTATGCTCAGTGGAAACTTAAAATGAAAATTCATTTAGAAAGAATACGTTTTGATATTTGGACTGCCATAGAATTAGAATATAAACTTCCCACTATTGCTAGATCCAATTGGGATGAACCTACAAAGACTTCTTACAATAATAATTGTAAAGCCATGAATTCCATGTACTGTGCTTTAGGAGATGAAGAGTTTAACAGAATTTTTTCTTGTAAAACTGCTTTTGAAATTTGGGATACCATGGGTGTTTCTCATGAACGAACAACCAATGTTAAGGAAATGAGATTAAATACTTATACTATTAAATATGATAATTTTAAAATGAAAACTGATGAACCTATTACTTACATGTATCTCAGGTTTAATAAGATATTCAATACAATGAATTCACTTGGAAAAGCTGCTCCAGCAAAGGAACAAATTATGATAATCTTGAGATGTTTACCAGACCGATGGAGAGGCACATATGTTTCAATCAGAGAGTCATGTGACATTGCTGCTCTACCTTTCAAAGAACTCATTGGTAAGATTATGATGTATGAGGAAGAAATCAAGGTGAATAAATAGGAAGATGATGAACCTAAGAGGAAATCCGTGGCTTTAAAGACTATTTCTTCAAAGATCAAGGACAAAGATAAATCTCAACTACCTACTGACAGTTCATCCAGTAAAAATTCAAACTCTGATAGTGATGCTGAAATGGCTCAGATAGCCAGAAGGTTTAAGAAATTTTATAGGAAGAAGAAAATATTCAGAAAATCAAATTACAAAGGAAAGTGTGAAAATAAGGGACATTGGAAGAAGGATTGAAAAAATACAGAAAAAAGTGATGAAGTTTTCTGTTATGAGTGAAAAAGAAAAGGACATATTAAAGTAGACTGCCCAAAGCTCAAATTCAAGAAGAAATATGATTACAAGGACAGTGAGTACAAAAGGGCTATGAAGGCTACTTGGAACACTTCTGAGGATAGATCCAGTGAATTTGAAGCTTCTGAGACTGAAACTAGAAATAAGGAAAACATGTGCTTCATGGAAAACACATCTGAGGTAATCTGAGATACTCCTTCTTTAAATTCATTCTATTCGAAAGATAATGAAGATTATGATTTTGATTCTGAAAACATGACTAGTGAGGAATTGTTTGAATATTGTAATATTATGGATGAGACATGCAATGAACTTAAAGAAAAATACAAATCATTAAAGAAATAGCATGCTCTCACTACTACTTGTAAAACTGAACTTACTGTTGAAAAAGGGAAAATTGCTCAACTGTTAAAGGAGAACACAGAACTAAAAATATCTAATGAAAAACTCAGAAAGGTTTTAGATAAATTCACAAATGGAAAGGATACACTAACTCAAATTCTAGGAAAGAAAGTTGCACCAAAATACACTACTGAAATAGGCTACAAACCTGGACAAAGACAGTTTACTAAGAATAGATTTATTCCTAAATCTAGACAGAATGATGCTAATTCTAGTTCTAGACATTTATATGCTTCAACTAGTTATATTCATAGTCATGGATCTAATAAGGTTTATCTTTCAATGTCTGTTGATTCTACAAATTTTATGAGACCCATATGACAAATTAGGGTACCAAAAGCATTGATTTCTAACCTGTCTGGACCCAAGATGATCTGGGTACCAAAATCATTTCCTATCTAATGTTGTTTTGTAGGAAACCTACTTAAAGAACTCTTGTAGGAAGAACTGGTACTTGGAAAGTGGATGCTCAAGACATATTTCAAGAGACTTCTCATGCTTTAATAGCTTAGTCATAATTGAAGGAGGTTTTGTCACCTTTGGTGATAAATCTAAATGGAAAATCAACGGCTTAGGCCAGATTGGTAACACTGACTCAGTATAAATTTCTGAAGTCTTATTTGTTGATGGACTTAAATATAATCCGCTAAGTATTTCTTAGTTATGTGATGATGGTTTTAATGTTAAATTTGAAAATGATTCTTTCAATGTTTTTAATTCTAAAAATGCTTTAGTATTTTCTGCCCTGCGGAATGAAAATGTTTATACTATTGATTTAAATTCGTTAGCCATGAAAAATATTACTTGTTTAAATGAATTTAATAACGAGTCTTGGCTTTGGCACAAAATATTAGGACACTGAAATATACACTAACTTAGAAAACATACTAGGAAGAAATTAGTTAGAGACCTACCCAAACTTGAGTCCAAATGACAAAGTTTGTAATCCCTGCCAAAAGGGAAAGCAACACAAAATCTCTTTCAAAGCAAAGAAAGAAGTCTCAACTTCTCAACATCTTGATTTGGATCACATGGATATGTTTGTACCATCTAGAGTTTCTAGATTTAATGGGAAGAACTATGTCTATGTCCTAGTAGATGACTTATCTATATATACTTGGGTATATTTTCCAGATCACAAAAGTGAAGCTTGTTCTTACTTTTTTAAATACTACAAATCTGTAGAAAATCATAGTGGACATATGATTAAAACTCTAAGAAGTGATCATGGTCGTGAGTTTGAGAATCATGAATTTTAATCTTATTGCTCACACAATGGCTATAGTCACAATTTCTCTGCCCATAGGACATCTCAACAAAATGGTGTAGTAGAGAGAAGGAATAGAACCCTGCAAATAATTGCTAGAACCATGCTTAATGAGTATAATATACATATTTATTTTTGGTATGAAGCTGTAAATACAACTTGTTATATTATCAATAGAGTCTTAATCAGACATGTTCTTAAGAGGACCCCTTATGAGTTCTGGAACCATAGGAAACCTAAGGTTTACTACTTCAAATTATTTGGCTGCAAAGTCTTTATTCTTAATACCAATGATAATCTTGACAAGTTTTCATCCACGGGTGATGAAGGAATATTCATAGGTTATTCTATCTCAAGTAAATAGTATAGAGTTTTCAATAAGAGAAAAAAGTGTGTTGAAGAATCTGTTCACATCAAGTTTGATGAAACTGATCCACATGAGCCTAAAATCTCTTTTGAAAATCTTGAAGAATATTTAACTGTTTTGTACCTTAATGATGAATCAAATGAACCTGCTATAAAGACAACCAGTTCGAGAAATTTTCCATAACCTACTTCTGTTGATTCCCAACCTGTTGATGAACCTAAAATTTCTAGTCCTACCTTTACTAGATCAACTAGAATTCTAAATAATCATCCTTTAGATGCTATTGTAGGATGTCTTGATAGAGAGACACAGACTAGTGCTTCTCTTAGAAATCAGGTTGAACATCATGCCTTCTGGTCCCATCCTGAACCTAAAAACATTGATGATGCTATTAATGATGAATTTTTGGTAATTTCTATGCAAGAAGAACTCAATTAGTTTGAAAGAAATAAAGTTTGGAATCTTGTTGAAAGACCTAAGGACACTTTCACAATAGGCACAAAATGCGTGTTTAGAAATAAAGTAGATGAATCCAGAAACATAGTTAGAAATAAATCTAGACTAGTTGCACAAGGCTATATTCAAGAAGAAGGTATTGACTATGAGGAGACTTTTTCTCGAGTACCCAGATTAGAGGCTATTAGGATTTTACATGCTTATGCTGCACATCTAGATTTCAAACTATATCAAATGGATGTCAAGAGTCCATTGTAAAATGGATATACTGCTGATGATGTTTTTGTTGAACAACCACCTGGTTTTTCAAACCCTCATTTTCCAAATCATATTTTGAGACTATCAAAAGCTTTATATGGTTTAAAGAAAGATCCAAGATCTTGGTACGATAGATTAAGTACTTTTCTAATTTTTAAAGGTTTTACAAAAGAAATAATTGATCCTAATCTGTTTATAAAACGAATTTCTAAAGATGTTTTAGTTGTACAAATTTATGTAGATGATATTATTTTTGGATCTTCAAAAACTGCATTATGTACTGATTTTTCTAAAATGATGCAAAATGAATTTGAAATGAGTTTAATGGGTGAAATTAAATTCTTTCATGGTTTTAAAATCATTCAAAATGATGATGGAATTATTTTAACTCAAAGTAAATATACTAGAGATCTTTTAAAACATTTTGGATTGGATAGCACAAAAAGTAGTGACACTCCCATGAGTACCACCTGTAAGATGGATCTTGATGAAAATGGTAAATCTTTTGATCAAACCACTTATAGAGGAATTATTGGTATTCTAATCTACATGACTACTAGTCGTCCTTATATTATGTTTAGTGTGTGTATGTGTGCTCGTTTTCAAACAAACCCTAAAGAGTCACATTTAAATGATGTAAAGAGAATTTTCAAATACCTCAAGCATACTCCCAATTTAGGACTATTCTTTCCCAAAGGAAAATCATTTGAATTAGTTAGTTATTCTGATGCTGACTTTACTGGATGTAAGCTAGATAGAAAAAGCACCTCTGGAACATGTCATCTTTTAGGCAAGTCACTAGTATCATGGTGTAGTAAGAAACTAAATTCTGTTGCATTATCAACTGCAGAAGCTGAATACATATCTTCTGGAAGTTGTTATGCACAAATTTTGTTGATGAAACACACATTACTAGACTATGGATATCAATTCAGACATGTCTCAATAAATTGTTACAACACAAGTGCTATTAATATTTCTAAGAATCCTGTTTCTCATTCTAGGACAAAACATATTGATGTAAGACATCACTTTTTGAGGGATCAATATCAAAAAGTTGATATCACTTTGTAGTTCATTGGTACTGAATATCAACTTTCCGATATATTCACTAAACCATTAAATTCTGAAAGATTAGACTACATCATACATGATCTTGGAATGATTAATCATAAATTAATATCTTACTGATCTTAATGTTCAATAATTTACTGTACTTTACTTTACGGTTTCATACTTACTGTTTCTAAGTTATTGTTTTATGCTCATGGTCTGACAACTCACTGTATCACCGTGACTATATAAAATGATCATTGTCTTATTGTGATGACTATAAACTGTCTCACTGTGATGACTATAAACTGTCTCACCGTGATGACTAGATTTCTGTCTCACCGTGAGAATTATGTTTATTTATATTTTTTTTAACTCGTATCGCGGTAATTTTTATTTCACCACCATTTGATTTCCAGCGTTAGTGTTTTTATGACGTTTGACTTTCCCAAATCATAAAACATAAGGGTTTCATTCGATTCCTTACCCGAATCATCTCTTGAACCTTCTCTTCTCTCTCGCCCGAACCTTCAGTGAATGCCATGGATGTAGTGGCCATCTTCACCCGCATCTGAGAAGTTCCGCTCTAAGGAACAAAAGAGAATGCCGAGGATAGCTCCCGAAGGACCTCTAAATCCAAACCTAGTAAGCCATATCGTTGTACCTAAGAAAGAGGTTTTCCCTGAATGGTTGTTGTCTAGAATATCGTTAGTTTTGAAAGATTTAAAAGAACAAGGATGGCTTGAATGGTTCACTAAAAAGAATAGACCAATTTACCTGAGGTTGGTATCTCAATTCTATCAGTATGAGAAGTTCTCTGTTGAGTATGGAGAGGGCTATTTGGTGACCAGTTGGATCAATGGTCAAAATTGCTCTTTCTCTTCAAGGATATAGGCTGCATGCCTATGAATTCCACATGAAGGAGTGTGTGAAGATTACCAGAGAGACCCTCCTCCAACAACCGACATCTTTGACCTGGAAACTGGTTTGGAAAATCTAACTAAAAATGGAACCAAGCGAAGGGCCATAACTGTTGAACTAGATGGGAAGATAAGACTTCTGTTCAAGTTTGTTCAGAATTTGGTTAGTCCAAGAAAAGGAGATTTTGCTGTGATGAAGTATCAGGATGTGTTCCTGATTCACCTGTTGAAGAATGGCCATAAGATCAATCTGTGTAAGTATGTTATCAACTATATCTGTGATCTGATCAAAGTAACTTCCAAATCCACCTCCCTGTTTTATTCAAGGATGATTTCATCCATGTTAGTTTCAAAAGGGATGGTTTGACTAAATGAAGAAAAATTAGAGGACCTTGATTTCTACCTATCCATGTCTATCATCAGAAGGATGAATATTAGTTGTAATCCCTTGAAAAATCAATGGGTTTAGTATAGTGATGAACTGTATAAAAATTTTAATCCTGTTGACTATCCAAGAAGGCCTAAGAACCTAGCTAATCTTGGTTTGGAACCAAATAATGTGGCTGAGTATTTAGAAGAAGAAGAACAAGAAGAAGTAACAGTTGAAGTTCCACCTAGAGAAGAATCTGTAATACCTCCAATGGAAACAGATATTGTTGAAGAGGAAAGGGTTGTTGTCCCTGTTGTTATCCCTGCGGAAATACCTCAAGGAGAGGAAGTTGTTGTTGAAAAGTAAAGGACTATGGACCCTTCATTTGTTCTTCATGAGGAAGAATCTCATCCCAATGCTGCAAGGAAATTGGTTTTTCCTGGTTCAGAACAACAAGTAACCTTTGAGGCAGATTTTTATGAAGAGACTCTTTCTGTTGAGAAAGAAGTAAGTCTGGATGCTTATCCAGTGGAACAATCGGTTCCTGAGATTATTCCATCTGCTGAAGAAAGAATGGAAATTTCCTTTCAGATGGAAAGGCAAGAGTTTGCTGAAGAGATTGGGGAAGATCTTGTGGATCTTGTCCATTTTTTTGAACCTCAATAATATGAAAGGGAAGCACAAGTTGAGGGGGAGGAAACTCAAAATCATGATATTGTGGAAGCTGGATCTACTGAATCTTCTCAACCTTCTTTCGCTTACACTTTGCACACTCTTTATGAGTTCCCAAGATTTTATGATATGAATGAGTCACATAAAGTGACTGAAAATGGAATTGATCATTCATCTATGTTTCAACTGAAGTCCTTAGCTCTTTCAGAACCAGAACCAGAGCCCCAACCTCAATCTGGATCAGATTCTGAGTCAGAAGATGACTCGGAACCTCAACCAGAATCCCATCCTCTACCTTTACCTGTATCCTTACATGAGCTTCAATCCTTGGTATCCAAAGATGATCTGAACGTTTTTGATGAGACTTTTTAGCTGGATTTGAGAAAATTGTCTCCACTCAACCTCACCCATTGACTCAATTATGTGAAGAAGATGCATCAATTCTCTTGGAAAATATTATCTTGCATATTCAACCAAGGATGATCCAAGAAATTCAAGAAGTCAGAATAGAGAATAGGATGCTGAGTGCTAATGTTACAAATATGAAAAGTATGGTAGCAAGTCTGCAGAATGAGTTATCTTTGAGATTAAGGCCTGCTCTTGTTTCTGCCCCTGCACCTGCTGCTGTTTCTCCTGAGTCTTCTGATTCCCTCTTTTCTAGGGAGATTGTGTCTCATGTTTATCCATAACTACTATCTTTTGATGAAAAGATTTAAAAAATGAACACCAAGATGCTGGAATGCGTGAGAGAGCTTGTGGAAACTCTGAATAAGCTTACAGATGAATACACTGGATGTCTGCAAAAAGTTCTGAAACAGCTCAAAGTTCTAACTGAAGCTGTCAAGGCTTAACCTACTTCTGGTCAGACCTCCACACCATCTTTGGATGATTCTATGCTGAGATCCATAATTAAGGAATAATTTAAGAATGCCTTCAACGTCTTGGATCTATCTTCTTTGTTAGATGTGATTAAGAACAGTGATAGAGCATTGGACTTGGTTAGGATTCATTCAAAGATATCCAATGATGCTCAACAAGAGATCTCCAAGAAAATAGATTTGTATATTTCCCATATTTTCTCTAAAAGTGATATGACAGATCACTTTATATATCTTGTGGAAAATCTGAGAATCCCTCCGGTGACTCAAGCTTTTAAAGCTCAAGTTCTGAAACATTCATAGTTCACCAGATTGTTGGACAGATTTCTGGAGAATAAGGTTGATTTTAAAAAGGCTATGCAGAATGGTGGTGAAATCATTAATGATTTCATCAATCTTTTGAAGTTGTATCTTTATGTGCAGAGTACTTCTATAGTTTCTCCAGCTACATCACCCCTTAGACCTGGACTACCTGCCTTAGCCTCAATTTCCATGATAGTTAGGCAAACCCTTTCTCAGATCTGGCTAGTCATGCTTGACCAACCTAAGCCTAGATATTCTACTGCTCTTACTTTGGCTCCATCTTATTTTGAAGGTATACCCTTACCCTCATTGTCTACCACATCTATTCCTTCTTCTACTTCAGCACCAGCTCCTGCTGCTGATAAAGGAAAGGAAAAAATGGATCCCTAAAGAGTCTAGAGACTACTTTTCTTTTTGATGGGACGTCATTTCCTGTTTATAGATTGTACTTCTAATGTACTTTGTATTCTGGACCCTTTGTTTAACGACAACTTCTAAGTTTCATTTCCTTCTCTCTGCTTTTTGATAATCCCAAAAGGGGGAGAAAAACTACAGGTATCAGTTCTATAATAGTATAAATGGGGGAGAAAAACTAATGGTATTTGTTCTATAATATTTTTTCTATACTAGTATCTTTAATATTACATGTCTTTTATATTCTGCATATATATGATTTGTGATCATCAATAATGGGGAGATTGTTGGACTCCTCATTTGATAATCATGTTTTAATGATCACAAATCTCATTACTGTTAATTAATCTTGATCTTCAGTGCACATCTTTCTAATGCTCTTCAAACACAATAATAGGTGCAAATTATGTTTTTATAATAACAAATCTTTTGGATATTAATTACTCTCTAAAATCTTATGCATGATCACAATTCTCTCATATATTATCTCTAATGATTAACCTTAACCCATATTCTGCATATCACTGTCTTAGTCCAAATACAGATATTCGTCTAAGTATGGAGACACTGTGAAGGACTCACCGTGACCCAGACACCGTGAAAGACTCACCGTGACCCGGACACCGTGAAGTACTCACCGTGACCCAGACACAGTGAAGGACTCACCGTGACCCAGACACCGTGATAGACTCACCGTGACCTAGACACAGTGAAGGACTCACTGTGACCCAGACACTATGAAGGACTCACCGTGACCCAGACACCGTGACAGACTCACTATAACCCACACACCGTGATGGACTCACCGTGACCAGACACCGTGACCACTCACCGTGACGAGACACCGTGATCAGACACCGTGAAGAAGACACCGTTTCCATGATCACTGTGACACCGTTTCTTAAGCATTTGTCAATATTATTTTAAATAATGTTAACAGTTATATTTGTTGTTTTTAATGCAATTAATGTTATTTAAGGTTAGTTGTTGTCATGTCAGGATACCGTATGTCATACCTATGAGAAGGAAATCATTTCTACGGCCAGAACTCGTGGAATATATGAAATATAGAGATGCAGTACACATGCAACGAAATAAGCAACAACGAAACAAGAAAAGAAGTGCTGTGCAAGTGTGAAGATACAACATGAAGAACTTACGTACACTCAAGTGCACTGTGCTGAAGAAGAAGAATATTGGAAGACCTTCAAAGAAATCTTATGAATGCAATCAAACACAATTGATGAACACATGACGAATCAAGAGATCATTCTCACTCTTGTCAAACACAATCTGAACTAAGACACTCTTTTTTTCAACAGAAAAAACAGAGAAGGACTCCGAAGCATTCCTGTTGAATCCAACGAGTCCATTGCTACATTGATAATCACTAGAGCTTTTGTGAACAATCATCTATCTTCTTTACGTGATTTATTTGTTAACTTTCGAGTAGTCTGGTGTACTCTGTATATATTTACACACACTATCTCCTGCACTGAAATGCAGGATATCAAAATCCCCAATCAAATTCTCTTAACGTTTGTTTACCCACGTCAACTGTGGAAGAGGTCCTTCTGTGACATGGTCTTTGTTTTGTTTCCCACAAAGAACAGTGGTAGAGGTCCCTGCGTGTCCTGGACAGTTTTGTAAAACTGTTGTTAACCCTGATCCAGGGTGTGGATCAAATTTATATATATATATGAGAGGACTGAGACTCGTCTTGAGACTGAACCTTTTTTTATATATGTTGTGCATCTTTTATTTAAGTTTAATTAATATGACATATATCATATTTATTCCGATGCTATTACATTAAAATACAATATTATTTTGAAGCTACTTTGATAGTTAAATTAGAAAGTGTTTACACTTATTGTAAATCAGTAGATTAGTTTCAAAAATTAGTTTGATATCATGGTTAAACTAACTGATATCTAATCAATCTTTGAGAAGCTAAGTGAACATTTACAATCTGTATAAATTCAATTTAGTTTATCTTATTTAATAAATCAGGGGATTTTAAGTAGACAATATTTTAACAGAAATTTTAATTGGAACTCAATTCACCCCCCTCTTGAGTGTCCACTCCCACCAACACCTTCATCTTCCACAACCAATGTCAATGACCTTGGTCTATAGCTAATATTTCACTTAATTACATTCAATATAATGCGTTTTATAGGATTTTTATCTCTATTAATCTCTAATATAGTACCTTTATCTGTGTTATTTGGGATTACATTTTAATTTTAATTTTTCAAATATTTAATAAATGAAAACATAGTTTATTCTCTATATTTCATATTTATCTTTAATTTAGAGTCATACTACCACCCTATACCATGTCAAATAATGAATCTATAATCCATATGTATTGTTTAAATTATATCATCATCAACATCAATTATTTTTTATCAGTTAAATATATGATTCATTATTTTCAATTTGTAGTTCATCACTCAATAATTTGGATCTCTATATAACCAATCTTCTCACATAATCTCTAAATTCTATAATATATATTTTATTATTTATTTTCAAATTATTCAAAAAATAAAAAGTAATTATAAATTATATCCATTTATTTATTATATATATAAATATTTCAATGGTACTTTATGTGGATATAATTAATTTTTAGTAATAAATTTTACTTGATTAAAATTATTTCAGGTTTAGAAAATGTAATTATAATTTTATTTGGGTTCTAATTTTAGATATTTTTAATTTCTTTTTTATATTATTTTTGTGGATAAAAACTTTTTATTTAAAAATATCTTTTCAATTATATATTTTTATAATTTCAAAATGTTTTTAAATTATATTAATTTTATGTGAGGATAATTTTTCTTTTATTTATATCCTCACCAGTCATAAATATAACATATATTAAATCTTTTAGTTTTTTATTTTTTTAAAATATTTACTTAAATAACTTAATATGTTTGTATTATATATATATATATTCAATATATAATTTCAACCTCTACACATTAAATTTATGCATGTTTTTATATTTATATGATTACATGTTTAAATTTATCAATTTATTTAAATTATTAAGTGTTTATATGTTTTCAAAAATTCATATATTATATTACAACATTATGTAATTAATGGATCACAATTTGATAAATTAATAATGAACCAGCGACCAACATGAGATATTATTGGTAATTTCAAAAAAATTTCAAAATAAAATATTCTAAACAAATATTTTTATTTTATATCCATTCTTAAAGTGTTTGAATCTGAAAAAATTACAAAATAGTGAAATTAAAAATTATATGATTTGATATGGTTATAATAATACTAATACCTATTTAATATGGTATAGTTAAATAAAAACAAGTCATGATTTAATAATTTAAAAGATATTCATTATGAGATTGAGGGTCATATTGAGGAATTTATTCAATTTGTTAGTGTTGAATCCATTAAAGTATAATAAGTCTTGAATAAATATATATATATATTTTGAATCCATTATTCCAATGTTTTACTAAACTTAGAGTGTTAAAACAAGTACTGGGATTATTTAACTAGAATGAATGGAATTGTTTGAGTGATAAAAACTAACTAAATTGATTCAAAATATAAAAGACCTACTTCAAGAAGGAAGTAGGCTTACAAAAACATTTATGAGGAAAAAATATTTTACCTAAGGGGATTATTATATAAAAAGATACATATTTACCCCTAGTGGACATGCTCTATATAGGAATAAATAAATTTTTTTATCATGAAGTCATAAGTACGAGACATATGTATGAAAAATAATTCCATGATTCATTCTCAATAACATTATCCAAATTTACTAATAAATAAATTTTGTATCCTCCAATAATTCATTTTCTGAATTATCTATTTTGAAATTCATATAATGTAAAGAAGATATGATGGAATACGGATGAGCACAACTCTGATAGAAACAATTGTCACCCTACAAATTCACCACAATCGAAGGGATTTAATAATTGATCTATTAATATTAGAAATGAATTTGGAAATGTCATAATGATATTTTTCATAGATGTAATGAATCCATATCAAATTCTATAAATAAAATATAATTTATTTATTTTTATATTGTTTCTCTATAACATTTCCTCAAAGGTATTTATTAATAGAAAATATTTGAAGATTAGTTTTATGATTTCATTCCCAAAACATCTTGGAAATGATATTTATATTTATTTTTCAACACTAAATTTCATTGGGAGACATGTTTCATAGTATTTAATGGATAAAATTAATATTATTTTCCTTTTCATTATAAAAAAATTATCCAAATAAATGAATTTCTTATATAAGAAAACATATTTTGATAGAGTGTTGAGGGACCGAAATCTGGTCCAATTTTCAAAGTGGGGGCCTCATATAGTAAATTATGTAATGAAAGAAAGACATTGTACATGGAAAATTAGATATTTTTTTTGAATGGATCATCCTTATCAACAAAAAAGGAATTTAATTGTTTAAATCAGAATAATTTTTCCTCTCATCCATTGTTTGCTGAATAATATTATGACCTGCTGTAAAACATTGAGGTCACTTTTAGATATAATGTATATTCTATTCATCAATAAAATACATGAATTAATTGTTCTATTTTATTTGATATATATTATTGAAATTTTATTATGGTAAAAAATAACACTGACATTTTTCATTTTGAGAAAACCCCAATTAAATTACAGATAGTGCCATGGTTAAAAATAAATGGAAAGTTAAAATATGAGTTTTATGTAAGACTATACATAATAACAATTAGAATAATTATTGAATTTTCATCCATTTTAAGAGGAATACAAACTTATTTACCTCTAGCTTGTTACACATTAAGAAAGTGTGAGAATATAAATACATGTCAACTTATTCATGGTATTATTATATCTAGAAGGTTTTGTTAAATTGTGAAAAAAATTGTTATTTAAGGATTTAATTTTAATAGGATTGAAATCTCTGGACTGTTATGTATTGATTCAATAACCACTATGGATTTCATTATGTAAAATAATTTAAATACTCATCAAAATGCTTATCATTTGGTTGTTTTACCATTTTAATTTAAAATTTAGAAATGTCATAAATCAACTATTTTAATATGTGTTTTTAAATATAGCATTAATCGTATTTTTCCAACTAATTTTTTTTTCAACCATCATTTTTTATATAATGGTTTTTCTGGTGGTTCAAATTTTGAATGAGATAATAATATGTGTGCCTATTTATATTTATTGGACGTATTATTTTGAAAGGTGTATAAAACATTTTAATGAATATGTTGAGAATCTATAAGAACAAAAATCCACTATTGTACAAAAATATATATCATAATATGTGACTACGTTAAATATTTATTATTCGTATGATGTTGAGCATATTGGTCCCCCTATGTCTCATCTTTTCACAATTAATAGTGCACTTGAAGGGATCTATGGATTATATGTACTGTTAATACTTTATGATGATTTTTTTTAGGAACATTTATATATTTTAGACAATTTATGTGAAGTTATCCCATATATATTATCATATATTGATTGATTCAAGGGAATATCTCAAAAAATAAATTAAACATGGTTTATGAATTAACATTAAGATACATTTTATTCATGGTTTAAGAATAAATTAAACAATGATTTATCCACATCTAAAATATTGAAATTTTTATTAGATTGAATGAGATCTAATATAATCACATAATCTAGTGTAGATATTTATATATACACATTTTACACAAAAATCAGAATGATAAGTGTATCTTTTATATTTTTGAATCAATGATTTTCACTCAATCCCTTAATTTTTTGAGTTCCACAGATAAAATATCAATTTATTATCGAAATTATATATTTATTTAGTCTATGATTTATTAGTGATATATTATATTTAATTTTTAATTCTAGTTTTTTTGCAACTGGGTTGATAATAGCAGTGGTTTTGGTTTTATAAATAGGGTAAAAAACTGGAGAACCCTTATAGAGGTGGGTTCAGTTTGACAATATATTTGATTATGGGGGGTTTTATATTTAGAAAAATCATTATTACGAGGTCACCATTCTCATTCTTAATTGAAACTCCCAACGGTTCCCTCATCCATAACTACATACATGACTACCTTACAAAGGCATGTGGCTATCTAGGGTTTCAGACCCAATGATGCTTAGGGACTCATAGTGGTGGGGAGGATGGGATTTCATGATTATCACACCCACTGGGGGATAACTATTTCATACTCTGGGAATCTCTTTTATAAATAGGATATGTATTTGAATCTCATTATAATCCTAGTATGAGACCTATTACCCAAACAAAATTATTATATGATAATTCTCTATTTTGTAAAAAATATTTGGTATCTCATTAATGATGAGGAGAAAGGAGAAGTCCATAGTGAATCTGCCTTTTTTATTCATGGTTATTCATCTTCAATCTAGAAATGGATAGAAACTATATATATGTAATCTATCTCTCAATGTAAATATTGAATTTTTTCCACCCATGGAGGTGGATGATATTTCGAAAAGGGGATAGAGCCATTATGAGGCAACCTATGTGTCTTCGTTATGGATGGAACCAAAACCCATGTTGTTAATTAATCCCACAAAATTTAACATCATATAGAAATGACATATATGACTTCTATAAGGCACATATTATTTTTTATCGTGTCCCGGTAAGATATCGTACATGTTTTGGTTATGAAGAGAGCCACAATTATCATAGTTCATTCATGTCATTGGGACTCAACCCAGTGTATAAATTATAGTATGTTCTATCTAAAGAGTTATGTTGTTCTAGGACTTCATCATAGTTTAACACTCTATGATCTCCCCATAATAGAATAAGTTTGCTGGATATGGAATTCGAGATCAACTTTCATTGTGTTGTGATGTAATGGAGGCAAGGGTGTTGTAGACTTGTCTTTTTATATTCCATTTATGGAAACTAGAAAATAGCAATACTGTCCAGTTCTAGCTAAAAAATGTAGTATACTTATTTTCAATAGGTGACACACATATCCTAGATAAGGAAGAAGTCACGCCTTTAGTTTCTGATGAGTATCCCACATATTATAGAGTAGATAAACCATGCACTCATTTTAAAGATCTAAGGAGATATCATAGTTATAAGTGGATACGGTCTAAAATATTGATGAGAAAGAAATATTTAGCTAACTCCCTCCATATATCATTGGTGGTATCCCCTTTATCAGACATACATTCCTCCATTTGGTCAGACCATACAATATTCTCTTAAGGGTAACCTACAAACTAGAGTGGAGTGTTTGTAGATGTTGAGGGGGGAACTATTTGTGGTTTAACATGATGTTTTGAGAATATCTATTTATGAGGGATTTTTGTATTTGAGAAACTCACTATATGAAGGTGACGGGGCTGGGGTTGTATTTCCTTGTCTGTGGGAGATATCACCATGGGAAGGTTGACCATAGTGGATGTCATGATTAGGGTCGATGTGATCCATAAACACAGTACCTAGATGAGTAATATCATGGTAATGATCATATTATGCTTGTATGGAATTGTAAATAGAGCATATGATATTGAGATTGTGTCTTGGATGTCTTCAACTACATTGTCGTATAGTAGAATATGAATATTAATCACATCCTAAGTTATGGTAGGAATATGCCGACCTACCTTTTAGAATTATATAAGGATATGGGTGTACTATGTGAATGTTTCCATAACATGATTATAATCATATAGTTCTACTAGAGTATAATCCCGCTACTGAATAGATTCTAGATTATGTCAATGAGATGTCTCATTGTTTATAGGGACACTATTGTTTTCTAAAGGCATGTTTCACTCTCACTTAGCGATGCTCGATTAGGATGGCATTTTGAGCCCAATTTTGAGCATTCATAATATTCCACCACTATTTTGTGATGGGGTATTAGCCTACCTCAGGGAATTTTCCACTCTCACATGGTAGTCCTTCATTTTAGTAGGAGTATGAGCATGGTCCCAATGTCCATTCCCTAGTGGAATATGTCCCTGGACCTTCAGAATATGTGAAGGGAAATGATCCTCTCCAATATTTTCATGGAATGATGCTGATGTAGTAATTCATTAGAAGAGGTAGGTGCATGGACATGGCTAATGAGATCAATTGTAATATTCTAGATATAACCACTGTTCGGAATATAAGCATGTCCCAAGTATCTAGCCAATCTAACTTGGTAAGACCCATCTAGAATCAATATATTCGCCCAATTATGGGACATTAGAGTATAATTTTAGGCATCTTATAAAATTATATGACCAGCTCAAGATGAATTTTCTTCTCCCACAAGGTTATCCCTAGCTAGAATAGGGATATTACACCAATCATGGGACATTTTAAATTACCAACAAGCATTTTCGACATGATTGTGCCCGTATTGTGAGGAATGTTCTACCATCACCAGGTGAGCCCTAGTTGGATCTGAAATATAATGTGAATCTTATGCCACATCCTTCATTAGAATATGTTGATAATCCTCCTAGATGGGAGAAAGAATGTGTGAATTCTCTAGGGAATCCACTTATTCAAAATTATTGGAGTGTTTAGCTTCACAAGAAATAAGGATAGGAATATACACATATCCTTCTATCTATATTAGTGACGTAATATGCTAGATGTGTTCCTCAAATATTTCTAAAATATAATTTCATTTTATAAAAGTCTGAGTAGGGATATAATCTATTAAATTTTCAAATGCAGATATGTACTAGAATATTTATTCAATTGCAGTAGGGATATGTGCCCAATTCATTCATCCTTATTCCATTTAGATATGCAGATTGTATTCATGCTTGAGGTTAGGGATATGCACCTCCCCCATTCCATTAGTGGGAATATACCGATAATAATTTTACTGAGTTCTCAGGGATAAGATATAGATTACAGGTTTCTATCAGAATATATTGGCAGAAATCGTCAGTAGGGTTCTGGAAATTAGTCATTTTTAGGATATCCATTGCCTTCCTCATTTGATCATCCTTTCTTATTTCCCATGCATGGGCATCATAGGTGGAAGTATGTCGGGTGGTAACTTCAGCAGGCAACCAGTGGGTACTAGTGGGATAGTTTTGGTGATAGTGGTAGAAATATTCCCTCTTTAGTGATTCATTAATCTGATGGGAGATATAATTTTCTTCCTCATACAACTTCATTAGATATTTAATGTGTCATTTTTCGCACTTTATGGATAATCTCCTGAAGTGGATGGTTTTTTTGATAAGGGACACCAGATTTGATGAGTATCATCAATGGTGAAGTGGACTTGTTGTTTTTTTTCTTAGAGACCCCCACAGGAAGCTCATAAGGTCGTAATTATACCAAATTTGTATTAATCAAGAACCATCATCTTTTCCAACTAGAAATGATGATGTTGAGTATGTGAGAATGTTTTGCGATGTGCGTGTGTTGCATGCACATGAGATTTTTCGGAATTATTTTTGGATGTAGAAGACATTTTATTATATCTGAATACTATCGATGAGTGTATTGTATGCAGTTAGGATGTCAATGAGGAACAAGGATACTGATTAATGTAATATTGTAGGGATGATGGTTTCTCAGTCAGATATTCGTGGTTAGTATAACTTTCCTTTTATTTTTGATATGTTATGTCTGATCATTTAGATTTTTCAAAATGAGGATGAACATATTTCATGAGAACCCTAGTTATAGCGGATGAGCTATAAAATCATTTAGGTCTTACTGCTTTGTTTGTGTAGGGTTGAATATAATAGTGGCCTCTAGTATTATGATCTAGACAATTATTTGATAGATTCAATTCTGATTATTCATTTTTTGGTTATAGTTTGAAAATAAAATTTTCTTATGGATAATAACCCAATAATTTTGTTATTATAAATATTCACATCAGTTTAACTAATTCTATTTTCTTATCGTTTTGAAAAAAAATTCCCTATGATATTAAACTAGTCAATTTATAATTATAGAGATTCATATGAGGTTCACCATTACTATTTTCATATAGTGTTGAATCAAAATTTCTTGAAATATAATAACCCAATCCTTATATTATTAGATATTTTCACATTGGGTTCATCATTTATGTTTGGAGGAATAAGAGAAGACAGGTGAACCTACTTTGAGGTGGGTTCGGTTTAACCTAATGGTTGACTGTGGGGGGATTGATCCCTATAAAAATCACTAATAACATGTCTCTATTATCATTTATAATAAAAAATCCCAATTTTTTCCAAATCTATAACTTTGTACGTCTCTATATTTCAATAGAAGGTGGTCACGTGGGATTTCAGACCAAATGAAGCTTTAGGACATTCGTTGGTTGGGAGGATGGGAGGTCAGGCACATCACACCATAAGGGGGAATGGTAGCCCACATTGGAAAGCTATAATATATTTATGATATGTTCATGAATATCAATGTAATCCTGATATGGTACATGTTACCCTATCAAAATAATTATAATTTAATTAACATTGTATAAAAAATGTTGTCTCATTAATGAAAAAGATATATGGGATCTATTTAGTGAATCCATCTATATATATACATTGATATTCATTTATTTCCAATTTATGGATAGCTTCTCTATATGATGAATCTATAAAACTAGGTGCTTCATGATTTTATTCCACAAAAGGAAGTGGTTGATATTCTGAGAAGGGGATTTAGGCATTGTGAGGTGTCCTATAATATATGGTTAGGGAAGGAAACAAAACACACAAATATCATTAAACTCGTGCAGTTTAACATCATACAGAAATGAAAAATATGAGTAAATTGAGGCACTAGGTATTCATGATCATGTCCCGAGGAGACATCCTATATATCCTAGTTATGGAGAGAATGTGGGTCATCATAATTCATTCAATCCCTTATGATTAGACCCATGGATTATTCCCAAATATGAAGTGGTGTTTTTAGCATGCCACTCATCAGAGCTTTCATATAGGGATTTCCTTCTCTATAGTGGATTCATGATTTTAATGAGGTGTTCATTGTGTCTCTCTAGTTCCACATAATCATTGCTCGGTGTGAAAATTTTGGGGTAGAAAATGATAATCCCCATCTAATATGGATGAAATTGTTATGTATTCGCACAACTCTGGGGATGTTTAATATAGATCTCAGTCCTCAAAGAGTCCTCCTATGTATCATTATTATGGACTGAGTAATATTCATCATTGTTCTGTTAGTTTATTGATCCATTGAGTGATGTGGAACAGTGAACATTACATGGGAATGATTATTCCCTAATAGTTGAAATTTCAGAAAGATGTTGAGGATTACATTGAGAGGGATGACCATTTGATTTCGGTCTTAAGACTTATGATGAAATTCAATGAATGTTGGTTATGGATATAATCATAGTGCTTTTAGTTCAATTAATCGAGGATTTCATAGTAATGTTTTTTGTCTAGTATTTAACACTGATGTTTCACTTTTTTATAGATTACACACTGACATTTCCTTTCTTCAAATCATATGCAATAACGTCTCCCATTTTTGGGGTTTACATACTAACATTTCCCATAGTCGAGGCATACTCACTAATGATTTCATTGTTCGGTGATTACACACTGACGAATCCCATGATAATTATAGATGTTTATGATGTAGATTATATTATTATTGTATCACCCTATGTTCACATGAGAAATGATCGGTGTGAGAAAAAATGGATGGATGTATATCAGTCTCATTACTTATAGAAGTGGGAATAATATAGATAAACATTACAATCGAGGGTTAATATAGATCTCAATCCATGGAGAGTCATTCAATGTATCCTAATTATGTTAGCAATTAGAGTCCTTATAGTTCCCTTGATTGAAGATTACGCACTTAAGTTTCCCTTCTTTCATGACATACACACCAATGGTGGAAAAAGTAATCAAATCTTGGGATACACTGTAGATTGGTCCATCATTCTTGTAGGATGTCATAAGACCATGATAATTTGTCTTGAAATCCACCGCATGACATGGATACCTTTTTTAGAGGGTTTCGAATGATCTAGTTGAGTTTCCAAATTGTCATCACAAGAGAAGGATGACATATATGGACGGTGTTGCGACGTTCAATGTGACATATCTTAGAGAGCATCAAATGTCCCAGCTAAAATTTCTATTGGGAATCATGAGACCTAACTAGCATTCCTAGATGGAATCACGAGAGTTGGTTGAAATTAATGGGTGGTACCATGTAATCCAAATTACATGTGATGGTTACATTAAATTTGTCAGGAGAAACATCTAATGAACATCACCAGACATGAATGAGAAACTAAGAGGATTTCACGAGACTTGGGTGGCATGATCAAATGGACCCATATGACCTAGTTTTTCATTCCCAGAGGATTTCACATGACCAAAATAATACACCTAATGAGATTCATGAGATCTAGGAGACATGTCATGGGTCTACTGTGGGACCTGGTTGGTTTACCAAGTGTGTATGAAGGTCATTGTATCTTCCATGCACATATGTTTTTTACTTTTTGTCTTTCTTACATTCCTTGTTATTCTAATTCAATTCATTAGTTCATTTTTAGTTTATTTTATGTCTTGTGTGATCTAGAAGATGTGAGGGATGATATTCATGTGTCATGTCAGAATTCTATAACGTGATATAGGGGTGATCACGTGAAGTGCCTGTGCAAATAGCATGATGAATCAATCTCTCTAATAGTATCTTATCTGATGGAACAATTATTGATCTTCAGATAAGACACATTAAGAAATTCTCTTTAGTGATGTTTCTTCTAAATACAAATAATCCAACCTTTCATATGGCACATTGTGGTCATGTGGTAGTGGTCGTTTTAGACCTCCATTTTTTATTCTGGGGTGGGGGATTTATAGTCCTTTACATCTAGGTTGTTTTCCAATTTACATGATATATCTCGTAAAAATCTAGGATGTAGTCTTTGAAGGGATTCATCATTATACGTCTTCATGAGTCTCTTTTGTGGATAACTCGAAGGGTGTCTCCTGATTTTCAGATTCCTTGAGTCCCTCCCATCAACACCTTCTATATTGGATTATTTCAAATTAATGGGGAAATATTGTTAAATTTGGGTATAATGAAGGACTTTTATTGGTCATATTCACATTTCTAAGATCCTCCAAGAAACAAGGATTCCAAATGATAGGAATTCGTGATATATTCAAATACATATTTATTGGATTTTGTGGGATCATGTTACATGTAGCCTTAGTGTGTCACTTGAGTTCTACGTCTACAAGAGGATTCCACCTACTTCATCATTTTATACAAATTGTTTATTTTAAAAAAATCATGAATCATTCATTAATGCATGAATATTGTCTCAAGAAGTTTCACTTCCACATAAGGATATGTTGTAGGACCACAATGGGTCATGTAGAGACATGAATGAATTTCATGGAAAATTTAATATATTCTTTCGTAGGTTGACAAATGTGGACTGTGACGTTTCTTGGAAATTCTTATGGTTATTCATGTAATGTGGATAATATATCAATGTACTTTTTTGATATTAGACTAACATGTCATCAGAGTCTCACAGTATTCTCTAGATCACCAGGGTCTCATTGTGTGTCTTTTTAACCATGGATGGAACATCCCTCCCCCAACCATTGTTTCCATTTTTTAATTTCTCAAAGGATCAGGGGACTCACAAATTTTTGTGGATGTTGAAGAGGAAAACCATTGTACCCATTGGTAGTCTGTCACATGAGTTTCTATACATCAATAGGCTCCTACATTTTTAATATCTTCGTCCTAATTTAAAAAAATATATGGTTTTTACCTGTTCATTAGCTAATGATCAACGTTGCATGGGGGTGCTTATCTGGCTACTATCGCATAACCATTGGTTGTCTTGGGTTCCTTCACACAAGCATAAGGTATTTTCAAGTGGGGATCCATGGGGTTTTCTATAGGTTATATGTAACACATGGATCCATTACATAAACATATGATGGTCATGCAATCTTATATCACTTGGAGGCTCACACGATGTGCATTTTTTTGACATCTTCTTCATCTATTGCTTTTTTAGTGACGATTATATCCATCTATGTATTTCTTCCTTTGTGAATTTATCAATACTAATTTGGTGGGATTCAAGAGTGTGAAACATATGAATTTGGATTTACCCATTTTTATAACAATGTAATTTTTTGAAAAGAGGAATAATTTTAAATAGATACACATGAAAGAAAAATCCGTTATGGTGGTGAACTATCAAATTCTCATTGGTACCACATTTTTCAACGGAAACAATAATTTTGGTAAAGATAATGTTGATGATGTTGAATAATTAAATGATACTACTACATCTATTACCTGATTGGATGAGGAAAACATTCATTCAATAGCCCAATGGACTTAAATTGTTTTAATTTATTTTTGTGAAATCATCTTTTTTGACTGGGTAGATTGGGAACACTTACATTGAAATGACCTAGGATATTTCTATATATTATCCATATAAAAATATTCTATTATATGCATATTTAATATTAAAACAAACAAACATCATATATGTACGTAAAATAAATGTTTCAAATATGATCAATAAAATCATATCCATTAAATATGATGCTATATTTAAGTGTAACCAGAATATGAAATATGTGTACAGTGAAAATAATGCCTAATTTTAAAATTAAATATATGAAATTAGTATATCTAAACAAAATAAGAAAATCACTTTTTGATTAAATATATATTTTCTAAAAATTGGTGTTTTATTATTATAAACTAATTATATTAGGGTTTGATAATAAGAAAAAATATTGATAATATAAATATAATATTTACAATAAATTAAATAAAAATTTATTGGAAATAATAAGAATGAATACATAAGTTTTAAAGTAAATTTCCCATATGATCAATTTTCCACTACAATTTGGGATTTTATTTAGATATTTGATTATTATATTTTAGAAAAATAAATTTTATATTTTTATATAATTTTATATTTAACATAATGATCTTATAAAAAGATGTTTTTTTTTATTTTTTTTTCAAATAACTAATTTTAAGGTGAATAGTAAAAATGTAAATTTTATTAATGGTGTCAATTTTATGAAATTATTTAATTATATAAATATATTTTAAAATTTTGAAACATTTTTTAAAAAACATTTTTTTTATTATAATATGTAAAAATTTATTTTAAAAATTAATATTTGAATTTATAAACTCACTGTCAACATTTTAAAATTTTATGCTGGGATTCAATGTCAAATGATAGGATTAATTAATTATAACATAATAAAGAGAAATTTTTATTCTCTTTAATTATCAATATAAATATTCATTTAATTTTTATAATTAGTTTAAAATGGTTATAAACAATATAATTTATAATTCTACTATAATCAAAATTCATTTTTCATAAAAATAAACATTTTCAAAAAATTAGGTTTACATGTGCTTGTGTTAAAATTAATTTTCCATACAAATAGGAGTTTTGTTGATAAATTTATTTAATTTTTATAATTACTGAGTTTAAATTATATAATAGGTTTTATTTTATATTTAGGATTTACTGAAAATTACATAGGTAAAAAACTAGTTATTGTGGTGAAAACTGAAATTGTAAAAGTGAGTGACCAAATAGGTAAACGAATAAAATTTTATGAAAATGTTTTGTTTTTTAATTTTAGAGATTTTTATTAAACAAATCTTATATCCATTCCCTTATTTATCCGTATTCAATGAAAGTATCTTGATTATGGCATCGCATTATTGAATAGTTTTAGGTATTTCCAATAATGTAACTCTATTTCAATTATAAAAGGGACATACCTTTCCACATTTCACCTAACACAAGAACCTGAAAATTTCATCAAATTATCTTCTCAAAACACTTCCCTGAACTCCAATCCATATAAGGAGGATCAATTCTTCTCAGAGGAACATCCATTAATGTTGTAATCCACTTCACAAACAAGATAATCCAACAAGAGAGGTATAAGTTCAAAACCTATCCTTCTCTTTTCTATTTCATTTTGTGAATTTCTTATTCGCTAAATTTATTTTTTATATATGATTATGTAAAAATAAGATTCATTTTTTAAATTAAATTTTATTATAATGATGGTACAATCTTTAACCACCCTCACCTTTTTCACTATGAAAAATTAAAACGTGAATCGTGTGTGGTGTGAACTACTACCTTCAAGAAGAAATGTTTTATTATTTTACTATACCACCATATAGTGATGATAATATTACTAAATTTATTATATAATTATGATATTAAGGATAAATTTTATATTATTAAATTACAATCCATATTTTCAATTTTTCTCGTTCTATGGAAAACAGAAGTGTCTTTCTTGTATAAATGTGGAATATTGTTTCCATTGGATGATTTATTTCTATATTTAATTTCATCACCAAATTATACAGATGGAAATGATAATGATTTCGAGGGATAAATATTATTTTTATTATATCTTTAATGTTATGGTAGGAAAACATTAATAACCTATTAATCACATGATTAACAAACAATTACCATCAATTTAATCATTCAAAAGAAGTGCACTAAGTGGAGAATTGTTATTTAAATTTAGGTAATATATTAATATCCATTACTTAAACAACTACAAAATTTTTAAATATAATTTTTCAAACAAATAAACACTAAATTATTTCAACATGTTGCTAGTGCAATTATATTACAATATAAATCACCACATAATTATCGATAAAAATGATATGTTCATGTTTGGGTAGGTTTGAACAACTACTAAAACCAGAAATGTAAATTTATAAAATATTATTATGAAAAAATATTAAAGGTATAATTTGATATAAATATGTAAATGACGTTTTTTCAAATTATACATCAATTTTTAACTCATTATTTTTGAAAACACCCTTTGTAGGATGAAAATCACTTCAAAATTCTCACTATTGATTTAATATTATAAGATTAAGACGAATGTACTCTTGAAAGGAATTATAAACATTATAAAAAATTATCCTTCATCAATTATACTTAAATTAATTAAATAATAATATGGAATATTGTATAAAAAATTAATATTGAAATCTATTAATTGAGACCACTACAATCGGTCCAAAAAATAAATACATAATATCGGATAACAAATTAAATAAAACAATATATTATAAATATAGATAGGGATTAAAAATAATAATTAGGAATAATTTTAGGTATCATTATTATTGTGAATTATAATTAGAAACTAGTTATGTTTTTTTAAATGATGATTGGGTGCATCCGACAAAGTATGAAAATAAGGCAAGAATTTATTTGTATCCAATTTGAATTCCTTGAGACATGATCAACATGTACACTACTTTTCCACTAAAAAGGATTAAATAATATTGTATTATAATTTTCATTATTATAATATTATAATTCAAGATATTTGGTGTTATATTTATTGTTATACCTCTCATGGGGTTTTGATTCAAAATTTAAATATGTTGTAAGGAGTTGTCATGGCATAAGTATTTTCCTTGGGTTAGAATCAGTCTTCATTGACTTTTATATTTAAATATTGATCTACTTGTGTAATTATTATTTTATGTTGTATTTCATCAATATTTTCCTGGGGAAATCTTTTTTTACACAAAACATGTCTTCCTTAATGAAGCTATTTCTTTGTTTTTAATGAATTATTGTTCATAATAATTCATGTTTATTTAAATTGAATTATCATAAATTTTTTGTTTTTTCTTCTCATCAATGTTTTAATTTCCATATAAGAAAATAATTTTTTATCTGTAATGATACTTTTATTCCCCTTAATTATATTTAAAATATGATCATATCTATCTTTTTAAAAATGTAGGGTTTTAATAATGTTATTTCAAAATGTACAAAAGGTTTTTCTATCATTTAAAAATAAATGGTTTTAGAATCCATTTAAAAATTTAATTCGATAAAATTAATTTATTTTTTTGTCCCTGTTATCAAATATTATTTTATAATCAAAAAAATTTCATAGGATTTCATTTATTTTTTAGGAAACGTTATTTATTTTTCTAGTCTACATTATCAATGATACATTTTAAATTTAATTGTTTTCAATGAATTTTAAATTTACATTTGAAAATAATGAAGTCTTTTTCAGGTTTATATTATTAAATATTCATTCAAAAGTAAATATTTTGAAATTATATTCACTTATCTTTTTGAAATCATTACATATTTTGACAAACATTAGGTATTTTAAAGGTCCTTTTATAAGAATTTTTTATAAAATGTCTTCAAAACATCATTCTCGTTCCCTTATCAAAAATGTATGTTTGAACGTAATTTCCAAATTACCTATTATAATAATGTTTGAAGTGGTTTTGTATAACACATATCACTTAACATTAATTTTTCATCCATGTTTTATCTCTCATGGGGGATGTTTTGATAATCCTCAATATATTATTATGTTATCAATATTTTTGATTAATGATATTTGTATGTCCTATGTTTTCATGAGTTCATTTTATGTGATATGTTTACGAAACCCAGTATTATTAATTAATTTTTTTAATATATGATAATTTTTTAATTTATGTTGCCCACATATATATGGATGATTAAAGGTGGGGACTTATATGACCCTCTACTTCATTTGATTACGTTTTTATCTAATAATATATTCAGGTGTTGGAATAATCTGTTTTTTTACCTTGGAATATGTATTATGGAATTTTTCAAGTTTTCAGTCTTGTTCGTAATGTTTTATTTAACAAATGTTTAGGCACAACGGGTTTTCTCACATACATTTTCCTATGATTATTGTTGTTCCAAAATTCGATCTTTTTCATGATCATATAATAAATTTTAATCATGAACATCATTTCCATAAACGTATATTTTTTCATTATTATAACAAATTTTTATAGAATGATACACTTTTATATCATTCTCACATGATTTATGATTATTTACAATTTTTTTCATGGAATGTCTTCTTTGCTTATTTGAAGATATTTTTTTGATATTATAATAAAATATATTTTTTTATGATTAATATACATGGTATTATGATCATTAATTAAGATAATTATTTCCTCCCCATATTATCCTTCATCTTAATGGTATAATATTTAATTATAATTCTTTTCCATTAATGAGTTTTTGAGTTCGACACTTTTTTTCCATTCCCCAGGTTATGAAGATGATATAATAATGTGATCTTTATATGAGAGGCTGTAGAGGAGAATAGTTATTAAAAAATGTTTAGAAGTCTTATAAAATAAAATATTCCCATTCCTAATCTCCATGACACTAAACCTATTTGTCTTTGGTTTATACAAAAATTTTAGAGTTTTAATATGTTAATCAAGGGATTAATATATTATTTATTTCATGTCGAGAATGGGTCTCTATATTTGGTATCAATGTAGTGTTTAGTTATTTTGGATAAAATATTAGTTATTTTAGAGATTAGTTTACTTATAATATACATTATTTTAGTTATTTTTTGATATTATATTATCTACCTTTGGTGTTATGGTTATAGGACATTAGTAAAAACCGAAGGAATTACCCTATGTATTATATTATATACAAAGATATTATTTAAGTCTTATGTTTCTGGTTTTTCTATTAATGTATCCTTCTATTTATACAATAAGTAGACACATGATATTAAATAGTTGTACCTAGGTGTAATAACCTTGATAAAGGATGATTGGGTATTAAACCTATATTGATATAGTGCATGAAAAAGTGGCCGAACTACACACCTATTTTGAAACTATCATTGAATATTCTTTGGATGATAATGTTATCTTTATGAACCGCAATGATATATTTATTTCCTAGTTACATTGTGGGATTATATTTATGATTATATGATGACCCAAATTAATTTATCTTAGGATAAACTATGATTGAAATTTGTTAAAATAACAGAAATAAAGGCCTATGAGGTAATGTAAATGAAAATAAATTTTTAAACATTAATTTATTTTATAATTTTGATAATTCCCTTACATTGTTAATTTTTTATCACTCATGTCAAACCATTTTTGTTTTAGTTATTTCTTTAATTAAAAATTATTATTTTTGTGATAGAAAATGAAAAGATTACCCCAATTCACTTCCCATTAGAATGAGAGCTAGAATGATAAATATTGTGAATATTCTGAACCATCTATTATGAAATATAATCATAAATGTAAAAATATTCTAAGTCTAAAACATAATAAAGGAGATAAATATAGATTATAAGGAATAATAAAGTTTCAATGATAAGGAATTAAATAATTTTCTATTCCCTATATGTTAAAAATGTCAAACACAAAACTAAGGGTGTTGCCTCAAGGTGACTCGAATATGATATACTTATGGAAGAGGGGATCATCAAGAATCAACCTATAAAAAAATGAAGATTTTGGTCAACACAATTTAAATAAATATAGTTATTTTTAATGTACCATTAATAATTAAATATCTTTTTTTGTTGAACATAAATATTATCCTTGTCATTTTCCTAATCCATGGATTAACCAAGATGAAAAGAACCACCTACCTCAAAGTCCAAGAGTACAATGGAATACCTATAATAGAAATAAACTCTAACTGAATCCTGATATTTAATGTACTTGAAACCTGTAATCTAGATATGTGGATGCCTTTTTTGAATTTAATTCTATAAACACTATTATATCTAATATGTTTTCAAATAAATTTA
The DNA here is from genome assembly GCA_963277665.1 of Viscum album. NCBI lineage: Eukaryota > Viridiplantae > Streptophyta > Magnoliopsida > Santalales > Viscaceae > Viscum > Viscum album. The sequence goes on along the minus strand of OY728165.1, from coordinate 901,378,158 downwards.
AATAATGACCAAGATTATAATATGGTCAATGAAAAATATTACTTATAGGATTTTTTAATCATATTTTTTAATTTAATGGAATGTGAATATTATCATTTTCCGTATAGATCAACGTAAATATAATTTTAAAAATTATTTAAATTTCTCACATAGAGTATATATTAATGTAAAAAATTGCGAATTCACATCAGTTTATAACAAAAATAAAAATCCATTTCACTTATACAAAGGATCCCACTCCCTAAATTTCCCATCACACATGAAATCATAATGTTCATACCAAAATCTACCCAAAATTCTTATAAAAATTCATATCCATATTATGTAGGTTTTTGTCATCCAAAAAATCTATCCTTCGATGGTTCAATCGGCCTAAAAATAAAATGATCCAAGAAAATAGGAATAAGTTCCTAACCATACCATCCTTTTTCTACTTCATTATGTTCATTCCATACTCTATAAATTTATTTTTACCATCTTATAATGAATGAATCTGTATCATTATTAAATATTTATATTATTATAATTATAGTATATTCCCTATCCATCATCCCTATTTTGAAAAATGTATACTAGAATATGAATATTGTGTTGTGTGGACATTCACCACCACGATGCAACTTTTTTTCATTTTCATTAACCACCTTACATGTTTTTAATAATATGGAATTGATTATATAACTATTATACTACTGATATATTTTAGATTCTAAAATGATAGACCAAATTTCTCAATTTCTATATTTTATGGAAAATGAAATTTTCAATAATGTGTATGTGTGGACCACCACAACAAAGAGTTGATTTATTTCTATTTTTTATTTACTCAACACATTAATTTTATTTTCATGAGAATAGTTTTAGAATATAAATATGTTTTTTATTATATCATTGTGGTTTTGGTATAAGAAATTGAAGAACATATTAATAATATTTTTAATAAATGATTATCGTAAATTCAAACATTTAAATTAATTATACTAAGATGAAAATTATAAATTTAATTTATATCAAATTTTCCTATTTATTAAAAAATATAATACTTAATTTATAATTATAATATATTATACTAAAAAAATAAATTATATCATGTTGGTTCTGATGAAATTATAATACGACTAAATCACCTCATAATCATCGATAATAACGGTATTTTCTTATTTAGGGTTAATCAGCCACCTACTGAAACAGTGATATGAAATTAAAACATAAATGATTATGAATTATTAATATATAATATTATATAATATAAATATGAAATAAATTTGTTTTTCGAAAAAATTCACCAATATTATCTAAATATATATGAAAACACCAATCCTAGGTTGAAAAATTATTTATTAAAATTGAAAAAACAATGAATACCAACACGACTCATATGAAACTACTAATAACAGTCAAAACTATAAATAGCCTAGTTGGTATAATAGGTAATACTATCTAATATAAATAGATATAATGATTAAAAAAACTTATGTGTATTTTGGGATAAGAATATGGTTTTTAAATATTATATTAATAAATATATGTTTTTTAACATGATGTTAGAGTGCATTCGAGTATGCATGGGCACAAATTAAGGGTTTCATTTTCTCAAATTTGAGTCCATTCAGACATGATTATGTTGTATAGAATGTCTCCATTCCAATGGTGTAAATAATTCCATATTTTCATTTTTCATTATAATCCTCTTATATTTCATAATATTAAATTTTCAATTTAAATATTTACCACTCATCATGTTTTTATTCAAAATATGCAAAGTCTTTAAGGGGTTGTCATGGCTCAAATATTTTCCTTGGATCATAATCACTATTCTTAGACAATTATCTTCAAAGATTGATATTTTTAACCTATATTATTGTTATATTATATTTAATCTTTATTATCAATGGTAAATAATGGTTCACACTAATGTTTTCTTCCTTGAGGAATCAATTGTTTCTTTAAAATGCATTTTTGTGGATAATGATTCTCATTCCTTTAATTGAATTTTTATTCCATCTCCTTGTTTTAACATATCACCAATGATAACCTTTACCTAGAGGATAATGAAAATGTTTTTTATATAGAATTATGTTTTTATTTCCATTTTTCAATTTTAAAACAAATATGTTTCCATGTTTTTTCTGATTGGGTTTTTAATATTAAAATATCTAATTGTTCAAATGGTTTTTAAATCCATATAAAATTAATGATTTTATCATCAATTCCACATTTTATTTTGAAAAAAATATATTTATTTTTCATGTCTCTATTATTTAATATTATATTTGATGTAATGCTTTTTCATTTTACTTTCGCTTAATTTTTAAGAATGTATTAAATATTTTTTATGATTTAATTATTAGAGATTATATTTAAAGGAAAATGTTTAATATTATTCTCCCATATTTCTTTGGAAAATTTAAATATTTTTCATGTTTCCATTATTAAAAATTCCATTCATGAATTAATATTTTTAATATTATTTAGGCTTTATTTTTGGAAAACATTATGTTTTTTTATGTTTCTATTATTGAAAATTATTTTTTACATGTAAAAATTTCCAAAGTGACCATCACACCTCATTTTTCATAAATGTATTCCTTTTCACAAAACACATATTTGGAACTTTTAATAATATGGATTAGAAAATATATACTCTTTCCATTCTCAGAAATAAATTAAATAAATTTACGCATTATATTTTTTTAACAATTATTATAATGGTTTTATGAAAAATTCATTTTTTTCACCTAATTTTTTCCTTTATGTTGTATCCCCATAGATTAAATTTTATAAATAACTGAAAAATGTTATTAAATTAAAAATCCTTTTCACAAATGAGGTTTTTATATAGTAAGATTTTTTTTCTTTCATGTAATGTGACAAGTTTAAGAAATAAATTATTTTTTTCCAAGGTTTTTTAAGTTACGAAGATGATTGAATTTAAGTGGAACACATATGTATGGGTAATTATTTGTGGAGTACTTTATCACCCTCCAATGTTTAGGTTGAATTTATTTCTGATGAAATATTAATTAATAGAGATAATGTGTATGTTTAAATAGTTGTAGGCCTGATGGGGTTGATCTAATTTTCTGGTGTGGACATATTGAGTTTGTTGACATAGGCATGAGGAAAATTGGTTTTGTCGCACAGTATTTCATTTACGTATGGTTTTTAAAATCATAGAATATTTTTTCAAGTTATTATATTTTTTCATGTTGAAAATCATTTCCTTGAAATTCCATGTTTCCATGATTATGACTTATTTTTATATTATTTTTCAATTTAATATAGTGTTAAAATATATTATGATTATTTATATTTTTAAGGGGTCATTTAATTTTTTTAGGCAACCTAAATGATATTTTTATCATCTTATTATTATATATTAAATTTTATAATTACCAAGAATGGTTTTATGATATTTAATTATGATATTTATGTCTTCTTTGTATTCTTTATCATGTTTTTGATCTTGTTATTTATGATATATCTTTTCCATTACTATGTTTTTGACCTCTCACCATTCTTAAATTTTTATTCCCCAATTTATGAAGATGATTATATCATGTGAGATTTTTAGGAAAGGGTATAGCGGAGAAAAACTATGGATAAATTTGTGAATGTTCTATAAAATAAGTTTTTTATCGAGATATTATATTAGACACTAATCATTTAGGTATTTAGGTTATACAAATATTTTTTAGATATATTTTTCAAATAAAATCATTATTATTTAATGTAAGTCATGGTGAGAATGGGACTACAAATTCTTGTCTGAAAATCCAAGTAGGATGTGGACATACAAATCTTATCGGTTCAGTTGTATAGAGGCCTAGAACATGACTCAATGGATAAAATCACATGACCCAATACTAAAACAATACCTTCCCTATATCCAGAATTTTTTACTATAACATATATTCTTAAAAAAAATCATTATTATCCATTGGTCCAACCCCTACATGGGGTGATGAACTAGTGTATTAAAGCAACTCTATGAAATAATCTCTATGTGTAATTATCATCAGGTTTACATTTATATAGTCTAAAATTTACTTTCCATGTACTACTATTGCATGAATTCCATGGATCAGATCAACGGATTATGGGCCCTATGTATCAAAATCCTATGTTGTACCAAAGGTCTATGTGCTGAAGACCAATTCATTTGTATGAGATTCCATTTTTTGATTAATATTATAGTTTTTATTATACCGTATTGTATTACCTATACTACTATAGTGTTACGGTCCCTACTATGGTACATGTGGTAATTTTCTCCCACCGATATTTGAACTATATTCTAGTGTTGGATTATAAAGAATACATTCCACATAGTTCATACCCAACTACCTTATTTGATGATAATAAGAACTCTGATGTAGATAAAATCCATGAAACCAGAGATGACACTGTATAAAGGATATAGAAGATCACACCATTAATATCCTAATTAATTATGTAAAAAATATGTTTTTTTTGTGAACCTTATTCAGGTAAAAATATTAATTTATAACATTGATATTTAAATATATAATTTTCTTTTATTCATTCCATTTTTGGAAAATTTTTATAATCATTATATTAAAATATCTATTTTTTTTAAAGAAATCTATTATTGTTTTTTGTGACAATTTTCTTTATATTATTTGTCTTCAGGTATACCATTTTATTCAGAAAAATATTAATATTTTTTCCTATTATGAAAAATAACATTTTTACTTTCAAAATATATTTATTTCAATTCAAACAAAAGTTTAAAAGCATACACATTTATGAACATTAATAAATTTTATCATTTTTCATATTAATTATTACATGCATTAGTTATAGTTATACTTTTTATGTTGAAAAATGAAAAAATCAATGTTTTACTATAAATTATTGAAATTACATTTTTTATTTATAACAATTACTTTAGTTTAGTCTTATAAATTCATATTAATATAATTTGAAGTACTGTAAATCTTAAAAAATATTATACCCCGAGATAAGGGATTCAATGTATGTATATTTATTTATATAAATATGTCTATAATAATAATATTTTTTATAGGTATGAGGATTCTCTCACATTTGAGGAAAACATAACACCATATTCTACATGGTTTAAAGGTAACCCTTACATGTCTGGAAAGCCTAATGGGTCGGAGGCCCATAACACATTTTGACGGCCTCAAGGACTTGTGTATTGAAGACCCACTTTGAAAATCCACAATTCAGATCATGATACTAGTCTTATTACTATGATCCCACATACCTATACATGTATCATTACAATGACTTGCATTTGGAACCTTCTCAGAGCACCCCTCACTGAACCCACATCTAGTTAGAGGGCCAGATAATGGGTGTCAACAATCTCATTATGCAATCTAGATAAAATATATTAAGAATAGGTTTATATACATATCAAAAAACATATGGAGATATGTTAAGAAAATTTTGACATCATATTATTATTTAGGAGTATATATAATCATTATCCTTTATGGGTTTGTAGATATAGATACATTAGAGAATATTGTTTCTAGTCAATATGAGCAATCCTATATAGTATGTAATTATTTTCAAAATAAACTTATTAAATTAATTTTAATTACATTATAACCAATTAATTATTCCTTAAGAAATATGTCTCCAAGAGATGTCACGATGAGAAATAATACCATAATTTAAACACTCTTACATTGTCAAGTTGAGGGTATCCTTTGTGAAAGGGACAAATGGTTACCCAAAAATTTATTGAATTAAGATAAATGTAATGTAGAATCTCTGAATAGAAACAATACAACCATACATGTCCTCTGACTCATCATTAAAACCGGAAAGGGTCTAGGATAAATAGGGTTTGATTACTAAGAGTACAATAAAAGAAGTATTTGGTAAAATCCTAACTAATTAATTAGTATTTTTCTTCAACATTACTATTTTTAAAATTCATCCCAAAAATATACAATTTTAAAATTTTATTTCAATATTCATTTCAAAATTAAGTATCATAGGTTATTTTCTTACACATGGGTATGATGGATATTCATACAACTACTTTATAAAGGCCGGAACATTTGGTTTTCATTAGAAAATATGAGGGTATTGGTAATGGAAAACTGTTTGTTCACCCTAGTGCATATAAATAGAAGGTATAACACAAGGGAAAAATAGCATCCCATAATGTTGGGCTATGAAAATTTAATGAGTTCATATATGATATCATTAAATAATCATTATAGGTTATCTTTTGTAAAAATATTGATAGACATAGCATGTACAACGTACCTATCCCAATTCCCTACCTCTGCATGTAGACCAAACATTATACAATGAGTTCCTTGTTGTTAATCCCCATGTACATATTATAGCATGTAGGATTATACATAAACTAGAAAATTTTATGTATCATCATCTAATAAAATATTTTTAGCTAAAAGTTGTGATTAATTATATTATCGATCAAACTCTTCTATTTCTATTGTTTAATGTGGAGGTGACAACTATTTGATAGAGTATGGGTAATTTGTTAACATTGGATAGATTGTTTTTTTCAAAACATGACATATGAGGTATTCATTTTTTTGAATTTGTTAATTTGTATTAAATTTAAATTACTTAAAATTTTTCTTACACATACCTTATATAATAGTATATAAAATCCTAGAAATCAGTGCAAATGAATCTAAAACAAAAAAAGTCCTCATTTTTAGATAATCCTCAAGATATGGATGGAATAACAAATAAAAAAAATATTTTTTAATATTATATACTTACTATAATTTTTGTGTTACTTATGATACGTTTTGTATGGATTATACATTAAATTTATTTGATAACTACATCATTGAAGATGTAAAGAAAAAGGATCTGATTGTACTCATGATCTAGTTGTTTTATATGTATATAAATATCAATTAAAATTATTATTTATTTATGTAATCATATGTAATTTTTAATGAATTTTTTACTTTTATAATCATTTATCTCTATAATAGTTTCAATATTAGTTATGTAACTTATTTTAATGTTTTTTTCATCCAGAAAACATTTAAACAGTTGTTCTATACTTGAATAAAACATAACAAAATTCAATATATATATAAAACATTAATAAACACATAAATTGTGTGTTTGATTATTTCATTACTTGATAGGTAAGAACATATGTATAAACATGAACCTCTATTCATTATACTATTAATCATATTTTAATTTTTATATTTTTGTGTACATAGGATGTTATGCATATTTTTCCCACAAGAATGTATGATATATTTTTTGTGATTTTATTGGGTGATGTTAGATGACTTTTTATAATATTTTTGTAGGAGTATGACATATTATTTTCATCTATTTTTTTAATATGATTATTCTTGTTTTACAATTTTTTTGAAAAAATTTATTTTCCATTAAAATGGGTCACATATTATGTTCAATTGGGCTCACTTTTGAATAATGGACACAAAAAATTCAATATTTAAATTTTTCTATTGACAAACTTTATATAAGTTAATAATTTTTCCTTACATATATAATGATTATATTTTAAAAATACTTTTTTCATATTCCTTGTGTATTTGTTACATAAGAAATGATGTAGTTATTATGTTTTATGATTCATTTATGAGATAATCATGGAAAAAAAGAGAAAAATTTCAAATGGTTAGTTTCTATATAAAAATTGTATTTTAATCAAATATGATGAATTTTTAAATTCACAAAACATTTTGATAGTATAAATATTTAATGATGTCTCACTACATGTTCCACGAAACATGAACTACCATCAAATTTTATTTGGAGAATATTGTTTATGTCTAACTAATTTATAATTAATGTTACATTTTTCATTATATTATTTGTAAAATATATATCAAAATTATTTATTGAGTTTTTATGATGTTGTTTGTGTTTCATTTTTTATCGATTCTATTGATTTATTGTTATGGAAGTCTGGTATATTGTATTTTTTGATGAATTTTGAAATAAATTTTTAACTTCCAATTGTTTTATAAAATTTATATTGAATGTTAATTTTTGAATCAATTTTATGGGTAATCAATGAAGTAATATTCCCTAAATGTTGGTTTTATTAAAATATATATTTCATAAAATCAATATTTAATTTTAGTGGAGCTTTCAGTATCATCAATTCACAAAATTGATGTTAGAGGCTTCCTTTAATGTCATTTTTATTCATAACAATTTATAAAATCAGATTGTATGGATTTTTGTGTCATTTTTTTAAAACATCTAAATTGAAATCTTTCTGATGGTTAATTTTTGAAATATCGTTCAATATATATTTGATAAACACTGATGTGAAGAAAATTAAGCTTTTTACATTTTTTACACGATCATCACTTTTTTAGTGATGTTAATATTTTAAAAAATAAATGTTAAAAGATTGTTTTCCATTAACTGCATATAAATCATCTTTTTATTTTATGAGTTAAAATGGGAACATATAAAATAAATCTAATATTTTTCTAGTTAATAAAATAACCATTAATAATGAATTTTGAAATAATTAAATATTTATTAGTAATTTTTAACTAACATAGAGGCATATTACCTGTATCAATTAATCACTATATAACTACCACATAAACGAACTTAAAAATATATACATATATTATCCACAGTACTTATATATATCTATGATGTATAAGACCCAAAAAAACTCCTTACATCTATGTGTGAGGTTTAAAATTAGATAAATAAAAATCCAAATAAATGGGAACCAATGATGACCAGTTATAACCGTCATAGATATCCATTAAAACATGAGTTTTGGTATAAATATAATGATTTGGAATATTTATATGTCACTTATTATGTCTTATGGAATCCATATCTTAAACTATATATAGTCTAAATGATCCTAAAATTTGGTTTGATAAAAAAAATTTTACATCCCACAGAGAGGTTTGTCACACAAGTCATTACTTATAGAATCACAATTCCATAGGCATAGGATTCATGTTAATAGTGAGAGCCTAAATTATATATTGGAAGTACTATTATTTGAAGTAATAAATTCTAAATGTAATAAATAAAACAAATAAAAATTGATTAATATAATTTTCATGTGGAACTCCTCTAACGTCTCCGATTGTTACCCTTCAGAAACTCATTATATTGGTTTTTTAAATAAATAGAATAATTTTCATGTATCATACAATAAATAAAATAATTCATGTTGTACATAAAAATAATAAATTAAACAAAAAATAATATGCATGCATTGAAGATCCTTCAAACATCCTTGAAAATTTCTTGTCCTTAAAGCAAACTTATTTATAAAACCCCACAATATCATGAAGATCCTATATTTGGAAAACACATCAATACTAGAGTTATATTCATGAGAGACACTTGTGAATATAAGTATATATTTATGGTTTGAGTTTGAATAGTTTTTATTATACACCAAGAACCAAAAAAACTTTTTTTATGTCACAAGTACATATATGATCATGTTATAACACTCCATGCATTATTTTCCAATACCCTTTATAAGAAATCAATATAACATAGAAATAATACAACACATAAAACCTATAATAAATAAAATTATTCATGATATTTATTAGCATATTTGTCCCCCACAATTCCTAACTAGTATTTAGTTTGACCAATATTGGTTGATCAGGTAAAGTGTAGTAATTTCACTACATGAAAACAAATTTTACATTGGCCTTTAGAGTATAAAAAATATTAGATAACCTAATCTTACCTAAAGGATGAAAGGGATGATGATAGTTTTTGGTTAACATCCTATAATCGATATTAAAAAGGGTATAATGTAAATTACAAAACCTCTTAATTGCAAAATGGACCAAATTGATAATAATGGATTATTATAAATTCATTTCATCAAATTTCTAAGATGTATAATAAATGATCATTCTGAAATACTCTCACTGAATGTAAAAGAGTTATAATGCATATTAGATAAAATCATTCTTTTTAAATGACTTGTAATAAATTTCTAATTAGATAAACACCTCCAAAAAAATTCCATGTGGATTGATGATATTTTCACTAAAAATAACATTATACTATTCTCAATAATTAAAAATTTATCTTGTATATTTAGCTGATAAATGATAAACTATATTAACGTCACATGAATGTAACACATGGTAAAAAAAGGAAAAATAATATTATATAACAAGGTAAGTGATAACAATTAATTATTTATATTTACTATGCATGTCGAATTAGAAATTTCATAAATTTATATTTTATTTTCTGTTAATTTTCCATTATCATATAATTTTAAAATAATAAAAAGTCTTTGTAATATAAAAATTGATAATACATAATAAAAAATATATTTATTAATATCTTATACAACCAAAAAAAATATATTAATAACTAATTTACAAACAATACCATATTTCCAGAATTTTTATAATGATAGAGTGTTTTCCCCAATGTAGACCATCATATCTGATGATATAATAGTAACATCATATGGTGTGGTATAATTTCGATTATGTGATCATAATTAGACACCTAAAATTCCAATTAAATTGTTATTTCCCCAAAAATCACTCTTTTAATTCTTAAAACCGAGTCCATTCAAGATGAATGTGTTGGAATATATGTTGATAAAAATATGAAATTATTAATGTGTGATAAAATTTTATTATGATTGATTTTAATCAGATCTAAATGGTGTTATAAGTGGATAGAAAGGGCTATAATAAGTATATATTGGGTTTAGTTATGTTTGATGAAGTTTTTTTGGGAATATATGAAGAGGACAGATTGGACTGAATTACTTTTATATATTATGGTATGTAGAATGGAATGATATAGGAAAATATGGATTCAAAGAGTAAAACTAAAATATGAGTTTTATAAACCATAGTAATGGTATAATTTCTATTTATAGAATGATGTTTTAAAAAATAATTTTACACTAAGGGATGACATAGCCACACTATGCTTCTCATTAATATTTAGTAAAAAATGGGGAATTATAATAACATCAGGATGAAACGTAATCATTGTTCATATGAATGTTTAAAAAAATGTAAAAATATATATCATGTAATAATGTATTTCATGGGTTAATATTTTGAGTTATGGAGTTATTCATGTGATTTATTAAAATATAACCATGCTATAATCATAATAGTGGTTTTAGTAGATAAGTAAGAAAGTAATAGATTGGTAAAACCACATCCAATATGGTTTCATAAGATATTATTTTTATTGGATTCACTATTAAAAATTTGGAGTTAGATAACTATATACATGGTTCACGAATATTTTATGGGGGGAGGTGGAATGGGAATGAAATTGAAAATTTTAGAAGGAATCATTCTGAATGGTTTATTTATTTTTCCAAGAAGCGATTACTGTGAAACTGAAATGTAATAAAATACAAAATTTTCATTATTAGTGAAAATAGTGAATTTCAAAATATGTAAATAGATAAAAATTATGGAATTTACTAACATGAGGTCCGTGTTTTTCATGTTCAAGTGGGAGATAAGGAAACTATATCATGATTAGTATGAAAATATATTTGTTTTTTTTAATTCAGTGAATATTAAAAAAATGAATCACTAATTTGATATATGTAAATAATTGAATTTTTAGTATTATCTTGATCTTTTTGATGTTTTATTTCTAAAAAACTATATTATTGTGCCACATAGTATATGAATACAGAAGGATTTGGATGAAGTTAATGTGAAGATATAGAAAAGATATGTAGATAATAATTAGAAAATTAGAAAAATATCAAAAACAATATTTCCATATATGAATTTTTTTAGAACATTTATGTGATGAACCAGACCCCCCTTGGTCCCTTCCTTTGCCAAAATCCGGATCCTTAAGGGGTGTCGATCGGTGAGACCGATCGGTGAGACCGATCGGCAGAACCGGCCGATGTCACCCGGCCTTGCCAAGTTGTTCCAGTAACGCTCCTTTCTCGCAAATAGGGTTTTAAACCCTATTCTGCCTCGTGTCTTAAAGACCCGAAACGCGCACAAAAGTTTTAATTAAATACTGAATCAACTCATGAGTCGGTTCAAACCACCCAGCACCTTTAATCATGAGTCAAGCCGCGTGGTCAACCCACGACTTCCACGTCTTACGCGGTTCAGCCTTTTTATCTCAACCGTCCCCGACTCTTATAAATTAAGGGTTAGGCCGTGGTTTCTCCCTTCCTCAATCGTGGCTCTTCTGGTGCATCGGGCTCGCCGCATCGTTATCCGTAAAGTTCCGCGCCCCCGGCCTAAACGTCGATCATCTATCAACAGGTAGGGAATTTCTCCTTCATCTCTCTCTTTTGTGTATCATGCGGGGTGGGCGTGCTTTTGATCCTGTAGAATTGGGTAAACCAGACCTAACTAAAGATAAAGAACGAATTCTAAAAAGAAAGAGAAGGGGGGGGGGGGCTGTGATCGTTTATGGTGTTTTATATTTTTATGTTGTTTCTTCTATGACCATCATGTTGAGTTGTGCTGGCTTGCGCCTCCTGAAAATTGAGGCCGTTGGTGGTCGTTGTTTGTGCACTAATAAACCCTGTTGATGTTTTAAATGGCTTGTTTGTGGTTGTAAACTCCTGCTATGAAAAGTGAATCGGTTAATCACGTATATCTGGCTGAATAATTGAAAGCACCAGGATCAACCCTTCTGTGATAACTCCCGGTTAGAACACACGGAATTTGAAATCATGGAGTGTGTTAAGTTGTTTAAATCTGAAAATCCCTGGCTTCTGTTGGTAGTGGTAGTTGGTTGTTTTCCTTTCGGGCCGATTTCTGGAAATGTGGGACGGGATGGGATCCCCTGTTCTTTTATACTCTCGGTGGTTGTGTGGATTTGGGGGATGGGATTCCCTGTTAGTATGGTTTCGGTGGTTGTGAGTTTGAGACCGGGAGGGTACTCGTTTATATCACAAATTGGGGAGAGATCCTCTGTTGACAGGACCGGGTGCGAGTGTTTGGTTGATCCATGCTTTTGACGCCTTCCTTGGTTATGCTTATGGTAGTTGCCCAGTAGTGCTTAAAATTAATTTAACATTTTAACTGAACGTGAAACAAGAATGGGACAAATGGTTTTGTGGGCAAGGGTCGTGAACTGTGACTCGGACGCAGTGGTGTTGTGTTCTGTAGGTTGGTTAGGAAAACCTAAGTTTTGGGAGAGTGTTTGTTACCTATATCTATACTTGTAGCTTTGTGTTTCTTATTCGCGCCCCACCCATGTTGAGCACTCAGTGCCGAACACCCCCATTTATGGGGGAAGGGTGTTTTTCCAACACTATCCTTAGTGGCTGGTTATTAGCTCTTTTTCTTCTCCCTTTCCTGGATAGCCCAAGTACCTTCGGGCAGGCTGTGATGGCCTGAAGTCCATTATTAGCCCAAGAACCATCGGGCGGGGTGTTGTGGTGGTTGGCCAGGTCTGTGCGGCAGGTGGTTTCCCAAGTGTCTTCGGGATGAGGCCCAGGTGTCTTCGGGCGTGGCGGTGGTTGTTATGCCCTAGGTGTTTGCAAGCATGGTTACATGTGACAGTTGTGGCCCAGGTGTGTACGGGTGGGATTCAACAGTGGGACTGCGTGCGGTTGAGGCCCAGGTGTGCGGGCGGGATTTCGGCAGTGGGACTACGTGTGGTTGTGGACCAGGTGTGTGCTGGAGGGTGTGGCAGTGGGACTGCGGTGAGAATGGCGGGATTGGTCTGATGTGCAGGATGTCTCAATAACCAATGGGAAAGTGGCGTGGGGTACCCAAACATCGATGTGATCTTATTATATACATTAGTTGACTTGCGTTATTTGGGGAGTGAGCCTTGGTGAGGACTGGGATGGATAATTTTCCTTATTAGGTGTTTGGTTTACTCTTTTCTCACGCGACATTAGTACGTTCCCCCACATGTGCACGAGAGTCTTGGTTTTCCCTACTGAGTGTACTTGTATACTCACCCAACGTATATAAAACTACTTTCAGGTTTCCAGGAGGACTTCGGGGATCACGCAGGACCTTACTAGCTCGAACTTTTGGAGCAGTTGCAGTTGTTTTCTTTTCCTTTTTGGTACTTACCTTGTAGTCACCTTTTTGCACTTTGTGGCATTCACTTTTGAATCATGCATGTGGGAATGGTTTACTTTTGGCTTTACTTTTCGTTCTACCTTGGTGTTGTTGGGTTTTCTTCTCCTTATCTTTCGATCCAATAAAATAAAAAGGGTAATGCCTTCCATTTGCGAGAATTTTCTATACCCTTTGTGCTAGTCGCCACTCCGAGACCTATTGAAGGCGGGTTTCAGGGGTCATTATCTCTCCTTCAACGTAAAGAAGGAAGGGCCTGGCAATCTGCTGACCCTTCCCTCCTTTTGGTGAAGGCGGGTCGTGACAGAATGGTATCAGAGGCAGGTTGAGAGATTGGACGGAGTCTGGAGTTAGGCATAGTGAGGATTGCATGGGATGGTAAGGAAACGGTGTTGGGTGACCTTGGAGCGTGAATTAGGCCAGGGAAGACCGGCTAGGACACGGGATTTTAGGGCCCCCCATGATCCGATGCAAGGACTCTAGACCTACCGAACGACCAGGTGAGGCCACACTGATTACAGGGTAGAGACCCTAGGAAAGGTACATGCATCATAATGACTTGTGTTCTTGTGTTTCTGTGATGTCTTGGGAATTAAGAATAAATTAAATCTTAAGAAGATTTAAGAACGATATTCTGCACTACTTGGGCTTAGGAATTCCTTGTTTACCTTGCAGCTATGGCACCTGGAAGGAGACCACGTGTGGTACAAGCGATCGAGGCCCCTAAGACTACTTTGGCCAATCGGCAGAGAGCTGATCGAGAGGAAGAGGATGACCAGTGGCAGAAGACTCTTCGAGCCTTCCAGCGACAGGCCCTCGAGAAGTATGAGGGCAGCACCTCTGATATGAAGACGGAAGGCTGGCTAGAGGAGCTAGTTATAGTCTTCGGCCTGATTCGGGCCCCGATCGAGTACTGGGTTCCACTGGCTGTTATCCAGATGCGAGGAGCGGCACGTCAGTGGTGGATGCTTCACCTGGGGAATAGGAAAGAGTCTGAGGTTGCTTGGGCGGATTTCGAGAAGGAGTTCCGGGCGGAGTTCCTCTCATCGACGATGAAGGCGGAGAAGAGGCAGGAGCTGCTCTCCCTCCAGTAGGGGAGCATGTCCGTGAGGGAACTTGGAATCAAGTTCAAGGACCTCCTACGTTTTGCTCAGGACCTCTTTCCCGATGAGGAGTCTTGGGAAAGACGTTTGGAGGAGGCGCTCCGACCCTCCCTCCAGTATGCTGTTACCCCCTTTACCCTTCCGATATACTTAGAAGTCCAGAAGAAGGCCGATGTAGTGGAAAGGATGCATGCTCTGGGCGGAGTGTCACGAGAAGGGATCCAGCTGGGACCATCGAAGGGGAAGGCCATCAGCACCAGGCCTCCAGCATCGGGACCCTCCAGGTTCCGACCCACAGGGAGCAGACCGCAGCAGTTTCAGTTTCAATCCCCTGGCCCATGTTCTTTCCTTTCAGGCTCAGGACCACGATGCTTCCTCTGCGCGAGCCCTGGACATCTCCGGAGTCAGTGCCCCGATCGGGTGCAGTACAGCAGTGGCAGTCATCCCCAGCATCCTCCACAGCAGCAGTTTCCAGCCAAATCCTTCCGGCAGCAGCAGCAGGGACAGCGAGCTCCCCCTCCTCCGCAGGAAGACATAGGAGGAGGAGCCCGACCTCAGGGCGCTCCCCAGGGACCTCGACTAGGGCGTGGTCGGGGAGGTGGCCGAGAGCCGAGGGGAAGGGGAGCTGGGCGTGGACAGTTACACGCCGCATAGGCAACAGTTCCAACAGGGCCAGAGGTTGTTCGAGGTACGATCAATGTGTCTAGCACTATTGCTTATGATTTGTTCGATACCGGAGCTTCGCACTCCTTCGTTGCACCCAGTCTAGTCTGTGCCTTGGGTCTAGATGCCGAGAGACTTCCAGTGCCCCTGGTGTTGAGCACACCAGTTGGAGGTCAGACCGACTTGCTGTTCGTTTGTCGGGGATGTAGACTGATGTTAGGGCCACATCAGTCGGTTAGGGATCTCCTTCTGCTAGAGATTCAGCCGTACGATGTCATCCTAGGCATCGACTGGCTATTTTCGGTGTGCGCCGTCATCGAATGTTTCCAAAGAAGGGTGGTGTTCTCAGGTTTGGAGGCCAGCGTGTTACCTTCACCGGCGAGCGGAACTGTCCGAAGGAAAACAGGAGGGAGGAACCTCTCCTCTCCTTGTTGACCGAGCTGACGATAGAATCAGTAGATGCGGAAATGGTGGAAGTGCCAGAGATCGTCCGTGAGTTTATGGACATCTTTCCTGAGGAGGTAACGACTCTACCCCCTCGACGTGAAATCGAGTTCGGGATAGACCTGCAGCCCGGCTCTCGTCCAATCTCGATGGCTCCTTACCGGATGGCACCTTCGGAGCTACGGGAGTTGCGGATACAGATTGACGATCTGATGAATAGGGGTTATGTTCGTCCAAGTGCGTCACCGTGGGGTGCTCCGGTCTTGTTCGCAAAGAAGGAAGATGGAGGTATTAGACTGTGCATAGACTACAGGAGGTTGAATCAGGCGACGATCACGAATCGCTACCCTCTTCCAAGGATAGATGATCTTTTTGACCAACTGAAAGGGGAAGGATGGTTCTCGAAGATCGACCTGCGGTCTGGGTACCACCAGCTGAGGGTGAAAGAGAGCGACATCCTGAAGACAGCGTTCAGGTGCAGGTATGGGCACTTCGAGTTCGTGGTCATGCCCTTTGGTGTTACGAACGCCCCGGCCGTGTTCATGGGGCTTATGAACTCCATCTTTCGGGAGTACCTGGATCGGTTTGTGGTGGTATTCATCGACGATATCCTGATCTATTCAAGGTCAGAAAAGGACCATGCAGAGCACCTGAGGACAGTTTTGGAAGTCCTCTGACAGCACCAGCTATACGGGAAGTTGTCAAAGTGCAAGTTCTGGGCACGAGAAGTGCACTTCCTCGGGCACGTAGTGTCTGAGCAGGGGGTAGCAGTCGACCCATCAAAGGTTGAGGCAGTTGTTTCTTGGGCAGCACCCAAGAATGTGGCGGAAATCCGGAGTTTCCTCGGACTGGCAGGTTACTACCGGAGATTCGTACCCAACTTCTCCCGAGTAGCAGCTCCTTTGACGGCTTTGCCCAAGAAGGACCAGGTTTACGCGTGGAGCGAGCAATGCGAGTCGTCCTTCAGCTACCTAAAAGAAAAGCTGGTTAGTGCCCCAGTGTTGAGATTACCAGAATAAGGGATGGCCTATGAGGTATTTTGTGATGCTTCAGGACAAGGCTTGGGATGCGTGTTGATGCAGTAACAAGGGGTGATCTCTTACGGGTCTAGGCAGCTACGCCCCCATGAGCGTAACTACTCCACCCATGACCTGGAGCTTGCAACGGTCATTTTTGCGCTAAAGTTATGGCGGCACTACCTCATAGGGGAATGCTTTGTTGTCTTCACAGATCACAAAAGCTTAAAGTATATCTTCTCCCAGCGGGAGTTGAACTTGAGACAACGGAGATGGGTGGAGTTCCTCCAGGAATACGACTTTGAAATCTCTTATACTATGGGCAAGAGAAATGTGGTGGCCGATGCCTTGAGCAGGAGGATGCAGAAGGATGCGGTCCGAGAGTCGGGAAATGCCTGGAAGGCAATGGAGGAGTTGGCTACCTTACACCTGGATGCGAAGATGGATAGTGGCAGAGGCTGCCTATATCAGATGATAGTGAAGTCATCTCTATTTCTACAAGTGGAGGAGTCTCAGTGGGGAGACCCCGAGTGCGAAGTGATGCGTGATCGGGTTGACCAGGGCGATGCTCCGAGAGAATGGACAGAGGACGGTCAGCACCAGATTCTTTTCCAGAAAAGGTTGTTTGTTCCATGTGTGATGTGTGGCAAGGTTCTCAGTGAGTTCCACAACTCACCCCTAGCGGTGCACCCAGGAGTTACCAAGATGTACCAGGGGCTGAAAAGGCAGTTCTGGTGGCCCGGAGTTAAGGGAGCAGTGGCAGAATTTGTGGCTAAATTCTTAGTATGTCAGCAAGTAAAGGCTGAACACCGGGTTCCAGGCATCCTATTGCAGCCTTTAGCTATTCCCGAGTAGAAGTGGGACGACATATCAATGGATTTCGTCATGGGACTACCCAAGGTCCAAGGAGGTTGCGACGCCATCTGGGTGGTGGTGGACGGGTTGACGAAATAGGCTCACTTTCTGGCAATCAGGGAGTCAAGTACTATGGATGCTTTGGCACGAAAGTACGTGAATGAGGTGGTGCGGTTGCATGGAGTTCCGAGGTCTATAGTCTCGGATAGGGATGCACGGTTTACCTCACGAATCTGGAGAGGATTGCAGCATGCGTTTGGCACCCAATTACGCCTTAGCACTGCTTTCCATCCCCAGACAGATCGACAAACGGAGCGAACCATCCAGACCTTGGAGGATATGCTACGGCCATGTGTTCTGGACTCAGGAGAGTCATGGGTGCGATACTTGCCTCTAGTAGAGTTTTCCTACAATAATAGCTACCACACTACCATCGGTATGGCCCCGTTTGAAGCTTTGTACGGGAGGCCATGCCGTTCACCTATGTGTTGGACCGAAGTAGGGGAGGCAGGCATCCTTGGCCCGGAGGTGGTGCAGAACACGACAGAGAAGGTTCAGCTCATACGGGAAAGGATGAAGGCCGCCCAGGACCGACAGAAGTCGTATGCCGATACCAGGAGAAGGCCCTTGGAGTTTGAGGTTGGGGACCACGTGTTCTTGAAGGTCTCCCCGCGGCGTGGGCAGCGGAGGTTCGGCAAGGGGGTAAGCTTTCCCCCAGATTCGTCGGACCCTTCAAAGTGTTACGACGGGTCGGCGATGTGGCTTATCAGCTAGCGTTACCTCCGCCGCTGCTAAGGATACATGATGTCTTTCATGTATCCCAGCTCCGTCGTTATCTGCACGATGATTCACACGTCCATGATTGGGGTGATCTGGACATCGAGGACGACGTAGCCTTTGTGAAAAAACCAGTTATGATCGAGGATCTCAAGGAGAAGGTGCTTCGTGGGCGAGCCATTCCCTTGTTTCGTGTGTCGTGGAGACATGGCGGGCTAGAAGAGAGTACGTGGGAGAGGGAAGCACAGATGCGTGCCCAATACCCCGGGTTGTTTTTAGCTTTGTTCCTTTTGTACCTGTTGTGGTAGAACGTTTGACTTTTGGTTATGAAATGTACTAGTTTATTTCCTCTGTTTTGTGTGAAAAGCCCCGGCTAAAGGGAAGAGGGAACCCGACCCCTAATCAAGATGCATTAAGGTGGATGCGATTAAACCCGTGCGGGCGAGTCAGTTCCACCCAAAGCGGATAATATCTTGACATGGGGGAGGGAAACTCCCCAAACCCACATGACCGGGAGGTTTGGCGTGGTATGTTGCTTGGTTCTTGACAGGGGAGTGTTTTTAGTTAGCAGGGGTTCACTCCTAAGAGGTATCTTTCGAAGATGGTTGTTCGGACCCTCTCTTTCCTTCTGGTTTGTTGTGATCCTCGAGGACGAGAATCATTTAAGAGGTATCTGATGTGATAACCCAGACCCCCCTTGGTCCCTTCCTTTGCCAAAATCCGGATCCTTAAGGGTTGTCGATCGGTGCGACCGATCGGTGAGACCAATCGGTGAGACTGATCGGTGAGACCGATCGGTGCGACGATCGCTGAGACCGATCGGTGAGACCGATCGCTGAGACCGATTGGGGTGACCGATCGGTGAGACCGATCGGTGAGAGCGATCGGTGAGACCGATCGGCGGAACCGGCCGACGTCACCCGGCCTTGCCAAGTTGTTCCAGTAACGCTCCTTTCTCACAGATAGGGTTTTAAACCCTATTTTGCCTCGTTTCTTAAAGACCCGAAATGCGCACAAAAGTTTTAATTAAATATTGAATCAACTCATGAGTCAGTTTAAACCACCCAACACCTTTAATGATGAGTCAAGCCGCTTGGTCAACCCACGACTTCCATGTCTTACGCGGTTCAACATTTTTATCTCAACCGTCCCCGGCTCTTATAAATTAAGGGTTAGGCCGTGGTTTCTCCCTTCCTCGATCGTGGCTCTTCTGGTGCATCGGGCCCGCCGCATCGTTATCCGTAAAGTTCCGCACCCCCGGCCTAAACGTCGATCATCTATCAACAGGTAGGGAATTTCTCCTTCGTCTCTCTCTTTTGTGTATCATTCGGGGTGGGCGTGCTTTTGATCCTGTAGAATTGGGTAATCCAGACCTAACTAAAGATAAAGAACGAATTCTAAAAAGAAAGAGAAGGGGGGGGGGGCTGTGATCGTTGATGGTGTTTTATATTTTGATGTTGTTTCTTCTATGACCATCTTGTTGAGTTGTGCTGGCTTGCGCCTCTTGAAAATTGAGGCCGTTGGTGGTCGTTGTTTGTGCACTAATAAACCCTGTTGATGTTTTAAATGGCTTGTTTGTGGTTGTAAACTCATGCTGTGAAAAGTGAATCAGTTAATCACGTATATCCTGCTGAATAATTGAAAGCCCCAGGATCAACCCTTCTGTGATAACTCCCGGTTAGAACACACGGAATTTGAAATCATGGAGTGTGTTAAGTTGTTTAAATCTGAAAATCCCTAGCTTGTGTTGGTAGTGGTAATTGGTTGTTTTCCTTTCGGGCCGATTGCTGGAAATGTGGGATGGGATGGGATCCCCTGTTCTTTTATACTCTCGGTGGTTGTGTGGATTTGGGGGATGGGATTCCCTGTTAGTATGGTTTCAGTGGTTGTGAGTTTGAGACCGGGCGGGTACTCGTTTATATCACAAATTGGGGAGATATCCTCTGTTGACAGGACTGGGTGTGAGTGTTTTGGTTGATCCATGCTTTTGAAGCCTTCCTTGGTTATGCTTATGGTAGTTTCCCAGTAGTGCTTAAAATTAATTTAACATTTTAACTGAACGTGAAACAAGAATGGGACAAATGGTTTTGTGGGCAAGGGTCGTGAACTGTGACTCAGACGCAGTGGTGTTGTGTTCTGTAGGTTGGTTAGGAACACCTAAGTTTTGGGTGAGTGTTTGTTACCTATATCTATACTTGTAGCTTTGTATTTCTTATTCGCGCCCCACCCATGTTGAGCACTCAGTGCCGAACAACCCCATTTATGGGGGAAGGGTGTTTTTCCCAACACTATCCTTAGTGGATGGTTATTAGCTCCTTTTCTGCTCCCTTTCCCGGATCTCCCAAGTACCTTCGGGTAGGTTGTGATGGCCTGAAGTCCATTATTAGCCCAAGAACCATCGGGCGGGGTGTTGTGGTGGTTGTCCAGGTGTGTGCGGCAGGTGGTTTCCCAAGTGTCTTCGGGATGAGGCCCAGGTGTCTTCGGGCGTGGTGGTGGTTGTTCTGGCCTAGGTGTTTGCAGACATGGTTATATGTGACAGTTGTGGCCCATGTGTGTACGGGCGAGATTCAGCAGTGGGACTGCATGCGGTTGAGGCCCAGGTGTGCGGGCGGGATTTCGGCAGTGGGACTGTGTGTGGTTGTGGCCCAGGTGTGTGCGGGCGGGTGTGGCAGTGGGACTGCGGTGAGAATGGCGGGATTGGTCCGATGCGTAGGATGTCTCAATAACTAGTGGGAAAGTGGCGCGGGGTACCCAAACATCGATGTGCTCTTATTACATACATTACCTGACTTGCGTTATTTGGGGAGTGAGCCTTGGTGAGGCCTGGGATGGATAGTTTGTCTTGTTAGGTGTTTGGTTTACTCTTTTCTCACGGGACTTTAGTACGTTCCCCCACTTGTGCACGAGAGTCTTGGTTTTCCCTACTGAGTGTACTTGTATACTCACCCGATGTATATAAAACTTCTTTCAGGTTTCCAGGAGTACTTCGGGGATCACGCAGGACCTTACTAGCTCGAACTTTTGGAGCAGTTGCAGTTGTTTTCTTTTCCTTTTTTGTATTTACCTTGTAGTCACCTTTTTTCACTTTGTGGATTTCACTTTTGAATCATGCATGTGGGAATGGTTTACTTTTGGCTTTACTTTTCTTTCTACCTTGGTGTTGTTGGGTTTTCTTCTCCTTATCTTTTGATCCTATAAAATAAAAAGGGTAATTCCTTCCATTTGCGAGAATTTTCTATACCCTTGGTGCTAGTCGCCACTCCGGGACCTATTGAAAGCGGGTTTCGGGGGTCATTATCTCTCCTTCAACTTAAAGAAGGAAGGGCCTGGCAATCTGCTAACCCTTCCCTCCTTTTGGTGAAGGCGGGTCGTGACAATTTAGTTAGAAGAAATGGGAATACTCTAAAAGATAGAGATTTATTTTTTAAAGTTGAAGTGAAATTGAATCACCTATATTGGTCAACGTCGTTTCATAACATTTATTAAAATATATATCTATATCATATACTTTTCCCTTTCTCAATGATGTTTGTAGAGGTATAGTCCAAAAACATATTACCACATAAATGATTTTGTAATTTAACTAGAGTAAATTTGAATAATTTTGATGTATATAACAATAATTTTTGATTGATTGGTTAACGAAGTAAAATTATTATATCAATTATTTATACTTTTTATGATTATAAAGGGTTCATTTTTAATTATAACTCATAGATTCATATGTTTATGGTAAAAAATAATATGATCTGCTAATTAAATATATTTGAATTCTCTAATTATCCATTAGATCTTAGGGTGCTTGGGGACATGTTGTTAGAACAAGTGTAATCAATGCTACAGGGTTATTATTAGGCGAATCTGTCAGAAGAAAATTATTGAGATGGAAAAATAATGATTTCATGTACTCCCAATATTTAATAGATATAATTATCATATTTTTGATATTTAATTAGATATCATATATAATATTTTGAGTTGATGTTTTCTCTTAGATAGTTCATAAAATAAATGTAAGTGATATTATAATTTTTTATTTAATTGAATCTAATTAGATATTATTCAAAAAAATTGAAGGAATAAAATAACATATTTAGAACATTATAAACTCAAATTTGAATCATGGTGATGAGTAGATTGTTAAAAAGGCTATTTGGTACAATTCATCCAATATCAATACAGATGATAAAAATGTTACGGAAGCATGCTACAAATTTTACAGAGTAAAATTGATGGATTAAGAATGTTCCCCATTTATAATATTGTTATTTACCTCAAATGAATTATTTAAATTTTTAAATCCAAATAGGGTCTTATATAATATTTCAAGAATATTGATAATATAAAAAAATTATGATGATGAACTCTTACATTAAAAAATCTAATTGCCTCATCCCTTGAGAAATAGAACTTATAGGAAGATTTATTTTATAATATGTAAAGTATTATGGATGTTTATAAAATAACCATGATATAAAAAGGTATGAAAAGTCATTCATCCAAGGAAATAACTTTTAAAAATATGTAGAGTCATTAAATTATTTATTTAAAAATAGGTGAAGAAGTATTGCTTGATTTCTTTTTTCACTATAAAGATCATGTTAATGAAAAAAATATTTATAGGATAACTATTATTAGAATAATTCAAATATAGAAGTGTTAGTCACATAGTAATATTGTGTTAATGGAACCACTGTGGATATTATAGTGAACATTCTTATACATGAGACATGCCATTTAATTTTCCCTAAAATGAAATTTCATCTTTTAAAATAAATAATTAATGAAGTTTATGTGGATATGATTATTAATTAAATAGGTAGATAATAATAATATTTATCATAAAAATAGAATTCAATTTAAAAAAATTATACAATTCAATGATTATTATGATTGAAAATTTTAAATAAAAATCTAATATGAAAATAAAAAAAATGATTACTTGATCTTAAATTAAAACATGAAAGTGACTGTAACGATGCAGACATTTAAATTAAGAAAACTGAGAATACTGGTGGACTATTAATGACATTATTATCGAATGTTGAAAAACATTATGAAAATGTAATTCAGTTATTAAGGGTGGTGTAACCCTATGTAGTCATATAATAAAATTTTAGATAATTTGATAAATTAATTCTAATCGTCAAAGAACAAGGAATAGTATTTTATCCAAGTTATTTTGATTACAACAACTAAATAAGAGGTGAATTTAGTTCATGATTTTTTCTTAATAAAATTTAACATCAAAATTAAAAAAATTATATTTATTTTGCCCTATATTTAAATAACATTTGTAGTGGAATATAATGAAATTTTATGAATAGAGCTTTGAAAGATTATTATATTTGTTTGTGGTATCTATGATAATATCGTTCCCCAATCCGAAAAACAATAACCATGTTAATAAACAATTTAAAATTTTATTAATCTTTTCTTATAAATTAGTAACCCCAAAAATAGATGACAATATCATTAAATATTACTTATGTAGGGATAAACTAATATTTATTTTATGTAATATAATTCAAAAAACAAATACATTGCATTAGATTATATTCACATTCCTTGAGTCTAAATAGAAATAAAAACATATTTGATCTTTCATAAGAACAAAACATTCTCAATAGAAGAATAAATTCAATATATAATTTCCTATATAAGAAATTAATATATGTAGAATATCATTTACATAGGAATAAATTGTGTCTAGTATGGATCATGAATATGTAAATGCATAATTTTTAGGATATTTTATTGATATATATTTATTTATATATGAATAAATAATAAATTCATTAAACTATTTATAAATAATCATCACATTTGTAATATTTGATTTGTCAAATAATTATTCACTTAAGAGTAACATATAAAATGTATTGTTCATATGATATTAAATATTTCAAATGTAACCTTTGATACATATTTAAATCTTAATTGATAACATCAAGAATGGTAATACCAATATATATAACCATTAATTTTTTTTAATAATTATAAAAATAATTTTTAATTCACTAAAATTAATTTCATTATAAAAAATAATGGTATTTTATATATGAAAAAATAAAATAATTTATACGACAATAATTATCCAAGAAATTCTCCATTTATAATGATCATAAAACCCCAAAAATTAAATAAAAACTTATATGGAATATTATTGAAAAATATTAATTTCAAATCCTTTAATTATATATAACATATTAAAAATTAATAAATATGTATTAAATATGATCAGGAAGGGAAAACATAATTTTTTTATATAAACTCTCCCTAATTTGTTATACTAAAACAAAATTAACTATAAATGAATAACAAGATTAATTATTCAAAATAAAATAAGATTTTATGATTTCAACACTGAACTAAAATATAATATGTTAATGAATTATATGTAATATTATTAATAGATCATTAATATAAAGTAATGATCCAAAAAAATAAATTTTCCAATAGCTAAAAGGTTTCATTGTTTTATGGATTCATAAATTTAGGATTAGATTCTTAGGAAACATGTTCATGGTATGATAGTTTCATAACTGGAAAATCATCAATTTAAGTTGGTGAATGTTTAAAAAGAACCAAATCCATTATCTATATAACAAAATTAATCAACATAATCATTTAAAAAATCAAGTGATACACTAGAAGGAAAACAAATCAAAATCAATCTATTTATAATGCAACCCAAAATAACCAATTTTAACATGGAATGTGACTGTCCACAACATTTCCACTCTTCTATATCTCATATATAATTATAATCGTCCAAAATTTCAATGTTGAAAATTCCCTTTTGTGTTATTATCTAAAACCCAATTTACATATTGACTAATGTGGGTTTTAGGGTGTAAACATAAATCCAATTAGGATATCCCCAATGTATATAAAACTTTACTTTAACAAACCCATACATGAATGTTTGAATTAAATGAAGAATAATAATCCTTCTTTTAAAAAGTATGATCTTAAATATAAAGATGTTTCCATATTTGGATTTATGTGGAAGAACATATTTTAAAAAAATATAAGAATGTTTTAAAATAAAATATAAATGTAAATTTATCTCATGAATAATTTTAATTTATGGATTATGAATTAAGAAACTAATAAAATATGATGATTTATATAAATGAAATGGATAAATCCCACTAGTATCAATTTTAACTAGAAACCCAACTTAATTGATCGAATAAAAATCATGTCCTCCTACTATACATAGTAAATAATAACTCATAACTATGATAAATGAAATGGATAAATCCTAATAGTATTAATTTGAATTTAAAACTTGGCTTATTTGATCATTGTCTGATCGTGTTCCCCCAATAGTTATGGTGAAATATTAACCAATGATTACAATTTGTGAGAGTAAAATCATAACTAATCATTTTATTTAGATAAAAATAATTACAAGTTATTAATAACCAAATTCATTTATAAACAAAATAAATATATCCTATAGGATGTATCAAGAACCTATAAAAAATTCACACAATAACAAATATATCTATCATGTCAAATATAAACACCATCTCATTGAACCGTCACGTTTATCATCAATGTTAACTTGTTTTTTCCACAAAATATTATACATCATCGACATGTGAACAATATTATCACAATTACAAGACATAATTAAATAATACATGATTCTAAATTTAACCATTTATAATATTTTAAAACCTTATGATTAGAAATTCCATATAAAACAAAAGACAAATTTTCCAGAACACGTGTTTTTTCATTAATGAAATGAATACTCACCTCAAACACCGTCAAATAAAAATTAGGGATAAAATTTATTTTCAACTCAAATAAAAAACCCAAGTATATTAATATTAAGAAAATAATGTACATAGATTTAACCACCTACCATATGAAGACATGTCCAATTATTTTTCTTAAAATAAAATAATTTTAGGGCTGTAAATGAGTTTTTCACACTTGAAACATAAAAACCAAAGGTTGTTATCCAATCCCTTATCATTGAATTAAATATAATATCTTTTAAGGGTAAAAAATATTAAAAAAATATGAATGAATAAAATGGAACAGAAATAAATACCTTCACCTTTTATCAATAATGATATTTACTAAATCACAGTGGAATCACTAAACTATAATGAAGGGATGATAATATAAAATTGTAAATAATATTGAAAACCCATGAACGAATTTTTTTTAATAGTATTTCATACATTATTTTCATTTAAGGGGGTTCTATAATCAATAATTTTTTAAAACCAATCAATACTATCTATAGGACCATGCACTGGATCATGTTTTATCTAGTCTTTTGATTGTTATAACATGCATCGTCCTTCCAACAGTTCATGTCAACCATATATTCAAAAAAAATTCTGGAATATCCATATTTCTAAAACATTCTAACACATCAATTTTATTTTCATTTTTTCCATTCAATCAAAAAATATTTGAATTTTAATGAGTTAAGAGGGAAATTGCCAAAAAAAAATTTAATTTATCCAAGATTGTATAATTTCTGAATGGTCATGGTAACCATGGAAGGTATCCATGTATAATTGTAATTTTTTTTGAAAATATATTTCATGGTATTTGTGCTGAAAATGAACTATAATGGTTATATTATATATTATTATATACCATAAATCCTAGATTATGATATGGAAATTTGGTTTTTTCTATCATAAAATATGATTAGTTTCTATCATGGTGCATGATAGATATAAAATATGTTATATCAAATGAATACATTATACCAGGACTTATTATCTGTTTTTCTAAAATTATAAATCATTAAGTTAATTCAATTATTTCTTCACTTTCATTTAATGTTATTAGATGATAAACTATTAAATTTAAATTTACTATTGTTAATTCATTTGAACTGCTACGATTTTGAAGCTGGTTCTTGACACTTTTACTTAAATAAATAGAGAATATATATAGAGATGTGATCTTCATGTTGGATATATCTGATTCTAACAAGAAATTATAAATGTTCCCTCTTATCCTCCATGTTTACCATTTATATTCGTTGAAAATGTGATAACATATTTTTAGTGATTGGGTGTTCTCTCATATGAATGAGGATTCTAGTGGCCAGTGGAATAACTCTAGTGTTTAGATTCCATTAACAATCACTGGGTGATAACATTATATAAAACATAATTATATTCTACAAATAAACATATCACTACAAAAACATTTTGTTGATATTATGTTTATGTTATTCACTACATGTTGCCATGTTGATGATAGATTATGTATATATTTATCATTCTAAATCTTCCAAGAACATTTGATGATCCATTAAAACATATAAACTCTATCCAATTCATGTACAACAATGATACACCATGTTCTTGTAATTTTTTTATGAATATCAAGTGTATCATTATGATCTTATAGATTAATATATATGATACTATAATTATGTATTTTTAAGTCATACGGTACACCTATTATCTATCATAAACAAATACACTAAAGAAATGTGATTTTTTATGTGTTATTATATCTAAAATGTGATATTATATGCTATTACTGAAACCTATCTTACACAAAAATAGCATATAGTATCTTAATGATAAAATTTTCTAAGTTGTTAGATTAGACAGGTTCCTTAACCCCCCTCCCCCCGCCCACGGGTAACTTATATTTTTTCATTGAATGACAAGTAACATTTATATATTCCTACTAAATAAAACCTAAAAATATCTCTTTTGGTTTTATTTATTAAAATAATTTATGTGGGTCACTCTTCTATACACATGGGTTCTAGGAATAAAGGTTATGATGATAGATTTTATCTCATGCTACAAAAATGGTATAAAGGGGTTCATCACCCATATGTAAGTTGTTAAATTACAATAAATAAGTGTTCAAACAGTATTAAATCTTCCTTATATAATGTATCCATGTATAAGGGATGCACTGTTGAAATATTTTCCATTTCTGTAAAATTAAAATGTAAATGTTTCATAAGTAAGGGTTATGCATGTAAGAGACACACCACTAGAACTGATTTCGATTCAATAAAATTGATTTCAAAGGGTAATATTTGATTTGTATAATATATTATAACTAATAACTCCAATATAAGTAATAAAATATTATTTAAGACTAAAACTATTAAATAAAATATTGCGTCATAAGTTGAGTATATTTTTATCAAAAAAATTATAAATGATCGCTGTTATGAATTGTAAATACTATATTTAATACCCAAATAAAATATTGAATTTTTATATTAATATATAATATTTATATAATATTTAAATTTTAAATTTATTTTTTTTATTATTTTACAGTATTCATGTTTATAAATTGTTCAGGAAATTTCTCTATTTTATATGAAATAATTTATATGATATATTTATTCATATATAATTTTTGTCCAAGTGATTTGGTATTCCTCTATGATGAATAATTTTTTTAATTAAATCTATTATGTTGAATTTATTTTTTGAATATAGTTAACATGTTTTAGGTATATAGATATGTGAAATTTTATTCACTCTTTAGTAAAGTATCTTTGGGTAATAGGGCATAAAATCAGAATTCCAATCAGCTTAGAGGCCTATTCCTTTTTCTATGATTTGTGAGGCCTGACTATCTATGGATTCTTGATTACTCATGTGGGTATTATCAATATTATATAACTATAAAACTTCATCGAAAGATTTTATATAACTTATTCATGGAATACACTTGGATATGTTTATATATGATTAAATTATTGTTTTATGTTACTAGTAATGATTTTCATGATGCAAAGAGTTATATATTTATATTGTTTTAACATAATTAATTTTTGGATATAGTATGGATTTTAATACGATAATATTAGAAGTAATCATTTGTAAGGGAATAAAACAACTGATAATAAATATTTCACGAGACGTAAAAGTGAGAAATTTTATATCCATAAAATCTATATTAAGTTAATGAAACATTAATATAATCACCCTTAGGTACTATGTGTGGTATTCATTCCAATGTGTCTTTTATCAATTTCATGATCATCTATTATGCGTGATATTAATTGTTAGGTTTCCCTGAATTATCTTATGTAAAACAAGCAATTAATGAGGTGACACTATCAATTATGTGCCTTGTTCTTGGAATTTTCTTTGGGTTACACTTAGTTGGGAAACCATAATAATTATGATATCAGTGTAATAGAGTTGAGTTAACTCATATGATGTATTTTTATAAATATTTATCCACTTAACAATCCAAGATTGATATATAATATGAATGACATTAATTGTCTACTATTTATAGTCATATCTTATTTACTTGTCAAATTGATATAATTCATCATGAAATATAAATATTAGATTAATAAAGGTAATTATGTATCAGTCCATAGTACTAGTGGAAGTAAATTAATTAAAATTACTTAGTGAAGAGATATAAAATAAGTTACTCAACCATAAATATGTATTATTTATTGATTATGACATACATCATTTTTATCAATTTCTAATCTCATATATTTGTGACCTATTAAACTATTATAGTTTAGTAGATAAGGTTGTAATGTTTTTCTCAAAGGGATGTATTCTGATAATTTCAGTGTGAATGTTAGGGATGTCACTTCTTTAAAACAGACTTATTAGTATTAGATATTGAATGTGCGACACACATTTGTGCGAATAAATATAGACTCAATGATAATAAGGAATTAGAAAACGGCGTGGTGGATCTATGAATAGGTATTGGGGAATAAGTTATGAAATTATAAAACATCACTTGTGATCTAAATCAACCTTGTATAGTGGTATTATATTTATATAAGTTT
The DNA here is from genome assembly GCA_963277665.1 of Viscum album. NCBI lineage: Eukaryota > Viridiplantae > Streptophyta > Magnoliopsida > Santalales > Viscaceae > Viscum > Viscum album. Next base: position 901,347,443 of record OY728165.1, on the reverse strand, counting down.
TATTAAGTTCCTATCATAAACATAATTTTATGTTATCTGTCTTTTTTGGAACGATTTGATCCTCATTCATTATTAAGAATAAGAGTTATTCTATATATTTTAATGAAATAATTAATGGTGTTTGGAATATTATAAATAGTTTCCAATTCTAGATATGGATAATCCTATGTATAATATTAACAGTAATAAGGTCAATATTTATATTAATCTGACTTACCATTTGAATTGTTTCCCTGGACATATAAATGAAAAATTTATTTGAAAATTTATAGATATGTATTTCTAGAGTTATTTCACCAAGAATATTATCATAACTATGAATAATTTTTGTTATAAAAACTGGCCAAAGAACATTTTAGTGGTGTGGATGAAAGTGTTAGAGGAATATTGGTTCTTATTGATATTGATGATGGTGAACCAATGAGTACTCAAAAAAGTGGTGGGTTTATATACATTATAACCAATAATGATGACTTTAGTATTTATAGTTATGTGTTTCCACTGAGGCACAGATATAAAACATTTAAAATTAAAAAAATCTTTTGAATTAATTAAAAAATAAATTGGAAATAATTACTACGATCCACATATCAAATCAGGTTAGGGAATACTTGATCATGTAATTCACTAATCGTCTTCGAGACTATCGAATAATTACATAACACACTCATCCTAAAAAAATATATATAAATTATGTGATTTTGAGGAGTAATTATAACCTTTAGGAAGTGTTTTTTTGGATAATGAGTTAATGTTACCATCCTATTGCATTATATGGAAATTATCTAGAAAATAATTCATTATTACTTAACCATATTTTTATTAATGCATTCATAAAGAAACTATATGATATATGGAAAAGATAACATACAAATATTTATTGTATAAGGATTATATGTTGGGAATAAAATGAATGGGATTTTTATTATGATAAAATCTTCCCAAAATCTTATAAATTATTATTATTTGGTTATCCCAATGTGACCATGGTATTTACTTTTATAATACAACAGAACACAATGTTTTAGTGGTCTGGTTTGATGTTTTATTAAATAAAGAGAATATAAGTCAATGATTATATGGGAGGCTAGTCGAACATTGAGATGTTAAAGACCAAAAAACAGGGTATTCCATGATATATATGTGGAGTAGGTTACACAAAGACTTATAATGAAATAATTTACTCAAGTAACATAATAACATTGAAGTTCTATTATGATTCATTAAGGTCTATAGAGATATGTATTTTTGGGAAAATAATGATAAAGAAATTTTTATAGGTGATGAACCTTCTTCCTACTAAGAGTCTATTGAGAATTTTTACTCCAATACATTACTAAAATCCATGAAATATCAAATGTATTACATGTACACTGACTTAGTTTTGAACTTGGTGGATACACTAGAAGGGGTGAGACCCATAGGGTACAAATGGGTTTTCTATTTGAAAAATGGCATGGAATGGTATATGGTCAAACTATAAATAAATCATAGTATAAAAGGATTAAAAAAATATCGTATTAACTATAAATAAACATTTTCCCATATTTATATAATAAATTCAATTTGGATTTTTCTTATTATATCAGCTCATTTGGATTATGAGATATATCAAATGGATATTAAACCTAATTACCTTAATAAGAATTTATTTTTAGATATTTATATGATATAAACTAGAGTTTTTGAATATAAAAATTAGTGTGTTAGTTTTTACATGTTTTAATTCTCCATTTATGAGGTGAAGAAAGAATGTCAATGTTATAACATCTAGTTTTATGATGAAATCAGAGTGTTTTTATTCATAAAAATATGGGTGATTCTTGTTATTAAAACCCTATTATTTGGTGTGTGGGGTTTTTTTTTGATATTTTATATAGATAAAATACTTCACATTGAAAATGATATCTAGAATATACATTGTATAACATAATGAATAGGAAAATACATCTCAATGGAAAGCAAGGGTGAATCATCCAACATACTATGTATGAATATCTAGGGAGATGTATTAGTGGTGATTATTATATTATTTAAAAACAAATATATACATATAGTTATAAAAAAATTACCATGGATAACTCCAAAATGGGTTCATTACTATTTTTTCATGAAAAAGACCATTAAAAGATTCAACATTCTTTTAAAGAGTTATACTAATGGATAAAATATTATTGCTACCACCATATAATCTATCATGTATTCCTTACTCTATAATATACTCAATATACCCAATACATTGTGAATTATTATTATATAAAAATTAAATCAATGTCAGAGTTGTCATATTTCTATAAATAATGTTCTTATCTACTTAAAATGATGTAACGATATGTGTAAATATTTAGAGGATATGATAAGATCTTAGTAAAGGCGTATACTGATGATATTTTCAAATATATAAAATATATTATTAAATTTCAATTCGGTTTCATGTTTTGTTATAAATAGTTAAGATGTGAGTATGAAAGGTTCCTAAAAAACCACCATAGTTGAATAAATAAAAATGTAAGAGTATGTATCATTAATTTGTTTTGTGAAAGATGCAATTTAGATTAAAATTTCCATTTCTAAACATTGGGTGGTTCCTATAATAATGGAATATATTGAGATTAACTATGATAGAATTGATATATAACTCAGGATAAGGAACCTTAATATCACTAAAGGAACAAACACATCATTAACAAGTACTTCATTTTCAAGAGAACATTGATATAGGACATGTAAAATTTAATAGATAGATATATAAGAGATTGTAAAAAGATCCATTAATTAAACCATTAAAATAATTAAATAATAGAAATCATGTTTAATATCTTGGTATAAGATACATGAGGTATTTTATGTCATGTTTTTAAAATGTGTCATGATTTTATTATAAAGGAAATATCTATTTATCAATTATTCATGTTTGTTTTAGTTTATATTACATGAATAATTGAATGATAGTGTCCTATCAAAGTATTATGTTATGTTATTCCTAATCAATTATCATCATTGATTAATATGGTCAGTGATGATATGATAAGATTTACTTGTATAGAATATTTTAATTGATAACAATAGGTTTATTAGATATAATATGAATATAATCAATAGTAAATATTTTGAGACATATTATCAGGAAAAATATATCATATTATATCACATGGAATTTCTATAATTTCATTGAAATACATAGGGGTGTATGCTTATTATGAATATGAATTACATATGGTTAGACATATACCTTGAATGTGATCTTTTATACTTTTATACATTTCTTATGAATGAATTGAGGCTTAGATAGTCAAGGGATTGTTATGTATGTTTCTGATCATGTAATTAGTCGGTGACCATCCTAGATGATATATTTTCACTCATATGGTGAAATATACTTTTGGGACATAGATTTAATTAAATTAAAGAAATGAATGACCATTTCGGGTTGAGGTACATGTGATGTGGTAAACTATTTAGATGGGTAACATGTGATATGCTCATATTCTAGATGAATGATATGTGATTGATTCATTGACTATGTCTATTTTTTGGATAATCCTGAATTTTTGAGTTATAATATACTACATTAACATATTACATGTTTAGTATTCACTCGGGGTCATGAAAAAAGGGATTATATGCATTAAATATGATGAATATGGTATATATTGTATCAGACATGTTATTATCAAAATATGAGTTTGTTTGATTGAAATCACACCAAACCCCGTTATAGAAAAACTATAACTGATGATTTTATAGTGGATTATAGTTTCTTATATTTATGAAATCTGGATTTCATATTTTAAATCAATGTTACAAAGGGTTTAAGGGTAACACAATTTGGCTTTTGGATGAGAATTAATTTTTGGATAGAGTGTTTATTCTAAAATGAAGATAGTTTGATAAACCATATTCAAAATAGTTATGATGAATTCACCTAGAGTTATATATTTTTGATAAAGTTCATGTGGGATTTTTGTTAACATTGGACATTTTTGGAATTATATTAAAATTGTTAAATTATAATTTATAATATACCCTTTCTCATATATTTTTATATGGGAATGCAGATTCATCTATCATAACATATGATTGGATTTTTTCATAGTTTACAATAGATATGTGATATTTTCTTTCACATTAATAGATATTTATATGTGTTTTTGATTATTTTACATTGGTTATGAATAATTAATATGATTCATTAATGGATACATGATCATTTTCTGTGTTCAAATGATCATATTTCCTATAGTCATATGTTATGGGTAATGACTGACAAATGACAAGAGTTGTAAATTAATGATCATATATGTTTATAATATTAATAAAGTCTATATAAAGGGAAATGTTTTATGAATATTATTATAAATATTAATTTAAAATTCTAACTCTCTCCCTCCCTTCCTCTATTTTCTCAATTAATCATCGAGGATGATGTTTTAACACCAATATAGTGTTTGGCAGTCCCCTCATTATGTAAAGGATTCATGTGGTTGGTGGTATACCTATAGAGGATAGTTTGTGGTTAATATCACGATGTTTTCATGATCACTAAAACCCTATAATGTTATAAAAAAATTGATCTCATAATAATAATGTTACACCATTTTCTTGTTTATGTTATTTACCACATATTGTATTTTATGAATGACCAGGTTTATATATGAGTTTCTTCTACTATGAAAAAAATATTGTAATCTACTAAAACCCATTACTATTCATGATATTTTTGATTTTGTAGGGTAATTAGTATTTTTAATTATATATTTCATCAGTTATTTAATGTTCTATGAAAGGATTTTTTAATAACGAATCATGGTTGTACATTTTACTCTCAAATGGAAAAAAATATGATAAATGTTTTTATTCATAATCTATCTTAATGTTTACCTCTTTGGGTTTTCAATGGATAGACTTGAGTTCTCTATATAGGAATCTCACCCTATCTTCCCTTTTGTGATTTTATGGTCATTCCTTGATGATTCTACTCCTAAATAAAATTTTCAAGTTTATATATTCTATTTTCTCCTCACTTTTCCCATTTATTCAATATTCTTTCTATTCCATTCCCCCTAACTTGCAACAGAGGAAGTTATTTATTTGGTGGTGGTCTAAAAATATGGATTTGTATTCCTTTGGTGTGAATATACCTCCATAAGATTTAGAATCTTCCTAGTTGGGGAAGGAAATTCATTTAATAACATGTAAATATGGTAGTTCTATAACCATCAATATTTTTAAAAAAATATTCAGTTCATGATGTTTTGAAACTTTTTTTGAAATAGAATAAATATACTATATGATAACTATGATGTATTTTTGAAATAATTTGTATGATTATTTATCTATTTTGTATAAAAAATGTGTATTTTTTATTACATTTTTATTTTAAATATTAATATGTTTCTATAACACAAAGATTTCTAGAAAATTCCTATTAAACATTTTACCAAATATGTGATCAAATAATCATGTCCTAATTTATTATTTATTTATAATAATGGTTTAAGTGATTATAGAACTCCTATTTTTTATAATCATGTCTTATATTATAATTGAAACAAATATTTTTACATACTAAAACCTAAATTTATATTCCCTTTATTAGGATTTAATATTACAGTTTTAGAATAATATTATATTAATATTAAATGGATTATTTTTTGAAGGGTGGATGAGTAGAAATATGTGATTTTATATAATATATTTTCAATATTTTATTAATATTTAATGATGTTAAATTATTAATATAACTATTGGACATAGTTTGGATTTAATATTCCTTATATAAAATTTGGAGTATATAAGTAGTAATTTTAGAAATGAGGATAATTCTAGAATATATTACTCAATAACTATTTTCACCTAGTTTCAATTATTGGTTTGACAATAGATATGGATATTGAGTCCAGGTAAACGTATCTATCGTAGGATTTCATTGAATCATTGTTGGTGGTTCCACCCTATTCTATCAATGATATTCTCTATAGGACCAAGTGTATTGTCATGTTTATCATGATAACTTAGTAATTGATTCTATATATGGCGATATTTTTTTTGATGTTATTTATCCTAATGATATATTTTATTGTATTTTAATTTTTATGAATGATTCTTCAGTTATGATGCTAACTAATTTTCATATATTTTTATTTATACTTTACATCATTATTGGAAATGGTTTATGTTTCTCTCAGGGTTTGTTCATTCAATATTAATTTGGGGTTATATTTTTCCAAAAAAATTAATTATTTTATAATTTAAATAAAATGGTGATTATCTAAACTATTTTATCTTAGAAAAAATGGAAAAAAATATATTATTTATTATTATGTCATTCCATTTATCATTGGACATTCATGTTTTAAATGTTTATTTTCAAAAAATAAAGTAAATATAATGGTCATTTTTTCCATCATTCCAGGCTATATACGAAAATGGTAGTATGATTATTTATTTTAAAACAATAATTTATGAATTTCCTAAAAATAGCTATGGAAATTTATTTAGACGTATCCTATCATGATTTTCAATTTCTCACTACTTGTTTACCTTTGGTTTATTAGTTAATCACCTTTTATTATTTATATAACTTTTTTGGATGGTGTGGTCTTTCCTTATGAGTACATGAATATCTCATTTGAACCATGGATAAGGTGGTGGAATAAAAATACGATAATGTGTCACAAAATTATTGCTAGGTTTTTATGATTATTAATTTTATTCATGTATATCAATCATTTAAATGTTTTCTCCATTTATCAAATTATATGGGATATATTATATGATTGGATGATAGTTTATTTACTATATTTATATTTGGTTACATTTATTAATTATGATTTATATAGGGTAAATCATTTTGATAGTCACATGTGATACCCTTGACACATATGATAGCCTATGGTGATTGAGAATTCATTTTAGGTGTGTGACATTATATTTCATGTATGATAACTAAATATGAAGGATTATAAATAAAAACATAGTATCAAAGCATGAGTGAGTTGGTGTTATAATTATAATTGGATGTAGTATTATTAAAATATTAAATTTATCAAATAAAAAGGTTTGATCTCCCATTTTATGATGGAATAATGAGTTATTCCAATGTATGGGGCTGAGTGGTCTCAGTAAACCCTTAATTAGGCGATATTTTATTATTTATTATTTGGTTGAGTGTCTTGAGAATTATTGTACAGGATAATAAATTATAGTTTTTAGTTCCATGTATTGTGAATTATTTGAATTTATTGGATGCCTCTTATAGACATTTCTCTTATATATGGTTTTATGATGTAATATATTTTATCAAAACATTACATAATATCTCAAAGCAAGTTTTCTTTATTTATTTTATGATATGTATGATTATTTATTTTTAAAATCATTGAATGATTTATATAAATATATTTATTTAATAATATAAATGGTAGTAATAAAACATTTATTAATATTTTTTCAATATTTATTATTTAATGTTTAAATTAAAAATATTCCCCATATTAATTATAAATAATGTATTTTTCGTTATTTCAAATGAGAAGATGGATTTATAAATGGAGTTTTAAAAAATATTTTAAAAAATTTAATATCAATATCATTATGAACATTTTATAATGTACATAATTTTAGGAAAAGTAATATTAAAATGAAGTTTAATGATATCACATTTTTTAAATTTAGTAATAAAATTGATTTGACTTGGTATTGTTGGAGGGTTTGGATAAAAAAATGGTTTCTAATAATTGTTAGCTATATTTTCTAGTCTATGATTTTAATTATATGTTTTGACATTATTGGATTGTTTTATCATTTGATTTTATTATTTTTATAGTATTTCATTTTGAATATTTTGATTAATCGTTCTAGTCCTCGTAAATATTGATTGTCTTAGAATGATACTTTTCATATATTGGGATATCATAACATGTAAAAAAACATTCACAAATTCAAATATCACTAGATATGTTTTATAACTAAATTATAAATGACTTATTTTAATGGATAACATAATGTAAACGAATTATTAAATTTATTTATGGATTACATTGATTAATTTAAAACAATATTTGATTCATCAAGGTTTGATGTCTTAATTAGTGGTGATGATATGAATATTTAAGATTTTTTTTATTTTTATCTGTTTTTCAAGGCCACTTTGAGAGTATACAACTATATTTATTATTTATATTGTAATCATTTTAAAGGTGGTTTCAAATAAATTATATTTTTTTGGGTTGTGTATTTTGTTCCTAATGATTTGACATTGAATATTGAGTGAACATAATTTTAATTTAATTTTTTCTATAGAAACTGGAAATTTTATGTCAAAATGTTTTTTGAAAGAATATTTTATGATATTGTTTCCTAAAATAATGATTTATTTCTATAAAAGTTTGATTTTCTATGGGATTATGTTTTGAAAATAGTTGATGTATTACTTTGGGTAAAACATTTTTTCGTTCTGAGGATAATGAGTGATCAATATGCACTTCGTTTTGGTTTAACATGTACAATTAAAATTATATAATTCATAATAATTTTTTTCGAAATTAGTTATTTCATCCATATGGTAGAAAAATTAGTATAATATTAATTCGTAAATTATTTTAATACTATGTTTAGTTTATTCAATATTAGAATTTGTTTCACATGTCTCAGATTATTATATATTCATGCCCATATAAATTGTAAATTTCAAAACTATAATGTTGTTAAAACCCATTACTTTTATTGATTTTTAATTTTAAATGATTTAAATTATTTTCAATGGTAATGAAAGGTAAATTTCATAGAAATAATGTTCTATTTATACTTCCTAAATTGACTCATTATGGTTATATATGGGGATATTTTATTTAGTGTGTTATAGATATGATTTTTCTTATTTTGTTAATTATAACATATGATTTTTGCTTATATATATAGATATAGAGTTTTTTTTAATTTGAATATTAATATCATCATGTTTTATAAAATTGTAACATTCGTTGATTCTTTAATATAGTTTTGTGAAATAAAAGTATTTTAAGGATTAAATTCATAAGTTAATTATTTTTCCTATGACATCATTAATAATTAGTAATTGATCACTCTTGCCCAATTTTTTGATTAATAACATGGTCGGGTGATAGATTTTTATTCATCAAAATATTATTTTTATGATGTTGAGTACTAAACCCTTATTATATTATTATGGTATATTGACTAGTGTTTGTGTGGTTATGTGAAGAGTGTTTTATGAAGATATAAATTATTATATAGATTATTTATTTATTATCATGATTTATATTATATGTATATAGGTTTATGTGAAAATTAATTTGGTAATGTTTGTGTTTTACTTTGTGGTAATTATTTACGATATTTCTAACCATGTATTATTTTTTGAGTGATTTTTTTTGAGATTTTATATGTGATGTGACAAGTTGAGTTTTAATTCTTCTTAAAAAACTAAAGTGAATCATAATTAAATAAATATACCCTTATTTTTGGATTCAAATAAATATTTATAGATGTAAATAATATTTTCTTCATTTTCTATGTACCTTGGTCAAAATAAATGTGTATTTTATTTTAAATGGATGTTTGGATTTTGTAAAAAAAATTGGTGTGAAATATAATTTTCGTTCATTTAATTTGTATATTTAAATTTTATAAAATAATATAATTTTAATTTAAATAAATTAACAATGATTGATGTTTTTAAGTGTAGTTTATAATTATGATGTGCACTAATAACATGAAATTTTTTATTTTCATTTAGGTGTGTAGTGTTCTAGCTAGGTGTGTAGATTGAATAATAAAATAATTTAACATGGATGATCTAATATTAAACCATGGGATATATTACCAATGGCAAGTATGGGAAAAATATTGGTTGAATCTAAAAGTAAATTTTTTTTTAAAATATATTTATTGAGTGTTTGTGAAGTTATTTATTTATGAGATGAATTTTTATTGTGTTCTTAGTTATCCTTTTAATTATTATTGTAAAATTTGGATCTTTTATATATGGGATGGTTGTATTGAGAATAGGATTACCAAAGTGTATGTAAATTGTCAAAATGGTGGGGAGATCCCCACATCTGAATGAAGTTTTATCTGATGAAAAAAACATACAAATTATTTTATATTTTCCAATATGTAATATTGTACTTTTTTGTATATAGAATATTTCATAAAGGGGTATCATAAAGGAATTGTCATGGTCGGTATGTAGAATTTTGGGAATAATTGTGAAAATACAATTTCATATTAATTAATTTATTTTGGTAATTATTTGTCTCTCTGAATTTTATAGAGTTCAGTTAAAAAATTGGAAAATTTAAGAAATATTCCTAGAATGTATAGTCAATGTATGATTCATGCAGCCATGAAGGAGACTAATAATGTAATTATGCTAACATTTTGGGATTGTTTTCTATTTACTTTTTGGTCCCACTATATCTTTTTAGTTTTAATTAAAAGTCTATGTTGGAATTATAGAATATTTGGTTGAAAATTGTAGAAAATACGATTTGGTTCATTAGTGTCGACAATATAGAGTACCCGGAGAAACTATACTGGATATAGGTCTACTATCATTACTATAAGGTACTATATGGACATTAATCAAGTACTAGGTGTTTTGGTAGAATAATATCATTTTTTGGATAATTTTCAACTTTTCATCATGTTTTTATCCCCAAAAGGGGGCTCTTGATTGTATTATCATTTCACTAGGTTTTCATAACCTAAGTCTCTCATCTTCCACTCCTCTAACAGAGGCATTTCATTGATCATACTTGTTAAAAGAGGATTTGATCTACTTTGGAATCTTGTAAAAAAATATTAAGAGTATAAATCTTCTCTAATAATTTTCCACTTCTTGTTTATTTATAGTAGTGATAATAACCTTCCCTCTTATAATAGTGGATCAAAACATAATGGTTTCATTAATTTTATATGGTCTAACTACTTCTAGGGTTCTTCCTAAGTGATTTAATGTTATTAAATATATTTTAGTTAATAGAATGACATTTTTTGAATAATAATGTTCAATCACTAACATCCTCCCTAGTTTGATATTTTTCTATAATTTATTATATGGATTTTTTCTTTCCATTGGTCTCAAAGGATAACATTATAATTATTTTTGGGGGGTAATCATATTCCTCTTATATTACTCATTGAGTGGTAGCATATAAATTGTGTAGGGTTGATTGATTCTATTTAAAATAATTTCTTTCAGATCATAAAATATTTCTAAAACCATTTCATGAAATGAAATAGATTATTTTTCATATTATGATTATATTTACAATTTTAGTATTCATTAACTTTACATTATGAAAATATTGATATTTTTTCAAATTATTTTTAGATATTATTAATATTATTGTTGTTTAACATAATATTTAAGGGTTATAAAAAAATTATATATTGTTTTCTGTAGTATTTTTAGGTCTATTTAAAACATATTTATCTTATTTTACATGTAAATCAAGACAGACATCAAATTATTCAGTCACCTAAAAATATTGTCCATTTTACAAAATTTGTAATATTTGAGATATAATAATTATCCACCTGTTGTTGAATAATTAGATGGTATGGTATAGTCTTTCAATTATCTAAATTGGTATACTCCTCAACATATTACTATAGGGACATGCTACAATATTTCTCCAAAATTATATACATGATTCCCTTTCCCATAATGGTAAACGTTTGTAGGACCCTTAATGGTTATAAAACCACACACATATATATATATATATTTATATATTAGGTTATATTTAATATTTAGAAGTTCATGAACTACCTCTTTTGAAGGAAACTATTACATCATCTAGAATCTCAGGTTTGGCTTGAAGAAGGTAATTTATGCATGGACCATCCTAGTATAGGGAGTTATATGTTACGTCTTATGTACCAATCAAATAAATTGGATAAATCGTGATGATTGACTGCATTATTACATTAATATACTATAATTTGTTTCTAAATACACACTCAATTCTATCACAGGTGGTCATGAAGTAGGGTGACAATTGCATATTGTGATTTTTTTATATGCAATCCCTATATGATTCCTTGTGGGTTGCATGTAGATGTTGTTGTAAAGGATCCAAGAAATGTAGAGGACCCCATAAATGATATATAGTTTCACATGGATTATAGTTATTTTTTGGAGTCTTGTTATCCATTTTGAATTAATGATGGATTTTAGGGAACATGGTCATCCTAGGAGGTTCAAATAGGGTTTTCATGATTTTTAATTCTCAGTTTTTGGATACATACTCCATTTTTGGCTAAAAAGGATTGTACATACCTTCTTTGTGTCCATTTACATATCATTTTTTATCTTTGGGATAATTTTATACATTGTTTTATTAGGTATTCATTTACATATAGTGGTTTTGTTATGTATTATTCTACTAGCCCAACATAAAGGTACTCTTTGAGAATGTTTTAAATTATGTTCATCTAGGTCTATTATATAAAAAACTCATTCCTTGTTTTTTGATATAAAACTATTATATTTTTTCACAGATAATTTATTTAAATAAAAGGGAATATATAACCCACCAATTATCCAAAAACCCTTAGTGTTTATGAAATAAATTGGAAATCATGGGTTTTCGTGAAGTGTTGTTGTGGAATTATATGATACCATTCATGTAATTAGTTCGTTGACATTAAAAATAGTATTAGTTCTCACAAATGGATAATTGGTATAGGATTGAGAGTAACTAGGATATAAAAATCCTGAATATTATGATGTAACAGAATAATATTCTTGTCTCATAATATTGTAGTGAGACGTGAGTTACTAATGGTGGTCAATGGTCCATTTCATTAATTAATTTTATTTTTATTCTAACATAATACCATGTATTCTCCAGAATCATGCTAGTACTTTATAGGTAGGATGTCATGAAATATCAACTGATTTATTAAATTATTTTCATTTTTTATTTTATCCCACTATTAGGACATATTAAATGAAACATCCATAATAAATAAATACTATTTTCTAATAGATATATATGTACTTGACCCATAGATTAATATTTCTCAATAATTGATTCCTTTGGTCGCTAATATTATTCATATGTTATTGATGGATATATTTTTAATATTGTATATCAAGCCTGTTTTTGTTTAGAAAGAAATGATATATACAATTTGGGAAAATAAATCCATTTTTAAAATTTATTGAAAGATATATATTTAAGTGAAAAGTGTATTTGATAAATAACAAAAATGGTAAGGGAGAGTCGAATGAGGTTAAACCTAAACTTGTTTACATAGTTTTAAAATTTTGGATCGTTCATTATTAGGATGTGGCATTTTATGTTATTCTCTAATTGATCATAGAGTATGATTCCAATGAGACCACATTATTCCATAAAGTAATGTGTAGGTGATCATGCACCACCAGAATGACCTACAGTTGATCACTAAGTCTTGAAGAGGTGTGATCAATTCCTTTATATTTTCATTCAATCAGATCTATTAAGGGAACTCACCATATGTAATGCTATAATTAATATTCAATTACATCACCTTCTAACCTTTTAGGGTGATGTATATCCTTAGGATGGTAGAGGATAAATTTATAATATATATTATATATTTTGAATAAATTAGACCTTACAAAAATATTGGGATAAATTGGAGACCTCTATATTAGAATAGGTTTCTCATAGGTGGTGGAATGTCATACTCAAGGCTAAAAATACCAAGGTCATACATGGAAAACATTTGAAGAGATCTTCCACAATAAATATTTTCTTGAAACTCTAAATCATGATAATGATTGATGACTTAAAAAATTATGGTACAGATGAATTTATATTATGGAATCCCCTTCAATGTTTAATGACTTATTTTGTTCTACTTCATACATGAGTAGAGATGAGGAATCAAGATATCATAATTTTTAAAAATGTTTGAAAGTGATACTATAGACACGGTCTATTCATTTTGACTTTATATATTTATCTAATTTGGGGAAAACATCATTTTTTAGACAGTATCAAATATAGGTTGAGGAGTAGGTGTCTTACCAAAAGGATGGCCTATAGGGGATACACCATCAAGTTTCAGAAAGTAGCAATTAGAGGAGATGAGAAACAGTGGTCACCATTTGGTTGTCAAAGAAGTGGTTTGTCTCTATCACCTATATCAGAAATATCCTTTTTAGAGTCATTAGTATAAGTGTTCAATATATTATGAAAAAAATAATTCCATCAAGACAAAATATTATCCCGGATGTGGTTAGTATTACTATCCTTCACGATTTTACCAATCATGTTTGTCTAAAATAATAATAAAAACCTCAAGTATCCTATGAATCATATGAATGGTTAGAATCATAATCTATTAGTAGTACATATCCTTCTTCTAGGTGAGAATCTTGAATATGTAGTCCATTTAGATATTGTGCAATTATTAGAGTATGGATATCCACCTTACAGTTAGTATAAATAGTTTGGTATGCCATATGTCACAAATGACCTTACTAATAAATCTATATAATGTATTTTTTTATCAGAGTAACTATTTTTGTATCCTCTTTATCAGTTTTAGCATTATGTTTTATGGGTTATTCGTATTCATTATTTACGAAAAATTTTATTCATGTCTAGAAATTAAAACGAAATTATCTCTATCCATTTTAATACTTGATACCCCTCTAGATAAGGTAATAGAGACCAAATTTAAATTCCTTTATTTGACCATATTTTTCGATTAGTTTTGACATATTTAAGATCTAATGGTTCTTAATATATATTATTTTATATCTTATTCATGGAATGGATTATGTAACCCAATTTTTGGCCAGCATTAATTTATAAAATAAAAGGGTATCCATTCATCACATGTAGGTATTCAGTATTCCCTCTATGGAGAATGGGTGTTTTACTCCAATCGAGTATGTCCAAATCTGGTACAATAAGGTGAAACTATTAGTATTATTTATTTTCTTATCCTATGGGTTTTCAACTGAAGACATAAAGGATTTATAGCCAACTGTATAATTTTACTTTGATATATTATCTTAGTATTTATTGTATTTTCATTTCATTGAGAGAAAGAGTTTACCAGTGAACTCATTCATAATAATGAACATATTTTTATCCATCCCTTTTTAATAAATACCATGAAGAAAAGGGAGGTAATGCTTGAATTTTAGGGGATAGAAGTGTAAGGATTCATTACAATATGTACATTTCCTTGTTGTTCCCAAATTATTTGTACATTAATGTATTATTGAAGTCTATGTCTCAATATAGACAATAAAAAACAAAACTAGGTATTGAATGAGAATCTTAATTCCTTTCCAATATTAAAAAATCTATTTCTTCAATAAAAATGGGATATTTGGTTTTGTAAGATTGATATGAATGTTTATATCATAAACTCTATTTAAAGACAAAAATAAACTCAAAATTATACATTATGTAGTCGGTATGTGTATTTCATGTATATGGTAATGCCTTTCATTCTATCTAATGATCCATTCATGATCATGTAATTTATGACCATCATATTTTATTTATTATTGACCAAATTTTCATGGTATTTTTGGGAATGTATTCTCATTTATTATAAAACAAAAGATGACAAAGGTTTATATCTTTTTATTGTCTTATATACTATATGAGAAAATTAGTTTTTCACTATGTTATCAAAATAATCATTCTGGATTTGATTAGTGAAATTCCTTGAGAAAGTTATATTTAATGTTTGAATTTTAGTGGATCCAAAAAACATGGCATAGTTAATGTCTTATGCAGTACCATTTAATGTGTTATAAGTGAGTAGTTATCTTTTAATATTGGGTTACTATAACTATATCATATATGATTTCTCTATGATCACTACTTTTAAGATATCCCTGACTAAAAAATAACTCATGTTTATATTGTCTATCTAGTGTGATGACTCTTTTAAAGTGATGAATTAACATGTCTTCAGTTATAATTGTACCTTTGTAAAGTGATATTTTTAGCTATATTATGAAACAATGTAGGTTGGTCTTAGTAATATTCTCATAAAATACCATCAGGTAGTGGTGTGTGGTTCTGTATAGTTGTATACTCGGCAGAAGTACTACCCTACCCATGATTTATAATTATTCACTTTTTTCAGCATTAATGTGATAGGGGAACTATTTATTTGGTGAATGGTTCATGTAATTCATCAACCACAAATACAATGATTATATATATTTAGGGTGTGCTTAAAACATGGAGTAGTATTTTTAATCATTTAATTTTGATATTCAATATTCTTCTTGCAATGGAAATATTTTTTATTCTCTCAGTATAAATGATCAGACCAAAAATGTGGTAAATGAAAAAAATGAATGAATGTGGAGGTCTGTAATGAAAAAATTCCACATAGATTTATGTGACGATAATAATGATGTGAATTAATATCATATATATCTTCATGTATCAATTATTTAGTAGTCTGATGAACCTTATAATCTAGATTCTGATAGAACCATATTTGATAGAGGCTCAATGATAGGGACGTCCTTAATAGCAGGTTCCAAGACCCATCGTCCTTCTAGAATGTCCATGGGAGGTTGTTAATCAAAATTAAAATACTGTAGTTTGTAATTATGTAATATTATTCGTCTATATGAACCATACATCGAGGAATCTAGAATATAAATCCGGATTTATGGAACTAATTTCATTATATTGTAATAAATAAAGAGATTATATGGTTAATCATGAGATGTTTTACATGTTAATGAGATAGGGAAGAGAATCATTGATCTGCTGGTGAACATCAACCTCCTCTTAGAATTGTATGGAATTCATCTTAGATTATTTTGTACTTTATGAAACCATTTCATATGTTTCCAAATGTTAATTATATAATATGGGTAATTTTGGGCCTAAAAACAAATACAACTCACTTATTACAAGTTAAAAAACCCCCTCTAGTGGTGAGATCAGGAAGGATTATGTTACAGAGATCAGAAAGTGGTTTGAATACAATCTAATATCATTTTTTATAGTGATTAAAAATTCACATATGATTTCTGAAAAGGTATTGATCTCACATTGTCTTCACAGGTGAATTGGAGGGATAATTTTTACATAGATAGTCGTAACCAATTCAAGAATACCATTCCAATGTTAGAGGATATATATAAATACTACATTCATAAATGTTGCATCCCTTAGGAGGATCACCTTCCATTAGTTTAATTATATTAATAAAAATGATTTCCATCATCAATTAAAATTGAATAGTCAAGATATATTTTTGGAAAAGATTATTTTTATCCTCTATATTAGAACTAAATTTGAGTTTACATTGTGATTTTGTCTAATATAATCCTGAAGGTGACATGGTGGGTAAAAATAATTTATAATAACCTTATAACTACTCTTTGTTAAGAAAATAATACACTTTTTATTCAATTAATAAAGATAAATTCATGTTTGGTGACTGCATATTTCTTCAGGTTTCACCGACAATGAGTCACTAACAAATGGATAGACAAGGTAAGTTGACACAAGTATATTTTAGGACCCTGAAGATTTTGGGATGATTTGGGAGATATTTTACCAACTATACATACCAAACAAAATTAATTTATAACACATTCTATTTCTATCATTTGAAGAAATACAAACCTAACCATACCAATGTGATTTGATAGAATGATTCCAAACAACATTAATATGGGTATTATATAGATAATTTATTTATATACTTTTTAGAGTCAATATTTATTAATGTACACTATAATTCCTCTTTTTTATGTATTGGGGAAGCAGAGATTGCTCATTCATGTTATTATATAATGTTATGTTCAGATGAATATTCACTGATGGTCCTTGTTCTTTAAGAAATCTAGATGATGCTTCTTGGGGATGAGAATCCCAAAGGGGGATATGTTGTAAAGACCATAATATTTAAGGATATTTATATCATCATTTTTATCCTTTCAGTTTTTTTTGGAATAATTATATGCATTATTTTGGAGGAGATATAGTAAAAAATGATAGGAAGATAGGAGTTGGTGATATGGTGTTGATAAAATGGGATTCCCAATTAATCTTGACCACATACCGAGTTTAATTATAGCTTTTCTGAATATATTGTGGGTAGTAAAATATATTTAGTTAATTTTTAAAACCAACAACTTGGGGAGATTTAGATTTTATTGAAATTTCACTTAATTTCAATTCCATTGAAGTTCTAATATTCTTCCCCTCCATCCTAAGTTGATCCCCCTAATCGTTGGTCCATTTGGATATAATTAGTCATGGAACCTTTTACAAAGAATGTTATGGGTATAATTCCCCTATAATAATCTTCACCGTCTTATTTTTTTATATAGGTTGTAATAACCATTCCTCATCATAACTTATGGATTTTCAAACATGATTGTTTCTAAAATTATATCTTTGGTTTATCTATAAATAGAAGTTTTCACTAGAAAAATCAATGTATTAATTTTTTTTTAATTTTAACAAAACTATTATTTTTAATGGAATCAATCAATAACCATTTCCCAATTAGATTTAGATCAGATTTCTGGTTATTTTGGTGGATTTTATCTTCTCATGGGATCCAAAATACTATATTACATTTTTTATTAGTAGGTAAAATATTTTATTTTATGATACACATTGAGTGGCAGACACGAATATGTTTTCGGATGATTTAACCTAAATACAATAAAAAATCATATCATAAATTATTAATAGAAACTATTTTATTAAATTTAATGGATTATTTATTTAATTTTGATTGCATATTAAATGTTAGCCTGCACTATACATTATTTTTATATGTATTTTCATTTGGTCAGAGAATTTTTTAATAATTTAAATTTTTTTATGGTTAGGGCTATGTGTAAGGGATTTAAACCATCTATATGTTATTTTAAATTGTATTTTTAATTGTATTTAATGATTTTTTGTTATTTTTACTTACTAAGAATGATAGACAACACAATATTCTATTATCCATCCATGTTGATTATGTTAGAATATATTTATTTCTATATATGATTTTGTGAAGATTTTAAAATATTTATTACAAGGTGGGTGGTACAGAATGGGAATTAATTGGCATACCTTTTTATACCACATCCCACATTCTAGAAGGGACTATCTAAAATATTTCTATATCATTTTATACATGGTCCCCTTCCCCTAGATGGGATGAGTCATTGGGACCGTATATTTGAAATCATATTTGAATATATATATATATATATTTTTTTTTCAACAATATTTTCTTGTGATTTCACTACCTCATTTTGTGCATGAAATTTATATGTTTTCAATGATCCCATGATAAGACCAAAGTAGGGAATTCATGTATGGACCCTCCTGGTGGGTGGAGTAGGGTGTCACTAGTTACATACTTACTGAATTACTTTAAAAAAAATATTGTTGGACTATTTTGTTTAAATTAATTGACTTGTACTATTTCCATATATACACTCAATTTTATGATTGGTAATTAATGAGTACGGCGATGACCACCTACTGGGTATTATTATATTCACGCTCTATATGTGTCATTATGGAATGGGTGTCGATTCTGTTATTCATGATCTAATTAGTGAAAGGTACCAGATCATGGGATCTAGTTATATGTGGATTATAAATACTAGAGGAGTATTTGGAACCCTTTGAAAAGACTGAAAAATTTGATGAGGTTGTGAATTTCTAGTAGGTTCTGATTGAGATTCCATGCTTAGGGATTCTCAACTTTTCCCACATAGTCCTTATTTGGCTAATTTATTATCCAAAAAACTGGTTTTTATCTATTTTACCCCATTTTATAGATTTTTGAATTTTTAGGCCTTATTTTCACGGAGAGACATGTACAGATAATAGGTATGATGTGTCTCATTCAACTATATTTATGTAAAATTTCTCTTTTGGAATGTTTCAATATTATAGTCATCTAGGACCATCATCCAAAAGGGTCATTCTAGTTTTCTTCTTGAAAAGATTTTCTATGTATTCACTTATAATTTAATTCAAAAAGTGTTAAATTTATCTCTCACTTATAATTCATTATACACTCAATGTTTATTCCAGCCTCTGGAGATCAAGAGGTATGCATGAGGTGCTAATGTGATCTGAACTGATACCATTTGGGTAATCAGGTCACGATCATTATTAAATGGTATCAGATCTCATTAAAGTTTCTTGGGTATGGGATTACAACTACAAAAACGATAGTCTTATCAAAACATATAATGTAACTAATAAATATGACAATCAAACATAATTATGGTAGTGGAATAAGTTTACAAGGGTTATTAGGAACTCCTTTTACTATTTTTCTTTTTATTTTTCACTAAACACATAATTCTCATGCCTAATGGAAGATTTTGAAAGGTAAGAAAGGGAGGGATGAAAATAAATGTTGAGTTCTTGATTGTTTTTTGTTTATTTTATTATTATACTAGACTAATGACCACGATTAATCGAAACATTTACAATAAATAAAAATATTATTATAATTTATATTTATTTTCAATAACTATATTAATATGGATCAACAGTTTATTCATTTGGTGGCTAACCGTTAAATATAATATTAATGGGGAGTTTTTTAGGTTATAATGATGAAATGTTTTTGTTTTACTTCAAATTATATCATCTTTAAGGGAAAATAATTTTATGTTCAAATGTTAATGAATAATTTTTAAAAAATGTAAATTGATTTGATGAATAGGAATAAATGTTAGGGACTGAGGAATAGTGATAGACATGACATTTTTACAGTGGTCCTAAAAGTGATAGTTATGTATTATTGGAAAAAGGAATTTAATATTATTAATAATTTTCAAATGATTAGACTTCAGATATGACTTCCTTCTATTTCAATGGAACTGGAATATGGGTATGTACTACCAGAATGACTTATACATGGCCTTAATGTCTTCAAGGGATTTTTTAAATTGTTCTAAATTTTTTATCCTGATGATTTGTGATGGGAACCCATGACCTTTAGTTTTATGAGGAACATTTAATTCCATAAATAATGGACATTTTTTGGTGATGTATCTCCTTATGATATTTAGGAATGGATATATTTTATCCATCATAACCATGAAATCACTTAGACTATTTAGCAACATTGGGTCTATTTTAGACCTTAATTTTGGAAGTGTTATCTTGCTTGTGAAGGGAGTACATGACTGAGGAAAGCATAAAAAAGTCCATACTGGGATGAAATTTTAGGATATATTCTATGGGAAATTGTACCCTAACACTCATCATAGAGTATGGACATGAGAGTTTATATACCAGTGTTAGGGATTGATATGTGTTGTGGAACATTCTACCATGTATAATAAATTATTTATTTCTATCCATATATATGTGGGGATTAAGAATCCAAATCACAGTCTATTTATATTGGTTTGAAAGAGAAAAAATGGACTAATGTTATTCTTTATAACCTACCAACCTTCTTAGAGGATATAATATTTTAATTCCAAAATTAAACCCATGGGAAGATCAGGGGTGGGTATTCACTAACTATTCAAAATATATTAAATATCTCACCATCTGGTTGAAAATGGTAACGGGAGATGATGATAAGCGGAAATTATTTTCTTGGTATCTCTGGATTTGGTTTTCATATACCACCTAGATCAAAAATACCATAAATTTAAAGAAATATTTGTGGGTATACTAGATATTCTATGGTAAATTACACCTTGAGGTGATGTAGTGTCATTCTTGTGATTACTATATCTATCATCAGAAATTTTTCAGTTGATATATATCTCAAATGATTGAAAAATGACCAAAAATGACCAAAAAATCATAGGCATAATCAGTATCTCAGTCTACTAATAGTGGTAAGTCACCTTTTAAAAGATTTCATTGAAGAGGTTGATGATGCTATTATAGTAGATTAGCTATTTTACAATTCTATAGGGGATATACACATTGAGGTCAATATGAAGAGTCCTTAAAGGGTTGTTACATAGATCAACATACTTGTGAGGTTATAAAAGGATTTCATTTTGTGATATTTCTTATTTTGTTATTTTTATACTTTATATTGCACTTAATTTCATATTGGTTCTTCATATCATTTATATCTATGAAATTTTCTTCAATTATTAAACACATAGATGAATTACATATATATTTTATATGTTTTGATACCACTATTGGGAAGAGAGAGCATTTGATAAGGAAATTCATATCATTTATGCTAGTTGTGGATTATTTTGAAATCATTAGTATCTATTCAATATTATTATATAGTCCTTTATTATTTTATGTGAATTGACATATTAGTTATGTTTTTTAAAATTAATATATTGCTATAATTTATTAGTGTACTTCTTATCACCTATTACTACTAAGTGTACCCTCTATGGAGAGTGTAATTTTTAGGCTAGTAGAGTTGGGCCCAATTAAGGATAAATATGAGAAATTACTAAAATGATAGTTAGTCCTTTCCTCAAGGTAGTATATGAAAAGTGCAAACATTATTTACCCCATGTGGTAGACATTATTCTAGAATTATTACATGAACATTTCTCATAATTTCTTACCCTATGAGATTTATAGTTCACCATTGATATCTTACAAAGATGAAAACCAATTTTGTTCCGAAAATATCTTTTTGAACCAATAGGACTAATGGAGATAATGTTTTTATTGAAGATATCAAATAGAATCAGATCATAATGCTGAGATCCTCTACTTTGGGTGCTCTAGTTCATTTTACTAAGAAGTATAACGAGATTAGATGTATCATTATACACTCATATAAACTAACCAAGATAATAGTAAATAATAACTCTTCTTTATATATAAATGATTCATTTTTACCAGTTACAATGGGAAAGGTGGTTTCTAAATAGTTATTTGTGTTATGGGTATAATAAATTATGAGTAACTCTACAATACATTCTATAGACCCCATTCTAAGTAAGTGTGGTTATTCTTAGTTTTTGGTAAATACTTATGATCCAACTAATTCTCCATCTACGTTCATATAATTAATGAAGAATGTTTTTCTACCATTTTTAAAGATATTCATTAAAGTATTTATATAAGATATTACAATTTATTATAAAATCCATGATGATAATGGGAGGAATATTCACATTATTATAGAGACATTATAGAAACATAATATATATTATAATTTATCAATATTCTTATTTCAGATTTGGTTTGTGAAATTATTTAGTTATATTATTTCTAAATCTATAATTTTAGTGCATACTAGAAAGGTTGGAATCAATATTTTACTATAAAGTACTTGTAAATGAGTTTGAGGTTGGAGGATTCCATAGAAATGTGATTTATTATCACTATTCCATTATTTTTTCTCCATGATAATTACATTGATAACAATCTTGACTAAAAAGGTATACATGTTTCCATGGACTTCCCAATGTGATAAGAACTTTAAAATAATGATCAAAAGGCTTACCTCATCACCAATTCTCATTATACATTAGCAGTGTGTGGGTTTTTTGGATTTTTACAATGAATCATATATTATTCTTGAATTTAATCTCATGAATGAGTATTGGGTAGTGGATTATATTTCCAAAAAAGAGGTTTCCTCGTGGTATGAAGTAATATACCCATTATTTATAATTAATAATTATTTTTCATGACCTAAAGTATTTTAGGCTCTATTATTTCGGGGAATAAATGTTTGGTATTTACCTGCCATAAAATCCTTAATTTTATCTCTTAATAGAAATATTTAAATCTAATGATTTTGATCTTGGTGGTTTACCATCAATCAATTTTTTTCATATTCAATATTCTCTGTAGAATGGAATTTCGTTTGATGATATGTAATTAAAAAGGTTCTCCCTCAAAAAAATTTAGGCACAAAGGACGAATGGAAATTATGTATCTATATGGTGAATTCCTCCTAGATGTAAGTGTGTATATTAATGGTGTGTTTATATATATTTTATGTTATTAGGGGTAAACTTATATTAAATATACACACAAACCACACATGTAGTCTGTAAAGGAAGACCATATCCCACCCTATGGGATAACACACCCATCAAGCCTTATTTATTTATTACCTGGCCCAATGAACTGGTAAACATGAATCCCATAATATGAACCCAAGGCCCAGAATTTAGACCAAAAACCCACTATAGTGTCATTCATGCATCATGTATGTGTCACTCTCTACATCTTTCATGTCATCATTACAATGTGCATGTGTCACCGCCTACCAGCACCAGGCTTGTGTCACCACCTTCCCACATCATGCCTGTATCACCACCTGACGGTAGAAATTTTCTCCCACATAGATTTGAACCCAGGTCTGATTCAGAATTTCGGGGATTCACTACCATTGAGGCATACCCCCACTTAAATTTGTGTATTTATACTACCTATAACTGAAATAATTTATTATAAAGCATGTTAAGGATTCTTATGTTTTTTATCATGGTTATACCAATATTTGAGAGAGACTACATGGAAGGGAGTACATTGATTGTTGGTTACAAGATCCTTCGTCCTTGTTTTATGTAATTGGGTGGTTTTTAGTCTCAAATACAATTTGGGAAGAAGTAATGAAGAAATATTATTTATCTACATAGGCCAAACATAATGGAATGATGAAAATTTCCCAAGATGTGAATTTCCAATTCATGTGTCATGGTGTAAAGAAATAGATTATATGGTTATTATCAAGATGATTTACATATTAATGAGTTATGAAAGATCATAAAAGACATGAAGGTGACATTTTTACACATAACTTACTAATATGGATATAGGTTGAGATTACTATGGATTTTGTAACCAGTTTTACGAGATCTCATAGTGTTTTAAATATTTCATGGGTGACTATGGAATAGTTAACTAAGAAAATTCACTCATTATGCTTTAATAATACCTCCTATGTTTTTTATATTTGGAAATTTAATGTCATATAAATCATATATATGCATGTTTTAACAAATAATAATATATCTGATAGGGATTCTATGATTATGTCTTAGTATTAGAAAGGACATAAACATTCATTTGTTTTACAGATGAAATCACATTCTAATTTTCTATGATAAACTGATTATAAATACAAGTGAACCATTTTAATCATAGAGGATATACTTCATGAATATATTTATGACATCAATGGATTGGGAGAGGGTCACTCTCCATTATGTAATTATCTTCTAATAATAGATTTTATGAATTGATTAAAATTGAACCCATCAATTATTTTTATGGACAACTATTTAATTATCCTCTCTATTAGTTTAAAATGGGATGACTAATTTTCATCAAAACTTATATGATCCTAGAGGTTATGGTGTTAGTGAAACTAATTTAGAAGTAACATATAACCACATATTGTTAGAAACCATTGAAGGTAACCCTTGGAATTTGGCGATGGTTACCATGACATCTTTCTTGTTTCAGTGAGATAATGTCAACAATAAATAGGTAAACAAGATAAGTAGACTCTCTAATATTTTAATACATTCAATGTATTATTTTTAGTTTAGGGTCGGTATTAGCACATTGACATACCATTAAAAATTTTTTCCATCCATTATAATTTATACGTCTCATAATTGATGAAATACATAGATTACCCTATGAATTTGATCTAATATGTCGATGTTGAGCTTCAAGACAGTGAAAACAATATGGGGTATCATGTTTATATAATTAACAAATTTTATAATGTGATATAGGTAATGATAATTATTTTTATTTGAGTTAACAAGTTTCATGGAAGGCACCAAAATGTTACATAGGAATGAAAATCTAAAATGAGATTCAATGGAAATACATGTTCCATCAAGAAGATAGTAGAATATTCTTATGGATTAGAAATCTGGTGGTGATGAGGTTGTAAAGACTCTAGGTTTTTGGGAATTGTTTCTCTATATTTTTTTATATATAACAATTTTTGTTTAATTACACATTTAGTGTGGTTTTAAAGGGATTTAATGAAACTTGTAATTATAGAGTAGTGATTCTATTGTGTTGATATCCTAAGGTACCGATTTCATAGCACTAAGAACCTTGTAGTAATATAGTGGATAAAAGTCTATTATCAGACCACTAGGTTCATAGTGTACCTAGACCATGTATCATGTGGCACTATAGTATAGTTTTTTTAACTTCATAACGTATTTTTTTACTTTTTATCTAATTCTAAATCCTTGAAACTAATAGTGGTCAGTATTTCAGATAGATTCCACCTATTTCAATCCTCGTGATGTTATCATCTATCTCTACCTAATATTAGTTGGATCCTCCCCCTTCCATGATTCAATAGTCTATAATAATTCATTAACTCATTCCATAATAATGTTATGGGTGTAAATCCCCACTAATATTATTAATCATATTATTATTTTTGTATAATAATGACCATACATTAACCAAGATTACATTTTTGTTAAACCTACTCATTTCTTTGATTTTATACTATTATTGGTACTAAAATGGTTTAAAATTTACAAATATATGTATTCATTTAGTTTTATTTTTTTGATTCATTTCTATTAAATTGATGTATTAAAGACTAAACATACTAATTAATTTTATACTGGTCGTTGATTTATATTTTTTGTCCTTTATCATCCCATGTTCGTTGAAGGACCACAATAGATTTATTTTTTTGTGAATAAACATCGTCCTATTCTCAAACTCATCGAGTGGTGGCTGGGAAACAATTTGGTACTGATTGAACCTAATTAAAATTATTATTTTATCATACTATAAATGATATTTATAACTATTCCCTGAAAGGAAATGTATTTATTATCTAATTGGTATTATAATTAACATGTATTAATTCCTTATCCATGATATTTTGGTTTTTTGGGATTTTATCATATGATTATTAGTAATGATGATTGTTTATAAGTTGAGTGAGATTTAGAAGAGATTTAAATGGTTTATATATTTATATAAGAAGTAATAATAAGTGTATTTAAATCATATTTAACATTTTTTTTCTAGATTAGTATGCCATAAAGCAAATTATTGAGTAATCAATAAATTTTAATCTTGTTGGGATATATGTATTAATATATTTTATATTGATCGAGTATTTAGGTGTTTACTAATATGTAGATGGTATGGGGTGGGATCACAATTCCCTAACATGGTATACCTACTGAGACCCATACATTTCTTATGTAGATATCTTAACTTAATATATGAATATTCAATACATAAAATAAATATCCAAACCATAATCATATAGTTCAAGTCTTTTTATATTCATTGAATCATAAAAAATTGATTCATAACATTCTACAATTAAATTCTTCATAATAATCACACTTCTAAAACATAACAATCCCTAATCATTTCTTTATGACATGGGGAAAGGGAACATAATAAAGTGTGATTAAAAATTCTCAATATGAGAAAAAAGGTTGATATCAATGATCATATAAGTATGAAATGACTATAATCAGATTATAACAGGAGCATAAACGTGGGACACCTAACCATGCATATTAAAAATCATAATCCTGATTCATGGAATAAATATTGATAGCTTCTATGAATTTAATCTTATAGTAGTCAAATAACATGATCCCTAAGAGAATAACAT
Organism: Viscum album; assembly: GCA_963277665.1. Taxonomy (NCBI): domain Eukaryota; kingdom Viridiplantae; phylum Streptophyta; class Magnoliopsida; order Santalales; family Viscaceae; genus Viscum; species Viscum album. The sequence goes on along the minus strand of OY728165.1, from coordinate 901,319,852 downwards.
TATCATAAGATGATATTTTGAATAATTCATAAGATTATAACATTGTGAACATGTATAAATAGAAACATGTCCAATCATTAAATTATGGACATGAAATTAGTTATTCACCTAAAATTATGTACATGATATAGGTTCTATACATAATCTTATGGATATGGAAACCACGTTGTTATTAAAAATATTGAACAAAAAAATAGGTTCAAGGATAACATATTTACCTCATGGCATATCCATATTTTCCCAATGAATTGGACACAAAATAGTTTTCATTCATAACATTAAAAAATCATACATATATATTCCACAAAATCATTAAATATTTATCATATCATAACCAATGAGATATGAAATGGGTTTTATAATAATATCAACATAGTATAAAATTTTCAAAATAAATAAGTTTTATAAACATATCATCATCAAAATCATAAACCATACCAGGAAAGAAAATGGGTGGTACCATGGGATTTTATCCCTAGTAACACATAATAAACAATAAATTTTTTTGTCTTTGATGAATAGAAATTACATAAAAATAACATTAAATAATTTATAAGAAAAATAAACATTACATTTTAAAAGATATTATGTGAAATAAAAAATAAATAATGAAATACTACGGATATAATTTTCATTGAAAATAACAATTTCATCACTTAAATTAACCATTAATGAATTATGTGTCATTGACAGATGGAAATTTTTATCATCTTTTATATGTAAAAAAATAGTACATTCCTTTCACATTTTTTTAAAATTTAAAAAAGACCCTCATTTGGAGAAGAGAAATAAGATCCATTTTAAACCTATTTATAAAATTTTTAATAAGGTATGAATTAAATTAAAAAATAATTATATACTAGTAAAAATATTCTTTAAATTGTTTCTGAAAACATGGATATGGAAGAAAAATATTTACATCAAAGAGATAAATAAAGTATATTTTTTCTAAAATCGTGTTTTCAATATCTTATGTTCATAAGGTGGGGATAATGAAATGTAAACATATGTTTTGATAAATTAAACAAAATATAATAATGCTTCTGATTTTCTATAAAAGAAAAATAATAATGTTTTATCATCAAAAAAATAATAGTAATCAATCTCGATAAATGATGGTATTGTGTAATGAAACCTTGATAACATTGGAAACATTTGAATGGTAATACCCATGAAATAAAGAAAAATAAAACTATTTTTGTATCCCCATAAATATTACAATAATAACCATAAAATATATTCATGGATAATATATGAACTATACCAAATAAATATTTTATGAATGTGGCATGTGTCCTATAAAAATAAATGTTACACGAAAATACCAAACCATAGGATTGGATTCATTCATACACATTGGAATATCATATTTACTATATAAATGTTTATTAAAAATATATTATATAAAAATAATTATATATATTATCATATGTTAATTACTTATAACATTTTCTCACCTGTTTGATAACAATTCATTATTAAAATCACTATTTTGGGATATATATTCTTTATTTTTCATATATGTTTTTGTTTTGTAGTTTAGGTACTTATGTATTGATAATATTTATATAAAATAAATAAAATTAATCATGGTATAAATATAATATATATAAATTTTATACATGTATATATTCATTCATAAAATATAGACATAGAAAAATGATTTTCATCAATCATGGAGATGGTAGGTCATATGTATGCATGAACATTGTTGTTATTCTTTGAATGATGGAATGAAAGATAGGTAAATATTAAATAATCTTCATATAATCATAATTATTTCCTATATATCATATTGATTCAATCATGCCACCATATTTACAATCCATGTAAAATGGAAATAAAAATCGAATCGCATTACTTTTGGAGATGGTAATCCCCACATACACATCAATGACATTTTCTTACTCCAATGGTTATAAGATATGGTGTTTTATTTGAAATTATCATTAAGGGTGTATATTTATGTAATTATAATCATATATCAACACTAATTCCTTCATAATACACATACATAAATGGCAGTGAGTAAAAATGAAATATATTGTTATGGGGAGACGATAAGTCGTACGATCACATGATCGATACATTCACATCTCATTGGATGAAAATATATTGTATCAATATGGTTTCATATTATTATTTACATTTAAATTTATTTAGGATAATTTATATGTTAATTTATTAATTATATAAATGATTTATATGTGGTAAAATTTTAGGATTAATCCCTCAAGGTAACATTGTACAATTTTGGGATTGTGGTGATTGTTGAAAAGTAGGGTTCCAAGGTATGTTGTGGTGTATAGATAAATGTTTGACAAATTGTGTTGACATATATCCTAGAGTAATTAATAGATTCCTAGGATGTGGTATAGAAAAATTAATATACAATGTGACATCATTTCCCAGTGATTGAAAATTGTTGGGGTCCTAGATTTGGTGTTTGAATTGCATCACAAAAAGTTCATATTATTAAAGGATATAATAAAATATATTAAATTATTTAATTTCCTTAATATGGATTTCATGGAGAATGTTTCGTATTGGATAAAAAAATTCTGATGATTATCTATGTGATTATGATGAGCATCATGAACGACAAAAGTGATGTATATTTTGAGTGGATCATCATGGTGGCACGATGTTTTGATGGAAGGATTCACAATAATGATAAGAATCCGGATTGGAGAATTTTAGGTTCATTGTGAGTGAATGATCATGGTCGAATGACTTTTTTATGGAAGTATCTGGGATTATCATGAGCATTGTGAATGAGAAATGTACGTGGAGATTCATAAAAAATTGAGCATTGCGGCCCAAAATTTGGGGGATCCAAGAAATGGTGTTCACACGGTGAATAAGGTTCTGGAGTTAGTTTAAATGCTTATAAATAGGCATATACCCCCTTTATAATTGTGAGAGAGGCTCAAAAAAAATTCAAAGTCTCTATGTTTGTAACGGTGGTTTGTGAAGGTGGTTCATAAAGGTGGTTCACGAAGGAAGATTGCGAAGAAGTTTGGGAAGGCTGTAAAAAAAACTTAAGGGTCTATGCATCAGGAATGTATGGTAATTCAAAAAAAATTGAACTTTATGAAAATTTAGCCACTTCTCAACGGCCTGTTGAGCTTGGATAAATAAGTGTACTTCGTGAATGCTAGTTTGAGCTTCTCAAAATAAAGAGCTTGTGAAGGAAGTCTGCTTTGTGAAATTGCTTTAAATGGGATTTCTGAGTGTTTTTTGGAAAATTTTTATTAATCAGTTGATAAAAGTGGGACATTAATAGTGCATCTACATATAGTGGAGGATTCATTCATTAGTGATGTTGAAGGGACCTACAGGTCAATAAAATTTCTGTGGATCTCTTCCAATAGTTGTGGGTGAAGAAATAGGAAGACGATGATGGTTCCATCCTGTAGTGATCTAGAGGAAATGAAATATGGAGTTTCCCATTAAAATTCATTGAGAATACCTTAACATTTTTTATGTTAGTATGCTTGGTCAAATAAGTGATCAACCCAAACCTTGTGATTGGACATGAGATTTAATGGATTTGGTAAATCAACACATCATTGTTGTATGCTCCTTGCACGTAGTCGAGTGATGGTGAACCAAGTAAAAAAAAATCTTGTTATATATTTCATTAATAACATTCAATGAATCATCATGAAATAAAGTAGAAAAGAAGAGATTATGATAAACTCACAAGTGAAAAAATTTACCATTTTAATAAAGTGTTCAAGATCTAGTGAGCCAAGAATAATTTAGAAAAGAATATTCATACCCGGATTCACCCCCACCTCTAGGTATCCTGGCCCATTCTGTACCTAATAATTAGTATCAGTTGCAAGTTTCATTTACCATATTTGTTTCCCTAACTAGGTTCATTCATTTATAGAATTTGATTTTATAGTTTTCTCTTATCTTGGTGTTCCATTGAAAAGGGAAAACATTAACTGAAAAGAATAAGTTTTTGGTATTCCTTAGAGTGGATGTATCTATGGAATGAAGGTGTTTTAGTAGAAGGAATTATGTGTTGAATAGAATAATTATTTTGATAAATATTATGAATAAAATACATACTCATTCAATTATATATAAGGAATTAGCAGAGAACCTGATATTCCTGGTGATTCTGGAACTATGGATGTTGACAAATATTTCAGGAATACCTGGTGTGGAAGCATTACACCTAAAAATATTATCATATATGAAATTTTATAATGAAATTTAATCTAAAGATATTCAGATCCAAGTATTAGATATTGAGGTCAATAAGATAAGAGGCATAAATCAAAGGCTTCTCTATTTGGGTAATGATATGAGGTATAATTGTAACTCCCCAGGTAAATAAAGAATATGAAATTTTCATAATTATCCATATTTGTGAATAAAATATTAATATGAGTTTAAAGGGGACGCTATGCTCGATGGTGTACCCAACACGCAACAACGAGTTTCTTGGAAATCTTATGTTCCACTCTAATGATAAAATAATATTATTTTAAATGGCAGTTAACATGTAGCTGTTGTATTGGCGGGAATTGATAGAAATAACCAAAATATGATTATATATGTTTTTAAATGTCTTTACATTTATCCAATAAAGGATAAAGGCTTAAAATACGGAAAGAATTCAATTTTAGGCGTATATGTCCTAGTTTTCACTAAAGGTTAACTTATCGCCTTTTGAAGGAGAACCGTCATTAAATATAGTTTTGTTCACTATTATAAATTCTATTTGGACCAAATAAAACTCTTCTTTAGAATCGGGACATCAAAATTTACTTTGTGTAAATTTTTGGTATCTTTCCGATAAAGTTCATTTTTTTAATGAATAGTGTAAAATGTTGTATTTTAATTCAAAACCTCTTTTTAATCTAATTTATTTATATGATTAGGTTATCTTTTTAATTGGTTTTAAAGTGAAATTAGAATACATTTTTACCATTAAATCCAATAGTGGTCGTTGGAATTAATTTCACCTTGAAATCGGACTTAAACTAGTGTCAATCTTTTGATACTTATTGTTTCATAAAAACACGCTATTTGTCATGACATCGGGAATTAATTATTAAATTAATTAATGTGACTTATATTTTTTTAATTTTTTAAAATAGACTTCATTTTTGAATTCGGAATATCAAATATAGCTTAGGGTGAATTTTTGGTAATTTTCTGAAAAACTTCAATTTTTGAAGAATAGTGAAACCACTAAGTGGTACATATAAAAACTGATTTTCCGTTTAAATGAAATTTTTCCACCTTTGATTTTTGAATTTCAAAAATCCGATATACATGGTTGTCATTAAGAATTAAAATGTGGTTCAATGGGATTAAAATAATTTTTTTGGTGAATAGCAACTTATTAAGTATTTAATCGCGATTAGAGGTAATTAGTGTAGTTTAAGGTAAAAATAATGTTTTAATAATATGAAATGAACTTGACACATGTCCTAACCTCATATTATGTGTCATGGACGACCAAGAAAACCCATGTGTCAACTTGGGGACCCCATGAATCCACTTTGGTTGGAAAATGACATTAATATCTTTTTATGTAAAGTTAAAGTAAAAATGAGACAAACATGAAATGTTTTACTAAAACAATTTTTACATGGGGTTTTACAAATCATATTTTTGACTATAAATATTCATTGTAAATATAAAACGATTTCCTACATCATAGTATTTTTTTCATAATTTTTAGACATTATCTAAATTAAATTATTTATGACATCATGATGATGTAGCGATGACCTCATTATTTAACGATTTAAATAAAATGGAAAGATAATGTAATATCTAAGACCTACACATTTCCAAAAACTATTGGATGAGTTGATTTCTAACCCTTATCACCTTAACCTCGAAAAACATCAATGTGGGACCTCCTAAATCCGAATACCATTTTCAAATAAAGTAACATTTTCTTACATTCCAAGAGTGCCCCTCCTCTCCTCTTATAAAAGGTCCCCACCTCTACCTCCTTACCCATACCCCCAAAGCCTTTGGATCGGCCAAACCCTGCCCATTTGTTCCCTCCACTTCCCTCTATTACTCCTTTATGCCTCACTTTGGGCAGAAGTCTTCCCAAGGAATCCTTTGAGTTCAAACCAAAGGGAGTTACCCGATTTTAAGGTAATTTGTTCACTTGAGTCCTTTTGTTTTATTTTGCCTCTCCAACCCCCTAAACTCTTTTTATTCATTTCTTTTGTAACAACTCCAGTATCTTAAATATACTATGATTTTTTTATAATAAGGAATCTAGCTACACTTACACACACCTACATCTAATGGTTTAAGAACATACTGTTTCCGTGGATGGTGAATTTCCGCCTCATGAAACGATGATTGTTCAACACTCATATAACACCTTCAAAGGTGGCCATTAAGATGTCACTATATTTATATATGATATATAATATGTTTATGTTTTACTTAAGCTTCTTTATTTTTCATTTGTGGCTTTCCTTTATGTCTTCCATTATGGGTATACGCAATATCTTCATTTTAGGAAGTACGGACTACCGCCCCCTCAAAGTGATGTGATTCGTTAATGCCATACGTGGGACTTATAAAGGATTTATTTAATGTTATTATATATGATGTTATAATGGAATTATAATATACCTATATATCATTATTATTTCTTTCCATTAATGTATGAGATAGAAATGAAAGTAGCGTTCATGCGTACGTACGGCTTACCGTCTCCATGAACAATGCATTTCATTTCTTATCCCCAAATGTAATGTACTATTATAAGTACATGTATATAATGGATATATGTGGTGAATGATACATATAAATGATGAATATAATTCTGGAATTAAAATATACATACCTCTCATTTATTTTTAATTCCATTAATATGACAAAGAAATGAAAGTAGCGTTAATGCGTACGTATGGCTTACCGTCTCCATGAACGGTGCATTTCATTTCTTACCTCTAAATGATTATGTAATATTATAAATACATGTATATGCTGGATATATATGATATATATTCTATCAAAATCAGGAATTTCATTCTGGATATAATGAACCTTTGACCACACGAACAACATGTAATTGTAAGAAGTCCACTTTCGACTTAAGAACCAAATATCGACAAAACAAACATTATTAACTTAAATGATTACAAAATGTTTATAACATGAAAATAAGTTATCTAAAAGAAATAATGAACTAGAAAAAGGTTCTTAATAAAGTGGAAATTAACTCACGTTTATTATTCAGGACGTTAGAGAATGATCGAGTCAAGTCGGACCCGAGGTAAGGGATCCTACTCCTCCCTTTCTTTTTAAGTACGCTCTTTTATGTCATTCCTTTTAAAGATCAACTTTCTTGTTATTGGGATGTTCTTTTATATTAATATTACTGTAATTTTAATATTATGAGAGACCCTATTCTCTCTCATCAATCCATTTTGTATGTTTTGAGTGGCGCCGTTAGGCTTCCGAATTTTCGTAAGAGATCTAACCTCTCTCTTTCTTTTTAAGTACTCTCCTTTATGTCACTTCTTTTAATCTCCTCTCTGTAATGTTGGGGGATGTTATTTTATATTCATATTTCTGTAAAGTTTATGTTTATGTGATGAGAGACCCTATTTCCTCTCATAAATCCATTTGGGAAGTTTTAAGTTGCACCGTTAGGCTGCCGAGTTTTCGTAAGTGATTTTTCATCTCACTTTTATTCCCGTGAGATTTATGCTACATTTGCCACAATTTCCATTGAGTGGTTTATGTACTGCCCATTATTAAACTCATTTTGTAATATAATTCCATTTATGGGTATTTACATATTCATTATATGACACTTCTTCAATGGGGTGTACTTTTCGAAAGTTACCCAAGTCGGTAAGGGAACCTTTCACCCTCCTCTTTTTAAAAGTCTTATTTTGTTATGTCTTTTAATTCACATAATATTATTTTGGGATATGGTCTTATATATCCTTATTGATGTAAATTTTATTTTCAAGTGATGAGATTCCCTTTTTATCTCTCGTCAACTCATTTTCTGAATTCTTGAAGTGACGCCGTTAGGCAGTCGAATTTTACCAAGGGAACTTTTTAACCCAATTTCGATTTCTTTGGGTTCAACATGTAGTCATTGAATATGTCATCCTTTGAATACGTGTGAATGAAATTTTATTGTCTTACACTTAATATACAATTATATTGGGTGTATTTATATTTGTCACACATAATTTTGAGATTGATTTATCCTTAATTTAAGGATACCTTCTTTATAAGGGATTTCATCACATTTTACATATCTATTGATACTTCATTGTTGTTATGCACCAATTCACTCATATATGGTGTATATACTGTCCTTTGGAATATTATATCATGAATCCATTTATTCTCATGATATTATAAAGTTCTGATTAAATGTTATTCCTCAATTATTGTATTCAAGTGTCACTAATTTTGGTAAAACCCCTTTAACCAAAATATCACATTAAATGTTTTAATTATTTGATCTTAGTAATATAAATGTTTTCAAAATGGTATTAAGTATTTATTTATATGGATATTAATGGTTTAAAATGTTAAAAGCTTCAAGGTGGTATTGGACACTTTGATTCAAAAAATCTCTTTATTAAATGTTTTAAATGGTTTTGAAAATGGTTTTTTTAATGGATTCATTATTTCAATATCCTAAAATGTTATATTGTGATTGAAATGTGGAAATGTTATGTTTCCTTTATTCATGTTTTATTTGATATGATTATGTTATGTTTCTTGGGCATTATTATGAAGAACGGGTGGTTCCGTGATAAACTAAGGGCGAGTGAGCCCGCTATAGCCCTCCAATGCATTGGGTAACGCGAAGGAGTGAAAAGTTAAGGTTTCTCCAAAGAGATTTAGGGAATATACTGTGATGGGTATTCCAAACGTAACCAAAAGGGTTACTCCCTACGTAAGAATATTATGAATGCCTCAAGTTACCTTTATGTCTTATGTTTTCTATGATTTATTCATGGTTTGATGAGGTATGTTAAAGGGCCTATGTTTTATGGGTAAAGTATGATTTCATTCTTATGTATATATGAACTCATGTTTCCTTTACATATTTTTGTAACCCTTACTGAGCTTTTTATGCTCATCCCAAGTTTTTGAAATGTTTTTCACAGGTCAAGGGAAAGGTACATGATGTGATGAGAGTGTCAAGTATGTTTCAAGAAAGAATCCATGTTTTATTTTCAATATGTTTCCATTGATGGGAAGAATGAATACTGTCTTTTATGTAACCACTTTGTTTAAATGTGGAATGTAATGCATGTTTCATGATCTAATTATCTAAAACTCTAAACCTGAGAAGATCCTCAATGTGTAATCTTGTATTAACACAAGATTAAGTAAGGTTTAAGGCTGGGGCCTTATAATAATAATGATTCACATGTGGAATAACTACAAAAAATATATACAAAGAGTTAAAAAAAATTATGAGGACAAGGGAATGAATCAGAATTCAAATGAAATTCAGAATCTGAAATCCAAAAATGATGATCCTACAGCACTACTGAATAAAGGAGTTTAGAATAACTAATGGCTACAACAATATAATTCTTGTTTCTCTAATTCCACTACTCTAAAAAATGTAATATAGTGGAGAAAATTGACCTGGTAGATACGATCTCATGTGAATTGGAATATGAGATGAGTATATGAATGAATCTCAAGAGAGAATGTCATGCTTAACATGAATCATTATATTTGAAGATTCATCAATTGAGGGAACACATAGATTCAATGAATATGTAAGTAGAGAAATATAATGCCAAACCTAAGCCCAATTTTATGTATGAAATGAAAATACTATTTGATTATTCTATAAGAAGTGAAGATGAAATGAATCGAAAATATGTCACATTTGAGGAGAATCATGAAAGGAATGTATCATCCCAAAGGTCATATAATTTGGGAAAAACCTGTATATGATATGATGAACCCCTAGCACGTATGAGTGGAAGAGATCCTTGAATATTTCCCGAAATAAAACCATCCATTAGGTGATTAAGGGTGAACTAAAAAGAATTTTTCATTAATTAATGACATCATGTGATATTTATATGGGATTCATGGTAATATATCTTTTTTCAGAGTCATTGGAATATATTTCTTCTTGTGAAGTTATAAGTATATATAAATATTAGAATAAAGAGATTCTTTGTGAAATGTATGAAAGGAATTACTCTCATATGAATGAGCCCATCAGATGATAATATTGTGGAAGATAGGGAAAGAATATGAGTATGTGCCAAGATTCCCAAGAGCTCAATGTTTGGGGAAAAACTCATTCTATATAAATATCATAGCTGAGTTATAATTATATGATGATTTTTAGTGGTAGGTGTTTTATATTTTATGATTAGGGAAATTTGGAATGATATTATAGCAACATGAAAACCTAGAAGAAAAATGCAGGAGCTACTCTAGTTTAGATTAAGAAGAATGTACGTTCAGTGACTAACCCACCAGTTGTAAGTAACAGGGTATAGAATATAATAACTAAAAAATGAATTAATATTGTCTCCACAATATCACATTTTTCCCATGTATTGAAGTGAAATAAGTGGAAACATATCTAAAATATAGGAATAAGATATAGAAGATGTCTAGTTGAGAGATTCTTGCTCAGTGAATGAATCATAAGAAATGGAATTTGGGCGGGAAATCCAAGAAGGACATTTTTACAATTTGGTAGAAAACCCAAATTGTGAAGAAGGAAAAACTCAGCGAACCAATAACACTAAAGAAAAGTAAAATGTGGTTAAATCATGTTTAGTCATATAGCCAGAATAGTTGGGGTTGGATGGTCTGTTGGAATAAGAACATAACAGTTATTTTCAAGAAATCATTAGAGGGTTGATCTAATAGGTTCTACCACAATACTCTTCTTGAAGGTTCTATAGAGACCCCTAGTACATCCCCTTGGTTGAGGGTAGGTTAACCTCCTGTATAATGGTGAAATAATTTTTATTAAATTATTGAAGAATCATATACATTAATATGATGTCATATATTATCTTATAACATTGTTTTGATAATAATATCTTTGTATTATCGCTGTTTCGGGTGTTAACTTACTGGTCTTCTTTTATATGTTTTATTACATAAGACCTGTTTGATATGGATAGGTTGTATCTTATTAATATCCATAATGATATCAAGTCCTTAAATATTATTTTTAATCCTCAAATTAGATTTAGTCTTGAATGGATACGATGGGGAATGAATCTCATCACGTTCGTGGAGATAGTAGTCTGTACATACCCACGAGCGACAATGACATTATTTTGATATTTAAATCATATATTATTTGGATGTTATATCATATATAAAGAACCATTATAATGTTATATTTATTATTTACTTCAATTACACTTCATTATCATACCCATCAAAATAATTATTTTTTGAATAACAATTACACCACGATGTGGAGATGGTTAGCCGTACGTACGCATGTATGGTGACATGTCATTCAAAGAATAGATATAATACGGAATATGGTTGTACCATATTTATAATAACATCACAATATATAGAAGATACTAGAGTTATTATTTTATAATGAAATTTCAATGAAATAAGAAGTGGAAGAAGAAAGGAACTTCAAAAAACGTGGTGAAAAAATTACCTCTTCATCGGGTTCTTCTATTTGGATTTGATCAAAAGGGATCCTTAGGATGGATTTCAGACTAAAGGAAGGCCTCTAGGATTAAGGGAGGATATTCGAGTGGGTATTTGGTTAGTTTATTTCTGAATCAAACGTCTTTTAAGGTAGGAAGTGTTAGTTAGAAGTTGTATCATTTTATAAGGGGGCGGAGGGGATGCTTAGGAAAAACTGAAAGTATTAATTTTTAATAAATTCATATTCATTTTATAATCACTCCAAGGGGTATTATTCAAAGTATATGGTGGGGATGAGTCAAAATACTTTCATCCAATATATTATATACAGGTTTGGGACACTATATTTACCTTATCATTTATATATAACTCTTAGTTAAATAGTTTGACATTTACCATGTCACATTGTATTTTTATTTTATATAGTTAATAAACATACTATATACATCCAAGAGATACTCGTGTGGTCCATTATCGATACAAATTTAATTATATAATTCCTTTTTCAGATCCTTGGATTTTTTAGAATATTATATCAACAAATAATATAGTATTTTTTTTAAAATATTAATTCCTGTCCATTTTGACACTATTCAATAATTGGTTTTTGTTAAAGTATTAAAAACATTATTAATTAGAAGAAAATTAAGTTAAGAAATCCTAACATGTAATACATAAATAATAAAAGTCATTTATGTCATCAAAAAAATCAAATTATATTTTTTTTAACATTTATAAAACCAAATATTTGATTCTTTCATTAATAAAGAAAATATTGTATTATTATTGTTTCATAAATAAATTTATTTATTAAATTTCTAAAAATTAGAAATAAAATACCATTATGTAGTAAATCTTATTATATTTTTTAATGAATATTTATTGGCGAAAATATAACATATATAACACTATATACAATTTGTTTTTCTAAAATATATATGCTTATGTCATTTTTGTATTTACTTTATCTTAATTAATATAATGTGTCCCTATCACTTTCAAGTGGATCCATGGGGTCCCAAAATCGACCCAAATATAACCATGGTCGAACATGTATCTTCCAATAGGGAAAAGACACGTTTTAGCCTAAATTAATATTATTATAATATAATTTTTTACCCTTATTTACGGGATTTTTCATTTAACCATGGTAAATAAAATATTTACCAAAGTGATTATTAAAAATGTCTAAAAATAAGAGTTACCTATTTAAAAAATTTGGAAATAATGATTTCAAATATGGAATCAATTTTTTCAAATTCAAAACACAGTAGTGGTAGAAATTAATTTTAAATTAATTCCCGCTGTCAAAACAAAAAGCATGTTATTAAGAAATAAAAACTATCAAAATATTGACAATTGTTTATGTCCGGTTTAAATTTGAAAGTACGTCCAACGACCAAAATTTTATTAAATGGTAAAAATATAATCTATATATACTTTAAAACCACTCAAATTAATAATTTATCACTATTAATTATTTCGATAAAAAAAGTTGTTTTTAATAAACTTTAGTGATTTTCACTATTCATCATAATTTGAACATTTTAAAAAAAAATAAAAAATTCACCCTAGGCTAATTTTGATATTATTAATCGAAAAATGAAGTCCATTTTTAAGGATAAAATATATAATATTTGAAAAATTGGGTATTACTATTCATAACAGCTAGTTTGATTGGTTGTGGTGTGTGTTAGAACTCGAAGTTGCGTACCACACAGGCTACTGTACTATTCAAAGAGAAGCATACCATGGAAGCTTGGGGTGTTACATTCTCCCATCCTTCAATAAATTTATTCCTCGCAATTTGATTTTGTTTTTCGAAAATAAAAGGTTTAAAATAGAAAATAACTTTGGGAAAACCCACATCAGAAATTAGGTTAATAAAATTTAGTCTTATTAAGAGGAAAAGAAAAATGAAAGGGTCACCACCAAATTATCATATCGATTAGGAGAACATTAGTGGAAATTAGAGACATGTAATTAATGGAAAACTTAAATAATTATAGGTAGTGATTGAGGTCATCAATCAAAAACAAGTGTAAATTTGAGGGACCTAAATTCATCAATCTACGATGATTTAAAATACCATTGGTTCAACAAAACATAAGGTATTAGGATAACACATTTTTGGTTTTAAGATCCCTTCAATAATGTATAATAATTATTTTGTTCATATAATAAGAGAAAAAAAGTATATATATATATATACTTGACAAGTATAGTTCCATCCTTTCACTAATTTCTACCACAAACTCATCATTCATTATAAAAGATAATATAACATAAAAAAATATTCCATTTATCCTATACGTATACTGTTCCAAAAAAAAATTTCTAATTCATCTACCATAACATTTCAAACAAATACATTATTCAATCTAGGACATCACACGGGCCAGTGGTAGGTGATACACACTTGTCGCCCTTCAGTTGTGGGTTCAAGTCTCGCGGCCTTGCAAGACGCGACAGGTTGTCCCCCAACCTCCGGGTTGTCCTTTTTATGGAAATCCAAAAATAATCTCAATCTTGACTTATCCAAAATAAATCTTTCCAAACTGACAGTCTAAAATTTATAAGGAAGTTAAACACAACGAAGATCCTTTTTTCCATGTAATAACATGTAAACACATTAATCATTTATTATTTTAAAACATGTTAATATCCTGAATTACCATAAAGACTTTTGGATTACATTCATGTTCCCTTATTCTTTTTAGAATACTGGATATACTCCTTCTATCCAAAAATTATGTAAACTACAACAATGACAAATCATTAATTAGTTTCATGGTAGTCAGGAATATCCAATATAATTTATTCAAATCAACCTTCTCTTATTCCAAAATCACTACCTCATTATCTGGATCATATAATGAATTAACTTTCCTTCATCCATGTATTTTACCAAAAGTCTAGCTCAATATTTAGTCACTTTTCATAGAACCATATAATCTCAAATCCATAATAAAATAGTACTACAGTAAAATCCACATATATATATATATATCACATTATTCTTATGACCAGAATATAGTACTTAAATCCACAAACACAAATACAATAATTATTCAACAACAATTCTAATAACAACATAAGCTTGGATGTGCCCCATTGGCCATTTCTAAGGTATGTTTCCTTGGTGATTTGGACATTCATTTGCATAATTCCACATTTCTATACAATTATAGCATTAAACGTTGATAGTAACTTTCTTTGCCTTGCAATCATGATCTTGGTGGCCTTTTTCACAACACTTGTAAAAGACTCCCATTCCTTTTAGGCAACTATCAGGGTGTTTCTTCCAACAATTATCACATAATTGAAAATACTTCTTTCCCTTTATTCCATTATCTATCTCTTTATCCACCATTATATTCTTCTCTTGCTTTTCTATATTGTCATAATATTTAAAGAATTCCTTTTCTGTATTGATACCACATGAGACAAAATCTTCATATGATGAGAGGGATTGAGATACTAATGCTCAATGGGGAAATGGTTTTAACATATCAAAGAAATGATCAATATTATTTCTTGGGTTACGTATATAATCTGCAGCATGACTTCATACCTTTGAAAAGTTATCCTCATACATTGCAACATTCTCATCCTCCTTTTTCCTCAGAATGAGAAATTGTCTTTCCATATCTTCTTGATGGTCATAAGGAAATTATTTTTCTCAGAAAATTTCTTTAAACTCCCTCCATTACATACTTTATACATCACCATCCTCTTTTTTTTAATCAATGAACACAATTGATCAGCATCTCTAGTGAGGTGATAAACATCCATGACCACTTTTTCCCTTTCAATACTCCCCAAAGCCTGAAATATTTTCTCTAGGGAACTTATCCACTACTCAGCTACCAATGTATTTGTATTACCATCGAATTTCGGTGGTTCCTTACTCATTAATTGATCTATCATTGATTCTACACATTGTGGATCAGGGAGCTCCATATGGGTAAATTTATTATTCATAACCAGAGTGAGATGTCCTGGTATAGTGATAAGCCGATCAGCACCAGTTGTATCACCTATTCCACTATAATTTTCTTGAGTGGGAGGGAAATCCCTACATGGAGTACATGAATTGAGATTATTTTCATTCCTTCCACAAGGTTCAATTTCTAATCAATGTAATAAACTATATTAGTTTAGGAATCGAAATACATAATTCCAAAATTGTAAAATACCTAACATAAATTGACTAGTTTATGGATATAATCTCCAATCAGAAATTTTTTTTCTTTGATTATGTATATATTCATAAGACCTTCATAATGATTTGTAAAAAAATGTTAATTATCCTAAGGATATCCCCTGGGAGTGTCGTAACCAAAAGTGCAGCAAGGCCCGTTGTTGTGCACCAGTTCTCGTTCGAGTCTTGCTCAAATCGGTGTTTTGGGGTTTTATCCCTAGGTACATCTATGCTAGAGTCGCCTCTACTTGCTTGTATCTAGATAGGAATTTATTTTCATGGAAATTCACACAATCCCTACACTACCAAAGTTATAGGATGTTCTTCTATACTAATCCTAAAAGTTTATCTTAGTGTAATGTGCTCCAATCAGATTTTATCTAAATCTAGTTTCGATGGTTATTGCTAAACTTCCTCTGATACCAACTGTAACGCCCTGAACCCAGTTACCCATAGTCGGTGCATTATTTTAATAAATTGTCATGATTACAATGAATCAGGACCCGAAGTCCTGATCAGTTTAGCAGTCTTGAAAAATAGATTACATACATTAATATTACATTACAATTTGAAACATAAAACACTACATAAATAGTTATTTGAGAATTAAATTATTCTCTTTAGCATAAACCTGCGTATTAATCATAATACACTTCTTGGAATACTGGAAAAATAAAAAATAGAAAGGGGTGAGCTCAAATGCTCATTAAGGGTAAGCAATACGACATAAGATAACAAAAATATTAAGCATGGTGAATAATTGAAACTACATGCCTTTAGCAATAATAAACATGAATAATTTTATGGCAAGAATATTAAATTAGTAAATAAATCCATAATTAAACTTAATCATTGGTATTCTACTAGTCGAATGACCACATGAACGATCAATATTATTTCCATAATGAGGGAATGTATAATGTCGGACATTCTGAAAAATAATTTCAAGGCCTCAGCCAAGACGTCTAAAAATGATTAAGGCCTCAGCCAAAACCATAAATCAAATTCGGAATGGTCCTCAGACAATTCCACGTCTAGTTGTCTCATGAGACCTACCGATGCATCGATGAGCTATAGCGGGCTCCACCCGTCACTAACAAAGTCTAATACATTCATCATATGAAAAGGTTTAAATATATCATAAACATTCATATTAACAATAGCATGCGAAATGTCAATACTTTGAACATAAATCATTAATGGTATAAAAATAGCACATCCACAATCAAACATATAACAAAACATTCAATACAATATTGATGTTTTGTATCATGATAAATCAACTCCAAATAAACATAAAATCCATCAAAATATGTTGACATAGATGAAATCAAAACACTTTTTTGGGAAATATATCTCTCTATTTTGAAATCATTTAAGAGTCATATAATTATAAAATAAAACATTTACATTGAAAATATTTTTATATGCTTATAAGGGAAGCTTCGACGAGTTTATAACGATAGAAAATAGTCGCACTCTCCGTATAAGTTTAAAAAGACATTCTTACCTTAATTTTGTCGAAATGGTTAAAAACGACCTTGTTTGGAAAACATTGGAATGATTACTTTATAAACATATTATAAAAGTCAAACAAGGGTATAAATGAATTTAACCCATATTCTGTAAAATAGTAAAAATGTTTTGAAACACATTTTTAAGAATCATGGATGTGGATGATGAAGAGGTCCTGGTAGATAATTATGTATAAACAACATCGGATAATGAAGTGATTGTGAAATAAACCCTTACCTTGTACTTTTCAAAGTGTTAGGGTAGTTTAACTTCCTATAAAATGGTGAAATAATTTTTATTAAATTATACATGAATCATATACCTTAGTATGATATCATATATTATCTTTTAACATTGTTTTGATAATAATATCTTTGTATTATCGTCATTTCAGGTGTTAACTTGCTCATTTTCTTTTATATGTTCTATTACATAGGTGAAGTTTGTTATGGATAGGTTTTATATTATTAATATCCAGAATCATAACAAGTCCTTATACATTATTTTTAATCGTTAATGTAGAAATAGTCTTTAATGGATACGATGGGGAATGTATCTCATCGCGTTCATGGAGACGGTAGTCCGTACGTACGCACGAGAGACAATATCATTCTTTTGATATTAAAATCGTATATAATTGGATGTTATATCATATATAAAGAATCATTATAATTTTATTTTTATTATTTACTTCAATTATACATCATTATCATACCCATCCAAATAATAATGTTTTGAATTTCAAATACACCACGACTTGGAGATGGTAAGCCGTACGTACGCACGTATGGTGACATGTCATTCAAAGAATTGATTGAATACTGAATATGGTTGTACCATATTTATAATAAAATAACATTATAAAGAAGATACTGGAGTTATTATTTTAGAATGGAAATAACAAAGAATGAGGAAGTGGAAGAAGAACGGAACTTGAAATGGGGTGGTGAAAACATTGCCTCTTATTCGGGTTCTTCCTATTTATTTGATCAAAAAAGATCCATAGGTTGTCTTTATGACTAAATTAAGGCCTCTAGGATTAAGGGTGGATAGTTTATAGGGTATTTTGGAAGAGTTTGGCCGAACCCAAAGGCTTTGAAAGTATTAATAATTGGTTAGAAGTGGTTTCCTTTTATAAGGGGGAGGAGGGGCTCTTTAGAAAAAACTTTAAAGTATTAATTTATAATAAATTAATATTCTATTTATAATGGATCCAAAGTGGATTATTAAATTTATAAGGTGGGGATGGGTCACAAAACTTTCATCCAATATATTTTAGATAGATTTGTGTCACTATATTAAAATTTTCCTTTTTATTTAACTCTTAGTTAAATAGTTTGACATTTACCATGTCACTTTGTATTTTTATATTATATGGCTGATAAACATACTATATACTTCCAAGATATCCCCAAGTGGTCCATTAATGATACCAATATCATTATATACGTTCTTTGGACTATCCTAATATTTTTAGTAATATTATATCAACCAATAATATAGTATTTGTTTTGAATATTAATTTATGTCAATTTTGACACTATTAAAAAATTGATTTTTTTAGTCGTAAAAACATAATTAATTCGAACCAAATTCATTTAATAAATCCTAATATGTAATATCAACCAATAAAATTCGTGGATGTTATCATAACTTTCATGTTATATTTATTTTAACATTTATAATACCAATTATTTGATTCTTACATTAATAATGAATATATTGAATCATTATTGTGTCAAAAATAAATTTAATTAATCAATTTTTAAAAATTATAAATAAAATACCAATATGTAGGAAATATTTCAATATTTCTAATGAATATTTATAGTCTAAAATATAACATATATAACACTATGTAAAAATTGTTTTTCAAAAACACATATGCTTATGTCAATTTTTTATTTACTTTAACTTAATTAATATATAGTGTCCCGATCACTTACAAGTGGACCCATGGGGTACCAAAATCGACTCAAAGATGCCCATGGTCAGAAATTTATAAACTTATAGTGTTATGGAATGTTTTAGGGTAAATTAATATTATTATAATATATTTTTTTACCCCTATTAACTGGATTCACCCTTCAAGCATGGAAAATAAAATATTTACCAAATTAATTATTCAAAATATCTAAAAATATGAGCTACCTATTTACACAATTTTGAATTCCTGATTCCAAATATTGAATACATTTTTCCAATTTCAAAACATAATAGCGGTAGAAATTAATTTAAAATTGATTCCCGCTGTCAAAACAAAAAACATGTTTTTAAGGAATAATAACTATCAAAAGATTGACACTTGTTTATGTCATGTTTAAATGTGAAATTACATCCAATTACCAAAAATTTATTAAATGGTAAAAATATATTCTACATATACTTTAAAACCACTCAAATTATTAATTTATCACTATTAATTATTTTTATTAAAAAAGTTGTTTTTAATTATAATTTAGAGAGTTTCACTATTCATAAAAAATTTAATGTTTTCCAAAAAATACCAAAACTTCACCCTAAGATAATTTCGATATTAAGAATCCAAAAATGAAGTCTATTTTGAATGATGAAATGTATAAAATTTCAAAAAATGGGTATTACTATTTATAACGTCTAGTTTGATTGGTTGTGGTGTGTGTTAGAACTCGAAGTTGCGTACAACACACACTAGTGTATTATTCAAAGATAAGCATACCATGAAATCATGGTGTGTTACAGAAAATCATAAAATGTCATAGAATATAGGATTATCATAAGATGTTTCATGTACTTAACATCAACATGACCAGATATTTTTTTTCCAAGTATCAAGGAGCACAAAATCCAAATGATCCCAAGGAATTCCACATGCTTTCAGTAGAAATAATACTTTGGTATATCAAGGAAAATATGGATTTCAGTTTTTTGTAGGATGATAAATCCCAATATTAGTTATTGGGATAAATAGTTGTATATTGGGAGAAATCAGCAGAATATAGAAAATAAACATCATGGGGTGCTTTTTATCATGGTGGATTGTGTATTTCGTGGCTCAGAAAGAAGAAAGACTACATTTCATTGATTACTACTAAATCCCATTATGTTGTGACCACTAAATATTGAATGCAATTATTGGGTATGAAGAAGAAGCTAGATAATATGATAGTTGATGTGATGTATCTGATCAAAATCAATTGTGATAATTCAATTTCTATATATATTTGGAAAAATATTATTCATCACTCAAGAACAAATAACATTGAAATATAGAATCATTTTATCATGGTGAATTTGGATCAAGGGCTTGGGAAGATTTAGTATGTTACTAAAAAACTACTTATTGTAGATATTATAACAAAGGCATTTCCCAATGATGCATTTGTGGGGCATCAATGGGCTAAGGGATTTCAGTTGACTCCCCACACCAGAAATTGTTTTGATGTGGGAGCCCCTTTTCCCATAGTATGGTTTGTTTTTCAATAATTTATTGATCTACATTCCTTACTCTATTGCAGACCACAAAATAGTGACATTTAGGTTTGTCGACATGGAGGGAGAAATTGTGGCTAGAAAAGGGAGAAAATTTATTCATCAAAGAAACAGTGATAAGCTGACCGGTGGAGCATCAAGATAGGGGTGTTAATAAAGATAGTTGGACAAGATGATAGGGGAGTAACATTATGAGAAAATAGTCAAAACATAGATTAGAAATATTTGTTCATTTGAAAACATGAGTACACATGTAGTGAAGTTAGAGGAGTTTAAAATCTTATGCAGTTGGATGGGATTGATCAATTAATATTTATCACGGATGTGAGTTCCATGATAAAACAATTAGTTTGGTTTCTTGGTCTCAAGAATTGGGGTCAGGAATAAAGTGATTCAATGATTAAGATTTCATTACACTCTATTTTCTCATGTGGAGCATAGATCATGTGGGCCTAGAGTGTGTGTCTATTAAATATTTGATCACTATCTAAATCACAAGAATTGAATGCTGGAAGATGATTTAAGTGGCTTCAACAAAGAATCATTTTATTTTTTTCCTTTCAATAAACCGAACTGGGAGATTATTGGGAAAATATCCAGCAAGGTGACATTGTATCATTTTTTGGGATGGGTATGTTTATGGAAAAAGTGCTTTCCCAAAGTTTGATGTGGAGTCTAGAGATATTTTTCACACATTTTGATGAAAATAATCCATTATGTGGGAATGGATTCCATAGAGTCAATACAAAAAATTGTGACGTAGTTTCCCATTGTTTGGAAAATTGTTGGACTCAAAACAAGGAGTTTAGATTCCATTGTGAAAAGTGTATTTTCATTAAGGTAGTATTAAAATATGGTAAATTAATGAATATCTTGAATATTCCTTTCATGAATTGTGTTTCAAAGAAGATCATTTAATCCTGATGGTTATCTCTGTGAAAACAACATGTATTCTGAATGGTTAAGGTGAGGCACATTGCGAGTGGAGCCTCGTGGCATCACATTGTTTTGATGGAAGGACTTGAAATTGTCATGAGTTTCATGAATGATTAAGGTGATGTGTATTGAGTGTGTAGAATCATATATTCATTATTTTTTAATGTATGGTGTTGTGATTATGATGAGAATCGCTAATAAAAAAAGTCTCTAGAGCATCATGAAAATTAGAGCATTGCTGTGGAAAATTGGGAGCATAGAGAAATGGTTCTAATGAGGCTTTGAAGGTTCTAGAGTCAGTTTAAATGCCTATAAATAGGCATATACCCCTTTTAGAAAGCTGAGAGATAGTCAATGATAATTTTAAGTCTTCAGGATTGTCAAGGTGG
Source organism: Viscum album (assembly GCA_963277665.1). Taxonomy (NCBI): domain Eukaryota; kingdom Viridiplantae; phylum Streptophyta; class Magnoliopsida; order Santalales; family Viscaceae; genus Viscum; species Viscum album. The sequence continues at coordinate 901,297,688 of OY728165.1, read as the reverse complement.
TTCACAGAGGTTGTTTATGACAATGGTTTGCAAAGAAATTCATGATGGCTGAAAAATTCAACAGAATGATGTGGGATTCAATAATGTAAGAGAATATTCAAAGGATAAGTGAAATTTTCAAAAAATAAAGGAACTTTTTTTAAGGTTATTTTAGCTATGATGAAGAGGTGTACTTCACTAAGGATATTTTTTTCTTTGTGAAATAAAGAGCTTCGTGAAGGTAGTGTGCATTGTGATTCAGTTTTTAAAGGGAATGCCCAGTGTTTTTTGGTAATGTGATATTCATCAGTGGATGAATGTGGGACATAAACTAACCATCTACATGTAGTGGAGGATGAATTAGTCAGTGGTAATTAAGTGACCTATAATTCCATAAACATTTTTCGGTCACCTCTAAGAGAAGTGAGCGTATGAAGAGGAAGGCATTGATCCTTCTCACCAGTGGTGATCCAGAAGAATGGACATATCTATTGAACCATGGTAATTTAGATTGAATACTGTAACCATTGTAAATGTTGTGAGACTAGTCATAGAATTGATCTATCCTAATCCTTGTGATTGGCAGTCAGGTTTAGTAGATTTTTTACATCGGCCCATTGCCATTGTATGCTCCTTGGATATAGCCCAGTGAGGGTGAAACAAGTACAAATCCATGTGTGTATGTTATTTAATTCCTACATTACTTCTATATCATCATCTTAAGATAAAGAAAAAAAATGAGATATCATCATAAACATAGAAGTGAAACAATGTGATGCTTATAATAAATGGGTCAACATCTAGTGGGTCGAGATGAATTTAAAAAAGAATATACATACCCTAACTCAACCCCTGTAAAGGTATCCAAAATCCTTTTCGACCAATAATAAAATAATAGTTAAAAATAACGTTATTATGTTATGGAGATTACTTCTTTGAACCGACTCTATTATATCTCTTCATAAGGGCTCCAGGGTTGTTCCTTTAGGAATAAAATAATCTATATAATATATCTATTAATGTGGATAATATAACTTAGTTTAATTTTATATATATAAAATGTTGACTGTTTTGTAAATCAGATAAAGGAGGGGTTCCATTTTATAATATAGGTATGTGGAACTCTTTTATATTCATAATATATTAAATTAATATAAATTAATTCTAACAAGAAAATGGATCCAAATTGAAAATATTAGAATATAATATTTTTATGAGTCGGAATTATCACATAACTTTAAAATTCAACATGTATGTATCACATTTTTACCCGCATATTTTTGTTTCAACCATTCATTAACCCTTATGAAAATTAACGAAATATAAACGTTTTCTACAATTTTAGGGTTAACAATACTACTATAAAATGTCAGAATATCCATAAAGGAACCATGGATTATTTTTACAAATATATCCAATTATGTTTTCCAAATATAATATTTTTATGAATTTTTTATCATTTAATACATTATTATTTATTACAAAAGATTACTAATGTCATTTTTAACACTAAAAATTTAATTCGACATTAAGTTCAAAGATAAAATGTTTAAATTAAAATATAATGATTTAAAACATCTACAATGGGTCACATAGATCTATAAATGTTTTGTTACACATTACCATATTCACATTAAATAACTATTTATAATTTTAAAATAATATATTTTATTTTATTATTAATTGTAGAAATATTCAATCATCATTTCATAAGAATATAAGGTTATTATATAATTACTAAAAATTATAAATAAATTTATATCATCAAAATAATTTTACTAAAAAAATATACACTGACATTCATTAATAAATTACTTTTTTAATTATGTTGACATATAAGATAGATTTAAAACTATGAGTTTGACATTTTTTAACTTTTATTGATTTAAATATCAAAAAATTCATTTTCATGGACAAGTATCCATTCAATAGTTAAATTTACATCCAAATCAGTTATAGTTATAATTAAATTCATTAAATAAGATTTATGATGAGAAATTATGGCCTTATCATTTAGTTTTAACCATTATTAACCCTTTTTAACCCTTATCGATGTGATTAATATTAAAATGATTACTATTGATATTGACAAGAAAGAGACTTATTAACAAGATTTAAACATAATGATCCCATATATGTAATCCTTTTTTATAAAATTTAATTTCAATGATAAGAAAAATGGAATCAAATTTTACATGCAACATGCAATGAAAATCACTTTTTAATCCATTACATTTTTAAGAATAAATCATGGTTTATTGATGTTACCTGATTGATAAATAGTATTTTTATATTAAAAGTAGTAATGATTATTTAAAATATAAACGTCATGAAAAAAATTCATAAATAATGAATATTTTAACTTGTTATAATAAAAATACATTATGTGCGTAAAATTATTTTTTCATATTAATATTCATTCTTATTTCAAATATTTTTTTTATTTATTACCAATTAATAAAAGATGAATTCATTCTCCAACAAAAAATTTTAAATATTTTATTTAGTAAAATTAACATTTTAAAATAAAATGACTAAGAACTTTTAGGTAATAGTATATAATGGTTCATTTAAACAAGTTGTTCAACATAAGACAAGATGTCGATGAAATTAAATTTATTTGAAAAGATTAATATTTCATTAAATCTGGTGAAATTACATTCCCACCCACCCATAAATTAATTATGCCCTTAAAATCCTTCTCAATCAATAATTGTTTTATATTTGAAAAATACTAGGTCCAAACCCATTTCATATTAAGGATTAATTAAATTTCCAATATATAGTGTAAATTGAAAACATATTGGTTAACTGATATAACAGAAAATATGGTTCCCAAAGATGGATAAAATTGGAGGAAAGATAAAATATATACATAAAAGAGAAAACTAGCTCCCAATGACTAATAAAAAGTGATAGAAAATATGTTTAGGATAAATTTAGAAACTACCAAACCATGAATCATTAAGGGTTTAAAATGAATTAAATTTATCATAATTAAAGGTAATATGGAAATATTTTTGTCAAAGGGTCCTTTTATTAGAGTTTTTTAATTCATCTACCATATATAATAATAACATAATAAAATATACTTACATTAAAATTAAAATTTAATCCTTTATTATATTTCCACTATAATCTAATATGTTTCTCCAAATGATGTGTATTGAAAATTATTTTTTCCGATACAAAAAAGAACTAAAATTACCTTTTAACGGATTATTAGAACCAAAAATGAAAGATATGTCATTACATTTGTATTTATATTTACCAATTCCAAAATGAATAGTACGGGTTACCATAAATCATACATTCGTCCCAAATTCCCACATAATCCATTCCTTAAACCGTTAAATGGAAGAATTATTATAAATATTTCTAAGCAAGATGGAATCCCAAAGATGATTTGATCTCTTTTATTTCCATGATAAACATAACATTAATTTTAGTCACACATAAGGCGTCATACTATAATTTATAGAAATTGATCATATATTCACTAATATATAATAATCATTTCCCAAATTATAGTCATAATAATATCATATATACTTCTAAAGGATAATCCACCCCTTATTCCTTAAACAAACACTTACCTTAGACAAAAACATTTCCATTGGATGTTTTGGATCATCCTTTTCTTGAATTACGATAATAGGTTGATTAAAAATATTAAATACGAATAATTTATTCTATAAATATACTTGGAATAAATATAGTGAGATATAATCAATGGCTTTAATCTCTTAAAATTTCATTGAAGGATAACATTTTCATATAGAATATTTATAAATTTATTCACATGGAATTTCAAATAATTGATTAAAGGATACATGTGACCAAAATATCAGGATTCCCTTCAACTATATTAGTTTCATATGTTACACCTTTTCACATTATCATTGTAAATTACATTACATATTATATTTATTATCCATATATTATAGAATTGGTTCAAATATTTCACAAAATCCTTCATTTGATAGTAATAAAGTGTTAGTGGAGTATTTCGTTGATATATATACTAATTAATTTCATTAAATATCTTATTTAAATCACATAAATATTATTTTATTCGATGTTTAGACCTCCCACACATGAAAATTTTGAACTTCCCAGATCGGTGTGAGTCCACTAAGATGGGGAGGTGTGAATTAGTGATTCATTATCTTTTTACAAACTATTCCATTTAAATTAATCCAGTTTTATTGGATAAATCATGTATCCAATATTATTTTTTCCCCTTCCTTTACTAAATTAATATATTTAATTAAAAGGAAGATAACATAACGATTTACATGATTAGTTACATAGAATTACTCCTTTCAATGATAATTATTCTACCCACAATGGATACTCAACTATAATCTAGTAAAAATTTTCCAGGATTGATATAGAGTCACACTGTATCCTTCATTAATCCATGTAGCATATTCTATATACTACAACCCAATGTGTTACCAAAATTTTACTGTACGACTACAGAATCCAAACTACATATTTCTAATCCTAAATCAAATAAGAGACATCCTACACATGACATTAATTTAGGGGATTCATCCCTTAGTAATGGCTTGATACGCTGCAGTTTTATCTGTTGAAATTACACCATGTTCTTTCTAGATAAAAATTTCTTGTTTATCTTTTCTTGTACCTTTTTAAATGTTTCTATTCATGTACAAAACTCTATAAACACCTTTATTTGAGCTTTTCACTGAGTGTAAATGTGCTTAAGAAATTCTTTTTTATATCATGTTGAGTCCCAAACACAATATATGTGTGAATGTGATGCAAAAAACATCTCAAAAAATATTATATAGAAGAATGATCTTGTAAAATTTCATCATAACTTTTGTTCATGAATTCTCAATGACTATTAAAAAATATACAAGTTATTATGAAATTATTCCCCGTATAAGTCACACGTTAATCATAATTCGTGAATGGGTTAAATGGAATTTGAAACCATAGTACATTCACTTATAAACATTATGATTATTTTCATAGCAATTATGTTATAGGTATAAGAATATATCAATTGATAATTCATATTTTCATGTTATTTTTAATTTTCTATCATCAAGATTTATTTTCTGGTGAAAATACCTGAATGTTAATACACTTTTCATTCCCTTTTATTCACATACAAAATTAAAAGTGTTGCATAAGTTTGATGAAACCAATTGCTGCCTCTGTTATTTAACCATTAGAAGAACAAGATATAAACATGAATATATGATTTATTCACATACTTCGCATGATCTATGTCTGGCTTAGGGGTTCTCCACCTTCCTTTGAATAACGTGATCACATGATGTCAAGTTCTCAACACAAAAATACTTCTTCTGATAATGGTAATATCCAATGTTTCCTCATGACAAAGTAGGTGTGTTAAAGGGTTCATCAAAATATCGTAATGTAATTATAATTTGGATTACATGATATATTCATTTGAAAGGTTGTGTCTGTGGGTGTCTCTTAAATCACTTCACAATACCCAGACCTCTCATGGGTTACTTTAGTGTGACCTAGGTTGTTTCCATGTGTTCTTATATCTTCTTTCACATGATCCATGAATTAATGATCACACAAGATACTCCCTCTATTCATTACGCTACCAGACTGGTTTATGTAAAATATTTCATGTGATATTGATCCTGAGGGTAATCTATTTTTTTTATTTGAGGTGTCTCTCTCTCAATCTCATGATATTATAATATCCTAAACTCCCATATGATCTTTAGATTATGTTTGAATTCTATCTCTGATTAATATGTCAGGGTATGGACTGATTCAAACACTACATGATCTCATGTTATCATGAATGAAAAATATTTTATCTTCCCCACGTACCATGGAGGTGATCATGCAATCGTATGATCACTTCACCTGATCATATAGAATGTCAGTGTTTTGTGTGACGATCCTTTCTTCATCTGACACCTCTATGGATAATCAATGGAAAACCAAATATCAATATTCAATAATCAATGAAATAGATGTTAGTTTCACATGATCGAATCCATTTTTTTATTTATGTTATAAATTCTTTGACTATAATTATGCCATCATATGGTTTTTCATATTATTTAGATGAGTCACTAATTTTATTCAATGTGTCGTGCGATATTAATATTAACATGTGAATGCATAATTTGATTGTTTCTAGTTCATTCCACAACTTCTTGTGATGTTTTTTGTCATTGAATGCATGTAATAAAATTAATCCATTTCTTTTCGTGGTTTAGTCTCCCTTATCTCAATCCATAAAAATGTAAGTGGAGATTGTGAGTTTTCCCAATCATGTGAACAAGTTGCGTGATGGAAGAAGTATAAAAATGATGAGTGTAAAGTAAAAGGACCATTTAATGTTCAAATGGTAGATGTAGGTCACTCAAATCATGTGGCATCAGTTATATCTATATTATTGCAGAATGGTTGATTAGTACCCACATCTTTGGAATCCCACATCGATTCATTGAAATACTGTCTCTCTACATTGTTAATAAAATTATGCTGGTAGTAGTTTGAGTTGGAAAATGGTGATCAGCATCTGTCACATTTCACAAAACTATTGTGCCTTAGTCCTAGGGGATTATATATCAAACTATTCATGTATTTGCGTGTTATAAAAATGCTCATTCTCACATTTTGAGAACTATTCATCCTATGTCACCCATATGATATCATGGTCTACTTCAATGATTGTGCAAAATTGTAAGGTCCCACGTTGCTATGTTCATGCTTGGATAAGATAGGTGACTGTGTTGGATAATTTTTTTCTTATGATCGTAATATAATACAAAGAACTTTTTTTGTTATAGAATGAAAGTATATAATCCAATATATTATAATTCTTCTAAGAAAACCCATCAAGATATCATAATGAAATCCCATTAACCGAAATCATTCCTTATGAACAATATGTATGAATTTATTAATTCATTACATTATTCACATCCTTGTCCTCATTTAATATGTGATATTTCATCTGCTTCAATTATATCACCATCTTTAATTAATACAATAATTTTTTGTAAAATTTTATATCATTTTTCATGGTCACCATAATTGGTATTATTCACTTCCTGAAAATAAATATTTAAATGGTATTCCTTTGTTTTATGTGTGGTAAAACTCTTCAAAATTAATTTCCCACAAGTTTTGGACAATGAATATCACTTTAAAAATCATCATAATATTTCAAGGATAAAAATCCATTCATAAAAACCAATTGAATTAGATGAATATATTAGAATTATATAGGCATCAATACTTCATCCACTAACACATATTGACTTATTGGCATCAGATTAAACATAGTCTCAACAATATCTCCCATTGAATTTGGTTTTCAAAATCTCCAAATATAATAAGTTTGTATGTGGTGCTAAATTGTACCCCCTTATTAAAAATCTATATGTAAATGGTAATTTGGGTCTTCCCAAATCATATTTCCCTTTTTTCATGACCATCACTCATATATAAAAATTTCATTATTTAATCAAAGTGTTGAATTATATCACTTGTTTCCATTAGAAAATATCCTTCGCTAACAAAATATATGTCTTTGTGGGATAACCTAGTTTAGAAAAAAGAGAGATGAAACCAAGTAAGTCGAAGATATACATAAAATACCACAGATGTAAAATAATTCAATGAAGTTATCAATTGTAATTAAATGGGTTGTAAATAAATAAATATATCCTTGTTATAAAAAATAATAAAATACTTCAATAAAATATTTAAATGTTAAAGAGAAAAATATATAGATCTCCCTTTGTATTATTTTTTCATCGACCATGTATTACCCCTTATTTGATATAGATAATACAATTAAGAAAAGGTATGACATTTTGATTGGAGTACCTCATCATAAAATTTTATAAAAGTGTTCAAATATTCAATATTCACTTGGTAGTTAAGATTTAATAGCATCATCTCATCAATGCTTACCCTCATGTGATGAATCCATAAATATCAAACACATGTATATTAGTAAAAAATAATTCATAAATATGTTAATAAGGAGGGAACTCATGGTTTCTTAGGAAATATGTTTGAGACCCTCCCCTTAAACTGAAATTCATAGTCTTCTTATATATCTTAGAAGGCATGATTTATATTTTCTCATCGGTTGAAACTTCATATGTTGATGGAAATTAATTTTTTTTATTTGATGAATTAATCTTTACTCTCCACATATTTATCTAGATCTCTTCTTGGGATGGTAGAATTGGCATACAATATTTTGTGTCATTCCTAGTAGTTTCACACCTTTCATGCTTAATGATGTTTAATTAATCATTTGTAGATGATTTCTTATTAACATTGGCTTATTCAATTTTATCAATTCGATTTCATTTTACCTTTGAAAATTTATAATGGTTTTCCATTTTTTTATCTTCTTATAATTTTCTAAGAAAAATAACTAACAATTATTTCATTATATTCTTATATTGTTTGTGTCTCCCGCAAAGTAAACCAGTGATTTTTTCTTCATTCACTGACTTTATTATCTTTATATTTACATTGTGTAAAATCTCAAGTTGTGAGTCAAATATTTATTTCTGAAATTTTTACCCTTATTGAACTAATCCACCATATACAACTTTTAATCATTCAATTTTGTTTTTTGTTGATTTTTTATATGATGGTTTCGTCACAAGCCTCTGTTTTTGGTAATCTATGGTCATTTGTTCCTAATTACTCCCCAATGAGTCATGGCTCATTCCCAGTAGTGACAGGTTGTTGAAGTATCACTATTTGAAATTGAACCATTTGTTACTAAGTAATTGGGATGATATCATGTCGCAAAATTTCATTTCTGATGGGGGCCCATCATAATTCCATCATCCTTGAATATGGTGTCACAAATACATTTTTTTCGGATGGAGATTCACTAATAGTTTTCCCGGTTTTCTAAAATCCATTTTTGTGATGGCATTATCACAAATAACATTTTACAATGGGCCAAGGGCAGATAAGTATTTCTTATTGTCCCACTACAAATAAATAAAAAATTAATATCATTATATTTTAATAAAATAAATTAAAATAATAATAATAATATGTTAAATTATTAAAAATATAATATATGGAATAATAATAATTTAATAATAATAATAATAACAAAAACTAATAAAATTTGAAAATGTATAATTAAAATAAATTTTTTTAGATAACACATTATTTCTAACAATATAAAAAACAACAAAAATAATAAAAAAATATATAAAATATTATACTGTAAAATATAATATACAATATGATATAATATAATTATAAAAATAATAAATTATTAAAAAACAAGATATACACAATAATATATAAAACACACTATATAGAAATATTAATACATGGAATAATGAAAATATTCCAAAAATATTACATTTAAATGTTTATCATAAAAATTAAATAATTAAATGATTTTGAGGGTCATCTAGACAAGATGGAGGAGTTGGAGGAGGGAAATCCATCCCTAACCATGAGTTAGATGTTATATGTACTCCATCATCTACTTGTTCTCCTATTACTGCCATCGATCAATCTCTTCACACATCTTCTACTGCTGTTGATGGAGATAATCATGATCCCTATGTATATGCTCCATAACAATACCATGATCTCATTGTTGCTCTTGATACTGTGAAAAAGATGACGATGAATATTTATTAGCTCCTCTAAAGAAACATGACGACATTGCAACAGTTCCATAATAACACTAATATATCAATCAGGAGCTGATACAAACAAGTCATCATTTCTTAAAGGCCTACTAGGTCGCCTTCATAATTGATATCTCCTGAAATATCGATGTACCGGTCTGATCCTTGTTCTTGTGCTGAAACTCAATCCTTATCTCCGATATCTTCAATTCCTTTGATTCCTTTAATTGAAATTTAAAATTAAAATTGTAAATATATTATTTGATGTTAAATATCAAACTCAAAAAGTAATTATAATGACCACAATCTGATATTGGTGATCACCTATAATCTCTAGAGTGACCAGATCATTATACATCCTCATATAAACATAGAACATCATAATATCGGGTTTTCCAACTGAAAATATGAATATAAAATTAACATATTACATTTCAAGTTATATAAATTAATTAAAAAAGGTAATTACATGTGTTCAATATGTGTATTTAATGTAAAACTACCAACTCTATGTGTCACCTCATGTCTCCCTTGGTTCTATTGACCGATTGGGGATATCCTCTAAAAACAACCACCAATCTAGTTTGAAAATAATAAATCCCAAACATGGGATGAAATTTTATCATGTCAGTGGTCCCATCAACATTTATCAAACTCAATGAATCACACAAACCTCATTGTTTTCCTCCTCATATTATGAAATAACTAATGGAAACCCTCATCCATACAACTATCACATGCACCCCATATATCGTCATACTTTTTATCATAAATGTGATTCCATAATCCCAAAAAATAATTAATAATATCATGTTATTAATTAAATAAATTTTAAAATAAATATTTTTTATTTACATACCATCCACTTATTGAACATGCAACACTGAATATAAATGGATTTCTGATCCCACGAAATCCATGCTCTAGATAACTAATCCCACAATATAGCACACCCATATCCTATATATTTGTGTGAAAAGCTATGTTGAAAGAGAAAAAGTAATCTGAAAATTAGTATATAAATAAATTATTGATAATTGATGAAAACTAAATATAATACCCTAGTAAACATACCTCTACATTCACAAATCGAATCTAATACAATGGAATTTCTTGGAGACAGGGTCAGTAATCATGAATAATGAAAGACAAAGACCCCTCCAAGTCACCACAGAAATTCCAGCACTCTGAGGGATATGTTATCCAACACCATGCTCTGCACAAGGTAGATCGACCCCCTCCATATCCTGAAAATGTTCTTAGTCATTATGAAACAAGAAATTACAATTCGTAACAAATAGTTCATGATTGTTGTTAGTAAACAGTTTAAAAGAACTATTATAATTAGATATATATAATATATTACTATAACCATCATTTAACTTTTTCAATCTTCATCTACATCTGAATATTCTTATATGATGGTGTCAATATCTTCATATTCCTCCTTAGTGTAACAATTTCAATAAAAGTTTTAGTTTCATCATATCTTGTCATTTAATATTCATTAGTTGCATATATGACATCATCACCACCATTTCCCATTAACTATGGTGTTTCATCATCGATATTCATGTATCTTAGTGGGAAAGATGTATTTGGATTATTCTCTAAAAAATTTCAATTCCATGGACTTCAGTGGAACCATATTAACATTTAATAAACTGTTATTCCCAAGATTTTATTTTTATTATTCTCCACCAATCACTAAATTCTATTGATGTATTATTATAATTTCCATAACACCTTTGATGTGCATGATTAACCAATTAAAATGCATCATTTACAGAATGATGGATTTTATATTTCATATCATGGATTCCATGTCATGGATGAACACACAGTCTTATGTTAGTAGCCAAACACTAATATTGAATCATCATTATGTAATTCTATCCCAGATAACATATTCCACTTTTTTCTTGAAACATACCAAAAAATATGACTTTAATTTCTCTATGTTGAGATCCTCTAAAGAAAACACAACTATTTTTTACATGTCTAAAATGAAAAATCATTCACCACATATGCGTTAAATGATTTAACAATTTTGGATAGTGGGTTACTCTGTACACACAATCGATAATCAATTTTATTAGCATGTTTTGTAACATTAAAATTTAAATAATAATTATCTATATAACAACTAATAAATTTATTATATATGTTAAACAATATATAATTTAAGTAACCAGTTTATGAAACCGGTAGGAAAAATTATTTTAATGATGTTCATATTGAAAATATATTGTAAATTGTGAAATCTATTTCTAAATATGATTATCATATATTATAAAAATAAAATAATATTAATTTATAATAACAATGATTATTGAATAATTTATTGGTACACTCATAGTACAAATGGTGTCATACCTACACAGTTGACTAGAAAAAATGTATGAGCTTTGTAATGTTCATCATTTAAAAGCCATCATTATTTAACTCCACCAAATCTATGTTCAGAATGATAAAAAACTGATAATAGATTGTTCATTTCCTCATAATAATTTCCCATTTTACATACAATGTGGTTATTATTTAATTATATTAATATTGAAAATAATGACATTATAAAAAATTAAGATTCATCCTCCAAATAATCATCTAAAACTAATCAATGAACTGATTATTTATTAAACTTTTTTCATCAATTTCTATATGTATCTCTCTAATGGGTATATCTGTCGAAACTATATCATACCAACACATTTTTCTTCATGGAAAAAAATGTAATATAAAATGTTCTATTGGTTAAAATAATAATACTGGGAGGATATTTTTCAACATACGTAAAATTAAAACAACAACTTATTATAGTCTATATAGTGCATCGTAGTGTTTTTTCAACACATAAAGGTCTCTAAAAAAATATTATATGTCGATTATCATATCCCATATCATAGAATTCAACAAAACCCATAATACAATTGAGGGAAGTCATTCCATTAAAAACTATAGTCGAGATTTTTAATCTGGTAATATGATCATTTTTTACGCATCTGGCTAAATTAGAAACCTAACCATATGGTACAGTCAAATCTCCAATCCATTGAGAAAATATTAATTTATTTGATTTGGAAATTATATAAGCTTATTTTTTTCATTAACTTCAATGATCTAACTTTTTCAAACATTTCATGTTTTGGTCACCTATAAATTTGAGAATGATATAGTTGAGCCTTTATATAACATATGTTCATACATGGTGTATCCAAAACTATATAAAATATATTTTCAAAATATATTTTCTTAATATTAATGACACCCAACATATAACACACCAATAAATAAGACCAATATGCCATAACCCAAAAAATGTTTCATTTTATCCAATTGTGTTCATTCCTAAATCCATCAATTATCATTTGGTTTATAGTTGCTCTAAATGTAATGGGGGTTAATTAATAGATAACTTATTTTACCTCTATATATAATTTAATTATTGGACGTCCATCTCTTTAAATTGTGGATTTTTTGAAATGATATATGTTCCTCCAAAAAGGTTGGTTGGTTAGATGAAAGTTGTGAAGAATGTTAAAAAAGGTTTTCATCTATTGATATGCATAAATGATTTGTTGGAACTCATTCATTATATACATGATTTTGGAAAATGCGTACTCCAACCAGATTTAAACACCCAATGATTCCATAGTAAGTTATTTTCATTAACGTAATTCAATAGCTTGTGTTACACGCAACACAGAGTTCAAGCGCACCAAGACATACCAAACTAGTCGTTCAAAAGTGGTTATCAATCTTATTAACTGAATTTTGAATTTTATATACACCATATAATTTTAGAATCCATATTATGTGTTTCTTATACATAATATAAGAACATATTCATATTTTTAGATAAAATAAGTTTTTTAAAAAAAATGCAATTTGACGACCTTTTAATGGAAACCCCTATTTAAAAACAATATTTTAAACTTTTATATATTCAATTTAATGAAATTAAATTCTTCATTAGGATCAGGAAATAAAGTGTTATTTTGGATAATTTTTTTTACTTTTCTGATAACTTTCATATTTTGATGAATATTGAAAAATACTAAATTGTAATTGAAAAAACTTTTCTAATCGAAATAATTTATAGTGTTAAATAATGTATTGGAATGGTTTGGAAGTATAATTAGATAATATATTTATAATTTAATAAAATTTATGTCATTTTAAGTATTTCACATTTAAATTTGACAAAAACTCATTTCAATCTTTTGATAATATATACTTTTTTTTAAAACCCACTTTTCTGTTTTGACAAAGGAAATTAATTTTAAACTAATTAATGCAAAATTTAATGTTTTGAATATGGTAAAATTGAAATAATTATTTAATTCAATATATCAAAATTATATTAGGGTAAATTTTTGGTATTTTTCTGAAAACATTCAATTTTATTGAATAGTGAAAAACAATACGTTATATTTTAAAAACGAATTTTTAATAATATAATTATTTATTTTATTTAAATTAATTTTATGTAAAAATATATATATAATACAAGTATATGTTTAATGTAATTCATTGGAGTCATTTTATAATAAAATTATATATATTTAAAATTTTATTGAACATTTTACCGTCTTTTACCCGCCTCTTAGGAGAATTTGCAAATTCACATAAATCATAATTTTACCATGTCTGTGACTGGAATTTCAAAAATCTGAGTGACATGATTGATATTAGTAAAAAAAATTGCTTCAATAAGAAGAAAATAATTTATAGTGAAGAATAACGTTTTTTACGTTTATTTACCACGGAAAAAAGTAAATAGAGTAATTAAGTGTAAAAATGATATCATAATTAACTAACACATGTCCTAATTCTATTTGATAAATGTAATTCGATCAAAAATAATTAGTAATAAAATATTATTATTTTTGTCCACTTGGATTACATTATGAAATTTATTATTATTTTGTTTAAAGAAGAGTTATAAGTGTTATAATCAATGTTTACTAACTATACAATTTTTAATATAGTGTTATAAATTATATAAATTCGACTATAAATATTCATTATAAAAATAACACTATTTCCTACATAATTATATTTTATTTATATTTTTTAGTTGTTAAATAGTTAAATTTACATATGACACAATGATGATGTGGTAATTACCTTAATTATGATATATTAAAATAATTGATATTATAAATATCCAAATTAATATAATATGAGATTTTTTATGAATTAAGATAATTTTAATGGTTAATAAGACATTTTAGGATTGAAAATATGAATTTATTCCTATGTAATATTGTTTTTAGGACTTTATTGAAAATCAATTATTGAATAATATAAAAATTACAAAAAATGAGTTTTTAAAACTATTATAATATTATTGGATGATCAAAATATCGTAAAAATATATGGTTCGACCTAAATACTTATTTATTGATAGGTGTATCATTAATAAACCATTTTGTGTCAATGGGATATTTATAGTATGTTTATTAACCATATAATATAAAAACACAAAGAGACATGGCAAATGTCAAACTATTTCACTAAGAGTTAAATCTAAATGTTGGGTTAATATGATGACCTAACCCTATAAAAATCTATTGGATGAGATTTTTTACCCATACCCACCATATACTTTAAATAATTCATTTTTGATCCATTTTAAAATGAAAATGATTTTATTCTAAAATAATATTTCAAGCTTTTCGTAAAGTGGCCATCACCTCTCTTATAAAAGGGAACCTCACTTCTCTCAAATTCACACCATCATAGTTATTTGTTTCGGACAAACCTTGATAAAATATCCTCTAAACTATCATATATTTATCCTATTGGGATTCCTTTAGTCATAAAGCCATCCTATGGATCCCTTTTGATCAAATCAAAATGAAGAACCCAAAAATGAGGTAAATATTTCATCAGCACTTTCAAGTTCTTTTCACCTTCCACTTCCTCTTTCTTTTTCCCATTATAAAAAAATTACTCCAGTATATTCAATAAGATATGATGTTATTAAAAAAATGGTACAACCATATTCTTTATTCTATCCATCCTAAAAATGAAATAGTCACCATACATGCGTACGTACGGATTACCACCTCCCCGTCGTGGTGAAGTTTGATATTCAAACATTTCATCTTTTGGATGGGTATAATAATGATTATAAATGATTAAAATAATAAATATAACATGATACTGGTTCTATATATATGATATACCATCCAATTATATATAATTTCAATATCAAAAGAATGATATTGTCACTCGTTCATTTGTATGTATTACCATTTCCCCAAACACGATGAGATTCATTGCCCATCGTAATCATTAAGGAATAATTTTCATTTTATTATTAAAAATAAATCTTATGATCAAACTATAATTCTGTATATTAATCAAATACATCTATCCACAACAAACATGGCTTACATAACCAAATATATAATGGAAAACAAATCATTTAACACCTAAAATGATGATAGTACTAATATATTATTAACAAATTAATATTAGAGGATCATATATGTTATAATATTTATGTATATAGTTCTTTTATAATTTAACAACAATGAGTTAACTATTATAAATTAGGTTAACATACCATTTCACAAGGAAAAGAACAAGGTAAGGGGTTTTCATCTCACATTTATTCCTGTGAGATTCATGCTATATTTTCCAGTACTAACTTTTGGGTTGTGTATATACGACCCATGATTGAATTGTTTGCGTAATATACTTTAATTTATGGGTTTTTACATCATCATTGGATGATCCTACTTTCATGGGGTGTTTGTTTCGCATGTTTCCAAATCAGCAGGGGAATTTAAATTTTCAATTTCCACTCATTCGGTTTTACACAAACATCCTTGATTACTTTACCCAAAAATTAGGTGTGAAATAACTATTTATTTACTTATGTAGTAATTTACACTCCCCATTGTGTGTATATAATTCTGATACACATAATCAATCCATTGATAAATTATCAAGTCATCGATATAAACTTGATAAGAATAATTGTTACTCAATTTATACTCATTGAGTTAAACATCCAAGTCATTGGTGTTGTTTTTACAAGAATATGTTTGAATGTCATCTGATTGATTAACACTAAATATCCAATCATATTGACTGTATTTATATTTTTTATACATAATTATTTCATTGATTTATCCTTAACCTAAGGATACAGTCTTTATAATGGAATTCTTTTCATCTTAAATTCCATTGAGACTTTTTTGTTGTTATGTGTAAATCCACTTTTATTTGGTGTATATACTGTAAATTGACATAGTATATCATGAATACCTTTATTAAATTGATATTATAATGTTTTTATTAACTCAATTATTTGTATCAAAGAGTATCTCATTTGGTTAGAATCTCTAAATAAAAAATAATTTAAAATGTTTTAAAAACATATTCTTCTAATTCAATCTCATTAACGTCGATGTTTTAAAAATAGTTTTAATGATTTATTAAATTTAGATTAATATTTTAAAATTAAAATTCCTTTTAAATGTTTCAACTTGGTATGGGACACATTGATTCAAAAAACTATTTTAAACAGCTTCTTGATAAATAGTGATACTTTTAAATGTTTTAATGAAAAATGGGGATATTTATCTCAAATAATTTTGATGATTAAATTCGTCTATGCCAATATCCTTTATTAT
Organism: Viscum album; assembly: GCA_963277665.1. Taxonomy (NCBI): domain Eukaryota; kingdom Viridiplantae; phylum Streptophyta; class Magnoliopsida; order Santalales; family Viscaceae; genus Viscum; species Viscum album. Next base: position 901,280,389 of record OY728165.1, on the reverse strand, counting down.
TCATGATTGAGGTTGATTTATTATTTCAAAATATTTCATATGGTATTGAATGAGTTATGTTTTACGGTGGATGTGTTATTTTTATACCATTCACGGTTTATGGATAAAGTACTGACATTTCATATTCTAGTTTTAATATGAATTTTTATGTCTTGTTTAAACCATTTCATATGAGGAATGAATTAGACATAGTAATTGACAGGTGGAGCCAACTATAGCACCTCGAAGCATCAGTAGGTCTCATGTAAAAAACATAGTGTCTTGGCAGAAGGCCTTGATTCAATATTATTTTTAGTGTTGGCACAAGGCCTTGACTATGTGGTTATGATGTCTGGCATTATACATTCCATCATTACGAAAGTGGCTATTGATATTTCATGTGATTATTATACTATTAGAATATCCATGTGAATCATTAAATGGAATTATTTGATTTTATCATTTCCATATTATTCTAAAGTTAATGTTGAAATGGATTTTAATCTAGTCTTATATAGCCTTAAATTTTTACGATTATTTATAAAGGTTTTGGCTAATTTTTATCCTTACTGAGCATCTGAGATCACCCTATTCTATGTTTTATTTTTCCTAGGATGTGAAGAATTATTTTATTACTAACCTATAGGGATAGTCAATGGGATATGATTGTGGCCTATTGAGACTATGTTTTTGTAGTTTTTCAATTCATAATGTTATATAATAAATATGAATGTATCTCGTACTACCAAGGTTATTTAACTAATCTGTCTTTTTGGTTATGATTCCTTATATCATGCCAATATTATGTAATAATGGACCGACTCTAGGTAACTAGGGTCTGGGAATTACATTTGGTTTCATAGGACGTTTAGTACAAACATTGGAAGCAATATTTATAAAAACTCTGATTATAAAACACTACATTATCATAGTATTTGAGGATTAGTATAGAAGAACATCCAAAAAATTTGGTAATTAAAATATTATGTGTGTTTCATAAACAATTCATCCAAGTCTGGATATGAGCAGGTAAAGGCAGCTTGGGCACGAATGTTCCTAGGAGTGAAATCTCTGACAATGATTTTGTGCATGACTCATGGTATCTTGGTACATGACAATGGGTATTGCTGCAATCTTGGTTATGACACTCTCGGGGGATATTCCTTGAATAATTCACATTTTCTATATAAACTGATTTGAAGGATTTAAATATAAGATGTGGATAAAAGAACTTCATTAATCCTAAGGTATTTTATATTGAAAATAAGTTGTTATGATATGGTCTAAATGATTTTATGACTCACACAATTATTTATTGTGTTAGTCAATGGATGGATTCCTTGGAGGCCTTATTAACAGTGAACAATATGTATATGGTGGGAACGGTGGAGGAATTGGCCGAAAAATGGAATGTTGATATGTGTAAATGATATCGTGTTCATGCCGAATTAGCTTTCCAAAAACATGATCCACAACATATATATTGACCAACTCCCGGAATCAACATAGAAGTGAAAGGCGATGAATGATAAGAGTTCCTGTAGTAAAGACCATGGAGAAAAGAAATCTCAATTTCCATCATGCAGGAAATGTGGAAGGAGATACCTAGGGAAGTGTATCAATGGAACAATGAAATGATTTATGTGTGGGGAAGAAAGAAATAAAGTAATTAATTGTTGAGGAAAAATGAAGAGTACTATAGAAGAAAATAAAAATTATCCCAAGAATCCATTTACAGTCATTTTCTGTAAATGTAGGGGACATGGACATTACCTGAGTGAATGCCCTATTCTATTGGATAAAACCATGGTCATGGAAGAACCGATGTGCAAATAAATATATGGTGAAATGTTTAAAAGTATTAGTGCCCTTTGTCGATGGGATTAATTTGGAATACTTTTCTCTTGTATACGTAACCCTGTAGTTTATTATGTGAAAATGATATTTTAGTAGGAATTTTGTTTTCTATTTTGGATATAATTACAAATAACCATTTGGGTTTTAGATGATCCTTGGATTTTAGGCAATTACATGTTATTAAATTTTGGGATGAAAATTCGAGGTACGAGATATCATTTGTGATGAAATTAGGTAATAGTTATTTTGAAAAATTTATCACATTTTGGGAATGGTATAAAATATAGTTTTTGAAATAGGACAACACCTAGACTGTGTGACCACCCGTTGTGTCGGAAAAAGTTGAGGGAATCAAACCCACAACCATAGTGTGATTTCGATTTATCGCCTACCACTAGACTACGTGAAGTCCTCGGTCAGTGTGACTAATTATTTTTAGATAAATTATTTTATTGATAAATAATAATTTGATTTTGTATCTTATGTCTTATCAAATGGATATCCTTAGAATAGGAAAATGATTTTGGGATTGTGTGATGAAAGTTATTTTGGATGACGTTTGTTCTGTTGGGAATACTATATGCCTATGAAAAATAGAATACTATGGGATTTCATTTGACTGGTAATGGTGGATTTTTATCTATGTTTTTAATGAGGATTTATAGATATTTGTTTTATTTATGGAAATTATTAACCTATCATGTTGAATATGCGATTAGGTTAATTACATTTCTGTATGTGGTGTTAAAAGTAGTCGATGTTATTTGGAAATACAATTTAATGTGGAAAACTGTGTAATCAAATTTTTCTATATTTTGGGTTTCAATATTAGTTTGGATTATATTGATGGATTTTAACGATAATTTTTTATTGAATGGTATTTATTGAACATTGGGTATTTTTGGATAAATTTTATAAATTAAGATAAGTATTTCATTCTCTAAAGGAATACCCTTTTTGGGGATCATCTGATCATGTACTAACAATTTTGGTTTTGGTTAATCAATAAGGACAGGGTAAATATATATATTTTATCCTTTGTGTATTATGTGATTCTCTAGAAGTTTATTCTAGCACATCAGGTGTGACCAAGTCGTCTTTAATACTCATTTTTTGAAAAACAAAGTTGAGTTAGTCTTAGAAATTTATTAAATAATGAAACTCTACATAAAAATTAATTATATCTCGTTATTTTTTTAATCAATCTCATAAATAAATTTCTCAAATTTATGAAATGTAAGTTAAAAAATTATGTTATCCGTTTACTTTTGCTTAGGAAACTATTGAACGTTTATCACATCAAATGTTGGTGGTTTATTTATTGTTAACATTCTCCTAATTGAGTTTTCTATCACTCCCCACCCAAACATGACACTTATTTTATCTTCCATATCCATGTTTTTCAACATGGAATCCACGTATGGGTTATATCGGTGACCTTTGTACTTCTCTTAATTTTAAATAGATAGTTCTATTTACTCTTTTTCTGATGTGGGACTTTCAATGAAGTTCCCAAGACCAATTTTAAACTTGCGAGGGTGAAATTTCCAAAAGGGGGGACTAATTTAACACTGAATGATCTCATATTAAGTTATTTTCTTTAAAATAATTCAATAGCTTGTTCTACAGGAAACACCGAGTTCGAGGGCACCATGACTTAATAAACTAGCCGTTAAAACGCTGTTATGAACCGTATTAACAGAAATTAGAATTTTATATACTCTATATAATTTCAGAATCCATATTATTTGTTTCCTAGACATCATATGAGAACAAATACATTTTTCAGATAAACGATGTATTTTTCAAAAAAATGCAATTTTACCACCTTTTAATGGAAAATCAATTTTAAAAACAATATTTTACACGTTTATATATCAATTTTAATGAAATTAAATTCTCTTTTAGAATCAGGACATAAATATTTAGTTTGGATAAATTTTTGGTGCTTTTCTAATAACTTTCATATTTTGATGAATACTGAAAAATATTAAATTTTAATTGAAAATTTTTTTTTAATCAAAATTATTTATAGTGTTCAATTATGTATTTGAATTTTTATAAGTATTATTAGATTATATTTTAATCATTTAGTACAATTTAGGTCATTATAAGTAATTTCACATTTAAATTTGACACAAACACATGTTAGTCGTTTGATAGATTTTACTTTTTAAAAAACGAGCATTTTAGTTTTGACAATAAGATATAATTTTAAATTAATTAATGCAACATATATGTTTTGAATTTTGTAAAATATAATTCAATTTTTAATATGTAATATCAAAATAATATTTGGGTAAATTTTTTGTATATTTCTGAGAACATTCAATTTTTGTTGCATAGTGAAAAACACTGCGTTATAGTTTAAAACTGATTTTTTATTTAAATAATTATTTATTTTATTTAAATTTTTTAAGTCAAAATAGATATATAACACATATATATGTTTAATTTAATTCATTTGAGATATTTTATAATAAATGTAGATATATAAAATTTTATTTACCTTTTTACCGTCTTTTACCCACCTCCTATGAGCTTTTGCAAATTCGCATAAAACATTATTTTAATGCTTCTGTGATTGTAATTTAAAAAATCCAAGTGACACGATTGATTTCAGTATGAAAAATTCGATTCAATGCAGTGAAAACAATTTTTGGTGAATAGTTACTTTTTATTTTTATTTACTAGTGTTAAAAGTAAATAGGGTAATTAATGGTAAAATGATATCAAAATTATCACAAAACTTGTCCTAATTTTAATAGATAAGTATAATTCGACCAAAAAAAAAACATATGAATAAAATATGATCCTTTATTTCCACTTGGATTATATTAGGGCATTTATTTTTATTTTATTTAATGAAGAGTTAAAAGTGTAAAAATCTATGTTTAATAACAAAACCATACTCAATATTGGGTTATAAATAAGATAAATTCCGCTATAAATATTCATTAGAAAGATAAATATATTTTCTAATTAATTTTATTTTATTTATAATTTTTATAAATTAAATAATTTAATTTATTTATGACACAATGATGATGCAATAATTACCTTAATAATGAAATATTAAAATAATTGATATTATAAATATCCAAAAATTGTAATTTTAGATTTTTGATGAATTTCACTAATTTTCATGGTTAATTATACATTTTATTATTGATCATATGAATTTATTTAGATTTAATAATGTTGTATGTACAATGTAAAAAATAAATTATTAAATAATGTCAAAATTGAAAAAAATGTGTATTTAAAAAACATACAATATTATTGGTTGATATAATATTCCTAAAAATCAACGGTTCAGCCAAAAAACATATATAATGATAGGTGTATCATTAGTGAACCACTTTTGGTTCTCTTAAATATTTATAGTATGTTTATTAACCATATAATATAAAAATACAAAGAGACATGGTAAATGTCAAATTATTTAACTACGAGTTAGATCTCAAAGATTATGTTAATATGATGACCTAAACCACTCTAAAACCTATTGGATAAGAGGTTTTCGACCCATACCCACCATATAATTTAAATAATTCATTTTTAATCCCTTTTAAACTGAAAATGATTTTATTATAAAATAATATTTCAAGCTTTTCCTAAAGTGACCCTCACCTCTCTTATGAAAAGGCACCTCCCCTTCTCTCGAATTCAAACCATCAAGTCCATTTTTCTATGCCCATCCTTACCCAAATATACTTTAAACTGTCCTCCCTTAATCTTAGAGGCGTTACATTAGTCATAAAGCCAACAAAAGGAGCCCTTTTGATCAAATCAAAATGAAGATCCCGTAAAGGAGGTAAATATTTCATCACCTCTTCCATGTTCATTTTTCCTTACACATCCTATTTATTTGTTGTTCCCATTCAAAAATAATAAATCTAGTAACTTCTATATATTGTGATGTTATTATAAAAATTTTACAACCAAATTCATTATTTTAACCATTCTATAGATGACAAAGTCACTATACGTGTGTTCTTAAAGATTACCATCCCCACGTCGTGGTAAATGTTGTTATTCAACCATTTCATCATTTGGATAGGTATAATAATGAGTATAAATGATGTAGATAATAAATATCACATTATAATTACTCTTTATATATGATATAATATCCAATTATATACAATTTTAATATAAAAAAAATGATATTGTCGCTCGTGAGTACGTACGGATTACCATCTCCATGAACATGGTGAGATTCATTCCCCGTCATAAACAATAAAGATGAATTATCATTTTATGATTAAAAATAATGTTTATGAACATAATATAATTCTGTATATGAATAAAATACATTCTTTTCATAACAAATATTGCTTATGTAACCAATCATATGAAGGAAAATGAATCTGTTAACACCTGAAACGATGATATTACAGAAATATTATTAAAAAAGCAATATTAGAGGATTATACATGATATCATATTTATGTATATAGTTCTTCTATAATATAATAAAAAATATTTAACTATTTTACAGGAGGTTAACATACCCTCGACCATGGAAAAGCACAAGGTAAGGTGTTTTCATCTCACTTTTATTCCAGTGAGATTCATGCTATATTCGTCACTGCTACCTTTTGTGTGGTGTATGTACTACACATGATTGTATTGTTTGTGTAATATACATTAATTTATGGGTTATTAAATCATCATTGTATGATCCTTATTTCATGGGGTGTATGTTACATACGTTACCAAATCGGTAAGGTAATTTCAAATCTCAATTTCCACACATTTGGTTTTACGCACACTTCACTGATTACTTTACCCCAGGATTATGTGAGATATATCTATTTATTTACTTATGTAGTAATTTCCACTTCCCTTTATGTTGATATAAATTGGATACACATAATCACTCCATTGATAAATTCTCAAGTCATCAATATAAACTTGATAAGAGTAATTTTAACTCAATCTCTATTCATTGAGTTAAACATCCTAGTCATTGGTGTTTTTTTTCAAGAATATGTGTGAATGCCCTCTAAATAATTTATACATAATATCCATTCATTTTTATTGTATTTATATTTTTCACGCATAATTATTTCATTGATTTAACCTTAACCTAAGGATATAGTCTTTATAAAGGAATTCATATCATCTTACATTCAATTGAGACTTCTTTGTTGTTATGCACCAATCCACTTTTTTGGTGTATATACTATACATTGACATAGTGTATCAGGAATCGATTTATTCTAATAATATTATAATGTTTTTATAACCTAAATTATTTTTATTCATGCGTCTCTCATTTGGTTAAGAACACTAACTAAAATATCATTTTATATATTTTAAAATTTTATTCTTCTAAATCATTCTCATTAATGTCCATCTTATAAAAATGGTTTTAAAAATTTATCTAAATTGACATTAATGTATTAAAATTAAAATTTCTTTTAAATTCTTCAATGTTTAATGTGACACTTTTATTCAAAATTCAATTTTAAATGACAACTAGATAAATACTGAGATTTTAAAATGTTTTAAAGAAAAAGGTGGATATTTCTCTCAAATAGTTTTTATGATTAACTTAATCTATGTCAATGTCCTTCATTATTCTCGATTGAGGAAGATTTATTATAATACAATCTTTCATATGGTATTGAATTTGTTATGTTTGACTATGGATGTGTTATTTTTATACCATTCATTGTTTAGGGATAAAGTATTGAAATTTTGTATGCTAGTTTTAATACTAATGTTTATGTTATGGTTAAAACAGTTCATTTGAGGAATGAATTGGCTTAGTATGTGACGGGTAGAGCCAGCTATAGCTCCTTGATGCATCAGTAGGTCTCAAGAGACAAACTAGTGTCTTGGAACATGTCCTTGAAAAAATCTTATTTTTCCGAATTATGCATTCCATTGTTATGAATGTGGCTATTGATATTGCACGTGATTATTTGACTAGTAGAATATCCATATGAATATATAAATGGAATTATATGATTTTATCAATTAAATATTATTATGAAGTTAATGTTTAAAAGTAATTTGATCTAGTCTTACATTGACTTAAATGTTTATGATTATTTATTAAAGTATCTGCAATATTGTTATCCTTACTGAGCATCTGAGATCACCCATTTCTATGTTTTATTTTTCCCATGATGCGAAGAAGTATATTATGACTGACCTTCAGAGATAGTCTATGTGATATGATTGTGGTCTATGGAGATTATTTTGTTGCCATTTTTTATTTTTTAATTTAATGTAAAAATTATGAATGTATCTAGTACATCCAAGGCTACTAAACTTCTCAGTCTTTCAACACATGATTCCTTATATCATGATATTGTTATGTAATTATGCACCAACTCTAGGTTTCTGGGGTTTGCACGTTTCACAGATAACATGATATATTCTTGGAAGTCACTAATTTTCCAAATCAATGTATATTTTAGTAAGAAATTTTGTTTCTCATCAACATCATATGTACGGAAACAATAACTCTAAAATAAATTTAACTCACCAATAAATGCCTTCAAATGAAAATAAATTTTCCTTTTTGGTTTTCCGGGTATTATTAATTTCAAAAATATATATGGCCCATTCATCAATATCCAATGAGGAAAATTTTATGTACTTTAATAAATATTAACATATGAATATTGACTATCATACAATACAAATTGATAGAATCTTTAGATAGAAAAACCAAATCAAACTTTTCAGAATTTTGAAGAAGAAGACGATTGTTAATGATCCAAAATTTTCCATAAATCGCCATCAGAGGCATAATTTAACACATTACCATTGGAAATATTTTTCTATGCATTGAGATCAATAATGTTGTATTATGAGTCATAAATTAATAGATTAATCCTTTTGTAACAAGGAAGTACGCCAACAATTGTACCGAATAAATCTAGACATCACTAGTTAATACACTTTATAGCTCAATTTTACACCTATAGTATAAATATCCAATTATTTATTTTTACAATAATATTTGATGCAATCATTTGAACAAGCATGAATCTTATGATAATCCTTACCCAGATTGCAAACTATCTTGTTGTTCTCCTAGATATTCATAGATAATAAACATTATTTAGGTAATAGTGTTTTATCCAAAGAGAATATATGTCTAATATATCTATTTGGAATTACATTATATGATTTAATAGCTAAAATTTTTACATCCAGTTCATATTTTCATGTCCAGCAACCAGAATATAAGGTATACTTAGAGGACCTCAACAACTCAAAAAATTGAGATGGTTCTAACTCAAGATTTAAATCAACATCATTTGGAGTTTTATTATTTGGAATGATACAAAAAACACAAAATGTACACAATTTTTCTATTATGATGGCTATGTAACAATATTATTAGTATCTTCTATGTAACTGTGTTTACCATGTTCATACCAAAAAACATAATCTATTCGAAAACAAAAATTCAATAGTTGACCCCCAATGTTGTCAAATTTTTCAAACATCCTGGAATCATGTTTTTACATGGATAGATAATTTTCCCTTTTAAAACCAAATAGGATTTTGGTGATGAATATTATATTAATGTTTCAACACCCCCAGTGCATATAGGATATTTACCAGGACCATTTAGATTCCAATGATGATTTATAAAAGCACAATCATCAAATATAGATTTTTTTGACTTCCTAATAGATTATTCTCCAAATAAATATAAATTTTTATGATTATTTTGATATAGGAAAAATCCAATCAATAAAAAGAAAAAAATTGTTCATTGTTATTAAGTATTCCTAATTATTAGTAATTATTTATAGTTATTCCTAATTTTTACAAATTAATGCAAATTATTTCAATTTATTCATAATTATTAGTAAATATTTAACAATTAATACAAATTATTTCTATTTATTGCTAATTATTTATAATTATACATATTTGTTCTTATCTATTCCTAGTTATTCATAGTTATTTGTAGTTTTTTCTAGTTATTCTAGATATTTTTATTTATTGCAAGTTATTTCTCTTTAGTGGTATTCATTGCTAGTTATTTCTATTTTTTAATAGTTATTTTAGTTTTTTCTAATTATTGCTAATTATTTCAACTTATATTTAATCATTACTAATTAATTTAAATTATTTCTAATTATTCATATTTATTTCAAATTATTCCTTATTATTGTATGTTTTTCTAAATTATTCTTAATTATTACTAATTATTTATAATTTTTCCAGATTATTTCTATTTTTCTCTAATAGTTTTTATGTGTCCATAATTATTCCTAAGTATTCTTAATTATTCTTAATTATCACTAGTAAAACCAAATTATTTCTAATTATTCCAAATTATTCATAACTATCCCGAATTACTAGTAATTATTTTTAATTAATCTAAATTATTACTAATTATTGTTAATTCTTGCTAATTATTGCTAATTATTGTTTTTCATTACTAATTTTAGAATATTAATAGTTATTATTAATCATTATTCATAATTATTAGTAATAATTTCTAATAATTTTTAATTATATCAATTTATTTCAAATTATTTCTAATTAATCTTATAATTCCTAAGTCTTTTCGATTATTCCAAATTATTGCCAAGTGTTTCTAATTTTTGCTATGTATTCAAATTAATCATAATTTTTTCAAATTATTCCTTATTATTAGTAATTAGTTAAATTATAAAAAATAATTCCAAATTATTTTTAATTATTGATATGATTTCTAATTATTGTTAATTATCGCTAATTATTCATAATTTTTTTCTATTTATTCCAAATTGATTCTAATTGTTGATAATTATTGTAAATTATATTCAGCTAATGCTAATTAATTCTAATTATTCTTAGATGTTGCCAATTATTATTAATTATTCCTGATTATTGAAAATTATATTTAATTATTATAATTTATTCTTATGTATTCCTAATTATTCCTAATTATTCCGAATTATTCATAATAATTTCTAATTAGCCCCAATTATTTCAATGTGTTCAAAATTATTCCCAAGTATTCCTAATTTTTTCTAATTATTCCTCTATATTTGTAATTATTTCTAATTATTCTTAAATATTCATAATTATTTCTTAATTATTCCTTATTTTTTCTAATTATTGCTGATTAATCATAATTATATTAATTATATGTAATTATTAGTAATTATTATTAATTATTAGTAATAATTTCTAATTATAATTAATTGTCGATAATTATTACCAATTAATTGTATGTATTACTTATTATACTTAATTATTCCTAATTATTCCTAATTATTTCTAATTAATCTAAATTATAAGTCATTATTCCTAATAATTCTCAATTATTACAAATTATCTCTAATTATTGCCAATTATTCCATATTTTTTGTGATTACTGGTAATTATAGTTAATTATTGCTAATTATTAACGATTTTTCATAATTTTTCCAAACTATATTTAAATATTAGTAATTATTGCTATTTATTTTTCACGAACCGTCCTCAAGGCCCGTGTCATGACTACCCCATTCCCGCCTTCCATAGGCCAGGGGCTACCGAGTAGCACCAAAGGCATAAATACAATTAAAAGGGACGATATTACCTTTATATAAGTAAAAAAACACAACAGAGTACGCAAGATGACGTAAACACTCAGTAAACTGAGTACAAAAGTAAGTGCTGGAAAGTAAATGGGGAAGAATACAAACCCAAATGAAAGTACAATACATCTGAAATGAATGTACAACATCAGTAAAGTAAATCAGCAACCACTGATTCATCCTCCGGATATCCTACCTGAAGGGTGGGTACAGATGGTCTCATCAGATCCATGGGTCCGGACATCCGCTCCGTGTACATCCTACCTAAAATTCAACCTCCAGATATCATCCCGCTCTTCAGACCTCAACCACGATCAGTGCTGTCCGTCGTCTGAAACCAATACCACGTAGTGTGGGCATAACCCATGCAGGGGTGAGTATAAAATTTTCATTTGGGACCCCGAGACCCCCGAAGGTCTCCCATAATCCACAAAGGATAAACCATAAAGGAAGTATACAAACACGAAGTATCAACCAACTCTACTTAGGTATATGCCCACACCTATACCTAATTCATCAATTCCAGTTCGTCTCCAACTCACGAGCCTAAGTACAACCCAGTCCACACAGGAAAGCACAACCCAATCCACATAAATAAGCACAACCCAATCTATACAGAAAAGCAAGTCAATCAAATCGATGATATTGATTGAAAGTCAAGACTCATCTCACACAGTTATACTACTCACAAAAAGGGGTGGAGATGATAGATGTAGCCTATGAATCTTCTCCCCTGCTGAACCCACGTAGGATCCAAGTACAGAAGTCATCGCTGCCGAACCCATGTAAGAACCTAGTACAGTAACCATCGTTGCCGAACCCACGTAGGATCCATGTATGGTCATCCTCACTGTCAAACCCACGTAGGATCCATGTACAGCCGTCCTCGCTGCCGAACCCACGTAGGATCCATGTACAGTCATCATTGTTGTCGTAGTGGCAGCCAGATCTAGGGTTCCCGCACACAGCACGCTCTATTCCAGGAGGGTCCGCTCCAAGAGCTGAGAGGGTCGATACATCACCTGTCACAAAGTCTAGAGTTGATGTATCCCTATGTTCTTTCTCATCAAAATTAACTCAACACATTAGATGGCGTGTCAATAGGACACCCGGTCTGAGAGATATATACTTTTTCGTCCCAGTGGCCCGCTTAGAAATATGCTCATTTCTAACCCATCTGATATCCAAAATCTTCTGAAACTCAGTTAGAGTATAGCAATAGGGCCTTCTCATCGAAAGAGTTCTAGTTCCAGAGACGGTGAGTCGATCGGACGCACAATATTTAAGTTAACCCCGTTTAAGTGATAAACGGGCCCTGCCCGTTTAGCCCAGTGGGCCGGCGGGTCGGGTTGACCTAGTTTGATGGGTCCGACACAGTAGGGGTGGTGTACAGATCTGAAGGGAATACTCATTTCGGCCTGGTAGGGCGCTGACTGGCCCGACCAGGCACGACCCGTCTCAGCCCAGCCCGAGCCTAGTGACTCGGCCGAAGCCGAGCGTTCTCCAAAGGGGGGGGGGCGCATCCCCCCCCGGCTTTCTGCACTAGCGTCACCGCCTTTAACCAAAACTGTCCGACTAGACCGGTTTCTCTTCTGCACACACGACCTGCATGGGCGGGCCACTGGTCCTCCATCGCGGCGCCCTCCTAGCGACGCTGTCCAGCACCGCCCGGCCTGCCGACGGGTCGGCTGGTCCTCTAACGCGGCACCCTCCAGGCGCCATGGCTCCACTTCGCCCAGCCAACTGACGGCCCGTCCGGTTCTTCCGCCGAAGCGACCCACGTTTCGGGCTGTGGTTCTTTCCGCACAACCGGTGCGATGGGTTAGGTTCCCTTCGTCACGATCCCGACATGGCACAGCGACACCATGTTTTTCCTCCTCCTCTAGTTACCAATTCCATAGGAATAAAGTTCCAGTGGATGGATGTCGGGCCATGTTCATTCGGATCGTGCCCTCCATGTTAGACCGTGTCACATGGCCAAGAATGAACAAGGTTCAAGAATCACAATGATCAATTTTATTCTCAATAAAATTGATTCATCACATCGTCCCTCAACAAAAGATGACGAGTGTTGGCATCGTGGGATGAGGGTTCGTAGATGCCGACTGAGAGCGTCTGAGGTGGAAGTGGTGTCTCCCCTTTTTTCATGGAGAGAGGATTGAAAGGCGTGAGTTCGTTGGTGAGTTCCCGCATCGGTGTCTCCTCCCTTGTCGTGGGGGAAGAATAGGACGGAGAAATCGGGGTCGCAGAGTCAATGTTCTTCATCAATGAGTTGATGTTCTTCTTTGGGGATGATGTTCTTCAAAAAAAACAAGAGATCTCTCTCCAAAATCTCAACACAACATTCCAACCCCAAAAATAAAATAAGGTTTCCCTTATTTTTTAAAATCATTCCATGCATTCATATTTAAAAAATTCATTGGCATGCAATAAAGAGTTAGAGAGGTAGAGTTACTTAATTAAAGGGAGTTAACAAGTTTTAAAGGGGGTGTTTATGAGAGTTATGTAAATGTGAAGGGTTGGGGATCTTGTGGTCCCCACCTCACATTTATCCTCACATGGGTAGTTAGGACGTTAGTGGGTCTCACCCTAACATCCCCTTTAGGTTATAACCACTTATGATATAAAAATAAAATTGTTCCACAATTTTATTCACCTCTCCATTAATCCAAAAAAATTAACTTCTTCTCCCGTGAAAACGCATCTTCGATAAAGGTCCTCTTAAGCAATTACAGACACAGCGAGTTCACTGGTGCCCGCATATTTCAATTCCGAGCACCGGTTTAAAACATAGAAAAATCCCACTCATTTGTTTACTGAACATACCCGAAAAACTATTCGGAAATTGATTTCAGGCACATCAGGCCTCGGAATCAAGTTTCGTCAGTAGGCAAAGACTCATAAAATTACAAAGTATTTAAGATAAAAATTACATTGAAATTTCCGGGTCGTTACATTAATCCAAACTCAGGGATTTACGTCCCCATAAAGATACATCATAAACTAGGAAAACAAATGACTGTACTGTGCACGCATCTAAGCCTCTCGCTCCTATGTTCTCTCATGGAGGTTCTTGTGATTCCAACGAATGCACACAAGAGGAATCGACCATCCACATAGAAAATGATATTGTCTATCCTCGATCTCCCCCAGGAGCACCGCATATGTTACCCCGTCATCGATGTCCAGCTCCCCGTGATCAATGATGTGTTTCGGGTCGTGCACGTATCTCCTTAGCTGAGATACGTGGAAGACGTCGTGCACTCTGTGCAACTGAGGTGGATGAGCCAGGTGGTACTCCACCTAGCCTAACCTGATGAGGACCTGGAATGGTCCGATTAAGCATGGAGGTAACCTGTCACCACGGCCAAATCTCTGTAATCCACGTCTAGGTGAGACCCGTATGAAAACTTGGTTGCCAATCTCAAACTCTAGTGGTCTCTGCCTCCTGTCAGAATGGGACTTCTTTCTGCTTTGTGCAATCCTCATCCACTCCTGGATAATCTGAACCTTCTCCGTCGTATCATAGACAATCTCTGGTTCTACGAGTGCTGACTCTCTAGGGTCAGTCCAACATAGAAGTGATCTGTATGGTCGACCGTACGATTCCTCCTTTGGTGCCATCCCAATGGTGGAGTGGTAACTGTTGTTGTACGCAAACACCACCAAGGGTAGGTGATCCTCCTAGATGTGACAAAAGTCAAGGACGCATGCATGGAGCATGTCCTCGAGTGTCTAAATGGTCCTCTCCATCTGGACATCCATCTGAGGATGAAAGGCTATGCTCAAGCATAGCTGCGTCCCAAATGACTCATGAAACCCCTTCCAATGCCTGGAAGTAATGTGAACATCTCGATTGGAGACGATAGATGATGGCATACCATTAAGCCATATGATCTCCTGATCGTAGAGGTGTCCCAGGCTCTCCACTGAGCCCTGCTCTCTAATAGGTAAGAAGTGGTCCGACATTGCGAGTTGGTCGACAATCACAAGATGGAGTCATGTCCTCTAGACTTACATGGAAGCCCTGTCACAAAATACATGGATATCCCATCCCACTTCTACTCCACGACATCTCAGGTTTATAAAAAACATGTCGGTACCTGGCGCTCCTCCTTCACCTGGTGGCAGGTGAGAAATCGTGAAATGAACTCAGCCACAACCTTCTTCATACCCAGCCACCAGTGTTTTCATCTGAGAACCTGTTACATTTTCACTACTCCTGGATGTACTACCAATGGGAAATTCTAAAACTCCCTCATCACCTCCTCTAGTTATGAAACTGGTACCATGATACGTCCCCTGAAGTGGATGACATGCTCTGTTCCTTCAGAAAATCCATTAGGAGCCTGCCCTGTGGAAATCTGAGCATGTTGCGTCACACAGATAACGTCCCCACGCTGTGCCTCTCTGACCCACTATAGTAGTGGATAAGTGACTGTGAGCGACTGAAGAATGGCTTCCCAATCTCTATCCACAAAGGATATCTACAACGTGGCTAGCTACTTTGTCACCTCTCCATGTAGTTGAATACCCAATCTCCTGCTGCGAGCATCAGCTACTACATTCCCCACTCCAGGACTATATACTATCTCAAAGTCATAGTCCTGGAGGAACTGAAGCCATTTCCACTATCTCAGGTTCAGGTCCTTCGGTGAGAAGATATACATGAGACTCTGGTGGTCGGAATAGACTGTAAATCACTCACCCATCAGACAGTGCCGCATAATCTTCAAGGTGAAGACCAATGCTGATAACTCCAGGTCATGGGTAGCATAGTTCTTCTAATGTTGCCTCAACTGTCGTGAACCATAGGTGATCAAATCCCTCACCTGCATCAAGACAAACTTGAGCCCGGTCCCTGATGCATCGTAATAAACTACGTACCCTAATCCCTCCTCCAATAGCCTCAATATGGTCGCACTCGTCAATCTCTGCCACAGATCCTAGAAGCTCTACTCACATATATCTGACTACATGAAAGGTTTCCCCTTTTTCTTCAACGAATAAAGTGGTGCTGCAACTCTGGAGAAGTATGGCAAAAATCCTCTATAGTACCTAGCCAGACCTAGGAAAATCTGCACCTCCGTCACAATCTTGGGTGGCTCCCAAGAAAGCAGTGCCTCGATCTTCGCAAGATCCACCGCAACTCCCGCCTCATATATGACATGCAATAAGAAGAGGACCTCTTGAATCAGGAACTGACACATCGAGAGCTTACCATAATGCCAGTGCTCTCAGAGTGTGTCCAGTAAAACCAGTAAGTGGTAGGTGTGCTCCTCCTTAGTAGTCGAGTAAATCAGTATGTTGTCGATGAAGACTATGACAAATTGGTCGAGCTAAGGCTGGAAGATCATGTTCATGAGACTCATGAACACTGCTAATGTGTTGGTTATGCTGAATGACATATCCAAGAACTCATAGTGTCCATACCAACAACTGAATGCCATCCTCTGGACATCCTCGTCTCGAACTCTGAGCTGATGATAGCCTGACCTGAGGTCTATCTTAGAAAACCATTGTGGTCCCATGAGCTAATAAAAGAGGTCTTCAATCCTCGAGAGTGGATACCTGTTCTTCACAGTCACCTGGTTCAAGCGACAGTAGACGACACACAATCGTAATCTCCCATCCACCTTCGTGGCGAATAAAATCAAAGAATCCCAGGATGAAACACTGGGTTGGATGAATCCCTTCCACTCCAAGTCCTCCAGCTGTTCCCACAGCTCACGAAGCTCTACGGGAGCCATCTGATATTCTGGAGTAGATATCGGGGATGTCCCGGGGTACAGGTCAATATAGAAGTGTACCTCTCTATGAAGATGTAGTCCTGGAACGTCGTCAGGAAAAACATCTACGATCTTATCCACCACAACAGGAAAACTTAGAATCTACACATAAACCGCTCCGAGAATGATACTTTCCAACTGATGTGTGATCGGATTCCCTCTCCACTGCATATGTCCATCATGAAAAGCAACGACTCCATTCTCACCGGTGAAGGTGAACCTTCTCCCATATGTGCGGACACACCACACATTGCGCCTAATACAGTCGATCTGAGCATGGACTGTAGATAACCAATCCATGACCAAGATGACGTCGTAAGGCCTCGACGCCGCTACATGAAGATCCCAGCCGATTCTCTCACTACCTAGAGTAAGCTCATACTGCCGGAACCAGTGCGTAATCATCTAGTATGCTCCTATAAGATTCCATAGCCGTATGGATCGAGACAACGGGTTCGTCAGATAGTACCTTGAATAATCTTAGGTGTGCCATGTACATAAGCCTCCACTGCCAAAAGCTGGGCCTACCTCTGTCCGCCAGCTCCCTATGGTCAGGGTGGACCTCCTGGTGGTGGTGGTGGTGGAGCCTCAATGCGGCTCCCACCACCCGCTGCTTGGGAAGCTCCTCCTCCTCGTCTGCCTGCTCCTTGCGGACATCCACGGTCAAACCTTTTCCTCAACATGGGTGGTCCCTCAATTGTCTTCTACTCCTCTATATAGAGGTTCGGGAAGTCATGAGCCATGTCGCCCTGCCCTCTGCATGCATAGCACTGTCTGCCTCTCGTATGACTAGCTCTGCTGCGTGTTCCCTGGACATCTGAACCCGTATCTTGAGGTCGCCCACTTAATGGCCTGATCCGATTGGACCTCTGTGAAATTTTTCTACTTCTAGCTGCAGAAGACTTTTCTACATGTCGCCATGTGGTAGGCCTCGCTGCTGGCGTAGGCTCAGCAAGGAAGCTCTCCACAAGTAAGGCTTGCTCCAGTACTCCGGCATGCATCGGAATGTCAAGGGAGATCATCGAATCCATGATGTCATGCCTCATTCCCTGCTTGAATGTCCATGCATCGAAGAATTGTTCTCGTACCATGTCCATTGAATAGCGCGAGAGGTTGGTAAATCATGTCGAGTACTAGACTACTGTCATGCTGCCCTGCCGCAGCTGGAGTAACTCTTGGATGTGCACTGCACAAAAGATGGCTTGAACGAACTCAGAGTGTAAGAGTCTCTAGAAGTCCATCCAATGTAGTGATTTCCTATCGTGAACCGGGAGCATTATGATCTACCATCTAAATATTTTCGAGTTCATGAGACACGCCGTAAGGATCACCAAAAGATCTGCTGGTGTCCCTACTAATGCAAAGACTCAGACGATATCCTCAATCCAATCATCGGCTGCCTGAGTGTATGTCTCTCCGTTGTACCTAGGAGGCCTCTGAGGATGAATCTCATGTAGCACACTCAGGTGACATGCACTCTCAGCTGCTAGGGCTGGTGGCATCGGTTTCTCCGCAGGTAGAGGAACCACTGGTGCCTCCGCTGTAATGGGGCACTGCACTGAGACCTCATCGCTCGGTGGGATTCCATCTCGCACGTATCTGGGAACCTTAGATGGCTTCCATTGTGGGGCCATCTTGAAAAGAAACAGGTGCTCCATAGTTAATACAGTATACCTGGTGAGCTGGCACAATGTAATCACAAAGAAAACATTTGAAACACACAAGCAATCAATGTTTTCTACGGTAGAACTGACTCCCCTGATACCAATTTGTCACAACCCGTCCTCGGGGCCCGTGTTGTGACTACCCCATGCCGGCCTTCCACAAGCCAGGGGATGGAGACTAGCACCAAAGGGATAAATCCCATTAAAATGGATGTCATTTCCTTTATATAAGTAAACAAACAGAATAGAGTACACAAGATGAGGTAAACACTAAGTAAACTGAGTACAAAAGTAAGTGCTGGAAAATAAATGGCCCCGAATAAAAACCCAACTCAAATTATAGTATAATTGAAAAGAAACTACAGAATAAGTAAAGTAAATTAGCAAACACTGAGTCATCCTCCGGCTATCCGACCTGAAGGTTGGGTATATATGGTCTCCTTTGCTTCTCGGGTCCGGCCGTCTGCTCCATGTACGTCCCGCCTGATAGTTCACCTCCAAATACTGTCATTCTCAACAGGCCTCAACCACGATAATCACTTTCCATCATCTGCAACCAACACCACCTAGTGCGGGCATAGCCCATGCAGGGGTGAGTATACAATACTCATTAGGTACCCCTAGACCCCTTAAGGTCTTCTAGAATCCACAAAGGATAAACCACAATGGAATGATACAAACACGATGTATCAACCAACTCTACATAGTTATATGAACATACATATACCTAAGTCATCAATTCTAGTTTGGCTCCATCTCACGAGCCTAAGTACATCCCAGTCCACATAGGGAAGCACAACCCAATCCACACTGGAAAGCACGACCCAATACACACAAGAATGCAATTCAATCATATCAATGCAATAGATTGAAAGTCAAGACCCAGCTCACATTAGTATACTACTCATGTAGAAGGGTGGAGATGATAGATGTAGCCTCTAAATCATCTCCCATTCCAAATCCAGGTAGGATCCATGTACAGAAGTCGTCGCTGCCGAACCCACGTAGAATCCTTGTATAGTAACCATCGACGCCATACCCACGTACGATCCATGTACAGTCTTCCTCACTATCGAACCCAGGTAGGATCCAAGTACAGTCCTCATCGCTGCCGAACCCATGTAGGATCCATGTACATTCCTCCTCACTGCTGAACACACGTAGGATTCAAGTACAGTCATCGTCGTCGTCGCAGTCGCAGCCGGCTCTAGGTTTTCGGCACACAGCACGCTTGATTCCGTAGGGGTTCGCTCCACAATACGAGAGGATAGATACATCAACTGTCACAAATTCTATATTTGATGTATCCCAAAGTTCAGTCTCTTCACAAGGAACTCAACGCAACAGACAGTGCGTCAAACATACGCCATGTCTGAGAGATATATACATTTCCGTCCTAGGGGCCCGGATAGAAATATGTTCATTTCTAACCCAGCTGATATCCAAAATCATCCAAAACGTACTTATAGTATCGCAAATGGTTTGTCTTGTCGAAAGAGTCCTAGTGCCGTAGACGGCGCGTCGATCAGATGCACGGTCTTTAAGTTAACCTCGTTTAAGTGATAAACGGGCCGGCCCGTTTAGCCCAGTGGGTCGATGTGTCGGGTTGACCGAGTTTGACGGGTCCGAACAAGAAGGGGTGTCAGACCGGTCCGAAGGGAATACTGAAGTCGGCCCGAAGGGAATCGGCCCGGCGGGGCGCGGCCCGGCCCGGCCAGGCGCAGCCCGGCCCGGGCTTGCACCGCCCGACCTCACACGCCCCGACTGAGTACGCTGCTCAGCTAGCTCGACCGACACCGAGCGCATTCCAAAAGTGGGGGGGGGGGGGCAGCGGCCACCTCGTTTTCCACACCAGCGACGCCAGGTGGCGCCGCCTTTACCCAAAACCGGCCGGCTAGACCAGCCGGTCATCTGCACACGTGGCCCGCATGTGCGGGCCGCTGGTCCTCCGACACAGCTCCCTCCTGGCGCCATAGTCTAGAACCGCCCGGCCAGCCGATAGGCCGGCCGTTCCCCTAACGCGGTGCCCTCATGTTGCTTCAGCTCCACTTCTCCCGGCCGACCGATGGGCCGTCTTGTTCTTCCGCAGAATCGGGCCGCTTTGCGGGCCGCGGTTCGTTCCACAAAACTGGCGTGATGGCGCCAGTTCCCTTCACTACGATCCCCGTAGGGTGCGACAACACTGTGTTTTTCCTCCGCCTCAGGTTTCCAATTCCAAAGGAATAATGTTCTAATAGAGGGTTGTCGGGCCATGTTTGGTCGGCCCAATCCCGCCGCATTAGACAATATCACATGTCCAAGAAAGCACAAGGTTCACAAAACACAAAGAACAATTTTATTCTCAATAAAATTGAATCATCACACCCTACCTCAACAATATATTATGAGTGTTGGCGTCGTAGGATGAGGGTTCGTAGACGTCGATGGAGAGCATCCGAGGAGGAAGTGGTGTCTCCCCTTTTTTTCATGGAGAGAAGATTGAAAGGCGTGACGTCATTGGCAAGTTCCTGCGTTGGTGTCGGCTCCCTTGTCGTGGAGGAAGAAGAGGACTAGGAAACCAGTGTCGCCGAGTCAATGTTCTTCATCGAAGAGTTGACGTTCTCCGTTGAGGATTAATTTCTTCAAATAAAACTAAATATCTCTCTCCAAAATCTCAACACAACATGCCAACCCCAAAAATAAAATAAGGCCTCCCATATATTATAAAATCATTCCATGCATTCAAATTTCCAAACATCAAAAACTTAATTAGTTAATGAAGAGTTTCAATTAATTAATAAATGCGAGTGTTGGCATGCATTAAAGGGGGAGAAATGGAGAGTTACTTTATTAGAGGGAGTTAACAAGTTTTGAAGGGGGAGTTTATGAGAGGTATGGAAATGTGAAGGGATGGGGATCGTGTGGGCCCCACCTCAAATTTATCCTCACACGGGTAGTTAGGATGTTAGTGGGTCCCAACCTAACTTCCCCATGTAGTTTATAACCACTTATGATATTAAAATAAAATTGTTCCACAATTTTATTCACCTCTCAATTAATCCAAAAAAAATTAACTTCTTCTCTCGTGCAAACACATCTTTGGTAAAGATCCTCTTAAGCAATTATCGGCACTGTGAGTTCACCAGTGCCCTCAGATATCAATTCAGAGCACCATTTCAAAATATAGAAAAATCCCGCTCGTTCGTTAACTCAACGTACTCGTGCTAAACTTCAGAAAATGATTCTGGGCACACCGTGCCTCAGAATCAAGTACCGTCAGAAGCCATAGACTCGTAAAATTACAAAGTATTTAAGAAAAAATTTCCTTTAAATTTTTTGTTGTTTACATTATTAGTAATTATTCTAAACAGTTCTAATTATTCCTAATTATTGCTACTTATTCCTAATAATTGATCATTCCTCCTAATTATAGATAATTATACCTTATTATTTATAATAATTTGGAATTTTTACTAATTATTCCTAATTATTTCGAATTTTTCCAAATATTGGTAATTATTGCTAATTATTTCTATTTATTCCTAATTATTTGATATTATTCAAAATTATACTTATTTATTCGTAATTATTACTAATAATTGATATTTTTTTCTATATATGCTTAATTATTGTTAAATATTCCTAATTATTCTTATGTATTCCTAATCTTTTCAGATTATTCCCAATTATTCCTATTTATTTGTAATTATCCATAATTATTCATAATTATTTCTAATTATTCTTAAAGATTGATAATTATTCATAATTATTGATAATTATTCCTATTTATTGCTAATTATTTGTAACATTTCAGATCTAGATGCCTCTCAACTGGTGCAATGTACCCGGTTGGCCTCACGACATCAGACACATTTCACCAAATGCTAGAGGAAACCGACTAGCTGAGAGGGCATAAGGTGTGGTAGTGGGGAAACTATTCACTCATTAGGGGAGTGTAAAAGAACGGAATAAATAATAATACAATAGAAGAAGTAGTAAACATCATATAAATAGAATAAAAAAAAGAATACTGATAAGATAAATAACCATGATTCATTCCATACAAAAGATGATGCAAAATGTCACATGTTCTAGTAAAGAAGACAAATAGTTACACTACAGTAATACACAATATATGTCTCAAAGGTACAAAATAAAAAAAATATACTATGAAACATCGCAAGACTCTGCTCGATCCCATGCCCTCTAACTCCTATATAGCACAACATGTACAACTAACAATGTGTTTCCCAGATCAACACCTGAAAACATATAATCAGTTTGGGCCCAAAAGCATGACCCAATCATGGTGTGGGACCAAATCCATGTAGGCAACCACCTATGGTCTATTCCAATCCGTCAATCAATATATATATATATATATATATGTATATATGTGTATAAATATATATATGTATATATTTATGTATGTATATATATATATATCAGGAATTGTACAATATTAAAAGAAGATAACATTAAGTACTAAAAAGTAATCAGAACAGATGTCTTAGAAGATAATATAATCAGGTATAAGTGAAGACCAAATCCAACTTGTTCTTTGGCATGGGAGACGTTTCATAAGTCATACATTACATTATTAATGTTTAGTGAATTATAGTGAGTCTTGAGGTCCTGCCTAGGACCAATGACCTCCTGTGGAAATGTAATCAATAAATCTTGATTTAATAATCATTTAACCATTTTCATATAAAGCCCTGTATGGGTATCTATCAACAGATACAAGGTTCGCTCGACATTTTAAAATAAGAATCATTGAACTTGATCACCCTATCCGTGGCTTGCTCAATGCCTTTACAAAAAAAATCCTCTTAAGCCCATCCATTTTCTTTTCACCGAGACAATGGTCCACCAAGGTATATAAGATACAATTTGCCACATGTGCTTGAAAAAGTCCTTTTAATGAGATAGTGGCTCACCTACTGCTAATTACCACTTATTTATCATTACATTTAATTTCAAATTCCATCTCAGACACATAACATGTTAATTAGACTATCACATGGATTTAACATAAGCAACTAACATGTGTATGGGGTATATAAGATCCACCAAATGTAAATTAAAATATTACATTTCAAACGAGGTTAACTCAATTGAAAAAACCATATAACAATCTTATTATGAAATTTAAAAAAAATACAAGGCTTAACAGAACAAGTATCTGATGTCGAAAATTCATATAATGGGAAATAAATTTTTAACTACCAATGAATTTGAATTTACATCATCCCTCAATGGGATTCTTGGACACATGGCCATCCATGGGAAATACACCCATGCAGTGGCCCTATCTCAAGGTACACGAACCTAATCATGCTATCAAATCATATAGAAAATTACTTAATCATCAATCAGCACTAAAAAGGATCATTATTCAATCTAGGAAAACCCTAAAAGTGGGCACACTGCCATATAGAATATATAAAAATCAATATAATTTTTGAATGGTACCAGAACACCTACCAGATTTTAGAAAGACACTCCTCATCTAGCGACTAGCATTGACTGAACATAGAAGGAGGTTGGTATAAAAAAATCTATAAAGACTCAACCATAAATAACATCATAGATAGAATAAATTTGGAAAAAAGGATAATGTTGAATTTAGAGATTACTGAGGATAATCCAATGAACCTGATAGAGTTTGAATCCGATATGAGACAACGAATTGGGATCCAATCCTTCATTTGGGTTTTTTGGGTGTTTCATATGTCGAATTTGAGCCATTTTTGTCTGTCTAAAAAACAACATACTACCCAACTGATTAATCAATTAAAAAAATAACAAGGTGTGCACTTGATATTACACTTCGTGTCTGTATAGTGTTCTTGTGCGACCATTACATGGTTGTGTACAGGGATCTCATGGCATGTAACTATAAGTACACATCGTGTAGTTCCCAATAAAATTGTGTAACAATCATGTAGCCATCCACTAAACATTTTCCCCAAATTTTATTAAGTACAAAATGAATATGAAAGATCCATAACTCAAGGAAATAAATGTGTTCTTACAAAACTCCACCTTAAAGAAATTCATCCCCAAATTCACCTTCCATTAGTGGTAATGAAATATCTATCAACAACTCTGGATACTGTGATAATATGTCAGCATCCCTCTACCAAGTCTCATCCTTCAATCGACTATGCTGACATAGCACCCATACCAAAGGAAAAGACCAGACATTGGAAACCTTTGTTCTATGATCCATAATATGAATGAGATGCTCCTCAAAAGATGAATCTTCTTACAACTCCATTTCCTAAGGCTGAATGGTGTGAGATGGGTATCAAAAGTAATGACGCAACTGGGAAACAATGATGATGTCATGAATATCGCAGTACCGCTATGGTTTCTATAAGTAGTTTCCAAACGACCCAAAAATCTCTAGAATCACAAATGCACTGATGTATCTCACTAAAAGTTTACCCAATATCCTGATTATCTTGTGCCCCAACCTCAGCGAAACATACAGTTTGAATCGATTGTCGACCCTGAACTCATGATGTTGTCTACGGGAGTCGACCTATGATTCATAAAGAGTTTGTGCAGTAGCCATCAATTTATGAATCAACTGGACATGCTTAGAAGTCTCATGCATGAGAGGAGGTCCTAGTAATTCTACCTCACCCACCTCTATCTAACACAACAGTGATAGGATTGACCTCCTATAAAAATCCTCATATGGTTCCATGTATATAGTCTCCTAGAAACTCTTATTTTAGGAAGATTTAACTAGGGGAATATTGTTCTCCCTAGATCCCCCAATGTATATGATGCATGCTTGCAGCATGTCCTCCAGTAGTTGTATCGTAGGCTCTGACTAGAAATTAGTCTGATTTTGGTATGATACGCTCAGAAGCCCCTATATACCCATAATCCTCTTAAAACACTACCTGAAATGGGATGTAATGTGGGTGTCCCTATCTGAAAAGATATAATGAGGGACCCCAGGAAGTCGTACAACCTCATGAATTTAATTCTTCTCAAGATCATAAACACTGAAGGTCTCCTTGATCGGCAATAAGTTAGTGTCCTTCATAAGTATGTCAACCACCACCCGCACTACTTATTTACCTTAGGGAAAACACGATAAACCCATCAAAATATATATCACAACATTATCCCATTTCCACTCTTGAATAGGTAAATGCTGTAAAATCCTAGATTTCTGCTAAAGTATCACCTTTACCTGTTGATAGGTGGAATATATCGTAATAAAAAACCACCTATGTCTTCAAACCCAGCCACGAGTACTAATGGTGCATGTCACAAAACATCTTGGTAACTTGGGGATTCACTTCCCAAGCTAAAGCATGAAACTCCCACATCAACTCCACACATATTTCTACTGGAACCCAAACATGTCCACATATCTCCAAGATCTCTTCATCCACTACCATCAAACTAGGTGGTGGATCCTCACCTGCTACACTCTCCCATAGAACTAGGCCCTTTGAATCTGATAGATGTATCATCCTCACTTTTTCCATCAGAGTATAAGTCACTACTAAAGATGAAAGGAAATTATATCCCTAACTATCATGCACATCCAAATACATCTTAGAGAATAATTCCATCAGTTGTGACTCGATAATGGCATCTAGTACAACCTGCATCTCATTCCCCATTCTCAATGTATCAACCACTACATTGCATATACCTGCCTTTTAGACAAGCTCAAAGTCAAATGACATAATGAACACAACCCACCTTCACGTCCTCATATTTAGATCATGATGAGTAAAAATGTACATGATACTTTCGTGGCCTATACAAAAAAACAATATTCTCCCCCAACAATAAATTTCTCCAACAACGTAAGTCATTAAAAACCATGGATTTCTCAAGATCATGCGTCCGGTTGTTCCTCTCATGTGGCCTCCAATTCCGAGACTCAAATGCAATGACTGGATCCCCGTGTATAAGCATTGCTCCTAGCCTGATACATGATGTGTTAATGTACACAGAGTAACTCTTGATTGGATGTCGAAAAAAAATTATCAGCAATAACGATAATATCTCATTAATCTTTTTAAAGGAATTTTCATAGTATTATGACCAAACATACTTCACACCATTCATTTTCAAGCCCTTTATCTGCGCGGCTAAATGTGGGAAGTCCTATATGAAATGCATGTTGTTGCTTTCCAGCCCATGAAAAAATTGTTCCTCAAATTAGTTCTTGGGATTGTCCAAGGTAACTACTACTATCCCCTTCTATATGTCCACTGATAATCATATCTCCAAGATGACGTGACCCAAGAAATGAATCAGATCCATCCATAACAGGAACTTTGAGAGCATATCATATAAATTATACTCTCTCAATGTACTCAATATGATCTCAATGTTTTAGGCATTGTCATGTTGAAATAGAGATTATACAAAAACATAATCCCTGATAACCACTACCAACGAATTAATATTGGGATGAAACACTTGGTTCATCAGTTCCATGAATATCATTAGAGTGTTTTTCTGCTGAACGACATGACCGCATACTCGTACATATAATATCTTCTTCGGAAAGCTGTTTGAGGTATGTATGAAGATCTAAAATGAACGTTATCATAACCATATCTCATATCGATCATAGAGAATACCTGAGATCTGGGGAGTTGATCAAAAATATCATCTATTTCACCAAAGATAATACCAGTTCTAAACCTTCAACTGGTTCAACATTGTATAATCTACAGATAGATTGAGGGTTCCATCCTCATTCTTCACAAAAATGACTGGGAAACCCCACAAAAAAGTATTGGGTAGAATAAACTCATTTTCCTTAAAATCCTATAACTACCCCATGAGCTTATGTTTCCCTATCATAGACAACATATAAGGAGGAATAGATAACAATGCAACTCCTGTAACTAGCTCAATCATGAAAGCCACCTCTCTCTCCAGAGGTAACCTAGAAAAGTAGTCCAATAAAACATCCCTGGAACAATAAACCACTAGAGGGAAATCTAACTGATGTGTTCCCTTGACATTCATATTTGAACTGGAAATTTGATCCATTATTCCAGTCAACCCACAATGATTAGGTCCAGATCAGCTTTCCTGGACATCCCATTATCCCTTGTGTTGAAACGATCCACCTTCTAGTGACGTAAAACTCATCCGATAGTGATATAAATTTAAAAAGGGAGAAAAGGATACTAACAAGTATATTCTAATTATGTCAACAAAACCTACAATCCATAAGAAATAGAGATCTCAAATGAAGTGAATCCAACCAAATTAAAGGGCGAACTCCTGGTTCTATCGCACACCTACTGTTCTAATCTCTAACAGAGTTTCTAGATTCACAATGTTGTCAAAAGTTAAAAAACAATAAGGATCCCTAGGCTCTGTACAACTAGAAAAGATATGTTACTATGTGAAGACCCTACATCAAATAGTCCAGAAGCTAAAATAGTGGATACTATAATTAAACCTCTGACAATAGATAGCATAGGATCCATCTCTTGTTAGGTCTATTGTACATGATAAGTATGTCATGTAACACGGCCCTGAGACACTTTTTGGCTACCCTGATCTTACCTACCCTGTTGTTGCTGAGATCCTAGGGTTTTCCAACTATGACCATAACCACTAACATAAACTGAATGTCCTGACACATTCTAGTTCCCTGAATGGTGAAAAGCTACAAACCATATTCAGGAATGTGGATTTGGTGAAGAACCTCTATCACTTTATGATGGTGGAAAAATCATGCATAAATGTTGTGAGTTTCCCATCATGTAAAATCTCGGCACTCGACTCGGTCCATCGGCCACTATGGTATAGTATTCCTAATTCTTTTCCACTAGAATAACCTCACCTATCTACCAGAATTAATGTTTTGAGTACTAGATTCTTTGCATCAAATCTCCATACGATGCTTCCTAATACTGGTCAAAATAGTACCAGATCATTGTGTCAAACCACCTGGGCACGTACATCTAGATACTCTCTAATTATTCTAATTAGTTAGTATCTAGTTCACAATAGTATATATAGTGGGTAGTTGGAATATTTTCACCTACGATTATATTTCTTACATGATAATATAATCCAAATTCCTAGATATTGATAGATATTCACCCATATGAATAGGTGTGAAGCACTATAGCTCAAGAATGTTTTCAAAGTATTCTGAATCTAAAATAGAACTCTACTTAAGATATATAAAATCACGACCTTTTTGGACCTCATTGTCTCAGTATAGCAGTTGTCATAGAATACTGTTTTAAAATCTCCCAATACAATGTCTCGCTTATGCTGTGTCTATGTGGTTACATCCCACCACCTGATGGCAGAATCACACATTATATAAGTATCAAGATTGTCCCTCCTCTTGGGAGGTATATTGAGATTATCAAAGATCTATAACATGACATCTATCTATGACTCTACAGTCTATAGTCCACCATCCCCTGAAAAAATTGGTGGACATTGTTGGTGGAACAATCACATCAGTTATTTCATAGGTGTAATCCCTAGAAGGTCTGTATAAACATTAAAAAATCATAATGGAAATTTTAATTAGCACTTTTTTCTAGTATAACAGATGGTTCCACAACTGGAAATGTACATAAGGTCCATTGAAGGCCAATGGCCTACCACCTCCTTGGTACGATCATCGCCACACTTGAGGCGTACTACAAGAGGTCTTCATGTTGTGATTTCTCTATAAAGTCCCGCACACACACCTCAATATAGGATTATTTATCATGGTACACTGTTAAAGATCATTACAACTAAAAAGGATAAGAAAAGCCTCAATAGTCAACCAAAGATGAGTACACAATGTGTACAAACAATACACAGTGCGTACATATAATCACTTACATGGTCGGGTACTCCTGCATGACTCGGTAATGAAAACCTCTTAGGTACACAGTGTGTTAGGTTGACACACAGTGTGTACTCAAGTCTTCCCTCTGAGAAATGTACACATACATGGACAGATCTACCCATGTATAACTATATAAAATTAAACAGGATGTACATAAGGTACCCAACATGTTTTGATCAAAACTCAACAACTTGTGTTCCCTCTGACACGGTCAGTGAAACAGTCCTCTAAAACACGACATGTACTCTGAGTAAACAGGGATCACTAAAATTATATTTATCTCTTCATAAATAGGAGAACACATTCCATGTGTTCATAAGACCACAAACCATGATATCAAGTTTTCCAGATAGTAAGCCTCACAAACTTCCCCGAAACACCTATATTTTCCAAATAATGAAATGTTGTGAAAAATTTAGATCTGTCGGGGCCTATACTCACAGCGAAGAAATAATTGTCATACATATATATCACTTAACATAAAAATGTATATCCCATTTCTAAAACAACATCTACCAAATTCTATTCCAAGATGTCTCATACTCCTTAGAAAAAATATATGGAATCCATTCAATTCAACCAGAACACATACCAGTACACCAATCTCAACAGAAGGCATATATATCATAGTACATATCACAATACCATGATGATGTAGCATGAAAATCAATCACAAAATTATGAAATCAGTAATTCTCACTAAATGGCTTGGACAAAGCCCATAACAAGTGATATCTAACAAGTCCCTATATGATGCATGAAATGGCATACCCTCATCTCATCCGGTTGGAAAAAATTGAACCAAAATGATATCAATAATTACATCACAAATGAAGTGAGTCACCCCATAGTAAAATTGAATCTACTGTAACAATACAGTACCTAAAATAAATTATCATTTCGAGGTATTTTTTTCTTTTCCCTGAACAATGGGTTTCTACTCTTATGCATAGCTAATTACAAAACTCCATTTCACTCTAATCCATTTCATATGTAACATAATATTATTTCAAACTACTAAATAAATCCTCTGAAATGTCATTAGGCATCCTGTATTTGGAATCCACTCAACTAGTTCCCCGTACATGGTTATCCACATGGACTCAAGAGCATGTCCCAAAAAGTCCAAGGCTACTAACTAGCTGCGAGGGCCAAAGGTGTGATACTAGTGAAACTATTCCGTCATTGGAAGTGTGTAAAAGAGTGTAAAAAATATTATATAATAGTGGAAACATTAATTAAAAAGTAATTTAAATAAACAATAGTATATTGATAAGATAAATTACCGAGCTTCATTCAGTACAAAAGACAACACAACATGTCACATGTTCTAGGGTAACATCCAAACAGGTAAACTATATAATACAAAATATATGTCTCAAAATCACAATGGATACAAAAAGAGGCTTGGAATCATCACAAGCCTCAACTTGGATTCCTGATACTTGACACCTATACAACACATCATGTACATACAGCAGGGTGCTGGCTCTGATCATGTTTATTATTAATGTTCTGTGAATTATTTATAGTCTCAAGGTCTGGCCTAGTACTGATGACCCCTGTAAAAAATTATACTTCATCTCATGACGTAATAATAATTTACCCACTTTCCAATAGATGCTACCCTAGGTATCCCTCAGTGGATCATAGGATCGCTTGACATTTTAAAATAAAACTCAATAAGCCTGACCAGCCTATCCATGGCTCCCTCACTACCTTTACATAATTAACCTCTTATGCTCATCCGTTATTTTTTCACTAAACGAAATGATTCACCAAGGTATATAAAATGACATTAGTTTATTTTTACTAATACTATGTGTCACCCAATTATAATTACCCCCTTTGATAATTTATTTCAGTTTTCCATTCCATCTCCAAATCAAGAGATTTTAATTAAACTATCACATTTATTTAACATAAAAAAGAAAATGTAGGAACAGTTTACCTAATAAAAAACAAATGTAAATTAAACTATTTCTTGGCCATATACAGATAACATACATGGGAAAAACTTATAACATGTCAATTATGAAATTTAAATAAATACAAGGATTAACACCACAAGTATCTCTTGTGGTCAATTCATATAATGAGAAATACATTTTTAACAACCCAATAATGGGCATTTATGTCCTGCTTTATAGGAATTATCAGCCACATGGCCATACAAGGGAAACACACCCATGGGGTAGCCCTAACTCAAGGATTGAAACATTGAACACACTTTCAAGTCATCTAGCCAATTACCTAATCATAAATAGAAAATTTCATGGGTCATTATTCACTCATGTGACACCAAAAATGTGGACATGCTTCCCTCCAGCATATATAAACATCATGATAATTCATGAGAGATACAATACCACCTACCTCATTATAGTACCACTATCCTTTCCCAATGTCGAGGTTTGATTCAACCTAGAATGGTGTAGATCTACGAAATGGTCAGAAATGATCAACCTTAAATAACATCATCAAGAGAATAAATCTAGAAGAAAGGCACAAGAATAATTGAGAGCACATAATTGAGAATCTGTCAGTGTTCAAATTAGATATCAGAGGATGAATAGGGAGCCGAACCTTTGTTCATATTTTTTTGTCGTTCCATAAATTGAAGGTGAGTCATTTTTTTCCTTCCAAAAAAGCGACATACAGTCTGACTTGTTAATCAATTAGAAAAAGTACATGGTGTGTACTTGAGAGTACAATCCACATCCATAAAGTTATCTGGACCGACCATTATATGGTAGTATACTGAGATTACATTTCATATAGCATTACACACACAACATTTACCTATATGTACATGACATGATGTTCCTTATCACATTGTGTAATAGAACTGCAACCATCCCCTCGACCTCTTGTCCTCTATTTTCATAAGTGCAAACTCAAAAGGAAATATTAATACTTCCAAGTAAGAACATGGTTCTTAAATTACCTCTAATTATAGAAACATATTCCTAATTATTTCTAATTATTATAATTATTTATTATTTTTCAGAATTATTACAAATTATTCCTTAATATTTCATATTATTGCAAATTATTGATAATTATTGCTAGGTATTCATACTTATTCAAAAAATTTGCAATTTTTTCAT
The DNA here is from genome assembly GCA_963277665.1 of Viscum album. Classification (NCBI taxonomy): domain Eukaryota; kingdom Viridiplantae; phylum Streptophyta; class Magnoliopsida; order Santalales; family Viscaceae; genus Viscum; species Viscum album. The sequence continues at coordinate 901,247,587 of OY728165.1, read as the reverse complement.
AATTATAGATAATTTTCCTAATTATTTCTTATTGTTGTTAATTACATTTAATTATTGATAATTATGTCTATTTTTTGTAATTTTTACAATTTCATGTAATTGTTACGTACTTTATGTAATTATAACTAATTTTTTATAATTTTTAATATTTTTTTGTAATTAGTATGATATTTTTTTAATTATTAATAATTTTTTTGTAACTATTATGAATTTTTAGTAATTATTACAAATTAATGTAATTGTTACTAATTTTTTGTAATTATTACAATTTTTTGTAATTATTGAAAAAATTGTAATTATTTAGAATATTTTCTAATTTTTATTAAAATTTTGTAATTAAATAAATTGTATTTATTACCAATTTTTTTATAAATATTACTAATTTTTTCTAATTATTACTATTTTTTTATAATTATTTCAATTTTTGTAATTATTACTATTTATTGTACAGTAGAAATTTTTTAAAATTACTACAACTTTTATGTAAATATTACTTATACCAATTCTTACTTATAAACATTAATTTTTATTATTTATTAATTGTTTGTAATAATATATTACTAATTTATATAATTTTATCCCAATTATAAATAATTACCACCTATTAATAGTAATTACCAATAATTATTACTAATTTCAACTAATTATAACTAATTTATACTAAATTTTTCGAATTACTATGGATTTATCAAAATTACCACTAATAATATGAAACCTGAATGGTTTGAGTAAAGTAAAACTAATAATTCCCCTTGATACCACATATTGGGAGGGAACCCTGGAATCACTATATCTATTCCATCAAATATAAATAATTGGAAATCTCTCCATGCATTGGATATGTGTACGTGTGATCGCTCATATCCACATAGAAATAAATATTCATAGTATTACCAATTATATTTTTTTAGATAAGAGCCTCCTAGGAACTTATTCACTATTACAAGGATGATATCCCACCTAATATCCCCAAAAAACTCCATGATCTCACTTCACACAAAAATATCAATGAAAATGACAAAATATGATATATTTAGTTTAGAAAAAGTCAATCACCTATGACAGAACATTTACAATCATCTTATGTTATGGGGATATAAGATATCAAACAAGTCATCCCTCACTTCCACTCTTCTCTAGGGCATTATTAAATTAGGACTTAAATTACCACTAATCATCATAAAATTCTCAATAATAGTACACACTCAGTACACATTCAAATTTGTTCTACCAAACCTAATTATAGTGTTCTTCACATGGTCACCCTATTGCACTGACCTCCAAGATTCATGGTTAACCCCTCATTTATATATTAAATCATTGATACACTTATGAACCATCCATTGGAACCACCAAATATTTTTTATTATGAACCTACTAATGTATTGATCCACCTCTCCCAATGAACACCATATATGATAGATACATCTGATGATATTTCTCTGACCATCTCTATCCAACTACATTGAATCCTCACCTTACGAAACCTTCATATAGTCATATATGTCTAATAAATTTTTACTAAGAAGACTATATGGCGATAAAAAAATTTATTGAACTATTTTAAACTGGTCAATTTGAAACATCAATCTGATATGTTTGATGACCTCTTCTTAATCATCTCCATTTTGAAATCATAGTATCATAAAACTAAAGAACATTACACAAAACAATATATTCAAATGGAAGAATTATGTATTAGATTAATTTGGATACCATATAACTTTTATATTGTCAATAATTAACAAATGAATGTCTTATAAATCAATAAAATTGATAATTTTACCATAAACATTATTTTCTTACTAAAAAATATACATTTTATAAAAATTGGGTTTCACACTTTACACAGAATAAAGTTAAAACTAAATTTTCTTAAAATTGTGATTATTATTTGATAAAATAGATCTCATGTTTATAATCAATATTTCAAAATGTATTTAATAATTCCCATTTTATTGTTATCAATAATAATTGAATTACATGGATAATAATTAGTTACCACTATAAAAACCAACAATGGTATAACTGTAAATTATAAGAATAAATGCCTTAAAAATATTTAAATACATTTGAGAAAAGGTGTGGATAATGATTTATCAATTTTAATATTTCCGCCAATATATTATTTTTCTATTCTGGGAACCATTGGACCTCTAAATAGCGACTTTTCCTTTTTTTTACTATTGTGAAAATTTCACCCGTCTCTATTATAAAAGGATTTGACGCAACCCATCTCTCCTCACATGCCATCCCTATTTTGTTCTCAAGACCCCTGAAAAAATAAATAGCCTACACTAATATATAAGTTATATATTATCTAGTATTATCAAAAATACCACATCTTAAATACTTAATCCTGTTTATATTGAATCCCTTCAAAGGTGTAAGGTAAATATCATAATTACCCTATTTTCATTCATTTTATTTTATTTCATATTATACCACCTTAAAATATGATATACCAATGTTTAAATAATTACATCAGTACAATTAGTATACAAAAATGTTATTATGTTTATTAGATAACTGTTTTCTACCATCCCTTCAACCATATGAAAAATAAAAATGATGATTGTGTTACCTACAGACTACCACCTATATAAGAGGCATGATCAATTTTCCATTACATCCACACATGGATTGTTAAAAGGATTATTTAATAAATAAATATTATATTGAAAACAACATTAATATTATGAAAATATAAACCAATTTCTCCCTCTATTATGTTCTATGTAAAAGAACTTGTCACTGGTGTGTACGTGCAGCCTACCAGCTCCATGAATGTTGAGTTTTTTTATTTTCATGTAGTATGTTATTCTTGTATTTCTCTATTAGAATTTGAATCATCTCCAAACAGAAAATAATAATTTATTTTATTAAAAAGGTGGTACATGAAAAACATATCATGATGGATTGATGAAATGATGTATGACTTCATCTCCAATAACATGGGACACACCAATTGAGGGTGGGATCCAAAGGTGAAAAACTCGAATAGGGGCATAATTTTTGTATCCAAGGAGGAAAAGTAATCAAAAACATAATTACATATGCAAAATGTATGAATTATCTCCATTCATTTGAAGAGAATATCATTACACTTATGGATGATGTAAGTGATTTTCAATAGAAAATATATAATGTTGATGAGACAGATCCACGTAATTCGGGAATCCATTTCGACCGCAGATAGAGTGATGTTATATGAATTTCAAAGAGAAATTTAAACAATTATCACCAATGCCTCTTCCCTAAGAGAGACACATAACCCAAAAAGGCACCAAATACAAAGATCTCCAAGACATAAACTTCACACACCACACTGTCACTAAGAATAAATCTAAGACTACATGCATTATAAATATTTAGTTTGAGGCCCAAGGTAGGAGGGGACCGATGAAACCAATGGTCACACTGCCTGAATCTTGAATGTTGTGAGGGGTGGTTTTCAAGAAAAATATATCTTTGGGGAGGGTTCCACATCTGGATACTTCTAGATTTCAGCGAATTCCACAACAAGATATTATGACATTATAAACAGATCCATACTAGAGAAGCGAGGAGTATATCCAGCCTAGTTCCATGCCTTCCTAATGAACTAACACCCCTCCGCTAGAAGTATCCTTCTGGGCATATCCACTTAATCATTTTTGTGATAGACTCAAAACTAGTTATAGATGAAACTATTTAAGGACTGCACATCGGGAGTAAGAGATGAGAAGTCATCGTGATCTCCCCAAATCACGCCAGATCATGAACATTGGAAAAACAAATGGAGTGTAGACTCCTCGGAAGGATATGTCTGAAAAATGAACATGGAGTAAATCAACACAGACTTCCATTTAACTACAAACTCTTAGGGGATACCCTGGTAGAAAACTCTCCAATGTAGTAAGATTAATGTGTTAGGAATAACCTTTCACCTGATATGCCTTCCCCATGTGTCACTTTCAGGTTGTACCAGCCTCACCTTTTGGAGTACATAGTCAAAAAAATTCTGTTGGATGATCCCATAAAAAAAATGGTTCAAGGGACCCACCTAATCTAATATTGCAAAACTGGGCCTTCTTGCTGGGGTTAAGAATAACATGAATAATCGGTGGATGATAGTTGGCTTCCTGGAATGATAGGTTGGGCGATGGGTTTCCTTGGACATTCAATAGATCACACACCAATTATACTTCCAAAATATGATATCCCCTCAGCCTAGGATCCATTGATAATAATCAGTAAGGACAATAACATGGGTGTGAAGGTATTTTCATTGATAATAGGGAGTTCTACCATTATCGTGAAATCCAAAGCCATACTTTTATTTAATAATCCAGCTCCATAGTGAGCATACCTCTATAACCTCCATTGAAATAATCCCTATCAGTTATAAAAAGTATACTCCACAACCCAAACACCAATTCCCCCATTCTCACATGGGAAAAAAATTACACGAGGATTTCGAGAGACATTTACCTTTCCCTTGAGCAACCCATATAAAACCATTAATTATATTCTCAATCTGATTGATACAAGCCTTGGGGACCATGATGCTGACTAAGATATGCATGAGGATTGAGGATAGAACAAAATTGAAAAATAATTATTCTACCAAAAAATGAGATTAACATTTACTTTAATTGTAATATGGTTGTTGATCTTTCAAACCATTCCATCAAAGTGCTTGATATGTATCATTCTATGGGAAATAGTGGCTCTGATTTATACCAAGGGAAATGTCTTCCTCAAAATTCCCAAGTCTTATTCAATTTAATCCACACTTATGATCAGAATTTAAAATGGAATGTAAACCCCACTCTTGTCTCTGTTAATAATTTTCCCTCTCCAATAGGTATTCTCATTGATGATATTGTTGAAGGCTATGATTGGAGAACAAAGACTATTGATAAAGAACACAAGGTCATCAGTGAAGAGGAGGTGATAAACCCTATGAACATGAGACTATAATTGTGATGTAGGGTAATTACATGATGAATGAAGGAGGTTACATACTTACTCAGGACATCCTGGACCATGATAAAGGTACTAGGAGAAACAGGGTCACCTTGCCTGACCTTCTAGCCGATTCCAAGAACCTAAAAAACATCACCATAAGTTCCATATTTAACCGAAGGTGTACTGTATGACCAGAATATCATATCAATGACTCATTTAGAAAATCCCATTCTCATCATAGAATGAATGATGAAACAACACTCATGAATATTGTAGGCCTTGTCCACGTCCTTCTTGATAACAATGTCAGACCCCCAGACATTCTAGTTGATCTAACCAAATCATCTCCTATTCTATTTATTTTTCCCTTTATATGGACCATCCCTAGATGAAAGCATGTGCCTCTTCTGAAACACAACTATGGATTAACTAAGAAAATATATTACTGATGATGTTCACTGACACCTTGTATTTAATGATTCACAAGATTATGGGATTGTACTAACCAATGGAGGAGGGATCATGAACCATTGGAATAAAAATCAATGTAGTGGCAATAACAACACGAGGTACCCCTCCCCAACAAAAAAAATTATTGTATAGCACTAAATATGTCATCCTTAATTAAAATCCAATTGTTGAAGAAAAAAAACAATGGTATTCCGTCTGTTCCTGGTGCACCCCCTGGGTTAGGGAAGTAATAGAATCCGGTAACTCTATTTCCTCCTGTTCACTCTCAAGTAATTCATTTTTATGAGAAGTGAAATCCCTTAAAACTGAACTAGAATGGTTAGTATCAGGTGGATGATATCTGTTATTCCATTTAGTGTTAGAATTACATAGTAACATATTAAAATAAGAACCACCCACGTCATGTATAACATTTATATCCCTATTTAATTATCCATCTTCAATATAGATATTCAGATATTGATTCTTCTACATCTCTTTCCAACAGACATGAAAATAATCTGAGTTGTGATCATCTTATTTAAGATTGATGGTCCAAGAGCACTCTTGGTGGTACCTCTATTGTTTAATAACTAATTTTTTAAATGCTGCTTCTTGAGGGGTTCAGAGGCATGAGTCTTCTCATACCCTGACACTTCTAGGATAATCTATGAAATCTCAATATCCTCTTTGATGTCTTCCAGATTCATCTGAAATGATGGTATTGAGTTTGACCACGCAATGAGATCATTTTTTAGATATATCAATTTGTGGTGGAAACTAATACAAAGCCTACCTTGGAATGAAGTAGTCTAAGATTTATGAACCATGTTACAGAGATTGATATGGACCATCATCCTTTTGTAATTGAAGTAGTGGTGCCCCTATGAAGAACCATACCACATTTGGATGAGAATGGGAGAGTGGATTGAGAAATCATGGTTCATGTGAAAGTATTCCATGTTTTGAAATCTAGATATAGATTGGATATTCCCAATCCATCGATCCAATCTACACCAAGTCCTCTAGGTGACTCATTGATTATTTCACCAAGTGAATCTATCCACAAAAAGCTAGGACTTTGGTGTCCCTCCTAATACATTTTTATGGAGAATTTGATCCTATCATTTTGAGGGGGAAAATATGACCTTTTTTAGAAGGTTGCATGATGTGGTTCTAATCACCCTCACAAACCATTTTTCAGCTCTAGGGATGATGTATTTATGGTCAATCCATAGCTACTCACAGAGCAACACATCACATTTGTTAGAGATAAAGGAGAAAAAATAAAAACAGTTACTAGTTTACACATTAATTGAAAGGTATTGATTAAAATACACCATCTTGAAAACCAATATAGAGGCCTTCTAAAATACCAATATATAATTATTTTGTACCTCACCATGAAAAACCCACTACCTATATCTCCTAGAAAACTCCACAATTCTATTATATCTTGCCTTAAACTCAAGGATGAAAAAAGGTAAAATTTATGCTTAGAAGCCTCATTAGAGATGAAATTTGATTTATCATGGGGCTCGATACCCCAATAATTTCACGTAATTAGATATAACATTAAAATAATAATCTCCTAGTATAGACAACATGATATGAGGTCCACTTGTTATCACCCTGAGGAATTATATAGAGTCCTCGACTAAGAACTTATGCTCATACTATTCAATAGAGGGATGAGGGAGGGATGAGATTAGGGTATCAATATAGAAGACTGGAGGTTGGGTCAATAGATAGTCTAGGATAATGAATCAAGGAAAAGAGTGCTAGACACATGCACTAATGCAATATAAAAATTCAATAGATATATCTATTAAAAAAGGAGGTCATTGGCTTTAGTGGAAGATAAGGATTAATGAGGGTTATAAGAGATGATGCATTTACCCTTAGCAAGACAACATACGTGGTTGGGGAGAAATGAGGGTCTAATGCAGTCAGGTTGGAGAGAGCCTGAGAGATAAAGGGAACAAAGGCTAGGTAATAGGAAAGGGGGTGAGGTGGGTAGAACTGGGGGTAAGAAAATTGGAAGGGGAAAAGGTAATGTTCAGTTAGGGTGATTAGTCAATTGAGATGAGAATATGATGAAGTGGAAGGAGAGGCAGAGGAGTGGGGGAAGCATTGTCCATATCCCTAGAAACCAACTCTGAGCCTACAATTTGGACATTCATCAGGTATGATATGTCCAAGGACTATGTTGAACATCTACGAGAAGGTATGGAATATCACATTACACATACTAAAATTTAATTTCCATAAAGACTAAATAAGGTGATAAATACGGGTTCTAGGTAATAAAGATTTCCTGACACAATTCCAATGACACCCAATGTTAGAAAAACTCTGTGAGGGATGGGGATGAATGATCTAGTGCCACCAAAATATAGCATTCCTTAATTTTCTAGAGAGGGATATTTTTCTCATCTTCTCAAAAAAAACTCTATAAGAGAGTGACTGATATGATCCTTGAAAGATGAATTCCTGAAAGGAAAAGGATGACGAGGAAGAGAAACCCAAACTACAACTATCAGTGAATCCTGATCATGATGCCCCCCATGGAACATTGATAAATATGGAATCTCCAGGGGCTAAAAGTGTGATATCACTAATATAAATCATCAAAAAACCCTCTTAAGAATACCGGATTATAAAGAATGTGTTAATTTTGAGTGGTGAAACCCTAGCCATCCGACTCAAATCCCAACCATGGAAAAAATTACAGAACGTCCCAGTTAAAAGATTTATGATCCTAAATAGTTCCACCAATGAAAATATCACTTGTATAGAAGCTTTATCAATAGTGGAAACTAGTAAAGATATGTCTAGTGCTCCATTCCTTAAACCAATGGTAGGGGAACCTAGGGGAATCAGAAATAAATAGTCTGAAGGCTTCTCTAGGACATGGGGCACTATGGAGAGTCGCTTTCCAAGAAATCCATGAGGATTCAACAGCCTCAAAGAATACCAAAGGTGGGAATTATGAAAGAGTTAGTGGTAGATATTACATTACAATGGACATAAGGGTGGGAGAGTTGTGTCATGATATTCCCAAGTAATAACTTTCTTAACCATAGTCACCTATAGATTATAGTGAGTTTTTATTTGGGTCAGTTTATCAACCCACATGAACAATGCTTAAAATTTTTATAATTAATGACCATGGAAGAATAAATAATTGTTTTATTACAAATTAGTTAGAAAATATTGTTTTAATGGTTATTCAAATGTTATAAAAATAATTATCTTATTATAATTGTACCTCTCTTTTGTTCGTTAAAAATCACCTATATAGCATAGTAATAAACTTAATCAATTTGAATAATATATAAAACACATATTGAATGAAACCAAAACATTATAACCCATTATAAAATAATTATCCTTGTTTCTATAATTATTTGGGAATGGATAACTTTAAATCTATAAATAAGAATCAACACAAATATTACAAATCTATTACTAAATAATGAATCTAAACTAATAACATATAAAGAAAAAAAATAAAATAATACTAACTAATAAATTTATAAATGATTATTAAATAGGATTATACATATGAATTTACTTCTATATAGGTTATTAAGATAATTATTTTTATTACAAAGGAGGTTATATCATGTTTGGATAAGCGGTGTTGAATGTAAGTGTTTTTAGTGTCAATTATTTGTTCATTGAGATGTGATGTGTATTAATAAGTTGTTTACATTTTATGGTGTATTAAATATGGATTTATATTTTCATAATTCTTCATGATATCTAATAGATTTATAAATCCTTCTAATTTTCAGTTTTTCATGGTTATGATTTCAAAATATATAAATTTGTGATGGTGTTTCATCTCATTTCATTGACAGAAGTTTTGTTTTATTATCCTAATTTCATTTAAATAGCATGTATATGTCCTATTGGATATATAATATCATAAGTAACCATTATTTATAGAATATAAAGTAAATTTTAAGCTCCCACTTTCAAGTGATTTCTATTAATACGTTTCTTAATTTATAAGGGGATTTTCTTGACTCGTCTTATTTTATTGATTTTTAATGATTCCACGTTGACTATGGTTATAATGTAATTATTATGAATTTCTAAATTAATTTTTATATGAAAACCAACTCCAGTACACTCGAGATGATTTCTATAATATTAAAATTATAGAAATACAGAGGATCGAATTTTTTAATATCTTCAGGAAAACCAAAAACATATTCGAGTTTTATATTACAATAAAAAATACCTCAACTGAGAACATGATAACATTATTATTATCATTGGGACCATTTATCATATTTTTTAGCCTTATTGGTTTCTAGGGGAAAATTAATACATTATAAATGGGTGTTCTCAATCTATCAATAATGGGTAAAATAAAATGGAAGAAATTTTAAATAGGACATTATGTCATGAATAAATAAACCGAGTTATGCCATATCAAAATAAAATGAATGAATAAGTAAATAGATGGCCAATATAAGAATAAATAAATTCCTAGATAAAAATAACAAGTCAAATAGAGATGGAAATTCATACTATTTTCTTCTTAAATATACATTCAAATCCTTACACTGAGGAATCATACATAAAGTGTAAGGAAACTCCCATTACCACATCTTAATTTTCGAATGAGGCATAAAAGATATGAGGGGATATATAATTTCAAGCCCCACCCATAAAATGAAATTCGAATGAATTATATTACATATTAAAATATTACCTACATTACTATTCATGGAAATAAAATCATAGATATTTAGCACAATCATTTAATGAGGGATGTAGTGAAAAATATTCCTATATAGTGGTAAAAAATATATGATATGAAATTCGTTTCCCACAATACAAGACTAAATAATTATAAATTAATTTTAAAAGTTATGATACCAATTAAATTATAGTTAAATTATTTATAATGATTTATAAGTAGAATTTATATCATTATAGCATGTCCTCTGGGATTTTCAAACCAGGTACGTAGAAAAGACATTTATCACGGACAAAGTGATGATTGAGTCAAATATCAATTAATTGTTTTAAATTTTAATACCCCAAGGTACAAATATTCAAGAGTCGCACCAACTTTATGTATCCACAAATAGATTATTTTTCATTGAAATCCATAAACTCGTTAAATAATAGAACTTTTAGGAAGGTTTATGGTAATGGGATAGTTCAAGCATTATAAAGGCTTATAAAAATGATATGATGAGAGAAATTGAACAATATATATATTTAACAATTATAATGGATTCTAATAACATGGAATTAATATTTTTTATTTTAATTAAAATTGACCTTAAATGATAATATAATAAATTGTTATAATTGAAAATTAATGTAATGGGTTTGGGAAACCATTAACAATATTGAGCTTCTTATAGTACATATGAACATTCTGACAAAAAAATCATCAATATTCATGATATATAAACAAAAGAGACTCCATTGGAGGTATAATATGAGATATGTTCAAATTGGTTTTTGGGGAATGGGAAGAGAGGGTGTGTATTTATAATTGAGTAGGGTTTAAATAATGATAATTTTTCCTTTATTGACAACAAATTTTGGGTCACATTAATTCCAATGTTTTTTGTTCTAAATAAATGTTTAATTGTATGGTTAATTTTATCCAATCCACAAATCATATGTTTAATTTTATTTAATTAGTTAAATAGTTTTTATCAAGATTAGTGATTAATAAATTTAAAATTTTCATCTAAATTTCAGTTCTTCCCATTCATTGTCGCTTTTGTATTTTATATTCTATATTTTATTTATATGATATTTTAATTTTTTTGTGGATTATAAAATAACATATATACATTATTATTATTGATAATTAAATTTTTATCCACATTTTTAGTGGAGATAGGTGTCAATGAAGTCAATGATGATGCAGATCCAAACGAATGGGTCCCACCACAGTAATTTGTTCATCATAATTTCTCTCATTCTAGTATTGGAATGAAATTTAGAAATATGTTAGTTGTATTTATTTTTACCATTTTCATTCAACTTGATTAACATATGGTTCAAATATTATCATGTTCAAAATTGTGTTTTAAGTCAATGTTTCAAGATTCAATGAATCCAAAAGGATTGAAATATTTTCATCATTGATTAGATCATAAATCCTATAATAAATTGTTTAATAAGTGGAAATTTTTATGGTGTGAATAAAATATATAAGGGATAAATTACTAATAATACCACATTCTAAAATATTTCCATTTAGGTATCCATGAATGTGCTGACATTCACTGAATTGAATCAGGATATTGTGTCTAGAAAAAATTATTTTCTATAATGATTTAGCTATAACATCAACAATGCATGAAATAGTGATATGAAATTTTGTGTTTTAAAATAAAATATGTCGAAGAATGACATTCCTAAATACAATATATCCATATAAATGCATTTAATTTCCCAAAAACAAATAATATTTCGAAGGAAAAAATTAAGAAAATATTATATTAATAGATTATAATTATTTTTTTGTGTGATTTTGATAGGTTACTCGTAACTTTATAATTATATAATAAAATAAATACCAAATAAAATATAAAGAATTAATGAAAATAATGTAGTTTTAAAAGTAAAATTTAATTTTTTTATTGAATGGTAATTAATAAATTATTTTTGAAGAATTTTTTTGTTATGTTCTTCCCCCATTATGAAATTTCAGCCCCAAAATTTAGTTTTGTAACTCATAATAAAAAAATATGGATTCTACATCATCAATTCTTCATGTATGAAGGTTTCTTCATTTATTATGTGATTTCTCGATGGCACTTTCATGTGGCGGGTTGTCATGTTCCTTAGTAATTTCCCTATGGTAAATAAAACAGATAAAATATTTAATATAATTAATATTTGGTTTTCGATATATTCCATTTTGGGGAGTACACGAGTTGTGTATGGAATGTATTTATTATGCCCAAATACATGGAAGACTCCATACGCTTTATAGAGGTCGGGTGGAAATGATAATCGATAGTTTATAAATCTAATCCTAGCAAGGTTCTTAAGTGGACCAATGCAACTTGGACCTATCTTTCAGGTATTCCCAAACATTATAACCCCTTTCCATGTACATTCTTCCAAGAAGACGTGATCACCTTCTTGGAATTATATGTGCTTTCATCGATTATCATCATAGCCTTTATATCATATTTGAGATATTTTGATATTATTCTGAGATTATCTCACCTTATCTGTTGTCACCCAAAAAATAATTGGACCAACTAGATTCCTCTATTTAACCTAATCCTAGTAAGTTGGTGTATGACATATTTTCCCAAAATATTGTGCATATGGATCCATATATATTCATGACTGGAAGCTATTATTATAAACATTTTCCTCCAAATATAACTTTTCGGACCAGTTTCATTGGATGCCAGCTGAACATTTACTCAGTATGTCCTCTATAGTTTGGATGGTCCATTAAGACTAGCCATCAGTTTTAGAATGACATGCGATGCTCAAAATTATATCAACACTCAATGAATTTTTAATAATTTTCTAAAATTTAGAATTTAAGTGAGTGTTGTGATAAACAACTGATAATGGTAAAATATGAAGTCTCAAAACTTCATCAATATAAATTTGAGCACGACAATAAAGGGGTATATCCAACCTCATTTCTAGAAAATGTGTATATTTGGTAAGATGATCAATAATGATCCACATAGAATCATTTAGCTTCATTTTTTAAGATATCCTAATGGAAAATTTCATTTTGCAAATTTCCCACATCCACTTAAGTATAGGGACAGGTTTCAGGAAACCCTTTTCAAATTTCAAAATAGCAATAATCTGTAAGCAGAAAAACATCTACTCACATAATCAACAATTTTCTACTTGATGTTATCTAATAAGAATGGATATTTGTAATCCACGTACATCATGGTTATACAATGGTCTTTAGAGATGTTGGAGTTGTAACCATCATAATGTAAATCACTAATTAACTCATGTGGTGATAGAACACAAAATCTTCATCCAATGTTTAACACACTATCATCAAAAGTGAACCCCGATACTTTCTGATCTTCTATGGTTTTGATTTTATTTTGTATACCTATTTCATATTTTGGAGACTACTTTATATTCATTTGTTATTATTTTTGGTATATTACTTCCAACATGAATGATGTTTTCCATTTTGTAAAAAAATTATATCAATCTTTTCCAACTCCAAAAATATAGGATTGTTTTATAGCCTCATCACAGATAAGAACCCATGATCCCTTCTACTAAAGGAGCCTACAAACACAATTCCTTCCTAGTGAGGTAGTGTATTTCTAAATTGTAATCTTTATGAAACACTATGCATATCATTTTCCTCATGTTAATCACTTTTTATGTGAATATATATTTATATAATTTTTTATTGGTATATATATCAAATCATTCACCAGAATGATATTTTATACATATATTTAAAGAAATTATCATACCAGTAAGATCATTATCATGATTTTGTTGTTAATGTGCACGGATTTTTAGTTTTCATGATTCATAAGCAATGACTCTATTATTCTACTTAAGGAAACAAACTAGTAATTTTTTCACCACATCATTGTAAATAATAAATACTTTCGTTTCATAATGTTAATTTCAATAAGTTTTCATTGAATATATTTTTATTTAGGTCCTTAAATACTTCCTCAAATTCCTTATAGAATTGTAATTTAACCCCTATAATGTTAAATTTGGTTAATGTATGAGAAAATTCATAAAAAAATCAGCAAATTACTGATAGTAAATAGCTAAGCCATGGAAAAAATATATCTCAGTAATATTAATTTGTGTTTTCCATTCCCTGCTAACATTTATCATACTGAGGTAAACCCATATTCTATATTTGGAGACAATATGAGATAGATAATAGAATTTACTAAGATATAAATTGCACTAACTAAATTTCCCAAAATTTCTCCTCTCCCTTCGGGTATCAAGGATGAATCATAAATGATCTTGATGATCATTATATAACATTAAATATATAAAGATTAAATTGTATAATACCAAAAAAATCAAGATGATTCTTGAATACATGGTTCTTTAGATCTAGGAAACATAGGCGATGCATTAGATTGTCCAAAATGAATTATAATTTACTCATAATGTCTATACCTTGTATGAAATTACATCTTTAGAATATCACCTTTTTAGAATATCAATTAATTATAACAATAATAGAGGTTAATCATTGATAATTAGCGGGCCCCTTGATGTTCTTAAAATAACAGATTAATGTGAGGTAATGGATGCATTTTCATAAATTTGAGGGAATTAAATCCCCTATTTCCCATTTGTAATATCATAGACTCTTCCTTATTATTCACAATCAAGATAGGTTATCCTCTAGGGGAAACACTAGTGTTTACAAACCCCTTATCACTTAATTCTTCAAGATATTTCATAATCTCCACTAACTACACTGGATCTATCCTATAGGGAGGCTTAGATACGTGATTTTCATCAATGATAACATAAATAGTGAATCAAACATCAATGTTAGGGTTATTTCTTGGTATATCCTATTGGAATAAATTAATATATTCCCTACCAATAGATACATCATCTATTCATTGGACATTCTTTTCATTATTGAATCATTATTGATGAATTCCTTAAGATGAATTAGTGAAGGATATAGTTTCTTATTGAATGAAGTAGTCTAAAAATAAAGAACTACACTCTATAAAAATAAGTTGTTCCATGAGATCATGGTTATTAGTCAAATCATGGGTCAACTAACTTAATATAATCATAATCTCTTCCAATCCAATACTAGTCTCATTGAAAAAAATTGGAGGGAAATCCATACATTGAATTTGTGTGTTTACATGCATGTTATTTCCCTTAGATTACATTTCTAGATAATGTTATATGATCAATTGTTGTAGGAATAACACCATGATTTTTATTTCTAGAAATATTTCAATAATATAGTAAGGGTTTCTCCCATGGTTTTTTTTCTAGCTGTGCTCTTCAAAATCAATTTCTGAAGGATCTATTAACCCTCCCGTGATACCAACTATATGAACAAGAAATATCATACCCTATAGATAATGGATATTGAATTATAATTATAAAAATATAATGGATCCACTAGTTTGATATCATTATGAAAACTAGACACATAATAGTGTTTTACATTTCATTAAAAAAGGAAAAATTCATCTTCTGAGAACATTATTATTCTCATTGTGTCCCATTTTTCAAGCATAGAATTATTTTTCATTTCTTAGGGAAAAGTAAAATAATATAATGGGATGAGCTCAGATGATCAATAAGGGGTAGAGTATATAGGAGGAATTTATAAATAAGACATTGTGAAATTAATAAATAAACCGATTTCTTCCAAATCAAACTAAAATGAAATTATTAATAAATCTAATGATAACAGAATAGTTAATAAATGGTTTTGAAATAATAACTAATCAAATAGATATGGGAATTCATAATTCCAAATATACTAAAAATACTATCAAGGCCTTATGCCAGGACATATTACATTATAACATCCTCAGATATAATGATTTCTCATGTGGCCGAAAATGATTGGCCACAAGAACTAAAACACTTCTACGCATATTCCAATGGCATTCTACAAGTCAGTGGTGTTAAATTTAAAGGGAGTAGACTATAACCACTTGTATGAAGTTTCATAGTTGAAAAAATAACCCATATAATCTAAATACATCAAGTTAATAACATAGAGAAAAAATAATAATATTACATTGAATAATTCAATAATTAGAAAAGAAATAAAGTAAATTAATGCTAGAATGTAAATAAATTTCCTACTAGAAATAGTAAAAGAAAAATACTATTAGACACAATTAAATAATGAAATGTCTTCAGTCCCAAGCCTTGCATCAGTCCAACCTCCAAACTCTAGCACATACAACAAGTATGAATAAAAAACAACGTCATTTTCTACTATCAAAAAATACATCCACATAATAATGTTGGATACCAAAAAACATCCTGAACATGTTGTGAGTATAACTCAATAGGTCAACACCATCATGTCTAAACAAACCATCATGATAATAAGTGTATGTAATTAAGTGATAAACTTGTATATTAGTTAATTTAACATTTAATAAAATACTAAATAAACTTTCTTCATCTCTATGGTGAAATATCTTTTATAATGTACTCTAACCACACTAATCACAACCATATAACAATGGTAAAAAATTGCCTCAACACCATGTTTGAATATCTCTGAACATGTCTTAAAACATTTAAAAACACCACTATATAACCATAGTATAGTATAAAAATCTAGGTCAATGCCCTGTAAGTATTACAATATCCAAATCAAATCCTTATAATCATTAAAGTATGTGAATAGGAAGATCAGAGTCTCTATAATAATTACATCATGGGGCTGTGTTCATCCCACACAATATTTACATTATATCATATAAATGTTCATTTTCCACATATAAGACTGACATATATTAGTTCATCATAGAGAACATGTTCTATCATACAACATGTATATCATAATATCACATCATAAATCTCAATGGTAAATCATGTGAATTACAATTTATAATTCTTATACCACATTCAATTAAATCAAAATTTATTTACAGCCATAAAACTAATAAATAAAACAAAACCAAGTATTTTTATATCAAGATATCCTTTATGATGTGATGTCATGTTAAAGACACTTTAGGCTATCATCCAATTCAATTATTTTCATGGTTTTCACACCCAATGTGTATCTATAAGATGAGTTATAAGATAATTTGAAGAAAAGGAATACAAGGAATAATTAAATTGATTTTTTATTGATCTGGACACATGTTACGTGGGTTCAATCAAAATATTTCAAAAACATGGAAATTATCAAACTATATGGTTAAGATTTAGACGTCATACCATAAATAGAAAATCCAAAAAAAATATCCTATAGTAATCTCCTAGGAGGAAAAATGTTGGATAATAACCAATAGAAACAAAGAACAAAACTGATCATGATCAAGACTAATAATGCACATCGTCAAATTATTTCACTAAAATAGTTCAAAAAAGAATGGAGAGGTTGGAAAAACTGAAAAGGAATTCCATAGATTTATCATGAAAATGAAACATCCAGAAGAGAGGTTGGAACTCCAAATTTACATAGAAGGTTACCTAAGGTCGAAGGGACAAGGCTTTAGTGGAATGGAATAAAATTAAATTTCACAACATACATTAAAATAGTGGCTCATGGAATTAAAAATGTGTATTGTTGTTACATGTCATCTAAGAAATCTAAATTGGATGCTATAAAAATCTAGTTGCCTTAGATTATATTCTTAAGACATCTGAATAGTTACATCCTTTTCTAATTCAATTAGACATCATGGAATTATTCTATAGATGATTTTCATCCTATTTTACCATTAAACCGTAACCCCCCATTAAATATTCCCAACATACCATAACCTATTAAATATTTAGCACATTGATAGTTAAAATCCATTAATTCAATCAAACATAAATACATGAACCTTATGTAATTTTCTCCAATAATGTCTATCCATGTTCATCCTCTCCAGTTTTTCTAAAAAATTTGTTTAAGGAGGATGAAAAACATAAAAAAAAATGTTAACAAAAAAATAGAGAAAGATATACATGAAAAAATACACAATCATATGACCAACCCACCATATAACATCTCATCCTAAATAAACTCTAAGAATAATGGTGATGTCAATGTGAACATGTTTGGACATTGTGTTCGCATATTAGAATTCATCTCCCATGTATCCTCTTTAATTTTTCCATGATCTCACTGTAGTCAAACCAATGTTATAGTCCGACCCCGGAGATAATTATAACAATTTCATTGTACCTGTATTACATTCTCATAAAAAGAAGAATTAGAAAAATGGTAAAATCATGTTATGTATTTCACATGGGAAGGGTATGGATGATGTCTCTCAATCTGTGACACATGAAACAAATTGTGGACGGAATTGTAGTGATAAAAGGTATCCCACATTACTGAACCTTTACATAATCTAAAATGGCCTGAAAAAACTAGGAATATGATTTCCCAATTTCTTGATTTGACATTTCCTTTATATAAGAGACACTAGAAGAAAAACATGATGACCGATCAAGAATTCCAGAGGTGTTCTCAAATGGTCATAATATGATTTTTTCCTTCTCTATGTGGTCACTTACTACTATTTGATCAACTGAACCTGCTTATATGTCTCTTTTATAAGAATAGTCCCAGTAAGTGATTACTCCCTTGCCACTAGCGAACAAAAAGCCAAAATACATGACCTTCCATAGAAAGCCTCAAAATGTTTCCTTTGGATCGATTCCTGGATGCCTTTATTATATAAATAATCATTCTTTTCCATGTGTTCCTCCCATAAACCCTTAAAATCCAATACAAATTCTCATAACATATCCTCAAAAACCTGAATAGTATACTCAAATTGAAATTCAATCTATGGATGATACATTGTTCTCAAAATAACTCACGATCCTAGTTCAATCGGAATACCCTACAAGAAACATGATGTGATAGGAGGATATCTATTTAAAGAGATACTCCTTAGAATACCACGCAACATAACCACCTCATGCATGTAAAAACTACCCAGATCATCAACTATGAAGGTTTCCTAGATAGTTTTGAAGTGGGTTACCATAATTATTTGATCTACAACAAACCATAAAAAATCATTCTTATAGGTTTTCCTGGTTACTCATGTTATAAAATACATTGTGAAAACATCATAATCTCACTCAAAAATGGGGAATGGGGGAAATATCCCAGTTGGCCTCTGATGCTTGTCTTTCACAAGAAGATAAGTGAAGAATCTAACAATGAATCATCCCACCACCTTCTTCCTTACTAACCACTGGTACATTCTAAGGATATCATGATACATAATTGTTTAACCATTACGGACCATCCATCTAAAAGCATGAATACCCCTAATAGGCTCCTCATGTAATACTATAGAAACAAATTCTCAATCATAAATAATAAGATAACTTCCTCTACCTAGAGACCATCTAAATGGGAACTCCCCTCTATAATGTTTTTTTTTCACATAACTGATTCCTCTATATAAAAAACTACTCGATCTTAATATGTCCAAATACAAGGGTATAATAGATGTAGAAGACAAAACTATACATCAAGGAGACTCCTTAACATCCAGATGCATGTTTGCAAAGAGGTTCATTATTCACTATTCATTAAAAGACTCGTGTTTTGCCTGTATCTATGTCTTTTGGCTCTAGTCATCAGCTACAATGATTCCATTTCATTGTGTATAATCCAATTCAACAATTAAAGACTTTAGATACTGAACACAACTCCGTTACAAATGTTTTAGGTCTCGCTATGAGATTATTTACCAGAGGTTCTTGTGGTCCATGTATACCACAAACTCCACACAGATGAGACATTGTCTCCTTAATCTCAATCCATGTACCACTACTGCTGACAATAGATCTCGAATAGGGTAATTCTCTCATGTGGTCTCAGTTACCAAGATCTATAAGAAACCACCTGATCCTCCTACATTATAACTAATCTTTTTCTTACTGTGAATGTCTCATAGTTCATTTAATATGAATTGTCTAGAACACGTAATGTGAGGATAGGTGTTGGGGTCAATCGTCCATTCACATCATAAAAATAATTCTTGAAAGCATGAAACCAAACAAACTCCACCCATTTCTTGGTCATCCTAGACATTGATTCTTCCAAATGGGGGATATTATGGATAAAGAGCCAATAATAACCAGTTAAACCCAAAATTCTCAAAATTTCGATGATAATGAAAGGTTATTCCCAAGAAACCATTACTATGAATTTTCATGGGTCCACTAACATCCTTTACTATAAATTACATGGCCAAATAATATCACATTTTTAATACAATAAATTAATTTGGTTATCTTGGTATAAATATGATGTTTTTTATGTGTAATCAAGATGATGTAATGATGATTGGAATGATTGTCTCTAGAATGAGATTTCAATAATATATCATCAACTAATGAAACCCAATACTACTACAGAAAAGGATTAATGATCCAATTCATTAAGTCCATGAGTATCTCCAATACATAAGTCATCACAAATGACATCACTATAAATTCATACAAAAATTATCTATTCAAAAAAGCAGAATAAGGTTTCTCTAATGGTCTCAATATCAACTGATGATTCCCTAACCTCAATTAAATATTGGATATGATATTAATAACTATCATGTTTTCAAAAATATCATCAATGTGAATAATACGATATAGGTTCTTGACCATCATTTGGCTTAACCACTGAAAACCCATTCATAAGCACGATGACTAATCATCCTTTCAGTGAAGAGAATTTGAGATCCGTGTGTAAATATACTAGGTTATATGAACCCATTTGTTAGTAGACCATCCAAATTATATTCCAAAGCATGAAGCTATGTTAGTGTGACTTGGTAATAGAGTATAAAAACTAGATTAACTCACAGCACCAACTCAATCATGAATTTGATATCTTCATTAGACGGAAAAGCTATATAAATGTTCTAGGAAACCATCCTATAAATGGTCTACTTCTGGAGTAATAGTATCTAACATCCTTCAAAAATCATCTAAAGCATGACCTGATATCAAATCCATGATACTGTCAAATCGGCAGTGAATATTTTCTACATGGCATTTGGGAAGATCTCACTCACCTTGGTGATAATTGATTACAACTTCTAGAGATAAATAAGTAACTACCGTTCTATAAAAGTAAATATGATATTGGTATAGAAAAAATTAATCCAGACCCAAAATAATTTCAAATCCTATCATTCTCAACATGAGAGGTTCCCAAAATAAATGGTAACCACAAATCTCTAGAGTATGTGCCTCGGAATGTTTGATATGCGATGACTAAACTCCCAATGTTGTTTTGATGGTCAAAGAACCATCCAATATTTCGACACCCAAGACTAAATAATTTTCTAAAAGATATATAGAAAATAATTTGATGATCTTGTATCTAAATAAATATAAGCTAACATAGATAGTATAAGAATCATACCTCGGATGGTAGACAATTATTCATCCCTGATTACTGGAGTATTCTAGATAACATATAGCGGAATTTTCCTTCTGCAATAGGATATAGTCTGACTACCAAGTCCTTTTTCCCTTTATTGGTGCTGGTTCACATGCAATGGGGTTCCACGTCCCCTTTGCATGGCTTGAAAGACTAATGGAACTCTAGATACCATCTTGAAAAGGGGTTGCTAAGCCCCTTCTCAACTCATGTGCATATCTTAATCCTCTACCTCTTTCCCTCTACAGTATGTTCACACAATCCATATAAAGATGAGTCAGTCTTCCACAGATGTGACACCCAACTATGGTTTAATGAGAATGTGGGTAAAAATGGGCAATCGTTATACACTGTTTGGACTAGAATGGAACACGACCCAGAGATGGTTATCCACTTCCCTCATTTCTCTTCCCACTATTTCCTTTGGGGAAACTAGCATTGAAGCTCTTATTGATAATCGATGAAGAGCTCCCAGTTCGCCCAATTGAATTCTCAAGGCCACTGCATGGGGCCTCTATCAGATTCCCTTTCATGATGAGTATCTAATTCATTATGTCCCCAAATATTCTCAATATAAAAACATTTAATCTGGACCTAATCTCATAATATAATACCATCTTAACAAACTATATCCTTAAAAATCTCATCTAATAGAAAAAATGGTGCAAAACACAATAGGTTGGTAAATTGGCCGGTATATTCCAACAATGAAATTCCCTTTGGCATCATATGTATGAACTGATGATTTTTTCAACCCACAACATATCAGAATAGAAATGGCTCAAGAACATTATCTTTATTTTGGTCCAATATAGATCATCCATTATCCTATCTTCCTTAATAATATATCACTATTTCTTTGATATTCCATGAATCATATATATAGAAGGATTTACACTCACATTAATGGGTATTAAAAGATGCTTAATGATCATCTTGACTAACTCAATCAAACACTCAGCTACTTGGGATCCTCCTCCAGAGAAAACATTGGTGGGTGTTGTTTTGGAAACAGACTTTTCATCTCAGAAATCAATGTAATAGTACAAATATTCTCCCTTTATATGGATCACATGTTCCTCAAGTTACTATCATGAAACTGAACATCCATCAAATCCTCATGATCTATAGGAAGATAAGGTAAATTTATGCAAGTTGCGTTCTGATTTCCACTCTCTTTATTCTCAAGTAGAATATGAATAGATTTATTTTCTGTCAAATTCAAATGCATATATTGGAGAATTGGATAATAACAAGGTTGACTGAAACATGTGACTACAAGAGAGAACCACTGACTCATGGTCTCTTTAAATATGTCTTACATGATTTTTAACATGAAACGTCAACTCATTTCTCTTGTGAAGTAGTTGTCTCATATCCCAATTCAATATAAATTCATATGTGACATGAAAAAAAAATTCTCCTATCGTGAACTATTCAAGTTAATATATCTCTATGTGTCTATTATGATGCATGTTTTCTCATAACTCCCAATATCACACCATGAGTAAAAATATAAAAAATAGCCACATCATAAAACAATATCCCCACACAACATTTGAATAAACCAAGTAAAAATAACAGCATATGAAATAAGGACATAACACAACTACCATCTCATACCTGGGCACTCGGATTTCCCCTATACATGGGTTAGATACTCCCACGTAAAATAACATTAACAACTACTGAAACATCTTATTCTTCTTTCTACCTTTCCCAAATAATAAACAAGAATAATATAAACCCATGTTCTCTAATAAATCATTTGAACATCCCCAAATCTGGCACTCTCCCACATAGACAAAAATGTTTGGTCATGAGACCTTAATCGTGCCTCCCTATATGCGAGAGGCTTCTGAATTTTAGTGGGATTGTAAAATGTGTAGGATCGAAATATAATATGAGATGCTCAATATACAAGAGGGGGGTGAATTGTATACATTAAAAATTCCTTTGGAACCTTTAACGTTAGTTAAGAATAACTATGTTTTCCTTAAGCAAAGGAAAGGGCTAAGTTTAACAAAGTTAAACTTAGTAGATTCACAACACCTCTAATTCCACAAGCAATCTTGGAGATAGATTCCAAACGTAGGTTCCGGATATATGGTTCCGGAAGTTGAATCTTAACAAAAGATTACAATATGAGATTCTACCTTAAAAAGTATAGAATCTAAACTAATCAGAGTACAAGTAAGGAAGTATAAGAAAGTTATACTTTCCTTATATTACAAAATACAGCGGAATAAAAACAAGTAGTAAAACTACCAGTAACAAGATATAAGTCTTTTAACCCAAAGAGAAGGGTATCCAACAACCTTGGATAAAGGTCCCTTGATTTATAATTTCAAGCAAGTCTATCTTATACACACCAGGGTAAGCCCTCGATACGAAGATCGGTGTCTCTGTCTTTCTATCCCCGCAAGCCCTCAACTTCAAGGTAGTTGGCAACCTCTTTCTTCCTCAGCAAGAAGGCCCTCGATCTTTAAGGTAGTCGGCACCTCTGTCTTCCTATACCCGGAAGCCCTCGAATGTAATCACCAACATTCGGAGTCGCACAAAGCTTTGAGAGTTAATAAGAGTCTCTCTCTCTAGAAATCACTTCAACAGCATGTATGCACAAAGTCTAAATTGTTCATCCATCTGTTGAGAGCTTTTTCAAATGATCTCCTATTTATAGGTAAGGTCGACTCCTTCTCCAACGGTCATATTTTCCTTAAAGATCGGATGGACCTGTACACGTGTCACTTAGACAACGGTTAGTTTATAACAAAATGGATGACATAGTTTTATAACAAAACAAGTGTAACAGAATGTACGACATCGTTTTAAACTCTATCATAAAAGTTCGGAATGAAAACTTCAGAGTGAAGGTTCGGAGTGAATAAATTCAGAGTGTATAAAACAAAGATACTCAAATTCTGTTTAATAGGTGAATTCGGAATGTGAATTCGGAATAGGAATTCATCATCAAAAATCGTAATGAGAATTCATTATTAGTATTCGTAATGAGAATTCATCACCAGAATTCATAATGAGAATTCGGAATGAGATTTCTTCATTAGAATTCGTAATGAGAATTCCTCATTAGAATTCGTAATGGAAATTTAGAATGATATTTCTTCATTATAATTCGTAATGAGAATTCTTCATTAGAATTCGTGATGGGAATTCGGAATGAGATTTCTTCATTAGAATTCGTAATGAGAATTCTTCTTTAGAATTCGTAATGAGAATTCTTATTCAGAATTCGTATCCTGAACCTGGAATAGAACTTAGTCAGAGATCATATCCGGAATTCGGAATGAGACTTCCTTATAGTTCATTATCAAGAATCCGAATACTAAACAGAATGATTTATATCAAAGTTTTAATGATTCCGAGAAAATGAATCCGAATCTCATACTTAAGAAAAATATGGATGAAAATATGATAAGGATAATTTTTCTTATAAAAGAGTTTTTCCATAAGAAAGCAATTTTCCATAAAATAAGATGTTTGTGATTTTCAAAACAAGAAGGAATGGAAAAGTCATAAGGAAAACCTTATTGACTCAACAATCTCCCCCTTTTTGGAAAGCACAAACATCCTTACGAAAAACAAAAAATTCTAAGAAGAAATATTCATATTAATGCTTATCTCCCTTGTTTTAAGGATATAGATGAATACGACTAACTCCCCCTTAGGATTTGAAACTCTAAGGATCGTATTCAGATTTCCGGAGTGATAGAAAAGAATGTCTTCTTTAAGAAAAAGCTCCCCCTTAACAAACTCTTATTAGAGTTCTTTCTCATTGGGAAATTTTTTTTTCTTTCTCCCCCTTTGATAAACTCTTATTAGAGTTCTTAAGGATCTTTTCCTTCTCCCCCTTTGTGATTTTCAAAAACAATTGGAAGGAATAGAAAAACGTAACAAAGTACCTGAGATATTAGTAATGACAACAAAAAAGAAACAAGAGACACAATTTTCATTAAAATTTGTAATCTCAGAAACAACAAAAAAAATTACAACAAAAAGATCAGATTGGGTTATTTTGGATCTTTTTCCTTAGACATGAGGCCCTTTAAAATAGTCTTGATCTTCTTGAGGTCTTTATGATCTTCTTCGGCTTGCTTTTCTAAGACCACTATTCTTGCGGATTGAGCTTCAATTATTTCTTCCTGAGCCTTCAACTTTTCTTCCTGAGCTTTCATCTTCTCTTCCTGAACCTTCATCCTCTCTTCAAAATCAATTCGATGATCCCTTTCAAATTTCCAATTTTGAGAAATGGAATTGAGCTTCCCATTCAGATCTCTCACTTCGTGAATCCGAAAGTTCTTTTCCTCTGTCAACTTTTCTTCAAAGGATGCAGTCAGCTCATTAATCTTCTTTTCATGGGTTTCAAATGCATCCTTAACATTATCTTGAAACTCATCGAAAAGCCTCATCTCTTCCACAGTCTTCTTAGACCAGCTTGTCATCCTCTTGCAAAATCTTTTATGAGCTTCGTAACCAATAAAGAAGTTTTTGAACTGTGCCTCAATCTCAACGCACTTATCCATAACCATGGATACAGAGTCTGTTTTCTGATTCCACGTATGTTTGAGCATCTGGCATCTAGAGTCGATACTAGAGAAGGTCGGAATGGTTCCTACCAACTTCTTCAAAGACTGAACAACAAAGTCATGCCCCAGAGAGGATGACTCCGAATCTGAAATCTTGCTCGGAGAGTTTTCTTCCTCAATAAGCTCCAACTTCCTCTTAGAAGAACTACCAGCTACCTTTCTCATCCTCTTTTCTGAACTCGGGGTATCAGCAAGAATTTGTTTCCCCTTATCTTGTTTCGGAATTGAAACCTGTTCCGGAGTTTTCTTCTCACTATCAGAAACTTGTACAATAAAAGCTTCCTCATCAGCAACTTCCAGAATAGCATCTTCTGCGTTTTTCATCTGAGAAATATCATGTAAAAGTTGTTCTTCTTCTCCATGATAGGCAACTTCTTCTTCTCCTTTCTCTTCTCCCATTGCAGGAGTAACTAGGTTCAAAGATTCAGCTTCTGAAGTCCGGAGTGATAAGTGTTCCGAAGGAGTTCCCTTGTACTCATCTACTTGTTTTAGCACATCTCCTGTCTCACCACTTCCTTCAGCAGCCTCTTCAACTTGTTCCACTTGCTCTACTTCCTCAGTATTAGTAGCAACCGCTTGTTCCGGAGCAACTAGATTTCTTCCTGGAGTCTCAGGTAGAGATTCCAGGGAGAAAGATCTCGGAACTGGAATTGTTGCTGAAACCATTTCATTGAACTTTAACAACGCTTGAACAGCCTCGGCTTCTGACATATTCTTCTTAAGCTTCCTCTTCCTTACCAGTTTAGATGATTCCGGATCAGCAACTTTCGGAGCCACTTCGTTTTGAGGAGGTAGATCAATAAACTTTCCAGACTTTTTGTCAAAAGGTACATTCATTCTTTTAAGAGTGCCATCACTGAGCAGCATGATCTTGAGAACTCTCGGCTTAGATTTTCAAGCCTCCTTGAAAGACTCAAAGCACCGAACAATCAACTTGGAGAGGATTGCTGGATACATAATAATCTGTGCTCTCAGATTCCCCTTCTTCAAATTTTCAATATTAAGAAGAATATGCTTCATCAAGTTAAACTTCCTTAGATTTATCAAGAAAACTAAGATATAGATCTCACTCTTCTTCAAGCTATCTTTATCACCTTTTCATGGTACGATAAGTCCTTGCACCCATAACTCCAGAATCCGGAAGTTTGTAGATAGAGTTGCAATCTTCAGAGCCTTGTCATCAGCCAATCCGAGAGTTTCTAAGGCCTTTTCCTTGTTGAAACTACCCATAGAGTCTGGAAACACATGCGAAATAAACTCGGCTTCTCCTTCATAAGATAATCCTACCAAGCTTGCAGCCTTGGTGTATGAAAGCTTATATGTCTTGCCATACTATTTGAAAGAAAACTTCTCTCTGTCATATTCCTTAAAGAAAGAAACTGATTCATAAAATTCGAAAAGTAAATCAGAATATACTTCATCTTGATTCCCGGTTTTAGATACCGTAATATCCTCCCAGCCATTCAACTTGATGTTCTTTGAGATGATAGAATCGTAGTTGTTGAAGAAAACCGAATGAACTAACCTTTCTCTGTAAACTAACCACTGAGAAATAGGCTTGGTTGAAGACATTTCATGAGATGCTAACTCTGTAGACATTCGGATTAGAAGTTCTCTGTGAAGTTCAGAATGGAGAATACTGAGGTTCGGAACGGCCTTAAAACAGAGGGGTAGAGCTTCATCACGCGAATGCTTGAAACCGATGCGGGACGAGTAATTGGGTTCCTTTTATATAGGCAACGATATGACAGTTGAACTTCCACGGTTGATCTAACGGTTGGAATAAGCTGAGAACAGATCTGACGGTTGAAATCTTGAATCCGATCTTTTTGAGGTTTTTATTAAAAAAAACGAAATCCGAAAACATAATACAAGAAACTACCAGCAAGTAAAATGTGAATACGAAAAATTGAGTAAGGAAATCATACCTTTCAGATTGGCTTAGGAGATTATTCGTAATGACAGATTTCGCAAATTTTTTTTTAAAAAAAACTTAGTACGGAAGACTCAATTCGAAAAACACATTAAGATACTTTCATTACGGAAAACTCAGTACGAAAAATAAACCTAAAAAAAATCAATACGAAAAACTTAGTACGAGAAATATATTACAAAATTTGAAAACAAAAAACATATTATGGAAGATTTACTGTGAAAGTTACCTTATGAAAATACCAGTACGAAAATTTTCCATTCCGGAAATTTTCAATACGAATACTTCCATTCCAGAAGTATTCTGTGCGAAAATATCCATTCTGGAAAATTGTAGTTCCGGAAGTTCCATTCCGGAAATCTTCGTTCCGAAAAGTTTGAAAACAAATTTTGAAAAACTTTGTTAACCAAACAATCAAATGTACTCCCTCTATGAAAAGGAGTTCATTACTATAAGGAGATTTTTTCAACAGAAAGTTAATTAAGGAAGATTACCTTATGGTTATCATTCCTAACATCTGTTTAATATATTCAAATCTATCAGAAGGCAAAGATTTTGTGAAAATATCAGCAAGTTGATCTTGCGTTCCGATAAACTGAAGAATAATATCTCCTTTAAGTGTGTGATCCCTAAGAAAGTGATGCCTAATATCTATGTGTTTTGAACGGGAGTGATGTGAAGGGTTCTTACTGAGGGAAATGGCACTTGTGTTATCACACAAAATTTGAGTTTTGGTAAAACTCAAGCCATAGTCTGTGAGTGTGTGTTGCATCCACAACACTTGTGCACATCAACTTCCAGCTGCTACATATTCAACTTCAGCAGTGGAGAGTGCTACAGAATGTTGCTTCTTGCAGGACCAAGAAACTAATGAATCTCTTAAGAAATGAAAAGTTCCGGATGTACTTTTTCTATCCATTCTACATCCACCAAAGTCATCATCAGAAAAACTTTTTAGAACAAAATCATTTCCAGAAGTATAAAATAATCCTAGATCCATGGTTCCCTTAAGGTAGCGAAACATTCTTTTTACTGCCTTTAAGTGAGATTCCTTAGGATTGGATTGATATCTTGCACATCAGCATACTGAAAACATTAAGTCTGGTCGACTAGCTATTATGTAAAGTAGACTTCCTATCATACCTCTAAAAGATGTTTGATCTACCGGTTTCCCAACTTCATCAAGATCTAAAGAGTTTGAGGTACCAATAGGAGTACTTATACTCTTAATGTTGTCATAACCATACTTTTTAAGAAGATTTTTAATATACTTATGTTGAGATATGTAGGTTCCTTCTATTTTTTTGAGAAATTTGAAAACCAAGGAAGAATGTTAACTCACCCATCATTCTCATTTCAAACTCAGATTTCATTAGACTAGCGAAAGAGTCAGTCAAAGATTGCTGAGTTGAACCAAATATAATGTCATCAACATAAATTTGAACAATTAAAACATTTTTCTTATCTTTCTTTATAAAAAGAGTTGGATCTGCATTTCTCTTAAAATAGTTATTTTGAAGCAAAAATATAGTAAGTCTATCATACCATGATCGTGGGGCTTGTTTAAGGCCATAAAAAGCTTTGGTAAGTCTAAAAACATGATCCGAATGTTTTGTATCTTCAAAGCCAGGAGGTTGTTCAACAAAAACTTCCTCTTGAACATAACCGTTAAGAAAAGCACATTTCACATCCATTTGATAAAGTTTGAAATTAAAAAATGATGCAAAAGCAAGTAGAATACGGATAGATTCAAGTCTAGCTACTGGAGCATAGGTTTCTTCATAGTCTATTCCTTCTTGCTGATTATAGCCTTTAGCAAAAAGTCTAGCATTATTTCTAACAATGACTCCATTTTCATCACATTTATTTCTGAAAACCCATTTTACTCCAATAACAGAAGTTTCCTTAGGTCTTTCAACCAAGGTCCAGACTTTATTCCTTTCGAATTCATTTAGTTCATCTTGCATTGCTTTGATCCAATCATCATCTCCTAAAGCTTCATCAGTGATTTTAGGTTCTAATTGGGAAAGAAATGCTAGATGTTCTACTTCATTTCTTAAGGAACTTCTAGTCCTTACAGGTTGGTTTACATCACCAATGATACTATCAATGGGATGATTCTTAAGAAACACTTGATTTGGGTTTTGTAAAACATGTTCATCAACATAGGGTAGAAAGTCTTCTGGGGTAAATGTTTCAGAAGTATCTTCTAGAACACATTCCTTATCAAAAGGTTCTTCTATCAAAGGATGACAATCAGTTTTTGAAAACACATCCGAAGATGTAGGTTGAGATGGTTTAAAAACAAAAGGATCTGACTCGTCAAATTTTACATGTACTGTTTCCTCAACAGTACAAGAATTTTTATTAAAAACTCTATAATCCTTAGATGTTGTGGAATAACCTAAGAAAATTCCTTCATCAGACTTTGGTGCGAATTTATGTAAGTTATCTTTAATATTCAAAATGAATACTTTGCAACCAAAAACATTGAAGTAGGAAAGTCTTGGTTTTCTACCATTCCGTAACTCATAAGGAGTTTTATTAAGAAAAGGTCTAATCAAAACTCGATTTATAGTATAGCAAGCAGTAATTACAGATTCATCCCAGAAATGTATAGCAATAGAATATTCACTCAACATGGTTCTAGTTATCTCTTGAAGAATTCTATTTCTTCTTTCAACTACACCATTCTGTTGAGGAGTTCTAGGTGCTGAAAAATTTTGAGTAATGCCTTTCATACTACAAAAAGTTTCAAAATCAGAATTTTGAAATTCTCCTCCATGATCACTATGAATAGTTTTCAATTGAAGGTTTTTATCATTTTTAACTTGAGCTCTAAAACTTTTGAAATAAGAAAAAGCTTCAGATTTCTTTGTTGGAAAATAGACCCAAGTAAATCTACTGTGATCATCAACTAGAACAAACACATAGTATTTGCCTCCAATACATCCAGTTTGTGTTGGACCAAAAAGATCCATGTGCACCAACTGTAATGCATCAGTTGTTGAGACTTCACCGATTGACTTAAAACTAGATTTATGTTGCTTTCCATATTGACAAGGATCACAAACTTTAGAAGAATCAAATCTAAGCTCCGGTAGATCCTTAACAAGTTTATTCTTAGAGAGTTTACATAGGTTTCTAATATTACAGTGTCCTAGTCTTCTATGCCATAACCAAGAATGATCTTCCATTGCACTTAGGCAAGGTAAATCTTGGCTTCTGAGGTCTTCTAGATTCAAAGTGTAAACATTCTCTTTCCTGTTGGCTGAGAGAATAAATTCTTCCTTGGAATTGTGAACTAAACACTTATCATTCCTAAAATTCACAAGGTAACCTTCATCACATAACTGACTTATGCTAATGAGGTTGTGCTTAAGACCTTTAACAAAAAGAACATTTGAAATTAAGGTTTTACCTAAAAGAACAATATTACCAATACCAACAATCTCTCCCTTAGCGTTGTCTCCGAAAGTTACCTTTCCTCCTTTCGTTTTGATAATCTTTTCAAAAAAGCTTTTGTTACCAGTCATGTGCTGGGAACATCCACTATCCATGTACCATATATTGTTGCTGGAACTTTTTTATTTTCCTGAAATTAAGAACAAAGTTAGATTTTCGGAATCCAAACTTGCTTGGATCCGAGATTTCCAGACAATAAAATTTTAGGAACCCATATTTTCTTATAAAAATAAGCTTTATGAAAACCTAAGGATTGGGTTTTGTTTAAGGAACAATTTTTTGCCTAGTGACCACCACATTGACACTTAGTACAAAATGGGGCACTTTGCGGAACAAAATAATTGTTACTGAAAACAGGTTTTGCATGGGTATAACCAAATCCGGATTTATTTCTTAAAGTTCGTATTTGAGAATACATTTTATCAAAATTTTCCTTACCATGGGTAAAGTTTGATAAACACTTCATTAAGGAAAAAATTTCGGACTTGAGTTTTACAACCATGTTTTTATCCTCGAAATCATTAGTTTTAGAACTAGAGTTTGGCTCGAAACCATTTTTACTAGAAATTACTTTTTCTAATTATTTAGATAGATTATTCTTCTCAGAACTTACTTCCTCAAGATTTTTTGAAATATTTTCAAAATCAGCATTTTTCATATCAAGATCTTTATAATGGTCTGATATCTCTTTTGTAAGAATAGAATTCCTAGAATTTTCCTTATCAAGTTTCTTGTTGAGTTTGGAATTCTCAATCTCAAGAAGTTCAGCAAACCTAGAGACTTATTCATAAGTAGGTAAAGTATTTTCCTCATCAGAAGATGATTCTTCATCAGAAGAGTTATAATACTTACTATCATTAGGATTTAAAGAAACATTGGTCAGAGATTCATCATTTCGTACCTTAGCCATAAAACAATGATTATCAATAGGTAATCTGGCTATAAGACCAAGATTATTCTGTCCTGAAGATTCATAATCAGAAGATTCATCTGAATAGTCACCACCACTGGCACTCCAGGTGTCATTAGCTTTCAGAACTTTCTTAGATTTGGCTTTATAAAACTTCTTTCTGTTCCTGTCTGAATGTCTTTCTTTTCTTTCTTTCTTTCTGAGCATAGGGCAGTCTGGTCTAATATGTCCTGCTCTTTTACATTCATAACAAGTAACTTCTCCATCTTTCTTATCTTTTCTATCCATTTTCTTATACTTGGATTGAAAGTTTCTATGCCCAGCTATCTTGTTCATCCTTCGAGCAAGATTGGCTAATTCATTTTCTGAGACTTCACTCTCACTAGATTCGGATTGAAAATTGACTTTCTTAGACTTGGATCTGGTTACTCTCTCAGGATTCTTAGCTTTCATCTGATTTGAAGTTGTAGTAAAAGCAACAGTACCATTTCCATTCTTTTTCTTGATGTTGTCAGCATCTCTCTTCATTCTTGTTTCATGATGTAGAAGAGTTCCAAATAATTCATCAAGAGTAATTTGAGTAACCTTCCTATTCTCATCTATAGCTGTTCTCTTGGATTCCCACTTATTGGGCATAATGTCAATTATCTTGTCCACAAGAGCTTCATCATCTAAGCCTTTCTCTCCCATAGATTGTAGACTGTTGACAATAGTCATAAATCTTTTTTGAACTTTACAGATAGGTTCTCCAAAAGGGAAATTGAAACCATGATATTCAGCTCTAAGCATAGCTCTTCTAGTCTCAATCACATTAGAAGTCCCAAAGTGTGTAACCTCTAACTTCTTCCATATACAATTAGATGCTTCACAAGAAGAAATTTGGCTATATATATTTCTGGTCATTGAACATAATAAAGTGTTGCATACCTTATAGTTGAGTTGATATTCTTGCTTTTCCTGGTTAGTAAAAGATCTGACTTCCTTGTCAGGAGTTTTATAATCACCAGTAAGCATGAAAAAGTTGTCTACTCCAGTATTGATAACAAATGTATTCATATGATCTCTCCAGTATTCATAGTCATTACCATCAAAGATTGGTGGTCTTGTAGGATTCATATTGTCAATTGATCCAACATTAATTCCTGCCATACTTGATATAACTTGGATACAAATTTGTTAGTAGCAAAAGATTCGTAATAACAAAGTTCGGAATGAGAATAGTTCGGAATGGAAAAGTGAGCAAGAAAAACTTATTCATGAGTATAAGTATTTCAGTAACCTGCTCTGATACCAAATGTAAGAATGGTATAGAGTAAGAGGTTTCCAACATCTAATACCAATTGTAGGATCGAAATATAATATGAGATGCTCAATATACAAGAGGGGGGGGGGGGTGAATTGTATACTTTAAAAGTTCCTTTGGAACCTTTAAAGTTAGTTAAGAATAACTATGTTTTCCTTAAGAAAAGGAAAGGGATAAGTTTAACAAAGTTAAACTTAGTATATTCATAACACCTCTAATTCCAAAAGCAATCTTGGAGATAGATTCCGAACGTAGGTTCCAGATATATGGTTCCGGAAGTTGAATCTTAACAAAAGATTACAATATGAGATTCTACCTTAAAGCGTATAGAATCTAAACTAATCAGAGTACAAGTAAGGAAGTATAAGAAAGTTATACTTTCCTTATATTACAAAATACAGCGGAATAAAAACAAGTAGTAAAACTACCAGTAAGAAGATATAAGTCTTTTAACCCAAAGAGAAGGGTATCCAACAACCTTGGATAAAGGTCCCTTGATTTATACGTTCATGCAAGTCTGTCTTACCCACACCAGGGTAAGCCCTCAATATGAAGATCGGTGTCTCTGTCTTTCTATCCCCGCAAGCCCTCAACTTCAAGGTAGTTGGAAACCTCTGTCTTCCTCAGCAAGAATGCCCTCGATCTTTAAGGTAGTCGGCACCTCTGTCTTCCTATCCCCGGAAGCCCTCGAATGTAATCACCAACATTCGGAGTCGCACAACGCTTTAAGAGTTAATAAGAGTCTCTCTCTCTAGAAATCACTTCAACAGCATGTATGCACAAAGCCTAAATTGTTCATCCATCCGTTGCGAGCTTTTTCAAATGAGCTCCTATTTATAGGTAAGGTCGACTCCTTCTCCAACGGTCATATTTTCCTTAAAGATCGGAGGGACCTGTACACGTGTCACTTAGACAACGGTTAGTTTATAACAAAATGGATGACATCGTTTTATAACAAAACAAGTGTAACAGAATGTACGACATCGTTTTAAACACTAACATAAAAGTTCCGAATGAAAACTTCGGATTGAAGGTTCGGAGTGAATAAATTCAGTGTGTATAAAACAAAGATACTCAAATTCTGTTTAATAGGTGAATTCGGAATGTGAATTCAGAATATGAATTCGTCATCAGAAATCATAATGAGAATTCATTATTAGGATTCGTAATGAGAATTTATCACCAGAATTCGTAATGAGAATTCAGAATGAGATTTCTTCATTAGAATTCGTAATGACATTTCTTCATTAGAATTCGTAATGGGAATTTGGAATGAGATTTCTTCATTAGAATTCGTAATGAGAATTCTTCATTAGAATTCGTGATGGGAATTTGGAATGAGATTTCTTCATTAGAATTCGTAATTAGAATTCTTCTTCAGAATTCGTAATGAGAATTCTTCTTCAGAATTCGTATCCTGAACCTGAAATAGAACTTAGTCAAAGATCATATCCGGAATTCGGAATGAGACTTCCTTATAGTTCTTTATCCAGAATCCGAATACTAAATAGAATGCTTTATATCAAAGTTTTAATGATTCTGAGAAAATGAATCTGAATCTCATACTTAAGAAAAATATGGATGAAAATATGATAACGATAATTTTTCTTATAAAAGAGTTTTTCCTTAAGAAAGCAATTTTCCTTAAAATAAGATGTTTGTGATTTTCAAAACAAGAAGGAATGGAAAAGTCATAAGGAAAACCTTATTGACTCAACAAAATGTATAGTGGGGAGACTATATAACCACATATTAAATGTCATAAGAGTAGAAATAAACCATATAAACAAAAGAAATCAATGTATAGACATATGGGAGGAAATAAAAAGAGACAACTGAATAATATGATAAATAGTAAAGGAATAATGTAATGAAATGTTGGAATGTAACTGGATGTAATTATAAATAAAATACATGTTAAAAACCAAAATACTCAAATTAATACTGAAAATTCCCTTTTCTTAATCCTAGGTTAGTCCACCTCCAAACTACATCCCATCTAGCACACAATAATAAACAACATGATCTTATTCCATTTTCAAAACCTACATCCACATAATCTACTTTGGTACCAAACGACAACCTAAATATGGTGTGATTATAACACAGTAGGATGACACCACCATGTCTAAAAAATGACTAATAATAATTGTATACAATAGAGTGATAACCAAATGTAATAATTAATTAAAAAATTAATAAAATACAATAATAACCTGCATCATCATTAAGCCTAAATATCTTAGATAATGTATTACATCCATTCCATCTACAACAATAAAACCACGGTAAAATAACATACATCAATTCCGTGCTAGAATATCAGGGCACAAGTCTTATAGTCAGTCCAAACACTACCATACTACAATTGTATATTATCAAAAATCTGGGTCAAATCCCTATATGAATTACATCATTCATGTCAACTTCCAATTAGAATTTGAGCATGACCCAAGGTAGAGATAACTCTTTATAAACATTACAATATGTGACTAGGATAATCCCAATCAATATTAGCATTACGACATATCGGTGTGCATCTTCCATGGCTAAGCCTGATATATAATTATTTAAGCATGGAACACAAGTCCAATCATACATCATGGATATCACAATATCACCGCAAAAATATCAATGGTTAATTATGTGAATTACTATATATCATTCATATAACACATTTTTAAACCATAATTGTTCAAAAAACAAAACAATAAGAAATAATCCAAACCATAGGTATTTTATATCATGTAATCACATAAGGTATCATGTAATTATAAACACACTATATGCCATTATCCAATTCAATTATGTTCATGGTTTTCTCACCCAATGGGTATCCATAATCCATGTTAGAAGCCAATTAAAAAGGGCAGTAAGTAAGTATTTCGTTAATTTTTTTATCCATCTACAATGATGTTAGGATGGTGAAATCACAATAATGCATAAAATTTTCAGTTATCAAACCATGTGGTAATGAGTTAAACCATATAACTTTAACTGACAATCCAACATGGATTCCAATCACAAACACCCATGAGGAAGAAGGTGCCGGTGATTCCCATGAAAACCCAAGATCAAAACTGATCAATATTAAAAACAATAATGCCCATGATCAACATATTTCACCAAAATGGTTAGAAGAAAATGGTATAAAAGGAAAAAAACCAAACATAAATGACGTATCAGGGATTTGTCATCAAAATAGGTCATCATGAAGGAAGTGTGGAACTCTAAATTCCCTTGGAAGATTCTATAAGGTTGAGAGAAAAAGGATGCAGTCGATTATAATAAAATTCATCGACATTTAATACTATAAAACGATAGGTCAGGTAATTACATGGTGTGTACTATAGTTACACATTTTGAAAATATTTTTAATCGGATATTTCCAAAACCCCTTTGCATCAGAATTTTTTTTATTAAAACACCTAAATCATTACTGTGTGTGTAATACCTTTACATGATGTGAAAATGTTATACATATGGGGTTCCCCCCCATTTTCACTATAAAAAAACCCAAAACCTCTTTAATGCTTCTAAAAATACCAATATCTAATGAAATGCATAACCCACTTATAAACAAACTCAATTAATTCAAACAAGAATACATCCATAAATATTGAGCAATTTTCCCCATAAATGGCCCTATACATGGATCCTCTCTAGTTTTTTTCAACGTTTTGTTTAAAGGAAAGGAATTTCCTTCCCAAAAGAAATGTTAATTAAAAACATAGAGAGACGAATGCCTGAAAAAATATGGGATCTAACAACTTAGTTAAGGTTATGTATTGCCCCATTAACCTATGTTAATTTTCTCATGATAACTATTAACAAACTGAGAGGATAATTCATTTGGGGCCCCACCCTTAACATAATTGTTCGATAAATTCCATCAAATATCAAAATATAACATGTGTAAATATTTAATTTAAGAATAATAATGATACTTATTAGAATTTATAAATGAATCATAACATATTATATTTTCTCGTATAAAAGCATGAATTATACTGTATAAAATTATGTTCCACCTAATTTAATAAAAAATAACGACTTATGAATTTTAAAATGTAGGAATCCAAAATAAATGATATATAATTTATTTATAATGGTTTTTAAGTAGCATATAAATCATAAAAACATATCCCCTCAGAGTGTCAAACTAGATATGCAATAAGGCTCGTTGTCATGCAACATGTGACGACTGAGTCAAAGCCGAATGCATCTTTTTAAAAGGTTACTACCACTAGGAACTGTTTTATAGACACACACCCAGATTTAGTATGCATTCATGTATTTATTTTCTTGTAAAACCACAAATACCTTGAATCAAAAACAATTTCGTATAGATTTATGGTTACCGGATATATGAACAATTATAACGGGTTATAAAAAGTCTATAATGAGAGGTATTACATAATATATCAATTGAAATAATTTAAATGGATTTAATTAACATGGAATTAAAAATATTTATATATAAGAAATGAAATATTAAAATAAAATTTAAAAATGGAATTTAAATTGAAAATTAAATTGGATTATTTTGGAATCGTTTACCTCTCCTAAGCTTCTTAGTTCAGAGATGAACCTTCATACTGAAAAAAATATTCAATATTAAAGAGAGTTAAATGGAAGAGAATCGTTGGGAGGTATATGATGAGATACTTTCAAATTGAGTGTTGTACAATATGAATATTTGTGGGAATTTATACATTAGGAGGGGTGGTGTTAAGGATTAAAATATTGATTATTTTTCTATTAAGTCACGTGAATTTTTTGTTGCCTAAATTTACTTTTGTTTGTTGAAAATTATTCTTGTTAAGGATGGTAAATATAATTTTATACATAAATCAGCCATATAATTTTATGTTATCTCATAAATACATTTTGATAATAAATAATGACTAATAAATTTGATAATTTCCAAGGAATTTTAGTTTTTCAAATTCAATTTTACATTTCTATTTTGTTTTTGTAAATTTATAATACATATATATTTTATTATTTATGTATATTTTACAATAATATATCTTTATTTTAATTTAGATAATGAATTTTGTATACATTTTTGAGTGGTGATAAATAACTATCAATTCAATGCCGATGTGGATCTAACTGGATGAGTCCCACCATAGTAATTTGGTCATATCATATTTTTCATTCATCAATTTGATTTATATTTTGACAGATGTTATAAGAATTTATTTTTATCATTTAATCCAGATGGAGAAAAATATTATTCGAAATTTATCATTATAAAAAGAGCATGTGAAGTCAATGCATCCAAATTCTATGAATCATTCAATATTGAAATATTTTAATTAATGATTCAACCATTTATCCTATGACAGATAATATAAGAGGTTATATTTTAAATGTGTACTAGAATGATATTGGTGATCATGTCAAAAAATACCCCATATAAAAGGTCAACCATTAATGTTTCAAAAACCCATTGACATTTATTATATTTAATGTGGAATACCTGTCTATATTGAATTATTTTCTATAATGATATGGCCATACATTCTTTAATACACCTCCATATATCTTTATATAAGAATACTATATATCAAAATGGAAAAATTTAGTTGTCTAAAAATATATAAATATTTGGAGGAGAAAATTGATGAAAATGTAACATCAATGGCTAATAATTAGTTTCATTAATTTAATACTCATATTTTTATAATAAATTACTCAGTATCTCATAAAATTATTACAAAATAAAATATAAAATTTTCATACAAATAATATAGTTTTGTGTGTAAAATATATATTAATTCAAGAATGAAAAACCATTAATATGTATTTTAAAAACTAGGGGTGTAACATTTTCAAGGGAATTATATTAATGTATTTATTTATTCCTAATATTTGATGATGATAATAATAATTATCATTATTTCATAATGTGGATGTTTTCTTCTATATCCATATCTATTATTTCTCTATAATATTCTAATTTTAAATTTTAAAATTCAAATATGTTTTTTATCTGGCAACCTTCCAATTTAACTATGTCTCATTTGAATGAAATATGTATCACTCTCTTTACATTGTGCATTTAAATAGAGTTATTTTTAAAAATATTGAATTTTTTTTCCCTTTTCCGAATGTATATTTTTTCTTATGAAAGTCTCCATTATTGGATATTTCATTAAAAATTAAATGATGAAAAAAAATCACATAACATCATAAATTACATTTGAATGTGACATATAACATCTTTTATTAATCTATAGTGAAACAAAATTTAAAATTCCATTATAATTTCCGTTATTGTTGTGAAAATTATTCTTAATAATATTTCCCTTCCATATTGTACTTTTATTATCAAAATAGTTTAATTGGTAAAGATTTAAAAAGGAATGTAAATTTTTTTATATTTTAATGCTGTAAATTATTTATTTTAAAAATTAATTCCTGATATGAAGATATATTTTATTGGAATTTGTTTTTGAGAAAAAAAATTCACTATATTTTATGTATTATCAAATAATATTGTTTGAAATTATATTTCCATTATAAATTGTTTTCTTTTATAAACCTTTTTGGATTTTAAGGGTAAATTTTTATAAATATTACCAGGAAAAAAAATTCATTTTAATGGAAATATTTATATGAGGTTTTTAGGAATATAAAAATGGGATATTAATACTTATTATTTAAAGTGATTTATCCAATAATTTTAATAGGTTGTATTACATTTATTTCAAAATCCTATAACGGTACTTATGTTACACTCAGGATATGTTATTATGATACAATTCAACCTTTTCTATAGATTGATTATGAAATGTTCTATGAATTTCTTAACAATAATCGCTTCTTTTTTTATCGGATAATTATGTGTTGTTTGGAAAATAGATTATTTATTTAAAGTGACACACATATGTATGGATGATTGGAGTGTGGGGTCTTATATATCCATAAAATGAAATTTTTATGTTATTATATATCATGAGATAAAAAAGATTTGTGTATACCTTATTGTGTTAGGAATTATTCACTTGATTGTGCATGGACATGATCCCATATAGCTTTCTTTAATAAATACTGAGTAGATAATATTGAAAATAGATTTGTTCACTTGATGGTGTATTGACATGATCTCATTTATATCTATTGGTATTAATTTTTATATACATGATTAAATTTTAATTAATTCATACTATAATTCATGAAAATGATTTCATTCAACATTTTTCACAATATTATGATTCTTTATTCCTATTATTTTGCTATATTTTTATATCACATGCATATAATTATGCTCTATTGGTCATGTTTTTTTATCTCACAATCGTTGTCCATGGGAAATGATTGTACATTTGAGATTACTGAATGCTCGTAGGGAGTCATTAAATATCGTTGGTGCTATAAAAATTTAAAAAACTATAAGACTTAAAAAATATAACTAAAAGGGTAATAGTTATTAATCACATGTTCTAAACACAGAAGGATGATTAATTTAACATAAATTTAATAATGAATTTAAATTTTAAATTGTATAATTCTATAGAAGGTTAGTGTTTACGATTGTCAAAGTATAAGATAACTATAATAGAACGAGAATTGTATATGAATAATGAATCTAACATAAAACCAGAACCTCGATTGTTGTAGTGATAAGAAACATAAATCATTTGATGATGAAATTATTTGAATTGGATTAAGAGGTTTTTTTGTAAAAACCGAGTAACTAATCAAGCATACAGATAGTCTAATAAAATAGATATTAGAAAATATTAGTAAAAACAAAATTTTAGGTATAAATTCAAACATGAATAACAACTTGATAAAATAAGTAAAATGAAGTATTATAATAAATTAAGAATTAATTTAAAAAAAATTATGAAATATTTTATACTCATCGACCTTATGTGTTAATAAAGTCATAAATTATAACATGGGATATCAATAGTTTTCAACAAAATCATAATGTATGTATTCCCTCCCTTGGAAATCCATCGATTTCAAAATCATCAGAATGACTATCTCCCAATACCCTGGAATCCCTTAACACAAATATCTATATGATCTCTATCATTTAATACCCTAAAATCTCTTTGATTATCCTGATTAGTATCAGTAGTCTTACTATCCTGATCAATCCATTGGAATTACAAATTACTAAATAAAATATGTTTCTAATTAATTTACATTAATTACAATAGAATTTTTAGAACAACAAGAATATATAAAATATTGAAAATAATAATAATGAGATGCTTAGGTAGAGAAATATTCACATGTGTTGACATGAAAATTCATTATTTACCTTCTCTCCAATTAAACTTCTATTTGAAGGCATCCAACCAAAAGTCATATTTTCTATGTGTAATAGATTTGTTTGAAATGGTCTAGGATAATATTCACTTGAATTCTCAAAAAATATGAATCCATCTATTTTTTTTATAGACCAATTAAAATTTTGTTACAATGTATTTCTATAAGTAGTTTTACTTAGAACTCTGATTGCAAACATCTTATTATGATGTCGTAATAAATTATCTTGACGGACTTAACCTGAAATATTGATATACTATAAATTTTCCGACCAATAGACTAGAGTTTTTTAACATCATGAACCAAAATTATATCATTCTATTTGATCAGACTAGTATTGAATGATCATATTTTTTTAGTTAAGAATTACTCCTTCATTTTGTAGAATAATTTTTTTTAAAATAATATTGTAAAAAACATTAATTTTCCATAGTTAGTGATACAAATTTTTTATAATTTATTTTTGATTAAAAAACAAGGATATAAAGGGTAGAAGTTAACATTCTACTCAACAATCCCCTAATTTTTTAAAAGAAAAATAGATAACCCCTAAAAGAAGGAAAAGTAAATATAGAATATTGTATTTGTTTTATTCATTTAGAAAAATAAATATATTAGAATTTCTTATCTCTCTCATTCTTTGTGACTAAATTATAGTTGAAAAATTATATTTTCAATATATAGGTAAGAGATCACATTTTATAAAAATCCCCCTGTATAAAATGTTCTCTTAGAAAAAATTATTTAAAGTTTCCTCCCTATTACACTTTCTTAAACACTTCTCCCCCAATTAAATATATTTAAAATTCTCCCACATTGTGATTTTCTAAAAACAATTATGGAGGTATATAGTACTTGTAATGTCAATACTAAAGACTCTATGATAAATTTTATGAAAGATAAATAGTCACCCAAAAGTTAATATAGAAATAAAAATCATCTATGTATTGTTTGAATACATTAAATAAAATATAATAATGGAAGAACATTTTAAATTTCCATGATTTCAAAAAAATGACTATTAAAACAATATTCAGGTTTTCAAAAATAAATAATTTTTTATTAAAGGGTTTTCTCATAAAAGAATTCATTTTATTTTTATCCTCTATATTCTTCTTTGGTTCTTGATCCTTTTAATCAAATTTTACAAAATATTTTTTGGTAAATTAATCTTTTTGGACTCTTTAATTTATCTTATCATCTTATTCATTTAAATACTTGTTATTAGAATACTCAACATTAATTTCATTAAATTATTTTTTAGGAATAAAATTCTTGTGCTTCAAATCCAATGTGTAGTATTGTTGAGACTTTGATAAAGACTTGATGTTTAAAATATCATCCAACTTGATGCTTTCACCAAAATAAAAATATATCTTTTGAAATTGATTTCTGAATTCCAATGTAAAATTCTATATCATATCAATTAATTCATCATGAACAACCATAGCTCCTTATGTATCTGTTTTCCCTATGAAAATTTGTTTGAATGATATTATTTTATATTTTTAATCTATTTTGAAGGATTTAAATTATACTTAATACTATAAAACAATATCGTCAATCTAATTTAATAATTCCAATTTCTCAATGACATGTAAACACTTCATAATATTTTTGAAATGGGAATAAATATGTTGAAATAATGGA
Organism: Viscum album; assembly: GCA_963277665.1. Lineage (NCBI taxonomy): Eukaryota > Viridiplantae > Streptophyta > Magnoliopsida > Santalales > Viscaceae > Viscum > Viscum album. The sequence continues at coordinate 901,203,907 of OY728165.1, read as the reverse complement.
AGAGAATCCATGAAACTCAATAAATACTCACTAGAATAAAAAAATTATTCCATATGATTATCTAAAAAAGATCCCTTATAATCTATTATCTCCAATAATACATCAATAACACGTCTTCTTTGAAGACTAGTACAAACTGTGTCCATCACATTTTCTTTTTCATTGAAATTTTCTCTTTCTGAAACATCAATCACATCTACGTTTTTATTAGACAATTATCTGTCTGATACACATGTTTAATAATTCTAATTTTCATCCTATTTTCATAATTCTAATGATTACTTGAATCAATTAAATCCACTTCAATATAAAACTATGTTGTGTAGGATGATGTCTCTTTAAAACCATTTTCCCTAATTTCTTCTCCCACATATCACTATTCTGAAGTTATTTAACTTAAACTATTTTATTCATTTTGTCTTCTAAATATATTAACAATGTATCTTTACATCTTAAATCATATTTCCTACCCTTATTTTCATATTTATGAATAGTAATAACATTTTTTGAAACTACTCTTTCAACATTAACTACATAGTATATTTATTTTTCATAAAAAAATAGTACTCGAGACGTTCCATCAAGTTCATATACCAATACAAACAGAAGAATTACATTCAGAATTGATTGAGTGATCATTCTAAGAACTAATAAAATAGAAATGAATAAATCTCTAGAAAGTTCCTCTATAGTAGTTATATGGAAATCACCACATTAAATCCTGACACCTTTCAACCGACGTTCAACGACTCTAGCTTCTTGGAAAAAAAAATCCTGTTTTTTTCATATAAATTGAACTATTCTTCAATTCTATTATTTAGAGATAATTCCTCATCCTTAAATAAACCAAATTTAGGATCTCATTTTTTCTTTTCATTTTTCCTCAACATCAATTGAATTTTTCCATCACCAGTAATGGTTTTAACTATCTTCTATGGCCTTATATGGGATAATATTATATTAATTTTATATTAATATCATTATTTCAATTGTTGAATATTACCATTAGATGCACCTCTATATGATGTTTGCACAAAATTCATGTGTTTTGTAGAAAAAAATCATCTTTCATCCAAGAAATATTTTCCCCACTAAACAAAGATATATTTTCCCTCATAATTATTTCTTGACTTCTATTCTACATAACTTCAATTATATTTATTAACATCTCACTTATGAAATAATTAAATAGAATAATTATTTATATCATATGGATCTTCATTTTTTGATCATATAAAATAAAAGAATATTTATCCAATGTTGTCTTCCTCATATTTATAATGAAATCTAACACAAATATTTCAAGAACAATCTAGTTATCTTGATCACCCTTCCTTTGTATTAAATATACTTACATCCAAAATGAATCTACGCATGCACCCATTTTCAAATTAAATACATTCAGAAAATTATTAAAATATGGGAACAAATAATATTCAGACGTTAATTAGTCATATCATCCAAACTTCTATCATAGCATTGGTCTAAGATATGCTTTACAATACAAATGGACTATAACAAGGTATGATACTTGTTTAATACTCAATTTACGCTTCTCACCAAATATATTAAAGACAATTTAATTAAAATTGTCATCTTTATCAATTTTATGGGAATAATAAAATTCATTAATAATAGTTTTGTAGTGAAGATCATAATTTTCAAGTTTAAGACATAGCGTTACCTAAGACTAAAAATGAATTATCTATTTAATTAAATAATTTGTCTTCTTATACCATATATTTTTTATTAATATTTATTTCACTACATCTACATAATCAATTTCATCATGAATCGACATCTTTTAAACTATACTAACTCAAGAATCCCAATCAAACGTTGTAATATGTGATCAGATAAATTCAAAATAACCAGAAAGGGAAAGAAGACGAGGACCGAGAGTCCTCATTTGTTATGAAAAATGATGTGGGATTATTGACCCACTCTTATATTTATTGGCATTAGGTGATGTTTCGAATTCCACATATATTAAGTCATGGTTTTAATTAAAAAAATATAATTTTATGGATGAGAATTTACCAATAAATAACTAAAAAGATATTTTGAACTATAATTTTCTTAAAAAAATACTAGTAGACAATGAAAATTTCTGAATGTTTAATCAATAATATTTTGAAAAAAACATATAATGTTTATAAAAATTAAACAAATGAATCAATGTAAAAAAATAGTTATATGAAACTGTGTCCATTACCTTTGTATGGTGAAACTATCATCCAACATGTTGTTTTCATCAACATATAAATATATCATTTGAAATTAATTTCTGAATTATAATGTAAACATCTTTATCAAATCAATTAATTCATCATGACTAACCATATCTCCTTGGGTATCTGTCTTCCAAATAAAAATTTGTTTGAATGTTATTATTATATATTTTTAATCTATTTTGAATGATTTAAATTATACTTAATTATCTAAAACATTATCTTCGATCTTATTTAATAATTCTAATTTCTCAATGACATGTAAGCACTTATTAATATTTTTTGCAATGGGAATAAATATTTTGAAATAATAGAAGAGAATCCATGAAACTCCTTAAATACTCAATATATTATAAAAAATTCCATTTGTTGATCAAAAAAATATCCCTAATAATATATTATGTCCAATGAGACATCAAGAACATGTCTTATTGGAAGACAAGTAGAAACTATGTCCATAACATTTACTTTTTCATTTAATTTTTCAACTTCTAAAACATCAATCACATCTATATTTTTATTGGACACTTATTGGCCGGATACACATGTTTAATAATTCTAATTTTCCTCCTATTTTCATAATTCTAATGTTTCATGGTAACAATTGAATCAACATCAACCTACAACTATGTTATGTAGGAAAATGTATCTTTAGAACCCTTTTCCATTTTTCCTTCTTCCACATATCACACTTCTGAAGTTATTTAACATAAACTATTTTCTTTCATTTCCCCTTATAAATATATTATCAATGTATCTTTACAACATAAAAAACATTTCTACCCTTATTTTCATATTTCTGAATCTTAATAACTTTTTTGAAACTAATCTTTCCACATTAACTACTTAGTATTTTCATTTTTCACAAAACAAAATGGTACTTGAGAAGTTCCAACAAGTTCTTATAATAATATAGACAGAAGAATTATAGTCTTAATTGATTGATTAATCATTCTAAGAACTAATAAAATAGAAATGGAAAAACCTCTAGAATGTTCCTCTGTAGTTTTTTTATGGAAATAACCATATTCAATCTTGACACCTTTCAACAGACATTCAACTACTCTAGCTTCTTGGAATATTTTATTTTTTTCTATAATATTCATATACATTGAATTATTCTTGAATTCTATAATTTATAGATAATTCCTCAACTTTAAAAATACCAAATTCAGGATCTCATTGTTAATTTTCATCTTTCCTCAACATCAATTCATTATATCCGCCACCAATAATTGTTTTATCCTTCTTTTATGGATTTAGAGGGGATAAAATTAAATTCATTTTCTATTAATATCATTATTATAGTTATTTAATATTAGCATTAGATGCACCTCTATACGATGATTCCACAAAATTCATGAGTTTTGGAGAGAAAAATAATCTTTTAGCCAAGAAATCTTTTCCTCACTAAACAAAGAGATATTTTCCCTCATAATTATATCATGATTTTTATTCTACATAACTTCAATGATTTTTACCAACATCTCACTTATGAAAGATTAAAATGGAATAATTATTTACATCATATGGATCTTCATTATTTGATCATCTAAAAGAAAATAATATTTAATGAATGTTATCTTCCTCGTATTTATAATGAAATCCAACACAAATATTTCAAGAAAAATAAAGTTATCTTGATCACCCATCCATAGTATTAAATATCCTTAAATCCATAATGAATATTCCCATGTATTCATTATCAAATTAAATACATTCGAAAATTATAACAATATTGGAACAAATAATATTTAGATGTTAATTAGTCAAATCATCCAAACTTATATCGTAGCTTAGGTCTAGGATATACTTCACAATAAAAATGGACTATAACCAAGTATGATACTTGGTGAATATTCAATTTAGGGTTCTCACCAAATATATTAAAGATAATTCAATTCAAATTATCATCCTTAACAATTTTAAGGGAAGAAAAAAATTCATTAATAATATTTTTGTAGTGAAGATCATAGTTTTCCAGTTCAAGACATACAGTTTCATAAGACCAAAAATGGATTATCTATTTCATTAAATAATTTTTCTTCTCATACCATTTTTTTTTTCATTAATATTTATTTCACTACATCTATTTATTCAATATCATCAAGAATAAACATATTTTAAACTATAATAACTCATGAATCCCAATCAGACGAAGTAATATGGGATCAAATAAATTCAAAATAACCGGAATGGGAAAGAACACAAGGACCGAGAGTCCTAATATGTTATGAAAACTGATGTGGGATTATTGACCCACACATATATTTATTGGAATTAGGTGATGTTTGGAATTCCTCATATATATAGTCTTAGTATTAATAGAAAAAATAATTTTATAGATGATAATTTACCAATTAATAATTAAAAAATAATTTTGAACCATAATGTTTTTAAAAAATACTAGTAGACAATGAAATTTCTTGAATGTTAAATCAATAATATTTGAAAAAAACATAGAATGTTTATAAAAAATAAACAAATGAATCAACATAAACAAAAAAACTAGTTATATGAAAAATAATATATATGGATGATTAGATAGTACATTTCATTGTAAATATCTGATTTTATATAAGAAAAACATTATGGTAAATTGTTTTTCCTAGTTTTTATAAAAACAAATGTTTTCAGAGAAAAGATATTTGTTTGTAGAAAATAATGTTTTAATGAATGAAAAAATATTAATATTTTGCATAAAAATTTTTAAAAACTAAATTTTTTGTTAATCGATAAATTTATAAAAACTAAAGAGGTTTTCATAGAACTAATGTTTTTATTAAACCCAAAAATATTTACTCCCTCTATGAAAATGATTACATTAATGCAAGGATATTGGTAAAAATTTGTAGATAGGGTTTATAATTTTATATTGACTATTCCTATATTCTTTTTTATTTATTCAATTCTATCATAACTATAGGGTTTGTTTAAATATATTACAAATATGATATTGTGCTATAATGAATTATAAAATAATATCTCATTTCTAGGTGGGATCCCAAATGAAAATGGTATCTTATAAATATATATCGTTATATAATGATTTATGTGTTTTTTATTTATATAATGGAATTAAACATTTATTATCACCAAATATTTGTGTTTTATTAAAACTAAAACCGTTATTTTTGAGTGTTTGTTGCATCCAAAACACTTGACCCCAAAATCATCATGCTACCACATACTGATATTTAGTAGTGCAAAGTTCTATTCAGTGTATTTTATTTAAAGAACAAATCACTAAATCATTTTCTATAAAATTACGAGTTCTAGAAGTACACTTCCTATCAATTGTATAACCACAAAATTCAGCATCTAGAAAACTATTTAATTCAAAATCATTTCCAAAAGAGTAAAAAATAAAAAATCCATAGTTCCTTTAAGATAATGGAAAAAATGTTTTATAGGTTTAATATTGGTTTTTATTGGATTTAAATGATATAATAGACATAATTATATAGAATACATCAAATATGGATGACTAACTGTTATGTATATTAAGCATCCAATAATTCAAATAATGATATTTTAATCAACTAGTTTTCTAGACTCATAAATATCTAATGTATTTGATGTTCCTATATGAGGTCTAATAATTTTACTATTTTCATATCCAAATTGATTAAATAAGATATTTTATATACATGTATTGAGATATAAATGGTCACTTTTTATTGATAATGATTAAATCATAGAAAATAAGTAGGTTATCACATTATTCTCTATTCAAAAAAGACTTCATAAAATTGATAATGGAATTTGATAAATATTTTTTAGATGAAAAAATATAATTTCATTGTTACAAATTTGATTCATGATGATATTTTTAGAAACATATTTTATAAAAATATTTGGATCTAACTATCGCATAAAAAGTTATTTTGTTTCAAAAATCATGTTAAAATATTATATTTGTCTCTACGGCCTTGTTTGTATATTTAATGTTCCTTGGAACGTTTAAAATCAGTTTTGGATATTTTTTAATTCTAAAAACTTGTGGTTCTTCTAAATAAACTTCCACATGAACATATCATTTAATGAATGTACACTTCACATCCATTTGAAATAGTTTGAAATTTTAAAATGTAGAATAATGTAGAAGAATTAAAATAGATTCATGTATTGAAATCTGAGCATAATATTCATCATAATTTCTTCCCTCTTAATGATTATAAACATCAAAAAAATTATATTTTAATTTATATCTAAAATAAAATTTTCATAACATTTATTTTGGAAATAACTTTTTACAGTAATTACATATGATTTATATGTTGTTAAACCAAATCCAAACATGATTCCCTATGAATTAATTAAAATCATCTTGCGTTGAATTTATTAAGTTGTCCTCACCTAAATCCTCATAAGGAGTCGAAGGTTTGAATTGGGATAATATTGAAACATTTTCAATTTGTTTTTTTATTGTACATTTATTTCTAACTAGTTGATCTATATCACCAATAACTTTATCTCTATGATGATTCCTAAAGTTCAACTAATTTAATTGATTTAAAAAACAATGTTCTTCATAAAATTGTTTAAATTATTCCTATGGAATAATGTCAAAAATAATTTATTCAGTTGTTTTCTCATGAGAAAAATGTTCCAACATTAGTTGAAATTCTGTTTGTTAAATAGCATCCAATGATATATTATGGGGTTTATTGAAAACAAAAGGACTAGTTTCAAAAAATTTAATATGTATTATTTCCTAAAAAGTAAATGTATTTTTATGAAAAAACTATATATGACTTACTAGTTGTGGAATAACCGAATAATATTCCTACATTAGATTTTGGATGAAACTTATTTAAGATACCTCAAATTTTAATAATGAATATTATAAATCCAAAAACATTGAAGTTATAATGTTTTGGATTTTTTCATGGCCCCAAATGATAATTTTTTTTATTAATAAATGGTTTTATTAAGACATTAATTATAGTAAAATATGAAGTACTCAATGATTCATTCCAAACAAATTTAGAAACTAAGTATTCATCCGACATGGATCTAATAATCACTTAAATAATTCAATTTGTAATTTTAACTACACAATTTTTTCATAGTTTTCGAGGCACTGAAAAACTATATATGATATCTCTTTATGTACAAAATGTTTCAAATTTTTTTTTTCAAATTCTCCACCATAATCACTAGGAATATTTTTCACATAGTGTTTTTTTCTCATTTTTAACTAGAGGTAAAAAAAATTTAAACAATGAAAGTATTCATACTTCTTTGATAGAAATATTTTCCATTTATATATAGTGTAATCATGAACTATAACATGTATATATATTTTTCTGCCAAGACATCCATTTTGTGTAGGAGAAAAAGCATCCATGTTGGCTAACTATAAATAATCATAAGTTGATACTTCAATAAAATATTTATAACCTAAAGTAGGATTTAATCAAAATTAATAAGGATCTTATCATTTTAATGTATCAAATTTATGTTTTGGTGGATCCTTAACTAGTCCATACTTAGACAACGTTGCTATAGTTCTAATATTTGAGTGACTTGATATTATATGAAATCACAACGATTTATCTTCTATTAAAGATAATCATTGTATGTCGTTTCACCTAATTTTTTATATTTTTATTATGTGAACATTCTAATAATGATTAGAAGAAATAATATATTCATCTTTAGAAAAATGTTGAATACATTTTCGATTCTAGTATTTCAGAAGATACCCCCCGTCACATTATTGAATTATGATAATAAGGGTCGTATTAAAACTAAAAACAAATAAACCATTGGAAATTAAGGAATTTCCAGGATTAAAAATGTTACATATTATGTAGATTAAATCTTGATAATTGTCACCAATGGTTACTTTTCCACCTTTCATTTTTATAATCATTTTTAATAAATCCTTTTTCCCAGTCATGGATCTAGTTAAATCATTATCCATGTACTATATGTCATTGTTTTTTGTATCTTATTGTCATCATAAAAACAATCTATTATAATTTTCAAACCCAAACCCTTCTGGGTCTAGTATTGTTGGGAAGTAATATTTCAAGAATTAGAATTTTCCAATTTTTCTATATTTAGAAAATGTTAATTAATTTTTTAAAAACCCCCTATTAATTCATATGGATTGAAATTTATTTAAATAACATGTATTCTTCCATTTCTCCCCACATTTATAGTTACTTAAAATTGGATAACTTTTTGGAACAATGTAATTAATTATAAAGATAATATTTCTGTTAAAAATCTCATTCTAGACACTTCCCTATGGGCAATAATTTTATTATGAATCTTATAAAAAATTTATTTACTAGTGGTAATGATTGAAGACATATTTTTAAAACTAGATATCTATATGTTCAATTTCAGCACTATATTCTTATCCTTAGTAGAAATTATATTCAATCTCCTCTTTTCTAATTATTTTATAAAATAGTTTTATTATAATTAGATTTATCTCATTCTTTAGAATGATCATATTTTGAATAATTAATTTTTTCAAACACATTAAAAAATATATGATATTTCAATTGTATCGGTAAATTTTATTTTATTTTCATTGAAAATTCATTCTTGGGGAATATCAATTTCTTTATAAACATTATCCCTTTCTGTTTATAATAATTTATAAAAATATAAAAACCTATTAAAAATTATGTAAATAAATATTTTCGTCAGATGATGAATATTATTCATCAGATGATATAGAATAATCATTTTAAACATCACTATTAGGATAGTTATCATTTAAAGTGATAGTTTTAGAGATTCATCTGTTAATGTTTCCATTAATTTTTAAGACATCCAACTTTCTCAATTGATTGAACGTTATTATAAACATTATATTTTTTTAATATAACTCCTCTATTATATTTTATCATTTTTTCCAAATAACTTTTACATATTCCATTATATTTCGTAATATCGACAATAACATCATCTAATGTTTAATGTGTAATCCATATAGTTTTACCCAAAAGAGTCCTTTTAGATTCACATTCTATTGGAATTATCTCAATAATATTTTTCACTGATATTTTATCTATAAAATATTTCTCACCATGATATGGTTAATGATTATATTCTTCAGGAATAATTGAATAATCTTTGAAAACGAATATCTGATTATGAGATCATGTTTTTTATAATAAAAATGAAGCATAGTTCATCTAGTCTCATTAAATTTGGATGTTCCAAAATGTGTATCTTATAATTTCAACCAAATGTTATTGATAGCTTCAAAAGATGATATATTACTATAAATTTTTTCATTCATATGACATATTAATTTATTTATAACTCTACAATTTAACTAATACTCTAATATATCAAGATTTGTATACGAAAAAAATCATTATAATGAATCTTATAGTTTTTATTAAGTATAAAAAATTATCATGACTAGTATTTTAATAAACATATTCATTTTTACTCTCTATTACTCATAATCATTACTTTGTAAAATTGGTGGTCTTCTAGTAATTATATTTTCAATACTACCATTTTTTAAAGCTTCCATTTTAGAAAAATATAAATTTTTTATACAAATTACTTCTTAGTTTATTAACAGTTTAGAATAAAATGGTTAATAAACAAATTAGATAATTATAAAAAAAACAATAGTAATAATAGTAAAAAAAGAAATTATAGTAGTTGAACATTATCTGATAACAATTTTTTGATCATAATACTATAATTTTTCTACAAGAGGGGGTAATTTGTTGATTAATAATTATAAGTAACATAGAACTGAAACTTTTTTTATATTTATCAGACTGTGAAATAATCCTAGGATCAATGATTTTGAATCAAACTAATAATGTTTTTCGATAAATTAGAGTAACTAATATGGCATATAGACAGTCTAATAAAATATATATTATAAATGTTTAGTGAAAACAAATATTCAAATATTAGTACCTAATGGAATACATATTTGATAAAATATGTAAAATAATAACCTTTAATATACAATGAATTAATTTAAAAAGTATTTATAAAATATTTTTACTATTTGAAATTAAGTGTATATGAATCCAGAAATCCCAATATAGGATATACATGGTTTTCAACCTAATTATATGGTATTTCATTAATCACAAGGAAATCCCACGATTCGAATATCGATATATGATATGTTTCCTTGTACCCTAGAATCCCTCTATTCAAAGATCATTATAAACTCAAACGTCCAATATCATGAAAGCCCTTAATCAACATAATTAGTAATAGAATTTTTTTCATTGGAATACATAGATTTTAATAGGTTATTATAAAATAAAAATGCAATAAAGAATTTATAATACTTACAATGAATTCCTTAAAAAAATAAAACTCTAAAGGACTACGAGGTGTAAGAATTAAATGTTTAAGATGATAAATCATTAGATGTTTTTTGAGTTGAAAATTTACTATCTCCCAACTCCTTGAATTCATAATTATTTATAAGAATCCCTCCAACTTTAATATTTAAATTGAATATCAGAGTTGGTTTCAATGACCTTTGATGATATTCATTTCAATTCTAGGAAAATATGACACCACACAATGTCGTTTTTAGAGAAAAATTATTTTTTTATATTTTATTCAAAAAAGTAGTATTACATATAACTATAATTATAAACTTATTTTTTTATGGAATACTAAATCAATATGACGGACTAAAAATATCATAATTTTTTACTATAAATAGTCACATTTATAGACTAAATATAATCATACTGATAGACTTGGTTTTTGTTAACATGAAGAATCATACATCAATTAGTTATTTGTACAAGAAATCTATAAGACCGATGGATTAGAATAGTATATAAATTTTATATTTGTTTAGTCAATAATTACTTTTTTGGTTGTATAATAATATGTTCTCTACAAACAAATTATGAAAACATAGATTTTAAAAAGTTAATGAATTATATTTTGATGAATTTGTAGTGATTTTAAAAACCATGTATAGAATGAGTAGAATGTAAACATTCAACCCAATAGGGGAATAGTGTAGTAACGAAAAAGATTGAAATCAATAGATGATGCATTCTGGTTCTACTTGTTTTTTTTGTTCTAGGGATTAACTATATTTGGTTTCTCTCATGTTTATTTTTTGAATTAGGTATTTAGCATTCCTTTTTTCAGGAACCTAACACTACTCTGTTAATCCTACCATAGAATGGTTATCTATGAGGGTCAACCACAAAACTAGGTGACCTACTATATTGTTTAAAAATATATCCCTTTATTTCATAATGTTAATGTGAATCTATATGGACTCGGCCTTAAATATTTTATAATCTTGAATAATGTCAAGAATTATCATTGATTATCTCATTTAGTTTTAGTGTATTAAGGATTTAGTACATAACTATTACATAATAAATCAAATTTTACAATGTATACACTTATACTCACTATCCATTTTTCACATAAATAAAGTCATTAATATAAAATATGTTTTTTTTGATGAAAATCATCTTATCATTCATATTGACATCCACCTTTCTATTACCCATCCTTACACCCTATAAAAATATTTTAAAAACATTAGATGATCACAAATATCTCAGAAAAGGAAATAATATCAGGATATAAATGGTAATTCCATTAATACATATAATCCCATGAAGTCATACCTTTCACCCATAACCCATAAACTTTTTAACATACCTCATTAAGTGATAAGATTCACGAAAAACATATTAGAAATTTTAAATCATAAAGGTAAATTTTGGTATCCATATCATACATACATTGTAACATTCAAAACTATAGAGGGAGTTACCTTCATGGTTATGTTTGGAATACCCAACATAGTATATTCTCTAAATCACTTAATAGAAACCCAACTGGTTAACTCAATCTCATTACTTAATTCATTTGAGAGATATCACAAGATCACCAGCCCAAAGTTTTCCATAGATCCCCCAATATACATAATCAATTACCATTAACCGTAACATAATAATAACCATAAAAAAGCATAAAAAATAACATTTCAACTTTGGAATCACATTTCATTTTTACAATTATCACACTCATAAATAAAAATATGTTGTTTTAAAATAAAAGTATAAATTTTTAAATTAAACATAAATCTATAATTGTATCCTGAAAATGATAAATTCCATTCATGGATTTTATTTAAAAAAAATTCCATATTATCGAAATAATCCATCCTTTTTAAAAACAAAAAAAATTTATAATACATTTTTTTTAAAAAAGTGCCCCATTATACATTTAAAAATTGAATGAAATTAACATTTCAGAACATTCATGACAATATAAAATAATCCTTAAAACTATTTTGAAACCATGAAAATTAATCATAAATTTTTAAAAAACTATATCTTTAAAACATTTACAATGATATTTAAGTTAAAGAATCACCTACCACTTGAGAAAAAATTGAATAAAAATCATTGAATAATAATCCTAAAAACATTTAAATCATGAGAATATATTAATACATGATATAACATGTCAAACAGTTCATATATAATCGTTAATGGATAATAATATTGCACTATATCAATATATTCCACAATGAAAGGATATTGATACAATGTCCCATACCTTGACTCCGACTCATTAGGTTCAATCATTATATAATAGAATAAAAAAATTAGGTTAATTTATACATTATTGAGAACCATTTTAATCTTTATTATTCCATTTATATCCCTTATTACCATGTTAAATAAATTAAACATTTATATAAGTTTATATCCGATGTTTTTTCAATATTCAACACTTGAGTTGAAAATAGACATGGTATGATGTCAATAGTCCATGTGGACATAATTACATAATATCCTTAATAATATTCATGAAATAATAGTCACATTTATATATCAATTATAATTTTAAATCAGTTAATGAAATTTGTATATGAAAAATGAGAAAAATAACAATCATGGACACGGTAAGTCGTATGTACGCTTGGGTAACATTTCTATTTTAAATTTATCATAATGGAAATAATGTAATTATTATTTTAACATTCAAAATGATCATAATATTATTAAAATAATAATAATAATTTAAATATAGTTATATTTATCATCCAAGTTATGTGGTGAATAAAAATGATTCACATAGCTTTGTGGAGGTGATAGTGCATACATACACATGAATGTCATTATCATTTTTATGTTCATGGAAAGTAAGAACATAATTGAAATATTACTCATTTAAAATGATAAATATTTCAATAATATAATATATGGACATTTAGTCGTTCATTATAAAATGACATGATAGACCACAATGAAAAATGAACTAGATTACTTTCTGGAGGTGATAGTTCAGACCTACGAACAAATGACTAATTCAATTTCCATTGGATGTGTGTGGTGATAGATTTAGGTTATGGTATAAAAAAATCTAAGTATATTGAGGATACAGGAGTTATTTGATCATCTTTTTTTGGATGAGATTTTATGGATTTGTAATATGAAATATTATCTAAATACTTAAAGAAAATTGATTCCACTTATTCGGTTAATCGCTATTGAAAAACAGCTTAACATCTCTAAAAAGGGTGTTCTACCTAATGTAAGACCTCAAGAATGTGGGGTGGGATTAAATGAAGTTTTTTTAAATGATATTTTCCAATATAAAATGCATTATAAGTGTGGGTAATAGAGAATAGGGGATACCTTTTATAGTGGAGGGGTGGGGAACCCTTACAAACACTTAAAATACTAAATTAATATAAATTTAATTTTGGTTCAAAATGGTTCCCTAATAATTTATTTTTAAGATAAGATTATTTTGGGTTGAATATCCACAATATAAAAATTATAATTGTTTTAATATTTTTAAATCCTTCAATTTGACATTTATTCCTTATTTTACAGTTTTTAATCTGATAGTGATATTAATTTATTTACACATTGGGGGTTAATGTAATTATTATAACATGTCAAATGAACCCGTAAATATTTGGATGAATCTTATATTTTCATATGTTTTATTACATTTAATGAAATATTTAACATTTTCAGTTATGAATTATGTCCATTTTGACAATATTTATAGATGATTTTTTTTAAAATGATTATAACTTGATTCATTAGAAAAAAATAAAACAACTCAATAATAATATGTCATAGTAATCCAAAAAATTCTTTCATTGCATCAATTTTGATGTAATATTTATTTTAATATTTATAAAAACTTTTATTTAATTCTTTCAATAATAAAGAAATCACTACGTAATCATTGGGTCATAACTAAAATGAAAATTTTAATATGAAAAATTTATAAATAATATATGATGATATGGGTAATATTATTAGAATTTAAATTTAAATTTATAGTCAATGAAATCAGTTATATAACCGCAAATTAATTTTTTTTGTAATAAGGGTAATGTTTAAGGTAATTTTGCCTTTACTTTAAATTAAAAGTATAAATTTCATAATCACACCCAAGTGTCTTCTAAAGGCTGAATTTTAATCCCAAGTCTCTTTTTGGTCAGCCAAATATCATATTATAAAATTATTTTAGTTTTTAGGGCAGTTTAAAATTATTATAATATTATTTTTAACATTTTTTACCAATTAACCCTTTCACATTGGTAATTATAATACTGAAATTTCAATTCAAAAAACAATTATCCAATTAAACCAAATTTTTCCTACTAATAAAAAAATGTAAGATAGTATTTTAAAATTCAATTAATAGAAGTGGAAAAAATTAAATTTAAAAATTAATCACGTTGTTGGATTTTAAAATGATGGTTTAAAAAGTAAAACCTTTCAAAAGATTGACATGTGTTTATATAACATTTCAATATGAAAGTACATCCAATGTCCATAATGGGATTAAATGATAAAAAATCAATCTAAACATATATTATAATCAATTGAAATTATAATATATCCAATCAAATAAAATAAAAGAAAATGAAGTTTTGAATTAAAATTTATTGTTTTTACTATTCATTAAAATATGAATTTTATCTGAAAAATACAAAAAATATCAAGAAATGTTAATTTTGAGGCCTTAATTCCAAATTAGAAGTTTATTTTTTCAAAAAGAAAATGTTAAAGTGAAAAAAACTAGATTTAATAAAGAGTTTTCCATCAAAAGGAGGTAAAATGACATTTTCAGAAAAAACTCATTTTTTCAATAAAATTGAATTTGTTCTTTTATAGTTTTAATAAAACATAGAAGATGAATTTTAAAATTTTCATTGCATATATTAAATATATATTTCTATAAAAAAATCCAAAAATACTGATTTTATTACTTTATAAACTCACTTATTATTCATTTAAAAAGTTTTTCTGAAACCACTTCCTTTATATTCAATTGGTTTTTATATAGTATCCAAATTAATTTAGTAACAAATGAATCATTATATAAACATGTGTAAAACATATTTTCATATTTTAGTTAATAATTTTTTCCACTATTCTAATGATTAATTTTTAATTACTATTAAAAATAATAATAATAATATTGTATTATTTTTCGTTATAACTGAGTCTTCTATGAAACCTAATATCTCAAATAAATATGTTGTTGAGAGTTGGGGTTTCTAATAGAAAAAGTGTCCCCTTTTAAAAAATTAATATCTTATTCGTAAATATTAATATATATGAAAATTTTATTATCTGTAATTACATGGGATATAATATCCATCCCCCTTTTAGAAATTATGTCCTCGTAATTTTAAAAATGTGGTGGGAAATGAAGGTTTTACATTTCAAAATTACAACATTGAAATTTGAAATCATATAAAGAGCCAATAAAAAAACTTAATTAAAAATGAAAGAGAAGTACAAAGGTAACCCTAGACAACACATACATGGATTCCATGTAAAAAAAATTGATATGGAAGAAAAACTAACCATCATGTTCTAATGAAGAGTGATAGAAAACATGATCTAGAGAATTATAAAATTCCAAAAACTACATACATGTTATGGGGTAAATGTACTTTTATTTATTGGTAGGAAAAGTAAATAAACCAAATAATTTTAAGATCCTTTTCATAGTGTTGAGGAATTATTTTACTACATAGAATAAGAACATAAGGAAATATACTAACTTGACGGGTAGAACTATATCCTTTAATAAAATTCCACTAAAAAACAAATATTTTTCTCCAAATGATGAGAATATAATCTGAATTATTTCATTCATGAATCTCTAGAATAATTATCAATATAATTACATAATCCAAAAAATATTAATTTTATATTTCTCCTATCTTGAAATATTATACCCAACCAATATGGTTAGTATAAGGTATGATAAAAAAATTATCTTATAAGAATAAACAATTTGATTAATAAAAACAACCATTAATCTCAAAAAATAACTATATAACCCAAAGTTCAACATAGACCATTAAATAAATAACAATAATTGAAATTACTCAAAATAATCCAAAGTATGATTGAAAAAAAAATCCAGATGGATTTGATCATATAGTCTTCTATGATAAATATTAATATTTTTCTTCAAATAACATTGACCACTCTTAAAGTCTCATACTGGAAAGTAGTTAAAGTAATCACATATTCTCCATGAAAGGTTAATAATTTAAATAAATACCCAAATTCCGAAAAGTTTGCAATTAAAATAATAGAAACCTAGAAAATAAAATAAATAAAAAAATAAAATATGCATAGTTTGTAAAAAAATAATAATTAAAATATTATATTGAAAATAAAATATATTGAAAATAAACTATTGTTATAAACCTCATACTTTTTCTTCATCGATTTTTTTTTCAGGTTCATCGATTTTAAAAAATTTTCAGGTTCATCGATTTTTTTTAGTCGTTATACATCCTCCTACCTGCACATGTAAGAACATTATATTGAAAATAAAATATTGTTGTATATTTATAATTAATCATAAAATAAATAAATGTTTTCAGAATAAATGATTTTTGATTTTATGTTATTAACCTACTCACCACAATTTGATGCATTACCGCCAGGGAAAGATTAGGTTGTCTTCTGATATAAATCAATTAATGTTTTTGGAAAAGCGGATATCTCAATCCCCTGTTCTGGAACTATGTTTTAAAGAGAAATAATATCTCATTGAGAATCTCAGGGTATGAACTGAAAAACAACAGGATTAAATGAAAATCCAATACCTAATGACATTAAAATGACCTCAGATGGTATGGGTCCCAATCCCATCCCCCACACACAGCCAGGATGATCCTCCACAAGGACATTACCAACTCGGTCTTCCAGGGAGATTGAAAAGGACTGCACAGGATTTTCAACCCATTGTTCACTAATTTTCACCTATAAATAAAATTTCAATCATATTAGAAACAATATATATTAAACTAGTGAAAAATAATAATATGTTATTATAAAGAAAACTGAGTACATACCCAAAATTCTTTTCGAGGATCGTTAATTAATCATCAATCAGAATTTTTGTGAACATCTAACCACTGTTCGGTTCTAGATGCCAGGTTCCCTAAATTATGAGACCACATTAAATGAAGATAAATTAAAATTTTAATATATTAGACAAATAATATTTTATTATAAATATTTAAACTAATGAATAGATTATCACAGTTGATCGGCTTCTAGAAAAACTTTTTGACCCAGCAGTGTGAGGGTTGACTTGCTTAGCCCGACATGACACATTATTCCTTGAAAGATCATGAAATATATAAAACGTAATTTTATAGAAATGTATTCAGTGTCTTCTCCTTTTCATATAAATGTATAATTATAAAATGATATTATTATAATAATATATATTTAAATACCATCTGCTTCTCATCATGATGTATGTCAAAAAAACATTATATTGCTCTTTGCCTTTTCCATCGGGTCGATTTTCATACATCTGATGGGTGGAAATATCCATTTAAAGTATTTGTATTTCTTACCTAGATTATCCAAAACACCCCTTCATGCTAGCACATCAGAAACCATAATGTGGAATAACATATATACACAAAAATTCATCTTCAAAATATAATAATTTAATAACTTAATGACGTTATTTTACACCATGATATATTATCGTTATCATTATTTGGGAATAAAAAACATTATTTTTCCATGTTTAAGTCTTATGCCTCTAATCCTCATACGTAATAGGAAGAGAAACTGTCTCCACAGCCAGATAGCCAAGAATCTAGCTAGTAATCCTGCAGCGTCATCTGTAGGGACCTCATTAGGATCAAATGGGAAAACAATCTTTTCTCTAGTAGGATTCCATATATTTTATCATTTCATATTTTTCTCCATACTAGAATTGTTTCAATGATTTATGAAAAAATATTTAGAATAAAAAAGTTAAATAAATGTATTCATTTAAAAATTTGTAGCAACAACAATCACCCTCCAGTATCACCATTAAGAACTAGATGTGGGGACATGTTCCATCACTCCTAAGGCTCCTGAAAGTGAAGGTGACAACTGAGCAGCTGAAGGGATCCTCACAGAGGGTGTAAGAGATAGTACAGGGATTGACAATGCATGGGGAATGCGGATGGTGTCTCAGATGCCATAGAGAGGGAGACAGATGGATCAACATCTATTGGTGTTGTCGATGAAATAGTGCAATGCATTCTCGTTGGCATTCCTATCACATAATCAAATAAAATTAAGGTCAGAACATATATTTCAAAAAATTAATGCATTAAAAAAATTAAAAATCAAAACAGATGCATATTACTATCAATCAAAATATATATATCAAAGCCTATAAAAATTTGTGTTATATTTAATTTATTTGTGTAACATGGTTTTTGGGTTTAATATTAAAGTTATAGGTATAATTTCATTGTTTGGAATAAATCCTATCAAATTTGTTTTATCTACAAAAATGCTAAATAGACCTTCATTTTCAAGGGAATGAATTTAAGTAGATGTGTTCTTAGATATAACATTTTTATTTATCAACCATATAGATCTAAATAATTGTAAAGTACGACATAAATTATTTTTTATTAATTTGATATAAGGTTTAATGAAAAGAAGAATGTCATGTGATGCAATCCAGGGTGAGTATGACCCACGAATGGAAGCTGATGATTAAATAGATCCAATGATGTTTAAAGGAATATAAATGTTATGTACAACAAATGTATATGAAAAAATATTATGATGTTATGAGAAATTCAACAATTATGTACCTAAAGAAAATAACATCTAGATATTGATCACATTCTAGATAATAAAAATCTATAAAAAAGTAGTTTTCATATATTATTTATTTGTTCTATACCCTCCTTTTCTCATATAAATATAATTTGTAAATATAAATGAAATAATTAATTTTTTAAGGAAAAGTAATAAATATTTTAAAGAGGGAATAACTCATATATTATGGTTGAATTTTATGGATCTATTAGTAGAGATAGATGAATGAATTTATATTTAACGAATATACATTAAATTAACACATAAAATAATATTTAAAAATAGATGAAATAACTTTTTTAATTTTATTGATTTCAATAATGTTTGAGTTAATAACACTTTTTTATATTTTAGGCTTGAAATACATAGGCATTGATCTGTCCAATTCATGTCCTACTACGTTAATAAATTCAATGTCATCCACATCTCAATACATTCACTCCTTAAATTAAATTTAGTGGAAGAAAACTGGGGAAGGTGAAAATGGATGAAGAATGTTCCTCCCTAACCCCAAGATGATGATAAGGGGGTTTGAATTGAGGCCTTTAATGGGGATAAAAATTGATCCGTAAATTTTTTGACTTTGAATTATGTATTCTTTTACTAATAAAGTTCAATACTAATTTAGATGAATGAAATGTGTTTTATATGGCACTGATTCAAGTTGATGAGATTCAAATAAAATTAACATGATATTCTATAAAATTTAAATTTCCTCACTTAAAAGGATTCACATAAAATCCACCTCATAATAAGATTCACGTAAGGGTCAAGCATGTTAGGTCATTCCTCTTGTAAAACTCCATATTCTGGTATGACTTGATCCTTGTAGGGTACTCATGTCTGGGTAATCACATAAAATATTTCCACATATGATAATCATTAAATGACTCAAAAATGTTTTATTACTATTGAGTTTATCTCTTCTAGGAATCGGTTAGTAGATATTTTTACTAATCCCCTTATATGTGTTAATTTTGATTTTGTTAAAAGATAATTAAGTGTATTTAAATTTACATTATTTTTTTATTTTATTTAATTAAAAATGTTTCAATTAAATTTATTATTTTTTTTAATTTACTTTCAAAAAAATTTCAGATTTTTATTTAAATTAATCCAAAAATTTTATTTGAAATAAAGTTATGTTCATTTTTTTCCTATTTCTATTTCTATTTAATTTTATTTTATTTTATTCTATTTTATTTAGAATTGATCTATCTTCCATGGTAAAATATAATCATATTTATGAGGGAAGTACAAGTTCATCCAAGAAAGAAAAATAAATTGGTGTGCCATGTAGAGATCTCATAGGGAAGGTGGTCAATATTATCTGGTAAAAGAACACTGAGATGGTCTTGAAGCAGGTCCTTAGGTTTCAAGGATTGGAGTTTGTTTTTTATGAAAATAAATCTGGTATTCTATTGAAGAAGTGGTAAATGTGTTCATGAGGAATTTTTATTTTCAGTCTTGTGGAATAAAGGATACTGTTTCATAAAATGTAAATGGGAAAGATGTAATGGCTTCATCAGTGGATTATGTTAAGACTCATCATTTTCCCCATGAATATAAGTAAAATTTTAGTTATACTTTGGTTTATACATGTACAGTAGGACCAAAATATGTTTTTAATTCATTTTTAGAACCTCTTCTTTTGAGAATAATCTCTTGAAGGTTTTGGAGCCTGAGTGGAAGGTATTGTGTAATATTGTTCAAAAATTTATTTCCTAGAGTGATTTATGAATAGACATAGTATTTTTTTCAGATTAGTATTTCTTATATTTATTAATCAATAATCTAAAGCCAAACCATCCAAGATACAAGATGAGGTTTATGATTCATTGTTGAAAAAATAAATAAAAAAATTATTACCCCTATTGTATATTGATCAACCAGATTTTAACAAAAAAAATTAATGGATATAAATCATGGAGATGTTGTAAAAATATATGAGTATAATAAAATATTATTCATGTTGTTGATGACTGGTGGATAATATTGGGAAACCAATTCAAACTCTTTGAGTCATGTTGGTCTGGATGGTGTGGCTTAGGGGGGTAGCCATTTCAAACCTCACCACCTAGGGATGTGGCACCACTTGAGACATTGACTACTAGGGAGGTGCAGGAATCCGAAGTGGCTAGAGAATTGACTTAGTTTCCATAAGTCAATACCAAACTATAAGTGGTTGGTCATAGTCAAGTATTTGGAGTAATTTAATCCACTAAAGCTGTTCGTTATGTTTATCTCTTTGTTCATAAAACTATTTTAGTTTATAGAGAAAGTCCAATTGAGATGGTTCGTGGTGTTTCAGTAGTTGAATTAATGTCTAGATCTACATTTGATCATTAGTCAGTGTATCCAATTCTTCTTGGACCACATTCTAGTGGAGATAGAATCGTTGTTGTGTGAAAAATATTAGATAATTATATAGTGCAATCCTTTTCCTCTACCTTTTTATCTGAATTTGATAATATCATAAGAAAAAATAATAAATTGAAATAGGTGATGTGATCCTAAAAGGATGAGATCACAAAATTCAAGGTGAATTCTATTTCAAAGGCTGATTTTAACAATTGGGATGGAATAATAGAAACCCAAACAGATTTGAATAACAATATTTAGATAGCCCATACAATATTGTATGATATTAATGAGGTAAGTGTAATAGATCATAAAATGAAGAAACTTCGAGTAATCTATATTAAAGATTGTTATACTACCAAATAAAAGATCAATGAGCTTGGGGTGTTAATTTAATCTCAAATTGACATGTTCCAAAATCTTCTGATGGTGAAATCTAACATGTCTCCTGAGGTCATTGAAGATATTATGTCAATTAGAATAGAAATTAAGTGAATACTACACACTTTATAATAAATCACTTTTATTCCTACAATTATGATAATGTAGAGAATACCGACTCTAGTGGAGGATTAGTGGGGAGGCGAGGGGCATTAAGGCTTTGCGAGCCGCGGTGAGGCATGGTGAGGGCGTCAAAGAGCGTCGACGGGAGGCAACGGGGCAGGAAGGGCATCATGGAGTTAGGGGGATAGGGGTTTAGGGGTGTTAGGGGAGGGAGAGAGTGTCATGTGTGTGAAAATGTTAAATGGATTAGCGATGGTTTAATAAACTGCCACTAAACTATATGTTTGGGGTACTGCCTCTCATTTTGAATCCCAAAACGTAATTACCCATTATTTCCTCAAAGGTGAATTTCTCTAAAAATAGAATTAGTCACCTTATTACTTCATACCATAAATCATAGAAATGGGCTTATAAGATAGTGAACTTATGATAAACCTAAAATTATAAGCTCATATGTCATCCCAATCACTTATGTAGGCATCCTAATCTCCAGAGTTGTCTAAGACTCCCTCCAAATAAATTTATAGTGGCCCAGCCTTAAAAATTTCATAATATTTATTTAAGTCAATAATTATCATTGAGGATCATTTAATATTTTAAGTTTTAAATCATTTGACCGTAACTACTTCATAACTACTCATATATTACAAATTATAAACATCAACTCATTATCCATTTCATTCCAAAAAAGAAACTCCAATAAAACTAGATTTATTTATTTTTTGATAAAAAATATTTTTATAATTCATCTTGACATCCACCATTCTCTTACCCACCCTTACACCATGTAAAAACATTTAAAAAACAAGGGATGAGAACAAAAATATCAATATGGGAAATAAAATAAGGAACGAAATTTTTAGTCTACTAATACATACAATCTCATGAAATCATACTTTTCTCCCATAAACCATATGATCATTAACATACCTCATGAGTTTATAACATTCCTTAAAAACATATTACTCAAAATAAATCATATAATTAACTTGTGGTATCCATATAATACTTATATTGTAACATTTATAGGTAGATAGGGAGTAACCTTCATGGTTACGTTTGGAATACACATAATAGTATATTCCCTAAATCTCTAAAGAGAAATCCAACTGGTCGACTCCATCTCATTGCCAAAGTAAAAGGAGATCTAACATGGTCTCACCCACCATTTTCTTATATTTGAACCACATATATACCAAATCCATTCCCAAGAACCACAACATAATCATATCACATAAAAAATGTAAAGGAAAAAAATAACATTTCCACTTTAAAATCAAATTTCATATTTACAAGTCGCACAATCATAAATGAAAAAAAAATTAAAATAAATGTGTAAACATATAAATCAAACATAGATATGAAATAGTGTCATGAAATAATCAAATTCCACTCTTTAATTATATGTAAAAACATTCCACGTTATTGAAATAATCAATCAATTTTAAAAACAAAATTAAAACATTTAAATTTTTTTTTTGAATCATAGTGTCCCATACCACATTGAACCATTGAATGAAATTTAAATTTTACAAAATTCATGTCCATATAAACAAATCCATAAAACCATTTTGAAAACATGGACAATAATATAGATTATTTAGAGGACTAATTCTTTAAAACATTAAAATTTATATTTTAGTTAAAGAGTCCCTTACCACTTGAGAAACAAATGAATAAAAAAAATTAAAGAGAAATGTTAAAAAAATATTTAATATCTTGATAATATATTAATAATTTATATAACATGTCAAAAGGATCGTATATACACATTAAAAAATAATAAATTTGCGTCATATCAAGATATGCCTCAATGAAAACAGTGATTTAGACGGAGTCACTTACCTTGAGTCTGACTCATCAAATACAATCGTTATATTCCTGAATAATATTGTTAGTTAAATTTCATCTTTCATGATAACTTATTTCAAGTTTGTTTTCCTTTTTATATTTCTAATTTCATATTCATCAATGTTAAATAATTATTTAAGTTCATTTTGAACATTTTTTCAATATTCGGTACTTGAGTCGAAAATAAACATGGTATGATTTCAATAGTCCATGTGATCTCAATTCCATCATCTCCATAATAATATTCATGGAATAATAATTACTTTTGTAAATAATTTTTTTTAATTCCATTCAATATATATGGATATGAAAAATAAATAATATTGCAATCATAGAGACCATAAGTCGTACGTACACATAAGTAATGATTCCATTTTTTATTTATACTTATGAAAATAATGTAATAATTATTTTACCTTTAAAATATGTTAATTATATTATTAAAATCATAATAATCAATTAAATGTACTTATATATTTTATTCAAGTGATGTGGTGAATAAAAAGGATTCATATCGATTTTTCGAGGTGATAGTTCACATGTATTCATGAACAACGTTATAATTTTTATGTTCATGGAATGTAAGAACATAGATGAAATGTTCTTCTTTTACAAATATAAATATTTCCTGAATATCATATATAAAGATTTATTCTATCTATTTAAATAGTCATTATATACATTACTAAAAAAACATTCATATTGGTTCGTGGTGGTGACAGTTCACACATACGCGGAACGATTAATTCGATTCCCATTTTAACGAAGTGGATAGGGATTTAGGTGATGATATTAACATAATAAAATTTTATTATATTTAGGATATAATATTTATTATCTAAACATGGTCTAATAATATTTGATGTATGTGGATGAATAAATATTATAAAAATATTAAAAGAAAACGATACCTCTTATTTGGTTGTTCACATTTGAAGAACACATTAACACCTCTAAGAAGGTTGTTGTGCCTAATATATGGCTTCATGTACATGGGAATGGATTCTAGGAAAATTTTTAGGAAGATATTTTTCCAATCGAAGAGTAATTTAATGCGATTTTATTATAGAAGAGAGGGTATGTTTTTATATGATATGGGAGGGGCACTAATGTAAACTCATAAAATATTTTATTAATATAAATTAAATTTTTGCTCCAAATTGTTCCAAAAGAATTTATTTTGAAGATATAATGATTTTGTGTCCAATATAAATCATAAATTATAATTATAAAATGCTTTAATATATTTTATTCCTTATCTTTTTGGTTGAACACTTATTTTACCCATATTAATCATACTATGATATTATTTTATTTACACATTGTGGATTAATGAAATTTTGATAACATGTTAAACAACAACAAAAAGTTCCATTATTGAAATTTTTAGACTTATTCTAACAATTTATATTAATTTTTGATTTTTATAACTTTTTATCATTAATTTAACTATTGTATATTTTCTATTTTGAATTATGTCTATTTTGACTACATTCATACGCAAATTTTAAAAAAAAAATAAATAATTACTTCCTAAAAATTTTATTTAATCATTACTAACATGTCTTAATCATCCATAAAATTCATGGATAGCCTAAATTATGACACATAATATTTATTTTGAAAATTTTAAGGTCATTTATTTCATTCTTTCAGTAATAATGATGTCACTACATCACCATTGTGTCATAAATAAATTTTTTTGTATAATGTATAAATATTATAAATAAAATATCATGATATAGGTAAGCATTTTATATTTATAATGACTATTTATAGTCAAATATATCACTTATATAACCCCATATTTATGTTATTTTAGCAATAAGTGTCAGATATTTGGTAATTTTCCCATTAAATTGAATTAAAATTTATAAATGTCATAATCACACCCAAGTGGCTTCAAAAGGTTGTATTTTCATCCCAATGTATCTCAATATCAGCCATATATCAACCAATAATATTATTATTGGTTTTCTGGTTGTTTTATATATTTATAATATTAATTTTACCATTATTTACATGATTACCCTTTAACCATGATAAAAAAATTATGAAGTTATTAATTACCGACAACTATTATTATACCATTAAACAAAATTTTTCATACTAATAAAAACATTCAATTTTATGTTTTTAAATTTACATTCATTGAAGTGGATATTTAATATTTTAAAAAATAATCCTATGGTTGGAATGATAAAACATGCTTTTAAAAAGTTAAAACCATCAAAATATTAAAATGTGTTTCTATCAAATTTAAATGTGAAAGTACTAAAAATATAAAAATTTGGATTAAATTATAAAAATATAAACTAAATATAATATAAAAAATTATAATTATTATCTATAAATAAAAATAAATTAGACAAGAAGGTTGTTTTGATTAAATATGTTGTACTATTCACAATTCATTATAATATGAATTTTATCAGAAAAATATCAAAATTTCAGCCAACGTAAATATTTATGTCTCACATAAAAAGAATAATTTTATTTTCTAAAATATAAAATATTAATTTGAAGAAAAAAAATATTTAAAAATTGTTCTCCTTCAAGAGGTTGTAAAACTACATTTTTATAAAAATACTCTTTTTATCAATAAAATTGAATTTGTACCTTTAGAGTGTTTATAAACCATATAAAATGATTTAGGAAAGTGAATTTGATTATATTATATATATATATATATATCTCATTAACAAAATACATCAATAGTGATTTTATTAGTTTATAAACTAACTGATTTTTTCATTTAAATAGTTTTTCATAAAAACACAGCTGTTATATTCAATTTTTTTTAATTAATTTCTTATTTAATTTTGTAACCAATGAATCATTATATAAACTTGTGTAGTCCATATATTCATAATTTAGATAATCAGTTTCATTCAAATCATTCTAGTTTCTATGCTTTGACTACCATTATAAATAATATTATTAATAATATATTATTTTTTAGTATAAATTAGTATGGTGTGAAACGTAAGATTTCGAAGAACTTCGATGTTGCGTGTTGGGTATTCTATCAAAACAAATTCCCCATTAACATAAAATAAATGAATTATTTATAAATATTAATAGATATGAAAATGTTTTATTCTATTATTACGTAGGATGTAACGGTATCCCATGAAAATTAATGGATGAAATAAAATAAAATCACCTTGAATTACCAAAAAAATCTCACACAATACAAAAAATAGAAAAATTTCAACTGGGTTTTAGAGATTCCATAATCGAAAACATTAAAATAAATTTAAAATAATCCATAAGAAAGGCTTACATTTATAATCACATCACCTATCACAAATAGTACTACTTTCTCATCCAAAACCTGATGACAACGAGTAGCATATATACATAGAGAAGAAAAATCATGAAGAATATTAGCAGTAGGGAACCACAGTCGTAAATCTATCATCTGGAATTTATTTATGTCTTTCACCGTGACCAAATAACTCTCTCAATATGCATCCAAATTGTTGAATAAATATGAATTCATGTGAAATCCTCACATCAAAAATTAGAAAATCCAAACATTCATACAGGTTCATGAAATGTATTGTTTACACATTGTGTAATATGTAGTGTCCATGGGTTTTCTATATCTTTTCTATCATTAAAATCTCATGACATGAATGAATCAAACAATGTTTATTGGCACGATCCATAAATATTTATTTTACGGCTACATGTGGAATCACATTATTATATAAAGTCACGATGTCAATGAATCTCATGAAATGAAATTATAAAGCTTAGAATTATGTAATTGTGATCTAGCTTCAACCCAGCAACAATTTATAGTGTCATGTCATGCAACATCATGTCACAGTGTGAAGTTTCTTTTAGCTTGTACATTAATCTGTTTTTGTTTCTACTTCCGTAAAATGGTTGTATCCTTCCATAAAATACAAAACGTGTCAAAAAGTCCTCATATCGGTAGTCAGATAAATTAAATTACTTAAATAACTACAATTGATGACCCTGAAAATATCCATGAAATATTCATATCATATATACCCCCACATTTCTATTAATACTTTTCATTGAGGATATAATATCAGTATACTATAGTGGACATTCACGTTAATGTATTTTAAATTAAATTTCAATACAAAAATATTTAAAATGGGAAATAAAATATTAATGTGTCATATTAAAAGATTCATAAAATCCACATTTTTTAAAGAAAACAAATCCTCCTTGTATATTACATTTATCCATTGAAATTTTTACATCTCTTCATTCATAATTTTTTATTATTCAATCCATTATTAATATTTATTCAAGTTTAAATTTATCTCACTTGACTTTTTCGGCTCACCATCAAATAATAAATTTTAAAAGATTTATAAACATAATTCAAGAACATGTGACATAGAATTTTATTTCTATGAATATTTCATCCTTATAGGGAAAATATGGATATCAAAATAATCATGAGGGATTATTTTTGTATGTACAAATTACTCTGAGGCTTTAGTGTAGGTTGGTAAATGATGTGAAAAGTAATTCTGTAAAATGATTTTCTACTGGAAATTATAATTGATGATATTAAGAGATAATCTCAATAAAAATATCAATTTAAAAATTTCTTTTATCATTTCCCCCAAAAAAAATATCAAAGTGGTCTAATAATAAAATTAATCACTCTGAAAGAATTATCCCCTCCTTCCTTTTTTATTTATTTATGAAAATATAGGGATTACAAAAATATCACATCTACTACCTTACCAAATACAATAAAAAAATTATCGGTATAAAGACGATGATTTTATCATTCCTATACACACACAAAATTTCCAAAACAATTATAAATATTTTTTACAAAATAAATATGAATAATAAATGGCCCCTCCTTATATCAAAATTAATCCCCTAGCAAAGTCTTCTGATTTAAATGTATCCTAAACCACCATGAAAGTATCTCCCCCATAATTATCATTTTAAATATCAAATAAAATATTCCAAGGGAGGTTGGAATGGATCATATAGTTTTGTAACATGGATCATTTCCTATAATGTCTATTCATGGATTCTACAAACTTAAAAATTATCAATGTATGGTAAGTCCAAGGATAAATGGTTAAATAGATTATTCTTTAATCATCTTAAAAGTGATTATATTCAGTAATAGTTTTGATTATATGTCATGAATGTTAAATAAGAGAACATTCGGGGGTCTCTCCAGAGATATATGAAATAATTATTGGGAAATATTAGCCTCATATTATTTCTCCAGAATGATAATGATTATTTGGAAAATATATCATATAAATAAATACAAATAATAAAATCAATTAATGAAAATATTGAAAATTCAAGGTATGCCAGATACTAAAATATTCATCTAAAAATATTATCATGCTCCCCAAAGTCATGATTATATAATTCATAATCCAAATTCTCATATCTACTAATTATATTCCCTATTCTCCTCATACAAATTTATTGAAAAATAAATTTAAATTCATGGAACAGTAATTAGAATAGGTAGTTTATGTAACCTAGTAAAATTTAGTACATAAATAATCATGTTTGGACTTGTCATTTCTAACTTAAGAATTTTATATAATAAATATAGAGAATACAATAGAAAATTAAGAATCGAAATTATTACTCCCCTTTTGAAGAATAATTAAACATGGATTCTCATGTTCTTCCTTCACTATATTCATGACAATAGTTTCTATCATGTCATTTATTCCCTATTTTTCACAATGTGAATTGGTTTCATATTGTTTCCTGTTCCTACATATTATTTATATCTCTCAAGATTGTTTTTTTATGTTGTGGTCTTGATGGTAAAATAAAAAATAAAAATACACATGTAAAATTAAATTCTCTATCAATTAATTTTAAAGTAATTTTCAAATAGTTAATGCTCTGAAAAATAGAAAATAAATATAAAATTCCAAAAAATATAGGTTTCCTAATGTAAGTTCTTATTTTAATGTTGTTGTCTCAATGTTACCTATTTAAACGCATGTGATGGATGGTGGTAAATAGGATATATGAATCAGGTCTAAAAAATGTAGAATCCATGATTCCGTGGTGTATATGGGTCTTATAACATTTTTAACTACTTTTATACTTCCATTGTTTAACACCATCTCAATTTCAATTGGATCAATATAGTACGTCAAATCTCTTTATGATTAATAAAATGGAAACTCAATGAATGCCCAAACCTATTCTTCTTTGAATTTAACTTGGATGAAAGTTCCTCAACTATGTTTATATTTTTCTAGAACATTCATCCCATTACTATTCATTATATCACTTTATTATTTACTTTATATAGCATCTAATTCATCTATTATTCAATATAAAATTGCATCATTAACATCCAATAGACTATATTTTGAGAAATTATCAATATTTTCAACTGATATATTCATTTCCTGTTGAAATTTGAACAACACTTCTCATCCTTCAACTCATTAGATTGTTTCCCAGTTTTTAACATCAATCATTTACCTTCATAAATCTAGAATTGGTCTTCCTAATATTATTGGTACATTCTCCTAGTCCATTTATATAACAATAAAATCCACAAGAATATATAGCTTTTCTACCTTGAAGATGACATCATTATGTTGTCCCTTAGGATGTCTTGGGGTTGTATCGTTGAGTTGAAGATTAAATTGAGTTGTTTGTATCCCTATCAATCCTATGAAATATATATTGTACTATATAAAATACATATATCAACATTATTCTTTTGTAGGATTCTTAATAATAATTTTGAACATTCTCTAGTTAGTGAAATAATGGTTAATTCTTTGAGCTTATTTATGTTCATCACAATCTCCTTAATAAAAATTTCAAAGATGAAAATGTTTTTGATTTACTAAAAAAATAGAATTTTGATTAGAATATTTTTGGACATATTTAAGAACATTTATATTCATTCATATATATTTACATATTTTAATTGGTATGTATATGGTAGTTGTGGTTGGTGCAATATTGGTGCATTCTTTTTACTATGTTCCTCAGCGTCTCTATGACTATCTTTACCTAGTCCCACTTGTTTTTCATTGTAATATTTGTAAAATTATATAGAACACCCTTTTTTATTCATCCCACTTATATAAAATAATCCATTCATATCTGCAATATTGGTGCATTCTTTTTATTATGTTCCTCAACATCTCTATGACTATCTTTACCTGATCCCACTTGTTTTCCATTGTAATATTTGTAAAATTATATAGAACACCCTTTTTTATTCATCCCACTTATATAAAATAATCCATTCATATCTGCAATATTGGTGCATTCTTTTTATTATGTTCCTCAACATCTCTATGACTATCTTTACCTGATCCCACTTGTTTTTCATTGTAATATTTGTAAAATTATATAGAACACCCTTTTTTATTCATCCCACTTATATTAAATAATCCATTCATATCTGCTCTGGGATGCTTGTCTAGGCATATAGGATGTACTTCTCAATGTCTTTCTCAAGGTTTACCCGCAATCTATTTTACATGATTTTCAAAGATCCAAAATGTATGTTATTTTCATTGTGATTCATATCTCAATTCTCTTTTTATACATCATAGATCCATTTACTATATTGTAAACTATTTATGCGAAACTCTTTTGGTGGTCATAAATGTTGCAATGTATCCTCCAGTGAATCGTCAAGACCTGACCCATACCAGGGGATGAGCCACAACTACAGCAAGCCCACATTTATGGTCCATGGGTAGTGACTAGTGATGAAGGCTGAACAAACATGAGGAGTCCTTTTAATAAGTAACTATAGACACACCCACACCCAACTGAATCAAAAGTGCATAGGAAAAAGAAAATTAAGTGATGAAACATGATTTAATGATAAATAACACATACATCCATGGACCACTAACATAATATGAGTATTATAATGTAAACAGAACGTAATAGGGGGAAAATACATACCCAACTAGTATAGTGACAAAGTATAACTAAAAATCGAATGTTAAGATGCTAGGGAAGCTCTACTCTGGGAACTCAACTGTGACCACCATACGTGGCCTAGACACTTGTGATCCTTTGCTCTCTGATGTCATGATCAGAATTTATTTTTATCTACATAAAGCACGATATGTTTGGGAAAAATCCATGAAAGGGTGAGTATAATCATAATCCGTAGGATACCCCTATGAGGAGGGAAATCAGTAAGAGATACAAAGGAAATAAAGTACAGTAGATAGAACAAAACTAAAATAATTGAGTGTATCTCAACCTAACTAAAAGTGATGTAAGATCATAAAGACACAAAGAGATAGAAATAGTGAGAAGATGAAATTCTCCCCGAGTCTTCACTACCTCTAGTTGGAGAGTTGTGTATTCCAACCACAAAAATATTGACATGGAAATTATGTGGAAAACCACTTACATCTTCACCTCTCCTAGAATGAGAGTAACCAAAACCCAAGGAGTTGTTTCAGAAATATGGTATAAAAATATATATGTATGCTCAAACCAATGATCCCAAAAGGAGGGAGGGAGTATGTTGATCTCCTTCCCAAATCTCAACCTAGGTAAAATGTTTCATTAACATAAATCTCATCACTGATCTTATGGAACAAGTGTTTCCTCATGTTGAGGACTCTCCCCAGCCCGATTGGAGGTTTTCTCTCAAATTAACATCGAGGACCCATGCCATGCCCAGATGGATAGTGTCACTCTAATTGTCATCGAGGATCCATTCCCAGCCCAAAATAGATGGTGTCACTCGTGTATCTATAAGGAATCATACCCATCCCACCTAGAGTTTACCACTCTTGTAGGTCGAGGACCCATGCCTATCCCGGCTGGAGGGTGCCACTCAGAAAAGTCTAATATAGTCGCCAGATCACTATTCCCATCAAACACCACCTATGAAATCATCATGTTCACAAAACATCAAACAATAGTCCGAAAGCTGAAACATAGGTCATCATCACGTTCCATGCTAAAAAACGCACAGAAAAGGATATTCTCTTTCCCAAAGAGGAAACCCGGTGAAAATGGTGTCGTCCACCATAATATAGTTGAAGGGGTCCATGTGGGGCCTGCATCTTGACCCCAAAAGTAAAATTCACAAATTTATCCCAAAAGGCCCATCTCAAATATTGGAACTTGTTTCCACATAAGGGACATCAAACTGACCCCTGGTTAGGATGATACATGAATTTGTAGATTCCAAATGGTGTTTTGGGGCTGGTGGACCGACTAGCGGTCGTTTCGGTCCATGGTCAATTGAACTACCACTACCTAACACTTGGATACTACTGTAGTGGATGGCCACCACAGTTCACTATGGAAGGTGTAATGGTGGATAATCAAGGTCAACCCAAATTAGACACTGTTCTTCGTGTCCGACTAGCCAGGTTGGACCCGGACCATTTATCTGACCCTTCCAGCTGCTGCCAATGTGTCCGGCTCACAGTTCTGTTTTCGACTATGTCAATGTGGATGACTGGTCATGGGTCTTGCAATGATGGTTTCTGTATGGGGTCACGCAGTACAACCCTTCTTAGTTTTCCACCCGACCATGTTTCCTTGAAATTATGCAGAATCACCGTTGCTGCTACGCGGTCCACTAGAAGAGCATCATGTGCCCGAAGCAACCATGTCAGAAACCACCGCACTGATAGTGCACATGAAGTCCCTTCTATAGTCTATTGGGATCAATATGTTCCTCTAATTCTAAAACTATTAATATATCATGGATCCTTTCTATGTATCCTACCCTATAATGGCTTCGTATCATCAATCCAATGGTAACATTATGTGCCCAAAAGTCATCAGCCAATCCCTGAGAAGAACTGACCAGAACCTAGGATTTAAACATATATTTGTGTCCATGTTCATATGGCCATAGATGATTGAGAGTTATAAATTACAAAATTTGGAGGATACAAATGAAAAATCAAATAAAATATGAATTTGGACTCAAATGTGAGAAATCCTACATTTCAACATGGATTCATCTTTGGTGAAATGTCCACAATGTTCCTACCTTATTCTGCCAATGTTTTGGTAGAGCTTGCTCCTCGATCAGAAAAATAAAGATGATGAATGCCTTTGGGAGGGGGTAGAGAGGGAGATTTATTCTAGAGATAGATTGAGATTAGGGCTAACCCTGATCCCATATTCTTAAATTCTAATTATATGTGTTCTAAAACAATGTGGAATCTGAAACTGATGCACCCCTTCATTTTTTGTAGTGCCTATGAAAAACATCCCACTTGGAACTCAATGGTTATTTTATAATTAATATATGAGCCTCTATTTGAATGTTATTTAGCTCAGCCTCTGGGGTAAAATAATAATTTTTATTTAGTGTTTTACCCCTAGATATCATTTTTCATATGAGTCCCATAACAAAGAATGTTATGTACCACCTAGGATAAACATTGTGTTACAAACTCAACATTGACCTTAGATTTCAAATCTTAGCTAATTTTTATGATTTATTCGATTTCTATTGCATACACAATATAAAATATATTTTAATTTAATATAATATATTATGAGCACATCATGTCTCACAATATCACGTCGTTCGAATCCCTAACTCTGGAAAAATATAAATAAATATTTTAATGTGACACAATGTGAAACCAGTTCACAACATCATTCCCACCTTCAAGATTTCCATATTTGGAAATAAAAACTTGGAAAACAACATGGGATACTGATCCATCATCGGGCTATCCTGTTACCAAGAACACTCTTACACATTTCCGTGTTTCCATAGGTCGCAGACTAGGGGAATTTTTATCCCCCATAAGGTTGGCTCCTATCGATCCTCAATCACCATAGGGTACTCAAAAAAGGTGGATCTATACTTGATTTCTAGCCCCCCAGTCAATGAAGTGCATAGGATCAAGAATGTATCTCCTCAGCTATGACACCATGAAGACTTTGTGCACTCACTCTAGCTGTGGCGGTAGGGAAATATAGTAGGAAACCTCGAAATCCCATTGCTCAATATCGAATGTCTTGATGAACCTCAAGGGTAGATTTCCACCCCAATCAAACTTCCAAATTCCACATCATGGTGAGACTCTCAAGAAGATGTGGTTTCCCAATATGAACTCAAAGGCCCTATGATGGAATTCTACATATCATTTCTGTCTTCTCTAGGTTGTCTTCATCAATTCACAGATGACGGGAACATTCTCTAACATGGTACGTACCAACTCTATACCCACTATAGGTGATTCTCCAACATCCATCCCACACAATATTGACCAGCAGGGCAGCCCATCAAGAGCATCATATGGTTCCATGCTGATGGTAGAGTGGTAATTGTTGTTGTATGAAAACTCAACCAACGGTAGGTGATCATCCCAACTCTGGCCAAAATAAAGAATGCATTCCATCAACATATCTTCTATCTCATGGATATTGTGCATGGTCTATCCATTAGTCTTGGAGAGTATAGATATACTAATCTGTAACTGAGTCACAAATTCCTCATGTAGGAGTCCTTATAGTCCTGACGTAAACTGCATGTCACGATCAGAGACAATAATCGAGGGTACTCCATGAATTCATATGCTCTCCCTGATGTACAACTTCCCCGAACTACCCACCTAATTATTCTCCCTGATGTAAAGGTAGTGTTCCAACTTGGTATGTTAGTTCACTATCACCCCACTGGAGACATGGACCTTCGTTGTGCGAGTAATCCTCATCATGAAGTCCATGGATATACCATCCCACTTCCACTCTAGGATGTCGAGAGGCTGCAACAATCCCTCCAGAACCTGGTGCTCAACCATCACTTACTGACAGCTATGGAATTGGGAGAAAAACATAGTAACTCCCCATTCCAAGTCGGATCACCAAAAATACCACTAGAGATACTTGTACATCTTTCCGACACTAGGATGTACAAATAAGGGAGAATCATGTAACTCCCTCATCACATCTTACCTCATAGTAACTAAAATCAATGTTCACTCTTGGAACATGATATCTTGAGTCCCCCTTCAAGATATCCAATATTTTTGATGAATGTCGATATCATGTCATGTAGAACCTCATAGTCAATATCTCCCTTATGGGTCTCTCTCACCCACTCAAAGATCAAAGGCATTTTCACCATCAAATGCACAAAATTTGTATCCCCCAGCTCTACTAGGTTCTTCTGTAGGGAATCTAACTACTCTAAATCATACTACAATAAGAAATAATGGGACTTCCATCTAAGGGAATATGCTACAACAACACCCATTCTCGGTGTATAAATAATATCAAAATCATAGTCTAGAATAAACACCAACCGATGTCACTAACTCAGGTTCAGATCTCTTAGATTGAAGATATACCTCAGGATTTGGTGGTTTGAGTAAAATACATTGTCCTCCCCCACGAGGTAGTGTCTCCACAACCTCAAGGTGAAAACTACCATAGCGAGTTCCAAGACATGAGTGGTCTAGTACTTCTCATGGGGTCACAACTAACTTCACCCATTTGTGATGAATTTCTATTGTTTCATCAAATTGAAGCTGTTCCAATATCTTGAGGCATCACGGTAAACTATGAACTCAATTCCCTCAAAAAGTAGTTTCATAACTGAAATGGTCGTCAGCCTCTACCTTGAATTTTGAAAGGACCTCAACCACTGCTAAATCTAGGTAAACTGTTGTCTCATCCCAATTAGGGTGACCAAAGAGGATGTGATCTTGGAGAAGTCCACCAAAAAACTTCAGTAGTACCCTACCAAATCAATAAAGCTCTGCAACTCTGATGCATTCATTACTAGATCCAATGAAAGAACTACCTCAATCTTCATGCGATCCATGGCTAAAACCACATCCCAAATTAAATTCTTTAGAATGTGACACTCATTTTTCTATAACTAAAACTTTGAGAGCTTCTGATATAGTTGGTGATCTCATACTAAATGAAGGACTATCCTCAGATGCTATGTGTGCTCCTCCCATGAGGGTGAGTGAAAGAGTATACCATCAATTAAGACAACTATAAAACAGAAAATGAATATATAGATGACCGGGTTCATCAATGACATGAAAATGGATGTGGATTTTTCAGACCAAAGGGAATCACTTGGAACTCGTAATTCCCATAGTGACACTGAAAGTAAAACATTGGAATATAAGCCTTGAGTACCTATAATGTGTGGCAGACGGATCTCAGTTCAATCTTGGAGAACCACTTTGTACCCCAAAACTTGTAATATAGGTAATGAATCCCTGGCATGGGGTACTTGATCATTACAGTGGCCTGGTTTAGGTGATGATAATCTGCACAAAGTCAGAAAATTCCATTTATGTTCTTCAAAAACACAACTAGAGCTTCCAAGGGGGACATAATAGGCCTGATAAAACCCATCTAATGAAGTTCTTCCAACTGTAAACATAGACCATGGGGATCATTGGCTATCATTTGATAGGCCACAAAAGATATTTGGGATTTCAATGTTTGGAAATAAATTTAAAATTCCACATGCCTCCTCAGAGGTAGTCCTGGGATATCTTTCGGGAAGACATCCATGTAATCCTCCACAACTGAAGGAACCCATGATTCTAAAGAGTATGTTGTACTAATGTTCGCGCTCAATAACTAATGGTAAAAAGGATGCAGTCCCTTGTCCACGCCACTTTCTTTCCCTACTATGAGACTTCATTCACCGAGAATGGTGAATCGCATACCATCATTAAACACACAACTAACTGACCATAAATGATAGTCAATCTAGGATCGAACCATGGAAAGCATGTCAATTCCTTGGATGAAGTTATAAGGTTTCATCATGATAACTTTTATGTCCCATGGGAACACTCCCCCTCTAAACAAATTCCTACACATCAAATAGATAAAAGAAAAGGAAGAGGATCTTCTCATAAGAACCCCAAGGTTGAGCCGTTGTGATAGCATCTCTATTAGGAGCTCCAACTAATGTACTAAAAGTAAGGAGTTAAAATTGGGGTTTTCCCATTTGTCTATTAATACTAATGCAAGAGTAGAATAATCATATAAGATAGATCAAATCATCTCATGTGTTAGACGATCATACACATCCATTGCCTAAAGATGTTCTTGACCCTGATCGCCATCTCCCTAAGCCTAACATGTCACCCCCCAGTGGTGGTAGTAGGGGAAACTCATAACTCTATCCCACTTCACTAGCCCCTCATGTTCTTTCTCCTACACCTCTTCTATCTCTTCCTTCTAGGGGACCAACTGGATCACGACGTTTCCTCTACTATGGTATTCCACATGTTTCTACCCCATAAGATCAGCTCATTGATCCAGGACGTCCCTCACTAAGTGACCTCACCCATAAAACATAAAACAACAACCCTCTTCCCGAAGAACATGTGATCTATGTGGTCCAGGAGTTCCCATACCACGTGGATGAGGCTGATTCTGAGTAGACCCCATGCATCGCTGCCCCACATCCTTTCTCCTGACACACAATGTTGAAATTTTACTCCAAATTAGTCACCACCCGTCTCAGCTGGATGGAATACCACTTCTAGAAAACTATCCATCATGAGCTCCAAGTCTAGCACCCCATCATTGGTAGGGATGTACATGTGTACTAAGCTTGCAATGATCTCTCAGCGGAGACCCTTCTCAAACATCAGTGCATGGAAGTAACTATCACAGACAATATCGATGGAGTAACATGTGAGGTCAGTAAACCAGGCCACGTACATAGCTATTTTCACGTCTCACTATAGTAACTGTAGAAGATCCAGAATCTGAATAGTACATAATATTGAGGGAATGTACTCCTCATGAAACATCTGCTGAAACTCGTCCCACAAGAGAGTTTCCTTGTCATGCATTTGGGTAACCAAGCCCCACTAACACCCAGCTAGTCCAAATAAGTTGCTGGCTACCAAGGCTACCCTTTGGTTTTCCGGTTTCCAGAAGTGCCTAAAAACATGGATCACTGACTCCATTTAGTACTCTCTTGCTTGAGGGTATGGGAACAGTGTCTGCTACTATAACTCACGAATCACGCTCATCATATACTCTTCCTCACTTACGCAGTTGGTAAAACTATTATTCTACAGGTGGAGGTCTTATTGATCGTCCACCTTGAGGAAAGAGATCGCATGATAACCCCGAACTGAGGCCTCATGAATCATGATGTCATCATCATGGGTTGGATCGGGTAACCTGGTAGTATGTCTGCATGGAGGCATCATGAAAATTTATTATGGAGTATAGTGGTTAGAGAAGAATACATATATTTAATAATAAATAGAACAAGGGGGAGCAGTCTCCACAACGACAGTCGATAACTCGATCTTATTTGATGCAATTAATATTAATCTCTGCACCACATGTCATAAAATTTGAGTCGACACGAGGGACATCAGGGTACTGGTGTATGGCTACATCAGCCGCCACACCATAAATGGAATTTTATGCTCCATATCCAATCTCAAGACAGATTGACACTATTTACTTATTCCCAACCAAGAAATTTTTATGAAAACATCCAAACATAGTTTCAAAGGTTGAACCTGGCTCTGATACCACATTGTCATGACCCAAATAGTTCTCGGTCCAGAGCCGCAACTAACCCAAGCAAGTCTCTATAGGCCAGGGGTGGGGACTAGTGCTGAAGGCTCAACAAACATGGGGAGTCCTTTTCTAATGTACATGTACACACGCACATAGCCAACTGGATGAA
This sequence comes from Viscum album, assembly GCA_963277665.1. Taxonomy (NCBI): domain Eukaryota; kingdom Viridiplantae; phylum Streptophyta; class Magnoliopsida; order Santalales; family Viscaceae; genus Viscum; species Viscum album. The sequence goes on along the minus strand of OY728165.1, from coordinate 901,164,149 downwards.
TATTTTACAGGGAAAAGAAAAGTAATGGATGAATCCTACTTTATAGATAAATAACCCATACATGCATGGACCACTAACAAAGTATTAGTATAGTAATGTAAACAAAAATGAAAAAGTCAGAATAAACACCCAACCAGTACGGTGTCCCAACATAACTGAAAACTAAAATTAAATATGCGGAGGAATCTCTCATCTGGGAACCCAACTATGACCACCGCACGCAGTCCAGACAACTATGGTCCTAAGCTTCCTGATGTCCCAATCATACAAGTATACCATCTACATAAATCAAGATATGTTTGGCCAAATCCCAAACATGGATGAGTATAAATATAGTCAATAGGAAGCCCCAAAATAGAAGGGTGATTGATAAGAGTTTTTGAGGAAATGAAGTATAACAAATAGAAAAATTGTGAAATAAACGAGTACATCTCAACCAAACTAGAAGTGAATTAAGCTCTTCCATAGACAATAAGCTATAAATAGTGAGAAGATGAAATTATCACTGAGTCTTCACTACCACTAGTAGGAGAGTAGACTCGTCCAAACATGGAAAGCTAGATAGGGAAACCAAGTGACATACCTCATGAGTATTGACTTCTCCTGGAAGGAATGTCACCAAAACCCATGGTGTGTGTGAAATAATAGGACATAATAATATATATGCATGATCAAACCTAAGTATCCAAAATTATAGAGAGAGTGTAAGGGGATCTTCTTCTCAATGCTCAACCCCGGTAATGGGGATCCAATAGTTCCATGAGTAACCACCCTCATTTCTCGTCATCCGAAACATCTATCATGGACTATGCGACAAAAATGGGCTCAAGAACCACACCTTGATACAATCCTATTTGGATGGTTCAATATCAACTTCCTAGTTTTAGGTCATGTCACAAGGAAACGTCTTATTGGGAAAAGTTACCCTCTTACATGTGAGTATAGGGTTGCATAAAAGTACATCTTATCATTGATCTCGTGGCACAGTAGATTCCTCAAGTTGAGGACCCATCCCCTGCTCGACCAGAGGGTGCCACTATAACTATCATTGAGGACCCATGCTAAGCCGGTTGGGGGTTCCAATATAATTGTCTTTGAGGCCCCATTACCATCAAAGATGGAGGGTTCCCCTCATGTATCATTAAAGACACACACCCAACCTTGCCAACGGGTGACACTCATGTAGGTTAACGACCCATGCACAACCCAACTAGAGGGTGAAAATTGGAAACTGTGATATTGTCACCAGATAGTTGCTTATATCGAACACCTCCTGTGAAAGAATCATGTGTGGAATACCTCGCATCATAGTCTGAAATCCGAAACTGAGGTCACCATCATTATCTAAATTATGAAACATGACGGATAGGTAATTCACTTTCCAAAAACGAAGATCCTATGAAAATGGTGTTATCCACAAAAAGACACACAGACTGTTCAAAGTGTTTCCTGCATCATGACCACAAAGTCAAATTCTCAAATTTAATCTAAATTCTCTATCTCAAAGAGATAATGATTCTGGCATAGATAGAATTCCAAACAATCACCCAGTTTGTAAAGACGATGAAATTTTAAGGAAATATTTATTCATAAAATTTTTGGAATTGTACGAGTCTGTAGTTTCTGACGGCACCAGATTCTGAGGCACGGTGTGCCCAGAATCTAATTTTGATGTTTTGTTCGGTTACGTTCAGTAAAAGTACATGCGAGTTTTTCTATCTTTTGAACCAGTGCTCGGAAATGAAATCTGAGGACACCGATGAAATCACAGTGCCAATATTCGTTTAAGGAGACATTTACCGTACTTGCATTTTTTCAAAAGTAGAATTTATAATTTGGGGCTTTATAAGAAAATAAATAAAATTGTTGTGTTAAACAATTTTATTTTTAAGTGGTGGTAATTTCCTACAAAAGGGATTTGGAGGTCGCTCCCACACCCCGCATAACTTATCATGTGAGGATAATGTGTGGTGGGACCCATACGAGCCCTTAACCATTCAAATCCACCTTTAACTCCTTGAAACCCCTTATCTTTTGAAATTCCACATAATGGTGGAGCCCCTCCACCTCCCTCCCAATAATATTTCCAACACAATTAATTAAATTCTTATTTAAATAATTTGTGGTGTCAACAATTTTTTTGAATTGTTTTGAAGTGGATGGAATTACAATAATATGGGGATCCATTTTATTATATTTTCCTGGAAAATATTTTTTGTGGTGGAATTTTTGGAGAATTTGGGGAAAGGGATTTCTTCCGTGAAGAATACTATGAACACCCTTTTCTCTCCAATGAAGAACTACGAGACCATCTTCGATCTTCGTCCAAGCCACAAGAGGAAGAGTTTCCATGAGGAACGTCGAATGTACTTCCTCCTCGAATGCACCCCGAAGACAAAGAATCGACATTGTCTTGGAATCCTCTTCATGTGACACCAACAAGAGATCATCAGATTCAAGGTAGGGGTTTTTTAAAATTTTAAATGAATAAAGTTATATTATGTTCTTGATAAATACATTGGATTGCCTTCGGCCATTTGATATCGCCTAACACGGAGGGCGGGGGCCGAGCGTACATGGCCTGAGGACCCTCTGTTGGTTCGTAATTATTATGACATCGGCGACCATAGGCGGTGGTGTCTGGAGGCGACGGTGACCGGAAGCGAAGACCGCGCACCAGTCACGTGGAGGAAACTGCGGCCCACGGTGTAGGCCGCTCGAGTTATGCGAACCGGCCGGCCTGAGCCGGACAGGATGGAGGACTACGAAACCTCCTTTGTGCTTCCCTGCAGGAAGAATGCAGTCCACTGTTCATCCCGCTTAGGTGGTCGAACAGGCCAACCCCCTGTCGGCTGGGCTGAGGAAGTCACGACGCTGCTTGGCGCCGCGTGGGGAGAACAATGGACCCTTGTGTAGGCCCCTCATGCCGTAGAAGACCGGACGGCTTTGGCTGGTCGGGAAGGAGAGGCGGTGCCACTTGGCACCACTGTTTCAGGACACCGGGCCCCCCCTGCTCCGCTCAACTAGCTTACCAAGCCGCGGACTGCCGCACGGGCTAGGATGCCTGCCGTGTGGGATGGGATGTCGTCGCATAGGCCGGGATGCCCTCATGTGGTCCGGGCCACAACCGCTTGCCTGGTCTGTGCCCCACCGGGCTGGTCCGACCCCCAGCTGGGTCGGACCCGCTAAACCGAGTTGGGCCGACCCGCCCGCCCACTGGGCTTGATGGACAGAGCCCGTTTCACTTAAACATCAATAACTTCTAGACTCTGCATCTGATTGATGTGCCATCTGTGGAACTGGGATCCTCATGATGAGATGGTCCATTTGTGATACTCTAAGGGATATTTCGTCAAATTTGGAAAACGGTCGGGTTTGGAACGAGTATAATTCCAACAGGGCCACTGGAATGGAAAAGCCAATAACTCTCACATCGGGCGTCTGATTGACATGCCGTCTATCTCATTGGGTTCCTGTTAAAGAGAAACAACTTCAGGATACATTAACCCTTGACTTTGTGATAGTTGATGTATCTAGCCCCCTTTGCTCTAGTAGCGGACCCTTCCGGAATCGAGCATGTTGTGTGATGAATCCCTAGAGCTTGTTGTGATTGCGACGACTTATATACTTGGATCCTACATGGGTTCAGAAGTGAAAACATTTGTACATGGATTTTACGTGCATTGTGAAGTGATTACTTCTGTACATGGATCCTACATGGGTTCGGCAGTGACGACTTCTGTACTTGGATCATACGTGGGATCGGCAGGGACGACTTCTGTACTTGGATCCTACGTGGGTTCGACAGTGATGACTTCTTTACTTGGATACTACATGGATTCGGCAGTGACGACTTTTGTACTAGGATCCTACGTGGGTTCGGTAGTGACGATTTCTCTACATGGATCCTTCGTGGGTTCAACAGTGACGACTTCCATACAAGGATCTTACATGGGTTAGACACCTTAGATGAATCATTGACTACAACTGATCATCTCTATCTCTATATGAAAGATGTATACCTATGTCAGCTGAGTCATGACATTCAATCATTATCTTCGACGTGATTGACTTTACATCCTGTGTGGACTGGGTTGTCCTTTGGCTCGAGTGTTGGATCTGAACAGAAATAGATAACATAGGTATATGTATGGGCATATACCTATGTAGGGTTGGTTGATACTTCGTGGTTGTATTTTTCTTCTGTGGTTTACCTTTTTTGGATTCTGGGAGACCTTCGGGGGTCTAAAAGTCCCTGCTGAGTATCGTTATACTCACCGCTTCACGGGCTATGCCTGCACATCATTGTGTTGGTTGCAGACAATGGGAAACATTGATCGAGGAAGAGACCTATGGAGTTGGACGGTACCCAGAGGTGGACAACTTGGCGAGACATATACGGAGCAGATGAATAGACTTGAGGTACTTAGGAGGCCATCTGTACCCACCCATTAGATGAGATTTCCAGATAATGACTCAGTAGGTGCTTTTTACTTTTCTTTCAGTTGTACGTTACTGTTGGGATTCTATTTCCGGATCCTTTCCATTCAACACATTATTTTGTATTCAGTTTTATTCTGTGTTTATTTTCATTTGTTTCCTCTACCAATTGTGTACAGACTGTGTCTGTGTTACATGTTTAAAAAGGAAATTCCTTCCCTTTTATTGGGTTTATGCCTTTGGTTCTAGGCACCAGCCACTGGCCTATGGATGGAGGGCTTGGGGTAGTTACAGCACGGGCCCCCGAGGACGGGTCGTGACAAATTGGTAACAGAGGGAGGTTATATAGTAGAACTCATAAATATGATCATTCTTTCTATGAAGCAATAGTGTTAATAGTATTGAGTATGGTTTTCTATATAGGTAGTATATTGTTGGTGCGATGGCTGGTGTATCCATTAACCCGGACCAAGACCTCTGATTTCTGACCCAGTACACGAAAACACTGATTGCGTGTGTGTTTCCATTGAAAAACTTTTTATCGTGATTACTTCGTGTCAACTCACTAGGTATACTGTTTTAACCATGGCACAACTGTTTCTTTTCGGGATGGCTCCACAAAGGCATCCATCTAGGGTTTCAAGTTTAACGCGGATGGTAGCCCATCGAGTGACGAGGCCTCGATGCAGGGCCCCATCATTTTGGAGGCACTAACGGTTCCACTACCCACTGGGCCACCGATAACACCAGCCCTAACATCAGAGAGTTCATGTTGCTTGAGTGCGTTGCATGAGTTCCAACGACACAGGCCACCTAGGTTCTGCGGAGATATGAAAACAAAGGCAACATATGATTGACTGGAGGCTATCGTCTGAGTTTTCAGATTGGTAGGGATACCATCCGACCGTATGGTGATCCTTGCCCGAGTCTCCTGCACACAGCAGCAGGTAGATGGTGGAGCCTGATTCTCTAGGTGAATGACGTGGAATCATTACTCTAGTTGGACTTCGAGAGTCTCTTCCGCTAGAAGTTTGTTCCATCCACCCTTCGTGATGTGCAGATTCAGGAGTTACATCATCTGTAGCAAGGCAGCATGACATTAGCTCTATACATAGCGATGTTCACCGACCACTCACGGTACTCCATGGATATGGTATGGGACACGTTCTTTAAATCCTAGGGCTTCGATCAGGGACTCAAGAAAGAGATCATGACTTCAATGATTCCCCTCAGCATCCCGATGCTGGCAGGGGTGCTGGAGCGAGCCCTACTATTGGAGAGTTTTCTCGCTGAGCAGTCACCAGCGGCAAGACCCACAATAGAATGACAGGTAGCAGATTCTTCTTTAGCCGATAGTAGAAAGTTGACGAAGAGGTCCAAGCGGACCAGGCCATCTAGTGGGCGACCTCAGGATACAGGTTCGGTTATGCGGGACAAACGAAATAGAGCCATCCATACGAGGGGAAGACAGTTCTATGCCTGCGGCGGGCAGGGTCACATGGCTCGAGACAGCCCAACACTTCATGTGGATGAGAAGAAGACAGTAGAAGGACCTCCCAGGCCGAGGTCGAGGTTCGACCGTGGTGGTCCGCCAGGAGAAGGCAAACGTGGAAGAGGAGCTGGCTGAGCAGTGGGTGGTTGAGGAATTTTCGAGGCACTACCACAACCACCACCAGGAGGTCCACCCCGACCACAGGGAGCTGGTGGATAGAAGCAGGCTTAGCTCCAGGCAGTCGAGGCCTATGACTACGGCGCACCAGAGATGATTCGATGTACTATTAGTTTCTACTCTACCCTTGCTGCAGTACTTATAGATAGAGGTCTGAGTCATTATTTTCTTGTCATTGCCCTTGTTCGGAGCTCAGAGATTCCGATGGAGCCGTTGGCTCGATCATTACGGCTAGAGACTCCTACGAGAGTAGACTCGACGATTACGCATTGGTGCTAGCAGTGTGAGCATACTCTAGGAGGTGATAGATTCAGCTGGGATCTTCTTGTAGCGGCGTCGAGGTCGTATGACGTCATCATGGGTTTGGACTGGTTATCCACAGTTCCGGCTAAGATTGACTGTATTAGCCACAAAATGAGATGTATCTTCACAGATGGAACTAGGTTCACCTTCACCATTGAAAATGGTGCTTTTGCAGCGCAGGATGGACTTACACAGATGAGGGGGCAGCCGATAACACATCAGTTCGATAGTCTCATCTGTGGAGTAGTTGATGCATGAAGTCTGAGTTTTCCTTTTGTGGTGAATTAGTACACGAATGTTTTCACAGAAGACGTTTCAAGACATCCTCAATGCAGAGAGGTAGAATTCTATATTGACATGTACCCCGAGAAAGAACCGATATCTACTCCAGCATATCAGATGGATCCCGCCGAGCATTGTGAGATGCGGGTACAGGGGGAGGAATTGCAGGGGAAGGGATTCATCCGGCCCCATGTTTCACACTAGGCATCGCCAGTTTTGTTCACCAAGATGGTGGATGAGAGCTTGCGACTGTGTGTCGACTACTGTCACCTGAATAAGGTGACTGTGAATAACAAGTACCCACTCTTGAGGATAGATGAACTCTTTGATCATATCATGGTAGCACAATGGTTCTAGAAGATAGATCTCATATCAGGATATCACCAGCTCAGAGTTCGAGAAAAAGATGTGCAGCATATGGACTTCAGGTGTCGATATGGCCACTATGAGGTCTTAGTTATACCCTTCAGCCTAACCAATGCACCAGCAGTGTTCATGAGTCTCATGAACAGGATTTTCTAGCCTTACCTAAATCATTTTGTCATAGTCTTCATCGATGACATAGTGATTTACTCGACTACTACGGAGGAGCACGCCTACCATTTGCGGGTGGTACTAGATACACTATGAGAGCACCAGCTTTATGGTAAGCTCTCTAAGTGCGAGTTCTGAATGTGAGAGGTTCACTTTTTGGTACACATCATCTTGGAGGCTACAGTTGCAGTGGGCCCAGCGAAGATTGAGGCAGTACTTGCTTGGGATCCACCCAGGAGTGTGACAAAGTTACGAAGTTTTTATGGACTGGCTGGGTACTATTATAGATTTGTTCTAGACTTCTCCAGAGTTGCAGCACAGCTTTCAGTATTGTAGAAGAAGGGGAAACCCTTCGTTTGGTCAGAGAGATGCCAGAAGAGCTTTCAGGAGCTGAGTCAGAGGCTGACTGGTGTGCCCATCTTGAGGCTACAGGTGGAGGGCGTAGAGTACGTAGTTTTCTGTGACACATCAGGGACCGGAATCGGGTGTGTCATGATATAGGAGCGAGCGGTGATCACATATGGTTCCCGATAGTTGAGACAACATGAGTGGAACTACACTACCCATAAACTAGAGTGAGCAGTAGTGGTCTTCGCCTTGAAGATATGGCGGCACTATCTGATGAGCGAGGGTTTTACAGTCTACTCTAACCATAATAGTCTCAGGTAAATCTTCTCACAGAAGGACCTAAACCTGATACATCAACGATGTCATGAGTTCCTCTAGGACTATGACTTTGAGATAGACTATACTCCTAGGAAGGGGCACATTGTAGTAGATTCTCTCAACAGGAGATCAGAAATTCAGCTGCTTGGAGATGCGACAGAGCAGCTGGCCGCGTTACAGATATCCTTTGTGGATAGTGATGGAGCAGCCTTTCTACATCCTCTCACAGTCACTCCTCCCCTACTTCAGCGGGTCAAGGAGGCACATAATGGGGACATTGAATGTGAGATGCAAAGTTCTCAGATAACCTCAGGGTAGGCACTTGATAAATTTTCTGAAGGTGGGGAACAAGTCATCCTCTTCTGAGGAAATACCATGGTACCAGTTGCATTACAGGAGGAAGTGCTGAGGGAGTTTCACACTTCACCTCTAGCGGTAAATACAGGAGTGGAGAAGATGTATCAGGACATCAGATGACAACACTGGTGTCCGGGTATGACGAAGGCTATAGTAGTGTTCGTATCTCGATGCCTCACTTGTCAGTAGGTGATGGTGGAGCACCAGGTTCCAGTAGTCTTGTTATAACTCTTAGAGGTCCCAAAGTGGAAGTGGGATGGAATATCCATGGATTTCGTGATGGGGATTCCACGAAAATCCCGATTACATGACTATATCTGGGTGATTGTCGACCGAATCACCATGTCGGCCCACATTCTACCGATTAGAGAGCAGGGCTCAGTTGAGATCATGGGACGCCTCTACATTTAGGAGATCGTATGGCTTCATGGTGTGCCATCGACTATCATCTCTGATCGAGATGCTCTATTCCCTTCCAAACTATGGAAGGGGTTACATGAGGTTTTAGGCACACAACATCGCGTGAGCACCACCTTCCATCCTCAGACGGATGGTCAGACTGAGAGGACCATTCAGACTCTCGAGGATATTTCTGTGCATATTTCCTTGACTTTGGTCATAGCAGGGAGGATCCATTACCCTTGGTGGAGTTTTCGTACAACAAAAGATACAACTCCACAATCAGGATGGATCCTTACGAGACACTGTACGACTGACCTTATAGATCACCTCTAAGATGGACTGACCCCGGGGAGTCAGCACTTGTAGGAATAGAGATGGTTTAGGATACGACGAAGAAGGTATAGATAATCCAAGAGCAGATGAAGATTGCATAGAGTAGACTGATGCCTTATGCTGATAGGAGACGGAGAACACTGGAGTTCGAGGATGGTGACCATGTCTTCCTACGGGTCTCACCTCGACGGGGTCTATAGATATTTTGCCGAGGCCGGAAGTTATCTCCGCGTTTTATCAGGACGTTCCAGGTCCTCAACAGAGTAGGTGAGGTGGATTACCACATGGACCATCCACCTTAGTTGCATCGAGATCACGACGCCTTCCACGTATCTCACCTGAGGAGATACGTGCATGACCCGTCCCACATCATCAACCATGGGGAACTAGAAATCGATGACAGAGCGACATTCATAGAGGTCCCGGTAGAGATTGATGATTGACATGATCGGTTCATACGTGGATGGTCGATTCCTATGGTGTGAATTCATTGGCATCACATGATCCTCCAGGAGAGAAAAAAGGAGCTGGAGGCTTAGATGTGTGCTCAATACCCTCATTTGTTTCCCTACTGTGTTTTGTAGCTTTATAGGGACGTAAAGCCCTGAATTGGGTGTAATGTAAAGACCTAGAAATTTCAAGGAAATTCTTTTCTTAAATTCTTTGGAATTTTACGAGTCCGTAGTTTTTGAAGACACCTGATTCCAAGGACTTTTGTGCCTGGAATCTATTTCGGAAGATTTGTTCAGAAACGTTCAGTAAACAAACATGTGGTTTTTTCTATATTTGATCCAGTTCTTGGAATTGAAATCTGAGGACACCGATGAACTTGCAGCGCCGATATTCGCTTAAGGATACCTTTACTGCAGTTTCCTTTAGTCGAGTGTAGAAGTTATGATTTGGGGATTCATAATAAATTAAATAAAATTGTTGTGATACACAATTTTATTTTTAAGTTGTGGTTTTTTCATCCAATGTTGATTTTTAGGTGGGCCTCACACCCCACATAACCTCCCATGTGAGGATAATGTGTTGTGGGACCCACATGATCCCCTAACACTTCTACTCCCTCTTTAACTACTTGAATCCCCTTATCATTTTAACTTCCACATAATGGTGGAGCCTCTCGACCTCCCCCCCCCCCATTAATTGTGCCAACACAATTAATTAAAGTCTTGCTTAATTAATTTGAGGTGTCAAAAATTCTTTTCAATTGTTTTGAAATGGTTGTCATTATTATAATATGGGTAGCCTTTTTATTATATTTTCAGGGAAAATATTTTTTGTGGTCAAAATTATTGAGAATTTGGGGAAAGAGCATTCTTCCAAAAAGAACACGAAGAACACCCTTTTCTCCCAAACGAAGAACGACAATACCATCTTCGATCGTCGTCCAAGCCACAAGAGGAAGAGTCGTCACGGGGAACGTCGACTACACTTCCTCCTCAGACGCACCCCGACGTCAACAAATCGACGTCGTCTTCGAATCCTCTTCCCGTGACACCGACAAGCGAGTATCAGAATCAAGGTAGGGGTTTTGTATAATTTTAAATTAATAAAATTATATTCCATTATTGATGAATAAATTGGATTTTCCTAGACCAATTGATATTGCCTAACACGGAGGCGGAGGGCGTGGGCCAAAGTAACATGGCCCGACGACCCTGCATTGGTTCATAATTATTTTGATATCAGCGAACGAAGGCGGCATTGTCCGGAGGCGACAATGACTTGAAGAGGCGACCATGCACCGTCCGCGTGGAGGAAACTGTGACCCCCTGGTGTGGGCCGCTCAGGATAAGGGAACCGGCCATCCGGAGCCTGCAGTGCTGGAGGACAGCGGCACCTCCTTGGCACCGCGCTGCGGGAAGATCGTGGCCCGCTGTGCAGGCGGCATCGGCGAGCGAATCGGGTGGCCACCGGCCGGGCTGAAGAAGCCAAGGCCCCTTTTGGCGCAACATTGGAAGAAAAGGGGCCCTCTATGCGGGCCGCTCGTGCCGCAGAATATCGGCCGACTTCAGTTGGCCGGGCCGGGGAGGTAGCGCCGCTTGGCACTATCGTTTCAGAAAACTTCACCCCCCCCCCACCCCCTCCCCCCGCTCTGGTCGAGCAGCTGGCAGAGTCACGGCCTGCCACACGGGCCGCACCGCCTACAGCGAGGTCAGGGCCAAAACCGTCGAGCTGGGCCGTGCCCTACCAGGACGGGCCATAGCTACTGGGTTGGGTTGCACCCCACCATATTGGGCCGACCCCCAGCCATGTTGGACCTGCCAAACTGAGTCGGGCCAACCCGCCATCCCACTGGGCTTGACGGACTGGGTCCCGTTTCGCTTAAACGCGAAAAACTTCTAGACCGCGAGTCCGATTGACACGCCATCTGTGGAACTGGGATCATCACAATGAGACGGTCCTTTTGTGATACTATAAGTGAGTTTTTCTCAACTTTGGAAAATATCTGGGTTTGGAATAGGCATAATTCTAACTAGGCCCCTAATACAGAAAAGCCAACAACTCTCATACCGGGAGTCTGATTGACGTTCCATCTATCGCGTTAGGTTCCTTTTGATGAGAAAAATATTTGGGATACATCAACTCTGGACTTTGTGATAGTTGTTGTATCGACCCCCCATTTACTCAATGAGCGGACCCTTCTGGAATTGAGCGTGCTATGTGCTGGAACCCGAGAGCTGGCTGCGACTGCGACGACTTCTGTACTTGGATCCTACGTGGGTTCAGCTGTGACGACTTCTGTACATGGATCCTACGTGGGTTCACCAGTGAAGACTTTTTTACTTGGATCCAATGTGGGTTTGGTAGTGAGGATTTCTATACTTGGATCCTACATGGGTTCATTAGTGATGACTTTTGTACTTGGATCCTACGTCAGTTCAGTAGTGACGACTTATGTACATGGATCCTATGTGGGTTCGATAGTGGCAACTTCTGTACTTGGATCCTATGTTTTTTCAGTAGTGATGACTTTTGTACTTGGATCCTACATTGTTTCGGCAGTGAAAACTTCGGTACTAGTATCCTACGTGGGTTTGACAAATTAGATGTATCAGTAACTACAATTGATCATCTCTATCGCTATAAGAAATATGTATACCAGTGTGAGCTGAGTCTTGACATTCAATCAATATCATCGATGTGATTTACTTACTTCCTGTGTGGACTGGGTTATGCTTGGGCTCGAGGGTTGGAGTTGAACTGAGATTGATAACATAGGTATATGTATGGGTATATACCTATGTAGGGTTGGTTGATACTTCGTTGGTGTATCTTTCTTCATTGGTTTATCCTTCATGGATTCTGGGTGACCTTCGGGGGTCTCGGGTTCCCTAATGAGATTCATTATAATCACCACTGCATGGGCTATGCCCACACTTCATTGTGTTGGTTACAGATGAGGAGAAATACTGATCGAGGAAGAGACTGTTGGAGTTGGACGGTGCCCGGAGGTGGACCACATGGCAAGATGTATACAGAGTAGACAGACAGTCCTAAGTAGCGTAGGTGGCCATCTATACCCACCCTTCTGGTGGGATTTATAGAGGACGACTTTGTAGTAGATGTTTACTTTTATGAATTTGTACTTTACTATTTTGTTGTATTAATGGCCCCTTTCCATGCTGACCAAGATTTTGTATTCAGTTTTACTCTGTGTTTATCTTCAGTTGTGGCCTCTACCACTTGTGTTCAGACTGTCTGTGTGTGTGTGTCACAGGTCTAAAAGGCAATGCCTTCCCTTTTATCAGGTTTATGCCATTGGTGCTAGTCACTATCCCCTGGACTTTGGATGGCGGGCTTGGGGTAGTCACGAGACGGGCCCCGAGGATGGATCGTGACATACTTTAGAAGAATCAAGCATTTGAAGATTCTAGAAGTGGTTATGTGTCTGGTGGATCGACTCACGGTCGGTCGAACTACCACTGATGTCGACAGACATAGTCGGCCATCCCGGTCAGTACATTTTATGGTTGATCGATCCCTATGGCATGTGTAGTGGATTCTACTGTCGTGGTCAACCAGTGGCCCATCCAAGATGACCCGAGTCTAACATATTTTGTTGAGTCCGACCCACTGGATGGGACCCAACCCATTTACCTAAACCAACCCACTTCTGATAGATGGTCCAGACTGTGGTCCGGTCTCTAACCATATAATGTTACCGACCAACCATGGGTCTTACAATGCCAGTCGCCTCCAAGGGTTGTGTGGAAAAACCTCACCCAGCCGACCATCGAGCCGCATTTCTTGTCCCCGATGTGGCACCACCCCTGTCAAGGTTTCACTGCTGCTCCACGGGCCACCTCTGAAGTGGCTCGCCGTTAAATTCCACTATTGGTTGACATGTTGTCGGTGCCCAGGAAGTCACTTGTGTGGACAACCCGGCTCAATCCATTCACATGATTGAAAATTCATCAGCAGATTGAGTATCCTTGCAATGACACCTTCCCTACGATGGCTTCAATTCATAAATCCAATGGCAAAGTTATGTGCCCAAAAGTCATCGGCAAATCCCGACAAAGAACAGATCCAAAAAGGTATAAAAAATCGATTGATTGCTTTGTACATGCAGACAATGATAATTGATGGTTAAAAATGAAAAAAATGAGGAGGTTACAAATGAAAACTCAAAAAACCGGAATCACAACTCCATAACCTAAAATTCCTACCTCACAACAAGTGTTCACCATTTGAAATACGTCCACGGTGCCCCAGCCTCGAACAACCAAAAAATTGGTGGAGTTTTTCCATGATCTGGTGAAGAATGATAATTAATGACATTGGGATGAGGGAAAGAGAGATATCTTGTAGAGAGAAAAACGGATTATTGTAACCCTAAACCAATCTGCTTAAATTCTATTTATAGGGAATCAAAAAAATCACGGAATCCAAATCTGATGAACCCCCTCATTTTATGTTGTGCCTAGGAAAAACATCCCATTACGAACTCAATAGAGGTTTCAGATTTCCAATCCATGCCTCATTTGGATTGTCATTTAGCTTGACCCCATGGGTAAAATAATTGATTCTAATTATCATTTTACCCCGTTATTGTAATGATCCAAACATTTATGAAAACAATTCCATTTTTCAAATGACTTATGGATATAGAAAACACATGTACTATTTTTGGTAATTATTAATATTGGGTTTAAGTTATCGTTATACATCATTACGGTACAGAATTATTCATTTGAATAGTGATCACACAACTAATAAAATATAATGTTCTAAAAAGAAATACTTTCTACATAGAAAAAGGAGTTGATATCCTCATCTAGTACACTCAGGCTATACAAAGCCCTTTTGTCAGAGCCTGGGAAGGACATAGTCTCATTGGGCTTCAATATTGGCCAAGACCAAGCCAAGCTTCAACATGTTAAGTTTGAATGGAATCACCTGTGGTAGAAGTTCATTTTAATAGAGACTACCACCCGAGCGATGTTATCTGAGCCTTCCCAAGAGACTTTCATCATTGCACGCCTTACCCTTATGTCTTATGCAGGCGTTATTAGTGTTTATATAATAACGTATTAGATATTTATTGGGTAATCAATTTATATAAATAAAATATTTATTCTGTCAATTATTTTAAGAAAATAGTCTTTCTTAATAGAATGAAAAATTTGATAAATTGAATTTTCAGCTAAAAATGGTAATTATAAGAAATGTATACATTATAATATTAAACTAAATTATTATTAATAATATTAAAAAATTTCTTATAAATGATGATAATATCACTACTTTATCTATTAATGAATAGATAATCATGTAAGAGTTATTTTTTATACGATAAAATAGAAGTGTATTTTTAAAAACATTTTATATTAAGATATCAATGAATTTAGGAAATAAATATTATTTTAATAAAATATTATTATAAAATTATGTTTATGAATAATAGTTTAATATGTAATTTTTATGAAGTAAAATGTAATTTTTATTAAGGTATGAAAACTGTTTTTTTCAAAACCAGTGAATTTTCAATAAATTTCAGTTTTCATTTTAAAAATAAAAATTCCAATACTTATAAAATTATTCAGATAATATGAATATTATTATTGGAATCATGATTTTGATATTATCCAATGGTTATGTTTTCATAATTTCCAGATACAGTCGAATTTTTGAATAAAAAATAAATACCGTATAAATAAAATATGTGTCTTTTAAGCTCATAATGACAATAAACTTATGTAATAAATAATATAAAGTGTATTATCCACATCATATATGTTTTTCCATTTAAATAATGTGAATTTAGATTTGTTTTAATTATTTTATAAAGCCTGAATAAATCCTCAAAAATTAATAATATATTTTATGATTTAAGATTCATTTCCTTAATAATGTGACTCACCTCCACATACACATGGAAAATATTTTAATTTATTCAGCCATTAGTCATATAAAATAATTTTTCCCAATCCTATTTGGGAAGTACCATTGGAAAAAACCATGGGATGGTTTTTGGTTTTGAGTATTTAATTATATATGTTCCAAAACCGTAGTTTGGGAAATATTAAAAAATTCCCCACTCTTTATAAAATAAACTCACCCAATCACCCACTTCTCTTTAATAAAAAAACATGGATCACATCCCTACTCTATACTCCCATCTCAATAATTTACCATAGGCCCCCAAACCTCTCACTACTCACCTCTTCGTGCTTTTGAAGTCAAACATCCATGTAAGGGATTCCTTTCATTATTATTTGTATCCATGTTTTTTTAATTTTTTATACCCATTTAATTTCAATTAAAAATGATGGGGTATGATTTCACACCTCCCACATACATACCTCATTTTTTCCAATGATGTGATACCCATTTCCCTTTCATTAATTCCTTACATGTACACCCATGACAATGCCGGAATTCCGTAACGTATTCCTCCATTCATATTTACATTCAAGCATTTCATCTATATTTTGCATCTAAATTCCATTTTCAAATGGAGGGATATTATTTTACATGATTACCGTAATGTCTATTTCAGGAATAAATGATTATAGTGCCATTTATCTCTCATCAGCCCAATTTATGAAGCTCCATATAACGCCATCATGCTGATAGAATTTCACATTGATTTTCTAATACAAAAAACATCATGTAGTGAATATCATACTCATTTTTCTATCAATGGTATTAACCATTATTCATATATACATATTTAATGGTACATAAATAAATTCGTTACAAATTATTTTAGTATTTAATGAAATGATGGTGTTAAAATAATCCCTGTTATATTACCATTGTGGAACACTTAAGCATGAAATTGAAATAATATGAATGGTGTGCCCTAATAGTGCTCCAATGAATTGGGTAATGCTTAGTATCTTGATACATCTTGTTGGGAAAGGGTTTTACCCGATTCCTTTAATGAAACGTTTCCATGACATTGGGACATGTTTTTACCTTTTTTTTGTGTTACTGATGTTGTGTTTTCAGTTGTTTCAACATTTCCTTTTTATGAAAATCATGCTATATTATTCCTTTATATTCATGATTCATTTGTGCCCCATTGATATTCTTACTGGCTAACATGTATTTTAGCCTTCATGTTATGCCTTGTTTACACCCTTATCGGGCCTTATAGATCAAACTTTACTTATTTATGTCCTCAGGTTACCCCATGCAATGCAAAGTATGAAGTAATGTTACAGTCATATAAAATAAATTTTAAATAAAGATGTTTAATTTTATGTTTTATGTTGGTATGTAATGTTCCTAATCAACCAATTAAACTATACCTATTGATCATCAGGGTTATATTTAGTGAATTTTTATGTAATAAATCTAGTCTAATTGTTTAATAATGAGAAGGGCCATTATAGTTGGTATCAGAGGATCAGTTTAGTTATTTATGGGATTACGGTATTATAAACTCTACTAAAAGCCTTAAGGATATGACTGAGTATAAGAAAATACCCTTCATTTTTTTATTATATAGTAATTGGTTTATCAGGAATATACATCCCGATTTGGATACAAGAAAGTTGATGTGGTTCTGGTATTGATGTATCTAGGGGTAAAACACAAAAACACCACATGGAGCTAGACTCGAATGGTAACTGGTGCATGAAATTGGAATTTATTCACTCTTCTTTTGAAACTCCCCTGATATATGTTTTAATAAATTCAAAATCATATTATGAACCATGAATAAGGGAGAATAAAAATCCCATCAGAATATACATTAGGAAATATGTCAGGGATAACATTGATTGAAGAAGAGAAATTCTTAAGTTATAGAGATAAATGTAATTTTTATGGTATCTCATTTCTAATTGGATTTTCCTTTAAGTGTTTAATAAATTAATATAATTACCCCTAATATTCCTATAATTCTATCCACTGGCCAGTAATAGGAGGAGTCATGATAACAATAGATGTGAATATCAATTTTATGACTGTTGTAGTAAGATTCCAAATCCAATTTGGGTGGGAATCACAATCATTATAATGATACTCTCTCACATAACTCAAGTTTTCAAAAAACTTATTGCTCAAAAGGAACTTCTAACCATCCCTAAAAAATAACAAGTCAAAATTGAGTGCTTCATGAGACAAATTCATCATTCATTCAATGGATAATTGAATCCCTCAATCGTCGAACAATGAGTCTACTCCATTGAGATGATCTTTTCCATCCTTAAATGTTTTTAAAAAGAGAATTTTCTTCTAGATTCCTGTCATATGGATGATAAAACAGATAAATGGAGGACATATATTAAAAATAAAAATCACGAAGAAGATATCAATTCATTGGAAAGGAAGGATTTCCCAAAAAATGTTATTTCAAAAATATTTTCCCCGCACCATCCGTCTTAAGATGGAAAATGATTTCCATTCACTCAATAAAAAGATGGCACATCTACTATGGTGTACCATAAATACATTTCCAGACTTGCATTATACACCACTGGTTTTTTCTTTTCTCTCGAATGCAATGTTGACTACATATTTAGTGGTCCAAAATCCTGCCTAATGAAATTCATAATGATCCATGACATTGAAAGATATGATTAAATTGTCCGATGTGCCCTAAAATTCATGATGTAGATTGGTGAATCTCAGGGGTATCATGTGGATAAGAAGAGGAAATTGGACTTTAATTATGGTGCTCTGATGGAAAAAATCAACGGTGCAATGAAATTCTAGCAACCCAATTTCCAAAGGGTTGAAAAGAATCAGCCTAGATATTGCCTGCAGGGGATGAGGAAATTCTATCGGTATAGAAGATAAGGGAACCTATCCAACCATTACTGATTGGAGAAACCTACTAGTGTGAAATATGAATGGAATGCCACATTATACCTTCAGAAGATTGTTCATTCCTACAAATTAAATGAACTAGGGATCCTTTCGATCTATTGCCATAAGAAAAGGGTAATTTAAGGAAACCAACAATCTTCAGGGGAGCAGGGGTGAGCTTTTCCCATTACTACAACTGAAGAAAATCCTGACATTGAATTATTGATTGGTAAACAATTTATTCAATCAATAATTGTGAATGTATTTTTTTATTCTAGTTCTACGCATTCTTTTATATTCCTAAATCTTAGTATAACTATCTGTACACCACCAAAAATCATGAAACTAGTGATGTTGGTGAGAATACGAAATGGTTAAATTATTGAATCCCATGAATATAACACCTCCCCTATCACAATTTATAGATTTAACTTTCCACAAAACCTCACCATACTCTCTATGGAGGAATTTTATGCAATTCATGTCATGGATTGTATTTCCCTATATAGATCCCACATATATTATCATGATAGGGAAATCACACTTGATGTGGTGAATCAACCCTTGATCCTGTACAAGTGCAATGATGGGGTTGAATCTTCTTTAGAACCATCATCTAAAGATGGGATATTACTTCCCTATGAGAATGTGTATACTTATTAGATGAATATTTAAAAAGAATGAACCATCCATGGAGGAATGCATATTGTAAAGTAATTCGTTGATGTGTTTTATGAGGAATTTCACGGACCTCATCCTATAATAAGTGTTGAATTCTTAATTGATCTTATATATGGAGCATTTCCAATATCCAAAAATCCATTATTAATGGATGTTTCAATGCTTGAGGATTTAATGAAACAACAATAGGATAATATAGATAAAGGGTTTAAACAATAATGTGCATCAACATGGGGTGTAGTAGTCCTCATCATCAAGATGAATGATGGATCAATGTTCCTTCGTGTTAATTATCATGAGCCAAACAAAATCATGATAAAGAAAAAGTATCATTTTCCAGGAGTGTATGACATGTTCGATCATATACGTGGAGAAAAATACATCTCCATGGTAGATATGTGGTCGAGATATTACCATGTAAGGGTGAAGAATGATGAGATCCCCAAGCCTACTTTCTATACAAGGCATGAGCACTGTAAATTCATATCAATGACTTTTGGACTCCTTAATGATCCAAAAATCATCATGTAATTCATGAATAGAGTATTTAGAGATTACCTTAAAAAATCGATATCATTTATTGATGATATTATAATAAACATCAATACCCATGAGGATCATGAGGAGTGCCTATGAACTATACTAGAGACCTTAAAAAAAATATGCTCGCTAAAAAGTTCAATAAATATGAGTTATGGTTTAAGGATGTCTCATTCCTATGGTATATCATTACAAGAAACTGAAATTCTTTGGATCCTTCTAAAACAATAGAAATTGAGGGATGGTCGAGGCTGACATCTATGATTGATATCCATAGCTTCTTAGGGTTTGCTGTATATTATCACCGATTTGTTAGAAATTTATCACGATAGTCAAACCCTCATACCTAGATAACTCAGATGGGAGTCAGGTTTTCTTGGAATGGTGAATCTGAAGAAAGATTCTCTGAGTTGTAGAAGAGGAATATCAATACCCCTGAAATCCCAATACCCCAAGTGTGAATCTTTTTGTAATCATTAGCAGTGCTTAAAATAATAGAATGGGATATGTGTTGTAGAATAATGAAAAATCCATCCCCTCTGCCTCAAGGAAGTTGAAAATTAATGAGAAAAATTATCCCACGTATTATATAGAATTTGAAACATTGATATTTGAGTGTAAAATATGGAGGCATTATCTCATTGAGGAAAATTGTGAAATATATATGGATCACAAAAGTCTCAGATATATATTCACAATAAAAGATCTGAATATGTTCCAATGAAGATGGATAGATCTCATCAAGGATTATGACTACTAAATTCCTTACAACCCTAGGAAAGTGAACAAGGTCGAGGATTCTCTATGTAGAAAGGACCCAGCAATTCTATCAGTGATGATAATTGAAAAGGATACACTATTATTATATATGATGAAGATGGACATTGTAATCATAATGAAGGTTACATCATCAATTCATTCACAAATGATTTCTCCACTGTCACTTTGGAAAGGTTAAAGGATCCTCCAAAAGATGGTGTGGGAATTCAAAAGAATGTGGAACCTATCAGAAAATGAAAATCCACAAAATTCAATATTAATGAATAAGGAATTGTTAGATTTCTGTCAATACTATGTGTTTCATCATATCTAGAGTTAAAGAAATAACTTATGAATGATTCACATAGTTTGAATTTCTCCATCCACCCAAGAAACAAAACGATCTATCGAGATCTACGAGGGAATTATTGGTAGGATAACATGAAGAACGAAAATGTTAGATATATGTCATAGTTCCTGGTTTGTCAGCAGGAGAAGGATGAGAGGAAAAAGATTAAATGGATGATACAACCATTACCAATACCAACATGGAAATTGGAGAACACCACCATAGACCTTTTTACCAAACTTTTAAAGACATACACAGAAAACAATTATTTAGGGGATGTTATGGATTATCTTATGGATACTATATACTTCACTGAAACTTGAGAGGATTTATAATTGGATCAATTGGCACAGATATACATCAGTGATGTTGTAAGGAATCAATGTGTAAAACTATCGATTGTATTGATCAAGAACCAGGATTTACCTCTATGTTCCGGGAAAGTCTCCCACATAATTTGAATACAAAGCTAAACATCAGTACATTTTATCATTCTCAAATTGATTGCCAATTTAAGCAGAATATCCAAACACATGAGGACATGTTGAGGGAATGCTAAATGGACATCAATGGAAGATGGGATCCATATATTCCTATAGTTTAGTTCTCTTACAACAACATTTTCTACTCAAGAATCCCAGTGGCTCCTTTTGAAGCCTTTTATGGGAATAGGTGAAGAACACTGACATGATGAGATGGTGTTGGGGAGAAAAATATTCTAGGTCCAGAAATGGTGAAATAAATGGTTGAGAAGTAGAACACTATCTAGAAGCACATCAAAGCTACTCGGAGTCGACAAAAGAGTTATGATGACAGCCTTAGACAAGACCTGATGTTTGATGTTGGAGATATAGTTTTCCTACACATATCTTCATGTAAGAGATAGATGAGATTTGGTAATAAGGGAAAAAATAGTACATTTTATGTCAGTACGTTTTAGATTCTTGATTTCATTGAAGCTATAGCCTATCAACTAGAATAACCACCATACATATATCATGTTTTTGATTTATTCCATATATCAATTTTGAGGAAGTGAATATCTGACCCTTTTAATGTACTCAATCCATTGGTGGTACCAATTGAGAATGACCTTTCCTATGAATATAATATATTGGTGATCTTAGATCATAATGGAAAGGTTCTACAAAATAAGATGACGCACCTCGTTAATGTGTTGTGGAGAATCCAAATGTTAGAAGAAGAAATTTTGGAACTGGAGGAAGTGATGGAGAAGATTTACCTAGTTCTATTTTAGTATGGAAAATAAATTTCAAGGACGAAATTTCTTTTGGGCGGAGTGTTGTAATGACTAAAACATTTATGATTAAAATTATCTTTCTTTTAAAGTCTTATGGATATATAAAACACATGCAATATTGATTACATTTTTGGGTTTAAATTAATGATATGAATTGTTACCATTGATAATATAGTCATTGAATTGTGATAACAGAACTGATTTAAATATTAGGTTTTATATAAAATACTTTCAATACAGAAAAATTAGTGGATGGCCTCATTCAGTAGACTCGGTCCATATGATGCTCATTTTTCGGAGCATGTAAAGGACATAGAATAATTGGAAATCACTCTTGACCAATCCCATGTTGAGCTACAAAATTTAAATCTTTAATGGGGTCTTCTACAGGTGAAGTTGAAGTTAATAAAAATTGTAACTGGGTGATGTTATTTGAGATTCCCTAGGAGTCTATCACCATCACACACCATACCCTTAGGTTTTATACTGGTGTAATAAGGGGTCATGTAATAAGGTATTGGTTACATATTGTGTAATACCATTTTATAAATAAATGTCATATTAAATCAATTCCATTATGAGGATAGTCTTTCACAAAACAATGGTAAATTTGAAAAATTTTGTGATCATATAAAAATTGTAATTCAAATAAATATACACATTATTATATTAAACTATGTTTTTTGGTAAAATTATAATAACAATTCTTATAAATGATGATTATGTTAGTTCTTTTCTATAAATGATGAGGTAATCAATTTTAAATGAGTTATACTTTTTATATGATAAAACTTACATTGTATTTAAAAAAATTATTTTTAGGAATTGATGATTTTTGGAAATAATTAATATTTTAGTAAAATAATTTTATCAAACTAATTTCATGATTAATAATTAACTATATGATTTTTATGATGTCAATTTTAATTTTAATTATGGATTGAAAACAATTTTTGTCATAACCCGTAAATTTTTAATAAATATCAGTTTTCATTTTAAATGAAGAAATTAAAAAAGTCAGGAAAATATTAAGATAAAATTAATATTATTTTTGGAATCAAATTATTTGAATTATAAAATGGTGAATTTTCCATAATTGTCTGAGATAGTTGAATATTTGATTAAAAACTAAATACATTATAAATAAAATATGTGTTTTATGACATCATAATGAACACAAAATCATGTAATTAATACTATAATTAGTGTTCTTGGACTAATATATGATTTCCCATTGAAATAATGTGAATTTATATTAGTTTTACATATTTTATAAATCTATTGCTAATACTCCAAATTGTATAATTTATTTTTTTATTTTAAATTCATTTAGATAATAATGTGACTCACCTCCACATAAAGAAGGATTGTATTTTAATATGTTTTTCCATTAAAATAATAAAAAAATTATTTCTTCCACTCCTCTTTGAAAAAATACACTTGAAAAAACCTAGGGAATATTTTTGGTTTTGAGTATTTAATTATATAGGTTCCAAAACCAAGGTTTGGGTAATATTAAAGAATTTCCCACTTATTACCTATATAAACCCGCCCAATACCCCACTTATCTTCACACAAAATCCTTTCGCCACATAACTAATCTATCATTACCTTTCTAGAATCCCCCCTAAGGCTCCCAAGTTCTCAATAATCCCCACTTCAAGTTTTTGAAGTCACACATCCAAGTACATGATTCATTCCTTTCTCGTTTTTTTATGTTTCATTATGTTGTTATACCCACTAATTTTCAATTAAAAATGTTTGGGTATTATTTATAACCTCCTCCTTAATTCCATCCTTATTATTGAAGCATTAATTATCG
Organism: Viscum album; assembly: GCA_963277665.1. Classification (NCBI taxonomy): domain Eukaryota; kingdom Viridiplantae; phylum Streptophyta; class Magnoliopsida; order Santalales; family Viscaceae; genus Viscum; species Viscum album. The sequence goes on along the minus strand of OY728165.1, from coordinate 901,140,478 downwards.
ATTTCGATCTCATTAATTCCTTCCTTGTACACCAGTTACCATGTAGAAATTCTATAAGGGATTTCTCTCTTACTATTTCCATTCAATCCTTTATTCTAGGTTATGCTTCTAAATTACATTAACTATGTTGGGATATTAGGTTTAAGGATTAAGATACTGTATATTTCATTTATAAATTAGTCAATACCCATTTATCTCTCATCAACCGAATTTATGAATCTCTATATAACGCTTTCATGCTGCTGAAATTCCACCACAATATTCCAGGACAAAATCATTGTGTAGTGAATAGCATATTCATTTCTTTGTCGAGGGTATTCACATTTATGATCATATACTTATTGAATGATACAAAAAAGTTTTTATTCCTTATTATTTGTTCATGGATGAAATAATGATGTTGTATGAATCCATGTTATATGATCTATGTAGAATAGTTAAACATGAGATTGAAATGATTATGAAGGGTGGTCCCTAATAGCTCTCCAATGCATTGGGTAATGTTGAATATCTTCGTACATCATGTTGGGATAGGGTTTTACCAGATTCACATTAGGAAATTTTTCCACCATGTTGGGACTGTGGTTTACATGATTATTTTGATGTAATCATGTTGCGATTTATGTTGTTACAACATTTCCATGTTATAATAATCATTCTATATTAGGTTTTTATGTTCATGTTTCTCTTGTAATCTATTGATATTCCTATTAAATAAAATGTATTTTATTATTCATATTATTACTTGCATACTCCCTTACTGGTCTTTATAGCTAATCTTTTTCTTATTTATGTCCTCAAGTTATCCCATTCAATGCTAAGTATAAAGGAATGTTGTGGTCATGTAAATGATGTTTCCAATAAAGATGTTTTATTTTATGTATTTTTTTGTCATGAAATATCATTAGGACCCAAAGACACTATACCTATACAACATTTGATTTCTATTATGTACATGTTTTTGTAATAAATCATGTTTAAATTTGTAATAAATACTTCAATTTTTATATGGATATCTTTTTCCACAAGAGTCATGCGCTGATGGATGTTATACCCCGCCTATGGTAAACACTACCTTCCAGACTAAACTATGGCCTTAGATTTATGATACGCGCTACCATTTAGGATATATCTTATTTCCATTTCATTCATGAATAAAATAATATTAAATTTAATATAATTTATTCTGGGTACACCAGGCCTTAGAATTTCACACTATATGAACACCTAACTATGGAAATTTATTTGGAAATATTTCAGTGTGTTATAAGGAGAAAACTGGGACACAACATGATGGACTTGTGTATGTCACCAAACCCAATTGCTGAGAGAGAGGGACTACATTTGATATTGGTATGGGATACACGGAATCACATCCTGAAGGACCAAATAGTTTAGTTGACTGGGTAAACTATATAAATACATGAAATTCACATTTCATTTTAAAATATAATATATAAAAATAGTTTTAAATACACAATTATTTTTCATTGAGAATTTAATTATTACACAAAACATATCTATATATATCAATAAATAAATTCCAAATATCCTAGGGGAAATAAAACATAATAAAAGGGTGATCTTTGATACTCATTAAGGGTATGCATTCAATGGAATCTATAAATAAATATGGTATAATTAATATGTAATGGTAAAAAACTAAATCACATGACCTTTAATCAATAATGTGAGTATAATTTTTATGGAAAAAATTACGATCCAGTAATTACTTATAAATAATCTCATGAACTTGAAACATAACAATGGATACTCTAACTAATCCAATTATCACATTGAATTTCAAAAAATGAATTCGTAATTATGAAATTCATAATGTTGGACATCTAAAACAATCTCTCGGGGCCTCATTAGAATTCATGTATTATTTTTAAGGCCTTTTCCCAACACATCTATATAAATTTGTATGACCTTTCCCAAAACCCAATGTAATTTTCATAATGAGACCTATCGATTCATTGAGAGGCTATAACAGGCCCTTCATGTCACTTAATAAGTCCATATCATTCGTCTTATGGAAGGGGTGAAACATAATACACTAAAAAAATCATATTTTAACCAAAATACAGAATCTAAATACTTTCCCAATAAATAAAAATATTCATAAACCATCCAATGTATATTTAATTGTATCAATATAGTACATCCCTAGTCAAACTGAGAAAAAAAACTGGGGGAATAATAAGGACGATGTCATTTAAATATATACCAATTAAAGAATAATTACAATAAAATTATATAAAATTATATTGAATATTATTTTAAAATAACACTTGGAAAATTCTTTGAGAAAAAATAAATTTAGATTAAAATCGTCATTTTTAATTTAAAATAATAAAATTCATAAAATAATGTCAAATACCTCTTTTTTTAAAATCAAATTAAATATGTATATATACATTATTTTTAAAAATATTTATTTATAAAAAAATTTACACATGAAATTTATTCTTCAAATACATGATAATCAGGATGGAGGGTAATTCCAAAATATTTGTATACGTTAAAAATAAAATTTCTTTTTTACAGTCAAAAAGGGAAAAAAACTTCCATATTTAAAAAACCACCATATTATTCATTTTAAACCAATTTTTAAAAATACAAAATGGTAAAAAATATTTTTGATAATTAATTTGAAGAATGTTAAAACATTTGTGAAAATATTTTTAGAAAACTTGGTTTTGGAAGAAATATGACTTTTAACCGAAGATAAAATTAAAGATGGATTTTTGTAAATACGTTTTCTTAATAATTTTATGTACCAATGAGAGGGAGATTGTACTATTAATTGAAATTTTTATTAATAAAAATATTAAAATGAAATATATTTATTTTAGCTCATAAATATCAAATAATATTTTCAAGGGAGACTTATGAAAAAAATCCATGATAAGGATGATATTGTGACATAAACCCTTTCCACTTTTATAACTTTTGTATCATAAGACCCATTAAATAAAAAAATTTAAATGAAACATTAAATACCATGAAGATAAATTAATTCATGATATAACATTCAATAATTTCATCATATACACCGCACAAATTAAATATGTGTTGAATATGTTGTATATATCATATATGTAAAAGTGAGAGGAGAAACACATACATTCAGTATAACTTGTCACATACGTTCCTAATCATCCTATATAATGTAATTATGTTAGTCAAATAATTTATTAAGAAAAAATTTATTTATTTTATTCCATATGGATAACTTATTAATGAAAAAGGAATTTTTACACAATCAATTATGTTTATATTGGATGTTTCGATGATATTTGGATTATGTGTCAAAAATGACATTGATAAGTTGAATATGGTCAAAGTGAAAATTATTTAAATATTTGAATAATAATAATCATGAAATTATTATAATATTTATTCATAAGTTATAATTTTAAAATCAATCATTAAAAAGGAAACTCTGATGTAAATATAGTTACGATCATATAGAAATTAGGCCAAACGTACACATGAGTAATGTTTTCATTTATCATGTATAATTATAGAAATATGTGCAGTAATATATTATCCATATATAATGAAAATAATTTCATAAATAACATATTAATACTTTAAATATACTTATATATCCATCCACCTTGTCATGAAAAGAGTGTCACATAACTTCGTGAAGGCGGTAGTCCAGACATACACGAACGACATTTTTATCATTCTGTGAATAAAAGGGTAAAAAAATAAAATTATGTATTATAATATAATAATGAAAAATAAGTCATGAATATAATAATTATATAATTTATAACACATGTATTAATTAAATTTATCATTATCACCTTCCACATAAAGTGTTAGTGAATGATGAATCACATTGCTTGGTGTGGTTGTAGTCCTCTGTACACACGAGAAACGTTATAATATCCACTATTGAATGATGTTTGAAAATGTTATATATGATATAATGACTATATAATATTAATTATTATATTAATATAATATATATACTTTATATTCTTTATCGTAACCAACTGTGAGAGGTGGTAATGGAAAAATAAATGACAATAGTTCGTGAGGCGGTAATCTGTCCTACACCTGAATAATGATTATGCGACCCATTGATTAAAGTGTGGATGGTTTTATGTCATTAAAATAACATATTATCATATAGTTACATGTTATATATTATTGTTACTATATATTAATATATATAAATAATATTTTAAATAGGTGAATGAATAAATAAAATAAAAACACATAGTTAAGAATTTTACCTCTTCTTCGACCACCTCTTTAGAGTAATAAATAAATAATAGTTTGAATGTATTTAGGACCAAAAAATTATTTTAGGATTTGGGTATATAATTTGTGATTTTATTTGGACATATATTGGTAAAACCAAGAGGTATTGAAGGTTTGATAAATAGGGGAGAGTGTTTGGAATTTTATAGGTGAGCTGAGTGGTGCACTTGTAACTCTTGAAAATAAAAATGTATACCCATGTTTTCCAGAAGACACCAGGGTCCAAAATAGATTAATATAAATAATTAAACATTATTTTTTTCTCAATATTTCCATGAAATATATTTTCAACAAGTTTTACATCCTTCTAAATAATATATTTTTTGTTTAACCCTCCAAAAAATATATTTTTACCCTAATTACGATTAATACTTTGTAATTTTTTTACCATTAAATATTGTCAAAATTGTATTGAAAATGTTATAGAATAAAATATATTATGATTAAAAATATGGGATATATTTTTTCAAAAACAATTCACATAAATGGGGAAATTCAATTAAAAATTAACTCACAAACGTGATGAGAAAGAGGGTTTTCAAAGAAAAACTGTTAAAATGTTTACCTTGATTCTATATCAAAATACAATATAAAAATGATTCTAATGTAATAATTTGGTATAATATATAAAAATATATACTGATATTTTTTACTAAAAAATAAATTAAAAATAAAATTTTACTATATATATAATTTAAAAGACAAGGATGTTTTCAATTAAAATTTAATTATTTTCACTATGAATCAAAAAATGAAACAATTCATAAAAATAGCCAAAAATCATCCAAATATAATTTTTATATTATGATTTCAAAAAATGAAGTCCATTTATTAAATTATATTTTTCTAAAATTTGATAAAAAGTAATTATAAATAGTGTGTGCCAAGCATGACTAAATTTCCTTTTAAAAAAATATAGTTTTATAGAAAACATTTAATATTAATTCAAATGATTTTAATTTTATGTCAAATCTACAGATATCCATTTTTGTTTTTTAATACATGTGTAATGCATATAGTTTAAATATTTTATTTATTTTTTTTCACTGTATCTATTGATGTATTATTCATTTAGAATAATAATTCATATAAGTAGGCTGTAAATGGAAATTATTTACAATTGACTAGATCAATTTAAATTCAATAATGCATTACATGTATCAAAGTACATTGTGCTTATTTTTCTGAATACTATGGGGGGTATTCCTGTGAGATGATACATTGGTTGTAGAATCATCATAATAATAAGGATCGATTGTGAATAACAACTTGTAATGCCTAAATCCATTATAATTTTACCTAGTATAGGTAAATTCTTTGATCAGTTTTATTGAAAATTGGTTGTCAAGGCTTCCAATCATAGAATGATAATAAGCAGTACATGTTACTCAAATCTAGTGTAGTACTAAAACAAGAATCATGGTCAAATAATAATCATTTTTATAAAATTTTTATATGTGTCTACTGTTGTTTATAAGCTTCGGTAATATTTTCCAAGTAAAATAAATTTGGTAACATATTAAAAGAAACTATTCGTCTTACAGTTAGTCAATAACATAACAAAATTAATACTCTAATGATTGACTTAAATATGAAACCTATGTTCTAGGGAATAACAACTACTATGGATTATTTTATAGTTTCATAGACCTATTCAATCATGTATATACTAACATGGTATTGATAAGTATAAGTAATAAAAATTCATGATTTGTTTTACCAATGTCACTTGTCATAAATCTCTCCATGAAGACATGAATGTTCGTATGAGAATATTAATGTGGTTATTTGATTCCCATATACTTCAGTGATGGATCAGTCATGTATTACTTGATATGAACAAGAAATTATATATCCAACATATACATTAATGTAGAAACATATTAGATATATCTAATATAAATAAAAGGTAAGAAGTTAGAACAATCAAATTATAAATCGGAGAATGCAAAGTGGAAATATGCATGGTATATGGAAAAGAAAGGATACTTGTTTTCATGTGACACAAACTAGTCTTTCATGCTACACAAACTAGTCTTACATTTATCAATATTAAAAAATAACAATATATAGGCTAAGGTAATGATTGGGATAATCTCATACAATCAAGTGGTATTCATGTCTAAAAATATAGAGTACTTTTAAACTCTTGAGGAAGATATGAAGCATTGTATTAAGCACAATTATTTATTATTGTTAACAGAATTACAAATAGTATGTAATTTTTTATCATTATAATAATTTAATTACTAGCACATTTCATGTTTTTATGTTACAAAAGTATAGATAAAGGTACAAACTCAAGGATTTCATCACTCGATATGTTTTACTCAAGGAGAAATGGTTTCACATTGCAGAATATCCCTGCAGTAGAGATGCATAAATTCTAAAACTAAATCCATAACCCAATATAAATAAGATCTTAATCATGTGAATAAATAAAAGGATGGTTATGAATATTGATCTACTGAAATTGGGAGGGTTGTAATAGTGGGTTCCCTAGGCCCAACTACACAGTAATTTTTGAATACCATATCATGAATACAAGGAGTTATGCAAGATATACACTTACCCTTATTGTGTACACATCTATACAACTACTATTTAATGGTAATGTACATATATAATTTTTCATATTAAAAGGTTATATAATATCCTATGATATAAGGAGAACCATGAGATACTATAACATTAATCTTAAATATATTTATTATAGTTCGGATACATTTTACTAATTGGGAATATTAAATGTATAACTATTAGGTGACGTGGAATCAAAAGTAATGAGAATAATTCTCATGAATTTTGAACATAGTGATATTTAGTATGTGAGATCGTGAGAAAAAACCTACCAATAAGAACACCACTTGTTTTGGGTGTCATTGGTAGTTCCTATAAATGGACATGTGTATTGGTCTCCTAACATGAGATCATTATCATTGTGTGAAATTTGATCATGTACTTAGATGCAAGGAAAAAAATATGACAATGATTTCGTGGAGAGAAATATTATGTTGGGTGTGTCATTGATTGGATGACATTGGTTAAATGGTCAGGCTAGAAATTTTAGCATCCGAGTTGAAGAAGTAATATCTCATGCCAGGTTATTCTGGATGGAGTACCTTCATTAATACATAGCTATAGTTGTTGAAGGTAAATTCATCCTGATAGACCAAAAAACAATAAATCAAGAAGGGATGATGAAACTATTTTGTGTCATGATTTCTGAGATATCTTAATAAAGAGAGATTATATGACACAACGTGTGTTTGATGGATAGCATCCATTATTATGAATATTCCATGGCTTTTTAGGGGTCTTAATGCATTACTAGACGTTACTCTTAGTCTGGGATTATAATTAACTTTTATCGAGATAAGGTCTTAGAGGGTCACACACATTATCACATTCAATTATCTATCTTACTCTATTGAATATGTATATGAAACATGATGGGCCAAACCATGGGGTATAAATATTTTCGATGTTTTATCAACTAACTAATAAATACATAAATTCATTTTTATTTGTGTGTAAAATAATTGTGTTGAATTTATTTAAAAAAATTATTTACAAGTGATTAATTAAATACAAGTAATAATATTATATGAATTAATATTAATTTAATATTCATGATTTGTTTTATAATTTTGGAATTGTGAGTCGAGTTAATGATGTGGGTTTATCACATAATATATTTAATATATATTAAAATTATTTCACAAAATATAAGTATTATTTCATACATATTTAGTTTATAATAATAATTTATTTATTACTTATTTAGTGGATGTTAAATATAAGGGGTTCGAATAACCCTAACCGGTTAGTTTATAAATACACTATATAAGTGAAGGAGATTGTTATTACATGGATTTTTCAAACATTTACAATGAGAGTCTTTCTATCATCTCACTTCTTAGAGAGAGAAATCCTTTGTTTATTGATCGATCCAAGATTCCCTTGACGTATAAACAACACGTAATGATGGCGATCATCATGTCGTCAAAGAGATCATCGGAGTTCCATTGTAGCACCAAAAAGTTGATGAAAAACATGTGTGAATATTCCTAGAACATGTGTGGATGATCTAGATGGGTACATTACCATTTTTTTTGAGTAATGGTCACTGTTGTTGAGGTGTAGTCGAGAACAGTTCATTTTCAACACGTTATTTTTACATTGTTAATTTTTGTGCTCTCTTTAATTCATATTATATTCATAGACCATACTAGGGATTGTATCACCGAAGACAACAAACCACATTTATTAGGTAATAAAAATTTATTCCCTTGTCCATTATATTTCACTTTATTCCCTGTTACCAATACATAATAGTTTACTTATACCGCGTCCCAAAGTGTTTCTAGAATCCATATTATCCTTCTCTTGAATCTGAACTAGAGACACCTACTCCAAAATCAAATAAGATACTTCCTACTCTAAGCTTCAACTGAGAGTATTATTATTTTATTTATTTATTGATACATTATTATTAGATATGTTTATATTCTAACAAAATCAATAAGATCACACTTTCTCATGTACATAATCAAGTTCCTTTGATTTTTTTTTGGTCTCTCTTATAAATCTTTGATCACTTATATTGGATCTGTTTCCATAGTGAAGCTGTTAATGGGAAATTATACCTTATATATGGTGAATTCCTAGCCATAATAGATGTGTGAAAGTGATTTACACAACTAATTCAAAAATATAAGATGCACGAAATATATTTCACAATGTCATATCAGTCTAAATTCAGGATTTCTCAGTTATTGATTACTTGGATATAAGTTATTCTAATATTATACTATGCTTCAGTCTGAAAATAAGAATACTTCATGGATAGAATTAATTAGAACTAAAAACATAGATCATTAAATTTTGAACATTATTATTATGTTATTATTATTTATTTTTATGGTATCTCAATTTATCAAGTGATTATTCAGGTGTGCATGTTTTCATAAATTGTCCGCCTTCAGGATTCATTGTCCAGTTCTCATACCCGATACGGTATGTACATTTCTATATCTTTTATTCAAATAATTTATGATATTTGTTGGATTAGTTTCATAAAACCTTCTTTCTTAATTATATATTGTATCATGTGAAGTGCATGATCTATCAATGTTTCTGCTATTTTTTCATTGATTTTTCATGATCTAAGTGCGACCCACGGTTTCTCCTCCTTCAATTGCATGAAGTGATCAAACAATGTCATGTGTTATTAATGATAATACTTCTCATGATCAAGGTACTCTCCAAAATTCCATCTTGAGATAGGAGTTGTGTCTACCGATTCTTTTCTAGATCCTCGTTTATGTAAGAGTTGATTCACATTATACTTTTATATGATTGGTTGAACATGCAGTTGTCTCATAAAACTCTCTACAATGCATGGATATCTTGAAGGATACATTCATGTGACCCAGGTTGTGTCCAAAACATATTCTACCTTCCATCATGTGATAAAATTAGACGGGATCAAATGAGATGATCCTTTTATTCTTTGAAAATCTAGAGTGGCTCACATAATCTCCTTCATGTGATTAAATAATGAAAATACCCATTTTTTTATATGAGAGGTCTCCCTCTCGATATCTCGATATTTATAATGCCAAAAATAAATAACGAGAATCGGTTTATATAGGGAGTGTAGCTCCATTTATTGAGGTGTGTCTAGGAATTCCTCAAATGACTGAAGATCTCAGGTTCTCATAAATGCCAGAATGTTAGACTTATAAAAGAACTGTTGAGGTGATCATGAGATTTCACAATCCCTTCACTCTATAATGCAGAACCATAGTACTTCACGTGACATATATTTGTAAATTTGATGGAAAATAGAATAATAATCATGAATTATTTATGAAATTTATGGAAGATTCTCATTATTATAGATATGTTGTTATTTACATGATTGATTCTATGACTATTTTCATTTCACATGATATGTTTCACATTCTTGTGAAAATCATTGATTTTCATAAATCTGTAACATGATATTATGATTATAATTTGGAGGCACCGTGCGAAAGTATCTAGTTCTTGTGATGGATCCTTGAAACATCTTTATTCTTCATAATCCTGAAAGAGAATTATTTTAATCCTTGCAATGGTTCAATCTCACTTGTATCGATCAATTGACGTATCGAGTGTAGATGATCAGTTGTTTTGTTTTTTGCACTAGTTTATTGATGGTATATGGTTGAATATGATGAGGATAAATACGAAAAGAGCTATTTTGAAATAAATAGTGGATGGTGGATAACACATGAATCATGCAGGCTTAATTATATCTATAATTTTTAAGTGTGGGTGAATATTACCATGACTATGGTTTCCCATATTGATTGTATGAAGTGGATTCTCTCCAAAGTATTAACAAAATGTAGTTTCCACTCATTCGAGCCGGATATAGGGGATCATAACTAGTTACACATCACATACACCACCATCCCTCAGCCCTATGGGCTTCTACCTCAAATAATGTCTGCCTTCAGGCATGCGCTATGTGGGGAATATACATGGGTCTTCCCATACACAGTTCTCACTATGCCCTTTATTCCTCCCATGAGCTGTAATGGACTACTTCCATGAGTTTGGATGACTTTTGAGTACCATATTATTGAGGTAAATCATGTATACGGCTATCTAATGGGTTTTTAAAATTTTTACATAAATTCTTAATAAAAAGCCTATAACTATTTCAAACATAGAATGGATGTATACAACCAAATATAATATAATTATCATAATACAAGTCATATATAGCCCATCACAAATTCCTAATACCTAAAACATTATCCATTACACATATATATATGAATGTATTACTACATGACATTCTACACCTTCTCATCTTTATACAATAAGAGATATTTAGTGGTCTTCAATTACATCACCATATTCAAATCATGAAATCAATTTCTTTAGAATATAATTTAATTTTTCATGGTTAGCATAATTCATCTTCTTTTCATCATGGAAAAAACATTTTCATGGTATTACTTCGTTGTATGCATTGTGAATCTCTCCAAAATGAATTTTAACATGTCATTGCCAATGAATATCACTTCAAATATTCCCAGAAAATTCCATGGAGAATTATAAAAATCTGAAATAATTAGATGAGTCAATAATAATCAACAGAGAATCCCCACATCATCAACCAACAAATATAGAAATATTAAAAAAATAGAACATTGAGAAAATACATTTTCTTATTCATTTTAGTCTTTTACCTAAGTTCCCATTCCCACTTTTTTTTAATATAGGAGGTTAAAAAATTTTCTTCCCCCCATGTAAAAAACCACTGGAGATTTCATGAATCTCCATCATACAATTCTTATCACTATAACCTTAGGGGTTTCCAGCTTCCATTTCCACATTCATTGTATAATGTAAAATTTCTATATAGCTTGAAATGTCACTTATGGATAATTCATTTTTAACACATGGATACTAAGAATAGATAAATTTTCTCTCATTTCTATTGATTAAACCCAAATCATTCCTTTAAAGTCATGTAAATGTTTCCTCATTGGGACCATTGGGTTCATCATCCCGATTCTTTAGCTGAAGGAATTCCTTCTCTATTATTGTATGAACAATAATATGGTAGAACATACATAAAATAATCTATTAAATGCATACCATCCCATAGATTTAATTTCATTATATTTTAATGTTTTATTAATATGATTATGTGATTTCTATACTTCCCTATCAAAATGATAAATAGTTAGAATAACATAATATTGGTCTCTGTACTGAAGAATAGAAAATATCTTTTCCATCACATTCATCCATTTCACATCAATATGTGTATTTGAATACCCATAAAAGAAGGAAGGATGTTGTCTTATAAATTATTAAATATCATTTTGTTCCCACCTTGGTGCATTGAGAAGTTTATCATGATCATTGTTACCACCCTCATATTGAAAGAGTTCAATGATCATAGTCATTAGATATTACGCCGCAGATCAGAATCCATTAGGTTTCTTATGGGGATTGTTGTTTCATTACCGATCACATTCATTGTTCATATGATTATCGCATGTTTAATCCATTGAGTGAAACCAATAATGCATAGTGTGTGAAATTATAATCATATTGTAAAACCACATTATCATAAAATATCATTAATTAGATGCCTAATTAAAGAAAAATTATTTTTAGTCTATGACAGCATAGGTTTATCCTAGGACATATATGACAATTACCAAAAAATTAGAATGTAATACTAAACATATACCTATCCATAGGGTTCTCAATAATGTTTTTTCATACTATATTCCAAAGAAAGACTAAACCATTCTATTATACCAACTATATAGACATATACTTTTAAAATGTAGATATCACATATTAATGAATGAATATTTATTACATAACATAATGTCCCACACCAGAATCATATGGTTATAGTGTATTTGTAAACATGGACACACAAAAAACTAGTTCATAAGAGTCTCACATTTAGTTCATCATAAATAGAAGTATTCCTTCACATATCATTTCTAAAACCATTCTTTGTAATCTAGGGAAAACATAATAAAGGGTAATATCAAATAATTAGTAAGGGTAAATAAGAAAAATATCATAATTATATATGAAAAACAAGAGAATATTGGTATATGAACATGAGATTATGATTTGAAAATCATACCCTCTATACCAAAAATCAAAATCATGAGTCATGGAATAATTAAAATACATCATAAGTCATTACTCTTAGAGAAATAAAATTACAAGATCAATGAGAACATAACATTTTCATACGCAATGATTTTTTGGAATACATAAGGTTATAACATTGTAAACATGTATAAATATAACCAATTCCATTCATTATGTTTAGAACATGAAATGAGGACCCCATATAAACTTATTTATATGATACCAGGTTCCCCATTATCTTATGGATATGAAAAATAGGTCTGCACGTAAAAAGAGGAATATGAAATTAGGTTCACACAAATTTTTTCCCATTTTTACCAAATATATTAGATAGAGATACAGGTCCATACAATCACATAATTAAAATCATACACATGTTTTCAATAACAGCATTAAAAATTCATCGTATCAAAACCCATGAAAATTTAAAATTTTTCTATATGCATTTTATCCTACTATAACCCATAGAAAAGAAATAGTTTTTAAAAATAAATCATCCTCATATTTATAAAACATCAAGATAAAGAATATAGATTGTACCATTGGTTCATATCCCAATTAAGAAAAAAGAAACACTATATATTTTTTTTATTAATGAAGATAAATTATATAATAATATCCTTGATACATTCTTGAGGAAAATAAAATTTTTATTCTGAAATCACATATTTAAAATAAAAAAAATAAAAATTATTATGGAAACATTTATCTTGGAAAATAAAAATAAAAAATTATAAATTAATCATTAATTCATTTACTTGTCATGATGGTTCTAATTTACCATGATGTCGTATAAATTAATATTAAACATTCTTTTAACATTTTTCAAAAAAGTCAAAAACTAACTCATTTGAAAAACAAAAAAAAAGGTACCGTTGAAACCATTTTGAAAATAACCCAAAACATGGAAAATTATTTTATGAATTCATTATATAATAGTGAAATTGTTCATTAAAACGTTTTTAAAAAACATGTATATGGAAGAAAATTGGTTTTTTTAAAGAAGTGAGAAATAATGTCAATTTTTCATAAAAACGTATTTTATTATTATTTAGTAATTAAGCCGAGTAAAATGAATATAAAGAATTTATTTTCAAGAAATAATGATATTATAATAAAATTAATGATTTTATATAGAGTTATATGTAATATATTTTCATCAGTAACTTTATAATAAACAATCCTGATAAAAGAAGAAATTATAACATAAAACGCAAACCACTTTGATAATATTTGATTCATCAGCTCTGTGAAATAAATAAACCTAGATACATATTTATATCCCAAAAAAATCATAATTATAATAGTTAAACACATGTATTTTTTGTATATACATCACCCAAAATAAACAAGTGGTGAATATGGCATGTGTCCCATGTAACTAAAAGTGAGATTAAAATCCCTTACCTTTGGTCTGAATTTCAACGTATGAATTTGAATATACTGTATAATAAATATTAATTTATTATAAATATATTAATTATCCATAATAATATATATAATAACCTATATTATTTACTAATAACCTTTTAACAACAGTTTTTTAGTAGTTCTTTATTAAAATCGTTATTTTGGGTGATATCTACATTTTTTTCCTGTATATTTTGGTTTAGTAGTGTTGGGACTTATGTTTTGATTGTCATTTAATAATAAAAATAATTATAGTGATGATATAAATAATATATATATATGTATATATCAATTATATATATTTTTATATTCATTCATAGTTGATAGAAATAAAAAAATGAATTACAATGTTCATAGAGACAGTAGGTTGTGCATACGCATGAACGCTTTTTTCTTTTTTAAATTTATTTAATGAAAGAATGGTAAATATTAAATTGATTTTACAGTATAATTTTTATTTCAAATATATATTTATGTATATATATATATATATAACATATAGATACATTAATTACATCCATAATACCATCCATGTAAAACCGAAATGAAAAACGAATCACATCGTATTGTGGAGGTGGTAGTCCAAATGTATGCACGAACAATGTTATCATTTTCCAATGGATGGGATTTTAAAAAATTTAGATATTATATTATCATTGTATACATATAATTACTTCATAATTATCTTTTATAAACCTTAAACTCATTATAAAACTCATTCTTAAATGATAATCATCAAAAATGAATTTTATCATTATGTGGATACTATAAGATGTATATATTCCTAAGTGATACATTCAAACCCCATTAGATAACAAATATGGTAAATAATGTTGGATTAATAATAATTATGAAAATTAAGTATATTTAGGTTACTTAATTTATTATTTTATGAGTAAGAGAATATATTTAGAAGGGAAGAAATAATAATTAAAAAAACTGAACAGTTGTGAAGATAACTTCTTCTTTGAAATGGGTTATTTAGATCACCTCTAAAGAACACTAGGCCTAATATTTTGGAAATAAAAGATCCTTTATATTTTTTATATGAAATTTTAGAAGATAAAATGGCATATATTAATTGATAAAAAGGATAAATGTATTGTAAATAAGATAAAGGATGGGTGCCCATTTATAATTGAGAGGAGTGGTAGACTGGGAATTTATTAAATATTTTAAATTAATATTAAGTAATTTTGATGTCCAAAACACTAAAATTAGTAAATATTTTAATATAATATGATAATGGTTTAAAATCCCTAAAAAATAAATTCTATACTAGTTTAGATCACATTTTTACCCATATCATTTTCTTTTAAACCTTCTGAAAATAACTATAATATAAATGTTTTCGAAAAATTAAAGGTTAATAATGGTTTTATAAAATGATAAGACATTCATTAAAATATCTTGGTTGATGTTTAAATCCAAATATTATAAACTTTTCTGAATCAATAATTTTGATGAATTTTTTATCATTTAATCAAATATTATTTATTATAAAATATCACTATAGTCATTTTTTACACTATTCATATATTTTTACATTTAGTAACTCATCATAAAGGTTGAATTTTGATATAATGATTTACAATTTCCCAAATATTTCACATAGATCCATAAAATTATTTATACACATTCACCAATTCAAATTGCATCACATTTTATATTGGCATAATAAATTTATTTTTGTTATTAATTATAGAAATATTACATTAGCATTTCATAATAATTTAATGTCCTTATATAATTACTACAATTTTAAAAATAAAATTTCTTCATTAAAATAATTTCATTAATGTAAAAATGTATTATTATATTAATTATTATCATTTATTTTTCTATATATTGACACTTATAGATATTTACAATAAAGTGTGTGAGATTTTGTAACAATATTTTATTTAAATATTATATAAGTCATTTCCATTTTATGTTTTCAATTAAAAAAATAAATCTACATTCTAAGGCTAAAAGGGATTAATTCCATTCTTCCAATAATAATCATTATGCACTATTTTTCCCTGATAACTTATTTATTAACAAGATTAACCTAATTTAACATTTACCAAGATGATAATTTGACCGTGGTTACTATTCATATTAATAAAAAATAAAAGGGAACTATTTACCTAAATTAAAACTCATTATTGAAAATATTTAATATAATTAATCAAATTAAATTTTGAAATGTTTCAAAAACAAAATTTTAAATATGCTACCAATATGCGATGAAACCCACTTTCTAAAAAAATTAATAATTAATCATAAAACATGGTTTATTATTATCCCAATAATAGAAGGGTTTTAGATTAATATTAAAAAATTTTAATTAAAATATAATATATAAATTTACTCAAAATAATCCTCTAATAATTATTACTTAAATTTATTAAGATAAAAATATATTTCACATATAAAATTTTTTTGCAGAAAAAAATTATTTTTCTTTCAAATGATTTTTGTTTTCATTATATATAAATTGATAACTAGTGATTTATTTTATTCATATGTAAGCATAATTGTTTCATAACATATTTACACTTATTTATACCTTCCAATTCAATGGATATGGGATACTAAATAATAGTATACCATGGTTCATTTAAACTTGAGTTTTCATATAATCCAAGGTATCCAACCAATTCAATATATTTAAAAAATCCAAAATATTTAATGTTACCAAAGTTAATCCCCTATTATTGAAGTTAAATGTTTTATTATTTACCCAAATTATTATAAATTATTACCTTAATCTATACGGGATGGTTCACTAGGATCCTGACTTGTTAGTCACTGACCAATATGTATATATAATGTTATATATATTCATGTGTGTAGTACTTTTTATTGTGAGTATTTCATTCTTTTGGGGATTGTAATAATACATTTTCTATTATCCCAAGTCAGTTTCAAACTAGATTATTTATTCATAGAACATCCCTACATAAGTAGTTGTGTGTTACAGTTTATAAACCCATCGAATAGCTCTGAAATATTGTGTTTTATGATTATATTTTTTAGTTTATAAAATATGGTCCTGTAATGTTTCGGTTACCCGTTATGGAGTATAGTTAATATGACACCCATTATGTGTCCTTATGGTACACATGTAGATGTTTTTTTAGTGATTATGATAAGTTAACAGACCTCAAGTATATGATCTAGTCTTATATGGACTCATGAGTTAGTGTGGAGTATTTTAAACCCTTATGAAGAATTGATGGAGCAGACATAGTTTGCTTATCCAAGGAGGATTCAAAAGATATTCCATGCTTAGTAATTTTCAATTTTATCTACATAGTTTCCGTTTGGATTATGTTGTATTTAAAATTTAGGTTTTTTTTGTATTTACACTACTTTTACATAACATAAGAATTTTTTGGGACCTTTTTTCTTAGGTATGAATATACATATAGTGTTGATATTTATACTTATTCTACATGACTAATGAACATGAACTTTTTAATCATGTTCTTATATAATAGTCATCTTGGTCGATCATCCCCAAGGGTCATTCTGAAATATAATAATTTTCCCCCTTTTTTATTTATTCACTTATAAATTCTTTCAATAGTTGGGAAAACTTCCTCCAACTTATATTTCAATAAATACATGATATTTACACTGTCATATAGTGATCATGAAGTGATCCTAAGATATTTTTGTAAATGGAATAATATAGTATTGGTAATCATCTCATGGTCAATGTAAAATGGTTTTTGATCTCATTAATGGTTATTAGTTTTGGTATTGAGAGTATCCATAAGATAGAACTATTGGAAATTACAAAATAACCAATAGATATGTCTAGATGAAATAAATATGGTGAATGGTAGATTTACCATAGATGGGATAACATCTCATTTTACATTTTATTATTTTCAACCTATAATAAACACTTAATTTTCACTAATAATGAAAATATTTGATGGGTATTCATGTGTAGGATGACATGAAATTTCATGTGCTTACCTATGATTCATCATCTTCTATGTAGAAATAAATTATAAAACATAATAACTAATACATAAATAAAAATAAATAGTCTCTTCTATCTATATTTATTTTTCATGACTAGGTTAATGTGGATCAAGAGTTGATTCAATTGGATTGTAATATTTTTATATTGGGTTAATGGTGATAATTTTTTTGTTATACCTAAATCAATATTTTTTTAGAAACAAATTATATCATGACCTTTTAAAAATATTTTTCTTTTAGAGGGATTATAAATGAATTTTTATGTGAAACCTATTTTGATAAATGGGAAAAAAGGTAAGTGGTATAATAATATGGTTATTCCTAAACATTTTAGTATAGACATGAAATTTTTATTTGTTATTTATTGGGAAGAGGATTCTGATATTATTTTCTATGTTATCATAGAGTTTATATCCTACTTGACCACCTCTTACCAACCCAAAAGGGTCATTATAGCATGCACCACCAACACGAAATACGGTTAATCCATTGGTATTGGAGGGGAAATATCAATTTTTATTAACCTCTAAAAAATGATATTTATGAAGGGAACTCAAAAACTCTGATGATATGATAAACATTCAATTCCATCACCCTTCAACAATTTGGGGAAACATTTATACTTATGATACTGAGGGATGGATTTATCATCATTGAAAGATCATTTATAGCATTAGGACCTTGGAGTAACACTTTTCAATATAAGAGATCTTTATATTTGAAGGGGAAGATCTCAAGTTGTGAGAGGATATGTTTGAGACTATGAATGTCTTTTTTCTTACTTCGAAATAACTTTTTAACATCCAACATTATTTTAAGTTGATAAAATCTGTGGAAAATTGAATTTTCATTCCAGGAATATTTTGAGGGAGAAATTGTATTTTCCCTTAGAGTCTAAATCCAAATAATTTGTGACTTCACAGTTGGTCCCATAATAGGGTGTTTAATATATTATTTTAATTTTTTCAAAATATGAGAATATCATATTTTCATTAAATATTTATTATTTAATTAATAAGTATTTCTTATTCATGTATTTTTTAAACGATATATCTCTAGAATTGTTTCTTAGATAAAATTATGACTTTTTATTTGAGTCTTTTATTGGGATTTTTTCCTTGGTGTGGTCTAATCATTATTATGGTTCTAGGATTAGGCTCTGGCCTTTTAATGTGATTTATTTTATTTTTTATTTTCTTTCACTTTTATTTTTATTTTTATTTTTTTTCTCTTCCCCCACTTGTGATGAGGTATGTACACTAATTGGGTGGTATTCATCTCTATATTACATGATATTCGAGATAGAAATAACGTAGTGAAGAGGGGAGATCATGTTGGGCATTGTCTGAGGGGTAGGATCATGATGTGGCAGCTGTGAAGGAGAGATATTGGCATCAATTATTGGAATGATTCTCCCCATGATAGGAAATTTGTTTTTTTCCATCATAATAAAATTTAAATGTCTTATTTTATGTTTTAATCTGGTTTATGTTCTATTGATATCATTATGAGGGTCATAGTTATTTTGGGAGGCAACAAGGGTATCAGGTTATCACAATTGGGTTTGTGTTCAAGAAACCTGATCACACAACATTTAGTTCAATAAAACACATGGTTTATTCATATGTTTAGGGATATATGAGTAAACATTAACTACATGATATGTATTCCATCAAAGACACCGTGTATGATGACTTAGGATGCTCCCGGGTACATGACCAAACACCCCCATGTCAGGGAACATGGACATGTAATGTATATAGTTAAACCCCATGTAATGTACATGACCAGAATCCATGTAGAGTACATTTACTAACCTCATGTGAGGTATATACCATAGTAACATGTATAGATTTCATAACATGTATGAGTTATGCACTTCATATATGTGGGAAATATATGATTGGTTAGGTTGTGGTACACAATTTGGGTGGATAGTTAGTGGAACAATCCATGTACAAATGGTATTCACTACATACATTCCCCATCAAGGGGATTCCAACCTTTTCTCACTCGAGGTATGGAATTGGTCTTCATTATACTCTATTAAATGTATTTTCCCATGTATAACATGATAGTGAAAAAAAATTAGTGATCATATCCAATTAGTGTGGTGGTTTGGTTTAGAAGAGGTTTGGTGGTAGGTTTCCCTTGAGGTTTTATATTTATAGTTATCTAGAGTGAGATGTGGTTCAAGACCAGAGTATAGGTTTCACCTCTATGGATGTCATTTCATGAGGATGATAGTGATTATTTTGGGATTAGTTTTACAATTTCATGAATCCATGATCATTTAAAGGATTTGATTTATTTTTTTGGATATAAGGATTGGTTCACAATGGTTTCAATGGGATGTATTAGATAATATTCTGGAGTTTTTGTTTAGTTAGTGTTTTTGGATTGGTATGACACCCTGTGTTGTCGAGAATGGATATGTGTTACTGCATATTGGTTTATATGGGTCTAACAGACCATTTATTATTCACATATAGGTTAGGCTATGCTCAAGGAATGTGATAATATGTGGTTTCCCGATTGGAAATATAGTTATAACGAGTTTAATGAAACCAATAAGGGAACATTGTGTTATGTTAACCATATGAGGTTCATTATTTGATTCCAGTGTTATAAGATTCATGTGTCTCCTTAGAACCTAGTGGTTGAAGTTGTAATCTAATTGTGGCTATCATAGTAACTATGGGTTCTATTATTAGGTCATACCTTGATCATATGGTTCATAATGTTGTTTTTTGGGGTTGATTCTTTGCTAAGGTATCAAATGTGACGATGATATTTATGGATGTTATAGACAGGGGAATTTAACATGATATTCAGATATTCTCACCTCTATTTCATAGTGATAAGGGGTTCTTAAGATGATAATGGTTCATATGGATGATTTAAACCCCTCTAGTTATGATTATTCATTAACTAGTGTTTTTTATTTATGGTACCATATGTCATTATGTTCAACATTTGTATCGAGATTCTCAATGGTTGATTTTTCATAGATAGTTCTGTATGACTACTGGGACATGGAAAATTATATACTGGTTGACTCGGAGTTCATACAACCACTTCATAATATGTTATTTGAATCCTACAGCTCGATAGTGGTGTATGTTGTTGTTATATTGGGTGGATATATTAAAATCCTAGGATCCTGAGTTCATGACTGATAGTATGTTAGATATCTTGAAGATTCATTATAGTCTCCCAAACATGGATGATGTTATATGGATTTGTGAACCATGATATTAGAGGATTATGAATCTATCTGGAATTTTTTGGTGATATAAAGTGGTGTTAGAGATCGTGAATCGTTTTGGTTTTTTTATTTATTTACATTTTATCTTTTAATAGTTTTTATTTATTTAATTTCAGGTTTTATTAGACTGGGCTAAGAATATCACATGTGTGTGAACCTTTTATGAAATGAGATGTTTGGTACCATGAGAGAGTGTTGAGTTATGAAGATTATTTTTCTCACCCCCAATAATTTCACTTTAGTGAACATATTAACCTTATGTTTTCTTTCAGGTTAAGCATGATATTCATGTTGGTTAGAGAGAATGCCTAATATTGTATAATAAAATTGGATTGTTCATCTGGAGTTTAAGATTTATTGTATAGAATGTAAATATGTTATAGAGATTGAATTGTATGTATAACTTGTAAAATGTTGTACGTACTAATGTATTTTATATCCTTTATTATTTTTTATATATGACCATCATAGAAAGAGATCTATTTAAGTGTTCTAGTAAGAGCATCAGTATGTATTCATTATTTCATTGGTTATATCATGATTCTATTTTATTATATTCTAAATAATTTTAAGTATGTAGATGTGTATGTGTGTTGTTATACTACACTCATATTGAACTCGAATATGATGGTATAGTCCCTACATAGTATCTATTAAACAACCAAACTATTTGATTGAATCAAGCATACATGGAGGTGTTCTCGAGGCCTTGTGGTGAACCAGAATGGGGGACATGTCATGTCAACCAGGATTGGTTTGTTATGAAATGTTATCACAAAATTTATTTTCATAGAACTTATTATTTTTGGAGATTGTGGAAATGTGTTTTATTAAGGTTTCATAACTTACTATAGACCTCAGATTAGGGTATTGTGAACACATTTTATAAAGGAAAGTCCAAGTTATTAGGGTAATGGTACTATTGATCTTGGTTTTTTGATGTTACCATTGTATGATCTCCCCAAGTGTGATGAACATCAATTTTTGTGACTTTTCTTATATTGTGGTTGTTGGTACTATTACTTATGGAAATTGTTTTTGAATATTTACATACTAGGTATATTTGATTCACATGAAAAGTTCCTATGTGATATTATTTTTAATGATGATGGAGGATTATTTGTCTATTATATCAACAACAACCTAAATGGAATCATCTCATTTGACATCATATTGCAATTAAATAGAATGGAATTGTGGTTATGTTTCTTTTGATTATATGTAATGTGAATCTTGTCGTGGGATGTTCTTCAATGATAGAAATGAAATCCCTTTCCTATGTGAGGTGTGGAAACCATAGTGGGTTCGTGTGGGATTTGGGTACCCTTGTGATGGATCGATGAGTCATCGAGTGACTAAGAGGTTGTTGTATCGAGCTGGAGTTTTCCTATGGTGGATTCATCCTTCATTAGATTTGTGTTTCGGTATGTGGATTATTTTTTCTCTAGAAGTGGAGCATTAGCAGAGATCATGGTTTTCATGTTGGGTTGAGATGGGATGTTTGGTTAGACTCCTTGCCCTATTGGTTTTTATTTCTCTTATCATGGTATGGTGTTAGAATTTGTAGATGATCATGGTTTTGGAATGATTCTCGGGTGCCAAGTGGTTTACTATTTGTCATTTTCATTCGTGTGATGCCTCATTTCTGAAGTGAAGTACCTATGGTGATCCGACTAGATTGAACTGAAATGTGAGAGTAGCATGGTTAGTAATCTTCGAATGTTATCATATTTTTTGTTTTAAAAATCATGTAAAAATTATTTTCATTTTGTGATCTTGTTTTGTAAGAGTGTAAGACTTTTGGGTTCGAGTGACACCAAGTAGGTTAGTGTGCGAGTACATGTGAGAGGTTCTTGAAGAATCACTCTAACTCAAGGTGGATAGTGATGGTTGGATGTTCTGTTTAGGATAAAACCAGGATGTATAAAGTAATTTTAATACTTGTTATGTGTAGTGTTGGTTAGTTCATGGTTCAATGGGATGAACTATGTGCGTTTATGTTGATAATTGGTTAGGTCTTGAGGTAACCCTGGTGGAGTATTTTTGGATGAAATATTGAGTTCAACACATGATTAGAAGTGTAAAGGAATACATATGGTGTGGAGTACATCATTATTTATTTGAGTGTGTGATCCTAAATATAATTTAGTTGTTGATCATAGGGTTTTAAAATTACCAGTAATTCTATAATAGGTGATAGTCGTTGTTTTATGGTTATGCTTTAGTGTGAGTGAGTTGACCTTGTAGAGTCATTAGATGTGGTAGTGTATAGAGTGTGGGTTATGATGTTGATTTATTTGTTAAATGGAGAATATACAGATAATCATATGATGGTGAATTTAGTATTGGTCAGTGATAAATGAACTTTTTTTTGGAAGAGATGTGGGTGAAATGAGACTATTTTTTGGACGGTCGAGGTTCCATTTTTTATTGGTGCATGGGTAAAATTATAATGTATCTTTTTTAGGGAATTTAAAAATTTGGTATCTAGTTTTTAGTGATGGAGTACAAGTTTTAACGGTGAACTTTGGACGAATATAATTTGATCCAAGGGTGGGTCATATCATAGATGCACTAGTCCTCATGTGTAATCATGTTTCTTGGTTGACCACCTCGTTTTCTCAGGGGGGGGGGGTGATAAGAATTATGTTTGGGAGATTAAAATGATCCCCATAATTAAAGGTTGAGAAATTTGTAGGAAATATTAATTTTTTCCAATGATATTTTTAACGGGAAATAATAATTTCCCTTAGTCTATGATCTCAGGATTATTTTTTGACTACACATTTTGTTCCAAAATAGTGATTATACTGTCGGGATTGAGTTTGATGAAATTTCGAGTGGGCCTTATTTTCATGGAATATTTAATATTTAATTAATAAATGTTAGTTATTCCTTCATATATGAATGATGATATATCTTGAATGGGGTATTATATAAAAATTCTAAATTCATAGTTGTATATATAATGTGTTTGTTTGTTTTTGTTAGTTATAATCTCTTTTTTGTTTATAGGTCCAAGCTAAGACATTTTAACATGATTTCATTTTTATTTTACTTTTATTTTCTTTTTTTTATCCACCACCAACTGTTGGATTGTTGTGTATACTGATTATGATTTATAATACTATATTTCATGTGACATCTAATAGAGAGAAGAGGGATATTTTAGGGGATATCAGGCCGGGGTTCATCTGAGGAGAAAGATAAAAATGTGGAAACTACGAAGCACAGATCTGGGCTTGAATCTTCATTTCATTTCACCCTGAGGTAGATCATTTTTCTCTCTTTTATCAACTTAAATTATTTTATTTCAATTTTTAATATGCTTCATGTGATTTTTGGATCCCCATGAGGGATATGGTGGCGTGTTTCGGTGAGATTTAGGGTTTTTGAGTGTTCATAAGTGGGATTTTATTTTATAAAACCAATCACATGGAATATAGTTCATTAACACACATTGTGGGTTATTCTATCCTGGGTTATGTGGGGATGAATCAAATATATGGTGTATAATTCATTAAACATTTGAATTTGGTTACACACAGTGTGGTCAAGTACTCATCAAGTCAACCCATATTAAGGAACATGTTTATAAAGCACATTACTAGACCACATTTAAAGTACATGGATAAAGTAAATGTGGAGTAATGGGCTATACCCTGTGTGAGGTACATGTCCAAGTACCATGTGAATCATACATGCCATGTATGAAGGAGAAACTCTATGTATATGGGAATTACATGCTAGTTTGTGTTGTGGGGAACATCCAGGTAGGAAAGTTAGGGGTACACATCCTGAACATGTGGTACATGTCGTACTTCCCTTTTAAAGGGGTTTTAGTGGGTTCCTTCCATATATCAAAAAATTGGACATTTAAGTAGTTCATTAAGTAGTTTTTCCCATGTATTATACAAGGATATGGACTATCCGGTGATCATAGTGCATTACTAAGTTTTTATGGTTTAGTTATGTTTTGGTTGAGGGTTTCCTTTTTCGATTTATAACTACATTACTCTTGAGAGATATGTGTTTTGAGACCTAGGTGTAGGTATTTTTCTTTATGGACTACATGGAATGGGGATTCCAATGGGGTTATGTTGGTATTTTTCAAATTGTTTTTAGAAGTGAATATCATGAAGTACATAGGATGTATAATGAATTTGAAGAGTGTATTTCAAAGGATTTATTGAGAGTTTTTAGAAAATAAGTTTGATTTCTAGTTTGGTTAAAGCCATTAGGTTAAAATGAAACCATTGTTTGACATGTACGGATGGGTTCCACTTTATAGAGGCTGTGATATGTCTGAGGGGCCCTTAGGATGCCCTTGTGGGTGAGGTGATGCTCAAGGTTTGAGATATTAAGATAGACCAATATTAATTTACATGTATATTAAATCCTTTTTGTAGATCAATTCATACATTATAAAAACACACTCCCATAGGCAATATTAGTTAAGTTCCTTTGAAAAAATATAACACAAACTTCTAGTCTGGTGAAATATATTCAATTTTTAACACATAGATCTTTCCATTTAGTACTCCTACTATGAAACTTTCATTATAACCTGGGGATTGGAAATATAATAAATGGCTTAGCTCAGATGTTCAGTAAGGGTAAATAAAGAATACTTGTAAGTATAAACATGAGTATAAGGGTATTATAGTGTGATCATAACATTATAATATCATACCCTACATATAATAAATCCTAAACATGAATCATACAATTAATAGTATATGTTCATAAGACATGAATAATATTGAAATCAAATAAAATAATTCATGACACCATAACATTGAAATATGACATGAAATTGTGGAATAACCTAATCAAGTAACTTTTTAAAAAAGTATATATAGTAATATGTTCACTCATTAAATGAAGTACATGAAATCAGGACCTTCCATAAACATATGGACATTAAAACCAGGTCCATGCATAAAATTAGACTCATGAGAACTAGGTCCGCCCAATGAATTGTGAACAAGAAATGTTGTACATGCATATCATATATATCTCATGAGTTATTCTTTTATACCCAATTAATTGGAAATATATATATGTCCCACCGTTCATGTAATTAAGGCCACACATATGTTTTTCACAAGAACATAAAATGAAGCACCAATGAATAATATATGGAATGAAATTGGTTTCATAAACATCATTAAATAATTAATCTGCCCATGGAAATGAAATGGGTCTCATAAATATCAATACAACATAAACAAAATTAATAATTATAAAAAATTATATGCCTTTATTGAATCATATCCCCAAATAACATTATCTTATATGAAAAATAATTTTGAGTTATTTGTTGAAAATAATAATTGTGGAAAAAATTCTTTCTACTTTGAATTTTTTTATTTTCAAAAAATTATAGAAAATTTTAAAATAAAACATTATATTTGAGTAAAATATTTTATTATAGTGAAGGAATATTAAAAAAATTATTATTTTATAATGGTAGAAAAATATGTTCATTCCATATAAGCTAAAAAGGAACATTCCTTTCATACTTTTGCTGGAAAAGTCACAAAGATCCTCAATTTGAAAATGAAAAAAAAATATTCCATTCAAATAGGGTAACAAAAATTGAAAATGGAAAAAAATTAATATATACATAAATTGAATAATTTTTAAAACCATTTTGAAATTTTTTTGATAAAACCTGGACCATGAAGGTAAATATTCCCCAACAGAGACTTAAAAAATAAACAATCCAAAATATTAATGAGTTAGTAGAAGCCCTTTATAAATAGTAGAATCATATTCCACTTGATATAAATAAAATTATATGGATATAAAAATAACATAATCCTCTACCTAATACTCATAATTTAAATTCATGGGTAGTTCAAACACCTCGTATAAGAAACATGTAGTTTATATGGCATGTGTCCCACAGAAAATAAATGTAAGACATAAATCACTTACAACTAGATTTACTTTTGTATCATGATCCTCATGAAACAAATAACATCATTTAATGATTTTAATATCATTATATAAATGAAATTTATGATATAACAAGACACAGTTCAATATATACACTACACAAAATAATTGAGTGGTGAATATGGCATGTTTGTCATGAAATTAAAGTGTGAGAAGAAATTCCCTTACCTTATGTATCGACTCTCATAGTAAACATGATAACCTTATTTATAATAAATTTATGTTTATAATATAGCTATTACAAAAGAATATTAATATATATATAATACTATATAATAATTACATATTACATTATTTTAGAATCTTATTAACAATTCCATCTTTAAGTTATGTTTCAAGTAATAATCGCTTTGTTTCTCCCACATGTTTTAAATTTTTATTATTGGTACTCATACATAGATCATGATTTAATTATCTCTAGAATTATTACAATGAAGAAAATATTATATATATTCGTTATACATTTATTTATGTTTTTCTATAAAATATATAAAAAGAAAATGAAATACACCGTTCATGGCGATGGTAGACCATACATAGCATGAATGCTACATTCATTTTCATTTATTTTTAAAAGAGAGAAAATTATATGATATATTATAATTCTAGAATTATTTTCAGTTTATATAAATCCTATTTATTAACAATGTCTATCCTTATTACCACCAATGAGAAATAAAGATGAAAAAAATCACATCGCATCATGGAGATGGTAAGTTATACGTACGCCTGAGCGACGTTATAATTTCCCAAATGTTTTGTTGGTAAAAAGGTAGATATGATGTTATAATTACAGAAGTATATTAATTTCATAAATATAAAATATATTATTACAAAATAATTTTTATCCAAATTATCTCCATGATAGGATGCAAAAGAAAAAAAGTAATAAAAATTGTTTCACAATGCGGTAGTTCACTGTACAGATGAATGGTAGGTTCGTTAAACATTGGACAGAAATATATAAATTGTCAGTAGAACTGTTAATATAAAAAAATAAGTATATTTATTAAACTTATGTAATTATATAAACATTAAATTAAAATATTTTAGGTTGTTCAATAATGAACTAAAACAAAAACGTTTGTTCATGAACATTGCCTCTTCTTTAGGTATCTCTGTTTGATATGCACAAAAGGGAACAAATTGGTTGGATTTATTCTAAATTTTAGTCCTATAGGATTATCAGAAATATTTTAGGAGTATATTTGGGTAGAGTGTTTCTAATCCAAATGGATTTATTTGTGTCAACAAAAGATAAGTCGGGGTTCCCTTTTTTAAGAGAGGGGAGGGGCGCTTTTGGAAACACCCAAAAATATTAATTTATAATAAATTAAAACTCCTTCCAACAACCACAAAAGGTCCTATATTCAATTTTAAGATTATATAAGGATCTAATAGTATCATACAATTATTTTTAGAGTATTTTTCATTTAATTTTTAACCATATATTTTTTATTAGCACTTAGTTAACCGATTTAAATTTTAACCATGGTAATATTGTTTTTAATATTATATGGATTCGATTTTTACACATAAATAGTTATTTGGTCCATTTATAGAAAATTTAATATATCTTAATCCATATATAATCCAATTTTCTTAATTTTTTTGTTTTTTTATATAATTTTAAAAAATATTATTTTCACAAAATATCATTATGGTCAATTTTGACATTATTCAAAACATTAAAATTATGAAAATGCATAATGAAAGAAAAAATCAAATAAAATTCACATAACAAACCCCTAACATGTCATATTCACCCAAAAAATCATTGATCACATTTATTATGTCATGTTATATTTCATTCAACAATTATAATATCATTTAATTGAGTGTTTCATTAATAGTGTAATTATTACATCATCAATTTGCAATTATTTATGATAATTATTTCTTCAAAAAAATAATATAAAAATTATATTATTTTTATAAACTAGTTATATTTTTTATATAATACATATATTTAATCATATCTTTAGTTTATCACCGTATTAAAAATATTGTATCTTTTAAAAGTAAGAGTGTCACATTTTTTCACCCCCTTTGAGTTTAATAATAATTAAGTAAATGTTAGGGAAACGTTTGCATTAAAATATTAAATTTAGATACTTATGAGTATAGTGTAGAATTATATTCCTAAAATTTAATTTGGTTGTTTTTAGGGTAGTTTTATAATTATTTTATACTTTTTTACCACAAATTACTTTATTTACCCTTTATCGTTGTATTAGAAATTACTAATGTTATTATTCATATTATCGTAAAATAAAAAGGGTATATTAGATAAATTTGAAAGTTATGAATCCTAATATGGAATCCATTTTTTATAAATCATAAAATAATAATTGTATAAAAATTAATTTAAAATAAATTCATTGACAGAACGAGAAAATAAGTTCTTAATATACAAACAACCAAAACGATGACATGTTTTTATATCAAAATAAAATGTAAAATAGATTAAAATGAAAAAAAATGGTTTAAATGATTAAAATTTGATCTAATTATACTTTAACACCAATTATGTATTTAATTATTTAGAATAAATTTTTTGAATGAAAATTATATTTTAAATTAAAATTCAATATTTTTCATTATTCATCCAAACATGAAATTGTTTAAAAAAATATAAAATTAAACCCAAGTAAATTTTGATATCCCTATTACAATGAATAAATATAAATGGTCATATAAAAATTTTAGAAGTGTCAAAAATTATATTTATAATTGGTCTGCCATTAAAAGATGTCAAAATTACTATTTTGAAAAATATTTGTTTTTAAGCATAATTTTTTGGTTTTTCTTATCGTATTCCCATAAAATATATTGGATGAATATAAAAAATATTTCACTAAATATAGAAAACATATATTTCACCAATATCATTAACTAATTGTGACTAATTTAATTTATTAATTCGAAATGCCAAAAAACAATTTCCTTTAAAATTAATTGGTATATATTTTCATTTCTAATGAATTGGTATCCATTTATTTCATATTATAAACAGTATATATCTATAAGTTAGATTATACTATTAATAACTAATAATTTATCTAATAAGTAATATCTTATTATATTAAATTGTTGGTGGGAGTAGATTACTCAAGAGGGGGTTGAATTGAGTATCTGTAAAATAATTTTTTAAAAAGTTATCTTAAAAAGATTCCCCTGATAAAAATGAATACAACATAGTTAATCAGGGTAATACTATTATAATAGTTATACGTTTCGAATAACATCTCAGAAGATTGATTAATTTTTCGTAACATCAATGTGAGTTGATGATACAACATCTGAAGCTATCCTAATTAGGTAAAATTGTAATAACATCTATCAAAGAATAACTAACAATGACATATATAGTGTTTTATATAATATTCAGTAAAGTAGATAAAAATTAAATTACAAGTATCAATGTATTAAAAAGTGGTTCAGTCTTATGCCAATAACTATTCCACTCCACTTGGTGATCTCCTAAAACCAAGCAGTTTATATTAATAAACCAGATCCACAACCTGGATCAAGGTAAACAATAGTACACAGGACTATCCAAGTCACACGTCCTCTTCCACTATTCTTCATGGGTATAAACTACTAGGTCACACAAGGACCTCTTCCAAACAAATTTGTGGAATTAAGAATATGTTAGAAGTGATTTGAGGAAGGATATATTGTAACCTTCAATTTAATAATGGAGACATTTTTGGATTTTGCTACAAACACACAAACTGCTCGAAAGCTCAAAAAAGTACACAAACAAGAAAAGATGATGAGAAGAGGTTAGAAGTGCTATGATTGTTATTTTATGTAGCTCTTATCTTGTAGGATGAAACAGATGTTAGTATCGAGTCCTCTGGGGAAAAACTGAGTATTGTAGGTATGTTTCTCTAGTTTCCAGATCACTGGTATAAGTTTTCTAAATCGGTTTCTTCTTCTAGTAGGTACTGTGAAGATGATTTTGGATTTGATCTATTCTATTCTAGTCTATTGGAATTGAAAGTGAGTGTTTCTTGTGTTCTTCAGTTGTATCTTATAGCATGCATCCGTTTTCTTTTTCAAATGCTCTCTCTTCAGCCTGTTTATTTTTCTATCCTGAAGAATCATTATTTTTAATTGAGAGTATATATGTTGGAACAGATAGGATGCGTTTTTCCACCATGTACCTCATTATTTTAGGTGACATGTCTATAAAGAAATATTAACTATGTTAGTTCCTTTAAATGACTCAAATACGACAGTATGAAATTAAATTGAAAATGAAAAAGTAGATTAGAGAATGGTGTCACAGTTTATCTTGAAATGATATCCCTTGGAAACAGTGTCACCATGAGATAGTGTCTTCTACTTTTCCATTGAGTGGTGAGAGAGTATTGATCTATTAGTTTCATTAAGCACAACAACTTGTAGCATATATGTTGTGTTAGGATCACAGTGTCCTGTAGTTTTCCAAATATTGAACGGTGTCTTGGTGATGGTAGAAAAGAACGGGTGTCACAAAAATCACGAGATCTGGAACTGGTTACGTTGTCTAGGTCATGGTGTCTGGGTCACAGTTTCTGGGTCATGGTGTCTGGGTCCTTCTCCAGAAAACTAGATCTGGTGGTAGACTCACGGTTTCTCCGACTTAGCCAAATATTTTTAAATAGTCATATGCAGTAATATTCAGAGAATGAATTAGACATAATGATTTATAGAATTAATCATTATAGGACAAAAATAAAATATAGTTTACAATAATAAAAAATGAATTATAGGAATCAATACCTGTAAATGTTTATTTAAAGAATAGGGAAACCAACCTTCTCTACACTTGATTTGTGATCGAGTAAACAAGGTTAATAGGATTTGTGATCATTAAAACATGATTAACACATGAGGAGTCGAACAATCTTCCCATTTTTTATGATAAAAAATAATAGGAATTAGATTTCTATTCATAGTGTTATTTATCCTCCTAAGTGTAATTTTATCCCCCATATTGGGATTATCAAAAAATCAGTTAAATGTTAAAATGAAGAAATTAAATAAGTGAATGGACAAGAACAGTTAATAATGCATCAAATAGAATGATTTTTGTCATTAAATATTGTCAGAAAAATTAAAAAAACATACTTATCAACATCCAGTTTTCAATTTTCTTCAGCACTAACTTTATTCAATTTCCCCTTGTAAGTATTAATAGAAGAGGCCAGATGAGCAGAAGTAGAGGTTGAATAAAGAAGTGAGCCAACTGTCAGAGAAGGAAGATGGAGCCCTTCAAAAATATAAGGTGTCCAATTCGGTTTGTTGGAAGACAGAGGAATGTTTTGGAAAATAATAATAGGTATAATCTTGATCAGAGCCTAATATATAGACATCGAGGCAGAGGAAGAAGTAGTGGATGGGAAAGGAGTTAAACTCGGTCACAAAGGTGCAGCTGCAGGAGCCACAATAGCAGGGCTATGCACATGTAGTTAAGGCTTCAACAACTAAATGAAATCAGTAATGATCTCACCACCATACTTCATTACTATATTGAAATCATCTTTGTTCATCGTGAACATGTCCAATAGAAGAGTGAGTACATTAAGCTATTGGACATCAATCATGAAGGCATGAGTTATATGAGGTACTTTCAAATTCTCTACAAGATATTTGAAATGATTGGACATATCATGCTTATGAAGATACTATTAAAGTATAAATAAATTTTAATTGTAATTTATTACTGATAATCATTTGAAATCATTGAAATAATCCTCACAATGTCAAGGACTCTGTCACTTTTCATCACAACCGTATATAATCATTCATTGTAAAAAATAATAAACACTAATTGATGTTCCTTTTTTACAACAATTCTGAGCAGATCACTGCTAATGGGTCAAGATGAATATCAAGTGGAAGTACATGCACTAACAGATGAGGTGAGGGACTTGATCTGATTGAGAACATTCTGTAGACTTACCTTATACTCTTTAGTCTGTTTTTTGAGACCAAACAACAGATCACGCATATCATTGACTATCTGGATATTTCTCTCTGCCACTTTTTCAAATATTGATGTCATGTTAGGTTGAATCAAAGAAGAAACATTCTATGGAATTTGACCACTAAAATCCTCATAAAAAATGAGTAACAGGTGCTTTGAGTGATTGTGAATATTCTAACATAGCTTCAACCATAGATCAGAGATACATAACCTCATCACCAAATTTCTTTTTTCTAATTATATCCTCTTATATTTTAAAAATCTTTTTTTTTTGTTGAATCATCCATAAGACTTTCTCTAACTGTAAGCTTTCACTATGATTTGTCATAGGAGAAGGTTGTGTGTTCACGATCATTTCAAATTCAGCTAATAATGTAGCTCCAATGGTTTTCAAATTACTGTGACCCACAGAAGCTGAAGGTTTTGGGATTGTTTAGGAACAAGAACTGAAAATGGTTCGGGATCCTTAGTAGATATTACTTATAAAGAGGAAACTGGTTTCAATTGAAACATTGTAGAAAGTTATAGGCCTTTAACTAAGGCCTCCTAGGCATTATCCACATCAATGTAGATAGGGAACTTGTACCGTGTATCAATAGGTCTTTGATAAATAGAATTATAAACATAAAAACATTCTAGATTGTGGTCATTCTCCCCCTCAATAAGTGTGGATTTTACAGGACCAAGAGTTTATGTTCCTTCATCTGTTTCTAAAAGTAGATCTCTAATAACCTAAAAAATTTCATTCTTAGAAAGATGGAATGCTTGTTACATTATTTCCATAGCATATAAGGTAATCTCAAGATCATTTTGATCCTCTAAATGTTCCTCAACAACATCCTCTTCCTCAATTATGAGATCTTTTTCTATATCCTCCTCAGTTAAAATATTTTCATTTACACTAAAAGTAGATTATTTTCTATATGTAGTTTACTCTTCTAAATCAATACTTATTTTAGTAATATGTGCCTCTTTTTGAACTATTTTTTGTGGAAAAGTAGACCACTATCATACATATTAAAGATAGATCCATCAAATAGCTGAAACAACTGTATATTCTTCTTCATCAATATGATAGTCTAATATTTCATCATGTTCCAAACCAGGATCAAATACATTCTTAGGTATTGAATGATGATAATTAAGATTAAACATTTCATATATTCTGTCATTATCCTTCAACTAGTTCTTTATCCAGTGGTTAATACTTATTTTCATTCTTTTGATTGTAACCATTGAGATACCGAACCCATAGTATTTGATGACATCTTCATTCATTCAAACAATTCATGTAGCATACATCATTGTAGATATCAACCTTGAATAAAAAAATAAGGTAGACATTGAAGTGGTATTAATAAACTCACACATGTGAAGTATAATATGGTTACATAGGTCAATCTTGTGCCCATTTTTCATAAGATATATCAAAAATACATCTTGATACATGAGGTTAGAAAAATCACTTTTCCTATGACTAATCAGATTATGAATACACATAAACAAAAACCATAATTCACTATCTAACTCTCCTTCAATTTCTCTTATTTTATTTTTATTTCCAATCAAACTTCCCAAGTCATCTTCCAAGAGAAAAATATCACTTAGAGTAGTAAAAAATCTCTGGTAAACCTAAAAAATTCCTTCAAGAGGTATCCCAAGGCAGACAACCAAAACCCTTGATGGAAAAGTCCATCATTGACCATTAATCTAACTTCTTATAAAAAATCCATATTCAGTATCAGATAAAAACTAGAAAAACTGATAAAACTGAGTGAAAATCTTTGGATTAATCATCCTTGCCTCTTTTGTAATCTAGTACAACCATCCCTGAAATTTCAATACTTTCAAAACTAATGATATACATGTCAGCAACAACATAGGACATATTTCCTTTTCTAGAAATATTATTCTATCAACATGATTCGGGTTCAACGGTCCTTCAGGAGCTACCATTGATGGCCTTTTCACTTTCTTCTTAGATTTGTTCTTCACAGGAGTTGATGAAGATGGTTGCTTCATTTGGGGAATTAACCGAGGGCTCGAGAGAGAGAGAGAGAGAGAGAGAAATTAAGGACTAATGGAGGACTTACCATTTGAGAGAAGGGTTCTGGTTTCGAGAGAATGATCCTAAGAGAAGAATAGACTGAATGATATTTCATTTTATCATTTAAGGGTTTCAAGTGTTGCAAATTTAAAAGTGAAAGATTAAAAAATAATCAAGACAATGATATGGGTAATTAAATACGAATAAAATGAAAAAGTTTCCTTATGGGGAGACCGAAACAGATTTTTCATGGTAAGACCAGAACATATTTTCTCAATGAGACCGAAACATATTTTCAAAGTGTCATCATTACTGTGTGTCTCCTAACAATGCGACTTCATCATTAGAAACAGTAAGTGAAAGACAGTAACCAAAAAAGAGTAACTATGAGATATTAAACATAAAACATTATCATAAAGACAATAACCAATATAACTATGAGAGTGGTACACTAATTCTAAGACAGTTACTTGTGAAACTCTAAATCATGAAGCCGTAAACTATGAAACAAAACATTTTTTAAAACCTTACATTTTATACCTATGATTTTTCATTCATAATTCCTTAATGAGGTAACATATACTTTCATAATTGAATTTTTTTATGAATTTATCAGCAAGATGATAATCAATTCCAATGAATTAAAAAGTGATATCTCATTTTTTATACTGATCTCTCAAAAAGTGATGTATTACAACAATATGTATTTTCCTATAAAGTGAAACAAGATTATTTGAAATCTTAATAGAACTTGTATTGTCAGAATTCATGGGTATATCCTTGAATTGATATCCATAATCTAGTAATGTGTGTTTCATCCACTAAATTTGTTCACAACAACTACCAGAAACTAATAATTCTTCTTTGATCGTAGACAATGCTATAGAGTTTTGTTTATTACTACACCATGATACAAGAGACATGACTAAAAGGTGGCATGTTCTAGATGTGGTTTTTTCTATCTTACTTACAATAATAATAATCTATATTTGAATAGCTAACTAACTCATGTGATTGTTATGTAGGATATAAAAGTCGTATATTGGGTGTATGTTTGAGATATTTGAAAATCCTTTCAACTAATTTTAAATGAGATTCTTTAGTATTTTCTTAAAAATGAGCACACATACATACATTAAACATAATGTTAGGCCGACAAGTAGTTAAGTAGAGTAAGCTTCCAATAATTCTTCTATAAGTTGTTTTATCAACATATTTTCCATCTACATCATGATCTTACTAAAAATTTGTACTCGTTGTAGTATCATTACATTAAGTGTTATTAAAACCAAAGCATTTTTGAAGATATTTAGTTTATTTTCATTGATTTTAAATAATACCATCATCATTTTGATTTATTTGATATCCAAAAAATAATTTTACTTCACCCATTAGACTCATTTAAAATTCATTTGGTATCATCTTAGGATACTCAATACATAATAAATTATTGACGATCCAAAAATAATATCAAAACATAAA
This sequence comes from Viscum album, assembly GCA_963277665.1. Taxonomy (NCBI): domain Eukaryota; kingdom Viridiplantae; phylum Streptophyta; class Magnoliopsida; order Santalales; family Viscaceae; genus Viscum; species Viscum album. The sequence continues at coordinate 901,103,368 of OY728165.1, read as the reverse complement.
TTTGAACTACTAAAACATCATTGGAAATTCCATTTAAAAAAATTTTAGGATCAGCTATACATTTTCTAAAACCATGGGAAATAATAAAAAAGTTCTTAATCAATAAAACCAAGATCATGGTGCTTGTATTAAACCATATAAAGATTTAGATAATTTGAAAAAATTATTCGGAATGTGCAGATTTGTTAATCTTGGTGATGGCTCAACAAAGACATCCTTAACAGTAGGAATGCACTTTTGACATCCAATTGATATAGTTTGAAATTAAGATTTTCCCCCATAATCAAGAAGGATTCTAGTGGATTCAAGTGTATCAAGAGGTGAAAAGTTCTCCTCGTAGTCAATTCCTTCTTCTTGAATATATCAGATTTAAACCAATCGAGGTATATTTCTAACTATTTTAGTAACTTTATCTATATAATTTCTAATCATTCACTTAGTTCCTATTGTAAATATGTCTTTGGTTCTGTAATTTTTTTTCAATATCTATTCCTTTCAAACATATTATGTTATTCATGCATATTCATCACCCTAAATTAATCATTTATTGCATTAATAATGTTTTTATGTTCATTTTGTGACATGAAAACTTGATGATCAACCTAATTTCAAATATAAAATATACTTTGAGAACCTTTATCTGAATTTCCTACAACATCATCTAATGTATGTTTTTAAGGGTTATAATAGATCTAGAAAAATATGGGCTAGTGATTTCAGGTTCTTCAACAGGTTCATGTTCATTTTGACATGAATCTAGAGAATTTCCAGAACTAGAAGTTATTATAGATTCCTTTATTGGAAAGTTGGAGGATATAACATTGATGTCCAAATTTGACATATCATTCTCAAAATTTTATAGAGAGGCTTTAGGCTCATGTGGATATTTCTTATTAAACATGACATGTACATATTCATCCACTAATATAGCTCTTTCAATAAAAACTCTACAGTCTTTACTAAAGATTGAATGTAATAGAAATATTCTTTCATCACTCTTGGATGAAAATTTATCAAGATTGTCTTTAATATTATAGATATAGAGTTTAAAATTGAATCTATTTAAGTAGTTTACTTTGGGATTTCTGTTGTTCTACAATTCATATGGATTTATTTTAAGATTAGATCTAATCAAAATACTTTTAATATTATATAATGTTGTATTTAAAACTTCATACTGGAAGTAAATAGGTAAATAATATTCACTAAACAATGTTCAAGAAAATTCTTGCAAGTTTCTATTTCTTCTTTCTATAACTCCATATTGTTGAGGTGCTGTAGGGTTAGATAAATTATGAATATATCCATTTTGTGAGAAAAAGTGTTCAAACTCATTATTTCCAAACTCACAGCCATGATCACTTCATAAATATTAAATTCAATGTCCACCTAAATTTTCTATAGTTTTAGAATTTTTGATGTAATGAGAGTACTCTTTACATTTGCGAGACAAAAAGAAGGTCCAAGTATATATTGAAAAATCATCTACAAGAACATAATCATAGTTCTTACCATTTAAACTAGAAAAACATGATGGTCTAAAAAAATCCATTAGAACCAACTTGAGTGGTAGAGAAGTTGAAACATATTTATTTTGTTTGAAGATTCCCTTCTAACAAAGATTACACCCTTTTTCGTTTAAAAAATCATGTTTTGGTATATCATTGACTAAGCTATTTTATAGTTAATATTATAAGAGAGTTAATATTATCGTGTCCTAGTGTTCTATTCCAAATCACAAACTCTTTGTGGAATACATTTAAACATGAAGCATTTTGGGAAACTAAAGCATCTATGTTAACTGAATATACATTTTCATTTATTAATGTATAAAATACTAATTTAGGTTTATAATAAAAAAACATTTCAAGCAACATTTTCTAATATAAAATTAATTACATAATCACATAGTTGTAAAATACTAAAATTCTTATATTTGAGTCCACCAACATAATGTTCTTTGGAAATTAAAACTGAGTTAGAGATACTGATTTGGAAAAAGGCAATGATTTTTCATTTGGAATTGTCACCATAGGTGACATGTCCTTCACAAATTTGTTTTAGGTTTTTGAAGAATGAATAGTCTCCTATCATGTGTCTTGGAAAACCAAAGTCGACGTACCATAAACTTTTATTGAATCTATTTAATCAATTTTCATACAAAATATTCAAATAAAAATAGACCATGGTACCCATATTTGTTTGGTTCCAGTAATATTAGTAACTAGTTATTTTGGAATCCACATATTCCTCATAGGGTTCATATAAAAATTTTGTAACATATTTAAGAAAAAAACTCTACTTGGTCTAGAAAAACTCTAAACAGTAGAGTGTGTGTCATAATTTGAACAAACAAAATGTTTTCGAAAACATTTCTTAAAGCTCTATGTTCTAGATTTTGAAAAAAATTGGGTTTTCCAATATTTATTTTACGAGGTTGATAGCCAATACTAGTAGTATATTTAGGGGAAATCTATTTACCTTGATTTTTTACAAAGGTATCATAACCATTAGTAAACCATTCAAGGTACTTTTTAAATTGCAAATTAGATAGCTTTATTTCAATTTCTACATTTATTAATTGAAATTTTTTCTCTCATTCTACAGAAACATCATATTTTATAGTTGAAGTAAGATCACATTGTACTTTTAAAGGATTGTATTTATCTTTTACTTCATTACATGTATCATCATGAATATTTTAATACTCAAAAATTTCTTTATTAGACATATATACAGAATCAAATTCATCTCTAGAATTATATGAATTTTGTACAGGAGATTACAGTGTTACCTTAGATGTGTTTTACATGAATTAGATATTGGAATTTTTTACATATTCATCATATGAAGACTCGGAGTCACTTGAACTATCCTCAGAAGCACTACAATTTGATTTTATTGACTTTTTATACATTCTATTATGACCTCATATTTCATTTTATACATGAACATGGGATAATCATCCTTTACATGTCCCTTTATCTTATATTCAAAACATACTCTCTCATCTGACTTTTCATTTCATTTCCAATCTTCCATGTTTCTTCACTTTTGATAATATCTTCTTATGAAGCTATGATTTTTGAGACATTTCATCCATTTATAATATTTCATAAACCTTCTAGATAATGGAGTCATCTCCTCAACATTGTTAGGTGAATATTGTTCACTACAAGAACATCCTATAGAAACATGCAGTTTCTCCTATACATTGGGTTTACAAGTTGTGGTCTTGAATGCCACATATTTTCTTCTTGGTGCATCCTCCTCTTCCTTGTTTACTTTCTACTCCTGTTCATACATCATTAGTTTCATGATGAGATCTTTTACATGTATTTTGATGATGTTACATGAATCTCTAACTGAGATAGCTGTTCCTCTCCATATATCAGGTATTTATCTTAGAATCCTCATAATTTGTTATGTGGCTATTACATATCATCAAAGAGAGATCATTGTGATGAAAATATCATTGAATCTGGAATACATGTCAAAAATAGGATTATTATGATTCATTTTAATGTTTTTATATTTAATAGTATATGTATTAAGTATCATTTCATTAACTGTATATGTTCTTTCATGTGAAGCAGATAGAGTATCCCAAATTTCATGGGCAGTTTTACAAGATGAAATTCTGTAAAATATCTCATCTCTAAAAGAGAAATATAGAGAATTAATGGATTTGTAATTATTGTTATAAGAAGTCATGTTTGGGTTTCCTTAGGGAATAATTAGTTCCAATAAATAATGGATATATATTTTTCGTAGCTCCTTTAAGCCAATTATCGATAATAAAGATATAGTTTTAAAGAACTAGAAAATTTGAATTAACAGAAATTTACAAATCTTTAAAGTACAAATAAAATCATAGTTGAACATATTAAAAAAGAGTCTTAATAAGAATAAAATACTTCATCTGGTACCAAATGTTGGTTGAAATATATTCCTCGAGAGGGGGGAGAATTGAGTATCTATAAAATCCTCTTTTAAAACATTCAATTAAAATGTTTCCCCAAATAAAAATGTATACATCCCAGTTAATTAGGGTAATTATGTTATAATAGTTTCACTATACGAATAACTTCTCAAAACATTGATTAATTCTCATAAATATAAATTTTAGTTATCGATACAACTTTTGTAGCTAAACTAAATAGGAAAAACAGTTATAACTTCTATCGTAGTCTAAATATCTATGTTAAATCTAGTGTTTTCTAAAATATATAGTAATTTCAAGAAAAACATAATTAAAATACACAACCGATAAAACAAGTGGTTAAGTATCAATCTGAGACATAATCCACTCCACTCTTTGATCACCTTCCACCAAATTTATTATATTAATAACCTTGATCTAAACCCTAGATCAGGGTAAACCATAGTACACATTACTATCCAGGTCGCATGACTTCTTCCACTATTCTTCATGGGTATATACTTCTAGATCACACAAGGACCTATTCCACACGTATTCATGAGAGTAAAAAAATGTAATAAGTGATGAGTGGAAGGATATCTTGTATCCTTCAATATAATACATGAAATAGTGTGTGTTTTTGATACAAACACAGAAACTACTCAAAAGCTAAAAATATCAAACATGAGAGAAAAGATGATGATAAATTGTTAGAAGTTCTATTAGTGTTATTCAGTGTAGCTCTAGGCTTGTAGGACGAAGCAGATGTAAGTATCGAGTCCTCTTGTAAAAAATAGAGTATCAAAAGTATGGTGATATGGTTTCTAGATCAATTGTATAAGCTATTTAGCTCATGTTCTTCTTAGTATTAGTACTACAAAGATGATTTTGGCTCTGATCTACTGTAGTCCAGTAGTTTGGAATCAATATTGAGTGCTTCTTGTGTTCTTCATTTCTATCTTGTGGCATGCATCAGTTTTATTTTTAAAATGCTCTCTCTTCTGTATGTATATTTTTGCATCCCGACATGTCTTCATTATTAATTGATGGTGCACATGTTTGAACCGACAGGATGCACGCATTCTGCAACTCGTACCTATTACTATCAGGTGACATGTCTACAAAGAAACATTAACTATTTTAGTGCCATTAAATGACTCAAATATGACCGTTAGAATTTAAATTGAAAACGACAAAATAGAATAATGAATGGGGTCATTGTTTGTCTTAAAACAGTGTCACATGGAAATGGTGTCACCACAAAATGGTGTATTTTTCTTCTCATTTGAGCGGTGAGATAGTCATGATGCTACAATTGCATTGATCTCAATAACTGGTAACAAAGATGCAGTGTTATGATCACGTTGTCTAGTCCTTTTCCAAAATTTGAACGATGTCTTGGTGATGGTAGCAAGGAACTACTGTCAGAAACATCATGAGATTTGGAATTGTTTATGGTTTCTGGGTCACGGTGTTTGGGTCATGGTGTTTGGGTCACAATATCTATGTATTTTTCAAAAAAACCAGAACCGGTGGTAAACACATAGTTTCTCAGACATAGAAAAATATCTGTAAACAATCATAATAAATAATATTCACAGAATGAATTAGACTTAATCATTAATAGAAGAAATCACTATAGAAAAAAAATTAAATATAATTTACAATAATCATACATAGTTTATAAGAATCAAGTCTTTTGAATGTTTATTTAAATCATATGGAAACCAAATATCTCTACACATAATTTGAGATAGATTACACGGGTTTAACATGAATTGTGATCATTAAAACATGATTAAAACATGGTGACACGAAAATTAATAATAATATTTTAATAATATATTATTCTTAGGTAAAACTCCGTCTTACGTGTAATGAATGCAATAAAGGGAACATGGTGTTGTGTGTAACACCTGCCAAGCATAGTGTTGAGTATTCCACAAGCTAATATATGTGAGGTATGTAGTGTAACCTCTACATGGTGATTCATATAACACAATCCCAGTATTTTTTTAATAAAAAAAATACTATATTCAATATTGTGCGAAATGAAAAATATAAAAAATATTAAATTAATTTGGAAATAATTTATTCATCAAATATCAAAGTGTCACATTATTCCTCCTTTAAAATTATTTTAGACATCAAAATCTAGTAGGTTATCAACGATTTAAATCATGAATGTTAGTTTCATAGAATCCCACATCATAAAAATTAAATCTCAAATATACTTTCAGAGATGGAATGTTTAAAATCTATTTATTACCCGTATTAATGGATAACCGGTATTTATCATATGATAGAATATGTGGAAATAGAAAACACAGACATGGAATAGAGATATAACTATCATTTTCTGATGGAAATTGATATAGAGTTTGGTTATGATATAGGTAACAATCAGAAATCCATAAATCTACTATGATTTAAGAGACCATTTGATTCATCGCAAAATGAGGTACTAAGATAACCATTTTGTTTCAAGATCCTTTAACTTGAGTTGATGAATTTTCATTAGAAGATATAATTACATGATTCGTTACAGTCTCACCCTTTGTTACGCCTTGATCAATTTCCACTACTCCTATTTCTTCCAAAATGATGTTGGACCCTTCATTCCTAAATCACTAACATATTATGAGGATCATAAATTTAATGATAGGTCATTCCATCTTTCTTTATCATAACTGAATGATAACAATTGGTTATCCAAAATGAATAAATATTTATATGAAGAGATAATAATTTAATATCTAAAACCTCATCGGAAGTTTATCATAAACTGCTCCACAAATAGTTAAACATATATCCCTTAAAAAAATATGAATGTCCAAAACATTATATAGATGTGGACAGAATTAGCTTAAAATTTATTCTTCATATATAGAAATCCAGTTCTTGGTTTCCAACTTCCAAAAATGTGAATACCTTGATTAGGTATTCTCTAGAAACAAGGTAATAATCTAAATTACAATAAAACCTTAGTTAAAACATGCATTATTTCAAAAATTAACTCTTTCCTCATACCTTAAATCCAAGAATTCTATAATCTCAATCCATTATATCACAAACGATCAAGTCTTCTTAAAAACCCCAAATTCATCATTACTATCATATTTATTTTATCATAGTCAAACATATATGTATATAATTATCCAAACATCATGCACATATTAAGGGTTATGCTTCCCTTAATCATTTTTTTATTAATATAACACCTTACCATCTCAATGGATTTCATGGTGACCTACACCATTCATAATATTCTCCTAAATCCATATAGAAAAACAATAGTTAGAAAATACATATATGATTCATTATTAAATAAAATTACTTATAAAACATTATCATTAACTATATACATAATCATTCCACCACGCATTTTCCATAATCATCATCTCCAATAGTAATATCTACATATTTAACTTTTTCATTGGAATGGAGAGGTTTTGGTGGATTATATTCCATATTAGCCCATGGATTGGGGAATTGATTTGAATAATGTCCAAACCCTCTACATTTATAGAACTGATGTGTTAATGGTTCATTTTATATAGATTTATCCCCTTTCATAACATTTATTAGACTCTTTACATCTCTTTGATACTATTTTTCTTGATGGCTAGGATTCCCACACTTGAATTTTCTTCATGTTCCTTTCAGTCATTCCGTTGAGTTCTCTTTTCCTCATTTTTTGCAAGTATGAGGTTGAACCATTTTTGTCCCACCATGACGAAAATAAAAAGAGTTTCCACTAATCATTATCTTCCTATTCATATCACCAAATCCTTGAGAGTTACAAAATTACATTTCCATATTTAGTGCACACAAGATTATTACATCAAAGCTTCCAAAGTCCCTTATTACAAGGACCTTCTGAAGATAAGGTTTCGGACAACCAAAGATTCAATCACATTTTCATTCATGGATCTTGATTAACCTAGATCAATGCCATACATGTATTTTAAAATTATATTCATAGGTACCAATAGATTCATTATCATTTTTATTAAGCTCATGGAATTCATTATCTAACTATGTTTTTAGAATAAAATAAAAGTGATTACTAAATAATATCCCCTTAAAATCTTTCCATTCAATATATTCAATTTATTTTTGATCCATCATGTTGTTAATAAGAGTCCACAACTGAAAAATTTCACCTTCCAAATGATAAATCACTAACATAAAATTAACATGGTTTAAACACTTGTGGATGAGAAATTTCTTTTCTTTGGTATTGATCACCCACTCAACAAAAATGGGATTGGAAGACCAAGTGAATGGAGGTCGGTGTTTCCTCATAAAGGACTCAAACTGAGTTGTCCCATCCTTTTCTCTTTTTTAATTTCAGCATGATTCAAAGATTTTGTGATTATAGAGACAATATTTTTCCTCACAACTCCCACAACATTAGGGTACTCGTAAGGAAAATAGTTTCATTTCCCATCCCATTCATCATTATTAGGGTTCCTTTAGGTTCTAGTCATTGGATGAAACCATAAATTCTTATGTGGGAAATACTAATTTTTTTGGTAGACCCACATAATCAATTATTGTTAATTACAATATTTCAATCTATGAAACCTTAGGTTCAATCCTTGGTTATTCATTATTATTACTGAAACAGTAGGAATTTATCCTATCCTTATACTTTACCTTAGGGTTCCTACTAAGTTTTCTCATCATAATTTCCAATCTATAACTAAACATTCTCTCAGTTATAATTTTTAGTCAGGCTTAAGGTTCAAGGATATTAAATTTATTTTGTGGAACATTTCATACATTATACAAACACACATCTAAAGACCATATTAGTTTACCACATTTTGAAACATGGAACAAAATCATCTAGTCTGGTGGAAGATCTTAAATGTTTACCACATAGATCTTTCCCTTTATATCTCTTACTTAATACCATTCTTTATAACCCGGGGAAAGGAAACATTAGAAAAGGGTAATCTCAAATGCTCAGTAAGGGTAAACAAGGAATATATATAATAATAAACATGATAAAAAGGGTATGAGAGTCCAATCATGACATTATATAATCATTCCATGCACATAAATGATCACAAACATGGATCTTCAAAAAAATATTTGAAGTTTTTAAGTCCACAATCATAAGGAAATCAAAAAACAGAATCCATGAGATCATAACATTGATATAAGAAATGAAATTATGGAAAAACTATAAACTTGTATCATTGTAAACATAATTTAGGCCCTTTCATAAACATATGGACATGAAAAATAAGTCCCTCCATAAAATTATGGACATGAAAACCATGTAAAGTTATAAAATTTTGAACATGAAATTATGTTCACACAGAACATATATATCTCATGAGTTATCCATATTTTCCTTATTCATTTCAGAGATATATAGGTCCCACCCCTCACATTATAAAAGCCATACATATGTGTGTCATAAGTACTTATGATCAATCATCATAACAAAACCCATTGAATGAAATGGTTTTCATAAACACCATTCAATCATAACATTACCCATGGAAATGAAATGGGTTTAATAAATATCAATCCATTATAAAAATAAAAAATTATTATAAATAATATGAATAGTATTAGTGAATCATATCCCTAAAAAAAGTTTCTTATATGAAAAATAATTGAGAGTGTTTACTTGAAAATAGTTATAGATTAAAATATCACTTCTAAATTGAAAAAAAATTATTTTCCTAAAATTCCATAAAATTTTGAATGAAAAACATTACTGTTCAAATAACCTTAAAAATTTGTAAAGTAATATTGAAATAATTATAGAGATTTGATAAAATAAAATTACATCCACTCTATATCAGTTAAAAAGGAATATTTCCTTCATTATTTTTATGAAAAATTCTCAAAGTACCATAATTTTCTGATTAAAAATTAAATTTTTATTATTCAATCACTTTTGAGGAGAAAGTGAGAAACTATAAAATACCTCACTACCTAAAGCAACCAAAGCTCCATGGTAATAAAGTTTAAGGAAAATAATATCAAGACAACCAAAAAGATCCCTTACCGAGCATCAAAAAAAAGATCAGTTTCCTTCTACTCCTTGCTGCCGGTATGTTGTCTCGTGCATGAATGCACGGGCATGGAACTGATGGAAAAGTCATACCCTCTCAAACATCCAATTATGGAGTGAATACCAGAAGAAAACCCTCTTCTCTCGACCTCATCTAAAGATACCCCTTCTGTGATAGATGTATCGAACCAAAAACCGCAAACCACAGTGTTTCATGGATTCACAATTCCATGAAAAGATTCCAACAATTCAACACAATCAACCAAGAACTACATAAAACTTGTTGCAACTTCTCCATTCATAATGATGAATATTTGCAAATCCATTCAGACATCATTCATGCTCCACCATTGTGGGAATCACAATACCAAAAAAACACCTTTGTTGATACCACACTGCCGCCGAAGGTCGGAATTGACCAATCACAAAACATAAATCCAGAACCAAACCCCAAAACAACATCGCGTCTAAAATAAAAAATAAGAAACCAGAAATCATAGAACTGGGAAAGAGAAAACCCACTGCAAACATGCCGCCCCCTTCAAGAACACACATTGCGACCATAACCTACCAACACATCCAAAAAAAGTAGAATCATGAAGGCATCCTCACTGCATAAAATGAGAACTCCAACTTTGGACCTTCGCCACGCCGCATTAGAGACATGTCCAAAAAAGGGACTGAGGAAGGCCAGCATGCGGTGAATTCATTGAGCTATTCGAGATGACATAGAAATACAGTACGCAACATGCCATGAAATCGCCAGTCCAAAGCTTCTCAAGGAAGCCAAGCCACATTGGGGAGTAGGAAGACAGTGGCAGGGGGGACTCGAGATAAACCCTTCCAGTGCCCCATATGGGGGTATCCCATCCTTTCATACCTCTTTTGGAAAATGAAAAAATATTCCATTAAAATAGTGAATTAAATATTCAAAATGGATAAAAATATATTTAAATATAGATATAATATTAGAAAATATATTTTTGAAAACATTATTAGAAAAAATTAACATGGAATATAAATATTCACCAAGAGATACTTAAAACAAAACAATCCAAAATATTGATGCGACTGTGAAATAACTGTATAATCAAAAGAATTTTATTCCCTACAAATGAAATAAATTTATTTAGATATGAAAAAAAATAATCTTATTAATAAGACACAGAAAATACACTCATGGGTAGTGTATTCACCATGTATAAGAAACAAGTAGTTTATAAGGCATGTTTCCAACAAAAATAATAGTGAGACAAAAATTCCTTACTAATAGAGTAACTTTTTTATCATGCTCCCCATGAAATAATAACATAAATTAAATCATTTAATATAATTTAAGAAAATTAAATTAATTATATTACATTACCTATGACAGTATATACACCAAAGAGAAAAAATGAGTGTTGAATATGGAATGTATCTCAGAAAATAAAAATTTGGGATGAAATTCTCATACCTTATGTCTAAACTATCATCATACACATGAAAATCTCATATATAATTAATATAATTTTATTTTATATATATTAAAAATAAATATTAATATATATATAGTACCATATATTAAATACTAATGACTTTAATTAACCTATTATTATGAACTCCATGTTTAAGTTATTTTTTGGTAATAACAGCATTGTTTCTCATACATGGTTTGACATTTTATTCTTGGTCATTATACATAGATAATTATTTAATTATCTATAGAATGATAAAAATGATACAAATATCAAATATATTCATTAAAAATTCATTTATGTTTATCTATAAAGAATATAAATAGAAAATAAACAACACTAATCATGGATACAGTAGGACATACGTGCCCATGAATGATTATTTAATTTACTTTTCATATTAAATGAAATAAAATTATATGATATATTATCATTTTATAATCATTTTACTGTTTTATAAATCATATATATTCATAAAATTCATCCTTATTACTGCTCCTATGAAATATTGATAAAAAACAAGACACATCACATTGTCGAGATTGTATGCCATACGTATGCACGCTCGAAGATATCATTTCCGAAAAGATTATGCGGTAAATAATTTGATATTATATTATAATTAAATAAGTATGATCATTTACTAAATATAATATATATCCTAAAAACATATTTTCCATCATAATTCCCATAATGATAAGAGGTAAAGGAAAAATGGACAATCATCATTTTTTTGAATTAGTAGATCACCAAGCATAATAACATTATTATCGTTTCCATTAAATGAAAATGTGTGAAAGTGTACATTAAACCCTAACTAAAAAACATATTATTAAATATAGGATATTTATTTTATTATACGAACATGAAATAAATTGATATAGTTAAAGGAAGAAATAAACCAAACACATTTATTGATGAATGTTACCTTTTATTTGGGTATCTTATATTGATTTACACGAAAATACTTCATTGGGTTCATTTATTCCCAAAGTAAGGCCTCTAGGATTAATTTAATGATGTTGGGAAGAGAATATTTTAAAGGTTGGATGAGACAAATGGGACTATAGGTGTGAATAAAAGATATTGAGAGGTTTCCTTTTATAAGAGAGGGGAGGGGCACATTTGGAAACTCCAAATGATATTAATTTATAATAAAGAAATATCAATAAAAATTCTTCCAAATGGTCATATATTAAAATATAAAATGATATAATGTTTTAGTATCATAAACTAATAAATTTTAGAAAGGTTACTATGTAATTTTAAACTATAACTTTATGATTAACCCTTAGTTAACCTATTTAAATTTTAAATATGGTATCAATGTTTTTAATATTAAGAGGATGTTATTTTAACATATAGAGTTCAATTGGATCACAAATGGACACATTATGATATTTTTATAAATATCTTATTTCCATTCAATTATTTATGAGTGTTATTATATTTTAATAATTTTATAAAATTTTATTTTCATAAAATATCGTAACTGTAACTTTTGACAGTATTCATAACATTGACATTAAGAAAATACATAAATTAAGGTAAAATAGAACAAATTTACATAAAAATCATAAATATCAAATTCACCCATGAAAATCATGTGTCACATTTATTTAGTCAAATTATATTTCTATTAATATTTATAATATTATTAAATTTATTATTTCATTATTTGAGTAATTATTACATCTTTATTTTGTAATTAGTTATGAAAATTATTCTTCAATGAAATATAAAAGTAAACTTCTATGATATATATAAACCTTTTATATTTATGAATAATATATTTACTATAAAATATCTAAAATTACAATATATTAAAATTATTATACATATTAAAATCAAGAGGGTGACATTTTTTCACTCCCTTAAAGTTTAACAATTCATAAGTCATATTCATGAAAAAGTTTCCATTAAATTATTAAATTTAGGACATTATGTGTTAATGATAGAATTATATTCATACAATATATTTTGGGCAAGTGTTAGGGTAATTATAAATTTTTTATCCCTTATTTACCAGATTTACCAATATATGTGGTATTAAAAATTTCTAATGTAACTATTCATATAGTCCAAAAAATAAAATGGGTTTATTTAATAAATGTTTCCCTTAAAATACAAAATATATAAAAACTTTTTAAAAATTTCCAAAATAGAATTCTAAAAAATTAATTTAAAATTATTCTAGTTGAGGGAACAAAAAAAAGTTCATAAAATAAAAATGCCCTAATGATTGACAAATTTTCATATATAAATTCAATTTAAAAATTTTTACAATAAACTAAATTAAATTAAATGATTATAAAAATATAAATATTCTTTGAATAAAATAAAATATATTAATTACATTCTATAAAATACATTGAGGATAAATATATTTTCAATTAAAATCTAGTATTTATCACTATTCAAAAAAACATGAAAATTATCCTAAAAATACCAAATATTTGACAAATGTAAATTTTTATATCCCTATTCCAAATAATAAATTTATTATTTCATATAAAATTCTAAATCTTTAAAAAATTATATTTAAATTTGGTTCACCATTAAAAGGAGGTATTGTTTCATATATAATCAATATAAGGTTATATGCGTAAAATTTGATTTGTTTTTATATTATGATTATAAAATCTATTGGGTGATTATAGAAATTAATTTATTGAATATATAATATATATATATTATTAATATTATTCACTAATTGTAATTAATTTAATTTATTAAGACCAAATGACTAAATGTAAAATTATTTCCTTTAGAATTGATTGGTATATATTTTCATTTCAAATTAATTGGTAACCAATGAATTCATATTATAAACCTTATTTTTTCCTAATTTAGTTTATACAATTCATAACTGCTAATTTTACGGTTATTTTATATCATATTATTTTAACTAATAATATTTTAACAATGTAAGAACCCAATTCTTCCTTTGAGGCACATATCTTTCCTTTTCAGCTTGTACTTAAGAATGAGGTGGAAAAATAGCTTGAGCACAGGCTACAGGGATGTTAGAGGGCATGAATGGGGGATACATTATGTTTAATCCTAGAACACACCATGTATGGATGTCAGTTGGGACTTTTTATGATGTTTAAGTCATGTTGATAGAAGAAAGGAAAAACAAGAATATACATTATGTGTATTCTCAGGTATACGCAGTGTACTTTTTTTCTTGTCAAAATATAAAGTATCCTCATTTTCATTACACATATAGAACTCACACCTGGTGTTTCTTGAACAGTAGCATTGAATGGTGATTTGACTTTTGATTCTTCATCTGAACTCCGAGTAAAAACCCGTTGGATGCACTAGAATCTCATCGGTGAGTCCTTGATTCCACTTAAGCCGTTATTCGTGATTTTTCTCTTGAACTAGTTATCAAATTGATACAATTTATTTCTTTTTTGGTAGATCTACTAAATTATATTCTTAATTAGAGGCCATCACTGGATGAGGAGTATAGTATGAGCATGAGGTAGGTGGTCTTGTGTCGTTCTTTAATTTACAAGTTGATTATATTTGTCGGACTGACGCATGACCATTTTTGGGGTGTCTCCTTGAATGAATTTTTCCTATTTTCATATCATATTATTTTTTAGGTAATTGATTATGTTTTTGTAGCATTTTTTGTGTTTTTTAACATTATTAAATGCCACCCCATGGGTGTGTTTCCCATGGATGATCGTTTATAGCCTTTTGATCAAGGATTCCTATGAGGTATGACATTCTTTTAGTTATTGGGGTTTTAAACTGAAATATCTTAAATGAATGATTTTCCAATGTGAGATATTTAGTGGTTAAGCCTTGTGGTTGTTTAAATTAAATTATAAACTTGTTATATTAATTTCCCACATTAGTTATTATTATTAAATTATGTAATAATTTATTTTACGTCTGTCGGATCCTATGATAAATGTTCCCACATGAGTTATTTAATGATAAAGTCATGTAATAGTTCAATTTACATGATAGGATTGTTATATGAAATATTCCGACATGAAATTTTAATTTTTAAACCATGTAATTGTTTAATTTATATGTGTTTCTTGTTATGATAATGTTTCCCGCGTTAGTAATTTAAATTACAAGACTTATGAGGTTTGTCATTGCATTATATTATATTGGATGCTTTTGGTTTTAGCCGTTCCAGACCTAATGAAATGTTAGTTGAACTTATTATGATTAAAAAGGAAAATATGAATCATTGAACCCTGGATTCAGATTAGAATTCCATGGATAGTTTCAGGTGACTATTTTACCTTATGCCTTTGTTGAAGAAGGGCTAGGTTGATAGATTCCACAGATGGAATCAAAGAGGGTATTGTTATGTTATGTCATGATAGAGATATAGATGTAGTGTTCTGGCTCATGGATACTATGTTTAAAGGATGAATTATTTATGGAATGAGGGATACCATGGATGGGTTCTATTAGAAATGCTTATTTTTCTTGGGAGATGCCTGTATCTTATTTATAGGATCCAAGGATAGACTAGTTAATATATACTCGCACCAAACCAATAGTGAGATCGGGTTCTTGAGAGGACCATATGGACATTCATGTAGGATGTAGATGATTTTATAGGAGGACTAAAACACGAATTAATACATAGGAATGTAAATGAGAGACTCGATTTTTAATTTGAATATTGAAATGGAATAACTTATGAATAATTTTCCTAGAAAAAGAACATGCATGGATATAATCATAAATTTACTAGTCTAGATATCCTTCTGAGGTATCTATTGTGATTACTTTTAAATGGTGCTTTCCAGACATAGTCTGGATCCTGATACTTATATTGCTCAATGTATTTGAACTGGTAAAGAAAATTAAATTACTGTAAATTGAAAATTGTTCTTATAGGTCTGTATACTTATGAGTACATCCAAGCATATTGATTTCATTATTGTACACTACCTGATATATATATATATTCACTGATAGATTGGCAGAGAACATAGGTGGTTTCCTATTGGGATTTAGTGGCACACCTTGTCTGGGACTTGCTTTTGGGCCCAAAATGATTATATTTTTGTCGGTGTTGATGAGGGCATGTTATCTTTTATAGGAACAAGATATGATTCTTTGGAGAAGCAGATCATGGGACAAAGACAAGTTTTAAAATTCATCTTAGTTTCTTTTTTTTCTTGTACTTTTGTTACTTTTATTATGTATTAATATAGTTTGAATTGTTTTGGATAATTTCCTAGAACATGTGACATGCATCATCATCCTTTGTATGTTATGACATTTGGTTGTTATATTGTCTCTCTTTCATTGTTTATTTCTACTGCATGGTATTATTGCCGAAGTTATGTTATTGTTATTGTATCAATTGTGTTACAGTCATACAATGAGGCCATAGTTTCCCCACTATCACACCTAGGCCCTCGCTACTATTCGGAAGCCTATTGCATTTGGAGAAATGTTCTTGAGGCCAGGTGGCCAATCCGTTATTGTGCACCATTGAGTGGAATCTGAATCAGGGACATTACAATGTGGTAATAGAAGATTATATTCTATTTTTTCTTACTATTTGGAAGCATTATACTAGGATATGAAGGAAATTGATTTTGGAAATAAATTGTTCCTTGGATTAGATACCCTACGTACGGAGAAAATCCAAATTGTGTCAAATTAAATTATATTTTTTTGGATTTTGAACTGTTATAAATGATTTGATTTCATTGTTTGGTGAATCACATGAATTTTTCTATTATTACTTATATCATAGTGGTTCATTTGTTGCAAATCGAGTGAGATGAGGGTATGTCGTCTCATATATCATATAGGAACTTGCTAGAAATCACCTGCCATGTAGTATTGAAATTATATATATGTGCATTACTGGATACATGCTATTGTGATCTATTTCGTGAAAGATATGAATGATAATTTTATTGGTACCATGATAGATATGGCCTCTTTTTATAAAGGTGTATTGGTACATGTTATGGTTCGAATTGGATGGATGCCAAGCTTTGGTGCCTGAGGTGTATGGGTCCTCATGGATCAGAATTTGGTGGATCTTGGTTTGACATAAAATAGAATTGTATTACGATATGTTGTAGGTGGATTTCATGATTTTATTAGTGGGGACTATGGGGCCCCATAGTTTATAATTTTTAATTCCTTTGGTTTAATTTAAAAGAAATGTGTTCTTGGAAATTTCTAGGGACTTTCTATTTGGAATCACAGAAAACACGATATATGGTTCAATGAACACACACAGTGTGTTCATATATTAAGGGAAAAAACTTTTCTTATGTACATTCCATGTACTATGTGTATACACCATATGATTAATGACCATGTGTTGGACCATGTGAGAGATAACACATAATGTGGGTTTTTTGAAATGTACATGACCATATACATTAAGTAAACATTGTTTTGTTTTATAGCACCATACCACCAATCGGTAGCACCATGTGTGTATGTACCAAGATTTAATAAGAAAATAGAAAATCTAGTTAATGGATATGGTCAGGTTCCTAGTTTTGGGGACACACTGTGTACCTGGGGTTTTTAGACTCCTAGGCCGACGAGAATACATGCCCACATAAGAGATTGAAGAGACACGATGTGAATGGTTTCTCTATTTCTTGTACTCCTCTTTTGGTAATTTTTAGTATTTTATTCTAATTTTTATTTCTTGTTCTCTTATACTATGGACCATGATATTGAACTTCTACTAAGGTGCTCACATTACATTGTAGAGTCATGCCTCCATGAGGACCTCTTGTTTTACTCTAGGAGGTTGGCAATGGTCATTTTTGAAGGTGGTTGTCCATGGGATTATAGTGTAACCTATATTCATTCTTTTTGTGGAACCAGATGTTATACCAGAAACATGTACTAAGGCATAGTTCGTTGAATTCTTTATGAGGTTCATGATAACATTTCGGTTTTCTCCACACCCTAACACATCTATGGAGGAGCGGATGCTAGTGTTCCAATAACAACACCCACCCACATTTTCATGGGATGACAGACCACATGCTTCCGAGTTGTTACCGGATTCCATGATTTTGATATTAGAGAATATGAAGATGCCTCATGAGATGATGGTAAATCTCACGATGTATATGCTACTTGATTCCACAAAGATATGGTGTGATGTTATTACTCAGTGAGAGCATCATCAGGATATGGCATGTGGAGACTTTCATGCAGTATTTAATGATTGATGTTTTGTCCAGATACTGAGGGCCAATCATGCCCAGGAGTTCATACATCTTTATTAGGAAATGCTATCATTTTTGGACTATTATTCTCATTTTACTGACCTCGAGTGATTCACACGCATTATGATTGTTGGCGATGCAACGAATGGTAGGTTATTTGAGTATTTTCTAAGGTAGGATGTCTAATTGGAGGTATATGTATTCATGTTTTCTGCTATATCAACAACAGTTAATCATGCATTGATAATTGAGCATAATCTGAGGGAATCTTGAAGTACGAGCCATGGCAGTTTGACACTGAGATCGGGAATTGTCATGACCGTTAGTAAGAAGTGTTGTCTGGAAAATTCTCACGATGATAGTGGGGGTCAGAAAGTATCTTCATGTAGCCATGTGAGGTGCTAAAAGTTTGGTACGTTAGGGAATTTGAGGATACATAGTCGGTTGGACCCACTTCAATGCTGAACTTGTGGAAATATAGGCCATCTACAGTGCTGCTGCATGATTTTCCCCCCAATGGCTAGTGGGAGTGGGTCTGCACTTACTCTATGTTAAGGAGTAGGGTGAGTAGCTTCTCAATAGTCTGATAACTAGAATGCATCATTTATTTAGGCTGAGGTGGTGGCCATGTCCATTGTTACTAGACCCCAAGATCAAAGAGACACTAGGGTGGATTAGCTAATGGTATCCTGGTAGTGTCACAGTGTCTTCGTTAAGTCCATTCTTATTCACTAAAACATACCCAGTAAGAGCAGGATCCCAGGCCATATATGGTTATGGGTACTATTCTAGTTGCCTCTGTTTTTTCTTCATCACTTTTTGATACATGGGATTCATGTAGTTTCATATCATAGACTATTGTGGGGTTCCTTGGGCTCTGGGTTTCTACATATGAATATATAATGATTCTAGACACTATGTTAGTTATTAGAATGGTAGGTGTCCTTCAGTGCATGGAGTTCCCCTTGAGGTTGGTAGGTGTCACTTCCTGTGGGGCCTCTATGCCCCCAAGATGATAGGGTTTGATTTCATCCGTGGAAAGGAATGGTTGGTCTCTTTTAAAGCTGGTTTCAATTTCTATCACAGTTGGGTTAGTTTTAAATCAGTAGAGGAAAGATCATTTCTACACATGTTTGAATGGAATGACTATGAGAGCTAATCTAGATATGAGAATCGTGGGTAGGGTGGAATGGAAGGATAGATTGTGAGTTTATACCAGGATAACCAATTAACAAGTTAGACGGATTTCATTCAAGTGGTTGATCATTTCAGGGATGTCTTCCTGGTTGAATATCCAGGTTTAAAAATGGTGAGAGTGGGAGATTTTTCTATTGATCTAGTACCAGGAACTACAGAGGTCTCCATTCCTATATATGGGATGGCTATGATGGAGTTACAGGTGCACAAGGGGAAACTAGAGGATTTAGAGGCAACCATTTTCATCTGACCTAGTTCTTATCCTTGTGTTTCCCATTCCCTTTTTTCTAAAAAGGTTTATGGAACAATTAGGCTATGTGTAATGTATTGAAAATTTAACTAGTTGATGGTTATGAATTCATATACTCTTCCAAAAATAGATGATCTCTTCAACCAGTTATGTGCTGCTAATATTTTCTCAAAAGATCGACATGAGATCTGATTATCATCATGTGCATGTTAGTTTATCATAAATACCACACACAACCTTCTGGATTAGGTATACTATACATGAGTATCTTTTTATATCGTTCGGCCTCACAAATGTGCGAAATAATTTCATCAAATTGATGAATCTTATGTTCTATCCTTATATTCAATCATTTGTGGTGGATTTCATGGATGGTGTCTCTATGTATTAAAATAATTGTCATCAACATTATACATATCTTGATATCATCTTTAGTAAACTAAGAGAAATTAATTATATGCTAATTTCACAAAGTCACACATCTACAAGGATCAGCTTCAAATACAGGGTCACATAATCTTAGATACATGAGTGTTAGTGGATCCAAAGAAGGTGAAATTAATAGTCTACTTGGAGTATCCAAAAAACCTCATTGCGGTACTGATTTCTCTAGGTTTATCTAGTTACTACATGTGTCTTTTATTGTACTTCTCTCATTTAGCAGTTCCATTTACTGGCATGTCTAAAATGGGTGTGAATTATGTTTTCTCAAATTCCGGTGAGACTTCCTCTCTAGACATGATAGGGAGATTGACATTAGCATCAATACTGATTTTTCAACACTAAGAAGGAGTCACGTTATGCACTTCAATGAATCAGGTATTGGGCAAGGAGTGGTTCTTACGAATAGGGAATGATTCATTTAATAGGGGTCTGAGTTGTTGAATCTACATGAGGGGAATTATCTGACACATGATATCAAGATGGATGTAGTTGTTCATGCATTATGTTGTTGGAGACAATACTTATTTGGAGAGTGTTTTGGGATGTTCATGGACCACAAAAGCATCCAGTATATTTTTAATCAACAAGATATGAATTAGAGACACAGATGGTGGTTGGAATACCATCAGTACATTGACATAATGCTTGCCTACACATCCGTATAGGCAATGTAGTGGCTGATGCACTGAGCATTATGACTTAGTTTAAGACAGTGAAGTAGGTTAGTAGCTAGTGGAAGATTATCAATTCATTTTAAGAATGCATTTGGAGGTTCACGATAGGCAGGGGCATACCTTTCTTTCATCCCCAGCTATAACCTCTACCCTACTGGATAATGTGGGGATGAAGTATCTATCAAATAATGAAGGCCTAGTTTAATTATATTGAATGGAAGGTTAGGATCATCCTCCGGGTTGGAACATTGGCATGGATGGGGTTCTTAATTTACATGGTATCGTATGGGTTTTAGTATACATGTGAGAGGAGATGATGAAGGAAATACATTCAACTATATGGGTAGTGCATCCTGGAGTCACAAAGATGTATTAGGATTTACATAGTCAGTATTGGTGGCTCGGTATAAAAACGTATGTAGAATGTTTTTTTATGAGGTGTACCACCAATAAGTAGGTGAAGGCAAAACACCATCAACCAGCTATACATTTACAACTGCAACCCATTCTTGAGAGGAAATGAAATGATTTCATGTTGGATTTCGTGAAATGTGTTCCAGGGTCACCCTGAGTTAATGATTTATTATGGGTTTTTTTTCATAGGCTCGTTTTGGATTCACATTTCCTAGGACTCAATAAATGCAGTAGTGTTTATGATTTTGGGAGGTTGTACATCGATGAGATTGTAAGACTAAAGTGGGTCCGGTATTCTTTTCTTTTAGATAGGGATTCCCAGTTTATGTATCATTTCTAGGAAGGGCTATAGGGGGCCTTGGTTACACAGGTGATCCAGATCTTATCATAATACCCCCAGAAAGACATCAAGTCAGAGCACATGATTTTGGTGCTGGAGGTCATGCTTCAGGCATGAATCTTGGATTTTGATGGTTCTTGGAAAAAACAAAAACCCCTGGTTAAATTCTCCTATAAAAAATATTTTAGGAAATAATTCAATTGAATTAATATGAGGCTTTGTATAGTAGGCCATGTGGATCGCCCTTGTGTTGGTTCGAGGTAGGTGAGGCAGCTATGTTGGGGACTCGTCTTGCCCAGGAGACAACTAAATTGGTGTTGTTGACACCATAGAGGATGGATACCATTTAGTCCCATTAAAATTTATATTCTTATGTCCCAAGATGAACATGGGTGTTCGAGGTTGGGGATTGGGTTTTCCTATATGTTGAACTAAGGCTGGGACACAAGAGGATTTAGAAGGCAGGGTATGCTTTCACTGAGATACGTTGGGCCATTTATGATTCTGGAGAGAGTCAGTCTAATTTTCTATCAGTTGCAGTTACCTAAGAGGTATCAGGATATTCACGATGCCTTCCACATTTCTCAATTATGATGTTACTTTTTATTCCCATCTCATGATTTTATGCATGATGAGGTTGAGTTAGAGGTATATACATCCATTAAAAGCATCATATATGGAATGTGGATCATAGAACAAAGGTTCTTTGTGGTTAGTCAGTTCTCTAGTATGAGTGATATGGCAACAATGATGAGTTCAGGATGAGACCTGGGAGAGGGAGGCCGATGTATGATTGTTATGTCTATAGTTTTTATCAGAAGTTTCTCCATCTCCCTTGGAAGGGAAATTTGGGGACGAATTAATTTACGGGGGGATTTTTATAATAACCTAGTTCATCCTTTAAGGATTAGATATTTATTTTATAGTTTTTACTTAAAAATGAGGAGGGAAAAATCTGATTTCTAGCTACAGGACTATTACACAATGTGATTGAGGGTTACATGTTGTGTAATCCCTGTACAAGCCATGTTTCAATGTCGAATGGACCTTTTTTTGATGTGTAAGTCATGTTGGTAGAATAAAGTTAAAATTGGAATAGATAGGTTGTGTATTCTCAAGTACACACCATTTACTTTTATTTTGTTACTAATAATGTGAATTAACAACATCTTCTTTAGATGGAAAAAACCCTCACCAGTTTTTTCTCAAACAGTAGCACCGAACGGAGAATTGGATCTTGATTTTTTGCCTGAAATTTGATTTGAAATCTATCTGATTTGTTGGAATCCCATATTATATATTAATAAAATTAATCTTTATTACCACCCATGTGATATATTGATGAAGAACGAATCACATCTCATCATGGAGATTGTAAGCCAACGTTTGAACGAGCAACATTATCATTTCCCAAATGATTATATGTTAAAAAAGTTATATATGATATTATCATTAAATAAGTATATAAATGTCCTAAATATCATATATATCATAAAAATGAGTTTCCATCATAATTCCCACCTTGATTGGTGGTAAAAGAAAAAATGAACATTCATCCTTTCGAGAGGGGTAGTCAGACATACAAACAGACAATAAATTTGTTACCCATTAGATGGAAGTGTTTGAAAGTGTATTTATGAACCCAAATATAACCAAATATAATTAGATTTACTATAATTATGTTGTTATGTAATCATTAAATAACTTTAATATCAAGGTTTCATGGAAGAAAAAAACAAAAACATTTTTTTTTGGAAAGTTACCTCTTCATTGGGTATGTCCTTTTTTCACAAAAGAACTTCATTGGATTGTTTTGTGACCAAAGAAAGGCATATTTGATGATTTTAAGGATTTATGGATGATTCTTGTGTTTATTGTTTCGAATCCAAATTGATTTATAGGTTTTAATAAAGGAGAAGGATATGTGACCTTTTATAATTGTAGGGAGGGGCACTTTGGGAAATAGAGAAATTATTAAATTATAATATAAGAACACCCAATAAAAATACAAAAAAATGCAATATATCTGAATATATGATGATGTGTGTCTTCAGTATCATCAATATATAACTTTTATACTGGTTTTGATTTAATTTTAATCCTTATCTTTTTAAATACCCCTAGGTTAACCTATTTTAATTTTAACTATGGTAAAGTTGTTTTTAATATTAATAGGATTTGGTTTTACATATAAAGTGTAAATTGGATCACAAAATGTTATTTTTATGTTATTTTTTACAAAATTTCCTACCATTTTAATTATTTAAAATTTTTATGATTTTTAAATAATTTAATAAATTTTTATTTTCATAAAATATCATAATAGTCAATTTTTTCATAATTCAAAACGTTGACATTAATAAAATACATAATGTAAGGCAACATCAAACCAATTTTATTAAAACAACCCTAATGTGTAATATTAACCAATAAATTTTATGTTAAACCATTATTAAGTCCTATTATATTTCATTTGATATTTATAATATCTTTTAATTGATTTTTCCCTTAATTAAATAATAATTTCATCATCGTTGTGTTATTATTTATCACAATTATTTCCGGGATTAAAATTTAATGTAATACTATATGATGTATATAAACTGGTTACATTTATTAATAATATATATAGTCCAAAATATCTTCAATTTATCACCAAATTATAAAACATTATACGTATTAAATGAATGTGTGTAGCAGTTTGTCACTACCTTTGAGTTTAATAATACTAAAGTAATATTCATAGAAAAGTTTCCATTAATTTATTCAATTCTTATAATTATGTGTTATGGTTATAAAAATCTTCATTAAGTATATTATGGAAAAAATAAATGTAGTTTTATAATTTCTGTTATATGATTTTTACACATAACTGACTGATTAACCCTCAATTGTGTTATTAAAAATTACTACAGTTACTTTTCATATGGTCCAAAAATAAGAGGAATCAATATACTGTAAATTTACCATATGATTCCTAATATGGAATAAATTTTCATTAATTCAAAACATATAATTTCATAAAATTAATTTAAAATTAATCTCATTGACGGAATGAGAAAATGATTTTTTAAACAAAACATTTAAAAGATTGAAATGTTTTTATATCCAAATTCATTATAAAATTTATTACAATGAAAAAAATTGGATTAAATGAAAAAAAATTTCATATTATACATTAAAATCACTAAAATATATTATTAAATACTTCAAATTATATTGACAAAAATAATTTAATCCAAATTCATTATTTTTCCTTATACATCAAAACATGAAACTTTTGAGATAATTACAGAAAATCAATCAAAGAAAATTTTTATATCTTGATTTCAAATAATAAGTTTACTTTTTAATATAATTATTCTAAAATAGTCATTATTATATTTAAAATGGGTTCTCCATTAAATGGAGTTAAATGAAACCTTTTTAAAAATATAATTTTTTTGGCATAAAATTGTTTTTGTTCTTATATTGTGCCAATAAAATCCATTTGATGAATATCCAAAATATTTGATTGAATATATAAAATATATATTTCATTAACATAATTTACTAGTTGTAATTAATTTAGTTTATAAAGGAAAAATGACTTAAAATATAACTATATCCTTTATAATCAATTGATAAATATTTTCATTTCTAATTATTTGGTAGTCTATGAATTCATATTTTAAGCCTAATTTTTTAATTTTTTATTTAATATTATTCACAAATAATAATTTAATAGATTGTTTATATCATATTATATTAAATAATGATATTTTAATAATATACTTTTTTATGGTAAAACTCATTCTTGAGTACATTGCAAGATATCAAAAGAACTCTATGTTGTTTATAACACAAGAAATAAATAGTGATTCATATAACAGAAGATATTCTATGTGTTTTTTATAGAATAAAATCGATATGGTAATGTGTATAACACATTCAAAACACAATTTTTTTACATATTAAAAACTAAATTCTGTATTGTTCAATTTTTTTTTCAAAAGATGAAATTATTTGGAAAAAATCTATTTCGCAATATTTGGGGATGTTACAAATATGATGGGGGATCCTCATATAAAATCATATTATTTTGAGATTCAATTTAAATTTAATTTTTCCCATGTTATATTTACCCTTGGATTGATGATTTTGAGTATCATCTATTTCAGATTTCACGATCACCTAGGGACATGGAGGTTGGTGGTGTGTTCTCGTTGTGGCTCTGGTCATGATGAAGGGATTAGGAACTATGGAAGATCATCATTAAGCATTTTATGTTGTTTTTGTTTGATTTTTCTTATTCATATGTTACCATATGTAGAGAGTTAATATATATATATTATGAAATAAGGGAATATCCATGATAATCTTATATGTCACCTCTCTAAACTTGTTTTAGGTGGATCCTATGGATTTAATTATAGGTTTCAAGGAGTACAATTCCTCTAATTAGGATTATGTTATTACTATGGGTTTAGTTTCTATTTTACCATATATTACAAGGTCTTGGGATTGTTATTTATCTATCTAATGATATGTTTCCCCTAATTAGTTATATAATAATACATAGTCATGGATAGGTTCACTAATTATCAACTCAGTGTTCATATCACCATTTAAAATCATGTTATTCGAGTCCTAGAGCCCAATAAATGTGTTTGTTGTTGTCATATTAGATACCCATTGTGATATCCTAAGGTCCCCCATTCATGCCTTCTAGTTTTTAAGATATCATAGTACTCATTGTAGCTTGGTTAATGTGCCTAGTGTTACATGGATTGGTTAGCCACATTTTCATTGGCTTCCATTTCAAGATGTGGTAGGTTTGGTCAATCACGATGGCATTAGAAACCAAGGATAGAGAAGGTTTTTTATTAATTTATTTTATTAACTTTTTTTTCTATTTATTTTATTCCACTTCTTATTATAAAAATCTAGGAATAAAAATTGTTCATGTACTTGTTATGATAGTAGATGATATGTATCATCATCAGGGGTGGCCTATTGATAATTATTTTATCACCCCCAACATAGAAACTTTATTTCTGTAATAGTCTATATATATTGTTTAATGTTGAGTATTAGTTGTGAAGTTGATCATTTAGAAAACTAGTGTCTCATGATTGAGTGGGGATGTTCATATGGAGTTTTAGAATTGGGTTGGAGAATCTCAAATGATGATAAAAATTGAGTTTTAGGTACTTCTCATCGATGGAGGTATAGCCTTAAATACTTTATTTTCTTTTATTTATTATGTATGTCCTGTCAGCAAAGTGGGTGATCAGTTTATATCAACTATCTTGACCATGATTCCTTATGTACAATTTCATTTTTTAGCATGATTTGGTTTTAATGGATTATGGGTACTCAGATGATTGTGGATGTGTATGGTTTTTGGTTATTTCCTAGAGTTATTTCACTCCAATATGATGGTATAGAACCCCCATTGTATATCTTAGTCCCTCACCACTTATTAGGATCATTAGTCATACTGTAATGTGTTATGGAGACCATGTGGTGAATTGGATAGTGTGAAGTGTCAGGATGACCCAAGGTGGTTTGTTACACATTTCTAGAGAAATTCATTGAGAAATTATACCAAAATAATATATTGGGTAAAGGATCACGGATTTATAAAAATTTGGAAAGGATCTATTTTTTTATATAGGAATAAATTAATTTACTATATTTTACAATATACATGAGAGATGATAAAGCATCAAAATATCAATATTATTAGTGGGTTTGAATGAGCTACTATAAACATGGATGATTCCATTTAACCACGAATCATTAATTAAGGTGGTGAATAATGTTTTTATAGTAATGTATGGACTATTAATCTAGTTATAATAATGTTTCTTCAGTTTATAAAATTTTTAACAAAAAAGATTAATTAAATAAATGAACTATTAAAATTATTTATATTATAATTCATGAGTTACCAGACCTTAATCATGATTTTTAAATGTCTTGTGATTTTTTAAGTTACATTACCAATATTATTACACTTCTTGTTATATTTTTTACAATATATATGGTATTTATATGATTTAAATATTGGTTTTCACTGTACTTTTAAGTGTATTTATAGGTTTTTTGTCATGTTTCGTCTATCAATA
The DNA here is from genome assembly GCA_963277665.1 of Viscum album. Lineage (NCBI taxonomy): Eukaryota > Viridiplantae > Streptophyta > Magnoliopsida > Santalales > Viscaceae > Viscum > Viscum album. The sequence goes on along the minus strand of OY728165.1, from coordinate 901,075,309 downwards.
ATGTCATAAAGCTCATGATTTGATCATCCCCCCATACGGAGAATGTTGGAATATATTTATTGTAAAGTTTTACATTGATAAGGTGTCTGCGGGTTGATGAATATGGGGATTATATAAGATGTTATCATGGATCCCTAACATGGTATACCTCATTCCCTAAGGGATAATCTTAAATATATCACCATCTGTTGATACATGACACCCTTATACTTTATGATATGGGTCACTAAGACCATGATTTTGATGGAACACAAACATATACAGATATATTTTAAGTTATATATATGTGTTTGTTTTTTATTTTATGTGCATGAACTACCTACTTCTGAGGATGGCACTGGTGTATTTTCTTAGAACATGAGTTAGAACCAAAGTACGTATTTTAGGTATGGGATAATAGCCCATGGGGCATCATAAATTCATGAAGGGTTACTAAATATTAAATTTATAATAGGAATTAATAAAACCACTTATATATAGGGTATTATAAGATATACTATCCTGAGGTCCAACGCAAAGAGAAAGGTTTAGCGAAAATATTAATTTAATAAAATAAACAATTACTATTTACCGAAACAAATAAATGATTACTTATTTAATTAATAGTATATGACAGATTTGGATTTTTAAAAAATAGTATAATGTGATTGGGAATTGAAAATACAAGTCCATGATTGATTATGGAATGATATAATAAAATAGAAATCATAGGTTTCCGAACCGATATTAGTTGAATCCAATATCAATCAATGAAAACCTCTAAAATAATCAATGATTCATTTTCACAATGGTCATTTTACATAGATTACATGATGACTTGGTAACTCAAAACCATTTTTAAACATAAGAAATAATTATCCCATTTTTCATAGTAAGAATCTTTCGTTAATCAGCACATTAAAAGAACCACTCCCTCAATGATCACGCAACGGTCATGAATGGTAAAGAAATGAAGGAATTTAAGAAATTTACGTTGTAAAAAATTACTATATTTGAATTTCTTTAAAAAGAATATACATTAATACGATCAATTCAATTTCATTATATTTATTTTCACAGATTCTACTCACTTATTCAATCCATAAGGGGGTTGGAAAATAAAAATATTATTTGACTCATCATAGCAGTATCAGTCCTTGATCGCAGAGGTAAATCCTCCCAAGCGAATCAATGGAGTGGTTTCTTGGTCACTTATTTATAAGGTTGTTATATTATAAAGATACATTAAACTTTCCTTACTATGGGTCAATAGGTGATCTCAGGTGGTCACGGGGTCCTAAAGAGTGCAAAAGTGTCACTATGTGGTGTTAAATCCTATCGAAAAGTCAAAGTTTTCCCAATCTCTGTAATTTCATTACATGTATTTATTTCATGATGTGAAAGTATATAACACTACTATGAATAATTTTTTCTTGTTCATTTCATATCTTTGGTTTTGGTCATGTAATATTTTCCAACTGTGTTCTGTATACACGACTTATAATGATAGAGTCCTTGAAATATTTATGGCTTGTAATGTTTTCACATCGGGTAATTTTTACATAATGTGAATATTGAATTTCCATTTCCTGAAGCCCCATTTCACTATTTTCAATAGTTACATTCTCTAGAAGTGTTCATTTATCATCCAACATTATGGGAAACCATTTGTTTTCTAATGTCATGCTACATGTATTTTTCTCTTCATTTTTTCTTCATCTCTATTCCTTCTCCAAATAATTGGTGTATCCTACCATAAAACACAAATCAATCTAAATAGTTCAAACATTGGAAACAATATATATTATATTACAAAAATCAGTGTATTAAAACTGTATAAAATGTATGATTGAAAAAAAATATCACGGACCCCAAACATGGGGTTTATATGTTAATGCTAATATTCCATTTGAATAAGTATGATAAATCATGATTTTTAATTATGGTTTTAAAATTTAATAGATTTTTATTATTTCCACACACACTCTCTACTTTATGAGTATAGGTTATAAAGTGGTTTTATAGAACCATTTTTTTTAATTTTTATACTCATTCCCTATATGTGTCCTTATGGGATCCATGCATATGTTGTTGTACACGATCCTGGTAAGGGACTATTGTATGTGCATCACTCCACAAGCCCCAATCCATTTATAGTTTGAGAAGTCATGTATTTTACAATATTTAAAGGTATGGGGTGATGTTACCTTAATATTATGTAATGAAACAATGAGTCCTTGATTTTAATAAACTTTTATTTTATTTAAATAATTGTTTTGTATGATATCAGTCCTGGATTTGTGAATTTTTTTAAAAAAGTAATTTTTGAATGATATAAAATGATGGCTGTATAAAAATTATATTTTTTTCTAATTAGGACTCTATAATAATTTTTTTTGATAAACGAACTATACTTTTTTATAAAATAAATGAAGTATAATTTATGTTTTTATATGTGTTTGATTTTAAAAAATGGATTCCATGGATTATGAACATATATATTAGATTACAAAATATATTTTGGTCAAATGGTACATGTGTTATTATTTTACTCACATATAAATGGTTTTTATCCATGTTTATATTATTATAATATTTATATTGTTAGATTTTATAATAATTTGGAATTAATGATAGGGTTTTTTCATAAAGGGTGAATTGTAACACCCTAAGATTTTAAATGAAGAGAATTTTATTTGTTAATGTATAGAATATAAAACACTTGTTTTTAATTAATTACATGATCCACCTAGTTTATATAATTACATAGGAAACAATAAGCTTTTTTGAATTCATTTTGTAACATGAAAAACTAATTTTTACCGACCAATAATCTATAATTAATATTATCATTTCACATTATATTTATCTCCTTATCTTTAGCATGTAGGGTTTGGAAATGATTAAATGAATTTTCTAAATATGGTTTAAACATTTATATATATTGAAATATTTAATGACCAATTAATTAGAAATTAAAATTAAACACTTTTGAAAATAAAAGAAAATATTTTTTCAGAAAAACTATTAAAATGTGCACAAGTGTGTTTCATACCAATAAAATAAAAAAATAAAACTTGATGGATTATATTAATTTAATTTTAATTTCATACTTTCAAAATAATTATTACCGTTCTTCTAATGTATTTTCTCAATTATTGATAAAACTAAATCCATTTTTTTCTTAGAATCATAATATTTTCTAAAAATTACATTTGACGTATTATTATGGCTAACTTATTTTAAAATATATATTTGTTTTTTTTTTAATTTTATTTAAAAATGAAATTAATTTTTGAAATCATAATACCAAAATTACCCTGTGTCGATTTTTTGATATTTTTCTAAAAATATTCAATTTTTGATAAATATTAAAAATACTGAATTTTAATAGAAACTTTTCCTTTAACCAATATTATTGAATAATTTAAATTAAATTATGAATTAGTTTTATACTCAAAATAGATAAATTATACATCTATTAATCCCATATTGGTCATTATAGTAATTTTCATATTTATATTTTGATATATAAACATTTTAATTTTTTTACTCACTTTATAGACACACTTTCTTGTCACTTCTATGGGAATAATTTTAAAATAAATTCAACTACTTATAATAATTGAATTTGAAAAAATGGATTGCATATTTCGAATCAAAAAATATATATATAATCAAAAATATGTAGTGGGGGTTTGTTTTTGTGGTAAATGTCGTGTAATACTAAACCAATGTTGTGGATTCAAATCCCAGGTAGTGTTGGTACTGCAATTGAAATATAGATATATCATATCATCATTATATCAGAGGAATAACTGTAGAAATTGAGGAACTATAGTGGTGGCTGTTACACTAGCATTAACTATAACGGTGGCAGCACAGAAGAGAGTACAGTAGCAACATGGGTAATATATCATCACTATTCAACGATGGGCCTTTGGGTCATAATTATAGACCTATACACCATGTAATGGGATTTAAATCCAACTATAACCATGGTCCATGAAATGGTTTTCATTCCCACTAGTACAATTGGTTTTGTATTAAATAAATAAGGTTTTATGGGTGGGTAATCCCCTTGGGGGTGCTACGGCCTACCTTTGTGATCTGTGTGTGAGGTATGTGTGTTTAATTGTAATTGTACCCCCATAGACCATATATATATATAAATTATCCAATATAGTCAAATTAATTTTTATACAAAGTTATTAGTAAAAATAATTAAAAATAATTTCATTGATTAAGGTAAAAAATGAGTTTACATTGTGGTTAGACATTGAATATAATGTGTTCAAATGAAATAAAAAATGTCCAACAACCATTGATATGGATATATTTATACCCTTACGACATTATTATCAAAATATAAGACTTTTTTGGACACTATTACATGAAATAAAAATATATAATTAGTCAATAAAATATAATGAGAAAAAGTAAATTTCTTCCTTTATATTTTTATAAAGCATTGGGGATAGGGAAAACTACATAGGTTCGGTTATAAATAATATATTAAAATATAAATATATTATAATTATCATAATAATTTTCTCCAATTTTTAGAGATCGTATAGTTATATAACAATATTAAGAAACATCAATGCATAGATTATTAAGTTAATAATTAAATAAAAATAATGATACTAAAAATATTTAAAGTGTGGTAATAATATTACATTCTTTTGTTCCATTATTTTTTTGGAATTAATAATTATTCAAAAATTTGAAATTAATATATTAAAATTCCATTATTTTCATGATAATTTTAAATTTCAAATTACATAAATAATTCCAAAATTGGTATATATGTTGTTTTATAATAAATTTGATTTTATTAAATTTTTTAAAATTACTGAAAATGTTTACTTCTATAAATTAATTTATAAATTTTATTGAATGTTAAATATGGTCCATTAATGTATTGATTGATCTTTTATAATGAACATATTGAACCCAAAATACTAAAAAAAGGTTTTCATAGTCAGGTTTAATGAAATGTTTCTGCACGTTATGGGTGCTTCTTTTACAATTATTTTCTAACACACAAGGGAATTTTATTATATAATTTTGATTTAAAAATTACAATAAGTTAGTATAAATTTTATAATATGTTTTACTTGAATTTATTGATAATGGATGGATTAAATATTTTAGAAAACATGTTAACTTGATGAAAAAATAAAACATAGAAGTAAGGGAACAAAATAATTTAAAAAATATATCTATTTATTATTTTGGAGGTTTTTATCATCCAAATACTAAATAACCTCTATTAATATTAAATTTATGAGAAACATTAGTTAATATAGACCTATTAATGTTAACTAATTTTGATTGTTAACTAGAATTTCACGCTTCCTCAATTATAAAAGGGAATAATCTCTACAAACACCAACCCACCTATCCAGCAATTTGGTGTATCTGAACTCATCTAAAATAACATAAAAACTTATCTAAAATCATAATATAAACCTCAAAATGGATAAAATGAAATCCAATTAAGGACATTAATTCAAACCAAAGGATTTTATCTAAGAAAGACGTATTGTTCATCAACGTATATTTTTCTCTTATTTCATCCTCAAATCCCCTAAATTATTTGTTTATCATTATTATATAATAAAATAATTATCATATATAAGTTGAAAATTTTATATGATAAGGGTATGTACCAAAGCGACACACATTTCCATCAAATTGGTTACAAAATCATCATTCATGTGTATGGTTTATTATAGACTCATGAAATGGTGTTGTTCATTTTTTCCATTACCATTGTTAAAGGGTAGGAATAATGATAGAAATAAAATTTATATATTATATATAATATATAAATATTTAATTATTGTTATTTTAATTATAATATAACACTTAAATTCATTCTTTTAATTTTTTTGAATACGATAATGTCATTTGTGTGTACAGTGGATGATCGCCTCATGATACTATGTGATTCGTTCATGCAATACAAGAAATGAATCAAGGATGAGTTAAAAAAATATTTTATATATTTATGAAATAAATATTATAAATTACTAATAATATATATCAATAATTATATATATGTATATAATTTACTATTCTTTACAAATGAAATTAAAATGGAGACAATGTTCATGCATACATATACCAACTAATCTATGCATAGTGTATTTCGTTTCTAATCATTTAATTTTTTTTATTACTCAAAAATAATATATAATTATTATATATGATATTTATATAATTTATTTATTATTTTTATTATGAAATAATTATTTCGTTATGTTTAAAAAAATAGAATGTCTAAACATATACAAAAAACAAAGCACTTATTACCCAAAACAAAACTCAAAAATGGAATTTTTTATAAAGGGATAATAAAAGGACATAAAAAAATCATATATGATATAAAAATACATAATGGTTAATTATAAAGTTAATAGAATTTTTAATTCCACTATATAAAAGTTTCATTAATCCTCTATGAAAAGGTGTAGGGAGGTAAGGGTTTATCTCATCTCTATTTTATTTATGTGTGATACATGCCATATTACCAACTTATATTTGTTGTGTGATTAATATAATTCCTAGTAATGTAATTTTTAGTTTCATAATTAAATTTAATGGGATTTAAATATCCATATGATGATCCATATTTTATGGTGTTTAATGTTTCAAATTTACAAATGTAGTAAGTGATTTTTTCCACATTTCCCTCATTGAGGTGTTGGTTATGGTACACAACTGTATTGATTTATGAGGTGTGTATACACTTAAAATTTTGAATGATATATAAATAATATAATTATTTTAAATATATTTTATTTTAATTTTAATCATTTATGGGGATTATGATTCAACATGACCAAAGTGGTTAGAGTTTCATGTTACAATCTAATCATCTATCGGGATTGATGGTGATTATGTCTCCAATGATGAAATATTGTGATCTACATCTAAATAATTGTAATAAAATTTATTACTTTTAATTTATTTCACAAGAATAAATTATTTATCTTTATTTTCATCTTGTTATTTACTCATGTTTTTAGAATAATTTTTTTTAAAACAGTATCTGTGGTAAAAAAATCTTCTTCTAACGAAACCATTTTTTCTAAAAAAAAATTCAAAGGGTTTTTCAAAAGGTTTTTTATTAATCAAAAGTTGGTTATCCTCAAAAAAAATTTAAAATTATTTACATAATATAATTTAAATTATTCAATGGTTTCATTCAAATAAATGAATTTTATATACTTTTTCTGATTTAAAATGTGATTTTATTAATGAAAATGATATTTTATACAAGAATATTTTTATTTATATTTGAATATTATTTCTAGTCATCAATGTCAAAAACCCTTTTAGATACTTATCCTCAAGTTTAGATATTTTGTATTAACACCTTCCTCATTATATCTCTGGATGGATAATATTTTTCATGAGAATGGGTAAAACCTTTTTCATTCCCATGGGTTAATCACGATTAAAAGTGATTAAATTGAAACCATTTTCTTTTATATAGATTAATCAGGTGATGAAATAATAATGAATATTTATATGAGTTTTTTGATGAATTTAAATTTTTATGTACTTTATTCATGTTGTGGGTTTTGTATATTATACATTAAAAATGGGGTGGCCCATATATCACCTGATAAGCCCATTAAAACTCAACATAAAGTGAAAGATATAGTGTCATGTAAACCTGTTATAGATTAAACATGTGGTGGCCCATATAATGAAAGGTAGCATATTTAAATATTAAAATGTGGTTTCCCAGGTATCAACCGGTATGACCATTATATCTTAAATGATGGGTGCTCCCAGATTACACTCCAATGCATTGGGTAATGATTATATTAGAGGTCAAACATATGGTTATTCCAATAAAAATTGTTCTAAAAGACATATTTAAATAATATTCTCCATGTTTACAAAAAGGATTATATTTTGTTTTGTTTGGGATTATAATGTTTATCAGGATCATGACTTCTATCACATGGATCATGATTATTGATTTTGACGGTTCCTGCATTTTCCAAGTTTTTATATTTGATGATCTAGGTATTGATGGTTATGAGTTCTTTTATGATTTTTTGAAGCACTCTAATTATGTTTTCATAGCCCTTTTCACCTATTATGCTCGTAGATGACATTAAATTTCTAGTTATTATGTTTACCCTTACTGAACCATTGATCTCACCATTTTTATGTTTTATTTTCCATATGTTTTTAAAATATTGTCGAATGGGGTTTTTCTAGAAGTTATTTAGTATAAAAAATTATTTTATATTAATGTGAAAAGGGATAGATTGGTTGAAGAAGATAAATGGTGATGTAAATTTATGTGAATTTTTTATGTATATTTTTGTACTAATTTTATAAAAATATATATCTAAATTGTACTAGGGGTTGTAAGAGACTGATATTATTTTTGATGTTTTAATTTTTATATAAAAATGTGGTCACAATTATATATATCCATGAAAAAAATATAAATATAAAATTTCAGAACCAAATTTGGGTTTAAGGGTACTATGCTATTGTAGTTTGTATCAAATATCAATTTAGACAAGATTATAGATTATTATTATTTTCAAGTGAGGTTTTATTAAGTGTAATGGATAACATCATGGATCAATAAGATTAATGATTATCATGATATCAAATTCATAGACACATCATTTGAGAATTTTAACTAGTAAAATAATTTTAGGTAATTAATGAAATTTTTAGAGGCCTTTATTTTGTTGAGGTATTTATAACCCCTTAGATCAACATAAATTATCATTTAATTTGGAATTAGTTTTCATGGTTGAGTAATGAAAAAATCAACATGTATGTTGGGTGACAACTTGTCGCATCCAATATGGTGGTGGTTCATGATATCATAACCTAAAGATGATAAGGGTTTCACGCCTACCACTATCCTACATCATTTTTTAGTTATTATTACATTTTTTTAGATAAATAATATGTTTATTTATAAAAAAATATATTTTTTGAAGAATAATAGTTTATTTAAGTTTTATGAATATATGACTAAATCCTACAAATCATTGGGTTTCGAACATAGTGAGGAATTATAAGATTAATTTAAAGGGTAGTTATTTATTAAATTATTTGGTTTGAACATTGGGTATTATATTTGAGGATTAATGTCTCATATGAAGATTTAATAATTTCTGGAATTACCTTAATATGTGATAACCATTTTATTTTTAGTTATCCTCTAAATACTATAGGAATACCATGATTATCACTTTTATGGTTTTCTAGTCTTTGAAAGTTGATTTCAGTACATTTGGAATATTAAATTTCACTCCAATACACACCATTTAGAAAAAAAAAGTATGATATTATGGTGTAAATGGATGAAAGGATGAAATTATATTCATCATATAAGTATATATCCATTCTTCTCGTAATCATGAAGGTAAAATAACTCCTCAAATCCATGAAAAGGATATTGAAAAAAATTATTTATTCTAGTACAATGAATTATGATTTACTAAAGTTCTTTCCAATCATCAAATATTTATGGTTTTGAGTCCCTTAACATTAATTTTATCATTCACTTTCTTGTGATTAATGAACTCAATCACTCTATATAATTATTTTACATTTTCCATACATTTCCATCTAGGTTCACATATTTCGTAACCTATTTATGTGTTACTATATATAACCTTTTTACTTACGTTTGTGTTTTATTAAGATGATGTTTCAGTAACCGTTTTTCAGATGTGGGTATAAAACCAATTTATTTAAATATTTTTAGCATTTGATTACCAAAATAAATACAAAATCATGATTGTAAGAATTACTATAAGGAAGATGAAATATTTCCTCAAGATTTTAAAATAAGAAAATTATATTTGATTGCAGAAAGAACATGAAACATTGAGTTTATCAAGAATTGCATTCAATACTCATTTTATCTTATAATAAATTAAATAATATTTTTCTTTAATAGAATGTGTTACATGAAAGACCAAGTATTACTGAGGAACAATAAACTATTAATTTTATTATATAACTATTGTTAGTTATTATCCAACCATTGTAATGAAGAGTATTAATACGATTACTTTAATTATTAAAATATGTTTTAAAAATTTACATATAATGAATTATTCTGTGACCAACTAATTAGAAATGAAAATTATTACATTTTGAAAATAAAATAAAATTTTTGTCTAAACGACTATATAAATGAGAACAAGTGTGATTTATACCAATAAAATAAAAAAATCACACATTCAGTATTATATTAATAAATTTTATTTGTAATATATTCAATCTAATTTTTAACCCTGATCTAATGATTTTTATAGAAAATAGATAAAATTAAGTCCAATATTATTATTAAACCATGTATTTTATCTAAAATGTAATTTTGTTTCTTTTTTATGACACAGTTATTTAGAATATAATTTTTGAAATTTTATAAATTTTCTATAAAAAATGAAAAATAATTTTTAATCTGAAATACCAAAAATATATAAGGGTGATTTTTTATTATTTTTTGAAATATTTTAATTTTTGATATTTATTAAAAACACTAAATATTAATTGAAAAGTTACATTTTATAATAATTATTGAAAAAATAAAATTATATATTAAATTGTTTTTAAATTACAAATAGTTAATTCATAAATGAATTAATATAATATTAGTCATTAAAGTAATTTTTAAATTGAAATTTGACATAAAAACATTGTGAACATTTGAAATCTTTCAATTTAAAACATAGTTTTCTTCTCATGTATGTGGAATTAATTATAAATTAAATTTTGTCACTTCTAAATATAAAATTTTGAAAAATTGATACCTTTTTTGGAATAATAATAATTTATATTATATAATATGTAAATTATCATTTTTAAAAAATATTATTAGTTAAAACAATTAAAATTAATTATAGAAATTAAGTTAATAGAATAGTTAACATAATGGTTAAACTTAGAATATACTCTTTAAAAATGACCCAAAACATGTCCAACACCCATTTTATGTACATATATCTACCATTGGAACCATAGGCACAAAATATATTAGTTTGGGTACAATTTTATAGTAAATTTACTCCTAAAAGAAGGCTACAAAATAGAAACACAACAAATGTACATTCATTCCTTATAATTCTATAAAAATTTTGAGATAGTGAAAGAATATATAGGTTCAGTTATAAATATTATTTTGAAATATGAATTATTTTTCTATTATAATTAATTTATCGTTAATTATTATATATTAATTAATTACATTAAATCCAAAAGAAACACCAACACATGGATTACTTTGTTGATAATTAAATAAAATAAATGATATTATAAATATTAAATGTTTAGTAAATAGACCTAATTTTTACGTTCCATTATCTTTTTAGATGAATATATCTTAATAAACATATTTGTTCTTAATATATTATAATTTAATTAATGTATTGTTATATTTAAAATTAATGTAAAATTAATGATTTTAATTTTGAAATTTATGTTATTTTATAATAAATGGTATTTTATAATATGATTTAAATTTACTATAAATACTATAATTTGTAATGTGATTTTTATATATTTTAAAAATATAAAAATAATTCCATTCATGGACCAATTTATATTTTATAATGAAAATATTTTCCCTAAAATTTTAAAAACATTGTGGGAATAGTTTGTGTAAAAGCATATTTTATGTGTGTCTCATGTGCTTCTATTAAAATTAATTTTCAATTAAAAATGGATATTTATTTTATAACTTTTGTTTCATATTTAAATTAAGTGGGTAAAATTTTCCTAATAAATCTCACTTTATTTTATTCTTAATGGATTAATTACATCTATTAGTTAACTAGTTACCATGATGAAAAAACAAAATGAAAAAAGTAATGAAACATAGGAGTGAAGTAAAAAATGTTTTAAAAAATATATTACCTTTTTAGAGGAGGTTTTTATATATAAAATAATACCCACACTCCATTATTATTCAATATTTTGAGGAACATGAGATAAGAGATAAATCCCAATAGAAATTACTTTTCATTATTTATATGAATTTCACTCTTCCTCGACTATAAAAGGGAACTCACTACCGTAACTTATTCACACATATCAAGACACTCTGGTTATCCAAAATCCTCCTAAACGACTTCCCAACTCCCCTACACTCGTCCTAGAAGCCTAAATTTTGGATGAAAATCAAGCCAATATAGGCATTTGGTTCAAAACAATAGGAGTTACCTGAAGAAGATTTAACATTCATCAATGAACGATTTTGTTTTATTTCATCCTAAAAACTGTTAAATTTTTTATATATTTATAATATAATAACCTAAATATAATAAAAAATATAATATATTTTTATTTTGTTTTTATGACATAAAACCACACACACTTCCATCAAATGGGTTATGCAATAACCATTTGTGTATACAGGGAACTACCTCCTTGAAAACTGATGTCAATAATTTTTCAATTACCACCATTTAACAGAGTGAGTAATGATGTAAATACTATTTATATATGATATATATATTTTTAAGATTTAATTATGATTATATATTTATTATATAACAATATATATCATTCTTTCCATTTTTCGGAATACATTAACATCATTCATGTGTGCGGAAGACTACCACATCGTGAAGCTGTATGATTTGATCACACATTACATTAAATGTATTAAGGATTATTTTTAAAAACCTATATGTTATAAATATTATAATTTTATGATTATATATATCATTTTCTTTTATTTCAAAATTACACGAAAATTGAAAAGGCGTTCATGCGTCCATACAGGCTACCATATCCATGACATAAGCATTTCATTTTTAATAACTATACTTTATGGATTACTATAAATAAATATACAATGAATATATCTAATATTTATATCATGTTTTAAATTATTTATAGTGTTAAATAATGATAAATGTTAGTATACAAAAATATAAAGCTATAATATATATAAAAAACTAAGCTGTTTTTCACTAAAACGTAAAATTAACATCGAATTGTTATTAAATGGTTAATAATGTCATAAGATAACAATATATGATATTAAAAATATTAAAATAGTTATATAATATGTTATTATCATGATTAGAACTACTATAAAAGAAGGTAAATAACGTTATACCAAAAGCAGGATTGAGGTAAATGTTTTTTCTTATCTCACCTTTATTTTTATGAGATACATGCCATATTCAACACTTATTTTTGTCGAAAATAGTATATAATTCCAATAAATGTATTTTATAATTATTATACATACATTTTGGGGGATTTAAATTTCAATTTATGGATCTCCCTTTGATTGGATTTACATTTTCAATGTTACCTAAAAGATATGTTCTTTTTTCACAATTTTCATTCTTTGAGATGTCTATTATGGTATACTCTTGTCTTATTTTATAAGGTGCGTCTATATAGTTCCTAATTATCATTTTATATCATGAATACAATTATTTTAAATATATTATATTTTCTATTTAAAATTACTCTTTTATGGGGATTACAATTAAATGTTACCAATGTGGTATGAGTTTCTTGTAACAACTTCATCATTTACCATGATTGCTTTTTATTAAGTCTCCAATGTTGAAATATTGTGATATACCTCAAAATAATTATCGATAATTTTATTATCAGATGTTTATTTCATGATAATTAATCTTTTCCTTTCATTTTCATCTCTTTATGTACTCAATTGTTGAAAAGTTTGTTTTAACAAAAAAGTATTCTTTTTTATCGAAAAATATCTTTCTTACAAAATAATGTTTTATATATATATTTTAAAAAATATTTTTTAAACTGTTTTTCAACCCAAAATAATATTTTCCTCAAACAAAATTTTAAATTATTTTTAAAACAACTTTTATATTTTTCCATGTTTTTTTTCGTAGATAATTATTTTCAAAACATTTTATATATTAAAAAGGGATTTTCAAAATGAAAATGATATATTACTAAAGAATGTTTTAATGATATTTTAATGGTATTAAAAATCATTAATATAGTAAACTTATGATTTTACATACTACCACTAGGGATATTTTGTATTGATACCAACCTAATTCATTTATCTGGATGGTACATTTTTGTTTCAAAGTGACTATTATGGATCTTGTTTCTTATCCACGACTAAGTCTCCTATGGATAAGATTAACAGAAAACTCATATAAATTCATTGGGTTTATTAGGATAGGAAATAACAATTATTGTTTTTATGAGTTTTATAATTAATATAAATCATTATGTAATTTATTCATATTGGGATACATGAACTTTATAATTGAAAAATGGGATGGCACAGAAAGAATCAACTAATGTCATTACAACTTTGCATGGGGTGGCCCATATAACATTGAGAAATCCCTATGATTATAAAAATGAGGTGTCGAAGATAGCAATGAGTATGCCTATTACATCTTAACATAGGGTGTCTCATGTTGCATCTGTTAAGCCCATTGTATATTAAATTATGGGTTTTCCCATATAATGGTCTAATGCATCAATTAATGATTATGATGAAAGTCATACATATGGTTTTAAAAAATAAATAGTTTCTGAAATAGTTTTATGTAAATTATGATCCATGTTACCATAATAGGTTTTAATTTATTTTTGTGGGTTTGTAATGTTTCTTATGATATATATTGATTTCACAAGGCTCATGATTATTGATTCTGATATCTAATGACATTACAAATTTTTCATATTTAATGATCCAAGTATTGATGGGTATGAGTTAATTTTTTATTCTATCATGAACTCCAATTATTTTATCACACCCTTATGTATTTCTTATTCTCATTGATGACATTAAATTACAAATTCTTATGTTCAACCTCAATAATAATTTGATCTCACACATCATATGTTACATTTTCTCCAGGTTTTAATGAATATATTTCAGTGATTTATGTCATGAAGGTATTTCATATGAATGATGATGATATATTAATGTGACAAATAAAATATGGCTTAACTGGTATAAATTATCATTTAATTTCATGTGATTTTAAATGTAGATGTTTTTCCTAATTATCTAAAACAGTAATCCTAAAATTTCGTTGAGGTTGTAAGTGATATATATTTCCTTTTTTCTGATTCAATTTTCTGATAAAAAAATTGGGTCCCAAATATCGTCACTAAAGCTGGAAATTTAATGTTTTCAATTTTACCACTGAATATAGGAGTAGCAGTCTTGGGATTTTATATGAATGAATAATGATAATTGAGTATATATAAATGTTTTACATGATTCCCCTGATGTATGGTAATGGTATGTTTAGTATTAACAATTTAGATTTGTTTGGATTTATAATACCACCTAGGAATCCTTTGGTATATGAGTATAAAATTGAGGGATGATTTATAAGTAAGATGAGATTACAAACCTTCCAGTATCCCCAAGAATATATTAATGCATTAAAAATGGGTTTTTACTTGATTAGTGTAGTGGGAGTATGAAGGGGTCTTTTACAACTGATCAATCATATTTTGATACATGGTTCCAACCAGGATTTCCAATGATTACATCCTTGGTACCTAGGTTGTTATAATACGACGGTAATGATATGTGATAGACCTGTGGGGTGTCATTAATTCTCTATGGGTTTATGAATTTATTTTTTATAAAAATTCAATATATAGAACTCTATTAATTATAATTTTTTATTGGTAAGTTTGAGATCAATCAATAGGGATGTTTATTTAGATTAATTAGATTTTTTAAGCATTTAGTTTTATAAATTTTATGATATGGGTGAGAAAATATGGGGTTTGAATGATTTCTGAAAAAACAAAGGATAAAAAAAGTGCAAAGGTTTTATTTTCTGGTTTTTAAATAGATTTTAAAAGAATGTTGGGGTTTTGTAATATCAGGGTTATGGTGCAATTTGATTTAATAAAATATATTGATTAATTCATGGTTGGTGTTGGGGTTGATATGGGAATGATAAAATTTTCCTGGTATCTCCACCTCATTACTATAATTCCCTATTTTCATTTGACTGGTAATTTAGGGATTCACTGAATCGAGAATGTCTTGAAAATATTTTTAAATTTAATTTTCCCTAAATTCTAAAATAGTCATTCGTACATAAGGGTTGTCAGCCACACTGTTTTAAGGTTCCTTTTTGATTCAGTTATCAATGTTCGTGATGAATGTAAAAAGAAAGGGATTTTAATTTAAAGAATAAATTTCACAAACCAAATACATGAATACAATAAATAATTAAAAATACAATGAAACATTACCCCCTATATTACAGTTAAATTATAAAAGGTGGGTTTACTCCCACAGCCAAGGAATTATAGGTTTAGATGGAAGCTGAAATGAAAAGAACTGTATAATGAAATTAGAGATGAATCAGGGAGGCCCATGTGCCATGAAACTTCTTGATCCAAGCTTTTGTCTCTAGATCTACAATTTCTAGTAAAACAGAATAATTTATCCTATATGTATATGATCCATATGTGTTCTGGATGACCATTATTACTTAATTTAATGTGTTTACACATCATATACTACTTATATGAGGTTTCCTCTACAATTTCCAAATCCATGTGAATATTGTACAAATACAATTTGAATATTTTCATCATTGACACTTTTTACATCAAGTAATTGACTTCCATAGCATGTAAAATAGTCATGACTTGTTTTGGTAGAGAAACATTGAATTCAAAAGGTATATGACGTGTAATGCTGAATCACACCATATAGTAGTGGCTTTAGAACTTGAGATTCTTCATGACATTTCTTCACGGTTTGTAACATGTTGTAAAATTCTAATACATGTCCTGTAATGAGGATTCATTACGTGTAATTAATTTTTCTACTTCTGAAGCCTCATTTCTCCATGGTTCTCTTGTTTTGGGCATTATTATTGTGCCATTCTCATTCTCAATAATCTGGTGTCCTTTACTTCAAAATGTTTATTATAGTCATTCTGTTTCCATAAATTCATACTTCCCTTTCAAAAATCATAAAAACAAGTCAATATGATTAAAAATTGAAAAGATTTATCATATTAACACATAAATCAATACTATAAAACAATATAAAATGTATTCATGAAATATAATAATCAGTATTCAAGTTATTTTGTTATTATAATATTGATAATGATAACGATATTCCCATTATTTACAATTGATATATTTTATTTTATTTTTAATCTTATTGTTGTTGTTTGAGTTACGATGACTATTCATTTCCATAGTGTTTTAAATATGCATTTCCATGATATACATTATTATTTATATTTTCTCATGATTTATTCTCCTACATTTGTTAGGGTGTCATGTTTTGGAAAAATAAATATTTTTTAAAGTTAAATAAATAGTGTCTTTACATACAATATTTTACCTAAAAATAATCAGAATATGTTATATTATTTATTATTAGTTTTTTTTGATTTATCCTTAGATTAAAATTTGTTTCCATGATCATTTCAAATTTAAATAATAAGAATGATTTCTTTACATATTTACTTACTAAATATTTATAAGGTACTTTAATTTATAATTCTCAAAATAGTATTGATGAATTATCTAATAAAAGGACTATTATAAAATCCTCTACCTATTCTACAAGGATTTATGGTCACTCAATATATGAAAAAAATCATAATATGTTTATATTATCATATCCTTGTTCATAATGCTAGTACAAATGATATTTAGATTACATAGGAGTGGACCACGGGCTCATTTCATACACTATAAAGTTTGTTGAATTAGGAGTTTATTAAGTGTCACATGTATATAGTTGTTTTTTCTTAGGTTTATTATTTTATATAAATCATATAGAATTGTTCACCATATCATTCATTTCATTGGATATCTTTTAAGATTGAATTATAGATTATTTACATGATTTATATTTTGATTAATTTATTCTCTATTTTTTATAAATATTAATTTATTGTCATTGTCACTTGTGACACTCGTGGAAAATATTCTAATCTATGGGGATATTGAACACTACTTAGGTTCATGACATGATGGTTCATGTATTATAGAAATTTATTTGGGCCTATATATTGAACCAAACACTACTAATAATATGTTAATGGATAATGATGAAAATAAATACATATTAGTGACATCATTGATTACAAAATTCCCTCTACTATGATACATTATACTCCTATAAAGTCATTGTATCTCTTATATAGAGAAAAAATGTACGTGTTCATCCCTAATAAAGGATTAACATTCCTATGTCTCACTGTTATATTTTTCATGATTCCATTTTATATAGACGTGTGGGGTGAATTTACCCTAAAAATATTTATTCTTATAATAAATAATATTAATAGGTTTCTTCTTAAGTTTAACATTGAATTTTTATTCAAGATAATGCTAATAAATTACATGAGATAGGCCATGATAATACTTCCTTAACTAGGATATGTAGAACACATCATGAGTAGTGTTCAAATCGGGAGTAATGCAATTAGATATACTATTTATCCATGTTATTTGATTGTCTCAAATAATCTAATATATATCAATATAATTTTATTTTTTCCCTAATAAAAACCCATCTTGATTCCACCTGAAAGATTACTAAATTTACAATGTCATAATGTTGAATGCATATTATCAATCTCTATAGGCTATAAATAAGTTTTGGGGGTCTCAAATATAATCATATAATATTATTTTATCCTATAAATAAAAATAACTGATATTGGTCTCTAAAAACAAATTCATGAAAAAAATCGTAAATTGTATGTACATCCTAAAAAATAAACCATTTATAAATTAAAAATAAAACAAAAAAAGGTATATGCATGATAATTAATGTCGAATAAGAATAAGGTAATATAAAAAAGGTAACACTGTTATTACAAGATGCAATGTATATGAAAATACTAAAAATAAATAAAAATTCTGATATTGCCATACTACAAAAAACCATACATGACATACATATGCCTTTGAAGACCAAGAAACCAACTACAACTATCCCTCAGTTACCTCTGAAACCTAACATCCTCAATCCATAAATATATCATATAATATCAACCATAATATAAATGGTTATTTGTAGTGAGTTTCTCAAGATGGGGATTAATTGTGTTATAGATAAAAATATATGATCATAATGGATTAAAAAAGATCACCCAAATTAATTTAAAGTTTACCCATTTAACCAAAATGGAACAACATTATAATTTTCAATCAGTCAAAATATTTCATAAAAGATTGATCATCTATCATGTAAATAATAAAAAATATTACTTTATCCCTTGAAATAAATTTAATTAATTAAAATCGTATAAAAACACGAATTAAGGAAAACTTTCAATGTATTAATTTTGTTTACAATTTATAAAAAATTAAATTATATATTTAAAATAAAACAAAACAAAACCAAATAATACATGTAGTGTAATTTTTATTCTAAGATATTCATTATCAAGTTGAAAATTAGTCCTCTCTGCATGGTGATAACCTTCCACCATGAAGTTTATATAAATAAATACTTTGATCCACAATCTAGATCTGGTTTTACAATATTATACCAACTTTCTAGACCAAATAAGGACTTTTCTATAGTGTACATGGGTGTAAAAAATAGGTAACACAAGACTTATACCATAGTCTTCATGGTAAAATTGATAAAAAAATGATGAGAAGATATCTATGTATCTTCAAATTTAATGTGGGAGACAATGTGCATATTTAAAAAAAATTATATCAATGAATGGTCATAAGGTATAGAATATAAATAGGTAAATAAGTTAAAAGTTTCAAAGGGATAGAAATGCTCAGTCTGTTAGAATGTCAATCTCGTGGCTCCTTCAAAGTAGATTGAAATGCAACTCAAGTCACATTTCTGAAAACTAGTGTAGAATATATTGTTATATACTCCTTATTTCATTGAATATAAAAATAAACTATATATATATTATTATTATTTGAATCCTAGATCTGGTGTTGTTTGGTAGTTTACAAAAATGATATAAATCGCTTTTTCCAATTATATATTTTAGTTTTTTTCTCTTTTATCAAGTCACTTTTTTTTGCACAACCCCATTATCATGAGAGAGTCTACTTTAATTTTTATCAGTAGAATGGATGTGTATCTATGTGAGCATCTAGATATTATACATCCTCATTCATAGAGCTATCATAACCTTCAATTCATTCTATTTATCCATTATTAAATTCTCATTGAAATAATAATGTTCCATAAATTAAAATAATAAATTTGTTAGAGAATTTAATTCAAATTTCAAAAATAGTGAAATAGTGGTTGTGAGTCTTGGAATGGTGACAAGAATCTGGTGGTATGTCAATTATTAATTTTTCCAAATTTCATAGCCTATGGTGAAAAAAATTATGGCATTGTCTTGTATTGGTGGCATGCCATTTTTAATTATCTTCAATTATATGACGGTGGTGTCTTGGATATCGA
Source organism: Viscum album (assembly GCA_963277665.1). Classification (NCBI taxonomy): domain Eukaryota; kingdom Viridiplantae; phylum Streptophyta; class Magnoliopsida; order Santalales; family Viscaceae; genus Viscum; species Viscum album. Next base: position 901,054,896 of record OY728165.1, on the reverse strand, counting down.
TGAGTCATCTTTCTAACAGTGACTCCTCTAATGGTTGGTTAGTCAGGTAGTGTCTCATTCATTTCCAAAATCTTATTCAGAAATTATGATATTTTAGTGGTAATTCATAATATAAAATACTAAATTTTCATTTTAATGGTGACTCATAGTTGACAGTGAGACATTGTGGATGGTGTCTCATATTTTGTTAAAATTTTGTCTTAGCGGTGAGACCTTGTCTGGCAGTGAGTCGGTCACAATGTGGCTCATTCTCAGCAGTGTCTCAACCTCAACAGTGACACATACATAGGAAAACATTCATAACCTATATTAGATTATAATATTATTAAAGATAAAATTAAACTCATTAATATTATAATAAACCTAATTTTCTGATCATTAATAAAATAAGGTCAACAATCAACCCTTTTTGATGATCACAAATCATGAAATAAAAAGTAAATCGTGAAAGTTTAAACATTTGGTGAAAAATAAAGAATGAATCAAAAAAATAAGGTGAAATATATAGTATCAAAGGGAACACGTAGCATTGTGGTATGAATGTAAAATAGAATAATTCCATAAGTAATATCCGCATTTAGAATTACAAAAAATTAGATAACAAACTAAAATTATAAAATTCAATGGAATAAAAATAACATGAAATGATTCAATAAAATATTGTGAATTTCAAACATAGGAAGTTATACATAAAAAATTCCCATCAACTACACTATGATAATACATAAACATTTGTGGGAAAATGTTGAATGGTGCATAATATCATTTCCCTTGTATTTTTCTATGTTATAATAAATAGAGACAAAGGGTTATGCAGGAACATCAGTTGAAGATGAAATAGGTTGAGGTAGGGTTGTATGTACACCCTGAAGATAAAAATGGTATTTTATAATGTTGGGTAAAATTCTTCGAATAAATTCCCTGATAGATAAGGAAAACCATTGGAAATGGGCCAGAATAGTTTCATTGGGATCTATGGATACTCCCGAATAAAGAGAGAATTTAATATAAACTATTTGAGTTATGACTGGAGGAGACATATGGGAAGTCAATGGTATGGACTCAACATTCAAAATAGAACTCCCATGTTCATAAAATAAGGGATTATTTATGAAAATAAAGTTCATGATTTTCTTCCCTCCTATCTCTATGGAACAGAAAAATCACCCTTCTCTTCCAGAAATCATTGAAGCACTAGAGTCATCTCTTTCAAATACCTGAATTGTTCATTGACGGCATGGGAAACAGGGGTATTATTATATTTTTTTCTCATTACATTAAATTGGAATCCAAGGATTAATTATTATATATCCTTCAGAGATAATACATAATTTCCTTGGTTAATGTCTCCCTATCTTCTTTTATTTCTGTAGAATAAGATGTAACTAACTGGAGAACATGATCACTATTATACATTATTCCTCTTAATGTTTCATGAGCCTATGCACTAGCAGCATTCGAAGTACTAGATAATTCATCATTAATATCATATATGAACCCTGATCTAAATAACTAATATTCTACAAGAGTAGTAGTATAGGTATAAGTTTAATATTATTCATTATTAACACTTTTGATAATGAAATCCAAAGAAGTCATAAAATAAGACCTCAACTCTTCAATCAATTACATTATATATTTTAGGTCTCCACTAATCCTCTTATTATATAAATAAATATATATATATATATTGAAGAATATGATTCATCACTATTAGTTGAATATGGAAAAACAACAACCCAAATAAGTATCTTTTATCATTCTCACTATGCTTATTAATCATATTTTCTTGATTCATAAAAAATTATCAGTATTTTAGACTATATATTCATTAAAATCAACTAATTCCCCATTTTTTAATTTGTAAAATGGAATGGGGGGATTATTCGGTGATGTTTCTCACACAAAAAACAATATTTTCTAACAAACCAGAAACATCAACATGATCAACCATTGATCCCTCAATATCACTTGTATCTCTAAAAATGGCCCACCATACGTTGGTAGACACTTAGCTTCAGAAAATAACATAACACATTCCTATTTCATAGGATAAATACATATTTATAATGGATTATAAAAACTGCCCAATCACTGAAGACATTCCTGATATATACAGGTCAATACTTGCTGGCTCTTCTTCCATTTTCGCACTATCTTTTTGTACAACATATGATGATCCATCTTCTTTATTCTTTTCAGCAAAGGGATTATTTTAAAAAATAATATTCTATTCACTAAAATCATGATCTGAATTCATTTTTTCATCACAATTTAGTTCCACTTCTACATGTTCAAAAACATTTAAATTAATAATCTCATTTCTAATTTTTTTTATCAACAACATTATAATCAACACGAGCAATAACTACTAACTATTTTGAAACAAACATATTTTCAACATCATCAGCAATTATTTAACTGTTTTATTTGTCCTGCTCAACATAATCATCTTCCACTTATCTAGGAGAAGGTTCCATTTTATAAAAAAACTGGTTTTGTCCTATTTTCTGGGAAGAATTTCTTCAGGATAAGTGATCATGTTTTTATGAAATTCAACATCCTCTCTTCTTATCATAATACAAGAACCATTTGGACCCAAATCATTATTCCCACCATTACCAGCATTCCATATCCATTTCCATTTATTTCTCTAATTTCATCACCATTCTCATTATCTTCTTCTTCTTTATCATCCATTTCATCATCATATTTAGTGATTGTCTTTGTATATTCATCTCCAGAAACATTAGTTTCTTATTCATCACTTCTTCCTAATATTTCTATTTTTTTAATTCTCTAAATTGGACTATAATATACATATGTAATAGGTGGAGGTTCATTAGAGAGATCTGGATCACTACCATCATTGACAAAAAAATGTATCTTCCTAAAATATGGTGGCAAAAACTTCTTTTTCCTCATATGAAAACTCCAATATCTCATTTGGATTCAAACTATGATCAACAAGTTCTTCTAGATTTAAATTATTTTCTATAGTGCTAATGTCAACATTAAGCTTTCACTATCAGTTACCCTCTTTTTTTCCAATGGTTCTAGTTGATCTTTATCCCTAAAGAAATCCCTTTTGAAATACAAAAACCACTACAGTCATCAACTCACACTTCAATATTTAATGTAGAACATTTTATTTTATCATTTCTCAAATAAAAATTGGATATATAAGGGAATTAGATAATGATGTACTATTGGTCATTGTTTACAATTAAACTATAAGATAGTGAGATATGTTTTTCTTTTCTCCTCTTTTCATCAGAAAATGAAAGAAGACATTCAGATGCATTAACGTTGAAAAAAAACACCTTCCTTCGAAAAAACATATGTTGAATAAATTTAATCAATAGTATGCATTCCCCGTCAAAATAAAAAGACACAGGTCTCCTTGTTACTCCATCTCTAGTTAGTTCAGTTAAAGAATCCTCATAAAAAACAATGAATTTCCATCAATAATGTTTCCTTAATATTCGACAAATAGATATTCATATGAAATACCTAAACAAATTTCCCACTTTTTTGAGGAATAATATATTTGGTGACCATTGATAATTATCCTCATCCAATACTCTTCATAATCCATAAAACAAACATCGATCTATTATTAAAACCAGTAAACTAGATAAGGATAAAAAGGTCTCTTATTTGAAGAGAACTAATCGAACCAACCTTTGTTCTAATATACACGGAGAAATAATGACATACTCAAAATCATACATTCAACTTCAATATCATCTTTTTGCACTACAGCACTTTTTTATAACACTATATTTACCTTCACAATAGTAACTCAACTACTATATTTTTATTTTTTATTATTAGATGGTCGTGAATTTTTTGGATATGACCTTGAGGGTTACTTTACTCTGTTCATGAAGATAAATTTTTTTTCATATTTTATGGTGAATGGAAGGTCAGAAGGTTGTGGTTTGGGAGAAAAATAATCATATTGGACTCTAGTGGAATTAAGTGTGTTAGAAAATATGTGTTTTTGAATTATACCTACATCTATTTTATATCATTTGTGATTTTGTTATTTGAAAAATGTCAATTTAAATATTAAATGAAAATTTTAATTTTAAAAAAGGGAAACAACCAAATCAAGTTAAAAATAAAAATAAATTGGAAGAATAAAAAGATTAGGGGTTCACCAATTTATTTTAGAAAAATATTCCAAGGCATAAAAAGTGAATGTGTGATGTTTACAATGGTGAGACAATCATAATGGTGTGTCATATGCAATGTTGTGAAATACCCAATAGTGTGTGATAACCATCTATGTGATCTCAAAAAATTAAACATAATCAAATGTAATCAAACGTAGTTTATGATTGATGTAATTTATTAACTATGAGTTCAAAGTATTTGTAATGATATCATCCAAATGATGTTGTTTAAAAATATATTACAGACTAATATAACATTTATGAAAATGATATCTCAATAATAGATTTCATACATCAATTTGTTTTTTATAGAATTTGATACATGATTATTACAAATATTTATAGCACTTATATTTTCACAATATATGGGGTCATGTCCAAATTGATATCCATTATATAGTGATATTTTTTTCTTCAAGAAATTTGTACATAACAACTAACCATAGATATATCTTCACCTTCATCAGAAGAAATTGAAACAATTTTTTTTTCATACTACACTAAGAAACTATATACATGCCTAAAAATTGTTATGTTTTAAGGTGATTTATATATCCTACATACATCAACCAAAATCTGCTTCATAATAACTTACTAGATCCAATTCTTGGCCAATAGTGTAACAAAATCATACATTGTTAAAATATCTGTGGTATTTAAACATTATTTTAATAGAAATAAGATTTAAATATTTTAGATTGGATTCAAAGATAGAAAACATTCATATTCTAAACATTATATTAGGTCCTCTATTAGTCTAGTATAGAAGACATCTAATCATACCTCAATAACTGTTTTGATCCATTGGTTTCCCACTTTCGTCAACACCATATTCATAGGCATTACACATAAAAGTATCACTACTCTTATTTATGTCAATGTTGAAACATTTTAAAAGATAATTACTTAATTTACATTTATACAAAATGATTCCATTAATATTTTAAAAAATTTTAAAACCAAGAAAGAACATAACTTCAACCATCAAAATCATTTCAAACCCATTATCCATATTTTATAATATATCTATTCAAAGTGAGTTTCATGAATATCCATAGGTAAAAGAATCAACATAAATGTTAACAACTAAAGAATATTTTAAAATTTGTTTTAAAAAGGGTTCGATCAACTATACCTTCTAAAAATACTTTTGAAATAAGAAACGTTTGAAACCTATCATACCATTCACTTGGAGCTCGTTTCGAACAATATATTTCTTTTGTTAATCTGAAATATATATTTGAAAAATGATTATTTTGAAAACTAGGGTTGCTCTATGAGAACATCCTCAACAATATACCCATTAATAAACACACTCTTGATTTTCATTTGGTAATGTTTTAAATCTATATGAGTTGTATAGGGTAATAGTAATCCATTGAATTCAAGTCTGAATACTTGCTCAAAGGTATATTCAATATATATTCTCTATTAATGACTATAACCTTGTGAAACTATTCGTTCCTTATTTCTAACTATTATGGTTGACTCGTGTACCTTGTCCATAAACCACCATTTAGTTCCTTTAGTTACGGTAACCTTGGTATGTAAACAAGTTCCCAAACATTTTTTACCGAATTGATTTAATTATTCTTGATTTTATATCACCCTAAATTAATCAGTAATGGATACATTGATGTTATTAGGTTTCGGATAAAACAATAATACATAATGTTCTATATGATTTATAAGAGAATATGTAATCTATGTAAATATATGTGGTCCTAATATAAAATTATCTATGAGGTGATATTTATCATTTCAAAAGGATCTAAAAAAGTAGTGCTGGTCACTTCTTGATTTTCTACAGGTGTGGGTTCTGGAATATCTAGAAATAACTTCGAACTAGATAATTTTATTACTGTTTAACAACAGAATCTAAGGGTTTACAATTAATTTTCAAAGTTGATAAATCATTTGGAAAGTTTTCTAAATAAGTCTTGGGTTCTTGTGGTTTTATTTCCACACATTTGAAATGAACATATTCTTTCGTAGTATTATTCCTTTTGTTAAAAACTCTATAGGATTTACTAGAAATTTAATAACTAAGGATAACTCTCCCATCACATTTTGAGGAAACAATTTCCTGATTATCCAATGTGTTTAGAATAAATACTTTAAAAACAAAAACTGTAATTTATTAGACCTTAGGATTATTATTATTCCCAATATCATAAGGAGTATTCCAAAAAATAGTTATAATTAAAACACTATTTATGGTGTAATAGGTTGTATTTATAGCCTCTTCCCAAATGTAGATAGGTTAGTCACACTCATGTAGCATTGTCCAGGAAATTTCATGAAGAGTTCTTTTCCATTCATTCTATAACCCCGTTCTATTGAGGGGTTCTCTGATTAGAGAATTTATGACTGTAGACATTTAGTGATAAAAATGATTCAATGTATTTGTCTTTAAACTCATGGCCATGGTAACTTTAGAGAGAATTAATCCTAAGTCCACTTATGTCCTCTAAAAAACTACCATACATGGAAAAATAAGAATAGAATTCACTTTTGTGATCTAAATAGAACACCCATGTATACCTAGAAAAGTAATCTATAGGTAAATTGACATATTGATTCCCATTTATACTAGAAACTCTAGATTACTCAAATAAATCCATATTAACAAACTTGAGAGGCTGATAAGTTTATAATTCTTTATTTAATTTATAATAAATATTGTGTTGTTCCCTTTTTGATAGGGGTTGCAGACATGGTCATTTGGGAACTCTAGTATAAGTATATCCTCAACAAAACCATTCCTAGTAAGCTTCCTAAGTGATTGAATATTCATGTGCCAAATTATACTATAAGAAATCAATGTTTTTTTGTGAAAGGAACTGAAGCATGAAATTTTTTGAGAAATTAACAAATTAAGATCAACAATATAAACAATTTCATCACTTAAGGGAATAAAAATTAATACCTTCATAGATTTAAAAAATTACATTAATTGTTCTCAAATTTGACATGAGAACCATCATGTCATAATTTTTAGCTACTACAAAACTTATATTTCAATCAATCAACAAACAATACATTATGAATTAAAACAGAATTAATATTAAAAATTAGGACAAGACCTGGGATTTTCCATTTATAATTTTCGCTAATGTTTTCATAACAACTATCAACCATAAAAAGGATATTTAATCAAGAAAATTACACTTTAATATTTCTTGTACAAGTTCTGTCTATGTACTATAGAATCTTATAGTAGGTCTTCAAAAATATTTCCTATAAAATAGATTTTTTAGAAGGAATGAATTTGGAACCCTAATCTATTTAAGCCTATAAGTTTCAGTAGTTGAAGCCTTAGTAACCCACATTTTATTAATAGGTTTCATATAAATATTATAAATAATTTTTTAAATATATACTTTTTTGGGTACCCTATAAAAATATCGTTATGTAGAACATTCCAGTCTTGAGTTCAATAGTAATGTAATCTTTACTAATCTCCTCTATCTAAGTTGATAAAATATACATGTAACATATATCGGTGAAACATTATTTTATTAAATATTTGTTAGTGTTTCATTACCATTAGAGAATTTTTAAATTTCTATATTTACTTTCTCATTTAAAAATTGAAATTAGGTATTCTCTTTTAATAGTTGAATGTTCTTTTTCAATTCCACATACATGTCAGATTCAATGTATACAAATAAAGAAATTTTTCACTTAAGTGCATTATATTTTTATTTAAGATCATTGAATGTTTCTTCTAAAACATTCAAATATTAAAATATTTCCTCTATAGTCATATAATTTTCAGATTTTTCATTCCCCTAATTCTCATAAATATGTACTGATGATTCAGTCCTTACCTCAGTGACTTCTTTCAAAATGTACATATTGGATCTATCAGAACTCTAACCACATGATATATCAGAATCACTGGAGTTGTTATCATAATCCCTCCATGTTTCTTTTATTTCATTATTAAACGTTTTTCCTTTTCATCATTTCTCTTTTTGTGTCCTAGCTTTGGGCAGTCTTCCTTGACACGTCCTTTCCTTTTTCCATCACAATAGGTGACATTATTGTCATCATTATTCCAATAATTAATCCATGTTCGTCTATAATTTTTGTTTCCTTCATAAATATTTTTCTTAAAAATTAAATTTTCCCTTAAAACATCTTGAAATGTCTGGCCAGATGGATTATCTCATCATCACTATCAGGAAATGACTCACAGTCACTTGAACTAGCATCTTGAACTATCTCAATTTTTTTATAGGGCTGCATTACTCTTGAAAGCTATAGATATTTTCTTTGGATCTTTATCATATCCTCAGTAGTCCTTTAACTCTTATTCATACTTCATTATTTTACTAATGAACTCTTTGATATGTATATTTTTTATATCACATGACTCTATAATTGACACATGTGTTCCACTCCGTCAATCAGCTAAACATATTAGTAGTCATAGGATATAGTCATTGTTGGATACATGATTCCAATGTGATCTCATTGTGTTTATAATATCATTGAACTTAAGTCACATGTCAAGAAATAGGTTCATCAGGCTTCATATTATTGTTATCATACTTATGAGTGTATATATTAATTCTCATCTACTTAACATTATTTTTTCCCTCCTGTGAAACAAATAAATTATCCAAAATTTAATGTGCACTTTTTCAAGAATATATTTTATTAAATTCTTCATCTCTTAAAGAACTGGGTAGGGAATTCGTTACATTAAAATTATTATTATAATATACCATAGTATCACTATTCCAATATTTTTTATATGTAGTAGGGATATCATATTTATCTTCAATAGAAGTCCAAATTTCAAAACCCATCCTTTCTATATCCAATAACATTTCAATTTTCCATTGACAAAAATGGTTACCATTGAAAAAGGGAGGTCTATTTGTAGAATAAAATTCTTCTATATAATCCATTTAATGAATTAAATTTAGAAATTACATAAATTTAATATCACTATGGATTAACAAAAATTACAGTTTAATGTTTTATGAAAACTCTGATATCAAAGCATAATCCTATGACACCAAAAGTTAGTCAGAGTGAGTATCTCAATAGGGGTTAATTGAGTACCCATTAAGGATTTACGATCCAAATGTTTTAATATTGATTCCCAAAAATAATTTTAATTTTCCTAGTTAACCAAAATAGTAGATCATTTTAAATTTCAATTATTCAGAAGAATAATTAGAACATTGATTAGGTATCATGTAAATAAAAGAAATCATTACATTATCATTTGAAAGATATTTTCTTAATTGTAATAATATTCAAACAAAAATTAGGGTTATCTATCAAAGTTTAAATTTTTTTGTTGTTTAAAAAAAATTTCATTTCTAAATAATGGATTCAAAAAAATAAAAAATAAAACATGAAATAGATATTTGAATACAAGAGGTTTAATATCAAGATAAGACATAGTACTCTCCACTCAGTGATCACCCACCACCATGATGTTTATATAATTAAATAGTTTTATTCACAACAAGATTCAGATTTTACACCAGTATACCAACTATCCATACCACACGTGGCCTCTTCCAAAGTATTAATGGGGTAAAAAAACAACATGACACAATATACCTCTACTAATGTTTTCATGGGAAACAGATAAATAATGGTCAAGAATATATCTATTCATATTCTGGTTTAGTGCCTGAGATAGTATGCATATATAAATAAGAGTATAATATACAATGCTATTAATTCAACGATTATAAACAGGATGAGCAGCTAAAATTTGTAATGTTATAGAAATGATCTTTCAGTTATGATTTGTAGCTCATGAATCTGTCAATTTAATTTGAAATGTAACTCAACTCAAATTTCTAAAAACTGGTGTAGAAAATGGAGTCATAGACTCCCTTATTTATTTATTGTCCTAAAAAACTATATGTGTGTTGTTCTTTGGATTCCTCTGTCAAGTGTAGTACTATAATTTATTACAATTATATGCATCTCTCATTTTATGTACATATATAATGGTTTTAATCTTTTATTGCATTGCCTTTCTGTGTATCACTATTTTTCATGAGATATTTTGCTTCTCTTTTTATTAGCCGCATTCATGAGTATCCACCTGAGCATCGATATATTCTATATACTTATAGTTGGGGTCGACACATACATTAATTCATTTTTCAATCCATTAAGAATGAATCAATAAAATAACAATTGTTATTAAATTCAATAATATATCCATTTGAGATATTAATTTAGAAATGACAAGAAGAGAAATTATGGTGGTGAGTCCTAAAAGTGTGACAAGACTCTAGTGGTATGTCAATTATTCATTTTTCGAAAATTTATCGCTGTCGGCGAGACAACGAAATGATGGATTCTTATACTGGAGGTGTGAAATCTTATACTTATCCTAAATTATACATTGGCAGTGTCTCAGCTTACAATGGTTCATCATTCTAGGGGTGACTCATATAATAGTAGGTTAGGCTATTGGTGGAACGTATTTTTCCAAAATACTTTTCTAACTGTATGGAATCCTGGCAATGATCCAATCTATACATTACCAAATGTTCATTTTATGGTCACTCATATCTAATGGTCATACATTGTTGACAGCATCTCAAACATTTCCAAAATTGGTTCATAGTGGTGAGGCCTTTTTTGGTGGTGAGTCAGTCTGAATGGTGACTCATTCCCAGCGGTGTCTCAACATCAATTGTGACTCACACCTAGGAAAATTCTAACCAAATGTCTCAAATTATAAGATGCGTACATAAAAAATAAAACACATTAATATTATAATAATCATGATTCAATGATCATTAAATAAGGAGTTCAACAATAACCATTATCTCATGACCTTTATCAAGTATAACAAGACTACAAACACCCTAAATTCAGCATGAACGATATAAGTGAAAACCTTTCAAGATACAACCATGAATCCATATTATTCCTTTTATTACCTAAATATATAAAAATAATTTGAAAATAAGGATTATAATATAGTTTTCTTGTCAAATTTAATGGATGGGGATAAAAATATAACTTGTTTCTGAACACTTTTTAATTTTCAAATATAACTTTTTTATATAGGAACAAATCACAGTTCTATTCCTCCATTAGAAAATAACCATTAAAAATGGGATTTGTAGTGGCGAAAAATTAGTAAAGGAGTTTTATAAAAGAATTTTATTTACTAAAAATAAGAAAATGAAATAAATTTTCACTTTATATTTGTCACTTCAACAACATTCATATTTTTTTCAAAATTTAACTCAATTAAAGAAAGTATAATGTAATACAAAAAATAAAAATAGAAAATAAACAACCATAAAAATATAATTGCAACCAAATCATTAAAAGTTATATTAAATTAAAACTCAATCATTAACATAATTGTGTAAAGGAAAAAACAAATAGTATATGAATATGACAATAATATAATCAGTGTAACATAATATGAATCACAATAAAATACTCCTGGTTTTAAGAAGACAACATTATACATGCTCAGTTGGATAGATATGTCAGCCTATGATGAAACCTTATCATAATAACCCCCTAATTAATCTCAATTATCCACATCATATCACAACAGACCTAGCCATGGCATCATCTAAAATAGGGGATACTGGCCAATGTGTAATTCTTACATAACTACCTAGGTCTTATAATAATGTTTCTAATTAAAGGATATCAAAATTCAAGATTTCACAACATAAAATCAAAAATCGATCAAATAAACCAACATCTCACCACGAAAACCCCATTAAAGTGACATAAAAGATCTATAAACTAATTTATAATAATAAAAATCAAAATATATAAACTTTTATGATTATATAAACCCCAACCAAAAGGTATAATAATTCATGGGTGTGAGTACACTAAGAATACACTTTTTTGAAATGGGTATTTTGTTTTTATAATAGAAATTAAATCTATGAGAAAAATACCATGAAGACAACAAAATAATAAATTCATTAATAAAATAGCCACCTTAATCAATATAAAACCCAAAAAATACTTCAATAATGAAAAGTCATAATCAAGAAGGTAATAAATAATTATGAAAACATTTTAAATACTAAACACTCTTTTATATCAATGAAAAAATTTCAGAAAAAACATAATAACCAACAGTCTAAATCTATGATAAATCATTAAATCAGTTATAGTGTTAATTTTACATTGAAAACAAATTATAAACCTTTATCAAACACATACTACATGTAAAAACATGATTACATAAAAATGAAATTGTATTTTAAAATACATATTTTATGTCTTAATTAAACCAGTGAGAATCAATATTATTATTTTTAAAATTAATAAATGTATTATATATTACAGTTATTTATAAAGGAAAACATGATTATAATACTAAGAATTCAAGGTTTAACCATATAAAATGAAGGGTATAGTATCACATACCTTAGATCAATATAATGAACATGCCTTAAGGTTGGGGGAAAGATATTTTTAAACCTTTAGTGAAGAAATTATAAATTGTATTCATGATAACACATTAATGTATCCACTATGTCCAACTATGATTAAAGGATGATGAAGGGAATAAATGAAATGATGAGAAGGGTAGAATAATAGGAAGGACCAACCACAAACATTGATCTAGAAGAAGATTCATCCATAGTTCAAAATGAAGGGAGGGTGGGAAGAGAAGGATAGAAAAATAATGATCTAGTTCAATCCCCTCAAACTCAATGTACAATATGAGGTGATATTTCGTAAATATAAAAAAATAGGAAAATAAAATATTATGGTAAAGTTGAATGGTTAGGGAAATTATGTGATGACTATATATTCATTATATAACAAACATACTAGACATTTAATGATTAAGCTAATTGTCTCTCCTAAGTATGAAACTAAATGATAATTGTTTTTTAAATTATATAAAACTCAAAAAAAACACCCAACTGCAAAAAAATAAAAGAAATGTATATATATGAAAACAAATACATAAAAATAACATTAGGAGTGTCAACATTTTCTCCACAATACCACTTTTTACCCATAGAAATTAATCATGAAATGTTCCAAAATGGAATAGAAAAATTATTTCCCCTCTATTAAGGAATTATACTAAAAAATATTCATTGCTATATATCATACAATCACAATAAATGAATAATAAAATTCGAAAAGGTTCCCTTTAAACACAAATAAAGGGATAACAACACCTAAATATATTTAATTACCTAGGATTGATTTAATTGATTTTTTTAATCAATAGTAAACATTGATATATTCATACCCATCTTATTAAAACAACCAATATAAATAATATTGAACAAAAAATGAGGACAATAGATGAAACTATTAGTAATTACACATCAGATGATTGAGATTGATTAATAGGGTATCCCAAAAACATGTAATTTTCAATATTTGTCAACATATTTGATTAAACATTCGCACTAATGAGACTAATATATAAGAAATAAATAATCAAAAATTGAAAGTGATAATGATATTTATTTTTCTCTAATTATGTTATAGTCTTTAGAAGAGTTACTTGGATATAAGTCATTCTAACAGTATCACTTAGGAACTATTATACTTTTAATATTTCACTCTAATACTATACAAATTCTGATAAATACAAAATATTCATGTTAAAAAATATAGTATTTGTATTTTGGATACAATAAATATTGGAAGTAATCACAATAGATTGATAATAAATCTCATAAAATACATTCCAAATCATATATACTAAAATTTCCAAAACACTTATGAGATAAAAAATCATCTTCAATAAATCAACCAACTCTTAATAATGGGTAGAAAATACAAAAAAATGAAATAATTATGAATCATATGACCTAAGAGGTACATAAAATTATCATTAGTCTATTTTTTGGCTCATCATGAACATTTTTTAACTTATATGACTACCTATATCTGAGATGCATTTGAGGAATCATTAGGGTAGTAGAATTATTTTCTCTTATCATTAGATTTTTGTTTTAAAAAAAAATTCCATAGATGACCTAATTGTTAATATAAATGATTTTTATGACTAAAAAGGAATATAAGGATATAATTTTATAAATTGAATGTATATACTGAATAATTTTTTTATTGATATCATAAAAAAAATTACTTATATGGTTTTCTCACACTATATACACTTTTTTATGTCAATTCCTCTTACTCTAATATTTTTTCAAATAGATCACATTCACTGTGTTAGGTAAAACAACCCACATCCATAATACACCTTAATTCATAATTTTTGGAATAAATAAATACATAATAATATCCTAGAAGATCATGATGCCTAATATATTTATGAAATAATGAACATATCATGTTATCTTGAAACATGGGAACAATAAAATTTTTTAAAACTCCAAAACAAAGCTATATATTCTTTAAATCTTCTAATACTGTATGTGATAGCCTAGGGATGGAAAAAGTTGATATATTATGACCAATAAGGGAATAATCAAATAATTAAATGATATATTTAATGCATGTTATTCAAGAGGAATTGCATGACTTCATAAATTCTTTGTGAATCATACACTTTGTCATTGAAACGTAATAAAATATGATAACATCCATGAAACACTGGAATGTCGAAACAACATCAAATGTAGAATAATAGGAATATGTTATGTCTAAACACCAAGAAAAAATCACATTGTGTTATTAATATAACCTCTTGTTCACATTATAAGGAATTGCATGAGATAAAAATATTTCCAAATTAATTGGTGGGATATATATAATTATGCGTCTACCCGCCATATTCTTATCATGTACATGCAAAAGTGTACCACATAGATCATAAAACATAAGAATGTGTTTCACACCTTTTAATCCCGATATTATGGTATGTGGTTTTCATACATGTAATTCCATAATCAATGACTGATAGGTTCATAAATTTAAATACCATTGAGTTGAAATTGGGATAGTTATTCACTACCTAAATGTTTTTCATTGAAAATCATAGGATAATTTGGGCAGTATAATGGGCATATATAATTATTCATGAAAGGGTTTAATGAGATGGAATAGTGGTATATAATTAAATTTACATCATAAATACAATATATATTATTTGGATAAACATATTCATGAATTTAATATAGGAAATAAAAAGGTCATAATATAAATAATGTTCTTGGATAAAGAGGATGGTGATAAGAATCCCTTACCGTAAGAGGGTGCTTATAACATCATGAGAGAAACTTATTAACAGCATAGAAAACCCATGGAAGGTATTTAATGAGTTATAAAGATATTAAATTAATTATAATTGGGTTTTTATTGAATAAAAGTGGGATGTTTGGTTGGTATTTATAGTAAATTGGATGATAATTATTTATTAATTTCTAAACCATGTTTTTTCACTATATATGATATAATAATCATACCCAAAAACCAAACCATGGTTTCTACACATGGTTTCTTCCAAAGGGTTTTTATTATATTTTTTATGCTAAATAACCAAACACATTAAAATAGTAACATTGATGATGTGGAAGTGAGTCATGTTCAGAAATAATTGATTTTAAATACTAAAAAAAGATAGGATTTAGAGGATTCATTAAATAATTTTAAAATTAATTAAATAAAATTAAAACTCAATAATTTTAAAACGGATACCTATATATGGTTATGTATTACAATAATTTATTTTACTTTTGGGTTATTATTAGGTTGTAATACAGACCCTATATTCATACTGTATATAATTTTTACCCAAAAAATCATCTTCCTCAATAAAAATAAACAAAATGCCCATTGGATAATTTTTATTTGTTGATTTTATAAATGATATTAATTTTATCAAAATAAGATTTTAAATAATGGATTTTTTTCTTTTAAATTAAAATTATATTTACAGAAAAATAACAATTTTTGTGATACTGAATACCTCTTTAACCTTGTAAAGACAACATTGGACTTCATTAAATTAAAATATAATTTATATTTGAATAAATTAATTTTAATAATAATATTTTATTAATATTAAATTTATTTCCATAATTATTTAAATTGTAAAAATATTATTTTAATTGAGAGTATATAATCCACCAAAAATTCAATTTTGGTTTTTTTTATCAAAATATAATATTCATCATACTCAATAAATAATTATTAATAATTTAATAATAAAAAGGGATATACAAATAAATTCTTTCATTAAATAAATAAATAAATCATCTTACTAGGGTCAAGATACATAATCCATTATTACACCAGTGTACATCATAAGGGTAAGGTGTGCGATTGTGATGATTTTTTAGGGTGGTTTAGCGAATATGGTCTGGTTTGTAGTCTTGAAAGTCATGAAATTCACTCGTAAATGATTTGTATCAATCATTAGTTGTTGGATCTTGACTTGGGTTTTGTCAATGGAAAATACTAGTGATATCATCTCCCTCAAAAGATTGGATAAGTGGGATTAATTGTGTAAGATCCTATTGGTCGAGGAAACCACATATTTCATCTGTGTGAATTGGATTTAATCATAACCATTAATATCTAAAATCATAATAGTTACAAGAAAAGGAAAATATTATTAGCAATTTATTTTTTTGATGGTATTTTAAATAAAATATCTTATATTTTACAATGGTCCAACATAAAAAAATTAGTTTTTTTGTTTTCTATGCCTTTATTACATAGAAAGTTATTAATTCATTTAAAAATGGAATTTAGTTTATAAATGTGTGGGTTGTTACATTATTACCTCTTTCTAAATTTCACTGAAAAATTTTAATTTCATACACTAAAACATATGTGGGTACTTATATTTCATCACCTCTTATGGTTCCTATGTTTTTTCCTGAAACAAATGGTTCTTCCATAGTACTTTTACTAGGTTAGTTGCCTTAATTCGTAAAACATTATCTCTATGATCTATAATATTCACTAGCTCCTCCTCATATAAAAGATCATTCTCCAAGTGTACAACCTTTGGAATAAGTACATGTAATGGGTCTGTTATTTACTTATAAAATCAGGATACATGTTACACATATTTTACTTGATACATCTCATGTGAGAATGCTAGTCTATAGGGATCTAGTATGATATGATCAATCATATAAAAGGGGTTGGTGTATCCTGGACTAAGCTTTCACTTATTTTGAATCATCATGACATTCCCCTATAGTGATATATAAATTAACACATTTTCTATAACCACAATATGTAGGTCTCTTTGAGGATTGTCTATATATCTTTTCTATCAACTTTATGCTGATTTCATATCTTGTTCAATGGTTTGAACATTCTATACCATATCATAGATAATATATTCTCCAAAAAGCTTCCACTATTAAAATTTAACCTAGCATTTTGGAGTTTGAAGCCTCTTTCCATATAAGGACTTATAAGGAGCCAATTGAAATTGAAAATGGAAATGGTTTTCATATGAGAACTATATTAGGGTAAGGTTGTGATCCAAATATATTTGAAAATACATTGAATATGTTATCACCTTATCCTATATATTTTTAATTATTATATCATCCATTCCATCATTCTAATATTGATAAGTAGTAATAAATCTTCTCTAAGTATATAATTTTTGGTAAATGATTATTTAGAACTGTGTGGTAAACCATATATCTCGAATAGGTTCAATTGATAGTGCTACTCCATTTAATCTTACCACATACCCAATATATATCATGGAGAGTTTGTGAAGAAGGAAATATTCCATGATAAAAATGAAATGTGTTGACTTTTTATGCCATTCAACTACCACCCAAATGGAATTATTACCTTTATATATCTTGGGGGAGTCCTATAATGAAATACATAGTTATGTTTTTACATTTATATACTTTTATGGATAATGGTTTCATCATACTCTCATACTTCTATCTTTAATCATGAAATTTTTTTCATAGGAATACAATATATTCAATCTCAAACTTCATTTTTTCACAACATATGTTTTTCTTAAATTTTTAATACATCATGGTGCTTCCTAAACTAATAAAGAATGACATTATATGTGTATCAACCAAAATTTCCTTCCTAAACTCTTGCATTGATGGAACACATATATGTGTTTCGAACCTTATAACTCCATCTTTTTAAAATCTGAAGTCTAGAATATTCGGTACTTTTTTTGAAGCTCTAAATAATATTTTGGGCCTCCATGATCCTCTAATGAATGGATGGTTGAGAAGTTAGTTGATAAGCGTATAATGAATATCCTTTCATTAGTACCATATCAATTATTAGAATATACAATAATATTAGATCCTTTTAGATCCTAATAAAATATAGGGTTTCGAGATCTATTCTACTCTGATCATCTATGACATTGTTCACCTTCCAAATATGGTAATGGATTGAACAACCAAAATCCTTGATCAGCTCTAACAAACTTCATTAGCATATATTGAGATACATTTGTGTAAATATATACTTCATATTTTTACGTTCCATATATATGTCACACTTCTCTTCATACATATAATGTCTCTAAAATTTAATTTATAGATCACTATAGACAATTCCAGATGATGAGTTTGATAGTTATTCATAGGGATATTTAATTAGTGGGATTTATGGACTGTAACTTTTTGTTCATGCATGATTTCTTAACCCAGTATATTTTTAGATGCATTGTTTTGGATCATAATTACATCCACCATAGTGGGTATTGGGATTATACGGTTAGTCATTACCCTCTTATATAACAATATAAAACTCTCATCAGATTCATCAGTCATGATAAAATTCACTCCTTTCTATGTTATCATCGTTTGTGGGACTAAGAATCCTGAGAAGTTTCTAAAAAATCAACATTAGTACCATGATCAACCATGGAAACTATATATATCTATCAGATATGTTGGTATGGGTCATAATTTAATTTCATCTATCTCCAAAGGATCCACTGATATCCCTTTTTTCCAATTAAATTACCTAGGAATTTTTCTTTCTCCATCTAAAACTCACATTTACTATACATCACAAATAATTATTCCTTTCACAAATCCTATAGTATATTATTAAATTCCTCCTAAATAACATCCTTGATTTTAGAGTAAAAAATAATTTCATATAAAAAGAATACCACAAATTTATCTAGGAAAAAACTAAAGACTCTATTATTTAAATCAATGAAAATAGATGGGGCATTTTTGAGTCCCAATGGATTCACTATGAACCCATAGTGCACATAACGTTTATAACTAAATAATTCTTTGAGATTATCCTCATTATTTACCTTTATTTTATAATATATCAATCAAAGACCCACCTTAATGAATTAATGGTTTCCACATAGCTGACTAATCAAGTAATCAATCCATGATAGAGGAATATTTTTCTTTATTATGATATTGTTGAGAAAATCAAAATCAATGTAGAGATCCATCAAACCCTCCTTTATATTGAATTACCTGACCGATGTACCCCAAGGGGAAGTACTTGGGAGTATAAAACCATTTTCTAGATTATCCTATTGTTTCTTCTTCAGTTACATATGTTCATAAATGGAAATTCTATATTGATTATTTGATATTATAAATTATTCGAGTGTAATATCGATTGAGAAATAGACTTCCTAACTTTAAAGAAGACCAAGAAATTATTCATGAAAAACTTCAGTATGTTATCATTTAACAGGCATGTCACCAAGGATGATATTTTTTTTAGTCTTAATCATTTCATACATATACACTTGATCATATATAAATAATATCCATGATTGATTTGACGATACCATAGGAGATTTATCCTCCTCGTTTCACTTCTATTGGATCAGAACGTGATTAATGATATTGATGGAAATTTCCTTCTCCCATCATTTTTTGTTTGATATATATATGTAAATACAATTCATAACCATAATTGCATCTAATTATAGTAAAGAGAGTATTAAATGGTTATCTAGGAAGTTTATCTTGAAAATATTGATATGGGAGAAGTTATAGATGGTATGGAATAATTTACCCATTTTCTATTTTCATAGAACAACCTACCTCAATATTTTGAGGTGGTTTTTAAATTGTTATACTAAACATATGTGATGTGAAAGAATTTTTATAACCCAAGTCAAATAATACATTAATTATTGATACTAAAAAATAGGCATTTAACAATGCTAATAATGGCCTTTATCTGTGCTAGAGAAGCATTGAATATCATGGAATGATTAAAATCCATGTGCTTATATCAGTTCTAAAAGACACTGATAAATGTGTTATTTATCAGTGAGAAAAAATCACTGATAATTGAAATTTTTTATTTGTGCTTTTATTTAGAGATGATAAAGGGGAGCACTATCAGTTCTTATAGAGTTACTGAAAAAGGGTACGTTTATCAGCATTTGTAAAATCACTAAAAAGGGGGAATAATGTTGTGTGATTTAACAACACACTACAACACCAGTCTAGCGCCTCGTAATAGCACACCATATAATTAGAAACACTACCAGATATCAACAAAATAAATTACCAATATAGAATTTAAATATCAATATAAAATTTATAACATAAAATAAAAGAAAAAAACAATATAGTTGACATTCAAAATATTTTTTATATAATTACATATCTAAAAAATAATAACATACATTCACAAATATCAACGTTTCTTTATCTTCTCATCCTGACCATTACTCACGATATTACAAAAAAAACCCACTCCTTCTTGAGAAAAGAAACAAAATTTTATAAAATCAAAATCTACTTTAATAATAATGTAAAAAAATTAATTATCCTAAAGAGTTAAATTTAATATAATCATTGAGAAATAATAGGAACATTGAGTATGCTACTGAGTTACAGTTGATTCGTGAATGTCACGCCATTTTTTGTTCATCATCAAGAATTATCTCTATGAAAATTAATTATGTATGTATAAGATAATAAGGATAAGTAAATTAATTAAGTAATGGTATATATAATAATGAGAAATCTATCTAGGATATTTTTCTCTATTTTGGTGATGTGATGCTCATTTTATATGAAAATGACATATATATATATATATATATATATATTGAAATGACGCTCTTGGAATCATACTTGTCACGCCATGTCTCAGATAGATGTGTGGATGATTTCTATATGTCCCAAATGACTTATAGATCATTTTCCAAAAGTATTAAATGTCACAGACCAACCAGGGATGACCCTAAATTGGTCACCCAATCCGGTTTGCAAACATGGTCCTAAAGGCGTTCTCAATCCTCCTGGGCTGGAGACAAGAGCTAGGGCATCATTAGAGAGAAAGATGGAATGATTTCAACCAATGAAAATAAATAAAGCAGTGGAAAAAATAGAACAACACAAAGTAAATAAACAACATGAAAAGAAAGAACCAACACCAAAAAAAACTATCCTAACCACAAACAAACCCCTAGCGGCCCCGACAGTCAGTCACCAAACCACAACCAACTCTCTCCCACACCGAGAAAGCTCAAGTCAACCTGAAATAGAAACTAAAAATAAGAAAACAATATAGGCATGATTATTAATACTCAGTAGGTAGGCCCGACTAATTCTATTCCCAATGCACATACCATTAAATAAAGAATTTAACAACTCCAAGATTAAACTAATTTATATAAAATATCGGTTTCCATACACACTTTCATTTATAAAAAAAGTAACATTCCATTCCCTTTTTTAATATAAAGAAAGTTTAATGTCTGAATGAAACAGGTGTATTGAATTTTAAAACTTTTTTGCAAAAAATTTTGATATCCAAATATTAGTTGTCAGTAAAAAGTAAAACTACACACAAAACACGAGAGGAAATTGGAAAAGATGCTCACATGGGCCAGCTAACGAACAAGTCCTCTCAATCATCCGCCACATACAAATAAACACTAAAGTAAATGTTGGTCAAACCTAGGAGATTGTGAACAATCTAGAACGTACTATACAGGTGACTCATCTTGAAGGAATGCCTACTCTCGATGACTTCATAACTCCCAAATGCCCAGTGTTTCCCTACATAGCCTAACTGAGTGGCCCAATCCCCTAGAAGAGTTTCATCCATACTAAGGGCCACTAGCCAGTGCGTCATCTAAACTAGTGAAGCAATCTTTCTCAGAATATTGACATACTAAGACAGGTTCCCATGGAAACACATATAATAAAAAGGAAAGGGGTGAGTCAACCAAGTCAACCAAGTAGTACAAACATCACACACAAATCATGCAGTCAATGTACACCAAATATAACATCTGAGTCACCCCAAATAGAGTTTTCATAAATAATTTATTTTATTAAAGTCCCAAACTGTCTTTCACCAATTTTAAGGGAAATCCCCATTTCTCAAGTGAACCAAAAAACTTGTTCGCCCTTAAAAATAAATCATTTATCAATAAACCATAACTACATTTAATATTCTGCGAATTATGTTTAAAAGCCAAACGGGAATTCATTTACTACTAGGTGTTCCCTCATCATGAAAATCTTTCAAGTGTCGTATATAAACTAAATGCCTCTATTTACACCAAGTAATCATTTAAAAATTTATTATCATAAATTTTTTCGAATATATTTAAATTAATCAAATATCAAGAAATTAATAAATTCTAAATTTAAAGGAGAGTGCAGTGTGGGACCTAACTTGGCTCACGGTCCAAACACAAAGGCATGTCACACCTCGTACAGACACACAAGCACGTTTAAGATAATGACTGTAGGTTTACAGGATTACCTCACAATTCACTACAACAACACACAACAACTAAAAACCCAAACACCTCTTTAAAACCATAAATACATTTAGAAGGGTCAATTGGACATTTGATAAAAACATAGTTTTCATAACTCAAGCAGACCACTTGAGAAAAAAACAAACGACGCAAACCATATACCTTCATACATAAGTGAAAGAGACCAATTTTGACCCCAAACACATTATAAATCCATTTGGGAAATCTTCAATAAACATTTTATAAACATCAAAAATGATATTTTAAGACCAAAACGTGCTTCTAATAATTATAACCATTTTCCAGAGTCAAACATGGTATCAAACAGACATGAGGCATGCATCATTATTCAATGACACGTCACACACATTCAAAGAAAGTAGACAGAACACTTCGTTTAACATAGAAAAAATACAATAAAAATAGTACATTACTAATTTAATAACCAAGGATATATGAAAAACAAGGAACAAATGAAATTGTGAATTTAAAGGCAATGTGCAGGGTGTATCCAACCTCAATACCATGGAGAAACTAAAAGAACATACCTAAAACTACACCATTCGGGTTTTAATACCATAATACTACCACGGTAAAAACTCAATAAAAAACCCAAATAAAAATGAAGATAAAAAAAATAAAATAGAGGAAGAGTGTGGGTATACCGGTGGGGGAAAACCTGTGCCAGAAGGTGGTAACATGCCGAATGGGGGTCGCACTGGCATGAGAGATGTCGACAGGGGTGACGTGCATCCGTAGGGGTGGCCGGAGGAGGGAATAGTTTTGAATGGATGGAGGGAGTCATTGGACAGGTCATTAGAGAATGGATTCATGACCAAAGTAGGGCCTACCGAGGATGTGTGTGTCTAGCGGAAGGGGGTCGTACTGAAGGATGGTGCACCAGGTAGGAGGGGGTTTTTCCGCTTTATGTTGTGCCAAGAACGAGGGGGCCACAACTAAGAGGGTTGATGCTCAAGGGATGGCGGCAATAAAAGGGGTGGCAGCAGGGTCGAGTGGGAGAGATCTTAGTCATAGGATGGACGAAGAAGGGAGTGTGAAACAAGGGAAGGGTGGTTGGTCGCATGTCGCACGAAGATGGGTAAGGGGAGGGATGCATTGGCAAGGGCTCGAGGTCGGCACGAGGGGGATGTGTGGGCGGCTAAATGGTTGGGGTGGCTGGACAGAGTAGGAGCAGGGGTGGTCCAGAGGTTGGTTCGTAGTAGCTGAAGGGGAGCGGGGACTTGATGGTTCGAGCAGGGAAGACATGGGCGCATCTGGGGGCACTGCAGGCATAGGGGAGGTTAGTTCAAGGGCGATGCCAGCTGGGACATGCGGTGCAGGAAATTGAGGATCTGGGCCGGAGTCGAGGTGTTGTTTATGGTTGTACGGTGGCTAGAAATGGCATTTTTGGCACTGAAACAGGATGAGAAGGAGGTCCAGGTGATGGGATGAGGCGAAGGCAGAAGGCCCAGGTGCAGCGCTGTCTCAGTGTAGGAGGGTCATGCAGAAGGATTTGGGGTCAGTGCGTAAGGGTGATTCATGTGTGGGGGGGGAGAAGGGAGATAAGGGAGAGGTGGCAATGTATGGGCCAAGAGAGAAGATAAAAAAATAAGTGGGCCACTAGGGTCAGGAAGCAGAGAGGGAAAAAATAATAAAGGAAAATAAAAAAATAGAAAGAAAAAAAAAGACTAAACAAAATGATAATATTATCATCCATAATGATAATATTTTCATCCTTAATGATAATAACAATAATAACATTGATCCATAATAATTATAATAATAATATTAATATCCCTAATAATAATAAAGTCTTATTAATAATAATATTAATAAGAATATTAATAATCATACTGATAAAATATAAATAATTTAGATATTCTGTTCACATTAATAATAATAAAATTATTAACAACACATCAAATTACAAAAGTTTTGCATTTTAATTTTCTTACGATTAGTGTGTTGTGCTGTTGCATTGGAGAAGCTGCATGGAGATAAGCGTGTTTTGTTATTTCATGGGATGAGTCGCTTGGGGTATCCAAAATGCGCTTCGCCCGAGCTCTCAGCGAAGTCAACTAAAAAACGCGTGTTTATTTTGACTTCACTCAAAGGTTTTTTCTTCCGGGACTCAACTTGGACCCCAAAAAAATTTCAAAGTCACAGAAAATTATAAAATACAATAAATGATATGCCGGGGTGTGAAAATTCTCCCCACCGTAATGCTTTCCACCCCCGGAAAGCCACGAGAAGATCTTGACACAAGGATGAAACTTCTTAACTGTCGCCCCCAAAAGTTAAAGGGCCTCTATCTAATCACTCCAAACGATTCCGAACTCCCATGACATGCCACATATCCTCCAAATAAGAAAACATGAAACTACACCATAATGAATCCCGAAACGAAGCTCTGATATGGATACAGGGAGGCCCAAACTGACTCCACACCATAGGAATCAAGCCAAACGGTATTCAACGAGATCCACAATGGGTCTACCCACTATAAAGCCAAAAGAGATTAACCGAACTTGAACGCTTTCACATAGGCCAGATCCCCACCATTAGAACTACCAGAAAATATATAAGCATTAAAAAAATTCCCTCAAGGACAAAATACCACACCACAAGGGGTGAGGAGGGCGGCCCCAACTACTGGGGCTTCAAAATCCTGGCCTATGATTACTTGTCATCTCCAAATTCCTGGATGATCACTATTCAAAATCGAGAGCAATTTCCCCCAAACAAGCCTTATAAGGACTAGAAAATGAGTTTACATCTGGTGGGATGCATCTGTAGGGACTTTAATTTATGAGGTGTCCATGCCCCCTCGTAGCCACGATAATCCTCACGCAACCAGACGGGTCGTCAGAAAGTAACAACCACAAAAAACAATTTAAACTGATATTACTGTTAACGCCAGTGATAGAAATAAAGTCGGGGTCCCATACACTCTTGGGGTTCCTGACTATTCCCCAGCTTCACTATGAGGCCTATGGATGGAGCCTTTATTTTGAAGCATCTCCTACCTTGCAGATAGGTACTGATGACACCAAAATGAAGATTCTCCATTTTTTGTTACATGAAACCACACCGCAACCGAAACAATACCATCATACACGACACACTTTAACA
Organism: Viscum album; assembly: GCA_963277665.1. NCBI lineage: Eukaryota > Viridiplantae > Streptophyta > Magnoliopsida > Santalales > Viscaceae > Viscum > Viscum album. Next base: position 901,028,928 of record OY728165.1, on the reverse strand, counting down.
TCCACCCACTCCCTCAAGACACATCCAGGAGAACAAGGTTTCAGATGACACACATTCATCACCTCCACACCTTAACCAATAAACCAAAGAATTAAATACACAAGGCAAACACTAACCTTTGACCAGAAAAATTTGAACTCCCCAAGAGGACACACTCCTATGAAAATAGGGATTCCTGAAGAATTCAATGAAATTCATCTTTTCTCTTCAAGGAGAAATCATTCTTCAAGACGTCACCAAACTGGACTCGTGCAGCCGATGAATGCACTACAAGTCTTTCAAGACAACATTCAACACCAATGGATCTGAACCACCTTCAACCTTCCATGTTGGAATTATTTCTACCATTTACTAGGGGACCATCCAATGCAAGGGTGTCAAACTTTATACCCGATGACTCAAAAAACTCAAAGAGACCAAAATTCTTATCAAATTCCCTCTTGTGTATCACCTCTCTACTACAGTATTCAATTATCAAAAAAGAAGAAGGGACAGACTTTAAACTTTCACTAAAAAGAGAGAGTCCTTACTTTAATCAACTGGAGGATTTTCCAATGATGAGTTGTCCGTGGACACACATCAATCATGTGCTAATGCTTTTTGGGGGCTCACTCTAGTTAAGGAAGAAAACCATGGACCCAATAAAAATGGTCTAATGGTAAAGAAATCCTGAAAGCGATCACTACACGTACAGAGGGAACCACTGCAAGGGCTTCCCGAATCACATTTCAAAAAAAACCACTAACCACACACATTCACCCCATCTTACAAAAAAGAATTTAAACTCAATGCACAAACCAGTCAAAAAGGATCGTCAGCTCAGAACGCCTCACATATAACATTTCCAAAACACAACGACACACCACAAAATCACTGGTTATTAACACACTGAATTTTTATTTAACAAAACTTTTTGAAAATAAGAAGAGCTAGTAGGTTGCACAAACACCAATGGTGTCCAATGGCATCACACATGCTTGTTCCCATGCCACACCAGCACCCACCTCACATCCATCTTATAATTCATCTGCTCATTCCATTGAACATTTCTCATTCCATATACACTCATTCATGTGGTTTACCATGAGAACACTAAGGATCATAACCAAACCTTCCTTTTTTTAATCAAAAACATTAAACCAAATCCCTTTAATCCCCATAATAATTTACTTTTTAAAGTAATTCATTTAAAAAAAATTCCCATAGAAAATCATATTTACATAAAACACAGATTTACTTGAATCTAAAACAAAGAGATGAGGGATGATGCATGGGGATACTAGTGTCAAAGGGTAACTGAGAAATATGGTTGGGGGCCATGCGCCAATCACACCACCGCTACATAGAGTATTCTAAGACAGTGTCCCTGGCTCCACATGGCTTGCCAGACCCCGGCAGCTCACTGGGACCACTGAACATACTCCCTTTTCATTTCCCTTAGACATGATTAACTTAAAGGACCAAAGATTCATACAAACCTCAACTTACCATATTTACTCGAGTCCCACCACGAGTTGTGCTGGCCAGACAGCTTGATCGTAGCTAGAACATCGAGTTCTAACACCCTTAAATTTGATATTCCATGTCACTATCCGAAAATAACTAGACCCAAGAGGTAACCCTAAGCTCTGATACCATTTTTTCATGAACCAATCTAGGTCGACACTGAACTGGTCACACAAGTCAGTTTGTGTCATGGCCCAAAATGCATTCCCGATCCTCACAGGCTGGTGACAAGCACCAGTGTATAAAAAGAGAGAATGATGGAATTCTTTCACCAAATGAAAATAAATAAAGCATAGAAATGAAACTAGAACAACAAAAAGTAAATAAAAAACACGAAAATAAAGAATGACCAAAAAAACAAACTAACCTGACCATGACCAAAACTCCTCACGACCCCGAGAGTCACTCACCAAACCACAACCAACTCTCCCCCATAGAGAGAATGCTCAAGTCAACCTGAAACAGAAACTAAAAACAGGAATACACTATAGGCGCGAGTATTAAAACCCATTTGGTAGGATCGACTAATTCTATTCCAAATGCACATACCATTAAATAAAGAATCTAGCAATTCCAGGTTTGAACAAAATTATATAAAATATTGGTTTCCTCACACACTTTCACTTCTAAAGCAATTAACATTCCATTTCCCTTTTTAATATAAAAAATGTTTAGTGTTTGAAAGAAACAGGTTCATATTGACGCTCATTTCCATCACAGAGCCTAAAGGAATGAAAAGGGAAATACATTGAAATCATAATGATTTATCCTTTGAAGAAACATCATAAATTGACAAAGGCATGAACAAAGATTAATTTCAACTTGGGTCGTGCACGTTCCACCAAGGTCTTGCAAGTATACTTATACGTCATCTAGTGGTCGCGCAGGTGACTTGGACGCCCTATCTGAATTTCGCCCATGGTCTTCACCAGCCTATAAATACCCCCTGTGGGCCCCCCATTTCGAGGAAGAAAAATTCCAGAAACTCAGATTTGAGCTCCCTTCACCCTAGTCTCTTCTCAATGTTTTCAAACACTTCTAAGGTAATTTCTTACCTAGAACGGAAAATCTAAATAAGGGGAGTAAGGCCTAAGTGTTGAAACTCATCAACAATTGTGCACCTATGTAGCCAGACCTTAAGGGAAATGTCCACACTTGTGTGCCTCTTTACCCCTTCAACAGATCTTCCGCGCCACTCTTCTGAAAGCCTCTAGGGATACTAATAAGGGCTTGAGCCAAGTCTCGCCCAAATATTACTCTAAGGGTTGACCGGAATACAAGTACCCATGTGTCGTGTAGGTTCATGTGCGTGACAATTACATGCGCTCCCATGCAGTACTTGCACACCTCTCTCTTTTTCGGTGCCCCTCCTTCCTATTTCACCTATCTTATGCCTATCCACCTATCCTCATCAATATTAAGCCTTCATAACTCTCTCCAAATCCATTCATTGCATGATTTCCTTGTTGGCTTCCTTATCTGAAATGAATTATGTGGAACATCTCTTAAAACCTAGTGATTTACATATCGTTATGTCACTAAGGTCATAGATTTCATTCATTCAACCTCATCCTTTAAGATGAGAGAATCCTTAACCTAGGCATCCTTCTCAGGAGTAATCCTCAGTCCATGTTCTCTTAATTTGGGCATCCTCCGTAGGAATAAGCCCGAAGTCCCCTAACATGGGAATCCTCCATATGAGTAATCCCCAGTCATAATTTCCCAAATCAGGGCATCCACCTCATGATTATGCCCAAGTCTTCAATGTTCTCAAACCTGGGCATCCTCATAATGAGTAAGCCTCAATCATAATTCCCTTAATCTGGGCTTCCTTTTCATGAGTAATCCCTAGTCTCAAAGTCTAAAAATATGGGAATCCTACTTAGGATTAAGCCCCAAGTTTCCAAATTAAAAATTCCTTTAACCTGGTCCTCCTTCTCGAGAATAATCCCCAGTCATAATTTCTCTTAACCCGTCTTAATTTACTTTTGATTTGGGCTTCCTTCTCATGAGTAAAACCCAATCATAAGTCCCCTCCTAATTTGGGAATCTTCCTTAGGAGAAATCCCCAGGTTAGAGTATCCAAATCTCCATAAAGTACATATACCTTTATAGACCTTATTAATGGGTTTCATCACTTATGTAAATCCTAATCGTCATCTATTTGGTAAGTCATACATACATAAGGCTAAAATCATTTCTTATGATGTCACAATTGTATGGCTTTAACAATACCTCTTGTTTCTCACACATAGAATGACTCACGTGAGCTTAGAGTGTAAAAGAAATTATGACAACTTTCTTTGAGCCATCAATCATGCATAAATATCATACTCTCTTACTGGAACTAAACGAGTTATGATTCCTTTTCTAAACAATGGATACGTAGGTAGCCCATCTGCGGGTATGATCCCAACTCTGAAATAATCCATGTCCTTATTAATGACAATAATCTTCAAGTTTCCCACTTAGTGGCTTTAAAACCAGTATAGTCATCATAATGAACACGAGACTTTTATATAATATATGGAAGGATACCATTGACTAAAAATATCTAACAAATACAGATGATTCTCTATCAATGAAGAACCTAAAATACATATAAAAGATTCTCTAAATTTCCTACATATCAATCATTGATTTTCAGATCTAATGGAAATATCATTTTATACTTGTTAATTCAATAAGGATTCAAAAACATCACTTAAATCTATAAATATAGTCCTGGTGTAAACAATAATTCCCCTAAAAAGGTGTGATGAGTCTGACCTCCCATCCTCTCCACTAATGAAAATTCTTAAGTCTCATCGGTCCATAACTAATGAGCACCTACCTTTGGAAAGTATGTCCAAATGGATATAGAATCCTTGGATGTTTCCGGTTCTACGAACAAACCCGTTAGAAACTGATTGGAATGTTTGAACCTTAAACCAACAAGGTCTTCCCCAATTCTAGATGGAACAAAAAATGGTGAACCCGACGTGAATCCTTAACACAGTTAAAATGACGTTTTACCTATTTGTTAGGCCCCTATTTAAACTCAATGAGAGGGCCCACAAAACAATCAATAACATATGTGCTCATCCAAAAGTTGTAGTGGCCGAACATATCTTTATTATGTCTGTTATATCAAATAGTCACTATCTTCCAAGATCTTCTGCGTTACAGAAATGGATTCTCTTATGTTCACACCTGTGCATACTTCTTCTATGAATACTTCAATTGTGAATGCCTCTGCTGCTACTCTTGCTGGATCATCGTCCGCTTTGAGGACGACATCAACTAGTCTGCATCTTCAATGTTGGGTATCAAATGCGATGGTTAAGGAGTACCGTCATAACGGTACTATTATGACTCTGGAGGCCGCTCGACAGGCCCTATATGTCAATAATTCACCCTGGTCATCTGGACAGTGATGACCAGCGATCAAGAAGCAGGTGGTTCCAACCACCGTCTCTAACCGTTTCGGGTCGTTATCCCCAGAACACAATCAAAATTCCCTTCCATATTCTGGGTAGGTGAATGAGAAGGTCCCTCATGGCCTTAATTCATGGAGATGGGAGTCCTTCCCGAAGGCTCCCATCAACAGTCGCCTCCAGACTCGTGCGCCAGTGCGCCCTCAACATGATGAGGGTATCGTCTCCATGAGTTCGGCTCAGGTTCCTCAAACTTGACCAGGCAAGACGAACTTCCACAGTCAAAATATGGTTAAATGTGAGCAGGTTATCATCTCTTCCATCTCTGGAGAAGTCCACCAAACTAACTTGGTGGAAAGCAATGAGCGGGCACACACACCCATCCGTTTTAATTCCGCTGTCCGGCAGACTCTTCTGGCAGCAGCATGCCAATCCCTCCAGGAAATTCAATAGGAATACTATAGATAGGAACATACACCTGTTTATAAATCATCAGCTAGTCAGTAGGCTCATAGGTCTACATACGATGAACCCCACCAACCCAATGTGTTTAAAACTGGTAAACATGCACATTAACCTGCTTTTACTCATCAATCCTTCCAACAGCCTCGTCTGTCAGTATTGAAGGAAGATCGTCAACCACGTTTGGCGGAGTGCAATCAGTAGACACATACACCTGCCAGTATTGATCGAGCCAACCAACTGTCTCATTTGGTACCACCCAGAGAAGTCAGTCGGAATGCTCCGGCGACAAATAATAGGTAGACTAAACTCTCTTCCCCCACACATGAGTATTGTCAGAATTCACTGATAGGAAAAGGAGGATAGGAGTAGGAACACAGACCTACTCCAAGCATGTAATGGATGTATATCCCCGTTCCAGTAGCTGAAGTCACCGAGAACATTCTGTCAATGGTGAAAGAGCAGAAGCAAATTCCTGCTCATATTCTGGATGCCTGTCAGAATATTATAATAGCTTCAGCAGCATCTCAGGGAATGACACACAAATCTATCCCTACCAGTGGAGTGACACATCAATTGTTCACTCCAAAATAGACACAAACATCTATTCCACTCCAAGAGGGTTGTGGGGCGTACTCCCCCATATCATACAGACATCCAAGTCTGGAACATACACCTGTTTTGAGTAGAGATAATCTGCCTAAACTGATCATTTCTTCTGACCTGGCACAAACACATGCCCATAATAACCACTTTCATAAACAAGTGGTTCATAAACTGTTTAATAAGGTGTAAAAGAAGAATACTCACCCAGCACTGTCCAGAAATAAAGGGCCAATTTATAATAAGGCCTTACTCGATGCTAGAGTACATGATGCACTCAGACAATTATCTGTTGCAAATCATGATTATACTCTCACAGTTCCCAATTGTGGGAGCATTAATCATGAATTACATCATCAAACACTTCCTCACGAAGGCCTGCTTCATGACATTTTGATCGATCTTGATGTTTCATCTTCATATTAGAGCCACAGGAACCCTATGTGTGGTCAAAAGAACTAGGAGAAAAATGTTTCATCTTTTGCTGTAAACCACCATGGTGGTCCTCCCCATGATAATGAATTTAGCTGCGAAAGTCCTTTCTAAAGTAGTAACTCACATTTGTTGGAAAATTATCTAATAGGAATTTTAGTGATGAGAAAGCCCTCTTTTCTTGAGGAACATGTAAATGTGAATCCAGTCATGTCTAATGATTTACCCCTAGTAGGTGAAATACTTTCTCAATAAAAAGATAACGCTTTGATGTAGGTCATTATCTAAACCACCCCTAGGTCATTTATCTTCTAATTTGATCAGTAAATTCTCTACCAATATTTTTTAATATGATGAACTAATAAGGAAGCACCAACTCTAGTAAAATCAGGTAGAAGATTCTTCATCAAATGACAATGATGAAATGCTGAATAAGAGAAAATAGCTGGCGAAAGGTGAAGTGCCAGTCGTGTTTTGGCCTTTGGCTAACTCTCAGTATGATATTTCAGAGATGTTGACAGAAGATGAAATTAATTATATTAGTCTCAACATATGGGAAAATATTTTATAGATGAAAAAGAAAATATTATCTTATGATGAATATGAAAATAATTTCATGATAATATAAGGGTTACAATGCCAAATTTACTTGGCATCTCTCTAAGATTCTCGATATTTGAAGGATGAAAAGTAGTAGAGAGACCTTCAGCGTTCATGCCCTGGCGCACTATGAATATTGTGCTAGTTAATTTCTAATGCCCCATCTGTTATTCATATCAGGGGTTGGGGTGTCCATGGAGCACTGCATTTCATGGTGCTCTCCAGTTACCAAAGCCCGCTGAAAATGGTCTCATGCAATGTTATTTCCCATGGTCAGCCACAGTCAATTGGCTTTGTTTGTAATCAAAGGATTTCTCAAGAACAGGCATCAACTAGTTCTTCTCAAAATCAAGCATACAGTGAAAAATTCGTCGAATTACTCCTGCATCAAGAAAATGATAATATTGAACATGCCCCTCATTTGGAGGAAACACATCATTAAGTGACAGAAGTGGCTGTAATAATCTAGCGGTATTTTGAGCCAGGAGATAAAAGTGGACGCAGGATGATGCATCCATCTAATTTGTGGACTAATGTCTGCATAATTAGGAGAGATTACAAGAATTTCTTAGATATAACATATCAAGAACCACCCCAGCTTGCCAGACTGGGGAATCTTTTAATTCAACCCTCAGAATAAACAAATTGGATTCGAGGAGTTGAACAGGAACATCAAGAACGGCCCCAGTCCACCTGACTGGGGACTTTTTCAAATCATGAATCTCTTTCTCAGAGAAAGTAAGTCTTTTCTCGATTTGTGAAGAAGCCCCAATGGGATAGAAGATCGAAATTATCAGGATATTCCCTCCAAATTACGTTTTGTCGAGAATTCTCTAAGAGATCAAATCGAAAAAAGGCAATGTCTCATCAGAGACATGGAAGAAGAAAATATCTCAGAAATTCCGATAGAAGGGATGCAATGAATTATGTGTCAATTAATGTAATAAATGCTATTTTTTCTGATCCACCAGATCACTCAGAGGGATCAGATAAAGAGGTTCCTGCTCAATAACTTGTACCCACAGACACAAATGAAGAAGGTGTGCGTACACAAAATCAATGTCTTACCCAGAATATGGTTGTTCCTTCAAGTAACCGACATCCCCCTCTCCAAATGGGATCCAACAAGGGGAAAGGAATGAATCAGGTTACATACCCTTTATCTGGAGAAGGCCAATTTCTCTCACTGGAGAAAATATTTTCACAACAGGAGGCTGAAATGAAGGAATTGAGGAGGATGAATGCAGAACTACTTTCGGGTAGTCTTCCTCTTAATATTGCTGGAGTCAGTCAGCCAAGAGATTTTTTTGTGGCTACTGAGATGGATCAAGAATATCCTATTCTATCAATACACCCTCACAGGTCTAATCCTATGGATTAAATGCAACAACAATCGGCGGTGCTACCATCAGTTGTAGTGCTTGCTGCCACATCTGTCCAAGATCCATTCATTGCACCGGTTCAGGTCCAAACTCAACTGGATGTTTCTAAAAAGTTGATAACTAATATTGAGTAATTAACAGCTCGGTTGGAAGCTATGGAGGGAAATCGTGCTTAAATTCAACCAGAAAAGAGGGCTTACCCAAAATGGGGTGATTCAATTCCTCCCCCATCAAATTTTACAAGTACCATATTCCCAATATTTAATGGTTCGAGAGACCCATTGAAAAACTTATAACATTTTGGTTCTCATTGTGATACTATGATGGGAACCCCTCAGCAACTGGAAGCAGTTATGCTCAGATGTTTTGTACAGTCATTAGAAGGGCCTGCTTTTGTCTGGTATAAAAGCTTCCAATCCCTGTCAATTACCGGATGTGAGGATCTTCGTCAATGATTCCTTCTTCAATTCAGCTCAACTTTGCCAAAGACAATGGTGTTTTATCTTACAAACTGTATACAAAGGGAAAATGAAAGGGTTTCAAATTTCATTTCTCACTGGAAGGGATTAACATATTCCCTAAGCTTAGTACTCCCTCAAGAAGAATTATTGCCAATCTGTGTGGGAAATCTGCATGATGAATTACTCATACCATTGATCCCTGTGAAATACACAAGAGGGTTTCGAGAATTTAATTCAATCGCTTAACAGATTGACGATTCTCTTATAGAGACAAAGGATAAAACTCTTGTAATTCCATCAGCTCTAGGAAGGAGAATGGGTAGAGCAGAGACTACTATAGTTATGATTAACCAAGCACTTGTACCTTCTTCTACTTCAAAACATTCATCTTCTCGAAGGGATCCACCTTCTGAGCATCAGCAACAGAGGCCATTTCGTCAAGATGATCAGAGAGATCAAAGATGAAAACAATTTGAGGATTTGAAAAGTAAATTTACTCTTTCTGAAATTAACAAGTTTTTGGATACTTCATTTTGGCTCTCGAAAATAATTTGGTTCAATTTCCAAGTCCCAAAAGGCCATACAAGTAAGGAGATGAAGACCGTCCCAACTAATGCCCATTTCATCAGATGTTGGGGCATCCCATTCAAGAGTGGTTTGTCTTCAAAGACCTCCTGCAAAAAATGGTCGACTCGGGACAAGTTAAACTGAAATTTTCTTCAGCACAGGTAGCATGTGTTACTACAACAGATCCATAGGAGGATGGAAAGTGGCAAGAATTCAAGAACAAAAAATGCACAAAAGTATGATGATTTGATGGTCAGAAAAAAAATCAATCGAAATCATTATATTTTTTGAACACAATTGAAAAAAAAATTGTGTGTTCTGAAATGAATTCCACAGCAAAACCCACTTCATAAGAGGTAAAATCCTCAATGTAATGGCCAAATTCAAAGAAAGAAGAAGAATCAAAAGAAGATGAGTATGTGTCAAAGCCCTAGTTGTCTTTGACTCTGGCAGATTTTATGCCATCTACTTCGATGAAACGGGCATCGACCCACCAAACAGGACGGACTAAACTAGCAAATCAGGCAGAGTATTCATCAGATGAAGATTTGATCTTTTGTTCTATTAATATGATTCACTTAACAGATCCTTATGCTAGTTGCAGTTCCGATTTTGATGATCCCTATTTCCCTGTATCAAATAGAGGAATTATAGGAAGTTCTAGAGGCTCAGGATATAGGGGAATACATGGATCATTTAGAGGCCAATATTCTAATTATAACCCTGCTAGAACTGTGTTTGTAGTAGAAACTCGTGGCAGGGCCCTTCAGCAGGCTCAATAGTAGCATGGCATTAATTCCATGAAAGGTAATTTCCGTCATCGCACAATTATTCTGGAAGATCGATTGGAAGATCCACCTTCTTCCTCTCAGATGGTAAATAGACATATTCGGTCTAATCATCCAAATACAGGAGTATTACAAATTTCTATCCCGATACAAGATGCATCCACTTCCAAAGCATCAACTATAAGGCACCTACGAAACTGCATGTTCTTATTGGGAAAGGTAGACCTTTGGATCAAAAGTATGATTTATTGAAACACATGTCCCATGTACCGGACAAGTTATCAATTTAAAATTCCATGAATATAACAATGGTTCTTCGTGAGGGACTCATCGAGGCTTTTTCAAGTCCTCAGGAGTTTGAAACTGAAATTGCTACAGCTGAAGCCTACCATGTAGAGAATAATCATGTAGAATACAATGCAGTGATATGTTTCACTGATGAAGATTAAGATGATGTTTTTCATGGAATTATTATACCTTTGTATTTATCTATAATGGTCAATGGTATAGACGTCCAAATAGATTTCATTGATAATGGTCAAGTGTCAACCTCATCCACATTCGTACACTTCGTCGATTGGGCCTCACAGAACCTGATTTATCTCCTACTATTATGATGTTACAATGATAGGATAAAAATGAACAAAAACCATTGGCGAGATTACACTCAGAACTCAGTTTGGAGATATTGTATCCAATTCAAGTTTCATAGTTTTTGATCAAGATTCAGCCTTCAACATCTTTCTTGGAAGACACTGGCTAAATCAACATGCGACTCCCCCTTCATCATACCATCAATGTCTCAAATATTGATTCGATGGTCAAATTGGGACATTGTATGGTGATAAGTCCCCGTTCATGACATGTTAATCTCAATACATTGAGGAGGAATTCTATCACATGAAGGGAATGGAAAAATCCACAACAAGAAATATTACCAAAGTTAATTCTCTATATGGTTTAGAAAAGATTCCAGTAAATCCATTTGCACATTAGAGTAAAGATTATGTGATTCCTATAAGTCAAATTTACAAGATAGACCCAATTCAAAATACTCTTATGGAAACATCAATAATTTCAATTATGACAATCAAGCCAGATAGCATGGGGAAAAATGGTGATTCACCAAGCAATGATCAAAGCTCAAATGGGGATGTCTTCATTTCATCTACAGAAACCCATCACGTCTATACATCGCCAATCAAGCCAAAAGAAGTTATAGCAATGTCAAAGGTGAATGATATTGTCGATTTTCAATCCATCATCTCCTCTTTATTACCCAATGAAGACCCTTCATCATCAATGGGGTCAGAAATGGAAGCATCTTCTTCAAGATGTTCAAATTTTAACATCTCTTTTGATCATGGAAATTCCTCTTCATCATCTACTATGCAAGTAAAAACAGAAGAAATAACACATGTTGAATATGAAAAGGAAGATGTCATGGATGCTCCACCAGCATTTGAAGAGGGTATCCCTACCACTGTGGATGAAATCAGAAAAATAAATCTTGGTACAAAAGACGATCCACACCCCACATTCATCAGTGCGACCATGACTATTGAAGAGAAAAAGCTGTATATTTCATTTATAAAGAAAAATAAAGATATATTTTCTTGTAACTATATAGATATTCCAGGGCTTGATCCTGATGTTTCCACTCTTCATTTCGGTTTTCCAGAAGAACATCGAGGATTCAAACAAGCCGCTAGAGGGACACACCAAACCTATTATTCCAAAATTGAAGCTGAAGTAGATAAGCTTATCAAAGCTTACTTTGTCAGAGAAGTTCAATATTCCAAGTGGTTGGCTAATATTTTCCCTGATAAAAATAAAAACGGAAAAATTAGAGTTTGACTTGATTTCAGAGATCTTAATCAGCATTGTCCAAAGGATGGTTTTCTAGTTCCGATCACATAACTGTTAATTGATGAAACAGCTAGTTATGAAGCACTTTCCTTCATGTATGGATATTCTGGGTATAATCAAATATAAATGGCTTTAGAAGATAAATAATATGCAGCCTTCAGATTCCCTCAGGGTGTGTTTTGCTATGGGGTAATGCCCTTTGGCCTAAAGAATGCAGGTGCAACATATCAGCGTGCAATGCATCGTATCATCAAACCCTTATTTGGAATTTTTTTTGAATGTTATGTGGAAAATATGGTGGTCAAATCCAAACAACGTTCTAATCACTTGGACGATTTGGAAATCATATTCCACAAGATTCTACAACATAATTTGTAGATGAATCCTTTAAAATGTGCTTTTGGGGTAACCTTATGAAAATTTCTCGGCTTTCTTTTATGCCATCATGGTATCGAAGTTGATCCTGACAAGACAAAGTCAATCCTTGGTATGTCACATCCACGAAATTTGAAAGAATTGAGAGGACATCAAGGACACTTAGCCTATATTCGGTGTTTCATCAATAATCTAGAAGGAAAAAGTTTACCCTTCCCCAAATTGATGAAGAAGGGAGTCACTTACCAGAGGACTGAATAATGTCAAGAAGCATTCGATATTCTCTAGAATTAACTCTTGAGTCCACCGGTATTATTGCATCCTGTAGATGGAAGACCACTTATCCTCTATGTGACAGCTTTAGAGTGATCGTTGGGTGCCTTTCGTGCTCAGAAGACTGATGCTGGGAATGAAAACAACCTCTACTATCTCAGTCAGACTATGCTTGAAGTAGAAACCCGATATTCAAGTATTGAGAAGTGCTTCCAAGAATTAATCTTTTCAGTTCAGAAGTTGTGACACTACCTTCAACATCATGAGGTCCAATTGGTATCTCTCAATAACCCACTTAAATTCATCCTTAGTTGTCCAATGCTTACAGGACATCTAGCAAGGTGGCTAGTTATTTTTTAGCAATTTTATATTCAATATGTGTCTCAAAAGGAAATAAAGGTCCAAGATCTAGCTGTTTTTCTTGATGAACACCCTTTAGTATAAGATACATCTTCAGATATTGAACATACAGATGATGAAATCTTCTTTATTAAAGATAGTCTTCAATCATGTGAAATGTAATTTGATTGTGCTTCCAGAAGTCCAACAAGGAGTAAAATAGAAAATCCTAAATTCAAAAAAGTTGGGTTAGATCATTTCTCCAAAAAGGGCAATGTTACCTATTCCTTCTCATTGTTGGGAGGCGGTACAAATAATGAAGCAGAATACAAAACTCTCATCATAGGCTTAGGGTTGTCGCATCAAGTACAAGTGATTCATGTAAAGGTGAAAGGTGATTCTGACCTGGTAATCATACAAGTCAATGATAATTAAGCCATCAGAAAAGAAGAGTTAATCCCTTTGTATGATTACGTCCGAGAGTTAATGGTGGAATTTCCAATGTAACTGACATTTTCCTATATCCCGCAGTCACAAAATGAACAATCTGATGCACTGGAAAATATAGCCACAGCTCTGGTAGATCCAAATCGGGATAAGAAAAGCATCTGTATTTCCACCATCGTATAATTTCATCTTATGTTCAAACCAGAATAGAGGAAATCAATGAAATTAGTCCCATTCCAGAACCATATGGTCATACTACTGGATGTATGACACCTATTAGGGAATACCATCAAAACGGAACACTTCCACCAAATAGAGTTGGGAAAGAAAAAATCTGACTACGTGTGGTCAGTTTCACTATTTTTGATAGCCCGGATCACCTAGAAAAAAATTCCTTATAACCGTGGTTTTGATGGAGTTCTTTTCAGATGAATATATGGTGAAGAGACAATGTATGTCATGAAAGAAGTACATGGAGGATTATGTGGTGCCCACCAGTCTGGACATAGACTATCTGCTCAAATTCGATGGTTTGGATACTTTTGTCCTTCAATGATACAATATTGTTTTGATTTTACAAAAAAGTGTCATTCATTCCATGTACGTGCCAACTTCATTCATCCGCCCCCATAGTTGCTTCATACAGCTAAATACTCATGGCCATTTGCCGCATGGGGAATGGATGTGGTGGGACATTATCCTTTGGCTACATGCAAGCAGTTTAAATACATTTTTACTGCCACTGACTTCATTTCCAAATGGGCAGAGGAAATAAATCACAAAGAAGTTAGTTCTAAAAGCATTGTTAGCTTGCTCAAGTCTAACATCATTACCAGATTTGGTGTCCCTCATACCATATTGATGGAAAATGGAACCAACATATATTCATCTGAGGTAAAGAAGTTGTATCAAGAATAAGACATCAAATCCAACCATTCATCTCGGTATCATGCAGCGGCCAATGGCCAGATAGAAGCTTCCAACAATACTCATTCCAACATACTGCAAAATATGGTGGATAAATATAATAAATCATGGCTTGATAAACTATTTCATGCTTTATGGGATTATCGAACCACCAACTGCACTGTAACACGGTCAACTCCATATTCATTGGTATATGGAATTGAATAAGTCTTTCTCATTGAGGTTCAGTTACCCTAGATCAAAGTAGCAATTTGTGATCAGTCATCTATAGATGAACAATCTCATAAGCGATTGGATGAATTGGAACGATTAGATGAGAAAATATTTTGCAACTTGCACCACATAGAAGTCTATCAGAATTGAATATCACAAGCTTTCAACAAAAAAGTTCTTCGTTCATTCATTCAGGGAGAATTGGTATTGGTTCTTAGAACACCAATGATAACAGGAAAGAAACCTCCCAAATTAGTGCCAAAATGGGAAAGACCTTATTCAATACATAAGGTCTACTCCATTGGGGATTATTCATTAATCACAATGGATGAAGAACTCATCACTAATCCAACCAATGCCATATTTCTGATGATGTATTTTGTATAAACACAAAATACACCATCTACGGTCCATGCATATGACCTTAAACTGTTTTCATCATTATCGTCCAATATGATATTAAACTGTGAAAAAATACCTAACACGTCCAAGATGACGTTAAACTGTGTCCTCATTGTCCTTACTGCGTGACATTAAACTGCACAGTCCCCCTTTCGTCTAACATGACGTTAAATTGTATTGTCCACATTGTCTTAGCTACACGATGTTAAACTATACATCACCCTTATTGTCTTACATGATGAAAAATTGTGTTCATGTACAACATGATTATAAAACTATATCCCTATATTTGTCCTACATGACGTTAAACTATATTTTGTCCATGTTACCTGACATTGAACTGTGCAGCACCAATAGTCCTTACTACAAGACATTAAACCTCACAGTCCCTTCATATGTCATACTTGTCATTAAACTATGCATCGTTAAGGTTTTTGATACCTCTTGTTTCTGACACCGAGTATGACTCATGTGAGCATAGATTAAACATCAACCATAAAACCCTCTCTGGGATGCTAACAATGCGTAAGTCCCAACTCCATTTTTAGGTCGTTTTCCTCAAGAACAACCTGATCGCTAATTCATTCTTCAATCGAACTATGTAGACATTGATCCTTGCCTTCTAGGCTGGGTACATAGGAAACCTCCTGAGGTTCAGGCCCAAACCAATATCTTCACATCGGTTCACCTCCATCTCATACGATGTTGATTCATGAAGCCATCCCCAGAATCAACATCTTTACATTGGATCACTTTTTCCCTGGCTATATGACATTAAACTGTACAACACTTTTGTCTTGTACGACCATAAACTACAACATTCTTTGATACCTTCACCTCAGAAAGAATCATTATTTATATTGAATTCCAATAATGTTATATTCCAAGGACTACGTGCATACATGGGAATGCCCGAACCATTTATCTTGGGTTAAACCATCATTTAACTAAAGTCCCCTTTCACCCTTCACTTGTACGAACAAAATCTATACAGAGGGTATTTCTAGAACTATGCAGGCTTGATTCCCATAATTATGGGATATGTAGGAACGTTTGATCATCCCTTGAATATATCCCCAAGTTTTTTGGCCTAACACCAAATTCCACATTCAGTCCCTTGGATGAAAAGTCCCCATGAAAACACACACTGTGTATTCATTATTATGGTCTGAGATATATGACCCTAAACTAAGATCTCCCATACTTTCTTCCCACACGACGTTAAACTGTATCTCAAGAACTATGTATGGCTTGATTCCTGTCCTTATGGGATACATAGTGAAGTCCATCATTTCAATTCAGGACCCAACCACATCACTATTATGGTTATCATTGATCTATGTATCTCTACATACATTAGGAAATAGCCATTTTTATGCATCATAATCCAAACACTAAATATGTTCAGATCATTATAACTGTTTTCTTGACCACTAGTCACAAAATTTCCAATTTCTAAGCATTCTTTTTCATGACTTTGCAGCACGTGGCCTTAGGCGGCCTTGCATAAGTAGTCTACATAACAGACTTTTCATCCAAAAGATCCTATTATTTGACTATGAATCTAATTCCCTTAGGCAGCCTTGCATAATTCAACCCCCTAACGGGTTTGTTAAATAATGGTAACTTCATTCTTGGGATGAAAACATCTTTCTTCCTTAGTTTTCTTAACGACAATATGTAGGGATCCACAAAAAATTATCCATCCTTAATATGTTTGTCTCATACTCTTTATCATGATCTGAAAGTATTCAATTCTATGGTTTATATTTACCTTCGCTATGTTTGTGTCAGACCTTCGTAGGAGTGACATTCATATAGTTATTAGACAATATTTTTTGGAAATATCTTCTCCATATTCAAGTACATATCTCCATAAAGCATACTCTATGCTTTTAAAAAATTGATTCTCCATAAACTTCCACTGGCTTTTTAGCAGTTGAAAAGTAAATTTCTGAGAGTTCATTTGCCTGACTATGCAGCATGTGCCCTTAGGTGGCCTAGCATAAGTAGTATACATAACGTACCTGTCAGCCAAAAGATACCATTATTTGACTATGCGGCCAATTCCCTTAGGAGGCCCTGTATAATTCAACCCCTTAACGGGTTTGTTAAATAGTAGTAACTTCATTATTGGGAACTACTTCATCTAATGACTTTTATCTCTTTTTCATATCATTCCTCAAGTTCAAAATTTCTTAAGTCATCGTTTACATATTTTCTCCCATACTTGAACATGGTAATATGTTTTCAGATAAATTATATATGAAATTAGTGACTTATAATACACTCGGTCAAAGCTATTCTGACCTTAAATATTATACCGTTTTAGTATGATGTGCATGACATTAAACTGCCCACAAAAGACAAGGGAACTCGAAACAAAAGTCATGTCCCAGCTCATTAAACAAACTTTTTGTGTGATTTAGGTAATATTGATCAATTACTAGATTCCATGTTTCTAGGGTTATTTTTATAAACCTAGAAAAAACCAATCTACACTTACTATGACCATTGTCATAGGTAAAAATCTAAAGCAGGTAGCAAAAGAAGGCATGAACAAATGATTGAAGATGAAAGAATTCATCATTGATGCACAAGAGTTAGAAGGACATCCATAGACTGGATTCTCTTATATTTTCCAAGAATTACAAAAGGAAGTCAACATAAGTCTTCATTTGATTTATTGCATCCCGAGCATCATCAGAAGCAACTTGAAGCTAATGCACTCGACCAACTTCACTCTTTTCAGCCTGATGGAGTTCTCTATTGGAATCTGCAATGGCTTTCATACAATTCATTTCAGCTCCTTCCAGTGAATTATTATGTTGGCCATGTTCCTAAGTAACATCATCTAACTATTTCTAAAGGTGCATCTGTTGGACGACATTATCTTTGATCTTATGCTTTAGCTCCTTTAACATGGCAGCATAGTCAGCCTCAGCTCAGGATACTGTAGCCTCAAATTCGCTAATATTGGATGACAACCTCACCCTTGTCAAATCATGATGACAATTTTCTCCTGCTCCCTCCTTAAGATGACTTTCTTCACCGCGTCATGAATCTTTTGATATCCAAAACCGCCAATTCCTAACATGACAAACAGGGATGACCGTCGTGGGATCTTCTATGACAGCTCTTTAAGATACACATCAGATATGATCCTCGATAAGTTTTTCCATGCCTTGAATCATGAAAATGGGAGTGCCTTTTGGACTTTTGGATCCCACTTAGCATCACTGTCACATGGGGGAATATAATCTGGGATTAATGGACTTAGAGAAGTGCCATGTTCTGCTCCTTCCCCCTGACTCTTGTTTCTTCACTTTCAATTCCTGTTGGGGTAGAGGCTGAAGCTTCTCCTCCATATCTAGACACTGAAATTGATGACCCTGTATAGTCAATTGAATACTTTGGTTAGTTTCAAAGGATAAAAAAATTTAATTGGATATCTTACAAATTATGTACAGTCGAAAATATTGTTATCCCTTACCCAATGATAGATCAAAAAATTGAGAAGGCTTCTCCCCGTATTTCCTAGCTTCAACAAGATTTTCAGGATGAGTTTCAGGAAGCTCTATGGGGTTCAGCTCCACTTGAGCTAATTTCTCTGCAATTTTAGGGTTTTCTGTACCCTCTTTAGGCATTTCTAGTTCAACAGTTGTCTTAGATAGAACGGCACATTTGAAC
Source organism: Viscum album (assembly GCA_963277665.1). Classification (NCBI taxonomy): domain Eukaryota; kingdom Viridiplantae; phylum Streptophyta; class Magnoliopsida; order Santalales; family Viscaceae; genus Viscum; species Viscum album. Next base: position 901,010,176 of record OY728165.1, on the reverse strand, counting down.
CGATCATGATCAGAGATGTAATAAGATGTTGTTTTTAACCGGACGAAGGATAACACTCACGTCCGTAATCCTCTAAATTACATGGTAATTTAACATTATCTAAAAAATCTTCAAAATATGTTCCAAGTTTCATAATTTCATCCAATTTATTCTCAGAATCCTGGTTAATCTCACTAGTGGGAGCATTTGATATGTCTTCTTGGAGACCTTCATTCTACGGCCTTTGACCCTTGGCAACTTCTTCAGATAATGTAGAAACTTTAGTTTCAATGGACGCCAAAATCTCTAGTGCAGGGGTCGAAACTAAATTATCATATAATGGATTTCATTTAATGTTTCAGTCAACATTTTATGAAGCATTGTTAACTTACTAGAAGCATGATCTTATCGTCTTGCAACATCAGCAGGAGGAATACTGGGAACAGACATTGGCTCATCTGCAGGAGCAGCCAAGTCAGCCTGAACTTGTGATTGTTCACCAGTACCATCTGTGGTCCTCAAAGGAGGGTCTATCCTCTCCCTCAGAGGGAAAATTGAATAAGCCCCTACAATCCCATGAAGTATGAGAAACCTTTTTCATGGGTTAATAGTGATGATTATCTGAAGGACTTACCTCTACTGATGAATCATTTAGCTATGGACTTCCTCCTTCGATGCTTTGGCTTATTTGTCTTTTTGGGAGTGTCGGAAATCTTCTTTATAGGTAAATGAGTTGGAGAATATAAATCCATATCCAACTCCACATCCACGTCTTGCGGGCCTAGAGATATCTCACCCGTCTCGCGAGGAGATTCAACAGTATCCCCGATGGTAGTACCACCTGGGTTGTAATGTGGCGAAGGAACCTCAACAGTTCCTTTCTTTGCAAGCTACGGGATAAATAAATAATTTCCTTGAGTAACAATGTTTTGACTGAAATCAAGTTTCAATTAAAATTAGGAAAATAGACTTACATCTTTAGGAGCCATGTAATCGTGCCACTCCTCATCTCCAGAAGCACCAATCCCCTTAGTGGTGTTGTGATCTATCATTTACTTCACTTGCTTGGTGATAGGAATGGAATAGTTAGTGGCATATATGAGCATTTCCATCTCTATAATGTAAGACCGCACTTCATCAGGGTAATTCACAAAATAGATATCTATTGAAGCCATAAGATTCCCTATTCTAGGTAGGTGTAGGCCCTCACATAAATCCCTCCAAGCAGTTTATAGCAAGGTAGTATAAACTCCGCCATGTCTGGATAGCCTCTGGTCGTAGATATTCAGTATGTGTACCAGAAGGCTACAAAGAAGGTCCAAAAACCTTAGACTTCGGCTTCTTCCCTGCTCCTTCAACTATAGATAGAGAATAAGAAAATTAACTTGTTACTCTATAAAGTAATAGTGAATAATATTTCCCCAATGAAGTAAGTCACTAGGAGCTGATGGAGTGGGTCTATTGATTCTGACGGGAGGATTATATCTAGCACGAGGCCGCTTTGGCACATGTTGTGCCTCATCATCCCCATCCTGAGAATTCGGTGAGTCAGTCCTAGATGAGGAATTCGGCAAATCAGCCAGAGGTGGGGAAGCGTCACCTTCCTGTGGAACGGTTTCTTTCTCTATCATTCTCTTCCTTTTCCCCAGCTGATAAACGGGGACATTCAGCACCCCTACAAAGTATTATTCTATCCAGTTCATGGCTTACCATGTGGTCAAGTTATTTGTCACTTTATCAACTAGTTGATCAAATACTGCCCCGGTCTTCTCCCAATATGTCAACAACCAATGTTTCCGGGCAACCAATGGATGTTTCTCTGACCAGACATGCACATGCGGAGATACAACAATCTACTGCAAACACATGAATTGGTGTGCAAATCTTTATGGTTCATAGGCCTCGCATATATTCTATCCCTCAATCCTGGTGACCAATACCCCATCTCTGTAGGCTAGCATGTATTCCCTCAAATCCAAGATGGCTTTTCCATCATCATCAAACTTCCCGGTTGGCGGGATTCCATAAGGAAAGAAATTGAATTCCTTAAACATGCTCAGCATCACCTTCAGGTCATAAGAATTAAGAGCTAGTGGAGAAATTCTATAGAATTCCTCAACTGATGGCCTGAAATAACTTCCTGAAATCTGAACTTCGTTCTGTACATTATATGCCCTAATGTGAGTGGCGATCCATCCCCAAAAAACATGGAATGGTCCCACTATTCTCAATGGAGAAATACCCATGAAGACATGGAGTAAGCTCCTGTGAATCTTTTCTAAAATGGGGGTAGAAAACTCGACCATTTTCCCCTCATCCAACATGGCTGCAACAGCGAAGGTCCCTAGCCTGACACCTCCCTTCGAGTCCCTAACTAGAAAAAGATAAACACATAGCCACAAGGCCAAGAAGCCTTCCAGATGAGTCTTCATTGTGAATCTATGATTTACTTCATATCCTCACTTATCATAATGTCCTGCTTCTAGAGTCGCCCAGAATGTGCCAGGAGCATTCCTCCTCTCTGTTTTGGCATAGTGGGTAGGATGAGTGGGCCCCTTCTCCTTGATCCCCTTACCCTTCGATCCCTTCTCCTTCGATCCCCTCTCCTTCGGCTCCTTCCCCTGCTTCATGGTAAGAAAAATATATTTATCCACTCCTATGGATTAATATCATTTATAGAATGTGTTATGGAGGTTTCTGAACTCTTGATCTTGTGAATGATTTTCAATAATTCCTAAGACAAAGCCGTGGTCTTCTCCGAATCATTCCATGTCACCTTGGGGGGGATGAATTCATCATACATATCACCCAAAATTGGAGCCCCAGAGATCTTGTGGATACCCCACAGACTGATTCCTACTTCTCCATGAGTTATATGGAAAGAATTGTTTTCTGGGCTCTAATGGATGAGTATCTCCAGCCCGATGTTATCGTGGTTGTAAACATATGTTTGCTCAGCCCAGACGACTTCACATATCAGAACTCTTTTCAAATCCTCGACAAACTCATCCCAAGTTTGTCGCACCCAGTATTCCGACATCCATTTTGGCTTCAAACCTCCTCTAGAAAGGATTTCCTAAATCTTTTTCCATACTTTGGATTGATCCATATATCAATTTTGGAAGAAATGTGGTTGCAGCTCGGGTTTATGAGGTTTCAGATTCTGTGTACAAGGGCTATGATGCATCATATGGGCCTTCTCCACTATTCCAGTATTTATAAATGATCCTCCACATGAAATATTTGTTGAATCAAAGTTGGTGTAATTATGAAACCAAGAATGTGAGAGATTGTTCTTCGCCTCTGGAATGGTAACTTCTCGCAGATGACCATGGTCGTACAGAGGTAGATAAATGCTCTGTGGGATGTCTAGATGATACTTCTTTAGGTACTTTTTCCAATCCGGGAGAGTACTGTCACAAATGGTATAATAATCTTGGCCAAATATGCTCATCATATCATCAATTCGCTTGTTATCCATTTCATTAGCCATTCTGATTCTCTTTGGAGCCATTGAATCTGCACAAAAGGTGAATAAATTAACTCTTAAATGGGTTGATTTTTTATAAAATTTGTAAAGAAATTACAAAAAATGGCTAAGGCATTAAGGCGTGGAAGTCTAATTTTGGCATACAAGAATGGATATTCCGTGCAGGTCTTGGTGCGTAGGTATCACCATGCAAATCCAAAAACCTCTACAACAGCGCGATAGCAAAGAAACAATAGAACACAAGTAACTTGCGCGACAAAGGAAAATTGCACGGCGAGAGCTCAAAAGTTTGAAATCCGGATGATTTGAGCAAGAATGTCTTCATATATATAAGTTAGGCCGCAACCCAGCGCACCTAAAGCCATCACATGCAACCCTGTGTGCTGATGCCTGCGTGGCTCACACTTGCGTGCCACCCTCTGCGCGCATAACACTTGCGCGCATGAGGTTCCATGGTTTTCTTCTTTTACTCAGAGTAACATCCTCATTTCTTTCGTATCCAACTATTATGGGGGAATTTTTTTGACTCTCATTTTCATCACATAGCCTAAAGGAATAAAAATTGAAATTTCTTCAAGTCAATGTGGTTCATCCTTTGAAGAAACATCAAAATTTGACAATGGCATGAACAAAGATTCATTTGCACTTGGGTCACGCATGTTCCACCAAGTTCGAGAAAGTATACTTGCACACCACCCAGTGGTCATGTAGGTGACTTTTGCACCCTATCTTATGTTTTACCAGGGTCTTCACCAGTTTAAAAATACCCCCTGTGGCCCCCCATTTCAAGGGTAAAAAATTCCAGAAACTCAGATTTGGGATCCCGGCGCCCTAGTCTCTTCTCAAAGCTTCTGAACACTTATAAGGTAATTTTATACCTAGAACGGAAGATCTAAAGAGGCGGAGTAAGGCCTAAGTGCTGAAAATCATAAACACTAGCGCGCCAAAGTGGCGAGCCCTTAATGGAAATTTCCACACTTGCGCACCACCTTACCCCTTCTACAAAACTTGAGCGCCACTCTTCTGAAAGCCTCTAGGGATATTAATAAGGGATTGATCCAAGTCTCTCCCATGTATTACTCTAAGGGTTGATCGGTGCGCAAGTACCCAAGTGTCGCACAGGTACACGTGCGCGACCAATACTTGCGCCCCCACGCAGGACTTGTGTGCCTCTCTCTTCTTGGGTGCCCCTCCTTCCTATTTTACCTCTTTTATGCCTATACACCTATCCTCTTCAATATTAAGCCTTCATAACTCTCTACAAATCCATTCATGGAATGATTTCCTTGTTGGATTCCTTATTTGAAAGGAATTATGTGGAACATCTCTTAAAACATGGTGATTTACATATCCTTATGATACTATGGTCAGCAAATTCATTCATTCAACCTCTTACTTTAAGATGAGAGAATCCTTAACTTGGTCCTCCTTTTCAGGAGTAAGCCCTAGTCCAAGTTATATTAATTTGGGAATCCTCCTTAGGAATAAGCCCCAAGTCCCATAACCTGGGCATCCTCCTTAGGAGTAAGCCCCAGTCATAATTTCCCAAATATGGGCATCCTCATCAAGAATAAGCCTCGGTCTTCAAAGTTCCCATATATGTGCATCCTCCTCAAGAGTAAGCCCCAATTATAATTCCCTTAACCTGGGATTCCTTTTCAAGAGTAATCTCCAGTCTCAAAGACTACAAATATGGGCATCCTCCTTAGGAGTAAGCCCCAAGTTCCCAAATTCTAAATTCCTTTAACCTGGGCCTCCTTCTCAGGAATCATCCCCATTACTAATTTCTCTTAACCGGTCTTAATTTACTTTTGATTTGGGCTTCCTTCTCAAGAGTAAAACCCAATCATAAGTCCCCTCCTAATTTGGGCATCTTCCCCAGGAGTAATACCCAAGTTAGAGTATCCAAATCTCCATAAAGTATGTATACCTTTATGGACCTTATTCTTGGGTTTCTTCCCTGAAGTAAATGCTAATATCCATCTATGCGGGCAGTAATACATACAAAATCCCCACATCATTACTTATGATGGCACAATTGTATGGTTTTAAAATTACCTCTTGTTTCTCACACCGAGCAAGACTTTTGTGAGCTTAGAGTGTAAATGTAATTATGACATCATTCATTGAGCCATCAATCATGCATAAATATGATACTACCTTACTCGAACTACGTGGGTTTTGAATCGTTTTCTAAACAAATGATTTGTAGGTTGCCCATCTGCGGGTATGATCCCAACTCTGAAATAATCCATGTCCTTCTGAATGACAATAAACTTCAAGTGCCCCACTGAGTGGATTTAAAACTAGTATGGTCATCATAATGACCAGGAGACTTTTATATAATTTGTTGAAGGATATCATTGACTAAGAATCTCAAACAAATACAGATGATTATATATTGATGAAGAACCTCGAATACATATAAAAGATTATATAAATTTCCTACATATCAATCATTCATTGTCAGATCTAAAGGAAAGCTCATTTTATACTTGGTAATTCAATACGGATTCATGAACATAACATAAATCTATAAAGAGAGTCCCAGAGTAGACAATAATTCCCCTCAAAATGGTGTGATCAGTCCGACCTCCCATCCTCTCGACCAATGAAAATTCTTAAGTCTCATCAGTCTATAACTAATGAGCACCTACCTTTGGAAAGTAGGTCCAAATGGATATAGAATCATTGGATGTTTCCAGTTCTACGAACAAACCCTTTAGAAACCTATTGGAATGTTTGAACCTTAAACCAATGAGGTCATCCCCAATTCTAGAGGGAATAGTGCATTACACATTAAAACATTTTTCCATACAATTTAGAAATCCAAATTCTATTTTTTAGTCAAATGGAAAACAACACACAACACTCTATGGGAAATTAGGAAAGTGGCACACAGGGCCTAGCTATCGAACTAGACCTCTTAATCGCCATCCACATACAAATATACACTAAAGAAAACATGGATCGAACTTTGGAGATCGTGAACAATCCATAATGTACTATATATGTGACTCATCCTGAAGGTATGCCTACTCTCGATGAAGTCATAATGCACTAACACCCGGTGTTTCCCTATATGGAATAACCATGGGACCCAATCCCCTAATAGAGTGTCGTCTATACTAAGGGCCACTATCTAGTTCATAATCTAAACTAGTGCAGCAATCTTTCTCAGAAGATTCACTTACTAAGCCAAGTTCCCATATCATCACATATAATAAATAGGAATGGGTTGTGTCAACAACGTCAACAATGTAGTACAAACATCACACAGAAATCACGCAGTCAACATACACCAAATATCACATGTGAGTCCCACTAAATAGAGTTTTCCAAAATAAATTATTTTATTAAAGTGTCAAACGGGCATTCGCCAATATTTAAGGGAAATCATCATTTATCAAGTGAACAAGAACACTTGTACGCGCTTAAAAATAAATCATTTATCAATAAACCATAACTAAATTTAAAATTCCTTGAATTATGTTTAAAGGCCATATGAGGATTCTTTCACTATTGGGTGTCTGCTTGTCAAGAAAATGTTTTAACTATCATGTATAAAATAAACAGCTATTTTTACACCAAATAATCATTTAAAATTTTATTATCATAAATTATTTCTCATTTATTATAATTAATAATATACCAACCAATATATAAATTGTAAATTTAAATTAATGTGCAGTGGGTGACCTACCTCAGCTCACAGTCCAAACACAAAGGCGTAGCACACCTCGCACAGAAGCAGAAGCACGTGGAAGTTGATGACAACAGTTTCGCAGGATTACCTCGCCAATGAACTAAAAAAATAAAAAAAAAAACTAAAAACCCAAACACCTATTTAAAACCATAAAAACATTTATTAGGGCCAATTTGTAATTTGATAAATGCTTAGTTTTCAAAACACAAGCAGACCGATTGAGAAAAAAACAAAACGATGCATACCAACTAATTCATACATAAGTGCAAGAAACCAATTTTAACCCCAAACACATTATAAGTACAATTGAGAAAATGTAAAAAACCATTTTCAGAAATATGAAAAAAAAAATTAAGAACAAAACAGGATTCAATAATTTATAATCATTTTCCAGAGTCAAACATTGTATCAACCAGACATGAGACTTGCATCATTATTCAAACCCAAGTCACACACATTCAAAGCAATTTGACAGAACACTTTGTTTCAAATAGAAAAAATAGTATAAAATAGTAAATCACTAATTTAATAACCAAGGATGTGTGAAAAACATGGAATCAATGAAATCATGAATTTAAAGGCAATGTGCAAGGTGGATTCTACCTCAAAACCATGGCGAAACTAAAAAATCATGCCTGAAATTACACCATGCGGGTTCTAATACCACAATCGTACCAAGATAAACCCTCAATGAAAAAACCCCCTAATAAAAATAATGTCAAAACATGTATAAAACAGAGGAAGAGTGAGGGAACACTGTTGGGGGAAAACCTGCGCTAAATGGGGGTAACACGACGACAGGGGGTTGCGTTGGCAGGGGAATTTCCGACAAGGGTGACGTGCACCTGTAGGGGTGTATGAAGGAGAGAAAAGTGTCGACTTGAGAGAGGGTGTCATTGGAAAGGTCATCAGAGAATGGATTCATGACTAAAGGAGGGCCTACGGGGGACGTGTGTGTCTGGAAGAAGGGGGGTCGTGCTGTAGGATGGTGCACCGGGAAGGAGGGGGTTACGCCGCTTGATAGTGTGCCGAGATCGGGGGGGCACAACCAGAGAGGGTTCCTGCACAAGGGGTGGCTATCATAATAGGGTATCCAAAAAGGTCGCGTGGGAGAGAAGTTAGTTAGAGGTCAGCTGTAGAATGGTGTGCACAACAAGGGGAGGGATGTTGGTCACACGCCGCATGAAGAGGGGTAAGGGGAGGGATGTGTTCACAAGGGCTCCGGGTCAGCGCAAGGGGATTCTGTGGGCTACCGAGAGGTTGGTGTGGCCGGATGTAGTAGGAGAAAGGGTGGTCCAGCAACTGGTGTGTAGCGGCTGAAGGGGAACATGGAGATGCAGGTATGAGCAGGGAAGACTGGGGCGCGCCAGGGGGGCACTGCAGGCAGAGGGGAGGTTAGGTCTGGGGCGATGCCGGTTGGGATGTGCGGTGAAGGCAAGGGAAGATCCGATCCAGAGTTGAGGTGCTGTAGAGGGGTGTGCGGTGGTTGGAAACAACATGTTGGGCACTAAAACGGGAGGAGAAGGAGGACTGAGTCCTGGGATGAGGCGAAGGCAGAAGGCCTTGGTGCAGCGGCTTCTCAGGGTTGGAGGGTTGGGCAGAATGATCTGGGGGCACTACAGAAGGGTGAGTCGCACGGAGGGGGGAGAAGGGAGATAAGGGATAGGCCACGATGTATGGGCTGAGAGATAAGAGAAAAAAATTGTGGGGGGTCCTATTTTTAAGAAGGAGAGAGGGAAAAAATAATAAAGTAAAAGAAAAAAAGAAAAAAAAACAAACTATTCAAAATGATAATATTATCATCCATAATGACAATAATAATAGTAACATTGATCCATAATAATAAAAATAAAAATAATATTAATATCACAAATAATAATAAAGTCTTATTAATAATAATATTAATAAGAATAATAACATTAATAAGAATAATAATAATCATACTGATAAAATATAAATAATAATGATATTCAGTTCACATTGATAATAATAAAATTATTAACAACACATCAAATTACAAAAGTTTTTAATTTTAAATTTCTGATGATGAGTGGGTTGTGCCATTACATTGGCGATGATGCACGAAGATAAGTGTGTTGGGTTGTTTCATGGCCAAAGCCACGTGGGGTAGCCAAACCGCGCTCCGCCCGGGCGTTCAGCGATGTCAACTCAAAACTCGTGTTGTTTTTTGAAATAACTAAAATGTTTTTTTTCGTCCGGGACTCAAAACGTACCCCAAAAAATTATACAATTCAATGAAAATTAAAAAATAAAATAAAAGATATGTCGGGGCGTGACATTAAAAAATCATTATGCATTTTCTTTGTTTTGAGTACAACACTTGTCTTTTTTACTAAAATATCTTTTTAAATATGAAACACACACATTGAATCAGAATGATCCCATCATCGGTCATTTTAATCTGAGAATATTTGTTACACACCACAAATAAAAAATTAATCATTTTACTAAATTTTAAGAACAGTCGGAGCATTTTTTTTTAGTTTTCTGGGAGGGGCACTTTTTATAAAAAATGTCAATTTTAAAATGATAATTGACACTTTGAGTCATACCGATATCACCATGTAAAGGATTGGGGTTTGGATGATTTCTACATAGCACAAATGACTTATAGATTATTTTAATAAAGTATGTAAACAATATAAATGCATTTTCTCATTTTTGATTAGGTCTGTTGTCTTTTAAAATAAAATTGAGATTAATTTTAAATAAAAAGATGCACTATGAGTCATATTGGTCACACTATGTGTCATATTGAGGTATATATTATTACTACACATCTAAATTGAATTATGTATCAATTTTTAATCTATAAAAACATATAAACTATGTTTTCTTTGTTTTGAGTATGTAACTTTTCTTTTTTACAAAAATTTCATTTCAAATTAGAAACACACACTTTGATTCATATCTATCACATCGTGTATCAGTTCGATGGAAGGAAAATAACTACTTGTCACAGTTGATTTATGAATAACTATACTAAATTATAAATAAAATCTGATTTTGATTTCTTGGATATCATTGATTGACCAATTTGGAAATAGAATATTGATTTTAAACTAATAACAGACACTTGGAGTCATACTGGGATCATTGTGTATAGTATTGTGGTTTGAACTAATCCTACACATTAAAATGACATTTATACCAAATTCATAAAGTATCAGAACAATCATATTGCATTATCACAATTTTGAGTAGGACTGTAGTCTATTTTACTAAAATTGATGTCATTTTCCAATAAAATGATGTACATGGAGTCAAAATGGTCACACTGTGTGTCAGATTGAGGTCTGGATGACTCCTAAACATCTAAAATGACTTATTTATCTTTTTTCCTATAGTATTGAAATAATCCGAATGTGTTTTTTTCTATTTTTGGTAAATCATTAATTAAATGTCATTTAAATATTAAAATAATCACATTGAGCCATACTGGTCACATCATGTATCACAATGTTGTGATAAAATTCATATACTTAAAAAATCACTTATAATTCATTATCCTAAATTACCATGGAAATGTGAGTGTGTTTTATCAGTTTTCAATGACATCCCATTTTTGGACAAAAATATCAATTTTAAATAGATAATAGAAACAATGACTACTACCAGGAACATCATATATCATATTGAGGTTAATCTGATTCCTAAATTTTATAAATGACATATGGGAAATTATACTAAATTATAAATATAATAAGAATGAATTTTCTCATTTTTTTAGAAGGTTTATTTTCTTTTTTACTGAACTTGGTGTCCTTTTTAAATAAAAAGACGCATTTTGAGTAATTCCAATCAAAGTGTGCATCAGATTGATCTAGGGATTTTTATTACACATAAAAAACTACATAGGGATTGTTTTACTAATTCAATAATACAATACAAATGTGTTTTCTTAGTTATGAGTACATCACTTTCATTTGTATTAAATGTATTTTTAAACTAGAAACATGGACCTTGAATCATATTGGTCACATTGTGCAGCAGTTTAATTTGATACTGATTCATTCACATCACAAATTACTTTCAAATATATTTATTTATTTATAAATACTTGATAAGAAAATTTTCCATGTTTTCAATGAGTGAAACGTAATGAACTAAAATATTTATCTTAAATAGATAACAGACACTTTGAGTCATACCTGAAAAATCTTGTATCATGTTGAGGTAAAACAGATTCTTACACATCTGAAATGACACGTGGGTCATTTTTCAAAATTATCAAAACAATATAATTGTGTTTTATCAGTTATGAGTATGTCAACTATCTTTTTTACTAAAGTTCTTGTCAGTTTTAAATAAAAAGAAACACATTGAGTCATACTAGTCACATCGTCAACAGATTGAGGTAAGAATAATTCCTAAAAATCCAAAATTATGTATATGTCACATTCATAAATTATAAAAAAAAATTCAATTTATTAATTTTTTGTATATTACTAATCATTATTAATAAAATTTCATTTTAAAATGGAAACACATAATTTGAATCATACCGGTCACATCGTGTGATGGTTTGGTGTGAGACCAAATCCTAAACATCAAAAATTACTTGATAATCATTTTACTGAATTATCATGTAAAAATGAGAATGTTTTCCCAGTTTTTAGTGACTGGCACTTTTTGAACAAAATTTTCAATTTTATACTGATAATATAATCTTTGATTCTTACCAGTAATGTAGTTTTTTTGGACTGAGTTTATAATGATTTCAACCCATCATAAATATCATATGAATCATTTAAATAAAACATCAAAACAATAATAATTTGTTTTCTCTATTTTGAGTACTTAAGATTCCTTTTTTACTAAAATTAATGTAAAATTTTAAATAAATAGACACACTTGGATTTATATCGATCACATTATGACTTAGATTGAGTTTAGGATGAATTCAAAAACACCCAAAATTACATATAGATTTTTTTCCTAATGTTTCAAAACAATATTAATGAGTTTACCAGTTTAAAGTATGTCACTTTTCTTTTATACTGAAATGTCATTTTAAACTGAAAAAATGCTCTTTGACTCATATGGTCACATCCTATATCTGTTTGATTTGAGACTGATTCCTATGTGTCAAAAATGACTTATGAATTGTATCCAAAAATTATAAGTACAATTTGATTTCAATTTCTTGTGTTATAAGTAACTGACCCTTTTTGAACTAAAATGTAGATTCTAAAATATAACAGACACCTTGATTCATATTGGGAACAATTTGTATCATAATTAGGTTAGGATAAATCATACACATAAAAAATGACTACATGATAATTTTCCTAAAGTATCAAAACAATGAAAATTCGTTTTCATTTTTTTTGAGTATGTCAGTTCTTTTTTACTAATGTTAATGGAATTTTATATAAAAAGACGTAATTGGAGTCATACAGGTCAGACAGTATGTCAAATCAGGGTTTATCTGATTAATACACATCCCAAATAACTTATGTATTATTTTTATAAATTTAAAAAACTATATTAACATGTTTTATAATCTTTGAGTAAGTCACATGTCTTTTTTACTTAAATTCCATTTTTAATAGGAAACAAACACATTGAGTCTTACCGGTCACATCGTGTATCGAATAAACATGAAACTAATTCCTATACATCATAATATGACATATGAAGAAATTTCTAAAATTATCAACATAATCCGACCATGTTTTTTGGTTTTGATTGAGTGGAACTTTTTGAATTAAATAGTCGATTTAAAATAGATAATGGATAGTTTGAATCATACTTGGCACATTGTGCATTAGATTGAGGTGCGACTGACTCTTACACATCGAAAATTAAAAATAGACCACTGTATTATAGTAAAAAAACTACTTGAACTTGTTTTCACTATTTTAAGTAAGTCAATTGTCTTCTTTACAAAGAATAATGTCAATTTAAAATTAAAAGAAGAACTTTGAGTCATATCAGTCACACCCTATGTTGTATTGAGGTGTGGTTGATTCATAAACATCCCAATGTCTTAAAAATATCCCACCTTCCAATTTCACAATGTTTTCCATAGTTTTTCTTTGTCAAACATCCAAACCATCATATTTATTTCATCTTCATAAAAAAACTTTTTCATCTTGGAACATGAACTTTATATGCACTGTTATAGTTCAGTAAAGAATTCCAATGGAATTAATTGAAACATTATAATAAAGAAATTATTTATCTATTTTTTATCTTTTTGTAAACATATCAGAGAAAAATATTACTTCCCAATAGATATGTGAAAAATATAAATAATTATTTTATAAAAATTATATGGAAAGTATGATATAAATAGAATATAAAATGATGAAAAAAGTAATCAAATAGGAAGTATAAATTCACCTTTTCAGTATGGTTGTATACAATTTGGACCCATTTACTTGTTGTCGTTAAAATAGTTCTGCCCTCAAAGTCCAATCTATCATAGGTATGAGCCTCTTCAAACAAACCACCCCACCTAAAAAAAATAATCCACATGTAATACAAAAAAGAAATAAATTTACCATAAATATGAAACAATACATTAATTCTATGGACAATGACTTTACTATGAAAACAGAAATATTTCTTCTTTTATTGAGAAGTGGTGGCATCATTTCTATTCCTACAAAAGATGTTGAGGGAACATTAATGAAAGTGATAAATGTTAACACTATATGGGTGAAATTATTTAAATGGATAACAATCACGTTATTGTTTTATTGATGAATGGCATCAAAGTTAGAAAAAAAATCTAAAATAAATGAACTCTGTAAGGAATAATGAAAATTAAATCAATGTTTCATTATTATTATTTTTTGACAAAATATAGAATGTATATACTAAAATTACCTTTACATCATCCCTAAGGGTTTTATACATTATAATTTCTTCATTTGTGGGATCGATAACATCATTATATGTAGAAGACCTTCAAAATATGAGCAGTGAAACATTTAATTTAGATTATTTTAATAATGTATATAATGGATAATATTTGGATGAAAATCATTGTATATTAAAAAACACTCTGCCTCTCATTGAAATCTATTTCTTCTTATAATGGTTTAAGGGATTTGGATTCTCTATCAAGAATCGAAATCCCATGTTATTGTTCCCTCTAATGAATAATACATTGTCTACCTTAGGAATAATATGAAGTAGTTGTGATCTCTCAATGAAAGGGTTATCCTCAACTGTATTTTGATCTGATCCAACATTTGTTTTAGTCTACAACAAGATAATCATCCAATTCATATTTAATGGATCTAAGAAATAAAATATATTCACTTTATATAATTCCATTATAAATGGCTCATACTTTTCCCATTCCACATTGAAATACATTTTCTCAAAGTTTATTTTTTCAACATTTACTACGCTGATATAGTCAACCCATTTGTAATGGAAAATTGGTTCTTGAAATGTTTTGTTATCCAACTCGTATATTTGTTCGATAATTCCAAAATATGACATATTTTAAAAACATATTTTTCTATAATTAGAACAAAATATGTGAATTTCCTCCTCTATTAGTTTAACACCACTATATTTCATCTTACTATAGTCATATTTTTCGTTTGTATAGAATGTATAACCATTTATTACAAAACCAGTGTATGATATAACATTTTCATTGAGTCCACTGGCTAGCCATTAATGTTTTTCAACAATTGAATTCACATTTTTAGATAAATCTTTATAAACATGATATTTTAACATCCTATAAACTATTTAGTATGTTTATTTGATGTAACACCTCAAGCTTCTACGATACGCTTCTCTTTGAATAATGCGATAGCGTGTGTTGTACGCAACATCGAGTTCTAACACACCACAACCAATACAACTAGCAGTTATGAATAGTAATACGTACTTTTTGAAATTATATAAATTATATCTCTCAAAATGGACTTCATTTTTGGATTCGGAATATCAAAATTAGCCTAGGGTGAAATTTTGGTACTTTTCGGATAAATTTAATATTTTGATGAATAGTGAAAATTACTAAATTTTAATTAAAAACAACTTTTTTAATAAAAATAATTAATAGTGATAAATTATGAATTTGAGTGGTTTTAAAGTATAATTAGAATATATTTTTACCATTTTATCCAATGGTTTTCATTAAAATTAATTTCACTTTGAAATTGGACCTAAACAATTGTCAATCTTTTGAAATATATTGTTTCTTAAAAACGCGCTATTTGTTGTGACATCGAGAATTAATTATAAAATTGATTAATGAAAATTATATGATTGTAATTTTTTAAAATAGATATCATTTTTGAATTCGGAATGTCAATTATAACTTAGGGTGAAATTTTAGCATTGTTCTGAAAAACATCAATTTTTTATGAATAGTGAAACTACTAAGTGGTAGTTAAAAACTGAATTTTTCATAAAACATAATGTTGCCGCTTCTGTGATTGGAATTCCGAAAATCCGAGAAACACGGTTAATATCAAGAAGTAAAATGTGGTTCAATGAGATGAAAATATTTTTTTGGTGAATAGTAACTTTTTTCTTTTATTTACCACGGTTAAAAGTAAATAGGGTAATTAAGGGTAAAAATGATATTAATTTTACCGTAACACATGTCCTAATTCTATTGGACAAGTGTATATCGACCAGAAACAACCTTAGGAATAAAATATTATCATTTAGGTCCACTTGGATTATATTATGACATTTATTATTATTTAATTCAAAGAAGAGTTAAAAGAGTTAAAATTAATGTTTATTTACTAAAACATTTTTAATATAGGGTTATACCAACGATAAATTCGATTGTAAATAATCATTAGAAAGCTAATAATATTTCAAACGTAATGATAATTTATTTATAATTTTTATAAATTAAATAATTTAATTTATTTATGACACAATGATGATGCAGTAATTACCATAATAGGGAAAAATTAAAATAATTGATATTATAAATACCCAAATAAATATAATTTGAGACTTTTAATTAATTGAAATAATTTTCCTGGCTAATATGTCTTATTAGTATTGATTTAATTGAATTTTTTCGAAGTAATCATTCTTTTATGAGTTTCAAAAAAATCAACTATTGAATAGGGTCAAAATTGACATAAAAGAGTTTTTTAAAAAAATATTATATTATTAATTGATATTAAATTCCTAAAAATATAAGGATCGGCCAAGAGACTTATATCATGATAGGTGTATCATTAATGGACCACTTGGGGGTCTCTTGGGTGTATATAGTATGTTTATTAACTATATAATATAAAAATACAAAGTGACATGGTAAATGTCAAACTAATTAACTAAGAGTAAAAACTAAAAGATAAGGATAATATAGTAACCCAAACCTGTCTAAATTCTATTGGATGAATGGTTTTCGACCTATACCCACCATACCCTTTGAATAATCAACTTTGGAGCTATTTGAAAGCGAATATGAATTTATTATAAATTAATATTTCTAGCTTTTCCAAAGGTTTCCCTCACCCCTTTTATAAAAGGGCACTCCCCCTTATCATTACATCACACCTTCAAAGACGTTTGGTTTGGCCATCCTCTGCCCAAATACTCATTCAACTTCCCTCACTACAACCTAGAGACCTTAGTTAGATCATAAATCCAACCTATGGAGCCCTTTTGATCAAATCAAAAAGAAGAACCCGAAGAAGAGGTAATGTTTTCACCACCCATTTTCAAATTCATTTCTTCTCCCACTACTTCTTTGTTTGTTATTACCATTCTAAAAAAATAACTCCAGTATTTTATATATAATATGATTTTATTATAAATATGGTACAACCATATTCAGTATTCAATCTACCCTTTTAATAACATGTCACCATACGTGCGTACGTACGGCTTACCGTCTCCACGTCGTGGTGTAATTGTTATTCAATATATTTTTATTTGGATGGGTATATTAATGATGTGTAATTAATTTAAATAATAAATATAACATGATAATGATTCTGTATATATGATATACCATCCAATTATATATTACTTTAATAACAAAAGAATGATATTGTCGCTCGTGCGTACGTACAGACTACCGTCTCCACGAACGGGATGAGATTGATTCTCCATCATATCAATTCAAGTATAATTCTCATTTAATGATTTATAAAACTATCTAAGGACTTGATATCATTCTATATATGAATAAGATACAACCTATCCTTGATAAGCATGGCTTTCATAACAAAACATATAAAAGAAAATGAGTAAGTTAACACCCGAAACAACGATAATACTATGATAATATTAACAAATAAATGTTAAAAGATCATATATGATATCATATTAATGTATATGATTCTTGTATAATTTAATAACAATTATTTCACCATTATACAGGAGGTTAACCTACCTCTAACCAAGGAAAACTACAAGGTAAGGGTTTATTTCACAATCTATTCATTATTTGAGGTTGTTTATATGCAGTTATCTATTAGGATCTCTTTATCTTCCACATCCATGTTCTTTAAAAATGTATTTAAAAACATTTTTACTATTTACTAGACAATGGGATAAATTCATTTATACCCTTATGTATTTCTAAAGGAATATTTCCATCGTTTTCCAAACAAGGCACTTTTAACCTTTTCGACAAATTTAAGGTAATAATGCCTTTTTTAACTTATACGGCGGGTACAGCTATTTACCGTCATTATAAAATCATCAAAGCTTCACTTAGAAGCTTATAAGAATATTTTTAAAGTAAATGTTTTATTTTATAATTATGTGACTTTTAAATGATTTCAAAATGAATATGTTAAGAATTTGTGAAAGGTACTCTTTATCAAGATCATAATTTTAAATGTTTTAAAGACTTATCTTTATAAATAATTTTAATTAATGTCCATGTTTTCAAAATGATTTTAAGGATTTATTAATATGGACTTGAATGTTTTGAAATGATATTTCATTTAAAAGTTTCAAAGTGGTATGAGACACTTTGATTAAAAAATATCTTTTAAATTACTTCCTTTATAAATGTGTGACTTTTCAATGATTTCGAGAAAAGAGATATTTCTCTCAAAATAGTTTTGATTTGAATCTATGTCAAAATCCTTTGATGGATTTTAAGATTGAATGAAGTTGATTTATTATGATACAATCTTTTGTATTGTATTTAAGGTTTTGTGATATGTTTTACTATAAATGTGTTATTTTTAGACCATTCATGGTTTATGGAGAAAGTATTTACATTTCTTATGCTAGTTTTAATACGAATGTTTATGTTATTTTTGAACCTTTTCATATGGGAATGCATTGGACTTAGTAAGTGACGGGTGGAGCCCTCTATAGCTCCGCGATGTATCGGTAGGTCTCATGAGACAAACTAGTGTCTTGGCACAAGGCCTTGGAAAAACCTTATTTGTAGCTTGGCACGAGGCCTTGGCTATGTGGTTATGATAGTATGGCATTATGAATTCCATCATTATGAAAGTGGTTATTGATATTGCATGTGATTATTCGATTAGTAGATTATCAATGTGAATATGTAAATGGCATTATTTCATTTTATTTTTTCCATACTATGTTGAAGTTAATGTTTAAAAGTTTTTTTTAGTTATGCATTTCCTTAAATGTTTATGCTTATTTATGAATGTTTCCACTATATTTCTTACCCTTACGAAGCGTTTGAGCTCACCCCTTTCTATGTTTTATTTTTTCCAGGATTCCAAGAAGTATATTGTGATTGATAAGAAGGGTTAAGACAAGGGAATAATGGCATTCATAAAGGATTATTTATGTTTTTTTGTATGTTATGAAGTGTAATGTAACATTCATGTATGTAATCTATTTTCCAAGACTGCTAATCTAATCGGTCTTTTGAGACTTGATTACTTATAATCATGCCAATGTATTATAATAATGCACCGACTCTGGGTAACTAGGGTCGGGGCGTTACAGTTGGTATCAGAGGAAGTTTAGAAATAAACTTGGAAACTAGATTTAGATAAACTCTGATTAGAGCACATATCCCTAATATAGACTTTGAGGATTAGTATAGAAGAACATCCTAGAATTTGGGTATTGTAGAGATTTTGTGAGTTTTCCGAGAAATACATCCCTGTCTGCATATGAGCAGGTAGAGGTGGCTCTGGCACATATGTACCTAGGGGTAAAACCCGAAAACACCGCTTTGAGCTAGACTCGAACGAGAACTGGTGCATGACAATGGGCCTTGCTGCACTCTTGGTTACGACACTCCCGGGGGGATATGCTTACGATAATTATCATTTTCTTTACAAACCATTATGAAGGGCTCGTGAGTATATACTTACTCAAAGAAAACATTTTTATGATTATAAATTATATCCATAAACTGTTCAATTTGCGTTACATATTTTACAAGTTTGGAATAATTCATTGCAATTCATAAACTGACCTAGTTTATGCTATTGTTTAGAAATGGCGCCAAGTAGAAGGAATGAGAACTCCAGCAATGCATATGATCCAAAGAGAAAGAAGGATCATATCTTTCGTGGTCTTATGAAAGAATTTATAAGAGAAATAGTCTCCCATTTATTATTATCATATGAAGAAATAATATCATGTGTTGATAAGAAAAGTAAAGAGTTTACTAAGTCCTATATCTTTGAAGGGAAGCAAGAGGAGAAAAGGAGGGAAGAGAGAAAGATGGATAAAGGGAAGAGGGAAAAGAAAAATTTTCCCATATGTGATAACTATGGGATGAAACACAATGGAACTTGCCTGAAAGGAATGGAAGTTTGTTATAAGTGTAGAGGAAAAGGGAACAAAGAACATGACTGCAAGGGTAAGAAAATAGTTTCAGATGTACAATGCTTCATTTGAAAGGAGTTTGGACACTACGCGAACCTATGTCCTAGTCGTCAGACTATGCCACAGGTGATGCTATTGGAAAATAATCAAGTTATGATACTACCACAGATGAAGAGGAATGAATAGAGTTCTTATGTTGATTATGTCATTTGAGTGTTGTATCAACAATGTACTTCTTATAATAATTATAGAACATATAGGGATTGTACTACAGTACTATTTCATTAAGGACTTGAGATTGTGTGGAACAAAGAAAAGTGACTCAATAGCAGGATAAATTTTTGGAAAATATATGGTTGATAGAATGATAAACCATAATATAGTTCTGATATCGAGGTAGTGATTTTGGAATAATACATGATTGATTTGGATAAATTATATTGGATATTCTTGACTAACTTGAAACTGATTAATGATTTGTATATTCCATCATTGTTGTGGTTTAAAAAAATTTTGGATTGAAGGAGTATATCTATTATTTTTTAAGGAATAAGGGATCATGAATGTAATCAAAAAGGTTTTATAGTAATTCAGGATGTTGTAGTGTTTTAAAAGAATACATGATGAAGGTTTTCACATGTTATTACATGGAAAAAAGGATTTTTATTGTGTTTACCTTCCTTATAAATTTTGGACTGAAGTATTTTGAATATTTCTAGTTTGGATTATTTTGTATTTCCATAAAAGGTCAACCCGAAGGTCGGGTGGCAACCCGTCGCGCCCGGAAAGGCCGTGAGACTTGAACCCACAACCGAAGGGCGACAAGGGTGTATCACCTACCACTGACCCACGTGATGTCCTAGATTGAATAATGTCGTTTTTTAATGGTTCTGCTAGATGAATTATAAAATAATTTGTTAACCCTATACGAATATGATAAATAGAATATTATTTTTATGTTCTATTATCTTTTAAAGTGAAAGATGAGTTTGTGGTAGAACTTAGTTAAAGGATGATACTCTACTTGTCAAGCATATATTTTTATTCTTCTTCTCTTATTCAATGAAGAAACTAATTCTTATACTTTAGTGAAGGGATCATAAAAAAAATGTGTTATCCTAATACCATATGTTTTGCTGAACTGATGGTATTTTAAATCATAATAGATTGAAGAATTTAAGGCCCTCAATTTTACACTTGTTTGTGATTGATGACCTCAATCACTACCTATAATTATTTACGTTTTTCCTCCAATTATATGTCTCTAATTTCCACTAATGTTCTTCGAATAGAGATCATAATTTGGTGGTGACCCTTTCATTTCTCTTTACCTCTTATTAAGACTAAATTTTATCAACCCAATTTCCGATGTGGGTTTTCGTACAAATATATTTTCTATATTCAAACTTTTATTTACAAAGAACAATTTCAAATTGCGAGGATGGAATTTATTGAATGAGGGGAGAATGTAACACCCTAGACTTCTACGGTACGCTTCTCTTTGAATAATGTGATAGCGTGTGTTGTACGCAACATCGACTTCTAACGCACCACAACCAATAAAACTAGCCGTTATGAATAGAAATACCTACTTTTTGAAATTTTATAAATTCTATCTCTCAAAATGGACTTCATTTTTTGATTCGGAATATCAAAATTAGCCTAGGGTGAAATTTTGTTATTTTTTGGATAACTTTAATATTTTGATGAATAGTGAAAATTACTAAATTTTAATTAAAAACAACTTTTTTAATCAAAATAATTAATAGTGATAAATTATGAATTTTAGTGGTTTTAAAGTATAATTAGAATATATTTTTACCATTTTATCCAATGGTGTTCATTAGAAATAATTTCCCTTTGAAATTGGACCTAAACAATTGTCAATCTTTTGATATATATTTTTTTTTAAAAACACGCTATTTGTTGTGACAGCAGGAATTAATTATTAAATTAATTCATGCAACTTATATGTTTGGAATTTTGTAAAATAGACATCATTTTCGAATTCAGAATATCAATTATATCTTAGGGTGAAATTTTGTCATTGTTCTGAAAAACATCAATTTTTGATGAATAGTGAAACTACTAAGTGGTAGATAAAAAACTGAATTTTTCATTAAAACTTCATTTTACCACTTCTGTGATTGGAATTTCAAAAATCCGAGAGACACGATTAATATCAAAAAGTAAAATGTGGTTCAATGAGATGAAAATATTTTTTTGGTGAATAGTAACTTTTTTACTTTAATTTACCACGGTTAAAAGTAATAGGGTAATTAAGGGTAAAAAGGATATTAATATTACCCTAACACATGTCCTAATTCTACTGGAGAAGTGTATCTCGACCAAAAACAACCTTAGGAACAAAATATTATCATTTAGGTCCACTTGGATTAGATTAGGATGTTTATTATTATTTAATTCAAAGAAGAGTTAAAAGAGTTAAAATTAAAGTTTATTTACTAAAACATTTTTAATATAGGGTTATACAAAATATAAATTCAATTTTAAATATTCATTAGAAAGCTAATACGATTTCCTACATAATGATAATTTATTTATAACTTTTATACATTAAATAATTTAATTTATTTATGACACAATGATGATGCTGTAATTACAATAATAGTGAAAAATTAAAATAATTGATATTATAAATACCAAAATAAATATAATTTGACACTTTTAATGAATTAAAATAATTTTCTAGGATAATATGACATATTAGGATTGATTTAATTGACTTTTTTCGAAGTAATCATTCTGTTATGAGTTTCCCAAAAATCAACTATTGAATAGTGTCAAAATTGACATAAAAAAGTTTTTAAAACAAATATTATATTATTAATTAATATTAAATTCGTAACAATCTAAGGCTCGTCCAAGAGACTTATATCATGACAGGTGTATCATTAATGGACCACTTGGGGGGTCTCTTGGATGTATATAGTGATTTTATTAACTATATAATATAAAAATACAAAGTGATATGGTAAATGTCAAACTAATTAACTAAGAGTGAAAACTAAAATATACGGTTAATATAGTAACCCAAAACTGTATAAATTCTATTGGTTGAATGTTTTTTGACCTATCCCTACCTTAACCTTTGAATAATCAACATTGGAGCCATTTGAAACCGAA
Source organism: Viscum album (assembly GCA_963277665.1). Lineage (NCBI taxonomy): Eukaryota > Viridiplantae > Streptophyta > Magnoliopsida > Santalales > Viscaceae > Viscum > Viscum album. The sequence goes on along the minus strand of OY728165.1, from coordinate 900,987,101 downwards.
TATGACTTAATTATAAATTAAAATTTCTAGCTTTTCCAATGGTGGCCCTCACCCCTCTTATAAAAGGACACTCCCCCTTCTCATTACATCACACCTTCAAAGCCTTTTGAATCGGCCAAACTCTGCCCAAATACTCTATCAACTTCCCTCACTACAACCTAGAGGCCTTAGTCTGATCAGAAATCCAACCTATGGTTCCCTTTTGATCAAATCAAAAGGAAGAACCTGAAAAAGAGGTAATGTTTTCACCACCCTTTTTCAAATTCATATCTTCTCCCACTTCTTCTTTCATTGTTATTACCATTATAAAATAATAACTCCAGTATCTTATATATACTCTGATGTTATTATAAATATTGTACAACCATATTCATTATTCTATCCACCCCTTGAATAAAATGTCACCATACGTGTGTACGTACGTCTTACCGTCTCCACGTCGTGGTGTAATTGTTATTCAATATATTATTATTTGGATGGGTATAATAATTATGTGTAATTCATGTTAATAATAAATATAACATGATAATGATTCGTTATATATGATATACCATCCAATTATATATTATTTTAATAACAAAATAATGATATTGTCCCTCGTGCGTACGTACGGACTACGGTCTCCACGAACGTGATGAGATTCATTCTCCATCGTATCCATTCAAGTCTAAATCTCATTTATTTATTTATAATAGTATCTAAGGACTTGATATCATTCTGGATATGGATAATATAAAACCTATCCATGAAAAAAATGGCTTGTGTAACAAAACATATAAAAGAAAATGAGTATGTTAACACCCGAAACAACGATAATACTAAGATAATATTAACAATATCAATGTTAAAAGATCATATATTATTCATATTAATGTATATGATTATTGAATAATTTAATAACAATTATTTAACCATTATATAGGAGGTTAACCTACCCCCAACCAAGAAAAGTACAAGGTAAGGTTTTATTTCACAATCTCTTCATTATCTGAGGTTGTTTATACGCAATTATCTACTAGGATCTCTTTATCATCCACATCCATGTTCCTTAAAAATGTATTTAAAAACATTTTTACTATTTACTATCAAATGGGTTAAAGACATTTATAAACTTATGTGTTTTTAAAGGAATCTTTCCATCGTTTTCCAAACAAGGAACTTTTAACCTTTTCGACAAATTTAAGGTAAGAAAGTCTTTTTTTAACTTATACGGCGGGTACATCTTTTTACCGCCGTTATAAAATCGTCAAAGCTTCCCTTAGAATCTTATAAGTATATTTTCAAAGTAAATGTTTTATTTTATAATTATGTGACTTTTAAATGATTTCAAAATGAATATTTTAATAATTTGTGAAAGGTACTCTTTATCAAGATCATAATTTTAAATGTTTTAAAGATTTATCTTTCTAAATATTTTTAATTAATGTCCTTGTTTTCAAAATGATTTTAAGGATTTATTTATATGGACATGAATGTTTTGAAATGATATTTCTTTTCAAAAGTTTCAAAGTGGTATGGGACACTTTGATTCAAAAATCTCTTATAAATTACTTTTTTTATAAATGTGTGAGTTTTCAATGATTTCGAGAAAAGAGATATTTCTCTCAAATAGTTTTGATTTGCATCTATGTCAACATCCATTGATGGATTTTAAGATTATATGAAGTTGATTTATTATTATACAAAACTTTTTTATTGTATTGAAGGTTTTGTGATATATTTTACTGTGGATGTGTTATTTTTATACCATTCAAGGTTTATGGAGAAAGTATTGACATTTCATATGCTAGTTTTAATAAGAATGTTTATGTTATGTTTAAACCTTTTCATATGGAAATGCATTGGACTTAGTTAGTGATGGGTGGATCCCGCTATAGCTCCTCGATACATCGGTAGGACTCATGAGACAAACTAGTGTCTTGGCACAAGGCCTTGGAAAAATCTTATTTGTAGTCATGGCACGTGGCCTTGGCTATGTGGTTATGATAGTCTGGAATTATTCATTCCATCATTATGAAAGTGGTTATTGATATTTCATGTGATTATTCAATTAGTATATTATCCATGTGAATAATTAAATGAAATTATTTCATTTTATTTTTTCCATACTATGTTTAAGTTCATGTTTAAAAGGTTTTTTTTTACTTATACATTACCTTAGTTGTTTATGCTTATTTATGAATGTTACCACTGTATTCCTTACCCTTACTGAGCGTTGGAGATCACCCATTTCTATGTTTTATTTTTCCCAGGATTCCAAGAAATATATTGTGATTGATAAGACGTGTTAAGACAATGGAATAATGGCATTCATAAAGGATTATTCATGTTGTTTTGTATGTTATGATGTGTAATGTAACATTCATGTATTTAATCTATTTTCTAAGACTGCTAAACTAATCGGTCTTTCAAGACTTGATTCCTTATAATCATGCCAATGTATTATAATAATGCACTGACTCTGGGTAACGAGGGTCAGGGCGTTACATTTGACATCAACTAATCAGTCCTTATGGATTCAAATCTATAATAATTATTTTGTACTCTTTAATTTATGTATCAAAATCATCACCATTATGTAAATCATTAAGGTGTTATTACTTCTTCTCTATCAAGGTAATTGTGAAAACAAATATTTTTCTGAATCCAATAACAAATATGGTGTCTTCTTTGATGTGACTTTGGGATACTAATTCTATCAACATTCGAAAGGTAATCGATACATAATTCAAAATCCTCATTGACAATATATCATTATTCAGTGCAACCTTCTTTCTAACATCAATTCAGGACATACCCTTTATAAATATTCATATATCATTCAATGTGGTACATCCATATTTAATTGACATGACCACATAGTTAAACCTCTATATCCAAGTGAACCATCTAGTGGACCAATATATCAAATAATGATGGATGTAAGAACATATAAAATTCAAGAAATTGTATTGCAACATCTTTATTCATGACTGACGAAATCATTCGTTCTATAAAATTACATCATATGGATTTGAAAATGATGCAAATTATGGTTAATGTATGTCTCTCATTTGGAGGAAAACATAAAAAGAAATTGATAGGAATGTAATCTTGCATCAAAACATGACAGTCATGTGATTTTAGTCGATTTATCATAATATTAGTCAATGACACAACATTCTTTATATTTGATGAATTACCCTCTATATCTATTAACCTGTCAATGAAAAGATATAATTACAATTTTTCTTGACTAGATAGAGGGTAAGCTAGTGTGAGAAGAAACATTTACCCTTCACCGTTCACTATTTCCAACTCTTCCCTTATCCCCGGTACAATCTCATCCAACCTAGCATTAATTCAATAGTTTTTTTCCTATGAACAATTAGTAACATGCCAATAACACTATCAAATACATTTTTTCTACATGAATGACGTAAATAAAATATCTACGATACAAAAAATTACCATATGGTAATTAAATGATAATTAATCTCTTCTACCAACCCAATTTTTTATGTTTTTTTTAAATGGTTTACTTAAAATAGTGTCAATATATTTTACTTTATTGAACAGATGATCACATGTTACTAGAGAGGGTACTGAACAGTTTTTAAAATTCCCAACAAATGTTGTCAACCAGAATTTGTATTTATATCGTCAAGGTAAAAAATTATAATGTCCTAAAACCATAGTTTTCGAGGTATGTTTCAACGTAACTGAGTGTGGGTGTTCTTCATGAATGGGACACCGCAATATTCCATTAATTTTATATCCTGATAAATTACCATAAGTGGGGAAGTCATTTATATAATTATATATATGTAATAAATATATATATATTATGTGCTTGGGGGTAAAATTATATTAAATACACACCCCACACACATAGGCTAGAGAGGCAGTATATATATAATAAATACACATAAATACAAATATTGTAAATACAATCATTATTAAAATATATTTATTACAATTTTATAATTATTTAAATATATAATAAATTAGTTGTAATTAAATAAATTTTAAAATAACAATATTTATATCATTATATATATTTTAAATATAGTTATATATTCATTATTTGATAAAATTTTAAATAATTTTTTAGTTATTAAAATATATATATATATATATTTAATAATATTAACATCAATACTTTTAAATAAATTATACTCATTCATTTTTAATTATATATATATAAATTTATAAATGTTGTTAATATACATTTATAAATATATTTATTTATTAATATTTATTTACAAATATTTTTTTAACATTATTAATGAATATATAATTTCTAGTTCATGCATTTTTAAAATGGGTGAAATTGAATAATTAAAAATGATTACTTTTTAATAATATTGACAAAATGGATAATTTTTTTCATGTAAAAATAAATTAATAAAAAATATAGATATATATTGAAATAAATAGGAATACATATTGAAATTATTAATACATTTTAAATAAATAAATATAAAAAATAATATAAATTGAATAAATTCCATAAAAAATTATGAACAAAAAAAATTTAAACATTAAATAATACTTAAATATAATAAAATTTTAAATAAATAAATTAAATTTATCAATTAAAAAAATGATATATTAAATGCATCAGGTTATAATGAAATTATAAAATAAATACTAAAATTTGAATAAATAACATAAATATTAGGTGCATGTGTTTTTTATATAAGATTTCATTAATTACATAAATATTTTTGTATGTTCATTGTATATAAAAATTTATTAATTATGTATATGTATGTAAAATATATAAAACACGTTTATGATATATATATATGTGTGTGTGTGTGTGTGTGTGTGTGTTTCTGTGTGTGTTAAATTGAAAAGTCGAACGACATTCAATTATGTCCATTACTCGATGCAATTAGATGATATTTTTCATTCATTTTAATATTTTATATAAACCATATTTACTAAATATATTACTATTTCATGTAAAATATATTTATTATTGTATTATATAATTTATATTAAAATAAATTTATATATATGTATATATTTAATATATACTATTAATTAATATTATTAAAAAATACATAATTAATAAATTGATTTATATAGTTGTTAATTTAAAATTTCATAATTTTTATTTGTATAATTTTTATTTTAAATATAAATATGTATTTAATATATACTATTTATTAGTATTTATAATTTATATATAGTATAATTAAATTTTTCATTTTTATCAATGATTATTTTAATACTAAATTTTTTAATATTTTTTTTTAAATTATAATTGATATTTTTATTATTTATTTACATCATATTATTGTCTAATATTATCAATTATAAAAATAAATAGATTATAAAGGCTGCCATTTATTTCCATAAAGGAAAACCACTCAGAAATGTTACCCTTTATCAATGATTGTTACTAGTTCTAATAAAGTCCAATGCTGTTAAATGCTTGTTTTTTATTACTGTATCATTGTATGAATAACGAGTGTGTTTCTCACCACATTGTTTTTGGGATCTGCCTTAGAAATTGTGATGGAATAATTCCACCTTTCTCATTATGACATGGAGGTTGTTTCCATCGTTTATCACCATAAACACTTGGTTTAGTGCTTTGATTATCATAGTACTATTGTTCCTTAAAGTTGAAACAAAGTAAAATAGGTTAAAGGATTACATGATAATTCCTTTATTCCATCACATTAGTGTGTTTATTCCATGGTAATTCTTTAACTATGTTTCCTTTTTTCCCTCACCAATAGTGCTTTATCGACCCATTCATGCAATTCTCAGGACGCTTGTTCCCATAATTTTTACATGTGGGTTGTTGGACTTTTTTACCATCATGATACATTTTCATCACACCACTATAAAATAAAATTCATCCTTCAGTTCCTTTCCCATGAACCATGAGACCTATTAGATTCACTGATTCATATTTTTGATTTTGTCTGTACTTTGGGAAAATTCCTTGTAGCTATCAATGTATCGAATGGAAAAAGATTTTCATAGACCAAGCTTTAGTCCACCAAAGAAGTATGAAACATTACAATTAGGGTAAATGTTAAATATGGAGTTTTATTATGAAATCATTGTTATGTTCTCCTCATTTTGTCTGATATATTCACTGACATATTTCATTAGTCCTATATATTTCTTCTCTATTTTTAGTAGGTCAGTGAGAGAAAAAATTTAATAAAGAATATTTTTATGAATTCTATTTACTCCATTTCTTCAATATCATCCTCATGATTTATAATTTTTATCATCATCCATAGTTTACCAGATTCAATCACCATATGATAATCATACAACATGGCCTCTTCTTACTCATATGATTGAATGATGGGGAAGATATTTTTATTATAGTTTATATACTATTCTTTAAATAATAGATCAAAATGTCAACTGAATGTCGGAGGCCTTTGTATCCTAAAGGTATCAATTGAAACATTCCCATTCTTAATGGAATGTGTATTTTCCACCTAATTCAATATTTTATTAAACATTATTTTTTAGAAACTATTTTCATAATGTTCTCGAATCCTTTTATCATTAGGTAGGGCATACCATTTGGATTGTCATCACATTTCCCCTCTCATTTTTTCTTAACAAGGTTCCTCCAAGATATATCCATTAACTAGACTAATGGGACAATTACAGATGATAATTTTCAATCTAATAATCATATAAAATGTATTCTATGAACGTTGATAATATAACTAATATGTTATATATATTCCAAAACTATGAATTTCTAGGGTTAAATATATGTTATCCATGGTATATTTTCTATTATAAAATTATGTGAAATATTTTTCCATTAATAATGGTTCATAATGATATTTGGAATTTATAAAAGAATGTCCCATGAGAGTGTCAAACCAGGTGTGCAGAAATGTATCATTCATTGCACTAGGTGATGATTGAGTCAAAGAGCAATGTTCCCTTTTATTTATTATTACCCCTAACTAAAGTTGTACCGTATCAAAATCCACATGTAGTATCCATACATGGTATTTTTCATGGAAACCAAGTAATATATATTTTACCATAATTTAGTGATGTTAACCTATATTTATTCTTTTCCCTAATAATTTTAGTAAGGTTTTATATTCTTCTTTCTCAAAAATATCTATACCAACTTCTGATTCAAACTATTACAACCCATTTTATTAATACACCATAATTCATGATTTATTACATATATATAAACATAATATAGTTTTAAAAAATCATTATACCAAGTGTATTTTTAAAATTATGTACATAGATAATTAGCATAAAACAAGGTTAAAATAATATTATTTTAAAACAATAAAACATGACCTTATATTCCATTGAAATTCCAATACTACATGGGATATCATTATGACCTATATAATAAAATATTGAGAAACAAATAATAGTAATGGAATCATCAATGAATTACTTGATTATATATATATATTTGTAAAGAGTTATATTAATGTATCTTGAATGGGGTGATAATCAAAAACATGATCATCAAATCATGGTATAATATAGTAACGTCAATGAAACATAGGTGTGTGGGAACAACGTAAAATATGGAAATATTAATAAGTCAAAGATAGCCTCTAAGACATCATAACATACAATGAACACGATAAACTCTCTTGAACCATAAAAAGAATCTTATGAAATAAAAACATTATCCAATGAATTGGAGGGCTATATAATTTTGGGCCCACCTATTTTATTCATATCATATACATTTATAAGTGTTCCATAGATATCATTAAACATAAGAACACATTTAATCAATTTTTTCCCCAGATTAATTATTGTGGATTTAGTAATAGGAATTACCTAATAAATAAAGGATATTTCAATATATCATATTACCCTTGAGTATAAAAGGGTATGGTTATTCATGGAATTAATTTGTTATGAAAAATTGAAGTATAATTTTGATAGAAAAACTTGTGTTCAATAAGATTCATATTAGGGTTTATTGAGAGTTAAATGTGATCTATAGTTACTTGTAAATGATTATTACTACAAAATATATGTGTAAAAACATATTACAAGATGAAAAAGTTGGTATAAAAGTACATCGTACAATTAATGATCTTGAATAAAGACAAGTATGGGAGGAATCCCTTACCGTAAGAGGGAACTTCTAAAATATTGAGAAGAAATTATTAAGAGATTAGGAACACATTAGGATTGATTTGGAGAGAGGTAGAGATAAAAAATTCTTGATAAATTAGTTTTTAATGAATATTACTATGGGGTTAGGTTGAAATTTATAGTTTAAGAGAGGAGAATTCTTAATTAATTTCTAAATCTAGGTTTTGTAATCTACATGATAAAATAATCAAACCAAAAACCTTATCCTATGTTTTCCCACATTTTATTCCAAAGTGTAGTGGTTTTAAATTTTTTTTAATATATGGACCTAAAAAATTAAAATAATACCATTTTTATGTGGATGTGAGTAATGCTCATAAAAATTAATTTTTTATTCCATAAAACATAATATAGGTTTTGGATTATTAATTAATAGATTATAAAAATAATTAAATTTCTTAAAAACCCCTCTAACATAAAGGGGAAAAATATTTTTGGTCGTGTACATGATCTATTGCATTTATTAAATAACATTTGGCGTATCATGTTTTCATCATACAAAATGTATATTTATTCTGTATTCAAATTTTAACCAAATATTTAACTATCTTATAAAATTATGAAAAAATAACCAGTAAAAATATTTTATGTTATGATTTCAATAATAAGAATTATTATATTACAATAATTTCCTAAATATTATAATTTTAACGTTAATAAAATCCATATTTAATAATAAATACTATTTTTCAAGATACTAACAACATTCAAAGAATTCTAAAAATTACATCAGACTTAAATAAATTATTTTATTATATATATTTAATTTATCATTAATTAATAAAAATATTTTATTAATATGAAGTTTATTTCAAAAAATTTCGAAATTTTAAAAAGAGTGTATTAATTGAGAGTATATATTTCCATAGAATAAAACATTAATTTCATTGTATCAAAATATATATTTTATCAGACTCATTATATAATTATTTAAGAATAAATAATAAAATGTTATAAATATAATAATTATTTTATTAAATTTAAAATATAAAATTCATATTACTAGTGTCTAGATACGTAACCCCTTATTACACCAGTGTACTTCCTAATGGTAAGGTTTGGAATTATTGTGCTTTCTTTGGGTCATTCAACATAAATTGTTTTGTATGTAATGTCAAAAAGATTAAATTTATCACATAAATGGTACCACTTAAAAATTAGTTGTATAATATCATCTTTCCCTTGGTCAAAGACAATCCTAATAATATTAACTCCCTTAGAAGAACCACTAAATTGAATCATAGGGTATGATCCTCCTAGTCAAATACATCACTTCTTTCATCTATGTCAATTGTATTTTTTCTTAACCCTTAATATATACTAATCTTAATGTTCACTATATAATGGAAATATTATCAAAAATTTACATTTTTAATTTTCCATTAAATATGATAAACTATATTTTATAACGGTCCAAAATAACGAATTATGTTCATCATTTTCAATAATACCATTTCATAATAATGAATTTATTGATTTAAAAATAGAATTTCTTTGATAAATGTTTAGGTTATTACATTAGGTGTCAATGAATCACTACCTACCCTATATTATCCTACCAAAATCATCTCAACTTTTATAGCCTTTTTTACCACAACATAATAAAAATTCCGGTCGAATAAGAGATTATTCAATTTGAGGTCAGGTAGAATATATATTTGAAAAAAAAATATTCCATTAAATGTGTTGAAATTATTAAGCCATTAGGAATTTGAAAAAATGGTACTAGAGTATGTAAATTATTTCTCTTGATAGTCCCTTTAAAGATCCATTAAAAACAAACTTTGGTGAAAATTTCACTATCATGATTAAATATATTACATACTCTAGGACTATTTTATAACATTACTAATGCCCTAATGTAATGACCCGACCCCAGAAGCCTAGATTCTATTAATTATTACAAAAAATTTGCATGATACAATGAAATAATGTTCCAAAAGACTAATTAGTTTAGTTGTCATGGAAACAAGATACATATATAAGTTCAACATTAAAACTTGAAATGAAAAACAACATTAATTTATTTCATTATAAACATCCGTGAATCTTTGATTATGCCTGCAAGTTACTAATAACTAAATCCTTCATATCCTGGAAAAAATTAAACATTAAAAACGGGTGAGCCAAAATGCTCTGTATGTGTTAGAAATACAGTGAATGATAACACAAATATTAAGTTGGCTGAATAATTGTAAACAAATGACTTAACGAATAATAAACATAAGAACTTTATGGCAGGAATATGAGCTGAGTAAATAATTCTACAATAAAATTTAATCACGGGTGTTCTTCTCATCGAATAACCACATGAAATATCAATAGCTAATCTCATAATGATGGAATTCATAATGTCGGACATCATAACCACATAGTCAAGGCCTCATGCTAATACAACAAATAATATTTTTTCAAGGCCTTGTGCCAAGACAATAGATTGTCTCATTAGATCTACCAATGCATCGAGAAGCTATAGCGGGCTCCACCCGTCAATTAATAAGTCCAATGTATTCCTCATATGAAAAGTTTGAAACATAATCTGAAAATCCTATTAAAACTAGAAAAAGAAATGTCAATATTTTAACCACAACCCGTGAATTTTATAAAAAGATCACATCCACAATCAAACATAACTCATTCAATACAATATGTAAGATTGTATTATAACAGATCAACTTTAATACAGACTAATGAAGTATATTGACATAGATGAAAATAATCATCAAAACTATTTGAGAGAAATATCCTCCTTTTTCGTGAAAATATTTAAATACACTCAATATTATTGGGAATTTATTTTAAATAAATCAGGGGACATTCACACATATTCTTGTAAAAACAAGACCATTGAATTGGATGTTTAAGTCAATAAATATAGAATGTGTTAAAATTACACATATCAAGGTCATATATATGACTAGAAAATTTATCAATGGAGTGATTATGTATATAAAAAGTATATCCATAGAAATGGGAGTGAAAATTACTACACAAATAATAAACAGTGATTCCACACATAATCATGGAGTAAAATAATCAATGAAGTACGCGTAAATCCTAATGAGTGGAAATTGAAATTTGAAATTCCCTTACCGATTTCGTATCATATGAAACATACACCCCATGAAATAAGTATCACACAATGAAGAAGTAAATACACATACATTAATTTATATTACAAAAAGATTACAATTAGGTGTAGTACATAGTCCACACAAAATGAAATAGTGGCCAATATAGTTTGAATCTCATCGGAAAAGAGTGAGATGAAAACCCCTTACTTCATTGTAATAAATCGAGTCATTTGAAAAAAAGTTAATAACCACTAAATGAATCAAAAAATACCATGAATATAATTATAATCATGATAATTTATATCAAATTCCGGTACATAATACACCAAATGCAATAAATAAGTTGCATATCATGGAAATCTAACAGAATTATATGTTTGATAAGAAACCCCTTACATTGTAATTTTTCTTTGTTAAGGGTAGGTTAGAAATTTTTTATAATGGTGAAATAATTATTTTTAAATAATAAAATATTCATATACATTAATATTAAATCATATATGATCTTATAATATTCCTTTTTAATGATATTTCACTAGTTTCATCATTTTGGGTTTTAACTGATTCATTTTCTGTTTTATGCTTTGTTACGTAAGTAATGTTTGTTATGGATAGGATGTATTGTATTTATATTCAGAATTATATTAAGTCTTTAATCATTATTTTTAATCATCAAATGAAAATTAGTCTTGAATGTATATGATGTGGAATGAATCTCATCGCATTGGTGGAGACAGTAATCCTTACGTACGCATGAGCGAAAATATCATTTTTTTGATATTAAAATCATATATAATTTGATGTTATATCATATAAACAGAATCACTATCATCATATATTTATTATTTACATCATTTGCACTCATTATTATACCCATCCAAATGATTAAGTATTTGAATAACAAACTACACCACGACGTGGAGACGGTAAGCTGTATATATACGCATATGGTCACAAGTCATTCAAAGGAAAGATAGAATAATGAATATGGTTTTACCATATTTATAATAACATATTGTATATAGAAGATACTGGAGTAATAATTTTATAATAGAAACAAAAAACAAAGAAAAAGTGGAAGAAGAAAAAACGTGACATAGGTGATGAAATATTTACCTCTTCTTTGGGTTCTTACTTTTGATTTGGTCAAAATGGATCTACAGGTTATCATTATGACTAAAGTAAGGTTTCCATAATGAAGTTACGATAGTGGAGATGATATTTGGTCAGGTTTTGGCCTATCCAAATTGCTTTTAAGGTTTTTATTTGAGGGAGGGGGATGTTCCATTTTGTAAGAGGGTTAGGAGCACCTTAGGAAAATGTTGACATGTTATTTTATAATAAAATCATTTTCGGTTTCTAATGGTTCCAAAATTAATTATTCATAAGATAAGGTGGGGATGGGTTGTAAACACTCAACCAACTGGTTTTAGATAGTTTTGGGTCATTATATTAACTTTTTCATTTAGCATTAACTCTTGGTTAAATAGTTTTACAATTACCATATCTCTTTGTATTTTTATATTATATGGTTAATAAACTTACTATAAACATCTAATCTAACCCCAAGTGGTTAATTAATGATTTACCTATCATTATATATTTCTTTTGTCTGATCCTTAGGTTTTTAGGATTAATATATCAACCAATAATTTTGTATTTGTTTTGAAAACCCATTTTTGTAAATTTTGACATTATTTAAAAATCGATTGTTTTTATAGTCCTAAAAACATTATTACATAGAAATAAATATATTTTAGAAACCCTATAATGTAATAGTCACCTATAAAATTTGTTAATGGCATCAAAACTTTCATATTATATTTTTTTAGTATTTATAATATCATTTATTTGATTGTTTCATTAATAAAGAAAATACTGGGTCATTATTGTGTCATATATAAATATATATATATTTTATGTCTAAAAATTATAAATAAAATATCTTGAGGTAGAAAATATTTTCAGATTTTTAATTACTATTTATAGTCTAATAAATATATTATATAACCACATATAAAAATTGTTTTACCAAAAGAAGTTTGCTTATGTTTTTTTTACTTTACTTTAAATTATTTAATATATAATGTCATTATGACTCCCATGTGGCTCCATGAGGTCCCAAAATCAGCCAATGGTTTCCCATGGTAGGAACTGTTTTAGAAAATAGGGTTGGGACAGATGTTAGAGTATTTTAATATTATTAAAATTGTATTTTTTAACCATATTTATAGGATTTAACCCATTATCCATGGTATATAAAATATTAACCGAAGTAATTATTCAAAATGTCTAAAAATAAAGTTACCTATTTCCTGAATTTGTACCTCCTGATTATAAATATAAAATCAATTTTTTTAAATTAAAATCACATAAGTGGCAGAAATTAATTTAAAATCCATTATCGTTGTCAAAACAAAAAACGTGTTTTTAAGAAATAATATCTATCATAAGATTGACACTTTCTTATATCTAGTTTAAATGTGAAATTATGACCAATCACCAACATTGGATTAAATGGTGAAAATAAATTCAAATTATACTTAAAAACTTATCAATAGTATAATTTATCACTCTATATTATTGTGATTAAAAAAGTTGTTTTTAATTAAAATTTACTATTTTTCACTATTCATTAAAAATTTAATGTTTTCAGAAAAGTACCAAATATTCACCCTAAGCTAATTTAAATATTCCGAACCCAAAAATGAAGCCCATTTTAAATAATTAAATTGATAAAATTTCATAAATTCAGTATTATTATTCGTAAAGTCTAGTTTCATTGGTCGCGATGTGTTAGAATCTCAAAGTTGTTGACAACACAAGCTATTACATTATTCAAAGGGAAACGTACCGTGGAAGCTTGAGTTCTTACAAATAATAACCAGAAAAACTTCTATACCATTTCTGGCTAAGTTATGTACTACTAAATGAGAATGGAGAAGAAATATTCTAAGGATAATTAAATGTTAAATTAATCAAAAATCATGGAATCCCACTATTCAATACTAAATAAAATCATGGATGTATTTAGAATGGAATACATTAAATGAATCAGGAAAATCAAAAATAATTGAAAATACACCCAATATCTTTTATTCATACTAATATCTTTGTGGTATATCAATTTCACAAAAATATGTGTTGATTCTACATCAAAATATACTAGGTCTAGATTATAAGTCTTCCTATGTCTCATTAAAATAATCTTCAAGAATTATAAAGAGAATATTTTACTAAAATAATGACATCCAAAACATTAAAAAGACTACTCTAAACAAAATCATTATTAACATTATATTCATAATTTTACGATATCATTCTAGGAGGCATACTCCTATAATTATCGAGAAAAATAAATACATAAGTCAATATTCAAAAAATTAGAAATAATCTATAAATAAATAAATAAAAATATCATTAAATATTCATTTAAATAACAATTATTTGAAGTTACCAATTTATGAAAAATAAATAATGTGAGAAAATCCACAAATGTAAAATATGTACATAGTGGAAGAAAAAAACTATTTTATAGAAACCCCTTTTGACTAGTAACCTTGATTTTTTTACAAATTCATATATACTATGAATTTAATGTATAATAATTGTAAATCCAAAGAATTCAATAAAAAATAAACACGTCACTATTATTTCATTAGTTTAAAATTAAATCAACAACATATTTAAAAAAAATTACATGAACAAAACTGGGTTTTCATAAAATCATTCCATTACAATATAACAATACATTACTGAACTAAACCCATAAAAAAATACATTATCGAATATTCATTCATTTAATTATATACATGTAATAACTAATAATATAATTGGTTCCAAATCCTAAGGAATCAAAAAATTAAAAATCACAAGGTTTTACATAGATATACAATTCAAGTGCAAGGTATCTCCAACCATTAACCATGTAACAACCTATGATTTTACAATATATTCTCCACTATAATGTAATATCATCATTATATTTCTTCATATGTGACATCAAGCTAAAAAATCCTATGATAAATTATATAATTTTTATTGTGATTTCATTTAATTAACGGGTAAAAATACATGTTACTACAAAATGAAATTTATTTATAAAAAAGAAAAAATATATATTTTTCGTACTAATGTATTGAAAAAATTCAATTGATGTTGATGAATAAAAGCATAACATCATTTTATATTAGAATTTTTTTTATATATTGTACTTTTTTATACATTATTTTAATAAAATGAATATATTATATATAAAATATAATTTTTAAATTTTGAATATTTTAACAACATTCTAATTATTAATAATAGTAAATAAGAATAATATTGTTTACAATTTTAAAAATATAATTTCTTATGAATTTAAGTTTTATTATATTATATTAATTTAAAATATAAATTCTCAAATTTTGGATGTTTTATTTGACTAAATGAACATCATTTTTGGACTTATAATTACAATATTATAAGTGGATTACTTTATTTTTTTTAAATATTTTATTTTTTGGAAATATTGAAAAATACCCTTTGTAATAATAATGTACTGTTTATAGTTATATCATGAGTTATGTATGATTTAAAAATATATTAAATATTTATCATCGGAAAAATATTTATACAGATGAGTTACTGTTTTAAAAATAATTTGATTAATTTAGAAAACCCATGTTTTATATTTCTGAAACTATAAAAATAATTTATTTTTAATAAAAAAATGATTTCATATTTTTATTTTAATTTTTTTTTCAAAAGGTATAATTATATATTCAATTTCTATAGAATACATATAACCTTTATTTGGTTAAAAATAACGAAATTAATTTCCTGTAATATACATTGATAATTTATCATAAGCATAATTTTTTTTCATAAAAATAAACTTTTTCTAAAAACGTGTTATTATGTGATACATTTACTAATGTTAAGATTTTTTTTTACCAAGCTATTTTTTACTTTATAAATTTGATTTAATTTTTTTTAATTTTTAGGTCAAAATTATATAATAATTCCCCGTTTATTTTTAGGAACTAAAATTAAATTACTTTGGTAAAAAGTAGTTACCACGGTAAAAACCAAGAATAGTAAAAGTGAGAAATCTAAGAGTTAAATGATTTAAAACATGTTAAAAAAACATGTGTGAAAATGTGTTTCTGTGGATTCATAGTCATTAAACCTTCCAAAAATATATTATTTTCAATTATTGGATCTATTTGACATTTAAATTGTGACCTTTTCATTTATATTCTTATAAAATATTCACTCCTCTCCCTTCTAAAATGAGCCCCCACCACCCCACTTATCATCGCAGTACAAGACTCTTATATTCATAAAATATATTCCCAAATAAATCCCAAGAAATCCTAGAAAATTCTTAGAGGTTTGGGTCTTCTCAAAATACCCCCTCTCAAATCCTTAATCAATTTCATAAAGGGTCCCTAAAAATGAGTATTGTAAAATTATTAATAAATTCGATTCATTTTATTATCTTTGTTATTATACCTACTCTGAATATTATAAACCCATGTTAAAATAATTAAATAATTATCATAATTATACCGAAATTTTATTATTATAATTTTTTGATAACCATTTTCTACCCTCCTCCCAACCATCCAAAATAAAAAAATTAATATTTGTGCTACATGCGGACCACGACATCCAATAGTGACATGATCTATTTTTCATAACCATAATACATTGATGGTTTAAAGGGGGTTATTTAATTAATATATAAAATATATAAAATATTTATTAATTATAAAAAATCTTTTTTTATTTTATTAATGTGTTATGTAAATGAATGCTTCACTTGTGTGAATATACAGACTACCACCTCCACGAAAGTGACATATTTAATTTTTCATATAGACATTTATTATTTAGAAAAAATATATTAAAATATGATTAGAAACATTAAATCATACAAATTATTTAATTCTAATTATTTAATAATGATATTATTTCAAAATAATAACATTCATCACCATACTCACCCATAGATTATAGTTTCTTCTTATTTGGGTTGTTTGAACCACCTACTAGAACAATGTTATAAATTTAAATAATGGATGAATATGAAAAAATAAACACTGATTTTATTATAAATTAATGATTATATAATATTTATATGGTTTTCTAAAAGTTATACTAATATTTAACTTTCTTGTACTGTACAACACTTTTGGTCATTAATATTTATCAAAGAAAGCTCATCACGATATTCTTCATCAAGAATCGTAATTATAATATATATGAAATTAAATAGTAACATTATAAACCATTTTAAAACATATATTACAGTAACAAAAATGAGCCTATAATGATGAACATTTAATCTATTATCGATTACCAAGACTGGCATTACGATACTAATACTAGGCAATCAATCTAAACATACAACATCTAATGATGAACATAAAAATTTAAAAAATAATATATTTTTAATAATTGAAATGATGTTTTTAAAGGGTTATAGGTATTAATAAGTCTCAAAATATCTAATTAAGATAGTTATTTTTTAATACGTGGGGTTAGATAATAGCATGTTACGATGGATTAAATGTATATTTTTTCATCTCATTTTTTCTCCATTTGGATATGATCTTTATTCAACACTTATTTCCTTATTTTGGTTTATTTGTAATGAACTTATATTATAATATTTTTTCATGAATATATGGTAAATCTATCTCATTCATAGCTTTCTTTTTTATCAAATTAAAATATAATGATGCTATAAATATTTTTTATTTTAATGTAATTTCATTGAGAAAATAATAGTTTTATGAACCTAATTTCGTTTAAATGGTGTTTATATTTCTTATTATATATATAATATCATTAATTATATTTTTTGATTGAAATTAATGATCAATTTAATGTTCTTACTTTCATGTGGATTCTATTAAAATGTTTTTTAATCTATAAGAGGTTTTCTTAACTCAGCCTATCATCTTGAGTAATAATGATTCCTAATTGACTATACATTTATATAATATTTTTCTTCTATTATATGATTATAATATAATAATTTTCATTCTTATTTTTAATGTAAATAAATCGATGTATTTATTTATTTATAGAATTTGATGATGATAAAAATAATTTTCATTCTCTACAAATGAATTATTTTTATTCCATATACATAATTTCCCTTTACCACTACTATTATCCTTTTTAAATTTGGAAATAAAATAGATTTTTTTTCTACTAACCTTAAAATATCTCTTTAAATATTTTTAAATCAAATATTTTTCACTCTCATTCCAATGTGGTATTCAATAAAGGTATTTTTAAAAATATTTAATTTTTTTCCATTCCAAATTTTAAATTTTATCTTACAGTCTAAATTTCTATTAAAATACCATTATATACTTTACAAGTCTCTTTTTCTGGAAAATCATTTTAAAATTAAAATCATTGATTTTTTTTTCGATCACAATTTCAAAAATTACTTTTGCATTTTACCCATAACATTGTCTTTTATGACTACAATAAAAAAAACTAAAAACTCTTTTATCGATTCATTATCCATTAAGTGTTATTATTTTTAAATAAACTTTAAATATTTTAAAAAGGTTTTACAAATGATTTAAAATTTTATTTATTTAATATATTGTAATTTTTTAAAATATTTTTTAACAAAAAAAATTTATTTCTAAAAAATTAGTCATGATTTTAAAAGGCATTTGATGGATTTTTTACAAAGAATTATTCAAATTTTTATATCAAATAACATAATTTTTTTGAAATTATATTTTCCTATTAATTATTTTTATATTAGCTCTTATTTTATTTAAAGGGTAATGTTTTAAAAAAATACCATTCTCAATGTAGTTTATCTTAATGAAAATTTGTTATGAATTTTCAAGTATTTAAAAAAGGAATGTTTATTTGTTTTAATTAAATTAATTAACCTAATATATTTAAAATAGATTTTTACATCTATAGAAAAATCCTTTGATGGTACTTAGGTTACACACGGGATAAGTTATTATGACACCATCCACCAAATATTTGTGTAGTATTATAAAATGTTCAATAAATTTCATCATTAAACCCATATTTTTTCACATTTTAAATAAGATATGTTTAAAATATGATTTATTGATTTCATGTGCTACACATATGTCTGTATGATTAATGAGTTTTTTATATATCTATGCATTTAATTGGTAATTTTTTTATATCTAAAGTGATCATAATATAGTGAAGAGACATGATCGTGTTATGAATTGTTCACATGATGGTTCATGGACATGATCACATATATCTTTATCCATATTATCGTGCATGTAGGTGATCACATATATCACTATTCACAATATGGTTCATGGGAATACTCTCATATAGCTTTATTCAGATGACTATTCATGGAAATGACCATGTTTTTCTTAGTTCAAAATATTTTTGGTGGGAATGATTTCTCTTTACATTGTTCACATTATTTTGATTTTATATTCTTATTCTAATGCCATATTTTCACATCATATGCCTATGATTATGCACCATGGATTAGGTTTATTATCTCATTCTCTTATTCCATAGTATATATTTTTTTATTTGACATTACATGTACTTATATCATGACTTGAGAACAACTATTATTATTATATATAATTTTAAAAATATATTTATCCCCCATACTCGTATGTTCTCATATGATTATGATCCAACCCTTGATGACATGCTATGGAATTTTTACCTTGGTATTTAATCTCACCCATTTCTTATTTTTCAATTCCATTTGGTTTACATTTCTTATTTTTTAATTCCAAATGGTTTAATGATGTTTATAACATATGAAGATCCTATAAGTGGTTCTAGTGTGATTCAATTTTGGACCATAGTTCACAATTACTATAAAATATTTTCTTATGTAGCAAGTCCTCAAATTCACTAAATCTTCAATTTCTGAGATGAAGACATTATAATTATTTATGATGATTAAATTATATTAATATATGTAATTTTATATTGTATTATATCACATAATGTCAAAAATAATATTTATATAAAGTGGATTTATTACTGAACCAAGGATGGTGGATTTGCGGCACCTCAGATTGTATTAGATAAGGGTGTAGTTATTTTTGAGTAATAATTTAGTTATTTGTGGGTATTGGGATGCGATATATTTTGTAAAAATAATAAATAAAATTATAATTACTGAATAACATCCCAATATTTAAGTAATTGTAAATATTTTTTGGGTTTATATAAATTACATCCCTATCTAGAAAATAGAATACGGATTTGGATATGGTACAGATGCACCAAGGGGTAATAACCTTGAAAAAGGATTATTTATCCTCTACTTGATCATAAATCTGTGAATGTTGAGTGGTTCTAAGATTTCTCAAAGATAAGGAGACTCTTAGGGGATATACTTTGGTCAATCACATTGTATTTATGATCATATATGAAGGATGTATTCTATAGTGGAATTAATTCATGTATTATTACAGAACACGACCTAAATAACCTATAAAAAACTGAGATTGATTTTGGATGAATTGTAAGAGATTTTGAATAGTAAGAATCTTTATGGTTGATCTTGTCATGATATTACTTAAAATAACTATCTTATGATTCCAATGATTCATCACTCGTGTCAAAACCTTTTGGTTATAGTAATGCTTGAATGCAAAAGACACCATGTAAATCATGGAATCCACAGTCAATGTAAAATTCTTTCAATTAGGAACCTTATTGGATTAGATTTGGATTGGGAAATATTATGGATATTCCTAATCAACTATCACAAATTATAATTATAAATATGAAATTAGTTGAGTTTCCATGAAAACCAAAGAATATATATAATGGAGTATCATAGAAGTTCATGTGGTGAATATGACGAAGGAAAGTAAATTCAAATAACTAATTTTCGAAAATATTGGATGAGAGGCCTAGGGGAATATCTCAAAGGAATTTTATGTTATTTAATCTATGTTAACAAATCTAATTGAGAAACAAACATTCAATGAAAAAATAAACAGTTCCTATGTTTATGAGGATGATATCTCTTTATGAATTATATCTTGAGTCATGCATATATTTTATTTTCCCTAGGATATTTCCATTAGGGAGTGATAATTAATGTTATCAGGACACAGTTTATCTATGTTGGGGGAATGGAACACCCTATGATTTTAAATTATATATTCCTTTAAAACATAATTTGAACAATTACATTCTTCATAAAAAATATTGAACTTAAATAAACCACACAACATTATATAACTATTCAAATGTATTGATTGAATTGGAAAGTAAAAATAGTGTTAATTGAATTATGAAATAAATATAGAAACCAAATAAATTAAATTTTTAAAACTAATTTATTGATAAAATTCAATTGATGGGGATAAACAACTAATAAGATCAGTTCATGCAAGATTTGTTTTATGAAAAATTGATTTTTATGCAATTTATTTTCTGAAACTAAATATAATATATATAATATATTTGACCTGAGTAATATATTACCACCAATCTAATTAATATTTTATAAAAAAGTATATTATTAATAGTTAAAATTTTAAAATTTTATTTTCGTAAGAAAACATTATTCATAATATTATTATATTTTAATTTATAAGGTAAATTCTATAATTTTAGATTTGGAATTTGAAAAAATTATTTAAATTTTTTCAATTTTAATAATAATTCAATCTGAGGATATTTTTTTTATAGAATAATTAATTTTTTGGAAAATATTGAAGAAAACAGTTTAATCTAATACTGAATAGTTTATGGATAAATCATTTGGTAAGAATTATTATAAAATTTATAAAACATTTATCATGGAAAAAAATATTAAATAAGACAAATGATTAATTTAAAAATATTACTTATTATTCATAAATCCAATGTTGAACATTTTGAATCCTAATATATCTTATATTATAAAAAACGTTTTTACCATTTTATGTTAATTATGTTTTCACTATTAAGAGGGAAAGTGGGAAGAAAATTATTTTTTTCTTCCAATAATTTTTCATTGGAAGAACCATATACATAGGAAATACTTATTTCCAATTAATCTATCCTGAATACAAAAAAAAATTTACATTGAAAATATATTTCCACTCACCACCTTCTCCAAGATTATACACTAGAACTCATATGAGAACCCAGGTAATCACCACCCAAAACTCCATGATCTCACATCACACCAAAAAATTGTTAATTAAATTGAAAATAAAATATTTACATTATTCTAAACAATTCCTAAATCCATGGTCAGACACTACAAATATCATTCTATATAGGAATATAAGAAAATAGAAATTACACTACATTCCTTTCCGCTATCATGTATCACAAAATTATGTCATAAACTCCCATAGTTCAATATAATATAAAAATTAAAAATAAAAAAACAATACACCTTCTGAGCTAGTCCACCACCCCACTTTATTGATTTCTCCATATAGTTAACCAATTTCACTATCATATGATATTGGAGATCAATATCCCATTGACCTAGAAATCCATTAATAAAATTTTGAACCAATCACTTTAACCAAAAACAATTGATCACCATATAGCATCATGTATATTGATATTCCTATCTCAGTGAACAATATCTGTGTGGGATCCATTTGGTTATCTTTATCTAATCATCACAATCTAATAGAATTTATGCCTTAGTACAATAACCCTATTTTTGGTCATTTTTTCTGATAACAATAACCAATAGAAGACTATTAGGTGGAAACAGTTCAACCCAACAACTATAAAATTGATCAATTAGAATGATATGTATGGTATATCTGATGTTATCATTTTGATCTACTCCATATAGAAATAGTGGTCCTATGAAACAAGATAAATTTCAATAAAACCCAAAAATATCCCAAATGGAAAATAATATATGATTTCAGCCTTCCTCTTTCATTCAACCAAACTTATGCTCTCTCTAATGTGATAGGTATCCTCAACTTCATCCAATTGAACAAGTCCCACTAAGTCAAAATTTTTCCATTGAATATCTTATACTATCACCTTTCTAACCATATTAATTGGATTATGCTACCTAGAATCCTTTTGAAGTTCCAACACATTATCCCCCAACATACATTTTAAAAATTGATACTTCTATTCTATATGTTTTGTTCCTTCATGAAACATAGGATATTGAACAAGATGAATGGTAATATAACTCTCATAAAATAAAATACCTATTTGTTATCCATCTCCATGTTCCTTATGAAATTTCATCAATTGTATCAACAATTTATCTGCTTTAGTAGTTGAAATATATGCTACTTTCTTGTTCGATAAATTATATAGTGGTTATAATTGACATATTAAATTGATTATAGTCCCTCCAAAATAATATATGTTGTAATTTTTCATGATCCCATGTATATATAAAAATATATAGCAATAAAACCATTCAAATTATTATCAAAAATATTAAATAATACTTTATCATAATACCCTTTTAGATATAATATGATTCATTTAAAAGATTCACAATGTTTACTTTAAGGATATGACATGAAACAACTAACTATTATTGTTATAAAGGATATTTATAGTTGAGTATAAAAAATTTTATACATCAAAAATTCTATAGATGAAGTATAATGAACCTTCCACATGTCACGAGATTCACTATATATTGATGATCTTTGTGATTTTGAAGGTTTTAAGTGTTAGAAAATATGGGTTGAGATAGTATTATAACTAGTAAATATGAATAAATTAATAACATTACTCAAATAATCACAATGGGGTAAAATAATTGAAATATATTTCCTAACCCTCTCAATTATTATCCTCGTGATCTTTTTAGATTTTCTATGTTTATTTATCTCAAAAATTCTGGACAACTTCCTCTTAAGTTCATCAATATAACAGAACTCTGGATGAGTAAACAAAATAATATCCACATGAAACATTTGTGTGATATATATCTTATCATCCCATTCCATTCAATAATAATAATGGTCAAAATAACATAAAAGAAAACATTATTCTAAAATGAAATGTTCAAAATTTATATTTCAATATCATGGATCTTGATTCAAAAAATAATTAATTTGTTTCAACATACATTCAAAATCCTACTTCTAATGATCTTTATAAGCCTTGAGGTAAACTGTGTATATTTTTTCCTCAAAATCTCCAAAAATAATGGCCAAATTTACATCAATCAAATACATGTGTGTATCATTAGATGAGAAAATGAAATGAACTATCGAAATGGTTGTGTTCTTTACCACTGCTGAGAAATTTGTTTAAAATTAAATCCTTTTCATTTATTGAAATCTACTCACCACCAACAATGATTTTTACTACTTGAATTCATAAAATTCCACATTGAAATGAAAAAACATTTGATTTATAGTATTATATTTATTTATGGTAGTTTTTCTAACTATCAAGTTTTGTTGATATTTAATTAAATAATTTTCTCTTTTGTGGATGATTCCTACTTTTTAGAGTCTCTATGACAAGATGATTCCTATGTGCAATCTATTTTCCCTACATCAATTATATGTATGAAATTAATACCAACTCCAAAAATATGAACCAGTTTTATGATATTAATAGATCTATTCAACATAAAATCAGGTTCATCCATTCAATAATCTATATCTAATAGTAATCTATCTAGTATTTATTTTCCTAATAAATGTTTTTCTCTAAACATGCAACATCTGACATTGATCTATCTGATCATTCTCTATTTTTTTAATAGCCTATATGATATCTCCCTTTCTCATAACCTATAAATCATAGTTCCTTCCACTAACATTTCTAGACATAATTTTAATCTAGTAACCCCTATCTAATCTATCTAAACATTGATAGTTGATCTTTCCTCAACATCTTTCCCATTAAAGTTAGAATATTTATACATTAATATTTCATTAATATTAAAATCTTGACTATATATGAGTTGTATAATTCAATCATCATATAGTTGATATCCAAAGTTACCATTATCATTTCTGAAAAAAAACACTTTGTAATTTTCCTCTATCTCAATTTTATTTTTATAATTAATATAGACATATGGAATGCTTCCAAAATTTTCAATATGGTTTACCTCTAATCTCTTAGTGGAAAATAGTTCCTCAAGAAGTTTATATCGCATAGATAAAGTAAGACTTATGTTCACCAAGTTAGTAAATATATTCGAATAAAGTTCCAAAATTCCTTTAGGCATTCCCCCATGAATCCATAGAATCTAAAATTTCTCTATGAGGCTTTGATTAATCCTCTAATATACTATATTTTGAACTGGAGTTCATGGAATAGTCTTCTAATTCATTATACCCATATTCCTACAAAAGATACAAAAATATTGTTTAGTGTATTACCTACCATTGTCCATCTGGAGAAATTTTAACTACTATTCTCACACTTTCGCAGCTAAAAATTTATAATGAATAAAACCATGAAACATGATATATTGATTCTTTAAGATGTATACTCAGACCATAATAGTAGAATCATTAATAAAGGTCACAAAGTATAGTTATCCAGTATTCATGTGAATAAATTTTAGTCCCAACACATTAGAATAAAGAATTTTTAACTTTAGATTATATAGAATCCCAATATAAAAATTCATGGAAATGTCTTCTATTTTCATAAATTACTACTCTCATGCCTTAAAATGTTTGTGTGATTGATTTTGATTATTCCTTTCACTTCCAGAACATTTATTTTATTTTAACAACTTTGAACATAAATATAGTTTCACTTTTCTGAACTATCTGATAATGTCGTTATAATAACTACAACTTCATCACTCCATCTGGTAAGTTATTGGGAACCATTATTAACACTAAAATTAATCTATATAGAACCTTTTTTGATATTACAAACACTATTTGAATAAGGTGTTATGAAACCTTCATCATCATGTTTTCCCACTAATATATGTTTTTTCTGATGACCTAGAATGTGGATAACATCTTTAGATTTCAATAAACTTTTATTATTCATTCAAATTTTGACATCACCTTTACCAACTATATACAGTTCATTATCATCTTCTATATGTACAATGACTAAGATTATTGATACATAATCAACCATACACCCATTATCATTATATGAATGAAATTATACCCCCAATAATATATCCCATGACTCCTTATGAATGGTCATACTTGGTGTCAAAATGGTATCTCAATCCATTATACTGATCGAGTTTATATTTCAAGAAGTTAGTTCATAATTGTTTTTCTAATAATATCTCTTGATATGTACCTTATTCCTAAAAAGACAGCATGTAGTACTTAAACCTTTCAATTACCCTTGAATTATTCTTTGGGACTTATCTATCGATGATTTCTTCTTCTGAAGGTCCTTTCATTTAGGTGACCATTCCCATATTGTATTATTTAGAGCAGTTTCATATGGATACTGAATGTTCTTATACCTATAGTCCTCATAAATGATCAAATATTTAATATTATCAAACATAAGATTTTAATTCCAATTATATTTTCCCTCTAATGTCATAATGTTATATTGTATCTATAAAAGTGAGGGAAGAGGATGAAAACCAAAAAAACATTTATGAACGTTATATTCACTAATTTGAGCTTCCCTCAGATCATACTAAATCAATTTATTTGACCAGATGAAATACTTTCATCTGATAACCTTAATATGAACAATCTTTTAATCATGAGAATTTTTAATTATAGGTAGAATTTTCATTTCTTTTGTCCTATTATTTCATAAGCAATTTTATATTTGTCTTATATCTAATTTTTAATGCAACTTTAGAATCAAGATATATCATGTTAAATTCCAAATCCTTCCTTCCCAACCCATCCAATTATATATTTTCCTTTATATAAGGGAATAGACTATAAAAAATATCATCGAGTTCTATTTTCTATCAAAATATCCACTTGAAATATTCTCCAAAACTCGAAATAAATTCCGTCAAACATATCAATATGAAACATTCGTTTTTCTGAATTCATTGATCTAATTATATTTATAAAACTGAAATAAAATTAATTATGATTCCAATGGAGAAGATAAAAACTGAATTTTTTGAGTGAATTAAAAATAACCATAAACATTGATACCACATGTTTTGATGGAACCATGTAATTACTGTATCAATTAAATTGATTAGAAAGACTTCGAAATCACCATAATAACCATAAATACATATGTTTAATTGTTTTAGCCTACATATCCTAAAAGATTCATAATATTTCATAATATATATTTTTTATTATGACCACATCCTATGAAATTATTAATTTAACTATGATGATATCCCACCTAGTCAAAAATAATTATCAATGATCTCAGTTACCATAAAAAAGAAAAGAAAAGGCATAAACAAGATTTATGTTGTTCAAAAAAGGTCACAAATCTATATGAGAACACTTCAAATATATTTCATTAAAGGATTATAAGAAAAAAAAAATCATATATAACATCCACTATAATGATGTATTGTATAAAATAAAGACATAAATTACCACAAATCAGTATAATATTCACACAAGTAGTACACATATCGTACATATTCATTGTTGTTCTACCAAACCTCTATAGTTTTCTATGATCGGTCAACCAATTTCACTAACCCCCAAGATTCATGGTTGACCACCAATTGATCTAGTAAACTATTGATAAACTATGGAAGCATCAACTGGAACAACAAAAAACAATTCAACATGCACCAACCTATGTATTGAATCACCACTCCATGTGAACACCATATATGATAGCTACATATTCTGATCTTTGTATAGCCATCACTATCCAATTATATTGAATCCTCACCAAAGGACCACTCTATTTGGTCATATCATTATAATATGTTTTTATAATAAAATATTATCTAGTGATAACCACTCTTCTCGACATCTTTGGAATCAATCATTTGTAAGCATCCATATGAATTGTTAAATGATCATATTCTAATCATCTCTATTTAGAAAACCCGATCTACTGAAACTGATGAACATTCCCCCAAATAAAGTATTTATAAATTATAATTATGTATTAGAATTAATATAAAACCATGTAACTCTTATTTGTAAATAATGAAAAAAATTAATACATATATATATCAAAAAAGATTATAATTTTTTCCATAAAAATAATTTTTATTATAAAAAAACACTTTTTCTAAAATTGGGTTTTTACACATTATATTTTCCAGTGTAAAAATTAATTGTTATCCTAAAAAAATTGATTTGATAAAATATATTTCATATTTATAATCAATACGTCCAAATTATGAAATAAGGCCTATTTTGGTTTTTGGCCGAAAAATTAATTACTTAGTTAAAAATTAGCCTCCATAAAAAAACCAAAAAGTGTATAAGTGAAAAATATAAGAGTAAGGGGATCAAAAACATGTTAAAAACATGTTTGGAAATGTTTGTTTGAGGATTTATAAACCATAATATTTCCCTCAATAAATTATAAGAAAATATTGGATCTGTTTGACCCTTGAATTTTGACTTTTCCTTTTTTATTATTACAAAAATATCACTTCTGTCACTTATAAATGGAGTCGTCGTTGCCCAACTTCTCTTCATACACCACGAATCATTGATTCTAGAAAACCCTACCAAAATAATGAAACAATTCTGAAAGAAACATTATATATGATTTAGTATTCTACAAATACAACCTCTTAAATACTTAATAAATTTTATAAATGATCAGCACTGAGGATTAAGGTAAAATTATTATTTATTCCTTTTCCATTTATTTTAATTTCTTTCTTCTTATACCTATATCAAATATTATATAACAATGTATAAATAGTTACATAAGTAGCATAATTGTACTAAATGTTTGTCATGTTTATTAGATAACCATATTGTACCCTTCCCTTAAGAATTCATAAATGGAAATGTTGTTTATGTTATGTGTGGACTACCACCTCCATATGAGGCATGATTCATATTCCATAAATGCAATACACATCATTTTAACTAGGGTTATTTTATGAGTAAATAATATATTTTAAAAATATATTATAATTCAGAATATATAATCCAAATTATACCTCCCTTGTGGGGTTTTAATCGAATGTGTCACTTGTGCATATGTGTGAACTACCGCCTCCATGAAAGTGGCGTATTGGTTTTTCATCCAGTATTTTCATACTTACATGAATCCATTAAAATATGATTCATCACTTTAAAACATCCAAATAATATCATTATAATTATTTAATACTTATATAATTCCAAAATAATAACCTTTATAACCATATTCACCCATTGAATATAGCATGTTCTTATTTGGATCGATTTAACAACCTACATGAACAATGATATAAATTTTTATAATGGATGACCAACAATCATAAATATCGGTGTTATTATACACTAATGAGAAAATAACATTTTTATGGTTATTAAAAAATTATAAAAATAATTAACTTATTTTTATGGTACCAGTCGTTTATTTATTAAAAATTACCAACACAAGATCACCATAAACTTCATAATTGTGAATTCTATCTAAAATACATGTGAAATGAAAGTAAAACATTTTAAACAATTAAAATACACCTGTTATAGTTCCTATAACGTTTTTTAATTATTAACTTTGAATCTATAAAAAAAATTGATACTAATGTTCCAAAACAAGTACTAAACAATGAATCCAAACTAATAACATGGGATAATGAAAAAAAAATTTAAATTACTGAAATATTTGAAACAATTGATTACAAATGATGTTTTAAAATGGTTATAGGTATGAATATAGTACTATATACGTGATTAATATAGTTATTTGTATTATAAATGTTGTTATGTCACATTTAGATAAGTAGGATTAAAGGTTTGGGTTTTTCATTCTTAATTTTTTCTTCAATGAGATATAATGAGTATTAACCATATGTGTACATTTTGTGGTGTATTGCAAATGGATTTATTTTATCATAATATTTCATAAAATATAATTTATTTATACATCCTTATCATTTTTTATCTTTCATGTTTATCAATTCATAATATAATGATGATGTAAGGGTGTTTTGTCTCATTTATTGAAGACATGTTTTGTTTTATACAGATAATTTCCTAAAAATGGTGTGTATACCCCCTATTAGATATATAAAATCATGAATAATATTTTCTTCATAGTATTTAATGTTCAATTTCAATCTATAGATTTCAATTGGTTTCTATTAATATTTTTCTAAATTTATATGTGGTTTATCTTAAATCCACTTATTTTCTTGAGTTATAGTGATTCCTCTTTGACTAATGTTATAATTATAATATAACGAATTTACCAATTCATTTCAATAAAAAACTCCAAATAGATTAACTTAGATATGGTTTCTATTTTATTAAAATGGTTGAAATATATTGTGTCCAATAGATAAATAGCCTCAGGAAAACCAAATACATAATAGTGTTTTATATTACATTAAAAAAAGAGGAATACATCATCTTAAAACATGAAAACATTATTATTATCCTTTTGAACCGTTTATCATAATTATTAATCTTCTTGTTTTCCTGTGGAAATATAAAACAATATAAATGGGTTAGATCAAATGATAAATAAGGGGATGTGTATAATGGAAGCAATTATAAATATGATATTTTGGCATGAGTAAATAATCTTAGTTATGGAGTATCAAAATAAAATAAATGAATAAATAAACAAATGGATAACATCATACAAAATAAATGAATTCATAATAATTACTAGTGAAATTGAGATGGTAATGCATAATTTTGGATGTCTTAAACATACCTTCTAGTCCTTGGGATGATAAATCTTAAATAAACTGTATGGACACTCCCATTACCCTCTCTTAATTGTGTAATGAGACCTACCAATGAACTGAGGGGAAAAATAATTCCAAGACCCACCAATCACATAGTAGTTCAATGTATTATATCACATATTAATAGATTACATGGATTAATGTTAAAGGAACTAATAAAATATATATTTATCACAAATTTTAAATGAGTCATATCATATAAAATTTTCCAATATAGAAGTAAGAATTCTGTCGTACGAAGTTATTTTCCCCCATTAAAAGAATAAACAAATATATATTAATTTTAAAAGTTATTATAACAAATAAATTAAAGATAAATCCTTTATAATGGATTATAAATAGCATGTATATCATATAAGAATATCCTCCATAAGTGTCAAACCATGTATAGAGGAATGTTAGTTATCATGCACTAGGTGACGATCCAGTCAAATCCCAATGAACCCTATTTATGGTTATTACCCCTAGGTACAACTATAAATGATAAAAACCTTAATTTATAATCACGACAAGTATTTATATTCTTTAAAAAACAAAATCACATTTCATCAATAAACTTTTATGATGGTGTTATAGTAGTTGGATAGTTTTAGCATTATAATGGCTTAGACAAAGGATATAATGAGATAAAATAAGCAATCTTATATTTAGAATAATTCAAATGGATGGAAATAAAATGAAAATAAAAAGATTTATTTACATGAAAAATTTATTAATATATATTATAACAAATAAATTTAAATTTAATATTAAAGGGTATTATTGAAGAAACCCTTAACTCTATTGAGCATCATATCTTTGAGACAAACCTTCAGAACAAAAAAAACTCTTCTAGATTGAAGAGAGAGGAATATAAGAGTCTCCTTGGGAGTTATATGATGAGATAAATTTGAATTGTTCATGGGATAATGGGAACATGGTGTGGCTATTTATACTTGGGGAGTGTGGTTTTAAGGGTTTAAAACGAGATGTTTTCCATTAATGCAAACAAATTTTTCGTGGCATTAATTATAATGTTTTTGGTTGAAGATTAGTTATTTAAAGGATTCATTAAGGTCAAAAAATAAATAAATCATAAATTTTACTTTATGTTATTTATTAAATACATTTTGATCATGAACAAGGATTAATAAATTTTGAAAATTATATGGGAATTAAAATTTTTCCTTTTCAATTTCACTTTAGTATTTGTATCTTAAAAAATTTTATTTCAACTATATTATACCTTTTTTGTTTTTTATAAAAAAATATATTTACATTATAAATTTTTTAAAATAAAGTTGGATCCACATTTTGAGGGTGTATAAGTGGAAATAAAGTCAACACTGATCTGGATTTCACTAGATGTGTCCCATAATAGTAATTTGATCATAACTTTTTCCCCAATTCTTGGATTGGACTAAAGATTTAAAATATGTCATAAAACTATGTTTTCAACATTTAATTAAAATTTATTAATATATGGTTAAATTTTAACATGTTCAAAAGAACAATTCAGTTGAATGAATCATTATTCAATGAATTTTCAAGGACAGAAATATTTTAATCACTAAATAGATCATAACTCCTAAAAGAAATTCATTTAAGAGGCTGAAATTTTGACTGTATACATGAATTAAAGAGAGGATAAATTCCACATAACACCAAATTACAAAAATATTACTCTACTGTATCGAAAAATGTGTGTACATTCAGTACATTGACTCTTGATAGTCTGTCTAGATAGAAATATTTTCAATAATAATTCATCACTATCATATTCAATACATTGATAACAATATGAAATTTTTATGTTGAAAATAAAATATGTGGAAGAATAAATATCCTATAGAAAACATATCAATATGAAGCCATTTAATTATACAAAAATGCATAATATTTCAATGGATAAAAATGAATAAAATGTTTTATTAATATGTAAGAATTGGTATTATTATTGTATTAATAATACATTATTAATAAATTACCTAGTATCAAACAACACAAATACAAAATAAAATATAAAATTAAAAAAATAGAATAGTTTTAAGTGTAAAATGAAATTATTTATTTAATAAAAAAATATTTTTTAAGACTTTCTTTGTTACATCCCCTTCACCCTTATGAAATTATGTTCGAGAAATTTAGTTTTGAAATTAATATTAAAGAAAAAATTGATTTAGAATTATTATATAATCATATTCTCACATTTACTATTCTAAAATGTGATTTCTCCATAACAATTTCATGAGGAGGGTTGTCTTTTTCTTTAATACTTTCTCTTTTGTGGAAAGAATCTAGACATTCTCTATAATTTAAGTCAAATATGGTTCAATCTCTATCCAATTTATTGGTAGTACATGTGTAGGGTATGACGTGTATTTCCTTATCATTGGGATATGGTACACTCCATGAATCTTTGAGAGGTTCGGAGGTAAGGAAACGATGGTAAAATATTAATCAAATTCAATCTAGTGTCTCAAATTTCATGGTGTAACTTATAGCTACCTTTAAATTCTTCCCAAACCATATAAAACATTTCTAAAGTTATAATTTAATGAAATCAAGATCACCTAATTGGAATTAAAACTCCATTCATTAATTATCCGCATACCTATCCTTACTTCTCGGACCTCTTTGAATATGAATATGAATTTATCCCAAACACTCAATTGTATCCACAGTAATTTCTAGAACAATTATCTTCATCTCGCAAACATCATCCCAGATATTTGGAGCATGAAATATTTTCCCATAAAAGTCCTCATATTGTTGCATTTTTATACATAAATGGAATCTATTATTTTATGATGTTTCCAAAAAAGATGATTATAGGTACCACATTCCTTTTAAGTCATGTGAACATGACCTAAAAAATCCTATAAGTTTTGGATAGCACTTTCATACAACCCTTTAGTTTCAGGATGATATGTTGTGATCGAAATTATATTAATTTTCAATTTCTTTTGTAGAATTTTCCAAAATCATGATGTGGAGAGAGGTTCATTATTATAAAAAATCAATAATGGTTCACCATTATGTATTTGACCTTAATTGACATAATGTAAATAATGATGTTTAAGGGGTAGATCCTATATTTTGATATAAAAAATGCTTATTTGGAATGGTAATCAACAATGTACCCTATAGAATCATTTTTCTTATTTTTTTTAGGTAGAACAATGGAAAATTACATTGTGATATTGTCCAACATAATAATTTTTAAAGGGAAAGGTTTCATGAAACCCTTTGGATGATGCCTCTAAACATTAATCTATTGGCATACCTATAATATAGACATATAATTAATAATTTCCCACTACATATTATCCAACCAGAAGTGATATTTTAGATCCCTATTCATCTTGTTACTACTAGGGTGTATACGTAAGTTTTATTTTGAACATAATCCAGTATCTCCGAATTTACCACAGGTATTGATGGAACACATAATATTCTTCAAAATTTAACACACCATCTCCACATATGATCCCCCCGAATTT
Source organism: Viscum album (assembly GCA_963277665.1). NCBI lineage: Eukaryota > Viridiplantae > Streptophyta > Magnoliopsida > Santalales > Viscaceae > Viscum > Viscum album. The sequence continues at coordinate 900,952,644 of OY728165.1, read as the reverse complement.
CCCATATTTTATGGATTTGATTTACTATTGAGTACCATTTTCATTTTACTAAGACTTCATTATATTCTCCATTATGGATGGTTGGGAAATTATATGGAAATAGAATAATTATTACCATTCCCTAATAATTAAAATTTCAATATTTTCCAACTCCTAGAATATAGGATCGATTTCCAGGTTCATCATGGAAAGGAACCCATGATTCCTTCTACTCAAAGTGACTGCAAACTTGTTTTACATCCCATGGTGTAAGTGTATTGAAAAATTGTAGCCTTTATGTAATTCCAGTTGTATCCTCTATTGGGTGTAAATATATTTCTATTGGAATATATACATCAAAATTTTTGGATAGGTATTTATGTCATTTATTTCACCATAAAGATATTATCTCTATATATTCAATGAAAATACCATAGAAACATGATCACGATCATTAGTTTGATAGTTATTTTTGTGGGTTTTAAGTTTTAGTTATGTATAAGAAAAAACTCTATAATTCTATATAAGGAAACACCCTCGCCCTTTCTTCAATGCATCACTATATATATCAAATCATTGTTTAATTAATGGTAAAGTCAATATGGATGCATTGATTAAATTTTAATTTATTTACCAAATTTTTCCTCATATTCCATATACCATTTGATTATAACCCCATTACATTTAAATTTAAAAAACATATTAGCTAATCGGGAAAAACAATCAACAATTTACTAATAGTAACTAGATATGGCAAGGAAACTACATTTTTAAATTATTTTAATTGGTGTTGGACATTCAATAATAGATTTTATTGATGTGGGGTCAATCTATATTCCATATTAAGAGACAATATGATAATGGAAAGATCCCTTTTTCTGTTATAATTCACATTTACTAAATTTACCATAAATGTTTATATCCCATAGGGTCTCAAGGATGATTCTTAAATTATATTCGTTATTTACATATGAAATTTAGTATATCAACATGTCGTCGATGAATACAACAAAAAATTAATCCTGATTATCATGAAATATTTTTTTAATTGTATCTATAAACAAAGATAGTTCATTAGTTAATCCAAAAGGCATAATCTTGACCCCATAATGTCCATACATTGTTCAAAAATATGACTTTAGTATATCATTATTCTTGACTTTCAGTTGATGATAACCAGAATAGATATAATTATTTGAGATTTCTGGCCCCCATGATGTTCATAAATTGATCTTCAATATGAGGTAAGGGATACTTTTCCAGAATATTGATAGAATTTTTTGTCCTATAGTCACCTCAAAATCTCATATACTAATCATTATTCATTATTGTTAGGTCTATAAGGTTAAAAACCCTGATAAGGGTTGAATCAGGGTATGAATGATTAAAACTAATTCATCTTCGGATCTTGTTTTGTTGTTAATACAAACATACTTTTCTCTTTCTTCCATAACAATATATGAGCCTACATGAAATCATGAATCTGACATAGCGAATTTTATTGAATCACCTTCACTAGGATACATACATGGAGAATACAATGACGATGTGATGATGTACCAAATCTAATAAATCTCACTTCTGATTAGAAGGTTTGGGCAAGATAACTTCTATATCCAGGATCACTTCATTTACCAGATATAAGTTCGCAGAATGTATTCCCAAGGGTCACTCCATAAGTCTCTTTCTTTGGCTCACAACCGATTGAATTAATCACTATATTCCTCTTTCTTTTCATAGATATATTATAAGGTATCCACTCTCATTTTATGGACTTATAGGTCCTTTTATTTTTATGAGAACACACTTCCTTCATTATTTACAGATGTGTTGTTGATGTATTTTTATCACCCATAGTTGAAATCGATTTTCCCACATATTTTTAGTCAAAGGAAATTTCTTTTACAAATTGTTTATGTCCCATCCCAAATAATATACTCCTTCTATGAACTTCATAGAACATTTTCTTCGTAGACCACCTCTACAGTGAATTTTCTCTGCTTCTTCCACCGCATATTTCCTCAATGTACCACCTTCAAAGACCGCATCTATGTACCACTTCGGTGTATTGCCTCCTCATACTGCTACCACTTCTATCGAATTCCTTCATTTTTAGAATACTTATTCCATGGACTGGCATATTCCTTTGTGGATTATAGGTCTCTACAAAAAACCATTCAATTAATCACTTCTGCAAACTGCTTCACCCTTCGCAGTATCCTCCAGGTGAACCACTTTTCGAGTTGGCCAAATTCTTAGAGAGTAGATATTTTCTTATAAAATTATATATACCATAATGAGGATACTAACAACACTTATATTGGAAAATAGATCCTCAATATACATTAATCTATATCTCACAAATTTTTAATGTTGTACTGCCTTCACTACATAATGATTTATCTATTAACTATTTCCCTATACAGTATGCATACTACAATTCTTCTTTCACAGTGTCCCATATCACCATATCATTTTTTATTGTGACAATCCATCTTGTGTACCGCATTCCTTCCACGTACCATTTATGTTCCCATGAACCATTATTTCTCTAAAAACCATTCCTACTACTTGGTCCACATACCCTGATTCAAAGTCCGCATAGCATTGCTATGTGGAATCCTTCCATTGTTGATTTCCCAATGACATTATATGCACGAACTTTTTCATTTTGTGATCTATGGTTTACAGTCCATTTATTTTGAACTCCTATGAGAAAATATTCCTTTGAAAAAAATCCAATCATTCAATTTTAAGGTACAAAAATTTTGAAAACAATGGGAAAATGTTCCACCATTAATACCTATATTGGTAAACACCAAACATACTCATTTGTGGTCATATGGATTTATCCAAAAACTCAATCACTCCAAAAATATATAGAAAATAATTATTGATTGATTTTTTCTGAATAATCTACCATTTTTGGTTTGTTGAAAATTCATCTTAATTTGATACATCATTAAATTTCTTTACATCTTCTATCATAATTCACTTCTTGTAGTTAAGATAGAAATAAAGGATTTAATCAACCCATAATATAATACCATAGGAGTAGTTCTCATAATGAGAAATAAATGTATAATGTATAGTTCAACAATGAATCACAAGACATCATTCCAAAATAACTCATTATGTTTCATCACATACCTCAGCTGTCATGATATATATAATTTGATTGGTCATGTTTAGCATCTTCAAATTTAATAATCCCCCTACATCACTTCTCCCCTAACAAATTCAAATCCCCCTATCTCGTTGCTCCACCTAGAAACTTATCCACATGTCTTGACAAAGAAATTGTATCCCATTTATAATCAAAATTTCTCCCCCATTTTCATTGAATCCAATGGCCATTAATTTAAGGTATGGATTTGGTTAAAGAACTTAGAATAGAAATTTTTTGAAAAAAACAATATACCTTGGGAAGAGGGTGTCCTACATCCACACTTTTTCATGTGCGTGGAGTTGACTAAACTCTTTTAGATATTCTATACCTTTAAAATTCTAATTGGGTAAGGCCATTTTTAGAATGACTATAACCTGTTGTTATGTAGTTACGTACTCTGACATTATAACACCATGTTCCACCTTCTACTTAATGAAATGATACTTTATTTAAATGTGCATTGACATTGAGTGATTGAAATGACATATACTATGATTTATAGCACATTAATGTTCACAATGAATTCCGATCAGAGATTTCATTTCAACTCACATATGCTCAATCTACTACTTTATCAATAATAATTGTGTTTATGATTGAGTGGCTGCAATATATTAATCTTATACGATGCTCAATGAAATGAAATAATGTTCATTTATTCTCCAAGAAATAAATATCATGTAATGTTGAATACACCAACCGATGTTAACTTTATATCATCTATTAGTCCTCCCAAATCTGCATCTTTATATCCCCATAACTCATATTGATATTTTTTATTTTTCATCAAACCAAAATCCACCATGCCCATGATATACCGAATTATTATTTTTACTATAAGAAAGTGGATTTAATTATGATTTATTTTTTATCTCACTATTTGAAACCTAGAAAAAACCAAATCGGGTCATGTTGTTATTATGTACAACATGCTTCAAATGGTCAAACTATATTCTTTGATATTAACTACATTTCCTTCATCATCCTGAGATAGTTTCATCCGAGTAACTATAATTGTTGTCCTCCCGTTGTAATTTTCTATTTCAAATCATCTCAAACCCTCCTTGGAATATTTTGATTGAGAAATGAATATGTCATTCATTAATGGTTTAACCATTACACCATTGTTTGCGCCAAAATTCGGGATAGAGAAAAATCCCAAATGAAGGCCTCGTTGACAGCCTCGCGATGCCACTTCGCGGAGTCCCCCTAGCATCGTGGCCACCACAAAGCAAGGATACATGATACTCAGTGAACACATTTGAAGTTCATGAGCCCACTGCGATGCAAGGAGGTGGGCTTCACCGTGAACACATTTGATGTTCACGAGCCAACCATGAATCGAGGAGGTGGGATGCTCCGTGACCACATTTCACGTTCATGACCCTCCACGAAGCAATGAAAGTCTCTCTTCACGCCGTGTGAGCTCCACTTTGCGACACCTCTTGCATATAAATTTTGGGATCCCCCTAAGCCCAAATGATTGAAAATACAACCTTTTGACTTCCCAACTTTTGAATTGCGAAGCATCCTTATGCTCTGTGAACCATGAGATGTGCGAGGTACTTATTCTTTATGAAGAGCCCTCCTTTTTCCTTGTTTTTATCCCCTCTTCCTAGAGGGATGACTTTCATGAAGCCTAATAGCCTTCACGATGTAAGGGGGTCCCCAAGGGGAACCAGGTCATCGTGGAGCGTTAATGATTCGGGAAACTCCTTTCATGTACACATGATCCACATGCTATGGAAGGTCCACTCTACTTCGTGAAGCACATTGCTTCCCGACACCTTGCATCACGAGGCACCTTTTCTCCACATGGATGTGCTCCGCAAATCCCTTTCCACTTCTCAAGGCACCTCCCATATGCACCCCTTACCTATGATAAGGCTACAACACCCCACATCACAAAGCACACCCCTTCGAAAGTGCCCTCCGCCATGTGGAGAAATAGTGACTCAGAAGGCCTCTACCTATGAAACCCTATGCTTTGTAATTCCTTTTCTCATGCGACCCTCCAGGTTTTCACGATGTGACATCAAAGTCCCCTGGATGATTCTTCCTATTGTGTTTCTTTTCCTCATAATTCTTGGCATAGGCACACTAATGAATATTTCTTCTTCGCATAGCCACACTAACGTGGGCCCCTCAATGGTTTTATATGTGACATCCCCTAACCATGGTGTTGCTGATGCCTTCCCTTCCACAAAGAGTAGAGGGTACTGGTTATGTACGTCCTAGGGGTGCAGAGAAAACCCACCTCATCCAAGATGTAGGACGTTGAACTGGAAAGCACCAACATATTTAGCACATGACATTAAACTATGACCTCGCCCTGTGCCTCACACGTAGGGTGCCCCCACCTTGTACATTCTCCATGCACCCTAGACTCCACAAGGGATGATATCCTCCTTCTAGGAGTGGTGTTTTTCCTGGGGGGAAAGTGAAACCATCTCAGTGTAAGCCCATAGCTTTCATGTAGGAGAAAACATCCCTGCTCCTCCTTTCATCTTTGGTCCCCAGGGTCAGCGAAGGGCATGGTAGTGAATGGTGCTTCTCCATTCATCAGTCCAAAGTCCCTCTCCAACTGTGCTTTGTCGCCATTGGGCCACCATCCTCGAGTAAGTCCAATCCATCCCTCTCGGGGCAGCTCGAAGCGTAAGCCCCACTCCACTTCCCATGGATTCCCATTTCGCGACATGGTTGTCAGGCCTATGCTGCCTCTTGTTTCTTCCACCGAGCATGACTCTCATGGGCTTAGAGTAAGCATCGACCATGACATCGCTACAATCTCGCTTAATGTTAAACTGCATTTTCCACTTGTCCTACAAGGACTTTGATCCATGTCAAGGCATGGTACGTAGGAAGCCTACACGAGGTTCAAGAACCAACACCTTGGGCAGCCTCAGAGTGTAAGCCCCAATCCAACCCAAACTATGGGGACTTTGATCCATGTCAAGGCATGGTACATAGGAAGCCTCCACGACGTTCAAGCCCCAACACCTTGGGCCGCCTTAGTGTGTAAGCCCCAGTCCATCCTGAACTACGAGGACTTTGATCCATGTCAAGGCACGGTACATAGGGATCCCCCACAAGGTTCAAGCACCAACACATTGGGCCGCCTCAGAGTGTAAGCCCCAACCCAACCCAAACTATGGGGACTTTATTCCATGTCAAGGCATGGAACGCAGGAAGCCTCCATGAGGTTCATGCACCAACACCTTGGGTGGCCTCAGAGTGTAAACCCCTATCCAACCCGAACTATGGGGACTTTGATACATGTCAAGGCATGGTATGTAGGAAGCCTTCACAAGGTTCAAGCCCCAACACCTTGGGCTGCCTCAGAGTGTATGCCCCAATCCATCCTGAACTACAGGGACTTTGATCTACATTAAGGAATGGTACGAAGGAAGCCTCCATGAGGTTCAAGCTCCAACACCTTGGGCCACCTCAGAGTGTAATCCCCAACCTATCTGAACTACATAGTCTTTGATCCATGTCATGGATTGGTAAGTAGGATGCCTCCACGAGGTTCAATCCCACCACCCAGTTGTTCCTACCATCCTCACGTTGGTTCCCCAACACCATGGGCCGCCTCAGAGTGTATCCCCCAATCCATCCTGAACTATGCAGACATTGATCCATGTCATGGTATGGTACGTTGGAATCCTCCATGAGGTTCAATTCCACCACCCATTGGTCGTTCCAACCCCATTCACATCGCTTATCCCCATTACCGCATGATGTTAAACTATATTGTCCATATGGACTACGTGGTATTTGATCCTTTCCAAGGTAAGGTACATAGGAAGCCTCCAAGAGATTCATGCCCTTGTAACTAAAGTCTCATATTGGCCTACCCCACAAGACTTTGTGTCTTTGGATGGTCATGCCCTAACATGGATGTTCTACTTCTTTAGGTCCCATCCACGTGTCCATTCTCACGGGTCACCTCCCCAGGTGTCTCATTGTATCATCAAATGTTGAATACTTTGATTCCATTCCATGAGGATACATAGGAAGTCTCTTCGAGGCTCAAGCCCAAAATCATTATCATCCTCATGGCATTGTGATCACAATCACCATCCCCATCTACCTCTCCATCATCCTTCCTGATCCTTACCCGGGCCACCACATCCCGATGGGATCATGCCATTCCATTCCCCATTCCAACTAATAGCATCCGGGGGGGGCACCCATGTGATGGCCCCAATATCGGTGTTCCCTCAAGGGGGATCATCTGTTTGATCCACTCAAGTCTGTGTTCTGATCAGCCCGATCCATCTCCATTGGACATTAAACTCGCGGCATAACCAGTTTTAAACCTGGGAAGCTGAGAAAATACACAGATACATGCCCATGGCATACAATTCCCCACGTTCGATTTGGGATTCCTCGGGATTCCACGCCATTGAGAAGCCCTATAATATGGGACATAAGACAGACATGCCAATCTCTCAGCTTCTAGATAGGCTAGTGATTCCCTACGTGACTACTCTCTTAACTGAAGGTTGCTGCCCTGACCTGACCCCTTGGAATTTCCTGACAGAATCAGTGTAATTAACTGGTGTCCATGAAGATATGGGGCCGAGAAGAGTTTCACAAACAACATGTTATGTATATATGGGAGACCGAGACTAGGTGATGAGTTCCTAGGAGGAATCCACGGAAGGAAGAACTGACAACCCATCATCCCATTTCGATCAGGGAGTAGGCGTCATTAAATAAAGAGCGGATGCCACCCGTCTTTGGAAAGCGGGAATTCGGGGAAACCATAAGCCATATCTGTCGTCCCCGAACGAGATGGATGTGTGTGCCTCGGTGAAAGCATCAAAAAAGGAAATGGTGAATCCGGCGGGAACTTCTTCTCCTCAATATAGAGATTAGTAGTGCTCAGGGAATCGATGGTTTGATGTGTCACTAGATGTAGCTATCTGGCACCGGGTCCCACCAAGAAAATAGCGGGCCTGACGTGAAACTCACCAGAAGTTGGGGCAGTAGAATGTTGGACATTCTGTTTTGCAACGTTATCAGTGTGGACCCCTCTTACTAACCACGAGAGATAGGATGGCGCTGGGGCATTGGTCATAAACTCCTTTTTCTTTCAGCGCTGATGAGTTCATCTCCCTACTTCTCAAGAATCGGGTTGCTTCCACAGGAACGTGATCACTGCCCGCCCATCTATGCAGGGGTAGGGGCATCACCAGCATAGCCACTCTATGTGGCTTCACCGCTACAGCAATGACCTCTACATCCACGACTATGGGTTACCCATGCCCCATATCTCCATAGTATGTTATCCAACGAAGGGTAATTAATGACCTCATACGTCGCTACGAAGAGGAGGGAATAATCTGAACCCAGGCTATGGCCATCCTGGACCTGGAGGTGTTCAGGCCGAGCCGTCAACGCCTCCCCTGAGGGCTGTTCAGGGAGCCGCTACTCCCCACCCCAACATACAACTGATTTGGGATCCTGTCCCTAGAGCACCTTGACGACTCTCTATCTTATGAAAATGAGGTGGGAGATGTTGGCCCAGCTGGTCAGAGTCCCAATACAAGGGTTCCTAGAATGTGCTCCCCCCCCCCCGACCGCATCAGTGCCAACACCTGTCCATTCTGGTGGAGGAGAAGGAATGTTATGCACTTTCACCACCAGCCCCAGCTCATCCTACCTGATGCCAACATCGAGCACGGGATGAGGACGCCCGCCAAGGGGCTACAACATTGACAGCTACAATGGACCAAGACACTACCGATGCATACCATCAATTCTCTCCACAAACTGAGGAGGGATGATTATATTCCCAACCGGGATTGAGGCCCCAACTACCCCACAAGCAGGCTGGGTCAACACTTCTAGTCACTGGCATGAGCAGTGGTTGTCGTTAACCAACCTGCAGCGATGTTGCCCCATATGGAGGTCCTCCCCATACAACTCCCACATAGAGTGTGGGCCGTCCCCTCTCCAAGGATTGGATTGGAGTTTCACCTCGTGCTACCCCCATTCCGAAAGAAGGTATGCCCCATGGCAGTGATGCTCGGCACAGAAGCCTCTCCCTTCCCCATTACCCTAGATAAGGAGTCCTTCCTCCTTCCCTTGACCGCCAATGTGGTGACTTCTCCCATCCGGTCTCTCTCTAAAGTGGGTATCCTCCATACGTCCACTCCACAGCCGGTGAAGGTCCACCACACCCCGGAATCCAGAAGGGTGAAGGCCTACTTCACTCCACCAGCACCGAGCATAGAGGTCCTCCCCATGCTTCTACTTGTTCCAGCAGAGGCTTTTCCTACTTTAGTGCTAACCATGGAGGTCCTCCTCATGTCCCCTTCGACATTATTCCTGGTGCTCCCCACACCATTGATTTCTCAGGTGGAAACCCTCTCCACCCAAGAATCAGTGCGGCCGAAGGACCCCATGTCAGGATTCATCCCTATCCCAAGGAGACGCATAGGGGCAGGAAGGCGGGACGTCACCCCCACAAGAATAATCATGGAAAGGCCCAGACAGAGATCAACCTGGTCTGCTTCTTAGACTCTGATGCGGAGTACGACTCAGCTCAAGAACCCTCCCCTTGCTCATCCGAGTAAAGGGCTAGGGTCGGGATGAGCCGCATCAGTCTGGTGCTCCCAGAATGCGAGGTCCATAAGATTCTTTCTTCCCTCTACAAGTTTATCCACGAGGATTAAAATCTGGAAACCCTGCTAGTTATGGTTGCTCAATCGCCACTATCATCTCCAAAATTGATCTCTACTTCTACCAGAGATCACAGAGAGCTATTCTGGTGACCAATGGAAGTCGAGCAGCAGTGCGGCCCACCACCAACTGCCATGGACCCATAGCCAGGAACGACAGCCATCATCCCCTCTTATCGCGACGTAGAGGCGATGTTGCTACACTCATCAGAGGATATACTAAGAATCAACGGCCAGTCAGCCCATTTGTCGTATTCTCCATCGGCCAACTTGTCGTCCCAGCGGTCTCCCTCTGTATCACTGCCAGTTCCTCAGCCATCCCCAGTTGGTGAGTGTGAAATCAATGTCCAGACCCTAAATTTGAGATGAGGAGCTTCGGGAGCATCCATGCGGTGGAGCACTTCCCCGAGAAGTTTTGGCACATGGCAGCGCGGGATTTCTGCAATCCCCAGTCCCTCACCCCAGTGGAAGTGGAGTATTTACACTACACCCTCTGGGAGACACATTTTAGTCTCCATTATTAGTGAGTGATTTATCCAAGGATCCAAGCGCATTTTGAAGACATCTTCGAGCAGTATCGTCTAGTCGATCTGGTCGCGCTCCCTGTGGCCCAGCACCCAATTCACCAGATTGACGTGAGGTCCTCCAACTACAATGCGTTGAGGGAGTCAAGTTAGTCTAAAAAATCATCAAGGAGACTACCGTTCATGTACAAATCCATGGTTGGGGGCGGTACACTACCATCTTCTTCAGCCCTATCCATAGGCGGCCCGACTCGCTATGCGATATTGAGAACATGCCTCAGGAAGGGTAACGGTTCAGATGACCAACATAGTGGAAAATAGGACAAGCTAGAGTTTCTCAATAGAGACAAACCCTCTAAGGGTGTACCTCCACTGTTGGACCCAACAGGGAGGATTAATTGTCAATAGAGGAACCTCCTAGCTCTCCTTATGCACACTGAGGCATTGGTACTCAGCCGGAATTCTGGTAAAGGGAAAGAGCACATCTGAGCTATCAAGAACTCTGACCCATCTTTCTCAGTGCAGAAGATGATAGAGGACTCCGAGAAGGCCACGTTGAACCAATAACTTGCTGATCATAAGAGGTTTATAGAAGAACACCTAGCTGAATGCGCTGTAGAACGACGACCCGAAAACGCTGATCCTGGGATGGGGAAACATGGGCAGGAACAACTACCCCAGGGCGAGATGCCACCAGGTAACCCTGATCATAGTGCACCTGTAGATAGGGTTAAAGCTGGAGCTCATGGAAGGAGAGCCCAGTATGTCCGCCAAACCCTCTTGAATGGAACATAAATCCAAGTAATCCGACCTAGGTTCCCATAGCTTCCCCAAAAGTCTCTCCACGAGCCGCTCCAAGAGCCACTATGCATATCTACCATGTTGAAGAACCCGAAACGTGATCATGATTAGGGATCCCCATCAAGGCAGGGACCCCCACCCAGATGATCCTATGGCGATGCTCATAGCTCACCTTGAGGTGATGGAATCATGGAAGGTGGAAATCCCACCAGATGGAAAGCCATACCCGGAATGGGTGGATGATATTCCGACACCACTGGGCTTCGAGAATCCCACCTTTCCACCCTTTAACGGGATGGAGGACCCCCCCCCCCCCCATAGTACTTGGACCAATTAAACTCATGGTGAGTGCCCATGTTAGGCCCTCCAGCACAGTAGGAGGCTGCCAAACTCTCCTATTTTGATCAGACACTGGGGGGAACGACATTCGTCTGGTACATCCATCTCCCTGTCAAATTTTTGACTAGATGGGAGGACCTTTGCGGGTAGTTCCTCTACCAGTTCAGCTCTACCACCTAGAAAACGAGCATCGTAGACCACTTCAAGTAAAAACAAATGCATGATGAGAGAGTCGCAGACTTTATCACCCGGTGGAAGGGGCTTACATACTCCCTTGACATGCCACTGACTCAGGAGCAATTACCGATGATGTGCGTAAGGAATGTCAAGATGGAAATAGTTCCTTCTCTGATCACCCACAACTACCGTGGGGAATTCTAATAATTCTCTAACAAGGGCTAGTGCCTCGAGGAAGCCTATCAACATGTCAGCCATGCACGTCTGTTGCCCCCTGTAATCCCAAGAATGAGTGATGCCAGAGCTGATCCCATCGCGGTGGCCCAAATAGAAGCCCCTAGATGGCTGGAGTTACTGCCAGTGGTGCCTACTCCGTAGACTCACATGGGTCTGCCACCATGGGCACAGCTTCCAGCCCAGCAGCATCCGCCTCAAAATCGGTAGGCGCCCCTGCATAATGCACTGTCGCCGCCCATGCGGGACAATCAATGTCCACCTCCTCGATAGGTTCCTCCGCTCCCTCGTCAAGGTCAGGCTCCTAGAGTCCCCATTCCAGACAGAAGAAATTTTTTCTACTCTTCCAACGAGGCTCAGGTCCCTGGTTACTACTGTAGCACCTTACAGTAGGGAATTGTACGGCTGCCTGAGTGCAGAATTCCAAAATCAGCGAATCTCTATGATCTCCCCAAATACTTCCTTTATCACCAGATCCTGGGGAAAACCCTTAGGAAATTCTATGTATTCAAGGATTTTATCCATGACCAGATTGAAAACAACATATTTTGGTTGAGACTATCCCCGGTGCAAGTGGCGGGTGTCTTTGTAAGGCCAGACAGCGGTAACGACAGGGAAGATGAGTGGAAAAATGTTTCTAACTATGAGTCCCAGAAATATGATGACTAGATGTCTTGAAAGATGGTTTCTCATGCCCATGGAATCATTATGGCACGCCTAAACTTGCTGGAGCCTTGAAAAAGCTGTGGCCACCACTTCTGCATCATCATCTCAGCCGACCTCTTCTTAGAAGATCAAGCACCAACGGCGCAAGAAGAAGCAATGTGCGCCGCCAATGCCGTCGTTGTCACACAGTCTCAGTGACTTCACGCCCCCTATGATGGGGATCACTCCTAGAATCCTCCTAGTGGAGAATGATTCTTCAAGTGACAGTCAAGGGTAGAATTTCGTTAATACCGTTGAGTTGGTAAACCCATATATGACTCCCGACGAGGGGGAGAACCAGGTGAACCTCCCCAAAATCCCAAGCCCACGCCAATGTCGGTGGAGTCGTGACCATGTGGGTCATTGAGGTGAATCTGTTTGCACCTATAACCATGATGTGCATGCCAAAATGACCAAGCACCAGGCCCTGTGTAGAGCTCAGCACGCGCATCCTCTTCATGTAGTTTCATCAAGACCACATCCACCAATGTTTGTGCTACTAGATCAGGCAGAGCTACCTCGTCCAGGATGTGGCCAGCATCACCTGGCTATAGTCCGATCTCAGTCATCTGGTTCTCATCCATCATTGACTCTTTAGGCTTTGAATATTGAACAATGGGACATGCCCAACACTAGCCAATCACTGATCTCGTCGGCAGGGCCCGTCGTGCCTCTAATCACAGAGCGGTCTCCTGCAAGAAGAATTTCGCACCTGCCACAGATGTATGATGTCATCAAGAACCTTCCCAGCATCCCAGCATGGCTTTTCATCCTTGAATCCCTCCTCTTATTGACAGATATGCACATGGACCTCGCTGAGGATTTTAGGAGCCCCCTCTAGTTTGAGACGGAGGTATTGGCTGCAGAATCCCTTCAAGCTGATGCAACCGAGAATGCTGAATTTCATGCCGTCATTTCATTCTTAGGAGAAGATGATGGCTCTCTGATACAGGGGAACATCCTCATGTTGTATATCACCATCCAATTTACCAGCATGGAGGTCCGCCACTGTCTTTTTGACACCTACTCCGGGATTAACTGTATCCTGACATGAACATTTTGGATTCTAGGTTTATCCGAAGATGAGTTGACTCCTTCCAGTTAAAGGATCCAATGATGTGACAGACCAAAAAGACCCCTGTCGATAAGATCTGGTTGAAGACCTAGTTCGGTGACCTAGTTTCCAGCGTTGAATTTATGGTTGTCTTCCAGGACACTGCATAAAATTCATTGATGGGCTGGCCATGGATCCACCTGCATGCGGCGGTCCCTTCATTATATCACCAATACCTCAAGTACTCCCTCAATGGTCGAGTAGCCATAATCTATGTTGATGCATCTCATTTCACCTCTTGTGAAGCCCACTATCTGGAGGATGAATATTACAATATCAAGGATAAGAAGATTCTGGCAAGTGAGGTTGAGCCCACCACGGTCACCACTGACCGCTTGGCTGGTCTGAATGACTCATACGTCTTCCTGGTCCATCGATTGGAGTCCATGACCCCCGACATGGAATAATTATTTTTTGTCTCTGGTACAAGAGGAAGGCTTATTCCCTGGTCCAAGCGATGACAGAAAATTACATTGTACTGCTACAAAAATGAGGTTCAGGTGATCCTAGAGCCACCAGCCTCCATACAGTATCGGGATGTCAGCCCCATTGCAACGCATTACGTCATGAGTGTCTATTTCGTCTGGCTAGGAATAACTAGCTCAAGCCGACGTTCCACAACTACTTTTATATCATCATGCATGGACCCTTGGGGTGAATACCATATGGGATTGGATCGAATTCCTTCATCTCTATGGTCTCACCGGTGTGTGAATCACCAGATATGTTGTTTACTGCTGTCTAGACTGGTACCAGCCTCCTGTTAGGAACAACTGACCAGAGGGAAGCATCACCCGCTAAGAATACCTCCTCCACAAGTGATGTGGTGGATCTGGAGGTTTCTCCCCATGCCTTTGAAGAAGTCATCTCCTCCACGGTTGATGAACTAGTATATGTGAATCTTGTTAGCAAGATAGACCCGAGACCAACATTTATTAGTGCTTCCATGTCCCTCAAAGAGTAATAGCGGTACATGGATTTATTGAAACCGCATCATGAAGTGTTTTCCTAGAGTTACGAAGAGATGAAAAGACTGGATAGTCAGGGAGCTATCCATCACCTCGGTCTTCTGGAAAATCATCATGGGTTCAAACAACCTCCCAAGAAGATGCACCCTTCTCACGGTGACATGGTTGAGGCCGAAGATGAAAATCTTATCAAAGGTAACTTCATCAAGGAGGTCCATTACCCCATGTGGCTAGAAAACATTGTATCAGTCAAGAAGAAGAACGAACATATCAGAGTTTGTATCAACTTCCGATAACTCAATCACCACTGTCCTAAGGATTATTTTCCCCTTTGAGTGACAGAATTGTTGATTGATTCTACAGTTGGGTTCCAAGACCTATCCATGATGGATGGTTACTCATGATATAATCAGATCTAAATGGCCCATGAGGTTGAAGAGTCCACCACTTTCAGGGGACCCCAATGTACCTTATGTTACCAGGTTATTCCCTTAGGCCTGAAGAATGTGTGTGCCACCTATCAGCGGGCCATGCATCGCATATTCTAGCCAATCCTTAGAACATTGATGTAATGCTATGTGGGTGATATGGTGGTCAAATATCGCAAGCGTCTAGACCATATCAAGCACCTTGAGAATGTTTTCGGCTTCCTCCCCTCCCTCGACTTGATGATGAACCCGTTTAAGTGTGCCTTTGGGGTCACGTCAGGGAAGTTCCTAGACGTTGTTGTTAGGTACTAGGGCATTGAGAGCGACCCAGAGAAGATCATGGAAATTATCCAGATGCCCTAGAGCAATATTTGGGAGCTTTGAGGTTTCCAAGACCACATAGCCTACATACACCGGTTCATTGCAAATCTGGATGGAAATTGTAAGCCCTTTTCGTAGTTAATGATGAAAGGCTATGCCTACGAATGAGACGATGATTTCCAGACTATGTTCGAAGAAATTAAGTAGTACCTTCTCCATCCTCTTTTCTTGATGCCACTATTTTCCTAGAAGTCGCAAATCCTATATGTTACCCCCTGTAATGGTCCCTCAGTTCCCTTCTCGCCCAGAAGAACAATAAGGGGATGGAAAACAGTCTCTATTACCTCAGCCGCATTCTCTTCGATAGAGAGACCAGATACTCCCCCATAATGAAGACCTACCATGTTCTCTTATTCGTAGTACAGAAATTGTGACATTACCTACACCACCATGAGGTACAACTGGTCGCTCAGGTAGACATGTAGGAGTACATTCCGGATCGCCCCATGTTGACCGACCTTCTAGAATGGTGGGTGGTAATCTTCCAGAAGTTCAACATCAGGTCCGTACCTCATAAATCTATCAAGGGTAAATCAGTAGAAGAAATTCTGGCATCCCATAAAACCCCCATGGACTAGTCCCTGGACGTCCATTTTCTCGATGAGGCAATCCTCTATGTAGATCATGTGGTCCTGTGTTGGCATATGCACTTCGATGGTGCCTCCCGTATCCCCCCCAGTAGGGGGCTCTATGACCCTAGGCCTAATAGAGTGGGCTGGGGTATCGTCTTCATTACTCCAGTGTGATCCATTTTCCCGTACTCATTCCTGTTATCTGATGGCTGCACCAACAATGAGGCATAGTATCAGGCTCTTATCATTGGCCTCAAGCTGGCCCTCGAGATCAATGTACCCCATTTGCATGTGAAAGGGGATTCTGAATTGGTCATCAAGAAGATCACAAGTGACTATGTTGTTAGAAATCTAGAGCCCATACCATTGTTGGAACGTACCCTCCAGCTAATGGCCTAGTTCCATTCATGACTGGAGCTTACCCATGTCCCTCAGTCACAAAATGGTCGAGCAGACACCCTAGTTGTACTGGCTTCATCACCTGCAGAACCTGAGCAGGATGATCTGATTATACACGTGGCACATCGAAGAATCATTTCCCCTATCAACGCAGAGGATGATGACAACCTGCGAGTATGCCATCTTACTGTTGGGTCCTCTATGTCAGGATCCCCAGGTTATTCGAATGTAGTGTTTGAAGCGACTCCCAACTGGACAGCCCTTTTTTTCTAATACCTCCAAAATGGTTGCCTCCTGGATGATCGGGCCAAGTGCGAGCGAATTCTACGTCACACACTGGAGTTTACCCTACATAGTGGTCCTAGTCTTGAGAAAATTCTCTACAAGTGCGGGTTTGATGGTGTTCTCCTCCATTTCATCAAAGGAGTCAATATTTTTGAGGTCATGCATGTGACTCATGCCTGTGCCTATGGGGCTCACCAGGCAGGGCCGAAGCATTTCCTTTAAATCTGGAGATTGGCCTACTTATGGCCCACTATGATCCATGATTATATAAACTTCTCCAAGAGTTGTCACGCATGACAATTTCATGCTAACTTCCTGCATCGGCCACTAGAACATCTCCACACCACCAAGTACTCTTGACCATTTGTGGTGTGAGGACTCGATGTCGTGGGACCATACCCACCGGCGACAACTCGCTAGTGCAGGTTCATCCTGACCGCATGAAATTTCTTTTCTTGTGGGCAGAATTAGTTCTTCTCATGGAGGTCAAGTCTTGTTCCATTGTTGACTTCATGAGCTCTAACATCATCCACCGGTTTGGAGTCCCTCACATTGTCCTCATCGATAACGGCACCAACTTCCGATCAGTTGAGCTTAAGAAATTGTATGCCATGTAAAAAATCTGTTCGAACCATATCTCCCGCTATGAAGAACAAGCAAATGTGAAGATCGGGGGGTTCAACAAAACCCTCTCTACCATTCGTCCGAAAATGGTTGGTCAGAACAATAAGTGTTAGTCGGAAAAGATCTCCAACGCCCTCTAGGCCTATTGGATGACGACTCGTAATTCCAACCAGGTGACCCCAAATTCCCTGGTGTACGGAGCTGAGGCCATCATACCCATCGAGATCCAGCTGCCTTCGTTATGCACCGTGGTCTATGAACATAAGGCACCTGATAAGATGGTCAAAATTCTTCTGGATGAATTTGAAGCACTTGACGAGATTAGGCTCTGTGCCCTGCAATATCTGGAAAGGCATCTGAATAAGATGGCTAGAGCCTTCAACAAGAATGTTCTCCTCCAATCTTGTTTTCAAGGAGACCTGGTATTGGCCCTCTAAATGCCAATGATCTCAGGCAGGAAACCACCATTGTTGGAGCCCAAATTGAAAGGACCATACAATGTCCACAAGGTTTACCCCAATGGAGCATACTCCCCGGTGAACATGGATGGTGTGTGACGGTGAAAATTTTCATGCATATTTTTTATAAAATAATGAATATTTTTTAATCTTATTAGATGATAAAACCCATTTATTTCATTGTTTTATTAAAATAATTGGTAAATTGAGTTTTATAATGAAATGGAGCAAAATTGTGAAAATTGCATAATTCTGGGTTTTTGGAATGATTTTTAACACAAGGGTATTTTTTCATTTCATAAAAATCATAATTTAAAATTCAGTAAATCTAGTTTTTTATAATCCTGATTTTATTTCCTTAATCTTTGTCTTCTAGACCAGGAGATGATTCAGCCATCTATTGGTCCTAAAAATTCATTGAAATTTGACATTTTTTCAGGCAGACAGTGTGGACCACCCCACTGTAACTGAACCAAAACTCGGCATAAACATATCCAAATGATGTTATTCTACCTGGGAAAGAACAAGGACAGAGTTATCCGGGTCTGAAATAAATTTTGTGAAGTTTTTCAGTCATTAATGCTGCCATTGAACAACATAATTAATGATGAACCTTCCTTAATGCTTCTTCCAAAAACATAAGACTTCATTGAAAAATTAATAACTCCTACATCCTTTGTCCAAAGGCTATGCAATTTTGAGGGTAAACGTTCAACAAATTTATGAACAACATTGAAGAAGCGGTACATGTATGAATCTGCCATTTATTATGTCAAAAATGTGGAATCGTTCTGAGGACATAATGCTACCTATAAAAGGAGGCCCTCCCCTCCTTCCACAATCATCAGCTTGACACCCAAATCCATGGAGGGATCCCACCAGGGCACAGGCCGCTTCTTCTCTTCTATTTACCCTCTCATTTATTCTTTTTATTTCATTTTAATTTTAATTTTATTTTAGTTTTATTTTCAATTGTAATTCAAATTCTAGTTTTATAAATCCATGCATTTCTGTTTCACCATCCATTTTTCTTCATTTCTCTCTCTCTCTCTCTCTCTCTTCTTCCACCCACTCCACCAGGTAATCTCATACTCTCAAAAATGAGAGACTAATCACGAGACTTGGCTTGGGGGGAGGTGAATGTGATCTTGAATTTTCTTTAATGTTTAATTTAATGTTTTTAGATAGAATTGAGTAGCATGCACGAGTAAGGCAAATTTCCCTGATGTTGTGACTGCCTCCGTTGTCATGCAACTCAATATATCTCTATTATTTTATTTAATAATTTTTTCCTCTCTCCTTTGGTTAGTTCTTCACACATTGGAGTTAAGATGATCAATCGTTGAAATGGATTTGATTGAACCGGGTCTTGCAAGATGACACATCCTAGATAAAGGTGTGTCATCAACTTGGATTAAAGGAGGTGGTGGAATTGAGAGTGCTCAAACATTCAATGATATTCCACAATTTATAAATAAAGAATATTATTTCAAACATGAGATTTCATTTTTGGATTATTAAACTGAGATAAAACATATAAAGGAGAATAATGATTGAACATTAAACCAACCCCCAAAACCAAGTTCTTTCTTATTAACTCATTCTGTTAAGATTTGCATGATAGTTTAAATTATAATTTTACAAGTTTTAAATCATCAAAAACCCAAAAATATTTTCATCAATTTCATTTAATAAACAAAACCAAAAAAAGAGATAGTTTAGTTAATATCGAAGAAGTAAGTGAACTACATTGAGAAGGCTCCTCAAGAGAGATGACCCTGGTCTGCCACTGTGATGCACTAGGAAAAATATAATTGTTTTTGTCCATGTCCCGCGATAGGCGTGCGTTAAAACTGGCGCCGTTGCCGGGGATCCAATAAGTTATTCACATACTTTTTCTTTTTTCACATCTTAGTTAGATTTCATTTATTTCTATAAAATAGAAATAAAAAATAAAAAAATATTTCCATGATGAATTCAAATGATTATTATTACACATTGACTGAAAATTACTCATATTTGCAAGAAAAAACTACAGTGAGGAGGCCCTCCAACGAAGAGCTGATGCACTGATGATAATGTTAAAGAAGAAAGAAATAGGCATAGCAACATGGATCTCACCAGAAGATTTTATGGCCATGGTCGATGAACTCCAAGCTGACCTAAAAATCTTTGAGGCCAAGAAGGAAGTTCCACTTCTCTTCCCAGATTTCACATAATACATCCATGAATTTTAGGTCAAACTCGAGGTGGGGGAGCCTGACTACCTACATTCACCTTCCACAATCAAACTCCAAGAGGAACTTACCACTAAGGTAGAGATTGAAGCTGATCCAACTTAGGGAGTGTAACCATTCTTTAACCACATATCTTCTGATTTTATTGAAACAAATTTGTATATAACTCCCTCTTGTTTTGATTATACAGAAATAGACATTCTGTGCAATGCCTTGGAGGAAGTTGGAGAATACAGTTAACATGCACCTTTTGAGGAACTCATGGAGCTCCATGATTTCAATGAACACACATTAGGGGAGCCCCATTAAGAGATACAGATAGCTGAGCCTAAGAAAATCAGACAAGAGGCTTCTCTTCCAGCAGCCCCCATGAAGCCAGCACTGGAAGATAAGAAGTTTGTGCAAGTAGAAAACAAAAAATAGGATGTTCCATACATCATCCTACCCCCACCATTCAACCTATACCTCATTTTTAAGGTAGAGGATATGGTGGAATCTATTCATGGATCATCCCTCAAGAACAAGAATGAAGCAGAAACTAGGAAAATCCACATGTGGTGGTTAAAATCAAAGAAGCTTCATCCTCCATAAGTCTTTGGATAATAGCTACTACTTCCCTCTAGAAGCATTTAAAATTTAGGGCCCACATGGGGGATCGTACCAAGAATTATCATTACTTGCTTTTTAGGAAATTAGATTTCAATTTCATTTCTTAGGAAGTAATCAATCATGATGCCGCCTCCCTCTTATTTTTTGAGCATAAAAGAAATGATCCTTATGGTTAATTATGTTATTTAATTTTATAGGATCACGGTGGAAGAAAAAAGCTCTAGAAAGTGAAGAGGAAGGACATGACTATGTTTCATGGAAAAATGGAGTTCAATTTTAGTGTTTAATCTTTTAAACTCTCCACATTTTAGTCCAAAATATGTTTTGATCTTTAAAGATAAAATTGCATCCCACACATGATTTCATATTTTACTTGACTTATATTGGAGACATGAGTTTCTTAGGAACCGAATGATTCTGTGTATTATATTTCAATGTTATTATGATTAAATGATTGAAATACAAAATTGTATTTTTAAATATAAAGCATTGATATTGAAATGATGACTCCTAATTTGAATGAATGAATTAATTCATGTAAATGAAATTTCTCAACCATCTTTCATGCTTTTAATATCTGAAATTTATTTGAATTGATATATTATTATTATTCATGCCACGAGTTATTGTCCAATGTTAAATTTCTCATTCCCGAGAGGATTTCTAGACCAAGTAATTTCTCTTTATTCTTAAGAATATTTCTTGAGTTATCATGGGACATGTAACCAACCAGAACTTGTATTGAAACATGTAATAGCTATTACTGCACAAAAACACATTTAAAATGATTCAGGATTCCTTTAAAAAGCTACATTTCCTTAAAATATCACCTTTACGTCAATCCTTTATTTAGCCCGCAGACACCATGAATGACATTTTTAGGGATGAGCCAAGTTTCAATCCATTTTTATCCATTCCTATTAAACTCTTGGTATTTGTGGGATATTTTAAAGTTGAAGGGTGGGGGTAAAGGGAATCATGGTGAATGGAGTGATATACATTGTAAGGAAGAAGTGTGGGGGTGATATTGCTGGAATTGTAAATGGTTGTGAAATCATTCATTATACTCTATTGTTTTCCCCTCTTAAATTAAAAAAAATGAAAAAATGACAAGAAGATCAAATAATAGAAAAATGTGCTGTGATTTGGGAACACCAAAAGTCACCATTTTCTAGACCGATGATCTTCTGATCGTATGTGGTTAGGTGATGGATGTGAGGTTTGATCTAATCATAACATTCTAAAAATTGAAAAAAAGTAAAAAATTAAAAAAAAATATATTCAAGAGGGTGCACAAATAAATCATTATGCATTATTTGACCACAACCATTTCTTTGATTTTTCGGAATTGGGAGTTGCTACTTTGAATGGGGGAATTTCAGTACACTTTTACATTATATATCATGCATTGTACTTAAGAGATTATCCTCCTCCTTGAGCCTTAATTTCTAAAGCATCAAATTCTACCAACCTTAAGCCTCAGAGTCATTTGAACCTTTATTGCAAGTCCTCATGATTTTATGTGTCTTTTGTTTTTACAATGTGGATAAAGTAGTTCATTTAGAAGCCTATGGATAAGGATCATGTTCTCATGATATGAGAATAACTCTACTTGAATTTTATCATGACTGATGAGAAAAAGAAAATCAAAAGTGAGGTAAATCATGAAATGGTATGTTTAATAATGATGAATGAAGGAGCTTGAATTAATGAAAAGATAAGTTCCAACAATTTTCCAAGGAGAAAAGTAAAATATGTGCGTTATTTTTTTCTCTGAAAAATGGGAAGTCAAATTAATATTTTATGAATATTTTTGAAAGTTTTATTTCATATTGAAAATTGTTTAATTTTATTTCATTGAAATTTGAATATTGGTAACATTGGTGTCCTCTGATTTCCATGTTGAGATTTTATGCTTGAGGACACGCATAGTTTAAGTGTGAGGGTATTTGACAGAAAAAATTTGCATGCACAATTTTTATCAAAGAATTAGTATTTTCTAATTTTTTAGATGATAAAACCCTTGTATTTCATTGTTTTATTAAAATAATGGGTAAATTGTGATTTAGAAAGAAAATGAGAAAAATTGTGAAAAGTGCATAATTCTGGATTTGTGGACATATTTTCAACACAAGGGTATTTTTGTCATTTCGTAAAAAATATAATTTCAATTTCAGTGAATCTTTTTTTTCTAGAATCAAGATTTTATTTACTTCATCTTTGTCTTCTGTACCAGGAGATGAATCGACCATCTATTGGTCCTAAAAATACATTGAATGTTCACATTTTTTCGGGCGAACAGCGTGGACCACCCCACTGTAACAGAACCAAAACTAGGCCTAAACATAGCCAAATGATGTTATTCTCCATGGGATAGAACTAGGATAGATAGGGTCGGATCTGTAATAAACTTTGTGATGTTTTGAAGTCATTAAAGGAGCCATTGAACGACATTCTTTTGGATGAACCTTCCTGAAAACTTCTTTTAGAAACAAAATTGTTCAATGAAAAATACATAACTACTTCATTCTGGGTCCAAATGATCTGATATTTTGGGGGTAAACGGAAAACATATTTATACACAACATTGATGAAGTATTCCACGCCTTAATCTTCCGTTAATTGGGTCAACAATGCGCATTCTTTTGCAGAACAGAATGCTGCCTATAAAAGGAGGCCCTCCCCTCCTTCCAAAATCATCAGCTCGACACTCAAAGCCAAGGAACGATCCCACATGGGCATGGGAAACTGCTGATCTTCTATTTACCACCTAATTTATTCTTTTTAATTCATTTTAATTTTAGTATTATTTTAGTTTTATTTTCAATTGTAATTCAAATTCTAGTTTTATTAATCAATGCATTTGTGTTTCTCCATCCATTTTTCATCATTTCTCTCTCTCTCTCTCTATCTTCTTCCACCAACTCCACCATGTAATCTAATACTCTTGGAAATTAGATACTAATCATGAGACTTGGACTCGGGGAAGGTGAAAGTGATCATGAAGTTTTTTTAATGTTTAATTTTAAGTTTTTAGATAGAATTGAGTATCATGCACGGGTTAGGTGAATGTCCCCGATGTTGGGACTGGCTCAGATGTCATGCAACTCAACCTATCTATATTATTTTATTTAATCATTTTTCCTCTCTCCATTGTTTAGTTCTTCACACATTAGAGTTTAGCTAATCAATAGTTGAAATGGCTTCGATTGAACCGGATCCTGGAATATTACACATCCTAGACAAAGGAGTGTCATCATCTTGGATAAAAGGAGGAGGTGGAAGTGAGAGTGTTCAAACATTCAATGATATTCCACAATTTATAAATAAATAATAGTAGTTCAAACATGATATTTCATTTTGGGATTTTCATACTGAAATGAAACATATAAAGGAGAATAATGATTGAAAATTAAACCAATCCCCAAAACCAAGTTCTTTCTTGTTAACTCATTCTATTTAGATTTGCATGATAGTTTAAATAATAATTGTACATGTTTTAAATAATCAAAAACCCAAAGATATTTTCATCACATTAATTTAATAAACAGAACCACAAAAATAGATAGTTTAGGTGATATAGAAGAAGTAAGCGAACTACATTGAGAAGGCTCCTCAAGAGAGACGACCCTGGCCAGCCACTGTGTTGCACTAGGAGAAATATAACTGTATTTGTCCATGCCCCATGACAGGCATGCGTTAGTGAGCATATAACTCCTCCAACCAATGCCAAGTACCCCAATCAATACATTGTCTAAGCCTGCTGGTCCTTCATGACCTTAAACTAACTGGTCCCGCATGAATTTAAACTGTTCGGTCCCGCATGACCCTAAACTGCACGCTGGTCCTGCATGACTTTAAAATGAATGGTCTACACGAACTCAAACTATGCATCATCCAACAGGACAATAAACAACATCTTGAGAACTATATATGGTTTGATTCCCACCCTTATGGGATACGTAGGAATGCTCAGATACCTCGTCTTAGGCCAAACCCCCAAACTCCTCTTTTTGACTATCTCCCCCACCCCGGGTGTAGTTATATCAGAGGATCCTTGTGTGATATGGTATATGCTTCCTTAGACCCACTCATACCAGTATTTTAATGGTCACACCATGTTCCCACTCTTCATTCTTATGTCCTCCCACGTCCTCACTACATAATGTTAAACTGCATGGCCTTCAAGAACTATGTATGTCTTTATTCCCATCCTTATGGGATATGTAGGAATGCCTGGAAATTTTGCCTATTGGCCCATCCCAAACGCCAAAGTCTTCCCCTCGGTTCAAGACATGTGGTAGGGGTGAAAATTTTTCCCCAATTCACATAGATCTATCCTCGATCCGGTTGTATGTCCCACTCCCTGGAGACATTCACCTATTTTACAGATGGGTACAACTATTCTTCACACATTCCTTTGATTGGGACTCCATCATCTTCCTCATCCAGAAGGGCCCCCGAATAGTATTGATGCTTGGCCTAAGGGATCTCTTACAACTTCGAGCTAATACCCTCAAGGATATAGAGAAAGAAGCTGATACAAGTCCCACATTTCGAATATGGTCAGTGGTCGATGCTCATTTGTTGCTCCCATTTCAAGTTACTATAGGGACGCTATGTTTATAACATGATCAATGGCTACCCAGATACACAGGACCACCCCATAATTTCACAAACATTGAGTGTAGCAGTTCATTCTACCTTGTTGTATCTCCAAGCAATGAACTCCCTTCTAGGAAAGCCAGGTTTCAGTCCCCCATATAATGGGGAAAGCCGAGACTGGCTCCTTGTTTCCCACACCGACCACTGCTCACGTTGGCTTAGGAGATCTGATGAGGCGGTAATAGTAGAAGAGGGAATATGGCCTTCTTGACCATGGTCCAGCCTTAGGCACCTTGGCCTTCTCGAGCCCCCGACCCTCTTCCTCACTACATGTTGTTAAACTGAAAACTGGCCGGGCCTTCCTGATCGAGGCCTAACCTCATGCCCCTTGGCCTTCTCGAGCCCCGACCCTCATCTTCACTGCATGAAGTTAAACTCCAAACTGGTCAGACCTTCTTGACCATGGAGCAAACTCAGGCCCCATGGCCTTCTTGAGCTCCAGCCCAAGTTCATACCCGGAGTGTACGGTGTGGTGTAGCATTATGTCCTCATTCACCTCGGGTTATTCGTCATGTCGTACACCACCCTTGTTTGGGATATATTTTTCCCCTCTCCATCCCCACTACAAGATGTTAAACTGCAAAGTGGTCGGGCCCTTCCCATCAGAGGCCCAACCTCAAGCCCCTTGGTCTTTTCGGGTCCCTATATCAAATTCCTATTTAGGGTTTTATGGTGGGAAGTATTTTGTCCTCATTCACGTCAGGTTCCTCACCATGCTGTACACCCCCCTCTTTGGGGTATCTTACCCCCGGGTGCCTTCAAGAATTACGTGTGGCTCTAGTACCATCCTCATGGGATAAGTAGGACCACCTGAATGTCTAGACTTCAGGTCCATCCCCATCTCTCAAGGATCTCCCTCTCACCTTGGCCCCTTGGACTACCCTTTCACGGGGAGTGGTGTATGTGATGTTGTGGGGGGACTATTTCCTCATTATGTTGAATTTGTAATGACCATGACATGTACGTCTCCCTCCTAGGAATCTTTTATCCCTTACTATATATTCATCCCATGAAATCAGTTACTCTCAATTTGAACACCCCCATGGACCCTCTTCGGCGGTTCACCAATGTGCGTAAGGGCACTCTGGTTTTGTACCTAGAATAACCGCTTTTCATGTTTTTTGTTCCCCTTCATTAGGGATTCCATCACCTTTCACACCTGAAGGGACCCCCAAGTGTCATGGATGCTATGCCTAAGTGCTCTCCTGCCATTACGAGCCAATGCCATCGAGGGTTGCGAACAACAAGACGATAAAAATTTTATTTTGCGAATATGGTCAGTGGTTGATGCTCATTTTTTGTTACCATTTCAGGCTAACGCATTGTGGATACTGTGTTTTGAACATGGTGAATAGTTATCGTCAATCCTCATGCCAACCCCATTAATCCCAAAATGTCAGTTACATGATTCACTTCCTTCACCACCTCATTATGCCCAAGTAGAACTTCGAATCTCTTGGTATTATTTTTCAGTACACATCCGCACATTAGGAGGAAAAAAGAAAAGATAAGGGCGTCATTCGGGGCTCTGCAATGATTCTCGTTTGGTGTGTGTTCCCAGTATTGCAATAAAAATCTTTCTCCCTTATTTCCCACACCGAGTTTAACTCATGTGGTCTTTGGGATCATGTTCACATCTGCAATTACTTGGAGGGTTTTTTCTCCTCTATGGTTCGAGCTCTAAGACCATAAACTAAGATCTCATCTAGAACAATGTGTGGCTTCATTCCCATCCTT
The DNA here is from genome assembly GCA_963277665.1 of Viscum album. NCBI lineage: Eukaryota > Viridiplantae > Streptophyta > Magnoliopsida > Santalales > Viscaceae > Viscum > Viscum album. The sequence goes on along the minus strand of OY728165.1, from coordinate 900,925,547 downwards.
ATGGGATACATAGGACCACTCTGATGTCTCGTTTTTGGGTCCAGGTCAGTTAGGAGCTAATTTCTCCTGCACCTTGCCCTCCTACCTCTATGTAAGCCCCTTGGCCTGTGGCTTATTTCTCGGAATTTCGTACGGTTTTGTGTAGGATTATGTCCTCATTCACATATAGTACGTTGTATCACGTCGTGCACATTACTTCAGTTCCAAACCATACGACTTTAAACTGTTCCACATGGTCCTATCACATGACCCTAAACTGTGACATTATCATCCTGGATGAACGAAGAAAAAAGGCATTACATCATGATTTCCTAACTCAAGGGGACACAAAATTTGGTATTAGTCACATGCCATACCATTTGTCAACTACTTCTATGGATTGATTCTTGTGGTGATTCCAGGGCTTGCTGTCGTAGGCATGTCACTCCACAAAAAAAATCACTCAACTTAAGGGGCAAACAAGATTTATCAAATACTGCTTATTTTGGATCGAGGGCCACGCCCGCACAACCCTTTTATCCCTGGAACACGTACCATACAGTGCCACCTCATGAAATATGTGCATATTGATCCCCATTATCATGGGGTATGTAGGAACACCTCTGCACTTTTCCTTGGGCCCAGTTTAACTGGTTCTTGGTCCCTCAACCTAAAACCTTCCCAGGGAACATGTGGTGGTCAGAGCCCCAGGTCCCCACTCACATCGGGGTTGGTCTGAGTTCTACGACCCTAAAGTAAGATCTTCCTATGGGAAGGTACTCGACTCCCTCTATCTAATTTGTCTCGTTCTCTTAATCAGATGCGTTTTGAAAAAGAGCACAATGTATAGAATTTTCATGGGGACATTCCCCTCTTTCCATGCCCAAGCTTAATGGGCTCGCTATATAAATCCTCATCCTCTTCCACATCCAATGGGACCCTCTAACGGCCTGGTCCCATGCCGCATCGGCTCAACAACCGTCATGGGACAATGCCCCTAGAGATCTCAGATGACATTTGCGACAGGTCCCGTGTTTCGAACAGAGTTAACAGTCGACCATAATTTGTCTTCCCCATTCCAAGATAACGTGATGTGGATGCTACGTTTATTCCATGGTCAACAGTTATCCTCCATCGTCACGCCACCATCATTGTGATCCAGATTTCAAGCATCATGATTTACACATTTCCACTTCCCCATGTTTAACTGGAATTCTGACATACTCGGCTTTACCTCTTTGTGAATTTAGGGGAGCTACATGGACGAGTTAGCATCATTGGGTCGGCTTTCACTGAGTGTCCCTTCGCCCTAACATGTTCCTTCCTATGTCGGGAAAGTCTCTCATTACTTCTTGTTTCCCACATCGAGCATGACTCACATGGTCTTAGTAGTTTTTGTAGGATGTGCAAAGGCGGAACCAAGATTATCATCGCCCCATATAACATTAAACTATTCTTCCAGAACTACATACATATTGATTCCCATCCTAATGGGATACATAGAGACACCCCAGTATTTATCATAGGGTCCATCCCAAGGAATCATAAATCACATTCCCCTTAATTTCTGGCCCCTGGACTGACCCCTTGTGGGGAACCATGTAAGTGCAATTTCGCCCTGAACAAGTTTAGGATGACCCAATATGACATTGAGAAGAAACTACTCCCTCGCCAGAGAGGTCCTACCTGAAAGGATAAATGATCCATGATCAGACTAAAGTGCCCGTCTAATGTGCTTCCACCACGGTGGTGCAATTTTGAGAGTGTTGGATTCTGTTCAAAAAAAAAATCAATCCAAATTGCACGCTTTGTGTGCTCCTTATTCGGACCCTCGTCCCCTTTAACGTCTACAGGAACCCCCTAATAGTATGGATTCTCGGCCTTTAGCCCACCTATTGTCCTGGGCTAATGTTTTCGAAGACTAACAGATGACCTTTTGAGTCAGGTCCTATGTTTTGAACATGGTCAATGGTCAAACCTCATTTTTTTGTCCCCACTCCAGGCTAAAACAATTAGAATAATGTGTTTTGAATGTGATCAACAGTTATTCTTTATTATCACGCCACCCTCACAATGTACAAAATCTTGGGTATCGTGATTCAAACCTCTCATTCCCATCTGTTTGGATTGATTTTAACACCCCTGGCGTTACCCCATTCGTACATAAGAGCGCACTGGGAAAACGATAATTCGGCTATTTGAGATATTCATTATCCAGTCAGAACTCTCCTATTTCCTACTGAAAATCCGGACTTCTTATTAAAAACCCGGATTCCCGAATCATGGACTACACTCCTATGATTTTATAGGGTGATAAGGTGTTCATCCCTTGTTTCTCACATTGGGCCACACATAGGTGAGGTTATGGAATGATCACTAGATTCTCCACAAACATCACAAGGATGAAATAATCCAATGTAAAAAATAGAACTCATGCATGGTATGACATCAAACAATTAAAGCATGAAAGTACATTTAAGGCTTTGTAATCATTATAGTACCTAGGGGTCGACTCCCCCATGGATGGATTGACCTCATCAAAGGTACTTTGTAGCTCCGCCACCCTCTGGCTGGTGGTGTCTTGGAGTTGCTACCACTTGTTTACCTCTCACTCATCCTTGATAGCGAGAGGGTGCAGTTCACTGGCCGCGAACCGACCCTGCTCTACAGCAGTCCGGATAACGACCATCTCCACTTAGGCTCACTTCATTCCCTCTTCGTCCTCCTCTAGCTGGGATTTCAATGGTGAGACGAGCTCTGATTGCCCATCGAGGGAAGCATAATGCCCGTCTGCTTAGGCCTACAACCGTTCAACCTCGTTTTCAGTATCTTGGAGCCTCTTGATGTTCCCTGCCTTCCTCTAATGCAAGCTTATGATGAGGCCAATTCATACACCTGAATCTTTTCCTCCCTAATATCTCGGATGATCATGTGAGGGAACTGGGCATCCACTCCCCCGACACACAGTTGGCGCAATCGTGAGGAAATTCTATCCATCTCATCCAACCATAGTTCTTGGGGGTGTCATTGATGAAGCGCCTAATCAGCTTCCATGATCGGTGAAAGACTATTTGTCTATCCTCCTTGTTAGAGGTCGTCTCGTCCCAATCAACGTGATTGGCAGACTCGTATGCAGGGAATGACCCCAGAAACTCCTTAGTTGGGTCCACGTCTGTTATTGGATCAGGCGTGGTGGGGCTTGAACTGTCCGGTTGATCCTCATCATCAGATCTCACCTAAATAACCTCAGGTTCAGTCCCACTAGCATCCCCTCCAGTGATCGGTATCACTACAATTCTGTGAGGATGGATATCCACCTTCACGACCATTGGGATGACCCTAGGAAGGGAACCACCAGAAGTCCTGACCAATATCGTTGTAGAGGCCCAGGACAATTGAAGGACTACACACGCCAAAAAATTTGGACGTGAATTTCATTTAACGTGATCAGGGATGGTAGTTGTAAATATGGTAGAGGAGAATTACAGAGGTCAAATCCATGGTCTTTTCTCTCAGGCTGATGTCGTCGGAACCCTAAGATGTGGCCCCCCATATATGGTGTGAAGTTCTAGTGACTCTGGGGAGCTGCTTCATGTATACCAGCCCCACTAGGCATGGAAGTTGATGCAGCCATGGGGGTGGATCTCGAATGTCCCGCTTCAGCACCCACTTAGGGGCTGGAATGAGGTCTATTAACAAGGTCCTCCTGCATTGTACAGACGCTGATAAGGAGTCCAGAGTAACTGAAGAGAAGACCCTCAAGACAGAACATGCGATTTTACCTTGAGGGCCTCCGAGAAATCTTCGCGATCTGATGACTGATCGCCGACTTCACCCTCCTGTGGCGGAATCTCTCTACTGGCCTCGCCTCTCATGGAGGAATCGTCTAATTCTTCAGATAGAGGGAAGCGCTCCCTCAGGTCAGTAGCTGACAGTTGCGAAGGGACCGTATGACCCAACAGTACCTTGACTCGGTCTATCATCGGGTGAATGGCACCCCTGGAGTGGATAAGGTCTTCCAGCTCAGCTATGTATTGCTCTGCCACCTCCTGGGATATGGAAAAACTAGCTCTGATAGGGCCAATCCCCGGAAAGTCCATCCTGATGCAGTTAAGGTGCTTTCATAACTCAGATGTGCTGAAAAATTGCTGGTTGACTTCCTAGATGTCCCAGGCCTATGTGAAGACAGCGTTCTCCAGCAAGTCAATATGGAAAAGCCGTTTCCCTAGGGCCTGAGTAGAATTCCAACTGAATCCTCTTGGTGGATTCCCCTCAAGATGACTCTGTTCTCTTGTGACCACCGCCTCCAATTCCACTACCAAGTACACCACCACTACCCCCCCCCCCCCCTCAACTGGTGCAGCCGTCACTGTTATAGTAGCCCTTCAACAACGGGATGCCATTTCCACCTTCCGGTCTAGGCCCTGAGGTCCAGGGGGCTCACCATCACCAACTAGAGTGGTTTGACACCTCAGTGTCTCCCCATGGTAGGCCCCCTCCTAGCTCTGGGCATGTTCCTTTGTCAGCATGAGGACGGTGGTCGGTGGAGGCAGCTCATTCTGCATATTCCCATCTTCCCGTGTGAACATGAGCCACATCTGCCTCATCACACAAGGGTACTCCTCATAACGCTCCTCCATGTAGACCTACGGGGTCAGCCTATATAGGCACCAGAATTTCCTTGAAAACAAGTGTGGGGTGTATGGCTCGCAGAGATGCTCTCACTCCACCATAGCCACCAAGACTCCACCTCGAATGGCTAAGAGATAGGCCAGATGCTTTTTTGTCCCCCAAACTTTATTATTGAATGCCCCAATTGGCAATAGAAATAGGTGGAAATTGAATTCCTCCACCCTCCACACCTGGTTAAGAACCGACGGTGCAGTCAGCATAGTCAGAAAGCTCCATGTGGCATTCAAGATCGATGGTCAGAAGTTTGACCCTACATGAGAGATGGGTATTGGATACTCATATATCCCAAGGATTTGTGCCACTATCCAACCGTACAGGATATGGAATAGCCCGCATACCCTCTGTGGTCTCTTCCCCTTGCTGATATTACTCAACAACATATATAACTTCTCGAAAATCGGTATCCCTAGGTTGTCCCACCCTCATGTCACCAATGTGGATGCCATGATGAAATTACTTTCTCACAATCACATGTTGGTACCCATCACAAGAAATATCCAACCACATATGAGAGCTGCGATGAATACTTCCAACCTGACAATTGGCTATTATTTAGTGTTGACACTGAACCCCCAGTTCTTCCACTGTCTATTCTCCAATAGCCACCAGTTCGTGCATTCCCTACATTGGGCCTCCTTTGGGGAAGTTCGAGGTCTTTTCGCGAACTGACCGTCTACTGGGATGTTCAGAAACTTTTTGATACAATGATTGAAGTGGAAATCCCTCACCGCCTCCTTGTCCTCCCCGGGCACAAGCTCCATAAATACCATCTCCAAACACGAAATCTACTCTGGATCCTCCCACTCACCCATAGCTGGGAGGAATTCATCATACATCGCCCCCAGTATCGGGACCCCTGAGATCTGATGCACATTCCATAAGCTGATGTTGACCTCCCCATGATGTAGGTGGAAGGTATTGGTCCCCGTTTACCACCATCTCGATAGCTTCGACATTAGCTGATTTGATTGGTAGATATGGAATTGGGAAGCCCAACCTGCTTCATACAGACACACTATTCTCAGCTCCGCCCCGAACTCCTCACGTGAGGCGCCTGCCATGTAGGCTCAGGACAAATCTTCTGTGAAGTTTCTGCCATGGAACATTTCCCATTCATCAAACCACCACTTCATAGGGTTCCCCACCTCCTCCATAAGAATAGTTCAATATAGAGGAGGATACGTCTCCTGCTAAAATCCCTTCCCATTGACATTGTTCATATGGTTGTGTAAGCAGTCAGCAATGACGGGTGTAAAGTCCTCCCAGGCAAGATCTTCGGCTGTCGTGAACCATCGACACTGGAACGGCATGCTCCTAAACCGGTATGCTGACTATCCCTAATTGTTTCTGGGATTCAGATGTCATCCCTCATCCCGAATCCATATAAGGAAAACCTCCAACACAGAGGGTAGTTCTTCTGGTTCTCCGACAGTTGCTCCACCAACGAAGTATAGTCCGTGTGGCTACGAAAAAACTTCCCTAGCCCCAGATTTTCCTCCATCTCAACCCTCAGGGCGGCATCCGCAAGCACCCCCTGGGAAGATTCTTGGTGGGACTTTCAGTTCTGGAACTTGAAAATTTTTTGGATTGGTTCGCGAATCTCGTTCACAGTGCGCATTCATGAAGACCCTCCGTGAAGACTATTCGCAGAACACTGTATAGGTTTTCAAGCACCGGATCACGGAGTGAAAACGCAGAGTCTAGAACTCGTTGTGTACCGTGAAGACTCGATTCCCAGAGAACACTCATGGAGTACGCGGAGCTTCGTGAATCGAGAGCACAAAAGGACAAATTCATGGTGAAGGGAAATGAAAAAAGAGATGGACGACACCATATTTACAGGTGACACCCTTAGGAGCTTCATGGTGTGTTCAGTTTGAAAGGAGAATTATGGCGTGCTCGGCCCATGCATCCACTACCAACCTCGTGAGCCCTCTTCGCATACCAGCATCGTGAACAACTGATGCTTTTGGCTATTTCCCTCAGGCTTCGACCCTTGATCACTCCACGGCTCCAAGTCTAAGGGGGGGGTGGGGGCATTTTGTGGCCCCAAAATTTAGGACAGAGAAGAATCCCAAATGAAGGCCCCATTAACAGCGTTGCAAGGACAATTCGCAGAGCCCCCCCAGCACTGCATCTGCCACGAATGAAGGAGGCAAGCTGCTCTGTGAACAAATTTGATGTTCGTGATCCCACCGCGAAGCAAGGAAGCAGGCTGCACCATGAACGCATTTGACGTTCGCCAGCCCTCCGCAAATTAACCAAGTCCCTTTCATTCCGTGTGAGCTCCGCTTTGTGGTGCCTCTTGACTATAAATATCGGGCTCCCCCTTATCACAAAGGATAGAAAATCTGACCATTAAACTACCCAGCTCTCGAGTCATGAAGCATCCTTCTGCTCTACGAACCATGAGCTGTGCGAGGTACTTCTGCTCCGTGAACGGCCCTACCATTTCCTTGTTTTGATGCCCTCTTTCGAAAGGGATTCTTTTTGTGAAGCCAAAGGGCCTTCTTGAAGGAAGTGGCTCCCCAAGGGGACCCGGGTAGTTGCATAGAATTTATGCTTTGTGAAGTACCATTCATGTACACAAGATCCCCATGCTAAGGCCGGGTCACTGTACTTCACGAAACACCTTGCATCCCGACACCTTGCTTCATGAGGCACCTTTGCTTCGTGAGTCTATACTCCGTGAATTCCTTTCAACTTCTCAAGGAACCTCCAATATGCACCTCTCCCCATGCTTAGGCTAATCCACCCCACTTCGTGAAGCACAACCCTTCTCAAGTGCCCTCCACCATGCGGAGCAATAGAGCTTCACAAGGCCCCAGCATATGAGCCCCTCTGCTTTGCATTTCATTTTCCCATGTGACCCTCCAGGATTGCATGATGTGACTTCAATGTAGCATGGATGATACTGCCCATTGTGTTGCTTCACCTCATGGTTCTTCGCATAGGCACGCTAATGGCTATTGCTTCTTTTCATAGCCACTCTATCGTAGGCCCTATAGATGGCTAGCTCCGTGACACCCCCTCACCACGGCGTTACCAATACCTTCCCATACACAATGATTAGAGGGTACCAGTGATGTAAGTCCTATGGGTGAGGAGCAAACCCACCTTGTCCAAGTTGCAGGATGTTAAACTGCCATCCACCATCGTCCTCAGCACATGATGTTCAACTGTGACCTCACCCCATGCCTCTCATGTGGGGTTCCCCCACCATGGATATTTTCCATGACCCCTGGTCTCCACAGGGGATGATATCCTCCTTCTAGGAATGGTGTTTTTCTGTAGAGAAAGGGATCCATCTCAGAGTAAGCCTCTAGCTTTCATGTAGGAGGCAACATCCCTACTATTCCTTTCATCGTCGGTCCCCAAGGTCAGTGAAGGGTGTGGTAGGGAACAGTGCTTCTCCTTTCTTTATTCCCAAGTCCCTATCCCGCTGCACATTGTCACCATCAGGCCTCTATCCCGGAGTAAGTCCCCATCTTTCTCTCCCTGGTCCGCTCCATGCATAAGGTGCACTCCACTTTCCATGGACGCCTCTTTCGCGACATGGTCGTCAGACCTTTGCTGCCTCTTGTTTCTCACACCGATCATGACTCGCGTGGGCTTAGAGTAAGCATCGACCATGACATTTCTACCTTCCCGCATGATGTTAAACTATATTAACCACCCAAACTACGAGAAATTTGATCCATGTCATGGTATGGTACGTCAGAAGCCTCCACGAGGTTCAATCCCAAACACCCTAGGCCGCCTCAGAGTGTAATCCCCAATCCAACCCAAACTATGGGGTCTTTGATCCATGTCAAGGCATGGTATGTTGGAAGCCTCCATGAGGTTTAAGCCCCAACAACTTGTGCTGCCTCAGAGTGTATTCCCCCATCCATCCCAAACAACGGGGACTTTGATCCATGTCAAGAAATGGTACGTAGGGAGCCTCCACGAGGATCAATCCCCAACACCTTGGGCCACCTTAGAGTGTAAGCCCCAACCAATCACGAACAACATGGACATTGATCCAAGGCATGGCATGGTATATAGGAAGCATCCATGAGGTTCAAGCCCCAACAGCTTGGGCCACCTCAGAGTGTACGCCTCAATCCAACCCGAACTACGTGGAATTTCATCCATGTCAAGGAATGGTACAATGGAAGAATACATGAGGTTCAAGCCACAACACCATGGGCCACCTCAGAGTGTAAGCCCCAATCCATCCCAAACAATGGGGACGTTGATCCATGTCACAAAATGTTACGTAGGATGCATCCACAAGATTTAAGCCCCAACACCTCAGGCCACCTCAGAGTTTAAGACCCAACCTATCTGAACTACATGGTCTTTGATCAATGTCGTAGCATGGTATGTAGGAAGCCTCAACAAGGTTCCAGGCCACCACCCGATCGTCCTGACCATCCTCACACTAGTTCCCCAACACCTTTGGCCGCCTTAGAGTGTAAGCCCCAATTCATGCTGAACTACATGGACTTTAATCCATGTCAAGGCATGGTATGTAGGAAGCCACCCAGATGTTCAATCCCACCACCCGTTGGTCATTCCGACCCACTTTATATTGGTTCACCCCCATCCAACATGATGTTAAACTCTATTATCCATCTAAAATACATTGTCTTTGATCTTTTCCGAGGTATGTTACATAGGAAGCCTCCATGAGGTTCAAGCCTCCATCACTAATGTCTCATCTTGACCTCCCCCTTGATCCTATGTGTCTTGAGAAGGACATGACCTAACCCAGAGGTTCCACTTCCTCTGGGTCCCATCTACGCATCCATTCTCAGGGGTTTCTTCCACAAGTGTCCCATATTCTCATCGAACTATGAGGAAATTGATTCCCTACCTTGGGGATAAGTATGAAGTCTCTTCGAGGCTCAAGCCCGAAACCATCATCATCCTTATGATTGTGTCATCTGATTCACCATCCACTTCGACCGCTCCATCATCTATCATAATCCTTACCTGGGCCGCCACATCCCAGTGGTATCATGCCATTCCATTCCCTATTCCGACTAATAGAATTCGGGAGGCCGCCCATATGATGGACCCAATATCAGTGTTCCCTCTTGGAAGTTTCTCCATCAGATCCACTCTAGTCAGTGTTCTGATCGGCCGGTTCTATCTCTCATGGACGTTAAACTCACATCATACCCTATGTTAATCATGCTACGATGAGGAAAACCTCATATACATGCCCATGGAATAAGATTCCCCACAATCAATGTGGGATGTCTTGGGCATTCGCACCCTCGAGAAGCCCTATAATAAGGGACAGAAGGCAGACACGCCAATCTCTCAGTGTCTAGACACGCCAATGATGCCCTACATGACTACTCCCCTAACTGAAGGTTGCTGCCATGACCGGACCCCTTGGAATGTTCTGACAGAAGCTGCGTAATTAATTGGTGTCCATGAAGATATGGCACTGGGAAGAGATTCACAAACAACGTCTTAAATATATGAGGGAGACCCGGACTAGGTGACGAGTTCTGAGGAGGAATCCATGGAAGGAAGAACAGACATCCCATCATCCCATTTCGATCAAGGAGAAGACACCCTAGAATAAGAAGCGGATTTCAGCTGCCTTTGTAATGATGGAATGCGGGGTAACCAAAATCTGTGTCTCTCATCCCCGAATGAGAGGGACGCGTGCGCCTCGAAGAAAGCTTTGGAAAGAACAACGAGAAAACATCAGATCATCGATCATTGAAATTTTGGATTAAATTTTTATGAATTTGGAAATATATATACACCACACTTCATCTGACCCACCAAATATTATTTCATGAACATGCACTTCTTCAAAAACTGATATAGCCTTGAATTCCATGATTTTTTTCTTACATCAAACCATATAAATCGATATTCAGCTAGAAAAACCTATTCTAATCTTCATGAATGATAAAACCACATTATTTATCAATGTACACATTTTTTCTAGAACCCCATTTATAAATGATAACTTTATGTTCTTTTGGAAAACATTGAAACTTCATTACACTGTTATGACCACGAATAATTTTATTGTATCTATACTTGAAATAGGTGAAAGTCTCTCATCAACATCAATTACCTCTATCTAGGAGTATACCTTTCACGCTAGTCGTGCTTTCTTTCAAATCAAATCACCATATTCATTTAAATTGTTAAAAAAGACCCATTTCATTCCGATGAAATTATTTTTTGTTGTTCTCAAAACAATATCACATATATGGTTCTTCTCAATTAGTTCAAGAACTTCATTCATATCCAGAACCCAATTCTCTTCACCAGCTACATCATTAAAACATTTAGTCTCTACCAGTGATTACTATGAAGCTTGTTGTTGTGTCTTCATCTTCATTGTACACACTGGCACGATTTGATCACCAATTATGTTTTGTCTATAAATTCCATCTCTTTTATTTTATGTCATTTTGCAGATACTAAATTTTTTTCATCCTTTTCATTATCTGAATCTTCTTTTAAATCAAACTCTTGAACCGGTGCATCCCCTGATCTTCATGTATCTTCATCGCTGTCTTCCTGAGATTAATTTTTTATTTACTGAAGATTCTACTAATTTTCCTCTATAGTTACATCATTGCATTAAACTAACTTTTCTAGCAACTTAAGCATTTATATCCGTTACTTTTCTTTGAATAGCCATGAAATATCCCTTAATACTGATGGGATTAAAACATAAAATGTTTGACCTTATTGGGAATCCGACACTTATTTCTAAAACTCAAAATCAATTCAATGATTGATTAATTCCTTACAATATCTCATATAGAGCCTTATTTTTTTAGACATAGCGATGCTCTGTTTAAAATGTTGAATCCTATCATCACTACTTCTTTCCAAAATTTCTCTGAAATGTCTTTCTCAATGAGAATTTTTATTTCTATATTGATGAAAAGATAATTTATTCTATCAACTACACTATTCTGATATGGAGTTATCCCCACTAAAAGATGATTCCCTATCCCATTTTTTCAAGGTATCCCATGAGTTTTTCATTTGTGAACTTTGTTCCATTATCAGTTTGGATATTTTGGATTTTTAGCCCATTATCTTTTTAACTTCCTATTGATATCAGAAAATGAAACTGAACACCTCGAACATGTGGGTAATGATTGATACCCATTCCATTTCTCTATAATCATAAATGTGGAGATAATAATATCTCTTCGCATTAATATCCCTTTGTTAAATTTGCCTGAACACATTAATGTGATCCATCTCATGAAATCATGTAGTCCTTTTCTCTTTTTCCTTATATTTCATTCAAATTATTTTCCCTTTTTGGCAGGTGTCATCTGTATATGTATGATCTCGTCATAATCTAGGGAGATCTCTAGCAGCATTATATTTCACATGTTCATATAAGGATGTTTGGATCATGTTACCAAGACAATTATGCCACAACTCATTTTCTTCATTCTTCGACAGAATGATAATATATCCCTTTCCACTCATGAGGTAAACATTACTTTTTTTCATCTTTCCCTATAAAAAACACCATATTTTTCCGTGATGAAACATTATTTCTCAGAAAAGACTATAACATTTCTAAAGTCATCCAATTGAAATACACTTATTAATTTGTTGACTAAGGTTATTAACAACCTATAAATATTCACATCTCATTTATTTTCCCCTAAAATTTTCATTTCTCTATATAATAATTTTCAATCCTTCATCATTACCAAATCATATAATACCTTTTTTCATACCTAATTCCCATCACCAGATCCTTGATTTCTATCATATGGGAGGTGTATACACTATCAGTGATCCACATCCCAATGAGATTTGATACCTTGAACGCAATTTCTGCAACAACTGCCTACTCATATCTTCACTTTGGGATCCATGTATTGACTTAATAAACTATATAGGTTGATACTCTTAACATTTTAAAGAATGAATGATAAAACTTCAACTTGAAGTGATACTAATTGACTTTTCATTTTCATCTCAATTATTGATACATTATTATGCTGCTGATAACCAACCTCATTCTACTTTAACACATTCCAATATATTGTTGGTGATAAATATCTTTCCTTCTGTCCAAATACTTAACACTTTAAATAGTTACCATCAAATGATAACCTTGAAAATTGATCTCTATATGACTTCCTATGTTGGTCATGTTCTCGTAGGTACCTATTTTCTAAGGAAAAAACATTTTTTTCGTGTCCCATCCATCCACAATAATAACATCTTTAGAGGGGTATGTTATGGTGTGCCAATACTGCACCACTATTTATCCATTGAGTTCTATGAATATTTTGAAACATCTCCACAACCAAATCAATATTCAATCTTACAGTGGGTGTTTGTTGTCTTATTTCAAACACTAATTCTTTCTATTTATGATCATAAAAATTACAAAACTTATCATATATATTTTATTGTTTCTTCTGTTCTTCAAGAAAACTATGCTCAAAATTCATTTTATATGTTGCATGTGTTATCAGTTTTCTTGTTGTTGTTCTAAGAGTCAATAATTTTTCATGATCCTTAACATTTCTTCATTGACCAATGAATTATTCTTCATGTTAATTGATATGTTTTATTTTATCTTTTCTAGTTTTAGTGAAAATATCAATCACTTTTTTCTATTCATTACTTTTGGGTGACTAGTTAACCATTATTTTGAGTTTTCAAGAATCGTAGTCTTCAGTTTTTCAATTGGTTTATTCAGGTCAAACTTCTATTCATCTTGATGCTGCATATAGAGTTTTGAATAATCAACAACTATGTTAGCTTATTTTTGTTTTGGCTCTCCAAAAATCTACCTCTTAATGAGTAGCTTCTAATTCATTTTGAAGGACAAATAATCCTTCAAATTAACCTTCTTCATTTTCACTTTCCTCTTTTTTTACGTAATTTATGATAACTGCCTCCAAATCATCTACATGAAGATCATTACAATCCTCAAACTATATCACCTCATATTTTTCTAAATAGTAATCTTATTTTCAATGAAGATTCTTCTTTTTAATGAACATTCCACTATAACTTCTCTTACCATTCTCCTTTTAATAATACTAATTCTAGTTAATTTCAACATTTCCTTCATCATCATATTCAACCATATTAAGACACATTACTTCACAATGTTTAATCTTTCCACATAAAAATCATATAAGTGGAAGATTACCACTAAACTTTCATATTCCTTTTTGCAAATTTGAAGAGTGAAATGACCTGACATCTTCCTATTTTTCAACCTTTTGGCTACCATCAATAGAGAATTACTTCAGGGAGTTGAAAACCATATATTTGGACTTCCCCATTTTTCGTGGTATAGTTATCATCATTTATAATTTCTTATGAAACAAGATTACTATTTAAGTTATCAATTGTATGTTCCTTCAAATAATTATATTCTAACACAGAAACCTTTTGATTAAACGGCGGTGGAAGTATTCTCAAGATACGATTTGAAATATTGATATCTTCAATAATTTCTCTTAGTTCATGAATGTATTCAATGACAACACTCACCCAATAAAAGAGTGAATCAACATACTGATTAGTGTCCATTCTATGATTATCATATTTTTTCTATCGAACCTACATATTTTCATCCCTAACTTTTGAGACAACCTAATTAATGTTCACAAGATTTTCCCACATAGAATGTGATGTTTTACATGAAATCACCTTTTTATTGATTTCATTGGACAAGTCTTCCACTAAATGATTAATCCCTTTATCAACATCATCTAATTCCTTTTTTTCATATTTTGATTAAGCACCGATATCGATATTGGCTATCATTATATGCATTGTTTTTTTAAATACATCCATTGCTTAATATAATAAGTAGTGATACATCGGATTCTTCATTATCTGAAAATCATTCATATAAACTATCAGAATCACTTTGTGATAAACAATATCCATTTCATCAACTGATAGAGAACCACAGACATTCAACCATTTCCTATTATACCAATTGATAGGTTCCCAAGGTCAAATACCCTATGAGGGGGGGGGGGAATCAGGGTATGAATGATTAATACTACTACCCCTTATTCTCTTGTAATTTCATTAAACAAAACTCACCTCCATATTTACCCATAGAAATACATGAGGAGAAATAAAATTATGCATTAGAAATAGCAATTTATATGGTTCTCCCTCATAGTGATACATTCATGGATCCTACAATTGTGATGTGTCATTGTAACAAATCCACTAAAACTCACTACCAATTACATGGTTCAGGATGGATCACTTCTAGGCCTAGGCACAATTAGATATCAATATATTGATTCTGCAGACCGCATTCCCAAGCGACACTCCCTAAATCTATTTTTTGGATCACTGTCAGTGGGAAGGATCAATGTCTTCTTATTTTTTTTCTCACTACTATTTGAAGGGATCCATTCAAATTTTATGGAATTGTAGGCCCCTTTATTTTCATAAAAGAATTAATCCTCAACTATAGATAGATTCTCTATGAAACACCATTTTTCAACCATATATATAATTTACATATTCAAATACTGTTAGTTAGCAGAATTTACATTCAAAAACGATTTAAAAGATTCTATGAATAACCTGATTCTTTTTTCGACCACATAGCACATATGATTCATGGAATACCTCTTCCATGAACTACCACTGCTTCTTCCCCCACCTATCACTACCACATACCACCTTCACGAACTGCTGTTGCATACCGCTTGCACATACATCCTCTTTTTACAACTTCTGTTTATGTGGAATTCTTTCTTCGACATACTACTACATCAACAGACGACCTTCTTCCATTGTAGACTATAGTTCTCCCCAATCACCGTTTCATGGAACTATTTCTACGATCTACTTCACCCTTTGTGGAATCTTCTTTCCTAACTTCTTTTGGGATTGGCCAAATTCCCAGATCAAAGATGTTATGTTTTGAAAATCCCTCTACCCCCTGAAGGTGATTATTAGTCCATATATTTTCAAATAGATCCAAAACATACACTATTCTATATCTCTGAAATCATAAATGTGGTACGACCTACACCGAATACTACTCCTACCACGAAATGTTTCCCTACACGGTCCACATACCTCCTTTCTTCCTTCACTGCGGCCAAAAACACTATCAAATATTTCCCAATAAAACTCCATCATACATAACGAAAGCCTTCCGTGTACCACTAGACATCCTGAGAACCAACATCACTCTATGAATAGTTCTTCCAATGTTGTATTTGATCCATGGTATGTTGTCCAAATAGTGCTGATATATGGAATCCTTACATTTACTATTTCCAAAATCCATTCCTTGTACTTCCTTTTTCATTCCACAAATTATGGTTTTTTGTCTGTATATTGTGTTGTCATTTGAGGAATTCATTATTTTCCAAAATACAAACTCAAATTTTGATAGCTAAAATTGTGAAAAACTGTAAAATTGTGCCACATTGAACACCAGCATTGAAAACACCAACCATACTCATTTGTGGTCATCTTGCTTTTTAAAAAAACACAATCACATAGAAAACATACCAAGAAGACACTTTATGGGATTTTCCCCCACATTTACCAAAAATATAGGTTCTCCCAAATTTGTAGCACTAGGGTTTACAAACCCCTTTTCACTTAATACTTGCTATTATTTTTTAACATACACTTATTTCATTATTGGTAGGATTGAGTATCTCAATATGGGCGGTGAATTGAGTATACAATAAATCTCTATTAAAACTTGCTTATTTTGAAATCTCATAGATATTTAAATATAAGAATTTTTATCAAAATAAGTATTATGATATAAATCATAATTTTTAAATATATTTATCTAATGATTTATGAGTTCTTAGATGAATAATATATATAACATTATTGAATTATTTGATATCATTTTACATTATTAAAATACAATATTCAAAAAAATTAAGATAAACTATCAATGTATAATTATTTTCATTATATTTAAAACTATTGTCATTTTTAAAGTTGTGTTAAGGTAAAAAAAATTAAATCACACAATAGAAAGAATGAGTACAAGAGGTTCAGTATCATGTTGAGAATTAGTCCTTGTCATAACTATAATTTAGATTCCATGCTTTTTTTCTAATCCTTATTTGGTTCTTAGTATTATTTGATTTTTTGTGTATCGAGTTAGAAATGATGGTGTATCCTGTGTTCTTGAACTATGACTTTAGTTGTGGGGGTATTTTATGGTACATTTACCCAACTTTTTTCAAAGGCATTGTATCCAATTGAGGTGGGTTGGAGTTGGATTCGTGACACTCCTAGTGGCACCACATGAAGGGTTAGTCGTTGAGGTGGTTTGTACCCATGAGTTGGTTGAGTTTTAATGGGATATGGTGGTCTTTTTTTGGATGTTATTTACCCCTATCCTTGTTATATCATTAATCATTGATTTCCCCAATGTACCCCCCTAAAATAGTAGAATATTGGAAGGTTTTTGGTGGGACAGAACATGCCACATAGTTTGGCCACACAATTTACTAAACCGGGTAGCCAATCCTTGCAGGGGTGTCCAGGTCATGAAAAATAGTACATTAATTCCTATTATTAACTTCTGGAATAAACCCAAATCCCCCCCATTCATTCCCCATTTCATTCCCTACCTCCATGGATATCCTCCAAGCCCCCTCAAGCTACCATTGAACACATTTTGGAATATGGATTTGGTGGAGAAACCTCAAGATCTTTCACATAAGTAAATTCCTTCTTGATTTATTCCAACTTCATTTGGTTTTATATCCAAATTCATGATGTTTTGAATCTTCCACCATCAGGTTTTTGGAGCTAGGGTTTATACATGAGTGTTTTTCGCAACATTTTGTGGTATAGGGATCGATTTATCATCCTTGTTGTGGGGTGGTGGTGTTCTTGATGTTTCGCACCAATATTTGTGGGTTTCAACACAAAAGATAAATGAATCCATGTGTAAGAATTTCTTAATGAGTTATGTTGCTTGATTTACTTATTTTTCATGTTCCTCATATGTTTTTTGCAGTTCAAAAATCTGTTTTAATGGATTTTGTTAAGAGTTTAATATTTTAGTTGAATTTTTGATTTAAATTGGGTGTTTTTTCATGTGTAACTCCTGTGGTATTATTTGGGTCACATTATAACATATTAAATTGGTTTATTAAAAGATTTTTGGGCTGAAAAATATGATTTTATAGGGTCTTTCTTTGATTTTGGTTTTAAAATAGGGCTTCTAAATGAGTTTTAGGTGCAAAACCTTGTCTTGCTTCTTAAGGTGTTTTGTTAAAATTTTAAATGGTTTAATGAGTTACACAAAGGGTTCAAATGAGGTTTATGTACTATTTTGGTGGGTGTATTTTATTATATGGAGTTTTTTAATGATTACATGGTGATTTTTGATATAAAACGTTGAGGAAATGTTTTTAAATTTTTCGAGATGATTTATTAATAATATATGTGGGTGATAGACACGTTTGTGGGCTCTTTTGTGTGACTGTGATGTGAAAAATTAGTTTTGTTTATGAAAGAAGTATTATGTGATATTATTGTAGGATTTTATGTTAATTTTAATTTCTTGGAAAGGATTAATAAAATTTTTTAAATTATTTTTTGAAGTGTTAAAGAGACGTGGAAATTTTTGTGGACTATTTTGGTGTTTGTATGATTTCAAAATTAATTTTAATGAAAAAGAGGATTGTGTGACTTTTGTGATATTAAACTGGTATTTTCTGTAAATGTGTGATGTGGATGTGGTGTTTTCATGTGAAAATTATATTTCATGTCATTTTGGAACTATTTTGAGCAGAGGAGGGGAACCCGAGTATCAAGGTGGGAGGACGTGTACTAGTATGCTAGTGATCCTGTGGGGTTTGGTATCTATTTCACATATCATGATAGACATTGAAAAAAATATAAACTATGATGATGATGATAATTATTATTGGGGCCACTACTTTTGGGTATGATCCCTACTATTTTCTTGTACACGAGAATGAATATTGTGATGGTTACTTTTACTGAGATACGTGGTACCTGGGACCCACAATGAGCTACTGCTTAGGTGATATTTCGTATTGCCTATACTATTTAGATAATTTATATTTACCATAGACATACAATATGTTTGGTTGAAAAATTCAGTGGCTTTGTTATTTTATATAAAATTGTTGATTCGATAAGAGATCCCACTTGAAAAGTGTTTTTATTTGATGTTGCATCCTTTTAAAATTGTAACTTGCATTTCATGTTTATAAAAGAATGAATGTTTTTCCACATTTAATGTCTATCACATGGAATATCTTAGTGGTGGTTTCCTACTAGTAGTTATCCCACACCGTACATATACCTTTGGGTGTATGTAGACTCGGTTATTTTTTTCGCAGGTTTGGGTACAACTTTCATGCTAGTGGTTCAGGTTTTTTGTAGTCCTTCATGATGTAGTGTTGTGGAGATGGCTTGAGGGCAGGGCCTCTTTCCACGAAGAGGTGTTTGCACTATTTTTTTTTAATTTTTATTTTTTTAATGGTCATTCATTATTGTAATTAATTGTGTAACTCAACTATGATATTTTGTAAAAGATGGTTTGGTTTGAAAAATCTGGATTTGTTTATTGGATCTGGTTGTTGTTGTATGTTTATAAAGTCAGCTAAATCAGCCTGTGGGAATCAGGAATTCTATTCGGTCCTGGGCTTGGTTTGGGTTTGGTGATAGTTTTGATGGTGACCAGATTCACTTTGTGACAAAATGGTATCAGAGGAGGATCACTCAATTTGGGTTATGTAATCCGGGAAAGAGTCGGGACAGTATAAACTAATGATTATTGGCACATGACATTCTAGTTTTGGGAAGTGTTCCTGGGTAGAACACCTCATGATGGGATTTGATTCAATAGGGGAATTCAGTATTTTTTGAGTTATGTGGTTTTCTTATATTGATGATGATTATGGATAATGAAAAGAGAGTTGGGCTAATGGTCTAAATGTGCTCGCAGGGCCTGGAAAGCCTTGTGGAGCTTGCGATATTTCCCTAGAACAATCAATATGATGGTTAAGTGATTGGACTATGGATTTTAACCATATGTCCAATTCACCCACCAAAACTAGTTTCCTCTTGCATTGACTTGTGTCATTTTGATTTGAAATCACAGATGTTGGGCTTTAATGAAAAAAATGACATGGGTTTATGAATTGTAATGTTTTTGTGAAATTATTTTATAATAAAAAGGGAAGGGTTTGATTTGTTAAATTGTGGAACTATACATTTCGAATTGTATTGAAATAGAAAATGGTGTGTTTACACCTCTTTTGAAAGTAGGAAATTATGTTAAAGTTGTTTTTGAAAAGTGTTTCCAATAGAGTTCTCTAATCAACTGAAAGTGGTTTTAATGGGATGAAATGTTATGAAATTGACATGAATATTTTAAAAGTGAGTTTTCATTTGAGTGATTATGAATTTTTTAAATGGTTTGTATGTTTTAAATTGGGTTTGATTTTGTTGTTATCAGACTTGAGAAAAAGAAAGTATTGGTTGACTATTTTGGTTTTGAAAAGTTCAAACATTTTTTGTTTTATCAATTGGTATTTCTATCGGAAACCACATAAAAAGGGGTTATGTTGAGTGATGGATGTTTAATGAATTGAATTTATGGGTTTTGTGATAGATATAAGGAGGGAGCCTAGTGTGGCACATAAACATGGGTGTGTGAGTACCATGGATTACTGTCGGTGGATATGATAACCGATGAACCGTTTATTTTAAAAGAGATAATATTAAAGGAAAATATGATGTCTTGATGATAGGATTGGGATGATAATTCTTATGTGATTTTGGAAATGTTTATATGGTATTTGTTTAGTCCAAGAACGCCTATTGTTGGAATGGTGTTTTGAGTTTTGGTTTCTTTGGTAAGTTTGGTTGAAGGGATGGTTAGTGGTCTCCCTGTGAAAATTGTTTCGGGATGCCTTTATAGTGGTTCACTTCATGTGGTTGGATCTGGATTTTGGTATGTCTTGAACAATGGACCAGTTTGGTTGGGTCCTTCTATTCTCTCATTGGATAAGGTATTCCCATTAAGGGTTAGTGCACAACTGATGTCCAACCTGGATTGTTTTTCTCTTGGAAAATCCTCCAGTTGATCAATATAAGGAATTTCTCTCTCAAGACTTGGAAATTTAGTTTACACCATTTCCTTTGTATGTCTTGTGGATCTGCATGTAGAGGTAGTGTTCCCTTGAATGGTTGAAATATTCGATTTTTGGATCTGAATCTACAGATTATTCACATGAGGGGGTGTGAATTGTGTCTTTTTCAATTTTTTGATAACTCTTTTCTTGAACGAGTTCTGTCCTTTATACTTTACCAGTTTTGATCATGTAGTGGAATAAGTAAAAAACAAGAACACAAAGATGTATAGTGGTTTGGGGAACAGAAGGCCCCTAGTCTACTCCACCAACGCTCAACTCCACGAGCTTGATGATTTTCACTATCTGGTCCTCTTTTCCATAGACCGGTTCACAACTGAGTACAGGCAGTTGACACCTTTACAATCCAAGGAAAAAACAAAGTCTTCTGGTTAAAACATGAACCTATACAGCATAGAATGAGAAGCTAGTTACTCAAGAAAAAAAAAATTCAGAACGAAATTTTCCAGTTGATCTTCACAATTGCAACAGAATGCAATTGACAGTAGATGGATCGAAGTCTCTAGAAATATTGATCATCAAGACGAAGCAGTTATGAGTTGATCTAGTTTTAGTAGATATAGAGATATAGTTCACAACTTCAGCAGTAGTATATCAACAGTAGATATTCCATGTAGAACAGGTGATTCTTCTATCATGTTCCTTCTTCTTGAAAGAACAGAGCTTTGCCGCTCCATTTTGAATCAGCAGATCAATTGTGAATTTCCGCAGTCTCTGTTTTCTATTTTTTAAAAATAATAGATTGATCACAGATATATATATTCATGTACCTAGTGTTTCATAGAGAACATATAAAATAAATCTGAGCATATCTCCTGCACATTTAGATCCATAAAAGTTTCCTTTTGATTCCCGATATTCAAAAATTTGAATTTACAGAGAGGTCGTAACATCCCTTAATATTCGGCATAAAAAGGTCTTTTTAATTCGATCTTAAAATCTTTAATAAAATGGATTTGAATCAGTCAAAGTCGTACCTAAAAAACAACTTTAAATCCAGATTCAAATCCACCCAGAAATCAGCTTAGTGATCACAACACATAAATATCGTATGTCAAAATTTCCAACGCCAAACGTTTGGTTGATGATGTGGCCTCAAAACTCAGGGTTAATAACATAGTCTTCAAATGTAAGGTTAACAATGTAAGGCTGACAACGTAAGGTTGAACACAAACGTAGGGTTGATCATCCATACTTTTTATTCAATACTCAAACATTTAGTAGAAGATCCATACTTTTACTTGATCCATAGATTTCAAGAAAGTATGGTTGTTTACAAAAGTAATGTTGATGAACCATATTTTTGAGAAACAAATGTAATATTTAGAATTTACGTACGATTCTCCTTCCATACTTTGCTGATAACCAAACCGTTGGGTTTCATCCTAACATAAGTTTCTTCTTCCATAATTTTCTGAAAACGTATCTTTGTTTAACCATAATTTTCTCTTATCTTAAAAATTATACATTCTTTACATCCTTACGCTACGTTTATCGATGTAGAGTATGAACAGTGATTCCAGAACGCGCTAAAGAAGATTCCGAGCTATATTTATCTACGTAAGATGTGAAAAATGATTCTAGAACGTGCTAAAGCAGATTCCGAATAAGTACTAAATTCTTGTTTTTTCAATAGTAAAATAAATTAATAAATTCCTAGTCAATACTAAATAAAATCATTAGAGAATTACTAAGGGTATTTGTGCGCATCAAAATTTTCGTAAAGAGATAGAGTATTATTTTCAATAATCTCTCCCTGTAAAAAAAATTAACATGTATTGTTGAAATCAATACATTGCTCAAAAATCTCCCCATTCAACCTCAAGATGTCTTGAACAAATACATGTGGACCAACCCTAGCAGATGATAATTTGACACTTGTTTATTTTGTTTTAAAGAAACATTATATTAATTCCATTATTGATAGGGGTAAAAAAATTAGTTGGGAACTCACGTATAGTATGATCCTTAACATACCCACTCTAAGTTAGCTTCCTAATTGAGAGAATGTTACAATGTCATAGTCTCCCTTGCTAAATCCATGATTTCATAAGAAATGAACTCAAGAATGAAAAGGACTATGAAACTAAATAATTTAAACTAATAGTATAAACATTTTCATTTATCATATAAGTAAAAATTAAATCATTTAAGAAATTAAAAACATTACAAGTCGCATTCTAAAACACAAAACAAAATCCATCATCACAGAACTTATAAATACAAATTAGATTATATTTTAAATCAACAAAATATAAAAAAATTGAAATTAAATTTAAGTTTTTTTACCAATATATCGTTAGATGATGATGTTTCATTTTTAATTGTCACCAAATGTGACATGGCCACCATCAACCTTGAGAAGGATATTGATGCAATAATAGTCTGTAGTTATATATCTTGAATTTCCACTTTCCAGTTACCATTAACATCTATCATAGGTCTTCAAGCCCTTTTCCGACAAAAAAAATTTACAAAAAATAAATGATTTGGTACCCAAATATTTTTGGGTACATAAAAGATTGTAAGAAATTCTTTTGGCATCACCATATTCCTTACGGGATTCCAATAAAAAAATTATATTATCATATAAATAAAAGAAATTGTGTCCTTTTGTAAAATTTTTTAAAGTAGATATTTCTGGATTGGATTTATGATCCTAATTATTCACTATTATTCTCCTATGTCCAGGTGTATATCCAATCCTAATAATATATATGGGAGAAAATTTAGTTCCCAAAATTTCTTTTAATGTCACCATACTATTGGTATATTTTTCACGTTCTTTATTGAATTTGTCATTAGGTAGTTTATTGGAATTCTTTTCTTTGATTAGTTGAACTTTTTATCCTTTTCTATAGACATCTCATGTTATAGTTTATAGTTATAGCTTGTTTTTTTAAAAAAATTGTATCTATCCTTTAAATCCTTAAAGGTTTAGTCTATCATATTTCTATAGTAAAATAATTATTCGTTTTTTATATTATAATCATTATTTTTTATATTTTACTGATCATGAGACACATGCATAGGAAAAATACTAGAAATAGTAGGTAAATCAAGAACCTCATTGAATCTTGTCATGAAACACATATTTTATCCGTCCATTCCGTCCGGAGAAAATTCTTGTTCATTGACACAATCCTCATGTCAACTCCCAATATATTTCATAGACTTATTGTATTTTTGGTCCTTATCTTGATTTTTCTTTTTGTATTTCATCTTTGGATAGTCAGATTTTATCTATGATTATGTTATCCAATTGCATTTATTTTGAAAGGGTTAAATGAATTTATGCTCTATATTGCTAAAAAGGGTTTTTATTTTCTTTCTAGGGGGTTTAAAGATTTTTTTAAAAATAGTGTGTGTGTTTTTATGTGGAAATTTTTTACTCCATATACTCAAAGAAATTTAATGATAATAGTCATCCTTACATGAGTGTTAATTCTTTTCATCAGACTAACAAATTTCTAATTTATCTCTGTTACTGAACAATTTTCATGCATCCCATGTTTTTAAAATATTCTCCATAGAGTTTGAGGATGGGTTACAGAAAAGTAGAATTCATGTTTAATGTCATGAATATTTTTGATGAAAATAAATTATGTTTTGTTTTAAAATTATCATATTGTGAACAAATGGATATTGTGTTTAAGGTTATAATTTGTAATATATGAGTTGTTATGTATGATTTTTTACATAATTATATAATACTCTTAGCTGAAAAGATCCTCTAGATTATAAGAAATTTAATTCTAGTTCAAAGATGAAAAAATATGTAATTCTTAATGTCTGGTCCTTAGTGTTGGAATCATAGGTTGGTATAGAAAACATTATAGGTGGTAATACTGTTAATTGAATTCCCATGATAGATTTGACATTTTGGTTAAGCTGAAATGATATAGAATTTTCGGATTTCCATATTCCTTTATCTAAACTATGTTTGTACATAATAGTTTTACCTAGATAAATTAGGGAAGCTACATAATGAAGGAAAATAGTGGAAAATATCCTTAAAAATACTCAAACATGAATGGTTGGAATCAGAACTAACATTTTGTTACAATAATGTATCAGATGACTCAATCTAAAAATGGTGGTGTGATCCATTCTAGGGTGTATTCAAATATACCATAGAGAAATATCTCAGAAGTGTATCATTTTATAAGACAACATCATCCATCATTTAGTTGATCTATATACCTATGGTAGCTAAATGATGGATCAATTCTTTGTAAAATATATTTAATGTTATAAGATTTTCAAAATGTCAAATGGTAACTCTTTCAATTTATCATTTTGAATGTAAATATTATCTATGATTGTCTTTGGTTAAGAATACAAGAGAAAAAGATAATAGTGATTCTATGAAATGTGAAACATTTAAGATTATTTTTTTGAGACATATTTTTCTAAGGTCTTCCAACTTATGATATTGAGAATAATTCATATAATTAAGGTAAAATGATGAATATTTGGTCCCTTTATATAAAGAAACATTACAAGTCTTGTCAGGTATGAACCATGTTTTATATAGTACATTGATAGTAAAATTAATAGGTTTTACTTAGTATTGAAACAAACTTTATAAATATCCTTCACCACAAGATAATTTTAATGTTCTGTGAATATTTTTATTTATTCTAAGAAAGTTGAGATAAAAATTTTCCAAACGTATGAGCCTTGACATGACAATAGTATGAAATATTAAAGGTTATAGGTAATGGTAAAGAATAAAAATAAGAAGTTTATAGGTAATACCTGAACAAGTTCTAGGTGTGGTAAAACCCATTTTGGGGAAGAATTATTAGGTTTTGGAATGTCTTTTAATTTTGATAAGTTTGGTGAAAATGATTGTGACTGCCATGAAAAGATTTTTAAACAATCAAAGAAACAGATAATTGATATCTAGTAAATAGTGATATATTTTAGCTATAATGTGTTGAATAATTATGATAAACTGTGTCCAAATATTATTTATTACGGTGGAAATCATAATGATCTAAAGAAAAAACTTGTGGTGAAATCATTTTATACTGCAACAATTGATTTTGGTCTATCTGGTGAAGTGGAAAGAGCTCCATGGATCTCCATAGTTTTTTAATGTTCGATAATAAGTTCAATGTATTAGGTAAGTGTTTTTATTATCTGAACAGATGGAAATACATTGGGAGACACTTATCAGGTTTCTATAAATGTTTTAGGTACATGTAATCGTTATGTTTATGAAATGTAAAAGGTTATTTTGGGAGCAATGCATTCACTTTTGTGGGATATATGTTAAATGGAATTGGTATCCTTTACAATTTCTATGATCTATGATTTTTATGTATTTATGTGTTGGTAAAAATTTGGAACATATGTTTCATTAGAAATTTATTGGGTGATTAAGCGATTAATGTTATTTTTGAAGAATGTCAATATAATTTTGGGAACTATATATGATATTGTAATATTTTATTTTAAAATAATGGTCATATTACCTTTTGAAGGTATTATGACTTTATTTTGGTTTTATGTTGATTTGGGTTATTTAGTTAAATTACTATAATATCTTGGAAATTATATGATTTGGTCATATACATTGTGGAGTGGGACTTTAATAATCATTTATGTATTTAGATATGAATTATATATTTTATCTTGGATGAAAATATAATCAAATCCTTCTGATTGTTGGATTTCAATCATACAATTGGATAATTTTTTGGACATTTAAGGATATTAATTCATTTAATGATATAATTTTAATATAGAGTATTAGAGATAAATTTTTAATATTATAATATTCTTTAGTCGTTTGAAGGTTTATTCATTTTGTGAATTACATTATCATGTCCTAACCATTTTGGATTTAGTTAATATCTAAATAAAGGATGAATATATTGTTATTATTTTTTATATTTTTTATCCCTTATAATTTGATTCAATTACTTCAGGTATGAAAAATTGATCTTGAATACACATCATTTCGAGAGAAATATGAGTTTTTGATTGAAAATTATTAAAGGATGAAGCACTGTTTTTCAATTAAGTATATTTTATCATGATCTTAAACTAGGTCGAAATGTAACTCCTCAAATATTAGAAAATGATTTAGAAACAAAAACATTATTCATTTAATTTTCATACACAGTAATCAATTTATTTTTTACTAATCACATATTTATGATTTATTAGTGGTTAACTTTGTCCTGAGCATATTCCCAATCACTCTCTATAAGTTCATGGGAATTAGATTTTCTCTTTCATGTCCATATTTAACTTCATTGAAAAATTTTTATATGTTATTCTAGATGGCCTTTGTTCTTATCATTTCATTCTCTTAACATGGAAGCTTTGTTGATGCTTTTTATAACGTGGGATTTCAATAAAGGTATTTTGTAAAGTCATACCATTATTATCATGCATGAGTTTAAAATTGTGAGGACCTAATTTTCAAAATATAATGAGAATGTAAAAAACAAAATAAATTATAGAATAAATAAATTTAATATTCATTAGTATTCTTGAATTATTTCGTCATATTAATTATAATTATACTCATTAAATCTTAAAATTCAAAAATAAATAGTTCTATTAATCTCATTTGTTATATGTTTTTATTTAAAAGTTTATTTACAAATTATAATGTTTTAATTTGGAAAAAATTATTTTCAAGTATAAATTCAGAATTTTAAAATTATATTTGGCGGAATTGTTTATAATTTTCTAATAATTTTGATTTCTCATGGAATGGTGAAAAATACTGATTTTTATTGAAAATTGTATTTTATTTTATAGTATCTACCAAGTGAAATTATATTTTGTATTAATTTAAAATTTTATTAGATATTTAGAGTTAAAATAATACATATATTGTATTTAAATTTTCTTATATGTTAATTTATTATAAAATCATCTTTTATTTAAAGAGGAGATTTTTCCCAAAAAAACTTCTTTTCGTTGAGTTTTCTCTATTAAATTTAATTTATAATTTGAAAATAATATATTTTGAATTTTAAAAAATGGATTCCATGTTATTAATTAGTGGGTCCAAAATTATTAAATAGTAATATTTTTTTGTGGGCAATATGAATAGTAAATATAGTAATTTTTTATCACGACAAAGGGTAAATCGGGTAATTTAGGTTAAAAATAAAATTCTATGTACTATTAAATGACAGAGACACATACCTAAAATTAGTATGATTCATATATATGAACCAAAATCATATAAGTGTCTAATTTGTAACCTTTTGGGGCCACTTGGATGAGATTGTGACCTTTATATTATTTTATTTAATGAATTTTTAAAAATGTAACACTCTTGTTTTTAATAAGTGTAATATTTTTAATATTTTGTTATCCATAGAATATGTTCTACTATAAAATTTTTTAATGATAAAATATTTATATATATCATGGAAATTTACTTTTTTTGGTTAAGTAAAAATTCTCATAAATGTTTGAACAATGTTGATTTCATAATTAATTAATTAATTTAAAAAAAGCATTAATGTTATTAATAATATTAAAATAAATATAATTTGAGATAAATAATGTGATAAAATAATTTTATAGATTACTAAAACTTGTTATGGATATAATAAAATATCTCGTTCTAATTATAGATGTTTTCTTGATTTTATTAAATTAAATATAATGAATAGTTCTAAAAATTGACATTACGAATATTCTTTAGTAAATAATATTTTATTAAATGTTATAAAATTTATAAAACTATTTAATTCATAAAAACTATTATTATAAAATTTCAATGATAAACCATTTTTTATTTATTGGTCTTTTTTCATTTTATTATGACTATATTTACCCTCAAAGAGTAAGAATCCATGTTATCATGGTGAGAGTTATAGGGGATAAATAGAGGTTAAAACCCAATGATAAGGGTATATGAATTGTCAAAACTTATCTAATTTTTATTGGATAAGGTTATTTAAACCCATAACCATATTATATTCTAAATAAATCACTTTTTATTAACTTTTAATTTAAAATATAATTTATATTAATTTAATATTTTAAGAAATTGCAAGAGTGACCCTCCCCTCTCTTATAAAAGGGAATATCTTATACTCTTTTATTAATATGTAAAAACCATTTTGAATCAGAAAATTCTAGAATATATTACATCCTATAATCCCTACCAAGTTTTATAGGTCTTTTTTAATGAATAATACCAATCATATAGTTATTATGGTGTTAATCAAAGAAGGTTTTCCAAATAAGTGGTATAAGTTTTGTCTTCATGTGTTAGGATTTTTTCTTATGACACATCCTTTAAACCATATTCAACAATGATAAAATTAAAAATAAATCATCCTTAATATAGTAATATGTAATTATTTTTGTGGGAAAAACTATATTCGTGTACTCTTCCATTAAATAGGAAATAATTCATCATTCGTGTGTCTGG
The DNA here is from genome assembly GCA_963277665.1 of Viscum album. Classification (NCBI taxonomy): domain Eukaryota; kingdom Viridiplantae; phylum Streptophyta; class Magnoliopsida; order Santalales; family Viscaceae; genus Viscum; species Viscum album. Next base: position 900,896,276 of record OY728165.1, on the reverse strand, counting down.
AGGACTACCGCCCCCCGAACCAATGTATTTCGTTTTATATCATCATCTCTAAATCATAGTTATAAATATTAATTTAAGTTATATATGATATCAATTAAATATTTTATATTATTAAAGGATAATATATCATCTAATTTATTAGACTTCCATGCTTGGAAAAATGAAAGTGTCGTTCATGTGTGTGTAGACTATCACCTCCACGAAGCGATATGATTCGTTTTTCATTATCATATCACAAGGATGATATATATAAGTATTTTAATCAATAAATATGATATTATGATAATTATTTATTAATAAAATAATATTTACCTTATTTTCATAAAGTTCTTTCAAAAATGGAAATGTTACTAAAGAAAACGTACGACCTACCATAACCATTATTGTAAAATACTTCTTTTTTTTATAATATTATTTAATGGTTGGATTAAAAATTATAATTTATGTGTAAAAACTATAATTATTTCATTAATATTATTTTAGATATGGTTGAGTAATGACCACTTGGACCATACTCAACATACCTAAATCATATTGGACATAAAAATAAAATATCATCAAAACATCCTATGCGAACCAATATAATTAAGCAATTGTATATAAAATTTAAATAATTGATTTAAAATATATAATTTACTTGAGAAGGGTTCTTATTTATGTGTAAAATTAACCTATGTTTATTATTCATGGAGATAAAGAACATACACATTGTATCAGACTCAAGGTAAGGATGTTTATTTTATTTTATTTTAAGTTCCCCTTATAACCCAGTTTTTCTTCCATGAACATGAAATATAAAAAAAAATTTAAACATGTTTTTACTATTATATTATTGTTGTTTGAAGTATTTTTTACCATGTTTTTCTTTTTAAAAAATTATTTCAAATGAATTTTTTTTTGTTTTTTGAATGAGATACATTGTGACTTTTTCATCAAAAATGTTGATGGAATGTTGTTTTAACATATACAGCATGGTCATATTTTCCAATAATATTGAAGCATTAATGATTTGAAGTTTACATTATATGTTTATTAGTTATTTTTACATAAATTGGTTTTTTTTCTGTGTTATTTTTCTATTTTTAAATACTTTTTTAAATGTAGTTCCAAATGTGTTTTTATTTGTGTTTAAAAGATTTTTGAAAGAGTTTTAAGAAGATAAGGTGAAAAAATATAAAATTGTATTCATGATATGGTAATTGATAATTATATGAAAAATAGGTGAGCTTGATACAACTTATAAGACTTTTCGATCCCCATTATGGATTACGGGTAAGTCTGATTTAGCTTATATGAATGGTTGTTCATCATTATAAATCATGAACAATAGGTGAGATTGATATGACTTATACAAAGGGTGGGCCCATTATATCTCTACAATTAATTTAATAGTGATTATTTTCTTCGAATAATTTTATTAGAAGTCTGTCATATAGTTATTCCAATTGTAAGGGTTTTAAATGGTTTTCTGAATATGATATTCTATGTTGACCAAAATGGGGTTTAGTTGCATGTTGTGGGGTTTAATAGTTTTATATGAAAAAAAAATTTGAATTTTTCTGTGTGGAAATTATTTATTTTATAAGTACAATAAACCTTAATGATAAAGGTAAAAATTACATCGGTTTCCATTATTTCACTAGAATGAAAAATTTCTTTTTTATGTCCCCTTTTTTTTACTCATACAACATTTTTAAAATATTTTTCACAAAATTTAAGGATGAGTAATGAAAAATAATAATTCAAGTTTAAATACTTTAAGATTTATCTTAAAATATTTTGGTCATAGTGAGTATCGAAATAGGGGTGAATTGAGTTATGAATAAATATTTCTATTAACAAGGATTAATTTGAATACCACAATTAATTTAAAAATAGACTAGTTGATCAATGTAGAATATAATTATAAATTATTATCTTTCAAAAGGTATATTAAATATTTATTAGTTCTTGGATAAATAATATACAATATTACATAGTCAATTTAAAAAAAATCTTAATTAAAATATTATAAAAACACTAATAATGATTAACTACAAATGTACTATTTATTTGGATTAAATCCTTTCATTTTTAAAAGGGAAATAATGTAAAAAAACATACTAAAATCGAAATATTTGGTTTAGTATCATGCTAATACATAGGCCACTCCACTTGTTGATTACATAATACCATGAAATTCATATAAAATAAAAAATGAAATCCAAAACATGGATAGGGTTTTATAATAGCTATTGAACTATCCGGGTTACACATGACCTATTCCACTATTATCCGTGGGAGTAGAAATAGAAATGTCAAAATAGGACCTCTAGAACTATTATCTGTTGGAGTAAAACTGTAAGAATAGTTAGGAGATGATATCCAGTATCTTCTACTTTAGTGCAGAAGATTGTGTGCACGTGATAAAACAAAGTACACACACACACTGATTGAAATGTAAAAAAAATGTAAATTGAACATATCAAAAAACAGTGTAATGGAATAGAAGTGTTCGACCTCTATGCAGTGTAGCGTGTGACTCCTTAAAATTATTTTGAAATTTATATTTGGATGTGTTCTCTTGATATAATTAGTAGAACAGAGTGTCGAAGACTACTATTATTGATTGTAGGAAGTCACAATGTAATGAAATATTTTTTGTTCCTAGTCAAATTTTAGATATTAATGTTTTTACAATATGGTTCATCTCAATGAGTTTTTTAGTAATCATTAGCTTCTCAATTTTAATTCGGTCTTCTTCACATTGGTTTCCTTCTTTACATATCTTGCATGAGGGAGTCTGATTCTCTTTTATCAGCAACAACTGCAATAATATATAAATCCTCTCCACTAACTTGTACTAAACATCTAAGAGATACATCAATGTTTTATTTCAAACATTTAATAAATAAAAATAAAAAATATTTATGACATTAAATTCAATAACATAGCATTTAGAATTATTTAATTAAAAAATGTACAAGTAAAATAGTGTCGGAGTCTTAGTATAGCAGTGTGAGTCAGCTGGTGACTTGATATTAAGGTTCCTTAATGTCTGGTGGTGTATTTTTAAAATATTGAAAAAAAGATTGTTGTGCCTTGTACTTAGCCAAAATTTCATGTTGGATGAGACTCTTCTTGAGGTTAGTAATCTATTGGTAGGTTGGGATGACCGTGTGTTATTCTGGAAGTGTTTCATACATTACCAAAATTTCACTATGGTGGTATAACATTTTTGTCAGTATGACACTTTTTATGGTGTCATATGTTGGGTGTTGATATATGTCTAGTGGTGTGTCATCTTAGTGGTGAGTCATCCTTGATGGCGACTCATCCTCAACCGTGCCTCAACCTTAACAATGACTTATACTTAGGTAATTTCATCACTTGTCCCAGATAAAAAAATACTTATAGAAAACATGACGTTCATTAATATCATTAGAATGAAGATTTTTATATCAATAAAAAAGTATTTCAATAAAAATAAATTATTTTCTATTTTAAAATTTTTATATTGTTAAAAAATGGATATTAAGTAGGAGTGTATACTTTGTAATATAGGAGTTATGGATTAATTCACTAAAACTCTAAACTGAAAACTTCCTCAGGATTATAATAAAGTTAATTCTAGTTCAAATACATAATAATATATAATTATTAAGTCTATTTCCTTATATTTTGTGTGTATATGTATTCTTATGAAAAGATTATTTTAGGTTAGTGCGGTGGGATTTAAAAGTGGGAATCATAGGCTTATAGGGGACACTTCGGCTTCTAGGTTTTTCTCATCACTATAGAGAGAACCATAATATGAAATTAACAATTCTGATACGCATATATATGTTCATATTCATCAAATAAGATCTCTATCTCACAAATTCATCAGGGGACTCTATCTCCTTCAAATTTCTGTTTTGATGAACAATCTATTTACATTATTGTTTCAATAAAAAAATATATAGATGATCCTTTTGAGAGAAATTTGATTGTCTGTGTAAAGTTAGTTTCATTCTAGTCATAGCTTCACTTTCATTATTTTCTAATTCATTATTCATGGAATTTCTTTTTAAAAAATGAAATTTATAATTAGTTAAACATTAATTTATATGAATGTATAAAATTTTCCCTTTATTTAAAAACTATTTTTTACTAAACTAAGGCTAAATAACAATATGAATTTTTATCTATGAAGTTTTTATTTGAAATAAAATTAAATTTATACATATTTTGGCTTGTTTGATTTCCTATTTTGAACATTTTAATTTGCATGTTTTCCATACCCTATAGTTGACTCCTATGTAAAGGTAAAATATTGCGTAAGTTTAGAATTTCTATTATGTATGGGTACTATTGTTCACATGAGGTTAATCTCCAATATCACATAAGAGAACTCTTATTGTGTAATGGTAGATTCCTCTTATGTAATGGTAGCTTTATAGTTATGTAAGGATACTCATGTTTATTTAAGGGTTACCTCCCAACTCATGTAATGGTAATCTTGTTGTGTAAGGGTTGACAACCTATTGCATAGGCATAATGATTTCTATACAAGGATACTCCCTAAATTGTGTAAGGTTATTTAATTGTTATGTAAGGGTTATACCCAGCTACATAAGTGTACTACCCTGTTATGTAAGGTTTATACCTTCTCACGCAAGGGTCTTCACCTAGCTCGCATGAGGTTAGCATGTTCGTGTAAGCATTATACCTGGCTCACAAAATGTAAAAGTTTTATTACGTATATCTATATAAGTGTAAGAATTTTTTTAATAGTTTAATTGTATAAAACTTCTAGTAAATCCACATGGTATGCATCCCCCACTAATTTTTGGAATCTAGGTCACCTCAGCAACCATCATCATTGGACATCATGGCTTGTCATCAACATTCATTTGTTCAATTTTTTGTGAGGTAAAATTTTTGAGTATTCCTATAAAGAAATATTGAGAGAAGTTCATGATAGAGATCTTGTCTAAGGTTCATAAATTCCCCTAATTTAGATCATCTTCATCATTTCTGATCCGGTCTAGTGTTTTTTTGGATAGCGGTGGAGATTCTCAGCCTTCATCATGGGACATTTTCACATAAAGGTACACATTAGTAACTCTACTATCATTCAATCTGCTTCCATGTTCTGGTATTAGATCCCGATACTATAAGAAGTTTATTCCACATTCTTTAATTAGTTGTTATTTCTATTTATGATGATGTATCCTTCAAATCTAGTGTATAACATGAGTCCATCAAATATATTCCTCCAATATCTTCTCTATTACTTTTCTTATTTCATGTATTTTAAAGTATGTTTTTTATTTTCATAGAAATAATGTTTTTGGGGGTCTTCTCATAATTCACGTAGGTCAATAGTTGATAGAATCATTTTATATCTATATTTTTTTGTTTCTTTCAACACAATCTTCTAAAAAACAGATTTTCCCTTGTTTTTATTTGTTAATATAATTATATCCATTAATAATTTAAACTCAGTTCCTAGATTAGTGGATCAAGACTGCTTCATAAGGACAACCACCTGAACGTATCCCCTAATGTACCTAGAAAAGTACACTAAAATAAATCCCTTAAAGCTGAATGATGATCTAGTTTTTAAAGGCTATCCCACATTTATTATTGAAATTTTAATTTTATTGTATATTTATAGAGGAATAATAAATATAATTATTGGATTAAATTATTGAAAAATATTGACAACAATATTTTAGTGGAATCTTAGTAACTCAATAATTTTTTTTACAAGAATGTAAAATCAATTATATAATCTAAAAAAATATGGATTCCAAGTCATTATCATATAATTTTCTTATATCCTAGAATCTAATCACATGTATCTGTGCTTATTACAGTTTAATTTGTATTTCATTTTTCACCATATCATCTAAAGGATCATTAATAATCCCTGCTAATCTTTACAAATCACATCAATACACATTGTTAGATATTAAAGGGGTTGTTAATTATGTTTTTCTATAAAATATAGAATAAGTATTAAGATAAAAAATTATTCTTTGTGGAATCGAATCTCGATGCATTTATATTGTTGGAAAACATCTTTTCTCGAGTTATAATGACCAACTATCGATCAAACATTCGTACCATTTTTTGGGAAATGAAACATCAACATAATAACATATTAAAAAAATATGTATAAATATTGTCATATAAGAAAATATAAAATAAATGTGTAAAAAATTAGCTACAAAATTATTCAAAAAAATAATTATCTACTCAACCATGAAATATTTTTCAAATAAAAACACCACTTTTAAATATTTCAGTGTTCCAAAAATTCTAGAAACTACTGAACAAAAATAATCATGTATTTTGTTTATTGTAGAGGATTATTTAGGGTTCTATTATAGGGGTTTAAGGATTTTTTTTCGGAATTTTATTTTTAAAATTGATCATAGTTATTGAATACATGAAAACTACATGTTGAATTTGTTTTTATGCGCCACTATAACTAATTTTTAGGGCTATTGACATTTATATCTTCTAGGATGAGGCTTCTTTTTCTTATGAAATGGAAAAGTGTGTTGATGATTTCCATTATCAAATTATTTTTATTACTTTTTTAAAATCATCAGAATGGTTTTTTTCTACTTGTTGGATTTATTCTTTATTTTGATGAAATTTTGAACTATTATGTGAAAATTTTGAAATTGTTCTGGAAATATTTTGGATTATTCATTTATGGTATAAGTTAAATTTTTAAATGATGAATTTTCATTATGTCTGTGAATCATGGATGATTGTTTACTATCTACTATTCAAAGGTCTGATGCTCTTCTATAATGTGTATAACGTCACATAGGTCAAATCCTCGACGATTGTAATATTATTTGAGTCGATTGTTTTTGTTTTGTCTTTTGAGAGAGGTTTTTTATTTGCAGGTCCTAATTAAATTCATTGATGGATAAATTTAGAATTAATAAATTTATAAATATTGTGGAGATATCATTATTGGGGATGTAATTTTAGTATATCATTTCTCTTTCTGATATATTTCATTAAATTAACACCCACTTCACAAGATGATTTTCATCAGAATTCCCACGTTTGGAGGTTTTAATCCCTAACATAAATGAACTATGATTTAAATATAAATTAATAATGGTTTATGGTAGTGAATTTATAGTTTATATTATACATGTAATCTATTATTTATACATTAAATTTTATTAATACATGACATTTTATGTTTAACAAACAAAATGGAAACCTAAAGAATATTTAACCAGAAAAATCACTCAATCACTTGAGATCAGCAAAATATGGGTCACCGTAGTGGATGATTTACATAGAAATTAAAATGGTTACTAATATATTTATTATTTTTAGGGTGATGAGTTAAAATATTAAAAATAAATAAGGGTAAAATAATAGATTTTAGCTAGGAACACACACACGAACATTGATGGGAGTTAAAACATGAAAATTGAATTTAATAGGAAAGAGAAAAAATAAATTATTTTCTAATTTATTTTAAATATTGTAAAAAAATAAATATTTCTAAATATAATCCATATTATAATTAGAGATGATGATGATGAAACATCCATTAAAATTCTATTTAAATTAAAACAAACTTACATGATTACAATTAAAAACAGGAGAAAACACACAAGAAATTGTAATTGGAGGAGATGTCAATCCTGTTGAAACAAGAATATGTAATGTAATAATAGTCCTTTTTAAAATATATTTTCATTCCAATTCTATTTCTTATTTTCCTAAATTCCAACCCTTTACAGGTAGGTGTGGGGGATGAATTTATAGCCCAAGGTGGTGGATTTTTTTCATTCCAAAATTTCCACCAAAGTTTTCTCACAAATTTTACGATATATATAGAATAACATAGAGACATATTATTCATAAAAATTATTAATATTTATGTATAAATTTCACCCTAAATATTTTGTATCCATTTATTTTTCAGAACCAATGTAATGCATTTTTTACTAAATAATGTGTTGTCCATATTTATCCTTTATTTTTACATGTCCTAAATGTGAATGAGTTTATGGATATTAATATGCAACTAAATTCACAAAATAAACTTCTAAAAAGTTGGGAAACTATATTTTTAATTCCTATAAACAAAATTATAGCTTAGTTGGACATCTATATTGGGAGAAAACTTATTAATTGTGGGTTATTTTCAAATCCCATAAAAAATTATGGGCTCAAATTTCATGATTCAATTGGGACCCTTTTTTATTGATTTGGGAATTAAATTTTTTATCCAATATATTAATATATATCAAAAAACAAAGTGTAGAGGTTGATCAAATTTGGGCATTTGGATTAGTCCCAAAAATCCAATCTTCTTTTATGGTCCAGTTTTCTCCACAGATTTGGTGGGCCTTCTTGTGTGGTCCATATGATCCTTTATATGGAATAATTAGCTAAATCTCATGTCAAATTATTTGAAAATAATTTAATTTGGATCCCTAGAAAATATTAATCATAGAATTTTTATAATAATGTGATATTCTTGATTGAAATATTAAATTTACTCATTTATGCTTAAATTCAAATAATGCATAAAATTCTATTTAATATTAAAACATGGTTATTTCACACCAATTATGAACATTTACCTAAAAATTGTTAAATGGAGTAGATAATAAGTTAATAATAAATGAATAAAATCAAATCTCTCACACATAGTCTTGTTCATATCCTCATGTACATCAAATATAAAATCCCATCTAATGTATTTTCACTCTCCAAAAAATATTAAAATTTTGTTTCTCCAGTAAGTGAGTTCAATAAAAGTTCTCTCATATATAATTATTTCCACAAAAATGGTTATTGAAAAAATTTTCCAATAATAAATAATTTTTATTCTCAAAATAAAAATGGAAAGTAAAAAACTTTCTCCTCTCAAAATGATTTAAACTTATTCCATGAGGTTCATTCATTCACCAACCAAAAGTGAAATCCTAAAGTGGGTAAGATATCTCAACTTACATTCCCTATTCTAATGTTCACAAGAATAACTATTTATTTATAAGTATTTTTAATGTCTATTTGTGGGTAGGAAAATAATTGAATAAAGATAGAAAATGAGGGAGAAAATATCAACATAAAAAACACAAAGCACAATTTTTTTGAAATAAGACATGGTAGGAAAATGGTAACACATATTTATATGGGAATGAATGTGTGAAGAAAGATAATAGAGGGTGAAAATTTCAATGGGTGAATAATGAAATATATAAAAAACAAAAAACATCCCCAAACATTCAATAAAACAAGATAAAAGTGTTTTTTTATATTTTTTAGAATTTTCCTTTGGAAAAAATATCACACTCATCTCATAAACCAAAATTGATCTTCTGAAGAAAAATACTATAATAAATAGAATAAGAAAAAAAATTTAGGATGAGTGGTTTTTGACATTCCCAAGACACAACCCATTAAATTGTTTTTTTTCATTTTTTTAAACAATTTAAATTAAAATTTGTGCAGTATGACATAAATATTAATCCATTACTAAAAATCATATAATGAAAACCTCTACCTAATAATTAAATGAATTATTTCCCTCAATGAGATTATGAAACATTTAAAATCAAAAAAATGGTACGCAAAATGATATATATTCCACCACACTTAAAATTTTAATAAATCATGTAATGAAAATCTGTATACATGTTGGGTGAGGCAATGCTTTGGGCTAGTAATGTGTCTATCAAAAAAGGGTTTTCATAGCCTCTAGTGGAATTTAAAAAAGAATGATAAATATAATGGTAATTTTAGGAAAGTTGGCTATTTTTATTTTAATGTGCTTTAAAAAACTCCTTTAACATATTAAGGTATTAAAAATGATGAAATTTATCTAATGGTTCCACAAACATAAGAATCGCAATCTTGGTTAAAAAACACACAATATAAAATGATGTTCGTAGGTATCCTTTGTAAGAAATATTTCATTGTCTCTCCAACTTTGGGAAGAATAATTTTACAAATCCAAAATTGAGCATTCAAAATTTATTGGCCTTGAAAAATAAATCATTATCCATGTTTATGATGAAATTAAAAAATTATTGAGATGAAAAAAAGTCTTTGGACTCACCAAAATGGTATGAAGTTTTTTCAAACATCGGTGGAGAGTAATTATGAATCTATGTTTTTGTTTTTTTAATATTCCAACAAACGAAAGAGAAGTATGAAAAAATTGGTTTTATGATGAATGTGGAAAAAAAATAAAGACAAACTGTGAGAATGTGAGAGTAATAACGAGAGGGAGAGAGGAAAAGGGGTAGGTGGAAGAAGAATAGATGGGGAGGGAGTTAAAGGGAGAGAAGTGCCCCTAGTTTGGATTTTGTGGGTAGTTGTCTCTATCTAGTAATGGGTCGACTCTAGTGGCTGGGGATTCAATAGAAATCAATGTGGTTCTCAATTTGTGTGTCCTATCATGGGGATTATATATGATATGTCCATTAACTATGAACATCCTTTTAGAAGATGCGTCTTAGAATTTCACAACACAAATTTGGTAAACATTAGTAATAATAATTAGTCCATCCTAATGAGAATTAAACATACCTATGTGAAGTTGAAAACAATAATTGAATTGTATTACATTTTTACTATCATGACATAACTTTCAAATGATGTTTTTATCATGGATTAGCTTAGATTTTTCTTTTCAAATATAGTAATTTTCATAAAAATTAATTAAAAGCTCATATAATTCATTAAACTATAAAAATCAATCTTTTCTAGTTTCATCACAGTCAAAATTACAGGTTTTTATATCACAAAATGAATTCTGTTTGATTTCAACCGATGGATGATATTTATTTACAAAAACTATAATAAAAGGATACATCCCAATGGGTGTTTTTACGTAGTTTTATAAGACCTAATCGCTTCACTAAGTCTTTCAAACTAGTATTTTCTTATATGATTATCAATTCTCTAAAGAACTATTTTCAATTCTCTAATCAAATGTTTAGCTATTACATTTGTTTTAGGGTGATATGTAGTTGATATTTTATGTTTAACCCCATCATTTAAAAAAAATATTACATGGATAAATTATAGAAATGGGTTCTAAAGAAAATTACCAAGGCAAATTATGTTCCCAATCAATGGAAAATGTGGGTACTGATTTTTTGTGTTTCATCATTAACATTTAATAAATGATTCACAATATCCATTTTTTTCAATGGAGTTGTGACCACATATCCTTGATAATTTTAGATAATAGTCCTCCCACCCTTCATGTGTTTTACTGGAATCGAAATAAACGATTCACAATCGAAAATTGGGTAAATAATACCAGCAAGAAGAAGTTTGGTAATCTCTTACCAAACTACCTCATGTATGAGTTGATTGAGTATACTATAATGTTGATTGGATGGTTTTTAGGATCCTTCTAGTAAGATCTAATGCATGAAACTGGATGTTTTCATTCTTTTTATGTCATCTACGGTCCGATATAATGACTTTTTTCCCTATAACTTTTGAAAAACAAAATTACTGCTGAGTTTTAGTATGTTAAGAAGAGATAATTACATGATAAGAGTCGTCTTTGTAAAGGAATTCATACTTCAGGTTTCCACGAATATTTTTTTAGATCAGTTTCATACTTCATTTGTTGGATAGAAAACATGGAAATATATAGAGGTATTCAAGATATTTTTGATTCATTTTCATCAATATTTTCTAATGTGGAGTAGTAGATATTAGAGGTGATATGGGATTCTAGAGATTTTTCATGATCCTTTAGATTTAAGGATTCTATAAATAAAAGGTCAACATTAACATCACCATTTATTTCTTAGTTAATCATGGTGAGAATTTCAGAAACTCTATTCTCATTAGATGAAGAAAAACGTGATGTAATAGGATTCAATATACTCTTAACAGTAACCTTGGATGTATGGATATATATTTCAAATTGATCCTCTAATGAGTATTTCATGGCTAGAAAAATGTTGAACTAGACCATTTGGTCACCAAATTACATTGATAAGATTCATTTATGGACATAAATTTTAGTTTTATATTTCATAAGGAATAATATTCCTTTTATTGGGGGGGGGGGGCGAGAAGATTTTGTATCACCTTCCATGTTAATGACTTAGAAATTAGCTGGGGAGATAAGACCATTGACCCAGAAAAGGACATCCTCGATTATTTCATTAGGATTGTAGTGCTTCAAATTTATAACTAGATGAGAATGCTTGTTGTTTGAAAGGTAAATAGAGCAATGATGAAGAATATGGATTATGGCATGATAATTATTGAGGATCCTAGGTAAATGAGTTCATCAGCAAAGTTAGAACTCTCTATTTTTAATGGAATAGTAAATGTCCCTAGATATTTTCACTTCATGGGAATGGACAACTGGGTCAAAAAAATTCAATGGTCCTAATTTCAATATTGTTGGATCATAATTATTTATGAAAATTTTCATACATAGTGTGTTGTTGTAAGTAATCCAAGAGTGGAATGTTCTCTTAAACATGACTAAACATGTAACAATTTTCAAAATCATGATCCAAGTGATAAATAATCTTATATATGGCTTGATGAAAAGGAATTGGTTTCCATAGAGGAATAAATGGTGGATTTAGAGACATTTTTTTCCTCATAAAGCTTCAAAATTTCTATATATATTTCTATAGCTAGGATTTGAAACAACATGAAATTCTGACATCCATTGTTCCCAGAATTAATTTTTAAAAAAATTTATATGTGTTTTATAATGTAGTTGAACAAATTCATAAATAAAACAATATAAATATAAAATGAAATCTTGGAATAGAATGTTGAGACCATGATGGAGTCCACAACATGGGGTTTACCCTAGGTGAGACAAAAAATTAGTCATCGTAGGGTATTGTGACTCCTCACTCATCGGTGATTTGTTTAATGAGGTAATTAATTAATAAATTAATTAATTTACATTATTTCAATGTAGAGGATAAATCTATAAGATCCCTTCCATGATTATTTCTCTATAGTTAGCTTTATAAACCATGGGAGAAATCTGTAGCTCTTCCTCCTTCCCCCATTGGAGAATTTCAATGGATGAGGATGAAATGCCGGATTGGATCTGATTAGGACGCAGTGAATGAAATGGATTCTCTCAATTGATATCAGAAAGGTTATTCATCAAAAAATGATCCATATTGAGGTATAAATCTTCCAATGGTGTTTTCGTTCCTTTTTTATTAAATAGTATGAGCTGATCGAACCCTTCTATCTATCTGTTCCAAATTCACTACTACAAAAAAGGGTTTACCTAGCACTAGGGTTTTAACAATGCTAGTTAAAAGCATTATTAAAACCCACCTTTACTAAATCTAGATGAATCATTGTTAAATGGTGTATTTAAGAACTCTTTTTTTCACTATTAAAGGGGATCTTTAACAGCGCTAAAAAAATCATTGTTAAAGGGGACCCTCTATCAACGCTTATAAAAAAGCCTGGATAAAGGCCCTTCCCCCTTTATCAATGAAAGTAAAAAAATCTAATAAAAATGGAATTTCTCAAAACTTCAAAATAATCTCTAATAAACAGTATATTTCCTAAAAACTGATAATAAATCTAGAAAGCCTTAAAATCAATTAAAATGTTAAGAACCCTAAAACCACTAAAACAACCATAAAATTTGATTCAAGATTTGATTTTAGCTCCACAACCAGTCAAATTGAATCTTATAAAATAAGGTAGAACTGAATGAGATTTATATCATGTGATATTCAAAGAAATAAAATATATTGTAATGTCAATAAAATAGAAATTGAACTCGAAATTAAAATGACCATAACATTTGACCTACATATCTGTTTAGGATCCACCACATATCAAATAAAAGGATATGATGATCTCTATGCCATAGAGTGGATAGTACTGATGTTGATGTGTCTTTTCCTATTTTGCAACACCCAAAAGTCCCAAAAGGAATCTAAAACAGAGTTTTTAATCGAGGAACCCCAATTTCTTAAAATTTAAATGGCTATAACATCTGAATTGGGTGGTAAATCTATGTATATTACACATAAAATCGAATCTTATGATTATATCATTGCAATGGTAACCCACAATAACCCCTGATCACCGTTATCGAGGAAAAAACTGAGTTTATAGTCATCATACCTTGATTTCTCACATTCAATGGCCTTCCAAACCACCATAACTACTCTTTCATGTGTCTGTTTATGCTATACCACATATTAAACCAAATATTGTCATCCGATCCACACCTTGGTGATCCATGGGATCCCAAAATAACATATTTTGAGGCAAAAAAATGAACAAAAGGCCTCCAAAACATAGTTTTTGGCCTTCATATCCTATTATTTTGACATTCAATGGATTTTAAGCCTCGTTTTATTACAATGTTTTCCCTTTTTCATGGGGTACTAAATTTTTTGCTAAAAATTACATTCATATTGGTATTATGAATTTGAAAATTTGTCATTTTTTATATTTTACTGTTGTTTTTAATCAAATATATAACAATATATACATATTTTTTATAAATTCACATATAAAACATTAATTTTATAAATACCTAATTAAACATATTTACAAATAAAATATATTTCTCAATATATAAACTATATCAAAATAAAAAAATAATATACATTTTTTAAAATATATATAAATAATTTTTTTTAAAATATATATATTTATAAACATAGACATATATATAAATATATATATAAATATATAGACAAAAAAATATATAAAAATATATATTTCTATATTTATATTTTAGAAAATGTAAAAGAAAATAGTATAGGGGAATGGAAATGGCATTGGTGTATAGTTTGGAGGTATCATGTTCAAAAATTGTTGGAGGTTGGGGTGCACGCTGGGGGTGGGATTTCCTAGACCACTAATAAGGGGTCACTGAAAAAGGGGGCTGGAAGCACTGATAATGGGGAGTGGGGGCGTGAAATCAAAATTATACCCTTAATGTGTGGGGAATTTATCGTCACTTTGGTTAGTGATGTTAAAGGGCGCCCTTAAGAGTGCCCAAAAAAAGTCATGATAATGGTGACCATTAAAATTGCTAAAAAACCTGACAAAACTAGACCTTTAACATCACTAATATTATGAGAACATTCATAGAACTGATAAAGACCATTTACTAACATTATTAATGGCCCGTTTTTCAATAGAGATTGCATCCCCTATATGTGTTTGTGTATCGATTAATTTATTAATCTCATTTTTTTTCTAACCCCCATTGATCATTCTTGATTGTTAGTCAATAATGATTGGCCAATGATATTTAAACCTTTTTCTTGTTATTTTATCTGTGTTTCTTCACTGTCTTTACATAATAGTCTGCTAGGTCAGGGTTCGACAATTTTCGAGTAGTATCGAGCCCAATATAACACCCAGACTCTTAATGGTGTCACAAATAAGAAAAAGAAAAATGATCTTAGCACAGATCTGATATCATTATTGTTTTTATGTGAATAGTTCAGATTAATTGATGAAATAATGTTTTGGTGCATTCAGGTTGAACAAAGAACCACTAATGCTTCATAGGTGGCCATTTGTTGGAGGAAAAAAGCCTGAAATGCCATATTGCGCCTAGATATGATGTTTTGAGGTATAAGTGAAGTTGAAATTTTAGAATATCAACATATTTAAGGCATGAAAATTGGATCTAAAGGTTCTAGTGAAATCCCAACTACATTCCATAAAGTGGGATAGACATAGGTCGTGTAGCACCCTTAGTAACTATGGTTAGGGTTTTTGAAAAATAAGGATGAAATGGTGTGTAGTCCTTCTAGTTGTTGTGTACCCCATACCCAATGGGAACCCATGTAAAGGATCACACAAGTGGGAAATTGGGAGGATGTACATGGATAGGTACACAACTATGTGCTCGATTATATAGACATGGGGTTTGGTAGAGAAAAATAGATACCAAGACACAGATCAGTCCTATTTAGCCTAGACATATCGTGTAGTCCACCTACATGGCATATACTGCTCAATGAACAGGGAGCCTTGTAATGGCTAGGGACATAAATATGTTGTGTAGTGGGACCACACACCATTTATATCCCCTCAATCATTGTGTACCCCTTGGTTTTTAGGAAACATCAATCCTCCATATCTAATTAGTTTGAACTCATATTTTGGCATATGAGCATCCGATTATGGGTAATTTTTCACGTTGAACATGATGTTTTCATTGGTATCAAATTGGTAGATAAAATTCACAATGTTACATGAACAATTCTTACTTAGGTGATGATCAATGACTGTAGTGATAAGACAGAATCACAAGAGACTATCGAGTTTTACAATCTAGTAGATTTGGCCAGTGGAGTAGTCAAATTTTAGGGTGGATATCCTCATCGACATGGGTGTGGGTCCTCTATAGCTGCATTCTGAGTGTAACTCCCTTATCGGGTAGGGTGAGTGTCCACAATCACTATAGTGGAACCACCTATTGTACCATGCAAGGGGTCCCTGACTTTCGAGTGCAACCCCCCTACTGGGTAGGGCTGAGATCCATGATGACTAGAGTGGAACCCCCCTATCAGCACAAGGGAATGGGACCTCTACCTTGTAGAGTGGACCCCCTATCAGTATAGGGAATGAGTCCCCATGAAAATATAGTGGAAACAGCCATCATCATTGTCATGAGTTTTCTACATATGATTATCATAGTGGAACTCCCTAATACACTAGGGTGCTTGTCATCTACGTTGAGTTTGTGGGACCTTTACTCTTCTTCTACAGGAATGTTATTAGATATAGGTCCCCTTAATATCTCATTTAGGTTTCTTTTGAATGAGAATATGTATATTCTCATATATCAACACATTGCATTTTGTTATTCTCCTTCCTGAAGAGGTGAAGACGGGTGGAGGGTATGCCACATACATTTTTTTATTAACATTTTCATGGTTGGATGAGTCAACTCTCCCAGTATAGGTGGATATGTCTTGGTGGTTTGTTTAAATACTCCCCATTTTATCAACTTGTGTTTGGAGAAGAATACATTCAGTATTGATTTGGTAGATATGTTCTCTTTGACAATATCATGTATCTACTATTTTCAAATTTCTCTTTTAGCTTTTAATTCTACCCCTTTAGCTTTTGGGGAGACCTATTGGGCATGTATATACACACACCATCATGGGATTTAACAAAACATGAAATGTCTTATACAGATGATGAACATTTTAACTATTACTTAATAGAATATATGGGATATTGGGTTCTTGGATCACGTATGGTGGTCATAGCTTGGGATTCAGGAGCTGGGATCTCTATCAGCTATTTTATTTTCTAGTTTTATATGGATGGGAGATATTTCTATTTATTTGTGTATTTTTTTACTTTACTCATTTGTTTACACTATAATACTTTTGTACTATCTTCAGGTTCATGCATTCTCAGTTTACTCTATAAAAGTGTTTCATCTTTTATTATTTCCCTCTATAATTTATCATTGAGATGGATATGTTTGTTTTTATACATACTTATGAAAATGTCTTCCCATGTTAGTTATTCATTCACCACTTGTATCCATCCCCTTTCCTATGGAGGCAGGATTGGATTTGTTGCGTCTTGAGCTCTGTCTTGGGTTGAATCATGAAATATTGGTGTCAATAAATTTTCATTTGTTGTGATATTGTTATGAATGCTCCGCTTAATAAGATTTAGTAAGGTTTAGGTAAATAATGTGATAGTGTCTCTAGTGTGGCAATCAGGCTAGGGAATCAAGTGATGGTGCGGTGGACTATATAACCCTTCACCAAGACCCTGACCACTTTCTTGTCAACTCCGCATACTGAAACAATTTTTTCCGGGATACATGGAACATGCATCATATTGGATTGAGTCATTGACTGTCTTTCATGAGTCAGCACCCCACTATTATTGATATATATATGATCATCTAATCATGGTACATCATGGTAAATCTCAAGATTCCACTATGATGATAACCAACCATGATACTAATTCCTTTTATGTGACAATGATCCGATGAGTTATGAGGCCTCTGTTTAGGTTATATCTCACAACCCCCTTCCTTCAGAAGGGTAGGTAGTTTCACATCCACCCATTGAGGAACATATCGTTCTATGAGAGTATGATGAGAACACGTGCAGTCATATCATGATTCATGATTTTTAAGACCATATTTCACTCTAGTTATGCAGAAATACAGATCATATGGAATCATATGATTGGATAGGATTAGTGCATTGTACCTTTATGCTTGTTCGGACCCTAATATATCAAGTGGATGTGAGGGAAGCCAAACTTTTCCATGGAGCATTTGGACACTGGTGGAGCCTTGTTATGTTGATACACGATGAGTCAATAGTCTTGGGGACTGACTTTGAGTATCTATTCTGGGAGGATTACTTCAAATCCTGATTACAATAAATCTAGATATAAGAGATTCTAGATATGTAGTTGGGATTGATGATGGTGTTTTAGTGCACAATGATCTTTATTGACATTATGTTCTAATCTCTTGGTATGAATTGGGATGGCTACTTCCAAGAATTAAATTTCGAGCAAGGACTATATAAATAAATCTGATCCAACATTGTTCCCTTGTTCATCCCCACTTCTATTGGGATGTTGGAGCAGGCTCTAGTGTTAATGGTATTTACATTATAGGGACACCAGACAGCTAAAGCTGGTAGTGGGAGCCACAATGTCTGGCCATCTGCAGTACCAAGAAAATTACATGTGCCAGGATATTGGTGAAGGAGTCCACCCTGGGATTAGGATCAGGTACATGGTCAGAGGAATCATAGAGAACCAAAAAAATCATATGGAGGGTTGGTGATATTGTTGTGATAGGTGAGGTCACACTGTTTGAGACTACCCCGAACAGACGTACTGATTAGAACATGCGGATAGATGATGGATCTCCATGACAAATACAATGACATGATCATGGGTCTCCTGGCCAAGGATAGGGTGGTTTCCAGATAGGTGGAGTTGGAAGAGGAGTAGACGTAACTATGGGTTGTGGACTCCATAATGATATCCTTAAACCAGTACCACTAGCCATCTAATGTCATACTTATGGAGATGGAGGATGGGGATATGGAAAAGTATAGGTTTTAGAGGTTTATTATCTTGAAGTGCACAATATGATTAGAGGGATGATATGTGTTTATTACACTCTTTCTTAAATATCAGAATACAGAGGTTATATACATTACATTATCTTTGTACACTTGGGGTGAGATATGGATCTCCCATTTGATATGCTATCCCAACAGCTTCATCTCGAGGTTCCTATAGGGAATGCTTCTTCTGTATCATTCATCTGTCAATAATGTGGACAATCAGTTGTTGGAGATATCTTCATTTAGGACATTTTTGTTTTCATGATGGAACCCTATGATTTCATATCGGGTATGAATTGACTGTCCATGGTCTGATCCTAGATCAATTATCACCTTAGACAAGTAATATTCATGTGCACGGTTGGGATGTGATTATAATTTTTTAAGAGAGGGGTCTCATGGAAGGGGATGTGGGTTCTGTGATTAAGACGCCGTATGTGGTCCCCATCATCTAGAGATTATATCTCATGGTGTAAAAGGATCTTCTGTCATCTAGTTCTTTTTGATTTGGAGGATTATATATACATATTCCATGAGTAAATTTCAGGACTACATTCAAGGTGGCAGATAGTGTTTTTCATATACTTATTTCCCAACACCACTCTGATATCTTCTGCGACATATTGGATCGCACATATCAGGCACCATGAGATATGGTTGTAGTTATAGGACATTCAGGATAAAATCTTCATCAAACCTTGTGTGCTCTCTGATGCATCTCCAGTGTCCTTTGTGAAAAATGAGGAATAGATTTTTCAGCTTTTCATGGACTACCATCACCTAATGTTGGACACAATAAAGAAAAAGTGCCTATTTTTAAGGATTGATGAACTCTTTGGACAGTTGTGAGATATGAGATAATTCTCAAAGTTCAATCTCTAGTCCAGCTACCACCAGTTGAGGGTCCGTGAATCTGATATTTTGAATTTGTCATTCTTATGTCTCTAGGGACATTATGAGTTCCTAGTGTTTACATTTGGGGTGATGAATTCCTCCACCATATTTATGGATTTCAGGAACCATGTATTCCTACGGTACATGGACTAGTTTTTTGTTGTATTAATCGAAAACATACTCATCTACTCTCTATCAGACAAGGGGAATATATAGCACTTGGGTATAGTTATAATTTTTTTTAAGAAAACTATATTTATGGAACACTATATAATTTCTCATTATTGATTTATTAGGTTAACTTTCTGGGTCATGTCATTTCTGATCATGGTTTATTGGTTGATCCAGTAGATATCAAAGTATTTATTTTTTAGGTTCCACCTGAGATCATTTCATTTGAGCAAATAATTCTTAGATTAGTGGGGTACTACATGAGTTTTTTGGAGGACTTCTCTAGAATCACATACCCTTTGACTGCTCGGACATGGAAAGGGTATCTGTTTACCTGGTCTAAGTTGATAAAGTTGGCCTTTGATTAGTTGAGGTTGGGGATGATTAGTTCCCCAATACCAACACTACTAGATGAGGGAATGGATTTCATAGTGTGTTGTGATACCTCTAGAGCCATGCTTGGTTTTGTGTTGATGTAGCGGCTAGTGAATATCACATACGGGTCGAGGAATTTGAGACTCGTAAATCATAATTGTGAAACTCACAACCTAGAGCTAGAAAATATAGTCTTCTCCCTGAGGATATGGAGGCACTACCTTCTGGGAGAGCACTTTGTGGATTACACAGATCATTAGATTATTAGGTTCATATTCATACAGAGAGACCTGATGCTAAGAAAAATTTGATAGATGAAGTTCCCGTAAGACTATGACTAAATGATTGTCTATACTTTAGGAAGGGAAATGTGGTATCATATTCCTAGAGAAGTAATATCTAGGAGTTCATAATGAAAGAGGTGTCAGATGAGTTATCCTACTTGCAGTTGACCCTAGTGGAGCAGGAAGTTACATCCATTCTACATTCGATGGGGATTAATCTTATTCTACTTGAGCATGTGAGATTCCTAGATGGGATACATCGACTATGATGTCTTATGTGATGATATATCTACAAGAGACTCATAATATAGATATTCTAAATGAGGGAATCTCTCCATCTTGTTCCAGGTGTGGAAAGTGGTTCTAGTCATGTTGTGGGAGGAGGTGATGTATGAGTTCCACACCTCCCCACTAGATGTACACCATAGTGTGGGGAAGATGTACATTGACCTTCAACAGTAGTTTTGGTGGCCTGATAAGAGATTAAGTGTAGTTGAATTTATCTCATGGCCTCACACCTTTCAGCAGGTGAAGTATGAAAACCATGTTCTAGAAGGATTGTAGAATCCTTTTGAGACCCTAGAGTAGAAGTGAAACAGAATATCCATGGATTTTTTCATAGGTCATTGACACACAGTTATTAGACAGGATACCATTTGGGTGACAGTCAACAGACTCATGAAATTGGAACCCTTCCTTGCAATCAGGGAGACGAGTTCAATAGAGATTTTGGGGTAGTTTTATGTATGGTAAATTGTTCTCCTACATGGGGTTCCCATGACGATTTTGTCCGATTGTGACATTTGGTTTATGTAAAAATTTGGAAGAGACATATAGGTGGAATTTGGGAGACAAATGAGGAGGATTATAGTCTTTCACCCCCAGACCAATGGTCATACCATGTGCACTATCCAGGTGTTGGAGGATTTGTTAAGAGAATGTGTGATAGACTTCAGCCAAAGTTGGTAGTGTCACCTTACCCTGGTTATTTTTTTTAACAATAGATTCCACACTACCATTAGAACAGAACCAATTGAGATCCAGTATGGGAGACCATGTCGGTCACCCTTGTGCAGGATAATGTTTGGCGACTCGTATGTTGTGGGTTAAGAGATTTTGTGGTTGTTGATAGAGATTGTTCATGTCATCCATGAGAAGATGATGATGATCCATAAAAGACATAATTTTTATGCAGATAGCCTTCATGGGCTATTAGAGTTCAATTATGGAGACCATGTTTTCTTAAGATTCTCCCCATGATGAAGAATGTAGAGGTTCTTACGAGGAGGAATGTTATCCCTAAGTATCGTCAAGTTGTTTGAGATAGTGTAAATGGTTGGTGAGATTTCTTACTACCCCATCCTACCCCCACAACAAGAGTGGGTGCACAATGTCCTCCACATGTTGCATCAAAGGAAATACATGCTTGACCCCACACGTGTAACTGACTAGGGAGATCTAGACAATGAGGATAACGGTACCTTTGAAAAACACCATGTGGTGATTAAGGATCGGTAGGAGAGCACCCTACATGCATATAACAACCACTTGGTTCATATGTTGTTGTAGCATAGAAACATGCATGAGAGTTCGTGATAGTAGGAGAGCCAAGTGTGGGATTAGTATCCTGAGATGTTTACCCATATTTTTCGTTGTGGGATGAAAATAAATAAGGATGGAATGATTTATAAATCATATTATTTCTTTATAAGACATTTAAATTTCTATACATATATATATTTCCATAGTTATATGTTGAGGAGACATGAGATTCAGAGGCTTAGTGTGCCTGAAATTCATATTATAAAAATGTTAAAACACTTTTATATTGAGAAAGTGAATATTTTTAAATAAAATCTAATAACTCAATAAAATATTCTCCTATTACAAATATAATAGAATGGTAGTGTCTGGAATGTGGTGTTCACACTAGGCGTGACATAAAATAATTCGGCGCGGGGCATTCAGAATCCTTGCTCACTGGAGGTACATTCAGTGAGTTAATTATTTAATAAATTATCTAATTTCAATTGATTCAGGGAAATGTATAACTCAATAAGATCAATTCTAGGTGGATTTGTCTTAGGATAGAAGCATAAACCCTGATAGAAATACATAAATCTTTCACCCTCCGCCATTGAAAAATCTCATCAGATGATAATGAAATGCCAGATTGGATCATATTAGAACATAGTGAACACAACGAATTATCTTGATCATTTGCGGGCACATTAATTATCAAAAAATTATCCATAATTGAAGAAGGAGTGATCAATTGGTTTTTTTTCACTCCATTTTGATTAAAAATTTTGAGAGTATTGACCCCATCTATCAATTTGGGTGAAATTACATCATCTATATATGATCATGTACCAATTAATTTTTTTATCTCAATTGTTGTCAATCCCTAGATTCTCATTCTAGGCTGTTGAACAAGAATGCTTGTCCCGCAATGTTTAAACCATTTTTCTTGTGATCATCACCCTTGTTTTTTTTTCATCACCAGTTGGACTCCAAGGTCCAGGTTTGACAATTTTTGGGTGTTACCGAGCCCCATCAGACCCCCCGTATACATAGAGGATTCATGGTCCATGAGTAGATCGATGTTATTAGAAAATATAAGGTATTTTGATGCGAAGAATGATAATTTGGATGATTTTTTTTCTAATTATAGAAATGTGTAAGTTTTTGGTGCGTACAGTTCGAATGAAAAACCACTAATACTTAATTAGTGATCATTTTATAGATTATGATGGCTAAAAATCTAGATCCAACCAAGATATGATGTTTTCAGAAGGATGAGAGGCTGTAATAAAAGTAGATAGAGATGTTTGAGGTGGGTAAATTGGATCTAAAAATTATATTGAAAACCCCCACTATAATCCATGTAGTTGGATGAACACATGACATATACCCCCCTCAATGGAAGTGACTATAGTTTTGGAAAAGATGGGGATAAAACCATTTGTAGTCCTTTTACACATCATGTACCCCATCCCCAATGGGAACTTGTGTAAAGGATCATATGGTGGAAAACCATGTAGAAGAACACAACTAATCACCTGAACGTGTGCTCGAGTATAGAGATAGGGGTTCTGAAACACTGACACATATAACATGACACGACTATGTCCCTGTTAGACTAGACATTCCATATAGTTCACCTATATGGAATGTAATACAAAATTTATAGGTATCTCTATAATGGATAGAGACAAGGCCATGTATTGGAGTAGGACCACATGTTGTATGGGTCCCCTCACATGTAATGCACTCCTTGGATCATTTTCCGAAAAAATGGATCCTACATATCTCTTTCATTTGAACTCAGATTTTCTCTACTAAGCAGCATATCCTGAGTGTTTTTTTTATAAGACACAATGTTTCCCTTGACTTTATATTTAGAGATCCAATGTGAAATGTTCCAGGAATGATACATACTTAGATGGCACTCAATGATGGTAGTGGTCAAGAAAATTTAGTAGAAACTATTGAGTTTTTCACTCCATTAGATATGGGGAGTGGATTCATCATATTTTAGAGTACCATCCCCCATCACCATAGGCACGGTTCCTCCACCACTACATTCCAAGTAAAACCCACTACTAGGTAGGGCATAGGTCATCGATGACTAAATTGTAACCCCCATTTTGTACGAAGGTGCAAGGCTTCGATTCTATGTGGATCCCCCCTATTAACACCGGGGTGTGAATTCTCTACCTTACCAAGTGGAACCTCCTATTTGGATAAGGTGAGGGTCCTTGTGACACTAGAGTAGAACCTCACCCCATCAACATGAGCACGAGACCTCTATGGAAAATTATTAGAATATAACCCCTAATGTACATTGGATTTGGTCCTCTAATTTGAGTATGTGGACAATTGATTGTGTGACGCAGTTACAAGGCATGGTTAGGCTTGGGCGATTACTTATGGGTAGATGTGTGAGGTGCTACGCATCATTTGTAGTATTTTTAAACTATTTTTTACTTTTCTTCTTGGGTTGATTTGTGAGATGGATATTTCCTTACTCTATCATTTGGGTTTTTTCTGACTAAGCATATATATATTCTTATGTATCCACATCGTGGATTTGGTTACTCTCTTCCAAGGGGAGGAAAAGACACACATGGTATTTCACATGATTTCTATGTTTATCTTCTCATGGTTTAATAAGTCTTCTCACATGCTATAGGTGGTTTAGGATTGATGGGGAGTTCAACCAATTACCATATTTATCCAGTTGTGTTTGGACGTGAATAATTTCACTCTTGGTTGGGTTGGGCAATTGTCTTTGACTGTATATTGTAGCTAGTATATTTCTATTCATCTTGTATCTATTATTTCTCCACCGTTATAATTAAGGGTACCCTAATGGTAATGTATATACTTACCCCTTTATGGTAATTTCCCAGATGTTTCATGTCTCTTGCAGATGATGGATAGGCTGACCATGAATTCATATGAGCTTATGGATACTTGGTGCTTGTACCGCGTACTGTGTTTATAGATAGTGATTTTCGAGATGGTATATTTTCAACTATTTACTTTTCAATTTTTTTAGGTTTGGATATAATTATGGATCATCATCTATTGTTCACCTTTACTCATCATTTTACACAACCGAACATTTGTAATGTCTACAGTTTCATGGATGCTTGGATTACATTATAGAAGTGTGGCATCTATTACACTTTCCCTCTACACATTTTCATTTAGATGTATTTTTGTGTGTGTCTAATTACTTAGTAAAATTCTTCCCTATGTTATTTATGCCTTCAATGCTAGTTTCTAGCCCCTGGAATATTAAGGAAGGCTTGTTTAAGTTACGACTCGAGCCCCAGCTTGGTCTAGGTCGTGATAGAGGCATGTGAGGGGCATTATGATAATTTTCTATCTTTTTTTCTTTTATTTTTCCAACATTAAATTCTAAGGATGTTTTTTGGATTCAATATGAGGCATGAAAATATGATCTCTAGATCGATGTGAAAGTTCAATTACATTACCCATGTATTTGGGAAATGGATTTTCTGAGAGTTGGGGATAATTGAATTATTATTGCTGAACTTGGTGGGATTCAAGTTATTCAAAATGATTTTCAATGATTTTGAGTCTATAATGGATGAAGGATACAATACCTTCCACAATACATTCGACTGGATGATTGTAATTAGATCTATGTCCCACATTGGGATTTGTTTGATTTTGGTTCTTGGGAATGTATATGTATTAGGTTAGGAATTGAGAAGGCTCACTAGGATAACAGAATCCCAGAGGAGTAAGAGGATGATCTCTCCTTTGATATTGTGCTAAAAATGGATAGCGTTTTTGGAGGTTCCCAACACCTTGACAATAATGTAATAAGTTTTGATTTTAAAAGTGAATTGAGGGGTGAGATATGTGATTTCTATACCTCAAACCTAGATTATCAGTACAAGAGAATGACTTAAATAGTGGTTAGTTGGATTTTATAATTAATTATCCTGATTTTTTAGGTTTGGTGTCACCCTAAGAATATTCTATGTTGATATCCATTGGTTCAGATGAATATGATCGATCAAATTATATTTTTGTTCATGTGATTGTTGGATGAGTTGGTGAGCTGCATATTACATTATTTTTTAGAGGTATATGGAATACTTATTTCAGAGAATATGTGTTTGGGGATTTGGTAGCCACAGTAAGATGTTTCATAAGACCTATAAGTTAACTCTTACTGTGTTAATTCTTTTTATGATTTATGGGTTGATTCTCTTAGAATTTTTTAACTTGATCATGTGTAGGAATATGGATGACAGTTTGTTCTATAGAAAATAACACATAATATAAGTATTGATCATGATTTGGATAGGGATTCAATGGTGTGACAAAGTTTCCACATGAATTTTGAACCTCTATGTGTAAAACTAGAGTGATTCATTAGTGTAATTGACAGATACCACTGATTTTCTTTGGGATAAAAACAGTTCAAGAAATAGGGAAGAATGATTATATGAAGATTCATCTAATGTAATTCCATGTGCTTTTGATACTAGGATGGAGGTAGTATATCCATGACAAAACCGAGTCAACTAGGAAGAATGGTAATTCTTGAAGTCTGATTTGATCTTCAGAAATCCCTTGAGGCTTTATAGTAGATCATACCACTTGGAATTCTTTAATGTAAACATGATGATCATCATTGGATAACCCATCGATATAAGGAAAAATTTGAATCAAACCTAATTTGATTTCGAAATGATCCATAATATTTGAATATTTTATAACAAGTTATTATTGATTTGTATCAGGGGTAGAGAGTTCTTTAGGGGTTTGTTCCCTAGGATTGACCATATCTGGAACGATTTGATGGGCAATGAATTTTCCTCGTGTGATTTCATTATCCCTATTGTTACTTATTAGTTAGATAAGTGATTGTTCAATTTAAGGGTCAAAAAAATCCATGGATTGTTTTTTAGGCTATAGGGAATTAAGGGAAATTTTAATTGATGAGTAATATAGGATTTTCCTTGGTTTTTTCTTCATATTTTTTTTAACTTTTTAATTTTTTTTGTTTTTTGGTAATTTTTACAAAAAACAATTATTGACTAATTATTTCACCATCCCAAGTAGTGTAACCATTTTAATTATATTTAATATTCACCTATAAATCATTCAAGGGACTGCTGTATATTTATAAAGGGTATAGTGGCTCTTGGCTCAAATAGTCGGTGATGATCAAATTTTTTGGAGTTGATTATTTTTTATTTTTATTTTGAGGGGAGGGGGTTGTTTGAACATAGTATTTAAATTTATTTATGGATGAATAATATATAAATATTTAATAAATATTTGGGTGAGTTCATTATTTGAGATTTTATTTTATGATATAATTTAGATTTCGGATATATTGCATTATATTGACACCGACTTGAAAATAAATTTTTTATCATAATTTCATAGTGTGTCGGTTTTAATCAAACCATTAAATTTACTAGGTTTATAATATTTAATAAAACATGGTTACGTTAGTGTATTTACAGTTCAAATAATCCATGAAATCCAAATGTTAAAAAATTATGTCATTAATCGATGAAATTTTACATTTTACAAACACAGTGTTAACATAAATAATATTCAATGAGAAAATGATCTAAATATATTAAAATCCACAATTTATAACTCACCCTAATTGACAGCTTAATTATAAATTGATATGGTTATTAATTAGGTTTATTATTTTTTGGGTGATGATTTATAAGTATATGAAATAAAATGGGTAAGAAAATATTTATGCATAGAACACACATGGACGGTGAAGGGAGTTAAACACAATCATTTGACTGAATGACAAAGAGAAAAATTGAAGGATTTTAATATTTATTTAGACTATTCTAATACCATTAATATTTCAAAACATAATTCTGATTATAATTATAGATGATGATGAAGAAACATTTGTTATTTTTTAATTTAAATTTAAAAAATATACATTATTATAATTAAAAACACTAAAAATGAACATTATATTGAATGTAGAGGATATGATTATATTGTTGATACAAGAGTGTGGACATACCCACCCCCCCCCCCCCAAGACCAAGGAATTGCTATTTTCATCACAATTATCCTCCTTATTTTCTAGAATACCATCCTCATTCATGGAGAGGAGGGGGTGAATTTATAGCCAAAAGTGGTGGAAATTTTTCATTCCAAAACCACCCCTCATGATGGATAGAAAATTTAACCACATAGAATTCAAAATATATAGATATCTTATTCTTCATGGTTTTATTTATGGATGATGAAAATTCAACTTCTAAATTTGGCTTCCATTGGACTTTTTGATCCAAATTTATTGTTGTTTTCCAAAATAATTCATTGTTTCTGGTTTTATTCAATATTTTCCCATGGGGTAAATGTGAATGCATTAATAGCTTTCAAGATTCCATATGTTTCAAACCATTTATCATATAACTTTTGAATACCTTTATCTTTACTTCCTCCCAACAAAATCACATTGTAATTTTACTTTATATTGGATAGATAATTAAGAATATTGGTGGTTTTCAAATCCCAAAAAGAATATTGGGATTGAATTTAAGGCTTTAATTATACCCCTTGTTTCTTGATTTTGGCCCTAAATTTTTTATCCAATATATTTCTAGATATCCAAAAAAATGTTGTAGAGTTTGATCAAATTTTGGATTCTGAATTAAGTATAGAAATTCAATCTTCATGGATTGTCCAATTTCATCCACATATTTTTTGGACCTTCTCTTGTGCTCTATATGACCCTTTAGAAGGATTAGTTAGCCAATGGTCCAGTTGAATGATTTTAATTAAATTGAATTACAAAATATAAAAATAATAATCACACAATTTGGATGAGTAGGTGAGAGTTCAGATTATAATAGTAAACTGGCTGAAATATTGATTAATTTAAATAAGGCTCAAAAAATATATTTAATATCAAAACAAGGGTATTAGTCACCAATTATACACTTCTAACTGAAAATAAGTAAAGTTATTATATAAATACTGATTAATAAATTATTTACATAAACTCCCATACACTTAGTATTGTGTATATTCACAAGTTCATAAAATATTAAAACACAACTACACTCACATACAAATATTAATTTTTTTTCTACAATAATGAGGTATAGACTATTTCACTCCCCCATAATAAATTACAGAACAAATTTATACAAATACAATTTTCCATAAACAATAAATCTTCATGATAAAAATTATAAATAGAAAATGTGGGCACTAAAAACTCATACTTATTATGATGATGAAAATATATTCAATGATGTTTACACATTCTCCAACCCAATTTGAAGTAATAATTATTGTAATATATCTCAACTTATATTACCTATCCCAAATTTCACAATAATCAAGAGTAATTTTTTAGGTATTTTTATTGGTTATGAGATGGTAGGAATATAATGGCAAAAAAATAAGAAAATGGAGGTAAACATCATTGAATATATTTTCATCATCATTGGAAAAATTACCACACTCATCATTCAACCCTTGTTTGATCTCCTCTTGACATTAATTTTATTAGTTATAGAAGGCTCAAAGGTTGAGTAAGAGTGATTTTTGAACTACCTGAGAAATACCCCTTTCATCTGTTCTTTTTTTCTATAATTTTTTCAAAGAATTTTTAATATGTTTTTTATAAAATGACATAAACATGAATCTATTTCCAAAACACAATGAATTAAATCCTCTAACTCACATGTAAATGTATACTTTCTCACAATTAGATGATGAAATATTTAAAATCAATGAAAATTTTACTCAAAATGAAATCCACCCCCCACACATAAAGATCTATTAATTATGAAATGAAAATACAAGTAGATATTGGCTGGGAGAAGGTTTAGGTATTGTAATGTGGAAATTAAAAAATTGTTTCCATAGGCTTGAAAGTGATTTCAAAAGGAGGATAAATTTAAGGTCAATTGTAATATATTTGGATATTTTGATTCTTAAGTGGTTTATAAAATTCCTTTATCATATTAATGTATTCTAAATGATTAAATACAACTCAAAGGTCTACAATATCAAGACTCGCAATCAGGGGTGAAAAATCAAATTATGAATTGATTGTTGTATGTGAATTTAGCATTAAATTTGATGTTGTTTCTCATGGTTGGGGAAGATTCATTTCCCAGGTCAAAAATTGAGCTTTAAAAACTTATTTGTCTTGATATAAAATTCTTTATCCAAGTTTATATAGAGTTTATAAGACCAATTAACTTTACTATGTGTTTCATGCTAGAATTTTATTGAGTCATTAACGAGTTTTATATACAGCCCGGTTATTTTTAAAAATATATTACATGGTTTGATTAGAGAGATGGGTTCCTAATTCACTTACGAAAGAAAAAATTGTTCCAAATCGATGGAAAATGTTTGTAGTGATATTTTCATGTTTTATTATCAAATGTTTGATAATTGATTCAAACTAAAAATTTGTTTCTCACTAGTGTTGTGACCACCTCTCCATGTTCATTTATGATAGTATTTATCCCACCCTTCTTAGGTACCACTTGAATTGGACTATCTCATTCACTATCTGAAATAAGATAGATAATACTATCACAATTAAGATTAGTAATATATTCCCTAACTAGCTCATGTATGAGTGGATTGAGTCTTCTTTGATGTTTTCTGATTGTTTTGTATTATTCTTCAAAATGGATCAGATGCATGAAAAGGGAGGGTTTGATTCTTCGTATGTCATCTACGGTCCAAACTAAGGGCTTTTTTCCTCTAAATCATGAACATTTTTGGACACCTCAGTTTTAGAAAGTGTAGTGGAGACAATTATAGGATAAGAGTGACCATAGAAAAAGAATTAATACTTTAAGTGTGTAGGAAGAGGTTTCTAGAGTAGTTTCATACTTTATTTGTATTTCATAGAATTCAAGAACATATGAAGGGCTTCCATTTGGTTTTGAATTCTTTTCCTAAATACTGTCTAAGGTGGAGGAGTAGTGATCAAAGGTTATATAGGATTCAATAGAGATTTCATGATCCTTTATATTTATGGATTCTATAAATGAAAGAATAACATCAACATATTTATTTAGTAATTGGTTAATCATTTTGAAAATTTCAAAAAATACATTGTCCTTATAATGGGAAGAACATTTTGGAATAAGATTCAAGCGAATCTCGAATTTGTTCTTATAAGTGTGGATATATAATGCAGAGTGATCATCTAATGGGCATCACATGGATTGAAAAATATTTAACCTAACTGGTTGGACAACATGTTCCATGGATAAGATGCATTCCTGGACATCAATTTTAGTTCTAGGTATCCTGAGGAATGATCTTTCTATAATTAGGGGAGATTGAGATTAAGTCCTCTCACCTTCCATGTTATGGATGTAAAACTTATTTGGGAATATACTATTATTTTCGCAAAAAGGATATCCTAAACTATTCCCTTGAGACTGGAAATGATTCTATTAGCTAAATAGATGAAAACAATTGTTAGGTTAAAGGGACATATACTAATGTTAATGAAGATGGATTTGGGCATGAAATTTGTCAAAGATCCTATTTATATAAGTTCATCATCAAAGTTGTATCTCATTATTTTTCATGGAATAGAAACTATCCATGGATCTTTTCACATCATGGGAATATACTATTTGGTTGAAAAGTTTTCAATGGTCTTATGTTTTATCTTATGGGTGAACAATTATTTAATAATATTTTCATACATAAGGATTTTTTAGGGAATACAATAGGGTAATGTTCATTTCCACACATCTATAAATGTCAATAATTTAATAATTAGGCTAAAAGTGTTTCTTGGGATTAGAGATGTCTTGAGGAAATTGAATTGGGTTCCATAGAAGAATGGAAAGAGGTGATGGAGTGGCATCAAGTGATTTTTTCATTAATTTCTTTTTTATATCTCATTGTTCAATGGGGACTTTGTGGACTCATCATGAGGAATAAAAATTTTCTTTCTAGATTGAAGTGAAATTTCATTTACCTTAACCTTGGGGTTTTAAAATGGTTCAATGGGAGATGGGAGGAATTAAATTATTGTTGCTGACATAGGTGGGATTCCGTTAGACCAATTTTATTTTCAATTTTTTTGAGACTATAAAGGTTGTAGGAGGAATTATCATCCACAATAAATCTATATGGACACATAAAATAAGAGGCATGTCTTGCATTGGCATTTTGTTAATTTTGGTTCTAATTAATTTTCTTGTATTTGGTTGGGAATTGATAAGGATCACTCGGCTAGTGGATGTTGGGAGGAGCCGAATTATGATATCTCTTTTGATGTTGAGGTACAAATGGAAAAAAATTTAGAAGATACCACCATCTTGACCATATTGGGATTGGTTTGGATTTTGAGGAAGGTATTAAGGGGGATGGTAGATGAGATTACCATATCTCAATCCTGGGTTATAGTTAGAATAATAGGTCTCATGGTGGGGTGGTTGGAGTTTTTAATGAACCAGCATGATTTTCTAGGGTTGGTGTTTTGATGAGAATATGATGAATTAATCTGTATAGTCTATGATGAATATTATTTACCATCTTGTATTTTTGTACATGTGATAGTTGTAAGAGATCGTGAGTTTCATATTCCATAATTGTTGACATGACGAAGGATTAATGTTTATAGAAAAAATGAGGTTGGGGATATTGTATCCATCAATAGTTTTCTCACAGATCCTATAAGTTCATTCTTCCACTCTGTCATCTTGTTAGGCTCTATGAGTTGATTCTATTGGAGTTTCTAAACTTGATCATTTTCATGGGTATCGAATTAATTTGTGTTTTTAGCCATGATACTTATTGTATCTAATGCACATATGGGTTTTTTATCAACAAGAGTACCACCAATTTAACATTGATGAGAGTTTTCAACATAGATAGTAACCCCACATAGATGTATTAGTTTAGGAGTTGGTAATGAAATTTTTTCTATGTGAATGTTTCTATAAACTTTTTGAACCTCTCCCAATACCCAAGGATGATCCATTGAGGGATTAATGGATACAAAAAATTTCATTTTAGATAGTATTTGTTCAAGAAGTAGGGAAGAATTTTTATAATAATATTTTTTTCAATTCATTACACGTGTTTATAGAATTTGGGGGGAGGATATAGAGTCAAGAATTTGAAGAGTCAACTTGGGAAAAAGGAAATTATATATGTCTGATTTGTTCTTCTGAAACCCCTTCAGGATTTATAATAGAGAATATTACTTGGACCCATTTCAAGTGATGCTGAGGATCCTCACTTTGTAGCCCATTGAAATGAAAAAAAGATGATTCAAAACTAATTTGAGTTCAAAATCAGCCTCGATATTTGGATAATGAATATTAATGGGTTTTTAATTAATATCAAGGATTGTGAGTTTTTAAGGGTGTGTTCCCTAGATTAGCCATATCGAGAACAATTTGATGAGAAATGAATATTTATGCAGTGATTTTAATTTCCATAACTATCCTCCTAAGTTTGTGAAGACATCACTCAATTTTTAGGTCAAACAAATTTGATGGATTATTTCTGAAGCTATGGGGAATTTAGATAAATTTT
Organism: Viscum album; assembly: GCA_963277665.1. Classification (NCBI taxonomy): domain Eukaryota; kingdom Viridiplantae; phylum Streptophyta; class Magnoliopsida; order Santalales; family Viscaceae; genus Viscum; species Viscum album. The sequence continues at coordinate 900,862,372 of OY728165.1, read as the reverse complement.
GATGGATGAGAAAGTGGGGTTATCTTTGTGTGTTTTCTTCTGTTTTGTTTTTTGATTTTATTTTATTAATATTTATAATATTTTTTACAAAACAAATTGGACTAATTATTGCACCATATCAGGTATTAAAACCATTTTATGTGTGGATTATTTTAACCCATTGATCGTTCAAAGGTTAGGTGCTATGCTATAATAAGTACAGTAGTACTCGAGTCGAATCATTGATGATGGTACTATTTTTTGGAGTCGATTGTTTTTGTTTTGTCTTTTAAGAGGGGTATTTTCATATATTAATAAAAATTATAGAAGTATTAATTTAGTTTAAATAATTTTATAAATATTGGGAAATGTTTATTTTTGTTGAAATAATTTTATAATATCATTGAGCATTATAATATATTTCATTAAATTAATAACCACTTCACAAGATGATTTTTTTAAGAATTGCCAATTGTTGAGGCTTTAATACAAACCATAACATAACAAGGGTCATAATTTAAATTAACACATGTTCTTTGAATTTTATTTATTGTTAGAATAATCTATGGGATCCAAATTTTAAAAAATAATTTCATTAATCAATGAAAATTTATGTTTAACTTCCAATATGTTATCCAAAAAATTATTTAACTAGAAAAATAACTCAATCACATAAAATTATAAAATAATGAATCATCCAAATGGATTATTTATTCATAAATTTATATGGTTATTAATATGGTTTACTATTTTTAGGTTGATGAGTTAAAAAGATGACAAAAATAATTGGAAAAGAAATAATTTATGTGTCAAACACACACACGAACGGTAAAGGAAGATGAACATGAACTTGGGACTGAATAAAAAACATCAAAAGGGAAGGGTATTAAAATATATTTAAACCATCATAATTACATTAATATTTCACAATATAAAAAAATATTATAAACATATATGATAAATAATAAACATGCAATAATATTCAATTCAAATGAAAGCAAACTTATACACTTACAAATGAAAACAAAAAAAGCAAGCATGGAATGGAAATTAGTGGAGGGGTATATCTTTTCGAATCTAGAGTATATATATTCATCATGGTAACTTGGTAAGGTTATTTTTATTCCAATTTTCTTCTTTATGTGCTGAAATTCCAACCTATTTCAATGAGAAGAGGGTGGTGAATTTATAGCCCAAGGTGGTGGACATTTTGCATTCCAAAACCGACCCTAAAGTTGTATTACCAACTTGACCAAATATAAAGATTAATACAGTGATATTTTATTCCTAAAATTTGTATATATATAGTATTAATGATAAGCATCATAATTTGGAATCCATTGAACTTTTGGAGACAATTATATTACCATTATCGTAAAAAATGTATTGGGATCCTGTTTTATCCCATATTTTTCCATGGTGAAAATGTGAATGGATTTATGTCTTTGAAGATGAAATAAAATATAAAACAATTATTCTGAAAATTTGTGTTCTTATGTCATTGAATCCTCCCAATAGAATTACATCTCAATTGTTCATCTATATTTGATGAAAATTAAATAATTTTGGAATGTTTTCAAAACACAGTTAGAATTCTGTGATAAAATTTGATGCTTCAATTGGGCCCCTTGTTTCAATATTTGGACCGTAATTTATTTCCATGATGTTTATAGATATCAATAAAAAAATTTCGTAGTTTCATAAAATTATGGATTCTTTATTAATCCCATAAAATAAATCTTTATGGATTGTCCATTTTCCTCCATATATTTGGGGGTCCTTGTTGTGCGGTCTTATGACCCTTTAGAGAGAAGAATTAACCCAAAATCCAGTTTAATTATATTAGTAAATTTAATCAGAAACCCTACAAAATAAGAATCACACAATTTACATATTTTGTATCAGTGTTCTGCCTAAAATGATCAAATTAATTGAATCAAAATTAATTCAAATAATTTGGAAAAAATAAATTTAATATGAAAACATTGGTATTTCCCACCAATTAGGATATTTTTCGTTATAATAAAAAAAGGTGTCGATAATATTTATGAAACAATGAATAACATAATCCTGGTTGGGTTTTGAGTTCCCTAATATAGGGAGGGATATAGTAGGAATATGGATTTTAATCTCGAATACCAATAAAACATTGGCATTCCCTTAAGATTTAAAAAAAGTGAGAAATGGAAAATTAGGGTGGGAGGGGGGATGCAAATCATGAAAACATTGAAAAACCAATATTTTGGTAATAAATCATTGAGAGACAAAGGTTAAAGGCATACCAAATTGTTATTATCTCCTAAAATTCATTATGAATTACGATATCCAAAAGATCTATGAATTATGAGCTAAAATATTCTTGTTAATCATTGATGTCTTACTTTAATGGACTATCATATGAATATGTTTTGGTCATAATTATTATCTTTTATACAAATATTTATTAGTCTCTGTTGTATGGATTTTGGTGGTGATGAGCTTGGAATGAAATGTTTTTCTTTTTGTTTGAGTAACACTATTGGGAGTTGGTTTCTATAACTCTATGTGAACATTTTAGAAAAATGGGGTAAATCTATAATTATTTTATATTAATGAAGTATTATCCCAAATGTCATACTAGGGAACTCAAGAATAAGATTATAGGGATTTTGGAAGATAATGGAGATATTTTTCATGAATCAAGGGATCGTTATTAGGACATAAATTGGAAATATCCCCATCACCAACTCCCTAAATAACTTTTGATGAACTCCTTTTATGAGGGTTTAATCCCATTATTCCAAAATCTTTTTTATGAAGCATCTTAATAGAATTATATGAAAAAAAATTCAATGTGGTGATGAATTAAATATACAACATGATTTCATTTTATTCATAACATAAATTCGGTAGGAGGGAAAATGTCTATATAACTGAAATAAACACTAATTTTGGTCTAGTTGAAAACACTAAAATGGATAAATTTTAAAAAACACTTCAAATATTAATTCCTCATAATTCTTAATTGATTTAGACCCATTAACGAGCTGTATTTTATTTTATTTTTAATTAAATTCTCATAAAATGAATTGTGGAATGCTTCTTCGGAGTAAGGAGGTCTCTAGAAATATTGGGGGTTCGATATTTGAAACATTTTGAAAATGGGTTATACATCTCATGGTACATAATTAGTTATAATCATACATCCTGAATGTGTGACACAATTTATGGGGAGAGAATGTTTAGTAACCATGTGAGGTGGCCTGGAAACCATGTGGGATAGGTCCCAAGGCATTCATATGGTTTTCCAACTTGTGTGTCTGGCCCAAGAGACCATGTAGAATGATTTACCACTTAGACAGAGTGGATCAAATGGTTGACACATGGTTTGGAAAACTATGTGGTCAAACTGTTCTTTTGATTAAAATTATTGAATTTTCCAATTTTCCCTCCTGACCGTTATATGAACTCACCCATATCATCCCCCTATTTCACTACTATATGTATAGGGTTTGAACTAAACCATACCTCATCTGTCAAGGGTTGATATCCTACACTTTTAGGGCTTTTGGAGTGTCATTTAATAGGATTCTTATCCCCGAGTAATTCTATGAGTTTGTTTCCTTTCATTTTTAGGATTATTCATATCTATGTTGTTTCTATTATTTTAATCCCATGATCCTTATTTCCTAGGAGTTATTTTATTTTATGTTTTTAATCATTTAGTTTAAATCATAGGCTGGACATGGATGAGTTTATTTCTAATAATCTAAGGTAGGTGGTCTACATGTTATATCCCATATTATTGATATTGTTAATATGTATTTTTTGTGATCTGTTACAGTGATTTGTTGAGAAATTATTTACTACTTTATAAATATTATATCGGGCCTTCATATGAATTTTAAGCCCTTCATGTATCTAATTGGGTCTGTTGATTACCGTGTGACTGTACCTATGAACACCCACGGGGTGATACAATTCCTTATAAATGTTATAATCAGGTGGTAAATTATTGAATCTGGTATTTTATGAGCATAACTCGATTATACATTTGTTGTGGATTGTTATTAAGGAATAAGGGGTTGTTTTAATTAACATGGATATTAAATGGTTTATTTACTGATAAGGGGAGGAATGGTAAATGTTTAAATGGGAAGTATTATATAGTTAAATGGTTTTAAATAAATATTAGAAAATGTGATATATTAATAAATGATGAGATGGTTTAATAATGTAATAAGAAAAAATGTGTTGAGTATGTTAGACCATATTAAAACATTATTATTGAAATGGAATACTTTTTTCATCGTAAAGTGTTAAAAGGATAATGATGATGATCCATAGAAATTGTGAATAATTGTATGGGTTAGGATTTTGGATTGAGGCTCCTCATCTTTGGGCAGGTCCAAACTGATGCTCTGGGAACTACCAATGTTATTAGTAGTTTGGATGTAGGACTGATTTTTCGGTCACTAATTGTTTTGAAATGGTGTAATTACCTGGACTAATTCTCCTTAGTAAAAATGAATTTAATTTGTTAATAAACTCCCCAATATCCCTTAAAATTATTTACCCCTTATGATATATATTTTATAATTCCATTGTGGTCTGAGGTAGGTTTGGTTGGTCATGTGTCATTGTGGAACGTGAGGGCCCTAGAGGTTAATCAACAACTATTTATTTTTAAAACATGTTATCATTTATTGGATTTTCTGTTATTCATTGTAAGCATACATACATTCTTATTTATATTTTATATTTCCTTATACTTAATTATTGATGGCTTACTAAGTTATAATCAAACCCATGCTCTGGCCTCCATTTGTACATGAAAATACTTCATGGTTTCAGGTCTAGATAATGTCAAAGGCCTAGTGAAATATTTCTGATTTTGGAATAATGGGATGCATAATGTATGGGGGGACTGATCATGATGTCTAGAAATTTTTTGGAGATTGTTAGTTGTGTATAATTTTTCGGTTTCCTTTGAGGCATGTCAAAATTATTTCATGGCATGTTTGGGGGTGATTGCTTACTATTTCTTATTATTATATATTATGATTTCCACTATTTTTATCTTTGATAAATTGGGTATAGTCTTACAATATTTCTAAGTAGACTCTCACTAATAGTCATTAGCCTCTATAATATGGGGAGTCACACCTAAAGTAACATGATTAACTGATTTGGTTACTAAATCTACGAAACAAGGCTTACAATTTTGGATGTACAGGCATTCATAGGTTTACTGTGCAAACATTGATATACCAGAACAACGCACACAAAATGTAACTTTTTCAAGTTATGGAGGTAGAAAATAAAAATTTCATAAATTTTCTACTAAATAAAACTCTAGTTATAATAACAATAAGAATTTTTATTTTAAAGAACAAGGGGTTATTTGGTAACAAATTCCCATAGTTTTTCAAATCAACTCAGTCATTGATTTCAAAATCAAAATTGTGTAGGTCATTCTAATTATCAATGGATGTTATAAGGGTAAATAAAAAAAAATTTGTATAAATTTGACTCAAAAATGGGTGAAATAGATCCACCAATTCTCATTTCAGAATTTCGAAATTGGCCAAATTCCTAAAAACATTACTAAAAGGAAATACAGTTAACTACCAAGTACCATTAAAATCAACCCTAATTAAAATTTGAGGACTATAACTACACTAAGTGGATTTAAAACATAAAAAATGTTACAAAAAAACTAGAGAATTCAAGACTAAGTTTGGAAGGTTTCATGAACTAAAAACAATGAATACATTGATGTTAAAAAAACTATATAACTATGATAAATTAGAGAAGATATTATATATTACCTAAAACTCAGAAAGAAAAATCAATAAAATATAAATAAATAATGAGAAAAATAAAAGAGTTGAGGATTACCATGAAGAGACACAAAATTTCAGGAAATTTTTTTCCCCAAACATCTCATTCACATAAAGAATAAAACCATTGAATTGAAACCTATAACCATTTATCATTAGTTTCTTAACAAACTTAATACTCATTCCGTTGTGAGAGTTGATAACCTACTGATTGGTGTGAGAAAGTTGTTTCTATTATGTTCAATTGTGTGAAAACAATTTTCTAGATAAGGGTAGGAACGTCGAGAAGGAATGATTCCATAATTCCAATTTTGGAAGAGGAAAGAAGATGTTGGAAAGGAATGACTAATGATCTTGAGTCTACAAGTAGAGAAAACGGAAATAGATAGACTAGTTGAAGTGAAATAAATTTTAAACTGATGAGTTAAATGGTGGATGTCCATAGATACTAAAGACTTATATAAGGGTTCTTAAAAATGATACATAAGAAAAAATCATGTAGTTTCTGAAAGAGTGAACTATTCTGTAGATGAGTTAGTTGATATGGTGGATACATATATTCATGTGATTGTTTTATCATCAATATCGTATCCAGGTAGCATTTTATCTGTGAGATTCACTACCAGATCCTACAAAAAACTAGTAAAATTGGATATTTTTATATTTAACCTTAATAGATTTTATAGTCATCCACTACTTCATTAAATAAATGTATTTGGAATCTTCCCCTGCTGGAGTAGGACAAGTTCTGAACTAAATAAAATATTTCCTTTCTTTCCTTTGTTTCATTCAATCATATTATTCTATAATTTCTTGTCTAGTTTGCATTAATAAATTATAGTGAGTGGTTGGGGGAATGTTTCTTCTGAGATTCAATAACTTTGTGGATTTAGGTTGCTTTCAATGGTTGACATTCTAGAACTATATTCCACTGTATATGTTTGGATGGTTTTTCTTCAATTGATCAGAGGCTTTGGGACCAAATTAGTGGTATCAAGATCATTAATATAAAATTATATTACAAATAAACCCTAAACAAGGTGTTTTATATCTTGGTTCTGTGGCATCAGTTTGACATTTGATTTATTGGATAATTCCATAAAGCAGTCCCTAATCCCTCTTATGTGTTTTAAATTCTAGAGGAGTTCATTATTTAAAGATGTTATGGAATTGGATGAGGGTGTGTTTTGAGTTGATAAGTTCGATGGGAAGAATTTTGAATTCAAGAGATGTAGCTAGTGGAATTTTCAACTGTATAAGGATCCAGGTCTATCATTTACGTACACCAATCTAGAAGTTAAGGAGAATGAACAATGGAAAATATTTGATTAGAAAGCACTGGAGATCATGAAAATGTAATTGTCATGGGGTGTTACTTTCATGAGTAAAATACAACTTAAGAACATATAAAGACCCTTCCATATATGTATGTGAATCTTGTTGTGATGAATAAAATGTTTTTAATTTAGAGGATATTTGATATGAGAATATTTGAGGGATGCCAAATGAATGATCATGTCAACAAATTCAATATAATCCAGAGTCAGTTGGAATCGGTAAAGGAGAGAGTTTGCTGATCCAGTTAAGGAATTTATGTTACATTCATCACTCATAAAATCATGAGATGCAATGTTTACCATGGTAACTAACTCTAGTGGAAAGAGTGACATACTGTTTGGGGATGTCTGAAATTTACATCGATTCTGGGAGAAGGGGTTACATTTTAAAAAGAACCCTACGACACACAAATGAAAGAAAGTAATTAGTGTGGAAAAAACATGAGACCTCATTGATACCTATGGGGGAAACTATAATGAACAAGGTGATTCATTGGATTTAAGAAACTTAATTTTAAATGAGTTAACTTTAAGGGATTTCCATACCTCTTCTGGAAACAAATTCTATGTAGAAGGTATGGTGCATCCAGTTCACTAAAGGGTCATAAAAAAAGACAAGGAATATTAATTCAATTCCAAAGTAGTTCAGATTAATGAATTTCCCTATGTCTATATCATGAGAATAAAATAAATTTTAAGTAGTATTATAATGATCTACGATTCAACACCAAAATATATGATTTTAGAAATTCGTCCACAAATTTTGTTTCAGAAAATAAGGGTAATATTTTTATTGAGTCTCTCCAATAACATGAGTCTTGAGTTATAGAAATTGAAGCTTCGTTTCAATATATATATGATATAAGTGGAATGAAAAATTATATTTTTGTAATATATTACATGGTATGTCTTATGGATGTTGAAAATATCATGATAGAGTACATGAGTGATTTTTTCATCCAAATAAAAACTGAAAGCATGCTGGAATTTCAAGATGCACAACACATACCGATGTTAAGAAATAATTTTATTTCATAATTATGAATTGATTATTTTATTTTTTTAATACCTTTAGAGATGGAGTGTGTAAAATTGCATATGGATCCATGGTGGTATCCAAATTGTTTAAGGATGGGAAATTTTACCTGATAGGAGTTTCAAAATGATCAATGCATGTTGTATGAATAACATTCACAGAGTTGTTGCATGAAGGTCTTGGTCAAATGATTGTGAAATGGATGAAATTTCATGCTACTAAACTAATTCTAAAGATTGGTATCATGGACTATGGAACATGAGTTTATTTTATCCTCGGGATGTAGAAGAAGTTGTCTTTCCAAACAGAAGGTAAGACTCCCAAGAACCAGATGATAATGATGGTTCATATGGACCTATGAGGGACTTATATAATTCTTTCTCATAATGGTTCACTGTATTTTGTTAAATTAATCAATGATGTGACATAGTGTGTGATTATTCTTTATCATTCACAAGTTTAATGTTTTCAAAATCGTCATGTGATGGAGAGCTATAGTGGAAATGGAGATCGAATACAAACAATAATTTGTGAGGTTTGAAAATAGTAGATAATATAGTAGTTTGTAATTTTAAATGTTTTTCTAGATAAAAAACATATGGTTTGAGAAGAACACACCCGTAAATCTTGAAAAAAATTAATCCACAAAGAAATAATGTAGCACGGATATTTATATGGTTATCTAAAAATACTTTGGGATGGATTCGGGGAATTATTATACTTAATTGGTGAGTCTATCATATTTTTTAGGCCAAAAATCTCCAAATGTTTGTTGGAAAAAAATGAAGATTGAAATTTTTCATCTAATTTTTTTTGGTTCAATCCGCTAAGTTCATGTTGATGCAAAAACATGAAAAAGATAGAGAATATTTCTCGTGCTTGTTTCTTTATGGGGTATGGTGAGAATTCATTGAATTTTGTCCTTGAGATAACAAAATGTGTAAGGTTTTCAGAAATAAAAATATTATCACTAAATAAAATACCTTGGGGAAATATTGATACCAAGAAGAATCCATAGATGAAATAAAATAATCATCACAAGATGACGCTTTTTCGGAATTAAAGGCTATAAGTTCCAAAAATTCCAAAATATTTAGATAGTATTTCAGTTACATAAATGAATAAACTATTTAGAGGAAGGCTTACACTTATTCAATCTGCAATGGTGTTTCCTAGGCCAAAATCAGAAAAAATATCAGGTACTATGGAACCTCTGAAAAGAGATTCTAAAGGAGTTGTTTTTAAAGAATTAGTTCCAAAAGGAATTGATATAAGAATTCAGTTATAGAGGTCTACCAATATTGGACATCAGGTGTAGAGATATGGAAGTATCATTCACTACATTCTTCACGTAGATGATAGAGAACCATAATTTTATAAAGAGGATTTAAATCTGAGTGACTCAAGACAATGGGAGTTATCAATGATGGATGAAAAAAATTATATTTTTATGAGACGCGAGTGATAATAGAATGACCTATTGGGAGAAGAGTAGTGGAGAAAAAATAAATTTATCGAATGAAAGAAGAATAAGATGATAAAAGGAGGTGCAAGGAAATAATTATCGTGAAGGGTTTTCAAAAAAATATGGAAAAAATTTTTGAATAGCATTTCTCTATTTCTTAAATACATGAATATTCAGATGGAATGTAAAAGACAATAATTTTAATGAAGGTCTTTCAATGAATAGATGGTACATGTTTTTTCAAGATTTTTTCTATGGGTTTTAAATACATGACTATTTAGATGGAAATAAACTTGACATTCATTGAATGGTGAAATATATAATAGTTAGATGTTAAAACAATATTTCTTCAATGAGACTTAGATCAATATATTTATATGGAGAAGCTAGAATTTTCAGGGACAAATGGATATAGGATCTTGTATGCATGTTGAAGAAAAACCTTTACAGGTTTAAGAAAACTCTGTGGTAGTGGAACTAGAAGTTCAACAACTTTATGGAATAACCAATGAGCATCCATAGCATTGCAGAGAATTTAATTTATTGTATAGTTTTTGGTGATGGGAGCTTCATCATATTACATCCCTATATGGATGACATGATTATTTCTAGATTAGATAAGGAAATGATTGATGAGTTGAAGGTTGAGTTTTTTTGGATGTTTTGATATGAAGGATTTCAGTCCATAAAAATTGATTTTAGGGATGAAGATAATAAGAGACCTTAAATTTAGAACTTTGTCCCTAACCTCATTTTTCTATATCTAGAAGGTGGTGGTGCATTTTGGAATGAGGAAAAAAACTGGTTACCACTCCCTAGACTAGAAAATTCAATCCAAAAAAATTTAATGTACCTGGAATGGAAGAAGAGACTGAGTGCATGACAAAAATTCCTTTTACATTAACAATCATATTCTTGATGTACGGCATGGTTTAAATGTAGTCATCCATTTCCCATAAAGTTATAGTATATTGTGGTTTCATAGATAATCCTAGAAGATAACACTACGTATCGATTATGTGAATCCTATGGTCTATCAAAGCATATGAATGTTTCTCTCTTATTTAGAATGGATGAACCGTTTCATGGGTTTACTGATTAAAACATTGGGGGAGATCAGAATACTCATAAGAGCACCACTATATATGTGTTTACTTACAGACACATAATTGTGGGTGGGATGTTGAAAAATTAACTGGTAGTTTCACATTCAACAATGAAGATGTTGTACATTTCACTAATGGAATCTAGGAAAGAGTTGATATAACTGAAGGGTCTAATGGGGGATCTTAGAATAAGATAGAATGTTGGCATGTTGTTTTGTGATTCACAAAGTGTGATTCAAATATCCAAAAATCCAATGATTCACTATAGGAATAAATATATTCAAATTAAGTTTTAATTCATATGAATATTTTTGAATGATAATGTTATGGATCTACTAACGGTGGATGGAGTTCAGAATCTTGTAGATATGTTGAACAAGGATGGCCGAGGATATACTGGGGTGATGTTGCACCTCAGTATTTTTGGTACAACTGGAAGCATAGTGGGTGAAGAATGTGTTTGAAAAAGATTTTTGAGAGTGGAATAGATTTTTGGATTCTGCTGGTGGTCATAGGGGTGAAACATGAAAAATATTATCAGGGGGAGATTATTTGCTTCAGGCTTTTGTATACTATTTTCAGGCTACATGATGGAACTTTTAGAATGAGTTATTCTGAAATTCCAGTTTCCAAAAATCATAAGGGTGATAGTGGAGTGGTGATACTAATATATGGAAGTTAGAAAGTAGGGAAAACATAAGCATGCAGATTGGAAGAAATGAATTCAGAAGAAACATGATGATTCTAGAAGTAGGAAGTGTAGAGATTCTATGAAATTACGTGATGGTCCTTCTAAATAATATTTAAGGGTAAACTCATGATTTTTCTGGAAGTTTACACTATTAACTAGATGACTCATTTGTAGTAGTGGATGTCTGGATGACTTTGGGTATGCAAAGTGTTTCCTCTGAAGATCAAAATGAATGGTAATTCTCTTCATAATGATCAGAAGGTGGTGAAATTGGATGTTCCTAGTGATTACTATTATAAAATTATAGGATGAGATGTTTTTCAATGTTTACAGTTGTAATCATCTTCTTCTTATTACAAATTTTTTTTTGCAGTGTTTCACCCATGGAATAAGATTGAACCACAAAAAATAATTGGGACTTTATTTTACTTTTATTCATTCAATCATTGTCTTTTAGAAGTTATTGTATGGATTTTACGTGAGCGTTGAATTGTGTTTCAACAGTAACTTTTCATTCCAGTTATGCGAACTTCTTGGAAATGGGTTCATATTGATTTCTGAATTTTTAGAACATTATTTACACTATAGAAGTTTTTAAGGGTTTTCATTTGATTATTGAAGGTTCTAAAGACCCAATGATTTTTCTCTAATGATTTTATAATTCATCACATGGAGTTTGAGAAGAATAATCCTATCATTATTGGAATGACATTATTAGATAAATGATGGGAAATAATTGATGTGTAAAATGGGGAAATTAATCTTTAATCATAGAGATCATAAAAATAAGATTAATTTATTTAATAATTCAATATTAGTCACACATTGAGAGAACTTCTCTATAATTGTACGAGTTGTGTAAGAGGATCCTTTAGATTATCTTAATGAATAATTTTTTAAAATCAATAAATGATGTTATAGGGTAAAAAATTATTTTCATATTTTTAATGTGAGTTAAGGGTATTTCCAGTTAAAATAAATTTAAGATTAGGTTTTTTCTACATCCATATGCTTTTATAAGACACATGTTAAAGACCATAATATATTTCAATATAAAATTCATTCATATTTCAAAAAAAACACTTTTAATTGAGCAAAAACATTTTAATTTTCACCAAAACCCTCATTTTTTGGTGATAAATTCACACTACTTATGATCATCTCTACTGAATTAGAAAATAATTAAGATGAGATATTATTCATGTTCTTGTGATAGATTAAAGTTTCAATTTCATAAAAAATTTCTAGACTTATAGGGTTTATATGGAACTCTGAAACAAACCCTAGGGTAGAGGGTAAAAATATGATTAATCCAATTAGAAAATATGTTGCGCAAGAGGTTGTCAAGTGATGTATTGTTACAATTATTTACATAATTTTGGACAACCCTTGGTTTATTCTATCTTAGGTTTAATCTATGAGGTGTTTCATGGTCATAACCCAAAAGAGAATCCAAATTAGATAAGAATGGTGATATAATTAATGGTATGTATGTACTAAAGGAATCAGAAATCAACCACTAGGAGATACCACTTTCCCTATTAATTTATAAACCAAATTTTAGAGAGGTTGGATGTAAATGAGTTTCATTGATTCTTTTATAACAATTCTTATTATAAATTGATTCCAATAGTCATTGTAGATCAAGAAAATACAACTTTCACATGTCGGTTTGGTACATTTACCTACTAATGAATTCCCATTAGACCCTGTGGTTTTCTAGATAACATTCAAAGATGCATGATAACTACCTTTTGAGGTACTACGGAGAGGATCAATAATGTTTTTATGAATGATTTTTCCATATTGTAATACATTTTTGGGAGATATCTATAAAACTTAAGTCTTGTTTTGAAATAGTTTCAAGAGATAAAATTTACCATGAATTCGGAAAATAATCCATTAATGATCATTGAGGGTATAGTGTTCAGTTAATGTTTCTAGGAGGGGAATTGAGGTATACACTGCTAAGATAGAGACAATTCAAAAGTTTTATCCACCTAAAAATATTATGTTTATAGGGTTTTTGTTGGTTTTGATCACAACAAAATCATGCGACGTTAGATGATCTATTAAAATTTCTTTTAATATTGAGTTTTTAAAATTCTTGAGTGAGGATCTTCAAATAAAATTTATAATTAATTAATTTAATATCTGAAGAAATAAATACCATGGATTAGGATCTTTCTTCTATGTGGATGTTAATCTTTTAGAATGTTCATTTTCTATTTCCTTCATTGTGTTGTGAGGATCCAAGGATAAAATCCTTTTAGCGGTCATTCATACATGATCCTTTGATATCCAAGAAATGTCAATTCATCTTTGGGTGCTACAAAAAAAACTCTATAGTCTTGAATTATTTCTATGGATCACTTATCCATTGGTCTTGAAGTAATCTCTCTTGCATTTATCATTCATGATAGGGAGATAGGATTAGTTGAGAGTGAATTAATTGTGCATAAAAATTATCTATTTTCAATTATTGGATGAAATACACAACATAAAAAACCATCTATTTATAGAGCATGGGTTTAGGTTAAAATATTATTTAGTTAAATTTCAACCTTTAAATAATATTATAATCTTTAATAAAGCCCATTCCATATATTAATAATAATAATAATAATAATAATAATAATTTTTATAGCACATTCCAACTTACACAATAACAAATATTATTTAACGACATTGTTAATTAATATTTTTCCATAGTCAAGGTCTCGGTTCCTTCGAACTCATCTATAATTTATTCAACAACTGAAAAAATATTTCAATATTTCAATCATCAATAATTATTTTTGATCAATAAAATGAGAATAAAATAATCCCTTGGTCATGAAAATAATATTTATTCAATTAATAAAATTAAAATAGAATTTAATCAAGATCATCAAAAACAATTAGTGTGTGACCCTCTAGGATTTTTTCTCATCTACATTAGATTTCATTACCTAAAGTCCAATATTACTATCTATAAATTGGTTATGGAACCTAAGAGATTTATCATAATGTCACAACTAAGACAACAACATTTAAATTCTCACTATGTAATATAATACATTTGTCATAATATCTAATCAATCATGTTTCACATTTGTGTCACCAACCCATATGCTCAATATGGATTTCTTTAACTTTCTAAAATAAACTCAGCATTACACCATGAACATGAAATTTAAGGGGATGGTTCTATTCCAATCAAAGGGTCGAGATATTATCTTCTTTAAATATTCAAGGGAAAATTTCGTCTTTAACTTATTCATTAATGACATGTAAATCATGATATTTTCTACATACCCAAAATCACCACGTATATATGACATCATGTTTTTCATTAAAAAATTTATGTGCGTGACTCATGACATGCATTAATGATAATATTAAACTCTAAGGATCAGTATAGACACTCCAAAATAAGATATATGATTACACTAAAACAAGTGAAATCTCTACTAGTGGGTCTATTGTTACAATCATCAATCTTGATGATTACCAAGTGTGAACATCAGGAGAATAAGCCTCATCCTATTATGATTACTCACACCTGAAAGACTATTTACTATGTGTCCCATAATAGTACGTTATCTGATGAGAAAATGGTATTTAAGAATATCCTCATAGCACTTCACGGTTCTCTTCAAAGAAGGGAACTGCTACGACCAAATCAATATGACATATACTCTAAGAGATTATTAAATTAGAGTCATTCAAACCCATAAACAATGTGTAATTATAATTTTTATTAATATTAAATAAATTTAATATAAATTTAATCAAAGTAAAAGCCGTTTTTGTAGGAAACAAACTCAGATAGTGTTTCCTTAGGCATGTAGTTGTCTTCCAGTAATTCATAAAAGTTATTTCAAAAATCCTAAAACCAATGTTTGAGCTCCTAGTCATGAAAACACATTTTACCTTCAATAATATGCACCTTGAATATTTTAACACTTCCATGAAAAAATTGACTTATTCACACATAATAGTATCCCCTAATTGAAAAATTCGATTTGAAACCAGATATGATACTAGTGATCTGTTTGTAAGGGGTGTTTTAAGATAATTGAGGGATAAGAGGTTGAATTTGGGGTATTATGTTAAGAAATTATTATATAAGGATCAAAGAAATTGCGCTATAATTAAAAGAGTTTTTGGTTATTATTCTTAATATATATAAATGTTTGAAAATATTTGATTGGGTTTATGATCTTTTATAACTGATCATGATTCATTGAATAAATTTTAGAAAAAGTTGCTATGTATAGAATCATTAACTGAATATTCATTCTGTAGGAGTTTGACATATAAATAAGTTAAAAATGGTGGATGAAATCCCGGTTGAAAAACACTTATGGTGTTTATATTGAACTAAAAAAAGATACCTTAAAGACATAAATTCAAAATTTTTGGATGAAAAAATATTTATTGTTTCAAGAAAATAGCCAACTTGGTATGCATATATTTTAAACTTCATATATTCAAACAAAAGGAATATATTCCTTTTAGAATTCAACCAATTAATTTGTGAGGATCTCTTTCTCTTTATAAGGGGTTTTATCGTATTCTTAGGAAGTTTGTTTGAGAGGAAGCGATGATTCCTATTCCTGAGAGTTTTCACTCCCCGCATTGGGGAGAACACCATGTGGATAAAAGAAAACCCCAAAGTCCTTTGATCTAGATTCTTTTATCTAATCATGTTTAATTATTTTAGGCGTTTTATTATTAGCTCTAGTGAGTGTTAGAAGTTAGACAATGTGGGTTAAAGGCAAGAGCTACCTCAAAATTGCATTTTTAAAGTCAAAATATTTTTTGTTTGGGTTTTGATTTAATAGGATCATTAACAAATTCAAAAATTAAAGAGTACATATTAGTGGTTGTAGATTGGATATAAAAATGGGTTTAGGTTGTGTCTTTACCCAACAATCAAACTTATTATAAGATTAAATTCATCAAATGGAACATTTTTCATGTTTTTGGGTGTCTAAGTCATTTATCAATGAAAATTAAGTGATCATTAAAAATTATAAATTAAAATTTTAAAGGGTGATGTATGATTGTTCTCATAAAACCAATACTACACACCATACAAATTCAAGCGTACATGCTGATATTTTTAATAGGGAACCTAAATAGATTCTAGAGAACAACTAAAATGAATTCTAAGAGATATTAGTTGCGAAAAGTGAATGAGCCTATGAAAATATAGAACTACCTTCAATAAAACAATAGTTATGACCCCTTATATATTTCATAAAAGAAAATCTTGTCATCTTCCTCTTTAGTTTGACCAAAAATCTTTTTGTCCTATTAATGCATCGAATTTTGACATCATTTTTGATAGTGAGAGGGATTTTTTAGAGATAATTGAATGAGATTGGGAAGGTGTTTTATGAAAATTTTTGAATTTACAAATAATGATAAAATGTAATTTTTGATTACTTGATTAAGAATATGGTCTTTAATGTTATAAAAATTGTGTTGGTTTTCAACTCTAGACTGGAATTTTCTTCAAGAAAGATATGTTCTAACAAGTGTAACCCATTTACCGTTTCTAAAGTTTTTTATTGGTGATTTTGAGATGGTTAGATGAGATATTGGACCATTATTAGTCAATGGTGAAAATATTAATCCATACATTGAGTTTGAAGTTTGTAATTGGGTTGCAATTTACTTTCTATGTGATTGAATAATCTTTAAATTGAGTACTTCATGGGTGTCCATCCATGTTTTCTTGTGATTTTTTTATATGATTGGAAGAGGATTCTATTATGTTTGAATGCTTGAAGTGATGAGGTTTCATCATTTTTGGGGGGAGTTTCATAACACACTAATTGAATCCTTGTCTGATTATTTTAAGAATTCTATAATTGTATAATCCCTGATGTGTGGTTCTCCATGATATAATGGAACAAAATTGTTCTTTTCATTCACTACTTCTACTAGCATATTTAGGACCATCAAAACATCATTGAATTACTATTTAATTTTCCTAATTATTTTTTTAGGGAATGTGATTCCAACAATGTATATTAGATATTTTTCATCATTATTATTCACTACAAGTAAACATTGTGTTTTATATTTAGAGGTATCTTGGGTATTTGGTCACGTGCTCCTCCGTCTCAACATGGAATCAAAGGAGGGATGACTCAAACCATCCATCCTCCTCTGCGTCTCTATTTCACCAACGATTTTCCTTCAAGGGGGGAGGCGCCCCCCATAGCTAGCAGACCATCATTTTCTTCCGCCACGTCTCACATGAGACCCCCATCGTTATGATTCCTAACTGCTCACCCTATCCCATTCAAATGCATTTTGTTGATCACCATATTCTACAGCATGTGCACATGTCCCTCCCCTTCAGCACGAAAATTTCCTACTAGCATCCCTCTCTTATCATGTCATCTTCTTGCATGTTCTAGATGTGCCATTGGATGAGGTGGTTCATCCTTATTAATGATTGCATTGACCACGAACTCTTCCATGGTTGTGAATATTTTCCTATGTTGTGTATATCTACATAGACTCCAGTCAACTCTAGTCATGAAGATATATTTTGGACCATTTATTTAGGCCACACACCAAATGTGCCCACTGTTGTGCATGCCCAGGCATCCTCATCCAAATTAAGTATCCATCCTCTCCTCCGCACAACCCATATTGAACTTTTTTTCATCTTGTTCCACCATTACTGTGACCCAGGTATTCATGTCTGACATTCAATCAGTGTTTCATCGTCTGTTTTTCTTTTTCACCTATATACTATGAACCCAACTATTCACATCAAGGATTATATCTACTCTTTCTTCTAATGTGTTACATTTTCAATTATTTCTATGTGTTTCAATATTATGGGCATTGTTCCTCGGTTTACACATCTTTTTTCATCAGCATCATCAATCTTATTGATCTTGAAGAGTGGTGTGATGAAAAATGATATTTTCTTATGCTTTTTCATTTCATGCATTCAAATCAGGCATGTCCAACTTGAGGGGGTGTCAAGGGATGTTTCTTTTTTTGTATATCTATTATTGGTACACATGGATTGAAAGGGGTGTTGGAGGATGTGAGTCCAACATGGGATATTGGTAATATTTTCATCCTTATTATTTGTTATTAATAATCATGAAATCCTCTCTTATAAGGTATATTGGGTATTAGTTTACTGCTAAAACTACTTTTCAGTTTATTTTAAAACTTTAGATGATAAAATGTAATACTTTAGGATAGTAGATGAATGACGATTGATTTTCCTGTTTCAGTTTTATGTGAATAATTTCTTCACATAAGGGAGTACTATATTTATTTTTCAATTCTTTATATCTTAGTAATTGATCATTTTTATTTACATATTACAATTGATTACTTTTTTTTCATTTATGTACATGAAGGGTATATACCTCATTCAAGAGAAAGATGATGTATCGCACACATCTATATTGACCAATGCAGAAAATGCATGTGTAGTTTTCTTTATACACTTCATTATTCCTTGTTAACATTTCATAATGATAAAATAATTATGAATTACTACAAATTTCTTCTACTAATAACATGTTTTATGTGATGTTATATGTTTCAAATTTGGTGAATGCATGCTATCTTTTTTGTTTATAACTGTATTTTTGTGAAATTTATCTTTGAGAATGAATTTTTATAAAACACATTCATATACATGTCAAATAATTGCAAAATAATTACTGAATATGCACTGAATATATATTTAATGATATTATTTCTAACTACTATTGAGTTTTGGATAACATTGACTATTCCTTTACCTTTATTATGACCTAATAACATGCCTGTATCTGCTGAAAATGAATATTATTTGGAAATTAAAATTTTTAATTGAATCATCCATCATGAAATTCAGTATTGAGTAAAATGAGTTAATCTAGATGTCATGTAGTTGTAATAAAAAATTCCTTCAATTTATTTTCAAAAATCACTTATCAACAACCATTTTATATATCTTCACAAAAGTATTTTTTTTCTCTTAAGGATGATTTTTCAATCTTATGGATGATTGAATTTTTTATTCCTTGCATGGTTGTTCTTTGAAAATATTTCTTCTAATAATCTTGAATACTTCCCACATGGTGGGATTTTCATTTTCTCTTTCAATTTTAAAATGAATCTAGAATCTTTTAAAGGGATTGTAATTTTTATTTTTTTATTTTGAATTTATTAAATAAACTATTAACTCTAATGTGAACCATGTGAGTTTTCATTATGTTTTAGTAGAACTATGATATTTTTATTTATCAAAATTTATTTATTAGATTTTAATCTCATTAAACTGACATAAAATGGATTATTAAATTAATTTATATTCATTGAATATATATGGGTTATGTTAGTGAGTGTGTGTCTGTGTTAAACTCTAGAGTGAAGATATAGTTTTGAAAGGTAAATCTAAAAAAGTTTAAAACCTACAATTCATTAATTTTTTTTAATTTTATCATCATTTTAAAATGGGAAATTTGTTCTCATTAAAACCAATTCTGTAAGAGTGATAACATGTTTTTTGTTAGAAGAGTTTTATATAGAGAAGCATATTATCATAACATTTCATTTTCATGTGAAATAACATAATTTGGAATATATTTTTTTTGAATAGGATATGTATTGATTGAATGATGAAAAATGGGGGAATTTGATATTGATCTTTTTGAACTATTTTCGAATTATATTTTTATATCATTTATTGGATAAATTATATTTTATGAACTTTTACTGATATATTAATGATTTGGGAATTGAAGGGAAAATTTAGTTTTCGGTAAAAATGATTTGAAATACCATTCGATTGATTCTTATTTTAATAAGTATTCTATGTTTTCAAATAATATATATTATTTGGGCATTTATTTTTGTTAAAATTTGTGCATAAACCAATAATTAATCTAATTTTTAAGTACATACATATTTATGGAAAATGTTGATATTTTTAGATATAAATGATTACTGTTATTTTTATGGTTTCCATATAATTTTCAAACTTGTGTTTTGGAAATATACATATTATAATTGAATTATACTTTTATTATAGTTATTTCACAATAACTAATAAAAATATATTTTCATAAAATGAAGAATATTTTGAACAATTATGATAACTTTTTGATCCACTAAAATAAAATTGTAATATATTTTATGGGCATGGAAATATATTTTGAATTCAACAGTTATATTTAAATGGTCCTTTGTGATATTGATTTTTAACTAAAATCTAGAATTGTTTTAGGGAAAGAAATCTGTGTAAACTGGATTGTTGTTTTCTGGGATTAAACATGGATTTTGGGAATGTGTTTTCACTAGAAATTGTAGATGTTTTTTAGGTTAATAGAGCATGGATCACGAGTTGTTTGGCCCACTGATTTCACATAGGCCCTTAAACCGTAGGTTGTTTTGTAGAAGAGGATGATGAAGCGGTGAGAAAAATTCATGTTCATTTCAAATGGTAGTTTCAATTGGAGGATAGAATGGGTTCACGAAAAAAGATATTAATGTTTTTTCATTGATTTTTCACTGATATGATTCATGGTCAAGAGAACCACTGAAGTCTTCTTCATTCTTGTTTACTAATGGTTCTTCTTGTTAACCTATTACTGGATTACTACAATCATATTTGGGAAGTCCATTTTTTGTTTGAATATCAAAGTAGTTGTATGCATTGCTCGTGTGAAGAATATGTAATATAATGGGTTGTTCATGAAGGTCCTAGATGTGGACTCATAAGTGGTTCGTTATAGCTCCATGTTGGCACCCATTTGGGAAATTATATTTGGTGGATTCTTTGTATTATTAGTTTTGTAAGCCCCCGACCCCATTTACCCAGAATCGGTGCATTATTACATAACATTGGCATTATACAAGAATCATGTCCCGAAATAAAGAACAGTTTAGTAGCCTTAGAAGTACTAGAAACATACATATGTTTTATATTACATCATGATATAAAAAACTACATTATTTCCAGTTTTAAGACTCTTTTATCCCTTATCATATTCCTGCAGTTTAATCATAATATAATTTTTTCCATCTTGGGAAAAATAAAACACAAGGGGTGAGAATAGATGCTCAGTAAGGATAAAAATATAGCGGAAACTATCATAAATAAAAATAAAAATTTAAGGCAATGTATAAGACTAAAACTCAAACCTTTTATAATTAAACATCATCATAATATGGTAATGATAAATAAAATAATTCCATATACTTATTTACATAGATATTATACTAGTCGAATAATCACAAATTATATCAATAACAAGTTTCATAATGATGGAATGCATAATGTCGGACATCATAAATACGTAGTCAAAGGCCTCATGCCAAGACTACAAATAATATTTTTTCAAGGACTGGTGCCAAGATAGTAGTATTTCTCATGAGACCTACCGATGTATTGAGGAGCTATAGCGCGATCCACCAATCACCTACTAAGTCGAATGAATTCCTCATATGAAAATTTTGAAACATAATCTAAATAATCTTATTAAAACTAGCATACTAAATGTAAAAATTTTAACAAGAAACCATGAATGGTATAAAAATAGAACATCCACAGTCAAACATAAATCATTCAATACAATATGAACGATTGTATTATAATAAATAAACCTCAATCAATAATAATAAAGTACATTGACATAGATGAAAATAACCATCAAAACTATTTTTGAGAAATATCCCCCTTTTCTTGAAAACATTTAATAGTCTCACTATTTATCAAGAAGCTATTTAAAATATATTTTTGAATCCATGTTTCCCATACAAAATTGAAAATTTTAATAGATATTTCAATTTTAAAACATTAATTTCCATATAAATAATCCTTAAAACCATTTTAAAACATGTACATTAATGAGAAAGATTAAGAAGAATAAAATTTTAAAACATTTAAAATGATATTTTCGTTATAGGTCCTAACCAAATGAGAGATTCTTGAATATAGATAATTGAGGTAATAAAAAATTTATAATAATATTATAATAAAGGGATTCATGATATACTATGTCAAATTATAGTATATACACCAAATAAAAGTGAATTTTCCCATAATAACAATGATGTCTCAATGGAATGTAATATGAGATAAATTCCATTATAATGATCGTATCTGTAGGTAAAGGATAAATAAATGACATAATAACGTGTGAAAAATATAAATAAACTCAATATTATTGGATATTCAGTGAAAATTATTCAGAGGACAATCACACATATTTTTGTAAAAACAACAACAATGACATTACTATTTAACTCAATGAATATAAATTGAGTTAAAAGTACACATATCAAGTTTATATCGATAAATTGAAAATTTATCAATTGAGTGATTCTGTTTATAAAAAGTATATCCAAAAAACATGGAGTGTAAATTACTACATAAGTAAATAAATAGTGATTTCACACATAATCCTGGAGTAAAGTAATCAATGAAGTTTGCGTAAAATCGAATTAGTGGAAATTGAAATTTGAAATTCGTTTACCGATTTGGTAACTTATGAAACATAAACCCCATGAATGAAGGATAATTCAATGATGATGTAAATAAACAAAAATTAAATTATATTTCATAAAAAATACAATAATGGGCAGTATATACACCACACAAAATGTAATAGTGACAAATATAACATGAATCTCACGAGAATAAAAGTGAGATGAAAACCCATTACAATGTAATTTTTCTTAGTATAGGGTTCGATAAACTCCTCTATAATGGTTAAATCATTTTTATTAAATTATATAAGAACCAAATACATAAATATGATATCATATATGATCTTCTAATATTGCTTTGTTAATGATATTTCAGTAGTATCATTGTTTTGGTTGTTAAATTATTCAATTTCTTTTATATGTTTTTTTATAAAACTAATGTTTTCTATGTATATTATTTATTTGATTCATATAAAGAATAATATTATGTTCTCAAAAATTATTTTTAATCATAAAATAAAAATTATTCTTGAATGGTTACGATCAGGAATAAATCTCATCGCGTTCGTGGAGACGGTAAGCCGTATGTACGCATGAGCAACAAGATCATTCTCTTAATGGTGAAATAATATATAATTATATGGTATGTAATATATACATAATCATTGACATGTTATATTTATTATTTAAACTAGTTATACTAATTAATATATCCATCCAAATAATGGAGTTTTTGAATAACAAAATACACCATGTCTGGGAGACGGTAAGCCGTACGTACGCACGTATGGCGACTTGGTTATTTTTACGATGTACTGAATAAATAATATGGTTGTACCATATTTATAATAATATCATAGTATCTATGAGGTAATGGATTTATTATTTTGTTATGGAAAAAACAAAAAAGTGGAATTGGAAGAAGAAAAGAACTTGAAAGAGGGTGGTGAAATTATTACCTCTACTTCAGGTGTTTCCTTTTTTAATGATCAAAAGGGCACCTTAGATTGGATTAATAATAAATTTAGGGAATCTAGGTTAATTTATGGGAAATTGGGAGGATATTTGAGCTTGGTTTGGCCAAGAAAAATGGCTTTGGTGGTGTGATTTTGGGAGAAGAGAAAGTACATTTTTATAGGAGAGGTGAGGGTCATGTTAGGAAAACCTTGAAATATTATTTTATTATAATTCATTTTCGATATCTAATGGATCCAAATTGATTTATATAAAATATATGGTTTTTATGGTTCTAAATACTCTCATCCAATAGAATTTAGAAATGTTTAGGTCACCACATTTACCATATTTTTTAGATTTAACTATTAGTTAAAGAGTTTAACTTTTACTGTGTCTTCTTGTATTCTTACACTATATGTTTAGTAAAATTATAATAAAATTACATTAGAACCTTAATTGGTTCATTAATGACCAATATATTATTATTTAATCCCATTTTCTGAACCTGATTTTATTAGGAATATTATATCGACCAATAATATAGTATTAGTTTTAAAAACTCATTAATGTTAATTTTAAACTATTAAGTATTTTTTTTAAAATTATAAGACCAAGATTAATTTTAATTTTTTTTATTAAACCCTAAAATGTCATATTATCCTATAAAATTAGTGGAATTTATCAAAATACTCAAATTACATTTATTTTGATATTTATAATATAAATTATTTTTAACTTTCATTAATAAGGTAATTATTGCATCATCATTGTGTGAGAAATTAATTTAATTATTTAATGTATAAAAATTATAAATAAAATAAAATTATTTAGTAAATATATTTATCTTTATAATTAATATTTATAGTCTAATTTATCGTATGTATAACCCTATATTTAAAATGGTTTAGTTATTAAACTATGAATTTTACAAATTTAAATTTTCTTTAAATAAAATAATAATAAATTTCCAAATCTAATAAATATGGAAAATATAGATCATATTTTATTCTTAAGGATGATTGTGGTCGAATTATACTTATCCAATAGAATTGGGACATGTGTTGGGGTAATTACAATATCATTTTTACCTTTAATTACCCTATTTACTTTTAACCATGGTAAATAAAAGACAAAAGTTACTATTCGCCAAAAATTATTTTCATCTTATTGAAACACATTTTATTTATTGATATCAATCATGTCTCTTGTATTCTTTAAATTAAACTCATAAAAATGGAAAATTTATGTTTTATGCAAATTTTCAAATGCTCCCAGATGGTGGGAAATAGATGGTAAACAATTCCAATAAAACTTTATACATCAAATTTTATTATAAAAATGACTTCAATCAATCAAATTGAACTAATATAGGTATTTTGTATTTTTATTGACATAAAATAAATATTTTATTTAAATAAAATGTTTTTTTAAACAATAACCCAGTGCTTTTCAATATTCTTCAAATATTGACGTTTTTAGAAAAAGAGCAAAAAATCACCCTAAGATATTTTTTGATATTTCAAATTAAAAATATTAATCTATTTTAGAATATTAAAAACATAGAAGTAGAATTAATTAATTTAAAATTAATTCTAGTTTTCAAAACCAAAAAATGAGGTTTTATGAAGTAAAAACTATCAAAATATTGACTTTTGTTTTTGTTAAATTTAAATGTGAAATTAATTATAATTACATAAATTTTATAAAATGAGAAAAATAAATATTATTATACAATAAAATAATTCAAATTCTGGATTGAACACTATAAATTATTTCGATTAAAAATGTTCTTTTCAATTAAAATTTAGTATTTTTTACTATACATCAAAATATGAATGTTATCAGAAATATACCAAAAATTTATGAACAATAAATTTATATTTTCCGACTATAATGAAGAATTTAATTTAATTAAATTGAATATATAAAAGTGTCAAATATTTGTTTTAAAAAGGGTTCTCTATTAAAAAGTGGTAAAATAGCATATTTTAAAAAATACTTCTTTTATCAGAAAAAAATTAATTTGTTCTTGTATAATGTCTAAGAAACACAGAATATGTATTCTAAAATTATACGGAGTAGATAAAATTCAGAATTCAGTTAATACTATACATTACCACTTTTTGAACGACTCGTTTTGTAAGTCTTGGTGTGCTCGAACTCGGTGTTGCGTGTAGCGCAAACTATTGAATTACATTAATGAAAATATCATACTACGAAATCATGGGGTGTTACAAGTTTTAGGATGGCTTGGGGTTGTAGGGGGTTTTTTCATCATTTTTATCACTTTTTAAACTTGTCTTTGTTGATAGAAGGAAGAAGAACCTCAACTTTATATCTATGATCACAATAGTAATGCATATAATTTGTTTGTTGAATTATTACTGTGCAGTTTAGACTGTTATTTGGTTTGAAGATGAAGTTTTGGTGCTATTTTGTTCTCTTTAAGAGGTATTTAGGCTCGAATGAGTCCAATATCGAGTTTTTTTGGCACAATTCTATAGGTGGACGAAGGTTCTGTACAAATTTATTATAACATTAATTGTATATTCAAAAAGGACTTTCCAACATAATAGTTGATTGGATTTCTTGACAAAGAACAATAATAACATTTATTTGGAAACTTACCAACTCACGAAAAATATTTTTCATATTGAAATTTCAATTCTATTATAGAAATCATGGACTCTCAAGCCTTATCAAATATCTTTCTCATATCCGAAAATATTAATTTATGTTTTTTGCTGATTATAGTTGAATTTCTATTTTATTTTTTAACATACCATCACAAGATTCATCAATGATCAGACCAATGTACTTTTGTGGAAGTTAAAAGTGTTTTTTGTTATTTTTTTGAGAGCATAGAATAATATTTACTGCACACATCTTTCTTTTGGGGATTGAAACTTTCTAGTTTACTAGTGTAGGACAAATAAATTTTTGATGGTTACAAACATAGAAAACTAGTAAAGCTTAATATAATACAACTGCCCAGATTTAGGCAGACCCAAAGATCATCCTCTAGGATTTGATTTTCTATTCATCTAACCCTACACACATGAAGTTTCTATTCATCCCCCATGTCTCTAATAATGAGACACTCCTTTCTTAGAGGCCTCATATTGCTACCAAGAGGCCTTAAAAGTAGTAAAAACTAGACATACTTCCATGATGAAGAGAATTCTCTCAAAACCTTTACATGTGTCCAAACTATCCACACAAATGGTATATCTTATGTTTTTCATTCATTGTCATGTATCCCACACTGATAACATATTAATAGTTTGTGTCCTAATTAAATGGAGGACGAGGAGTGGGATGGTGATTTTCTACTTCAACCACCTCCCCTCTTGACACCCTCTTGCTTTTTCTGTGGATATATTATGAATTACAGTAGATTCAACTGAAGTTATTCTCATCCAATACATCCTCATAATATCAATTTTGGTTATTATTACTTATTTATGGAATCAATGTATTAGTTTAGACATAATACGAGAACTCTTGATTGGATATTTGTTCATAACGCATTTTCAAATCAATGAATGATCCATTTCACATCTTTAAGCCTTCAACGAGTCATTATTGATAATATCATTGATGTAGGGGACAAAACTAATCCTATTGAATGATTTGTATATTCCACCACTGAGAAACTCACTTTCTAGAGATCTATGAACTCCCTGGACATATCTATCATCATTGTATCAGGATAAAACTGATGATTGAAAAAAAATCCTTCAAACACATTCAGGTGAGATCCCCGTGCAAATCCTTTTTCACTCTTAGGTCCCACAACTTATCATTTGAGCCTTTCAGCATATTAGGGAAAAAATTGACCTTATTGTTTTATTTTATAGGATAAAATAAAATATAATCTTTATATTCTATAACCACTCTTTATCCTCTTAGGGTCCTTGATTTCCCTGAAATGTGGGGTTGTTTTATTGTGTAAACTCTAGAGCATGATCCATGGATTGACCATGATCTTATTTGTTGTTAAGAATAAGTATCTCAGGAGGGGGTGGGTGAATTGAGTACTCAATAATGTTTCTATCAAAACAAAATCCCCTAATAAAATAAAATTACACAATAAATCAAAACAATAGTTTATAGTTTGTTTGGTATTTTAAATAAATACATAAGGAATGATTAGTGCATAGTTAAAACAACACAAGAAATTACAACATCATTTTAAATAAAATTACTTAAACAGATACTTATATAAACACTAGTTCAGAAAAACTATCAATGTAACAATTTTGTTTATATATTAAACCTAAATATTATTTAAATGATTTGAAATAAATACAACAAAACTAAGTCACATAATGGAATAAACATTGGGTTCAGTCTTAAACCCATACCTAATACCCTCCACATGACAAACAACAGCTACTAATCATATTATATAACTATAATACAATCCAAAACTGGGATTAGTTATATAAGAAATAGCTTAGCTGTCATGATTAATTCCTCTTCCATAGTAATACATGGAAGTAAAACTACACAAGTCACACAAGGACCTCTTCCACAAAATATCATGTGGAAATAGTTAAAAAATTGAACAAAATATATAGTATTCACCAATTTTTGAAAATGACTGATTATGTGTTAATGAATAGATAAAACAAAGCACTTATTGAAAATAAATGAAAACAATATAAAGAGAAAGAAATAATATATATAATAGGTAATGATGCTCTGTTTGTATTGCTTTAGATGCACGAGTGTCCTTGAATGTTACATAGTTAGAAGCTCGAACTGTTTCTCTAAAAGATGCAGTAAAACATGAAATCACAATGTTCTCTTTGTTATATTTTTAGGAGGGGATCTTGATCTTGAATAAGTTCCAATCTATCATAGTTGAACATATGTATACAGAATATATGTTATCGTGGGATGATCCTTCAGTAGGTTTCACACACTTCTTCATCACTCCTGTGTGAGGGAATCTTCTAAAAATATATATCACTACATTAACCCAATGAAGAATAATCCATAAGATCTTATTCATTATTGTACTCACTCTTACATTTTATTTTATTCATCCGTAAAAAGGTAAAAAAATCACAAAATATCCTTCTAAATTAATTTCATTAATATATTCATTTTGAGATTTTAATTCAAATAATTCAGAACAACGACAAAAGATCTTATCGTTCTGACTCATGTATGGTGGTGACTCATGTTTGGTGGTGATTCATATCTGGTGGTGACTCAATCTGGTGGTGAGTCCTGTAAGGTGGTGACTCGTGTATGGCGGTGACTCAATCTGGTGGTGTCTCATTTGAAATAACAGTGACTGATGTTTGGTGGTGTGTCATATATGGTGGTAACTCGTATTCGAAATTGAATTATATGTGGATATAAGTCATCTGAACTAATTATGACTCAAGTCTGGATGTGATTCTTTTGAACTAATATTGTCTTAAGTCTTGTGGCGAGTCATGTCTGAAACATAGCCAAATTTTCATCAAATTGCCATATAAAATAAAATGCCATCATAAAATAGTAATCTCATTAGAAACATAATAAAACTGATTATTGAGCATTAATTTATAAAGGTACTAACAATCTACGCCTTTTATGATAAAAAATTATGACATTTTTATAAACCAAAACTAACCATAGGTATGAATAGATGAACTTAAAGGGTAACAGTATGATAAAAGAAACAAATGTGAGATGTGATGTATAAAGAAATATGGTATAAAATATAAGAGTAACTAAGGTTGTTAAAGTTAAAGTAAATAAAATCAAAATAATGATGGTGAAATAGGATGAGTCCAAAATAATATAGAAATAAAATAAGATGTATTAAAGTTAAATTCAGTATCAATTGTAACTAATCAAAAATGTAAGAATAATGATATCAAAGAGTAAGTATCCAATGTTAAATGCCATAACATGTATCTCCCTTTTGGGTAATCAAAAAGAGAATACAAGAAACAGTAAACATAAATAAGAAATATATGATTTAAAATAGATATATTCCATTAAAAAAATCATTAGATTATATTAATAAAGTTGTTCAATGAAAAAATATAACAAAATCCCTATCGAAGACTAATCTCAATTAGATTCAGTATTATCCTAGGTAGTATGATCACCATGTCCCTTACCCTTACTAAAGGAAGGATGCATAGAGGTAGATACTGATGAGGCTATGGTAGTGGGAGGAAGCTCTCTAATCACAACTATTTTGTGATACTGGATAACATCAAACAAAGACATACCAAAAGGCTAAAACATAGAAGGTAAAGGGTTTGAAGAAGGAGTAGATTTGAAAGCTGTCATGAGAATTTCTTCTGGAGAGACCAAAACAATATCATATTGACATACAAACAACCACATGAGGTTGAAAAAGTACATGAAAATGTTCCCTCCTTTCTCAATAGAACAAAATAAATCTTTCATTTCGTCCATAAATAATTTGAGAATAGGGGTAATCACCTTCATCTAGTCGACCTGTTCCTTGAATGCCCTGGTGATAGGTGTCATCCTTAGGTTTTCATTGAATATCATGAAATGATTATTAAGATCATTCATAGTATAAATATTATAAATATAATAATCAATTGTTTTAATAATGGATTCATATTCACTTTGGGCTTCATTTAAACATTCTCTTACCATTTTTTATATCTGATCAATATGTTTATGATTCTACCGCATGCCCTCATAATAATAATAATGAACATCTCCCAAATGATATTAGAGCTCCTCACAGACTATAGAACAAATCATGTCAACATCAATATTTTGTGAGGGAGGCGGTGCATTGGATGTGGAAGCAACATAAGGTAAACTCACCAAACTCCACAACAAGGAATCATGACTGGATAAAATGGAGGTATTCATCTCCTCCATCAATGATCTTGTGGACTCCATCTCACTATTAAATATTCTATATTCAATATGAACATCTTGAAAATGGAAATTCATCTTTGGATGAATGTGAAAAAATATATACTCATATAGTTGTTGGGAATTAGCATCACTAACATGTGTAAAATGATGTGTCTGAGACATCAAAATGTCAATAATGTCTAAAATAATCCATTCATTGAACAACTCTAAATATGATATGTAAATAGAATCTGAATTCAATACATCGACATATCTATCAACTCTAGGAATGCCAGATTTTTAAAGCTCAGATCTGGCATGTACATCTGACGAAAAATCCTGATGATCACAAGCCTCATCAAAATCATCCACAAGAGATCCAATAAGATCTATCCCAAATCCAACAAAGGAAGCCGGTCCACCAACCTTTGGTACACTGTTGTGGTAATCACCACTTACATCACCATCTGAATCAATATAATATATACCAAGTAATTTGGAACTAGGGGAAGGATCCATCTTAAATGAGACCTCATCATATGTCATAACAAAAGCACCTTGATCATCTCTATGCTATCCAACATCTTCCTTAACATCTTCAGACTCTGACTATTCTAAACCAAGATAAGTATATCCTCATAATTTCATTCACTCATTATGGGAAGTCACTATAACTCTAGAAAAAATCTCATTAGTAGGGAGATATCTGACAGAACTAGAGGATTTATCCCCCTCAATAGATACTCTGGTATCACCTCTAGAAAATGTAGCATGACCAATAGGTTCCTCTGGAACTCATATCTCCAAGGGAAAATATATAACCAAACTAGGTCTCTCTGTTGACCCAACTAAAGAAGTATTAGATGGATGATGTGGTTCAGTCCTATCAACACCATCACCAACATCATGATCTGGTTTTCCACCATCACTATAACCATCACCATCTCCATTATTTCAATTACCATCATCACCATTATTATCATCATCAGAACTATCTGAGAAAACTATTACTTCCTTAGAAGAATTAGACGAACTCCTGATCTTATCATCATGATATACCTATGTCTCCTCCTCCTCCTCCTCATCTATTTCACATAAGATACATTCCCTTGTAGGTAGAAATACTATAGGAATAATAGGGGCCAAATACATTGCAGTTCTCGTCTTCATCAGCAACCAAAACAACTTCTTCTTCTTCTTCTTCATAATATTCCACTATATCATCTAGCTCCAAGAGAGGATCCACTATGTTCTTGGGTATGGTAGGATAATCTATATGAATAAAGTCCTCATGCAACTTTTCCTTATCTCTAACCCACTTCTTTATTTAAGGGCTCTGACACACTTTCGTCCTTTTACAGATAAACTTAGTTAGGAAAAACCCACCTCATTTCACTTCACCTTCCTCCTCCTCATACATCAAAAACATATTTTCCAACATAGCTAAAATTAACTTAGGGTTAATAAGAGAATTGGATCTAGAGGAAGACTTACACATTTCCATCATTGGTATAATGAGGTATCTGTAGTGATTAACTCTATTCTCTCATTCCATAAGGAATAGAAGGTACACATCCAGATATCTCGTAGTATTGAAGTCCTCATTCATAGGACACAAAAAAAATTTGATTTAACTTGGAAAAAATATTTCATTATCTATCTAACTCAATATAATTCGGCATCCACATAGTACTATTTCCATCCAAATAAATTAGTGTATCCTTATAAAATTGATGAACAAACCTAGGAATGAAATGCCTGACATTTCTAGAGAACCAACCTACCCATAACTACTAAAAAAGAAGTCATTAATAGTACTAACCTTTATTACTTCTCATACAAGTTGATGATAATGGTCACCTATATTATTTCTAAAAAATTGTGATAAAGGTCACCTTTATAAGTGCATAAAAAATCATTGATAAATGATACCCTTTATTAGTGGTAAAAAAATTTGCTGATAAAGTGTAAACTTTACCAATTAATTCTATTATCATTGATAAAATGCACCATTTATCAATGCTTTATTTTTATTGCTAATAAAAAACACATAATAAAATTAAATAAGTAAACAAATAAAAATAATAATAACAATTTTTTTAAATAAATAAATATTGATGAAAATTATTAAATCAAATATACATATATATGAATTATTAATATTAATGAATAATATATATTAAATATATACATATGTAAAATGAAAAAAATGAATAAATTAAACAAATAAAAATTAAAAATGAGTAAATTGGGGAAAATATTAAACATTGTATTAATTAAATAATTAATTATAAAAATGAATAAATTTAATATACATATACATATATATATTATCAATATTAATAAATAGTATATATTCTATATATATATAATGAAAAAATTATGATAATTAACAAAAATATAAAAATTGTTATAATAAAAAAATGAATAAGATAAAAAAAAATTAAATTTTTTTTAGTGAAATTTTTTTAAATAAAAATTAATAAGTATAATATATATATATGTATTATTTATAAATAGTAATATATAATATATATTAAAAATGTATAAAAAATGAATAAAATGTAATAATTAAAAACATAATAATGTCTTATTCATTTTTAATGTTGTTTGATATTCAATTTCACATATATCAAACATTTTGTGTTACATTGATTTCACATACAAATAAATAATTAATGGATATACATATATAAAACATAGACAAATATTTATGTAAATAATGGAATCTTATACAGAAACACATAAACCAAATATTTATGAACCATAAAAATTTGGTATCCAAACATACTCAGTCCCAAAAATTTATTAGGAAAAGTAAGATGATAATGAAATAGAAATGTGGTGCAGGAACCACCAAACACAATATGGAAGGTTAAAACCACCCACACAACAATCTGAGCAATGACCCAATAGAAAAATGAAACGAACAAATAGTACAACAGATGGCCCAAGAAAAGCCTGGGTGTGGTCATCAAGCCACCCCACAACCCAAGGTCATCCCAATGTCATGATTATTGAATCCATGTGCCTTACTGCATCTTGAACAATACCACATCCAATCCACCACATTCCACTCCATGACACAATGATTTCACAACCCAACATAGTCACAAGTTATCTTCAACAGGTTCATATCTATCGACAGCACACACACAAACCTAATATTTAGGTAATTTATTCAAATTTTAGTATATTTTAGAATTTCATTAGAACATGATACATTAAATATTTTTTTTAATATTTCACTTTTATTTACTTATTTTTAAAATTATTACAGTACAATATTATTTATTCATTTTTAATATTATTTATTATTTATTTTATTTCTAAATTTAATCATTTTATATTGTTTATTTTAATTTATTTATTTTAAATGATTTAGTATTTTCAAAATGTATTCTTTATTACATCAATATATATATATCAATAATTTTTTAATATTTTATATTTAATTAATAAAACCTTCTGATTTTTTAATATTTTTGAAGTGTACTGTTTTTTAGTTATTCCATTTCACTAATTTTTGAAATTCTTGTATTTAAGATTACATATCCATTAATAATGTTAAAAATATATTTATAAAGAAGTATTTATAATGAAATATATTTATAAATATGTATTTACTATATTTATAAATTTTATTAATAAATAAATATTTTTTTAATGTATTTATATAATTATAAATATATATATTTTGAATAATTTTAAAAAAATTATAATAAATTTATTTAAATAATGAATAATATATATATATATATAAATATATTGATGTTGAAGAACAAGTTTTTTCAGGAAAAATGGATATGTTAAAATAAAAAGCAAACAATATACAATTTATGGATGTACTCGGTGATAATCGAACATGACACCTCTTTGAGACCCAAAGGGATAACTACCATTGATTTACCACCTGGGAGATACATATATATATATTTATATTAATATATAAATATTTATTAAAGGTATTATTCATAAATTTATAAATAAATAAATAATTATTTAAATAATTATAAAATTGTAGTGCCAACGGGGTGCATATCCGTTTATGATATGCACCCATCAGTGACATCAATTGGGAGTGGCCTCGAGGTTTGATTCTTACCCCCAGTATATTTCCCCATTTTGGGGTGGGTGGTTGTATCCATGGGTTGTAGTGGATAAAGTCATAGCCACTGGTTTATTCACATGGAAAGAGCATGGATGGCGTTGGAGGGCTTCACTGTCATGAGTTAGTGTCCATGGTGGATGGACAATGGTTTTGTGGGTCATTTGGAGATAACACTGACAGATATGAGGGAACAAACTCAAGTGCTAGTCTCTTGAGGTACAGTTTGGAGGATGGGTTAGCATGGATGGAGTGCACCCCAATGAGGGTTGGACAGTATATGGGTCACCGTAGAGGGAGTGCACGACGTTTTCGGGGCAGGATGAATCAGCAAAAACTAGAGTGCATAGTCCTTTCGATGGTGAGGGTCTACGTTTGATGTGGTACAAGGAGATGGAATAATATCTGATGGTAGTGGAGTAATGCAACTGCTCAAGCGACAACTTAGGGGCTGACAGTGAATCTTTAATGTTTAAATAATTAAGGCTAGATGGGCGGTTTATCCCTTGGGGGGGCTCAGACCAACCTTTCAAGCATGTGTATGTGAGGTGTGCATGTGATTGAATATAATTATACCCTTAAATTCCATATATATATATATATATAACAATCATAAATATATTTAAATTGAGAATATATTTATATTTAATATATTTATTAAATATATATATATATATATATTATATAAATATATATAATGATTTAAAAATATATATAATTATAAAATTATGATAAACGTATTACCTATAGTTATATTTATATATATCTATCTAATATATATATAATTATATAATTATATATAATTATATATATATATACACAATGAAATAAATATATTTATAAATATAAATAAACAATTATATCTATATTTATAAATTTATATTTACTATATTTATAATTATAAATAAATTTTTTTTAAACAAATTATTAATGTAATTAAAAAAAATATTTATATATTTAAATGATTATAAAATAATACTAAAAAATGTATAATTATGTAAATATATTTACAATTTGTTTAATTGTATTTATAATTATAAACCCCTTATCAATTCTTTTATAGTGTTGATAGAGATGCATTTTATCAGCGCTTATCAATTTAGTGTTGATAAAAGGTATATTTATCAGTGCATTTTTGAATGCACTAATAAAATTGCATCTTGTATATTTAGAAGAACCATAACATTGACTCATTTCATACATGAATCTCAAGATCTCATGGAACTCCCTTATATCTGAAACTAATCCTTTAAATTCTCTTAGATGAATCAATGCTATAATACAAAGTATGTTATTTAATCTTTTCCCTCCCTCATTGATTGGTTGTTTTGGTTCTATGGTTTGCATTTTTTTGCTTTTTTTTCTTTTTTATTTACCATAATAAAATCAAAATCCTATATCTCTCTCTCACACACAGTTACATATACCAACATAATGCCACTCGTACTCTTGAACTCACACCAGCTTCATACGAGACCACTGTGAATTGAATCTCCATCAATTATTGCAACCTATGGTGATATACTTGATATATCGATTATTTTTAAAGATACCTTTTGGATAGACTGTATTTTCATTATTTTAATGTTGTTTCCATATAATGACATGGTCATGCAGATGAAAGAAAGATCAATAATGTGATATGATTTATGAATATATATGTATCTATTGAGAAAATCATCTTTATAAATTTTCATAGAATGATAGGTGCATATTTTCACTTAATTAATATTGTCTAATTAGTGTCGCATAAGTTATATAGTTGAGTGAATAAATCGAAATTATTTATATTCCATAAAATGATTGAATTTAATTACAGTTCTTATGTATTTTCTTTTATTTGATTATTTTATGTTTTTAATACAAATTTTGAATATAAATATGAATATAATTTTACATGACGAATATATTATTGAATTATGAGATGATTATATGTTGCATGAAATAATCATTAATGGTCTTAAGATAATCATGTGTGAAATATCAGAAAATTTAATGCTTCTTATCACTATTATATTATTTTTATGATTGGGGTATTTGTTACCATAAATGAACTAATAAATTCATGACGGATTAATAGAGATGTGTCTGTTGGGAATACATTTTGGTTGGTGGTATGTTGTGATGGAATGTGAATTGTATTTTTTAAATGTAATCTGTTATAATATTTAATAAAAATTTCCTTTAGGTTATTTTTGATAATTAGTGGTTTTAGATTATACATTGTATAATCATATTTTTTTAAAATAATAGGTGCTATCTTTTAATTATGATTTATTTGGAAAAACATTGGTTATATAGAATCATGATTAGTTATCAAGTATTACACATTATAAAATAAAAATATTTAAGTGAATATCATGTTTTATTATTCAATTAATGAATATTATTTTTATGATACTAGATTAGTTATAGTTTTCATATATGTATTTGATAGATTTTTTTATGAAAGGGTTTGTAATATATATATATTTATAGGATAAATATATTCATTAAATTATTTTACTATAATTATACAAAAATGTTGTTTAATAATCTTTATATTATAAAATGAACCAGTACACATTCATAAATAAATTTTTTTCTAGGCATTATAATTTTAGTAAATGAAAAAATTATTTGACATTTATTTAGTAATTATTAATTTTTATTTTTGTATACATTTTTTAGTGATTATATAACTAATGATTTTTGTTTACTATTATAATAATGTGTTCTGTAGAGAAATATTTTTTGAAAATTATTCTATTAAATGAAATATGTACCTATTTTTATCTAATTTTTTATAAATCTTTCCTTATAAAATTTTAGTTGAATATTCACCTGATATTATTTGAAATTATTTATAATATACCTATCAATGAATGAATACAATATTTTTTGACAAAAAATACATGTCTCTATGTGATAAGAATATTTTTATCATATATTATAATGTGATGGGTATTATGCAAGGGCTTTGTATGGTTTGTTAGAATGTGAGTTACTATAGACATGTTAGTGATTCATCGATGGATATGGTGAGGTTGTTGTGAAATATTTTTCCTTATTTGTTATTCATTATGGTTTTTCAGAAATTAGGTTTAACAAATGTATTGTGGCACCCATTTTGTGGTTCATTCCTAAGGGAACAAATTATGTTATGACATCCCCATATTTCAAATGCACTTCATATGAATAATGGATATGTTATACTAATTTCATGATTTGGATGCAATAAGTACTTGTGATGGTTATCCCTGAGGGATTCCCCAGGATTCTAGGGGTATGAGGTGAAATAACATGGTACATGTTATTTGGTTTTTCCTAACGGATAAAAATAATTTAAGATCCTTCTATGATTCAAATATTTACCACTTATTAGTGAAATGATTTAAATTTTAGGGAATAACCATGGTATAAACTTATGGTTTGATTAGTATAATTCACTAGTATGAAATGAAGTCATTACATTTGATTATCATTGTGTTATGGTTTGTACATAATGACAAGACAAACATATATATTTTGAGTGCCAAAACATTGAAGATATACTAAAATATATGTTCTGTTGTATATTTTAGAGTCCCATTTAGTATTTAAATTATTTTTATACTCACACGCTACACATGTACCTCAGTGGATATAGATCTCTTATATTCTAGATACAGGTGAGCGAAAAGGACTAGTAACTTAGATTAGAGTTTGTGCTACTCAGTGGGGGATGATTTGATGTTTTCATAGTTGTTCCAGGTACCTTTAATCATTTTTAAATATATATTGGAATTTTAAATTAAGATGTGGAAATTTAAAACGTCTTAAGGATAAAATATTCATCATCACCGGCTTTATCTCGCAAATAATTGTTTCTATAAATTTGATTATTGACAATCATCATCAGTCTCTTCTATTTTATTTGAACTACTCTGAGTAGTATTCATCCAAAATGAACACCATTACTCAGTGTGAGATGAATTTTGTTTAGAGTAGTAAAAGAGACATAGGTGGATTTCAACAAGAGATGATGTATGACTATCAAGAAAAAATAATCAATAATAGATTTTTGGGAGATGAGGCTGATGAGGATGATAGTTGTCTATAACATTAACCATTATAGTATTTCATACGATAAAACCTATCATAGTGAGTTATTCATTTTAGTATATTAAACAACCAGTTTCCTACAAAATGGATGCATACTAATAATTTTACAAAATAGAATAGAGATGGAGTTAATGAGTTCATCAATTTTTCAATAGAGAATGCATGAGACCCTTCTAAAATCCATTATCTATGTTTATGTGGTTGTAATTAAAGACAAAATAAATTTCTGACTGATCATATAGACAAATTCATCTGCACATGATGATGTAACAAATACAGAGAAATAATAGACTATTGATGACAAAACTATATAATTATTACGTTATCAACAACATGCTGATGAAAAAAATAATGATTACACAAAATCATAGTGTTGAATAAAATTATCATGGAAAAAATGTGGGGTATAAAATTTAAGGTTGGTTGGAATCAACATGACCATCCTATTGACACCGACATTTCAATGTTAATTAGTTATCTAAGGGTCACAATGAGGATGCATGTGCTGATTGATATTGATTCGAGTGCCACATCAAAACTATAATGAAGAAAATCTTTTGGAAATATATAAAGACAATGTTGTGATTTAATTTCTCAATTTTACCAATAATATATATAAGGAAACACTGATTTAATTTTAATTATTCCATATATATTAGGTTTATTTTAGAATATTTTCTTAACAATTTTTTTTTAATGGCTACTAGAAAAGCCCATATAGCCTTTCAAACTATTCTAACAATGTTTCATCATTGGAATGCTATGGGGAAAGTAAATCCCCACCCACCAGTTAGTTATTCACACATTATAAAGTAGGAAATTATAACCTCTTTCATAAATCATTTTAATGAGAAATTTTAGTACATGAATTGATGTGTATAATATTTTACTTGAAATTATTTATTTTATCTAATATTATTCCAAAATTTTAATTTATGAAACAAAAAATGTGCGTTGAAATTAAAGAACGTGCATCATAACGAATTCACCCCTATCGCGAAGCAAAGATGGGGGACAAATCATTAGAGAAGAAATTGATATGTATTTAAAATCAGCAATAATATATTGATTATGTGATATGGAAGAACAAATGTTATTTTTTATATATAGATTTTTGAATCAAAATCTGAAGCCACTTCCTTCCCATGTCATGTGATAAGAAAGGAGACTCGTGTAAATACGGAGGGTAAACTAGTTGATGAAAACATAAAAAATAGTATAGGAAACATGTGTATGTATCATATAATAGTAATTCATTCGGTTTTATAATAGTATTACATGAAAATTTAATGTTATAATCATATTTTGTATATGGTTTAGACACAAGAATTTGAATTGACAATTCTAGAAGAAAAGCTACTTTTAGTAGCTTTGAAGTGGCTAAAACGGTATGGATTCGTTGGGGGATTTGGATTTGGAGTATCTCCTTGAAAATATTTCAAGAAGATAAAACTACATGAATATACATATAATATGGTGAGATGATTTCAGACAAAAATAGACTCACTAAAAGATATTATTGTTCTGTTTGGTTCGACAGACCAATGTGTAATAAAGGATCAAGGAGAACCATTGGTGTTACAAGGATATTCACATGAACCAAATGATCCCACTAACATTGAGTCTAGTCATTCCCAGAAACCAAATACCTTTCCCAAGGTAATTAATTTTCACATTACTCGTTCTTCTAATTTTGAATAAAAAAACTTTCGATATGTTTTTATTTCTAAGATTCTACAGTGTAAAATTATATGTTTTTTGTATTTTTCAACACCCACGAACTTCCTTGTTGTGATGGGTAAAATATATAATATCTCGAGAGAAAGCATACACCATAAATACCTCCCAAAATATCACATGTTATTGGATATTATGGTTTCTCATGAGCTAAGTACTGGGTTTCCTGTTCCACTTGATGACTCTGATATTACAACGGTCAATGAAGTTATTAGGTATTTCATTGCATGGAAATCGAACCACTACTACAAAACTGGTCTTTAAGAGCACTATAATTTATCAGCGCTACAAGAAGGCACTGATAAATGGAATATTTAAAAATGCTAAAGAAAGCACTAATAAATTAAACCATTTATACGCACTTTTATTTTCGCCCTGATGAAGGAAACCTTTTTCAGTGCTTGGTTTTTTGTGACGATAAACAACATCCATTATGCGTTCTTTATTTTTATCATTGATAAAATGAAATAATTAAATAAATTAAAAATAAAGAATATGGATATTAAAAAATATTAAAATTGTTATTTATTAAATAATCATGGATAAAAATGAATTGATTGATTTTACATTATTAAATAATAAACATTTTATTAGTTAGATAATTATGATAATTAATGCTATTAAAATGTATATATTAAATATAAATATAAATGTTAATGTTTATAAATATGATTATTTATTACAAAATATTTATTCTATTAATATTAAGTTGTCACACATTCATTAAATATGGGTATTTAATTAAAAATCATTATGAATTAAAAATATTGACTAATCGTATAGTACTCAACATATAATTGAATGTCGTTTGTTTTTTCAATTTAATATAGATCAAGAGTGTGTTATATTGATTTCACATATATGTATAATTAATTCATATTTAAATACAACATCCATAGACACAAACCTTATCCAATTTCTCAATATTGTTAAAGTGAACCAACATTCTTAATTTATTCAATTTCACTCATTTTGTACATATATTCATGCACTCAAAATTAGATATTCCTTAATAATGTTAAAAATATATTTCTAAAAAAATATTTATGAATATATATATTTAAAAATTCACATTCACTATAAATATAAAATTATATATTTCTAATTATAAATAAATAAATACTTTTTAAAAAATATTAATATAATTATTTATAGTTAAATCATTATTAAATCTATAATAAATTTAGTTAAATAAATAATATATTTAATATATTTATATTAATATATATTTATTAAATATAATCCTTTATAATTATATAAATATATATACTGATATAAATATTATTTTTTTAAATATAAATATAACAACAAATAAATAATTATTTAAGTATAAAAAATATATTTAAAATATATATATTAACTATATTTTTATTTATATTTATTTATTATGTATTTATAAATATTTACATTTTTTATTTATAATTATTATTATAAATCCTTTAATATCTCTTTTGTAATAATCACTAATAATAGAATCTTTATCAGCGCTTTTTTCGCACAGATAAAGAGGATGATTTATTGGCACTATTAATTTTGCGCTAATAAATAGAATTTTTATCAACACCTATTATAAAAGTTCTGATAAAATTATACAAATCTATTTTAAAAACCCTAACCAATTGCTAACTCGTCGCTATATAGAGGCTTTCTGCAGATGCCGCCAATTATCGACACTCATCCTCAGTGAATTGAAGGTCCACTCACACCACTTGACTACCAACGAACAGCTTGTCTGATATCAATCGAGGGTCTCCAATTTTTTCAACTAAACGAGGTATCCCTTTAGATTTTCATTGTGTATTTTTGGTTTCATTTTTTATTTATTCTTCTACGATTTTTTACGATCTATTTTTTATGATTTGTTTGTGATCCATTGTTTATGTAGTGATTCATTGTCGGTTGTTTATGATTTGTTTGTAATCAATTGTTTATGGAA
The DNA here is from genome assembly GCA_963277665.1 of Viscum album. Taxonomy (NCBI): domain Eukaryota; kingdom Viridiplantae; phylum Streptophyta; class Magnoliopsida; order Santalales; family Viscaceae; genus Viscum; species Viscum album. The sequence goes on along the minus strand of OY728165.1, from coordinate 900,819,809 downwards.
GGATTTTTGGTCTTTTATTTGTATTGACTACCGATGTATGATATGAATTTTGTTATCTGAAACAGAACCTTGGATTTATTCATTTTTTTCTTATTTTTGTCATTTATATATTCTTACTAATTAATTTTTTCATATATATATATAAATGTGTAGAAATTGTTATGTATATTCTTGATTATAGACTACTGAATTAAGGCACATTGGTGGTTCCCTAATGTTTATTTATATATTTTGTCACCATTCATGGAAACCTTAGTGGAAATGAAATATCATATGATATTTTTTTAAGAACCAAGTAATTGGAGTGATGTATGTTCTTCTATTGGTTATATGCATCATATGATCTAGATCCTCTTCGAATTTACTATGGTCCTTTGTTTTATTATAGAGAACATTCAAAGTGTCCATCCCTATTTAATCACATGAGGTTTTATCACATCTAGACTTCAATATTTGAATTATTATGGTTCCATTAGTTCACATTATGTTTGAATAGTAGGTTTTTATCTATTTGATGTTTCTTATAGACTATAAGTGAGTGGGTTTTTATACTGGTGTGATATTTATGTGTTTCTATATATCCATTTCATTATTAATTTCCATAGTTGTTTCTCAAATAGGCATTCTTATATCGTGTAGTGATTATTTTGGGTATACATGCCCATTGACCACAAGGGACATGCTTGATTTTTGTTCGACCTTTTGTACTAATTATACCTATTGGGGGTGACCACCTCCCATTTATGGGTTTTTAATCCAAAATTTTAAACCATCCTTTAGTGACATTGAGGTGTGTTAGAGGTCATAAAATGATTTAACCAGGTATTTCTTGGTTAATTCTTGCTATGGTCATTTCATTATCCATCATTTGGTTTACACCTATAAGTTTAGTGAAAATATCATTTAATATTTTCCATTAGGTCCCTCTATTTTTTGAAATTACAACAACCCTTATTATTAGATTTGTAATATCTAGGCTCTCAGATATTCTAGTTGAAAGGATCCATATTTCCCTAATTAGAATTTTCTATAACTTTTACTTTTTATAGGGAATATATTATGTGTATTTACTTATATATTGTATAAAATTAATCTGTTATGAACCCAATATGATTGATATGAACTAAATATGGATTCACGCTAATTGTTTGACAAAAGAATATGAATATGGAGTTAAATATTTTATCATGGGTGCAAGAGAGAATTAAGATGGCCCTTTAAATGTCCTATTTTCATGTTTATATTGCTATCATTCAAGAAAAATTAGTCTCGAAGATATAAGAGAACATTTGATTTATCATGGAATAGATCAAAGGTATAAATTTTGGACTATACATGTGGGAAAAATGAATGTGGGCATATATTGGGATGATATTATGGTTTATTCATCCTTTGATATGAGTAACATTATAAAAGAGGATGAGGATCCCATATAAGAAATGACAATAGTAATTGAAGATGACATTATTGATTGTCCATAGTTGTTTGAGGGGTAAAATATTTGTTCCAAGAAACTATTTTATATCATTTTTACTAAATACAAAACATTTTCAGTTGTATTGAAGTTATATAATTTGAATGCTTGAAATGGATGGAGTGAAACCAACTTTAGAGAACTACTTGGTCATATGATAGATTTACCTTTCTACACAAACAAATTGACATACATGTTCTCTCACAAAACAACTCTCTAATTTATTATTGACATTCATCAATTTATTTCATGATCCCTCTGCTACTCAATCATAGAGGGAATCTTGATATTTTCAAAATAAAATCATTTTCTATAGAATTAATTCATTATTTCATATTTATGTTGAATTTATTTCTTTTTATTATTAGTCTTAATTATTATTTTCTTATACATGTTTATTCTTTTTTTATAGTTGAGGTGGTTTGTATGAAACTATTCATGCAATGAAGGCAGTTCAATAAAGAAATTGAATGGAAATCCTAGCAACATTGACACTTATGATTTTTTTAGAATGTATGTAATAATTTTTATTTATATAATTGTATAAACCAGTGTTCGAAAAGTCTATAAAATATAATTTTATTATAGTATTTGTGTTGTAAATTATAATTTATTTATATTATATATTGGGACTTTTTTTGTTGAAATTTTATGTGTTTCAAATGCTGCATTGTGGTTTAATTGAAAAATACAGTACGACCATTTATAATCACTTCTAAGAGTGGTGATAAAGACTTCATTTAGCGGCACTAAATTAATGAGCTCATAAATGGGTATTTTATTAGTTCTTTTAAAAAACATTTAAAGAACCTATTTTTCAATGATTTTTAAGGTTGATAAATAACACCTTTATTAGCTTGTTTTCAGTGTAGATAAATGTCTTTGGATTTTAATATTGCTCACATTGTCATCACTTTTCTAGAACTATTAAAGGATAGTTTTATAGTAGTGAATCTAATAATGATACATGGGATCTGTATTTACAAAATAATATTAAAAACTTCTAACGGTAATGTGAAAGGTATAAACTAAGTTAAGATATTATAGATGTATAATGTGGTGGGGAAAAGAATGGTAAGATCAAAAAAATCTAGTAAATCGACTAGGAAATAAAAAATCATTCTAAGAGTACCTTCTCACCACCAGTTCCATTGAAACATTTATTATCATTACTATTTCATGTTGAGACCATATTTAAAGATGAAAATGTGTATTAAATTACATATGAATAAAATATATATGGAAATTTCAAGATACATGTAATTGGTCTCGAAACTATAAATGTGATTCTCATGTATGAATTATCAGGTATCTTAGTTGTGACTATATACATAAACTCCATTTTCATAGTTCGTCAATCCAAATTGTGATCTATCATGATTATTAAAGTTAATAACCATTCTTTTTTTCTATAAGATCATCAATTACCACTATATGGTGGGAGAATCATGTGAACAATTATTAGGATTCCTTAATACATATATATCATTTTTACGAAAAAGAATACTTCGGATAGTGAAAAAACTGAAAAAAATATGATTTACTCAAAGTGTTTTATAAAAAAACATTAGATGATAGAAACTATTCGATGCCAAAAATACAAAAGTAAATCACTACAATATAATCGCATAAAATATATTTTTATTATTTTTATTATTAATTTTTTTTCGGTATTTTTAGGTAACACAGGATGATGATCACAGTCAATCTGGATACGCTAAATTTTTTTTATACAATGCATGAATATCCTACCAACCGACCACACCTGATTTTTATTATGAATTTACAATACACTGCAATAATAATTTTATAGATACACATTGAATTATATGTTTTTGTTTGTGTTGTATAAATAATTTTGTTATGATATGAGGATCACTAAATATAGGCTAAATCATGGCATGAATATGGTGTCTGGAGAGATAAATCCTATGTATTACTAAAAATGGAAACAAATTAGGGTTTATATAGAAATATTTTACTATAAAAACATTTCAAAATAATTTAATTATATTGGTCAAAATTTTTACATTTTCTGAAGTAATATAATGGAACCAATTGTGAGTATTATTTTTAAAATGTATGAGAGAGATAATAAAGCATGAAAAGACCAACATCCCCCAGTAGGTAACTTCTAAAAGAAATTATAATTTCATTTAATATATTTTATAATGATTTTTTTATATATTTTCTCAATACTATCATGATTTTCAATAACATTCGTACCCAAAAGAAGGTGTAAATTTGTTTGAAGATGAGTGGTAAGAATACATACTATCAGAATGTATAATGAAAATAAATTGAGGAGATCATCTGCTATATCTGTGATTTAATATAAGTTTTGACCATAGAAATATAATTGGAGTGTGAAATATTACTATAGGAATTCATATATATTATTTTTGATATGTTTATCAAGGAGAGTTATAAGGTATTAAATCAATTTTTTTAGAAGTGAATACTAAAAAAATAATTAAAATTGCCAATGGAGGGGGTGGAGGTGGAGTTGGGGGTGGATACTATGGTGGGGGAGGATAAAGAGGCGGAGACGGAGGCAGAGACCAAGTAGAAAGAGTAGATGAATAACAATCTTGAAAAAAAATATGTTCAATGGATTAGTATTAAGATCATACCAATATTGTGATTGAGAACCAATGTTGAAAAGTGTGCACAACACTTGTCACTTAAGATAAGATACATTATGCAATTGTTTTGGGTGGATTTTTGAAAAACTGTTTTTCACCACATGTTTATGTGATATTATATAGGATTTTATATTGAGGAATTTTTTCCTAAAACAGAACAAACACCACTAATTTATTCAAACTGATTATCATAGGCTACAATTTCTATTAGTACATTCCATGAACTGTCAAATATTTCTAAATTCATAATGAAAACCTCACCAAGAACAAACTGAGATAAACAAATGCATTTTCTTGCCCATGAATTCTCTACAAAACAAAGAAATGGTCTTATTAGTGGATCCATAATCACATGGGAGTCATACAACACCATTGAAATCATAAAACATGTATATGATCCAAATTAAATGTTTGAATAAATATGTGTGTAATAAACCACTAAAAACAACAGGTGTATGAGAGAACTATTAAGGAAAAACAACACAGAGAGATCATGGTCATAAAGGAGGTATAGTGTCAATGGAAACATGACATCAAATGAATAGAAACCACCTTATGAAGAAGTACCTTAAAATTAAAAACCCACTTCCAATGAAATCGTGAAGCATCAAAAATCCAAATGAACACCATTATGAAAAGATGCTAGTTTCTTGATCAAGAACCTCTAAAAAATAATGAAAAATAAAAATTTCATCAATAAAATCATGAATTTAAGAAAAGAGAAAATAATGGTTTCATATTGGTGGGTGGTGGAATAATTTGGGCTATTCGATCATCAATTTGATGCATTATAAAATAACCCAAATGCTATTGAAACCATGAAAATTAACATTCATTATTCGTGTGTACATTTATTATATAAAATGATCCATTTTAAAAAGCTCATTAATAAAATAGTCATTGTTATTATTAGTAAAAATTACATGATAATATGGATATTCCATTATGAAGAAAAATAATTATGATTTTAGGTAAGAGTTTATCATCACCCAAAAAAATACATTCATATTATTTGTAAATTGAAATTAATTTTAGTTAAAAAGATGACCTACATACTCAAAACTAAGGAAATCACTTTGTATTGTTTTGTTACTTTAGAAAAATGATCCATAAGTTATTTGAAACATGTTGGAAATGGCCGCCACCCTATACGATACAAAATGTACCCGATATTACTTAAAGTTCATTTTATGAGTTTATAATTGACATTTAAATAAAAAAAGTGTCACACACTAAAAAACGATAAAAAACTGATTTTAATAAATATTTATTAAAATAATTAATAATTAATTTTTGACATTTAGGAATTAGTCTCACATCAAATCAACACATGATGTGACCAATATAATTCAATGTGCATGTTTTGAGTTTAAAATGACATTGAAAAAAAATAATAGTGTTGTACTAAAAACTAGGAAAACACACAAAGATTGTATTGATACATTGTCAAAAATATCTATAGTTAATTTGGGATTTTTAGGATTCATCCTAACCTTAATTTGACGTAGTTTGTTACTGGTATGACTCCAAGTGCGTATTTTTTATTCAAAATTGACATAAATTTTAGTAAAAAAGAAAACTAAAACACTCAAACATGATAAAACGAATTAAATTTTTTTGTTTACATTTGAAAAATAATCCATATGTCATTTTTCATGTTTAGAAATTAGATGAACCTCAATATAATACACGATGTTCCTGGTATGAATCGAAGTGTTCGTTATCAGTTTAAAAATGAAATTTCAATAAAAAAAAAGTGTAACTCCTATAAAAATTATCAAAAAAAATTGGATTGTCTTAATAATTTATGATAATTATTAATATTTAATTGGGAACGTTTTGGAATTATTCTGATGTCAATCCCACACACGATGTGTCTAATATGACTCAATGTATGTTTTTCTAGTTTAAAATGACATTTTAGTAAAAAACATATATGGCATACTCAAAACTGCGGAAACACATTAATAGTGTTTTACTAATTTTTTAAAATGATCCATATGTCATTTGGGACATGTTGGAATCATCTGAACCTCAATCTGAATCATGGTGAGACCGGTATGAGTCCATGTGTGAATTTTTATTCAAAATAGATATTGGTTTTAGTGAAAAAGACAACTCACATACTCAAAACAAAAAAAAACACATTTTTATTATATTGAAACATTATTAAGGTGATCCATAAGTAAATTGTGACATGTAGTAATAATCCACACCTCTATCAAATACATGATCTACCTGTTATGAATAAAAGTGTCTGTCATCAGTTTAAAAATGACATTTTAATACCAAAACATATTACTAATTAAAAACTACAAAAATATTCATGGAATATCAGAATAATTTAGGCAAATGATTCATATTTAATTTTTTATGTCTAGGAATCAATCTCATATCAGACCCATGCTCGATGTGTCACGAATACCTCAATGTGTGTTTTTTCAGTTTAAAATTATATTTTATTAAAAAAAACTGGAATACTCAAAATTAGATAAATGCATTCAGAATTTTTTTATATTTTAATAAAATGTTTCATATGTCACTCGGGGAGTGTTTAAGTCAGATGCACCTCAATCCGACGCACAGTATGACCAGTATGACTCCAAGGGCATCTTTTTTTAAAAAAAATATGACATTAATTTTAGTAAAAAAGACAACTAACATATTCAAAACCAATAAAATTCATTCATATTATTTAGTTTCTTTAGGAAAATGATCCATAATAAAGTTTTTATGTATAGGAATCATCTTCACTTTATTCTGATACACGATGTGCCTCATATGACTCAAAGTGTCTATTATTAGTTTGAAATTGATATTTTAATACAAAAAGTTCACACAATGAAAACTAAGAAAAAACACACTGGTTGTATTCATAATTTATGAAAAAGATACATAATTCATTTGTGACATGTAGTAATTAGTCTCACATCAAACTCACACATGATACGACCTGTACAACTCAAAGTGTATGTTTCGACATTAAAATGTCATTTCAGTAAAGAAACAACTAAAATACTATAGAAACTCGAGATTTTATGAGAATTTTTATTTTTAATTTCATATTTGTCTTTTGTTGTATGCTACAACAAAATTAGTTTGTGTTATATGCAACACCGTATTAGCTTGCAGTATACGCAATACTATTCTTGGCTCGTGTTACACACAATATCAAGTTCCTTTTGTAGAAATTATTCTACACAAAATTAAGTATAGAATTTTTTATGTATAAATGAAATATGTGTTGATATTTTTATACGCAACACTAAAGGGATATTTCACTACACGCAACCCTAACTTGGCTTACATTACACGCAATCGAGACCTTCCTCGATAGCGTGTGTTGTACACAATACCGGGTTTCACTAAACAGCGATATATGGTTATAATATTATAATGAACTTGTGGTTATGAATTTTATTGACTATATTTTTAATTTTATAACATTATTATTCATCTTACCCATTTTCTAGAACATCATGTGTTAACATAATAAATTTTTCGAGTAAAATAGGTATTTGTCCAAAAAATGCAGTTTTGTCGCCTTTTGATGGCACACCCACTTTAAATCTTGTTTTGACAGTTCTATAAGTTCAATTAGACAAAATAATATTATTATTTGTAATCAGGACATATAATTTTACTATGGATAAATTTTTAATATTATTCAGATAAATCACATATTTTAATGAATATTAAAAACACGCTATACTTTAATTAAAAACATCTTTTTTTATTACAATAATTTATATTTTTAAAATATAATATTGAATGGTTTTAAAGTATAAATGTAATATATTTTTACCATTTATTATAATGTATGTCATTTCCATTAATTTTACATTGAATTCATAGGTAAAAACATTTCAATCTTTGGCAATGTTTTAACTTTTAAAACACATTTTCTTAAAAACGAGATTAATATTACATTAATTACTAAAAATTCTATATTTTTAATTTGAAAAAATGGATTCCATATTTGAATTCAGCGGGTCCAAATTTTGTTAATAGTTCACTTTAATTTTTTTTATATTATGAATTATAACTGCAATAATTTTTATTTACTGTAGTTAAAGGTAAATCAGGTAATTAATGGTAAAAATAAGATTATAAAATTACTCTAACACCTTCCAAAATTCTACTGGATGACTAAAAGTAGACCCATATCACCTAAGGGTCGGAATATATTAATATTATGGAATTTTGACCATGAAAATAATTTAATTAATATTAAAACCAATGAAAGTGACAACATGTCACTATATTAAATCATATAAGTATAATAATTTTACTTTATTGATAAACATCATTAAACTTCGTACATGAATAGTATACTAAAATTTAATTCAATTATCTACATCATTTGTATTTATTTATAATTTTTAGGGATTAAATAATTATCATTAAAGGTGACACAATAGTGATATTGAAGTTATTTTATTGATTGAAATATCAAATAAATGGTTTTAAAAATTTTAAGATAAATATTATTTGAACTAATTATTGTGTTACATAAATTTTCTAAATTCTTATGACATGTTATGAATTTATTAAACATTTTTGTTCAAATATATCCTCTGTGTCGATTTTATATAAATTCAAATAAATAAATAGTGTCAAAACTGACAATATTTTTATTTTATAAAAATAACATGATATAATATTTTTTAAAAATCACAAAAAAAATTAAAAAAATATAAATTAAAATTTATATGGTCTTAAATGTCTTTAATGATCCAATTATGGACAATTCACAACACATAAGTAATTATTTATAACAATTTAAAATTTAGAATCTTATTTCCCAAGATAAAATTAAATAGATTAAATAAAGATAAATCATGTTTATAATGTCTAAAATAAATTCCAAACATGTATAAATTTTATTGGTAGATGATATAACAACCATATCTCATCAAATATTATTATTTGAGTAATTTTGAAAGTTTTTATGTGGGGTTTGAATTTATTATAAATTAATATGTTTGAGGTTTCCAAAGGTACCTCTCTCCTCTCTTATAAAAGGGCACCTCCTCCCTCTCCTCTTTACACAAAATTGAGCCTTCATGATCGGCCAACCCCTGTCCATTTCCCTTACCAACTTACCTAGAATCATTATATAGGTTTTGGTCTCCTCAAAAGACAAACTCTAGTTCCAATTGAGGATGATTAAAAGACGTGCGTTGAAGAAGAGATAATCTCATCTACCGATTCGTTCACGTTTCTTTCTTCTTCAACTTCTTATTATTTAGTTTATTAATTATAAAATCATAAAATCAGTATCAATAATATACTGATATGTTATTATAAATTTGAAACTACCACATTTCACTTTCTATCCATCCTATGGAAAACGAAATCACTGCACTTGCGTACATACAGAATACTGTCTACACGCCATTGAGTAATCAATTTTTCCACCACCACCTTACATGGAAGGTTATAATGGTGTAAATAATAACTATATATAGTTATTATAACATAATACTGATTCTGAGATATTATATCATCCTCTACAATAGCATTCAATGATTATGGGAACGATATCATCGCTCGTGCGTACGTACGGATTACCGTCTCCACGACGCGATGAGATTCATTCTCCATGTTAACCATTCATGAAAGATTATGAAATATATATATATATATATATAATGAATAATAATGAAACATATTACATAATAATTCTACTGGATTTATGAATATATATATATATATATATATATATTATTTCATCTACATAATTCTATTCAATTTGATATGGAAACGAAAACAACATTCCTGCATATGTACGGCCTGCCGTCTCCATGAACGGTGTGTTTCATTTCATTTATATATCCATTATATATATATATAATGAATATATATGATATATAAATCATGTTTTAAATTATGTATGTATGTAAATTACGATATAAGTAAGAATAATATCAAGAACAACAAGTCCAAACATGTACGATAAATGAAACGATTTTACCGAAAACACTGCTTTAACATGGAATTGACAAAAGAACGGGTAATATAAAGTCATATGTGAACCATATATGATATCATAAAAATGAATATGATTTTTTAATAATTCAATTAAATTATTTAAATCATTATACAGGTGGTTTGGATACATACGAAGCATATCGGACATAAGGTAAGGGATAACTTTTATAATTTCGTTTTTATCCGAGATTATTTATTCGTAATAATTTACTGGGGTTATATTTATCATCCAGGTCCATATTTTCTAAAAATGGTTTCGTGTAGGTTTAATTTCCTTTTTACTAATTTTTAACTTTTACTACATGGTATGTAAGAAATCATTCTTTTGTTCACCATACGAGGTACTTTTTGACTTTTCCTGCCAAAGTACGAAAACAATGTTTTTTTAACTTATACGGCCTAAACGTATTTTTACGTTTTCATAATTCCAAATTTTTCTGAAGCATCCTCTACAGGATTTCATGAAAATTTTCATCAAATTCCTTTTCTTTTAAAATTTCATGGCATTTTGGGAAAAGAAAATTATTTCAAAAAATAAAGGATATTTACCTACAGAATTCATTTCAAGTGTTTTATCAAAACCATTTTCCTTGTAAGATGACATTATTTCATATGTGTATGTTTCAAGTATAATGTCTCTATGATTTATATGGTTTAACTTTTCTTATGACAAAATGATATCCATTTGTTTTATATAGATTATGTTATGATGGGATGATGTTTATAAAACCAATTTTATTATTTAGGTTATGATGAATGATTTATGTTTATGTGGTGGCACACGTATGAATGATTTAATTATGAGATGGGTGGGACCTATATCTCCCTCCAATGCATTGGGTAAAGATTTATATCTCATGAGATAGAAACGGATGGAATAGAAAGTTAATCTATTTCAGTGATACAAGACTGTAACGAGGAGTGGACTCGATTTAGTAGGGGACATTGTCCACTAAGATGGTCTTGGAACCAATGCCTTGGCTACCATGGAAATCATATCATTTGATTAATGTTTTTCTACAATTACATTTTTTATTCCCATGTTATTTTATCAGGATTGATGTTTTGTTATGATCTATGACTTACGTACTACCATGTTTTATGTAATTTCTCAAAATTTTGATGTTTAAACATTATGTTCATGTTTTTAAGTTCAAATGTATATGGGTTGTTTTATTTTATCCATTCTTACCCTTACTGATCAGTTGATCTAACCCTTTATATGTTTTCTCTTCCACAGGATATTCTGAAAGGTTTTAGGTAATAAAAAAAGGGGAAGATCTTTATGGAAGATGTCGAAGATCTTTCATCACGATTATAGGATTATGTTCCGTGTTTACAACGACACTAAACTATTACGGTCCTTGTGTGTCAGTTTTTGTTATGTATTATTATTCCGCAAAGGTAATGTAATTTCCAAGTACGTCAAGTGTGGGTCTCTACAGTTGGTATCAAAGAAATGTTTTAGTTAACCTTTGGAAACTAGGATGTGAAAATTTTTGTGAGATCCCTATAAGGTATTTCTATGGCATTTCTAGGGATGTCCCTAAGGTTACATATAAGAATTTTTTATAGTCCTAGATTTTATAGTAACGATATTAGAATTAAAACTATGATGTTAGATATTGAAGGTACTCCCCCTTTATTTTCAATAGCATGATTTTTTCCTCTCAAACTATTATTTTTGGGTTTTAGAGGATTGCTGGAAGTCAAAGGAACCGTGTTGATCAATGTAATGGGAAATGAAATGATTTTCCTCCTCGACAAACCAATGTTATGGGAGATGGAGTACAAAATCTTATTGCTATACTTACACAAGCTATGAATCCTTCTAGATTTCAAAATTGGCAGAGAAGGGAACAATATTCTATTGAGTCTATCATGAGGCAACGCCCACCTTCTTTCAGTGGGTCGTCTAATCCACTTGTTGTTGGACAATATATCATTAACATTGAAAAGATATTTTCCACACTTCTCTATTCAGAACATGAAAAATTAATTCTGGCTATTTACCGTTTAGAAGGTGAATCAGACCAATGATGGAATCTAATTAAGAATACGTGTCCCTGAGACGAAATTGAATCAATGGAATGGGATGAGTTCAAGAACTTGTTTTAAATAAGTACTTCCTTCGTATTATTCTAACAATGATGGAAATGGAGTTCCGTGAGCTTATGAAATATGATGATGAATACGTTGGTATATACAAAGCAAATTTTACAAGTCTTGCAAGGTAGGCATCTGGTTTTATCATCCAACCTGAATGTAATGTTGAACGATTCATCAGTGGCTTAAAACCAAGTCTTCGATGGGAATTAGCTAATAGAGACTTCAGTAGCTACGAAGAAATTTTTCATTGTGCTATCAAGGTATAAATGGTAGTTGTGTTACATATCCATCTTGTGGATTTGACACGAAACAAAAGATGGAGTTCAAGGTGAAATCTCAGAACAATGGTTAAAAGAAGATGAATGTTTCGTTCTCTTCAAAGTGTGGAAAGAGGCATGGTGGAGATTTCCTAAAAGGTAATAGAAAATGTATTTAAATAGGGAAAATAAGTTCATCGAGCAGCTGAGTGTAAAATTAATGGGAAAAATTTAGCTGATGATGTGAATAGATAAAATACTATAAAAACTCTCCACCAACACTTCAATGTTTCAAGTGCAAGGAAATGGGGCATTATGCTAATCAATGCCCTCATCCAGGGGTTAATGATGATCAACGTGAGAATCCTCTTAAGGAAAAAGATAAAGGGTAGTCACATACAAGCACTATTAGTGATGTTGAGTATGAAAAAGAAGTTGGGCAATGATTAAGTTTTTATGTAATGGGATTTTAAAATAGTATCATGGAATCTCATTTATGGTATCGTGGAATTTTGGAATATCTATGTATTGGTTTTCAATAATTATATAGTACCGATATCCTTGAAAATTGATTGAAATATATTTAGAAAGAATATGATATGAACATAATAAAGGGACAAAGAGAAAATGAAATGAGCTCATGACTAATAGAAGTACAAAGTTATATCATGGTTTGAGTATATTGAAACTTTGGGGTTTTGGTATGTGGAAAGAGATGATTTTTGACAGCATTCATTTTTTCACAATGATTTTATGGTAATTAATGCTTCAAGATAATACATGATTAAGGTGTTCATATTTTTGAAATGTGATCAAAAAGATATATCTTATGATATATGTGGGATAAATTATGGTATTCACGTGCTTGTTATGTGACCTTTCTAGTAATTTTTTTCTTTATAATTTTAACTTGGACATAACTAATTTGGATAAGCCTAAAGATTAGAATGGATTATGTTGGACATAATTTAGTATTTTTTAAGGCTAGAACTCTTTTTTGATATTATTTATTGAATGTTATAATAATGTAGTTTTAGAAAAAGTAAAACCCATAGAACGGGTGACAACCCATCACGTTGGACAAGGCTGTGGGAATCGAACCCACAACCAAAGTACGACATGACTTTATTTCCTACCAATGGCCTACATAACATCCCTATTTATTATAAAGTAGTTTTTAGTTATTATGTTGTATGATATATGAAATATAAGTCCATTTTAAGAACCATGTAAGATTAATCTCACAATATATGGACATATGTATATAACTTTTCCTAACCTTATGTTTGAGATAGATGGAATGACCGATCATTAAATCACATGATCTGCTAGGACTTAACGGAAGACAAATTCAACTTCATTTCCTTATGATATGAAGTGGAAATTGTTCAAAGCACAATCAAAAGTGATATTGTACCAAAATCAAGTAATTATTTCATCTAATTCAAAATTTTCAACTTTAGTGAAATGATATTGAAAACCAAAAATGTTGTCCTAGTGCTCTTATATCTGATAAATAAGATGGTACATTAGATCATCACAAATTTATGGTTTTGTGATTGTTGGCTGTTTCATATCCATGTTCTCTACCACTCTCCATCAGAACATGATGGTTAGATTTCTCTTCTATATCCATATTTTCCCCTATGTTCTCTGATTTGCAAACACAGTGATTAGTTGATTTGGGTAACTGTTAAATTTCATAATTTAGTTGTTAAAGTTAAGTTTTTTTATTCCATTTTAAGATGTGGGTTTCTATTAAATAAACTTTCAAGTAGAAAACCATTTATAAACACAACAAATTTCGAGGGAGAAATTCATTTTATGTGGGGTAGAATGTAACAACCCAAGATTTTATGAGAATTATTATTTTTAATTCCATTGATGTCTAGTGTTTTAAGCTCCACCAAAATTATTTTGTGCTATACACAATACTATATTAGCTTTTAGTATATGCAACACTATTCTTGCTTCATGTTACTCAAAATTTCATGTTCGTTTTGTAGAAATTATTCTACGCAACCTTAAGTATAGATTTTGTTTACTATATAAATGAAATATGTTTGGACTATGTTATACGCAAAACTAAAGGGAGCTTTCACTACACGCAACCCTAAATTTTCTTGCATTACACGCAATCACGACCTTCCTCGATAGCGTGTGTGGTACGCAATATCGAGTTTCACTAAACAACGATATATGGTTATAATATTATTATGAAAAAGCCGTTATAAATAGTATTAAATTTTTTTTTAATTTTATAACATTATTATTCATCTTACACATTTTCTAGAACATCGTGTGAGAACTAAATAAATTTTTTGAGTAAAATAAGTATTTTTCAAATAAATGCAGTTTTGCCGCCTTTTGATGGCGCACCCACTGTAAATCTAGTTTTTGATAGATTTATATATTCAATTTGAAAAAATAATATTCTCATTTGGAATAAGGATATAATAATTTACATTGGATAAATGTTTCATATTATTATGATAACTTTCATATTTTAACAAATAGTAAAAACACGCTATATTTTAATTAAAAACCACTTTTTTTATCTCAATAATTTATATGGTAAAATTATAATATTTGATTGTTCTAAAGTATAAATAGAATATATTTTTACCATTTAATATAATTTATTTCATTACAATTAATTTTACATTGAATTTATAGGTAAAAACATTTCAATCTTTGGTAATGTTTTAACTTTTAAAACCCGTTTTCTTAACAACGAGATTAAATTTAAATTAATTACTGCAACTTCTGTGTTTTAAATTTCTAAAAATATATTCCATATTGGAATTCAGTGGGTACAAATTATGTTAATAGGTCACTTTTAATTTTTTTTAAATTATGAATAGTAACTACAGTAATTTTCTTACTGTAGTTAAAGGTAAATCTGGTAATTAAGGGTAAAAATAAGATTATAAAATTAATATAACACCTGCCAAAATTCAATTGGATTACTAAAAGAAGACAAATATCACCTAAGGGTTGGAATAGATTAATTCTATGGACTTTATAAAATGAAAATAATTTAATTATTACTAAAACCAAAGAAAGTGACAACATGTCACTCTCTTAAATTTTATATGTATAATAATTTCAATTTAGTGATCAACATCATTATACTTAAAAAATTA
This sequence comes from Viscum album, assembly GCA_963277665.1. Taxonomy (NCBI): domain Eukaryota; kingdom Viridiplantae; phylum Streptophyta; class Magnoliopsida; order Santalales; family Viscaceae; genus Viscum; species Viscum album. Next base: position 900,804,184 of record OY728165.1, on the reverse strand, counting down.
ATAGTATCCTAAAATATAATAAAATTATCTACTTAATTTGTATTTATTTATAATTTTTAAGGATTAAATAATTATCATTAAACATGACACAATAGTGATATTGAAATTATTTTATTGATTGAAATATCAAATAAATCGTTTTAAAAATAATAAAATAAGTATTATAAGAACTACTTAATGCACTCCACAAATTTTCTAGAAGAATATGAAATTTTAGGAATATATTAACCAATTTTTATTGAATATATCCTATGAGTGGATTTTATTTAAATTCAAATAAATAAACAGTGTCAAAATTGACACAATTTTTATTTTATAAACATAAGACAATATAAAATTGTTTAAAAATTCGAAAAATATTTAAAAATTATAAATTCATATTTATATGGTCTATAATTTCATAAATTATCCAATTATGTACAATTAAAAACACATAAGTAATTATTTATAACAATTTAATATATAGAATCTTATTACCACAAATAAAATGAAATAGATTAAATAAGGATAAACCAAGTTGATAATGTCTATAATAAATTCCAAAATTGTATAAATTTAATTGGTTGATGAGATTACAACCCTATATCATCTAATATGCGTATTTGAGTCATTTTGGAAGTTTTTATGTGGGGTTATAGTTTATTATAAATTTATATTTTTGAGGTTTCCAAAGGTGCCCCTCTCCTCCCTTATAAAAGGGAACCTCCTCCCTCTACTCTTTACACAACAATGAGCCTTCATGATCGGCCAACCTCTGACCATTTCCCTTATAAAATTCCCTAGAAATATTATAGAGGTTCTCGTCTCCTCAAAAGACAAACTCAAGTGCCTTAAGAGGAAGCTTAAAAGATGTGTGTCGAAGAAGAGGTAATCTCTTCTACTGATTCTGTCAAGTTTCTTTCTTCTTCAACGTCTTATTCTTTAGTTTTATCATTATAATGTAATAAAATCAGTATAAATAAGATACTTATATGTTATTATATATATTAAACAACACCATTTCACCTTCTATCCATCCTATGGAGAACAAAATCACCGCGCGTGCATCCAAACAGAATACCGCCTCCATGCCGCGGTGAAATCTATTTTTCCACCACCACCTTACTTGGATGGGTATAATGTTGTAAAGAATAAATATATATATTTGTTATAACATAATAATGATTCTGATATAATATATCATCCACTCTAATACCATTCAATAATTATGGAAACGATATCATCGCTCGTGTGTACGTACGGATTACCGTCACCAAGACGCGATGAGATTCATTCTCCAGGTTAACCATTAATGAATGATTATAAAGTATATATAATGAATAATAATGAAATATATGACATAATAGTGTTACTGGATTTATGTATATATATATATATTCATGTCATCTACTTAATTCCATTCAATTCAACAAGGAAACGAAAATAGCATTCATGCGTATGTACGGCCTGCTGTCTCCATGAACGGTGTGTTTCATTTCATTTATCTATCTATTATATATATATACTGAATATATATGATATATAAATCATTTTTTACAATCTTTAAGTAAGTAAATCATTATATATGTAATAATAATATCACGAACAACAAGTCCAAACATGTACGATAAATGAAACGATTTTACTGAAAACACTGCTTTAACATGGAATTGACAAAAGAATGAGTAATATAATGTCATAAGTGTACCATATATTATATCATCACAACAAATATAATTCTTTAATAATTCAATGAAATTATTTTAATCATTATACAGGTGGTTTGGGTACATACAAATCATATCAGACTTAATGTAAGGGATAACTTTTCCAATCTTGTTTTTATCCGAGAATATTTATTCGTAATTATTAATTGAGGTTATATTTATAATCTAGGATCCTGTTTTCTAAAAATAGTTTCATGTATGTTTAATGTAGTTTTTACCCATTTTTGACTTTCATTACATGGTATGTATGGAATCTTTGTTTTGATTACCATACGAGGTACTTTTGGACTTTTCAGGCCAAAGTACAAGAAGAATGTTTTTTTAACTTATACGGTATGAATAGATTTTTACGTTTTTATAACACCTAATTTCCATGAAGCTTCCTCTACATGATTTCATGACTATTTTCAACAAAATTCTTTTCTTTTAAAATTTCAAGGAATTTTCTAAAAAGAAAATGAATTTGAAAAATAAAATTTATTTTCCTCAAAAATTCAATTCATGTGTTTTATCCAAACCATTTTCTCTCTAAGATGACATTATTTAATATGTGTATGTTTCATGTATAATGTATATATGATTTACATTATTTCACTTTTCTTATGATTAAATGATATCCATGTCACGAACCAAATCTGGTCGCCACCATTATCGTCACCAAACCCGAGTCGTGGAAAGGCCCGAAGGGCGTTCCCTATCCCCACGGGCTGGCACAAGTGCCCGGGTATCAATAAATGTGGTTTGGGAATGATTTACCCAAGTATGAAAGAATAAAACATAAAAAAAATCAATAATTAGAATCTGAAATTTTCATGCTAAACAATTCTTAACAAAACCAGATCTAAATACATGTGTTTAAAGACACTACTTGTGGTCCAAATACAAATAATGAAAACAGCAAGATATATCCATGGACTCCACACGACAAGGGGGTCATCACCCGCAAGCCTTCTCCACAACTCTGCCCCTGCGATGGGGACTAACACCCTGAACCGCTATCACCCTTAGCCTTCCCTTTACCTGAGTCAAGCATAAGAAGGTCTACTTACACCCAAATGGTGTAAGTATGGTGTGAGCCTAAGCCCAATAGGATACCACCAGATGATTCCAATGATCATACAATACAATATGAAGAAAATAAGCATTGTTAATACACAAGGTGAAACAATTTTAAAATTCAAACAAATTAAACATTCAATTAAAAACAGTTATCAATCCGAAAATTTTAGAATGTTAACACATTAACATAAATATGTTAGCTACTATGATTTAGTTCCAAATGCACCCTATTACATGAGTAAATACCACAAATCCAATGAGCAACAAAACCGGAACACCCCTAGGCACTAGGTTGTCTCGGGCCCCATGTACCTTGTACCTTGGTGTAAAGTAACCATAGAAAAATATATTATCGTGCACGAGCCACTAGTAGGGAACATAACAATAACCTAGTGGTCCCCAATCATCATCCACATAGTTTAGTTGGATTTTTCATTATCCAAATGCTAAGTGAAACAGGGACAAAACCCATCCGGTCCACTAGACGTACTAGTACAAATCCTCCCCACCTAGGTACCCGGGCTTCCCCTTTTGTGCTCAATCATTTTCATCATGCAAAATAAATCTATTTTTATATAACAGACCACTAATGGTCAAACACAAATAATACATTAGCTATCACATTTAGACCACTTAAAACACACAACAAAACTCTTAGATTTCTAATAAAGCAATTCCTCCAAATCCCGTAATGTTTCACACACCAAACTCCTTAAAAACCAAACTTGCACACTATGTGCACTCCATAAGGTTTCCAAAACCGAAAATCCAGACAAATATATTTATATTAAAAAAATCGTATTTTTGGGAAGCCCCTTGTGAACCGAGAAATGATAACTTTAAAAAACCTCCATTTTTACACAAACATGGGACTTAAAGTTCACTTGTTCTACAAACACTTTTAAAACACATTTTCACCGAAAAAAACAAAGGTGATGAAATCAAAAACATTATTGGAAGCCCTATTATAGTTCAATAAATTAAATTAAGTACTAATAGGTAATTCCCTAATAAACCAATAAAACATTCCCATGAATCCCCCCCACCCAATTTCAAATGAAGTTTTCATTTAAAAATTCATTTGCAAAACAAACACGAATAAAACTAATTCATACATCAATAATAAAATGAGATAAACCTGAAATTATGATAAATACAGAATTCTATGACACAAATCTTTTCATAACCATTGAATCACCTACCAAAAGAGTCAAGAACTGCAAATCTTAGTGTGGAACTTCAACCACACCACCACCGCACCACAAGGGAGTGATATCAAACCGAAAACTAGATTATTGGACCATGAAATAGAAAATAAAACCATATTAATGAAGCCCTAGATTCTTGGATATTTGGGTATTCAAGAATAAAAAAAGAGAAAGCTTAAGGAAAGGGAAGGAACTTAGAAGGATAGTCACTTACATGGAAAATCTTGATGATTCTAGCAACCTGAGAAGTTCGTCCCTAATTCCCCACTAATACGATCTCCAAATAGGGTGAAACTAAGGTGGGGGTGCGGCCAGATATAGTGGGAGTAGGTGAGAGGTGGAATCACCAAAATAGGATATAAAATTTATATTTTATGAAATAATACAAAAACAATTTTAAAAATGGAAATGGGATTTCGGGTTAGCCCAATACCTAATCTGATCACCCAAATCCAATATTCTTAATGACTTTTGAAAGGGAAAAAATCTCTTTGGTGGTTCTAATAGTTATATTAAGGTCATATTTTATGATTAATTGGTGAAAAAGTTTTAAACACTAAGGAGTTATTAGAGAAACAAAAAAGCCTTCAAAACTGGAAATGGGCTCTCGGGTTGGCCCAAATATTAGGCACCCACCATTTCCTTCAAAAATGCATGGAAGACCCCCAAACAAAATCAAGGATGTAAATTAAATGAAAAATACCTTTAAAATATTTCATTTATGTGACAATTCTCCCCACTAAGAAGGAATTTCCACCCCGGATAGTCAACATGAATCTTGATTGGAAAACAAAAACGGGTACTCTACCTCGACCCATGACTTTCGCTCCCATGTCTCATGTGTATCATTATCATGCTTCCATAGAACAAGACTAATATAATAGACTTCCCTCAAATTATCTTCTCTTGGTAGTCCACTGTTTTCACCGGCCTCTGAACAACAGACAAATCAGGCTCTATCTTCAGTTCTTCCCAACTCAACACATGGGATGGATCCGGGTTGTATTAGTTCAACTAAGAGACATGAAAGACATCATGGATGGACATCAACTGAGAAGGTAATGCCAACTTGTATTCCATATTTCCAATATGCTCGTTGATATCAAAGAGCCCAACATAACATGGCATCATCTTACCTTGCTTCACCGATCGACAATGGCCCAGATGCGGGGCCACTTTTATGAATACTCTGTCACCCACAGAAAACTCTAGGTCTCGATGCCTCCGGTCAGAATAATGTTTATGACGACTATGAGCAGTCAATAAGTGTTTCCTGATCAACTTGACCTTCTCAGAAGTCTCCTGCACAAGGATCAACCCCAACAGTGAAGTCTCTCCTACCTCAGCCGAACATAGGGGGGACCGACATGGCCGACCATAGAGCACCTCAAAAGGGGCCATTCGAATCGAGGATTTGTAAATATTACTATATGAAAACTCATCCAATCCCCAATAGATATCCCAAGAACCTCCAAAGTCTAGGACACATGCACGGAGCTTGTCTGTAACGACCCAAAGTTTCATTAATGGAAAATCCCTCTTGATCCAGTTAAATGTTTCTTTATGAAAAAAAAAATGTTTTTATAAGATTTCAACTTCTTTTGTTTTACGTTATGATTTGTGACCGTTACTTTTATAGCCGTTGAATAGTGATCATCTGGGTAGTTTAAATATAAGGCTTTAACGAACCAATTTTCTACTAAGACAAAGGAAGCGATGGCCTCATCCAGTAGAATTGCCCCTTACGAAGCCCATTTGTCAGAGCTCGGAAAGGAGGTGGCGTCTTTGGGATTTGCCCTTGACCAAGCCCAAGCTGAGCTTCATCAAGTCAAGCTCGAACGTGGTCGTCTATGGGAAAAATGGAAGTTGATAGAGATTACCACTCGAGCAATGTTATCCGAGCAACCCCAAGAGTCTGTCACCATCGCACACCTTACCCTTAGGTCTTATGCGGCTATTTTAAGGGGTTATGTAACAAATAAGTAGCACCATGTTCATGTACATTATTTTTGTATATAATAATGAATATAATTTCTAGTCATTTTTGATACTTTGTAATTAGTTTTTAAAGTAAAAACGGTGTTTTTAGTTATTATTTCATTAAGAATTATATTTTATTAAATTAAAGGATTTTTGAATTAAATTTTAATAAAATATTATTATTAATATTAAATTAATTTTTATTAAATATAAATTATCTTATAATTTTATGAATGCAATTAAAATTTTTATTAAGGTTTGAAAGCCATTTCTGTCAAAACCCGTGAATTTTTTTATAAATGTCGGTTTTTATTTTAAAATTGAAAATTCACATATTTAGAAAATTAGTTAGATAAAATAAATATTATTTTTGGAATCAGGACGTCGAAATTATCCAACGGTGAATTTTTCATAATTTTCTGAGACAGTCAAATTTTTGGGTAAAAATTAAATACCATTTAAATATATAATGTGTTTTATGACATCATAATGACCCAATGGTGATGTAATAAAATACCATAATCCTTATGTTCGGCCAATATATGTTTTATCATTAAAATAATGAGGTTTTCGGTTTGTTTGACTCACTTTTCAAAGCATTAATGGAGCCCTCAAGACTTATTCATCACTTTGCCTTTTTAAATTAATTTCCATGGGAGTGTGACTCACCTCCACATAAGCAACCCTAATTTTTTAATAAGTTCGGACCTTGGAATTGTAAAATATTTTTATCCTCTTTCCTTTTCCAGAAACCATGGGCAAATACCATGCGATGGTTTGTGTTTTGGATTATTTTAATATAAGGGGTCCCAAACCTAAATAATAAAGAATTCTCTCACCTTTCCTATATAAACCCACCCAAGCTCCCACTTTCTCCTCACTCAAAGCCATTGAAGTTCGTCCAACCTCTGCCCTACTCTCTCTAGAATCCTCTCAAGGTGCCCCAAGCTCCCAAGAAGCCTCTCACAAGCCTCTCTCTAGCCTTTGGAAGCACACTTCCAAGTAAGGGTTTTTCTTCCTTTCTCATTTTTGTCAATTTTCTTTAAGTTGTATGGCCCTTTTAATTTCATTTATGAATGTTGGGGTATGGTTTTTCACCTCTCCCATACTGCCATATTATTGTTTGAATGATGGGAGACCCCTTTCTCTCTCATTAAATTCCTCCCATGTACACCCGTTACTATGCTGAAATTCCGAAAGGAACCTTTTTCTCCTTTTTTATATTCAAGCAATACTTTTGTATCATGAATCTAAATTCTTTTTAAATTGTTGGCACATGTATCTATATGACCTTCTTACTGTCCATTACATGTAAATATGATGAGGAACCCCTTTCTCTCTCATCAGCCTTTTTTATGAATTCTTATGTCACGCCGTTACGCTGCCGAAATCACACCGATTTTCTAAGCCAATATCATTGTGTAGTGAATACCATGCCCATTTCTCCATCAAGGGTATTCATCTTTATGCACATTTACTTATTGATTGTAAAGTTTCATGTATGAATTCCACATTCCTTTATCGTGGAATAAATGATTATGTTTTATGAATCCATGTTTTATGATCCATGTGGCACACTTATGCATGAAATGAAATGTTTAAGAAGGGTGCGCCCTGATAGCGCTCCAATGCATTGGGTAAAGTATAGTATCATGATACGTCATGTGCAATGAGTGTTGACTCATGCTAATTCAAGTGCAACGAGGGTTTACTCGTGCTTCAGGTGCAATGAGGGTTTACTCATGCTCCATGTGCAATGAGCCTTGGCTCATGCTAATTCAATGTTAAGTGTTGTTGCCACATTTCCATGTTATGATTATCATGCTTTATCATGCCTTTATGTTCATGTCTCTCTTATGCTCTATTGATATGCCTATTGCCTAACATGTATTGTACTCCTCATGTTATTCATTATGTACTCCCTTACTGGGCTTTAAAGCTCACCCTTTTCTTATGCATGTCCTCAGGTTATCCCATGCAATGCTAAGTACGAAGGAATGTAGTGGTCATGTAAAGGAAGTTTTCAATAAGGATGTTGTATTTCAAGTTTAAAGTTTTTATGTAATGATCCTAAGCCCCAAAGACACTAAACCTCTCGATCTTCTTTGTTGTATCAAGTGATGTTTTATGTAATAAAGCATGTTTAAGTTGTAATAAAAAGCAGGGTTGTCATAGTTGGTATCAAAGTATAGGTTTAGTTATTTTTGGGATTAGGAAACCCTAGTAAAGCCTTAGATACAAGACTAATCATAATAAAAACATCCCTAAATTTTGGTAAATACTAAGTAAGTGGTTTATCAAACAAATACATCCCCGTCTGGATACGAGCAGGTAGAGGCGGCTCTGGCACAGATGTATCCTAGGGGTAAAACCCGAAAACACCGCTTTGATCTAGACTCGAACGGGAACTGGTGCACGACAACGGGCCTTGCTGCACTCTTGGTTATGACACTCCCGGGGGATATGTTTTGATAAATTCACAATCTTAGTATGAACCCTTATTAAGGGAAAAATGCCCCTAAGAATATATTTTAGAAGGATGATCATGAAAAGCCTGGATTGAATCCTATAGACTCATGAGTTAAAGAGATTAAAGTTTATTTATAATTCATCAACATTTGCCTTTGGATTAACCTTTATGTGTTACCCCTAACTTTCTTTTATTCCATCCAATGGCCGGTAATAGGAGAACTCGGGCTAACAACCGTTGTGAAGATCAGTGTGATGATTGTACTTATGAGATGCCCAATCCAATGGGAGCGGGAATCGCGAACTTTGTCACGCTTCTCTCTCAGCTAACTCAAGTTTTGAATAGAAAAACTGGTCAAGAGGAACGTTCAACCCCCCCCCCCCCTAAGAAAGAACAAGTCGCTATTGAAAGCTTCATGAGACAAAGGCCTCCTACTTTTAGTGGATCATCCGATCCCACGATTGCAGAACAATGGATCAACTCCATTGAAAAGATATTCTCCATCCTCCAATGCTCTGAAAAAGAGAAGGTTCTCCTGGCGGCTTATCGTATGGAGGGTGTAGCTGATCAATGGTGGACGTTGATCAAAAATACGAAGCCTGAGGAGGAGATCGAGGCTTTGGAATGGAAGGTATTCCGGAAGATGTTTTTCGATAAATATTTTCCACGCACCCTCCGTCTTAAGATGGAAAGGGACTTCCTTTCCCTCAAGTAGAAAGATGAGGAATCTGTGGGAGCGTACGAGGCAAACATCACAAGGCTTGCACGATACGCTTCCGGCTTTGTCGTTACCCCCGAATGCAAGGTTGACCGCTTCTTTGGTGGGCTGAAGCCTAGCTTGCAGAAAGCATTAGCGATCCGTGACTTCGACAGCTATGAGGAAATTGTCCGATGTGCCCTCAAGGTTGAAATGGAGATCGGAGAATCACAGGGGTATCATGGGGACAAGAAGCGGAAGGTGGACTTCAATGCTGGTGGTCCGATGGATAAATCCAACGGCGCTAAGAAATTCCAGCACCCCACTTGCCAAAAGTGTGGAAAGAAGCACCCTGGAAATTGCCTTAGGGGGACAAGAAAATGCTTCAAGTGTGGAAGAGAAGGGCACCTAGCTGTTAACTGTCAGCAAGAAGGACCCGCGGCTGCGACTGAGGGGAGGAACGCTCTGTTCGAACCTCAACGCGTTGTTCAATGCTTCAAATGCAAAGAACCGGGTCATTTTTTGAATCAGTGCCCTAATCCCAGGGTTATTGGAGGCAATCAACAACCTCCAAGACAGCAAGGAAGAGCTTTTTCCATCACTTCTGTCGAAGTGAACCCCGACAACGAAGTGGTGACAGGTACGCTAGTTATTCATTCAAGAATAGCGAACGTACTTTTTGATTCAGGTTCTACGCATTCTTTTATATCTCAAAAGTTTAGTAGAACAATCCCTGCACCACAACAAATCCTGGAAGTAAAGATGTCAGTGAGTACGGAAAATTGGGCAATCATTGCATCCCATGAGTATAAGTCCTCCCCTGTTATAATCTGTGGATTGAATTTCCCGGCGAACCTCGTCATACTCCCTTTGGTGGAATTTGATGCAATTTTTGGCATGGATTGGCTTTCCTTATATAGAGCCAACATAAATTGTCAGGAGAGGGAAATCACACTCCATATGGAGAATCGACCCCCGATTCTTTACAAGTGTCAAGAGGAAGATGAATCTCCTTTAGCTCCATCATCTCAAGCATGGATATTAATGCCTTATGAGCACGCATATCTGGCTCAGATGATTGAGCCCAAGGAAGAAACCACCCTTGAAGAAATGCCTATTGTGAGGGAATTCGCTGAAGTATTTCCCGAGGAACTTCATGGTCTTCCTCCAAGAAGAGATGTTGAGTTCTCAATTGAACTTATACCTGGGGCGCTACCAATATCCAAGACTCCATATAGAATGGCTGTTGTTGAGCTTGAAGAGCTGAAGAAACAACTACAGGAGAATCTGGATAAAGGGTTTATACGCCCAAGTGCATCACCATGTGGTGCACCAGTCCTCTTCGTCAAGAAGAAGGATGGGTCAATGCGGCTTTGCATCGATTATCGTGAACTTAACAAAATCACGATAAAGAACAAGTATCCTCTCCCAAGAATCGATGACTTGTTTGATCAGCTGCGTGGAGCACAATACTTCTCCAAGGTCGACTTGCGGTCGGGATATTATCAAGTAAGGGTGAAGAAGGAAGATATCCCCAAGACTGCTTTTCGTACAAGGTACGGGCACTATGAATTCATAGTAATTCCTTTCGGACTCACCAATGCTCCGACAATATTCATGGACTTGATGAATAGAGTCTTTAGAGATTACCTAGACAAATTTGTGGTAGTCTTTATAGATGATATTCTAATATACTCCAAAACCAAGGAGGACCATGAGGAGCATTTAAGAACTGTACTGGAGACTTTGCGCAAGGAGAAGCTCTATGCCAAGTACAGCAAGTGTGAGTTCTGGTTGAAGGAGGTCTCATTCTTGGGCCATATCATCACAAGCAATGGGATATCTGTGGACCCCTCCAAAACAGATGCAATTGAGGGATTGCCGAGGCCAACATCGGTAACTGATATCCGTAGCTTCTTGGGGTTAGCTGGATATTATCGACGATTTGTGAGAAACTTCTCACGATTGTCCAACCCTCTTACCAAGCTAACTCGAAAGGGAGTAAAGTTTTCTTGGAGTGATGAATGCGAAGAAAGCTTCAAGGAGTTGAAAAGGAGGCTTATCACTGCACCTGTGCTCACTGTACCCACAAGTGGGGAGCTTTTTGTGGTATTCAGTGATGCTTCGAAGAAGGGCTTAGGATGTGTGCTGATGCAGAATGATAAAGTGATATCCTATGCCTCAAGGCAGTTGAAAATCCATGAGCGAAACTATCCAACGCATGATCTGGAGTTGGCGGCGGTGATCTTTGCCTTGAAAATCTGGCGGCATTATCTCTATGGAGAGAAATGTGAGATATATACTGACCACAAGAGTCTTAAATATATATTCACACAGAAAGAGCTTAATATGCGCCAGAGAAGATGGATAGAGCTCATAAAGGATTATGACTGTTCAATACATTACCACCCTGGGAAGGCGAACAAGGTGGCGGATGCCCTAAGTAGAAAGGATCCAGCAATTCTATCAATGATGAGAATTGAGAAGGATCCAATCTTCTTAGACTTGATGAAGATGGACGTGGGAATCATAAAGAAGGGAACATCATAAATCCTTTCACAAATGATTCCTCAACCATCTCTTTTGGAAAGGTTAAAGGATGCTCAAAAGGATGATGCGAGAATCCAAGAAAAAGTGGAAGCTATCAAAAAGGGAAAATCCACAGAGTTTAATGTTAATGAAGAAGGAATTGTGCGGTTTGGGAAAAGACTATGTGTCCCATCAAGTTCGGAGCTGAAGAAGGAACTTTTGGATGATGCACATAGTTCAAATTTCTCTATTCACCCAGGGAGCACAAAGATGTATCGAGATCTCCGAGAAAACTTTTGGTGGGATAATATGAAGAAGGAGATCGCCGAATATACATCAAAGTGCATGGTGTGTCAGCAAGTGAAGGCAGAGAGGCAGAAGTCTAAGGGGATGATGCAACCATTGCCCATACCAGAATGGAAATGGGGGAACATAACCATGGACTTCGTCACTGGACTTCCAAAGACATCCAAAAGCAACAATGCAATCTGGGTTATTGTGGATCGTCTTACAAAGACTGCACACTTCATTGCTATTCGAGAGGATTTCTCTTTGGATCAACTGGCACAGATATATATCAGGGAAGTGGTACGGTTGCATGGAGTACCACTATCTATTGTGTCTGACCGATATCCAAGATTTACCTCTAAGTTTTGGAAGAGTCTTCAACATGCTCTGAATACTGAACTGAACTTCAGTACGGCCTATCATCCTCAAACTGATGGCCAATCCGAGCGGACTATCCAAACACTTGAGGATATGTTGAGAGCGTGCTCAATGGACTTTAAAGGAGGATGGGATCAACATCTTCCTCTAGTTGAGTTCTCTTATAATAATAGTTTCCACTCGAGCATCCAAATGGCACCATATGAAGCCCTGTATGCGAAAAGGTGTAGAACACCGGCATGTTGGGATGAGGTCGGTGAACGTAAGCTGCTTGGACCAGAAATGGTCGAAGAAATGGTGGAGAAGGTGAAAACCATTCAGCAGCATCTCAAGGCAGCCCAAAGTCGACAGAAGAGTTATTCAGATAATCGTCGACGAGACCTTGAGTTTAAAGTCGGAGACATGGTGTTTTTACGCATATCTCCGTGGAAGAAGGTCATGAGGTTTGGAAAGAAAGGGAAGTTAAGTCCAAGGTACATCGGCCCCTTCAAGATTCTAGATTGTGTTGGGGCTGTGGCCTATCGACTAGCACTTCCACCTACTATGGCCAAGGTGCATGATGTCTTCCATGTATCCCTTTTAAGGAAGTACATACCAGACCCTTCACATGTACTCTCTTCTGAGGTGGTACAATTAGAAGACGATCTTTCTTATGAGGAGCAACCAGTGAAGATCTTGTATCGTAGAGAAAAAGTTCTACGAAATAAGACAATGCCCCTCGTCAAGGTGTTGTGGAGAAACCACAAGTTTGAAGAAGCAACTTGGGAGTCGGAGGATATGATGAAGTTAAGTTACCCACATTTGTTTTAGTGTGGGAAAAGGAAAATTTCGAGGGCGAAATTTCTTAAGGGGGGAATGTTGTAACGACCCAAAGTTTCATTAATGGAAAATCCCTCTTGCTCCAGTTAAATGTTTCTTTATGAAAAAAAAATGTTTTTATAAGATGTCAACTTCTTTAGTTTTACGTTAAGATTTGTGACTGTTACTTTTATAGCCGTTGAACAGTGATCATCTGGGTAGTTTAAATATAAGGCTTTAACGAACCAATTTTCTACTCAGACAAAGGAAGCGATGGCCTCATCCAGTAGAATTTCCCCTTACGAAGCCCATTTGTCGGAGCTCGGAAAGGAGGTGGCGTCTTTGGGCTTTGCCCTTGACCAAGCCCAAGCTAAGCTTCATCAAGTCAAGCTCGAACGTGATCGTCTACGGGAAAAATGGAAGTTGATAGAGATTACCACTCGAGCAATGTTATCCGAGCAACCCCAAGAGTCTGTCACCATCGCACACCTTACCCTTAGGTCTTATGCGGCTATTTTAAGGGGTTATGTAACAAATAAGTATCACCATGTTCATGTACATTATTTTTGTATATAATAATGAATATAATTTCTAGTCATTTTTGATACTTTGTAATTAGTTTTTAAAGTACAAACGGTGTTTTTAGTTATTATTTAATTAAGAATTATATTTTATTAAATTAAAGGATTTTTGAATTAAATTTTAATAAAATATTATTATTAATATTAAATTAATTTTTATTAAATATAAATGATCTTATAATTTTATGAATGCAATTAAAATTTTTATTAAGGTTTGAAAGCCATTTCTGTCAAAACCCGTGAATTTTTTTATAAATGTCGGTTTTTATTTTAAAAGTGAAAATTCACATATTTAGAAAATTAGTTAGATAAAATAAATATTATTTTTGGAATCAGGACGTCGAAATTATCCAACGGTGAATTTTTCATAATTTTCTGAGACAGTCAAATTTTTGGGTAAAAATTAAATACCATTTAAATATATAATGTGTTTTATGACATCATAATGACCCAATGGTGATGTAATAAAATACCATAATCCTTATGTTCGGCCAATATATGTTTTATCATTAAAATAATGAGGTTTTGGGTTTGTTTGACTCACTTTTCAAAGCATTAATGGAGCCCTCAAGACTTATTCAACACATTGCCTTTTTAAATTAATTTCCATGGGAGTGTGACTCACCTCCACATAAGCAACCCTAATTTTTTAATACGTTCGGACATTGGACTTGTAAAATATTGTTTTCCTCTTTCCTTTTCCAGAAACCATGGGCAAATACCATGGGATGGTTTGTGGTTTGGATTATTTTAATATAAGGGGTCCCAAACCTAAATAATAAAGAATTCTCTCACCTTTCCTATATAAACCCACCCAAGCTCCCACTTCCTCCTCCCTCAAAGCCATTGAAGTTCTTCCAACCTCTGCCCTACTCTCTCTAGAATCCTCTCAAGGTGCCCCAAGCTCCCAAGAAGCCTCTCACAAGCCTCTCTCTAGCCTTTGGAAGCACACTTCCAAGTAAGGGTTTTTCTTCCTTTCTCATTTTTGTCAATTTTCTTTAAGTTGTATTGCCCTTTTAATTTCATTTATGAATTTTGGGGTATGGTTTTGAACCTCTCCCATACTTCCCTCTTATTGTTTGAATGATGGGAGACCCCTTTCTCTCTCATTAAATTCCTCCCATGTACACCCGTTACTATGCCGAAATTCCGAAAGGAACCTTTTTCTCCTCTTTTATATTCAAGCAATACTTTTGTATCATGAATCTAAATTCCTTTTCAATTGTTGGGACATGTATCTATATGACCTTCTTACTGTCCATTACATTTAAATATGATGAGGAACCCCTTTCTCTCTCATCAGCCTTTTTTATGAATTCTTATGTCACGCCGTTACGCTGCCGAAATCACACCGATTTTCTAAGCCAATATCATTGTGTAGTGAATACCATGCCCATTTCTCCATCAAGGGTATTCACCTTTATGCACATTTACTTATTGATTGTAAAGTTTCATGTATGAATTCCACATTCCTTTATCGTGGAATAAATGATTATGTTTTATGAATCCATGTTTTATGATCCATGTGGCACACTTATGCATGAAATGAAATGTTTAAGAAGGGTGCGCCCTGATAGTGATCCAATGCATTGGGTAAAGTATAGTATCATGATACGTCATGTGAAATGAGTGTTGACTCATGCTAATTCAAGTGCAATGAGGGTTTACTCGTGCTTCAAGTGCAATGAGGGTTTACTCATGCTCCATGTGCAATGAGCCTTGGCTCATGCTAATTCAATGTTAAGTGTTGTTGCCACATTTCCATGTTATGATTATCATGCTTTATCATGCCTTTATGTTCATGTCTCTCTTATGCCCTATTTATATGCCTATTGCCTAACATGTATTGTACTCCTCATGTTATTCATTATGTACTCCCTTACTGGGCTTTAAAGATCACCCTTTTCTTATGCATGTCCTCAGGTTATCCCATTCAATGCTAAGTACGAAGGAATGTAGTGGTCATGTAAAGGAAGTTTTCAATAAGGATGTTGTATTTCAAGTTTAATGTTTTTATGTAATGATCCTAAGCCCCAAAGACACTAAACCTCTCGATCTTCTTTGTTGTATCAAGTGATGTTTTATGTAATAAAGCATGTTTAAGTTGTAATAAAAAGCAGGGTTGTCATATTGTCCTCCAAAATCTGATTCGCCCGCTCTGTCTGACCATCCGTCTGAGGGTGGTATGCCGTGATCATCTTAATCTGAGACACCAAGGCCTTCTGATGGCCTTCCAAAAATTGAGAAGTGAAGTAGGGGTATCTATCTGAGACAAATGCTATGGTACACCATGGAGTCTCACCACTTCATGAAGATACAAATGACCCAACTCATCCACTTTAGTTGTATCTTTTATTGGAATGAAGTGGGCTGATTTGGACAGACAATTGATCACCACCCAAATGGAATTCTTACCCATAGGTTTACGAGGTAAACCAACAGTGATGTCCATGGAGACCTCGTCCCACTTCCATGTAGGAATGGGTAGTGTCTGGAGGAAACCGGAAGGCCTTCGATGCTCTTCTTCCACCTGCTGGAATGTGTAGCATCTCGAAACAAAGTCCGCTATGTCTCATCTCATACCAGGACACCAAAACTACCGATGGACATCATAATACATCTTAATGGCACCCAGATGGAAGGCCACTAAGGATTCTATCTATCCTGCCTCACCACCTTTAACAGAGTGAATGATACTACTAAACGTCCCTTGAAGCACAAGATTCCCTCGGGAGACGATGAACAATCAGAGGATATCTCCCCACCATGAATAAACTGCTTCGACCGCAGACACAGCTCATCATTGGGATGTTCCCGCAAAATCAACTCCAATAGAGAAGGAGTCAACTGGACGCTCGCCAAGAATTCCCGTCCACTGGTTTCCAAGTTCTCCATATGCATCTTAGATAAGAGACCCATCAATGCCCACTCATCACTCGACTTCCTCAACGCCTGCACTGGAACCCTCTTTATTAAGGCGTTGGCCACTATAATACCCTTATATGGGGTATAGACAATGTAAAAGTCAAACACCTCAAAGTACTCGATCTAGCGACACTGCCTCAAGTTGAGGTCCTTCTGCGAGAAGTTATAAGCCAGTATTTTGTGATCAGAGTATACCACAAACTTCTCCCCAAAGTGGTAGTGACGCCATGTATTCAAAGCATGCATCATCACTGCCAACTCTATGTCATGGTTCGGGTAGTTATTTCCATGTGGTCGATGTTGGCGAGAGCCATACACGACAACATTATCATCCTGCATCACCACGCACCCAAGAACCATATCTGAAGCATCACAATAGACCACATATCCCTTTCCTTCCTCTAGTAAAATCAGCATGGGGGGAGGTAGTCAACCACCACTTCAGCTCATCGAACGATGCCTAGCATTCTGGACCCCATACAAAATTCACCCCTTTCCGGGTGAGGGTAGTAATCGATGAAGCAAGTAGAGTGAAATCCCAAACAAATCGCCTGTAATAACCAGCCAGGCCAAGGAAACACCTGATCTCGAACACATTCTTTGGCTGCTCCCATGACATAACCGCACTAATCTTCTCGGGGTCCACTAAATTCCTCTGCTAAGAGATCACATGCCCCATGAATCTCACTTCTCTGATCCAAAAAGTGCACTTTGACAACTTTTCATAGAGACGGTGATCTTGTAATGTACCCAAAACGATCCTCAAGTGATGTTCGTGTTCCTCTTCAGAGCTTGAGTATACCAGAATGTCATCCAAGAACAACACAACAATGGAATCAAGATACTGATGGGACACCCTATTCATGAGTGACATAAATACCGCTGGAGAATTGGTAAATTCGATGGTCATGACCAAATACTCAAAGTGGTCGTACCTGCTTCGAAAGGCTATCTTTGGGATATCTGACTCTTTCACCCGAAGATGATGATACCCCGAATGCAGGTCTATCATTGAGAACCACTTTTTCCCCTTCAACTGATCGAACAAATCATCTATTCTGGGTAAAGGGTATTTATTCTTAAATTTTACCTTATTCAGCTTCCGGTAGTCAATGCACAACCAGAGGGATCCATCATCCTTTTTGCGAACAACACGGGAGCGGCCCAAGGAGAGACACTCGGGAGAATAAATAAATTGGATTCTAAGTCGTCCAGCTGTATCATTAATTCCCTCAACTCAGTGGGGGCCATCCGATTAGAGGGAAGAGATATCGGTTGTGTTCCCTGTTCCAGATCAATCAAAAAACTCCACATCTCGCTCTAGGGGAAAACCTAAAAATTCATCCGGGAATACCTCCGGAAACTCGTTCACTACATGAGGTAATGAAACATCAGGGGAAATACCATCCTCTAGAATGAGTGAAGATAACTGGAAAATAAAACTTCCCAAATCTAGGAGTGGAGGCCCTACATGTCCTAACTGAGGATCCCATTCTCCATGAAATACCTGACGACTCCCATCAGGTGCTATAGAACTCACACGCCGTCTGTAGAAATTGATGTGTGCCTGGATGTGTACTAGCCAATCCATCATGAGTATTCCATCAAAAGATTCCATATCTAAGACCAATATGTCCCACTCCATCTCTAAACCTGACACAGAAAGAGCACATGATGGGCACCTAAGACCCTGCTCCTTCTTTCCCAGTGGTGTCGCCAACTCCATCACGAAAGACATCAACTCAGTTGGAAAATTCAAAATGTCCACAAAATGGGCAGAAATGAATGAAATAGGGTCACCAGTATAAAATAGAGTAGTTTCTATAGAAAATTCTTTCAAAACGGTACCTTGAGCTGTCGACGGTCCTACCTCTGATCCTGCTAGTGCCTGATCCACTGTATGAAGATGTCCAGTATCTTCCTGAAGACAAACGCTAGTCTATGGCTATGCCCGGAACTGGATCTAACCAGAAGACGACCCATCCCTACCACCACGACAGCCAAATCGAGATCCCCCGGTCATCGATGGCTCAGACTGTGCTGGCACTCCTCTTAAATCCACTGACCTAGCCCCACTCGGAAGTGGACGTGCCACACTATAGAAATGATGAAAATGCCCCATTCCTCCTCACTGGTAAAAATTATTTCGAGGATGTGTACATGCTGGTCAGATGTTCTGGGGCTTCCCACACTAGTGGAATATGACCCTTCTCATATCAGAAGCCGGAGAAGAAAACTACCTGGAAGAGTAGCCTGAACTGCCACCTCCTTTCTTCACAAGATCATCTCGCTTCCTTTTCTTATCTGAGGGGATACCACTTCCCACTGCTAATACAAAACCATATAAAACAACCCTAAATATCTAATCAATCTCCACCGTGCATGCTCGATCAATGAACTCAACATATATCCTTAGCTTAAACAAGAACACCTCGGAGTATATCTCTAGTCACAAGCCTTTCTCAAACCTTTGGGCCTTCGCCTGCTCAATAGAGACAATTTTTGGAGCATACTGAACCAACAATGTGAAATAGTTGGCATACTCCATCATAGATAGATTCCCTTAAACATGTTCTATGAACTCTCTAGACCTAGTATAAGCCAACACATCAGGGCAGTACTGTTTATTGAAGACAACCTTGAAATCACCCCAGCGCATGTCCTCATTCTTCCCAGCCTGAAGTACTTACCCCCACAACTTACGGCTTGGACCCTCCAATAAAAAGGAGGCACACATCACCCTGAGCTCCTCAGGTGTTTCTAGGAACTCAAACATGTGCTCGATCTTCTCGAGCCATTCTTCTACTTCCCGGGGTTCTGAGCTACCTCGGAAGGTAAGAGGCATGTTTTTCAGAAACTCTTGTGCATTATCTTTTCTAGGACTTGTCTCTTCTTCCCTAATAGGAATATGAGTAGGAGATGGTCCCTTTCCTAATTCTTGGATTGCCCGAACCACAGCCTCCACAAGCCTCTGATCAATCGGTGTGGGAGAGGTCTCTCCAGCTTCCTCCGGTGGATGCGTGGGAGCTTTCTAGGGAGGCATGTTGCTACAAAATGAAACAGTCACAAAACTATAGTCAATACCACAATTATGAAAATTGTAATAAAATAAATCAAATATAAATAAACTAAACACATTCCAGAAGTAGAAGAATTAACTACTCCAAATCCGCCAGATGTCCACATGTGGTCTGCAGCCCACACGTCTCACCATGAAGTGAAGTCAATCTGTAAATTCCAACATCCCCTGGTTACTCAAGGTCTACCATGAGAGGTTCATGCTAGGCTCCCTAACCACTACCAAAACGCCGAGCCCCGAAAGTACTAACTCCTTTCTATATCGACTCATCCCAAAATTTCAATATAACACAACAACTTTAACCTCCTCTGATACCATGTTTTCAGGAACTGAATCTAGTCGCCACCCTTACCAGCACCAAACCTGGGTCGTGGAATGACCCGAAGTGTGTTCCCTATCCCCACGGGCAAGAACAAGTGCTCGGGTATCAAAAAATATGGTTTTGGAATGATTTACCCGAGTATAAAAGCATAAAACATAAAGAAACAGTCAACAATTAGAATCTAAACATTTCATGCTAAACAATTTTTAACAAAACCAGATCTGAATACATTTTTTTAAAGAGACTAATAGTGGTCCAAATACAAATAATGACAACATCAAGACATCCCCGTGGACTCCACACCACAATGGGGTCATCACCTGCAAGCCTTCTCCACAACTCCGCCCTAGCGATGGGGACTAACACCCTGAACTGCCATCACCCTTAGCCTTCCCTTTACCCGAGTCAAGCATAAGAAGGTCTATTTACACCAAATGGGTGTAAGTTGGGTGTGAGCCTGAGCCCAATATGATACCACCAGATGATTCCAAAGAGAATACTATACAATGTGAACAAAACAAGCAATTTTAACACACAAGGTGAAATGGTTTTAAAATTCCAAGAAATGCAACTTTCCATTGAAAAAAGTTTTCAATATGATAATCTCATAATTTTAAGACATTAAAATAAAAAATTTTGATACATTAATTTACTTCCTCACACACCCTAGTACATGGTTAAATACCACAAATCCAATGCGCAACAAAATCTTAACACCCCTAGGAACTAGGTTGTCTCGGGCCCTATGTACCTCGTACCTCGGTGTAAAGTAACAATAGAAAAACTCATTCTCATGCATTATCCCATAGTAGGAAACATACCCATAACCTTTTGGTCCCCAATCATCATCCATAGAGTTTAATTAGAGTTTTCTTTATCCAAATTCTAAGTGAAACAGGGACCAAACCCATCTGATCCACTAGCCGTACTAGTACAAATCCGTCCCACCAAAGTACACGGGCTTTCCCTTTTGTGATCAGTCAATTTCATCAAGCAACATAAATCAATTTTCATATAACACACCACTACAAGTCACAAACAAATAATAAATTATCTATCACATTTTATACCACTTAAAACACACAACAGAAATCTTATATTTTTAATAAAACAATTCCTCCAAATCCCGTAATGTTTCACACACCAAAATCCTTAAAAACCAAACTTGTACACTCTGTGCACACCACAAGGTTATAAAAACTGAAAATTCAAACCAATAAATTTCTATTAAAACAACAAATTATTTTTTAGGGAATTCCCTTGTGAACCAAGAAATGATAACTTTGAAAAACATCCATTTTTACACAAACATGTGACTTAAAGTTCACTTGTTCCACAAACACTATTAAAACCAATTTTCACTGAAAAAACAAAGGGGGTTAAATTCAAAACATTGTTGGAATCCCTATTATAGGTCAATAAAATCAATTAAGTATTAATAGGGAATTCCCTAATAAACCAATTAATCAATCCCATGAAATCCCCCCCAATATCACATGAAGTTTGCATTTAAAAACTCATTTGCAAAAAAAACACCAATAAAACTAATTTTTACAAAAATAAAAAATCAGATAAACCTGAAATTATGATAAATATAGAATGATAAGGCACCATGATTGCATAAACATGGAATCACGTATCAAAAGAGTCAAGAACCGCAAATCCTAGTGTTGAACTTCAACTGCACCACCACCGCACCACAATGGAGTGATATCAAACTTAAACTATAGGATTGGTCCAAGAAACTCAAAATGAAACCCTAGGTACGAATCCATAGCTTCTGGACATTTGGGGATTCAATAAATAAAGAGAAAGCTTCAGGAAAGGGAAGGAACTTAGAAGGATAGTCACTTTCTTGAAAAATATGGATGATTTTAGTAACCTGAGAAGTTCGGACCCAATTTCCGACTGATAAGATCTCCAAAGAGGGGGAAACGAAGTCGGGGGGTGCGGAAAGGTACAATGGGAGTAGGTGAGAGTTGGTATCAGTGAAAAATAATAATAAAATAATATTTTATGAATGAATTAAAAAACTAATTTTAAAACTGGAAATGGGCTTTCGGGTTGGCCCAATACCTAATTTGATCACCAAAATCCAAGATTCTAAGGAATTTTTAAGGGGGCCAAATCTCATTGGTGGTTTGAATAGTTAAACAATGGTCATTTTGGAAGTTTAATGGGTAAAAAATGTTTAAAACGAAGGAGTTATTAAAGAAACAAATTATTCATTCAAAACTGGAAATGGGCTCTCGGGTTGGCCCAAATTTTAGGAACCCACCATTTCCTTCAAAAATGCATGGAAAACCCCCAAAACAAATAAAGGATGTAAATTAAATGAAAAATACCTTTAAAATAAGTCATGAATGTGATTTTACATTTGTTTTATATGGATTTTTTTATGATGGGATGATGTTTATGAAACCAATTTTATTCTTTGGGTTATGATTAATGATTTATGTTTATGTTGTGGCACACGTAAGAATGATCTCAGTATGAGATGGGTGGGACCTATATCTCCTTCTAATGAATTGGGTAAGGATTTATATCTCACGATATAGACATCGATATAACGACATGTTAATCTGGTTAAGTGATATAGGACTGGAAGAAGGATTGAACTCGATTCAGTAAGGGACATTGTCCACTAGGATGGTCTTGGAAGAAATGCCTTGGCTACTATGGAAATCATATCATGTCCTTAATGTTTTCCCAAAATGACATGTTTTATTCCCATTCTATTTTATCATGATTTATGTTCCATTATAATCTATGCCTTACTTACTACCATGATTATGTCATTGCAAAAGATTTTGATGTCTAAACATTATGTTCATGTATTTAATTTCAAATGTATATGGTTTGTTTTATTTTTTCCATGCTTACCTTTACTGAGCATTTGAGCTCACCCTTTATGTTTTCTCTTTTCCCTAGGATATAAAGAAATGTTTTATTTAAGAAAACAAATGGGGATGTTCTTTATGGGATATGTTGAAGATCTTTCACCATGATTGGAGGATTATGTTCCGAGTTTCCAAAGACACTAAACTATTCGGTCCTTGTGTGTCTGTTTTTGTTATGTATTAAGTATTCAGAAAATGTAAATTATTGTCCATGTACGTAAAGTGTGGGACTCTATACATACTCAAAATATATAAATACATTATGATTGTGAGGATACATTATTAAAAAGGTACATAAGTAATTTAGGACATGTAGTAATCAGTCTAACCTCATTCTTCTGCACGATGTGACATGTATATTTATTTTACAGTGCACTATAGATTGTGAAGTAGAAGTAGTTCATGGAGGGGTTTTTCAACTAAACAATATAAGATTTTAAAGAACCCTCAGTACATGGTATAAATATATTTTATGAAGGTATTAAATAATCCTATGAAGAAAAAAATCAGTTTAGGCATGGAGGTTCTATTAAAAAATTAAATGTGGTTAAGCAGATTTCATCTATTGGATTAAAATAGAGATTCATCACACACTATCAAATGTGTGAACCAATTCTACACTAATATAGATCATTAGATTAATCTTCTAGAGGAGAAATTCATTCACTTAATCTACAAGATAAGTGATCTTTCAAATTAAGAATCATTTGCAACTAGAGGGATAATGAGAATGCTCTATACATTATAAGATCAGTGAGCTACAGTGGATTTTGGTACATTGAATCATTTCCTTTTTATACTCTGAGGACAATCCCAATTAATGGTGAATCAAGTCAATTCTCATTTTCTCATGCATGCTTTAAATTTATTTCATACATTGATACAAGAATATGTAAAAAATATATTTAACAAATAAATAAGAAAACAAAGGGAATTTATTTTAATTTATCTATCCCTTATTCAGCCAATATAACAGGGTATTTTATATAGTGTTTCAATCAATTCATATCAAACCTAAAGGATAAATTCAGTGTTTCTCTCTCAATGGAAGAAATAGAAGATTTTAATCACAAATTGATTTTGATCTTTGAAGAAACAAATTTCAACCATGGAAAGAATAATATTTGGAACTTCTTATGATCATTAGAAATTTTTTGTTCTTATACCTATAATGCATGAAATATCAGCTAGTATTGATAGTGATGATTTCTCAAAAGTATACCAAAGATAATTGGATAATGATTCAAAATTAATCAATGGTTTTGAGAGTGTCTTATCCAACACAATCGATATAATGTTGATTTCAGGTAAGTACGTTCATGACCTATGGGAATAGATGATAAATATCTACAAATGTGATTTATAATTCTGAGAGCTAAATTTTAGGTTTTTGGAACAAGTATGAGGACATCTGGATGAACCTTAATGATTATATTATTGCAATCATTAAACGGGTGAACATTATTTTAGAGGGCATGTGTGGTCTTAGAGGAATTCTTTATGACATAAATATCATCAAGTTCATATGGAGATGACTTCCAACCCAATTCAATTGGAAATTCACTATACATATGGATAAGTAACCAAAGTAGTTATCATTAGATAAATTTCAAAATAAACATTTCATATATGTTATGATAAATAATTACAATGTGGCCACGGAAAATGGGATGTCTATGGATGCAACATTAATGGATATGGAGAATCTTACCGAGGAGGATGGCTAAGAAAAAGAAGATTTGGATGAAGTTATGTCATTAATTTCTTCAAATACGATAAGGGGGAAAAGAAATTTTAATGGTAAAAATTTACTTCCTTGAATTATATGAGGAATGATTGGAGACTATTCAACCATGTGTCCTAAGATATTTCATAAAGATGATGATGATGATGATGAGGATCATATATATGTATCATCATCCAATGTGAAAGGAATGATAGGTATTAAAAATAACATCTTTAATAAAAGGAATATTTTTTCAGAAGATAATTCTAGTTCAAAAGAACATGAGATACATGTAATTGAAGAATAAAAAGAACACATACAAGATACACTGGTTGTATTTATAGGAAATTACAAGATAAGGGAATAAAGCAGCACTGATGGAACATAATTTGAAGGAAGAGTTGATCTCCATGTTTAATTGGAATCTTCTCTTGAGGTGTTTGATGTTTAGAGAGTCAATAAAAATAAATCCAGTAGAGTTTTTTGTGATTCCAAACGTCATATGAAGAAAAAATAGTAGTAAAAGTTTAGGTTTAATTTAGAAATAGAAAATCCTATGTCTGTAAGGACAGAGAAACCAAATAACGTTGTCGAGATCTAGATCAATGTTGACGAAAAATATAGGGTTATCGATGGTTTGAATAACATAGGGAATAATAAATTCAAACATATCAAAGAAATTCAGTAGGAATTTTTCTTCTTGTGGAGAAATTATAATATTAGGAGACACTCTTGACACCATGTACGGGATCATAAAAATAGGCCACATAGAAAATATAGATAGGGAATGTAGAGAAAGATGACAAAAAAATAAAAGGACTATTAAGAGAATTAATAGACTCCCATGAATGATAAAGATAATATGGGGTTTAATCACAAAGAAAAAAAGTGATGGTTTATGAAAGAATGAAAACAAAAACTACTATGTTGAAAGCTGATTTGGGTAAATCTTAGAATCAGAATATTCAGATAACCCAAGGGAAAACTGATGCTGTAATGACGACACTTGAGTGTACACCTCATATTAAGTGTTAATATTGTGGAAGGAATAGAAATTACAAGAATTTATTATCCATATAAAAAAGGTAAATAAAGAAACAATAGAAATAATGGAATCCAAATAGAGTTCAGTATTCTAGGTTTATCGCCGATGGTGACTTTTTTTTATACTGTGGATTTTGGAATAGAGTCAGAAATTTCACATCATTAATACAATGAATTGTGTCGATGAAGAAAAAAAGTAGTTGTACATAACATCTCAAATAATCATCAAATTAGATGAAAATATTGAATTTATTTTTAGAATTTCAACATAAATCTCGTCCATCATACTCTGAAGAAGTCCGTGTTAATGTGTCAATATCAGGAATGAATCCAAAAAACATAGATCAATAAGAAAAGATTCGAGCATGATGTAGTAGTAGGAATTATGAATAAATCATTAATGTGAGTCAATGTGTGGATAATTGATTGTGGACCCACATTCGACATAATGTAAAATAATGGTCTGGTGACATGTATCAAATATGATAAGGAATATGTCTTCAAATTTGGAACAATGATGTATTAATGATTTTTGGTTCTGGAAAATCCTAGTTTGAGGTTAATGATATGAGAAGAGTGAATTTATTGGTCGTTAAAGGTATATGTCACAACCTGATAAGTTCGAAAAATTCTGTGACTTGGGGAATACATTCATTTTTTACCCAATGTTGTGTATCATTAATTAATATTATGGTATAATGGTGATGCATGGGTAGAAAAATAATGGAAATCTATACCATGTGAGTGAAGAAGAATAAATGTGTTTTTATCTAAGGAAGAATTAAATAGGCAGTGGCATAAATGACTTGGAAATATTATCCAATAATTATTATAATATCTACTGAAATGAGATGCATCTCGAGATTTCCACATTAAATAACAAGACCGTACACACATGTGATGCCTACCAACAAGGGTATATCTATAATAACCCTGAATATGCACTCGCGGATCCGGTACTGAAATCTTAAATATTACATTTTCTTCTTTGATATTGATAATTTTTACCAACATATTTTATATCCAAACCTTACAACATTAAAAGGGAAAAAATAGTCCACTTATATTCTTATAGTCCTTTTAGGTTTAACGATTTAGATAATTAGGACAAACTCAGACCTAAAGAACAACCATTTCGTTAAATGAAAATTTCTCCCAATTAACCCATAATTTCTTATTTAACCATAATTCATCATCATCAACCTTATGAAAAAACATTCTTGAAATAATTCATTCAGCCTCATAAATTATAATCTATGGAATAGGAAACATAATAAGGGTGAGCTCAAATTCCTAGTAAGGGTAAATGTAATCATTAATAATTGAATATAACTATTGATTATAAGAAGAACATAATTTAATGATGTCATTATCAGAGTGAATGAGAGAAACACAAAAGAACTCATACACATCAACACAAGGAACATCAATCATGAAAAAATGGATTATTTCTTGAACAATGTTAATATTCATCTGATAGAATAATCATGATACATGTGATATAAAACATGTATATAAGAAACATTATAAACCCATAGAAATAAAAATAGAAATTTGTTCGTATCACAAAACATTTTCATTTATAACCCGTGATAAAATTGTTTTATAAATAACAAGATCCTAGTTAAATCCATAAGATAACCCCATAGGTAACAACCTCCTTCCTTCCCCTCAGTAGAAGGAACATTACCTAATCCATTGAATTTCTATCTGGGTACATCTGTCAAATAAGCTATAATGGGTTCACCCGACGCTATCCGGGACACCCCATAAAATAATATGTAATGGATTCACTCGATATTATCTAGTTTTCCCGATTATATAAGTTGTAACTAGGAAACCTCATGCTACCTAGTCCTCCCCATTTTATATAACGTCCAAGAATTATAAATAATGAAAATAGAGCTTTGAAATAATCGTAAAAATAAAAAGAAACATTATTCATTTCATAACATCATTAACACACATACAACAAAACGGTTCTATAGAAATATATTGGAGACATGATAATCTCATGGAAAATAAATGGTTTCCATTACAATATCTTTGAAAAATATTAATCCTTCTAGAGAAAAACTAAGAATGGTATCAATAAAAAATATCCCCCATGGAGGATAAGTAATAATAAGGGTTTTTAATGTTAATTAATACCATTTAAATATCATTAAAAACATTCTCGAGGAGAATATCATTTTAATTATGAAAATCCCTTCTTGATACACAAAACATTTTCAAAATCCTTTTCATTGAAAACCAAAATTAAAAAATTTACAATGTATATAATATTAGGAAAACATTTTATTTAAATAATACCCTAATAAATATTCAATTCATGCTTAAAATAATTGGTGTTCATTATGGAAGGTAATTCTATATATGTTGTACATGTTAAAAAGAACATCCCTTTTTGTACTGTAAAAATATTTGAAATGTGCCTTGTTCGGAAAATTTAAAAAATAATCCTTTCAAAACGTTATATAAAAAAGTAAAACATGGGTAAAATATAATTTAAAAAATAATTTTTAAAGGTTAAAAAAATTATGATTTTTTTAGAAAACATGGCTTTTGATGAAAAAGGATTTCTGACTGAAGAGAGAAATAATTTCAGATTTTCTTTTAAATATTATCTCAACAAATGTACGTACCAAATAGTGAAAAAATGTTACAATTATATGAAAATATCATGAATAAATTGATGATAAAGAAATTAATTATAGTTATTTGTAGGTAGATCATAAGATTATAACATTAGAGACAAATTCATAATCAATCTAGATAAACAATGAGATTATATTCTAAAAATCATACGACATTGGTAACATTGAATCGTAAGCCCCATGCAAGAGATATAATCCAATAGATATGTAAATTCATATAATTTTCTGGGTAATAATCAAAAAATATATTAATGGGAATTATATACACCACATAAAATAAATATGCGATGAATATTGAATGTGTCTAACGGATGTAAAAAAAGAGATTGAAATCCCTTTTCGCATACTTGCATTTGGTTGATCCTACTTTAACCTCATATATATTGTTTTTAATCATTTTATTAACGTGTTAAATAACCATATTTTTATTTATAATATCATATATTATCCATTTTTAATATCGCTTCACTCTTTAATTAATAATATTTCATTATTTGCATTATATCAGGTGTTAGTTGCCTTGTTTTCTCATTCATGATTTAATATGAACATTCTAATTCATATTAATATTATATATTACCATCATGTCTATAATAATAATAAAGGTATAATTATCATATTTTTACATCATTTATACTTTTAAAACCAACGTAGAAATATGGTTATGAAAATGTACTATGTTACAATCGTGGAGACGGTCGGTCATATATAAGCATGAGTTACATTTTCATTCTAAAATAATTGTTATGGAAAGTTGGTACGTAATATTTTATATTTATATAATAACAATAATATCATATATACTATATTATTTCATTAAATGGGCATAAATATATCATCAATGTAGTGTGGTGGTGAAAAGAGAGTCACATCACTTCGTGAAGGTAGAAGTCCGCACGTACATGAATGATGTTAACAATTTTCTGTGTAAAAAATGATATATTTTATTTCTAGAATGATAAATATATCATTTATATCATAATTATTCCATTTATATCTCATAAAATCAGTATATTTACCATAATTACCTTCCATGTAATGTGTTAGGGAAAATGAATCACATCGCTTCGTGAGACAGTAGTCCGCCATACACACGAATGATGTTATCATATCCCCTTTGGAATGAAATGTAAAAAGGTATATATGATATATTGACTCTAGATATATAATTATGTTTTAAATATCATATATATTTTTATATCCATAATCATACCCAATGGTGAGAGGTGGTAATGAAAAAATGAATGTTATCGGTTCGCGAGGCGGTAGTTCGTCGTACACATGAATAATGATTTCTTAACCCATTTGATGGAAGTGGAGATGATTGAAGGTCATTAACCTATTATAATAACTTAATAGTGTATTTAATATGTAATGGATAATATATAATAATGATTTAATAATAAATTAATGAGGTGGAAAAAAATAAAATAAAAATACTAATTGAATAACGTGTCCTCTTCGTAAGGTATCCTCTTTAGTTTTGCACCAAAAGACATCATAGAATTGTATTAGAACCAAATTAATTCTTTTATAATGTTTAGAGATGTGTTTTTATGTTATTTTGTAAGGTATTTTCTAAAACAAATAGTATTTACTATGTGAATAAGAAAGTAGATTGGGTGATCTATTATAACTGAGGTGAGGGGCACACTTGTAATTTTTTTAAAAGATTCATTAATTCCCACTTTTTATCATTAAAAAATATTTCATAATTGGATATTATAGAACATATATGAGATAATATTGAAATATGGTCAATCAATTGGTGTTCTTAAAATTTTTATGTCATTTTTACCCTTATCTTCTTAGTTTAACCCCCAATTAATCAATGTTTACTTTAACCATAGTAATTATTTTTTATTATCTTCAATATTAATTTTGGTAAAACTTTTAGTTGAACATATTAAAAATTAAAATTTATCCTAATTTCAATAAATTATTCCATTTTTTCAAAATTCAATTCACATAAGGGTAAATTTTAATTTAAAATTAATCACACAAATGCTATGCGAAAGCGAGTTTTCAAAGACAAAATGATCAAAAGATTACATTGTTTTCATATACATTATCAATATGAAATTGGATTTAATGTACTAAATTGGACTAATATAGATCTATATATAATTGAAAAAAATTAATACAAAACAAATTTAAAATATAATTTAACTTTATTAATAATTTACACTAATGGATAGTTTTTAAATAAAATCCAGTATGTTTCACTATTCATCAAAATAAATCATTTCAGAAATGTATCAAATATTAACCCTAATAAAATCTTGAAAATTTGATTTAAAAAAAGTAGTTCAATTTTTCGAATTAATTTTATAAATTTGGAAAAATTTAAATTTCAAACAAAACTCACATACACAATAAAAAAGAGGATTTTCAAGAAGTGTATTTTTCAAGAACAACATGGTTTTATATTAAATCTATGCCATATAATAATAATTGAATGAATATATATTAACGTATAACTTAATAATCTAAAAATTTAATTTAAAAAATTCTTCATTATTTATTATTTTAACTAAATAAAAAGGAGAAACATTATATGCTTTAAAATGGTTTTTAGAAAAAACTATTTTAAAACCATAAAAAATAATCTTATACTAAAATACAATATAAAATTGATTAAAATGAAATTTGTTGTGTTAAATAAAAATTAAAAATAATTATTTTAATTTAGAATATAATGATACAACTATAATAATTAAAATATAGAAAATAAATGATAGGTTTACCAAAATCATTATTTTTCAATATTCATTAAAAAAAATTTAGAAAATAATCCAAAATCATACCCAAAATTAATTTTGATATTCTAATTCAAAAACTGAAGATAATTTTTTAGAAATAAATTCTAAATGTTAAAAAAAATTATAATATTCTATTTTCTGAAAGGTAATAAAAAACATTTTTGAAGAAAAATAATTTTATATAATAAAATCACTATACTAAATATTAATTTATTATTTACTAAACATTTATAAATAATTTATATTTAGTAGCAAATATATATATATATATCATAAATTATTTCATACTATTCATACCCACCAATTTAATGGCTAATTTATGACGGTTATATATATCATTGGTTATTTAGCTCGGTGTAACAATTTTAATACGCTATTGAATATAAAAATAACATGGTTTCATGTACTACAATATATAGAAGTGATTAAATTTATTTTAAAATGATTATATCATAATGTCTTGTGGGGTTTCATTATCATATAATCTCATTATTTCCTCTCTTTTATGCTATCAAACATAATTTTATTTTCAAAAAATATCATGGTGTTACACCCTCCCCACCATTTAAAAATTTCATCTGAAAAATTTGAACTTTATGTTAGTACAAAATGGATGTAAATTTCAAAATAAATTTTTGTGTACACACATCATAAAAAGGGTTTATAAAACATCCTCTTAATAATAAAGAAATTAATGTAAAAAATTTACATAGAATAAAACATAACTAGTTTTCCAAATAGGATAACATGGGTTGGAATGGAATAAAAGAGTAAATAATTACAGAGATTGATTGAAATAATTGATCCCAATCATGTTAATTATCAATGGAACGTCAAGAGCCTAAAAACAATAAATCTATGATGATATA
Source organism: Viscum album (assembly GCA_963277665.1). Classification (NCBI taxonomy): domain Eukaryota; kingdom Viridiplantae; phylum Streptophyta; class Magnoliopsida; order Santalales; family Viscaceae; genus Viscum; species Viscum album. Next base: position 900,772,206 of record OY728165.1, on the reverse strand, counting down.
AAAGACTATCTAATTCATCACATATGAATGTAATATGAAAACTTTATTATTTGAAAATACTTTTTTACAGCTGAGAAATTATTTTCCATATTGATTAGATCATAAAGAAAGATACCTACTTTATGAGTATAATTTCCTACTTTTTTTAATTTTCAGGACAATCTAATAATTTTCTCTAAATTATTAGTATTCAGTATTAATTCACCATGCATGAAGCACTAAAAATAAACTTTTAAAGGATTATATAACCCTAAAATGGATATCAATATATCCTCCTATGTTTAGAAACTAACCAAAACCCATATTATTTCAACTTGGTAAGATAATTCTAATAATAAATGAACATTCATATGATACATTAATCATTAAAATTAAATAGCAATACCCAATGATGAAACTAAATCATTCTATAACCCATTATCTGAAATAACCTCAATACCCTATAAATTAAAGAGTTATATAATGTTAAAGGTAATCTCATAACTTTCATTTTTCAATCCCAAAAATATGGAGATCCTTTATTGATGTAAAATTAATCACTTAGTCACCAAATAATTTCAATAATGTGGTTCTGTATATGATAAGACTTATATTCTCAACATCTGTGATCTTATAAACCCTAAAGGATCTCATTACCCTAAATCATATTTCCCAAAAATCAAAATGAATACTTCATGTTAAACTAGGTCATTAAAAATACATCAACCTTATAAAACATATCTTAAATTTAATTATTTACTTTAAGAACTAATCACTAAAATACTCAAATGGGAATTTAAGACATAGATATTTTGATCATCCGTAATATTATAGACCTATGATACTATCCATAACTCTTAATATAACCTCACAAAAAATATCATGATCTCCAAATTTATCTAAATCAGCCTCTGATACCAACCATAAAAGCCCAGAACCCACACTCTCAGATCCAGTGCTTAAATTATAAAATATACAATTTTCGCTTTGATACATATAATTGTGGCCAAATATTTTCATCCAAAACTTACAAAATCAAAAGAAAAAAACTTAATCACTTATATTTTCAAGGTCCTTTTATTTTTAAATTTTTTAATAATTTTGACAAACTTGTACATATAGAATACCTATGTTGTTAATTGGGAATTTCTCCCACATAAACATGATTTTATTATTTCATGTTAAGTCATCATCATCATCCATATGAAAACACATTATTGTTAAAATTCATTCATCATAATACCTTATAACCTATATAAGAGGAAACATAAGAAGGGTGAGAAAAAATTCTTATTAAGGGTAAGAATAATCATTAAAAAATGAATGTTATCTATGTCTATAATAAGTGTATAAGGTTATGCCATAATTATCAGAGTGTATTATTGAATCATAAAATAACTCATATCCATCAATACCTAAATCATTAGTCCTGAAAACATAGAATAATGCTTTTACAAAGGTAATATTAATTATAATCCATAATCATTAACCATGAGATGTCAACCATTACCATAAAAACATTATAAACTCATATAAAGCATAATAAAAAAATATTGGAAGCTTGGAAAAAAAATTCTACACAGTCCATGTTAAAACTATGTCAGAAATAATAGTAGCACAGTTAAAATAATAGGAGAAAACATCAAGTATCTCCCTCATTATAGCATATCAAGAAATGGTATATTACCCAATGCATTGGAGATATATCTGGGTACATCCATCATATAAGCTATAACAGGATCACCAATTGGTATCTATGAAACCCCATCATATAAGATATAAGGTATAAAAAATATCTATTTGGTCCACAACGTTATATAATATTTAATGGTTTCATCCGATGCTATCATTTTTGACCCATCATATATAATATCCAAGAACCCAAAATAAATTACATATAGGTTAGATATCACCATAAAATTCATAAAAAAACATTATTACATTCAAAAATTGAATAATCATGGTGAATAAATTTGTTCCATAAATATATCTAGGAAACATGATTAATCTATGGAGAATAAATAGGTTTCATAACAATCTTTTTGAAACATTATAAACCGGTTGAAAAAAAAGAGGATCAATAACAATCTCTTTGGAAATGATTTAATCCATCAAGAGAAATAAAGAGGATAATATTAATAAAAAAATAACTCCCATAGAGGATAATTAAAAATTGTATTCAGTTTTTATGAATACCTTTAAAAAAATTAAAATTTATTGATTAAAATTTCCATTTTATTTTGAAAATAAATTTTTAAAATATAAAACATTAGGAAAATACTTTTTATTAAAAACAAATTTCAAAAAAATTAAATTATAAAAAATATTCAGAAATAAATTTTATTTGAAAAATATCTTTGTAATCCTAATATGTAATCTTCAAAGAGATGGCGGCCATGATGTTGGGTAATTTGGTACAAGTATTAAAAGTTAAAAAGATCCTTCCCTTTTCAATGTAAAATGGTAAGAACAGTGCTCTGTTTGAAAAAATACAAGAATATTCCATTACAATGAATATGTAAAAAGTAAAACATGGGTAAAAATATATTTAATATAACATTATTAAATGGTTGAAATCATTTTAAAAAAAAATTTATAAATCATTTGTTTTTGTTTGAAAAATTATTTCTGACCGAATAGAGAAATTATGTTATATTTTCTAAAAAAATATATATAATCAATTTTAAGTACCAATGAGTGGGATATGGTTCTATTACATGAAAATAACATTAATAACCAATCAATAAAAATAATTATAAATATTTTTAACTGTTAGCCAATAATATTTCAAAATTTTATTCTTAATCATAAAAATCCCTATAAATTATGAAATTGTAACCTAAAACTCATACAATTTTAGTAACATTGAATCGTAATCTCTATGAATGATTAATCCAAAAAATATATATTTAAATCCTAGAAATTTTTAGGATAATAATTAAAAAATAAATTAATGGTAATTTTATACAAAATATTAAATAAATAGTTGGTGAATATAGAATGTGTTACAAAAAAGTATAAAGTGAGACAAAATTCTCTTACCTTATATGTCTTTTGTGTAAATCGTGATTTAACAACCTTTTAAGTGAATTTAAATATGTTATTAACTTATTAAATAAAAATATTTATATTTAACATATCATATATTGTTTTTTGAATATATTATAACCCTTTCAATAATAATCTTTCATTATTTTCATTAATTCAGGTGTTAATTGTCTTGTTTTTTCATTCATTCTTTGTTATGAACTTTCCCACTATTATGCATACTGTACAGTTCCATAAAATATTTAATAATAATAATGTCATAATTTTCATAGTTTTACATCAATTATACTTTTAAAATCTATGATGAAATATTTTTATTATAATTAACTATTTCACAATCATTGAGAGGGTAGCTCGTATGTACGTATGAGTAAAGATTCTATTTTTCAATGATAATTATGGAAAAGAGGTAAGTAATATTTTATCATTATTTAATTATAATTATATAATATATACCATATTATTTCATCAAATATACATATATGTATCATTAATGTGGCATGGTGATGAAAATATAGTCACATCACTTCATGAAAGTGGTATTCCACACAAACATGAACAATATTATCAATTTTCAGTGTAAAAAATAGAAATTGATATATTTTTATTTGATAATTATAAATACATCATGAATATCATATTTATGCAATATATATAACAAATATTCAGTATATTTACCCTGATTTTCTTCCATGTTAAAAGTTAATGAAAACGAATCAAATCACTTTGTGAGGCGGTTGTCCTCCGTACACACAAATGAAGTTATCATATCCCATTTAGAATTGAAAATATAAAAGGAGTGTATAATATAATGATTACATAGAAACAATTATGTTAAAAATACCATATCTGTAGTTTAATTATTTTATTATACCTGACCATGATAGGTGTTAATGCAATAAAGGATAACATAGATTTTCAAGGCGGTAGTATATCGTACACAAAAATAATAATTTTATAACCCATTTAATGGAAGTGGAGAAGATTTTGGGAAATGAATGAAAGAAATGGATCCTTTATTGAGGTAAATATATTTTTATTTCCATTAAATTTCATTTTAAATGTTTAAATCTGGAATAATATAAATTCTCATTGAGGTGATGGAGATATTGGAGGTGTTCGGGGATGGTTCGGAGCACAAAACCAACCTTTTAGGTTAAAATGGATTGGCACATAATTAAAGTAGGCCATGCGTGGAATCACTATGATTATTTTTAACCATGATAATCTATAATGTGGGGAGTTATAGGTCACACCGTTAAATAAAACTGTGTGATTTGGGGACCATAGATGTGCGACCACGTCTTCGATTTTGACAGTAGATTTTTGCACGGTTCATGAATCGTTAGTCAACCATAAAGAAAAACCATGCAAATTGACCTTCCATAAAGCTAAATGTCATTGTTCAACCCACTATTCTTGAGTGTCCATCTCATATTAAGATTTAGTATTGTTGAAATATTATAAATTCCCATAATAAATTATCCATATACAAGAGGTAAATAATTAAACAATATAAATAATGGAATCCAAATAGATTATAGTATTATATGTTTTGTTTCGATGGTCATAATTTTTTTATATGGTGGATTTTGGCATACAATCATATATTTCTTATCATTAATACAAAGGATTGTGTCGATGAAGGCCAAAATTAGTTGTACGTAACAACAATAGGAATCATCAAATGATAAGAAAATGTCGAATTTATTTTTAACCTTTGAACATAAATCTAGTCCATCATACTCTAAATAAGACCATATTCATCTGTCAATATTAGGCATGCATCCAGAAACATAGATCAAGAATAAACGATTCGAGCATGAAGTTATAGTATAAATTACCAATAAATAATTAATATGAGTCAATTTGTGGATAATTGACAGTGGATCCACTTCCGATATAATGTGAAATAAAGGTTTGGTGACATGTATCAAATATGATAACGAAAATTCCGTAAAATTTGTAATAATGATGGATTAATGATTTTTGGTTCAGGAAAAGCCTTGTTTTGGGGTAATGATATGAGATGTGTGAATTTATTTGTTACCAAAGGTATATGTCACAACATGATAAGTTTCAAACAATTATGTGACTTGGGGAATACATTAATATTTACCCCAATGTTGTGTATCATAATTAGAAACGATGGTATAATGGTGATGTGGGGAAGCAAATGAAGGGAAATCTCTACCATGTGAGTGGAGAAGAAAAATGTGTTTTTATCCAAGGAATAAGAAAATAGGTAGTGGCATACATGACGGGGAAATTATATCCAAAATTTATTATAATATCTACTGAAATGAGATGCAGCTCGAGATTTCCACAAGAAATCACATGACCACACTCAAAAATGTGATGCCAACAAACACGGGAATATCTAAAACAACCCAGAATCTGCACTCCCTGATCCGGTAAAAAAATCATAAATATTACATTTTCTACTTCTATATTAATAATTTTGAACCAAATATTTTATATCCAAACCTTACAACATCAAAAGGAAAATACTAGTTCACTTAATTTTTGAGATACCTTTTAGGTTTAGAGATTTAGATAATTAGAAAAAACTTCTATATAAATAACACCAATGTCGTTAAATGAAAATGTCTCCCACTTAACCCAACTTTTATTATTTAACATCAATTCAACATCATCAAACTTATGAAAAAACCTTCTTGACAGAATTCATTTAGCCTCATACATTATAAACTATAGAATAAGAAACATAATAAGGGTGATCTCAAATTCTTAGTGAGGGTAAATGTAATTATTAATAATTGAATATAACAATTGAGTATAATAAGAACATAAGGGAATTGTGTCATTATCATAGTGAATGAGAGAAACATAAAAGAACTCATACCCATCAACAGAGGGAACATCAATAATGAAGACATGGAAAATTTCTTGAACAAAGTTAATATTCATCCGATGGAATAACCATGAGACATGTGATATCAACCATGTGTATAGATTTTTATTAACCCATAGAAATAATAACAAAACTTTGTTCGAATCATAGAACATTTTTATTTATAACCCATGTTAAACATGTGTTAGAAATAACTAGATCCTATTTAAATCCATAAGATAAACCCTCAAGTAACACCCTCCTTCCTTCCTCTCTATACAATGTATATTACTTAATTCATTAGACTATTATCTAGGTACATCTATAAAATAAGCTATAATGGGTTCAGCCGACGCTATCTGGGCCACCCCATAAAATAAGATATAATGGAATCACTCGATACTATCTAGGTCTCCCCGTCATATAAGTTGTAACTAGGTAACCGCATGTTATATAGTCCTCACTAATTGTATATAACTTCCAACAACTATAAATAAAGAAAATAGATCATTGAAATAATCGTAAAAAATAAAAAATGTTATTATTTTCCTATCATGATTAACCCATGAAAAAAAGATATACATAATAATATCTTTGAAACATTATTAACCCACATAAAATTATATAGTTCCATAGTAATCTATTGGAAACATGATAATCCCATGGAAAATAAATGTGTTCCATAATAATATCATTGAAATAGTATTAATCCATCTAGGGAAAGAATGAGAATGGAATCAATAAAAAAATATCCTCTAGTGGAGGATAAGTAAAAATAATGGTTTTTAATGTTTATTAATATCATTAGTATATCATTATAAACATTCATGAGGAAAATATCATTTTAATTATGAAAATCACTTTTTGATACATAAATCATTTTGAAAATCATAGTCTTTGAAAACCACTAATAAAAAATTTATAATTTCCATAATATTAAGAAAAAGATTTTTTTTAAATAAAACCCTTATAAACATTCAATTAATGCTTAAAATAATTTTTGTTTATTTGGGTTGGTAATACTGTATATGTTGTACAAGATAAAAAGAACATTTTTTATACTATAAAATGGTTTGAAATGTTCCATGTTCGGAAAACGGAAAAAATATTCCTTTCTAAACGTTAAATAAAAAAGTAAAACATGGGTAAATTTTAATTTAATAAATAATTTTTAAAAGGTCAAAAATATTTCTGAAAACGTTTTTAGAAAACATGGCTTTTGATGAAAAAGTATTTATGACTAAAGAGAGAAATAATGTCATATTTTCCTAAAGATATTTTCTCAACAATTTTATGTACCAAATAGTGAAAAGGAATGTTACTATTATATTAAAATATCATGAATAAACATTGGAGAGGGAAATTAATTGGATTTATTGGGAGGTATATCATTAGATTATAACATTGGAGGAAAAATCATAAACAAACTCGATAAACAATGAGATTATATTCTAAAAATCTTACCACATTGGTAACATTGAATCCTAAGCCCCGTGAAAGCGAGATACTCTAATGCATATGTAAATTCAGATAATTTTTAGAATAATAATCAAAACATATATTAATGTGCATTATATAGACCACAAAAATAAATATGTTGTGAATATTGAATGTGTCTCACGAATGTAAAAAAATTAGATGGAAATCCCTTACCTCACGCTTCCATTTAGTTGATCTCGCTTTTACCACATATATATTTCTTTTAAACATTTTTTTAAATTATTAAATAACCATATTTTTATTTATAATATCATATATTATCCATTTATAACAACTTATTACTCTTTTATTAATAATATTTCATTGTTTTCATTATTCCAGGTGTTAATTTCCTTGTCTTCTCATTCATGATTTAATATGAACATTATAATTCATATTAATATTATATATATCCATAATCTCTAGAATAATAATAATTTTATAATTATCATATTTTTACATCATTTATACTTTTAGAAACAATCTAAAAATATGGTTATGAAAATGGACTATGTTACAATTATGGAGATGGTAGGTCGTATATACGCTTTAGTTACGTTTTCATTTCTAAATAATTATTATAGAAATGTGGTAAGTAATATTTTATCTTCATATAATGACAATAATATCATATATAATCTATTATTTCATTAAACTCACTTATATATATCATCGATGTATTTTGGTGCTGAATAGAGAGTCACATAGCTTCGTGATTGCAGATGTCTGCACGTTCATGAATGATGTTAAAAAATATTTGTGTAAAAGAATGATATATTTTTTTAGAATGATAAATATATAATTTATATCATAATTATTCTATCTATATCTTATATATTCAGTATATTTACCAAAATTACCTTCCATTTAAAGCGTTAGTGAAAACGAATCAAATCTCATTGTGAGGTAGTAGTCCGCCATACACATGAATGATGTTATCATATCTTCTTTAGAAAGAAATGAAAAATGGTATATATGATATAATGACTCTATATCTATAATTATGTTTTAACTATCAAATATATTTTAATATCCTTAATCATACCCAGTGGTGAAAGTTAGTAATGAAAAAATGAATGATATCAGCTGGCGATGGGGTAGTTCGTCATACACACGAATAATTATTTCTTAACCCATTTGATGGAAGTGGAGATGATTTCAGATCATTAACATATTATATTCTATTAAAATTATATTTAATATTGAGTGGATATAATATAATAATATTTTAGTAATAATTAAATGATGTGGAGAAAAAATAAAATAAAAACACTCATTGAAGAACATTTCCTCTTCAGTAGGTATCCTCATTAGGTTTGCATGAGAAGCCATCATATGTTTTCTTTAGAACCAAATTAATGCTTTTAGGATGAGTATAGAGACGTTTTTAAGTTATATTAGAAGGTATTTTATGAATCAATTTTTTTTTATCATGTGAATAAGATAGTAGAGTGGGTGACCTATTATAAGTGAGGTGAGTGGCACACTTGTAATATTTTGAAAAGATTCAATAATTTCCATGTTTTTGTAATTAAAAAATATACTATAATGGGATATTATGGAACCTATATGAGAAAATATTGAAATATGGTCCAACCATTGGTGTTGTAAAATTTTTTATGTCATTTTTACCATTATCTTCTTAGATTAACCCCCGGTAAATCAATGTTTACTTTAACCATAGTGATTACTATTTATTGTTTTCAGTATTAATTTAAGTAAAAAATTTAGTTGAACATATAGGTTATTAAAATTTTTCCTAATTTTAAAAAATAATTCCATTTTTTCAAAATTCTATTCACATAAGGAGAAATTTTAATTTAAAATTAATCACAGAGATGCTATCAGAAAGTGAGTTTTCAAATAGAAAATGACCAAAAGATTACAAAGTTTTCATATCCATTTTCAATATGAAATTTGTTTCAATGTACTAAATTGGACTAATATATATGTTTATATAATTCAAAAAAATTAATTTAGTACCAATTTAAAATATTATTTATCTTAATTTATAATTGAAATGAAAATATAGTTTTTAAATAAAATTCAGTATTTTTCACTATTCATCAAAAAAATCATTTCCGAAATGTCTCCAAAATTAACCCTAATAACAATGTGACATTTTGATTTAAAAAATGAAGATTAATGTTTCAAATAAATTTTATTAATTAGGAAAATTTTAAATTTAAAACAAAACTCACATACATGAGGAAAAATCTGGTTTTCAAGAAGTCTATTTTTTATGTACAAGATGCTTTTATATAAAATATATTTCATATAATAATAATTGTAGGAATATAAATTAATATATAAATATAAAATCTCCATATTGAATTTAAAACACTCTTAATTATTTATTATTTTAATAAAATAAAAAGAAGATACATTATATGCTTTAAAACAGTTTTTAGAAAAAAAAAACTTTTTAAACCAAAAAAAATAAACTTATACTATAATACTATATAAAATTGATTCAAAATAAATTATTTGTGTTAAATATAAATAAAAAATAACTTTTTTTAATTTAAAAGATAATTATATAATAATACTAATTAATTTATAGAAAATAAATGACAGGTTTACCAAATTCGATATTTTTCAATATTCACTAAAAAATCAATATTTTAAAAAATAATGTAAAATCATACACAAAATAAATTCTGATATACTAATTCAAAAACTGAAGATAATTTTTTTAAAAAAATTGTAAATGTTAAAAAATTTATTATAATATTATTTTCCGTAAAAGCAATAAAAATCAATATTGAAGAAAATGTATTTTCTAGAATTAAATCACTTTACTAAAAAATAATTTATTATTTACTAAAAATTTACAAATAATTTATATTTAGTAAGAAATATATATATATATATATATATCATAAATTATTTCATATTATTCATACCCACAAATTTAATGACTACGTTTTGACGGTTATATATATCATTGGTTGTTTAGCTCAATGTTGTAAGTTTAACACATTATTGAATATGACAATAACATGGTTTCATGTACTAAAATATATGTTAGTGATTAAATTTATTTTAAAATGATTATATCATAATGTCTTGTGGTGTTTCATTCTCATATAAGCTCATTATTTTGTGTCCATTACATTATCAAACATAATTTTATTGTCAAAAAATATCGGGGTGTTACACCCTCCCCACCTATAATAAATTTCATCCTCACAATTTGAACATTATGTTAGTAATAAAATGATTTAAATTTGAAAATAAATTTTTTGTGAACAGACATCATAAGAAGGTTTTATAAAACATCCTCTTAATTATAAAGAAAGTGAAGTAATAAATTTATATAGAAAAAAACATAACTAGGTTTCCAAATAGAATAACATGGGTTGGAATGGAATAAATGATTAAATTTTTATAGAGATTGATTCAGTTCATTGATCACAATCATGTTAATTATAAATGGAATGTCCAGAGCCTCAAAACCATAAATCCTTGATGATATAAAAGATTTTCTAATTCCTCATATATGAATATAATAGGGAAACATTTTTGCTTGAAAATAATTTTCATACAGTTGAGAAATTATTTTCCATATTTATTACGATCATAAGGAAAGAAACATACTTGATGAGTATAATTTCATCATTTTCATTAATTTACAACATAATCTCATACTTTTCTCCAAATTATTAGTATTCTAGATTAATTCTCCATGCATAAAGCCATAAAAATAAATATTTAAAGGATTATATTACCATAAAATTTATAACAATACATCCTACCATATTTAAAGACTAACCAAAACCAAAATTATTACAACTTGGTAAGATAATTCTGAAAATGAATGATTATTCAAATGATACATTAATCATTAAAATTAAATAGTAATACCCAAATATGAAACTAAATCATTCTATAACCCAGTATCTGAAATAACATTAATACCCTATGAATTAAAGAGTTTTATAACCTTAAAGGTAATCTCATACCTTTAATATTTCAATCCAAAAAATTTGGCGATCATGTTTGGAAGTAACATTAATCACTTTGTCACCAAATCATTTCAATAATGTGGTTATGTATATGATAAAAAATATATTCTCAACATCCAAGATCATATAAACCCTAAAGGCTCTCAATTGCTTAAATATTATTTCCAAAAATTATAAATGAATACATCACGGTGACCTATGTATTTAAAAATACATCAATGTACTAAAACATCTCCTAAAATTTATTTAATCAATTTAAGAACTAATCACATAAAACCTCAAAAGGGAATCTAAGACTTAGATATTTTGACCATCCTTAATCTTATATACCTATGACACTATCCATAACTCTTAATTTAACCTCACATGAAAATATCATGATCTCCAAATTTATCTAAATCGGCCTCTGATACCAAAAATAACAGCCCAGAACCCACACTCTCAGATCCAATGCTTAAATCATAAAAATTACATTTTTGGAATTTATACTGATAATTGTGGCCAAATATTTTCATCCAAAACATTCAAAATAAAAATGAAAAAACATGGTCACTTATATTTAAAAGGTCCGTTCATTTTTTAATTTCTAATAATTAGAACAAACTCTTACATTATCAATACCTATATTGTTAATTGGGAATTTCTCCCTCTTATACATGATTTTATTATTTCATGTTTTGTCATCATAATCATCCATATGAAAATACCTTCTTTTCATAATTCATTCATCCTAATACCTTATAACCTTTATAAGATGAAACATAAGAAGGGCGATCATAAATTCTTATTAAGGTTTAGCATAATCATTAGAGAATTAATGTTATCAGTGTCTATAAGAAGAGTATATGGGATTCCATCACAATCAGAGTGCATGATTGAATCATAAAATAACTCATATCAAAAAATTCCTAATTCATCAATCTTCAAAACATGGAATAATGCTTTAACAAAGGCAATATTCATTAGCATCAATAATCATGAGAAATGAGATGGCAATCATTACTATAAATACATTATAAACCCATATAATGCATAATAAAAATGTTCTGGAATCTTGGAAAAAAATTCTTCATAATCCATGTTAAACCAGTGTTAGAAATAACAGAAGCCTAGTTAAATTAATAGGAGAAAACCTCATGTAACTCCCTCCTTATAGCCTCTCAATACATGATATATTAAACAATGCATTGGAGAGCTATCTGGGTACAGCCATTGTATAAGCTATAAAAGGATCATCGAGTGATATCTAAGAAACCACATCATATAAGATGTAACGTATCAAAAAATCCTATCAGGGCCACAAAATCATAAAATATATAATGGTATCACCCAATGCTATCTTTTTTGACCCATCTTATATAATGTCCATGAACCAAAAATAAATAATATACAGGTTATATATCACCATAAAATTCTTAAAAATAACCATTATTACTTTCATAACATGATTAACCATTTGTAAATAAATATTTTCCATAAAAATATCTATGAAACATGATTAAATAATAGAAAATAAGTGGGTTTCATAACAATCACATTGAAACATTATAAAACTGTTGAAAATAAATAGGATCAAATCCAATATCTTTGAAAAATTTTAATCCATCAAGAGAAATAAGGAAGGCAGTATCAATAAAAAATAGCACCCATGGTGTAAAAGTAAAAAAGGGTGTTTAATTTTTATGAATACCATTAAAATAACATTAAAATTATTGATTAAAATATTCTTTTAATTTTGAAAATCAATTTTTAAAACAAAAAACATTTTCAAAACTCTTTTCATTATAAACCATTTTTAAAAAAATTAAAATTTCCCAAATATTTAGAAATAAAATTTATTTTAAAAATATATTTATAATCCTACAATGTAATCGTCAAAGATATGGAGTCCATGCTGTTGAGTAATTTCATATATGTCTTAGAAGTTAAATAGAACATTCCTTTTTCACTATAAAAAGGTAAGAAAAGTTCTCTGTTCGGAAAAAGACTAAAATATTCCTTTCCAATGATTATGTAAAAATTAAAACATTGGTAAAAATATAGTTAATAAAATATTATTAAAATATTGAAAATATTTTTAAAAAAAATTTATAAATCATTGGTTTTATTGAAAAAGGATTTCTCACCGAAGAGAGAAATGATGTCATATTTTTTAAAATATATGTATACAAAAAATATTAAGTACCAAAGGGTTGAAAATGGTACTATTACTTGAAAATATCATGAATACCCAATGAATAAAAAAATTTATAAAAAATATTAAGAGTGAGATAATAATATTTCGACATTTTAGACATAATCATAAACAATCCTAATAAATGATGAGATTGTAACCTAAAACTCATACCAGCTCAGTAACATTGAATCGTATTCTCCATGAATAATTAATCCTAAAATAGATATGTAAATCCTAGAAATTTTTAGGATAATAATTACACATTACATTAATGGTAATTTTATACAAAACATTAATTAAATAGATGGCGAATATACAATGTTTCACACAAAATTATAATGTGACAAAAAAATTCCCTTACCCCATAAGTCCTTTGTGTTAATCATGATTTAACAACCTAAAAAGTGGATTTAAATATGTTTTTAACTGATTACATAACCTTATGTATATTTACAATATCATATATGGTTTTTGTAGCATCTTATAACCCATTCATTAATAATCTTTCATTATTTTCATTGTTTCATGTTGTAATTGTCTTATTTTCTCATTCATTCTTTGTTATGAAAGTTCCAACTATTATGAATACTATATAGTTCCATATAACATTTTAATAAAAATAATGACATAATTTTCATAGTTTTACATAAATTATACTTTTAAAATCCATCATGAAATATTGTTATTAAAATTGACTACGTCGCCATCACTGAGACGGTAGGCCGTATGTACGTATGAGTAAAGTTTATATTTTTCAATGGTAATTAAGAAAAGTGGTAAGTAATATTTATCATAATTTAATTATTATAATATTATATATACCATATTATTTCTTCAAATATACATATATGTATAATTAATGTGGTGTGGTGATGAAAATATAGTGACATCGCTTCGTGAAGGGGGTGGTCCACACATACTTGAACAATATTATCAATTTTCAGTGTAACGAAATGAAATTGATATATTTTATTTTCAAAATTATAAATATGTCATGAATATCATATTTATTCTATATATATCACATATATTTAGTATATTTACCATGATTACCATCAATGTAAAAAGTTAGTGAAAGAGAATCACATCGCTTTATTAGGCGGTAGTCCTCCGTACACACAAATAAAGTTATCATATCCCATTTAGAATGGAAAATAGAAAAGGAATGTATGATATAATGATTCCAATGCTATAATTATGTTAAAAATATCATAGATATAGTTTATTTCTATTATTATACATAACCATGATAGGTTTTAATGGAATAACGGATGACATAGATTTTTGAGGCTGTAGTATGTTGTACACACAAATAATAATTTCATAACCCATTTAATGGAAGTTGAGATTATTTTGGGTAATTAATGTAAGAAATGGATCCTTTATTAAGGTATATATATTTTTATTTCCAATAATTTTTAGTTTAAATGTTTAAATATGGAATAATATGAATTCCCATTGAGGACATGGAGATATCGGGGGTGTTAGGGGATGTTTTGGGGCCCAAAACCATCCTTTTAGGTGAAAATGGACTAGTGCATGATTAAAGTAGACCATGCGGGGAAGCCCCATGATTATTTTTAACCATGATAATCTAGAAATAGGGGAGCTACAGGTAACACTGTTAAATAAAACTGTGTGATTTGGGGAACATAGATGTTCGACCATGTCTGCAATTTTTACAGTAGATATTTTCACGGTTCATGCGTGGTTAGTCAACCATATAGAAAAACAATGAAAAGAGACCTTCCCTACAGCTAAGAATGCATTTTTGGTTCACGGTTTTTTCCAACCATGTGTCCAAACCTTTAACCCTTTATTTTTTAGTGAAATTACTATTTTAACCCTAATTAAAATTAATTATATATCTAGTTTCTCATTTAATCAATAGACAGCATGCTCAACTATTTTAAGCTCCCTTTAATGACTAATATTTTATTTTATCCACCATCACTATATGATATATTATTTAAGTTTTACTCATCTTTTTATATCCGCATTTGTGAGTACTAAATTCCTTTTTATCCGTTCTTCGTTCTTTTTTTTATAGGCTATTCTATTTAGGTACAAGCTAATATGATATAATTTAAGGTTCTTCATATGTTGTTTATTTTTCCCCCAATCTGAGTTGAATCAAAAGATGATACTGGAAGATCACTATACTATCAAATGGGTTTGGTTACTTCATTAGGTTATATGTCATTGTTCAACTCGCCAGAAATTCTGGATCAGCCATGAAATTAAATTGAAGAGTTGAATTAAATGAAATTGAACCTATTTCGGAATCCCTTAGGTACCCTTGAGATTTTTTGGTGGTAATTTCCAAACCAATTCTACAATTGGGATGTGCTATTTTCCATTAAATAATGATTGAACCACACAGGGGGTGTGATTTGAGATTTCCGGGTTAGAGGAAGCCCATAATTAATTAATTGGAATTGAATTTCTTGACTAGGATAGGTACAACCTATTTACCTAATGTTATCATGACATGGAATTCATTAGTTAATTAAATATATTAAATGGAATTGGTTGAGTGGGTGATTATACCCATTAGTTTCATGAATGTGAATTATAGATAATGAATGGGAATACTAATGGTGTGAAATGATAGTGGAATTTATTGATGAATGAAATATGATGTATTTTAAAAATTATTGGATGCATGGGTTGGTATACCAAGGGTTTTGATTCCATTTATATGCCCTGGATGTCACTCCATGGTTATTTACAGGGTAGTGGATTCCTTGGTTAGAGTATTCTCCTTAGATCATGATTTTGTGGGATGTCTTGGGCCTTGCTGCCCCTTGGATCTAGCTTACTTCACTTATGTAGGTCATGTTCAGATGACATCCTCCTCGGAATCCAACCAGTGACTTGCCAAATTTCAATCGAGATGCTTCTAGGGCTCGAAATGGATTCCTTGGTCATCTACACCTTGGATTCGGACCTTTGTGGTATGACACTTGATTATACGACACGAACATGTGAGGTACGATCTACTTGCTTGAACATCTCGACCGTGGATGTTCTGACACAAAAGGTTGTACGAAAAGTTCATGGTTGATATGGTCCTTTGGTTTGTATTGTGAGGCCATGGAACTTATTCTCCTTTACTTTTAGTTACCTTTTATATGATCATGACACTTGTTTTGATGGGATCCTTGAGAATCTATTCCGTGATATTTCTTATGCAACTCACATGACATGGGAATCATTACATTCATTTACTATTTACTTATTTAATTGCACACTACTGGCATGTTACATTCCATAACGAAGACTGTGTCAAAATTTTCAATGTTTAAATACTGGGATTATATCTCACACCCGATTTAGGCTGTCTTTAGGTACCCAAACAGACTTTATGGATACATGTAAGGACCAGGGAATGAAACAACATTTTAGTGGATGAATATATGTCATAATTAAGAGTAGGGTAGCTCATGTCCGAGCTGAGGATCATGATTCTATTCATAGATAACAGTTTTTCATTTTTTATTCTTTTTATGCATGTTCTGTATAATACTATTGTGTACATATTTTTTATTCATTGTAGAGACATGTATCATAATGGTTGTATATGGGATCCCTTTTGGTATTGTTATCTACCACTGCTAGTTATTTATAATCTGTTTGTAATTTCTGCTTATGATACTTTTATGAAATTCATATTTTAATGTTCTATACTCTAGTGATGGTGGAATATTCTCCTTATAGATAAACCTATGCCCTCGCTTCTAGTTGTCATCCTATTGCTTTTGGGGATAAGCGCATGAGGCCATGTGGCCAACCCAGCTCAGTGCACCATTTAGTGGTATCCTAGTATGGGACATTACGATGTGGAATCAGAGGATTTCTTATCTGGATTATTATTTAGTGACCATAGATAGGGATAATAAATAGATTAAGTTTTGTAATGATTTCTGCCTAGGTGTAACTAACCGACTTACAAGAAAAATACAAATTTCTTTTATTGAATTCGAGGATTCGGGATTTTTACTATTATAATTGACTTGATTCAATTATTGGGTAATTCACTTGAATTGGGATGTTATTATTTATAAGATTAGGGGATCTATTCTATTTCAAACTGAGGAGATGATGGTATTCCATCTCATGAATCATTTCAGTCACATTACAAGAATCACATAGCATGTATTATGCCCTTTTATTTAGGATGTATTATTTATTTCATGTAGTTTTGATAGGTGTCATGAAACATCTTATTACTGTTGTGATAAATACCATGGAGTGTGTTGTGGTGTGAATTAGGTGGACACCATGATTTGGTTTAAGAGGAGAACATGACCTCATGGATCAGGATTTTGGGAACTATTTGGTTTAATCATTAAGTTAAATTGAGATATAATAGAAATATATATTAAATGAATTGAAATTTAATGTTGAGCATGGAAAAAGATACTTGACATAGACAAGACCATTGAATGGGAAAGAGACAATGTCTCTAGTGACATTTTTTACTATTATTTTTACACACCTGGATTTAGGAACAAGCTATGTGGTATGAACTATTTTTCGAATGTTTTAACCTGTCTTATGATTTTTGAGGTATGAACATTGATATTGTTCATTTCTAAGGCATATGTTTTGAGTTGTAGATTCATGCCCCCATGACGACATCCAGTCATACTCCAAGAGGGTGGTGAAAACCATTCTATGAAGGTAGTGGGCCATGGGATATTGGTGACTTTTCCTTTAGTACCAACTTTAGCTCTATCTGTTGTTATGAACGTAGCTTCTCAGTCACAGTTTTGTGAGGGATTATTTTTAATCATTCATATATTTCAGAGGGCACTAAATCTTGCCTTGTCTATTGATGAGATTACATGTGTGTTCCAATAGTATCATCCCCCCTAGTTATCCGAAAATGGTGATACACATTATTCTGAGCTACGTCTTGATACAATGTTATCAATCTTCGAGCATTTGGATACACTTCCTAAGATGAGGGAGATGCTCATGATTTACATGAATTTTAGAGTAGTAATGTGATAGTGAGATTCTCTGAACTATGATGAAAGGACATGAGATATTCTATTTGTTGAATGCCAAACCAATTTCTAGGATTTCTTTTACCATTATACTCTTAGGGAAAAGTAGTATAGTGGGTTCATTCATCTAGAACAGGGCACTATGATGGTTATAGAGCACATTAAATGCTTAAAAAAGTAGATGTTTTTTGTGCCAATGTAATGTAATGATGAGATATTAAGGGAGAGAGACACATTGAATAACGTCACTAACATGCTATCAGATCTCTGGTAAATGTGCTCATATTGACCTCTATTACTAAAATTGTGAATCATGTTCATGTTATAAAGAAGAACCTAAGTGAAGTTGGGGGTTCATAGTTGTTAAATGAAGTCCCTCGACCTTGTGGTTTAGCATCTTCAGGAAGAAAACTCCGTTTGGAGGATTTCGTTGAGAGGAGATTCATTAAGGATGGGAGTAATGGTATCTTGGTCTTCTGTCATCAATGTGGCAGATGGGGCCACACAAAGAATAAATGTGATTGTGGCCTAGTCAAATGCTAATATTATGATTGCATAGACCATGTGAAATGTTTTTGAAGGACCTTACCACCATCTATGATTGGTAGGGGATTGGCTATGACCTAGGTTCTGGATAAGGTTTCTCAGCTCCATGTCAAGAACATAGTTGGAGAAATCCCTGTTGATTGGGACAAGGTAGTGAAGGTCTTGGTAGAGTCATTCAGACACTAGTTACACTGAGACATCAGAGTGGGCATACTCTGGGTAGTGATGTTGGGTCTCAGGGTTGTGGTTTTGGCCAGATCTATTTTTTGTATCCCACCCCTAAGGAGATGGTTTATAAAAAATCTATAGAGAGATATATTATTCTAGTAGCCTCAATTCTAGTATCGTCTCTATTTGATATAGGTTCATCACATAGTTTCATATTTGAACCTCTTGGGAAATCCTTGAGCTTTTGGTTTAGTTTTATGAGCGCATTGTGACACTTAAAAATACATTGTGGATCAAAATGGATGTTGTATGAAAGTGCAGGGAGGTTCCCATTGATTTTGGTGTGTGTCACTTAATTTTAAATCTTTATGTCCTCGAGATGACAGAGTTTGGCGTCATACTCAAGATATACTTGCTTGTACTATATCGAGAATTAGTTGATTGTGATCACCACCAGAGTGCATATTTTATAGTAACAAGGGTGAATGGGATTTCTAGAATATATGAGCTAGAACAAAGCATCATTGGTTGTGTGAGATGACAACCAAGATTTCTAGTTTGTTTCTGGATAACCACTAATCACACCAAGAGGACATTCCTTTGGTGGATTATCATTTTAGGTATGTAATCAAAGATGAATTTTTTGGTTTACATCATGAATTAATGATTGAGTTCTCCATCACGCTAGTTCTAAGAGGAGAATCAATATCCATATCTTCTTACAGGACGACTACGATGGAGATGTAGGAGATTAAGAGAGAGTGCGAGGATTTGGTGGTAAAGTGTTTTATTTGACCTAGTAATTCTTTATTGGTTTTGTTGGGACTTTTTGATAAATAGGAGGATAGTACCCATAGGTTATGCATGGATTATGAAATGTAGAACAAGTTGATGGTTAAGAAATTAAATACCTTTCTGCAGATAGATGACCTAATTTATCATCTTTAAGGAGCTTAGGTGTTCTTAAAAATTTATGTGAGATCTATATATCACCAGGTATGTGTTCGAACTATATAAATACTTCACAAAACACTTCATAATAGTTATGGTCTATATGAGTATCTATTTATTTCATTCCGTATCACAAACATGCAAACAATTTTTATAGTGCGGATGAACCGGGTCTTCCATCCTTTTATGGATTCATTTGTGGTGGTTTTCACGGATAATGTATTGGTGTATTCTAAAAATCAACACAAACAAGAAAAACATCTTGAGATAGTGTTGAATATACTAAGAGAGTGTCATTCATATGCTAAGCTCGCAAAGTTTCACTTTTGGATGGATCGTATTCATTTCTTAGGTCACATTAACTCAGATACAAGAGTGTCAATAGATCCATATAAGGTGAGAGTGGTAGATTCCTAAGCTCATCCCAAGAACATATTTTACATATAGTGTTTTATAGGGACAGTTAGATATTAAAATCACTTCATATATGAATACCCATTATTATAAGTTTTGTTGACATTCTTGAATAAAATTCTGGTGAAGTTTGAAAGGTCAAATACCTTTGAGACAGTATTTCAAGAGTAGAAACAATTATTTACATTAGCACCGGTCATGACACTTCCAAAGCATTGTAGGAGATACACAATGTATTCTTATGCCTCAAATATAATTATTTGAGTAGTGTCGATGTTGGGGGATAAATTAATCGTGTAAAGGTCTCGATAGCTGATCCCACACAAGAGAAATTACCTGATACATGATCTCGAGTTAGTTGTAGTAGTTCATGCATTGTGTTTTTGGAGACATCTTTTCCTTGTAGAGTCTAATATGGTGTACAAAAACCACAAGAGCCTCAAGTAAATATTTACATAGCATGATATAAATCTGAGGTAGTGAATGTGGGATGAGTGCCAATAATATTTTGACTCTGAGCTTTCCTACATGCCTGGTAATGGAAATATAGTGTCTGATTCACTAAGCAGGCGGACATACGTAAAAGCAGTGCAACATGCCAGTAGAAAGTGACAAGTTATGGATTATATTCATAGGATGCACTTAGAGATGAACGATAGTCATGGGAACACATTAATGTCATCCTTATATACTATATCTAATATACTATATAGTGTAAGGAAGGACTATTTATCATATTTAGAGGGACAAGTCCCATGAGAGAGTGTTACAGGCGTGGATCCACCTCCTGGTTAGAATATCATCAAGGATGAGATACTACATGTTTGTGGTCATGTTTGGGTTCTAGTGGAAAATCATGAGGAGATGATGTAGGAGTTCAATGCCTCGTCTACGGTAGTGCATCCGGGTGTCACCAAGAAGCACCCTGACTTATACCGACAGTACTAGGGGACGTGTATGAAACCGGAGGTAGACGGTTTTTTAAGAGGTGTTCCACCTATCAGTAGGTGAAGATATAACATCGATGACAAGATAAATTTTTTTCAAAAGTTTCCTATTACTGAGTTGAAATGGGATGATTCTGTGATGGATTTTGTGACCGGTTTACCGAGGTCACTTTGAGGTAATGATTTTTTGTGGGTTATTTTTGTTGGGATAGTGAATATTTCTCATTTCATGCCGATCATAGATTCCCTATATGTGGATGATCATGGGAGCTTGTATTTCTATGATATGTTATGACATCATAGGGTCCCATGAAATATCTTTTTAGAACGGGATGCAAGACTTACATATCATTTCAAATAGATATTTTAGATGTTTATAGGTACATAGGTGCTTCCAATCATAGTATACCACCCTCATACTAATGGATAGTCTGAGATTATGATACATGAGCTTGAAGACATGTTGTGAGCATGCCTTGGATTTTTGAGGATCTTGTGGAAGGCATATACCCCAAGTTGAGTTCTCCTCCAATAACATCTATCAGGAAATGAATCAAATGGAACCATAAAAGGATTAGTATGGTAGGCCAGGAAGATCACCCTTATGCTAGCTAGAGGTAGGTGATATAAAAGCAACCATGTCTCATGTAAGAGAGTTATGAGCTGGTCCAGTGGATTCAGAAGTGGATGGATACTACATAGTCTCGACAGAAATTTTACACTAATCACCGTAGAAGACCTCTAGAGTTCAAATTTGAGGTTCAGTTCATTTTACATTTTTCACTGAGGTTGGGACATATAATGATCAGAAGATTGAGAAATGTTTCACGAAGATATGTTTTATATTCAGGATTATGGAGAGTGTTTGGCTTGTAGCCTATCATTTTTTGTTATCATAGAGGTACCAAGACATGAAAAATATCATTTACATATCTCGACTTCTATACTATCATTCAGTCATGACTCATGATTTTCATCCCATGTAGGTTGAGTTACAAGAATATTCAGCCCTTGAGGATCATCCAACTCATATTTTTGGAACAACAACAGAGGTACTTAGAGGATAGACAGTTCATCTAGTATGGGTGTTGTGGGTGTGTAGCCATTTATATGATGATAAATGGGAGTGGAAGGCCATGGTACGTCCTTAATGGTTTAATTTATTCTCAGATGAATCTTGACCACCCTTGATAGGGGAATTTGGGGGAGAATTTCTTTTAGGGGGGAATATTGTAAAAACCTGGTCTATTCATGAGGTAAGAATCTTTGACATTCGATTAAATTTTATTTCAAATGTTTAAATATATTCTAATAAAAATTTACATTTAGTTGATAGAGATAACGGGGGGGTCTATGGGTGGTTCGGAGCCAAGAACCTATCCTTTTGGGTGAAAATGGCCAAGTGCATGGTTAGTTTAAACAATGTGGGTAGGTCACATGGTTATTTTAAACAATCCTAAGATGGAAAAAGGGGAGATAAATGCCATATAGTTATTGAAAACCACGTGATTTTGGGTGAATAGCTCTGTAACAATGTTTTCAATTCTGATAGTGGAGATTTTCATGGTTTGTGCATGGTTAGTCAACTGTGCAGAAATACCATGCAAAGTTCCCTTCCATACAGCAAAGCATGCATGGTTGGTGAACACTTTGGCCAACTGTGTATCCAAACTATGTGACTATTTTTTTGTAAAAATACCATTTTAACCCTAATAAAACTATTTTTAAACCTAGTTTCTCATTTCTTCTTTGAAAAACAAGATTACCACTTTTTAGCTCCCCTTGATGACTATTCATGGAATTGAGATACCTTCCCTGCTCGATCTCTGATTCAAGTACTGCTCATCATGTTGGATCCAAATCAGTGAGTACTCAATTCCTTTCTATTTTTTCCTCATTATTATTCATATCAACTAACCTTTTTACGTGAAAGCTAATATGCCCTAATTTCATGATCTTCATCCATTATTCGTTTTTCTCGCGATATGAGTAAAATCATGAGTTGATAATGGACGATCACACTACTACCAAGGTATTGTAGGTGTTCAAAACTTTTCCCATTGTTTGTTATGCTTGGCTATATTTCATTGTTAATATAACCATACATTCGGTCACACCCTTAAAATTAAATTGACCAATTGTATTAAATTCATTGGAACCTATTATTGAATCCCATAGGTACCCTTGAGATGCATTGGTGGTTGTTTCACAACAATGTCCACACTTGGGTTGTTCTTATTATAAATTAAATATTAAATTAAATAACCAAGGGGACTGATTTGAGCTTGATTGGTTATAGGAAACCCATAATTAATAAAATGGAATTCAACTTTTTGACTAAGAGAGGTACTTCCTCCTTACCTTATGTTGGCAGGGTATTCCATGATTGAATTGATTAAATGGATTTAACAAATTTGGTTCAATGAGTGGGTATACACATTAGTTTCTTGAATGTCAATTGTGGATTATGAGTGGGTATACTCAAGTTGTTAAATAGTTAAGGAATTGATTGAAGAATTAAATGAGATGTTTTTGAAATGGATGTGGATACATGGGTTGGTATATCAAGGGTATCTCTTCCATTTAGATGACTTGGATTTTACTCCTTGGATATTAACGTGATATTGGATTCCTTGGATAGAGTATGACCCATGGATATTGATTTTATATGATTCCTTGGGCCTTTATACCCCTTCGATCCATCTTTCTTGGACTCATGTATGTCATGTTCAGATGACATGATCATAAGAATCCAACCTGTTCCAAACCGAGTTTCCATCGAGATTATCTTAGGACATGAAAATGATTACATGGTCATATAAAAATTGGATCTAGACCTTCATGATATAAAAAATAATTATATATCATCACTGTGAAACAATATGATCTTCTTGGTTGAACGGTTCAATCATGGATGTTGTGAAGCTTATGGTTGTACGGAAAGGATGTGGTTGAATTGGTTCTGTGGTTTGTAAAAAATGTATGTGGTGCATACTATATTTCCATGTAACTTACATAAACAAGATATAGAAACTAATTTTGTAGGGAGAATTGAGAGGATATTCAGTACTACTGCTTACGTATTTCACCTGCCATGGGCATCTTTACATTCATTTACTTCTTACCTATCTACTTGCACGCTACTAGCTTTTTATATTGAACAACCTTGATTGTTTAGATATTTGGGTGGTTACCTACTGGGATTGTATCTCACACCCAGTTCGGGCCACCATTGGGTATCGAAACAGAATTAGTGGATGTAGGTATGGATCATGGAAAGTGCCCACAGAAAGATTCCATGCTTAGGAGTGGGGGAGCATGCAACCGAGTTAATAGTCATGATGTTATGTGAAGATAGAACATTTTGGTCATTTTTATATTTCTGAAGCATGTTATTTATATTACTATTGTGTACCTATTTTGGATTATTTGTAGAAACATGTGTCTTTATTACTATATATAGAATTAATTTTGGTATTTTTATCTATTACTATGTTTTATCTATTAATTTTTTTTTATTTCATCCGTTATTAGTAAGACATTCGTATTCTATTGTGATAAACTCTAGAGAGGAGGTAATAGTCACCACACAAACACACCTATTCCCTAATTTCTAGTTGAAATCCTTTGAAATTTGGGGAGAAGCACTTGAGGCTATATGACCAACCGGGCTCGGGGAACCTTTCAGTGGCATCCGAGTCTTGGACATTACAAATAAATTCTTATAGAAAATCCCAATATATTACATATAATGAGGTTATTATATAAATATTTTAATAATATTTTAAGGTTTCAAAAAAATAAATAATTAAAATTAAACATATTTCATAAGAAAATTATCTTTTAATAGAATGTGAGGCAGAAGTAATGGAAGCCAACAAAGATCACAAAGAAGATTCTATAGTAGAAATTATATGAAATTCCAATACGAGGGAAGAGAGTGACACTGATGAAGAATAATATTAAGGAACAGTTGATCTCTAATTTTAATTGGAATATTCACTTGAGGAGATAGGTGTTTGGAGACCCAAAATAAGAAATTCAAGATAGTGGTTTCTGTTGTCAAACTATATATGAAAAAAAGAGGATTAAAAGTCCATGTTGAATTTATAAATAGAAAATTTGAAGTCTCTAGGCCATAGAAACCAGATAAGGTTGTTGAGTTCAAGGTCAATGTTGAGGAAAAAACGAGGGAAATTGATGGTTTGACTAACATAGTGACAGATCAAGTAAAACTTATCAAAGAACCTCAGTATGAATTTTTCAGCTACTGAATAAATTATAATACTAGGATAGACTTGTAACTCACAGTACGACATCATAAAAATTGGCCACATATGAAAAATAGATCGTGAATGTTGAGCACAATGGTATAAAAAATCATAGTACTGTGAGGGAAAGTAAAAGATTCATTATAATGATAAATATGGTATGGGGTTTAATCAAAAACATATTGTAGTGATGGTTGATTAATGACCACAAACACACATTCATATGTTAATGGTTGATTTGGGTACATCTCAAAATCATAATATTTAGATAACCCAATGGAAAACTAATCCTACCAGGATGATAATTGAGAGTTCACCTCATATCATGTGTCATTATTTTGGGAAGAGGAGACATTACCATAATTTGTGTTCCAGACCCATGAGGTATATAAGGATATAAGAGTAATAAAGGTAGCCAAATTGATTTCAGTTTTCTTGGTTTAATTCTGATGGTCACTATTTTTATTGCCTTAGATATTGGCATATGGCCATATATTTATTATCATTAATACAAAGGATTCTGTCGATGAAGAACAAAATTAGTTGTTTACAACATCTCGTGAAATCATAAAATGAAATAAAAATGTATAATTGATTTTCATCCTTGTAAGATAAATCTATTCCATTATACTCTGAAGAAGTTCAAATTCATTTACCAAAATCATGCATGAAGCCTAAAACATAGATTAAGATGAAAATTGTTATTCATGAAGTAATAGTGGAAGTTACCCTTTAAGAAATAAAATGAATCAATTTAGGCATCATTGATAGCGGATACACGTCCCACAAGTAGTAAAATAAGAATCTGGTGACATGTATCAATTAAAATAATGAAGGTTTTTTAAAATTTTAAAACATTGAAGGCCTAATGATTAGAAGCTTAGGGAAATCCTAGTTTGAGGGTAATGATATTAAATGTGTTAATTTATTGGTTATTGAAGTTATAGGTCACAACTTTATAAGTTTCTATCAATTGTGTGACTTGAAGAATACAATAAGCTTTAACAAAAAGTTGTGTATCATCAAGGTAAATGGTGGTACTATGGTGCTATGGGGGTATCCCGTGAAGGGAAATATCTACCATGTGAGTGGAGAAGAAGAAATGTGTTTTTATCCAAGGAAAAAAGAAAATAGGTAGTGTAATAAATGAATTGGGCATTTGATCCAACTATTCTTAGATTTTCTAAAGAAATGTGATGTAGCTCAATATTTCCTCAAGATATCACACGACGATACTCACATGTTTGATGCCTACAAATAAGGTAAGATCTTTAACAGCAAAAAATTTGCACTCCCATATTTTGTACTTAAACCATAAACATTACATTTTCTTCATTGATATCGATAATTGTGACTATATTCTTTTACATCCAAACCATAAAACATAAAAAAATGAGGTCACTTATAATCTCAGGGAACTTTTAGGTTTAAATTTTTTGATTACTAAGACACAATCCTTCCCAAAAAACACCCATGTCATTAATTGATCATTTCTCCCACATAACCCATATTTTCTTATTTCATGTTAATTCATCATCATAATCCTTATGAAAATAAGTTTTTCAAATAATTCATTCAGTATCATTCTTTATAATATAGGTAATAAGAAACATAATAAGGGTGAGATCAAATTATTAGTAAGGGTAAACATAATCAACAATAATTTCATTTCATCATTGAGTATAAGAATAAAATAATTGAATGGAATCATAATAAGAGTGTAGGAGAGAATCATAAAAGAAATCTTATCCATCAATACATGGAACATAAATCATAAAAACATGTAATAATTCTTTAACAAAGTCAATATTAATCATAATGAATAATCATGTGCCACACGATATCAATAAAGACCATAAAAAACATTATAAACCCATAAAAAGAATAATAATAACATGTTCAAATATTAGAACATTTTTCTTCATAGACCATGATAAACATGTGTCAGAAATAACTAGAGAAAATTTAAATCCATAAGAGAAACCATCAGGTAACCCCATCTTTCTTTCCTCTCAAGGAAAGGTACATTACCCAATGCATGGGAGTGCAATCTAGGTGCATCCATCAAATAATATATAATAGGATCACACAATGCTATAAAGGCCACACCATCGTATAAGATGTAATGGACTTAGTTGATATTGTCTGGGCATCCCCATCATATATGCTATAATGGGATCACCCATCGCTATCTAGTCTTTGACATTTTATATAATGTCCATGAAACATAAATAATGTAAATAGAGCATAGAAATCATCGTAAAAATAAAAAAAACATTATTCCATTCATAACTTGATTAAACCATAAAATAGGGTTCCATAATAATATATTTGAATCATATTAAACCATATAAATTTTTTTTTTCATAAAAATCTATTTGAAACATGATAAACACATTGAAAATATATGGGTTCCATAACAATATCTCTGAAAATTTTTTAATTCATTTAGAGAAAGAATGAGAATGGTATCAATACGAAATTAAGTACAATGAAGGATAATTAACAATAAGGGTTTTTAATGTTTATGAATAACATTAAAATATCATTAAAAATAGCCTTTAGTAAAATATACTATTCATTTTGAAAAAAAAAATTAATACATAAAACATTTTTGAAATACTTTTCTTGGAAAACCACTTTAAAAAAATTATAATTTCTAGATTATTAGGAAGAAACTTATCATTAAAAAATATCCTTGTAATCATTAAAGGGGATCATGAAATAAATGGTGTTCATGATGGTGGGTAATTCTTTATATGTTGTACAAGTTAAAAAGAACATTCCTTTTTGTACTGTAAATTGGTTTGAAAAGTCCCCTCTTCAGAAATGACAAGAATATTCCTTTCAAAATTTTAGAACAAAAAGTAAAACATTGGTAAAAATGTATTTAATAAATAATTTTTAAAAGGTTAAAAATATTTTTGATACCGTATTTAAAAAACATGGGTTATTTATAAAAATGGATTTCCGACCAAAGATAGATATAATGTCGGATTTTCTTCAAAATATTTTGTCATCAATTTTATGTAACAGATAGTGAAAAAATGGACTATTACATGAAAATATCATAAATAAAGAGTGGCTAAAAAATTAAAAATAATTATTAAGAGGTATATCATAATATTTCAGCATTTGAGACTTAATCATAAATAATCCCATTAAATAAATAGATTATATTGTAAAAAACTTTCCAATTTCGTATCAATGAATCAAAATCCCCATGAAAGAGAGATAGAAAAATGGATATGTAAATTTTTATAATTTAGGAGATAAGAATAATAAAATATATAAAGGAAATTATATACATTACATAAAATAAATAGGTCCTGTATATTTTATGTGTCTCACAGAATTAAAAAGTGAGGCATAAATCACTTACCTCAACCTTCTGTTTTGTTTATCCTGGTTTAACAAATATACAATGGTTTTAAAAATTTAATGAACTTATTAAAGAACCATATTAATATTTATTATATCATGTATGATCACCTTATAGCATCTTATCACTCGTTAGTTAATAATCATTCATTATTTTTGTTGTTTGTTGCCTTGTTTTCTCATTCATGATTTATTATCAACGTTCTGATTCAAATAAATATTATATAGTTCCATCATATCCTGAATAATAATAATGTCATAATTATCCAATTTATACATAATTTATAATTTTAAAACCAATCAATAAATATGGTAATGAAAATGGACTATGTTACAATCATAGAGAAGGCATGCCGTATATACGGATGAGTAATGTTTTCGTTTTACAATGATCATATGAAAAGAAGGTAAATAATATATTATCATTATATAATAATAATAATATCATATATACTATGTTATTTATTAAAATATAATGTTATGTATCATCAATGTGTCATGGTGGTGAGAAGATAGTCACAACACTTCGTGAAGGCGATAGTCCACACTTACACGATTGATCTTGTCATTTTTCAGCAAAAAAATGGTATATTTTATTTCCAAAATAATAAATACATAATTTATATAATAATTATTCCATTTATATCACATATATTCAATATATATATACCCTAATTAACATCCTTTCAAATCATTAGTGAAAATGAATTACATCTCATCGTGAGGCGTTAGTCCACCATACACATGAATGATGTTATTTTATCCCATTTGGAATGTAATGTAAAAATGTTATATATAATATAATGACTCTCGATGTATAATTATATTATAAAAATAATATTTATAGTTTATATACATCATGATACCCAATGGTGAGTGGTGGTAATGAAAAAATGAATCACATCGGTTCGTGAGGTGGTCGTTAAGCGTACACAAGAATGATGATTATGTGATCCATTTGATGGAAGTGGAGAAGATTGTTGTTAATTAAACTATTATAATAATATAATAGTATATGTATGATATCAAGGATCTTATATCATCATGGTTTAATAATAATATAATTAGGTGGATAAAAAAACAAAATAAAAACACACATTGAAAAATGTTACCTCTTGTTTAGGTATCCTCTTTATGTTTAAACCAAAAGATATCATAGGTTTTCTTTCTGATAAAAATAATGATCATAATATGAGTGTAGAAAAGTTTATATGATATTTGGGAAGGTATTTTCTTGAGAAAATATGTTTTAAGGTGTGAATAAGATAGGAGAATGGGTGACCATTTATTAGTGAGGCGAGTGGCATAGTTGTAATGTTTTGAAAAGATACAATCATTCCAACATTTTTATGAAGAAAAAAGCTTCCAAAATGGAATATTATAGATCCTATATGAGTTAGTATTGATACATGGTCATAAAATGGGTGTTTTAAATTTCATTATGTCATTTTTACCCTTAACTTCTTAGTTTAACCCCCTGTAAATCAACTTTTACCTTAACCACATTGATTATTTTTTATTGTTTTCACAATTAATTTAAAAAAAATGAATTTAATAATATTAGGAATTAAAAATTATAATATTTTCAAATATTAATTCCATTTATTCAAATTTTATTCACATTACAGGAAATGTATAATTTAAAATTTATCTGACAAACATAATGAGAAACCGAGTTTTCAAAGAGAAAATGTTCAATAGATTGCAGATTTTTCATATCTAATTTTAATATGAAATTCGATCCAATGAACTAAATATCAATAATAGATAAAATTTATAAAAATTAATTTAAAATCATTTGATAAATAAATTAACAGTATAAGTAATTTAAACAAAATGGTAGATTTCAAATAAAATTTAGTATTTTTCACTATTCATCAAAAATCCATTCTGGAAAATTATAAAAAATTAACCATAATAAAATAATAAAATTATGATTTAAAAATGAAGATTAATTTTTCAAATAAATTTTATACAATTTTAAAAGACTAAATTTATAACAAAACTCACATACACGATGAAAAAGAGGGTTTCCAAGAAGTGTGTTTTTCTAGTACAAGATGGGTTTAAATTAACTCTATTTATTATAATTGTTTTTTTTGAAATTTAATTAATATATAGATATATAATTTTTATAAAATAATTTAAAAAATTCATCATTAGTTATTATTTTAATTAATTAAAAGTGAGAAACATTAAACACTTTAAAACAATTTTCAGAAAAAAAAAGTTTAAAACCAAAAAATAAACGCATTCTGTAATAAAATATTAAACTAATTAAAAATAAACTAAGTGTTTTAAATATAAATAAATAATAATTATTTTAAATTATAACATAATTATACATTTAAATTATGGAATTTATTGAAATGAAATGATAGTTTACAAAATTTGTATTTTACCATATTCAATGAAAAATCAATATTTTCCAAATAACTCTCAAATATCACCCAAAGTAAATTTTGATATTATGATTCAAAAAAAGTAGTTAATTTTTTAAAATAAATTTTCTAAAAGTTAAAAAAATTTATTTCTATTTTTTTCTGAAAATAAATAAAAATCATTATTAATGAAAACATATTTTTTAGAATAAAATCACTTTACTAGAAATAGGATGATTATTTACTTAAAATATATCAATAATTTATATTGGTTTGGATATATATATATTATAAATTATTTAATACTATTCATACACACAAATTCAATAACTATGTTATGATTGTTATATAACTCGTGGGTTGTCGATCACGGTGTTTTATATTGAACACGCTATTGAATATAAAAATCTCGTAGTTGTATGTACTTCAAGCTATATAAGTGATTAATATTCTTAAAAAAGTATAATATAGTAATTTATTGGGGGTTATCATTCTCAAATAAGCTCATTATTTCATGTCTTATACACTATCAAACATGATTTTATTATCTTAAAATATCAGTGTGCAACACCCTCCCCATCATTATTAAATTTTATCCCCACAATTTGAAATTTATTTTAGTAATAAATGGATGTAAATTTTAAATTATTTTTTGTAGACCAACATCGTAAGAAGGATTTATAAATCATTTTCTAAATAAAATATAATGTGAAGTACACAAGTTATACAGAATAAAGCATAACTAGGTTTCCAAATAAGAGAACATTGGTGTGAAAGGAAAAAATAGTAAACAATTATAAAGAGTGATCATGTTCATTGAACAAAATCAAGTTATTTATCATTTTAAAGTAATGCACCTAAAAACCATAAATGTGCGATGATATAAAATACTATATGATTCCTTATATATGGATTTAATATGATAACATTTTTTTTTTGAAAATAATTCTACTAGTTTTGGGAAAGTATTTTCCATCTACAATAAGATCGCAATGAAAGATACCAACTTGATGAGTATAATTTCCTATTTTTTAAATTTCCACCATAATCTCTTATTTTTATCCAATTGATGAGTATTCAAGATTAATTATTCTTGCATGAAGCTCTAAAAATAATCATTTAAAGGACTATATAACCATAAAATGGATAAAAATATATCCTCGTGTATTTTGAAATTAATATGTAACAAAATTGTTAGAACATAGTAACATAATCCCACAAATTAATAATCCTTCATATGAAACATTAATCTTTAAAATTCAACAGCAATACCCAAAATTGAAACTAAATCATTCCACAACCTTATATCCCAACTAACCTTAATATCCTAAAAATTAATGATTTTTATAATCATAATGCTAATCTCATACCGTTCAATCCCGAAAATATGGAGATCTTATTTTGATATATGATTAACCACTTAGTCACAAAAACATTTCAATCTAATAGGTATCTATACGACAAAACTTGTATTCTCAACATCCAAGATCGTATAAACCCTAATGGATATCAATACATTAAATATTATTTCCGGAAAGTCTAAATGAATAATTCATGATTATACTATATTTTTAAAAATACTTCAACCAACCTAAACATCTCTTTAAATGGAATTAATCACATTAAGATCTATTCACTTAAAATCTCAAAGGGGTGTCTAAGACTTTGATATTTTGATCATCCTTAATATTATATTCCTATGATTCAATGAATAACTCTTAATACAACCTCACATGATAAAATAATGATCTCTAAAGTTATCTAAACTATCCTTTGATACCTACTCTAACATCCCAGAACCCACACTCTCAGATCTAGTGCTTAAATCATAATCTTTACGTTCCTTTATTTGATACTGATAATTTGTCCCAATTTTTTTCATCCAAACCATACAACATCAAGAGGAAAAAATATATCACTTATATTATCAAGGACCTTTTGTTTTTATATTTTTATAGAATTAGGAAAAACTCTTACATAAATAATACTCATGTTGTTAAGTGAGAATTTCTCCCACATAAACAAGCTTTTCATATTTCACGTTAAGTCCCTACCTTTTTCCACATGAAAATAACTTCATTTAATAATTCATTCAAACTCATAAATTATAAACTAGGGAAGAGGAAACATAAGATGGGATTGCACAAATTCACAATAATGTTAAACATAATCATTAATAATGGAATGTTATTAGTGTGTATAATATGAGTAAAATGGTATGACATCATAATTAGATTGCATGAGTGAACCATACAATAACTCATACACATAAATACCTAGATCATAAATCCAAAAAACATGGTATAAATATTTCACAATGTTCAGAGTCATAATAATAAATAATTACGAGACATGTGATATGTATCCTGAACATTAGAAACAATATAACCCCATATAAAGAATAATAAAAACATGTTGGAATCATGGAAATATTTTCTTCACAATCCAAGTTAAACCAGTGTAACAAATAACAGGGTACTTGTAAAATTAATTGGATAAAACCTTAGGTAACTAACACCTTATTTCATTTCAAGACATGGTATATTACCCAATTCATTGGAGCATTATCGGGGTGCACCAATCATATAAGATAAAATAGGATAAACTAGTGCTATCACGGACACCCCATCCTATAACTTGTCACATGCTCTCCAAATTCTATCTGTGCCACTCCATCATATAATCTATAATTGTATCACCCGATACTATATGGGTTTACCCATCATATATATTGTCCATTAGCCACAAATAAAGTCATAGAGATTAGATATCATCATAAAACTCATCAATAGAAACATTATTTATTTCATACCTTGATTAACCGATGTAAAATAAATTGGTTCGATAAAAATAACTAAGAAACATGATTAAACTATGGAAAATAAATGGGATTCATAAAAATCCCTTTGATACCTGATAAGCCTGTTGAAAATAAACACAATCTATAACAATATATTCTAAACAGTGTAAATCCATCTAGAGAAATATTGAGCATAGTATCAATAATAAAATAACCCCTCTGGAGGATAGGTAACAAGGGAATTTAATGTTTTTAATACCATTAAAAAATCATTAAAAAATTCTCAAGTAAAAAATCCTTTTCATTTTGAAAATCGCTTTTCAAAACATAAAACATTTTGAAAATATTTTACTTTGAAAACAAATTTTAAAAAAATAAAAATTTCCAAAATATTCAAAATAAATTTTAATAAATATCCAAGTAATCCTAATAATTAATATTCAAGTAAATTTAATTCATGATTATGGGTAATTATTTACATGTCGTACAAGTTAAAAACAACATTCCTTTGACACTATAAAAAGGTATGATAAGTTTCTTTTTCAGAAAAAGACAAGAATATTCCATTAAAAACATTATGTAATAAAGAAAACATGGGTAAAATAAATATTTAATTAAACCTTTTTAAATGGTTTAAAACATTTTTATAAATCATGGGTTTTGATGAAAATGATTTCCGACCGAAGAGGGAAATAATGTTATATTTTCTGTAAAAAACAATAAACAATTTTATGTACCAAAGAGTTTAAAAATGCTATTATTACTTGAAAATATCATGAAAACCCAATTAATAATAAGATTAATGATAATTATTGAGAGGCGGTGTATAATATTTCAATATTTGAGAGTTAATCATAATCAATCTTGATAATTAATGATATTGTAACCAAAAACCCGTACCACATTAGTAACTTTGAATCGTAATCCACATGAAAGAGTGATCCGGAAATCAATATGTAAATCCTATAAAATTTTAAAGATAATAATAATACAATACATTCATGGGAATTATATATACCAAAAAAAATAAATTGGTGGTGAATATGGAATGTGTTACACAGAATTATAAAGTGAGACATAAATCCCTTTCCCCATGATTTTTTGGTTGATCATGGTTTAAAAACATATGAAGTGGTTTTAAACATCATAATAACATATTAAATAACTATGTTAATATTTTTAATATAATATATTATTCTTTTATAA
This sequence comes from Viscum album, assembly GCA_963277665.1. NCBI lineage: Eukaryota > Viridiplantae > Streptophyta > Magnoliopsida > Santalales > Viscaceae > Viscum > Viscum album. The sequence goes on along the minus strand of OY728165.1, from coordinate 900,736,622 downwards.
CAACATATAACCCATTCACTAATATTCATCATTCATATTTTCATTGTTTCGGGTTGTTAATTGCCTCGTTTTTTCATTAATTAATTGTTATGAATGTACTGATTATTATGAAAATTATATAGTTCCATAAAATAAAGAATAACATTAATGACATAATTATAATTTTTTTGTATCAATAATAATTTTAAAATCAATCACGAAACATTGTTTTGAAAACCGAGTATGTCACAATCATTAAGATGGTAGGTTGTGTGTACATATGAGTAACAATTCCGTTTTTCAATGATCATTATGGAAAAGAGGTAAATAATATTTTATCATTATTTTACGATCATAATATACTATATATCATTTTATTTCTTCAAATATACTTATATATATATCATTTATGTGATTTGGTGACGAAAATAAAGTCACGTTACTTCGTGAAGGTTGTAGTCTACACGTACATGAACAATGTTATCATTTTTTCATGTAAAAAAATATATTATCCTTTTTTAATTATAAATATGTAATTAATATCATAAATATTCCATATATATCACATATATTCAGTATATTTACCCTGATTAGATTCCATATACTGCGTTAGTGAAAACGAATCACATCTCTTTGCATGGTGGTAGTCCTCCATACACACAAATGAAGATATCATATCTCATTCAAAATGGAAAGTGTAGAAGTTATATAGGATATAATGACTCCATAGGTATAATTATGTTATAAATATAATATAATATATATATTATATCTATTATCATACCTAACCATGAGAGGTGCTAAGGGAAAAATTAATGACATCAATTTTTGTGGTGGAAGTTTATCGTACACTAAAATGTTGATTTCATAGCCCATGTGATAAAAGTGGATATGGTATTCAGAAATGTGTGTAAGAACCTAGTACTTTATTAACGTATGTATCTTTTAATTTCTATTAAATTTTAGATTAAATAATTAAATATGGGTAAATATGAATTTATTTTGAGGTCATAGAGATATTTGGGGACTTCGGGGCTGGATCGAAGCCCATAACCCAAAATTTTGGGTCAAAATAGACCGGCTCATGATTAGAGTTTACAATTAAGGGTAGATCACATCATTATTTTTAACCATGATAATACGGAAATATGGTATCTATAGGCCACACTATTAGATAATACCATGTGATTTGGGGCACATGCATGTGCGACCTTGTATGCATTTTGGACATCGAAGTGTATACAGTTTTTGCATAGTTAGTCACCCATGCAGACAAAACCTGAAAAGTTCCATTCCATGTAGCTATACATGCATGATTGGTGCACAATTTGTCCAAACAATTGTCTAAACAATGATACCCATTAATTTTTGGTTATATTACCATTTTAATCCTAATTAAACCTATTTCTAAACCTAGTTTATACTTTCTTCAATGGATAGCATGCTAACCTCTTTTATTATAACATTGATTAATATTAATATAATTGTGATACATTCATCATGTGATCTCTGATTCAAAAACCTATCCTCTCATTATATCTTCATCGGTGAGTACTCAATTCATTTTTATCCATTATTCATTGTTCTTGGTACTGATTACCCCATTTTGGTGCAAGATAATATGATTTAATGTCAGGTTCTTCATCCATTCGGTATATTTTCCCAATCTGAGACGAAATAGAAGTTTATATTAGATGAGAACTCCAATACAGAGATATGTTAGGTGGTCCATAATAGTATCATGGGGTTTGTTACTTTATTAAGTTATTTATCATTTTCCCCCATCCAGAGTTTCTAGATCATCCCTAAAATTAAATAAACCAATTGAAATAAATGAATTGAGGAATATTAAGGAATCCCTTTGGTACCCTTGAGATGTTTGGGTGGTGATTTCTCAACCTAGTCCACCCTTGTGGTGTGATCTTTTCTATTAAATATTAATTCAACCACCAAATGGGTGTGATTTCATATTTCTTGGTTGGAGAAAGCCCATAATTTATTGAATGGAATTTAAATGCTTAAGTATGATATGCACCGTATCATTAAATTATGTTATCTTGAATTGGAATGATAGAATTGATTAAATTTCATAAAAAAATTGGTTGGCTGAGTGAGCATACTCATTGGTTTCATGAATGTGAATTATGGATATTGAGTGGGTATACACATGGTGTGAAATTGTAATGGAATTGATTAAATTCTAAGATGATAAGTATTTAAAATTTTATTGGATGCATGGGTTAGTATACCAAGGTCCACGATTCCATTTAGATGCCTTAGATTTATTACATGGATCTTGACACGGTATTGGACACCTTGGATATACTATTCTTCATGGATCTTGATTCTGTGGGATGCATTGGCCTTGCTACACCTTATATCCATCTTTCATGGAATTTTGTATGTCATGTTTGCATGACATGCTCCTAGGAATCCTACAATTGCTTAACTAAATTTCATTGAGATTCTCCTGGGACTCGAAAAGGATTCTTTGGTCATCTAAACCTTGAATATGGTCCGACATGGTCAGAAACATGATTATATAACAAGGTCATGAGAAGTATAATTTTCTTGGTTGAACAACTCGACCAAGGATGTTCTAGAACTTATGGTTGAACAGAAAGTCCATGGTTGATATGATTCATTTGTTTGAATAGAGAGGTCATGGTTCTTACACAATTTTACATGTACCTACCTTTTATAAGATCTTGACCCTTGTTTTCAAGGGAACCTTGAGAGGCTATTCAGTATTGTTTCATAGGTAGTTCATAGGCCATGGAAATCATTACATTCATTTTCAACCAACCAATTTATTTTCACAAAATTGGATAGTTATATTCCACAACCTAGATTGTATAAATATTTTTTTGTTAAAATAATTATACAATATCTCACACAATGTTCGGATTTTCGTTGGGTACCTGAATAGACATTATGGATGTAGGTATGGACTTTGGTAAACACCCATAGTTTGATGGCTAAATATGTGACATGCTTATGAGAAGGGGAGCATGAGACCGAGTAGAGGCTCATGATTCTATTCAAATATAGAAATTTTGGAATTTTTTTTACTTTTTATGGATGTTATTTATAGTACTATTGTGTACCTTCTTTTGATTCATTTTAGAGACATATATCATTATTATTGTATATGGGATTCCTTTTGTTATTATTATCTACTACTGATCATTATATATTTTCTTTTGGTTATTAAGGCTTCTAATACATGTATGAAAATTTTATTCTAATGTGATACACAATGTTTATGAGGGAATTGTCTCTCCATATATACACCTAGGACCGTACTTCTAGTCAGTAACCTATAGTATTCTGGTATATGCTGTTGAGGCCATGAGGCCAATTGAGTTTAGGGAACCTTTCAATGGTTTCCATGTCTGGGACATTACAATGTGGTATTAGAATATTTCCTTTATATTTTATTATTTAGTGACAATAAATATAGATTATAAGAAAATTAATTTCGGTAAAGAGTTTTTCCTATGCATAACTTACTGACGTACAATAAAAATACAAAATTTTTTGATTGAATTTTAAGATTATAGATTTTGACTATTATAATTTAATTGATTCTATTTTTGGGTGATGCACCTGAATTTTGATGTCATTATTGATATGATTGTGGGTTCTATTATATTGTAACCTAAGGAGACGAGCGTATTCTATCTCATGCATCATTTTAGTCACTTTGCAACAATCACATACCATGTATTTTTACATGTTATTTAGGATGCATTATTTATTTCATGTTGTTGTGACAGGTGTTGTGATACGTATACCTGCTATTGTGATAGATACTCTGGAGTGTGTTATGGTGTAAATTACATGGAATCCATGCTTTGGTTCATGAGGAGAATGGTAACTCTTGCATTGTAATTTGGTGCTTCATTTTTTTAACCTTCATGTAAAATTATGATATAAAGGAAATTAATATTAAATGAATTGAAATTGAATGTTGAACTTGTAAATATGAACTTGACCTAGACATGACATTTTAATGGGAAAGAGATAGTGTCTCCAGTGACTTTTTTACGGTACTTTTTACAGTTTTGGCTTTAAGAGTAGACTGCGTGGTATGACATAGTTTTAGGTCGTTTTGACATGTCCAATGCATTTGAGAAGTGAACCATGATATGGTTAATTTCTGAAGAGTATGTTATTCATTCTAGAAGAATTCCCCATGAATACCTCTTGTATTATTCCAGGAGTGTCGAAAAAACAATTCTCTGGAGATGGTGGGCCATGCGATTTTAGTGAATTGTCATATAGTACTAACTATGGAACTAACTGTTGTTACATATGCACGTGTTAAGGCATTGTTCAATGAGGGATTATTTTGCATCATGTATAATTTTTAGAGAGCATTGTTTTCGTCCTGGTTTATTTATTATTTGGAATGTTTATTCATGTAGTATCTTCCTCCCACGTTATTGGGGGATGGTGGCACATAGGATACTATGTTGTGGCATGATACTATGTTATCAATATTTGAGCATGTGGAGTCACCTCCTGAGAGGAGGGTGAATCTCAGGTCATACATGCTTTATGGAGAAGTAATTTTCTGGTGATATGATCTAAACTATGCTGATAGGCTATGAGATATTGTTTGGGTTCAATTCCAAACCATTTTATAGGAATAATTTTACCCTGAGACTCTAAGGTTAGATCAGGATTGTGAGTTCATGCATCTAGAGAAGGGTGTTATGATTGTTATGGAGCACATGAGATTCTTTATAGATTTTTAGTGTTTTGGGAAAACAGACCTTAATGATGAGATATTCATAAGTAGAGATTATTTGAGGAAGGTCATTGACATGATATTAGATATCAGGTCAATGTGTTTAGATTGACCTCTATTATTGAAATATTGAATCAGGTGGTGGTAACACAGCAGAACCTGAGGGAATCTGGGGGCACATAGTAGAGCAATGAAGTCTCTCGACCCAGTCAATCAACATCTTCAGGTAGAAATATGCATTTGAGGCTTTCTATGAGATGAGTTACGTTCAGTATGGGTGTACTGGTAACATTGTTTTCTATAATCAGTGAAATAGATGGGGCCACATAAATAATTTTCGTGATCGTGACCTAGTGAAATGCAGAGATTATGATAGGATAAACCATGTGAAATGTTTATGTAGAACCTTCCCTCCAACTATGAGTGGTAGGGGATCATCTCTAACACTAGTTTCAGTAGATGGTTTCATAGATCCATGTCAGGTAGGGAGTTAGAGAAGTCCTAGTCTATCATGACATTGTAGTGGTGGTCAGGGAAGTGGCATCCAGACACCAGTTACACTAAGACATCAGAGTGGGCATACTTCGGGTTGTGATGTTGTGTCTCAGGGCTATGGTTTAGGAAAAATATATTTTGTGTATTCTACCCCAGATGATAAGGGTTATAGACTAGCTACAGTGAGATGTATGATTCTAGTATAAAAAATGCTAGTATATGCCCACTTTGATATAGGTTCATTGCATCATATTTATGCATGTTTTTGAAATCCTTGGCTTTTGGTTTAGATGAAACATAACACTCCATTAGGGTTCATAATGGATGGTGTATGCTAGTGCAATGAGATTCCCCTTGAGCTTGGTGGGTGTTGCTTCATTTTGAATCTTTATGTCCTTGAGATGATAGAGTTTGGCATCATACTCAGGACAAAAAGGATTGTAACTTATTGAGCTTTTTAGACTTCAATCATGAGGGGGTGACTTTCACATCACTAGATTTCATAGTGTATACTCATAGGGGTGAATAGGTTATCTAGTAAATATGAGTTGGACTAGAGTATCATAGGTTGTGTAAGATGGAAACCCATATTACCTGTATGTCTCTAGATGAAAAGGAATAAATCCAAGAGGAATTTCCTCTAGTGTTTGATCATTTTAGAGAAGTCTTTGTAGATTTATTTTTTGGTCTACCTCATGATATATTGATTTAGTTCTCCATATAGCTACTTCCAGGAGGTGAATCAGTATCAATTTATTCTTAAAATATTGCTATGATGAAGTTGTAGGAGATCAAGAGGGATTAAGAGGACTTGGAGGTAAAAGGGTTTATTCAACCTAGTAATTCTCCATGGGGTTTGTCAGTCCTTTTTAAAAAAATTCTGGATGGTTCCCATAGGTTGTGCATGGATTATCGAAAGTTTACCTAGTTAATAGTTAATAAAAAATATACCTTTCCACAGATTGATGACTGGTTTGTCAACTTTTAGGAAATCAAGTGTTCAAGAAAATTTATTTGAGATCTGTATTTCACCCGGAAAATGCTACACCTATATAAGTACCTCATACAACCTTTCATTACTGGTATGGTTTATATAAGTATTTGTTTATGTCATTTGGTCTCACAAATATGCCAACAGTATTCATGGCATTGATGAACTAGGTTTCCTATCATTTTATGGATTCATTTGTGGTGTTTTAAATGATGACATCTTTGTGTATTCTGACAATAAACACAATCATTTAAATCAACTTAAGATCATATTGAATACACTAAGGGAGAATTAGTTATATGATAATCTCACAAATATCAACTTTTGGTTGGATCAGATTCACTATATAGGTAACATTATTTTAGAGACATGTGTTTCAATAGATCTAGAGATGCTGAGGGTAGTAGATTCCTAGGATCATCCTAAGAACGTAATTGACATATGGTGTTTTCTGGGAATAGTTGTATAATAAAAGCCCTGCATATAGTAATTATCATGACTAGAAGTGAAGTTGATAGGCCCGAATAAGAAGGTGGTGAAGTTTCTATGGTCACATACCTATGAGATAACATTTCAAAAGATAAAAGTAATATTTACTTCAGCACCAGTCCATGTACTTCCAGAGCATGGTAAGAGGCACACTATGTATTGTGATGCCTCTCATATCATACATGGAGTAGTGCTGATGCAGGGGGATAAAATCATGTCATACAGGTCTCTATAGGTAATCCCACATGAGATAAATTACCTAACGCATGATCTCATGTGAGCTACAGTTGTTCAAGTATTACACTATTGGCGACATCACTTACATGGAGATATCTTTTTGGTGTACATAGACCACTAGAGACTAAAGTACATATTTACATTATGTGATCTGAATATATGGTAGTGATGGTTGGTCACATACCTACAGTCTTTTGACTTTGAGTTTCCATGCATTCCTAGTTAAGGCAATACAGTGGCTGATGCACTATGTAGGTGGACTTAGATACAAGCAGTGCAGCAGGTTAGTAACAAGTTACGACATTTGGATTTGTTATCTGAGATTCACTAATAGAGGCATGATAATCAAGGGAAGACTTTTCATTCAACATTATCTATGATATCTACTATAATAGATAATGTAAGGATGACCCTATTATTGGATTCAGAGGGACTAGTCCCATAAGAGAGTGTTACAGGTGTGGATCCACCTCCTGGTTAGACCGTCAGTAAGGACGAGATCCTTTTTCTTCGTGGTCATGTTTATGTTCCAGTGGACATTCATGAGGAGATGATGTAGGTGTCTCATGCCCTAGCATTAGCAGTACATATTTGTTTCACCAAGATTCACAATGACATATGTCGATAGTACTGGTTCTTGGGTCTGAAACAAGAGATATATTGTTTTCATGAGGTGTTCCACCTATCAGCAGGTGAAGGTGGATCATTAGTGACAAGCTAAACTATTATCGCAAATACATATTCTAAGTGGAAATGGGTTGATTCCATGATCGATTTTGAGACCATTTTACTGACGTCACCTTGAGGTAATGATGATGTGTGGCTTATTAATATCAAGATCATAATGATTTCTCATTTATTGGATATCAAGGACACCTTCTCTAGAGACGAGATTTGGAGGTCGTATATCCATTAGATGGTATGAACTCACGACGTCCCATGAAATATAATTTCAGATAGGGATGACCTCTATATTTATCATTTCTAGTAGATAGTATATAGTATGATCGGTACATTTGTGCTTTTAAGCATTGTATACCACCCTCATACTGATGGATAGACCGAGAGTATGATACATGTGCTTGAGGACACGTTGTGAGCCTTCATCCATGATTTTGGGGGATATTGAGAGAGGAATATACCCCTGGTAGAGTCATCCAACAATAACATCTACCAAGAGATGATAAAAATGGAACCATATGATGATTTTTATAGAAGGCCATCCTGATTACCCCAGTGTCGGTCAGAGGCAGGTGATGCAGTTAGAACCATGTCTTGTGTAAGTGAATTCAAAGCTGGTCTAGTTGATTCAGTTAAGGATGGATACTGCATAGTGTAGAAATAAATCCTACTCCAATCACCTTAGATGATCTCTATATTTCAAAGTCGGGGAATTTTTCTTTTTACATGTTTCCATGAGGCTAGGACATAGATGCATTAGAATATTGGGTAATCGTTCACCACGATATGCCTAGTCATTCGAGATTATGGGGATAGTTTGGTCGGTAGCCTATCGATTTTAGTTACCTCAATGGTACAAATACATGAACAATATCTTCTACATATCTCAGATTCTCTGCAATCATTCAGACTTATCTCATTCTTTTCAGCCTATGGAGGTTGATTTATAGGCATACATTTCCTTTGAGGATCATCTTATTTATATCACCGGAAGTAGCACAAATATTCCTCAAGTATGGTCAATTAATCCAGGACAGGTGTTCTGGGAGTATATCCATTTAATAGATGAGACATGGGATTGGGAGGAAAACATACATCCTCAATGTCCAAATTTATTCTCAGATGTTTCTTAACCACCCTTGAAAGGGAAATTTGGGGGAGAATTTCATTAAGGGATGCTTATTGTAAGATCCCAGTCCATTTATATGGTAATATTAATTTTCATTAAATTAAATTTAAGTTTAAATGATTAAATATGTCCAAATATGATTTTTATTTGAGTTCATGGAGGTATTTGGGGTGTCTGAGGCTGGTTCGGAGCCTAGAACCCAACCTTTTGAGTCAAAATGGCCAAGAACATGGATAGAGTAAACTATGTGGGGAAGCCCACCTGGTTATTTTTAATGATGATAAATAGAACAAGGTGGAGATAAAGGACATATAGTTAGATAAAACAATACGATATGGGGCGCCTGGCCCTATAACCATGTCTACAATTTTGACAATAGAGATTTTCATAGTTTTCACACAGTTAGTCAACTGTTCGTACAAACCAAGTGAAGTTCCCATCCGTCGAGATAATCATGCACGATTGGAAAATGGTTTGGCCAACCGTGTACCCAAACTATGTGACCATTCAATTTTGGTGAAATTGTAGTTTTATCCCTAATTAATACTATTTCTAAACATGGTTTCTCATTTCTTCAATGGACAACAACCTCACCTCTTTCGAACTCCCCTTGATGACTATTCTTGGAATTGAGATACCTTCTCAGCATGATATATGATTCATGTGTAGCTCATCTTGTTGGATCCACATTAGTGAGTACACAATGAATTTTTATACATTATTCATTCTTCTAGGCATAAAATTCACTATTTATGTTCATGCTAATAAGTCCAAATTTTAGGTTCTTCATCCATTCAACATTTTTCATCTGATATGAGTCAAATCATTAGTTGATACTGGATGATCAATCTATTACTAATGTATGTTAGGGGGTCTATACATTTCCCATTGATTTTAGGGGATTTATTTGGATATCTTTTGTTGTAATTACCACAATACTTTCTAGCTCAACCTTAAAATTAAATTGAACAATTGAATTAAATTAATTGTACCTATTAGAGAATCCATTATGTACCCTTTTGATGAATTGGTGTTTGTTTCCCAACAATGTCCACCCTTGGGGTGTTCCCTTTTCCATAAAATATTTATTGAACGACCCAAGGGGTGTGATTTGTTATTAACTAGGTTGAGTAAGTCCATTATTAATTAAATAGAATTTAATTTCTTGAATAAGAGATGTATTTCCACCATACCATATGTTATCATAATATTCCATGCTTTAATTAATTAAATAGATTAATCTGAATTGGTTGAATGTGTTTCTAAACTTGTTGGTTTCTTGAATGTGAATTGTGGAAATGAGTGGGCATACAGATGGTGTGAAATAGTAATGGATTTGATAGAATAATGAAATGAGATATATTTGAAATTGTAATGGATGCCTAGGTTGGTATACCAAGGTGCTTGATTCCAATTAGATTCCTTGTAATTTAGTCATTGGATCGTGACATGATAGTGGACTCCTTGGATAGTGTATGATCCTTAGATCTTGATAACATGGGATTCATGGGGCCTTACTACCCCTTGCATCCAGCATTCTTGAACTCATATAGGTCAAGTTCGGATGACATGCTCTTAAGAATACAAGCCATGCCTAAACATGATTCCATCAAGATGCTCCAGGTACTTGACAAGGATTCCTTTTTCACCTAAAAATTGGATCCATCCTATAATGGTCTAAAAAATAATCATATAGTACAACCGTGAGAAATATGATCTTCTTTTTTGAATGGCTCATTCGTGGATATTATGAATCTTAAGGTTGTACAGAAAGGTCGTGGATTCCAAGGCTCTATAGTTTGTACAAAATGGATGTGGTGATTACTCACTTTTACATGTAACTACCTTGTATAGGATCTTGACACTAATGTTTAGGGAACCTTCAGAGGATGTTCATAACTATTTCTTACGTAGTTCATATTCCATGGGAATCATTACTTTTATTTACTACAAACCTAATTACTTTAACATTGTTGGCTTGTTATATTGCCCAACCTAGATTGTTTATATATTTAAAGGGTTACCTAAAATGATTTTATCTCAAACCTTGTTTGGGCCACCACAAGTTATTGAAACAGACATTATGGATGCAGCTAAGGATCATGGAATGTGCCCACAGTGCGATTTCTTACATAGAAGCAGGGGAGAATGCGAACGAGTTGAGACTCATGATGCTATTTGGAGATAGAACCTTTTGGCCATTTTTATAATTTTGGTTCATGTTCTGTATAGTACTATTTTTTACCTTTTTTGGATACTTTGTAGAGACATGTATCATCATCAATATATATGGGCTACCTTTGGATATTTTTATCTATTACTCCTTTTTATTTATTATTTTTTGTTATTATGGATTCAGCTACTTGAATGAAATTTGTATTCTACTATGATACCCTCTGGTGATGAGGTCATAGTCACCCCAAAAATGCACCTAATCCCTTGCTACAAGTGGATAACCTTTTTTGAAAGTGTTATAATAATTATTTAATTATGTTGGAATGAAATAAAATAAAAATTCTTGTTGAATAACCTTACCTCTTCTTCGGGTATCCTCATTAGTTTTGCATGAAAATCCTTCCGTGGTTAGATTTTTTCCAAAATGCAGGATTCTGGGATAAGGTGATGGGATTTTTGAATTGATTTGGATAGCTATTTAAATAAATATTTTTTAACTGTGAATAAGAGAGTGTATGTGGTGGCCTTTTATAAGTGAGGTGAGTGACACACTTGTATTTGTTTTAAAAATATTCAATCATACCCACGTTTGTTCATGCCACAAGATTCCAATACATTATATTATAAAAAATAGATTATATAAGGAAAAATATGTCCATAAAATGGTTGTGGGAGAAGTTGGTAGGACATTTTTACCCTTATATTCTTTTTCTGAACCCGAGTAAATTTATTTTAACCATAACCGTGATAATTAAATTTTTACAGTTTTCAGTAATCATTTTTCTCAAAAAATAATATGAACTTATTAGAAATTAGAAATTATTCTGATTATAAATATGGAATCCATTTTTCTAAATTCAACCTACACAAGGAGCAATTTTATAATTTAAAATTAGTCTTGTAAACGGGAAATCGGGTTTTCAAAGAGAAAATGTTCAAAAGTTTATAATTTTTTTATATCCAATTTCTATGTGAAATTAGTTACAATGAAATAAATTAGATTAATATATATATATATATATATATATTATTGAATAAACGTTACATTGAATACAATTTAAAATAAAACTTATCTTTATAAATATTTTAAATGGAATGATTGTTTTCAATTAAAAATCAGTATTTTTAACTATTCATCAAAAAAATAATATTTTACGAAAATTCACCAAATATTCGCATTATAAAATTTAAAATCATGATTTAAAAAATTAATTTTATTTTCTTCAATAAATTTTATAAAATTTGTAACAAAAATTAAATTAAAACCAAAACCCACATATGTGATGAAAAAACAGGTTATTAAGAAATGAATTTTTCATGTACAAGATGATCTTATATAAACTCCATGTCAAATAATAATCCTTCTATGAATATCAGTTAATATATATATATATATATAATCTATAAAAATAATTTAAAAAATCCATCATTACTGGTTATTATAATTTATTTAAATGGATAAGTATTATGTACATTAAAATAGTTTTCAGAAAGAAAACACTTTCCTACCAAAATAGTAAACATATACTCAAATCTAATATAAATTTGATGAAAAATAAATTCATCAGTTAAAATATAACTAATGAAAAAAAATATTACTTTCAAAAATTATGGTACATTTTATATAGATAAATTTTTGAAAAAAATCAATAGTTATATAAAAAAATCTATAATTTTCAATATTCGCTAAAAATCAATATTTAATTAAAATTTATAAAATGTGACACAACATAAATTTTTATATTACAATTAAAAAATGATGTTAATTTTATAAAATATAATTTCAAAAATTTCCCAACATTTATTATAATATTATTTTCTTAAAAAAATTTTTATGAAAACATATTTCTGAAGAATAAAATCACATTACTAAATTTGATTGATTATTTACTAAATTTGATTTATAGTAAGTAATTATATATATATATATATCATAATGTAGTTATTACTATTTATAAAATCTAATTTAATGGTTAGGTTATGATTTTTATATATATAATGGGTCATTTAACTCAGTGTTGCGTGTTGAATAATCTATTGAACACATAAATCTCATGGTTTCTTATGAAACAAGCTATTGATGATATTAAATATATTTTAGAAGGAATATATAATTAAATCTGTTGGTGTTTCATTCTCATCAAAGATCAGTGTTTTCTGTCATTTTCATTATCAAAAATTATTTTATTATTCCAAAATATCATGGTGTTATAAGATCACTCAGACGAATTATTAAGAAAGAGATAGGACTTCAACAAGAGTTATTCAATTGGTGGATATTTATTTTTATGGATATTTCTCACCAATATCCATTTATGGAATGAGATACCATGTTATTTTAATTTATTACTATAATAGGATGGTGTGGATTACCATCACCTATAAATCGTAGGTGTTTAGTTTCATAACACAATATTTGATGGAAGTTGAAAAGATAACAGGATATAATATTTTGAAATTTAAAAACCAATAATGGATTGGAATTTTCCAACAACTAGGTGGATGATTATCTTTAGAAGCATGGAATAAGGCACCAAGACTCAGTAGTGATAACACTCAACAAAATGATGTGGTTGTGAGGAGAAATAGAATCATAAACAAAATTACCAAAATGACATCTATATAAAAGGACCTTCCAGAAGGGTTTTTGGAAAGAATAAGGCTTTATATATATTTAAATTTTAAAAATATAATTTTTTTGTCCAAAGTAAGATAAGACATCGCATTAATTGTCATATAGAAATAATTCAATACCATAGTACATTTGAATATTCAGATGTAATTTTTTCAAAATCAATAATGGGAAACAAAAGTTGTTTGAATCCCATTTAGATGAATGTATATTACTTGGCCACTCATGAAAAAAATATAAATTAGTCATTAAATGGATAGGAATTTTATTTAATGAAATGATGTTTTCGTAGTGGAAAATGAATAGAATATTCAACAAACCAACATGTATTTTTTTGGAAGACTGTGATAAGGTGGTGAGAATCATAGAGGGAGAAGAGGCCCTTGAGGTGAATTCAAAAGAAGACTCAGATGATGAAAAATATGTATCTATAACTGTACCTACACAAATTCAAAAGAGCCTTTCCAAAATTGATAGACATAATATCAATCTCGACTAAAAAATTTCTAGTGAAATCAAGGGGAATGAAAAATCTAAAAAAAATTATATCATAGGTAGAGACAAAATTTTATGAATACGATTGAGGAGATATGTGTTTGGTTCAGTAAGTGAAGGGATAGTTAAACTAAATCAAAGAAAATTATATTTGGAGGATTGTTTAAGACCAATGTAAAAGAGAATCATTTGGACCATATGATTTTCCATAATAAATGAATGGAAATGGAATAGTGATTAAAAAACATTAATGGTGTGAAGGAGATACTCCTAGATCTAGGGAATAAATATAGATGAATCATTTACACAACTGCCAATGATTGAGATAATTCAATTATTCTTAGCCATTATAGTGAGAATACAATTCAGGGTTTCTCAGATGGATGCCAACTCATTATTTTTAAATGAGGTTCTTGAAGAATATGTGTACATCGAGAAACCAAATTGTTTTATCAGTCATGAAGATGAGACAAATGTTTTTTGAATTAAGAATGAATTTTATGGATTGAAATGGGGACCAAGAACATGGTATTTAAGACATGATCATTATTTGAAGAAGTTGAGTTTCCAACATTGTTACAGTCAATTATAATTTCTCTTTAAACAATGAGAGTAATAAAAGGATGATGGAATTGGTGTATTTTGACAATACAATCTATGGTGGATCGAATGATGAAAAATGTAGAAAATTCACATTGATCATGAAACATGAGTTCAAAATGTCAATGATAGGTGAGATAACATTTTTTCATCGTTGACTAGTGATATATGGATTGCATGAAACATTTATTTCTTAATAAAAATATGTCAAGGTGGTTATTAGAAGATTTGGAATTGATAATTGCAATGATATGAAAAATTTAGTTCCTACCAAGATTAAACAATTTCGGGATGATAAATGAAAAGATGTCAATGTCACAAAATACAGACACATTATTGAGATCTAATTGTAATCAATAGTAACATGTACCAATATTGTATTTTCCACATGTAAAGTGACATCGTATCAACATAATCGCAATGAAATCCACTTACTTATGGTGAAAAATATTATTTTTGTATATCAAAGATATAATGGATTCCAGTTTTTTTCAATGTTAAATATTAGTAAGATTTAATGGGTTATACAAATTCATATTTGGATGGTTAAACAATTGATTTACATTCTACAACAATTGATGAATTATATATTAGTGGGTTTTGTATATCATGGATGGTCAAGAAACATGATTGACTTTTTCTGTCCATCGTAGAGGCTGAATATGTTACTATCACTAATGATTGGATGTAGTTTCTGTGGATGAAGCAACAACATGAAGATTTGATATTTCAATCACTGTCTTCGATCAGAATCAATTATTATAATTCATGTTCAATAAATCATATCAAATTTCCAGTCCATCACATGTAGAAAAGGAACATTGAATTCAAATGTCGTTTTACCAATGATAATGTGGAGCATGGATTGGTGTTATTGAAGTATGTGACAATTATTTTTAAGTTAATGAAATTATAAGGAAGGCATTACCCAAGGGATCTTTTCAATGGGGGATACTTTTTGAAACTGGGAGAAGTTGATAGACTGACAAGATTGTATGCGAAAAACTAAACAGGGATAAATTTTAAATCCTTTGATGCTAAAGTTGTTTATTTAATGAAAATAATTCCTGAAAGGGGTTCCTGATGCAATTTTTTATATTGGGTTGTTAAAGAATGTGAACTTCTTATGTTCCACATGTTGTATATAATTTGACATTAACCACTCAAATAATAATCAAATGGTAATGGATTTAAAGAGTACTTGCTGTCAAGACAAGATCATCAAGTGGTTTCAAGAATTAAGTCATTCATTGTTGAACCTTTCATTCGAATATAATTTATCACATTAAAATTGGACCATGTTGGCTTATTGTACATATTGAGTTAATCTTTGATCACTTTCTGGAGTTTCAAAGTGAGAGAGGGGGTTGAAATAGGTGTGCGTGTGTTTATCATCAAAATTGTCTTAGTAGTTTAGAAGTGTTTTCATAAATTCCAAAAGAGGATATCATTGGGAAAAAAATCCCTTGTATTTTTTTTGTTCAGTTTTTTTTCGAAGCCTCCTTAAAAATTCTACTCGGTTTATTTCCAAATAAGGTGTTTTAAACGTGGCATAATATCCCAATGATTTCCAAATTTTGGGGTTCAAAATTTCATATTTGATTCTATGATAAATGGAGAATTACTACATAATAATTTCATCGACCACATTAAAATTATATAAAACTGCAAAGGATGTTTTTGGTCATTCACAAACCATCTAACAAGTATTCGGTGGCCATAAAGAGAGATCACAAACCATTTGGAATAGTCATGGGATAGGAAATCTGGAAAAGGCATTAAGATCCCATTGGTAAGTGTGTGAAACACAAATAAAGTTCACAAAGGGGCCATTTAGTTTATTGTAGAAAGGTATTAATTTTGAGTTCACCATAAAGGATGATATTTTTTGCAAAATATGAAGTATTGGAGCCGGCTAAAAAAATATTTATGCCCTGTGAGAAATGTATAGCATGTGTAGTATACAATGATGTATAATTTGAAAACGGATTCAACATAACTGTGATTAGTGGAATTTTTGAAAGAATTTTCCTACATAAATAATCCATAATTACTTATTTAAAAGTGAAAAAAAAACATAGCAAAATAATTTCTCAACATGAAAAATTTGGATAAGTCTAAAATTGGATTAAGAATTAGATAAACTCATGAAGGAGAGTTATTTTGTGTTATGCTATGGTTTGAAAAGGATAAGTAGTTTGTAGAGGAAGTTGTCCTTGAAATTAGAGTAGTTCATGAATCAATCATAGTACACTGTGCACATGAATTTCATGAAGGGATTGAAGCAGTTCGTGAATAATGAAAATTGGTTCATAAAAGGAATTTTTACAAATAAAACACAATTCTAAAAAGTTGATTTAATCTTTCAGGTGAAAACATGTCTTCATGGCACACTAAAAAATGTGTAAAATAATACGACCTATTTAAAATAAATTGAATAATCTTATTGAGGAGAAGTGTATTCACATCCGTATAGAGAGTAGTGATATTTCAATGTGTTAATGGATATAAACCATGGGGGATAGTGAGTATTCTCAAAACATTGTAAAAAAAGGGAACAATAGCATTTTCTAGTACAATATCACATTGCCTTTATATACTACTTGGACTAAGCCAACTTTGTACAAATCAAATAAAATTTTCATCTATCATGCATATTTTCATTTCTATTCGTACTTTTTATTTGGTAGGTGAGTGAATAAAGTATTTTAAAAATGAAAGTAGAACACAAAGGGGAAGTGTTTTAGTATGTCTTACCCTGATTCACCCCATATTAAGGTATTTACCCTAGTTGATCAAACACCCAAATTGGGATTTGATACAATTTTATAATATACTATCCTAAATATCTGATATCAATGCACAAATATGTATTCTATAACACCCAAAGCACATTTCCAATCATCGTAGGCTGATAAAACTACTAAAGGAATCAAAAATTTATCTTTTATAATAGTTTCACACTCACTTACATCAATTAAAAAACCCTCGTATTTCTACTATAAATATGACATGAAGTACACATATGTTAGAATGTCCATAAAAAATGAAGATAGCCTACATAAATAGGAATTCAACATAAAAAGGCATAACACCACAATCTAAGATATTCAAAACAAAAAAATTAACCCATAGACATCATAAATATAAATAATCCCATAAAAATCCAGAGTTACTCATTTAAATATAATATCTAAGGTTATATAAAAATAAATAAAAAAGACATATAATTATTATAAGGATGAGTATAAATCTCCAAAAATGCAACAAAAAATCTACCCTCCCCATGTGAAATATGATTATCCATAACATTTTATGTAGTTCATATCTTCATTGTCATAATAAACCTAAACCACCTTAATATTAGGTTGAGAATGGATCTAACAACACTTTTTAAACAATCATAAAAAATACAGAAACCCAATCTAAAATCGAACCATGTTAGAATACAGAATCTACGTATACTATAAATGATAAATAATGAAACAAGATTACCTTTTATCATTATTCACAAAAGATTCAATCATAATCCTACATCATATGGGTTTAA
Source organism: Viscum album (assembly GCA_963277665.1). Classification (NCBI taxonomy): domain Eukaryota; kingdom Viridiplantae; phylum Streptophyta; class Magnoliopsida; order Santalales; family Viscaceae; genus Viscum; species Viscum album. The sequence goes on along the minus strand of OY728165.1, from coordinate 900,718,413 downwards.
TGAAAATCCTTAAGGGGAATCCAAATGTCACCCCTCTCTATGATGTATCCAGAAGTTATATAATCGCTCAATGTTTGAGCGGGATTCTTCAAATTCCATGACGTGCAATCACTTTTTGCTATAATGGAGGAAGGAGATGACTTCTTCAGATAGGAGAACTTCATACAAGGATTGGTAAAAGTTACACAACTATCATCTCATTATGAATGACTATTTATTTCCTCCAGGAAACTCCTCGGGTGTTCTCTCATTCAATAATACTTTATAAATCATGTGTAAATTCCATGGCCAGTTCATGCATTCATTGTATGAATGCTTCTCCCAAGTATTTTATCTTATGAATATTTAAAGTGATACAATGTGGATGACTCTATTAACCATTAACACATAAATTTCTAATGCTGCTACCATCATAGACAGTGTCATGTATATTCCATATGATATAGCCAGATCATATCTTACTATTTAATGGGTAGTGTCCTGTTTTAAACACATTATTATATGATTGATCATTATATATGATATAACTATATAAATCACAAGCATATTTGACTTTAGGTAATATGTACCATAGTCTCACCATTTTACTAATTCTATAAAGGCTTTGTGCCACTTCACCTTATATTGTATCTTATATAGTAACTTTCAAAACCATATATAAAAATTATTATGTATATATTCCGAAATAATTTTGGAAATTTATCATCAACTTCACCTTGTATCACATCATATGATATATCATATGAATACCCATCAATTTTTTTGGGAATAACACTAAAACACATTTAGTGAATCTCTAAAAGTCAAACTCAATCCCCATTCATCCAACCATACAATTTGACACCGCATTATTTTGTAGAATTTAAGATAAACATGAATCTCATAATAAATAAATGTAATAAAAGGAAGACCTTTAGTAAAACATCAATGAAACACATGATAAAAAGGGATCTGACATGATCTCCATCAAAAACATGTATCTCTATAGCTATGACCAATAATCAAATTAAATTCCAGTGTTCTTTCTCATACGTTCCCTTTTTTAATACATAAAGTAATCATGATACCTTGTGTTTGTAAATATTATATATGTAAATCATACATTCATAAAACTATAAATATAGAATGACCAGGTTGATGAATAATACATTTATTCATCACTTTTATGGACGATCCAATCACATTACCCTCATCCAAATAGATAATCATGTCATATGTAGTATCTAGGTGTGTCCAAACAATCCTTATTCTATCTCAATTGAGGAACCATATTCCAGAATCATTATATAAGAGGATAAATAAAATCTTAGTTGAGCTCCAACCAATGACATGATCAACAGCATAACCAACCGCCCCAGATTATCTAATCCCCAAGGATTCAATAATAAAATTATCAAAGTATGAAGGTTACCATACTAGGTATATCACCAACCTCAAGTAGAGAGGGATCGAAATATGACCCAAGAACCCTTAGTATAGAAAATACAAAGTGTATGGCAATCCATGTGGTATACATAGTTATTCATCAAGTGCACACAAAAACGTTTATTCCTCATTATTATATTTTTTATCTCTAAAAAAGAATCGTACTCATATTAAACTAACATTTCATTATAACCAATAAAAATCCATGAATAATATCAATTATAGAAAACTCAATGTTATACTTTGAGACGTCAGTTATCATTTCAATTCCTGAAATATAAATATCAATATATAAAAATTTGTAGCCAACATGAAATAATGATAAATTGGAAATTGTCTTTTATATGAAACATTATATATTCTTAAAATTATTTTAATAATACATAATAAAACACTGAATAAGCACATGTTATGTATCATGGGACTCCCTGGGGATGTATTAGGGTGATAATAAATTTAATCCTTTTCATTATGTTATTTTCCTTTGAATATTGTCACCCTATTAAAATAAATATAATTCATCCCATTTATTTATCAAAATGACCCACCAAAAAATTTCATGCACTTAGGCATATACTAAATTATGGAAGAAAATTGAGTTTTTACTTGGTTCATCCATAATGGGAAATATTCAATAAGAATGAACTCAACATTACACTGGTGTATCAATAACCCAATATAACTCAATGTTTTTGTGGACACAATTATTTTGTAATTTCACTCCCCACCAAGGATCATTATTTGTAAATTTATAGTTAACGTCACTCCTCACAAAGTTTCACTACTTATAGTGTGTATAGGGATAACTCCATACTTTCCAAGACCATTTACATCTCCTCCTTCATGGGTTTCTTTAGAAGATATTAGATTATAGACTTAGATATATCTTTTCATTTTACTGACATTAACATAACTTCAAGTTCAGCATATAGAACTATCTGAATCTACATCATAACTCTATATGTGATAATCAAATGAATTATAGGGTTCCCTTCTAAATTCACTAACAAAATATATTTTATTTATTTGAGACTTCGATCATCAATTATACTTCACACACGAAAAAAAAATTAGATAATAATTATAGTATAGTAAATATTTAAATCATAATATTCAGTGATACACACAACATTTTTTATCATCAAATTTGATCTTCAATGAATTTTATAGTAATTATTACAATTTTAAACAAGATATTTACAATAATTCTAATTATAAGAAACTTAATCTTCCCTTAAATTAGATATACCATATAGCCCATGTCCCTCTTCTTTTTTAAAACTTCTAGGAATGCATAGTTATTATTCTTCCTTATATTCTCTATTTCTTTTACATCCTCTCTGTCCTTTTGTGTGTTAATTTTTTTTACTCGATGCATAATGATCCTCTATATATAGTGAATATTTTTATTAAAAACTCAAAATTCCAACAAAAAATAACTTCCAAAACCCTTCACATCAAATACATCCATTAGCTAAAATCCATATATATCTCTACCATAAAAATTTGTACAGGTAGTTACTAGTTACTCAAGTCACCATAAAACATTCAAGAGACATTCATAACATCATATAATTTTTAATTCTGTAGATTTTTGAAATCATGGTCTGATATATACATTATGGAGTGATAGGTTCGATTCTAATTTAAATATATTCAATTTCTATAAGAGTCATGATGTGGCATGAGACATTGTGAAACATACTCTATTCTAGAGTTATCCTTATCAATGATTCCAAAATCATGACCAAATAGATTCTCAAGGGCTGAAAATCATGGTGAGTACTCTCTAATCATATTTTATGATTGAAATAGTCATAAAAAAATATTTATTTCATAGTATGTGCATAAAATACCCAAAATAATTTATATATTCCAAGGAATATTTTATTTCATGACCTCTATATCACGTCATGTACCATGAAACTCCAAAACCACTGAATTTCACCAAAACATCCTCTACAGTGTTGCCTGTTATGTTGAAATGTGTAACTTGAAACACCAACATTGAAAAAGTATGCTATCTTATGTAAAAAAATGAATGAACTATCTTACATATGAATGGACCTTTCCAATATATTTTATTTCTATCCTACTCATAGTGTGATTCACGAATCCACAATATTATAAACCTCTACTATCCATACCACTAACAAATATGATATTGTTCATCTAATATAAACAAATTACATAACACAATATTCCTCAAGAAACATTTATAATTAAATTGAAACAACATACATAGTCTACCACAAGATCTTTAATATTAACAATAATCAGGAATACAAACCATTACCTTTATCATGCATTGACATGGAATTTTTTTCTTCAGATTTTTACTCTCTTCGCAACCTAAAATATGTAGTCATGGTGTGACCTGTTATTTTTATAAACACTAAAATATTTCTCCATTCCTCTTTACAAACCCAGAAACACTTCATGAAACTTCTAAATGACTACCAATAGAAAAATATTCAATTTAAAAACCTATGGTTTCATGAATCCACCCCATTGGATTTGGTTAACAATACTTTCAGAAAATATAATGAATATAAGAGAGAGAGATAAACACTCTAAATTAATTTTATAATAGATAATATGTCCCCTTTATTTCATAATAGATGATCCTCTAGAATTTTAGATTTTGTGGTCCTCTTCTTTCTCTGCCTTTTTCAATGAAATGTTATGGTTTTTATTCTCCCCCTTTGGGAAGGTATTGGGAAACCAACCCCATTTACACTCCTTTTTTAAACATTCCTATTGTACCATATTTTCAAGAGAAATTTACATATTTACATAAATTAAATAATTCCATATTTATAGATCATATGATATAATTTTATATTCACTTAATAATATCTAGTTCTCTCATACACATATTGTATATCATTAGAGCCATTAAACTGTTCCAAACAAACCATTTCTAAAACTTCAAATTAATACCCAAATTCACTGATAGACACGTTCTTCTCAAAAAATATTTAGTGAGTGAATTTATCACATAGAAACGAGTCGAAAAAAAATCTTTTAATCATATTTAGTCAAAACATGGTGTAGGAAACACAATTAAATGTTAACAAAATCAACACTATCTATATCAATCACTGTGTTTCATAAAAAACAACTACATATTGTGAAATTTAAATCTAATAATAGAAAACATCCCATGATCTGAATAAAATTCAAACAAAATTATTGGTGCATAAATTGTAAATCACAATAGTGTGATATATACCACATGTTTAATCAATTGATACAACATGTTTATGATAAACTATTCAAACAAGTTGATGTTCATTGAATTAATTTTGTTCATAGGTCTTCTATATTATCAAATGAGGCCAGTCAACAATTACATATTCCCCATCATCCCAAACCACATTTTTTATAATATCTTTGTTCTCATAAGCTATTTATTATCCTAAAAACAATCCGATGAATCTACATTGTTAGTTTTAAATAAATAGAAAATGTATATGTCCATAAATATCGTTGTTCCTCCAGAGAGTTTCACATCAACTTATCTAGGTACTACCACATATTGGTAAGGCCTAATAACATTATTATAATTCTAAAAATGAATTGTTACCATTTTCAAAACCCATATATGGTTTTTCAAAACATATTTTACTCTAAATTAGGATTAGTTCCATATTCACATCATTATTCATGCATCCATAACCAGATTTAGCACTGATGCTTCATGTATATTTCTTTATATCACATGATGATCAAATTTGATATTAAGACAAAATTAATTTCCTCAACAATGCACATATCATAATATTTAACAAATATATTCTCTAAATATCTTAACCCACTTATTGTTTGAAACATTTTATCTTATACATCAAGTCATTCCACGTGTTGTAGTTTAAACGATTAACAATTAAACTAGTTCATCTCAATTAAATCATCTTCATTCAATGCACTCATAGTGCATATTCATCTTCTATCAATGCACACAAAAATCATATTATCTGTGGACCATATCTTCCCATCAATCCTAAAGCAGTCAAATTATCTAATATATATATATTAGTATTATAGGTAGAGTGGTACCTGTGAAATCCTTGTTTAAAGGAGGTTGGTCGGCCATGACTAGCCGAAAATTTGTTTCAATTTTTATTTCAAGACTTAATGGTGATTTTATTTTGATTATCAAAACTTATAGAAAATTCCTTCTAAATATTTGATTTAAAATTTCTCAAATTGATCAACTACATATTTTTGTCTAATGTTTTATTAATCCCACTTATTCATTATTTTTTACTTTTTATATAACTATTGATACATCCATATTTTTTATGTCTTTTTAGTGTTATTTGTTTTACTGATACCCCTAATAAATTATTCTTTATGAGTTTGTTCTTTCTCACTCTTCTTATCCTTTAACTTCATGTACCTTATCTATGTGTAAATATTTTTAATGACTCCACTTGTGATGGATTCTTTATTTTCCATAACAAGACATCTTCCTATAGTAATATAAGGATCTTATTTTTCTTTCTATTTCTCATTTTAATTAGTTATTTTTCTTATGAAATATTTTTTCTAGACATGAGGAAAAATTCCTTTTTGATTTTAATTGTCCAAAATTGCTTATTTTATTTCTATGAAACATGATCTTCCATATGAACCTATGATATCTAACAAACATCAATTTGATTACTTATTTCCTATTTATTCACACACAAGAATATATTCTTTACCCTTAAATATTATATTTCCAATTGATCTTGATTTTTAATATTCTCTAGAGTAATAATATTTCTCCTAATTCATTCTCTTCTTATCATATTAAAATACCCTATAATATGGTCTTCATAAACACATTCATAATATCTTTTTCTTTGATGATCACTGCTTCTTATTTGCATAAATTAATTATAGATCAAAATATACATTATACATATTATCATCAAGTGTCTCTGCAATACACAATGATAAAAACACAACAAAGCTTTAGTTTTAATTCATTTTTCTCTACATAAGCTTTCACCCAAATTTGAATTTTCTACTCAAACATCCACCAAAACATTTAGATGGATAGTAATTAGAATTATAAGAATTATACCTTCTTTATTGATGTTTTGATGACTTTTATTTTACTATCCATTAAAAATTTGAAATCATTCTAATGGAATATTCATATAAACATAATACATGACCATGAATCCCACAATAAAAAAACATGTGTTCATATTTCACTCTTCAGATCCAATTGATTAATTCAGATACATTATATAGTTTCCAATTTTATGTGCATGATTCATATCTATAAATTCCTCTAATATACCTTTTATAATTCAATATATTATTCTTGAGTTATTTGGATAACAATGTACTAATCATCAAAATTTATTTTCCGACAATAGTCAATCTTTTAGCTTATAGACACAACCTATATTTCCTTGATGACTCATAAAATTTGGACTATGTTTAATTATTTACCACAACATAGTCTTCAACATTTATTAATTTTACCTCTATACCAAGTCACTTCAATTTGAATTTATTTAATTCATCTATGAAAGATATCATTTTCTCTTCATATTCCCTTTTGATCAACATCATTTTATATTTACTCTTATAATGATACTAGAGAACTTACAAGATATTTATTTATCTTTAATTTTATATCTAATTAAGCATTCAAAAAATCTATTCATGATTTTAATTATTCTTTTATTGATTTCAATTTATATTGAAAATAATTTCATGAGAAATTATCTCCAACTCCAATACTCTTAGCCGTAGATTGACCAAAGATGTATATTACTTAATCATATTTAATAATGATATCATTATAAAACCTTGTTATTGTATCACCATATTCTCCTAGAAGTTTCTCCTACAATTCAATAAAATTTTAGTATTATTCTCACATTTCTTTGTTAAAACCTTGGGAAAACATTATTCAATATTACTTACATCATACATATACGATTCATCAACATTGATAAATCCAGAAAAACATTTAAATTCATATAAATCAACATATATGGGATCCTCAATATTATTCTTTGTTAAATACAATAACTTCTTCTTCAAGAGGCACGATTCTATCATTTAATTCTTATAAAGATGCACTCGTAATTTCCATCATGTTGTGTTCATATAATTTCTTATTAAAATAAATATCCAATTTTTATTATTCATGATATGAATCATAATAAATAATAACTTTTTCAAGTAGGTTCATTTTAGCTTGATGCTTTTAAACATAATAATTAGACTCTTTCAATGGTCATTTACTCTTCCAGTTCATTTTACAATGAATATCTTATTCACTAATATCACACTCAATATCAACTTCAAGATCCATAACTACCCATGGTAAATTATAATATTTATAAATAAGGTCCTTGATAAAATGATAGAATATCTTCTATATTAATCATCAAAAAACAAAATTATTCTTTTATCATAGATAAAAATTTTTCTTAAGAAAAAAATTTCATGTTGAATCTATAATAGAACCTGTGGTATTTTATAAAACTTGTAGAAACCTAGGAATATGTGGGTGTGAATTGGTGTGATGTCCCAGATGTGGATGCCACTTAAAGGGTGTCCCAAACAAGGGGGGCCACATAACCTCATAACCATCTCCCGAAATGACAGATGCTACCGACTAGTAGCGAGGGCCTAGGGTGGGCCCATGGGGAGACTATTCCATAATTACCAAAAGTGTATCACAGTAGGTGAGATTAAACATATGTAAATTGTGGATGCAATATAAGTAATAAGTCGGAAGTTTTAAATAATAGAGAAAATAATAATAATAACTGAAATAGTTGGAATAAAATTAAAAAACACAACAACATATGATGATTTGATATGTACTAGAAAACTATAAAACATGGATACAAACAATAGGAATACCATGTTCCACACAACATAAAGTAAATCAAATACTATCCCAAGTATCTATAGTTCCAATTCAGTCCTCTAATATCAATATTCACACTAAACAGCAAGCATCAAGTGTTCGAGGTCATGTGTTTCTATTTGTTAGCACTCATAACCATGTAATCTAATAGAGGTACAAAACGGTGCTAGGATGGGCCACCACCAATAGTGTCTATAACATCCACATAGTTTAATGGAAATTTATCAATGTGTAGGCATTCATATTTTAATTAATGTAGTACAATGTGACTAAATACCAAAGTACCTACTTAATCCATTGGATGTTGTTTGAACATGTAATCAGTTCTTTTATTAATAAATTACCAATTTGTACTAATACGTCAATTGAGGATTGGTTGGAACTGATATCACCTCATGATAGTATAAATAGTGAAGGCTCCATGATGTATCAAGGAAACCATGGTCTATGATATTTACTTATGATGTCCCAAGGTAATAACCAAGGTGACGTAGACCACAAGGGTCGCTGACTCAGTAATAACTATATCCTGTCATGGGTTAAGAGAGTAATCCAAGGAGTGTAATCCAAGGCCTTTAACAATGAGTAACCAACCAAGTCCAAGGTGATCAACCATGGAAAAACGGGGCAACTAAATGACTGGGATCGATGGGATTTAACCATGGAACATACTTTTCAATGGTGGATCCAAGGAGTGTACCCAAAGCATCCTAAAATGATTATGAAGGGGTCCAAGGAGTGTATCCCTAGAATACAATATTACTACATGAAGGATCTTATGGTATTATACTAGGAATCAATGAATTGAAAGGGATCGGAATTTAGGTGGTTCTCAACCTAAGAATGCCGTGTCCTTGAATCAGAGTGGGGTTCTCGAGTGCTCATTCCATTACCTGATTGGAATCCAATGTGATCTCGAGTCAAGACATTCCTATTTGATTGTCATGTCATGTAATATATCATTCATTTCAATCCTTTCCATTAATTTTTTTGATAAGTTCGGGTAACATGAAACCTTTTTATCAATTTATTTTTTTGAATAATTTTCTTTCATTAGTGTGACAAGGCCAAGTAGCATGAAACCATTTAATCCGTTGAAGGTATATTCCTTATTCATGGTTCATTCTACTACATTCAATTAATGTGATAAGGGTGGATGCATATATTCAACCAAATAATCATTTACATTTAATTATCTATATGAAGCACTTACCTTAGGTTGGTAAAGTGGTACGCATATATGGTACTTACAGACTGAAAATTTACTTTTTTATTATCAAAACACTTTTCAGGAAAAAAGTGAGAAACCAAAATGTCCAAAAAATGGCGCAAATGTGTCAAAACACTAAACCACATTTATGGCATAACATTCAACTAGGAAATAAGGGATCTGTGTTCATTACCATAAATAATAAATCACACAGTTGGAAAGTGGATGACCATACAGTTCTAAAGATTATAAACATGGAACATAAATTCAATAAACGACACTTGATGAAATATGTGGGGCCCACACGACCAATACAAAATCAACGAACTTTAGGGATGAATTATAGACCACCAACCTTAGGGTTGTATGACTATCCTCCACTGGTATTGGATATTTATTTTGATTGGATCAGAGTATATCATAGAATAGGAGAGAGACACTCATACCCAAATATCTCTGTTGATATCAAAAGAGAAGGACAATGGCTTAAGAAGACTCGAGTACTTACTGTTGTACAACCAATGTGATGAACGAAAGCTTGATCTGTTTCTGGATGAAGGAGATCTCTATATTCGTAGGTTAGATGTTTCAAAGCCTAAAATTTAATGAAAAATAGGTTAATCCTAGATAAACTTGAAATAGGTAATAAAAATGGAGCTTAATTAGATTGTTAAGGAAAAACGATAATTTTACAAAAAAAATAACTTGTATATGGTTTTCCAACACGGTTTGAAAAACTATACACTTACCATGCACAGGTACCTAGGAAAAAGGGGTGCTCATATAGTTAGGTCGCATGGCCATGCACCAACCATGTGATGTGGCTCTATCCAGAAAAAAAACACATTCATTATGGTATTCCAAAACATTATGTATTCTTATATGGTTTACTCTAAACCATGCGCCAAGCCTGTGTTTCCCAAAAAGATGGGTTCTGAGCTCTGAAATTTCCCCAGCCACACTTGAGACGATTTCTAACCCATTGGGCATCTATATTAGGTCCAAATTAAAGATTTAGACTAGAAATTAATGTATCCATACCTGAGTGAAGAAATAAGTTTTTAAAATATCCCCCTTCAAATAACATGTTCCCGAGTTCACCTTCCAAGGTTGGAGCATCATTGCATGAGAACATCAATGGCCATTGTGCATGTACGTTGGCTTCCCACTCCAATGTATTATATTGTACTCGGTCATTCTGCAATAGAACCTATACTAAAGGGATAGACTAGCCTCGAAGAGCCTTCGTGCTCCAATCAATGATGCGTACTGGATACTCCTCAAAGGTATAATCAACATCTAAATCAAATTCCTTCGGATCAAAAGTATGATATAGGTCAGAATGAAATTGGGGAAGCTAGGAAATATGAAAGACGTCATGCATGTCATGTTACCTCTAAGGTAGTAGAAACCTATAGGATACCAGCCTAAATCACTATAGAATTTCAAAAGGCCCTAGAAAATTAGGGGACAATTTCCCCTTCTTTTGTAACAGTCTATTCCATATCTAGGGCGATACCCAATGAAAAACACAATCCCCGACCTCAAACTCAAGAGGTCACCAATAGAGATCAACATATTATTTCTATCTAGACTAAGAAGTAGTCATACACTTTCTGATTAGGCATAAATGCTATGAAGTATCCTGAATGAGATTAGGCCTTAGTAGGGCTCCCTCGTATGCCTATAGTCAGCACAAGGGTGAATGGAATGGCCTACCATATATGGCCTCAAAAGGATCCATCTGAATTGTCTCCTAAAATCTGTTCTTATAGGTGAACTCAATGAGAGGGATGTTCTTATCCCATGAACAGATGAAATTAAGGACACATGCCCAGAACATATCCCCTAGAACCTGTATTTTTCTTTTTGATTACCATCAGTTTGAGGGTGAAAAGATATGATTAGAATCTCCAGAGTTCGTATAGTTTTCTACTAACCCTACCGAAACCCTGAACTGAAACAAGCATCCTTATATGAAATGATAGTTCATGGAACCATGTGTATTCATATGATGTCAAGGAAATATAGACTTCCCATGTAATTAAATGAGAGAGTCTCCCGAATAATAATGAAGTGTGCTGATTTTGTTAGTCATTCAATGTTTACCAAGATAGCATCACAACCCCTTGGAGACCTAGGTAATTCAACCATGAAATCCATGGAAACATATCTCCATTTTTAATCCTAGACTCGAAGTAGCAGTAGAAAGCATGCGGGTCTCTACTGCTCTATTTTAACTTACTTACTGTTGGAACACCTAGTGATAATGCCTACTATCTGACATTTCATCGAAGACCACCAATATTGTCGACGCATATCTCAATACATATTCAAGTATCCTAGATGAAATGCACACTTAGAAGCATGGTGTTTCTTCATAAACTCCACTGTCATATCCATACGAACCCATGTATATCCACATTGATTTCGGATGTCGTCTCTATATACAGACCAATCCTGAGGAAGGTTATCTCATTATATACTCTCACAGAGAACTAAGCCTCCATGATATGAAAACATCCTACTCATCACCTTCTCAAGGAGTGTAGTGGTATCTATCAATATTGAAAGTTAAGACTTCTCATGACTATCATGAAAATATAGATGTATCTTAGAAAAGTGTTCCATTAACATCAATTCATCACTAACTTCCCATATAACATATTTCTGAGTTTTCCAACTTAGTGCATCTACAACCACATTGTTGTTCCCAGGAGTATAGTCAATCTCAAAATCAATGGATTATAGGTATTCGAACCCATATCCATTATCTGCGGTTCCAGTCACACTTATAAAATATATATTTGGGTCTCTTGTTGTCTTTGTACACCACAATGCTCTCACCCAATAGATAATGTCTCCAAAAACGTAATTGAAGGACAAATTCAGCAAGGTCAAGGTCGTGCATCGATTAATTTACCTCGTTAGGACTCAAATATCAAGATCCATATGCAACAAATTTTTCTTCATACAAAAACACTACTCTTTGTCCTATGCTTGATGCATCACAAAAGACGATAAAAACTATACCTGGATCAGGAAGAATTGGAATAGTTGCTGATACAAGCCTCCCTTTCAGCTCCTGACATGATTTCTCACATGCTTATGACCATTTGTACTTGACTCCCTTCATTGTAAGACCAGTAAGAGGCAAATCATGATTTGAGAATTCATTTATGAAATGATTTTAATATCTAGACATCCCCATGAAACTCTGTATATCAAACATGTTCTTGGGATGCTCATAGGAAACTACATCACTAACCATTTTTGGGGCAATTGATACTCTTGATTCTATGATAATATGACCCATGAAGTTTACCTTTTCAATCCAGAAGTGGCATATAGAAATATTGGCATAAATATAATGCTCTCTCAGTTTACTCAGAACGATCTCAAGATGTTCTTCATGGTTGATATGAGTGTGAGAATACACCATGATGTCAATCACAAAGGCCGCAAAAAAAAGAGTCAAAAAGGAGGTGGAAAAACCTATCCATAAAATCTATGAAAATGGAAGGAACATTATTAAGATCGAATGGAATAACAAGGTACTCATATAGAACATACCTTCTATGGAATGTTGTATGATGTATGTTTAGTGCTCTGAATCCCCCTGCTGATTACCAGATCTTAGTTCAATCTTATAAAAGACCTTTTATCCTCAGATCTTGTCAAAGAGATCATATATTTGAGAAAGTGGATATTAATTCTTAATTGTAATCTGGTTCAACTATTTTTAATTCATGCATAGATGTAAGGTTCTCTCTGCCTTCTTGTTGAAAAGCAAGGACGATCCCCAATAGGATGAACTGGGACATATAAAACCTTTGGCCTCTAAATATTTTAATTGTCACTTGAGCTCTTATAGCATTGAAGGTGGTATCCAATATGGAGAAATGGACACTAATTTTGTTCCAATAAAAATCTTGATTATGAACTATACCTCTCCCTTTGGAGGTAATCCAGAAAAATTGTTTCGAAAAACATACCTAAAATGAACAACTACTAGAGGGAAATCAGCTAATTGTATACCATAGTCCTCAATGAAAGGATTTTAAATCTGGGAAGACACTCCACCTAACCCATGATGCTCTGGTAAATCTCTATCAGCCTCAACATCCCACTCACCCTTATGCAGATAACTACTACCTTCTGGTGATGTAAAAGATACCATGTGGAAATAATAGTTTACAAAAGCATGATAGTAAACCCACCAGTCCATTCCAAAAATGTTATTGAAGATCATTATCTCGAGGAAGAAGACGATCTATAAGAAATGGTAACTACCTACCTTAAGGGAAAAATCCCTTTACTAAAGTATGACCTCCATTCATACCCCTAACAGTGTATCTAGGGTCATTACACCATAGTGATATTGTATCTCCAGTATGAGACTCTCCCCAATCGATACAGAGATAAAGGAGTTTGACACACCTATATAAAATTAAGCAGATACTATATTAGAGGATACTAGAATACTACCTAATACTATAGATGGTCCCACAACCTGATCCTCAGGTATTGGTTGTAGGGAATGAAATTAACATGATCCACGACCCTATGTTATAGATATATTTCTAAAATCAAAACTACTCTATTGGTGATGATGATGATTAGGAGTCTAGATAACCCAACCATGACTTCCTCCTTAGCTATATATTCAGGTTCTATTCTAACACCCCACCTGACGTGACACAAAATAACTCACTCCTGAATGTGGAGCTGGTGCTAATCCTTCCTAACTCAATGTCGTTGGAAAGGTACTAAAGAAATAGTAATGATTCCACATACGAACACATGTTCAGAACTCCATTAGATCTCTATGAAATTTGGTCTTATTATACACCGATCTTCCACACATTTGACACTCCATGGATCTTTTGAAAGAGGTACTTTGGTTTTCACCACCATGAAAAGAATCCACAAGGGAATGTTCCCAACCACTAGAAGAACTACTAGCCTCATGTGGAACTGATCCTTGATGTCTGGTACTATTTTTGTCCCTTAGGATACACTCAGTGATAATATCTTGATTGACTATTTCATAAAATTTAGGCTAGAAAAATATATTTACTTGTATACCAAGGCATACTAGAGCCTATCCTCAAAATTTCTTCCATGTAGAACCTCATATATTTCTAGGAGAACTGCAAAAAGATCTAACTACATGAAACATTGTGAATATTCCATGCTGGACATTGAACACTGTTCGAGATGCGTGAACTCTCTGGCTTTGTTACTCACAGTGTGTGAGGAAAGAACTGATCAAAGAAGACTGTCTAAAAATGAGCCCATTACATGCCTTGATGATGACCATCATGGATAATTTAATCCCACCACTGTTTGGACGAACAATAAAGAATGTTTGTTGCAAGCTTGACCCTTCGCTCTGGAGGCATCTCTATATGATCAAAGATAGATAGTTTGGCTTCAATTCAAGTCTCAATAGCCTATAGACTACCATCCCCTGAGAATGTAGGAAGACGTTGCTGCAAGAACTCACAAGTCAGATCAGCCATCATGGGTGAAAGCTGTGGAGCACCATGCATGGACGAAATTAGACATAATAAACTATCATGAACATGGGAATCGGTTCTAAAATCAAGTATATAAGGTGGTGCCTCACGTGGAACTCCAAGAGGTAAGATTTGTGGCACAAGTCCCACCACATCTAAAGCACGACATCATGACCCTCCTAGCATACGATACAAAGACATCATGGTGGCATTGATCTACAATTTCTAATCACAGTCCATAGAATATGATTTAGAGGAAAGTTAAAACCAATAGAGGAAGCTGAACATAATAAAAAATACTACCTAAGGAAAACTATATCAAACTACTTTCATAGACGGCCAGGTATCATTAAAAATCTCAAGTATAAGTTTCATGTCACTTTGTAGTTATTTTTCAGGTTCACTTATTTAACTTTCATAAATATGACATGGCAAGATAAGGATGTGAGACCAATTCATTTTAGATTTCATGGTTCAACTTATAATAGATATCCATTTCCAATGAATTAGTTCCTATAAACCTATTACTAGAAATGATTCCCATTTATTAATAAAATTATGGCTCGACTCGATAAATTAATCATCCCAAGCCTTGATAACCCATACAACTCATGAATTGAGATTGGAAACCAATAAATTACATTCAAGAGCAATACATGTACAAGAAAACTATCAAAACATCACTCAAAAATCACAAGCATATAATATAATGAAAAGTAATGAAATGAACCTATATGTCATGGAAATATGAATGAAATGTAAATTCTATGTTCATATAATGATTCTTGTAGTAATTATCATTTCCCTCATATCAACAGTCTTAGGATGAAATAAATCCTCAATAAGAGAAATTTTCAACAACACCATACAACATGTTCATCACTAAATGGTGAAATTATATCAACTGTAATAGGAAAAATAGAAAAAAAATTACATTTTGGGTAACATGGATTTTACCCTTAACATGGGTTCATGATCCTAAGAACGACTTATAACCAAGTCCCAAGCATTCCTAATCTAAAATAAATTGAATCCTATTAGCACATCAAGAAAATACACCACCTATGATTCCACTTTCTGACATCCCGAACTCAGTTGATTCTTTAAGGGTGCCCTGAGCCAAGTGGGTCATACAGCCTCAAGCACATCTCCCCGAATGCCAATGGCTACCGGCCCGCAGTGAGGGCCTAGGGTATGTTCATGAGGAGATTATTCCCTCGATACCAAAGTGTACATTAGTGTTTAAGATTATACATAGGTAAATAGTAGAAGAAATATATGTAAATAGAAGGCACAACATAAAAATAAAGACGAAAAGAATAATAACTGAAACAACATGAATAACATTTAATAATACAATAATAGGTGATGATATTCCATGTACTAGAAAATTGGAAAAAATGTATAAAAGAAATAGGAATAATATGTTCCAAAAAGAATAAAGGAAATCAGAGACTATCCCAAGCTTCCTGAGTTCCAACTCAGTCCTTTTCTATCATGCTCCACACTAAACAACAATCAATCAAGTGATTGAAGATGTGTGATTCTCATTAAACACCTACAACCATGTAATCTACTCTAGGTACCAAACCATTTCGGGAGATGGTGTGAGATAAATATATTTGGGTCAGCTCCAATGGTGACTACAACATCTTTCCTGTGTAATTGAAATACAAAAATTTGTAGGCATTTAAATATAAAGTAAAGCAGAACAATATAACTAAATACCCAAGTACCTACTTAAACCCATGGTCGGTGTTTGAACATGTAACATGTTCTTTTATTAATCAATTACCAATTTATATTAATAGTTCAATTGAGGCGTGTCCATCTCTGAAATGACATCATTATAGTATAAATTGCAAAGGTTCCAATATATATCAAGTCATCCTGGTCAATGATATTTACTAGTGAAGACCCAAGGTAATAACCACGGTGACATAGACTTCAGTGGTTGCCAACTTAGTAATAACTGTAGCCTATATTGGGTATGATTATAATCCAAGAAGCATAATCAAAGGCATTCAATAATGTGGCACCTATAGTGTCCAGGGTGATCGACCAAGCTAAAATGGGATAAGAAATGATTGGTCCAGATGGGCATTAACTATGGGACCTACGTGTCAATGCTAGATCCAAGGAGCATGCCCAAGGAATCCTATAATGATATTGAATGGATAAAAGGAATGTTTACCTAGAATCTTATAGTACTACATGATGGATCCTATAGAATAATATCGGGTATCCAATAACATACAAGGATTGGGGTCTAGGAGGTTCTTTACCGAAGAAAGTTGAATCCTTGAATCGGAGTGGGGTTCATGAGTGATCATGGAATTCCCTGATCGATACCCAATGCAATATCGAGTTAGGCCATTGCTATTTGATTATGAATTCATGTAATATTTCATTTGGTTCAAGCCTTTCCATTCATTAGTGTGATAAGGTCAAGTAGCATGCAACCTTTTTATCAAGTTATTTAATTCATGCATTACCATTCCTTAGTGTAACAAGTACAATTAACATGAAAAAATTTAACCCATTAAAGGTATATTCCATATTCAATGTTAATTCCACTACCTTCTATTAATGTGGTAATGGTTTATACAGATATGCAACCAATTAATCATTCACATTAAATTATCAATTTGAATCACTTACCTTAGTCGGGTCAAGTGGTATACATACATTGTACTTTACAT
The DNA here is from genome assembly GCA_963277665.1 of Viscum album. Classification (NCBI taxonomy): domain Eukaryota; kingdom Viridiplantae; phylum Streptophyta; class Magnoliopsida; order Santalales; family Viscaceae; genus Viscum; species Viscum album. The sequence goes on along the minus strand of OY728165.1, from coordinate 900,700,662 downwards.
TATGTAATTATCAATATAAATCATACCATTTAATATAGAAAATATTACCCTTAGAGTGTTCAATACATGGCACACCTAAATAGTGGTGCAATTGTGTCAAAACACTAAACCAAAATTATGGAATAACATTAAAATTGTAATCGAAGGAGTGTTAGTCATTACCCCCAGCAATTAATCAGATATTTGGAAATATGGTAACCATACAATTCACATTTTTATATACATGGATTATAAATTCTATAAAAGGTACCTGATGAAATCGGTGGTCCCCACATTATAAATACAAAATCATTTATCTTTAGGGATTAATTGTAGACCACCCACCTTATGGTGGTATGAATCTCATCCATTGATATTGGCCCTTGATATCGCTAGGATCGAAATAGATCTAACAAAATAGAAAAATTCCCATACCAGATATCTTGGTCAGGTGAAAAAAAGTAAGAGAACAGCTCAAGAGGACTCGATTAATTACAATTGTACATCCAATGTGATGAATAGAAGCATGATCTTTTTCTTGAAGAAAGAGATATATTTATTCAAAGAATATATCCTAAAAAATCCCCAATTTTAGAGAGAAATAGGTTAATCCTGCATAAACATGAATTACAGAAGAAGGAGGTAGCTTAATTAGATCATTAAGGGGAAAATTTTAATTTTTCCCAAAATTTAGGCAGTGCACTGATTTCCCACATAGATTGACATACCACGAAAAAATGATGCATGGGAACCAGGAAAAAAGGGGTCATTAAATGATTAGGATACTCCACTATGCACCAACCATGAGAGGTGGCTCTGTTCGAAGAAACAAAATCTGTATAGTTTTCCAAACTGTGAAAAATTCCTACATGGTTTACTAAAAATCACGAGCGAAGCCAGTTTTTTCCAAAAAGATGTGTTTAGGGATCCAAACATGATCTTGAAACCCCTAAGATGTTTTCTAACCCCTTAGTCATCCATATTAGGTCTAATGTAAATATCTAGAGTGAAATATAATGTATTTATACTGGAGTTAAAAACCATGTTCTTACAATTAGGGTGTTAATAGGATTCAGATTTTTCCTTATGATGTGTTCCCTAGAATCTTATTCTCTAATTTAAATAAACACACTTCAACATGTTTCTTAAATAAAATTAACATCCAAAAAATATCATTCACATATGAATAAAATAAATTATGAAATAAATCCCTGATTTTAGTTGGTTCACCCACACTAGGCTATATCTAAAGAGCATACACTTACCATTGTGATGGTGAAATAGAAATCCACTATAACTCCCTATTTTTTTGGATACAATGTTTAGGTACAGTCACTCCTCACCATGTATTACTACTTATATAATGATTTAGGGATATCTCACTTATTCCCATGCCTTAGTACATTATCTTCATTTACACATTACTCATGGGGATATTCTTTTATAGACTTGTAGGTCTCTGCATAGTTTACTAACATGAATGTCACTCTAATTTCTTCAGGCATGAGTGATGGAATTTGTATGATAACTCCAAATGTGATGATGTAATGAATACTAATTTCTTGCTTCCAAATTACTCAACTAGATATGTTAAAATATCTTTTATAAGAGTTGATAATTCGATCTTCAATTATACTCCACCAAAAAATAACACATCAGAAAATAATTCTAGTATATGAATTATTTAATTCATGATCTTCTGTGATAAGCGTGGAATTTTGTTATCATAAAAATTAATCTTCAGTTATTTGAAAAATAGATCTCATAATTCCAAACATGATCTTCAAATCCATACCAATCATAAACAACTCAATCTTCCATGTAAAACAGATATATAGTGAATCACATTTCTTTTCTTTCTTCTAAATTCAAGGAACACATAGTTCATCTTCTTCATTATATTATCTATTTTTTTACAACCCCTCTTTACTTTTGTGTGTTATATTTTATTTCATTCTGTAAACAATAATATCCAATATTACCAGAAAATATTTGAATTAGAATTCATATTTCAAACTAGACACATCTTCCAAAAACCTCTACTTCAAATATAGACATTGGATCAACTCCCAGTAGATCTCTACCATTTAAATTTTAATATGTATTCACCAGTTGATCAAGTAAAAACACCTTAAAATACTACCATGACATTATTTATATTCATATTCTCTATATTTTTAGAATCATGATGCATTATCTACATCATGGTCTGACATGTTAGTTTCTATTTTAATTACTTTTCCACTACAATAAGAGTCCTGACTTTGAATTAAATTTCATGGATCATACAATGTTACAAACCTATCCATCCTTGAGTTTAAAAAATTATGGACCTATTGCTTTTCCTTGACCAGTAATCATGATACATACCCTCCAATCATATTTTTTGATTGAACTACTCATGTAGTGACATTTATTTCATGGAACAAGCACCAAATATCTAAAATCACTGATATCTGCCAAATAATCATTCATATTAGGGTATCAATGTCACAAAATTTAATCTAATACTTCAAAACCAAAAAAATTCTACCCAAAATCCTTCACGACACAAATTATTTTGTCAAAACATGCAACATAAAAAAATAAATTTAAAAAATAATGATTTCTTATGAAAATCCAAAATGAACAATCTTACATATGAATAAAATTTTCCAATTTCTTCGTTTTTTATCCCAATGTGAAATGAATCATTAATTCATGGTGAAAAAAAACATATAGAATCTAAAACCAATAAAAATAGTCTAAAATCCATCACAAAATAAGCATAACATCAATGAAAAAAGCTTCATGAAAACAATTCCAAAGTAATGTGAAAATATTATAAAAGTCCCTAAAACATCTTATGTATCAACCATCATCATACGTACTGACCATCATCTCATGTATGCATTTCCATTACCATTTTTTTAAATTCAGATCCCTTTATGTTTTTATTCATATAGTTACATTGTGACAAGTTATTTATAAAAACTCCAAAATGTCTCTCTAGTCACCTCTAAAAAAATCCAAAACACTTCATGTGAATTAAAACTGACTACCAATTAAAAAACATCAATTATAACAACTTTTGGTTGCAATAACCTATCTATCATAACATATATGATAAAATTACACACAATACCTATGTTTTCAACACATTATAGGGTATTTTAACTCATTACATCTATATATAATTTTTTACTCATCTATATGTTAATATCTGATAAAACATACCAATTAATCATTTAATAGTTAAAATTTATGAAACAATCAAGTTTGAATAATGGTGTGATTCAGGAATCATGTTCCTAATGTTCATATTCTTAAATATATTCTAACTCATTAAGTCTGCAACATCAAATGTTACAATGTTAATAAATTTTATTTTATATTTAAAACATTTTGAAGTACATCATCATTATTCATAGAACCAATTCAATTAAACATGTCCTTGAAATAATGTAGCAATTTATACTATTAATTACCATCACATTATATACATATTTAGGATATAGTGAAATTAAATATTTTATTGGTACCTAAATTTAAATTTTAAAATTATCTTTATTTCTATACCCGAAAACTCTTTTACGAAGTTAAGTGAAATTTAATTTTTAAATTTTATGGAATAATCCATTAGGAAAATTTTATATTCAATTTTTCATGGTAACTAAATACAAATCATTACATTTCAAATTAGAATCACATATCCTAAACACATTATGATATTATGTGAAAATCACATTAATTTTTGACTAGTATGATACTTTATTATTTAAAATCGAATTTATATAAGTTTAAACATACTCTCACTATCCTCTATAAAACTATATTCACTTCAGAATACCATAATATGTTACACAAGGTTGTTTCTGTTTATAAAATAACACTTATTTTATATTGGTTATAATATTTCACAAACAAACTATTGATTCAATATCATCTATTTTTTAGAAAAATTTCCATTGACAATAATACTTTATAATTTATCATATATCATTAATAGTTGTGTAATATAAATTCCATACATTTTAATAAATATCTAGAAAAAAATTATCCTGGATAAAACATGTTTATCATTATATCCTTTTCAAAACATTTTATTAAATTTGATGGATCGTAAACCATGTGTATTTAATTTATTATCACATATAGTTCATAAAAATATCATTTTAGTAAAAAAAAAAATATTATCATATAAGATAAATGAGATGAAGATTTATATCCTTTATATATATCCATCCATGCTTAATTTATTATTTTTTTAATCAACTATTTGATGTTGAATACTTCATAAGAATAATAAAAATTAAAATATCTATCATTACTTTCTGGGATTTTGAACTCCTATATACTCACAACATTTATAAGTATACATTTATAATCACATACCCTTCACAATATCATTGATATCTAACATGAACATTCCATAGAGTTTCTCAAAATACTTCATGTATTTTAAACCATCTCATTATATTAAAAAATTACTCTTTACTTCTATATTTTACTTATAGGTTTCAACGACCTTGATTTAATACTCAAGAAAACATTGTTATAATAATAAACTGACATTTCTTATTCTACTTTGATCTTTCATCCACTTATATTATCAATACAGAACCAGATCTTGGACATAACATGCCTAGTAAATCTATTATCAACACTTTGATTATATATAGAGTTGTAGTTTAAGTTCAAATATTATTTAATTACATTAAAAACCTTAAATAATATTATAATATTTAATAAACCCCTTTCTACATGATAAATATAAAAAACTATATTATTTTGTGTCACAAGAGAACATGTGTAATAAAAAATATTATTTAACCAGCTTGTTAATTAATAATTTTCATCAGAAATGGTATTGTTTCATTCAAAGTCCTCTAGAATTTATTGAACAATTCAATAAATATTTAAATTTTTTAGTAATCGATAAATTTTTGTGATCAATAAAATTGAAATAAAATTATTCCATAGACATAGAATAATATTTATTCAATTAATTAAATTCAAATACAATTTAATCAATAATATCAGAAACACATAGTGTGTGACCCTCATGGGTTCTTTCTCATTGAAATTAGATGGGATTGCCGAAATTCCATGATTACTATATAAAAATGGGTTAAAACCCCAAGAGATTGAACTTAATGTGGAAATAACAACAACCACATATGAATGCTCATTGTTTAATATAATCCCTTTATAACAATATATCATCAATCAAGTTGCGCATCTAGGTCACCATTCTAATAGCTCAATATGAAATTCACTGACTATCTAAAATAAACACCCCATTACACCGTGACCATGAAATTTAAGGTGATGGTTCTATTCCAATGAAAAGGTAGATGTATCAGCATACATAAATATGGAAGGCAAAAATCTTTCATCAACATATCGATTAATAAAATGTCAATCATGAAACATCCAACAGACCCCCCCTCACTGTGAAAATATGACAGCATGGTTGTTAACAGAAAATCAATGTCTGTGAGTCTTGACATGCATTAATAAGAATCATAATATCTAGGGATCATTAAACACACTCGAATATAACAATATATGATGACACCAAAACATGTGAAATCTATGTTGGTGGGTCTATTCAAATAATATTCTATCTTCGATATTAGCAAGTGTGGACATCATAAGAAGAATACTCATCCTATTATGATTACTCAACCCTAGTAGAATATGAACAATGTGTCTAATCGTAGTATGTTCTCTGACAATAATACCTTATTTAATAATATCATCATATCATTTCAAGGTTCTCATCAAAGCTAGGAACTGCTATGATCTTGTCAATGAAATGTATACTCTAAGACATTATTCCATTAGAGTCATAAAGAACAATGACCAATATGTAATAATTTTTTATTAATATTCAATACAGCGAATATTCATGTAATAAAAAAATAGTTGGTCTTAGGAAACCAACTCCAAAATTTTTTCTTTAGGCATTGAGGTTTCTTCCAGTGATTCGTAAAAGACTTTTCCAAAATCACCAAACACATGTTTGAGCTGCTAGTAAAGAACACACCTTTTACCTTTAATAAGAGGTCCCTTGAATATTTTATCCTTCCCAAGTATAAAGGTACTTCTTCACCCATAATATTATCCTCAAATTGAAAAATCCATTTTGAAATCACATGTGATCCTAGTGATGTGGATATAAGGGATGTTTTAGGACAATGAAAGGATAAGTGGTTATTTCCAGTGTATTATTGTGGGAAATTGTTGGATAAGGCTCAAAGAAATTTCACCCTAACTAAAAAACATATTGGCTGTTGTTTTTATTCTATACAAGTTTTGGAAATATTTGAGTGTGTTTAAGGTCATTGTTATCACTGATCCTGCTATATTGAAATACCTTTGGGAAAAAATAGTCTATGTATGGACTCATTAGTTGGATACCCTTTCTGTAAGAGTTTCACAAAAAAATAATGGAAGGGGTTAAAAAAAAGGTTGAAATCATCTTATTTAGATTTTCTAAAACTAAAAATGGTGACCCTAAAGAGATAAATTAATAATTTTGGGATGAAATACTTATAATTGTTTCATGTAAATATCCATCTTGGTATGCAGATTTTCAAAACTGCATATCTTCCAACTAGTGGTTGATATTCTTTTCAGAATCGGAAAATTAATTTGGGAAGATATATTTCTCTTTAGGAAGGTTTTTGTAGTATTATTTGTAAATTTTTTCTCGATGAATAGATGATTCCCATTCCTGGGATTTACCACTTATCACATTGGGAAGAACACAATGGGGATAAAGGACAGTACAAAATTACTTAGATCTAGATTCTTTTATCCAACCTCCATTAAAGCTTCTAGGAGATTTATTATTGGCCATAGTTATTGTTAGAAGACGGGAAATGTGGGTAACAGGAAAGAGCTACCTCAAAAAATCATATTGAAAGTTCAAATCATTGATGTTTGGGGGGTTGATTTCATCAGATCATTCCCATATTCTCAAATGAATGATTATGTATTAGTGGTTGCAGATTATATATCAAAAGTGGTTGAGGTAGTGGCTTTACCCAATAATAATACATCTAATGTGACCAAATTCATCCAAAAGAACATTCATTAATGGTTTGGGTTGTCTATAGCTTTTTATCAATGATTGTGAACTTCTCTCTAAATATTTTAAATTCGAATATTTAATGGTGATGTATGATTGTTCTCATAAAACAAATAACACATAACATCCACAATCAACTGTACAAGCTATGATTTCTAACAAGGAATCGAAAATAGATTCTGGAAAAAACAAAGGGGAATTATAAGGGATATTAGTCGCTAAAATAGGATAAGACCATGGGAATATAGATTTTCCTTTGATACACAAATAGTGATGTCCCCTTATTGTTTTCTTTATGGAAAATAAGGTCATCTTCCTATTGAGTTATAATATAAATCCTTTTGGGATATTAAAGCATTCAATTTGTATCTCAATATTGATGGTGAGAGGGATCTGTTAGAGTGAGTTGGATGAGATTAGGGGGGAATTTTATGAAAATATTATAATTTTCAAGGAAAGATAAATGGTAATTTTTGATTCAATGATTCAAAATAGGGACATTAATGTTGGTCAAATGGTGCTACTTTTCATCTCTAGACTGAAGTTTATTCCAAGATAACTAATTTCTAACCAGTTTGGCCCATTAATCATTTCTAATGTGTTTGTTAATTGGAATTGTGCACTGGTTAGATAGGAGAGTGGACCATTCTTATTCAATGGTGAAGATATTTAGCACTACTTTGATAGGGTGCCTTGTTATTTAGATGTTATTTACTTGCCTAGTGATTGAATAGTCATTAAATTGAGAGCTTTGTAAGAGTCAACACATGTTTTATACTGATGTTTTCTTTTTATTTTTATATGTTTGGAATAATATTCAATTATGTTTTCATGACTGAAGTGTTAATGTTTCATCATTTTTTGGTGGAAATTTCATAACACACTATTGGAAGCCTTGGTTGATTCTTCTATGAATCCTAAAATTTCAGCAACCAAAATGACTGGCTCTACTTGTAATATTGGAACAAAATTGTTCTTGGAATTTATTACATCAACTAAAATATGTGGTATGTACAATACATCGTTGATTTACTCTGTCATTTTTCTAATTATTTTGGTTAGGGGATGTGAGTCCCACATAAAATATTAATTAATTTTCATCCTTATTATTCATTATGAATAAACACTATGTTCTATATGTTTCAAAATGGTATAAGGAGGATGACTCAAAACCTCCCTCATTTCTTCTTCACCAAATATTTTCCCTCAGGGGGTGGAGGCCCCCCACAGCCAGCAGGCCCTCAATTTCTTCTGCCACCCTTCACCAACAACTCCCCTCGTTGTGATTCCCAATCGCTCTCCTTGTACCCTTCTGATGCCGTTAATTCATCACTATCCACTATAGCACGCATGCACACCCCTCCCCTTCGTCATCCCTATCTTATGATGGCATCCCTCTCTTTTTGTGACGTCCTCATGCGTGTTCTAGACGTACCATAAGTTTAAGTGTCCCATCTTCATTGATACCTTGTTTCGACTACGCTCTCCTCCTCGGTGGTGCAGATTTGCCTCGGTCGCATAGATCTAGATGGACATTAGTCAGCTTCTATCATGAAGCTCTGGTATGGGCCATCAATTCCAGCCAGACTCAAAACGTGCCCACTATTATGCAAGCCCTGTATTCCTCATCCAATTTAACTTTCCATCCCCTCCTCCACCAATCCCCTTGATGCTCTTAAACAAAATATTTTCTTTTAAGGCATGATTTGACTCTTCCTTATGATGTGTTCCATTTCCAACTATTCCTACTGGTTTCTGTAATATAGTCATTATTCCTCAGTTGACACACCATTTTCATCATCATCATCCATAATTTTCACCTTAACGATTGAAAAAGGATATTTTCTTTTGGTTTTTTTATCATGTATTAAAATTGGGCATATCCAAAATGAGGGGGAGTGTTAGGGGATGTTTCTTTGTTTTATAGTGTATCCAAGATAGGTGCACCTAGCATGAAATGGGTGTTAAAAGGATATGATTCCCACATGAGATATTATGAATATTTTCATTCAGATTATTCATTAAAAATACACATCAAAACCTCTCTTATGAGGTATCGTGGGTATTGAATAACTGCTGAAAGTAATATTTTTAATTTTATTTATGTATTATATGATAAATTGTTACCAATCAAGTTATATTTCTTAATGAAAGATGATTTATTTTCCTGGTTCAGTTTTCACTGAAGAATTGCATCTCTTAGGGATGTATTATTTTTATTTTTCATTGCTTTCAATCTCAATAATTGCGAAATTTTGTTTACTCCAACCAATTAATTAATTTATTTTTCAATTTACCTCATGAGGGATATCTATCGCATTCATGAAAATCTTGATGTGTCATGGGCAATTTTATTGACCAATGCTAAAAATACATCTTGTGTTTTCTTTCACATATTCATTCTTCCTTTTTTAAATTTCTTTATAATAATGTAAGTATGAATTACGTATGAATTTACACTAGTTATAACACATTTTATATGTTGTTATATATTTCAAATTAGGTGAATGTATCCTGTTTTTTAGTGTATAATTGTATTTTTGTAAAATTTAACATTGAGGATGAATTTTTATAAAAAATATGCATATACATGTCTAATACATTCGTGATATTTACTAAATATTCACTGAAAATATATTTAATATTGTGATTGATAAGTGGTGTCGAGTTTTGGAAAACATTGGATGTTTTTTGAGTTTTATTATGACCCTGTTGTATGTTTTTTTGCAGAAAATGAAAATTATATGGAAATTAAATTGTTTTATTTAATCTTCCATCTTGAAATTCAGCTTTGTGGATAATGTGTTCATCTTGAAGTCATCTAGCTGCAGTAAAATTTTCCTTCATTTTATTTAAAATTAATTTTCAAAGAAAAATTGATACATCAATGGAAATGTATTTATTTCTCTAGAAATCATGGAATAATATTCATGCTTATGGATAATGAAATGTTTAATTTATTTCATGGTTCTTTTTTCAAATATTTACTTTTTAACTCTTTAAAACTTCTCATTTGGTAGGATTTTATTTTTCATTTTTAATTTTCAATTTAATCTAGAATATTTCTAATGTAATTGTTTTTAAAGTTTTTTTTATATATTTTTTAAATAAACTCTCAAATCAAATCTGAATTGTGTGAGTTTTGCTTTATGTTTTAGTATATGCATGATATTTTTATTTATCAAAATTTATTTATTATTCTTTAATTTCATTCATCTAAATTAAATGGGATTATTTAATTAAATAAAATTCTTAAATAATTAGAGGTTAGGTTGGTGTGTGTGTTTGTGTTCAACTATAGAGTGATGTTGTTGTTTTTAAAGATAACTCCAAAACTGAATAAAACCTCCAATTCCTGTAAAAAACTATAATTTAAACGGGAACTAATAACCCCATAAAATAAATTCTTTCAAAGTGATAACCGGTTTTCTATTAGTACAGATTCATGAAAGGAAGAATAATTTCATAATTGTTCATATGCTTCTGGAATTACATAATTTTGAGTATTATAGTTTTACTTTTATAAGGATATGTAATGATGTAATGATGATAATAAATGAGCAAAATATGGCTGAATTCGGTGTGGCTCTTTCGGAAAAAAATTTCCATGTATATTTTTTTTATTTCTTGGATAATCTATTATTTTTTAGGAAATTTTATTAATATGTTCAGGAGTTGGAAATTGAAGGGAAATTTTTTCTTTCACTGAGAAGGCCTAGAAATACCATGTTATTATTTGTTATGTTAATAAGTATTCTATGATTTCAATTCAAAAATGTTATATGGGAATTTATTTTTTTTAAAATTTTTTCTTAAATACACCATTTATTTACGTTTTAAATAGACACATATTTTTGGAAAATATAGATATTTTTTAATATAAATTCTTAATGTTCTAAATTTTATGGTTGTTGAATAATTTTTGAACATGTGTATTGGAAACAAACATTTTTTAATTGAATTTTCCTTTGATTATATTCATCTCACATCAAATGATACAAAAATATTTTCTTAAAATCGTGAATATTTTCCACTAGTTTGATTGATTATTGATCCAATAAAATTAAATTCGTATATGTAGTGTGGGTTTGAAAATATATTTTGAATAAAACAGTTGAATTTAATTGTTTCATTATGATATTTAATTTTAACTAAAATCCGGAATTGTATTTGGGAATGAACTCTGTGTAAATTGGAATAGAATTTAATGGGCCTAAACAAGGATTATGGGAATGTGTTTTCACTTGAAATTTTAGGTGTTTTTGGGTAAATGGTGGATGGATAAAAAGATCTATGTCCCTCTAATTTCATAGAGGCCACTACAATATTGGATGTTTTACAGAAGAGGATAACAAAGAAGTGAAAAAAATTTAATTTTTATTTCACATTAAAATTACAATGGGAGGCTAGCCTGGGTTTATGTTACAAGATGATCATGTTTTTTCATTGAGGTTGCACTGACCTGATTCGTGACTGATACCACCACCTGAGACTTCGTCAATCTTATTTTCTACTAGTTCTTCTTGTCAACCTACTGCTACTTTGCAGTAATCCGAGTTTTGAAGTCCATTTTAGTTTTGAATCTCGATGTAGTTTAAGTATTGATCGTGTGAAGATGATCGAAAAGATTGGGTTGTTCATGAGGGTACAAGATTTAGTTTCAAAATTGATTCATTGTATGTCCATTTGGGAACTATTTGAGGAATTATTTTTTGTGGGTGCTTTATAATACAATATTAAGGTTGGTTTGGGTATATAGAGGCTGTTTTCAATCATTTTCACTTATTTTTAAACTCATATTTGTGGATAAGAGGTCACATCACCTCAAAATTATAACGATGATGACATTGTTGAAGCATATAAAGTGTTTGATTAATTGTTACTATGAAGTTTAGTCTACACTTTTGTTTTAAGATGAAGTTACGGTATTGTTTTGTTCTCTTTAAGAGGTATTTATTGCTCGAAGGAGTCCAATGTCGAGTTGATTGTGACTTTTCTATATGCCGATGACGTTTCTATATGGATTTATTGAAATTTTGATTGTCTATTGATAGAGGACATATTAATATAATATCTGATTGGATTTCTTGACAATGACCGCCAACAACTTTTATGTGGAAGCTTATCAACTTAAGAAAAAATTTTATAAGAATGGAAAGTCAATTCTACAGTAGAAATCAAGGACTCTAAATATTTATCAAATCTCTTTCTCATATCCTGAAATCTCAGTCTGTGTTTTGGTATGTATTTTCCATTATGTTTTTTAGAGAATTAAGAATAATCCTTGAGCTACACACATCCTTATTTTGGGGATTGACCCTTTATAGTTTAATAGTGTATGAAAAATAACTTTTTGAGAATTTTAGAGATATAAAACTAGTCAAGATCTGTAGAATAAAACTACACAAATTCAGGCTGACTTTGATATCTCTCTCTAGGATGTGATCATTTAGACATCTGACCCTGCACCTGATGAGTTCTAATTCATCCACCACATCTCTGAGACTGAGCTTCTTCATGCTTAGAGGCATAATATTGCTACCAAGATCCCAGAAAAGTAGTCAAACACAAGTTGTGCTACCTTAATGAAGTGGATGCTGTCAACACTTCTATAGGTGTAAAAACTATCCACACAAATTCCATATCTTCAGAATTACTACAATGTACTAGTTTCCCACATTGATACCATATTATTTGTATTTTACCTAATGAAACATAGGAAACAGATTGGTATGGTGATCTTCTACATCCACCACCTTCCCTATCGATTTCCTCGGGCTTTTTATTTTGCATAAGGGATATGTTATAGATCCCACTAGATTCAACCAATGTCATTCTCATCCTATTTATCCCCACAATATCAGTTTTGGTTATTATTCTTTGTTTATGGAATCATTGATTCAGCTTAGACATAAAATGAGAACTCTTGGCTGGATATTAGGTTACAACCCCTTTTCAAATCAATGAAAAATCCATTTCAAATCAGCAAGCTTTCAAATAGTTATTAGAGAGAATACTGGGGGTGGGGGACTTAAATAATCCTATATAATGACTTTTATTCTCCATCCCCAAGAAACTCTTTTTCCAAAGATATAGAAACCCCATAAAATTATCTATCATAATTGTCCCATGATAAAACTATTTATTGAAAAAGAGTCCTTGGATCCCTTTCTGGTGATATCCCTATACATCTCATCTTCCACTATTAAGTACCATAACATCTGGTTTGAACCTTTCAGTATATAAGTGAAAAAGTTCATCATTATTTTTTTCTTTGTTTTGAGAAACTAAAAGATACCCTTGATATTCTTTGACCACACATTATCATCTTGGGGTCCTTGATTTTCATGAAGTGTTGGGTTTTTATTAATTAATCTCTTAAACATGATCCATAGATCAATCTAGATTTTATTTATTGGTTAGAGTAAATAATTAAATTGGGGTGAATTAAGAATCTAATAATTTTTTTTGAAAAATTTGATCCTCGAATAAAATAAAATTTCACTCTTAATCAAAATATTAGTTTAATTTTTTTTTCATATTTTAAAGTATTTTTTAAATCTTTATTAGTGATTTGTTAAAGAAATATAGGAAATTAAATCAACATTAGATGTCAAATTACTAAAAAAAAATACTTATATAATCACTGGTTAATACTATATATCAAAGTAAAACATTTGATTACAGATTAAACCTAAAAAAATTCAAATGATTTGAATTAAACAAAACAAAAAAAATCACACAATATAATAAACAAGGGGTTCAATCTAGTGCCTAGACCTAATCCCCTCCACTTGGAAATCACATGATGCTAAGAAGACTTTATAACTATGGTCTAATCTATAAACTGGATAATGTTTAAAAGCAATAACTAAACTGTCTTGCTTAAAGACTTTTCTATTGTTATACGTGGGTAGTAAAAAGACACAAGTAACAAAAGGATCGTTTCCACAAATATCGTGGGAAAATAGTTAAAAAGAAAATGAAGAGAATATCTAGTATTCTTCAGTTCTAATGCAAGAGTTGATGTGTATTAATGAATAGATCAAAAACTATTCTCCTTGAAAACAAAATCAAAAAACAAAAAGATCAAGCAATAATATATAAAAAAGGTAATTTTGATCGGTCTATAGAGCTTCAGATGCTCGAGGGTCTTCAGATGTTTCTTGGTGAGGATCTTGAACTATTTCTCTGAAATTTTATGTAAAATAGAGCAGTGTGAAGTTCTTTTTGGTTTGTCTATAGGATATGATCTTAATCATCAATTAGTTCAACACCTTCATAGTTGAAGGTATCTATGCAGCATATATGTTCTCCTGTGATGGTCCTTCAGCATGTTGTGCACACTTCTTGATTACTCCCATATGAGGGAGTCTTATGATAATATAATGCACTACTATCAACCATTGATGAATATTCATTGAGATATTTTACATCCTTGTATTTACTTTGACATTGACATTAATACAACCCTACAATGGATAAGAAAATAATCATTGCTTTAATAGAGCCACTGTGAGCTTTTAATTAAAATCAGTTAAAACAACAAAATCTCATTGGGTAGTGACTCATGTATGACAGTAACTCATGTTGGGTGGTGAATCATATCTAGTAGTGACTCAATATGGTGGTGAGTCATGTGTGGTGGTGACTCAATCTGGTGGTGACTCATTTGAACTAATGGTGATTGAAGTTTGGTGGTGAGTTATGTATGGTGGAGACACATGTCTGCAATTGAATCATATTTAGAAATGAGTCATTTGAAAAAATGATGACTCAAGACTAGTGGTGAGTAGTTTGAACTATGGTTTACTCAAGTCTAGCAGTGAGTCAGGTCATAATCTTATACAAATTTTCATCTAATTTCCTTATAAAATAAAATTTTATCACAAAACAGTAATCTCAATTGAAACATAATAAACATGATTTGTCTGCATTAAAATATTTAGTTTCTAACAATATCCCCCCTTTAGGTGATAAAAAATCATGGAATTTTTATAAACCAAAAATAAACATAGGTATACATTGATAAATTTAACGGATAATCGTTTTTTAATGACTTAAATGACTTAAAAAGGTAAGAAGAGTGATATCAAAGAGTTATCGTACAAGGTAAATTCCTTAACATGTCTCCCCCTTTTGGGTTATCAAAATTAGAATAAAAGAAATTGTAAATATAATTAAGAAAGATATGAATAAAAAGAGAGACATTCCATTAAGAAAAAAATCATCATATTTTAGTCATAAAGATATACAAGGAAAAAATATAAAGAAATATCCATCAAATCCTAATCTCAATCAGAGTCACTCTTAGCATGCGTAGTATGATCGGCATGTCCCTTGACCTTGCCATATGTACGAGGCACAAAGGTAGATATTGATGAGGTTTTTGTAGTTGGAGGAAGATCTCTAATCATAACTATTGTAAGATGCCAAAAAAACATTAACCGGAGACATAATGAATTCTGAAAACTGGGAATGTAAAGGGTTTGAAGGAGTAGATTCGAAGATTGTCATGGTAATTTCCTCAAGAGAAACCACATCAGTAATTTATTCATATAGAAATAACCTCATAAGGTTGAAAAAGTCCATGATAATGTTCCATCCTCACTTCATAAAGATAAATAAATCATTCCATTCCTCCATAAATTAATTTAGGAATGGGATCATCACCTTCATCTAGTCTACCAGTTCCATTCAAGCCCTGGTGAAAGGTGGCATCCTTAGGTTTTTAGCCAAGAACATGAAATGAGAATTAAGATCATGATTAGTTGTTTCTGACGCTTTCGTCGGGGCACGCACATCCGTCTATGGAGGATGCGCAGATGTTGCCCTTAATTACTGCTTTCCAAAGGCGGGCGACATTCTCTCATTGATCAGGGACGTTTTCTCCTTGATCTAAATGGGAGGATGGGATGTCGGTTCTTCCTTCTGTGGATTCCTCCTCAGTACTCGTCACTTAGTCTGGGTCACCCTCATAGATTTAAGTCATGGTTCGTGAATCTCGTTCCCGGTGCCATATCATCATG
Source organism: Viscum album (assembly GCA_963277665.1). Taxonomy (NCBI): domain Eukaryota; kingdom Viridiplantae; phylum Streptophyta; class Magnoliopsida; order Santalales; family Viscaceae; genus Viscum; species Viscum album. The sequence continues at coordinate 900,684,576 of OY728165.1, read as the reverse complement.
GATTCCAGTTAATTACACTACTTTCGTCAAGACATTTCATGGGGTTTTTACATGGTAGCAACCTTTGGTCGAAGTAGATGACAACATCAGGCATGTCGGGGTATCTCTGGGTGTGTGGACATTGAAGACCCTGTATTCTTCCTCATAAGAGTGCATCTCAATGGTGTAGATCCTGAGGCATCCGACATCGAATTTGGGGAATCATATGTCATGGGCATGTACCTGAGGCTTTCCTTAGCTTCCCATGATTAATGCAGGGTATGCAGCATGTTTAACGTCTTGAGAAGACGGTTACGCCAAAGGCGTTCCATCCTAGGTTTTCCTCAGGCATCTCCTGTTTATCATGTGGTAGGCAGCGAGTTTAATGTCTTGTAGAGACAAAATATGAGTGTTCAGAACATTCCATAGAGACAAATTAGATTGGTACATCCCTAGGAGGGAACACCTGGAAGGTTTACCAAGTGGATGGATCATAACACCCCATGAGGACAGATCTGAGGCGACGCGCCCCATGGATGGAAGATGTCACACCGTAATGGCTGATCTGAACACCACTGAGGGTCGATCAGGGAGTGTGCACCCTAGGATGGGGGACACCATGGTTTACCATTGGTGGGGATTAAACCTCATGGAGGTTTCCTACATACCCTATGTGGAGGACAGGGATCAAAACTCATGTAGTTCAAAGGGTTGTTGAATTAGAGTTACACAGAGGACAATGACCTGAAGACATATTGGGTCTTACACATGGATATCGGCCCAAGTACTGCTAGGAGTGGTGAGGATGGTGGATAACATGATCCCTCAGGGATGTGGCAGCCCTGGTAAGGATCGGGATGGATGATGGAGAATTTCATGAAGTGGAGGTGGAATGAACTGGGACTGTCGTGAAGGTGATGGTAGTGATGGGATTGAGCCTTGAAGAGACATCCTACGTATCCATGTGGTAGGGGATCAAAGTCTGCATAGTTCGGATGGTGAGAACTGACGTTAAGGGGGTCAGAGCGACCAATGGGAGGTGGGCCTGAACCTCATGAAGACTTCCTATGTACCATGCCTTGACATGGATCAAAGTCCTCATAGTTCGGAATGGATGCGGGGGGCTTACACACTAGGCTGCCCAAGGTGGTGGGCGATCCGATGTGAATGAGATCAGAATGACCAGGTGGTGGTCTTGAACCCCATTAGTCTTCTTATGTACCATCCCTTGACATTGATCAAAGACCCTGTAGTTCAGAATGAATGCCGGAGTACCGACGTAAAGATGGACCTTGGTCTGATGGGTGTTGGGATAGAACCTCATGATGTTTCCTGCGTACCATGCCTTGGCATGGATCAACGTCCTCGTAGTTTAGGGAGGTGTGTAAGAGGACCGATGTGAATGTGGTCAAAATGACTGGGTGGTGGGCTTGATCCTCAGAGAGGCTTCCTTCGTACCATGCCTTGGTATGGATCAAAGGCCGCGTAGTTCAGGGTGGCGTGTCGGCGAACCGATGTGAAGATGGACCTTGGTCCAATAGATTATGGGCTTGAACCTCATAAAGCATCCTACATACCATGCCTTGGCATAGATCAATGTACGCGTAGTTCGAGTTGAAAATGGTTTGTTGAACTGACATAAAGGGGTGTCAGAGAAACTAGATGGTATTGTCACAACGGCTTACCGCTCGATTGGGATGAAGTTTAACATCATACGGGACGAGGGCGGGTCGAAAAACCCTACATGAATAAGGACCTTGGTCCAGGTGGATGGTGGCATTGAACCTCAAGAAGGATTTCTATGTACCATGCCATGACATGGATCAAAGTCAATGTAGTTCAGAATGGTGGGTGTCAGAGGAATGATCTGAATGCGGACCCTGGTTCGATGGGTGTTGGGATTGAATCTCAGGGAGGATTCCTACGTACAATGCCTTGGCAAGGATCAAATTCCATGTAGTTTGGGTTGGTCACTATAGCTTACCGCTGGATCAAAATGCAGTTTAACGTCATGTGTGATGAGGGTGGAACCTAACGTGAAGAAATGACCTGGCGGTGGGCTTGAACATCGTGGAGGATTCCTACTTACCAGGCCTTTACATGGATCAAAGTCATCATAGTTCAGGATGGTGTGTGGGGGTTACACTCTTTGCTGCCTAAGGTGGTTCTTGTCATGGTCGGTGCATTCTCTAAGCCCACATAAGTCATGCTCGATGTGATAAACAAGAGGCAGTGAGGACCTGATGATCATGGCGCAAGGGTTCTTTCATGAAGGGTGGTGAATGGGATGGAACCATCATGAGGATGACGATGGATTCGGGCTTGAGCCTTGAACATGATTCCTATGTATCCCCTTGGTAGGTAATCAAAGTCCATGTATTTCATATGATGGCGGCTTACCACCGATTGGGGGGTTCAATGGCTTACCGCTCGATGGGATCACAATGTCATACCGCAGGATGGAGTGACAAAAGAGGATGGGGCTTACGAAAGGAAGCTGCCCAGGGACCGCTATGGAGTGGCAAAGTTGAATGGGGATTACGTGAGGAAGCTACCTAGGTGCCGCTATTGAGTGTCACTGCTGAATGGGGTTTACACAAGGAAGCTGCACGGGTGCCCTTATGGGGTGGAAATGGTGAATGGGGTTTACGCGTGGAAGCTACCCAAGTGTCGCTATGGAGCGGCAATGGTGAACGGGGATTATGCGTGGAAGATGCTCGAGTACCGCTATGGAGTAGAAATGGCAAACGAGCTTACACAAGGATGTTTCCCGGGTGCCGCTATGGAGCAGGAATGGTGAATGGGGATTACGAGAGGAAGCTTCCCGGGTACTGCTATGGAGCGGCACTGGTGAATAGGGCTTACGTGAGGAAGCTGCCCGGGTGCCCCTATGGAGCGACACTTGTGGATGGGGCTTACCCGAGAAAGCTGCCCGGGTGCCACTATAGAGCGGCACTGGTGAACGGGGCTTATGCAAGGAAGTTGCCCGGGTGCCGCTATTGAGCGTCACTCGTGAATGAGGCTTACGCGAGGAAGCTGCCCTGGTGCCGCTTTGGAGAGGCACTAGTGAATGGGGATTATTCAAGGAAGCTACCCGTAATGTCTTCCTCATGTCTAGCCATGAGGGAATCTCAACTCACTGGTGGGTTGGGGCCTTCACCTCTGCGCTAGTGCACAATAGGGATATTGCCAAGGGGTGTTGGAATCCTGCCACTGTAAGCCTGGCATTAGGCATGTTATTCATGGAGCATAAATAATCTCTTTTTTTAGTGTAAGAGGAATCCTATGATTGGCACATAGGGTGTTCTACAGTTTATAGTCTTGTAGATTGGACTATTGGCATGTCATGCTCGGGGCATATGGCATCTCTTTTATGGAGCAAGAGGCATCCTATATTGATCATATAGGGATAAATATAGTTTAAAGTCATGTAGATAGGACTAGTGGCATCTCATGCATGGAGAATAAGGCATCTCTTAATTGGATCAAGAGGCATCCTATGATTGGCACATAAGTATTACTACAATTTAGAGTCATGTAAGTAGGACTATTGTCATATCATGCTTGGAGAATAAGAAATATCTTGTTTGGGGAAAGAGGCATCCTACGATTGGAACATAGGGAGAATACTATAGTTTAGATTCATGTAGACAGGACGGTTGGCATCTCATTCTTCGAGCATAGGGCATATCATGTTTGAAGGAAGTGGTGTCCTATGTTTGGAACATAGGATGTGCTACAATTTAAAGTCTTGTATATTGGACTATTGGCATCTAATGCAAGGAGCATAAGGTATCTCTTGTTTAAAGTAAGAGGAGTCCTATGTTTGGAACATCGGGAGTACTAGAGGTTATAGTCATGTAGATATGACTATTGACATCTCATGCTAGGAGCATAGGACCTCTCTTGTCTGGATCAAGAGGCATCCTATGTTAGGAACATAGGGAGTACACTACAGTATATAGTCATGTAGAGAGGACTATTGGCATCTCATGCTTGAAGCGTAAGGCATCTCTTGTTTAGATCAAGAGGCATCTTATGTTAGGCACATAACCATTACTACACTTTTTAGTCATGTAGATAGGACTATAGGCATCTCATTCTTGGAGCATAAGGCATCTCTTGATTGGAGCAAGAGGCATCATATGTTTGGGGCATAGGGCGTACTATAGTTTAGAGTCATGTAGATAGAACTATTAGGAATCTCATGCTAAGAGCATAAGGCATCTCTTATTTAGTGCAAGAGACATCCTATTATTGGTATATATGGTGTACTACAATTTAGAGTCATGTAGAAAGGAATATTGGCATCTCATGCTAGGAGCACAAGGCATCTCTTGTTTGGAGCAATAGGCATTCTATGTTTGGAACATAGGGAGTAATACAGTTTAGAGCCATGTAGATAGGACTAATTGCATAAGGTTCCTCGGAATGGATGTTGTTGGGTATTATGCAAGGGCGGCCCTTTCTGGTTCAACCTGGCATAGGATCCATGTGATAGGGTTTGGAGGAGTTTCTTGAGGAATGGTTCGACACAAGGTACTCAGGGAATTGATGATGAGAATCACAACTCATGACATGGGAATGAAACCAAGAAGAATATGTCTACTCAAGGTGTTTCATGGCGTGAGGAGGAGTATCTCACATCATGGAATTCCATAGGTTGAAGGTGGGTGCGCATAAGGGAGCAATGGAAAATCCTCACATCCAGGTCTGAAAAGTTCGCGGTGCGACTCTCCATTTTTCCTCGGGGTCTGTGACCGTAGCGAAGGAACATACTCGAAGAGCAGGGACTACAGACCTGCACTGACAGCGAGCGGCGGAGCAGGGGAACAGTCCCTATGGTATGGACTAGTGGGTGTGAAGGTAGGAGCCTTGCAAAGGATCGGTCTTCGTGAAGTAGCTTCGTGGAGCAAAGGGGCTCGTGGAGCATGGGGTCTCACGGAGCATGGGATCATGGAGTAGCATCACAGATCATGGACTCACAGAGCTTGAGCTCACAGAGCGCGATCTCATAGAGTAGAAACAAGGAGGAAGTTTCTCGCAGGGCATGGGCTCGTGGAAAAGAAACACAAAGAAAGCTGCTCCTGGAGCAGGGGCTCACAGAGCAGCAACACGATGGAAGCTTCTCACGGAGCATGGCCTCGTGGAGCCGCTTCATGACGGAAAGCGGAGCTCCGTGAACCGGGAGTTCGGATGCCCAAGGGGCGGAGTCACCGTCCAAGGGGTTGAGAGGCTATCTAGAGTAGGGGAGTGATCTGGGTATTTATAGGTAGGAGGAACCATGAAGGAAAGCTCGCTCGGTGTGAATACAGAGCTTTCTCCACAGAGAATCGTAAACGTCAAATGTGGTCACGGTGCGTCCCGCCTCCTGTGCTTCGCAACGGGTTCACGAATGTCAAATCCGTCTGCGGAGCAACCCGCCTCCTGTGCTTTGTAGTGGGTCTTCACGATGCGCCGCGAATATCAGATAGGTTCATGGAGCATCCCACCTCATTTCTTCGTGGTGGCACTCTACGATCATGTATGGGGCTTCGCGAATGGTCTTTGCGAACCAGTTTTCCATCCAAACATAAAATATCCATAAATCCTAAACCGTAGCTTCGTTCGGACCCTATAACCTACCAAATCAAAGCTTGTGAAATGGACTACGATCTTTGATCATTTATGGAAGAATTTGGATGATTTATTGGGATGATTTTTCTGGTGCCAACATTAGTATACACCCTATAAATATAATATTTAATGTTCTTAATGATGGTCTTCAAATCACTTTGGGATTTATTTAAACAATCTCTTACTAGTTTGTATATCTCCTCCCTATGTTGATGAATCTACCTCAATTATTACAGATAATAAGGACAAACATATCCCAAAATAGAATGGATCTCTTCACGGACTATTGTCTATATGAAATCGGCATCAACAGAAGCCAAGGGAGGTGGTGCATTGGATGTTGATGCAACCTAAGGTAAACTCTCCAACCTCCTAAACAAGACATCCTAACATGAGACAAAGGAGGTATTCATATCCTTCACCATAGATCTCGTAGAATCCATCTAACTGGAAAATCTCTTATTCTAAATATGAAAATCCTAAATATGAAAATTTATCTTTGGATGAATGTGGAAAAAAACTAACTCAAACAGGTGTCGGGAACTAGTTTCACTAACCTGTGAAACATGAGGTTCCTGAGACCTTAAAAGTTCACTAAATTTAGATAGAATCCTTTCTATGAAACACTCTAATTCCAATATGGGAACATCATCTGATGTCAAGAAATCAAAACCTCTCGCAACTCTAGGAAAGGTAGCCTCTTTAGTCTATAATCTGGCATGTACATATGAAGATAAAGATTGAAGCTCACTAGCATGATTAATCTCATCCACAATAGATCCCTTATGATCATCCCCAACTATAACAGAGACTGAAGGTCCACCATCCATTGGTGGACTGTTGTGGTGATCACCACTTCCATCACCATCAGAATCAACATAATATAGACCAAGAAGTTTGGAACTAGGGGAAGGATCCTCCTTATATGAAACCTCATCCTCTACCAAAAAAACAACTTGAGCATCTCTATGATCTCCAACATCTTCCTCGACATACTTGGACTTTAAATATTCGAAACCAAGAGAAAAATATCCTGGTAATTTCTCCCACTAATTATGAGCATCCACTACAAATATGGATGATGTCTCATTAGGAGGGTCAACTCTAACAGAACTAGTGGATTTATCCCCCTCAGCAGATACATTCGTCTCTCATCTAGCAGATAAAGCATCACCAATTGGTTTCTCTAGAACTGATCTCTCCAAGGAGAAATGTCTGACCAATCTAGGTCTATCTATAGACCTAACTGAAGCAGCAGTAGAAGGATGATGTGACTGAGTCCTCTCAACACCATCACCATCATTATGATCAGGTCCTCCACCACAATTATCCCCATCACCATCTTCATTATTTCCGTTAACTTCATCACTATTATTATCATCATCAGAACCATCTACGACCACTGCTACTTCCTTAGAAGATTTAGAATAACTCTTTATCTTCTCATCATGAGATACCTCGGTCTCCTCCTCCTCCTTCCCCTCATCTATTTCACTTAAGAGACTTTCCCTGGTAGTTAGAGAAACTAGAGTACTAATTGGGACAAAAATCAAGGAAGAGATCCTAGGGAGATCAAGGTCACTATCCTCTTCCACAGAGGTTGTTTCATAATCTTCTTCAACAACCACATAACCTTCATCTTATTCTTCTTCTTCAGAATCTTCCAGTATCTTATATGGATCCAAGTGATGATCCACTAAGTTCTAGTGTTTGGTAAAATGATCTATAAGATAAAAATACTCATAGAGCGTATCATTATCACTAACCAACTTCTTCATCTAAGAGTTCCAACTCCCTCTCATCCTTGTACAGATTACCTTAGTTAGGCAAAAACCACAACATTTCAATTTAGCTTTCTTCTCCTCATCAATCCATAACATGGCTTCCAAAATTGTGTAAGTAAACATAGGGTTAATGACAGAATTGAATCCTGAGGATGACTTTTACATTTCCATCATTTTTACAATTAGGTATCTGTATAGATTAATTATATCCTCTCATTTCGTATGTTATACAAGGTACACATCCTGGAATCTCATATTATGGAAGTACCCTTTCATAGGAAACAACAAATGATGAATAAATTTGAAATTAAATTTCATTATCTATATAACTCACAAGAAGTATGCCTCTTTATAGTACTATTACCTTTCAAATCAAGAAGTGCATCCTCATAAAATTGATGAACCAACCAAGGATTGAAATGTCTATTATTTCTAGAGAACCAATCCACCTGTAACTATTACAATAGATGCCTTTAATAGCACTGAAATTTATCAATGCTCACAAAGAGTGATGATAAAGGCCTCCTTTATTAGTGCTAAAAAAACAGTGATAAAGTTTTCCTTTATTAGAGCTAAAAATTGTTGATAAAGGGTATATTTTATTAGTGATAAAATAAAGTGTTGATAAATGGTAACATTTAACAATGCTTTCATTTAGAATTGATAAAATTTAACATTCATCAGCGCTTTATTTTTCGTGCAGATAAAAAAATAGAATAGAATGAAATAATTAGACAAATAAAAAATATTAACAATTTCATTAATTAAATAGTTATTGATAAAAATGAATAAATCGAATGTACATATATATAAATTATTAAAATTAATAATGAGTGTATATTAAATATATAGATATGTAAAATGAATAAAATGAAATAATGAAAAAATTTAAAATTTAAAATTAAAAATGAGTAAATTAAGAAAAATATTACACATTTTATTAATTAAATAATTATTGTTAAAAATAAAAAAAATTAATATACATATATAAAGATCATAAATATTAATAAATATAACATATTAAATATATATATATATTAAATGAATAAATTGTGGCAATTAAACAAAAAAATAAAAAATGAACAAAATTTTAAAAATTTAGCCAAAAAATTAAAATTGAATAAATTAAAAATTATTTAAAAAATTATTAATGAAATTATTATTATTTAAAATGAATAAGTATAATATATATATATATATATATTATAAAGAGTAATAAATAATATATAATAAATTAAAATTTATAGAAAATTTATAAAATGTAATAATTAAAAACATATTAATGTATTATTCATTTTTAATGTTGTTTGATTTTAAATTTTAAATATATAAAACTACTTGTATTAAATTGATTTCATGTGAATATTCTTAATTAATACTTTATTATATACAATACAGAAACACATATTAATGTAATTAATGAAATCTTATATAGAAATACATAAACCTAATATTTATGCAATATATTCAAATTTTAGTATATATTATAATTTCATTATAACATGATACATTTATTATATTATGCTTTTAACCATTAAATTTTATTTATTTATTTTTTATTTTATTATTGTTCGGCATTATTTATTAATTTTTAATTTTTAATTTTTTTTTGAATTTAATCATTATTTATTATTTACTTATATATGTTTATTTACTATGTTTCAGTATTTTAATTATGTATTCATGTTTACTTATATATATATATATATCTATATCCATATGTTTTTAATAATTTATATTTAATTAATATAACTTATTCATTTTTTTTTTAATATTTTTAAAATATACAAATTTTTAATTATTCAATTTCATCCATTTTTAAAATTCTTGTATTTAAGAATATATATTAATTACTAATTTTAAAAATAGAATTTTAAATAAATATTAATAAATAAATATATTTCTAAATTTATATTTATTATATTTCTAAATTTAAATATTTATAATTATTAAAAATAAATAAATATTATTTTAAAAAAAGGATTTATATAACAATAAATAAATATATTTAATTGAATAATTAAAAAATTATAAAAAAATCTATTTAAATAATGAATATACTATATATATAAATATAAGTTGATGTTGAATCCTTATTTTATTCAAGATAATGGGCTACATTATAATGAAAAGAAAAAACTATACAGTGCAGGGACGTACTATGAGAGCCTCGAACTCGAGACCTCGTGGAGACCCAAAGATAGAACTACCCTTGAGTTGCACCCTGATAGATATATATATATATATATAATTATTTAAATATATAAATATTATTATTTTTATTTATTATTCATTTATTTATAACTAAATAATTATTTATTTAAATAGTTATAAAATTATCATGCCAACGGGGTGCAGATCAGTTGTTGATGTGCACTGGTCTGCGATACCAATGGGGTATGGCATCGAGGTTTGATTCCTACCCCTAGTATATTACCCTTGTTCGGGGTCGGTGGTTGTATACATGGGTTGTAGTTGGTCAAGATGTGGCCATTGAATTACTCACACGATAAAAGATTGTATGAAATCATTAGGTTGGGCGGTCGGGTGTTGGTGTCCATAGCGGGGGGACAACAGTTTGATGGGTAACTGGGCAATAACAGTTGCGGATCTGACGGAATGAAATCGGGCGCTGGTCATTGGTGGGGCTATTCGGTTGATGGATTAAGATGGAGGGAGCACACCCATCCGAGGGATGGATGGTGGATGGGTCAACATAGAGGGAGCACACGACGTTGGAAGGACATGAAGAATCGGGAAAAGATGGATTGTGCAGTTCTTTCGGTGGTGGAGGTCTAGGGGTGAAGCGACACAGGTAGATAGAATAATAACTGAATACAGGGGAGTAATGAAATGGCTCAAGCCGCAATGCATGGGCTTACTACGAATCGTTAATGTTTAAATAATCTGGACTATATGGGTGGGTTATCCCTTATGGGGTGGTTATGACCTGCCTTTCCAGCATGTGTGTGTGAAGTGTGTGTGTGTGTGTGTTTGAATGTAGATGTACCCCTATGAACATAATATATATTTATATATCATAAATAAATTTAAATAATTAATATATTTATATTTATATTTATTTATTGATTAAATAAATAAATAAATATACCTATATATATATAATTATATAAATATATAGAATTATATAAATATATTTCTAAATTTAATATTATGATAAATAAATTTAAATAATGAATATATTTACTATATTAATAATTATATATATATATATATATTTAATATATATATAATTATGTTAATATATATAAAGATATAAATATATTTATAATAATAAATAAATAATTATATATGCATCTATAAATGTATATGTATTATATTTATATTTATAAATAAAATATTATTTTTATAAAAAAATATTAATGAAATTATAAATATATATTTATACTTTTAAATAATTATAAAATTTTAATAAACAGATATATAATAATGTAAATATATTTATAATTTTTTATTTATAATTAAAATTGTAAATCTTTGATAAGTTATTTTTTGGAATTGATAAATATGAATTTTGTCAGCGCTTATCAATTTAGTGTTGATAAAGGGGATCTTTATCACCAATTTTTTTAGAACACTAGAAACAATATATCTGATCAGTTTGAAAGAACCATAACCACGACTCATTTTAGTCGCGATTCTCAAGCTCTCATGGAACTCCTATACTACTAGAGCTACTGCTCTATGTTCTCTCGGATGAATCAAGGCTATAATCCAATGTATGTTATTTTCACATTTTCCTATCTCATTGATTGGTTGTTTGGGTTATACAATTTGCATTTTTTCATTGTTCATAACCATGAAAAACTCCACATATCATCTATCACACACACACACTCTCTCTCTCTCTCTCTTACCTATACCTACAAAATGCCACCCTTACATTGTAAACTCTTTTTAGATTCATACGTGATCACTAGGAATTTCATATACATCCACTGTTATAACTGATAGTGATTTTCTTGATGTTTCCATTATTTTTCATGATACCATTTAGATAGTGTGTATTTTCAATGTTTGAATCTTGTTTCCATAGTATGACATGAACATGAAGATGAAAATAATTTGAAGACATTAATAAGATTTTGTATATATGTGTATCTATTGAGAAAATCATCTTCATAAAATTTCATAAAATGATAGGTTCATATTTTCAATTAATTAATATTGGATCATTAGTGTCACATTTCTGATATAGTTGAATGACTAAATGGATGTTGTTCCTATATCATAAAATTAAATAATCATATGTCGGTTCCTGTATATTTTCTTTCATTTGATTATTTTTTGTTGTTCATAAAATTTTTGAATATAAATCTGAATATAATTTCACATGAATAATTTATTATTGAATAATGAGATGATGAAATTCCACATGAAATAATTATTAAGGGTTTTAAGTTAAAATCAAGAAAAATATTTGATAATTTAGTGCTATATAGAACTATTATATTATATTTATGATTGCGGTTATTTTTACCAGAAATGAATTGATAAATTCAATCCGGTTAAATGGAAACGTGTTTCCTAGGATTAAATTGTGTTTGGAGGTATGTTGTGATGGAATGTGAATTATATTTTTGAAATGTAATATGTTAGAATCCAGAATTATATATTCATTTATGTTATTTTTTAATATTAGAACGATTAGAGTATACATTGGAAAAAAATATTTATTTAAAAAATAATAAGTTCTATATTTCAATTATATTAGATTTGAGAAAACATTGGTTATATTGAATCATGATCAATTAATATATATTACACATGCTATAATATAAATATTTACGTGATTATCGTGTTTTATTATTCGATTAATGAATTTTATGTTTACGATACCGGATTTGTTATAGTATTTTTAAATGTATTTTATTTTTTATATTTTATATGAAAAGGTTCATAATAAATATATGCTGATAGGATAAATATATTCAACAAATTATTTTATTGTAATTATACCCAAATATGGTTTTCATAATATATATATTGTATAATTAACTAATACAAATATTTAAATTTTTTTCGGACATTAAAATTTTAGGAAATGGAAATATTTTGTGTCTATTATTTAGTAAATCTTCATTTTTGTATTTGTAAGCATTTGTTAATGATTGCTTAACTAATGTTTTTTGTTAACTTGTCTACTAATTTTTTCTTTAGAGTATTGTTTTTTGAAAATTATTCTATTAAACGCAATATGTAACTATTTGTTTATTAAATTTTGATCAATCTCACGTTATAATATTTTCATTGAATAATCACTTGATATTATTCGAAATGATTTTTAATATACCACTCAATATATTTATGCAATATTTTTCTAAAAGAAATACATGTTTGGATGTGATAAATACATTTTCCATCATATATTATAATATGATGGGTGTTATGCAAGGGATTGGTATGGGATGTTAGAATGTGAGTTACTATAAATATGTTAGGGATTCATCTAGGGATAGGGTGAGGGTGACGTGACATTTGTGTTGTTATTTGTTCTTCATTATGGGTTTTGAGGAGTTAGGTTTAACTAATGTATTTTGGAACCCATTGTATGGCTCTTTCCAAAGGGAACTACTTATGTTAAGACTTCCCCATATTTAAAATTAACTTCCTAATAAAAATTGATATGTTATACCCATTTAATTATATAGATACAATAAGTACATTTGACGGTTATCCCTAGGGGATTGTCTTGGATGCTAAGGGTTTGAGGTCCAATATCATGGTACCTGTGATGTTATTATTTCTAGGGGGAGATAAATAATTTTTTCTCCACCTATTATTCAAATGATAACACATTATTAGTGAAATGATTTTAATGTTCGAAAACAACCATGGTATAAATATATGGTATGATTAGTATAATAACCTGGAATGAAATGAAGTCGGTATATTTGATTATCATGGTGTACCGGTTAGTATACGACGATTTGAATTACATGTGTATTTTTTCTATTAATACATTGTACATATACTCATATATATTCAATGTTTTATATTTTAGGATTCCTATTAGTATTTACTTTATTTTTATACTCACACCCTACACATGAATCTTTGTGGATATAGAGCTCTTATATTTGAGATACAAGTGAGGGAAAAAGACTATTAACATAGATTAGAGTCTGTGAAACTCAGTGGGGATGAGTTTACATTCTCATTATAGTGAGAGTTCCCTTTTTTAATTTTAAAATGACATTTTAAATTTTAAATTAAGATGTGGTAATTTAAAATGTTTTTGGGAGAGAATTTTCATCCTCACTGAATTTATCTCCTGAACAATTATTAATGCATTTTTTTGCTTCAGACTCATCCACAATCCCTTTTATGTTGTTTGAACTTATCTGAGGAGTAGTCATCCAAAATGATCACTAATACTCAGTATGATATGAATTTTTGTTATAGTTAAATAAAAATAGGTCGATTTATATAAGAGATGGTGCATGAGTATCAAGAAAAAAAAATGCAATTATAAATTTTTTGGGTGATATAGATGATGAGGATGACATTTGTTTATTACTTTCACCGTTGTATGAATTCATAGGATAAAACCTACCGTAGTGATGTAATTCTTTTCTTAAATTCAATTACCCATTTCCTTCCAAATTGATGCATAATAATCATTTTACCAATGAATTTGAAGTTGGAGTTAAAGAGTTCATAAATTTTTTAATATAGAATGTATGATACCCTTCTCAAATTCTTTATATGGGTTTATGTTGTTGTTATTCACGAAAAATTAAACGTTTGACTAATCATATATACAATGTCTTTTACACATTATGATGTTACCAATCTGGAGAAACAAAAAGCTATTGATGATGAAACTGTATAATTATTAGGGAATCAAAAATATGATGATGAAAAATAATAACAAATGATGAAACATCATATTGTTTAATAAGATTATAAAGTAAAAAAGTAAGGGTATAAAATTTGAGTTTGGTGGGAATCAAAGCGTCCATCCTATTAACCCCAACATGTCAATGTTCATTAGATATCTCAGGGTCACAATGAGGATGAATGTGCCGGTTGATATTAATTCATGGTACTACATGAAACCTATAATGAAGGAAATCCTTTGGAATGACAAAACGATAATGTTACGATTTAATTTCTTAATTTTCCCAAAAAAAATATATAATGAAACATTTATTTATTTTTATTTATTCCTTATTGAGTTTGTTTATTTTAAAATATTTTCATAAAATATTTTCCATAAAGGCCTCTATAAAAGCCCATATAGGCTTCCATACACTTATTAAAAAGTGACATCACATGGATGCTAAGGGGAAAATAAATCCATACCCACCAATCAGTTATGCACACATTATAATGTAGGAAATAAGAACTTCATTCATCAATCATCGTAATGTGAAATCATTTTAGGTGCATTGGAGTGGATAATATATTATTTGACATTGTTTACTTTATCCAACTTGACTCAAAAATTTTAATTTATATAACAACAAAATAGTTCTGAAAATAATTATTGTTCATCAAAACCAATGCACCCCTATCACAAAGTAAGGATAGGGTTCACATCCTTTGAGAAGAAACTGGTATGTACTTTAAATCAATAATAAAAGATTAATTATGTTATATGAAACAACATAAGTTTCTTTTTTTATATGTATTTTGATGAATCAAAATCTAAATCCACTTTCATCCACATCATATGCTATGGAAGGAGACTTCTGTAAATAAGGAAGGAAAACTAGTTGATGAAAACACCAAAATAGTGAGGGAAAGATGTGTATGTATGACATAATTGTAATTTTTTAGGATTTATAATAGTATTACATTAAAATCTCATTTTTTTGGTCATATTTTTTTATATGGGTTAGACAGAATAATTATTTTTTACGATACTAAAAGAAAATATACATTTAGTAGATTTGAATTGGTTGAAACAATATGGTTGCATTGGAGGGTGACTATTTGGAGTCTCTCCTTGAACAAATATCAATAAGATAAAACTACATGAAGATACATATAATATGCTGAGACTATTGCAGACACAAATAGACTCTCTAAAATATATTATTGTTTTTTCTGGTTTGGTAGACCACTGTATAAGATAGGATAAAAGAGAACCGGTGATGGTGCAATGGTCTGCACATGAACCAAATGATCCCACTATCTTGGAGGCTAGTAATTCCCCCCAACCACATACCTTTCCAGAGGTAATTAATTTTATCATTACTCTTTCTCCTAAATTTGTATCAAAAAACATTCGATAACTTTTTATCACTAAAATTTCACAGGATTCAATTTCATGTGATTTGTATTTGTTAACACCCATGAACCGCCTTGTTGTGATGGGTACAATTTATAATATTCCAAGTGAAAATCTACACCAGAAAGACCTCCCAAAAGATCACATGAGATTGGAGATTGTGGTATCTCATGATCTGACTGATGGGTTGTTTTTTCCACATGATGATTCAGATATTACAATGGCCAATGATGTTTTTGGAGCTTTCATATCATGGAAATCTAATAACAACTAAAAAACATGCATTTAATAGCATTTTTATTTATCACTGCTAAAAGAAAATGATGATAAATTATATATTTATCAGCGCTAAAGAATGTTCTGATAAATTAATCCTTTTATCATTGTTTTAATTTTACACTCATAAAGGAAACCTTTATGAGCACTTGTTTTTTTTTTGTGTCGATAAACATGATCCTTTGTCAATGCTTGATTTTAAGTGTTGATAAAGGGTACGATTTATCAGTTCTTTATGTTTAGTGATGATAAATATTTTATTAATCAACACATTTTTAGCACTGAGAAAATGAAAAAATTAAATGAATTTAAAATAAATAATCTACCTATTAAAAATATATTTCAAATTGTGTAAATTAAATAATTTTAAAAAAATGCATTGATTGATTAAACATTATTAAATACTAATCATTTTATTAATTAGATAATTATGATAATTAATGTTATTAAATTTTATAAATTATATATATTGATATATATTTATGTTTGTAAATATGATTATATATGAAAAACCATTTCTATGCTTTACATTAAATTGTCATATATTCACTGAATAATTTTATATAATTAATTTTTTTTAATTAAAAATATTAACTAATTGCACAGTACTCGACATATAGTTGAATGTCATTTGATTTTTCAATATAATATAGATCATATGTGTGTTATATTGATTTCACATATATGATTAATTAATGCATTTTATATACAATATGCATACAAATAAAACGTATCCATTTTTTTAATATTATTAGTGTACCTATGTTCTTAATTTATTCAATTTCACGCATTTTGTACATATATTCATGCACTCATAATTAGATATTCAATAATTATGTTAAAAATATATCTGTTAAAAATATATATAAATTAATATTTTTATCTAAAAATATTTTTATAAATGTAAATTCGATATATTTATACAATTATATATTTATAAATATTGATAAATTAATTTATATGAAAGAATTCATATTGTTATACATAAATAATTATATATATTTAAATAATTATTAAATTTATAATAAATTTTCTTAACTAATGAATATATTTACAATATTTATATTTATAAATAATTATTAAATAAAAATATTTATAATTATATTAATATATATAATGTTATAAATACTATTTTATAAAAATATTTCTATAATTATAAATAAATAATTTTAAAATTTTAATAAATATATTTTAAGAAGAATATATAAAATATATTTGTATTTTTATGTATTGATTAAGTATTTATAAACATTTACAATTTTTTTATTTATGATTATAATAATAAATCCTTTAACCGCACTTTAGTAATAATCACTAATAAATGAATCATTATCCGAGGTTATTTTATAAGCGCTTGTAAAAGGTCACTTTTTCAGTGCTTATTTTTAAGTGTTGATAAAAGTATCCCGGTCTATTTTAAAACCTCTAACCATCTTTGAACCTATCACGATATAGAATCTTTCCCCAAAATCTGCCCACTACAGGCACTCATCCTCATTAAATCAAAGATCAAATCACACCACTCTACTATCTCTGAACATCACGTTCGCCTTCCAAAGAGGGTCTTAGATTTTCTTCAACCTAGAAAGGTAGGCCTTCTTATTTTTTTGTGTATTTTTTTCATTTTTTATTTCTTCTTCAATAATTTTTTTGATCCGCTGTTTATGATCCATTATTTATGATTTTTTGTGATCCATTGTTTAGGGAACAATTTTTGTTCTATTATTTATGATTTTTTTGTGATCTGTTGTTTAGGGAATGATTTTTGGTCTATTTTTTTATATTTACTACTGATGTATGATCCTTTTTTATATGTAACATTGAACCATGGAATTATTCATTGTTAACTTTCTGCTATGTTTTATATCATCATAATAAATAATTTTTTCATATATTTATATATATGTGTAGAAATTTTCAAGTATGTTCTTGTTTATTGACTATAGATTTGATCCACACTGGTGGTTCCCTAATGATTATATATATGATGAAACCTTTCCTTGAAACCTCAGAGTACCTGAGACATTATATGTTGTTTTTTAGGGACCAAGTTAGTGGAGTGATGTGTGTTCTTCTATTGGTTATATGTATAATAGAATCAAGTTCCTTGTAGGATTCACTGTGGCCCTTTTTTTCTTATTGAACATATTCAATGGGGTCATCTCCATTTAAGAACATTAGATTTTATCACATTTATCCTTCACATATTGAATAAGTATGGTACCTTTAGTTCATGTTATGTTTTAATATCATGTTTTTAAAAATTTGAAATTTATTAAAGACTATAGGAGAGGGGGGGGGGGTTATAATGGAGGGACCTGTATGTGTGTCGATATAGTTATTGCATAAATTATTTCCTTAGTTGTTTATCTAAAATTTATGCCTATATTGGGTAATTATGATTTTGGGTCTTCATTTACATTGACCCCAAGGGTCATGATAATTTTTTTTCAACCTATGATACTAATTGTTTCCATTTGGGGGGGGGGGGGGACCACCTCCCACTTATGGGTTTTAAACCAAATGTTTAAACCATCCTTTATTGACATTAAAGTGTGTTAGAGGACGTTGGATTGTATGACCAGGTGTTGTTTGGGTAATTCTGGGTAGGTAAATTACACTCTACATCTTCTAATTTACACCTATAAAGTTTAGTGATAATATAAATTTTTATCTTCATTTATCTCCCTATATTTCTTCAAATTCCAACATACCCTATTATTGGATGTGGAATATCTAGGTGATCAGGTATTCTAGTTGAAATTATCCATATTTCCCTTATTATAATTGTCTATAACAGTCTTTTTTTATAATGAACATATTCTTTGTCTTTATTTATATATTTTATAAAATTATTCTTTTATGAGCCCAATTGGATGGATATGAAATAATAATAGATGCACACTAGTTTTTTGACAAACAAATATGAATATGGTGTTAAATAGTTCATCAAGTTTGCAACAGAGCAGGCATAAAACACTTCTAAAATCCTATGTTTGTGAGTAAATTGATGTTATTCAAGACAAATAAGATAGGAAGAGATGGAAGAATATTTTATTTGTCACAGAATATATAAAATCTATAAATTATGGAATAAACATAGGGAAAAGTTTAATACGAGCATCGATTGGGATGCTACTACAGTTTATAAACCATTTGATATGAATGACATAATAAAATATAATGCAGATCACATAGAATAAATGAAAATGGAAATTGAAGATGACCTTCGTGATTGTCTAAAGTTGTTTGAGGTGTTAAATAGATATTTTAAGAAACCATTATATACTAGTTTTACTAAATACACTTCATTTTCAGTTTTATTGACGTTATATAATTTCAATGTTGGTGATGAGTGGAGTGACATAAGCTTTATAGAACTACTTGGTATTTTGTAAGATTTCCCTTTCTAAATGAAAATATCAATATACTTCTTCTCTCCCAAAACCATACACTCATGTAGTTTTGAAATTTATCAATTTCTATCATGTTCCATCCACTACTCAATCACAGATGTAATTTTGATATTTTCACAATAAAATCATTATGAATGGAATTAAGTAATTATTTCATATTAAAGTATAACTTAAATATTTATTTTAATACTTATAATAATTGTTTTCATATACAGATGGATTTTTTTTAGTTGAGGTGGCCTGTTCGAAACTACTCATTCAATGTTGGATGTTCGACAAAGATTATCAGCAGAAATCATGTTAACATTGACAGTTAGTGTTGTTTTTGAATGTATGTAATAATTTTTTATTTATGTAATTCTATAAACCAATGTATAAAAGGTCTACAATATAATTTCTTTCATAGTATTTTTATTTATAATTTAATTTCATTTAAATTATGTATTGGTACTTGTTTTTGTTGATACTTGATGTGTTTCTTGTGTGTTTCTGATGCTACAGTGTTCTATTATGGCATACTGTAGTGTGGCCTTTTATCTGTGCTTTTATAAGTATTGATAAATGGGTATTGTTTCAGTTCTTTTAATAGTGCTTATAAAGATCTTATTTATCAACGTTTTGTTAGCACTGATAAATGACACCTTTATCAGCACTTTTTTAGCATTGGTAAAAGTCTTGGTGTTTTAACGTCGCATTGGTTGTCAGCACATTTATAACGCAGAAAAAATCCATTTCCATGACTGTTAAAGGCAAATTTTATAGTATTTAATCTTATATAGATACATGAGATATGTCTTTAATAAATTTTTTCATATGAAAAACATGTAACGGTTGATGATAAAAGTTCTGAAGTGATGTATGATATTATAGATGTAGAAAGTGGTGGGGGAAATGAATGGTCAGATCCAAAAAATCTAGTGACTAAACCAAGAAATTAAAATGGCATTTCGAGAGTACTTTCTCCCCAAAAGATCCATATAAACATTTATTTTCATTAAAACATCAGGTAGAGACCACATTTAATGTTGTAGATATGTTTTACATTCCATATGAACAAAATATAATTTGAAATTTCAAGATAGATGTAATTGGTATCAAGACTATAAATGAGATTCTCATGCATAAATGGTCGGGTATCTCAATTTTGTATACAAACATATTATAAATTTTTTTAATACATCTATCCAAATAGTGAGATAATATGATAATCAAATTTAATAAATATTCATATTTTCAAAATGATTTTATATTACCACTATATGAACATCAAAATGTGAAAATCCTGATTTGGATTCATTAATACCTATATAATTTCCACGAAAAATCATACTTTGGATAATGAATGAATTGAAAAAAATATGATTTACAAAATGAGTTTGAATAAAAACATCACAAGTTATACTCTTTCTAATTCCTACAATAATGAACTAAAACACTACAAGATAATCAAATAAAATATTTTTTTAATTTTTTTATTTCTATTTTGTTTTTGTTTTTTAGGCAGCACTGGATGATAATCATTGTTAATCTAGATACTCCAAATATTTATTTTTTTGATCCAATGCATTTATATCCAACCAAATGACCACGCATTATGTGTATTGTGATTTTTTATTGCACTACAACCAAAATTTTATAGATAAACATTGAATTAATTTTTTTGTGTTTTAATAAGAATTTTTTTATGATAGGGTGGTCGCTAAATAAGGGATAAATCATGGAATGACATCGGTGTTTGAAGATATATATCATGTGTATTACTACAAATGGAAAAAATTAGGGTACATACCTAAATATTTAACTATCAAAACATTTCAAAAAACAATTATTATTTGGGTCATTGTTTCTATGGTGTTTGAAGTAAGATTATGGAACCAATTATGGATATTATGGTTTAAAATTTATGAGAGGGATCATAAAGCATGAAAAGACCAGCATCACCCAATAGTAAATTTCTGAATGTAATTACAATTCTATTATATATATTTTACAATCATTTGTTTTTATATATTTTCTCAGTACTATCAAGATTTTCGATAACTGTTATACTCAAAAAAGATTAAATTTGTTTAAAGATGAGTATGAAGGGAACAGGTTATCAAAATGTATGCCAAAAACAAATTTTGGTTATTACCATCAATGTTTGTGATCTCAAACAAGTTATGACATTTGAATTATATTTTAGTTGTGAAACATTATTGTCAGAATGATAGTATATTATTTTTTTATATGTTTATAAATTGGAATTATAATGTGTTAATTCAATTTGTTTAGAAGTGTTGACATGAAAATAATAAAATTTTTGAGGAATGATGGAGGCGAAGGTGTGGTCAGAGTCAGAGACTGAGGAAGAGGATGAGGGAGAGGTGGAGACTGAGGTAGAGACCAAGGAAAAAGAGGATATGATGTGTTTTCTGGCAAAAAAAAATATGTTTTTGTTTAATGGAGTATAATTATAATCATACCAATATTGTGTTTGAGAATAATTATTGAAAATTGTCCACAACACTTTTCACTTATAATATTATCAATTATGTAACTGTTTCAGGGGAATTGTTGAAAAAATGTTTTCCTCCACTTCTTTACGTGATTTTATATTGGAATTTAATTAAGAGAATGTTTTTCCAAAATCAAAACAAATACCACTAATTTTTTCAAAATGATTATCATGGGCTATAAATCCAATTAGTACATTCCAAGTACTATCAAATATTACTGATGTGTGAAATAAAAACCTCACCAAGAACAAACTAAAAAAAAAATGAGGTTGTTGCATGACAATGACATCACTACACTACAAAGAGAGGGTCTTAGTAATGGATCCATAGTCACTAGAGAATCTAAAAACACAAATCCAATCATTAAACATACATATAATCCAAATTAAATGTTTGAATAAATATGTGTGTAATCTTCCACCGAAAACAACATGTGTATGAGAGAACTATTGGAGGAAAACCAATGTTGACAGATCATGGTCATCAGGGCATTATGCTATCAAAAAAAACATGACATCAAATGGAAGGACACTACCTTTTGAAGAAATACCTGAAAATTGAAAACAACTTCAAATGATATTGTGAAGCACCTAAAATCCAAATGAACATCCTTTTGAATGAAAGTTAATTGATTGATCCAAAACACCTAAAAAATAATGAAATATAAAATTTCATCAATAGAATCATTTATTTTTAGAAAAAACAATATAGTGGTTTTCTATTGGTGGGTGGTGAAATTATTTGGGCTATTCGATTATCAATTAGATTCATGATATAATATCACAAATTCTTGTGAGACACATATAGGTAACATTAATTAATAGTGTACACATTGATAATGAAAAATATTCTATGTTCAGCAGCCCGTTAATAAAAACTAATCATCATTCTAAAATAAAAATACATGAGAATAGGGATATTCCCATTTTGATGAAAAGTAATTATGATGTTATGTTAGAGTTTATCATCACCCCAAAAAAACATTTAGATTGTTTTGAAATTGAAATTAATTTTAGTAAAAAAGAAAACATACATAAACAAATATAAGAAAACACATTTGGATTATTTTTTAACCTTTGTTAAATAATCCATAAGTTATTTGTGACATGTAGGAATCAGATGCACCTCAATCCAATAAAAAATGTGCTAGTTATGACTCAAAGTGCCCATTATGAGTTTAAAATTTACATTTTAATTAAAAAAAGTTCCATACAATAAAAACTTAGTAAACATGCTCATATTTTCATGATAATTTAGTACAATAATTAATAATTTATTTGTGGTGTTTAGGAATCAGTCTTATGTGAAACCCAAACATGAAGTGACCAATATAACTAAAAGTGTGTGTTTTGAGTTTAAAATGATATTTTAGTATAAAAAAAGTGGTGTACTCAATATTGAGAAAACACATTAGGATTTTTATAATACATTAGGAAAATAATACATACGTCAGTTGTGATGTGTAGAAATCATTCTAAGGTTAATCTGAAGCATGGTGTCACTCCAACGACTCCATGTAAAACTTTTTATTCAAAATTGATATTAATTTAAGTATAAAAGAAAATTAACATACTCAGAACTAATAAAATGAATTCTAATTGTTTTTTTACATTATAAAAATGATCCATAAGTCATTTTTGATGTTTATGTGTCAGATGAACCACAATCATATACACGATGTGAGAAGTGTGACTCAAAGCATTCGTTATTTGTTTAAAATTGACATTTTAATACCAAAATGTTTAACCAATAGAAATATGATCAAACACACATGGATTTTCTTAAAAATTCAAAACAATTATTCATAATAAATTGGTGATTTGTATGACATTGCCTTATGTCAAACCCACACATGAGAAGACCTGTATGACTCAAAGTATGTTTTTCCAGTTTAAAATGAAATTTTAGTAAAAAAAAAAATTGACATAATCCAAAATGAATGAACACATTCATATTATTTCAATAATTTAATAAAATGATCCAATGTAATTTGGGACATGCAGGAATTAGACGCACCTCAATCTAACGAACGATGTGACTGGTATGACTCCAAGTGGGTCTTCTTATTTAAAATTGATATTAATATAACTAAAAAAGAATATGAACATACAAAAAACCATTAATACACATTTTTATTTTATTGATACTTTAAAAATGTGATTTATAAGACATTTTTGACATGAATCATCCTCACCTCAATAAAATACATGATGTACGAAATATGACTCATAGTGCCTCTCATCAGTTAAAAATTTTTATTTTAATAAAAAAATTATCACAAACAGAAAACTAAAATTAAATGCTTGAATTATCTTAATAATTTATGAATATGATTCATAATTCATTTGTGATGTGTATGAATCAACCTCATGTAAAACCCACACATGATGTGACCCGTATGACTCAAAGTGTGTGTTCCCAGTTTAAATTAACATTTTAGTAAAAAAGTGGCATACTCAAAATTGTGTAAATGCATTCAAATTGTATTTATATTTTAGTAAAACGATTCATAAGTCATTTGGGAAGTTTTTATTCAAACGCACTACAATCTAATGCACAGTGTGACCGGAACGACTCCAAGTGCATATTTTTATTCAAATTTGACATTAATTTTAGTAAAAAAGACAACTGACATACTCCAATCTGATAAAACACATTCATATTATTTTGGTACATTATGTAAATGTTCCATAAGTCATTTTTCTGTGTATGAATCAACCTCACATTAATCTGATACACTATGTTCATGATATCTCTCAAAGTGTTCTATGTCAGTTTAAAATTGATATTTTAATTAAAAAAAGTTTCACTCATTAAAAACTAATGAAAAACTATTACATTATCTTGATAATTGTCTAAAAATATTCATAATTCCTTTTTAACACATAAGAATGAGTCTCAAATATAACCCACAAACGATACAACCTATATGACTCAATGTGCATGTTTCCTATTTAAAATGACATTTTATTAATAAAAACAAGTGACATACTCAAAAAAATTGAATCACATTAATATTGTTTTGATTCTTTAGAAAAAATATACATATGTAACTTAGAACATGTAGTAATAATTTCCACCACAATTCGATGCATGGTGTGACTGGTATGAATCCAAGTGAATCTTTTTATTAAAAATTAACATTAATTTCTATAAAAAAAGAAAATTGGCATACTCAAATACACAAAAACGAATCCATATTCTTTTTTTACTTAATTAAAATAAACAATAACTCTTTTTTGACATATAGAAATCAGTGAACCTTAATCTGATACATGATGTTCCCAGTACGATTCAAAGTGTTCGCTATCCGTTTGAAATTGACATTATAATACATAAAAGTACCACTCACTGAAAACCAATAAAACAGACTTCGATTTTCTTGATAATTTAGGAAACTTTTTAATAATTAATTTGTGACATATATGAATTAGTGTCACTTCAATCCCAGACATGATGTTACCAGTATGAATCAACATGCGTATTTCCAGTTTAAAATGACATTATATTAAAAATAACAAGTGGCATAATCAAAACCAAGGAAACAAATTCATATTGTTTTTTTACATTATGAAAACAATCCATAAGTAATATTGGACATTTATGAATTTTCTACACCCTAACACCGCGTATGGTGTGACCAGTATGACTAAAAGTGCATCTTTTAAAATATAAGTGCCATTTTAGTCTAAAACTCACATCACATCGCCAAATCTGAGAAAATGAGAATAAATTATTTTCTTGTCATTATATCACCAATTACATAATAAATTTACTTATCATTTTTATCTTATACTTGTTTTTTTAAATTTGAAAAATATAATTCTTGAATTTGAACAATAAATGGGAAAAAATTTGTAAAAATCAACCGCAACGCAATCTGATACACAGTATTCCTGGTATTTTTCAATGTTCATTATAGAATCAACACATTATATTTAATTCATTTCATTATATTATTACTAATATAATAATACTTTTATATTGGTGCATTATTTTGCAGAAGTGGGAGTGGATTGTTCATATATAATGGTGAATTATGTTTCTCTATAATAGTTTTTTTCCTTGTATTTGTGTTGGAAATTTTATTTCATTAAAATTATGTATTTGTACATGATTTTTCTAATTTATAGTGTTGTTTCTGGTGCTTTAGTGTGTTTTTATAGTATAATGCACATTGTTTATAGTTCTACAATGTGTTGTAACAACACACTATAATATTCCTCTTTTATAACACTACTAAATGCATTGATAAAGGAACCCTTTACCAGTGCTAATAAATGCGCTGATAAAGATTACTTTATCAACACTACTAAAATCAGTTTTAAAGGGACCCTTTATCAGTGATACTGAATAAACTGATAAAGGGTCCCTTTTTTATGGCTAAATAAATGGGCTAATAAATGTTCCCTATATCAGCAGATTTAGTATCACAGATAAAGTATCCATTTACCATTTCTAAATAAATGCTCTAATAAGTGGTGTATTTTATCAGTGATTTTATTGAACTGATAAATGGCTTGTCCTTTTAGCCGCACTACAATAGTAAATACTTTTTTATCACTGATGAAGGTCTATTCTAGCATAATTAAAGGTCACTTTCTTAGCATTGAATCCTGATTCCAAGATCACCCTTATCCCTAACAACTTACAGGAATTAAACCATTCAACATCCACTTATTTTTTAGCACCAACCATGCAATTCACAAGTTGTGAGTTCATTGACTCGACATCAACTCATTTCAGTTCTCCTTTATAATTATTCACAGGCCTCGGTTCCTCAAGAGATGAAATTGTAGGTCGATTGACTCTCACTATTTCACCAAAAAGAAGACTTAAGAATGGGAGGAATAAGGGTGAAGGTCTGGAGTGAATTGGAAGGTGAAATAGCTAGAAGGGAGAGGGTGTGAGCAAGAGTGACCCGAGTTCAAACATTATGTCCAATTTATCATTTATGGACTTTAGAAAATAAAATATACTAAAAATGAATAAATCTAATAAAAATTTAATATTGTAAAATTAGTGAAAATAATAATGGTCGAAACTTAGACTGAAAAAAATAGAGACCAATAACTTCTCTAATGGTGACTCACTAATGGTGACTCACCAATAGTGAATTGCCAAAGGTGACTTGCCAATGGTGACTCAAGCCCTAATTGTTACTCACCCTCCAACTGTGAATCACCTTCAAATAGTGACTCACTGATGGTGGCTCATCAAATACTGGCTTATCTAATGGTGGCTCTTCCAATGGTGGATTGTCCAACAGTGACTTTCTAATGATGGTTTTTCCAATGGAATCTTGTAAAACTTTATATACAAACACCAATTAATCATTCATAATTCGTGTTTGAGGTATACTAATCTATCAAAATTCAATGGTTTTGTAATGATATCAGAAAGATGAAGATATGTTCCTATGAATTCAAGAGTTATATCACCCTTTAGAAAATCTTCCCTCAAAGTGTTATGTCTTACATCAAGATGATATTTACTAGAATTATACAAATTTTTTTTATAAATTTCTATCACACTTGGGTTGACATAATTTATAGGGACATGTTTTCATTGATATCTGTATTTTAGGCATACGAGTTTCATCCACAAAAGTATTTCACAATAAATCAATGGATCTATGTATTTATCATATGTAGTAGACAATGAAATAGAATTTTGTTTCTTACTACACAAATATACTAATGACTTTCACAAAGGATGACATGTTCTAGAAATATTTTTTCTATCTAACTTAAAACCACACAAATCTACATCTGAATAACTTACTAACTCAAATGCATATACTATAGGGTTGAATGATCCTAAATTGATTTTATATTTGAGGTATTTGAAAATCATTTTAACAAAAAGTAAATGAGATTATTTAGTATTTTCTTGAAAATGAGATCACATACACACACTAAATATAATATTAGATCTGATAAAAGATAATTATAGTAAAATTACAATCATTGCATTGTAATTGGATTGATCCACTAACTTTTCAGATTCATCAAGATCCAACTTATAGGTGGTACTTCTGGGAGTATAACTACTTTTAGTGCTATCCAGACCAAAACATTTTAGAAGGTAATTGGTGTACATACATTGATTTAAAATAATTCTATATTTATTTTGTAAAATTTTAAAACCAAGAATGAATTATTGTTCACCCATTAAACTCGTTTCAAATTCATTTTTTCTCATCCTTGAAATATTAGTACACAAAACAAATTTAGATGATCGAAAAATAATATCATCACATATATTTGAACTACTGAAATATATTTTGAAATTGTTTTTATAAAAATTGTAGGATCAAATATACCTTTTAAAATCATTTAAAAATCAATGAAGAGTTTGGCCTATAATAAAAAGCTTTAGGAACATATTTTGATCCATATAATGATTTTTCAATATTTAAAAACATGATTTAGAACATGCGGATTTTGAAATCCAAGGGCTTTTTCAACAAAAGCATCCTCAATTATATAACCATTTATGAATGATTTTATGACAACAATTTGAAATAGTTTAAAATAAAATTGTACAAAACAGGGTAGCATTATTCTAATAGAATACAGTCTACATACTGGTCCAAAGGTTTCCTCATAGTATATACCATCTTCTTGAATATATCCTTGTGAAACCAATCAGTCATTATTTATTACTATAGTTCTTGTCTCATGGACTTTGTTCCTAAACACCCACTTAGTTCAAATAGTCATTGGGTCTTGAGGTTTAACAACAAGTTCCTAAAATATATTCCTTTCAAACTAATTAGGTTTCTCTTTCATTTCCATCACCCAAAATTCATCATTAATTTCAGAATTGATGTTCTTAGGTTCACTCTATTACAAGAATGCTTCATGTTTATCATAATTCCTAAGACAATCCCTAAAATTTGTACCCCAATCTAGGTCTCTAACTATAACATCTAAAGGGTGATATTTATGAGTACTAACATATCTTAGAAAAGAAGGGTTGGAAATCATAGGATTATCTACATGTTTTTGTTTGGGTTGTTCCTCAGAACTATATGTTTGTTAGACTAGTTTAATAGAATTTTTAGAATGTTTTACATTAATGCTCAAAGTTGACAAATCATCCTCAATGTTTTAAAAAGGGGTTAGAGGTTCATATGGATCTATTTCATCAAACACGACATGAACATATCCATCAATTTTCATAGTTCTTTTATTAATTAATATATACAATTTACTAGAATATGAATAACCAAGGATAATTCATTCATCAATCATGGAATAAAGTTCAAGATTATAGTTAATGATAAGAATAAAGACTATTCAATCTAAAAATTCTAATGTACTACACCTTTAGATTGATATCATTCCATAATTCATAAGGGGTTTTCTTTAATAGAGGATAAATAAAAACTCTATAAATTATAAAATAATATTGATTCAAAGCCTCTACTAAAATATAAACATGAATTTCATACACATTGAATATATTCTGGGTAATTTCTGGAGCTTTTCCATTTTTTCATTTTATAACATAATTCTACTATAGGGTCCTAGGATCATAAAAGTTATGATTATAGCCATTTATATGAGAAAATATATTCAAAGAATTTATTTTCAAACTCATGAAGTTGATCTCTTGTTAATTTATTAATCTTAATTCCACATAGATTTTCCATAGATTTAAAATTTTTGGTGAAATGAGAAAATGCTTCATTTTTGTGAGCTACAAGGAATAATGAAGTACAGCTAGAAATTAACCTACAGGACATAAATATATTAATTCAAAATTAGAATATAATCTCAAGATGGTCTAAACAAGTTAATTTGAACCAACTCTATTGGATGAGAAGTTGAAAACCATTTCTTTGATTTCAAATATATCTTCTGTTATTTCCCTTTTTGACAAAGGTTACAAACATTATCAATTGGGAATTATTAGTAAGGTATATCATTGTCTAACACTTTCCTGGTGAGATTTATACATGAGTGAATATTACAATGGCGTAGTCTCTAAATCCAAATCTATGAATATTTTTAAAATACATTTAGACAATAAATATTTTGAGAAAATAAAGAGTTTAATTTAACAACATGAACATTTTTATTTATCAAGGTAGTAAATACAAAATAATTTTGGGAATGAAAAACATTGAAAGTATTATTTTCTAACCGCACAAGAAAACAATCCTAATATAGTTGTGAGATGATATGAAGATTGTACTTTAAACCATATAAATATAATACATTTGATATTAAGACATAATTAGAATTGCATATTTGGATAATGCCAATTATTTTCTCTTTGGAATTATCACAAAAGGTAAAATGTCCACCATCCTCTTTGATAAGATTCTTGAAAGTTGAATAATATAATGTAATGTTTGTAGAACAACCACTATCTGGGTACCATAGGTTCTTACATGATCTATTCAAGTAAGTTTCCCGCAAAACAAATCTTACACCAAAAAGTATTTTTGTACCCGAATCTTCTTTGGTCCAGAAATTTAGTAATTAATGATTTAGAAAACATTAATTACATAATAGGTTTTCTATATGAAAATTTTAATATTTTATAAATAAATACATTGTGGTGTCTATATAAATATATACTATTGCAAATAAAAGAATAAGGAATAAATTTATTTTTATCAATTCTTCTTTATCGAGGTTGATACCCTATACCAGTAGTTTATTTGGGGTTAGTCTGTTTTCTGAGAATTCCAGTATGAGTGTTTCTCTCGTTAGTGAATCTATCTAGATCCATTTTTGGTTTGTCATTAAAAAATTTCAATTCATTATTCTACTTTAATATTTTATCATTATTTTTATTTTCAATTGGATGACCAGATTTTAAATAATAGTTAAAGCTTTTTTTCTTTAAAATTATATATTTATCATTAATAACCATAAATTTAAATTCATACTTGATGAAGTATTCAAAAAACTCATTATACATATTTTTTACATTATTGGCATCTATATAATGATAATAAATATGTTTAAGAGAATCAGTGAATGTATTGGATACCTCAGATGTATTTTCCATGAAATGAATATTAGATTTGTCATGATTTTCTTCTTGGGTTATATATAAATAATATGATCTATCATTATAATAACTCTATGTATCATTAATTTATTTCATATACTTATTATATTTATCATCATACTTATTTTTCATTTCATCGTAGAACAGTCAGCTTCGAAATGACCTTTCCTTTTTTATTTATAGTTGATTATTTCAATTGAAACGTCATCTTTTTCCAATCGTTCCAAATGTTTCATCTATTATCATATTTACCTTTGTAGCATGGTGTCCTAATAAAAATATTATTCCTATAAAAAATTTTGAATATTATTTCTAGATGAGTCATCTCTTCATCATTATCAGGAGGTGGTTCTTCATCACTTGAACATTGAGGTTAAAATTTCTCCTTTTGTTTTGAATCAATGGATTTGAAGGCTATAGATTTTCTCCAGGGTTCATCCTCATATTATCTATTTAAATTTAGTTTATAATCACACAACATAACTTTTTCAATCATTTCCTTAATTAGTAACTTAATAACATCACATGATTCTCTGATTGATAATGGAATTACTCTCCATATTTCAAGTAGGCAACTCAATAGTCGTATCAGTTGGTATTTATTAGAAACAAGATTCCCCAGTGAGTGCATTATATTCATGATCTCATTGATCCAGAGATACATGACATAATTAGTATTATAAAGCTTCATTTTAAACATATCATATTTAATAGTATATATATTAAATAACATTTCTTTAAAATTAGATGTTCTTTCATGGGAAATAGTTGAAGTGTACCAAATTGAAAAAGTAGTTCTTCATGTATACATTTGATTGAATTGATCCTCACCCAACACATTATAAAAATAATTCATATATTTATTATAGGTAGATTTGGTAGGATCCTCCCATGTACTTCTAACAGTTTTAGGTATTTTATATTTTTCAAAAATTGGGTTTCATATTTCAAAACGCATTCTCTCAATATGAATTTTCTTCTTGATTTTCAACTGATCATAGTTATTTCCATTAAAAAGGAGTTATTTTGGTAGCAAAAAATTATTTTCTATTATCCATACTGAATTAAATTTTTGACTAATAGAAATTGGAAATTTTTAAAACACAACTAAAATCATAGTTGAAAAGTATTTGAAAAACTTTGGATACCAAATATTATTCTGAGAATGTGACTCAAGAGGGGGGTGAACTGAGTACCCAATAAAATTAATTTTAAAAATGATATCCCCCAATAAAATAAAATCACCTATTTAATAAAAATAATAGTTTAAAATAATTTTTACCTTTTAAATTATTTCTTAATGCTTGATTATTTACTAGTTAAAATTATATAGTAAATTAATTTAACATTTGAAATCGTATTAGTGAAACAAATAATTATATAAAAACTAGTCCATAATAACTATCAAAGTACCAATATTTTTTACTGATAAAAAATTAAATATAGTATAAAATAATTGAAATAAATAAAAAATGTAACTCACATAATGAAATAAATAAGAGGTTCAATATCAAGCTGATACCTATTCCCCTCCACTAGAAAATCACCTACTGATAACCAGATTGTATGACTATATTATGATCCAAAACCACAATCTAGGATTAAATCCTTTTCCATAATTATACATGAAATTTATAAATACACATGACACACATCTACCTATTCGACCAATACCATGGGTAAATAGGTAAAAATAAATAGAAGAGAATAAGTAATATTTTCCAATTCAAGAGCATGAGTCAGTGTGTGTTA
Source organism: Viscum album (assembly GCA_963277665.1). Classification (NCBI taxonomy): domain Eukaryota; kingdom Viridiplantae; phylum Streptophyta; class Magnoliopsida; order Santalales; family Viscaceae; genus Viscum; species Viscum album. Next base: position 900,651,962 of record OY728165.1, on the reverse strand, counting down.
ATAAATAGACAAAAATATTGCTTGAACAAAAATGAAACAGAATAATGGGAAAGAAATAAGATATTTAAAAGGTACTTTTTTGGTCTATAGTGATTAAGATTCTTGATTTTCCCTGGATGTGTCTTGGTGAGGATCTCAAACTGTTTCTCTGAAAGTTGCATTAAAAAAAGCATCATGATGTTCTCTTTGTTCTATCTATAGGAAAGGATCTTGATAATTAACGTGTTCCACTATTTCACAGTTTAAATTCAGTAGTTGTGTAGTGTGTATGTTCTCATTTGTTGATCCTTCAGTATGTCATACACACTTCATGATTAGTCTCACATGAGATTTTGGGAAATATATAGCACTTCATGCACCTATTAAAGAATAATCATCGATATATTTTGTATCCTCATACTTACATTTTAATTTTCATTAATACACCTATACAATGGTTAATAAAATAATCATAAAATAACCTAATTTATTAATTTCATTAATATGGCTGTTGGGATCTTTAATTCAAATCAGTTAGAACATTGACGAATGATATTCTGGTAGTGACTCATGTCTAGTGGTGGCTCATGAATGGTGCTGATTAATATATGGTGGTGGCTCAATTTGGTGATGAGTCTTATATTAAGGTGTTTCAGAACTGGTAGTGACTCATTTATGGTAGTGAATCAATCTAGAGATGATTCATTTGAACTAACAGTGACTCAAGTAAAGCGAAAAGTGATTTTTAGTGACGAGTTATGTCTGGCAGGGACTCATGTCTAGTGGAGGGTCAAATCCCGTAGTGAGTCATATGAACTAATGGTGACACAATTTTGGGGTGATCCATTTAAACTAATAATGAATTATGTTTTCAAGTGAGTCATTTGATCTAACAGTGACTCAAGTCTGGTGGTGTGTCATTTGAACGAAGGGTGACTCAAGTCGAGTGGTGAGTCATGTCTGAAACAATGCCAAATTTTCATCAAATTGAATTATAAAATAAAATGTTATAATAAAACAATAATATCATTAGAAACATAATAAAAACATTTTGTGAGCATTAAAATAAGTATTTTCCAACATTGTTCAACTTATCAACCAAGGGAATAGATAATACAAATGAATGAATATGCTGAATTCGTACCACCTGGAGGATTAACACATGGGAAATTATCTGTAGTTCCCTATATAGTGTTCATCAGTGCTCTCTTGGGAGGAATGATTTATAATACAAAACACAAAACACGATCAATATACAAATCCAAATTAAAATATACATAATGTAAATTGTATATTAATAATAAAATATCATTATATCCTAAAAACATTATAATATCATTTAAAAAATACAAAAATACATTTATAAGTGATATATAACCATTGAGAAAGAATCTAACAGAAAAATATAGGTTAAAAAAATGCATGGTTGGTAATACATGGTCTTGGGACCACGGTTCTAGTCATTCATTTCCCACTAGATGCCTCATAGATAGCTATATAGTCTCCATACAAGATCTTCAACTCATTAATTATGAATTTCCAATATGAAATTTCCTCCACATTTTACTCTGAAACATCAAATTATATAAAATAACTCATATATCTTCAATATAAATCATTATAACACTGATTTACATCAAAATTTTTCAAAAAGAATTGATGTAACATGGTTTAAACATGAACATGCTTTTCATAACATCCAATGGTAACTCAAGGCTCAGTAATAAAAGTTTTTACCATATATTTTTTAATAACTGATCCCTTGAGTTCTTACAATTATATCTCATGTCTAGTATAAATATCTAGTTAATACAATCAATGTCGGTAAAAAAACCTCTCATTGTTTTTTTATTGGGATTTTTGAAAAATTTATTTGACACTATTCATACAGATTTATTGCAAAAGTATTTTTTTTGAAGGTGACTCAAATTTAACAATTTTATCAAAAAAAATTTGACGTGAAATGTCATAATTTATTTTTTGGAAAAAGGAGGATTCCCGCATACAAATTTCATGGATATCATAATGACTATCAAAAATCACAATGCTGGATTGTTGCTATTCATAAACCACATAGTAAGTATACGGTGACCATATTGGAATTTTGTAAACCATTTGGGAAATTCATGGGAGTTGAAACATTTAAAATTAATTGAGTTTTCATAACATGTGTAAAAACTGAAAATAAAGATCATGTAGGGGACATACTTTTTGAGGAATAAAGGTTTTGATTGGATTCCAACTAGAAGGGTGCTCATCATTTGTGAAATACATTGTTTTAGAGGATGCCCCAAAGAGTTTTATGCGCTATAAAGAAAATATAAAAGGTGCAGTATGTGGTGAAGGATAATTTGAAAATGGATTCATCATAATTGGGAATTTTTTGGAATTATTTTCCAACATAAAAGATCCTCAATCACTTATTTATAAGAGATAAATATACAATGAAGATGTTTTTTTCAAGATAAAATTAAACTAGGTTTGAAGAAGGTTCGTTTAGTAGTTTAGATTGTGAAGGAGAGTAATTATAATGTGCACTATAGATTGAAAAGGATAAGTAGTTCTTGGAGGAAGTTTTCTTCTAAAGAAGATATTGTTTTTAAGCACTCGTAGTATATAGTGCACATATATTTAATGAAGGGATTTAAGTAGTCCATGAAGAACAGAAATCAGTTTAGGAAAGGAGGTTCCACATAGAAAATACTACAGGGTTAAGAAGATTTCTTCTCATGGGTAAAGAAGAGCTTCATAGCACACTCACAAATGTGTGAACCTATTCTAAGCTAATAAGAGCATTAAATGAATCATCAAGAAGATCATTTTATTCACATAAGCTAAAATAGAGGTGAGCTTTTAATGTACGAATGGTTCTCAACTAGAGGGATAATGAGTTATCTCTGAAAATTGTAAGATCAGTGCACTATAGTGAATTTCAGTACATCAGCACATTTCCTTTGTATGCTCTAGAGACTATCCCAATTAAGGGTGAATCAGGTAAAATCTCTATGTCTCATAAATTATTTCATTATAGTTAAGACATTGCTAAAATAAGATGATAAAAGAGAGTTTTATTTAACAAATAAAAGATATCATGAAAGGAAATTAATTTAATCTATCATACCCTTTTTGACCCCCTCTCTTAGAGTATTCAATAATGTGTATCCAACAACTGTTATAAAACCTTAAGGATAAATTTAATGCTACTATCTAAATGCAATAAAGGAAAATTTTTAATCATAATGTTATTCTGATCATTGATGAAAACAATTTTCAACCATGGAAGAATCATATGTAACATTATTTTCGATCATTATAAATTGATTTTGTATAGCTAGGATGCATGAAATTTCAGCTTGTATGGACAATGAAAATTTATCAAAAGGAGACAAACGAGATTTGGATACTGATGCAAAATGAATCAATTGTTTATAGAAATCCATATAAATCATAATATATATAAAGTATAGGTTATGTAATTCCTCACATTCCCTATGAAAGAAGTTGGTAAATATCTATAAAGGTGATTTATAATTTTGAGAGCTAAATTTCAGGTTCAGTGGAACAAGTATGAGAACCTGTGGATGAAACATAATGAATATTTTTATACATTCTATTATTGGTTGAATGTGATTTTGGTGGACATGTGTGGTCAAAAATAAATTCTTGATGACATAAATATCTTCAAGTGCATCTTGATATGACTTTCACCCCAGTTCAATCTGAATGTCTCTATACTTGAGGATAAATATCCAAAAGAGTTATCATTAGATAAATTTAAAAATAAAATTATCAGATATGAGATGATAAATAATGATAATGAGTCCATGGAAAATGGGATGAGTTAAAGGTAAAAATCCAATTGCATAAATTATATGTGTAAAAGATGGAAATATTTCAACCAAGTGTCCTATGAAAATTCATGAATATTATGAGGGTGATGAGGTTCCTGTAAATAAATCATCATCTAATGTGAAAGGAAAGAAAAGTACTAAAAGTAAATTATTTAAGAAAAGGAATCTTATTTAATACGAAATTGGTAATTTATAATAATGTGAGGCAGAAGTAATGGAAGACTACAAAGATCACATAAAATATGTTATTGTATAATTTATAGGACATTTCAAGACAATGTAATGGAGCGACAATGATAAAGCATATTTTGAAGGAAGAGTTGATCTCCTAGTTTAATTGGAATCTTCACTTGATTAGATTTATTTTTGGAAAAAAAAAAATCAGTAGAGTGGTTTATTATTCCAAATAATATATGAAACAAAAATAGAAGTACAAGTCTAGGTTGGATTTTCAAATAGAAAATCCTATGTCTGTAAGGCCAGAGAAACCAAAAAAGTGTGTTGGGTTCAAAATCAATGGTCAAGAACAATATAGGGTTATCTTTGGTTTGACTAACATAATGAAAAATCAATTCAAACATATCAAAAAACATGAGTAGGATGTTTTCATGTTGGGATTAAATTATAATATTTAGAGATACTTTTGACTCTTGGTACGACATCATAAAAATAAGCCACATAGGTAATATAGATAGTGAAAGTAGGGAAAAATGAAATAAAATTAAAGGACTATTTGAAGAAATAAAATACACACCAAAATGATTAATATGGTATGGGGTTTAATCACATGAAAAAGAAGTGATGGTTTAAAAAATTCTACAAACACCCATTACAATGTTAAAGGTGGATTGGGGAACATCTCAGAATTAGAATATTCAGAAAATGCAACGGAAAAATTCTGTTTCCATGAGAACACATGAGAGTCTACCTTATATCATGAGTTATTTTTATGGGAAGATGAGACAATATTATAATTTATTATCCATAGCCCAGAGGTAAATAAATACACAAGAGATATTAAGGCAACCAAATAGAGTTCATAACTCTATGTTTTCTTTTGATGGTAACTGTTTTTTATGCCGTGGATTTTTGTATACGGTTAGATATTTCTTATCATTAATACAAAGTATTCTGTTGATGAAGACCAAAATTAGTTGTATGCAACATCTCAAGGAATAATAAAATTATTTGGAAAAATAAAATTTATATGTATCCATTAAGAAAAAAACATATCCATCATACCATGAAAAAGACAATGTTTATGTGTCAATATCATGAATTAATCCAAAAACATAAATCACGAAGAAAATATTTGAGCATGAAGTAGTATTAGAAATTACCGTTAAATCATTAAAATGAGTCAATTAATAGATCATTGAAAGTGGATAAATGTCCCACATAATATGAAATAAGGATATGATGACATGTATCTAATACTATATGGAATATGTCATCAGATTCGTAACAATGTAGCCTTAATAATTTTTATTTCAGGAAAATCCTAATTTAAAGGTAATGATATGAAATGTGTTAATTTATTTGTTTCTAACGGTATAGGTCACATCCTTATATGTTTAAAACAATTATGTGACCTGGTAAATACAATTATATTTATCCCAAAGTTGTGTATTATCAAGGGAAATGATGGTACTGTGGTGATGTGGGGGAATCCCATGATGGAAAATCTCTACCATGTCAGAGGAGAAGAAGAAATGTGTTTTTTATCCAGAGAACAAGAAAATATATAGTGGGATAAATGAATTGGACATTTAATCCTACCATTCATAGAATATCAAATGAAATGTGATGAAAATCGTGATTTCCACAAGCTATCACATGACCATACTAACACATGTGATGCTTACAGACAAGAAAATATCTATAACAACCCAGAATCTATAATCCGCAGTTTGGTAATGAAATCATAAAAATTAGATTTTCTCCTTTTATATTGATAATTAAGACCCAATTATTTTACATCCAAACCTCACAACATTAAATTGGAAAAACTAGTTCACTAAAATTCATAAGGTCCTTTTAGGTTTAGAGTTTTATATAATTAGGGAAAATTCATACACAAAGAACACCCATGTCATTAAATGAGTATTTATCCAACATAGACAATATTTTATTATTTTACAAAAATCCATCATCATCACCCATATGAAAATACTTTCCTAAAAAAATTCATTCAACCTCATAAATTATAATCTAGGGAATATGAAATGAAATAAGGGCGATATCAAATTCTTAGTACAGTTAACCATAATAATTAATAATTTAATATCATTAGTGAGTATAAGAATACCATTATGGTATGGTGTAATAATCATAGTGCATGAGAGATTCATAAAATAACTCCTACACATCAAAACTGAGACAATTAATCATGAAAGCATGGATTAATTCTTTAACAAAGTCAAGTTTCATCAGAATGAATAATCATAAGCCAAGTAATATGAATCATGAGAATAAGAAATGTTATAAACCCTTAGAAATAATAACAAAAATAATTTCATATCATGGAACAAATTTCTTCATAACCCATGTTAAACATGTGTAAGAAATAACAAGATCCTAGTTAAATCTATATGAGAAACCATATGATTACTCCCTTCTTCCTTCCTCTCAATACAAGGCATATAACCTAATGCTTTAGAGTCCTATATGAGTGCATACATAATATAAGTTATAATCGGTTCACCCAAGGCTATCTGGGCCACCACATCAAATAAGATGTAATAGAAACACTCAATATTATCTCTGATTCCCCATCATATATGTTATAACGGGATCATCCCAAGCTACCTAGTCTTCCCCACTATATATAATGACCAAGAACCATAAAAATGTAAATAGATCATAGAAATAATCATAAAAGTAAAAAAAACATTATTCCTTTCATAAAATGATTAACGCATGAAAAAAAGGATTCCATAACAATATATTTGAAACCTGATTAAACCATATAAAGGAAAATGGTTCCATACAAATCTCTTGGAATCATTATAAACCCGTTGAAAATAAATGGGTTCCATAACAAGATCATTGAATCAATATTAATCCATCTAGAGGAAGAATAATAATGGTATCTATGCCAAAATATACCCATGGGAGGATAAGTATCAATAAGGGGTTTTAATTTTTATGAATACCATTTAAATATCATTAAAAAAATTCCTGAGGAAAATATCCTTTTCATCTTGAAAATCCTTTTTTTTTGAAAACCAATATTAAAAAAATAGAATTTCCCTAATATTAGGAAAAAAATTTCTTTAAAAATTACCCGTATAAACATTCATGGAACACTTTAAATAAATGGTTTTCATTATGGTGGGTAATTCTGTATATGTTGTACAAGTTTAAAGGAACATTCCTTTTTGTATTGTAAAAAGGTTTGAAAATTGCCTTGTTCAGAAAATGGAAAAAATATTCCTTTCAAAAAATTATATAAAAAAGTAAAACTTGGGTAATTATGTAACTAATATATAATTTTTAAAAGGTTAAAAATATTTTTGAAAATAGTTTTAGAAAACATAAGTTTTGAAAAAAAACTATTTCTCACCAAAGAGAGAAACAATGTCATATTTTCTTAAAAATATTTTCTCAACAATTTTATGTAACAAATAGTGAAAACAATTCTACTATTATATGAAAATATCTTGAATAAATTGAGGGTATGAATATTAATTAGATTTCTAGAGAGGTAGATCATAATATTTCAAAATTAGAGACGTAATCATAAACAATCCCGATAAATAATGAGATTATATTCTAAAACTCTTACAACTTTGGTAAGATTGAATTGTACGCCCCATGAATGGGAGATTATAAAATGGATATTCAGAAAATTTATAGGAAAATAATCATAAAATATATTAATGGGATGTATATACATCTCATAACGTAAATAGGTGGTTAATATTGAATGTGTCTAATGGAAGTAAAAAGTCAGATGGAAGTCTCTTACCTCACATTTCCTTTTGGTTGATCCTATATTATCCTTTTGTAAATTGGTTTTAAACATATTCTAAAATTATTATTGAACCATATTAATATTTAAAATATTATATATGTTCTCTTTATAACATCTTATCGCTCTTTAATTAATAATCATTCATTATTTTCATTATATCGGGTGTTAATTGGATTGTTTTCTCATTCGTGATTTTATACGAATGTTCTAATTCCTATTAATATTATATAGTTCCATCATCTCCAGAATAATATTAATGGAATAATTATCATATTTTTACATCATTTATACTTCTAAAACCATTCGATAAATATGGTTATGAAAATCGACTATGTTACAATCATGAAGACTGTAGGTCATACATATGCATGAGTAACGATTGCATTTTTCCTTGATCATTATGGAAATGATATAATAAGTATTTTATCATTATATAATTATAATAATATGATATATAATATATTATTTATTTAAATATTATTATATTTTTCATCAATGTATTGTGGTGGTGAAATGAGAGTCACATCGCATTGTGAAGGTCGTGGTCCACATGTACATGAATGATGTAATCATTTTTCAGTGTAAAAAAATGAGATATTTTATTTCCATAATGATAAATATTTCATTCATATCATAATTATTCAATTTATATCAAATATATTAATAATATTTGCCCTAATTACCTTCCAGGTAATGCATTACTGAAAACAAATCACATCACTTCGCAAGGCAGTGGTCTGCCATATACATGAATGATGTTATCATATCTCCTTTGGAATAAAAACTAGAAAGTTATATATTATATAATGACAATATAGGTATAATTATGTTTTAAATCTCATATATATATTTTATATCCATAATTATACCCAATTGCGAGAGGTGGTAATGAAAAAATGTATGACATAGGTTCGCAAGGCGGTAGTTCTCCATACACACAAATGACAAGATCGTAACCCATTTGACGGAAGTGGAGATGATTTCAGGACATTATCCTATTATAATAAAATGATGTTATATTTAATATAGATTGTATATTATATGATGATTTTTTAATAATAATTTAATGATGTGGAGAGAAAATAAAATAAAAACAGTCATTGAATAACATTATGTCTTCTTCTGGTATCCTCATTAGGTTTTCCCCAAAAGACGACATAGGTTTTCTTTAAGACCAAAATAATTCTTCTAGGATGACTGGAGAGATGTTTATATGTTATTTGGGAAGGTATTTTCTGAAAAATATAGTTTTTAGTGTGTGAATAAAATAGTAGAGTTGTGACCTTTTATAAGTGAGGTGAGTGGAACACTTGTAATTTTTTGAATATATTCAATCATTACCACATTATTATCATAAAAAAATCTTAAAAAATTGGATATTATAGAACATATATGAGATAATTTTGAAATATGGTAAAAAAATGGGTGTTTTAAAATTCGTTATGTCGTTTTTACCCATATCTTAATAGTTTAACCCCAGGTATGTCAATGTTTACCTTAACCACTGTAATTATTTTTCATTGTTTTCACTATTAATTTTAGTCAAAAATAAATTTAACCCTGTTAGAAATTAAAATTTTCACTAATTTAAAAAAAGGTTTTCATTTTTCCAAATTCTATTCACAGATGGGGAAATTTTAATTTAAAATTAATCTCACACATGCTGTGAGAAATGCAGTTTTGAAAGACAAAATGATCCAAAGAATACAATTTTTTATATCCAATGTCCATATAAAATATATTTCAATTAACTAAATTAGATTAATATATATATAGTTTAAAAAATTTAATTTAAAATAAATTTAGAATATAATTTATCTTCAAATTTATTTTAAACAAAAATGTAGATTTAAATAAAAATTCTATATTTTTTACTATTCCACAAAAAAAATCATTTTAAAAAATTATCAAAAATTAACCCTAATAAAATAATGAAATTCAGATCAAAACAGAGAATATTTACTTTTCTAATAAATTTTATAAATTTTGAAAAAAATAAAATTAAAACCAAACTCACATACTCAATGAAAAAGTGGGTTTTGAAGAAGTGTATTTTTTAAGTACAAGATGGTTTTCAATTAACTCTATGTCTTATAATAATAATTATATGAATGAAAATTAATATATAAATATATAATCAAAATTTTAAGTTCAAACATTACTCATTATATATTATTTAAATTAAATAAAAATTAGAAACATTTTATGATATAAAATCGTTTAAAAAAACACTTTTAAAACAAAAAATATAAACATATACAAAAATAAAATATAACTTTGATTAAAAAGAAATTAAGTTTTTTAAATTTTAAAAAATAATTATTATTTAAATTTATAATTTAATGAGACATTTAAATTAATGAATTTATTGAAAGGAAATGATAGTTTTACAAAAAAAATTTTTTTTCAATAATCACTGAAAAATCAATGTTTTCATAAAAATCCAAAATGTCACCCAAAATAAATTTTGATATTCCGATTAAGAAAATGATGTTAATTTTTAAAACTATATTTTCTAAAAGTTAAATAAATTAATATTAATATATTTTGTATCTTTGAAAGAAATAAATTAATCATTTTTGATGAAATGTATTTTATAGAATAAAATAATATTACTAAAAATTTATTGATTTTTTAATAAATATTTATCAATTATTTATATTGAGTAGAAAATATATATATATATCATAAATTATTTCATACTATTCATACCCACATATTTAATGTCTATGCTATGACAGTTATATATATCATGGGTTGTTTAGCTCGTTGTTGCATGTTGAATATGCTATTGAATATAAAAATCACCTAGTTACATGTACTACAGGCTATGGAAGTGATTAAATTTACTGATAAATTATTATATAATAATTTCTTGGGTTGTTTCATTCTCATCTAAGATAATTATCTCGTTTCCTTTGAGCTATCAATTATAATTTTATTATCCTAAAATATCGGGGTGTTACCCCCTGCCTTTAATAAATTGCATCCTCACAATTTGAACTTTATGTTAGTAATAAAAGGATATAAATTTGAAAATAATTTTTTTGTGAACATACATCATTAGAAGGGTTTATAAATTACCCTCTTAATAATAGAGATATTGATGTAAAAAAATTATATAGAATAAAACACATCTAGGTTTTTAAATAGGATGAAATATGGGGGAATTGAAGAAAAGATTATGTAATTATAGTGATTGATTGATTTCATTGATCGCAATCAAGTTAATTATCACTGGAAATTTATGTTCCTCAAAACCATAAATCTATGATGACTTAAAAGAATATATAATTAATTACATATGAATGTAATAAGATGAGATTTTTGATTGAAAATAGTTTTTCTAGTGTTTATAAATTATTTTCCACACTAATTAAGATGATAAGGAATGATACCTACTTGATGGGTATAATTTGCTCTTTTTTTTGAATTTCCACCACAATATCATTTTTCTACAAATCTCGAGTATTCAATCTTAATTATTCATGCATGAAGCACTAAAAATAAAATTTAAATTATTATTTAACCCTAGAAGGGGTAACAATATATACTCCTGTATTAAGACATTAACCAAAACCAAAATTGTTAATACTTGGTAAGATAATTCCCAAAATTAATTAAAATTCTTATGATAAATTAATCATTAAAATAAAATAGTAATACAAAAAGATAAAACAAAATCATTTCATTACCCTATATCCTAAATAACCTCAAAATTAAAGATTTTTATAACCATAAAGGTAATATCACACCGCCCATATTTCAGTCCCAAAAATATGGAGGTCCTCTTTTGATGAAACATTAATCAATTTTTTACCAAATAATTTTCAATCATGTGGATGTGTATATGATAAAAACTATATTATCAACATCTTATATCATATAAACCCTAAAGGACCTCAATTACTTTAATCATATATCCAAAAAATATACGTTAATACTTCATGTTAATCTATATCATTAAAAATACTTCATCCAACTAAAACATCTCCAAAAAAGTCACTAGTCACTTTAAGATATAATAACATTAAACCACAAAGGGGTGTCTAAGACATAGATATTTCTACCATAAATAATCATATAGACCTATGATATCATCCATAACACTTAATTTGACCTCACATGAAAACATCGTGATCTCTAAAGTTATCTAAACCGACCTATGATACCAACTATAACAACCCAGAACCCACACTCTCAGATCTAGTGCTTAAATCATAAACATTACAAATCGGGAATTTATAATGATAATTGTGGCAAAATTTTTTTATCCAAACCATACAACATAAAATATAAAAAACTATATCACTTATATTTTCACGGACTTTGTGGTATTATATTTCTAAATAAACAGGACAAAATCCTACAAATACAATACTCATGTCATTAAATGGGAACTTCTCCCTCTTAAAGTATATTTTATTATTTCATGTTAATTCATTATCATCATCCATATGAAAATACATTTGTTTAATAATTCATTCAACATTATACTTTATAAACTATTGACGATGAAACATAATAAGGGTGAGATCAAATTCTCATTAAGGGTAAACATAATCATTAATAATTGATTATTTTTAGGGACTATAAGAAGAGTATAAGGGAATGACATCAAAATCAGAGTGCATGAGTGAATAATAAAATAACTCATACCCATCAATACTGAAATCATCAATCCTACAAGCCTGTAATAATTATTTAACAAAGGTAAGAGTCCATATAATCAATAATCATCATCCATGTGATATCAATCCTTCACCATAAGAAACATTATAAACCCATAAAAATCATAATAAAAACATGTATGATGTTTGAAATTTCTTCTTTATAATAAATTTTAAACATGTTTAAGAAATAACTGGAGCCTAGTTAAATTCATAGGGGAAAACAACAGGTAACTAATACCTTATTACCTCTCAAGACACGATACATTACCCAATGAACTGGAGAGCTATCTTGGTGCTCCCATCATATAAGCTATAACAAGATCCCTTGCTAATATCTAGTACAACCCATCATATAAGATGTAACATTATCAACCAATTCTATCAGGTACACCCCATCATATAATGTGTAATGGTATAACTCATTTCTATCTGGTTTGACCCATTGTATAAAATGTCCAAGAAACACAAATAATTTACATAGAACATAGATGTAATCATAAAACTCCTAAAAACATTATCAATTTATTAACTTGATTAACCAATGGAAAATTATTTTGTTTATAAAAAATATCTATGAAACATGATTAAACTATATAAAATAAATGGTTTTCATAACAATCTCTTTGAAATATGATAATCCTATGGAAAAGAAACAGGTTCAATAATAATCTCTTTGAAAAAGTCTTAATCCATCTACAGAAATAATGAGGATAGAGTCAATAGAAGATATCCCCCATATAGGATAAGTAATAAGGGTATTTAATTGTGATTATTACCATTAAAATATCATTAGTAATTTATTAAGTAAAATATTCTTTTCGTTTTGAAAATTACTTTTTCAAACATTAAACGTTTTGAAAATCCTTATCATTGAAAACCAATTTTAAAAAATATAATTTCAAAAATATTCTGAAGGAAATTTTATATGAAAAAAATCCATGTAAACCTATAATTTAAGCTTCAATGAAATGGTGGTAATTATGGTGGTTAATTTCGTACATGTCATAAAAGTTAAAAAGAATATTCATTTTTCACTGTAAAAATGTTTGAAAAGTACCTTGTTCAGAAAAATACAAGAATATTCCATTAAAAACATTATGTAAAAAGTAAAACATGGGTTAAAATAAATTTAATACAACATTATTAAATGGATAAACACATTTTTGAATTTTTTTATATAAATTATGGGTTTTGATAAAAAATTGATTTCTGACCGAAGAGAGAAATAATGTCATATTTTTTAAATGGATTATAAAAATTTTTAGCATCAAAGAGTTTTCAAATGGTTATATTAAATGAAAATATCACGAATAACCAAATAATAATAAAATTCATGAAACTTTTTATGAGTTAGATCATAATATATCAAAATTTGAGACTTAATCATTAACAATATTGATAAACAATGAGATTGTACCCTAAAACTCTTACAACATTAGAAACTTTGAATCATAACCCCAAAGAATGATTGATCCTAAAATTTATATGTAAATAATATAAATTTTTAGTAGATTAATGATACAATACATTAATGGTAATTATATAGACCATTTAAAGTAAATAGTTGGTGAATATGGAATGTGTCACACAGAAGTATAAAGTGAGACAAAAATCCAATACCTCATGATTCCTTTATGTTGATCATGATTTTAAAAACTATAAAGTGTATTTAAACATGTTATTAACTTATTTGATAACCATATTAATATTAATAATATCATATATGATTCTTTTATAATTTCTGATAACCCGTTCATTAATAATCTTTCATTATTTTCATTGTTTCAGGTGTTAATTGCTTTTTTTCTCATTCATAGTTTTTTATTAAAATTACAAATATTATGAATATTATATAGTTTCATAATATGTTTAATAATAATCATGAAATATTTATCATAGTTTTATATCAATTATACTTTCAATATAAATTATTAAATATTGTTATGAAATATCATTATGTCCCAATCATTAAGACGGTAGGTTGTATATATGTATGAGTAATGTTTCCATTTTTCAATTATAATTAAGGAAAAGAGGTAAGTAATATTTTATCATTTCTTAATTATAATAATATAACTTTTACCATATTATTTCTTCAAATATACTTATATGTTTCATTTATGTGGCGTGGTGTTGAAAATAGAGTCACATCACATCGTGAAGGTGGTAGTCTACACGTACATGAACAATATTATCATTTTTCAGTGTAAAAGAATAAAAATGATATATTATCTTTTTATAAGTATGAATATGTCATGAATATCATATTTATTTCATATATATCATATATATTCATTATATTTACCCCTATTACCTTCCATCTAAAGCGTTAGTGAAAATGAATCACATTTCATTGCGAGGTAGTAGTCCTCTATAACCTAAAATAAAGTTATCATATCCAATTCAGAATGGAAAATAGAACATGCATGTATGATATAATAACTCCAGAGGTATAATTATGTTATAAATATCATATATATATATATATATCTATAGTTTATATCAATTATCATACCTATCCATGATTGGTATTAACGGAATAATAAATGTCATAGATTTCTGAGGTTGTAGTTTATTGTACACACAAATGATGATTTCATAAACAATTTAATAGAAGAGTATATTGTTATGGGTAATTCATGTGAGAACCTAATCCTTTATTAAGGTATGTATTTTTTTTATTTCCATTAAATTTTAGTTTAAATGTTTAAATATGGATTAATATAAATCCCCTTAGAAGTTGTGGAGATATCAGCGGTGTTCAGTGGTGGTTCGGACCCCAAAACCCTACCTTTTAAGTTACAATGGATTGACAGACAATTATATTAGATTATGCAGGGATGGTCACATGGTTATTTTAAACCATTCCAATCTAGAAAGAGGGGAGCTACATACAACACTATTAGAAAAAATCATGTGATTTGGGGCACATAGATGTACAACCATGTCTACAATTTTGACCATAGATTTTTGTACAGATTGCGCATGATTAGTCTACCATGCAGAAAAACCATTCGAAGTGACCTTACGTATAGCTAATAATTCATAGTTGATGCACGGTTTGGCCAGCCATGTGTCCAAACCACGAGACCCTTTAATATATTGTAAAATTTCTATTTTAAAACTATTTAAAACTAATTCTAAATCTAGTTTATCTTTTCTTCAACAGAATGAAAGCTCAACTCTTTTAAGTTCCATTTGATGACTATTATTATTTTTGATCCACCTTCTCCGTATGATCTCAGATTCAAGTGTTTCTCATCTCAATAGATCTGCATCGGAGAGTACTCAATTAATTTTTATCCATTCTTCATTCTTTTTTGTATTGGCTATGCTATTTATGTGATAGTTTATATGATATAATTTCTGGTTCTTTATATTTTCGTTATTTTTCTCCAAGTTTGAGTATAATCTGAATTTGATACTAGATGAGAACTCTACTACCAATCTACTATTGGTTTTCTATAATATTCCCATAGGTTTTGTTGCTTCATTAGGATATATGTAATTGTTCCACCTTCCAGTAATTCTGGATCAACGATTAAATTAAATTAAAATTTTTAACTAAATTAATTAGGACCTATTGAGAAATCCCTTAGGTATATTTGAGATGTGTTTGTGGTTATTTCCCTACCATTTCCACTCTTGGGTATGTTATTTTCCCTTAATTGTTTTTTAAACCATGCAAGGGGTGTGATTGGAGATTTCCTGGTTAGATGAAGCCCATAATTAATTATATGGAATTGAATTTCATGACTAGGATAGGTATAATCTCCTTGCCCAATGCTATCCTGATATGGAATTATATAATTGATTAAATGGATTAAACATAATTGGTTGAATGATTGAGTATACACATTCATTTATTGAATGTGAATTATGGATAATGAATAGGTATACTCATGGTGTGTAATGGTAATGGAATTGATTGATGACTAAAATAAGATGTATTTAAAATAGTAGTGGAAGCGTGGGTTGGTATAACAAGGGTCTTGAATCCATTTATATTCCTTATATTTTAACCCTTGGATATTTATAGGGTATTGGATGCCTTGGATATGGTATTCTCCTTGGATATTGATTCTATGGTATGTCTTGGTCTTTGGTGCCCCTTGGATCTACATTTCTTGGACTTGTGTAGGTCATGTTCAGATGACATGCTCCTATAAATCCAACCAGTGCCTAACAAAATTTCTACCTATATTCTCCTAGGACCCTACAAGGATTCCTTGGTCATATTAACCTTGGATCCAGAACTTCATGGTCTGATACTTGATTTTACGACATGACCATGAGAAGTATAAT
The DNA here is from genome assembly GCA_963277665.1 of Viscum album. NCBI lineage: Eukaryota > Viridiplantae > Streptophyta > Magnoliopsida > Santalales > Viscaceae > Viscum > Viscum album. The sequence continues at coordinate 900,635,178 of OY728165.1, read as the reverse complement.
CATCTTTGTTGAACAATCCGAACATGGATGTTCTGACACTTAAAGTTGTATGGAAAGGTCAAGGTTGATATGGTTCTTTGGATTGTATAGTGAGGCCATTATTCTTACTCTCATTTAATTTTAGCTACCTTTTATAGTATAATGACACTTTTTTTAAGGGACCCATGAGAGGCTATTCAGTGATATTGCTTATGCAGCTCACAATCCATGGGAATATTTACATTCATTTACTATTATCACATTTTATTTCACACCATTATATTGTTATATTTAGAAACAGAGATTTCTTATATATTTGTGTGGTTAAATACTAGGATTTTATCACACACCTTATTTGGTTTTCTTTAGTTACCCGAAACAAATTTATGGATGCAGTTAAGGATCAGGGAAACTACCAATAGTTCCATGGCTGAATATGTGCCATGCTTATGGGCCGGGGAGCCCAGGACTATGCTGAGGATCATGATTCTATTTAAATATATACCTTTTATCTTTTTTTATTCTTTTGTTGCATGTTCTATATATTAATTTTGTGTAACTGTTTTGGATTCTTTATACAGACATGTATCCTCATTATTGTATATGGGCTTCGTTTTGGTATTATTATCCACCACTGCAGGTTATATATTGCTTATATGTTATTACTGCTTCTAATACATGTATGAGATTTCTTATTTTGATGCAGTGCTTTCTAGATATGAGGGAATAGTCTCCCAATAGAAACACCTAGGCCCTCACTACTAGTTGGTGACATGTAGCATTTGGGGATATGCGCTTGAGGCCATGTGGCCAACCGGGCTCAGGCCACATTTTAGTGGTATCCATGTATGGGAAATTAAAAAGTGATATCAGAGGATTTCTTATCTGGTTTATTATTTAGAGAAAATAAATAGTGATAAAGACAGAAATGATTTATTTTATTGAGTTTTTCCTAGGCGTAACTAACTAACGTACAAGAAAAATCCAAATTTCTTTGATTGTATTTGATGTTTCTAGATTTTGACTATTACAATTTATTTGATTCCAATGTTGAGTTATGAAATTGAATTATTATGTTATTATTGATATGATTGTGGGTTATATTCTATTAAAATCTTATGAGATGATGGTATTCCATCTCATGCATCATTTCAGTCACTTTAGAGGAATCACATACCATGTATCGTACCATGTTATTTAGGATGAATTATTTAATTCATGTTGTTTTGAGAGGTGTCATGATACATTTATCTACTGTTGGGATAGATACTCTAGACTATGTTATGGTGGGAATTAGGTGGACACCATGATTTAGTTCAAGTGTAATATGGGACATCATGTATCCGAATTTGGGGAACCATTTGGATTAACCTTTAAGTTAAATTGTGATATAATAGAAATGAATATTACATGAAATGAAATAAAATTTTGAACATGGAAAAAGAAACATGACCTAGACATGATCTTTGAATGAAAAATTGGCAGTTTATCCAGTGGAATTGTTTACTATTCTATTTACAGTCCTGGATTTAGGAGCAAGCTTTGTGATGTGACCTTGTTTTATGAGGTTTTAACATGTCCTATTCTTTTGATATGTCATCTTTGATATTGTTCATTTCTAAGGTGTATGTTTAGAATTATAGAGGCATGCCCCCATGAAGACATTCAGTATTACACTAGGAAGGTGGTGAATAGTATGCTCTAAAGCTGGTGGGCCATGAGATATTAGTGAATTTCCCTTTAGTGAAAACTGTGTCACTATCTATTTTTACAGATGCTGTTTTTGAGTAAATGTTCTGTGAGGGATAATTCTGAATCTTGCAGACATTTCAAAGAGCACTAAAATAAACCTTTTATATTGATGAGATCACATATTTATTTTATGTAGTACCATCCTTCCATGGTATCAGGGGATGGAGATACATAGGGCACTAAGTTGTGGCATGAGACAATGTTATTGATCTTTAAGCATTTGGATACACCTCCTAAGAGAATGGTGAGGCTAATGAATTACAGTCATTGTATAGAAGTAAGGTTCCAGTGAGATGATCTAAACTAGGATGAAAGGATATGAGATATAGTTTTGGGTGAATTCCCAACAAGTTTCTAGAACTACTTTTACCCTAAGACTCTAAGGAAAAACTAGGCTATTGAGATCATGCATCTTTAATAGGGTTCTATGATGTTTATAGATCCCTTGACATGATTTAAAGGGTTAAAGTGTTTTGTTCCAACTTACCTGAATGATGAAATATCAAAAGAGAGAAAAACATTGAATATGGTCTATGACATACTCTTAGATCATAAGTCATTGTGTTTAGATTGACCTCTATTATTGAAATTGTGAATCAGGTTCTAGTTACAGAGAAAAACCCGAGTGAATCATGGGGTGCATTGTAAATAAATGAAGTCCCTAAACCTAATAGTTCAACATATTTAGGAAGAAAGCTCCATTTTGAGGCTTTCTGTTAGATGACTTACATTCATCTTAGGAGTAATGGGATCTTGGATTTATATCATTAATTTGGCATATGGGGCTACAAAAATAATTGATACGATTGTGACCTAGATAAATGATGAGATTACGGTAGGATAAGAAATGTGAAATTTTTATGTAGGACCTTCCCACAATTTGGGATAGGTAGGAGTTTAGATATAACACTAGGTTCTAGATTATTCTTCTCATATCCATGTCAGGTAGTGAGTTGGGGAAGTCCCGGTCGATTGGGAGAAAGTAACGGTGGTCATGGAAGAGGTATCCAGGCACTAGTTACACTAACACATTAGAGTGGGCATACTATGGGTAGTGATGTTGTGTCTCAAGGTTGTGGTTCAGGATATAAATATTATTTGTAACCTACCCCTGAGGAGAATGGTTCTATACTATCTATAGTGAGGGATATGATTCTAGTATCCTCCATGCCTGAATCATCACTCTTTGATACAGGTACATTGCATAGTTTCATAATTGTGCATCTTGTGGAAATCCTTGGGCTTGTGGTTTAGTTTTCTGAGTACATTATGACACTTGAAAATCCATTGGGGATCAAAATTGAGGGTGTATTCCAGTGTAGGGAGATTCCCCTTTAATTTGGTGGGTGTATCTTCATTTTAAATCACTATGTCCTTGAGATGATAATGTTTGGCATCATACTCAGAATAGACTTGCAAGTAGTATATCAAGCTTTTATTTACGGTTATCACCACAACAATCCATATTGTATACTCATAGGGGAGAATGGGATGTCTATGAAATACGATCTAGACAAGAGAATCATGGTTTGTGTAGGATGACAACCCTAATTCCTAGTTAGTATCTAGAAATCTAGGAATCAAGTCAAGAGGACATTTTTCTAGTGATTTACCATTTTAGAGAAGTCTTTCAAAATTAATTTTCTACTTTACCTAATCAAATATAGGTTGAGTTCTTCATCAAGATAGTTCTAGGAGGTGAATCAGTATCCATTTCTTTTTACAAGATCACTATGATGGAGATGTAGTAGATCATGAGGCAGTGAGAGGATTTGGGTGTAAATTGGATTATTTGACCAAGTACTTCTCTATGGTGTTCGAATACCCTTTTTGAAACAATGAAGCATTGTACCATTAGGATTTTTATGAATTATAAAATGTTGAACTATTTTATGGTTGAGAAATTATATAACTTTCCACATATCAATTTAATATTTCATCATCTTTGAGGATATCAGGTGTTCTTAAAAATTTATATGATATCCTTATATCCCCAGGTATGTGTTCGACCTATAGAAATACCTTATAAAACATTTCATAATAGTTATGGTCTATATCAATATTTTATTATGTTGTTTGGTGTCACAAACATGCCAACAGTTTTCATGGTGATAAAGAACCAGGTCTTCCATCTTTTTATGGAATCATTTGCGGTGGTTTTCAGGGATGATATCTTGATGTATTCTCACAATCAAAACAAACATGCCAAATATCTTGATATCGTATTGAATACACTGAGAGAGTATCAGTTATTTGCTAATTGCACAAAGTTACACTGTTGGATGGATCATATTCACCTCTTAAGACACATTATCTCAGAGACTAGAGTGTTAGTAGATCTGGAAAAGGTGGGATTGGTAGATTTCTAGGATCATCCAAATAACGTCTTTGACATATGGTGTTTTATATGGATAGTTGGATTAAAAATCACTTCATATAAGAATTCTATTGACTAGAGGCGCTATTGACATTCTTGACTCAAAATGTGTTGATGTTTTTATGGTCAAATACCTATGAGACAGACTTGAAAGTGCTGAAATGAATATTTACTTCAGCACCAGTCCTGATACTACAAAAGCCTGGTCAGAGATAAACAAGGTATTATGATGCCTCATGTATCATACATGGTGTAGTGCTGATGTAGGGGGATAAATTCATGTTATACATTTCTTGAGAGATGATCCCACACGTGATTAATTACATGATGCATGATCACAAGTTAGTTGTAGTTGTTCATGCATTGCGTTGTTGGAGACATTACTTACTTGGAGAGTTTATTTTGGTGTACACGGACGACAAGTTCATCATGTACATATTTACATAGCGTGATATGATTATGAGGTAGTGAAGGTGGGTTGATTACCTATAGCATTTTCTCTCTGAAAATTCTTACAAGCCTGTTAAAGGCAACACAGTGGCTGATGCACTAAACAAGTGGACTTAGATACTAGCATTGCATCATGCTAGAAGCAAGTGACAACTTATGGATTTGTTCTCTGAGATGTACTTGGAGATGAAATATAGTCTTGGGAATACATTTCATTAATTATTATCTATTATATCTACAATAATGGATAGATTAAGGGAAACCCATCTATAAGATTTAGAGGGAGTAGTCCCACGAGAGAGTGTTACAGGTGTGGATCCACCTCTTGGTTAGGCCGTTGGCAAGGATGAGATACTACATTTATGTGGTCATGTTTGTGATTCAGTGGAAATTCATGAGATGATGATGTAGTGGTTTCATGCCTCATCTTAGGCAGTATATCCCAGTGTCACAAAGATGCACCATGACTAATGCCGATAGTATTGGTGGATGGGTATGAAACATGAGGTATATGATTTTTTATGAGGTCTTCCACCAATTAGCAGGTGATGGCTGAAAACCAATGAAAAAATAAAATTTTTCAAAAGTTACCAATTATTTAGTGGAAATGAGATGATTCTGTAATGGATTTTCTGACTGGTTTACCGAGGTCACCTTTAGGTAATGATGTTATGTCGGTTATTGTTGTCAGGATTATGAATATTACTCATTTCATACATATCTTGTAGAACTTCTATATAGATGAGCGTGGGAGGTTATATATTCATGGGATGTTATGACTTCACGGGGTCCCATGCCATATCATTTCAGATAGGGATGCATGCTTTACATATCATTTCTAATAGATATTGTGGAGTTTTATAGGTATATAGGTGATTCTTGGCATAGTATACAACCCTCATAATGATGGATATTCTAAGAGTATGATATGGGTTCTTGAATACATGTTGTGAGAATGCATCCAAGATTTTGGGGGATCTTGGGAGTGGAATATACCCCTAGTTGTGTTATCCTACAATAACATCTATTAGGTGATGATACAAATGGATCCTTGAATGGATTTTTATAGTATTCCATGCTGATCACCCTTGTGCTAGTTAGAGGTAGATGATATATCTAGGACCATGTCTCATGTAAGAGACTTATGAGCTTGTCCAGTTGATTCAGAAGTGGGTGGGTACTACACAATCTTGACATAAATTTTACACCAATCACCATAGATGAATTCTAGATTTCAAATACAGGGATGATTTCTTTTTACATGTATTACAGAGATATGGAAATAGATAGATCAAAATATTGGGAAGTATTTCACCACAATATGTTTGTCCATTCATGATTGTGGGGAGACATTTATCGGTAGCATATCAGTTGTACATATCATAGAGGTACTAAGACATGGACAATATATTCTATGTATCTCAACTTATATACTATCATTCAGATTTGTCTTATGATTTTCATCACATGGAGGTTGAGTTACAGACAAATCCTTCTTTTGAGGATCATCCAATTTATATCATTAGAAGGACCACAATGGTTATTTGAGGCCTGTGAATTCATCTAGTAAGAATTTTTTGGGATTATATCCATTGATAGGATGATACATGGGAGTGGGATGCCAACGTAAATCCTCATAGGCTGGAGTTATTCTAAAATGAATCCTGACCACCCTTTGAAGGGGAATTCTGGGGAGAGTTTTTTCAATGGAAAATATTTTATGAACCTGATCCATTATTGAGGTTATAATTCTTTTCATTCCATAAAATATATGTTTTATTGTATAAATATGTTCTAATATGAATTTCATTTGAGGTTATGGAGATAACGGGGGTCTCTAAGGCTGGTTCAGAGCCCAATACCCAACCATTTGGGTGAAAATGTCCTGGTGCATGGTTAGAGTAAACTACCTGGGGCAGGCCACATGTTTTTTTTAGCCAGGAAAAACTAGATAGTGGGGAGATACAGGACACATAGTTATAGAAAAACATGTGATTTGGGTTTCACATCACTCTAACCATGATTTCAATTTTGATATTTGAGATTTTCATGGTATGCCCACGGTATTTCAACTGTGCACCCAAACCGTGCAAAGTGCCCTTCCCTACACATAAGCGTGCATGGTTGGCGCACAGTTGGGCCAACTATATAGCCAAACTATGTGTCTATTTAAATTTTGGTGAAATTTCCATTTTAAACCTCATTAATTTTTTTTCTATACCTTGTTTCTCATTTCATGAATGCAAAATAACCTTACCTCTTTTGATCTCCCCTTGATGACTATTTTTGGAATTGGGATACCTTCTATTCTCGATATCAGATACAAGTACAACTCATCTTTATAGATCCACATTATTTAGTACTTGATTCCTTTTTAGTGGGTATTTTTTCTTCTTGGTATCAATTTCACTATTTATGTGAATGATAATATTCATTAATTTCTAGTTCTTTATCCACTCTTCATTTTTCACTCGATCTAAGTCAAATCATGAGTTGATACTAGATGATCACTCTACTACCAAGTTACGATATGTGGTATATACTTTTCATATTGTTTTTGGTGATTTATTATGCTAGATTTCATTATTCCTCTCACCAGAATTTCTGGAACTCCCTTAAAATTAAATTGATCAATTTTATTAAATGAATTAGGACTTGTTAGGGAATCCCTTAGGATCTCTTGAAATGCATTCAGGGTTGTTTCAAAACCAATTCCACCCTTGGATTGTGCCATTATCCCTAAAATACTGATTGATCCATCAAAGGGGTGTGATTGGATATTGATTGGTTATAGGAATCCCATAATTAATTAAATGGAATCAATTGCTTGACTAAAAGAGGTACTTCCTCCATGCCTTTTGTTATCATGATATTAAATGATTGAATTGATTAAATATATTATATAGAATTGGTTGAATGAGTGGGTATACTCATTATTTTATTTAATTTTAATTGTGGATGATTAGTGGTATAATCCGGCTGTGAAATAGTAATGTGATTGATTGAAGAATGAAATGATATGTTTTTGAAGTTGATGCGGACAACGGGGTTGGTATACCAAATGTCTCTATACCATTTAGATGACTTGGATGTTACTCCATGGATACTGACATAATATTGGATGAATTGGATAGAGTATTATCATTGGATCTTGATTCTTTGGGATTCCATGGGCCTTAGTACCCCTTGGATCTATATTTATTGGACTCATGAAGGTCATGTTTGGATAATATGATCCTACAAATCCAACCCATGCCTAACTGATATCCATAGAGATGCTCCTGGGACATGACAATGATTAATTGGTCATTTACAAATTGTATCCATCCCTTCATGTTCTAAAACATAATTATATATCATGACGGTGAAACTATATGATCTTCTTGGTTAAACAGATCACTCATGGATGATTTGAAATTTAAGGTTGTATAATATTGTCTTGGTGGATATGGTTCTATGGTTTGTAAAAAATGAACACGGCTATTTCCCTCTTATAAATGTAACTAAATTATATAAGCTATTAAATCTTATTTTTTAGGGATTATTGAGAGGATAATTAGTACAACTCCTTACATAGTTCACAGGCCAAGGGAATCTATACATACATTTACTGATAACCTATGTAGTAGCACACTATTATCTTTTTATATTGTACAACATGGATTGTTTTGATATTTGGGTGGTTACCTAATAGGATTGTATCTCACACCCTATTTGGGAAACCATTTGGTATTGAAACAAACTTTATGGATATAGGTAAGGATCAGGGAAAGTTCCCACACTTCCATGCCAACGATAGTAGTATGGGGGCATGTGACCGAGTTGAGGCTTGTGGTGCTATTTAGAGATAGAAACATTTGAAGTTTTTTGTACTTGTGATGAATGTTATATATAGTACTATTGTGTGCCTATATTTTCATTTTTGTAGAGACATGTATCGTTATTATTATAAGTGGGCTTCCTATTGATATTTTTTGTCCATTACATCTTTTATCTAATATTTTTTTTATTTTTTCTCTTGCTACATGTATGACATTGGTAATCTTCTATGATACACTCTGGTGATGAGTTAATATTCACCCCAAATAAAAACCTAGGACCACATTTCTATTCAACAACCTTTTACATTTGGCGAGATGCTCTTGAGGCCATTTGGACAATCGAGCATGAGGAACCATTCATTGGCATTCGGGTTTGGGACATTAAAAAAACTTCTTATTGAAAATACTAATATATTAAATATACTATGTTGATTATATAAAATAATTTTAATAATTATTTAAGGATGTGGGAAAATAAATAAAATAAAAACTCTTGTTGAATAATGTTACCACTTCTCGGGTATCCTAATTAGTTTTGCACCAAAAGCCTACATAGGTTGGATTTCTACCCAATCTAAGGATTCTAGGATAAGTAGATGAAATTTAAGAATTGATTTGGTTAGGTATTGAAAAAATTATGTTTTAAATTGTTAATAATATAGTATAGGTGGTGGAATTTTATAAGTGAAGTGAGTGACAAAGTTGTAATTTTTTAAAAAGGTTTAATCATACCAAAATTTTTTATCATTCGATAAGATTCCAAAATGGTCCATTCTAAAAAAAATATACGATATGAGGTCAAAATATGTCACGAAACTCAGTGTGGGACATGTTTTTAGGTAATTATTACCCTTATATTCTTATTTTATCCCCTGGTAAATCTATTTTTACCTTAACTATGATAATTATTTTTTACGGTTTTCATTATTCATGTGGGTCAAAAATTAAGTTGAATTTGTTAGAAATTATATAATATTCAAATTCCAAATATGTAATCCATTTCTTAAATTCAATTCACACAATTGGAAAATTTTAATTTAAAATTAATCTTGCTGATGCGTCGTGAAATCGGGGTTTCGAAGGGAAAAAGTTCAAAAGTATATAATGTTTTTATATCCGGTTTCTATATGAAATTAGATACAATGAACTAAATTGGATTAATATATATATATATATAATTAAAAAAATATTAATTATATAACTAATATAATATATAATTTATCTTTATAAATAATTAAAATGGAATGATAGTTTACAACTAAAATTCTGTATTTCTCAATATTCATTAAAAAATAATCTTTTCAAAAATATTTGAAAAAATCACCCTAATAAACGTTTGATATTATGATCTCAAAAATTATGTTTATTTTTTAGAATATATTTTATAAATGTGGAAATAAATTAAATAAAACACAAAACCCGCACACATGATGAAAGAACGAGTTTTTGAGAAGTGGATTTTTCGAGTACAAGATGATATTAAATTAAATTTATGTCGAATAATAATCCTTTTATGAATACTAGTTAAAATATACTGAAGATAATCTATAAATTTAATTTTAAACATTCCTAATTAGGGATTATTTTAATTAATTATATGGATAAATATTACGTTCTTTAATACAGTTAATAAATCCCATTTTAAACAAAAAAAAGTAAAATTATACTGAAATCTAATATAAAGTTGATTCAAAATAAATTTATCGTTTTAAATATAACAAAATCATAATATTTTTTTCATTAAAAATTTATGGTACATGTAATTTAATTAATTTATTGAAATTAAATAACGGTTTTATTAAAATCAATATTTTTCAATATTCATTGATAAATCAATGTTTTATGAAAAATTATAATACATGTCCCAAAAAAATTTACATTCCAATTCATGAAATTATGTTAATTTTATAAAATATAATTTCAAAAACTTCCAAAAATTGATTATTATATTTTTTCATGAAAATAAATTAAAAATTGTTTTTAAAGAAAGCATATTTTTGAAGAATAAAATTTATTTTTTAAATACAGATTGATTATTTACTAAATATTTATCAAAAAATTGTATTGAGTGGGGAATTATATTTATATATCATAATTTAGTTTATACACTTTTTAATATCTATTTTAATGTCTAGGTTTTGATTTTTATATATATCACGTGTCATTTAGCTCTGTGTTCTGTATTGAATATAATATTGAACATAAAAATCTCATAATTTCATGAGTAATAATCTATTGATGAGATTAAATTCATTATAAATGGAATATATCATTAAGTCTCGAGGTGTTACATTATCATCTATGATTAGTGTTTTGTGTCCTTTACACTATCAAACAAAATTATATTCTCCCAAAATCTCCTGGAAATACAAGATCACTAAAAATATTTTTATGAAAAGAGATAATAAGTCAAAAAGAGTGATAGAGGTGGTGCATATTTATTTTTTTTGACCTATATCACCAATAAAACTTGATAAGAAGACATAATATGTTCTTTTAACATAAGTATATAGCAAGGTGGTGTGGATTACCCTAATCACCTATAAATATGAGGTGTTTAGTTTTATAACACAATATTTTAGGGACGTCGAAAAGATAACCTGACATAAAATTGAAAATTTAAAACAAATAATTGATTAGAATTTACCAACAAATAGGTGGATGATTATCTTGATAATCATGGAATAAGGCACTAAGACTCAGTAGTTAAAACTACCTATAAAATGGTGTGGTTGTGGGGAGAAATCAGATCATAAACATTATAACCAGAATGATTATTATAGAAAAGGACCAACCAGAAATTTTTTGGATGGAATATGTCTTGATATCATTTAATTTTTGTTAAAAAAATGGTGTCCAAAGGTTGATAATACTTCACATGAACTGTGGTAGGTAAAAAATCCAACATTGAAGTACCTTTGAATAATCAGAAGTATGTGATTCAGTATCAATAAGGAGAAACAAAAGAAGTTTTAATCCCATGAATATGAAGGGATATTACTTGACCACTCTAGAAAATTAAAAGAATTCAAATGCTTCAATAAATGGATAGGAAATTTTATTTGAAGTAATAATATTGTCATAGTGGATAATGAGAAGAATATTCCTCAAAAAAATTGGATGTTTTTGGTTGAATGTTATAAGGATATGAGAAGATTAGTAGGAGAACAAGATATTGAGGTGAATTAAAAATAAAATTAAAACGATGAAAAAGATGTAGTCAGACTTGTACCTAAAAAAATTCATAGTACCTTTCCAAAATTGATAGAAATAATATCATTGGTGAATAAACAATTTCAGTGAAATCAAGAAGAATTAAGTATCTACAAAAAGTCATTCATATCACAGGTAGAAACAAAATATTATAAAAAATTGTAGAATATATGAATTGGGTTCAGTAAATGGATAATGGTTTTAACTAAATAGAAATTAATTAATGTTAGAAGAATGTTTCATGGCCAATCGATAAGAACATTATCAGGACCATATGATTTTTCCATAACAAATTGAATAAAAATTGAATGGCGATTCAAAAAAACACGAATGGTGGGAAGGGGATACTCCAAAATCCAGGGAATCAATATAAGTGAAACATTTACACCAATGGAAATGATTGAGATAATGTAATTATTCTTAGCCATTATATTGAAAATTCAATTCATGGTTTTTCATATGGATGTCTAGTCATTATTTATAAATGATGATCTTGAAGAATAAGTGTACATCGAGCAACCAAAGGGTGTTCTCATTCAGGAAGATGACACCAAATATTCTTCTATAAAGAATGCATTATAATGATTGAAATGGGCCCTAGGAATATATTATTAAATAATTGATCAATATTTGAAGAATCTTAGTTTCTAGCATGTAATAGTTGTTTATAATCTGTCATTCAATAGTGAGAGTAATCAAAGGATGATGGCACTGGTGTATGTTGATGACATAATCTCTAGTGGATCAAATTAAGCACAATACATACAATTTAAAAAAATTCATGAAACATGATTTTCAAATGTCAATGATTGGTGAGCTTACATTTTTCCATGATTGAATAGTGATGTAAGGAATTCATGAAAAATTTATTTTTCAATCCACATAGGTCAAGGTGGTTCTGAGAAGATTAGTAATGGATAATTCCAATGATATGAAAAATTTGGTTTCTACTCAGATGAAACAATCCCTAGATGATGATGGAAATGTAGTCATTTTCACAAAACACAAACAAAGTATTGGGATCTGATTGTATTTAACAGGGATATTTACTGATATTATTTTTTCCACATTTCGGATTACATATAATCAAAGTAATCCCAATAAAATATACATATGGTGAAAATAATATTTTGGTATATTAATGACATAATGAATTCCAGTTATTTGTACAATGATAAATCTTAGTAAGATCTATTGGTTTATACAAATACATATTTGGATGGTTCAACAATTGATATAAATTCTACATCAAGTGGTTAATTATATCTTGTTTGATTGTGTATTTCTTAGATGATCAAGAAATATTAATTCATTTTTATGAGGATCATAGAAGCTAAATATATTTCTATAACTCAAGATTTCATGATTATACTATGGATAAAAGAACAACTTGAAGATATGAGAGTTAAATTCATGTCTCCAATCAGAATGAATTATGATAATTCATGTCCTGTAATTCATATAAAAAAAAGTCCATCACTCATAGATAAAGCATATTGAATTCAAATTTAATTTTTCCAAGGTGAAAGTGGAGCGGGGATTGGTGAGATTGAAGTAGGTGACAATTATTGTAATGTAAAAGAAATTATATTTTATTTATTACCCAAGGAAACTATTAAATGGTGTATAAACAATGAAATTGGGAAAAGATGATTGAGGGAGAAGATGATAGGGTAGACAACAAAATAGGGTTTGATTTTAAATATGATGATAATAAATCAGTTAATTTAAATAAAATAAATCATTAAAGGGGTTCATGATGTAATTATTTTATGTTGTATTATTAAAAAAACTGACCTTATTGTGTACCATACACAATGTAAAAATTGATATCAATTACAATAAAATCATCAAATGGTGTTGGATTTCAAAAGTAGTTGTTATCATTACAAGCTCATTATGTGTTTTCAAGAATTTAGTGGTTCATTTATAAACTTTTCCGGCTACTCTTATTTATCATATAGAAATTTGATCATGTGGGATGACTATATGTGTTGAGTTAATATTTGATCACTTTTGAGAGTTGCAAAGTGCAAGTGGTGGTTGAAGTAGAGGTGTGTGTGTGTGTTTTTAATAAAATTTTCTTAGTAGTTTAGAATTTTTGTCATAAAATACAAAGGGAGATATTTTTGGGAATCCAATCCCACTGTTTTGTTTTCTAAAAACCTATTGAAAATTTATTGTAGGTTAGTTTCCAAACCAGTTTCTTTTAATGTTGTGTAATTTCCTAGAGATTTCCAAATTTTTGGGTGTCAAATTTAATATTTGATTCTATGATATCAGGAGGATTACTGTATAAAAATTTCTTGGATCACATTGAGACTATGTAAAACATAAAAGGATGTTTTTGGTCATTCACGAACTATATAAAAAGAATGTGGTGGAAAAAAATGAGATCAAAACCCAATTGGAAAGGTCATGGGAGAAGAAATCTAGAAAAGGATTTGATATCTCATGGTAAGTGTGAGAAATAGAAAGAATGTTCCCATTGGGTCCCTGTAGTTTATGGTAGAAAGGTATTAATTTTGATTTCACCATGAAGGTTGCTATTTTTTTGTGAAATATGGTTTTTTGATGGCTGTTACAAAACAAATTATGGACTATAAGAACGACAAAGCATGTGTATTATACAGTGATGTCTAATTATCAAAGAGATTCAATATAATTGTGATTAGAAAAATTTTGAAAAGACATTTCCTATATAAAGAATACATAATCACATATTTAAAAGTTAAAAACGTACATAAGGAAATATTTTCTCATTAGGTAATATGGATAAGTCCAAAGTTGGTTCAAGAAGAAGTAAAACTTCTAAAGGAGAGTTAGTTTGTGGGGCGCTATATCCAGAAAAGGATAAGTAATTCATAGAGGAGGTTTTCTAAAAAATAAAAGTAGTTCATGAAGAATGAATACTATACATCACACTTGAATTTCATAATGGGGTTAAAGCAGAACATTAAGAAATGAAATTAGTTCATTAAAGGAATTTTTTCAAAGAAAACACTACAAGAGAAAGTGTATTTAATCTCTTGGGTGAAAACATAGCTTCCTGGAACACTAATAAATGTGTTAAAAATAGCTGATAAAAATCATCAGAAAAATCTTATGAAGGAGAAGTTTATTCACTTCCATAGAGAGAGTTGTGATATTTCAATTTTCGAATGGTTGTAAACTAGGGGGATAGTGAGTCTACTGAGAACATTATAACAACATGGTGCAATATTTTTTTTGATACACTCCCTCATTACCTATATATACACCTTGGAAAAGCCTAGATTTGTGTAAAAAAATAAAAGTTTTGTGTCTCATGCATTTTTTTCATTTGAGTTTATACATTTCTATGGTAAGGTGAATGAAGAGCGTTTTTTACAACAAAACAAGATCGCAAATGGGAAATGTTTTAATATTTCATACCCTGATTCGCCCCCTATTAGGGTATTTAACCTAGTAGATACAACCCTAAAATAGGTATTTTATTCAATTTTTTAACATAGTATCTTGAATATCCTATCTCAACACCCATGTTGGCATTCTTTAACACCTAAAGCACATTCCCGATCATCATAAGATTACAAGAGTACCAAAGGTATCAACCATTTAACTTTTAGAATAGTTTCACATTCACGTAAATTAATTAAATAAAGACTCATATTAATATGAGAAATATGACATGAACTATCCATATGTTAGACATTCCATACAAAATGAAGTTAGAATACGGAAATAAAAATTTAACTTAAAAATGCTTAATGCCACAATGTAAGTCAAAAATACTATAAAATTAAGCCATATACATAATAAACATAAATAATAACCTAAATATAAAGTGTTACTCTTTTAAATAAAATAACTAATATGATGTAAAAATAAAAAAAAAATATATAGAATACTGAAAAGGATGCGTATAAATCATCAAAATATAACAAATATCACCCATCCCCATGTGTAATATGATTATTCATCACATTTCACCAAATTCATATCTTGGTTGTCAAAATAAACCACCACCACATTAATATTGGGTTTAGAGTTTATATAACAACACTTGTTAAAATAGCCAAAAAAATATAGCAAACCAATCCATGATTGAACCATGCTAGATTATAGAAACCATGTATACTATAAATGAGAAATAAAGATACCACTTTACCATTCAACTTTATTCACAAAAACATTAATCTTCATCCAACATCATATGTGTTTTATTAAGATCACGAAAGTGAATCCAAATTTCATACTCTATATATTTTGTATCCATGAGTAGTATAATCGTTTGATGCTTGAGAGAGATTCTCCACATTCTATGATGTTCTAGAATGTTATGGTGTAAAAGATGCAGGAGAATACTTCTTTAGGTTTGGGAACTAAAGACAAGGCTAGGGAAAATTTACACAGTTATCATCTTTTAATGAATATCCAATTTTTTCCCTAGGAAACTCCTCGGAAGATCTCTCATTCAAAATAACATTATAACTCATTAGTAAATGAGATTTCCACTTCATGAATTCATTATATGAATGCTTCTCACATGAATTTTTTCTTCTGAAATAACTCATTTAATGTTATCCAATGTGGAAGATTCACTTGAACACTAACACTTAACATTCAAATGTTTCTATACTCGTAGAGAGTGTCATGTATATTCTATATGATATGTAAAAATCTTATCTTACGATTTCATGGGTAGTGTCATGTTTTAAACTCTTTATAATATCCGTTAATATTAAATATGATATATCGATATGAATCACATGCTTAATTGGATTTATAGAATAGCTAATTCAGTCTCCCTCTTTTAATAAAGCTATAAAGGCTTTGTGTCATTTCACCTTATATTGTATAATATATAATAAGTTTTGAAACCATATATAATAATTATTATGTATATATTCCGAATTACATTTGTAAATATATCATCATCTTCACTGTGTATGACATCATATTAAATATCTTATGAATACCCATCAATTTTTTTGGATTAACTCTAAATCACTTTTAGAGAAGATCTACAAGTCGAACTCAATACCAATTCATCCAACCATAAAAGTTTACCCCACATGGTTTTATAGAATTGAAAATAAATATGAATCACATAATAAATAAATGTAATAAAATAGTTTCCATTAGTAAAACATCAATTAAACTCAAGCAACCAAGGAATCTGACATGTTCTCCATCAAACGGATCTATATCTATACCTTTGACCACAAATCACATCACGTGATAGTGTTCATTCTCATAAATTCCCTTTTTCTAATACATAAAATAATCCTGATACCGTAGGTATGTAAATGCTATATAGATAACTCATATATTCTTGAATATCCAATTATAGATTGGCCAAGTATATGAATACTTCTCATGTTCTTCATTTTTATGGATGAGCACACCACATTCCCCTCATCAAAAAAGATATGCCCATAATATATACTATCTAGGTGTGCTCACAGACTCCTCAATATATCTTAATTGGGGGCCCATATTTCAAAATAATTATATTAAGGGATAAATAACATATTAGTTGATCTGCAACCAACAACTTGATCAACAACATAACCAACCACCACTAATTATCTATGCCTCGAGGATTGAATAAGAAAATCGTCAATGTAGGAAGGTTCTCATACTTGGTATATCCCCAACCTAAGGTATCGTGGACAAAAAATATGACCCATGCACCCTTATTTTATAAAATATATTATGTATGACACTCTATGTGGTATACTTAGTTGGCCATATAGTGAACAAAGACATTTATTCCTCATTAGTATATTTTGTATCTCCGTACAATAATAATACTCACATTATCCTAAAATTTTATCATAACCTATAATAATCAATTTATAATATCAATTAGGGACAACTCAAAGTTTTACTTTGAGAGGTCAATTATCAATTCAATTCATGCAATATATATATATATATATATATCAATATTTACAAATGTGTAGACAATATGAAATAATGATAATGTGGAAATTTTCTTTTATATGAAACGGTATATATTCCTAAAAATATTTTAATTATACTTAATAAATCCATACATAGGAACCTGTGTAGTATCATGTGACACCCTAGAGGAAAAGTATAGTGTTAATAAATTTAAACCTTTTCCTTATGTTCATTTCCTTAGTATCTTGTCCCCTTATTAGAAGGAATAAAATGAAACCCATTTATTTATCAATATGAACATCCAAATAATATCATTCACATGTACATAAAATAAACTATGAAGGAACGCTGATATTTTACTTGGTTTACCGATTATGGGAAATATCTAATAAACCAACACTCTGCATTGCAATGGTGTATCAATAACACAGTATAACTCACTATTTTTGGCGATACAATGTTTATTTAAGTTAACTCTACACAAAGGCTCATTACTTGTACAAGTTTAAGTAAGGTCACTCCTCACCAATGTTCTCTAGTTATATAATGGTTAAGGGATAACTCAATGCCTTCCAAGGCCCATTTACATCTCCTCTATCAAAAACTGCTCCAAAAGATACCATTTTATAGACTTGTAGATCTCTTTTCTATTTACTAACATAATTATCACTTCAAGTTCAGCAAATAGAACCATTGGAATCTACATCGTAACGTCATATGTGATGCTCTAATGAAATCAAAGGTTCTACTACAAATTCCCAGATCAAAAATATAATACATTTACTAGAGGCTTTGATATTAAATTATACTTCACACACCAACATCTATTCAGATAAAAATTATAGTATACGAATTATATACTTCCAAATATTCATTGATAAGCACACCATTTTATAATTAAAACAGATCATTAATGATTTGTACAGTAACTATTTCAATTATAAACATGATTTTTATAATAATACCAATTATAAGAAACTTAATCTTATATTAAATTAGATATACAATGAATCCCATGCCCTTTTTGTTTTTTCTACCTTCTAGGAACACAGAGTTCCGCTTCTTCCATATATTCTCTATTTTTTACATCCTCTCTTTACTTTGGTGTGTTGTATTTTTTTTGTCTCCACAAAAATATTCTCTATATCTTGATAATCTTTTAATTTCAAATTAAAATATCAAAATAAAAATAACATCCAGAAACCTTTTCTTAAAAACCATCCATTCAATCAAATCACATAATATCTCTAACATATATATTCACATAGTTAGTAACTAGTTGATAATGTAACCACCAAACCTTCATGAAACTTTCTTTACATCACTTATTTTTTAACTATAAATTATTTGGAAGTCAAGGTGTGATATATACATTATGTAGTGATAGGATTGAAACTATTCTAACTATATTCAACTTTTATAAGAGTCATGGTGATCAACGATCCATCATGACACATACTCTTTTCTAGTGTTATCCATCTAAAATCTTCTTAAATCACGACATTATGGATTTTCCATGGATGAAAATCATGGTGAGTACTCTCTAATCATATCTTTCAATTGAAATAGTCATGAAAAAATATTTATCTTATGGTTTGAGCACAAAATATCCAAAAAAATTGACATCTTTCCTAGAATCCATTATGGTCTCACTTTTATATCATGACATGTCACATGAAACTCTAGAAACACTGAATTTCTCCGGAACATCCTCCACCATGTAGCCTATTACATTTCAATGTGTAACATGAAACACCAAATTTGAATAAGTGTGATATCTTATGAAAAAAGTAAATGAACCATCTTATATCTGAAATAACTTTTTGAATTTCATATATATCAATCCTACCCCTAGAGTGATGCATGAATCCAAAACATGATAAACCTCTAGTATCTAATACCACTAAAAATCATCTGATATACTTTACATGACAACAACAAATTTCATTACAAAAGATTTCCAAAAAAAACTATTATAATTAAAGTTAAATAACCTACATAATCTACTGAAACATCTTTATTATTAACCATCATCATAAATACCTAACATAATCTTTATTATTCCTTGAATTTTCCTTTTTTGGAAAATTTTACTCTCATGAAAACATGAAGCATGTAGTCATGGTGTGACCAGTTATTTATTTAAACTCTAAAATATCTCCCCAATCATCTTTAAAATTCTAAACCATTTTATGTTACTTCTAAATGACTACCAATTGAAAAAAAATCAATATAAAAACCTATGGTTACAAGAATCTACCCTTTTGGATTTTGCTAGCAATACTTCTATAAATGATAATGATTATACAAGAGAGAGATAATCACGCCCCATTTATTTTATAATAGATAATATCTCAACATTATTTCATAATCCAAGATCCTTTAAACTTATTGAATTTATGGTCCTCTTTTTTCTCCCCCTTATTCAATGAAAGGCGTAGTTTTTTTATCCCCCTTCGAGAAGGTACTGGGGTACTGAATCCATTTACACAGCCCTTTTTAAAACATTCTTATTATACCATATTTTCATTTGAAATTGATATCTTTTCATATTTTCAATAATTCCATATATTAGAGACACTATGATCCACTTTTATATTCACTTAATATAATCTAGTTCACACAAACACATATTGCATATCATCAGAGCCTTTGAACTAATCTCAACCAACATTTATTGAAACATCAAATTGAAACCCACATTCCATGATATCTACATTCTTCTCAGAAATTTCCCGTTAGTGAATTTATCACTAAGAAATGAGTCATCAAAAATAATTTAATCCTATTGAGTCAAAAATTGTTACATGAAACACAATGTTTTATTAAAAAAATAGGCACTATCTACATCACTTGCTATTTTTCATAAAAAAATTACAAATTGAGCAATTTAATTCCTTAAATAAAAAAATTCATGTGATCTCAACAACATTCACACAAAAATTTCAATACATAAGCAGTAAATCTTAATAGTGTAAAAAATACCACAAGTTGAATAAATTGATATAAAATTTTTATTCTAAACTAGTGATACCACTTGATGTTCATTGAATTAATTTCCTTCATAGTTATTCTCCATTCTCATATGAGGATAGTCCCAATTTTTATATTCACCATCAACCTCCCAACCACTTGTTTCTCATAATATATTTCTTATCATCATCTATTTAGAGTCCTAAAAAATAATCTGATGATTCATCATTTTTAGTTTATATATAAATAAAAAAAGTATTAGTCTGTGAATACAGTTGTTCCTCCAAATAGTTTAACATCAACTTTTCCATGGACTATCACAACATGGTAAGGCTTGATAACCTTAATATAATTCCAAAAATGTTTTGTTACAATTTTGAAAACCCATATATGGTTTTCAAAACTTATTTTACTCTATATCACGATTAGTACAAATTGTACTTCATCATTCCAGCATTAGAAACTAGATTTTTCCCCGATTCATCAGGTCTATTGCTTTATATCACTTGATGCTGACATTTTGTATCAACACAACTTGAATTTCTTCAACACTACACCTATCATAATATTTAACAAATTTATTATCTCAGTCTCTTATCCAACATATTTTTTTATCCTTTTTCTCTTATACCAAATTTGATTCCAATTTGTGTAGCATTATTTATTATAAATAAAACTAATTTATCTCAATGAATTAAAAATCATTCAATTAAAACATTAGGTATATTCATCGTCGATCAATGAACACAAAACTCATATTATATATAGAAAATATCTTCCCATTAATAAAAAATCAATCTAATTATCTAATATATAAATTTTTATTATCGAGAGAGGGGTACCTCTGAAATCCTCAAGTAAAGAAGTGTGGTTTCCTCTGACTAGCCAAAAATTTGTTTCTATTTTTATTTTTAGACTTCATGGTGATTTTATTTTGATTGAAAAACTTATAGAAACATTCTCTAAAATATTTAATTTCAAAATTTTCAAATTTTTTAACTACATATCCTTATCCAATGTGTGACTAATCCCACTTATTCAATTTTATTTCTTTTTTTATATAACTATATCTACTTCTATATTTCATGTAATACATTTTAGTGGTATTTCTTTTATTGATACCACTAATACATTATTCGTGATGAGTTTGTTCTTTATCACTCTTCTTATCCTTTGACTACATACACATTCCCTGTGTGGAAACACTTTTAAGGATTCCACATGGTAAAGATGATATCTTTTTCATAACAAGACATCCTCCTAAACTAAGATATTTCTCTTAATTTTAGTTCAATTTCTCATTTTGAGAAGACATTTTTCTTCTAAATTATTATTTTATATCAATTTTGATGAATTCCTATTTGCTTTAAATTTTCTACAATTCCATATTTTATTTCAATGAAAGATTGTGGGATATAATAACCTTTGATGTCTAAAACACGTCCATTGGATTATCTGTTTCCTATTTCTCCAAACACATGAATGTATTCTTTAACCTAACATATTATATTTCCAAATGATATGGATTTCTACTATCCACTAGAGTAATGATATTTAACATAATTCATTCTCTTCCTATCATATTATAATACCTATAATATGTTATTTGTAACCACTTTCATAATATCCCCTACTATAATGATCACTGATTCTTCTTTGCATACATGAAATATAGACCAAAATATCCATTTCGAAAATTATCATCAAGTGTCCCTACTATCAAAAATAATAAAAAATACCACAAATGAATATCTTTAATTCATTTTTCTGGCCATAACTATTATTCCAAATTTGTATTTTCATTTCAAACATACTCTAAAACATTCATAAGGATACTAATTAGAAGTATAATAATCATACCATATTATCTGTGGTTTGGATGATATTTATATTCACTTTCATTCAAAATATGAAATCATTTGAATGGAATATTCATAGAAACATACTACATGACCATGAATCCCACAATAAAAACACATAGGGTCATATTTCACTCTTTGGATCAACATTATTTATTGAAAAACTTTCTTTAGATTATAATTTTATTTCCTTGATTCAACTCTATAAAATACTTCTATATACAATTTTTAATTCATTGTAGATTTTTTGAGTTATTTTGATAATTATTTATTAATCATCGAAATTTATTTTCCCACAATAGTCAATATTTTTTTTTCAAGACACTCCATAGATTTCCTAGATGAATCAAAATAATTATACTATGTTTTATTATTTTCCACAACCGAGCCTTCAACATTTATTAATTTTATCAATATAAAAAATCAATTCAATTTGAATAGATTTCTTTCTTCTAAAAAAGATATCAATTTCTCTTCATTTTCCCTTTTGAGATAAATTATTTTCTTTTTCCTTATTTCTTATAAAAATACTAGATAACATAGAATATCCTTAATTTTTATTCCTTTTATACATAATTGAGCTTTCATAAAATTCATTCTATATTTTTATAATTCTTTTGTTGATTTCAATTTTTCTTAAAGAGTACTTCTTCATCAATTATCTGAAATTACAATCCTCTTAGACTTTGATTGATCGAGGAAATATATTACTTAAACTTATTTCACGGTGATGTCCTTATAAAGACATTTTATAGTATCATCATATTCTCCTAGAAGTTTTTCAAATGATTCAATATTTTTTTATGATTTTCCACACATCTGTTTTTAAAAACCTTGGATGGCCCTTCTTCAATATTACTTACATCATACATATATGGTCCAACTTCATTTATATATCCTCAAAAAATTTGAAATTCAAATAAATCATCATATATGGGATCCTCACAAGATTCTTTGTTAAACCCAAAATCTTCTTCCTCAAGAGACATAATTATAACATTTCAATATTCTATGTAAGAACTCATAAATTCAATCATTTTGGCATGTTCTTATACCTTTTGATTCAATTAAATATCTGATTTTTATTCTCCATGAATTGAATCATAATATATAAAAACATTTTCATGTAAGGTCAGTTTAGCCTCATGTTTTTCAACAGATAATAAAACTCTTTTATTAGTCATCAACTCTTCTTATTCTTCTATATTTGAATATTTAATTATTCAAGATGACACTTAATATATACTTAATGATACATAACACAGTCTTCTTAATTCTCATATTGATAAATATGATCCATGAAAAAATTATAGCATATCGTTTTTATTTAACTTATAAAAAACAAAATGATTTATTCATCTTAGATACCCAATAATTTTAGAAAAAAAATTCATGATGAATCCATAATAGAAACTATTATCTTTGATACCACTATTATCAACCTAGGAAACCCTGGGGATGAATTGGGGTGTTAATGGGCCAAATTTGTTTCATTATGTTTCTATCCTTATAATCTTATTCCCTTATTCAAAGGAACAAAATTCAACCAATTTCATACATAAAATGAACTACCAAAAAATATCATGCACATATGTATAAAATAATGTATGATATAAAATAATTATTTTAGTTTTTTAAACTACATTAGGATATATATATATATATATATATAAGGAGCATACACTTAGCATTGCAATGTTGTAACAATAATCCACTATAACTCAATGTTTTTGTGGACACAATGTTTAGGTAAGGTCACTCCCTACCAAGGCTCACTAATTTTTGAATGGTTTAGGGATATATCCCTTCTTCCCATGGCTCAATAACTTATCCAACATAATATACTACTCTTGAATCTATTATTTTATATACGTGTAGGTATCTTCATAGTCTATTGACTTAAAGGTCACTCCAATTTCATCATGCATACTGCATGAATTTTCATCATAACTCCAAATGTGATACATTAATGAATATTAGTGTTCTTCTTCCAAATTACTCATCAAGATATGCTCAAATCCTTTTTATAAGTGTTTCGACTGTGATAGTAATTATAATCCACACAACAATAATACTTCAGATAATAATTCTAGTATTGGAATTATTTACTTTATTATCTTTAATAATAAGCATGGTATATTGTTATCATCAAAATTAATCTTCAATAATTTGAAAAATATATCTCACAATTCCAGAAAATATCTTCAAATCGATACAAATCCTAAGCAATTATTTTGAATTACAACTATCTACCAATTGAAAAAAAAATCCAATATAAAAACTTTTGGTTGCTATAACCTGCCTATTATAAAATATATGATAATATTATAGACTATCTCGATGTTGTATACACATTATTGGTTTTTTAACTCATTACATCTATATGTAATTCTTGACACGTATCTATGTAAATATCTAAAAAAACATAACACTAAACTTTTAGTGGTTGAAATTTATGAAAAAATCAAGTCTCAATAATGGTGAGATTCAGGATTCATATTCCTAATATTTAACTCTTTAAATATTTTCAATATATTTACGTCCACAACATCTAATGTAACCATGTTAATAAATTTTTATTTATACTTAAAAAATTGCAATGTTAATCGTAATTATTACTAGAACCAATTCTGTTAACCATTTCCATGAAATAATGTAACTATTTACATTATTAATTAACATCGCATCCTAAACTCTTATAGGATAAAGTGACAATAAATTAGTTTTTGGTAACTAAATATAAATTTTAAATTTCTCTTTATTTACATTCACTAAAACAAATTTTGGATATTAAGTGAAATTTTCATTGTAATTTTAATGGAATAATCCATAAGGATATAATTATATTCACATTATCATGGTAACTAAATACAACTCTTTACATTTCTATACAATCGTGTATCCTAAAATCATTAGAATATTAAGTGGAAATCAGTTAAATTTATTACTAGTATGATATTTTATTAATTAAATTATAATTTATATAAGTTAAAACAAACTCCCAGTATCCTATTAAACACTATATTCATTTCATAATACCATGATAAATTACACATACTCCATTGTGATTATAAAATAACCCTTTTTTAATTTGACAAAATATTTCACAAAAAAGACTATTGATCTAATATAATCTATTTGGTTGGAAAATTTTTCGTTCAAAAGAATACCTTGTAAATTAAATAATATAACTAATCGATGTTTAATATCAATTCCTTATATTTAAACAAATATCAGTAAAAAACATTAGCACAGATAAAACATATTTATCATTGTCTCCTTTTCAAAATAGGTTATTGAATTAAATGGATGATAAACCATGTGTGTTTAGTTTATTATCTCATATAGTTAAAAAAATTATTGTTCGTATAAAAAATTTCTTATCATATATGATAAATGAGATGAAGATACCCATCCTTTACTTAGATCCATCCAAGCTTCATTTATTATTTTTTATTAATATATCTATTGTAGAATATCTCTAATTCATCACTTGAATAAAAATTACAAGGTCTATCAATTCTCCCATTTATTTTGAACTTCTTTATCCTCACATCATTAATATGTATACATTTAGAATCACATGCCCTTAACTTTAACATTGATATCTGAAATATACATTCTATAGAGTTTCTAAACATCCTTCAGGTATGTTAAACCATCCCATTATATTAAACCATTACTATTTCCTTTCAGATTTTACTTTTAGGTTTCAATGACCATAATTTACTACTCAAAGAATCATTTTTGGAATACTAAACTGACTTTTCTTCTAGTTTTAACTTTTATCCACTTTTACTATAAATATAGAACAAGATCCTAGACATAAAATGACTAAATAGTATATTATCAACACATTGAGAATATCTAGTAAACGTTTCTACAATTAAATTATATTATAGGAACATTTCCATGGATGAAAATGGAATGAAATACTTAACTATAATAATCATTAATGAAAACCTCCAATATAACCAGCTCACTTACATATCTCAACATATTGAGTGAATGAGTGGAGATTAAAATTCATCTGTTCATTTTTTATATAATTTCTTTAAAAAAAATGAATCATTCGATTATTCATATAAGAATTTAGATTCAATTGGTGAGAAAATTCAACATTGTGTTACTCAACATGTTGTTTATTTAACACATATAATTTTTCCTTATTTAATAACCTTTTCATAAGTTACCAATATATGGAATTGTGTACATTATGCTTATAATTCATATTTTATTAATATCAATGATACATTTTATATTGATGATGATATTAATATATCCAAAAAATATTTTACCATATGAGTATCATTTTTTATAAACATTTAATAAAGAATTTTATTAGATATCCTCACACTAAAATAATGTTCACTTTAGAAATCATCATAAACATTAGTGGTCCAATATTTATATTTCATTAAGGAAATGTCCCATTTTTATCATGAAACACACCGATTAGTTATTTATCTAGGGAATTATCACAATCATATCATATATGAATCTAGTATAGTTAATAGAAAAAAACTTTTTTCAGTCCATCATACAGATAATGAAAATTATATTCTTTTGGTACCTTATCCCTTAAGGTTTCCTAGCTAAGTGTAACCCAATGAAAATTCTACGAATAAGAAACCTTACTCTTAGGGTCACCTCATTGCCAATTTTTCTTACAAAATATAATCTATGGGAACCACTCTTTTGTATGAAACTACTCCGTTGAATGATCTAGGTCTTGAAAAGTGATACTTTGGAAGGAATATCACACTTAGTATTTGAGAATGATTTAATCTCACCATATTATCTCATGTGAATCCCATTACATGTATTCAAGATTCTAGTGATTTAGTTTAAAATCCTATTACTTTATCCAAATCAATATGTTAAAACCATATTGTTATGTAACTCTTTACACAACTAATAGTTTGAGTTACTCATCCTAAAATAGAATCCAATCATATTTACACACATCCAAATGCATCTCATGCATAAGGTAAATGATATTTTCATATAAGGATTTGGAATTATATAGAACTAATAATATCTACATGATCAATGAAAG
Organism: Viscum album; assembly: GCA_963277665.1. Taxonomy (NCBI): domain Eukaryota; kingdom Viridiplantae; phylum Streptophyta; class Magnoliopsida; order Santalales; family Viscaceae; genus Viscum; species Viscum album. The sequence continues at coordinate 900,607,803 of OY728165.1, read as the reverse complement.
AACCATATATTTCCATCCCCAAACATTTTAGAATAATACATAAGCCTCCATAAATTGAATGAGCTTACAATGACGAACGAGTACACTTTACCTAATATAGATGTCCACATTGACCATATCAAAGGAGAGAGGGTATTCTCTAAAATTGATTTGTGGTTGGACTTTCATCAAATGTTTTTTAGATCGTTAAATATATCACATACAATATTCCATGGAAGATATGTCTTGTATGAGTATTTGTTCATGTAATTTGGTCTCACAAATGCACCAACCATTCTTATATCCACAATGAATCAGGTTTTCCACCCATACAAGGATTATTTCATCTTTGATTTCATGGATGACATCTTCGTGTATTTTCATACTAAATTAGAACATGAAAACACCATTACATTATATTGAATACAATAATATAGTGTAGGTTATATGACAAGATTACAAATTCCCTTTTATGGATCAAAATATTCCACTTCCTGGGTCATGTTATCTTAGAGGTAGGGGTATATGTTGACCTAGAGAAGGTGAGAGCTATAGTTTCATGAGATCATCCCAAGAACGTGTTTGGAATAAAAAGATTATTTGGGCTACCTAGATATTAAAATAAATTTATTTATGATTTATTATTCCTTAAATTACCTATTACAGTCTTGACCATGAAGGGTGTGAAATTTTTATGGTTTGAAGTGTAGGATAAGACTATTCAGGTGTTGAAAATATGGTTGACATTTGCACCAATATTAATTCTTATGGATCCAATAAAAAATTTATATGGTTTATTTTGATGCTTTAGTTTTCTGGCTAGGATTAATTATAATGTAGGGATATCAATTCATGGCATAGGGTTATTGAAAATTATAAACTCATGAGTGTAATTATCCAACACATGATATTGTGCTAGAATATGTGGTATATGAATTTTATTTTGGAAGTCATTACATACTTTTGGATTGATTTTTGGTATATAGAGTCCAAAAAAGCCTCAAATATATGTTCACACAATGTGATTTGAATCTTAGATAAAAAATATTTGTTGAATATAGGAATTCCTTTGACTTTGAGCTTGCATATTCTCCTGGGATAGGTAACGCATGGGTTAAGGATCTATGCCAAAATACTCAGACACAGGTCATTCAAGAGGCTAGTAGCAAGTGGTAGTTGATAGCCTTATTCTATAAGAAACATTTCGAAGTGCAATACTATTATGGGCAGCTAGTACTCATTTATTTATTAGTGACCTCCTCACATATTGATAAAGGGATGATGAGGTATATTTCAAATCATGAAGGATTTGTCTTAAGGGAAATATTTTCAAGTGAGGAACCACCTCCTAGTTATTCTATATATTGGAATGACATCATGAACATTTTTTTCATGTCTAGGATTCGGCATACATATTAGAGAAGATGATGTGAGAATCTCATGTCTCTAAATGGGAAGTGCATCATATACTCATCCTAATGTAACATGAATTATGCTTCTTTTATTGGTGGTTGGGGAAGAAAAAAAGATAACTATTTTTGTTACATGGTTTTCCAATATTCAGTAGGTGATGGTCAAACCCTATAGACCAATGGGACAATAATAGTCATTACCAACACTGAAGTGAAAATGGGATGGCATCGCTAAGGATTTTTTATAGGATACCTAGGTCCCCTCAAAGTAGTGATATATTATGGTTGATCATTGATAGGTTGAAAAGGGTTTCTCAATTTCTACCTATTAAAGAGACCTTTTTGGTGGATTAACTTTGAAGTATATATATCGGGGAGATCATAGACTTTCATTGGGTTCTATATAATATATTATCAGATAGAGATACTCAATTTACATTTCTATCCTGGTAAGGATTGAAATGGGCTCAGGGTATACATGTGCTTCTGAGCATAAGTTATCACCCTTAGACCAATAGGTAGTCCATGCATTTGATATAAGTGTTATAGGACTTTTATGGGAATGTGTCCATGATTTTGAAGGTTCTTTGGAATGAAACTTACTGCATGAGGAGTTTACATATAATAATAGCATCTTATATACTATATTAATTTCTCTTTATGAGGACTGATATGGTAGGTCATATCATTCAACCCGGTAATGGTTACAGGAAAGAGTGGAAGAACCACTAGGACCACATATCATTCAGGAGACTATAGAGTTGGTGCAACTTATTAGGAAGAATATGGATACATATAAGTCTAATAATAAGTCCTATATTTACCTCCATTTATGACCATTGGAGATTGATGTTGGGGATCATGTATTCTTATGGGTTTTGACTAGACTGAGGCAAAGATGGTGTAGCAAAAATGGTAAACTACTGCCATGATTTTTCAAGCCTTTCGAGATTTTAAAGAGGGTTATATTAGTGGATTATCAAATAAAACTCCCTCAAATCTAACGCGATATTCATGAAGTCAATCACCTTTCATAGTTACGTCACTATCACTAGGATTTGTCTCATATTTTCAGCCCGATGAGGTTTAATTGGATGTAGTTTCTTCATTTTAGGGGCATCCTATACGTATTTTTAATTTGAGCAAGAAGGCTCTCTATGGAAGGCCACTTCCTCAATTACATGTTTTATTGTAGCATGAACATTTATAGGTTGATACATGGGAGAGAGATGTTGATATACATTCGCAATGACTAGAATTATTATCTGATAATGATTTACCACCCTCAAAAGGTAAACTCATAGATGATTTATCTTAAGGAGGTGATGTTATAAGATATTGGCATTTAAAAGAGTCCCAAATTATTTAAAATACAATTTAAACCACTTTTTTACTCATATAAAATTTCGTAAGAGTATAAAAAATGATTTAGGAGCATTCATGGCTTATTCAGAGCCTAGAGATATTGTTTTTGGTGAAAATAGGTTAGGTTCATGGTTAGTGATAACTGTGCAATATAATAATGTGGGCCATGTAGGGTATTTCACGGTTTTTCAGGCCATACACCCTAGGACACATGGCTATGCGAATTGGTAGAGGTGGGTTGAAGAGTTGATCTACACAGAGTGTGGAATATTTTTCTAACCATGTAAAAAATATTCCAAGGGTGTGCTTCATATAATGGTGTTAGCACATGGTTGGAATATCATTAATCCAAAAGTGCAGCTAAACTATATGCCATTTATAAGTGGGTAAAATTAATCTTACCCCTTCTTCTTTTTATCTTACCTACTCGTTTTGTCTCAAATATTTACCCAAAACAGCCTCCCCACTCATTAGATGCTCTCCCTTGGCCATAAATTTAATCTTGGATCCAATTTCATTGTTTGACATCAAATTCATCTGTCGATCATCTCATTGGATCTTTCTCAGTAATCTCTTCAATCCTCTTCCTTGCATTATTGTTTTATATTTCCATAAGGAATTCTAAATTCATTTGATCCAATATGCACTATTTTCAGAGAATTTTTCTATTTCATTGATTTCTCCCATTTAAGATTGAATTTGAAGTTGATACCAGATGAGGAGTCATCTACCATGTTAAGGCAGGTAGTCTTGTTATTTAACCCTAAAAGTGTTGACATTTATATTATGTTTCATCATTTCACATTTCATAAATTGATGAGTTGATTCTTAAATAACCAATTAATCAAAAAAAATGGATTTCTCCTTCCTTAGGGTAGTCCCACTGACCTAAATTCCTCATAAGAGGTTGTTTACCAGGAATAAATCCACCCCCTTTGGGTGTGTTTTCGTTAAATTAACATGATCCTTATACATTGAAATTAAATATAACTAGTAATTGAGGTGTATTGAATGAGAACTTATGACTGATATATAATTTGTAATAATAAAATGGAGAATGGTAGGCCAAGTGAATAGGTCCCTATTCCTTCTAATATACTGTATGATTTATCCTTATAAATTAAATGGAAATATTGGATTAAGTGAATTCTTATTTGGTATGGGTTCCACTAGCCATGAATATCAATAATGACATGTTGAGTTAAATACAAGTGTTTCGACATAGAATTATGTGGATGGATACATCACACTTATTAAATTGATTTTATTATAAGTAAATTATCATATTCCATAGGCAGCACATATGTTTAAATATGTAACATCATGTATGGGCTCACTAAGAAGATGGATTTAGATTATGCCATGAGTGACACCTATGCTACCTATATGTAATGTCTTGGAAAGACCTAGAAGGAAATGTTTTTATACTACATCTTGAGCAACACTTATTTTCCTTGTATAGACTACTAATGATGGGATTAGGATTATATGTCATTAGACCATCCCCCTATAATATCTATATTTCTATATTGAATTCCATGGATGGGCCTATAGGGTGATCATTTTTTTATAGTATACTTGGAGTGATACATGTGTTTCCTAAGTGGAATACTTTGGATGGGATTAAGCTGAAAATTAAATCAATTGACTTGTCTTCCAATTCATATAATATACACAGATTTGGTCTATATTTAGATACATTACAACTAAATTATACTCTTTATTAAGCTCAAATTCCATGAGAATTATGGAACATCAATTGAATAACATTATAAAAAAATCATTTGGTTGTAGCCCTTAGATCCTGTCCATATAAATATAAACCAAAAATGCTAAGTGCTTATAGACATTATGTCATTGGCTAAAGAAGGTAGTTTTGATTGGGTGTCCCACGACGAACTTGAAAGGATGTGGTTTGTTTTATTTACTATTTTACAAGTAACATTACGTACACACTTCTAACTATATATTTACAGACTAGATAGTTTTAAACATAATTGGTGGTGGCCTTTTGAGTGTAACTCACACCCTGTTCAGGCCACCGATTTGTACCCATAAAATCTTCAAGGATGTAGGAATGGACAAAGGGATGCATCTAGCTATGGATACCTAATAATATAAACTAGGATATATTATAGGATCATAGGAATGAGCATATACGTGTGTTGCTAATATAGACAACTTTTGATATTTTCCCATTATTTATAGCATGTTGTATATGTATGTTGCTTTATTTCCCCTATAGATACATTTTTTATTTTAAAAAATCCTGACATTATGTTGTATATGATCCTGGTAATAGATTTTTTTGTTATTATCATGTTATTATTATACTCATTATTATTCTAGATAGTATTCTTTTGTTGTTGTATTATCTATCTACACATATTTTTATATGTCATCACCATTGCATGTTACTCTATTCATGGGGGTATAATGTCCCCACCATACCATCATAGACCCTCACAACTATTTGGAATCCAATTTAATTTGGAGAGCTTCAATTGAGTCGATGTGGAAAACTGGGGTCAGGTACTTAAAAGTGAATCTGCCCTGACATGTTACAAATAAATGTATAATAAATAAATGTTTTTTTCTTAGTTTATATTCATTATTAAATGTAATTTTTTTGTTGTAATTATTGGGTATGAATTTTTTCCATATTCCTACAAGGGGTTAGTGGGAGCACAATTATTTTATGAAAACATATGAGTGATAACATATACAAAAAAACTATTGGTCTTATTGTAAGATAATACTATAATGAATGAACCTCTCCAAAGATTGATTTGAATTAACTACCAATGTTTTCGGGGATAGAACATATTGAGTGGGATCTAATATGATTCCTAGACTAATTCAAAAGTATATATACTCAAAAGGTATTGAAAATAAAAATTGAAACAATTTGAGAGAGATTGGTTTCCAACGTCGCATGATATAAATCTCTCCAAGAAGACATGTATGATATATAAGTGGAGATTAATGTGATAAGTTAAATATCATATGCTTCTATGATGGATCAATCTCATATTACATGATATTTAGAAGTTATTATATTTCCAATATATACTTTATAGTGAGAAAATATTAGCTAAATCCAAGACAACTACATGGGATGCAGTCAGAACTATCCAATTGTACTTGAGAGTGTACAAAAGATTTTTTCATGATAGTTTGATATGAAATAAAACTATTTATAATAGGACATAAAATATTATTCATTTGGATAAAAATGATCTAATATCATATTCTTACTAAGGTAATGAGAAATATAAGATCATTCAAGCTAGTGGTATCCATATCTACAAATACTAAGACTGTTGTAGAATATGAAGCAACTAAAAAAGAAGTGTAAAAATGAAAATATTTTCTCAAATTCCTATAATCACACCTAGTATTTAACATTTTATCATAAAACAAACTATGATAATCCTAATACTGGTACTAGACAAGATGTTATGTTTTTTACACTGGAAGAACGAAATATACTCATGGTTAACATCTCTTGAGTAGCCATACTCAAGGAGGTAAAGTTCTAGATAGGTGAATAGCCATGTATTGAATAAATGGATGCCAAAATTACTAAAACCATAACTCAAAATAATAATGATATTATCATGTGAAATCCCATACGTTTTGTTAGCAGGTTATATCTAGTGCATGTTAGAGTTTTGTAATAGTGGATTACTTATACCCAACATGAATAGTAATTTTTTATTATCATATTATGTATATAGTATGTTAGGAATGATGTATGATTACAAAAATAGTTTCGACATTTCTTCACCCACTATTTACATGGTAATGTCCATAGATTATTTATCATATCAAAAGATTATATTTGTTTCTAGACTATAATGAGAACCTAGAGATACCATGATAGCATTCTTAAAACTTGTCATATGGTCTATAAAAATAAAAATGATTGGACACTGGTGATTTTTTTTCCAATATGTGATGTGGTTCATAAGAAATGAGACTTATTATCATGATGTTTTCACTTGGTGATCTCGAATATATAAGATAATGAGGAATAACTTGCCTATATGAACACCACATGGTTCATGTGTCATCGGTAGTCCCTGTTTGTGAAAACGTGTAATGTTATCCTAAAATGAGATTAATATTATTGTATAATATTAGATATCATAATTTTATTCAAGAAAAAAACAATGTAATTTATGTTGTAGTGAGGTATCTTTCATTGGGTGCTTCATTACTGGAATGAAATTAATTGAATATTCTAGGTGCAATTTTTTCCTTCCAAAAAGAAGTGATATCTCAGGCCTCGTTTTTCAGGATCATAGTACCTCCACAAAATCCACGGTCATTGTAGAATAAGGAAAGTCCATCCAGGATGTTTAATGAAAAATAAAATTATTATAATAATGATACAAAGTGTGCACCCTATTTTATAAGATATCATGAGGCAAAGATATTATATTACACAACATTTGTTTATAGGAATGGTTGTCATTGTTATGAATTTTACATCATTAATTAGGGGCCATAATGGGTTTCCAGACTCCACTCAAGGTCGTTGAATAATATTGACTACTATTGAGATAAGGTAAAATTGAGTGACTCACTAAGTGTATTCAGAAGTCTTACCTATTATATGGAATATAAGTTTAGGAAATAGTGTTCCCTACAGAGAGGTCTGGGATATTTCCATGAATTTATGATCAACATGAAATAAATAAATCCATTTTATTAAATTTTAGAATAATTGTAATTGAATTTATTTATTAAAATTATTTACAAGTGTAAAAGTCAATACAATGAAAAATAATATACAAACAAATATTATTTTAATATTCATGATTCATTTAATATTTGTGGGAATGAAAAGTTGTGTTAATGAATCTATTTTATTAAATAACATAATTAATTATATTGATAGTAAGTGATGAAAATAAAAATTATATTTATGACTCAGTATGACAATTATAAGAAGTCACTAAAATCATATTTAGCAGGTAATGCATTTTTGGGGGTTAGGTAATGTCTCTTAATCCCATGGGCCTTTTAAGGGTTCTCCATCATCCCATGAAAGGTAAATTAACATAAATAAATAAATATTGAAGGCCTTCAGTCCATTCAGGAACTTTCAAGGGTCGGGGAACCATTTCAGATCATTTAACACCACACTATTTAACTGATTAGAGCCTATTAGTCTTGGTATTATTGATTGTATGATTTGGAGATCTCTTATCTCCTCTCCACAATATTCTAGAGAGATAAGCTCTCGATCAAAGTGTTTGATCAGATTTATCTTTCTATGATCAAAGGATAAACAAAGTATTGGTCATAGAGACATGAAATTCATCACAAAATATTCATGATAGCAACCAAAATTTGATAAAAAATGTTCCCATAGACTTTATAAATGCATAGGGAAAAGATAGAGGGATCATGATTTAGTTCCTTTGAGAAATTATTTCAAGTGATGAAAAAATGTTAAATGCATCTTCAAATTGAACTAGGTATTTTTTTGGTTTAATTTTTATGCATGAATTTCATGTCATGGGATATTTGACTTCCACAGAAAGTATCATTTATACTGGAGATGATGCTACGACAACGATCACAACATTAAAATTTTAAATTTCAAATGTTTTATACTTTTGTTGTGTGTATGGTAGCATCAAGAAAAGTTTGTTGAATTTCAACAACTTGTGTTTTAGGCATTAATTTGGATAAAAATGGGTGAAAATACCCATCCTGAAGTGGATTAATTTGTTATAGAATTTTTTCATGTGTTTTTTTTAAAAACTCCCTACTTATCCATAATTTTATTTGACTTCCTTGCAAGAACAAAATGGAATTTTACACTTTTTCAATGTCCATAGCATGGCTCAATGATAAAAAAACATTATTATTAGTAGTTTATAATCTTGTATAGAGGCTTCATACATTAAGTCAATTTAATTAATAATTGATAGTATCCCACCATACCCAAGAAACATCTATTTTCAAAAATGTAATCAAGGTTATCTTAAATCATTACGACCTTTAATTTCTCAAGATCCATTAATATATATCTCTTAGAAACCACAAGACCCAATATTTTATATTTTTTAATACAAGATCAAATTTTGATAGTTTTTTAAATTAGTTATGCTATTTCTATGTCCTCAATTTATCTATTATATAGAATTCATTCTTTTCCTTTGAATTATTATATATAAAAAATTGCTTTAAAACACCATATAATGTTTTTGAAAAATCTATGGAAGATATGATTCATTAAATCATTAAAAACTATAGGATATTAATGAGACCGTACAAAATTAATAGATATTCTCAATGCTAATATCTTCTCATGAAATCAGTCATAGTAATATCTTAATTATTCAGCCTCAACAGGTGATATCATGTCATGAGGTTAATTGAAAAATTGCCTTTTTTCTTTTGATTTGATCAAATAATTCACCGATATGAGCTAAATGTATAAAAAAAATTTATATTCACATAATTGATCATTTGGTAATTGATGAAATGATAATGAGTCCCATTGGAATTATTTTAAAAGAAAACATAAGTTGAGACAGGTGACACACTCAAGAAAATGAAAACCTTTCCCTATAAATATTGAAGAAATATTTTCAATTACTTTAACATATAAGGGTATATTTGATATAAGGGTAATGAAATGGGACTTATCCTCCATTTCCCACTCCAATGGAAATTTGATGATATTTTCAGGAAATACATCCTATTATCTGATCACTACTACAGAGTATTTAATTTCTCATGTTCTCTTAATATAATCTAGAAGAAAACACGATAGCCAATGAGAGATGGCCCTAATATATTGATTAATTAGGTAGGCCAATCTAATCATGGATTTCAATCTCCCTGAAAGAAATGATTTTTCCAATCAGGTGAAAGGAATACCACTTTTTTAGGAAAATAATCTATAAGAGAATTTGAACTAATCAACCAATTCATTTTTATGATATGGTCAAAGACATATAACCCAAGAACATTGAAGTATCACAAAACATCAATGTTAATTATTATTTCTAGAGAAGAAGGAAACCTGAACCCTTATTCCTTAATTTTCCATATATGAGTGGTTATGTTCTTTTCATAAATAATCAATTTGACATGAAATTCAAACTGATCAATTATTTTATATGACATAATGAATCTAAGGCACATGTTTCAGGTAAATATAAAACCATCAAAGAAGAAATAATCATGGTATGCCAAACTGATTTTGATTGGGAATTTGATTCAACAAGAAAAATATTTGATGTCATATTCCGGCCATATTTTCCAAATAAATGATTACATAATTTCTTTGATAAAATATTTTCTTGTTTTGAAATTTCATTTATATATTCACGAGTTATTGGAAATGAAATGTAAAATTTATATTTAATTGAAAATGAATCGAAATTGCCTATAATTGTGTACTTATTTTAGATATAAATGTAGAATTTCTTTTTTTAATGGTTGTCACATGGTTTTTGAACATGCATTTTGACAATTTTCACTTTTTAAATGATTTTTTCTGAGCTTATTGGTTTAGTTCAGAGAATGAGAAAAAAAATTTATAAAGTAAATAATATTTTTTCACAAGATTGATATATTTTGAATATATTTTGTGCTATTAAAAATATATTTTTAATCAAACAGTTTCATATTTAAATGGTTCTCTAAGATATTTTTTTATTAAAATATGTTATTATATTTTTATAATGAAAATAACTTTTTGTGAGATGGATTGGAGCTTTATGGGATTAAACATGGATTGTGCCCATTTGTTTCTAGGTACATCAATTTATCAGTTGAAAGTGTAGTTGGTTTTTTTAGGTTACAGGTGGCTGGTATGATATATATTTTGTTGTACTATTTTGGATATGTTTTATAAAAATTGTATATCTTGAACATGAGGATGATGTACCGGAAAAAATGTTACAGATATGATAGATTCTATTCTGGCACTAATTATATCTCGCTACATGGATGATGGTCTAGTTCCTTCTCAGATCTGATGTCAAGGATCCACTTGTTTTCTTCATTGAAAGCAGGGAAGGAAATTTTAGGTTTGAATCATTAATTAGTTATAAGCATTTCTTGTGTGAAGAAGTTGAATCTAAAATTGTTTGTTTATGTAGGTCCCGGTTGATATTTCAAAAGTTAATCACTATAGGTTCAATTGGGAGTCCCATTTGGAGTATTAGATTTGGTGTGCTCGTTTAGATTTACTATTTTTTTTCTTGTTTGGGGTAACAAGGGTTGCTATTGTTTATCATTTTTAAGACTATTTGAAATCATATTTTTGGGGGATGAGAACTTGATGGTATGGGTGTATACATGGATGAAGGGCATGTTCATATTATTTAATATTGGACATGTTTTTTGGATATATGAGGTTCTATATTTTTGAGTTTTAGTAATTCAAGAGGATGCGTTTAATTATCTAGGAATGATAGGACACTTAGATCGATGTGGTTAGGCAGTTGGAGTCTATTTTTTATTTTGATACCATTGCATAATTGTTTTGAGATGATTTCATGGAATTGGCATAAAAAACAAGTTAAATTATAGATTAAATCAATATAATCTTTATTTGTATACTGAAATTATGTAGTAATATTCATTATAAAAATATTAAATCATTCTTAAAATCATAAACGAAATGGTTCTTTTAAACTCAATCTATTTATGATTTTACATTACAACGTAGTTTTTAAATTATAAATTTTATATTGAAAAAATGAATTTTGTTTTTAAATTCATCATGGAAAAGTTATCTTATTATTAATATTTGATAATTTTCTAAATATATTTATTTTTTATGGAATAGTTAAAAATACTGACTTTTATTTAAAAATGTATTTTATTTTAACGTATTTTCTAAAAAAATCGTGTTTTGTATTAAATTTATAATTTAATTGTTTAATTATTATATAATATAATCCAATTATTTGTTTTAAATGGATTTCATAATTTAATAAAATTAAAAACATTTTATATTTAAAAATGATATTTTTCTGAAAAACTATTTTTCGTTCTGTTTTCATGATTTAATTTTAAATTTAATTATGAAACTTCTATGTTTTGAATTTTGAAATATGTATTCCATATTTTGAATGAGTGATTAAAATTTTAATAAATATTTCCCTTTTATTTTTTTGGAAAATACGAATAGTAAGTGTCGTAATTTTTATTACTATAGTAAAGGACAATTGAAGAAATTTATGTAAAAAATAAAATGTCAAGAACTAATAAATGAACCAAAAACATACCTAAATATTATTGGATGATTATATTTTTATAATATTAATAAATTATTCAAATTTATAACCTTTTTAGACCACTTTTTGAGAGTAATACATTTATAATATTTTATATAATGAAATGTTAAACATTTCACCCTCTTGTTTTTGATATGTGTAACATTTTTAATATGGTGTTATCCAGAGGATATGTTCAGCTGTAAATAGTATTTGGAAATATAAAAGATTTATTTAAATCATTATTATTTATTTTTATTTTCTATTGAAAAAATTAATTATTTTAAATTTTCGAATAACGTTGATGCAGTAGTTATTTAATTAATGGAAAACCCAAATAAATGATATTAAAAATACAAAAATAAACATAATTTTAGATAGTTAATGTGGTCAATGAATTTTATAAATTATTATGACATGTTTTATATATAATAAAATGCTTTTATAATATTTTATATGTTGTCTTAATACTATTAAAGTCAATGTAATGAATAGATATAAAAATTAATATTGTGAATATTTTATAGTAAATAAAACATTATAAAATAATATAAAATTTATAAAAATCATAAATTCATCCAAGTGATTAGGATAAATTTAAAATATAAATAATGATATTTTATGTGTTTGTTTCATTTAATTGTAAATATATTATCCCTCAAAGAGTAAAACATTATGTCTTCATGGTAAGAGTTATATGGGTTAAATAGGGGTTAAAACTAAAATATAATTGAATAAGTATAGTCAAAACATGTCTAAATTTATTATATTATAGGATTTAGATATATAATAATATTATCTTCAAAATAACTAACTTTTTATCCTTCTATAAATGAAAAATAATTTTTATTAATTTAATATTTTCTGAAATCCAAAGAGTGTACCTCCCCTCTCTTATCAAAGGGCACATCTTATTCTCTATTATTTAAAAATAAAAAAAGTTTTGGTTCTAAAAATAACAAGAAATATCATTTCATATAACCCCTAACCATATTATATTGGTCTTGATTTAGGAATAATAAAATCATAGCGGTCTTAAGGTGTTAAGCAAATGTGGTTTCCCAAAGAAGATGTATATGTTTTATCTACATGTTTTGTCATTGTTTCTTCTACCACATCATTAAAACCTTCTTAAAACATGATAAAATATTATCTCTATTATACTTCATATAATTATATGTTTTTATATTGGTTTCATGAACAATATTCATCTCTTCTTCCCTCAAATGGAAAAATAATTCATCATTTCTGTTTGTGGAGGACTACCAATACGCGAAACCAATATAATTCATTTTCCATCTCTATCTGTCATGACTAGTTATAATGATATAATTAATGTATATATATGATATTAATGTCATATTAATCATTATTAAATTATATTATATCATTTACTTTCTTTCAATTCAATGCATAGAAAATGATAATGTCATTCGTGTGTACGTATAAACAACCACATACACGAAGCAATGTGACTCATTTTTCATAATAATAAACAAATTTATGATATATATAAGAATATTTAAAGAATTAATATGATATATATTATATTATTATCATCCAGGATAGATAAAATAATTTTATATTTTTCCATAATAATCGTTGAAAAATTAAAATGTTACTCATGCGAACGTACATCCTTCTATTTTTTGTTATTGTAACATATTTAAATTTTCCTTACCATATTTAATGGTTAGAGTTAAAAGTATAGTTAATTTTTAAATATGATATTTAGGTATTGAATATTATTCAAGATATTTTGTAGTTATGATCTCTTTTATCATAGTCAAAACACCTATGTCATTTGGGACTTATGAACAAAATATTTTCAAAACATCCAACAAGAACTTAAATAATTAAGTAATTTTATATAACATTAGAATAAGTTATATAATTTTAATATTAAACTTGAAAAACGTTCTTAATAAATTATAAAATTAACCTATATTAATTATTCAATAAGATAGATAATGTTTGTAATGAATCAGACTCATAGTAAGAGTCCTTAAAAGAATTAAAGTTCACCTTAAAACTATCTTTTTCACCCATGTCCTTAATATATAAATTTTTTTAAACAAATGTTTTTAAAATTGAGATTTGTTTTTTTTATTTTTTACAGTGTTTAAATTTTTACAAAATGGTTTAAAAGGAATTTTTTTTTTCATTTTTCAAAAGATGTACTTTGTAACTTTTCCTACAATAATATAGAAGGAATATTTTTTATTCTTATATGAATTGTGGAATTTTCTTTCTATAGTGTAGCTTTAATTAATTGATGTTTTCTTTATAATTTTTCATGTTTATTTTTAAATAAAATGGTCTCTTTATCATGTGTGTGGTTTTTCATCTTTTATAAAGTCATTTTTAAAATAAAATGGTATTTCTAATATCCAAATATAATTTTTTTGGGTTAAAACTATTTTAAAAGAGTTTTAGGATGAAATGTAGAAAGCATAAAATGTTTTATTCTGAATGTGGTACTTTAGAATGATATAACAAATTGTTGAACCTGATATAACTTTAATGATGGGTTGACCCCATTGTAGCTCATGGGTGATCCTGATATAGCATATAATAAGGCTTGATCCCCATTATAGCTCATGAAAATTGGTGACTCTGATATAGATTATACAAATGGTGATCCTCATTGTAAATCTCTAATGAATTGGGTAATTATATTATTCTCTAGAAAATATTATTAGAAGTTTGTCGTATGGTTATTACAAATTCAAGGGTTTTATGAATATGATGCTCAAATTTTCCAAAAAATGGGATTTTATTATCTTTTTATGAGTTTTAATGGTTTAATTTGAATTAAAAGGGTGTGTTTTTTCAAGTGGAATTGTTTCATTTCACATGATCAATAAACTTTTTTGATAAAGGAAAAGATTATATGGGTTTTCATGTTTCTCACTAGAGTAATAGATTTCTTCTTTTTATATCCATTACTGGGATTTTTCGGACCATCCAACATTTTAAAATTTTTTCCATAGTGTTTAATAAAGGGTTGAGGAAAAGAAGAAGTCCGCATTAAATTCATGAAGATTTTTCAGGAAAATAAATCATGGTTTGTCTTAAATAGATCATATTTTGAAAAATTGGATATTTTATAGAAGTGCCTACATTATAATACCAGAGTAGTTATGTATAATTTATAACCTGATTCTCTAAAGCTGTAAATGGAAAAAATTATCATGATAATAAAAAAGTGAATTTTAATACAAGGACATTAGAATATGTAATTAATATGTCATTATCCTTATAGTTGGTATCATCAGTTGGTTTATATAACATTAGATGTTAGGATAATGTTAATATAATTCCCTTGAAATATTTTACATTATGATGAAGTTGAATGATATAGTATTTAAATATTACTATGTCACTCCATCTGAACTATGTTTTTATAAAATGGTTTTCCATAGAGGAAACATGGATACAATAGTAGGAAGACACTAAGAGGACAATATCCTTCCAAATCAACAGCCCGAAATGGTTGAAATCTAAACTGATCAATTTTTTGCAACAATAGATCAGTTGATATTTATATATATGGTGTTGGAATCCCTGATAGGGAGAAGTCAGATATACCATAAAAGAATATGTGAATAGTTCATCATTTTATGAGACAACATCCCACATAATTCAGGGGATCATATAACCCTATGGTTTCTTAAGGATGAATCAATGTTCTGGAAAAGATATTTGATGTCATGGGATTTTCATAAAGTCCAAATAGAACTCTTTCCATTTATCATTTATTATGTGATGATGATTAATGGTGGTATTTGGTTACTAAAAATATATAAAAAGAATATCTTGATGCTATATAATGAGACACATTTTTAGAATCTTTTCCTGGATAAGTATTTCCCTAATGTTGTACAACTAAGGAGAGAAAAACAATTATTAGAATTTAGGTAAAAGGATGATGATTCAATTACCACATATGAAGAAAATTTTATAAGGTTTTCTGGGAACATACTAGATTCCATTAAGGGCATTGATAGTAAAATTAATATATTTTTCTCTATATTGAACAAATATTATTAAGGGCATTGGACGCATAATAATTTAAATGTTCTGAGAAATGTTTTTGTTGTGCTAAAATATTGAGATAAATATTTTCGAATATTTTGTTCCATGAGAAGAAGAGAGTATGAAAGTATCATGGTGGTAGAAAATAAAAAACAAATAAACTAATAAGTTTTGAGGTAAGCCCTAAACATGTTCCAAGTGTGGTAAAACACATATTGGGAAATGATTTTTTGGATATGGAATTTGTTTCCAATGTGGTTTGTTTGGTCATAAGCTTTATGAATGCATTGAAAAGATTCTTGGACAATCTAAGAATGAGAGAACTGATATTTAGTAAATGTTGAGATGTTTTAGAAACAATGAGTTGGTAAATTTTGGTAAAATGTGCCCAAATTTTCTTACTCGATGTGTAAATCATCAATATTTGAAGAAAAAATGGGTGTAAAAATTATTTCATACTGCTATAGTTCATGATGGGTCTTCTGGTGAAGTGGGGACATATCTAGGGAGCTCGGTATTTTTTAATGTTTATCATAATTTTGGTGTCTTTGGTATCCCTGTTTTAATTCTTTATGTAATGGAAATACTTTGGGATATATTTATCGAGTTTTCATAATTTTTTGAGGTACATGTAACCCTTAATTTAATGCTATGAAAAAGGTTATTTGAGTAACAATGTATTTACTTTTGGTGGTAATAACATTAAAGGTATTTGTAGACATTATGTTTTACATGATCTCTTCTGTTGAGGTAATTATAGATTATTAAAATTGGGGAACATATGTTTTATCATAAATTGATTTTTTGAATAGGTGATTAATGATAGATTGTAATAATAACAAAATAATTTTGGGAACTATATACAGTTATGTGGGTTATTATTTTAGAAATAAATATTTAATTATCTGTTATAAGAATAAATGATTTTATTATGGTTTTATTGTGATTTAGATTATTTATAGAATGGACTAGCATATCATGGAGATTATATGATTTGGTAATATACATTTTAGAGTGTGAATTTAAATTTCATTGATGTTATTTGGACATAAATGATAAATTTTAAATTGGAATATAATATGATCTAATCTTTATCATATTTGAGTTTTAATATTAGTCTGAAATATTTTTAAGGACTTTTCAGGATAGTTATTTAATTAATCATCTTCGTTGAACATGCAGTATTATCGTTAAATTTTAAATATTAATGTAATTTTTCCTTTTTTGAAGGTTTATTCATTTTGGTAATTATCATATCATTTTCTAACCATTTTGGTTTTAGTTAACATCTAAAGATAAGAGGGATATATTGTTAATATATCAAGGATTTTTGTGCTTGGTTGAAGTTAATTCTCGTACTAATGGCATGCAAAACTGAAACTTAATACTCATTATTTGGATAAAAAAAGGGTTTGTGTAGTAAATTTAATAAATGATGAAACTCTACTTATCCAATAAGTTTATTTTCTCATGTTACTACACTATGTAGTAATGTAATTCCTCAATTCTTGGGATAATATCTTGAAACAAAAACAGTATTCATTTATTTTTCCTATCATGAAATTGATGGTCTTTTAACCTATGACACATTTATGGTTTTTTAGTGGTTAACTTTCTCATGATCATATTCCTATCACACCATATCAGTCTTGATAAATTTACTTTCGTTTTTCATGACCATGTTTTCCATCATAGAAACCGTGTTATGTTTTATTCCAGATGTCCATCTTACCTCCATTTTATCTCTTTTCATGTGGAAGGTTTTTTGATCCCATTTACAATGTGATATTTCAAAAAAGGTATTTTAAACATTCAAACCCCAGTTACTAATCTTGAGTTAAAAATTTTGAGGATGAAATTTTCAAAAGGGATGAAGAATATAAAAACAAATTAAATGATAGAATAAATGATTTTAATATTTATTTTTATTCCTGAATTATTTGGATACATTAATTATAAATATATTAAGTAATTATTAAAATCCAGAAGGAATAAGTTATATTAAACTCATTTCTTCGAAGATTTTATTTAAAATTTTAAAAATCAAATAATAAAATTTAAATTTTTGAAAAAAATAATTCTTCTTAAATTCATATTGTAAAAATTATATTAGGATTGTTTTTTAAGATTTTTCTAAAAATATTCATTCTTCAAGAAATAATGAAAAATATTGATTTTTATCGAAATATGTATTTTATTTTAAAGTATTTAAAAATAAAATAATGTTTTTTATTAGTTTCAAAATTTATATGGATTATTTTGATTTAAAATAATCCAATTATTGTTTTTAAAATTTATTTTATATTCTAATTTAGTATAAAAACAATTTAAATTTTAGAAGGTCATTTTTCGGAAAAATTGTTTTTTATGGCGTTTTACCGGTTTAATTTCAAATGAAATCCTGAAAATTATTTGTTTTCAATTTTTAAAAATGAATTCCATATTTATAATCAATGGATTTATATTTTTTTAAATAGATTCATTTTATTTTTTTTATAGTATGAATAGTAACATTTTTTATTTTTATTACCACGGAAAATGTTAAATAGGGTAATTTAGGTTAAAAATAAAATGATAATAACTATTAAATGACTCAAACACTTATCTAATCTTATTTTATGATAATATATCATTCCTAATCATTAAATGATCTAATTTATGGCCATTTTTGGCCACATGGATGATATTATGACCTTTAAAGTATTTCATTTAATGAAATGTCAATCATGTCACAATCTTATTTTTAATAAGGGTAATATTTTTAATATGTTCATATATAGAGGATATATTATGCTATAAATATTTTTTAAAAATAAAAAAAATATTTATCTTAATTATTTTAATTTATTTTTAATTTTTAGTGAATATATAGTTATGTTAAATTCTTTCACAACGCTGATCCACAAATTTTTTAATTAAAGGAAAAATCAAATATATTATATAAAAATATAAAAATAAATATAAATTGAGATTAATAATGGAGTAAACAAATTATTTAGATGACCAAGACATGTTAGGAATATAATAAATAATATTTTAAAAATTGTAAATTTTTTATTGATATTATTAAAATCAATGAAATGAATAAAATTGACATTATGGATATTTTATAGTAAATAATATTTTATTAAATGATATAAAATTTTAAAAAAATATTAAAATTGTTTAGGTGTTTAGGATAAATTTTAAAAGATCAAACATAGTATATTTATAGGTATTTTTCAATTTTAATTTTACTATATTTACCCATAAAGAATAAAAATACATATTGTTACAATAAGAGTTAAATGGGTTAAATAGGGCTTCAAACCAAAAGATAATGGTAGAGTTATAGTCAAAACATGTATAATTTTTACTAGATTTGGGTATTTATACCCATACTCATATTATATTCTAAATAACTCACATTGGATCCATTTGGGATTGAAAATAAATTTATATTAATTTAATATTTTAAGAAATTCCTAAAGTGTCCCTCCCCTCCTATTATAAAAGGGAACATCTTATTCACTTTTATTTATACATAAAATATATTTTTGGATCAGAAAATATGAACCCAAATAGATTACTATAAACCTTAAAACATTATATATGTCTCGGTTTAGGCATAATACCATTCTTATAATTCTTAAGGTTTTATAGAAGTAGGTTTTCCAAAGAAGATGTATATGTTTTATCTGTATATTTTATATTTGATTCTTGTTCCACATCCCTCAAACCATATTAAAATTTGATAAAATAATTACTCTAGTATGATAAATATATTTTTATGTTATTATTTTGTGTTACATTCCTATACCCCTCTACTTTTCCATAAAATGAGAAAATATTTATTCATTGATGTGTATGGCGAAGCACCTCCTCATGAACCTATGTAATTCGTTTTCCATCACCTTCTATCATGAAAATTAATAATGATGTCATTAATGTTTATATATTATATAAATTATATATTTATATTTAATTAAATATAATATATCATTTAACTTTTTAACTTTCTATTCACATAAAAATAATACCATTGATTGTGTGTATGTTTGGACCACCTCCACGATGATATGTGACTTTTTTTTCATCATCATATAACATGGATGATATATATAATTATATTTAAAGAATTAATATGATATATGTGATATTATCATAAGTATTTAATTATAAAATAATATTTATCTTATTTTCATAATGGTCGTTGAAAAAGGAAACAGTTACACGTGTGTATGTACGACCTACCGTTTCTGTGATTGTAATGTAGTTCATTTTTCATAAGCATATTTAATGGTTGAATTTAAAATTATAATTTAGGTTTAGTAATTATAATTATTTCATTAATATTATTCTATAGATGGTTTATTAATGAACACTTTGACCATAGTCTACATAGCTAAGTCATTTTTCACTTATAAACAAAATATCATCAAAACATCCAACATGGACATAAATAATTAAGTAATTGTTTAAAAAATTGAAATAACTATTATAAAATAAATAAGGATCTTTAAAAAGGTTTTTAGTAATTTATAAAATTATCCTATTTTTATTATTCAAGAAGATATATAACATACCCAATAAATCAGAAGCAAGGAAATAGACATTCCTTTAATTTTTTTAATGATCCCCATAAAACACACTTTTTAGACCATGTCCATAATATATAAAAATGTTTTCAAATTTGTTTTTATTTTTATCCTATAATTTTTTAATGTAATTGTTTCTATGTTTGACTTTTTACAAAAATGGTTCTAATGGTTTATTTTTTTCATTTTCCAAATTAGTTACTTTATGAATTTTCCTAAAAAAAATATGGAAGGAATGTTTTTTAACATATACATCATGAGTGGATTTTCCAATCATCATGATGCATTAATGCTTCGATTTTTCCTTTATAATTTCTCATATTTATTTTGGAAAGAAAATCTTTATGATGTGCTCGGTTTTTTAATTTTAATTGTATTTCTCAAATTAAAAACCTATTCTGATATAAAAATGTGATTCTATTTAAGTTTAAAAGAGTTTAAAGGGTTTTTTTATGAAAAGGTGCAAGTATAACTTTTTTTCATGATATGATAAATGTGCATTATATGAAATCTAGGTGAGTCTGATACTACTTATATAATGGGTTGAGCCCCAATATATCTCATGGGGGAGCTCGACATAGCTTATATAAACGATGAATCCCATTATAGTTAATTAAAATTTGTTTAACATGATATATATTATATGAATGGTGATCCCTATTTTATATCACTAATATATTGAGTAATGATTATGTTCTCCAATTGAAAGGATATTAAAATGGCTCTATGAATATGAGTCTCTATATTTCCAAAAAGGGTTTTTGTTTTCATTCTATGTGGTTCAAGGTTTTCTTTGAGAAAATAGTGTGTTTTTTTTAGTGGAGATGTTTTATTTTATATGTTCATAGAACATTGATGATAAAGTTAAACACTACATGATTTTTCTTATTTTTGAATAGACTAACAGATTTATTTTTTTAGGTTTCTGACTAAGAATTTATGTACATACCATATTTTTGAAAGTATTATCCACATGGTTTAAGGACGGGTAGAACAAAATAAGATTTAAAGTTTAAAGTCCTGAATATTTTTCATAAAAATAAATCATGTTTTGTTTAAAAAGTTTCATACTGTGAAAAAAATGATATTGAGTAGAAGTGTCTACATTGTAATATATGATTTTTAATGTATGAGTTATGACCTAATTCTGAAATATTCTAAACTGAAAATCTCTTCAGGACTATAATAAAGTGAATTGGAGTTCAAAGACACTATATTATGTAATGACCATATACTAGTACTTATAGTTGTCATAAGTGGTTGTTTTGGACAAATTTAAAGGTTATGATAATGTTAATAGAATTCCCCTGATAAATTTTACCTTATGGTTAAGATGAAAATATATATAATTTAAATATTACCATATTGCTTCATCTAAACTATGTTTTTACAAAATGGTTTTCCATAGAGGAAACATAGAAGATATAGTAGGATGGAAGATAGTAGAAAATATCCTTCTAAATAAGCAACCTGAAATGGTTAGAATCATCACTATGAAATTTGTTACAGCAATGGATTAGTTGACTCAAGCCATAAATAGAGGTGGAATCCATGATATGGAGTAGTCGAATCCACTACAGAGAAATACGTCAATAGTTGATCGTTTTATGAGATAACAACCTCCATAATTCAGTTGATATCTGACCCTGTGGTAGTTAAATGATGGATCGATGCTCTTGAAAATATATTTGAAATCATTAGATGTTCAAAATGACAAAACACAACTCTTTTCAATTATTGTTTTGAACGTAAATTTAACCAACAGTTATATTTGGTTAAGAATATCAGATAAAAATATAATTATGATTCTATGGAATGTGACCCATTTAATTAAAGTTTTCATGATACATATTTTCCTAAGGTTATTTGGCTTAGTATAGAGAATAAATTCCAAGAATTGATGAAAAAGGAATAATATTCGGTGGTTCTATATGATGAAAATTTTACAATGTTGGACCGTTATGAACTGGGTTTTCATCGGGACACTAATAATAAAATCAATACATTTATATTAGAATTGAAACAATCATTATGAAGACAGTTATCCAAAATAGCATTTAAAAGTTGTGAGATTTTGTTTGTTTAACTGAGAACTTTAAGATGATGATTTCCAAAACTTATGTGGCCTGAGAAGAAACAAATTATAAATAGTCATGGTGGTAGGAAATGGAATAGAAACCAACTAAGAAGTCTGGAGGCAAGCCACAAACATGTTCTAAGTGATGTAAAACACATTTTGGGCAATTTTTTATAGGATTTGGAAAAGTATGTCGGTGTAATAAGTTTGGTAATAGGTTTTGTGACTAGATATAATGGATTCGTGAAAAATCCAAGAATCAGATAATAGATATCTAGTAAATGTTGAGATATTTTAGATATTATGAGTTGAAAAATTATGATAACGTGTGTCCAAAGTTTTATTCTCTTGGTGGAGATCGTCATGATCGATAGCAAAAAAGGTGTGGTGGAAACATTTTATACTACTACAGTTGATGTTGGGCCAACTGGTGAAGTGGAAAGAGCACTATGAAGCTCAAAATTTTTCATAGGTTCATCAAAAGTTCATTCTATTTAGATCCCCATTTTTATGTCTGAACTAATGGAAATACTTCGGGAGATATTAATAGAATTTTTATAAATTTATAAGGTACATTTAATCCTTAATATTATGATATGAAAAAGGATATTTGAGGAAAAATTCCTTTACTTTTGGTGAACATAAGTTTAATTGTATTGGTTTCTTTTGTGGTTTATATGATCTCTGATTTTAAGGTCATTACGAGTTATTACAATTTGGGAGCATATGCCTTATCAAAAATGTATTCAATGATTAACTTATTGATATTATTTTGTAAGAAGATAAATATAGTTTTTGGAACCATATATGATACTATGGAATTTTATTTGAGAAATAAAAGTTGAATTATATTTTGGATGTATATATGATTTTATTATGGTTTTATGGTGATTTGGGTTTTTTATTTAAGTGACTATAATATCTTTGTGATTTTATGAATTAGTCATATACATTATTGAGTGAGACTTTATGAGTCATTGGGGGATATTTGGAGATAAATGATAAATTTTATATTGGAAGAAATTGTGATCAAACCATTCAGATTTTTGGGTTTCAATATTACTATGTAATATTTTTGATGACTTTTAAGGATTGTTATTTACTGAATGATCTAACATGAACTTTGAGTATTACTGTTAAATTTTGATGATTATAGTATTTTTTCTTTGTTTGATGGATTATTCATTTTGGGAATTATCTCATCATGTTATAAACATTTTGGTTTTGGTTAATATTTAAATAGAGGGGGAATATATTGTTTTTATTTTTTGGATTTTTCTATTATTATAATTTTATTTTTGTGCTTCAAGCCTAAAAAATCCATCTTGAATACTTATTATATGGATAAAAATATGAATTTGTGGTGGAAATTTATTAAAGGATGAAACTCTACTTTTCATGTAATTATATTTTATCATGTTATTAGACTAGGTAGTAATGTAATTGCTTAAATTTAGGAAACGTATTTGAAACCAAAAAACTATTCATTTATTTTTCTTACCAAGAAATCAATTTCTTTTCAACCCATCACAAATTTTCGGTTTTGTGGTGGATATATTTTTCCTGACCATATTCCATATCACTCACTCTTAGTTCTTGGGCATTATCTTTTCTCATTCAAGCACATGCTTTTATTCACGGAAACATAGGTATGTGTTATTATAGATGAACTTCGGACATATATATTTTTTCTTTTCACATCGATTCTTTTTCAATCCTTTTTACATTGTGAGATTTCAACAAAGGTATTTGGAAAAGTCAAACCCTTGTTACCGAGCACGATTTCAAAATTGTGAGGAAATGATTTTTAAAAGGGATGGAGAATGTAACATTAAAAATAAATGATATATTAAATCGTTTTAATATTTGTGATTATTCCTGAATTATTTATTTATACAAATAATTAATATATTCAGCTATTCTTAAAATCAAAAATGATATGGTTCTATTAAACTCATTATTATATGATTATATTTTATTTATTAATTATAAAATTAATGAAATTTTAATATGAAACAATAAATTTAAATTTTAAATTTTAAATTTAATTTTTTTGGTTGCATTTTTGATAATTTTCTAAAAAAATTTATTTTTCAAGGAATAGTGAAAATTACTGATTTTTGAAGAAATCTATTTTTTATTTTAATAAATTTACCATGTAATATTTTATTTTGTATTTGTTTTAAAATTTTGTTAATTAAGTTTGTTTTAAATTTACCAAATTGTGGATTTTTAAATGAATTTTATAATTGAATTTATTGTAAAATATTTTATATTTTAAAAGGGCATTTTTTCACACAAAATGATTTTTGTCGCGTTTTTCTGCATTAATTTTAAATTAAATATGATAATTGTGAATTTCGAATTTTGAAAAAATGATTCCATATTTGGAATCATTAGTTCCAAATTTATTAAATAGGTTCCTTTAATTTTGGGGAAATATAAATAGAAACCATTGTAATTTGAATTATCACGGTAAAAGATCAATTAGGTAATTTAAGGTAACCATAAAATGATAAGAACTATTAAATAAAAAAACACATAAATAAAGATTCTTTAATTATTATATATATATATACCGTAATCATATAATGGTATAATATATGACCTTTTGGGACCACTTGGATGTGATTTTGAACTTTAAAGTATTTTATTTAAAGAAATGTTAAACATGTCCTACACTTCTTTTTAATATGTATAATATTTCTAATAATGTGTTATCCAAAGTATATGTTCAAATATAAATATTATTTTGAAAGTTAAATTATCTATTTTAATCATTGTAATTTATTTTATATTTATTGTCTATAAATAATTATTTTAAATGTTGGCACAATGGTGATGCAGTAATTATTTTATTAATGGAAAAATGAAAAAAATAGTTTTATAAATTTTAAAATAATTATAATTAATTTATTTAATGTGATAAAATAATTTTATATATTAACATAACATGTTAATTATAATATAAAATATTTTGTTTTAATTTTCGATGTTGTCTATATATTATTAAATTCAATGCAATAAATAGTTCTAAAAATTAACATTATGGATATTCTACAGTAAATAATATTATAGTAAATGACATAAAAATGATAAAAACTAATAATTATAATGTTTAAAATATCAAATAATTTCTATTTATTGGTATTTTTTCATTTTATTGTAACTATATTGACCCTTAATGAGTCAAAATTCATGTCATCATGATGAGAGTTGATGAGGTTAAATAGGGGGTAAAACCAAAAGATAAGGGAATAAGTATAGTCAAAACATATCTATTTTTCATTGGACTAAGTTATTTAGTCCCATACATATATTATATTATAAATAAACCACTTTGGATCCATTTTTAATTGAAAATTAATTTATATTAATTTAATATTTTAATAAATTTCAAGAGTTCCCCACCCCACTCTTATAAAAGGGAATCTCTTATTCTCTTTTCTTCACACAAAATAACCCTTTTTATTAAAAAATTATTAACCCTATTCATTATTATAATACCTGCCCATGTTATATTGGTATTTTTTTTGAATAATATCAATATTATAGGTATTAATGGGTTAATCAAATAATGTTTTCCAATGAAGAGGTATAAGTTTTATCTTTAAGTTTAAGGATTGTATCTTCTTCAAAATCCATCAAACCATCTTATATAATGATAAAATAATAAATAAATTATCAGAAATACACTTATATGTAATTATTTTTTCTTCAGGACCTATATCAATATAACCTTCATTAAAATTGGAAAATAATTCATCATTCATGTGTATGGCGGACTACCTCCCCACGAACCAATATAAATCATTTTCCATCACCATCTATCAATACTGGTTATAATTATGAAATTAATTTTTATATATTATATTAATATAATATTTATAATTCTTAAAGGATTATATATAATTTACCTCATTTCTTTTTCATGCCTAGAAAAATGATAACATTGTTCATGCATACGTGTGGACTTTCTCCTCCATGAATGGATGTGATTCATTTTTCATCATCATATCACATGGATGATATATATATGAATATATATATAATAAATAACTTATTATAATAATTATTAAAAATATAAAAATATTTATCTTCTTACCATAATGATCATTGAAAAATGGAAATGTTACTAATTCCTACGTACAACCTTCCATCTCTATGATTGTAATGTAGTTTATTTTTCCTGACAATATCTTATAGATGGATTTAAACTATAATTGATATGTAAAAATAATAATTGTTACATGTATAATATTTTGGATATGTTGTAGTATTGAACACTTTGAACATAGTCAACATATATAAATCATTTTGGACTTCTAAAATAAATATAATCAAATCATCCTACAAAAACATAAATAATAATGTAATTGTGTGTAACAATAAAATTAGTGGCATGAAAGGAATGAATAATATCAAAATTGTTATTATTTACATATATAAGTAACATACGTTTATTATTTTGGGAGATAATGATTATACACGATTAATCAGACTCATGGTAAGGGATTTTCTTTTAATTTTTATAAAGATCCCATTAATGAAATTTTTTTCTTTCAGGGTCATGATATATAACTTTTTTTTAAATTTTTTTTTTAATTTTATATTATGGATGTTCAAATATCTTTTTACTATGTATTCATTTTTACAAATTGTTTCCCATGTATTTTTTCCCAAACAAGATACTTTGTGACTTTTTTGACTAACATTTGGATGGAATGTTTTTTTAACATATATGCAATTAGAATATTTTCACACCGTTATAATGTTTTATTGCTTCGAAGGATCATTTATATATTTTAATATTTTTTTTAAAAAAAAATGGGTTTCATTATTATATTTGCAATTTTTCAATTTTTTAAATCATTTTTAAATGAAAAAGGTATTTTTATATCCAAATCTGTATTTATTTGGGTATAAAATGGATTTGAATGGTTTTTATGATGAGAAGGTGAAAAAATAAAAATTTTTATTCATGATATAGTACTTGAAAATTATATGATAAATAGTTGAGCTTGATATTACATATACGACAGGTTGAGACCCATTATAGCCACCGCGTGAGTCTGATATAGCTTGTTTGGACGGATGTTATAGCTTATGAAAAACATGTGAGACCAATATATATTATAAAAATTGTGGGCCCCATTTATATCTCCAATTAATTTAATAATGATTATCTTATCAAGATAGTTTTATTGGATGTTGGACTTATGGTTATTCCAATTGCAAGGGTTTTGAAATCATTTTGTGAATAGGATGCTCTATGTTTACAAAATGGATTTTATTTTCATTCTATGGGTTTTATTTGTTTTATATGAGGAAAAAGTGTGTGTTTTATGTGGAAATTTTTCATTTTATACACTCAAATTACAATTATGCTAAAGGTAAACATTACATGGGTTTTTATGTTTTTTACTAGAATAACAGACTTGTACTTTTTATATTCCTTTATGAGATTTTGGTGCTCATCCCATATTTTTAAAATATTTTTTCATTGAGTGTTAGGATGAGTAAAGGAAAATAATAAATCAAGTTTAAATTTGTGAATATTTTTCATGAAAATTGTTTATTAGAGTGAGTATCTCAATAGGGTGTGAATTGAGTACCCAATATAACTTTCTTTTAAAAAGGATTAATTTGAATACCCAAATTCATTTAAAAATAACCCAGTTAATCAATATAGAATATCATTATATGATTTAATCATTCAGAAGGTTTCTTAATGATTTATTAGTTCTTGGTTAAGTAATATAAAATATTACTTAGTCCATTGAAATAAATTTTTTTAATTGGAATCTTATAAAATCACTAATAAAGAATAATAATCAAAGTATGAGTTTTTATTATATTAAAACCATTTTAGTTTAAAAAGGTAAATAAAGTACACATAATAATATAGTATAAACATGAAACAAGAGGATCAGTCACAAGCTAAGACATAGTCCTCTCCCTCGGTGATCACCTTCCACCAATAAGTTTAATTAAAATAAACAATTTGATCCACAACCTGGATCAGGTTTTATAACAGTTTAAAAACGGTCTATTACACACAAGAACTCTTTCACTAATATCTATAGGAGTACAAAATGACAGGTCACACATGGTCTCTACCATTATTATTTCTAGGATTATTAATGTAAGAAGAGTTAAGAGAAGATATCAAGTTTCTTCAATTTCAGTCCAGGACATAGTATGTGTGTGATAAATCAAGGTATGCACACACACTGTAAGAAATGTAAGAGAATATAAATAGAATAGAGTATATAATAGTGCAATGGAATATAACTTATTGGTTTGTATGCAGTGTAGCTCAGGACTCCTTGAAAGTATTTTGAAATGTAGTTTGAGTAGTGATTTATTGAAATCTTTAGTTGAACAGAGTGTTGTAGACTATTGTTATTGACTACAGGAAGACTTGATGTAATGATGTAGTTATAATTCCCAGTAAAATGTAATATCTTCATGTT
Source organism: Viscum album (assembly GCA_963277665.1). Taxonomy (NCBI): domain Eukaryota; kingdom Viridiplantae; phylum Streptophyta; class Magnoliopsida; order Santalales; family Viscaceae; genus Viscum; species Viscum album. The sequence continues at coordinate 900,578,625 of OY728165.1, read as the reverse complement.
CTTTCAATATGGTACAATTTTAAAAGTGTTATTATTAAGAATGATCTTTTTGTAATTCTATCAATCATCTTCACAACAACTTATTTCATTACGTATCTCACCTGAGGTAGTCTAATTATTTTTTATTATTAGCCGCAACAAGAATATCTAAATCCTCTCTACTTCCTCAAAATGAACATCTAACACTTACATCAATGCATTATTTTTAACATCTAAGAGTCAATCATTAAAAATAAGTTTGGTATTAAATTATTTAATATAGATGTTATAATGACTTAATTATAAAACCAGTAAGTAAAATAGTTGTGGTTTCTTAGTTTAGAAGTGTGAATCTCATGGTGACTCAATAAGACAATTTCTAAAATTATGGAGGTGTATCCTTAAAATGGGGACACTTAGCTGGTAGTGTCTTTTACATAGACAAAATTTTATGTTTTTTGTGACTCTTATGGCGTTGATTCATGTGAAAGTTGGTCAATATGTTGGTGAGTTATTCTAGAGGTGTATCATACATTACCAAAATTTTACTATGGTGGTATAACATCCTTAATGGTGTGAAATATTTTATGATTTCAAATATTTAGAAGTGCGATTTTTCAATTGGTGTGTCAGCTTGGTGGTGAGTCAATCTTGATGGTGATTCATCCTCAATGGTTCCTCAACATCAATGGTGAGTTATACTTAGGGAATTTCATCACCTATATTGGGTTATAAAATACTTATAGAAAAAATGAAATTCATTAATATAATTAGAAATATGATTTCTTTATCATTGTAACAAGAAGATCAACAATAATAAATCATGTTTTTAAAAGGTTTATATTGTTAAAAAATGGAAATTAAGTAGAAGGGTCTACATTTTAATATATGATTTATAGCTTAATTCTCCAAAACTATAAACTAAAAAATATCATCAAGTTTATAAGAAATTTAATCCTTGTTCAAAGACACTATAATATGAAATGCTTGAAGGTGGTTCCTTATAGTATGTGTGTATAGGTTATATTATTTGGACATTATTTTAAGATAGTACAGTGGGATGTACAAGTGTAAAATAGAGGATTATAGGGGACACTTCTACTTTTGGATTTTTCACATCACCATGGAGAGAACTGGAATAGGAATGAGACTCTTAAGAGATCTTTATAAAAGTTTATATTCATCAAATCAAAGTTTTTTTACACCTATTCATAGGGGGAACTCTATCTTCTTTTTTTTATTTTTATGAATAAACTATTTAAATTATGGTTTTACTTGAACCTTTTTAGGGGAATGTTGATTGGTCGTATACTATTATTTTAATTTCTAGTCTTAGTTTCATTTTCTTAACTTTTTAATTATTTCTTCATGGACTTTCACTATAAAAATATATTTAGAAATAATTAAATATTAATTAGAAATATTGTGTGAAATTTCCTTTTATTTAAAAAAACATTTATACTTAAATAAAGGTGAATGACCATGTGAATTTTTATGTATGCATTTTTCATATATAATATTTAATTTATATATATTTTTGTCAGATCATTGTCTAATTTTAAAAAATTTAATTCCCAAGTATTCCTTACCCTATAGATGCCTCCCGTGTAAAGGTAACTTATTGTGTAAGGGTAGAATTCATGTAGTGTAAGGTTAGTCTTGTTAACAAAAGAGTATTATCGTGTATCATATAAGGAAACTCATGTTGGGTAAATTTATCATCCTCTTGTGTAATGGTAGCTTGCCTATTGTGTTAGTGTACTCTTATTTATGTAAGGGTAACCTCTTGACTCACGTATGTGTACTCTTATTACGAAATGATAGCTAACCTATTGAGTAAGAGTAATGATTACTGCGTAATGATACTCCCTTACTTGTGTATGGGTATTTCCTTATTACATATGGGTAATACCCTTCTACGTAAGTGTACTACCTAGCTATGTATGGGATATCCCTTCTCACCCATGGGTCTTCACATGGCTCAAGTAAGGGTAACCGGATCGTGTAAACATTATACATGGATCGTATAACGATAATGAAACATTACTGAATAGCTACATGTGGGTAAGATAATTTGTTTTAATAGAAGAACCAACTATTGATTTCGGTAAATCCACATGGAATGCATCCCGAATTCACTGCCTGACTTTCCATCACCTCATCTTCCATCACCATTACACATCTGGGCTTTTTATATGTATTTATTTTTTAAGTGTGTTGTGAGGGAATGTTTTCTGTTATTCCCATAAAGAAATATTGATATTAGTTTCCAACATATATCTATTCCAAGGTTCCTAAATTCCATTATTGTATATCATCTTCATCATTCATGATCTGATCTAGGGTTTTGGTAGAGATCTGTGGAGATTCTAAGCTATTTTCATGGGATGTTCTCACATAAAGGTAGACATAAGAAACTATACTATCATTCAATCATCTTCCAAGTTAGGTTATTATATCCTGACACTATTCCAATTTCTTGAATTAGTTCTTCTTTCCAAGAATGATGATGTATACTTTAATGCTTGTGCATAGCTAGAGTCCATTCAAGAGGATCCTCTGATAGCTTCTTTGTTTCGTTTATTCCTTCATGTCTTGTAATGTAGTTGTTTTCTTTTATCATTTATAAAGTCTTCTAGTGGTACGATCACAATGAATGTATGTCAATAGTGGACCAAAACATGTTATATCAATGTGTTTTTATGTTTCCTGCACGACATTCATCTTGAATCCAAATTACGCCTTCTATTTAATTTCTAATATATTTGACTTTATTAAAATTTTAAACTCAGTGCCTAGATTAGTGGATCATGACTATCGCATAGGGACTACTATATCAACATTTCCCCTAATAGACCTAGTAATGTCTATTAAAATAAAATACTTAATGTTGAACGGTGATCCATTTTTTAAGGCTATCCCACATTTATTATTTCAATGTTAATTTGATTATCTACTGATATGGTAATAATGATTTTAGTTATTGGATTCCATTCATGAAAATGTTTTAAATCCACATTTAAGTGGATTATTTTGTAACTCAAGAATAATTTTTATAATAATAGATAATCAATTATACAGTTCATAAAATGTAAGGATTCCTAAACCTTATTGTATCATATTCTTATATCCTATATACTGTGTATGTTTTTCTATGCTGATAATAATTTAATTTCTATTTCATTTTTTAACATATCATCCAATGTTCATTAACAATCACTACTAAATTTTACAAATAACATCATTGCACCACAGTGGTAGTTAAAATCGATTTTTATTAGGTTTTTGATAGAATATCGAATAATTATTAAGCTAAAAATCATTCCTTGTGGGATTGACTTTCTCTGCAATACTGTTGTGGGAAAATAATTTTTTTTGGTTGTAATGACCAACTGTCGATCAAAAATTGGTAATCTTTCTGGGAAAGGCAACTTCAACATTGGAACTTCTGGAAAAAAATCTATATAAATATTGGAATATAAAAAAATTAAAAGATATAGTTTAAAAAATCATATTCCATTTTACACAAAAATATCATTTGTATTCCCAATATTGAAATATTTTTCACATAAAAAATCATTTTTAATGATTTTAGTGTTATGAAAATTCCATAAACTACTGAACTAAAAAATCATGAATTTTTATTACTATAGTGAATGATTTTTATTGATATTATAGATTTTTAGTACTGTTTTAGTAATTTTCATTCTAAAATTGATTAGAGAGGTGGAATACGTGAAATATTCTTTTGAAAACTATTTTTATGTACCTATATAGTTATTTTTAGGGCTGTTAACATTGAACTTTTTTATGTTGAGGCTTCTTTTTCTTCTGAAATAAAAAAGTGTTAAATTTTTTAATAATATAATTTTTGTAAATATATTTTTATTGAAAACATTTTATCAGTTTTAGTTTTCATGGTTTTATGAATTTATTTTCAATATTGATGAAATTTTCATCCATTTTGTGATAAATTTGTAATTATATTGGAAATATTGTGGCTAATTCTATTTTGTTTTATGTGAAATTTTTGAGAAATTAAATTTCATTTAGTTGTATTAAGAATTTATGATTTTTTCTATAACCCATTCAAAGGAATAATTCTCTACTACAGTTTCTATAGTGGTACACAGGTCGAATCCTTGATGATTATACTATTTTTTTGGAGTCCATTGTATATGTTTTTCTTCAATTAGTGTGGGTTTATTTGGAGAGATTAATTAAATTGATTTATGGATGAATTTAGGTTTAATAATTTTATAAATATTGGGTTTATTTAATTATTTTGGATTTAATTTTATGATATCATTGATCTCTTTAAAATATTTCATTAAATTAATACCCACTCTATAAGATGATTTTGATCATAATTCCCATGTTTGAAGGTTTTAATCTAAGAATTAACTAATCTAAAGTTCTATTCTTAATAAAATTATGTTTATAGTAATGTATTTATTGTTCCAATAATCTATGGAATCTATATGTTAAACTAAAATTTTCATTAATACAAGACATTTTATGTTTAACACACACAATGTTAACCTATGGAATAATTAACGACAAAAAACTATTTATCACTTCACATCCCCAAATTATGGATCACACAAATGAGTGATTTACTCCACTAATGAGATGATTATTAACTTGTTTTATGATGTTTATAGTGGGGAGTAAAAAATATAATAAAAATAATGGAATAAGAATAGATTTGTGCAACGAGCACGCACATGAACAATGAATGGATTTAAAACATGAATTCTGGATTGAGTGAGGAAGAAAAAAAGTGAATGAAATTAATATTTATTTAAAATATTTAAAGACCATTAATATTTCACAATATGAGATGTATTATAATTATAGATGACTATGAAGAAACATTAATTAATTTTTAATTAATATTAAACAAATTACAAGATTATAATCGAAAAAAAGAGAAAACAAACATGAAATATAAAGTGGATGATATTTTTATCTTGTATAAACAAGAGTATGTAAATTCCTACTAGGAACTTTTAATGTCTATGTTCTTTTCTATTATTTTTCTTATGTGCTGAAATTCCAACCTCGTGTAAATAGAAGAGGGGGATGAATTTATAGCCCAAGGTGGTGAACTGTTGGCATTCCTCAACTCCCCACAAGTTTTCTCACCAACTTAACCATATATAAATCACAATATAGAGATATATTATTATTAAAAATTCTTAATTTGTATCTTTACAGTTCACCCAAAAACATTGGTATCCAATGGGCTTTTGCAACCAATGTTATGTTTATTTTCATAAACAATGTACTGTTTTTTTATTTATCTTTTATTTTTAGATAGCCTAAATATAAATGTTTTTATGAATATTAATATTCTTTTATATTAAAAATGTATTCTAAAAATTTGGGATACTATATATTGAATTCTTAGCCACAAAATTATAGCTCAATTGGACTTCTAAAATGGAAAAAAGTCCTGAATTGTGGGATTTTTTCAAATCCCATATAGAATTGTGGGATGGAATTTCATGATTTATTTAGGTCCCTTTTTTCTTGATTTGTGCCTTAGATTTTTTATCCCAAATTTTTTAGATATCCAAATATAAATTGTGGAGTTTTGTAAAATTCAGGCTTCTGGATTAATCCTAAAAAAATCAATCTTCATTGATGGTCCAGTTTTCTCCAATGATTTGTTGGGAATTTTTTGGTGGTCCATAAGACATATTAGATGGAATAATTAGTTAAATACCAATTTTAATGAGTTGTATTACATTTAATTAGGAACCCTTAAAAATAATAATCTAATAATTTTTATAAGAAGGTGAATGCTTGGAATTAAATAGTAAATTGACATGAACATGGATTAATTCTAATAATGCATAAAAATTATATTTAATATTAAATATTGGGCACTTCACACAAATTATGCACTTTTCCATAAAAATAAATAAATGTATTAGATAAAAAGATATGAATAAATTGACAACATCAACTCCTCCACGCCTAGGCTTGTTCATTTTCGCATGTACATCAAATATAAAAACATAAATAAATCATTTTCACTCACAAAAAAATTAAAAGTTTGTTTTATCCAATTAGGGGGTTCTATAACAGTTCACTCCTATATAATGAATTCGACCAAAAATTATTACAGAAATAATATTCCAAAAAAATAAATTTTTTAAATTCAAAATTTGAAATTGAAAATATGGGCACTCAAAACTCACTCCTCTCAAGATGATGTAAATTTATTCAAGGAGTTTCACCCATTCCCCAACCCAAAGTGAAATCGTAATGTTTGTAAGATCTCACATATTTCATTCCCTCTTCTAATTTTAACAAGAATAATGATTTTTTTTTATTTTTTAGTGGATATGGAATGGTAGGAATATAATGGAAAAAATTTATGAAAAGAGGGGTAAAATTCCAACATAGAAAACACAATGCACATTTTTTTTGAAAGGAGACATGGATTAAAATTAAAAGACATATTTAAAATGGAAAGAATGAGTGAATAAAGAAAATAAAGTGATAAAATTGGAATAAGATAAAAAATTAAATATCAATGAAACATGAAATTTCCCCAGAGATTCAAGAAAACTGGAAGAAAGTTTTTTTTTCAATTTTATTCATTTTTTTCATTTTTCAGAAGATTCACTTGGAAAAAATTTAACACTAATCTCATCAACCTTGTTTATTCTCCTAAATACACTAACTCAAATATTTATAACAAGATCAAATGTTGAGGGAGTATAATTTATGACCAACCAAATACAGATCCCATTCTTTTGTTCTTTTTTTCATTTTTTAAACACTTTTATTTTTTTCACAAAATGACATAAATACGATTCTATTCCTAAAAATAATAAAATGAAAACCTATCCCTCTCAAATAAATCAATTATCTGACATTAATTAGATGATGAAACATTTAAAATCATTGAAATAGTACACAAAAAGAAATATATTCCCCCACACTTATGTTTCAGTAAATTATGCAATGAAAATTCGTGTAGGTTTTGTGTAGGAAAATGTTTTAGGGTGGTAATGTGGCTATTAAAAAAATGTTTTCATAGGATATAAGGGGATTTCAAATGGATGATCAATGTAAGGTTAATGGGATGATATTTTGATATTTTTAATCTCATGTTGTTCAAAAAATTCATCAATCATATTAATGTATGATAAAAGATGAAATTCATCTTGAAGGTCCAAAAACTCTGAAATCACAATTATAGGTGAAAAAACACAAATGAAAATATTGTTTTAGGTGACCATATAATGAACTCTGACATTATTTCTCACAGTAAGTGAAGAATAATTTTCCAAATACAAAATTGAGCATTCAAAATTTCGTGGTCATGAAAATTAATTCATTATCCAAGTTATAAAATAAAATAAAAAACAAAATTACATGAATAAAATTTATTGGACTCACTAAAATAGTTTGAAACTTTTTTTAAAATGGGTGGGGAGTCATTATGACTCGGGTTTCTTTTTTGTTTTTTTAAATACATCCCCAAACAAAAGATAAAGTGGAAAAGAGTTTTATGGAGAATGTGTTAAAATGGAGAGAGAAAGGTGATAATGGGAGAGTAAGAATATGAGAGAGGTGGGAGGAAGAAGAGATAGATAGATAGTTAATGGGAAAGAGGTCCGCCTATTTTGGATTGAGGGGATCACTATCTTCATCCAATGGTGGGTTGACTCTAGTGGTTATAGATTTAGTGGATGTAAATGAGGTCCCCATGGTGTGAATACTCTCATGGTTATGCTGTAAATGATGTCAATTAACTATGAACATTGTTTTGGAAGAGGAGTCTTAGATATGCACTGAACCAAATTAGTAAACATTAGTAATAATAAAAAGACCGTTTTAATGAGAATTAATCTTTCCTAGGTGAAGTCAAAATTGAAAATTGAATAAAATTTAATTTTTTACATTCTAGAAATAGATTTCGATAAATATTTTTATCATGGAGTACCTTATATTTTTCATTATAGAGATTGAAATTATGTTAATAATCAAGTCAATGCTCATCTAATTCACTCGATTGTAAAAGTAACTCTTCCCCAGATTCATCACATTCATAATTTAAATTTCTCAAAGTAGAAAATGACTTATGTTTGATTTCAATCGATAAATGATAGTAACTAACAAAAACTATCCTAAAAGGAGACATCTTGATTGGTGTTTTATAGTTTGTTTGATCAGACCAAATTTCTTCACTAATTCTTTCAGCTTTATATTTTATTATAGGATTATTAATTCTCTCAAAAACTATTTTCACATATATATTGGAATGTTCTAATATGAAATTTGTTTCTGGGTGATATGCAGTTTATGTTTTACGTATAGCCCCATTAGTTTTCAAATTATGTTACATGAGTCAATTTTAGAAATTGGTTCTTAAGTCCCTTTGTAATGAACGCGATTTTCCAAATCAATGGAAAATGTGGGTAGTGATATTTTTGTGATTCACCATTCAATTTTAAAAAATTTATTCACACAATCCATTTGTTTTTTACTTGATTTGTGACTACAAATCCATGATAATTTGAGAAAAATTTTGTCCTACTCTTATTAGGTGACACATGAATCGGAATAAAACATTCACTCTTGAAAATGGGGAAGATAATACCAGCATTTAAGAGCATTGTAACCACATCCCTAACTACTTAAAGTATGAGTATATTAATTCTTATTTGATTTTTAATAGATTGTTTGGATTATTCTTCTAGATGTATCTAATGCATGAAAAGGGTAGGTTTGATGCTTGGTATGTCATCTAGGTTCCAACCTAAGGACTTTTTTTCCTCTATCACATGAAAATTTTTTACTCCTCCTTTTCAGTAAGTTACAAAGAGACAATGACATGATATGAGTGATCATAGAAAAGGAATACATACTTCAGGTTTTCTAGAAGGTTATTTTTTACCAGTTACATCCTTCATTTATGGGCCTGAAAACATAAGAAAATAGGAAGAGATTCTAAATGGGTTTGAATCATTTTCCTCAATATTGTCCAAGGTGGGGTAGAATGCGTCAGTGGTGGGATATGATTATATATATTTTTCAATATCCTTTAGATTTATGGATTCTAGAAATGAAAGGTCAACATCAAAATCCCTATTTTTGTCTTGGTTAACCGTGTGGAAAATTTTAAAAACTATATTCTCATTAGAATAGAAATAACAAGATGTATTGGGATTTAATTGAATCTTAGATGTGTCCTTGGATGTATGGATATAGAATTCATATTCATCCATTAATGAGTATTGCATGGCTTTAAAAAAATTGAACACGACCAGTTTGTCACAAAATTCCATGGATAAGATGTACGCATGAACATAAGTTTTAGTTTTTGATGTCATGGGAAATAGTATTCCGGTAATTATGGGATATCGAGTAGAATTTAAATCACTTACCATGTTAAAGACATAGAAATAATCTAGGAAGATAAGATCATTGACCATGAAAAAGAAATCCTGGATTATTTCCTTAGTACTGGTTGTGATTCGAATGGCTAACTAGATCACAACACTTGTTGTGTGCAAGGGACCAAGACCTTGTATGGATAATATGGATTTAGGTATGAGATTTATCAAGGATCTAAGGTATATGAGTGAATCATAAATGATGTAATTTTCTATTTGGAATTGAATAGTAAATTTCCCAGGATATTTTTACGTCTTGGGAATGGAATATTGGGTTGAAACATTTTCAATTCTCCTAGTTCTTTTTTTTGTGCACAAATATTTATGAAAATTTTCATTCGTACTGATTTTTTGGATGAAATCCAAGAGGGGAATGTTCACTTCAACACATATAAGCTATTCAAGTGTTTTATAATAACTCTGAAAAGGATACATAATCTTAGATAAGTCATGATGAAAAGAATTTGGTTTCTTTAGAGGAATAGAATGAGGCTATATATACCCATCCTTTTTCTTCTAAGACTTTGTAATTTCTATATATATTTCTAGAGCTTCAAGATAAGACAACTTGTGATTCTGAGGTGCAGGGTGCCTAGAATTAATTTTATAAAAATATTAAATATGTTTAATATTGTGCATGAAAAAAGTTATTATTGAAAATGAGATAAATCATAAAAGGATGCTCATATCAGAAAACTGAGACCATGGTTGAGTCTATAATGTGGTTGTTACCCTAGGCGAGACAAATAATGTGTCAGTACAGGGTTTTTGGACTCCTTGGTCATTGGCAGTATGTTCAATGAGTTAAATAATTAATTATAATTATTTCAATGCAGTGGATAACTATAAAAGTTAAATTAATGAATGATTTCTCAAGGGTTATCTGCATAAACCCTAGAAGAATTATAGGAATCTTCTTTCTTCCTTTGTTGGTGAATCCCATTAGACAATGATGAAATGTCATATCAGATAAGATCCGGACATAGTGAACACAATGGATTCTATATATTATTAGAGAACACATTCATAATCAATAGATGATGCATAATTGATGTAGGTATAATCAATTGGTGTTTTCATGGCTTTTTTGTTAAATAGATTGAGTGGTTCGACCTCTTCTATCAATCTATTCCAAACTAACTACAACAAAACTAGGTTTTTCCAGTTATAGTGTTTTAACAGTGCTTGTTAAAAGTGCTATTTAAAACCCCATTTCTTAGCATTAGAAAAATCACTATTAAAGGGGGTCTTTAACAATTCTTTTTTAGCACTGTTAAAGATGGTATTTAACTACGGTAATAAATAACCTATTAAATGGGGTCTTTAACAGTGCTAAAAACAACTATTAAAAAGGGGCCTTTATTGGCACATGTAAAAAACCATTGATTATGCCCCCACATTATAAGTGATTATAAAAAATCATCGATAAAAAGTGAATTTTTCAGTGATTCTAATAAATAATTAATAAAAGGTATATATCGTGGATAACTAATAATAACTTTAGAAACCATTAAAATCCATAAAATGTTAAGAAACCCTAAAAACCCTAGAAAAACCATCACTTTTGATCTCTGAGTTCATATCAAATTCAAACCCAGTTAAGTCGAAGGATTTGAGAGGAGGTAATTCCACATGAGATTTAAATAGTGTGATAATCAAAGAAATAAAATATATTATAATTCAAAAAAAGTCAAAAATCAAACTTAAACATCAATGGACAATAACTTTTGAACAGAACGCCTATCTTGTTTCCCCCACATATCAAAATAGGAGCTTGTGCCGAGCTCTATGAGAATGTGTGGACCGGAATGAGGTATATGAACTCTATCCCTTTTTTTAACCCCCAAAAGTCCTAGAAGGCCTCCAGAACTAACATATCAGTCATGGTATAATAATTTCATAAAATTAAAAAATCTATAAATTCTGATCTGGGGGTCCTTTTGACCTAATTGATATATAAAATATAATTTTGTGTTGATATCTTTGCAATGGTAAACCATCGGAACCCCCTATCACCTTTATAGAGGACAAAACAATGCTTATAGTCGTCAAACCTCACTTTTTCACATTCGATGGCATTTCAAACCTATATTACTTCTGAATCATGTCTCTATTTGGGCTATAACACATATAAAATCAATTATTGTGATGTTCTATAAGCCTTGATGACCTAAGGGATATACTGATCACCACTTTTGAGGCAAAAAAGGCCCAAAAGGCCTCTAAAATAGAGTTTTGAGCCTCTGTATCCCAATTTTTTGATCATTCAATGTATTTAAAACCGTGTTTAAGGGGGTATTTTTTCATTCATCAATATAGTAATAATTTATTCCCATTCATTATATTAATATTTATACTGGCTTGGAAATTTTATCATTTTTCTGAATGTGCTATTATTTATAAACAAATACATAAATATATATATATATATATTATATTCAATAATAAAAATTTAATTTTAATAATACATAATTATACATATTTAAATATAAATTATATTTCTCAATATATAATCATTCTTTAAATATAAAACTAATATCAATTTTAAAAAAGATAAATAAATATGCATTTAAATATATATATATATATAAACATATAAATAGACATATATACAAAAACATTTATAAATATATGGTTAAAAAATATAATAAAATATATAAATATATATAGATATATCATAAAATGTCAAACAAAATAGTATAAGGGAGTGGGAAAGGTACTGGTGTATAAATTGGAGGTCTCAGGTTTGAAAATTGATGGAGGAAGGGGCATGTGCTATGTGTGGTAATTCTAAAGAATTGATAAAGGTGTGGGGGAAGCACTGATAAAAGGTGGTGGGGTAGCACTGAAAGGGGGTGGGAAGCACTGATAAAGGGGGTGTGGGTGTGAAAAAAAATATGCCCTTTACCACCTGGCCCTTTATCGTCACTTTTTTAGCATAGATAAAGGGGGCCTTTAACATTGCTAAAAACAAGGATAAAGGTGTCCTTTAAATGTGAAAAACCCCAATTGATAAAGGTCCCCTTTATCAATGCTATAAAAATACCAGATATATTTCCCCTTTATCCGTGATTTTTTGTGCTGTTAAAGGCGGCCTTTATCAGCTCCTTTTTTAGCACTGATAAAGCTAACCATTTAAAATGACAAATATAATAAAAGATTCTATAGCAATGATAAATACCTTTTTCTATAGTAGATGAAGAAATTTTTTATAGTAGTTATTGCAACCTTTTGATTCACATGAGTACCAATTAATTTGATAATATCAATTGTTTTCTAACCTCCGTTGTTTGTTCTTGATCATTAGTCAAGAACGTTTTTCCAATGATATTTAAACCCTTTTTGTTGTTCTTTTTCACCTTTTTTAATCCCATTCTTCACTAATTGGACCCTCAGGTCCCATTCTGACAATTTCATTATAGTACTGAGACTAATCTGACACCTGGATTCATAGAGGTATCGTGAACAAGGAACAAATCGATGATCTTGGAAAAGATATGAGTTTTTATAGGTTGTGGATGATCATTTGGATGATCTATTTCGGATTATTTGAAGGCATGCTATTTTGGGGTGTATGGGTTGAACAAAGAACCCCCAATGCTTCTCTGGTGGCTATTTTCTGATAGATAACAGCCAAAAATGCAAGATCCATCCTAGATCCTATGTTTCTAGGCTGATTAAAGGTTGAAATCAAAGAAGAAATATTGATTTGAGGCATGGAAATCAGATCTAATGATTCTGGTGAAAAAATAACTATACTCCATGTAGTGGGATAAACACACAATGTGTAGCACCATCAGTGATGGTGGATAGGGTTTTATAGAAATAATAATGAAACAGTGTGTAGTACTTATACACATGGTTTACCTATTCCCTGATGGGAATCCATGTTATGGATTACATGGGTGGGAAAATATGTGAATTTAAATGGCTAGGAACTTGTTTTTGTGCTCGTGTACACAAACATGGTGTTTGGTACACAGACACGGCCAGCAAGTCACAAATTAGTCACAATTAGCATAAACATGTCACGTAGTCCACCTACATGTTATGTACTACTACACACACATGGACATATGTACTGGCTAGGGACATGTAAAGGCTATGAAGTGGGACAAAAACCATGTGTTTCTCCTCACACACCATGTACCCCTTGATTCCATTTCAAGAAACAGTAATCATTTGTATCTTCTTTATTTGAACCAGTATTTTAGCACATGAGCATCCTATCCTGGGTGTTTTCATGTAGAATGTGATGGTTACCTCGTTTTTAGCATTGGAGATATAGTGTGAAATGTTATATTCATAGAGCCTACTTAGGTGACTATAGATGATGGTAGTTATCAGGAACAATCGACAAAAACTTCTGAGTTTTAACCTCTAGTATGTTTGGCTTGTAAAGTCCAAAACAATTATTGTAGAACCCACATTGGCATGGTTTTGGGTCATCTACAACTAATTTTGGATTGGATCTCCCCTAACATGTAGGAAGTGGGTCCTGAATGACTAGAGTTGAACCCCCATGTTTTACCAAGGCTTGAGTCCTCAAATTCCAAGGGGAACCCCCTACCGGGTAGGGAGTAGGTCCTCGATAACCAGAGTAGATCCCACTATCAGCACTAGGGCACGGGACCTCTACCGTACCCAGTGTAACCCCCCTATCAACATAGTTCAGGGGTCCTCATGACATTATAGTGGAAGCCCCCATCGGTATGGGTGTGAGTCCTCTATGGATACTTATCATAGTGGAACCCCATGACATACTAGGGAACATGTCCTCTAATTTGAGTTTTTGGCCCCTCTACTATTTTTCTTGGGTTGAGCTATGTTTTGGAGATCCCCTCACTCTCTCATTTGGGTTTCTTTTCAATGATCACATATATATTCTTCTCTATCCACACATTTTATTTGGTTACTCTCTTCTAGTAGAGGCAAAGAGGCATGGAGTATTCTACGTGATTTTTAAATTTAGCTTCTCCTGGCCAGATGAGTCTACTCTCCCTATATAGGTGTTGAAGGCTCGATGGGTAGTTCATCTACTCATAATGCATAGACCCTTGTTCTTGGATGGTCGTACTTTCAATCTTGGTTGGGTTGAGTAGTTATCATTGATTGTATAATGTATCTAATATATTTCTATTCCTCTTGTATCTCTTACTGGTCCCCCTTCACCTTTTGGGTGTCCTATTTGATATTTATATACTCACTACTAAAATGGATTTTCCGACATGTTTCATGTTTTATACACAAAATGAACAAGTTAATTATGACATCATGGGAGATTAGGGATATTGGGTTCTTGGATCACGTACATTTGGTATAGCTTGGGATTCAAGAGCTAGGATCTCTTGCAGCTGTTTGATTTTTTATATTTGTTAGGTTGGGAGATATTTCTGTTTGGGAATTTAATTTTCCCCTTTATTTATCAGTATGCACTACCATAAATAGTAATATCTAGTGGTTCATTCATGGTCGGTTTACTTTAAACTAGTGTTTCATATTTTACTCTTTCCCTCTATATATTTTAATTATGATGGATGTGCGTGTTTGTATATGGTTCTAATGAAAATGCCTCCCCATGTAAGTTATTCCTCTGACCCTGGTCTTCATCCCCTAGCCTATGGAGGCGGGCTTGGAGTAGTTGCATCATGATATCTGTCTTGGGTTGGGTCATGAAAGATTGGTATCAGAGAATGTTCATTCCTTGGGATATTGTTTGGACTACCCATTAAGAAGATTTGTTTGGGTTTAGGGAAACAATGCCGAAGTGTCTCTTGTGTGGATATTAGGCTCGGAAATCCAGTGATGGTGTGGTGGTTGACATATCCATTCACCATGACCCTGACTACCGCTTGTCAACTCAATATTCTAAGACATTTGTTACAGGGATAAATGGTATAAACATCATATTGGATTGAGTCTTTGATTTTTTTTCTTGAGCTAGCTCCTCACTGTTGTTGACATGTGTGTGTGTGTGATCATCTAATTGTTGTACATCATGATAAATCTCAATATACCTCCCTAGAGATAGCCATCCAGGATACCAGTTCCAGTTCATGATGATGATTTGATGAGCGATGAGGCCTCTATTTAGGGGTTATCCAGTAATCCCCTTCCTCTATGAGGGAAGTTTGTAGAAACTCAACATATAGAGCTGTAGACCGTTCTAGAAGAGTAGGCTAAGTACATGTTCAATATTAGTGCACTTTTTAAGTTTCAACATCAGAGACTGCTAAGGTTCCACAATAAGACAACTCCTCTGATAGTAGAGGATTGGATAGATTCAATGGTCTGTATCTTTTGGCTTGTTTGGATCCTGATGGATCAAGCGGTTGCACTAGTAGCCCACCTTTTACATGGATAATCTAGAAACTGGTGGAGCCTTTTAAATAGATACATGATTATTAGACACTCTCATAGAATGACTGTCAGTACCTCTTCTGTGAGTAATAGTACCCCTCTTACATACACTGAGTTTGGATCCAAGAGCTTCTGGAGATGTAGTTGTGAGTGATGATGGTGGGTGATTATATAGTAATGTTCATAGACTATACACAATAATATATTGATATGGTATGATATGGCTACATCATAACATGAATGTTTGATCATAAACTCTATATAATGATCTGAGCCAGCGTTGTTCCCTTGTGAATCTCAACATATGTCGGAGTGTCGGAGCGAGCACTAGTGATAGAGATATGTCTGTCAGAGGGACTTTAGACAGCTAGAGATGCTAGTGGTAACAATATATCTGAGTGATCTATTGCATTTATAAAATTATAGGTAATGGGATAATAATTTTTGAGGCCTCCTTATGGTCAGGATTAATCAGACGGTTATAGGTTGTGCAGAGCACTATGGTATCCTAAAGAGGGTCGGTGCTTTGCTTATGATGGGTGAGGTCACATGGCAAGAGACTGTTCAAATAGAAATACTGAGATGTATATGTAGATAGTTGATTAAGTGCCATGATAACGGAATCACCATGATTAGGGATCTCCTATGTGATAATAGGGTGGTTCCTAGGGAGGTGGAGTTGGAAAAGGAGAAGGAGGAGCTGTGAGTGGTGGATACCGCATTGAGATCCTTCCACCACCACCACCACCAGGAAATGCATATCAGGATCATAGAGCTTGCGTCCAGGGGTGCATAAAGATGTTGGTTTTAGAGGTTTCAGATCTGGTATTACACAATATTATTATAGGTATGATATTAGTTTATTTTAATCATTCTTCTGTATTAGTTTATTGAGGTTCCAAACATTCATTTATCTCTATAATCCTAGAATGATATATGGAGCACCTAGTTGAGGCTCTATCCTAGAATCTTCATCTCGAGGTTCCAACAAGGAATGATTATTTTTTTCATTCATCTTCTAGAAATGAAAGCTATCTCTTGTGGAGATAAGTTCATGTGGGACCTTTTGGTCATCATGATAAAACCCTATGATGTCATTTGGGTTATAGATATATTATCCATGGTCCAAGACTAGATTGACTATACAATATACAATTAAGATTCTTATGAAGTGATGGGGCGGGATTATTTTTTTATAATGAGATATATCTCATTGAATAGAAATTGGGATATGGGAGGATGAGGTAGCAGACCATCACCCGTCAACTAGCTAGTATATCATTTGGTGTAACAGGCTCTTCAGGCATCTGGGTTCCTTTAGTGGTGGAGGATTATATGGAAATCTTACCTGGGGACATTCCAGGACTACCTACATGGTAAAATGTAGAGTTTTTTATATACTTGTAACATGATATCAGTCTAGTATCTTCTACTACATATCAGATGGCCCCTGTTTGGGGGAATTTTGAGAGAAAGGATTCATCAAATGCAGTGTGTCCCCCATGTGTAGCTCCAGTATTTTTTGTTAAAATGGTTGATTGGAGTTTGTGGATTTTCATAGATTATCATCACTTAAACAAGGCCACAATATACAACAATTACCCCTTTTCAAGGATTGACTACCTCTTTAACCAATTGTGTGGCATCAGATAGTTCACAAAGGAATATCTTAGGTCCATCAATCACCATTTGAGGGGTTTTTAGGATGATATTCCAAATTTTGTATTCTAATTTTTCTATGGACATAATAAGTTCCTAGTGATGCCCTTTGGTGTGCTGACTTCACCCGCCATGTTTATAGATTTGATGAACTAGGTTTTCCAGATTTACATACACAAGTCTTTTGTTTTCATCTTCAATGACATACTAATCTACTATATATTATAGGAGGAGCATGTATAGAACATGAGGATGGTCCGATACATTCATCAAGATCACCAACATTATGTAACTCTCGCTATGTTCTAGTTATAGATTTATTATGATCACTTTCTTGGGAAAGTCATTTATGAGCATGGTTTATCCATGGATCCAGTGATGATTGAAGCCATGATTTCATGGGATCGAACTAAATTCATGTCATATATGTGGTGCATTCTTCGATAGGTGGGGTACTATATGATTTTTGTGGTAGACTTATCTAGAATCATAACCCCTTTGACCACCCTAATGAATATATGAAATCTATTTACCTAGTCTGAGTAGTTCTATTGGGCCTTTGAGTAGTTAAGGCTGATGAGTTATTGCGTTCTGAGACTACAAGATGAGGGCATTGAGTTTGTAGTGTATTGAGATGCCTCAAGAGATGGGTATGGCTACGTTTTGATGTAGAAGATTTAAATTATAGGATATGGGTCAAGGTAGTTGATACCATAATAGAATAAATTAAAGAATTATAAATAGAACATGAAGAAGCACTCTTTACCCAAATGATATAGAGGCACTACATTCTGGGAGAGCGCTTTGTGGTTTACTCTGACCATCAATGTCTTCGGTCCATCTTCATGTAGAGAGACCTGAAACTAAGATAGATGTGCTGGTTGGAGTTTCTATAGGACCATGACTTTGAGATAACCAATACTCTAGGGTAGGAAAATGTAGTAAAACATTCCCTTACTAGGAATTCCTATGATTTTTTTGTACAAGATGCATCAGAGTAGTTCTACTCCTTGTAGTTATCCCAGGTGGAGTAGGAGGGTGCATCATTTCTATAGTCGATGGTATTGACTCCTCAATATCTTGAGTGTGTGAGTGCCTTATCTGGGAGACATTGGTTGTGACATCATGTGTGACCAGATATCCACAAGTGACTTACCAAATGGATATTTGAAAGAAGAAAAGCATGTCATCTTGTTCCAAGGTTGGGAAGTGGTTCTAGTCACATTATTGGATGAGGTGACGTAGGAGTTCCAAAAATATACCCTAGCTGTACAACCTAGTATGGGGAAGATGTGAAGAGGCTTTCGGCGCTAGTTTTTGATGGCCAGAATGATATGATGTGTAGTTGAGTTTGTCTATCGGTGCCACACGTGTCAGCACATGAATATTGAGCACCATGTTTTTGAAAGTTTGTTGTATCCCCTAGAGTTCCTAGAGTAGAAGTGAGAAAAAATATCCAATGAATATTTCATAGTTCATTCCCACACCGCGAAGAACCATGACCCCATTTGGGTAATATTCAACCAACTCATGAAGTTTTCACACTTCTTTTCTATCAGGGAGAAGAGTTCAGTGGAGATTTTGGAGGCAAATTTACATATAGAAGATCATTTTCCTTCATGGTATTCCCATTATTATTTTCTTTGATCGTGACATGTGATTTATGTAATAGTTGTGAAGATACCTACATGAGTCATTCATGACACAAATAAGGATGAGTACAGTCATTCACCCACAATAAAATGGTCATACCAACTGCACTATCCATGTGACATAGGATTTACTGAGAGAATGTGTGTTAGACTTCATACAGAGTTGGGAGGATCACCTATGCTTGATAGAGTTTGTGTAAAATAATAGGTACCACTCTACCATCGGCATGGTTCCTTTTGAGTAACTACATGGGAGAACATGTATGTCACCCTTGTGCTGGATAGTGGTTGGAGAGTAATCTCTTTTGGTCCAAGAAACAATGAAGGCGACGATAGAGAATTCTTTGGTAATCCATTAATATATGAGGACAAGCTATAGTAGACATTAATCTTATAAGGATCATCGTCATAGGGTTTTGGAGTTTGAGCATAGAGACCATGTTTTCTTAAGTGTCTCCACACGATGAGGAATGTGGAGGTTTGGATGGGTATGAAATATATCCCTAATGTTTTTCGGGATGTTTGATATTTTAAAGAGGGTTGGTGATATTGCTTACCACCTCACCCTACCCCCACAACTAGAGTGGGTGCACAATGTCTTCCACATGTCTCATCTGAGTTGATACATGCATGACCCAACACATGTCATTGATTGGGGATATCTAGACATTTAGTATGATTCTAATTTTGTGGAGAAACCATTGGAGATTGATGATCGGTAGGAGAGGACACTTCCTGGACAGACCATCCACATGGTTCGTGTGTTGTAGAAGCATAGAATTTAGGAGGGTTCCTAAGAGTAGGAGAGCCTAGTGTGGGCTCAGTATCCTAAATTTTATACATAATTTTTTATTTTTAGGGATGAAAAAGTTGAATAAGGGATTTCTTTAGAGGCTCAGTTATTTTATTATTCATTGAAATATCTATATATATTTCCAGAATTAGGTTATTAGACAATATGCGATTGAGAGGTCCATTATGCCTGAAATTAATTTTACAAAAATATTAATTTACTTTATATTTCATAAACACAACTTATTAACGAAAACCAGATAACTCTTAAACCAAATATCATATTAGAAATCAGAGACCAAAGTTGAGTCTGGAATGCGGTGTTTACTCTAAGCGTGAAAAAAAATTAGTCAGCGTAGAGTGTTCAAACTCATCGCTCATCAGAGGTACATTGAGTGAGTTAATTAATTAATTAATTAACTAACTAACTAATTTAATTTGAATTTATCTAATGAAATGAAAAACTATATAATATAACTACAAGGTAGATTTATACACTGTTAGATGCATAAACAATCAGGGAAATCCAAAGCTCATCCCCTATCCTTCTTTGATGAATCTCATCAATTGACGATGAAACACCAGGTTGAATCATATCCAGACACAACGGAGTGAAAAGATTATATATATCGTTGTCGGGGGAATTATTGATCATTTAATGATCTATAATCGAGTTAGGACTCATCAATTGGGGCTTTCTCTCCCATTTGATTTAATAGTTTAAGTGGATCGACCCCTTCTTTCGATTTTTACAAAATGGAATCCTCTACATATGCTCAGGTACCAATTAATTTGTTTATCTCAACTGTTTTATTACCCAGGTTTCTTATAATTTATTATTGTTAATAATTCTTATCTGATAATTTTGAAATGTTTTTTATTATTATTTCAGCATTTTTTATTTTCATCCATCCCTGGTTTGACCCTGAGGGCCAATTCAACAATTTTAGAGTGGTACTGAGCTCGATCGGACCCCTGGATTCATTGCGGTTTCCTAAACAAGGAGATTATTGATGATATTAGCATATATATTAGATGTATATGGTATTTTGAGGAATTTTTAGATGATTTTTTCTAATTAATCGAAGGTGTAAGGTTTTGGTTCGTATGGGTTGAATAGAGAACCACTGATGCTTCGCTGGTGACTGTTTTTCGGTAGACGAAGGACAAAAATTCTAGATCATGCCTTGAACTAATGTTTTTCCAGGTGTATTATAGGCTGAAATAAATGAAAATATAGATATTTTAGGTGTGTAAATTGGATATAAAAATTCTATTGAAAAATACACTATACGTTGTATAATGGTATGAATAGACAACGTGTAGCCCCCTCTATCGCAGCAACAAGGATTTTGAATAGATATAGACGAAATGGCATGTATTCCTTCTACATGTCATGTACCCCTTCCCTATTGGGAACCCATTTTAAGGATCACATGGTCGGAAAACCATGTGGAATTACATGTTTATGAGATTGAAAATGTGCTCGAGAACTTGAACACGGGGTCCAATACATAGACAAGACAAGCATGACATGGCTTGGTCCCAGTTATCCTAGAAACATTGTGCAGTCCACCTATGATTCATGTACATCAACAATGATAGGGAGCTATTTACTGGCCAGAAACACAGCTAGGCTATGGAGTAGGACCACATATCATGTGGGTCCCCTCACACATTGTGTACCCCTTTGTTTCATTTAAGGAAACATCAATCCTCCGTATCTCCTTCATTTGAACTCAGATTTTAGCTGGTGATCAGTTTAACCAGAGTCGTTCTCCATGAATAACACTATGGTTCCCTCATCTACAAAATTATAGATACATTTTGAAATGTTCCAATCATGATTATTACTTTGGCAATGACCGATTACAGTAGTGATCAGGCAGAATCATCAGAGACTACAATGAATTACTCATCAGTAGAGGTGGGTAGTGGATTCATAAAATTTTTGAGTAGAACCCCACATCGACATAGGTGAAGGTTTTCTACAGTTATTTTTCAAGTGGAAGACCCTACAGAGTAGGGTATATGTCTTTTATGACTAGAGTGGAACCCTCCTATTGTACTATAGTTCAAGTCCACGACTTCGGAGTGCAACCCACCAACTAGGTAGGGTATGGGTTATCATTGACCATAGTGGAACCCCCTTATCAACACAAGGGCATGAATACTCTACCATACAGACTGTAACCACCCTTTCAAAATAGTTTCTATCTCCTTGTAACTATATAGTGGAACCCCCATCAGTATGGGCATGATTCCTTTTTAGATACTTATTGGATTGGACCCCCCCCCCCAACGTACAAGGGTGTGTGACCTCTAATTCCAGTATGTGGCCCTCTAACTACGCGATATAGTGATGAGGCATGGTTATACATGGACTATTACTTCTGGTTAGATGCGTGAGATTATAGGCATCATTGAATACTTTTTGGAAATATTGGTTACTGTTCTCCTTAGGTTGAGATGTGAGATGGTGATCCCCTTACTATCTAATTTGGGTTTCTTTTGAGTGAGCATATATATATTCTTCTATATCCACATCACGGATTTATTTACTCTCCATCAATGAGAGTAAAGGATGTGTGGGGTATTCCACATTCTTCACCTGTTTTGATTCACATGTTTGGATGAGTCTTGTCACCTTCTCTAGGTGGTTAAGTCTAGATGGGCAGTTCAGGCATTTACCATGTTTATCCCCTTGTTTTTGGATCACCTAACATTCACTCTTGGTTGGGTTGAGCTATTCTCTTTTATTGTATCTTATATCTACTATATTTATATTCATATTCTGTCTCTTACTGATCCCCCTTTATCTTTCAGACGGTCCCTCTGGGTATGTATATACTGTTGGGAAAAAATCCCTTGATGTGTCCTCTCAGTATGTTTTGGGAATGGTTGTGTTTGTTGAAAAATCCAGATGACCATTAATAAGTATGGTTGTTGTTTTCTGAAGATAACATTCTAAGGTAGCGTAGTTTCCCAGTGTTTGGAAAATTTTGGGGCCTCAAAATTAGGAAATTTTTTGAAGAATTGTGAATTAAAACAGCAAAGGAAGTGAAATTTGGAGCCCGAGACATGGATCGCGTACCATATCTAGGAAGGGTAAGCGACCGTGTACTAGATGGAGGGAAAGGTATGTGGGAGCGATTCACAAAATTGAAAATAGTTCATGGAGGATGAAAGTGCAGTTCCTGGATGACTTGACACTGGTGGAGGAGATTGACCGCATAGGATCAAATGTAGTAAAAATACCGTTTATGAAAAATGGTTCGTTGGAAGGATTCTGGTTTGCAACGGCAAGAGGATTGTTATGCGGTGGATCGATGATTTTGAAAATCCTAGATTAGTGGCTATTGTAGATATCTTATACTATATAAGAAGAACTAATCCCACTAATTAGATTTGAGAACAAATATCATTGGAGAAAATCTTTTTTATCTTGGATTTCTGCAAACATAGAAGAATGTTTGTGAGAGAGATTTCCGCAAAATTTGAAGTGGTTCCGGTGGAAGAAATTCCACCAAAGGTTTTAGTGGAGAGTTGTAATCCACATAAGAAACAGTATGTGGAGGAAGAAAGCATGGTATTCCAATGGTTAACAAAGGCAGTCTAAGAACAAAGAACAGTTCACCGACCTAGGGTGTTTCACAGAGGAGTTTTACAAGATCAGTACGCAGAGGCGGTACGCGATAGCGACGGTAGAGGCAGTCCATGGACAAAGGGAGGTTCGTGCAAGCAGAAGCAGTACGCGAATTAGGTGTTTTTTATACCAAACCTAGTACAAAATTTTATAGAGAGGAAGGTGGTTATGTATTTGAACAAGAATGTTTGTGAATGCTTCAAATCAGTATGAGAAAATATTCTCCGGTACCTAGCAGTATTCAGGAAGATGGAATTCATCTAAAGGTGAAAAAGGACCTTCAAAAGTACATCGACATGTAGTTGAGGATTCGATAATTCATAAAAATGAAATGACCTACATGTCTATAAACTCTGTTTGACATAAAAATCTATAATCTGTGTGTGGATTCCTTTCCAGGGGCAATGAGAGCAGGAAGAGGAAGACAGTGACCCTTTCCACCAATAGTGATCTAGAGAATGAGGAATAGGGAGTGACCCTAGGGGAGGCAGTGAGCAGACCAAAAACCTTTTAAAGGCATTTATTCTTGGAATAAATGATCTAGATCGAACATTATACTCATTATTGTTATTAAGACTTAGTGAATTTGTTACATCGACACATCGTTGTTGTATGCACCTTGGACGTAGCCCAGTTAGGGTGAAACAATTAAAAATCACCATGTCTTGTGCATGATTTCATATATGATCATACATTACTATGGGTGGTAGATACAATTGTGTTTTTTAACAACATCACAATATTTGAAGGGGAAGATGTTTTAATCTTTCTTAACCTGATTCACCCCCTAAGGGTATCTGACCTTGTTGACTCAACATATACTCACCCATTCATGTGATTTTTCTACATGCACCATGTCTTATACAGACAAAAGAAATGTCTACCATGACTTTGGAGGAGCTTAAGGATACTGGGATTTGGTACTTTGTATGGTGTTCATAGCTTAGGATTCAAGATCTAGGATCCTTTTCAACTGTTTACTTTTTCCGGTTTTTCAATTTGTGATATACTTTCGGTTGGGAATGTATTTTCCCATTTACTCTTTAGTTTATAGTACTGTAATTTTTCAATTTCTAGAGGTTCATGCATGCTTAGTTTACTTTATAGAAGTGTTTCATAATTTACTCTTTCCCTCAACACTTTTTCCTTGAGAAGGATTTGTGTGTGCGCACATGTACTTAATCAAATCCCTCTATATGTTTGATATACCTTAGACCCTAGTTTCCATACCTTGGAATATGGAGGATGACATGGGGTATTTTTGTCTTAATCCACATGTAACACCCTGACCCCAGTTACCCTGTGTCGGTGAATTATTACATAACATTGGAATGATCATAAAATATCAGGCCTCGAAAGACCGATTAGTTTAGTATCCTTTGATGTACTAGATACGTTCATAAGGTTTACATTAAATCATAAAAAGGGAAAAATGCAACAACGTTGTTTCCATAGAAAACACTGATATCCCATAGAATACACCTATATGTCAGTCATAATATACTTCTTCACATCCTGGGAAAAATAAAACATAGAAAGGGGTGAGCTCATATGCTTAGTAAGGATAACAATATAGCAGAAACTTTCGTAAATAAGTATAAACATTTATGGAAATGTATAAAACTAAAACAAAATCCTTTTAAACATAGACATCACCATAATAGGGAAAATATAAATCAAAATAATTCCATTTACTTAATCACATGGATATTCTACTAGTAGAATAATCACATGTAATTTCAATATCCACATTCATAATGATGGAATGCATAATTCCATACTTTCATAACCACGCATTCAATGCCTTGTGCCAAGAATACAAATAATATTTTCTCCAGGCCTTGTGCCAAGATACTATTTTTTCTCATGAGACCCATCATTTCATCGAGGAGCTATAGCGGGCTCTACCCGTCACATACTAAGTCCAATGCATTCCTTATATGAAATGGTTTAAACATAACATAAAAATTCATATTAAAACTAGTATATGAAATTTCAATAATTTATCCATAAAACATGAATGGTATAAATATAACACATCTATAGTCAAACATATCACAAAACCTTCATTATAATATGAATGATTTTTATCATAATAAATCATCCTCAAACAAGTTGAAAATCTATAAATGGATGTTGACATAGGTGAAATGAAACTATTTGAATGAAATACCTCATTCTATTTTGAAACCATTAAAAAGAAAACATTTATTTTTGAAATATTTTTATAATCTTGTAAGGGATGATTCGACAATGTTATAATGGAACAAAATTGTTTCACCCTCCGCATAAGTTAAAAAATACATTCATACATTAATTTTGTCGAAATGGTTATAAAAGACTTTGTTTGGAAAACGACAGAAAGATTATTTAATAAACACCTTATAAATTTAAAAATATGGTATAAATGACATTAACCTATAGTCTATAATATAGTAGGAATTTTTTGAAATACATTTTTAAGAAACATGGATGTAGATGATAAAGATTTCCCAGTAGATACTTACATTAAAAAAACACATATAATAAAGAGATTGAGAAATAAACCCTTACCTTGTACATTTCATTGGTATATGGTAGGTTAACCTCCTATAAAATGGTGAAAAAACTATTATAAAATTTTACAAGGATCATATACATTTATATGATATCATATATGATCTTTTTAACATTACTTTTTTAATAATATATTAGTATTATCGACATTTCATGTGTTATCTGATTTGTTTTCCATTATTTTCATTGTTACGTAATTAATGTTTGTTAGGAATATGATGTATCTTATTCATATTCAGAATTATATTATGTCTTTAAACATTATTTTTTTTAATCATATAATGAAAAATATTCTTGAATGGATATGATGGAGAATGAATCTCATTGCATTCGTGGAGAAGGTATTCCATACATAAGCACGAGCGACAATTTCATCCTTTTGATATAAAAAAATATATAATTAGATGGTCTATCATATATACAGAATCATTATCATGTTAAAAATATTATTTACATCAATTACAAATCATTATTATACCCATCCAAATAATAATGTATTGAATAAAAATTACACCACAACGTGGAGACGGTAAGTCGTACGTATGCACATATGGTGACCTATCATTTAAAGGATGGATAGAATGACAAATATGGTTGTAACATATTTATAATAACATCACAGTATATAGAAGATACGGGATTTATTATTTTTGAATGGAAACAACATAGATAGGAGAATTGGAAGAAGAAAAGAACAAGAAAGATGTGATTAAAATATTTATCTTTTCATCAGGTTCTTCCTTTTCATTTTATCAAAAGGGCTCCATTAGATGGCATTCTAACTAAAGGAAGGCCTCTATGACGAAGGCATGATAGTTGATAGGGTATTTGGGTAGGGGTTGGCTAAGCCAAATGGCTTGGAATGTGTGAATTAGAGAGAAGGGGAAGATCCCTTTTATAAGAGGGGTGAGGGCCAACTAAGGAAAAGCTGGAAATATTTTTTATAATAAAATCAATTTCGGATTTATATGGATCCAAATGAATTATTTATATTCAATGGTGGGTATGGGTCGACAACCTTTAAACCAATAGGTTTTAGATAGTTTTGGGTCTCAATATTAACTTTATCTTTTAGATTGAACTCTTAGTTAAATAGTTTTACAATTACCATGTCTCTTTGTATTTCAATATTATATGGTTAATAAAAATACTACAAACTTCCAAAATAATATCATGTGATTCATTAATGAAATATATAGTATTATTTAAATCATTTGGATGAACCTTAGATTTTTTGGAATAGAATATCAATTAATAATAAAATATTTGTTTCAAAAACCCTATTAGCTCAATATTGACACTATTTGGTATTTTGTTTTTGATAAATTAATAACAGAATTATTACGTCAAAAAAATCATCTAACCAACTCTAACATGTCATATTAACCTAGAAAATTATTTTAATTCATAAAAAGTATCAAATTACATTTATTTGGATATTTTTAATATCAATTATTTAAATCGTTCATTAATACTTTAATTACTGCATCATCATTGTATCATAAATAAAATAAATTATTTAATGTATAAAAATATAAATAAAATACCATTATATAGGAAATATTTTTATATTTATAATGAATATTTATATTCTAATTTATCTTATGTATAACCCTATATTAAAAATGTTTTAGTTAATAAACGTTGATTTTAACTCTTTTAACTCTTCTTTAAATAAAATAACAATTAATGTCCTAATCTAATCTAAGTGGATCAAAGAGGTTCATATTTTATTCATAAGGTAGGTTTTTTTCGAATTATACTTATCCAATAGAATTATGATGTGGGTTTCTTTAGTAACAATATCATTTTTACCATTAATTACCCTATTTACTTTTAACCGTGGTAAATAAAAGTAAAAAGTTACTATTCACTAAAAATTATTTTAATCTTATTGAACCAAATTTTTCTTACTGATATCAACCATGTCGTTAAGATTTTTTAAATTCAACTCATAGAAGCGTTAAAATTATGTTTTATGTAAATTTTCAAGTTCTCCTATAAGGTGGGTAAAAGGCTATAAAAAGTTCAATTAAATTTTTATATATCTAAAATGATTATAAACAGACTCTAATTAATTACATTGAACTTATATATGTATTATGTATCCATTTTGACCTAAAATAAATTTAAATAAAATAAATATTTATTTATAAAAAAAATCTTTTTTAAACTATAACTACGTGTTTTTCACAATTCATAAAAATTTTAACGTTTCCAGAAAAATAAAAAAAATTCACCCTAAGCTAATTTCGATATTCCGAACCAAAAAAAAGTTCATTTTGGAAGATAAAATCTATAAAATTTCAAAATGTATGTATTACTATTCATAATGGCTAGTTTTATTGGTTTTTGTGTGTTAGAACTCGAAGTTTCATACAACACACTCTATGGTATTATTCAAAGAGATGTGTACTATATATTCTTGGGTTGTTACATTCTCCCCTCCTAATAATTTCATCCTAGAAATTTCTAAAATATTTCTCTATAAAAATACTCAGGTGGTTCTTAATCATATGTTCCTATGGTTCCCATGTTGCCTCTTCCATCATATAGTTTCTTCATAGAACTTTTACCAGATGAGTCGTCCGGTTTCTCAGCACATGTTCTCTTATATCAAGAATCTTAACATGCTCTTAGCAATAAGACAGATCAGTTTCCAATTATAATTTTTCATTGGTGAGTACATGAGTTGGGTCAGGCTTGTATTTTCTCAACAGTGATACGTGGAATACATAGTTAACATTGGAGATACATGGAGGCATTGCCAAACGGTAAGCTACATCCCCAATTCGTTCTAAAATTTCGAAAGGTCTGATGTACCTGGGACTCAATTTTCCCTTCTTACTGCAACGTATAATACGCTTCCATGGAGATACCTTCAAGAAAACATGATCTCCTTCAATAGATTTTAAATCTTTCCTTTTATTATCAGCATGGCTCTTCTTCCTACGTTGAGCTGATTCGATGTGGGTTTTGATTACCTTCACATTTTCTATCGTTTCCTCTACAATTTCTGGGCCTATAATTTTTCTTTCACCAACATCATCAGAATAGGTTGGTGTACGACATCTATTTCTATATAACGCTTCAAATGGTGCCATCTGAATACTTGAATGGAAGCTATTGTTATAGGAAAATTATACTAGAGGTAAATATTGATCCCACATACCATGAAAGTCAAGTGAGCTTGATATCAAGGTGTCGTCTATGGTTTGAATAGCTTGTTCTGATTGTCCATCAGTTTGGGGGTGGTAGGCTGTTCTCAAACGAAGTTCAGTATCAAGGGATTTCTGAAGCCTTTTCCAGAATCATGATGTAAAACGTCGATAATAATCATAAAAAATCGATAGGGGTACTTCACGAAGTCTCCCAACATCATTTATATATAATATTGTTAGACATTCAAGTGGTAAATCTTCTCTTATAGCATAAAAATATACTGACTTGGTAAGACGATCAATAATGACCCATATTGCATCGTTCTTTCTTGGATTCTTTGGTAGTCCCATGAAAATGTCCATTGTATTATTATCCAATTACCACTCAGGTATGGGAAGAGGTTGCATGAAACATCCATTATGTTTCCTTCCAGCCTTCACTTGATGAAAAACCATACATCTTGACACAAAATCAGAAATCTCTCTCTTTATGTTGTCCCACCAATATGATCCTTAAAATCTCTATACACCTTAGTGCTACTAGGGTGTATAGAGAATTTGGAACTATGAGCATCATCCAACAATTCCCTTTTTAGATCAGGTATATTGGGAACACAACGTCTCTTCCCAAATTTCAAAATTCCATATTCATACACAAAGACACTCAATCTCCCATCATTCACAGCATTAATATTATTTTGAAACTCATTATCATCGGTCTAATAACTCTTTATCATTTGTAGTTATGATGTTTTTGCAGCCATTCGAATAAGTATTGAAGTTACAACATCCATGGTTATTCCCACATCCATCTTTACTAGATCCATGAAAAGAGGATCCCTTCTGACTTTCATCTTGATCAAAACTCCATGATCTTTTCTGCTCAAAACATCTTCCACCTTATTTGCCTTCCCCAGGTGGTAGTGTATCATGAACTCATAATCCTTGAGTAGTTCAAGCCATCTCCTTTGCCTCATGTTGAGTATTTTTTGTGAGAAAATATACTTCAAACTCCTGTGATCAGTATAAATCTCACATTTCTCACCATAGAAATAATGTCTCCATTTCTTCAAAGAAAATATTATAGAAGCTAACTAAAGATCATGTGTAGGATATATTTTCTCTTTAATTTTTACCTATCGTGATGCATAGGCAATAACCCTATAATTTCTCATAAGGGCACAACCATGTCATTTCTTTGAAGCATCACTATAAATAAAAAACACATCATTACCCAATGGTAGAGTCATGATAGGATCATTGACTAATCTTTTCTTTAGTTCTTAACTACATTCTTCCCAATCTTTTATCCAAATAATTTAACCCTTTTACATGTGAACTTGGTTAATGGGTTATCCAATCGGCCAAATTTCTAGACAAAACTCTGACAATCACATGCTAAACCAATAAAACTGTGTACCTCAGTTACACTCGTCGGTGCTGGACATTATTGGGTTTCTCTTGTCTTTGAAGGGTCAATGGAGGTTCCATCCTTAGAGACAGTATTCCAGAGGAAAGAAATCTCTTGAATCCATAATTCAATTTTTCTAAACATACCATATAATTTATTTCTTCTAAGAGTCTTTAGGATAATGCGCTAGTAATTTTCATTATCTTCATAGATTTTCGAGTATACCAAAACATCAACAATAACTACCACTAAAAATTCATCAAGATATTCCTTGAAAAATCTATTCATTAGATCCATGAAGATATAGGGTGCATTAGTCAATCCTAAAGGCATTGCTATATACTTGTAATGCCTGTAACTGGTTTGAAATTATGTTTTCAGAATGTATTCCTTCTTGACACACAACAGATGATATCTATATCAAAGGTCAATCTGGGAATAGTATTGAGCTCCATAAATTTGATTGAATAAATCATCAATGCGAGGTAGGGGATACATGTTCTTTATTGTTATAGCATTGATCTCCCGGTAGTCAATGCACAACCTCATAGATCTATCATTCTTCTTAACAAAAAGACCAT
The DNA here is from genome assembly GCA_963277665.1 of Viscum album. Classification (NCBI taxonomy): domain Eukaryota; kingdom Viridiplantae; phylum Streptophyta; class Magnoliopsida; order Santalales; family Viscaceae; genus Viscum; species Viscum album. The sequence goes on along the minus strand of OY728165.1, from coordinate 900,547,409 downwards.
GGGATCCACATGGAGAAACACTAGGTCAAATAAATTCCTTATTACTCAATTCCTCTATTTGTTTCTTTAGATACACTAATTCCATTGTGGACATTCTATAAGGTGTCTTCAATATGGTCCTTCAACTAGGAATTAAATCAATGGAAAACACAATTTCTCATTCTCTAGGATGTCCAGGTAAATCCTCCCGAAATAAATCAACATACACTTGCACAATAGGTACCAATCATATTTGAACATTCTTTTCCTCACCAGTAGGTATTTCATTCTCCTCCTCGCCAATAATTGAACTTAGTTGAGCTATTGGGGGTGGATCTTGATAATAATTAGGTGGTGATGTTTTTGCTCTAATGATAAATGGATTATCAATGTTTTTGAGGCAAGAATGAGTGAATTAGATAAGATCTACAACAACACATTCCCATGGATTCTTAGAATTAGATCTATGTCCCACATTGGGATTTCATTGATTTTTTTATTGAGAAAGTGATTATATTGGGATGATAGTTGAGAATGATTACAAGGATAGAGGAATACAAGTGGTAAAATATGATGATCTCTCCTTTGATGTTGAGTTTAAAAAGGATAAGTTTGTTGGAAGTTACCACCACCTTGACCATATTGTAATTAGTATAGATTTTGATAACAGAATTGAGGGGGATGATTGATGAGATTAACATACCTCATGTTTTGGCTATAGGTATTAGAAAAGGTCTCAGAGTGGGGTTGGTAATATTTTCCAATAAAATAACCTAATTATTTATTGTTGGTGTCCCGCTGATCATATTATACATTTATATCTATTGGTCCAGAGGAATCTGATGGACCATCTTATAATTGTGTACATGTCTTTGTGGTATGAGCTGGTGAGCTATAGATTACACAATTTTTTATAGGTCTAGGGAACATAGATTGTGGATAAGATGAGTATGAGGATTTGGTAGACATCATTAGTTATCACATAAGACATGTAAGTCCACTCATCAACTCATATATCTTTTTAGAATTTATCGGTAGATTCTCCTGGAATTTTCTAACTCGGGCATGTTTACGAGTATGGATGAGAGTATGGTTTATAGCCAATAACCCATCATAGAAGTATTGAATCGATATTTGGTTAGGGATTTGGTGGTGTGTGAGAGTTTCCACAAGATTTTTGAACCACTCCATGTACTCCTAGTGTGATTCAATGGGAAATTGACATATACCACTAAATTCTTTTCAGAAAAAAATAGTTCGAGAAGAAGGGAAGAAAACATATATGAATATTCACATTTGTAATTCCATTTTCTTATGGAACAATGATGGATTTACTAGATACATTAATTGGTAGAGTTAGTTAGGCAGAAAGGAAATGCTTAAAGTCAGTTTTGTTCTTTAGAAACCCGTTGAGGCTTCATAGTAGAGCATACCACTTGGAACTAATTGAGGTGAAGATGAGTATAATCATTGTATATCCAATGTATATGTGTAAAAAGATGAATAAAAACTGATTTGATCTTGAAACCAGCCTCAATATTTGGATATTGAATATCAAGGGGTTGGTAATTCATATCAGGGGAAGCGATTTCTATAAGGGATTGTTCCCTATGATTGACCATATATTGATCAATTGGATAGAAAAGAAATGGTCATGGATCTATTTTATTATCCATAATGTTCCTAATAAGTTGTAAAATAGTTCATTAAATTTAAGGTTGAATAAAATTCATTGACTGTTTTTTAGGCTATAGGGAATTTTGAAAAAATTTAATGGATGAGGAAGACATGTTTTTCATTGTCTAATTTTCAATTTTTTTTATATTTATAGTCTGTACTTATTTTTTTTACTAAATTTAAATTAGATCAACTAATTACTGTACCGTTCCTAGAAGTAGAACCATTTGAATTATAGTTTATTTTCATCTATCAACTGTTTAATGGACTCGTGCACTACTATAATTTGTATAGCGACACTCTGGTCGAATCCTCAATAATGATAAATTTTTTTGGAATCGATTGTTTTGTTTTTTATATTGAGGTGGGAGGGTTGTTTAAAAAATAATATTTATTTTAATTTATGAATGAATTTATATTTAAAAAACTTATAAATATTCTGGTGAGTTCATTATTGGGGATATAAGTTTATGATATCATTGAGCTTTCAGATATATTTCATTAAATTAACACCCACATTACAAGAAAATTTTGATAATAATTTCTTAATGTTGAGTCTTTAATATATGAGATAAATAATCTAGGGTTATAATATTAATAAAAACATGTTTATGGTGGTGTATTTATAGTTACAATAATCCAAGAAATCCAAAATTTAAACAAAATATGTCATTAATCCATTACATTTATGGTTAACATACAAAATGTAAACCTAAATACTATTTACTGTGAAAATGATATCAATCAATTGACATCACCAAATAATAAATCACCCAAATTGATGAATTAATTACCTATTAATATGGTTATTAATATGTTTTATTATTTTATGGTTTTTGAGTTATTAAGATATGAAAATAATTGAACAAGAAAAGAGAAGTGCGTTGAACACACAAAAACAGTGAATGGAGTTAGACCTTAATATTGGATTGATTGATAAAGAGAAAAAGGGATGGTTTTTCATATTAATTTTAGCTATTTTAAAACCATTAATATTTCAAAACACAAGGTGGATGATAATTATTTATTTTGATGAAGAAACATTCATTAATATTGAATTTAAATGAAAAAATCATACATGACTACAACAGGAAATACGATAAAACAAACATGAAATGGAAATTGGAGGAGAGGTTTATATTTTTTAAATGAGTGCTTGGAACTCCCCCCCACCCCAATACCATACAAATAATATAGTCATGAAAATTATACTCCTTATGTGATGAAATTACAAACTCTTTAAAGGGGAAAAGGGGGTGAATTTATATCCTAAAGTGGTGGAATTTTTTTATTTAAAAAATGCCAATCAAGTTAGATCGACAATTAGACAATATAGAATGTAGAATATAGAATATCAGTATATCTTCTTATTAAAGGTTATATATATGGTTGTTGAATATTTGACCTCTAAATTTGGCATCCATTGGACTTTTTGATCCAAATTTATGGTTGGTTTTCAAAAACAATGTTCTGTTGTCCTATTTTATCCTAGATTTTTCCACGGCCAAAATGTTAACGCATTTTCACTAAAAAGATTCCATAAAATTCAAATATTTATTTAATAATGTGTCCTATATCTTGACTTCCTCCCCCCCAAAATCACATCTCAATTTTACTTTATATTGGAAGGAAAGTTACAAATTTTGTGATTTTTTCAAATCCGAGAATGAATTGTGGGATAGAATTTCATGTTTCAATTAGGATCCCTTTTTCAAGATTTTGGCCTTAAATTTTTTATCCAATATGTTTATAGATATCCACACAATAAAATTTAAGTGACATCAAATTTTTGATTCTGAATTAAGCCCATAAATTCAATCTTCATGTTATGGACCTATTTGTCGCACATATTTGGTGGACCTTATCATGTAGTCTAGATAACCCTTTAGATGGAATAATTAGAAATAAAATCTTGTTTAATTATTTATAGAAAATTGAATTAGAAACACTAAAAATAATAGTCACAGAATTTGGATAATCTGTTGCCCTTTTTGATTAAAATACTAAACTGACTCGAATAATTATTAATTCAAATAATGCTAAAAAATTATATTAAAACATAAAACATTTGTATTTCACACCAATTATAAAATTTTAATTTAAAATAAATAAATATATTAGATAATAACTAATGAATAAATTAATAACATCAAATCCCACAGACATAGTCTTGTGCCTATTCCCATGCACATAAAATATAAAAACACTACTAAATCATTTTCAATTACAAAAAAATATTAATTTTTTTCACTAATCAAAGTGGTCTATAATAGTTCACTCCTCCATAATGAATTCCACCAAAAATTGTTACAGAAAGTAATGTTCTAAAAATAATTCATTTTCATGCTCAAAATAAAAAATGGAAAATTTATAAACTCAAAACACACCCTGGTTAAGAAGATGTAAATTTGTTCAAGGAGATTCACTCATTAACAAAACAGATGTGAAATCATAATTTTTTAATAGATATCAACTTACATTAACTATCCTAAACTAAATAAGAATCAATAGGTCCTTTAAATGGGATTTTAGTGGCTATGGGTTGGTAGTAATATAATGGAAGAAAGATGGTAAAATAGGGGTAAACACCAACATGAAAAAAAATTCATAGATTTTTTAAAAGAGATGTGGAAGGAAATGGATACACATATTTACAAGATCATAAATGTGTGATGGAATATTAGATAGGTAAAAAATGGGAGGGGATAAAAGATAAAATATGTAAAAATCACAAAACTTCTTTAAAGATTCATGAAAACAAGATGCAAGTTTTTTCCTGTTTTTTTTAAATTTTCACTTGGAAAAAATATCACACTCAGATCACAACCCTTGTTTGATCTTCTCATGAAACTAATTATAATTTTTATAATAAGATAAAAGGTTGAGGAAGTGTGATTTTTATAATACCAAAGAAACAACCCATTCATTTGTTCTATATTTGTTTCTTACTTATTTTTTTGATGAATTGTTATTTAATTTATTAAAAAATGATAGCAACGTGAATATATTTTTAAAAATCATTAAATGAAAACCTCTCCCTCATAAATAAATGGTATCTTTCCCTCATGAAGATAACGGCATACTGAAAATCAAGGAAATGATGACCAAAATGAAATCTATTCCCCCACACATTAATTTTAATTAATTATGAAATCAAAATCCATATTGATGGGGGGTGGGAAATGGTTTAGGGATTTTAATGTGCCAATAAAAAAGGGTTCCCATAGGCTCGAAAGGGAATTCAAAAGGGGGATAAATATAATGGTAATGGGAGGATATTTGGATATTTAGATTCTCATGTGGTTCAGAAAATTCCTCTAACATATTAATGTATACTAAATGTGGAAATATAGCTTTGAGGCCTACAAAATCAAGACTCGTAATCAGGGGTTAGAAACACGCAATAGGGAAAGAGAGTTGTAGGTTACCTTGGAATAAAATTTGACATTATTTCATACTAATGGGGAAGAGTCATTTTCCAAATCCAAAATTGGGAATTCAAAATTTATTAGTCTTAAAATAATATTTTTTATCCAGGTTTATATGAAGTTTGATAAGCCCAAAGAACTTTACAATGTCTCTTTGGACCGTATATTGTTATGGGCTTTACAATTATCTAAATTTATTTTTTCATTTCTCTATTATAAATTTTATCCTCCCATTTGTTTGGGGGTGATATGTAGTTGATTTTTTACATAAAACCACATTATTTGTAAAAATATATTCAATGTTTAGATTAGATAAATGGGTTTATATGTCACTTACCAAGTCAGACAATGTTCCAAATTGATGGAAAATGTGAGTAGTGATCATTTCATGTTTCAACATTCAATTTTTGATAATCGATGCAAACTCACTGTTTTTTTTCACTCTATTTGTTACCACCTTTCTATGTTCATTTGTGAAAATTGTTATCCCACCCTTCCGAGGTACCACTTGAAACAGACTAACTCATTTAGTATTGGAAATTTGGTATATATTACCAGTACAAAGAAGCTTAGTAATATCTTCCATGACTACATCAGGTATGAGTGGATTGAGTCTTTTTTGAGGATGTTTATTTCAATTGGATGGTTATTATAGATGGATTTAATGCATGAAAATGGAAGTTTTAATGCCTGGTATGTCATCTAAGGTCCAACATAAGCTATATTTTATTTCCTATAAATCACGAACATGTTTTGACTCCACAGTTTTAGAATGTTCAGAAGAGATAATAATTGGATAAGAGTGATAATGGAAAAGGAATTCGTACTTTAGGTGTCCAGTAAGAGGTTTTAGATGATTTTCATACTTCATTAGTTGGCCAGAAAGCATAGGAATAGGAGAAGGTCTTTGAGTTAGTTTCAAATCAATTTCCTTAATGTTTTCCAAGGTAGAGGATTAGATATTATAGGTGATATGGGATTCATGATAGTTTTCAAGATCCTTTAGATTAATGGATTCTATAAATGATAGGACAATATCAACATCTTCATTTATTACTTGGTTAATCATGGTGAAGATTTCAAAAACATCAATCCTCTTAAAAAGTGAATAACATGATGGAATAGGAATCAATTGACTCTCAAAAGTTTCTTATTAAGTATGGATTGAGAATATAGAGTGGTCCTCTAATGGGTCTCCTATGGCATGAAAAATATTGAACGTGACTTTTTGGTCAACAAATTCCATGGATAATATGCATTCATGGAAATTAATTTTAGTACTATCTCTAATAGAGAATGGACTTTCTATATTTATGGGAGATCGAGAAGAATTCATAGAACATTCCATGTTAAGGAATTAGAAATCAGTGTGGAAGATAAAATCATTGACCTAAAAAAATCCTTGAGTATTCCATCCGGACAGGAAATTCATTGATTAGATAACTGGATGAAAACACTTTTTATGTGAAAGGGACATAAACCAATGTTATAGAAGATGGATTTTGTCATAACATCTTTCAAGGATCCATGGACTATGAGTACATCATAAATATTGGAAACCCTATTTGGTGTGGAACAATAAATTTCCATGGATCTTTTCACTACAGGGGAATGGAATATTCGGTTGAATCATTATCAATTGTACTATTTTGTCTCTTATGGGCGCACAATTATTTAATTTTTTTTTAATTATGTATTTTTTTGATGGAATACAATAGGGAAATGTTTAATTCCATACATCTAATCCTGAAAAGAATTTTAGAATTAGGCTCAAAGGGATTCTCGAGTTTAGAGATGTCTTAAGGGAAAGGAATTGGTTTACTTAGAGGAATGGAAGGAGGTGATGGAGTGGCCTCAGGATCCTTTTCTGGATTTTTGTTCTTTTCTTTTTCTAGCTCAATTTTCAATGGTTATTTTTTGATTCATCATGAGGCATAGAAATTTTCATTTCAGATCGATGTGAAATTGCAATTACGTTACCCCTAGGGTTAGAAAATGGTTTAGTTGTGAGTTGGGAAAAAATTAATTATTGTTTCTAACTTAGGTAGGATTCATGTTGACCAATTTTATTTTAAATGTTTTTTAGGCTATAACTGTTAAAGGGGTCAACACTTTCCACCACATTTTCCCATGAATTCTTAAAAGGAGAGGCATGCCCCATATTGGGATTTTCATGATGTCGTTTCTTGGTAAATTACTTGTATTGGGTAGGGAATTGAGAAGGATCACAAGGATAATAAATTCTAGGAGGAGAAAGAGGATTATTTCTCCTTTGATGTTGAGGTATAAAAGGATAAAGTTGTTAGAAGATACCCGCACCATAACTGTACTAAGATTTGATCAGATTTTGAGGAGGGAATAAAGGGGGGCAAGAGATGGGATTACAATATCTCCAGCCTAGGTTATTGTTAGAAGAGAAGGGATTAGAGTGGGTTAGATGGAATTTTTAATTTATCGACCTTGTAGGAGATGAATTTGGGATAATTCCATGAATGGACATTGTTGGGAAAACCAAAAGCCTATTTTGAACTAGTGTCCAACCCCATGACGCCCATGGGGGGTGAGCGCATGATTCATGAACCACTTGCATGTTTGAAAGCTGTGTGCAAGATCTTGCATGCCCAAATGTGACGTCAAATGGAATCTTCCACATCAAACAATCGTAAACTAATCAACTCAGCAGCATGAATGAAAATTGACTAGCACGCACGATTCAAATTTTTTTCCAAGATCTTCCATGACCAATGCAATATCAAAATTCCACATGAACACACCATAGATTGTGCACCGCCACCCAATTTTATAGATATAAATAGAAATGTACCCCCGCACATCGAGGGAAAATTATAGAAGAATAACTAACTCTCTATGGAGAAAATTTCTTCCCTTCCATAACTATGAGAAAATACGGCCTCAAGTTACTAGATCTTATGGGATAGGTCTCCCAAGGGTCCACCTTCAGGTGGACCCACTTGGGCTTGATCCATGACCATTTCCTTTTATTCAAAGGAATTTGTGCACAAAAGATTCCTCTTATGCACATGTGTTCTATTGTGTCATACCAATCTTATGAATTTGGTCTCACTTGCATGGAACCATTTTATTACACGCATTATCACAATCTTGTGCTCAATCCCTGCTGTTACACGCTCCCCCTAAACCTTTCATGCACCCCTCTTTGTGTTCTCCATGTTTCATCCATTTACTAAGGAACCATGTCTGATCCCCTCTTATGCACAACACGCTGGTCTTGTGTATACTATTCATGTACAACCCTCTAGGTTTGAATGATGTGATTTCAAGGTCCCTTGGATGGTGATTCATGGTGCATTTCTTTGCCTCATACTTCTCCGCATAGGGGTTCTAACAGATATATCTTCTTTACATAGCCACGCTAACGTGACCCCTCAATGGGTCAGTCCACAACCCCATCTCTACACGAAATTATTGGAGCCTTCCCTTCACCAAGAGCTAATGTGCTCTAGTTATGCATGTCCTAGGGGTGAGGAGCAATTCCTTACCATTAAAGCTGTAGGATATTAAACTACCAAGCACCCATGTCCCTAACACACAATGTTAAACTGTGATCTTCGCATATATGATATGTCCAAAGAGGACTATGAATAGGATGGGTACCAGCACCTTCTCACTCTTCTCTCCCTCTGATCTTTGTCACTATGTAAACCTCGAGTAGTCTCCTCGTAAGCCCCAACACCCTCTAATGGGATGTTTCATGTGCAATTACTATATCCTCCTTATACATCTGATCCCCTACTTAGGATTCCCTCTAGATTAATTCCCAATATCCATCATCATGGATCACGAACCACTCATATGCCCCTCTCCATTCCTCATATATGCATCATTCACGATGTGATCATCAGGTCCTTATTGCCTCTTGTTTCTCACAACAATCATGAATCACATGGGATTAGAGAAATAATTGACCATCAAACCTTCTATGGGCCTCCTTAGTGTGTAATACCCATCCACCCAACCGAACTACATGGACTTTGAGCTTTTCCCTCTCTATGAATGGTACATAGAAAACCTCTATGAGCATCAATCCCTTCACCCATAGGTCCTGAACACTTCACATCATCTCACCCTCTTCCCACATTATATTAAACTATATTATTTCAAAATATGTGGGGTTTTATCATTTTATACAGGGATAGGGTACATAGGATGCCTACCCAAGGTTCCACCCCAAACACTAGTAAACATCAATGTCCCTTTTATTGATATCCATAACCTTTCCCTGCCCTTTAGTGGTGCCAGACTAGTTCCTGGGTAGTTAACTATTAATAAGACCCACCCTTAATCCAGATTCCACTATCCAAGAGTGTCCCTCTTGTTATGGGAATCTAAACACACATAATCCCCAACATGTTTTCAGTTCTTTTTCCTTCGTGTACACCCCGACCCCATCCCCCACAATTGAACTTTGTGGACTTTTTTCCCCTACCATAAGGATACGTATGTATCCCCCATAATGTTCAAGACCATCTATAATTTCCCATCTTGGTCTCTCCCTCGATCCATTATGTTTTAGGAAGATCATTCCGCATCCCAGAGGCTCTACTACCTCCAGGTCCCATCCATGCATCCATTCTCATGATCCACCCCCACGGGTGACTCATCTCCCCCTAAATTATGTGGACATTTATTCCTACTCATTGAGATATGTAGGAATCCTTCTGAGGGTTAAATCCCAACTCCACCATCATATTCACGACATATCACATTAGTTCCATTTCATTTATCTCATTGATGTCATCAAATCATCCATTATCCATCTTGATTCAACCTAGGCCATCACATCTTGATGAGATCATGTCATCTGCTTCCTCATTATTCCTAGATGTACCTAGGATACTAACCATGCATAAACCCCATCATGTATTTGAGTTATTTTCCATTGTCTACACCTCGATCCCATGATTCACCCAATTGAACTACGTGGGTTTCGATCCCTATCTTCTATATAGGGTATGTAGGAGGCCTCCACATGGTTTAAACCCTTCCAATGGTAATCATGGTGTCCCCTTTGTCAGTACACAATCATTCATGGATCCATCCTCATTAGACATCTTGATCCACCAATCTAGGAAACCTCCCAAGTTATCCTTCCTAGGGATGTAACCATCTAATCAACTCTCATCAGTGTTCCAATTAGTTTTATATATCCCTTATAGACACCAAACTTGTGTCATATACCATGTCAAACTAAGAATCCGTGGAAAACCATGTAGACATTCCAATGGAATAAAATTCCTCACACTCAGCATGGTATGCCCATGGCTTTTTCCCCTTAGTAATCCATATCATATGGGGAATAAATCCAGGTGTACAATATTTCGGTGTCCATACATGCCAGTGATGTCCAACGTGACAACTCCCCTGATAGAAGGATGTTTCCCTGACTTGACCCCCTGGAATGTTCTAACAGAAGCAGTGTAATTAACTAGAATCCACAAAGATGTAGGATCGGGAATGAGATTCATGAACAACGTCGTAAATTTAAGAGGGAGACCTAGATTAGGTGATTAATTTTGAAGATGAATCCATGGAAGGAGGGACCGACATCCCATCATCCCATTTTGGTCAAGGAGAAAATGTCCCTAAATAGTTAAAGGATGTCGTCTGGCTTTGCAAAGCATGAATACGGGGCAACAACCAGCGTGTCGCAACATCATGACAATCACCTCAATGAAAGCATCCAAAATAGAAATGGTGATACTGATGTGAAACTTCTCCTCGATATGGATATCAATATCTTCAGAGACATCAGTGGATAAGTGTGTCACCGTATCCAGCTATCTAGAACCAGGTCTCAATGATCAAATAGTGGTCATGGCATGAAACTCAACAATTTTTGGGGTAGTTAATCATTGGGATTTTCAGTTTGAGATGTTTCTAGTGTGTATCTTTCTATCCAGCCATGGAATATTGAGAAACATTGGAAAACTATGAATCTATTTCCTATTATCAGTACTGATGAGTAAATTTTCCTACTTTATAGGACCCAAGATATGGTACAGCAAACCGATCATCTCCCTCATGTAGATGCAGGGGCAGTGGCAGTACGAATGTGGAAATTCCCCATGGTTTCATCTCCTCTATGATTGTACCCATGACAACATCTACTGGGAACTCATTCCCCCTCTCACCCACTTAAATTAATTAGAGGAGGGTTCCTGATACTCTTGTTTGATGATATGAACAGGAATGGGTCATCTTGATGAGGGACATGGCATGCTATGAAATGGAGGCCTCAGTACCCCATCAATGTCGTCACCACCAAGGGTCATGTAGGTAGTCAATGCTCACCCCTCTGACCTTCAATAGATTTAGGATCCTATCCCTAGAGTGATACTATGACACACTCCTTTATGATGACAAAGTAAGTGATGTCTGAGTCCACCTTTCTAGGACTTTAGTTAGGGAACCACCAAGGAGGGCTCCCACCTAGCCGTGTTAGCGTTTCCAGCCAGTCCTACAAACCGAAGAGTATGTAGTCCATCCCCATGTATATCCATCTATTGTTTAGATAAACCGACATCAACATCGGGTGCATGCTCAAGAGTATACCCACCTGAGGGCATCATCATACATGTATTCAGTGGTCTGAGCCACCAGCAACATGAGATATTAACCCCTTATCATCATTATGCAGGGAAATCCTCCTGGTTACATAATAGGGGGACTTCCAATCTAGGAAAAACTTGAAGCACCATTCACCCTATGAGCTGGTTGAACTAGCTCTCCCGGTTATTGCGGGATGTAAAATCCGTTGTAGGATATCCCTTGATCGTGACATTTTGTTTGAAAGTCCTCCTCATACCACTATCATCATCCCAATAAGAGGCCCTCTCCATCTTGTTTACACCTATCACTAAGTTCTTTCTCATGCTTTTGATCTTAGGTATGTAAATTTTCCACACATACCAGGTTCTCAATGTGAGGGTCTTCCATTCTCAATCACCCAACAACATGGAGGCCATCCCCATGTATTCATCGATTCTTGTAGAACTCGTACCCATCCCATCAATCACCAATGTGGAGGTCCTCCCCGCTTCATCAATAGATAACATGGAGGTCCTTCACATGTATTTTATAAATAGTAAAAATCCCTTTCATACTGCTGATACCATGTCCGACCGATGCGAAGGTCCTCCTATTACTATGGACGTCCACCATGGAGGCCCTCCCCATGTGTTTACCAACTCTAGCAGAGTCCATCCCTACTCCAACACTATCAAACATAGAAGTCCTCCATGTGTTCCCTTTGACATTTTTCTAGGTTCCCATTGCATCCCAACTCATTAGAGTGGAGGTCCTGCCCACATCATCAATATCTAATATGAAGTCCCTCCTCATATCCCATCTAGTGCGGGTGGAGGTCCTCTAAAATCCAGCACCAACCTAGACAACAGACCTACCTATTTCAAAAACCTACCCTATCATAAAGAACCTTCCTGGGATAGGAGGGTGGGTCATCACCACCAATGGAAGAGTCCTGAGAAGCTTCTTACCGCAATAAATTCCATCTTATTTACAGATTCTGAGGTTGAGTGTGATTTGGTGACAGAACCCTCACCCTTATCTTTTGTGAGGTGGTAAAGGGAATGAACAAGGCTTAAAATACTTATCCTTCCAAAATGTGATTTCCACCAGATCCCTTCATCCCTCTAAAGATACATAAAGTCGGAGAAAGATTTCCCCCTTTCCAGGGCCTGGCCAGGTAATCCGCCTTATCATCAATGGGATCATTCTCTACCTCAACAAGTGATCATATATATTTGTTCTGGGGACCAATAGATGATGAGAAGCAACGTGAACCAACTTCAATGACCACTACCCCCTTGTGGGAAGAAATGTTAGTTAGTCTGTATTACATGGACGTACTGGCATAATTAGTTCATTCTGCAGAAGAAATCCCAAAATGCAGTGGCTTGTCAGCTCCAGTGCTGTAATATCCACCAGCCAATTTAACATCACAATGGTTCGCTTTAGTGACTTTACCAATCCATCAACCACACCCAATAGAATAATGGGTCTACCAAGGGTCGAATCCAGAGTCCGAGCAAAGAATTTTGTGGAACCTATTGGCCGCAGATCATGTCCCTGAGATGTTTTGGCCAATTGAAATAGCTGGTTTCAGTATGTCAGAATCTCTCACCCAGGTAGTGGTCATGTTTTTCTGCCAAACTCTTTGGGAAAATCACTTTTTTCCCCATCATCGATGGGTATATTACTTAAATAACCATGAACATATTGATAAAATTGGCCAGAAATGGTGCATGGTCAACTTGGGTGTGCTCCCTAAGCCTCAGCGCCCTATGTCACCCAACCATCATCAGAACCTCCAGCAATGATGCATCAAAAGAAATATAGTACTTCATATAATTATGAATTTGGATTCCCCCCATGTTCATATATGTAGTTGGGGGTAGTATGCTACCATTTATTTCAGTCCTATTTAGCGTTATCCCAATTTTCTAGGATATATTGAGGATATGCCTCCTGGTATAGTCACATTGAACACGGCTAAACTATTAGGGGAAGAAACTAGGCTAGGACTCATTTAAGAGAAAATACCCCCTAGGGTGGAGCCTCACTTTTTGGATCTATTGGGATGGGTTAATCACCATTAGTGAAACCTATAGGGCCTTCATACACCATCAGAGTTATTGTCCTTTGTTCAAGCCCCCAATGAGTGTAAAGAGAATGTTGGGACAATAAAAAACTATGACCCATCAAGCTCAATGAAAATGATATAATATTCCCCTGAAAAGGCTTCTTTGTGTCAGCAACTCATGGAATGTAAAAATATGGTCGATGAGCTTATCACTGGACGTGTTATGGAACAATGGCCGGATTATGGTAACCCTCTATTGGTGCAGTAGGGGTAGGTACATCCTCTCCTCCAACGAGTTGCATCCTGGTGAACATGACCACCCTACCCATATAAACAAGGTAGGGGATGGATTTTAGGGTACAAAGGAATGATATGCATCACTAAATCCACTAGAGTCTCATGATAACTGTCCATGGAACACATCTCATGTTTCCCCAGCCGCTCCATAGGTCGCAGTCCTACGAGCCATCCCACTAGCTACTCCACGATTTTATATGCCTTCTTACCTTATTGAAGAACCTAACAATGCAATTTTGGTTTGAGATCCTCGTCAAGACAGAAATCCCTACAAATATAATCTGATGGAATCACGTTTTTCTCATGTCGAGGCTCTAAAACTTGTTAGGTGGAAATCACACCTGATGGGATGTCGTATCCATCATGGGTGGATGATATGCCAACACCCCCAGGATTCGTGAATCCTACATTCTCCCCCTTTAAAGGGACATGTGTTCCATTTTATCATTAATACCACTTTATTTCAAGGTGTGGACTCAAGTTGGGAACTCCAGCACAGCAGAAGGCTGCCAAGATTCACTGTTTTGTGCAGACACTAGAATGGCCCAAATTTGTATAGTACAACCAATTACCTATTGGGTTAGTAGTCAGTTGGGAGGACCCTCATAGGAAGTTTCTCAACCAGTTCAGTTCCACCACCCAGAATAAAAGAATTGTTGACCTCTTTAAGTGAATGTAGAGTCCTAACGAGCACATCGCAGACATTGTCGCCAGTTGTAAGGGACTCACATATTACCATGATATGTCACTAACCCCAGAAAAGATGATGATGATGTGCCTAGGGAAGATAAATAACAAACTCTTCTCATCTCTCATCACTCAGAACTACCTAGGGGGATTTATGGATTTTTCTGACAAAGACTATTGTCTAGAGGAAACCTTAAAGCAAGCCAAGCAGACACAACCATTGTCTCATACTCTTCCTGTAAGAAGTGTCTCCAAGGCTGAGACCATTGTGGTAGCACAAATAGAGCCCTCTAGGTAGTTGTAAATGTTATGGTAGAACCACATCTATAGCTTCATCGAGGCCAACCAACTCTAGTGAAGCCTCCAGCCCAGCAGGGCCAGCCCCAGAATTGGCAGGAACCCCCGCGTAACGTGACACTGCCACCTAGGTGAGATAATCAGGTTCCTCATCCCCGTCAAGCTATGCCGACCTTGCAAGGTCCAGGATTCTGAATCCCCATTTCTATACAGAAGTAACTAGACCCACTCATTTAATGAGTCTCAAGTTCCCTGCCACTTCTGATGTGCCTTGTATTAGGGAATCCTACTGTTTCCAAAAACCAAGAGGCTCGAAGAGGTAGAACTCATTGATCACCAAAATTATTTCCCTAATAATTATTCCTTGGGAACACCATCAAATATTACTATGTGTCAAAATTATATCTCCAAGACTAGGTTGATAACAATAAAGTTAGGTTGGGCCCATCCCCAACACATGTGGCATGTGTGTTTATAAATCCTGACAGTGATAGCGAGGGTGACTTAAAGCATGTTTCTAACTGCGAGTCTTGTAATTTCAATGAAAATATGGATAAAAATGATTTCACGTCTTCCCATGGTATTATCCATTCACACTTGAATGGACCCATGCCTTCAGAAGTCTCCGTGTTATCTACTATCACTACTTCTACATCAACATCATGGTTGTCCTCTTTCATAAAGGGAAAGTATTGACGACACAAGGGAAAGAAAAGTCCACCACTGATGCCATCATCATCCCATACTCTCAGAGATTTCATTTCCCTAAAGATGGTGATTACCCCTAGAATCTACCCAGTGATGGAAGATTCTTCATGTGATGGTTATGGGTACACTTTAGTCAATATAGTCGAGTTGGTAAACCTTTACATGGTTTTCGATGAGGAATATTGCCCGGCAGAACCTCCCAACATCCCAAGACGATGCCAGCATCGACAAAGATGTGGGTATTTTAATCACCTAAATGTATTGGTCAGTGCTCCCTACCAAAATGTGCATGTCACCAAGACTAAGGAGTAGGCCCAATATAGAGTTCTACATGGACATCCTTCTCATCTCGTTTCATCAGATCCGCCTCCACCGATGTTCGTACTACTTGATCAGAAAGAGCCACCATGACCATGCTATGGTCAGTCACGTTATATCATGGATGAGACTCATTCATGTGGACCGTAGCCAGTAGTCACCCTATGTGGTTCTACTACTATGAAATCAGACATTCCCCACACTATTTAGAATCTGTTAGTTCATCCAGAAGCACCTGTCAACCCTCCTGCCAAAGAGTAACCTCTTGTAAGATGAATTGTATGCCTGGAATGGAAGTATGATATCCTCAGGAATCCGTCCATAATTCATACTAAGATATCTATCCTTGAGGATCTTTATCTATCAATAGATTTTCAATAATACCTTACGTATGTTTTAAAAATCCCCATATAGTTTGAGACAGAGGTAGTGGCTGTAGAAGCCTTCCATGCTGAGACAGTCGAGCATGAGAAATGTCTGGCCATTATCTCCTTCTCTAGAGAAGATGAAGGTTCTCTTATATGAGGGAACATCCACCCACAATACATCATTGACCATTTCAATGGCAAGGAGTTTTTCGCTATCTTGTCGACATGGTATCGTGGATCAACCATATCATGACTCAGACAATCGAATGATGGGTTTGTCTGAGGCAGATCAGAGTCCCTATTACATGAAAATTCAAGGTTATGATTGGGAAATGAAGATATTTGTTAAAAACATTCACCTGAAGACGAAGTTCGATGGCCTAGTTTCTGGAACCGAGTTCTTGGTTATATCATAAGGCACTGCTTACAATGTATTTATGGGTAGTCCATGGATCCAACTTCCTGCGACAGTTCCTCAAATCACCAATGCCTTAAATACTCCATTAATGGTCAAGTGTGAGTACTCCATGGTGAGGTTTCTCACTTTGCCTCTTGTGGATCCCGATACTTGGATGCTTACTATTATAAGATAAAACACATGTAGATTCAAGCTAATGAGGTTGAACACACTATGTCTGTGACTGATCTGTGAATAGACCAAGATAATTCCTATGTTTTCCCAATTCACTGATTGGATGCCTTGACCCTGGATTTGGGGTAAATATTTTTTGTCTCTGTAATGAGGTGGAAGAGTGTTCCCATGTATAAGGAACACTGTGATATGACCTCGTATTACTATACAAGTTTGGCTCAGGTAATCCCATATCCCCCTACTCTAATAATATATCAGGTAGTACACCCCATGGAACAAATGATACCTCGTACTTGCCTATTTCATCAGGCCAAGATAACCTAGCTCATGACAACACACCACAATTGCTTGGATATTATCAAATGTGGCCCCTCGGGTCGAAGTCTAGATGGGATCGGGTCGACGGAATTTATGTCTTTATTTTTAGTAGTGTAGTAGTTACCCGATGAGGTTTCCACTACCGCTCAGGCTAGCACCAATGTCCCATTTGGATCTGTCGAATAAGAGGTTTTTCCTCTTTAGGATGATCTTCTCTTCATGGATAGAGAAGAGGATTTAAAAGATTCCCCTACTGCATTCGAAGAGGGTGTAACTACTACAGTCGATGAATTGGTACATGTAAACCTCAACAACGAGATGGATTTGAAACAAACATTGATTAGTGTCATTAATCCAACATAAGTGTGACAACGATATGTGAATTTCTGGAATCAAAATCATGATTTATTTTCCTGGAGTTTTGAAAAGATGCCAGGGATAGATTCTTAGGTCTCCATTAACCATCTCAATCTCCCAACAAATCATTGCAGGTTCAAACAACCACCCAGAATGAATCAAACCTCTCATGGTGTCGTGCTTGAGGCTGAGGTTGATAAGATCATCAATGAAAAATTCATCATGGAAGTCTAGTACCACATATATATAGAAGACATTGTTCTTATCTGGAAGAAGAATAGATATATCAGAGTCTGCATTGACTTCTGAGATATCAACCTTCATTGTCCAAAGGATGACTTTCCCCTTCCTGCAATAGAACTGTTGATAGATTCCACCGCTGGGTTCTGGGCTCTTTCCATCATGGATGGGTAATCCGTATATAATAAAGTCCAAATGACCCCTAAGGATAAAGAGTTTACCTACTCCATGGAACAACAAGGTACATTTTTCTACTAGGTAATGCCTTTTAGTATAAATAATTCAGGTCCCACCTATCAGCATTCCATGCACCTCATATTCAAGATGATCCTTGTGAAATTAGTGGATTACTAAATGGATGAAATGGTGGTTAAATCCCACTATCATCAGGACCATCTCAGAGGTCTTGATAAGGTGTTCGGCTTCATCAATTTCTGCCATCTAAAGATGAACCCATGAAGTTTTCCTTTGGGGTTACCTCTAGAATTTTTCTCAACATCATTTTCAGATAAAGATGCATTGAGATAGATATGGGAAAGGTCAGGGTTGTGATCCAGATGTATCCTCCACGAAATGTTCAGGATATCTGATGCTTTCAATGTCCACTTGGATTACATATTCTGATTCATCGAAAATCTTTTTAGAATGTGTATGCCATTTACATAGCTCATGAATAAAGGATTCGATTAAAAGTGGAATGTGGAGTGTTAGAATGCGTTTGAGGAAATCAAGCAGTACATACTACAACCTCTAGTTATAATGTCACCAATTTCTTCAAAATCCACGGGTCCACTTTGTGGCTTCCCTAGAGCAGTCCCTTGGTTTTATTCTCATCTAGAAAAACAATGAGGGAATAGTAATAGTTTATTCTATCTCAGCAGCAAGAAAATAAATACAGAGAATAGATATTCTTCTATCGAGATGAGTTTCCTTGTGCTGGTATTCACAGTGTAGAAATTGTGACATTAAATACAACACCATAAGATACAGCCTGTGTCTTGAGTGTATCCATAGATTTACATTCTAAACTACCCATGTTGAATGGAAGTCTATCTCGGTGGGGAGTGATCCTCTAATAGTTCGACATCATGCTTTTTCCATAGAAGGCTTTCAAGGGGTAGGCATTGGAATATTTCTTGTCTCCCTTCCACCCCCCACAAATTAGTCTCTAAATCATGAAATTCATTATGAGGAAATATTCTCAGTGGTTCAATCCATTTTTTGTTGGAAAATGAACTTTGATGGAGCTTCCAAAAGACCTACAGGTAGGAGACTCAACGATTCCAGAATAAACAATGTAGGCCTAGGTATCATCTTCATCATGCCTACACAAGTTTTCCAGCCCTATTCATTCCTATTGTCATAAGGCTGAACAAACAATAAGGTAGACTATCAGGATCTCATAACATGTCCTAAGATGGCCTTTGGGATTGATGTTCCCCACCTGCATGTGAAGGGGGGCTTTGAACTGGTCATTAGGCTGATCAATGGAAACTACGTCATCCGGAAGTCGGAGCTCGTACCCCTAGTAGATCATACTCGCCGGATGATGGCCCAGTTACCTTTTCTTCTCGAAGTCACTAATTTCCCTTGATCATATAATGTTCAATTAGAATCCTTGGCCATCCTTGTAGCATCTCCTGTATTTCTTGAGAAGTATGATTCTATAATCGATGTTTTCCATTGAACAGTCATTGCTCCTGTCACTTGAGAAGATAATTATAGCCCACATGTAAACTACCTTGACACAGGTGCCTCCATTTCTAGTCCACTAGGTCCCCCTATCCTAGTTTTGGATGGGACCCCTGACTGGATGACTCCCTTAATCTAGTAACTCTGTCACGCTAATCTCACAACAGATCGAGCCGAACGTGAGCGAGTACATCAGCGTGTAGTGCAGTTTACCCTCTAGAGTGGTCCTAGTATTGAGAAGATCCTATATAGACATGGGTTTGATGGAATTATCCTCAATTACATTCCTGGAAGATAGATTTCTCAGGTCATGTAGGATGTTCATGATAGTTCCTGTAGGGCTTATCAGACAGGGCTGAAACTCTCTCATCAGATCGAAGGAGTGGTCTATTTTTAGCCCAACAAGATATGTGATTATATCATGTTTTCCAAGGGGTTCCATGCATTCAAAATCCATGATAATTTTATGAATTGGACACCAATGAATGTATATACTACCAAATATTATTTTCCCTTTGCGGTCTTGGGACTCGATGTCATAGGACCATATCCACTAGTCACAGCTCGTTCGTGTAGGTTCATCATGACCGCTATAAATTTCTTTCCCAATTTCTTTGAGGAAATTCAGATTAAGGAATTCAAGGACCATTCATTCATTGAGTTTGTGATATCAAATTTCATCTACTGATTTTGAGTCCCTCACACCGTCCTCACTGATATTGGCACCAAATTCCAAGAAACCGAGACAAAGAAATTTTATGCCAAGTACACCATATGTTCTAATCATACCTCTCACTATCATGAACAAGTAAATGAGTAGATCAAGGCATTCAACAAAACCCTCTTTAACATGTCGCATCAGATGGTTGGTTACAACAGCAAGAGTTTTCCATAAAAACTCCCCAATACTTTCTGGGATTGTCGGATGATGACTCGTAATTCCACTATGGTGACTCCATATTCTCTGTTGTATGTAACATCGATATTCCTACCCATCAAAATTTAGTTACCCTCATTACGCACAACTATCTATGATAAGATGGAAATTGAAAAAGTAACAGAAATATGTAGGGCATAAATGGATGTGCTTGATGGGAATAGTCTTCATTCCCTACACAATCTAGAGAGGCATCAGAACATGAGAGACCGGACATTCAAACACAAATTTCACCACCGCCCTTTCTTACAAGGTTACAAGGTGTTGTCTCTGAGAACACCAATGACTCCTAGTAGGTAGCCACTGAACCTAGGGCCCAAATGGGAGGAACCTTATATCATTCATAAGGTTTTCCCAAACAGTGCATACTCTATGGTAACTATGGATGGTTAGAATATCACCCATCCCACCAATTCCAAATTCCTCAAGCAGTACTTCATGTGAGGGAACCTCTCATCCTGTATGACATTAAACTATGTTTCCATCTGGGCGGATATTAAAGAGCTCATCCTTATCATGTAAGATAATAATCTATAAATGTTACGATCTCTACATCCTTCAACTAAGATATTTCCTCATCCCTATTGCAGGATGTTAAATAGAAAATCATTTATAGAACTACAAGTGGCCTAATTCCCATCCTTATGGGATATATAGGAATGCTCTGACCGCTCATCCATGGCCCGACCTCAGGTCCCTAAACATTTTTGGCCCCATTGCCCTACTTCTCTCATAGGATTTTGTGGTGTGGTATGGACTCTATATCCTCATTCATGTTGGGATATTTTTTTCCATTCCATGCACATCCATTTAAGGCACTCATATTATCTCCATCCTTATAGAATTATGTTAAACTGCATGGAATTTGTAGAACAACATATGGCTTGATTCACATCCTCATGGGGTACGTAAGAATACAGGGAAATTTTTCCTTCTAGTCTAACCCAAAAAATATCTTCACCCCCTTTTGTTTTAGTTCTCTTAAAGGGCTGCATATGTTGTTATATGGACTTCTTTAGTCCCCATTCATGATGGGCTTACAACGGTCGCACCATGTGCCCCGCCTTCCTGAACATCCTTCTTCAATGTCATCATCCTTGCCGCATGATGTTATAATGCACAACATTTCTAGAACTATGTATGGATTGATTACCATCGTCATTGGATATGTAGTAATACCCGAACATTTCATCTTCAGGTCAAGCCCTATTTTTTATAAACATTCTCTTACTTCTGGACCTATGTCTTAGGTTCTTCCAGGGGAATGTGGTGTGTTATGTGGACATAATTCTTCACTCACGTTGGGTTTGATATAATCCTGCCACATACCCCTCTCATTGTAGCTATCCATCCCCCTTTTCCTCCACTAATTTCATTATGCCGTCTTCTCTCAATTGGGCCCCTCAACTATTTTTGGGAGATTCACCAATGTGAACAGATTCACTACAGTTTAGAACATAGAGTGTTTGATTCTACATGGACATGCCTTCATCTCTATACATACTTCAAGTTACCCTTTATTTGGCTATCCATCATCTTTCACATCTGAAAGGACCCCCGAATAGTATGGATGCTCAGTCTTATGGATCACCTACCAATTTGGGCCAGCGTCGCAGAGTATTTTGAATGACGTTATGTGATAGGTTCCGTATTTCAAAAATGGTAAGCGGTAAACCCTCATTTGTTCTTCCAATTTTAGGTTACATGGTGTGGACACTAAGTATTTAACATGGTCAGCTGTTATCCTCCATCGGTGTGCCACCCGAATTAACATCCCTTGGTCTAATGATTCGCACCCCTTTCCATTCCATCATGTTCATGTGTAATTTTGACACCCCTGGCGTTATCCCTCCGTACGCATTTGTGCATTAAGAGGATGAATCAACATCATGGTGTCATCCTTGACTCCACATCATTTATTATTTTTGGGTATTTCATGTGATACAAATATCTTCTCCTCCCTAGTTTCCCACATCATGAATAGATCATGTGGGATTAGGGACTTGGTGACAGATTACGCCCACTTAAAGGAATCTCACTTCTTTCAGTCCACAATCTACAAAAATAAACTAAGACCCCCTCATCCTTACAGATTGATGTTAAACTGTATAAATTGTTAGAACTATTTAAAACCTGATTCCCATCCTTATGGTATACGTATGAACACCCGGACATTTCATCATCAGGTCCATCCCCATGGACATTGATCTTTTTTGGCCCCTTCTCTTAAGGTCCCCTCCCCATGGGATTGTGTGCGGTGTGGCATGCACTGATGTCCTCATTCAGGTAGGGTATGCTTTATCACACCACGCTCATTCCATATAGAACCACATTCTTTTGATTGCATCTAATACATTTGATGTTAAACTATGTTGTCTAGTTCCCATGACTTTAAACTATGGCATATTAGCCATACGATGTTAAAATTGGTCCTGTCATATGACCATAAACTATGAATCTATTGTCCTGGCCACACAGTGAAAAACAACATCACATTGTGGTGTCATCGTGTGAGGGGAAATCATTTTTCGTATTGGCCATATACCATGCCATTTTTGATGGCCTACATATGACATTATTTCTTAAAGTAATGCACAAATTCTCAATTCTAGCTTTGTTGACTCCAAAAAAACACACATCAATAGTAAAGATGAAATGATATCCATCAAATTCTGTTTCTTCTATGCATCAGCCAGACCTACACGACAGTATTTCCCCAGGCATTGGTACCCTACCATGTTGTTTTCAATAAATACTTATGGATTGATACCCATACTCATGGGCTACGTGGGAAGGCTAAGACATTTTGTCTTCAGATCCAACCCAGGTTCATCGACCCATTTATTCCCCCTTCTCCTTTAGACTTCTCGACCCATGTTATTCCTCACCAACGTGCTCTGATGCACTATGGTTTTGGACCTAAAGTTTTGGATTGTACATGGAAATGATTTAATCCATTTCCATGCTACACATCCTCCTTTAGTTGGGTTTCCATCAAATTTCACATCCAAAAGGACCTCGGACAGTATGGATGCTTAGCCTTATGGTTCACCTACTACTTTGAGACAACATCCTGGAAGATTTTAAATGAAATTATAAGACATTTTTCACATTTTTAATTTGGTCAACTATCAACCCTTGGATATTAGTTCCCATTTGTGGTCACATGATATGAATTCAGTGCTTTGATCATGGACAATAGTTATCCTCAATTATTACGCCACCCCCATTAATCCTTAAATATTGGTCATGCGATTCACATCCCTTTCCTCTCCATCATGTTCATGTGGAATTTTGACACCCTTGGTGTTATCCCTGTATGTGTCTATGTGTATTAAAGAGGGTGAATCAGTAGTTTGAGGATCACCTTTGACTCCACACTGCCTCCTCCAGCTATGTATCACATGTGTTTCAATAATCTTCTTCGCTATTGTTTCCCACATCGAGCATAGCTCATGTGTGCTTATGGATATGGGTAAGGTCTTTAAATACATGGAAGAACCACACATGTTTGGATATAAACTCTATGACCTTAAATTAAGAGCATTGGACCCTTAGATTAGGCATCATAACTTACAACTATGTGTATTCTTATGGATATTTGTGGTGCAGTGCAGACTAATTTTTCCACATTCACGTCGGGCCACTTTATGGCACCACATCACATATTTTTTTCATTGAGAATCTTCCCTCTTTTGGACGTAACTCTATGAACCTAAACAAGGAACATTGTTCCCTTAGTCTGAGAATCCTGACATTAAACTACGTGCATTCTTATGGATATTTATTGTGCAGTGTGGACTAGTTTTTTCTCAGTAAAATCAGGCTGCTTTATGGGACCACACCACATATTTCAACTTCATGAATCTTCCAACTGTTGGTCCAATCACTATGACCATAAACTATGATCTCATTCTTATTTATCGTATGATGCTAAACTATGTCTTCCCCATTCATGTTGTGTGATGATAAATTACCTTTCCATTTGATGTATTCACTCAAGAAGTCATTTCCCCTTTTGGTATTGGCTGCTTGCCATACCACCTCCAAGAACTACGGGTGTATTGATTCTCATCCGTATGGGATATGTAGCAATTCCCAGGGATTTCTCCATGGTCCCATCCCTAGGTTCTCCATATAGAGGAGAACTATTTCATGTCTGGTTCTTTTCCCTTAATTGTGGTAAAAAATCTACAACTCTAAACTACGAGTATGTGGTTCATATAACATGTCTTTAAATAGTTGAGTAGAGTCTAAGTATTATGACCTTATACTATGTGCAATGTCCTGATTAGGCGACATTTAACTCTTTCATGCATATTCCCCTTCGTATGATGCTAATCTACATTCTTATCATCCCCATTTACATGACGTAAAACAATAGACCATATTAGGTCCTCACCAATGTGGTCCCTCCCTGAAATAGGCCAGATCTTGATTCAGACTGATACACTCACCCATTGTACTTTCATCAAAGTAGCATAATTTTAAGAGTGTTGGACTCTATCAGACAACTCATTATTCCATCACCCCGCTTTGGTGACATCAATTTCAGATCCTCATTCCCTTTCATGTCTGAAGGAACCCCTTATAGTTAGGACACCAAGCCTTAGGTATTGCCTACCATCATGGGCCAATGTTCTGAAGGACATCAAATGACACTCTGAGATTGGCCCTGGGTTTTCAAATCTGGTCTACTGCAATCCCTCATCTATTTTTTCCATTTTAGGATAACATGATACAGATACTATGTTTCGAATCTGGACAAAATCTATCCTCTTTTATCCTTCCCACTTCACTACATTCTAAATTATTGTTATCATAATTCACATTCTTCGTTCAACTTTGTTAAAATATATTCTAACACCCCTAGTTTCATCCCTCTCATCCAGTATAGTATGTAGGATAGAGAAATTAGGATATTTTGGGGATCAAATTCTTTGGTCTGGAACCCTCTATTGTTTTGAAAACATTCAGCAGTCATCTCGACCCCAGGTTTTCAAAAGTTTATCCATCTCACTCATACACAAAGTGAATAATTGTCTATTTTTCCCTTGTTTCTCAAATTGGTTATGACCCATGAAATCTTAGGGATTGATCTCTTATTAATTTACAATTATGGTCGAAGGACACCAAAATAAGTAAGAAAAAAAATAATAAGTCCACATATATAGTTAGAAATAGGAAAAAAAAAAGTAGATGAAGGTCTATAAGTTCATCCAACACATGGACCTTATGGATCGTCCCATTTGAGGGATTGTCCTAGCATCACCAACATCTGGATCATGGCCTCCAGGATGCTTCCCAATCCTTGAGCTTCCTCTCCTCATCAACAGGTATAGAGCAGAACTCATTTTCTTTGGCAAGTATTCATACGTGCACAGCTTGGAGCTCAATCATTTGATGGATTACCTGCACTGCTTTCTCCTGGGCATCCACCATCTGGGCCTTCAACTGTTCAATGAGCTCAGAATGACTCGCAACAAATAATTCTCTTTCATTTTCTAACTCTTCATGGTGTCACACTTCTTTATCATCATTAAAGAACTTCTGGGTATTCTCTGATTCCTTCTAACACCAAGAAATATCAGAGTGTTGGCTACTCTCTCATATCTTATCAACCATATATTCATGGATCATTATAGGAAGACGGTGAGCATCCACCACTCCGACACAGAGAAAGCATTTCCATGTGCGAATTAACCCCATATAGCTCATCCATTTTTCATTTTACTGACTAAGAAATCATTTGACGAACTTCCATGCCTTATGCCGAATTTTATGACTGTCCTCGATTGCATTGGGATCAGGGTTGTCCATCAACTCAGGATCTGAAGGAATGTATTTAGGAAAAATAGCTTGGAGTTCAGTAGTATGGTCCTCTTCTGGCACTCTTTCCTCTTCAGCGACCTCACCCCCATCGGCCTAGAGCTCATCCAAAGTAGTTAAATCACTCTTGATTGTAGCTTCTTGCTCACCAGGTGGTAGGGAGGGACTTGATAGAATAGTTGGCTCTACAAGAGCTGGTGCAATCACTGGTAGATCGCTCACATTTGTTCCAGAATCTACTGTTTTAAAAGCCTCAAACCTTATGATCATTTCATTGGTAACCAATATATTGGTTAGCTGAGTCCGCTAATAAAATATGTAAGCCTTCAAAGGAATAAACCTACAAGATCCTAGAGTTGCGGTGTCCAGTACATGATTCATGGTAGAATCTACAACCAAAGGAGATCACTTGGCACTTGTTAATTTAAAAATTAGTAATGGGTCATTTGGAAGGATAGAATAGGTTGAGTTTATACAGTGTCCATGTCATCCCTTCCCTCTGGTTCATTTCTTTCCACTTCAATCATGGATGGTCCTTCGACCACTTCAACCATTGTCGGTTCCTCACCGTGCTCAATCCCAAATGTAGACTCATGATGATTTCCTTCCACATCCTTGGGTACATTTTCATCCCCTTTAGGAATGGATTATTGTCTATCATAACCAATGTGTTCTTGAACCAGATAGAGTTTGGTCAGTGGATATGAATTATGAAAAGATAAAGTCCAGTAGAGATAAGAGTTGGGACTCACCTCTATTTGTTCAGCCAGTTCTGTGTCAGTTCCAGCAATCTTTCCACTCTCATGTGTGCTTTTCTGGTTGATGGTTATTTTCTATGGTCTCTCTCCTCTAGGAACTTCAACCCAACCTCATATTCTACCTCTTCCTCTTTTATTTCTTTTGTCTCTTTATCATCATCCTCCTCCTCCTATTCCACCCTTCTTCTTCTTCCTCATCATCATCATCCTAAGATGATAGATTTTCCATTCCATTATCCTAGACAAGAATTGCTTTCACTGGAATATTTGGATCTTCATAACTCCCTTGTTGGAATGTGTACATATCCATGGTTGTTAGGTAGTTATTTCAAAGATGAATGTTCACCATTCCTGCCACCTAAATGAACACTATGTCTGGTATGTCATGCCTAGTGTGAACCAGTCTATGCCGTAGCCCTTATGTGGACATAGACTATCACAGTGTCCTCTAGGGAGACTGTAAAACAACAAGATTCCATGGTATGCTTCTCTTAGAATAATACAGTAGCGTGTGTTGTACACAACTTCGTGTTCTAACACACACCACAACCAATAAAACTAGAGGTTATAATTAGTAGTACTCAATTTTTGCGATTTCATATATTTTAGCTTTCAAAATGGACTTCATTTTTGGATTCGGAATTTGGAAATTAGCTTAGGCTGAATTTTTGGTACATTTCGGATTACTTTCATATTTTGATTAATAGTGAAAATTACTAAATTTTAATTAAAATCATCTTTTTTATTTGAAATAATAAATGGTGATAAATTATGAATTTGAGTGATTTTTTGGGTATAATTATATTATATTTTTACCATTTAATCCAATTTTGGTCATGATACATAATTTCACATTTAAACTGGACATAAGCAAGTGCCAATTTTTTGAAAGTTATTATCTCTTGACAACACAGTTTTTGTTTTAACAAAAAGAGTTAATTTTAAATTAATTTCAGCCACTTTTGTGTTTTGAATTAAGAAAAATGGACTCCATATTTTGAATCAGGAGGTCCAAATTGTGTAAATAGTTAACTTTTATTTTTATAAATTTAAAATAATTACGTCGGTAAATATTTTATTTACCATGGTTAAAGGGTAAATATGGTAAATAAGGGTAAAAAATAATATTATAATAATTATAAATTACCATAAAACGTGTCTTACCTCTATTGGTTAATATGTGTCTGACCATGGGCATCTTTGGGTCGATTTTGGGACCCCATGGAGCCACTTGTAAGTGATAATGACACCTCATTATAATTAAGTTAAAGTAAATACAAAAACGACAAACCCATATATATTTTAGAAAAACAATTTTTACATACGGTTATATATGTTATATTTTCTACTATAAATATTAATTATAAAGATACAATGATTTCCTACATAATGGTATTTTATTTATAAATTTTAGACATTTTATAATTAAATATATTTATAACACAATTATGATGCAATATTTTCCTTATTAATGAAAGAATCAAATAATTGGTATTATAAATGCTAAAATAAATATAATTTTAAAGTGATGATGACATTAAATAATTTTATTTGTTAATATGACTTGTTAGGATTACTTAAATGAAATTTTTTCAAAATAAAAATGTTTTTCAGACTCTATCAAACATAAATTATTAAATAGGGTCAAAATTGACATAAATGAGTTTTTAAAACAAATATTATTTTATTACATGATATTCTATTCCTAAAAATCTATGGTTCATCAAAAGGACTTATATAATGATATGTTAATGATTAATGGACCACTTGGGGGTGTCTTGTAATTATATATTATGATTATTAACTATATAATATAAAAATACAAAGAGACATAGTAAATGTCAAACTAATTAACTACGAGTTAAAACTAAAAGATAAGGTTAATATAGTGAACCAAACCTATCTAAAACCTATTGTTTGTGTGGTTTTCGAACTATACACACATTGAACTATAAATAATCAACTTTTTAGCAATTATAAACCGAATATTAATTTATTATAAAATAATACTTCTATCATTTCCTAAGTTTCCCCTCACGCCTATTATAATAGGGCACTACACCTTCCCTCTAATTAAAACCTTTGAAGCCTTTTGTCTCGGCCAACCCCAACCCAAATATTCTATAAACATCCCTCAATTAAACCTAGATGCATTATTTTGATCATAAATCCATCCTATGGAGCCCTTTTGATCAAATCAAAATGAAGAACCGGAAGAAGAGGTAATTTTTTCACCACCCTCTTTAAAGTTCCTTTTTATTCAACTTCTTATTTATTTGTTATTTCCATTATAAAATAATAACTCCAGTATATTCTATATACTATGATGTTATTATAAATATGGTATAACCATATTCAGTATTCTATCCATCATTTGAATGACATGTCACCGTACGTGCGTTCGTACGACTTACCGTCTCCATGTTGTGGTGTAATTGTTATTCAAAACATTATTATTTGGATGTGTATGATAATGATATGGAAATGAGGTAAATAATAAATATAACTTGATAATATTCTGTTTATATTATATACCATCCATTTATATATTATTTTATTATCAAAATAATGATATTGCCGCTCGTGTGTACGTACAGACTACCGTCACCACTAATGCGATGAGATTGATTCCCCATCGTATCCTTGCAAGTATAATTCTCATTTTATGATTAAATATAATTTATAAGGACTTGATATCATTATTTATATGAATATGATACATCCTATGGATAAAAAACATGGTTTATGTAACAAAACATATAAAATAAAACGAGTAAGTGAACACCCGAAACGATGATAATACTAAAATATTATTAACAAAGCAATGTAAACAGATCATTTATGATATCATATTAATTTATATGATTCTTTTATAATTTAATAACAAATATTTTACCATTATACAGGTGGCTAACCTTCCCTCAACCAAGGAAATGTAAAAGTTAAGGGTTTATTTCACAATCTCTTCATTATCTGAGGTTGTTTATACGTAATTATCATCGAGGTCCTCTTTATCCTTCACATCCGTGTTTCTTATAAATGTATTTAAAATAATTCTTACTAGTTTATACACTATGGGTTAAATTCATTTATACCCTTTCTTGACTTTTTATAAGTGGTTTATAAAGGAATTGTTCTGTCTTTTTCCAAACAAGATCATTTTTAACCTTTTCGACAAAATTAAGTTAAGAATGTCTTTTTTTAACTTATAATGTGGGTGTGGCTATTTTTCGCCATTATAAAATCGTTGAAGCTTACCTTATAAGATTATAAGAATATTTTCAACGAAGATTTTTTCTTTTATAATTATTTGACTTTTAAATGATTTAGAAAAAGAGATTTTTCTCTCAAATAGTTTTGATTTCATCTATGTCAACATCCTTTGATGGATTTTAAGTTTATTTTATGTTGATTTATTATGATACAAAACATTAATATTTTATTGAAGGTTTTGTGATATGTTTGACTGTTGATGTGTTATTTTTATACCATTAATTATTTATGGAGAAAGTATTGACATCTCGTATGCTATTTTTAATACTAATTTTTATGTTATGTTTAAACATGTTCATATGAGGAATGCATTGGACATAATTAGTGACAGTTGGAGCCCTCTATATCCCCACAATGCATCGATACATCTCATTTGACAAACCAGTGTCTTGAAATATGGCCTTGACAAAATCTTATTTGTAGTCTTGGCACATGGACTTGACTATGTGGTTATGATGGTCTGACACTATGCATTACAACATTATGAAAGTGGTTATTGATAATCCATGTGATTATTAGACTAGTAGAATATCCATGTCAATAAGTAAATGGAAATATTCCAATTTATTTATGCCATATTATGCTGAATTTTAATTTTAAAAGGATTTTTTTTAGTTATACATTGTCTTAAATGTTTTTTCTTATTTATGAATGTTTCATCTATATTGTTATCCTTACTGGGAATTTGAGCTCACCCCTTTCTATGTTTTATTTTTCCAATGATGTGAAAAAGTATTTTATGAATATCATGCAGGGATTGTATAAGTGGATATGAGTGTGGAGACAAGATTTTGTTGTAGTTTTCCCTTTATGATGTAATGTAAGACTTATGAATATATCTAGTGTTTCCAAGGATACTAAACTAATCCGTATTTCGAGACTTGATCTTTAGTGATCATGCCAATGTTATGTAATAACGAACCGACTCTGGGTAACTGGTGTCGGGGCAATACAGTTGGTATAAGAGGAAGTTTAGTACAAACCCTGGGAGCTAGATTTAGATAAACTCTAATTAGAGCACATAGCCCTATGATAGAATTTAAGGATTAGTATTGAAGAGCTTTCTAGAATTGTGGTTTTATAGAGATTTTTTGTGTTTTCCAAATAAAAAATCCCTTTATGTATACACGTAGGTAGGGGCGACTCTGGCATAGATGTGCCTAGGCGTAAAACCCGAAAACACCTCTTTGAGTAAGACTAGAATGGAAACTGGTGCACGAAAATAGGCTTTGATGCACTCTTTGTTACGACACTCCCGGGGTATATTCTTAGGATAATTCTCATTTTCATTACAAACCATTATGAAGGTTTTATGAGTATATACTTCCTCAAAGAACACAATTTTATGATTATGGATTATATCCATAAACTGTTCAATTTTTTATAATTTCTTTAGATGTTTGGAATTATTTATTTTGATTCATAAACTAATCTAGTTTTTGTTATTGTTTAGAAATGGTTCCTAGTGGAAGAAATAGAAACTGTATCAATGCATGCACTCCATGTAGGGATTTCCCTCCTGCTCAAGATAATTATAGTGGAGCTGGAGATGTAACTTGTGCTGATCAGTTAATCACCATGCTGGGAAAACTCACTCAGGTTATGAATAATAACCTTACCCATATGGAGCTCCCAAATCCAATGAATGGATGATCAATGATAGATCACTTCATGAGGCAAAAACCACCGACATTCAATGGGAGTACCAATCCATTAGTGGCTGATCAATGGATAAATTCCGTGGAGAAAATATTCTATGCCTTGGGGAGTAGTGAAAGGGAAAAAGTTATCATGGCAGTTTACCACCTCACTGGAGATGCTGATCAATGGTGGTCATTGATTAAAAACACAAGAGAAGATGATGAAGTATCAAATATGAAATAGAGGGTGTTCAAAGAGGTTTTCTTAGAAAAATACATTCTTTGTGGCCATCTAGCAGATATGGAAAGGCAGTTTCAGAGTCAGAGGAAAATGGAGGATGAGAATGTTGCAAAGTATGAGGCTAAATTTACAAGGATAGCGAGGTATGCTGCAGATTATGTATGTGACCCAAGAAGTAAGATTGGTCATTTCTTTGATGTGTTAAAACCATTTCTCCATTGAGCATTATTCTCAAAAACCTTCTCATTTTACAGAGATATTTTCTCATGCGCTATCAAGATAGAAAAAGAATTATCTATGTCTTACGAATTTAAAGAAAAGCAAGAAAAGATATCTGATGACCACTCTAGAAATGGAAATAAGGCGAAGACGGGAAAAATTGATTATCCATCCTGCAGTAAAAGTGGGAAGAAACACCACTGTACATTCTTGAAAGGAATCAAATTCTATTACATGTGTGGTGAAAAAGGCCACCATGCTCTTGATAGCAATGGGAAGAAAGAAGCTATCGATGTTCAATTCTACAAATGCAGGGAAGTGGTACATTATATAAATGAATTTCTTAAGCGTTAGTGGAACTTACCTCTGAATAGTCTAAGGGATTAAGGCCATGCTTATGCTATAACTACTGCTGAAGTAGATGCTCCGAAAGATGTTGTAGCAGGTAATTTAATAGTTTCATCATGTTTGGAAAATTCATTATTTGATTCTAGATCATCACATTGTTTCATATCTTCCCAGTTTGTTAACAAAATTAGATATTTCCAATTTGATTTTACAAGGGAGTTTTCAGTTAAAACTCCTAAGGGAAGTATCATTTCTATGAATTTATGTGGATTTGTTCCCATTAGGGTATATAAATGTTCTTTATCTTCTGATCTCATCATCATACCCATGATTTAATGTGATATAAACCTCAGTATGGATTTCCTTTCGGACCATGATGCAAATTTTTTTTTATAAAAAAAGAGGTTACGATTTTTAATGATGATGATAAAGAACACCTTATCTTTAGATCAGAATCGTCACCACCTGATTCTTATCTAGATCCATCCCCAGTAGCTCAACTAAATTCAATTATCGGGGAAGAAAGAGAATAAAATGATTGTGGGTGTGGAAAGGTATGTTCAAATAGAGGATATACCTACTGTGAAGGAATATGTTGATGTGTTTACAGAAGATTTACCTGGACATCCTCCAGAACATGAAATTTAGTTTTCCATTGATCTAATTCCAGGTTCAAGGCCCATATCGAAGACCCCTTATAGAATAGACACTATGGACTTATTTGAAATAATGAAACAACTAGAGTAATTGAGTAATAAGGGATTTTATTTCGCCCTTGTGTTTCTCTATAGGGAGCCTCTGTCCTTTTTGTGAAGAAGAAATATGGATCTATGAGGTTGTGTATCGACTACAGGGAAATCAATTCAATAACAATAAAGAACAAGTATCCCCAACCTCTAATTGATTATTTATTTGAACAACTGCATGTAGCTCAATAATTTTCAAATATTGACCTTTGATCTGGATACCATCAGTTGTGTGTGAAGAAAGAAGACATTCCGAATACAGCATTTCAAAATATGTATGGGCATTACGAGTTTAATGTAATCTGTATTCATGGATCTAATTAGTAGATTTTTGATGGAATATCTCAATGATTTTGTGGTGGTATTTATTAATGATATCTTGGTATATTCTAAAAGATACGAAGATCTTGATAATCACATGCGCATTATCCTGAATACTCTTAGATGAGATGAATTATATGGGAAGTTTAGCAAGTGTGAATTCTGGCTTCTGGGGATTTCATTTCTTGGCCATATTTTCTTCCATTATGGAATCTCCATTGATCCTCTTAATATAAGATAAATCCAAGAATGTCCAGCAACGACAAGTATAACTAAGGTACACAGTTTTATTGTTTTAGCAGGTTTTTATTGACATTTCATCCAGAATATTGCTCAGTTGGCTATCCCATTAACAAAGCTCACATGTAAAGGGGTTAAATTGGTTTTGACAAAAGAGTGTGAAGAATTTTTTGAAGAATTGAAAAAAAGATTATTCAATGCTTCTATATTGACTCTACCATCGAGGAATGATGAGTTCGTTATTAATAGTGAGGCATCAGAGAAAAGAATTGGTTGTGTCCTTATACAGAATGATAGAGTTATTTCCTATGAATCATGACATCAGAAAATTAATGATAAAAACTATCCTACTCTTGATCTTGAGTTAGAAGTTGTAATCCTTGCATTGAAGATTGGGAGACACTACCTCTATGGTAAAAAATGAGAGATATATACCGATCAAAATAGTTTGATGTACATTTTCACACAGAAAGAACTGAACATGAGGCAAAGGAGATGGCTTGAACTACTCAAGGATTATGATTTCACGATACACTACCACCAGAGAAGGGAAATAAGGTTGCAGATTCTTTGAGTAGACAGGATCATGGAGTTTTGAACAAGATGAGCGTTGAAAGGGATCCTATTTTCATGGATTTTGTAAAGATGGATATGGGAATCACCATGGAAGGTGAAACATCAATGATTTTTCAAATGGTTTCCAATCCATCTTTACTATAAAAGATAAAGAGTTCTCAGACCGATGATGAAGAGTTTAAAAATAAAGTTAAAGCTGTGAATGATGGGAGATTGAGTGACTTTGTGTATGAAGATGGAATTTTGAAATTTGGGAAGAGACATTGTGTTCCCGATACACCTGATCTAAAAAGGAAATTGTTGGATTATTCTCATAGTTCCAATTTATCTATACACCATGGGAGCACCAAAATATATAGAGATTTAAAGGAACAATTTTGGTAGGACAACGTGAAGAGGGAGATTGCTGATTTTGTGTCAAGATGTATGGTTTGTCAAAAAGTGAAAGATACAATGCAACAACCTGGAGGAGTCATGAAACCTCTTCCCATACCTGAGTGAAAATGGGTTAATATCTCAATGTACTTTTTCATGGGACTACCAACGACTCCTAGAAGGAACATTGTAATATGGGTCATTGTTGATCATCTTACGGATTCAGCACATTTTATTGCTGTAAGCGAATATTTACCACTTGAAAGTAAAGAAATTATATATATTAATGAAGTTTTGAGGCTTCATGGAGTACCTTTAACAATTGATTTAGATGGTGACCCCCATTTTACTTCAAGATTCTGGAAGATTCTACAGAAGGCCTTGGATTCTGAACATCATTTGAGCATTTCCAACCACCCTCAAACTTATGGAAAATAAAAATGGACTATTCAATCCTTAGAAGACATGTTTAGATCATGATCACATGCCTTTCAGGGTATGTGGGATCAATATTTACTTCTGGTAGAATATTGCTATAACAATAGCTTCCATTCAAGTATTCGGATGGCACCGTATGAAGCCTTATACGGAAAGAGATGTCGCAGACCAACCTATTGGGATAACGTTGGTGAAAGAAAAATCGTAGGCCCAGAAATGGTGGAGGAAGTGATGGAAAAGGTGAAGGTAATCCAAAACCACATCAAAGCTGCTCAAGGTTGGAAGAAGAGCTATGCTGACAACTGAAGGAAGGATTTGGAATTTCAGGTAGGAGATAATGTTTTCATGAAGCTATCTCTATGGAAGGGTGTTATATGTTTTGGTAAGAATGGTAAATTGAGTCCCATGTACATCGGACCATTTGAGACTCTAGAACAAATTGGTCTTGTACCTTACTGTTTGGAAATGCCGCCAAGTCTCTCCAAAGTTCATTATTTGCTCCACGTATCACTGTTGAGAAATTACATGCTTGACCCAACACATGTACTCACCTAGGAGGAATTATAACTAGAGCGCGATCCATCTTATTATGAAGATCCTGTCAAGATTCTTGGTATGAGAGAACAAGTGCTGAGAAACTAGACGACTCGTCTGGTAAATGTTCTATGGAAAAACCATAAGATGGAAGAGGCAATGTGGGAACCTGAGGAACGTTTGATGAAGAACCACCCAAGTCATTTCACGTGGTAGTATTCTACAGATTTCTAGGAAACAATTTTTTGAATAAGGGGTGAATGTAACAACCCACTCTTCCATGATACGATTCTTTTTGAATAATAAAGTAGCGTGTGTTGTACGCAACTTCAAGTTATAACACACACCACAACCAATCAAAATAGCCATTATGAATAGTAATACCCTCTTTTTCAAATTTTATAAATTTTATCTTTCAAAATGGACTTCATTTTTGGATTCGGTATTTCAAAATTAGCTTAGGGTAAATTTTTGGTACTTTTCAGATTACATTCATATTTTGATGAATTGTGAAAATTACTAAATTTTAATTAAAAACAACTATTTTAATTGAAATAATTAATGGTGATGAATTATGATTTTGAGTGATTTTAGAGTATAATTATATTATATTTTTACCATTTAATCCAATTTTGGTCATTGGAAATAATTGCACATTTAAACTATACAGAAGCAAATGTCAATCTATTGATAATTATTATCTCTTAAAAACACGTTTTTTGTTATAACAATGGGAATTAATTTTAAATTAATTTATGCCAATTCTGTGTATTGAATTTAGAAAATTTTATTCCATATTTGAAATCATGAGGTAATAATTTTGTAAATAGGTAACTTTTATTATTAGACATTTTGAATAAATCTTTCGGTAAATATTTTATTTACCATGGTTAAAGGGTAAATCTGGTAAATAATGGTAAAAACATAATATTATAATAATAATAAATTACCAAAAAAACGTGTCTTAACCCTACTGGATGACACATGTTCGACCGTATGCACCTTTGGGTCGATTTTGGGACCTCATGGTGCCACTTGAAAGTGATAATGACACTTTATATTAATTAAGTTAAAGTACATACAAAAATGTCATAAGAAAATATCTTTTAGAAAAACAATTTTTACATAGGGTTATATATGTTATATTTTAGACAATAAATATTCATTAGAAATATAAAAAGATTTACCACATAATGGTATTTTGTTTATAATTTTTACATATTTAATAATTAAATAAATTTATGACACAATAATGATGCTGTATTTTCCTTATTAATGAATGAATCAAATAATTGGTATTATAAATGTCAAAATATATAAAATTAGAATGTTTTAATGGCATCCACGAATTTTATTTGTTAATAATACTTTTTATTATTTCCTAAATGATTTTTTTTTATATATAATATTCTTAAGACTTTATCAAAAATCAATTATTAAATAGTGTCAAAATTGACATAATTGAGTTTTTAAAACAAATATTATATTATTAACTAATATTCTATTCCTAAAAATATAAGGTTCGGCCAAAGGACTTATATCATGATATTTGTATCATTAATGGTCCACTTGGGGGGTCTCATGTAAGTATATAGTATGTTTATTAGCAATATAATATAAAAAAACAAAGGGACATGGTAAATGTCAAACTAATTAACTAAGAGTTAAAACTAAAAGATAAGGTTAATAGAGTGACCCAAAACTGTCTAAAACCTATTGGTTGTCTGGTTTTCGACCTATCCCCGCCTTATCCTTTATATAATCTACATTTTATCCATTTGAAACCAAACATAAATTTATTATAAAATAATATTTCTAGCTTTTACTAAGGTTCCCCTCACCCCTCTTATAAAAGGGCCCTCCCCCTTCCCTCTAATTCAGACCTTCAAAGCCTTTTGGATAGCACAAATCCTGCCCAAATGATCTCTCATCCTCCCTAACTTTGACCTATATTCCTTAGTTTAATCATAAATCCATCCTAAGGGGCCCTTTTGATCAAATCAAAAGGAAGAACCCGAAGAAGAAGTAATGTTTTCACCACCCTCTTTCAAGTTCCTTTCTTCTTCAACATATTCTTTCATTGTTACTTCAATTAAAAAATAATAACTCCAGTACCATCTATATAAAGTGATGTTATTATAAATATGGTACAACCATATTCAGTATTCTATCCATCCTTTGAATGACATGTCATCATACGAGTGTATGTACAGCTTATCGTCTCCACGTCGTGGTGTAATTGTTATTCAAAACATTATTATTTGGATGGGAATGATAATGATGTGTAATTGATGTAAATAATTAATATAACATTATAATGATTCTGTATATATGATATACCTTCCAATTATATATTATTTTAATATCAAAAAATTGATATTGCTCGTGCGTACGTACGAACTACCGTCTCTACGAACGCGACGAGATTCATTCCCCATCTTATCCATGAAAGTCTAATTATCATTTGATGATTAAAAATAATTATTAATAACTTGATATAATTCGGCATATGAATAATATACAACCTATGGATAATAAACACAGCTTATGAATCAAAACATATAAAAGAAAACGAGTATGTGAACACCCGAAACGACGATAATACAATGATATTATTAACAAAGCAATGTTAAAAGATAATATATGATATCATATTAATGTGTATGATTATTGTATAATTTAATTACAATTATTTCACCATATACAGGAGGTTAACCTACCCTTAACTAAGGAAATTTACAAGGTAAGGGTTAATTTCACAATCTCTTCATTATCTGATGTGGTTTATATGTAATTATATATTGGGACCTCTTTATCATTCACATCCATGTTTCTTAAAAATGTATTTCAAATAATTCTGAATATTTTACAGAACATGGGTTAAAGTGATTTATATCCTTGTTTGGCCTTTTATAATAAGTTTATAAAGGAATCTTTCTGTTTTTTTCCAAACATGATCCCTTTTAACCTTTTCAACAAAATTAATGTAAGAATGTCTTTTTTAACTTATACAGTGGGTGTGGCTATTTTCTGCCATTATAATATCATCAAATATTGCCTTAAATGCTTATATTAATATTTTTAAAGTTAATTTTTTCTTTTATAATTTTGTGACTTTTAAATTATTTAAAAAAAGAGTTATTTCTCTCAAATAGTTGTGATTTCATCAATGTCAACATCCTTTTATGGATTTTAAGTTTATTTGAAGTTGATTTATTATGATACAAAACTTCCAAATTGTATTGAAGGTTTTGGGATATGTTTGAGTGTGGATGTGTTATTTTTATACCATTCATGGTTTATAGAGAATGAATTGACACTTCGTATGCTAGTTTTAATAAGAATGTTTATGTTATGTTTAAACCTGTTCATATGAAGAATGCATTGGACTTAATAAGGGATGGGTGGAGCCCGCTATAACTCCTTGATGCAACGGTAGGTCTCATGAGACAAAATAGTGTCTTGTTATAAGGGCATGAAAAAAATCTTATTTTTAGTCTTGGCACAAGGCCTTGACTATGTGGTTATGATAGACTATCATTATCCATTCCATCATTATAAAATTGGTTATTGATATTGGACGAGATAATTCGACTAGTAGAATATCCATGTGAATATCTAAATGGCACTATTTCATTTTATTTATACCATTTTATGCTGAATTTCAATTTTAAAAGGATTTTGTTTTAGTTATACATTGCCGTAAATTTTAATGCTTATTTATGAAAGTTTCCGCTATATTGTTATCCTTACTGGGCATTTGAGATCACCCCTTTCTATGTTATATTTTTTCCAGGATGTGCAAAAGTATTTTATTAATGACCTGCATGGATAGTATAAGAAGATATGAGTGTGGAGACAAGATGTTGTTGTTGTTTTCACTTTATGAATAATGTATGTCTTGGGAATATATCTAGTGTTTCCAAGGCTACTAAACTAATCAGTATTTCGAGACATGATCTTTTGTGATCATGCCAATTTTATGTAATAATGCACTGAATCTGGGTAACTGGAGTTTTTGTGTAACAAAGACCATAGATATGGAAAAATGGCATTAACATAATGCTTTAGCAGATGACTTATTTGCCTCCCAGGGAGTTCCTTGGCTCGACCACTAGGCTGCCCATGAGACGACTCTTCTTCAGAAGGTAGTGGTGTATTCTCACCTCGTGAGGCTCATAATGATGAAGTTCTATCCCACACCATTCCAACTGTTAAGATTATTACTTCTCTTAGCTCCCCAGTCCTAACATTTATGTTTCCCCATTGTCCTGACTCCACATTGGCCATCTTGATTTACTGAATGTGTTTCAACAGAATCACCTATTGGTATGTTTCTATCTAAATGGAAGCATACTCCATTGATATGCCAATATTGACATCGCTAGGGTGAAGTTTGAAGACTCCCCCAAAACATGTACTCATGACCATGAACCATAGTTAGCGAAGGATGTAAGGATGTTTCTCTTCATGAACCTCTATATATACTTTCATTGGAATATGCTTCTGGTACCCGAATTTCTAGGAAAACCTATTCGACACATATTGTTCACAGAAGATTATTCCATCAATCCAGACAACCATCACACCTCCATTAATGCTTTATAAGTACTCCCTATGCTCCAATGGTCCTTTTATATAATCTACCATTTGGAAAGCTGGGGTCTGAAATGAATTAATGTTAATGTTTGTGAGGTTTTTGATGTTAAGCTTGATCCCTTCATCTTTTAGCATTAACGGGAAGATTCTAGCAATTTTTAGTAAGGATGGTCTTAGTCTGTCACCTGGAGGGCAGATGGAATTCGAGAAGTCATACCCATCGCAATGAGCTACAACCCATCCATAAATAATCTCGAATGGTCCGTATATCCTCCTATGCATGCTCCCTCTAGAAATGCAACCCAAATTTCTGTACATCCTGGAAAATATGGGCACCCCAAAATTCACCATATTCTTGGCCTCCATGATTATGGACATCACTATCATTTTCAAATGAAGTCCCATCATCATATCCCTCACTCTTAGAAGCCACCCACTCACAAATTCCAAAAGAAACCTGGAATATCCTACATTATGGTCCTGATATTCATTTAGACCGAAGCCCCATGATTAGTACTCACCTACTTCCAAGACCATCCAGTATGATCCCAACATCCCCCTCTACAAGGTGTTCCGGCCCAGATTCCCTTGTACATACACTTTCTTTTCCTTCTCCTACATCATAAACTGATTGAACCATGAAAAATAAGATATATCCTATAGGATATACTTTATTAGAAGCTTCTAATTAGGTAGCTCCAA
This sequence comes from Viscum album, assembly GCA_963277665.1. Classification (NCBI taxonomy): domain Eukaryota; kingdom Viridiplantae; phylum Streptophyta; class Magnoliopsida; order Santalales; family Viscaceae; genus Viscum; species Viscum album. Next base: position 900,506,031 of record OY728165.1, on the reverse strand, counting down.
CATATGCCATGTCAGAATGGGGGTGTGCGTCCTATCCCCCCCCCTCCAAATTCTCTGTATGAAGGAACTCATCGTATGGGTAACCTTCTAGAGGAATTCCCCTTATACAATGACATCCCAAAAACTGATTCCTACGTCCTCATGGTGGAGGTGGAAGCTATTCGTGTTGGGTGACCACTTACTAAATAGCTTTGGTACCAGGTCAGGCTAACGGTAGAAGTGAAACTATGTTGTCCACATAGCTAAAAAAATACCAATAGATTATAGCACTACCCCGAACTCCTTGCATTTCTATTGTAACAATTACGACCATACCCATTCAATCGTGGAATTTCCCTCGAACCTAAAGTCCCATTTTTTCGAACATTGGTCTCATCAGTAATACTACTTCTGAAGGTTCTCACATAGTGAGCTGGAGATTACCCATGAGCCGAATTTCTCCCAACAACAGTCATGGTTATTGAATTTAGGACATAAATGGCGTTTTTCTGTGTTTCCCTAGTGGGGTGACATCTCCTCGTAATGTTGAACTGTAGAAGGCAATCCTCGCACGTTACCCATGATCGTGGCGTATCGGTCTCAAAGCCTGGCATCAACACCTATTCCAATATACGCAAGTTCAATATTGATATACTATCACTTAGAACATAATCCTTTTGAACTTGTGTGAGCATACCAAAAAAATCAGATTTAAAAAAATGAATCTTCTCACATGAAGAATGTAACACCCCGAGCTTCCACGATACACTTCTCATTCAATAATGCAATAGCTTGCATTGTACGCAAGTTTGAGATTCTAACGCACCGCGACCAATCAAAGTAGCCGTTATGAATAGTAATACCTACTTTTTGAAATTTTATAAATTTTATCTCTCCAAATGGACTTCGTTTTTGTATTCTGAATATCAGAGTTATCCTAAGTTGAAATTTTTGTAATTTTTTGAGAACTTCCAATTTTCATTGAATAGTGAAAAAAATTAAAAACAACTTTTTTAATCAAAATAATTTATGGTGATAAATTATACTATTGAGTGGTTTTAAAGTATAATTAGAATATAATTTTACCATTTTATCCAATGGTGTTTATTATAATTAATTTCTCTTTAAAATTGGACATAAACAATTGTCAATCTTTTGATATATATTGTTTCTTAAAAACACGCTATTTGTTATGACATCGGGAATTAATTATGAAATTAATTAATGAAGCTTATAAGTTTGGAATTTTGTAAAATAGACATCATTTTTTTATTTGGAATATCAATTATAGCTTAGGGTGAAATTTTGGCATTGTTCTAAAAAAACATCAATTTTTGATGAATAGTGAAACTACTAAGTTGTAGTTGAAAAACTGATTTTTCATTTAAATGAAACATTACCACTTCTGTGATTTGATTTTCAAAAATCCGACATTCATGGTTTTCATTAGGAAGTAAAATGTGGTTCAATGGGATTAAAATAATTTTTTGGTGAATAGTAACTTTTAAGTTTAATTAATCACGATTAAAAGGTAATTAGTGATATTTAATGTAAAAATGATATTATAAAAATATAAAAATACCTTTACACTTGTCCTACCCCTATTTGATGAGTCATGGCCGACCCAGACAATCCATGGGTCAAATTGGGGACCCCATGGAGCCACTTTGGTAGGAAAATGACATAAATAACTTTTTATTTAATGTTAAAATAAAAATGTCACAGACATAAGTTGTTTTACTAAAACAATTTTTAAATGGGGTTATACAAGTCATATTTTGGACTATAAAAATTCATTAGAAATCCAAAAAGTTTTCCAACATCATGATAATTTTTTTATAATTTTTAGACATTAAATAAATTAAATTATTTTTGACACCATGACGATGCAGCGATTACCTAATTAATTAACGATTTAAATAAAATGAAAAGATAATATAAAATCCAAGGAATACACTTGTCAAAAACCTACTAGATGAGTATATTTCTAACCATATCACCATAGCCTCAAATTATATAAGTGTGGTACCTTTAAAATCTGAAACTCATTATATAATAAAGTAACATTTCATTACTTTCCAAGAGTGCCCCTCCTCTCCACTTATAAAAGGCCCCAACCACTACCACCTTACTCACACTTTCAAAGCCTTTTGGATCGGACATCCTCTACCAAAATACTCTCCCAACATACCTATCTTACTCCTACAAGCCTCACTTTGGGTAGAATTTTTCCCAAGGAAGCCATTGGCTCAAATCAAAAAAGAGTTACCCGATTTTAAGGTAATGTGTTCTCTTATGTTATTTTGTTTTAATATGCCTCTCCAACCCCCTAAACTCTTTTTATTCATTTCTTTTGTAACAACACCAGTATCCTAAATATAATAGGATTTTTTTTATAATAATTATTCGAGCTACACTTACACACACCTACATATAATGGTTAAAAAACATACTATTTCTGTGGATGGCGAATTTCTGCCTCACGAAACGATGATTGTTCAACACTCATATAACACCGTCAAAAGTGGCCATTAAGATGTCACTATATTTATATATATGATATATAATATTTTTATGGTTTACTTAAGGTTCTGTATTTTTCATTTATGGCATACCTTTATTGTTTCCATTATGGGTAAACGCGATATTTTCATTTTAGGAAGTGCGGACTACCGCCTCCTCAATGTGATTTGAATCGTTAATCCCATATGTGGGATGTATAAAGGATGGAGTAAATGATATTATATATGATATTATACTGAAATTATAATATACCTTTATATCATTATGATTTCATTAAATAAGAAATAGAAATGAAATTAGCGTTCATGCGTACGTACGGCTTACCATCTCCATGAACAGTACATTTCATTTCTTACCTCTAAAAGTTATGGAATATTATAAATGAATGTATATACTGGATATATATGAGATATATGATATCTATATCATGAATATAATTCTGTATATAATGGATATATCACCACATGAACAACTTGTAATTATAAGAAGTTTATTTTTGACTCAAGTACCAAAGATCGACAAAACGACCGTTATTAACATAAATAATTACATAATGTTCATAACATGGTAATAAGTGATATAAAAGGAATAAAAAACTTGAAAAGGTTTCTTATGAAATTATAAATTAACTCTAGTTTATTATTCAGGAGGTTAAAGAACGGTCGAGTCAAGACAGGACACAAGGTAAGGGAACTTCTTAACCCAATTTCTATTCTTTGGGTTAATCTCCTACTTTCAAATTATGTCATGATATTATTATATCCTATATTGTATTTGTAATTTCATTATGTTTACTTATAGTGAATAAAAATAATATATCTATTTTATTTAAAAATAATGATCTCTGTAAGGTACTTTGTCTCAATCTCTATTCATTGAGGCATATTTTGTTTTATACACAAATTTCGTTTATACGGTGTATAAACCCCTTTGAGTTTTACGTTTATTAAAAATAAATCTTTTTATACGAAGCATTTAACTAAACGAAAACAAGGAATGTTTTTCGTGTCGTACTTACGCGGCGACAACGACTTCTCTGCCGCCATAACCATTATTTGAGTTTCGGATTCCTCTACAAGCCATAACTTTTTTTTAAATGAAAAATAAATACCAAGTTTTAATTTTCTTTTATTTTGGTATTGAAAATGGTTTTGATAAGGTTTTTATTATATCAATGTGTTGTATTGATATCTTGTGATTGAAATGTGGAAATGTTATGTTTCCTTTATGCACGTTTTATGTGATACGATTATGTTATTGTTTATGATATGTTTAAACCTGTTCATATGCGGAATGCATTGGACTTAATAAGTGACGGGTGGAGCCCGCTATAGCTCCTCGATGCATCAGTAGGTCTCATGAGACAAACTAGTGTCTTGGCACGAGACCTTCACAAAATCTTATTTGTGGTCTTGGCATGAGGCCTTGACTACATGGTTATGATAGTCTGGCATTATGCATTCCATCATTATGAAAGTGGTTATTGATATTGCATATGATTATTCAACTAGTAGAATATCAATGTGAGTAAGTGAATGGCATTATTTAATTTTATTTTTTCCATATTATGATGATGTTCAAGTTTAAAAAGGCTTTCGTTTTTGTTATACAATGCCTTAATTGTTTATGTTTATTTATGAAAGCATCTGCTATATTGTTATCCTTACTGAGCATCTGAGCTCACCCCTTTCAATGTTTTAATATTTTCCAGGATGTGAAGAAGTATTTTATGAATGACCTATAGGGATAGTGAGAAGAAGATATGAGTGTGGACTATATAGACTTTGTTATTGTAGATTTTCTCTTTACGGTGTAATGTAACAATTATGAATGTATCTAGTGTTTCCAAGGCTACTAAACTAATTGGTCTTTCGAGACTTGATCTTTCGTGATCATGCCAATGATACGAAGTAATGCACCGACTCTGGGTAAATGGGGTCGGGGCATTACAGCTGGTATTAGAGGCAGTTTAATACTAACCTTGGAAGCTAGATTTAGATAAACTCTGATTAGAGCACATATCCCGAAGATAGACTTTGAGGATTAGTATAGAAGAACTTATTAGAATTTTGGTATTATAGAGATTTTGTGAGTTTTCCGAGCAATACATCCATGTCTGGATACGAGTAGGTAGAGGCGGCTCTGGCACAGATGTACCTATGGGTAAAACCCAAAAACACCGCTTTGATCTAGACTCGAACGGGAACTGGTGCACGACAACGGGCCTTGCTGCACTCTTGGTTACGACACTCCTGGGGGATATGCTTAGGATAATTCTCATTTTCTTTACAAACCACTATAAAGGGTTATGAGTATATACTTCCTCAAAGAAAACATTTTTATGGATTATATCCATAAATAGTTCAATTTATGTTAAGTATTTTACAAGTATGGAATTATGTATTTTGATTCATAAACTAATCTAATTTATGCCATTGTTTAGAAATGGTACCTAGTGGCAGGAATGGAAATTGTATCAATGCACGCCCTCCATGTTGGGATTTCCCTCCTGCTCAAGATAATTATTGTGGATCTGGAGATACAACTGGTGCTGATAAACTTATTACCATACTGGGACAACTCACTCAGGTTATGAATAATAACCTTACTCGTATGGATCCCCCTAATCCGCAACGTGGAGGATCAATGTTAGATTGCTTCCTGAGGCAACAACCGCCAACATTTAATGGGGGTACAGACCCATTAGTAGATGAGCAATGGATAAACTCCTTAGAGAAAATATTCCACGCCTTGGGGAGTAGCGAAAGGGAGAATGTTGTCATGGCAGTCTACCGCCTCACTGGAGATTCCGATCAATGGTGTTAGTTGATTCAAAATAAAAGGAAGATGAAGAAGTATCAAGTATGGAATGGAGGAATTTGAAGGTAATTTTCTTAGAAAAATACTTTCCGTATGACCATCAAGCAGATATGGAAAGACAATTTCTAAGTCTGAGGTAGAAGGAGGATGATAATGCTACAAAGTATGAGGCTATCGTTAAAAGGTTAGCGAGGCATGTTTTAGGTTATATACATAACCGAAGAAGTAAGATTGATCATTTCTTTGATGGGTTAAATCCATTTCTCCGTCGAGATTTAGTATCACAATCCTTCTCATCGTACGAAGATATTTTCTCGTGTGCTATCAAGACAGAAAAGGAATTCTCTTAGTCTTATGACAACAAAGTAAAGAAAGAGAAGAAGAGAACGGTGGAACAAGAGACAGATAAAGGGAAAAGGGAAATAATTATTTTCCATTATGTGATAATTGTGGGAAGAATCACCCCGATGCTTGCCTAAAAGGAATGGGAGTTTGTTATAAATGGGGAGAAAAAGGTCACCAGGCTCGTGATTGCAAGGGAAAGAAAGGGGCTATCAATGTTGAATGCTACAATTGTAGGGAAATGGGGAATTATTCAAATGAATGTCCTAAGCGTCAGGGAAACATACCTCAGAAATGGCCAAGGGATCAAGGAAAATCTTATGCTGTTACTACAGTTGAAACGGACTAATTAATGTATTGCTGCTTTTGGACTCAAGGATTATATTCCGGTTATAAAAATAATGTGATATATATAAGGATTGTACTGCAGTACTTGTTGTTATCATTAAGGTTTTAATATGATGAAGGAAATCATATTTTTAGTATGTGACAATAAGGGAAACTTTACTTTTTTTAGGGAATCTAATGTTACAATTGATTTTGGAATTGAAGGACATTTTAGAGAAAGTCTGGACAGAGGTATTTTGGATAACTATAAAGGTTGGAATGGATTAATTTGATCTTTGGATAGTATTTTTTATTGTTAAAACATTTCTGAATATTATTTTTGGAATATTATAATACTATAGTTTTAGGAAAAGGATAACCTGCAGGGTGGGGAATAACCCCTCACGTCGGAAAAAGCTGCAAGAATCGAACCCACAACCATAGTGTGACATGCCTTTATTACCTACCACTAGACTACAGGAAGTCCCTGGTTATTACAAAATAGTTTTCATAATCTAAATGGTATGTGGTAATATTTATAACCTTATACAATTAGTATAAATAGAATATTTTTGAGTTCTGTTACCATTTGGAGTGAAATATGGGTTTGTGGTAAAAATTTCTGAAAGTCTACACGACAAGTAAGTATATTTCCTTACATTATTAGTAAATCTCTTAAATAAATCCCTCAACTTTATGAAAGGTAACTTAAAACAAAAAATGTTGCCGGTTAACTTTTCCAACTAGGGATTCAATGATCGTTTAACCAATAACAATTTTGTGATTTTCTTATTGTTAACTTTCTCCTAGTCTTGTTTTCTACAACTCTCCATCAGACCTTGCTGGTTTGTTTTTATTCCATATCCATATTTTCATAGAATCCTAGTATGGGCTATCTCGGGTGACCATTGTACTTATATTTCTTTCTTTTAAGGTTAAATTTTTATTAACCTTATTTCCGATGTGGGTTTTCCACAAAGGTATTTTCTATTTTCAACCTTTTATTTTCAAAGAAAATTTTCAAATTGCGATGACGCAATTTATTGAAGTAGGGGAGAACGTGACACCCCGAGCTTCCACGATATGCTTCTCATTCAATATTACAATAGCTTGCATTGTATGCAAGTTTGAGATTCTAAAGCATCGCGACCACTCAAAGTAGCCGTTATGAATAGTAATACCTACTTTTTGAAATTTTATAAATTTTATCTCTCCAAATGGACTTCGTTTTTGTATTCGGAATATCAGAGTTATCCTAAGTTGAAATTTTTGTAATTTTCTCAGAACTTCCAATTATCTATGAATAGTGAAAAATACATAAAAACAACTTTTTTAATCAAAATAATTTATAGTGGTAAATTATACTATTGAGTGGTTTTAAAGTATAATTAGAATATTTTTTTACCATTTTATCCAATGGTGTTTATTATAATTAATTTCACTTTAAAATTGGACATAAACAATTGTCAATCTTTTGACATATATTGTTTTTTAAAAACATGCTATTTGTTATGACAACGGGAATTAATTATGAAATTAATTAATGAAACTTATATGTTTGTAATTTTATAAAATAGACATCATTTTTGAATTCGGAATATCAATTATAGCTTAGGGTGAAATTTTGGCATTGTTCTGAAAAAACTTCAATTTTTGAAGAATAGTGAAACTACTAAGTGGTAGTTAAAAAACTGATTTTTCATTTAAATGACACATTACCACTTCTATGATTTGATTTTCAAAAATACGACATTCATGGTTGTCATTAGGAAGTAAAATGTGGTTCAATGGGATTAAAATAATTTTCTGGTGAATAATAACTTTTAAGTTTAATTAATCACGATTAAAAGGTAATTAGTGATATTTAAGGTAAAAATGATATTATAAAAATATGAAAATACCATTACACTTATCCTACCCCTATTGGATGAGTCATGTCCGACCAAGACAATCCATGGGTAAAGTTGGGGACCCCATGGATCCACTTTAGTAGGAAAATGACATAAATAACGTTTTATTTGATGTTGAAATAAAAATGTCACAAACATAAGTTTTTTTACTAATTTTTTTTTTAAATGGGGATATACAAGACATATTTTTGACTATAAATATTCATTAGAATGCCAAAAAGTTTTCGAACATCATGAATTTTTTTTTATAATTTTGAGACATTAAATAAATTAAACTATTATTGACATCATGATGATGTAGCGATTACCTCATTAATTAACGATTTATATAAAATGAAACGATAATGTAAAATCCAAGGATTACACTTGTCAAAAACCTATTGGATGAGTATATTTATAACCCTTATCACCTTATCCTAGAATTATATAAGTTTGGGACCTTTAAAATCCGAAACTCATTTTATAATAAAGTAACATTTCATTACTTTCCAAGAGTGCCCCTCCTCTCCACTTATAAAAGGCCCCCATCACTACCACCTTACTCACACTTTCAAAGCCTTTTGGCTCGGCCAACCTCTGCCCAAATACTCTCACAACATCCCTATCTTACTCCTAGAAGCCTCACTTTGGGAATAATTATTCCCAAGGAAGCCTCTGGCTCAAATCAAAAAAGAGTTACCCGATTTTAAGGTAATGTGTTCTGTTATGAAATTTTGTTTTAATTTTCTTCTCCAACACCCTAAACTATTTTTATTCATATATTTTTGTAACAACAACAGTATCCTCAATATACTAGGATGTTTGTATAATAAATATTCGAGCTACAGTTACACAAATTTACATCTAATGGTTAAAGAACATACTATTTGTTTGGATGGCGAATTTCTGCCTCACGAAACGATGATTGTTCAACACTCATATAACACATTCAAAGGTGGCCATTAAGATGTCACTATATTTATATATATGATATATAATATGTTTATGTTTTACTTAAGGTTCTTTATTTTTCATTTATGGCATACCTTTATTGTTTCCATTATGGGTAAATGCGATATTTTCATTTTAGGAAGTGCGGACTGCCGCCCCCTCAAAGTGATTTGAATCGTTAATCCCATATGTGGGATGTATAAAGGATGGATTAAATGATATTATATATGATATTATACTGGAATTATAATATATCTTTATTTCATTATGATTTCATTAAATAAGAAATAGAAATGGATGTAGTGTTCATGCGTGCGTACGGCTTACCGTCTCCTTGAACGGTGCATTTCATTTCTTCCCTCTAAACATTTGGAATATTATAAATCCATGTATATACTGGATATATATGAGATATATGATATCTATATCATGAATATAATTCTGGATATAATGGATATATCACCACATTAACAACTTTTAATTATAAGAAGTTTATTTTTGAGTCAAATAACAAAGATCGACAAAACAACCGTTATTAACATAAATAATTACATAATGTTCATAACATGGTAATAAGTGATATAAAAGGAATAAAAAACTTGAAAAAGGTTCTTAATAAATTATAAATTAACTCTAGTTTATTATTCAGGAGGTTAAATAACGGTCGAGTCAAGACAGGACGCAAGGTAAGGGAACTTCTTAACCCAATTTCTATTCTTTGGGTTAATCTCCTACTTTCAACTTATGTGATGATATTATTATATCCTATCTTGTATTTGTAATTTCATTATGTTTACTTATAGTGAATACACATAATATATCTATTTTATTTAAAAAAATTATCTTTGTAAGGTACTTTGTCTCAATCTCTATTCATTGAGGCATATTTTTTTTATACACAGATTTCATTTATACGGTGTATAAACCCCTTTGACTTTTACATTTATTCAAAAGGAATATTTTTATATGAATCATTTTACTAAACGACAAAAAGGAATGTTTTCTTGTTGTACGTATGAGGCGATACCGACTTCTCCACCGCCGTAACCATTATTTGAGTTTCGGCTTCCTCTACAAGCCATAAATTTTTTTTAAATGAAAAATAAATACCAAGATTTAATTTTCTTTTATTTTGGTATTGAAAATGGTTTTGATAAGGTTTTTATTATATCAATGTGTTGTATTGACATCTTGTGATTGAAATGTGGAAATGTTATGTTTCCTTTATGCACGTTTTATGTGATACGATTATGTTATGGTTTATGATATGTTTAAACATGTTCATATGAGGAATTAATTGGACTTAAAAAGTGACGGGTGGAGCCCGCTATAGCTCCTCAATGCATCAGTAGGTCTCATTAGAAAAACTAGTGTCTTGGCACGAGGCCTTGACAAAATCTTATTTGTGGTCTTGGCACGAGGCCTTGACTACGTGGTTATGATAGTCTGGAATTATGCATTCCATCATTATGAAATTGGTTATTGATATTTCATCTGATTATTCGACTAGTAGAATATCCATGTGAGTAAGAGAATGGAATTATTTAATTTTATTTTTTCCATATTATGCTGAAGTTCAAGTTTAAAAAGGCTTTTGTTTTAGTTATAAATTGCCTTAATTGTTTATGTTTATTGATGAAAGCATCCTCTATATTGTTATCCTTACTGAGCATCTGAGCTCACCCCTTTCATTGTTTTAATATTTTCTAGGATGTGAAGAAGTATTTTATGAATGACCTACATGGATAGTCAGATGAAGATATGTGTGTGGACTATGGAGACTTTGTTATTGTAGATTTTCAGTTTATGATGTAATGTAACATTTATGAATGTATCTAGTGTTTCCAAGGCTACTAAACTAATCGGTCTTTCGAGACTTGATCTTTCGTGATCATGCCAATGTTACGAAGTAATGCACCGACTCTGGGTAACTGGGGTTGGGGCGTTACAAAGAATCTGATGGATTATGGTCATTTGAGCCCTTTTTAGAAAAACGACAATTTCACTCTCAACATCAGTTGGTTGAGAAACCATTTATTTCTAGCACTAAGTTCATAAATGAATCTTTTAGAAAGAATGGGGTTTCAGCATGAAAAAGTTTGTTTCTTACAAGATGACTCTAGGTCTCACAAAATTACCACTATGTCGAGTGTGTGTGAGAATTAACAGTGGCGTGAAAGATAATATGGTGTCGTGGAAAACTCAGACAAAATGTGTGGCATTTCACATAGAAATGAAGAAATTTTTCACATAAAATAAATTATTCTGGTAGTGTGGAAATTTCAAAGTGGGGACCTAGGGGAATTATATTTATGGGAATGGATAAGAACATTCTTGCACGTGGATCAACACTTTAGTTCACACGAAAGTTGTTTGCACGCCGAATGGCTAGTTTTGTTGTCACCAACTATATGATGCTATTATTCTCAGCATGTCCCTTAGAATCCAACCATTGAGTCTCCCTTAAGTTGTGATTCGGAGGGGGGTACATTTGTTGCCATCAAATTTTTGATAAGTCCATGAAAATACATTGTTGAGAAAACCAACAGCATATTCTAAACCAATGTCAAATCTCGAGATGCCTAAGCGAGGATCACAAAAGATTCAAGAACTATGCACAAGTTTTAAAATTTCATGCATGATCATGCACACCCAATGCAACGTCAAATGGAATCTTCTGCGGTGACCTTCTACAAACTAGCCAAGTCAGCAAGGCGATGGAAAATTGGTTGGTGCATAAGATTCAAAAACATACGCAAGATCTTCCACAACCAATGTGACATTAAAATACCACTTGCGTGCACCTCTGCCTGTGCACCACCACCAATGTTTTCAGTTATAAAAATAAAAGCACTCTCTCACATCGTGGGATGGTTACATAAGACGAATCGACTCTCTACTACATAAAACACATCACTTCCGAGACTACACAAAAGATGTATCATTAAGGTGATAGATCTTGTACGACATGTATCCTATGGGTCCATCATTAGGTGGGCCCATTAGGGAATGATCCTCACCCATTTAATTTCACTCCAAGGAATTTTCATTCAAATATTCCTCGTGCATACAAGTGATCCTTTATGTCATGCCAATCTTGCATGCATGGTCTCCCATTTTGCGCAACAACTCATTTTACATGCAACCGCCCCATCATGTGCGCAACCCCTCTTCTTGTGTGCTACCCTTCATACATACACACTCCCCTCACTGTGCACTTCATGAATTTTTCTTAACCTATGACACTATATCTGAGCCCCTCATACATGCAACAACCTTGTCTTACACATAATTCTCTCGTACGACCCTCAAGGTTTGTATGAAGTGATTTCATGGTACCTTGGGTGGTGCTTTATGTTTCATTTCTTTTTCTCATGATTCTTCTCACAGGAACGCTAACAACTGTTGCTTCTTTACATATCCACAAAAATATGAGCCCCTCAATGGATCACTCCACAACCCAATATTCATATGGCATTGATCGTTCCTCCCCTTCACCCAGGGTTAAAGTGTTCTAGTTATATAAGTCCTAGGGGTGAGGAGCGAGTCCTCACCATCTAAGTTGTAGGACATTAAACTGCCAAGCACCTGCACCACCAACAAATGATGTTAAACTATGATCACCGCAAATGAGATAATTCTAAATAGGTCCGTGAAGGGGATGGGAACAAGTGCCTTCTCTCTCTACTCTCCCTCCGAGCTTTGATTCCATGCACACCCCAAGTAATCTCCACGTAAGGCGCGACACCCTCGGATTGGATGTTTCTGGTACGATAGTCATATCCTCCTCAAATATTTGAACACCTACTCAAGCATCCCTCTCGAGTAGGTCGTTATCCTTATCTTCATGGTCCACTAACCACACATAAGCCTTGGTCCATTCCATGAGGACACATCATTGAAAACGTGAACATTAGGTGTTTCTTGCCTCTTGTTTGTCACATCGATCATGGCTCGCGTGGGCTAAGAGTAAGCATCAAACATGACACCATTTATGGCCCACCATAGTGTGTAAACCCAATCCCCCTCAACTGAACTACACAGACATTGATATTATCCCTTTCCATGCAAGGTACATAGGAATCCTCCTACAGGTTCAAGCCCATCAACCATTAGTCCCGACAACTTCATTTCATCTAACCCTCATCCCCCATGATGATAAACTATAATATTTAAAACTACATGGGTTTTTATCCCTATCTCCTGGGATAGGGTACTTAGTAATCCTCCCCAATGTTCAACCCCAAACACTGGTAACCTTCAGTGTCCCCTTGGATGGGATCCACACCCTTGGACCACCCTTTAGTGGTATCAGCCTTGTACCCTTACATCTAACCATGCATAAGACCCACCCATAATCCATATTATTCCATCCAAGACAGTCCCTATTGCGATGTGATGATAACCTCACATAATCCCCAACATGTTGTCTGGTCACTATCCTTTTTGTACATCCCGACCAATCGCCCAGAACTAAACTACATGGAATTTGACTCCCTACCACATGGATATGTAGGAAGCATCCCTAAGGTTCAAGATCGTCTATCATGCCCCATCTAGGAATCTCCCAAGATAATTTGTGTTTCCGGAAGATCATGACCCAACTTAGAGGATCTACTCCCTCCATGTCACATCCATGCATCTATTCTCATGAGCCGCCTCATCGGGTGACTCATCACCCCACTGAACTACATGGACTTTGTTTCCCACACACTGGGATACATATGAAGCCTTCAAAAGGTTCAATCCAAACACTATTTTCATCTTCATGATGGTTCACATCGGCTCCATCCCATTCATCTCATCCATGTCATAAAATCAACCATTATCCATCCTTATTCCACCTTTTTTTCCACATCCAGGTGAGATCATGTCATCCACTTCCTCACTATGCCTTGTAGTACCCATGGTGCTATCTGTGTGTAAGCCCCATCATGTCTTTGGGTTGTTTTCCATTTTTTACACCCCGATCACATGATTTTCCCTCTCAATCTATACGGGTTTTGATCCCTATCATCTATACAGGGTACGTAGAAGGCCTCCATGAGGATCTAACCCAGCCAAAAGTAAACCATGTTTTCCCCTTTTTCGGGATCCAATCATCCTCGAATCTGCCCTCATTTGGCATCTTGATCCCCCCATCTAGTAATCCTCCCATGTGCTCCCTCATAGGATTGTACCCATCTGATCCACTCACATCATTGTTCCGATCAGTATGATTCGTCTCTGCTAGACAATAAACTCGTGACATACCCTATGATAAACATGGGAAGCTAAAGAAAACCTTGGATACATTCCTATGGAATTCAATTCGCCACACTTGGCATGGGATGCCTCCGGCATTCACACCCTTTTTAAGCCCTATCATGAGGAGAATAAATTCAGGTGTACCAGGGTTTCAATGTCCCGATACGCCAATGATGTCCTACTTGGATAATCCACCAACTGAGGGTCACTACACTAACATGAACCCCTGGAATGTCTTAACATAAGTACTATAATTAACCAACATCCAAAAAGATATGGCACTAGCAATGAGATTCATGAACAATTTCTTAAATCTATGAGGGAGAACTATACTAGGAAATGAATTTTGAGGAGGAATCCTAAAATGGAGGGATTGACATTCCATCATCCAATTTTGATCAGAATAAAATGTCCCTAAATAAGTGACATATCTCACCCATCTTTGAAAAGTGGACATTCGGGGCACCGACCAGCACGTTGCAACATGATGACGAGTTCCCCAGTGAAAGCATCAGAAGTTTTCCTAATTGGTGAGGGTTGGTGTTTTGATGAGAATATGTTTCATTGATCTCCATTGGCCAGGATGAATCTAATTTATCATCTTGTAGTTGTAAACATGTGTTAGATCGATGAACTAATGATCTGCATATTTCAAAAAAATTGATAGGTTCAGGGTATAGATATTATGTAGATGATGTCGTAGGTGCTTTAGTAGCCATCTATATTTTTCTCATAATTCTTATAAGTTCACTCTTCTACTCGGTCATCTTGTTTGGATCTATGGGTTGATTCTATTGAAGTTGATTAAGGTGATCATGTGATTGAGTATGGAATCATTATGTGTCTTCATCCTGGTTACTTATGATATACCATGAACCTGCATGTGTTTTTTTAACATGAGTACCACCACTTTTAGCATTGATGAGAGTTCGCTTCATATCCAATAACCCCCTTTGATTTATTGGATCTAGAGTTGGCCAGGGATTTGGTGGTGTGGTAAAGTTTCCAAAGTCTTGATTAACCTCTCCCAATACTCATGGATTATTTATTAGGGAATTGATGGATACCACTAATTTCATTTCAGATGTGATCTATTCAAGATGTGAGGAAGAATTTATATAACAATATTTTGTTCATGAAATTCTATGTGTTTATAAAACCAAGAGGGATTTTGTAGAGTCGTGACTAGGTAGAGTAATCTAGGAATAAATAGAATGCTCCACATTATATTTGTTCTTATGAAACCCCTTTAGGCTTCATAAGATAGAATACCACTTTGAACTATTTCAAGTGAAGATGAGAAACCTCACCTGATAGACTATAGAAATGAGGAAAAATATGAATCAAACCTGATATGAATTCAAAATCATACTCAATATTTTGATAATTAATACAACGATCATTGTAATTCATATTAGAGGTGGTTATTTTTTAATGTTTTATTCCATAATATTGGCCATATCTAGATTCATTAGATTATAAATGAATGGTTCTTGATTGATTTCATTATACCTAATGTTACACATAAGTAGGTAAAGTGTTCACTCAAATTTTTTGTCAAAAAAATCTTGTGGATTATTTGGGATGCTATGGGGTTGTCAAATAAATTTTAAAGAATGAGGAAGGCATGTATTTCTTTGTGAGTTTTTTTTTCATATTTTTCTAATTGCTTTTATATTTTTATTATTTTTTGCAAAAATAAGAAATGGTCAACTACCTATTGAACCATCCCTAATATTGGATCAATTTGAAGTGAGGGATATTGTCACATATCTACCATTTAAAGTTCTGTAGCTCTTCTATAATGTGTATAGTGGTACTCAGGTCGAATCATCGATGATGGTAATATTTTTCAGAGTCCATTATTATTATTTTTTCTTTTGAGAGGGGCGAGTAATTTATAAATCTTAATTAAATTGATTGATGGATGAATTTACATTTAAAATATTATAATAATTTTGGTGAGTTCATTATTAGGGAAGTCAATTTATGATACCACTGATCTTTCAAATATATTGCATTAAATTAACACCCACTTCACAAGAAAATTTTGAGCAGAATTACCAAGTGTTGAGGCATAAATAAAAACCTAAATTTAACTAGGGTTATAATATAAATGAAAACTTATTTTTTGTATTATATTTTTGGATCCAATAATCTTTGTAATCGACATGTTATACAAAAAATTTCAGTAATCCAAGAAATTTTAATTTTAAGTTACATAATGTTAACCTAAAAACTATTTAATAAGAAAAATAATTCAATCTCTTGAAATCCCAAAAATATGAATAATAAAAATGGTTTATCTACTAATAAATTGATATGGTTATTAATATGGTTTATTATTTTTTGGTTTTTATATAAAATAATAATAAATATAACTGGATAAGAATATAGTTGTGTTCCAGACAAACACATGAACGATGAAGAGAGTTAAACATGAACTTTGGACTGAATGAGAAATAGATAAATGGAAGGGTTTTAAAATATATTTCAAGAATTTTAATTAATTAATATTTCACAATATATGGTATATTATAATTAGATATTATGATGAGAAAACATACATAAATATCCAATTAAAATGACAACAATCTTACAATATATCGATTGAAAACAAACGAAAACGAACATGAAATAGAATGTATGGGTTGATTTTATCATGATGAAAAAAGAGTATGGAAAGTCCTCATGTTACCTTAATATGGAAATTTTTGTTTTATTTAACCTCTTTATGTGCTAAAATGACAACCTATTTCATGGAGAAGATGGGGGTGAATTTATATCCCATGGTGGTGGACTGTTTTCATTCCAAAACCTACCCTAATATTGGAACACCAATTTGACCATATAGAAAGAATAATCTAGAGGTATTTTATTTTAATGTTTTATATATGGAGGTAGAAATATACACCTATAAAGTTGGCTTCCATTTGACTTTCATATCCATAGTTATAAATATTTTCCTAAACAATATACTAAGATGTTGTTTTATCCTAGATTTATCTATAGCCAATATGTGAATGAAATTATGGATATGGATATTCCAGAAAATATTAACCATTTATTTTAATAATATGGGTTCCTATATCATGAATTCATACCTAAAAAATTACATCTCAATTGTTCTTTTATAATGGTAAAAAAATCATGAATTGTTAGATGTATTCAAATCCCAGATAGAATTGTTTGATGGAATTTCATTCTTCAATTGGTCACCTTGATGCAAGATTTGGTCCTTCAAATTTTTACCATGATATTTATAGATATCCAAAATAAAATTTTGGAGCTTCTTAAAATTTTTCATTCTTTATTAGGCCTATGAATTCAATCTTCATCTATTGGTCAAGTTTCCCCATAGAATCATTGGTCCTTTTTGTGTTCTCTATATGAACCGTTTGATGAAAGAAATATCCAAAGGTCTAGATGAATTATTTTCAGTAGATTTAATTAGAAACAAAAAATAGAATCACAAAATTTGTATAAGTAAGATTAGAGTTCATATTAATATGGTAAAATGAATCAAATTTGGATTAATTCAAATAATGCTAAAAATTAAATTTAATATAAAAAAATGGGTATTTCACACAAATTATGAACATTATCTTGAAATTCAATAAATTGGTGTAGATTAAAATTTATAAATAAATTAATAACATAAATACAGTTAGGTTTTGTTTGCATGCACATTGAAAGGGAAATAGTTGGATTTGATCCATTCATCTCTATGATACAAAAACATTGGAATTCCCTCAAGAATTCATAAAATGGAGAAATATAAAATCTGGGTGAGGGGTGGCAGGAACTCATGAAATCATACAAAAATCATTATTTTTGTAAGAAATAATTGAGAGACTAAGATTAACGGAATTCAAAATACTTATTATCTCAAGAAATCTTTCATGCATGAGGATATCAAAAAGAGCTAGGAATTACGAGCAAAAATAATATAACTTATCAATGATTCCTTCCTTTAATGGTCTACATAATGAATATTTCTCAATATTCATTAGGAACATTTATACTAATATGTAATAGTTTCCATTATAAGGAATTGAGTAGGGGTGAGCTTGGAAATAAATGTTTTTCTTTTTGTTTGAAGAATAATGTTGTGAGTTGGTTTCTCTAACTCGATGAGAACTTTTCTGACACATGGGGGGAAAATATCTAATGCATTCTTAGTAATGAATTATTATCCCAAAAGGAAAATTAGGTAACCCATGAACAATGTAGTTGGGGTTTGGCTTAGTCGTAAGCACCCCATAATCCTACATGAAAAATTATGGTTCAAAACCCCTTGGGCACTGGTACTGTAGCGGTACTGTAGTAGCGGTGGTACTGTTGATTGGCATGTACTATAGCGATGGTCGGGCACTGTAGTAGCGGCCGTACTCTGCAGTTACTATAGATGATGGGATACTATTCATAGAATGGAAATTGGGGCAATAAATTGGGCCTAAGGGCTATATAATGGGCCATAAGGCAGCCCACTGGGCCTTCAGGCTATGTAATGGGTCTTCCTCTACCTAGTTAAAAGAGTTCTTTGATTTTCTTAAATAATAAAATGAGGCTTCGACCCCATCCTTTTGTAAAAAAGGGAACTCATGAACAAGATTATAGGGTTTATACAAGATAAGGGAGATATTTTTCATGCATCAATGTATGGTTTTTGAGTCTTTCAAAGGCAATGTCTGCTTCCCCAACACCCTTTATGAATTTGATGAACTCCATTTTTTAGGGTATAATCTCATTTTTCCAAACCATGTCAATCAAACAACTGAAGGGAATCATAATGAAAAAAATAATTGTGTGATGAGGTAAATCTAGGACAGGCTTACTTTGAATTCACAACATAATTAATTTAGGAGGAAAAAGGTCTATATGAATGTAATAAAAAATAATTTAGGGCTTGGAAAGAATACTAAAATTGATAAATTTTAAAAAACACTTCAAACAGCAATACCTCATAATTTTTTTAAGATCACAACCTTTAACTAGGTATGTTTTTATTTTAATTTCGGTTAAACTTCTGTTAATTGAATTGTGGAATGCTTCTCGGGAGTAAGAAGGTCCTAAGAGAATCTTGGGGATTGATACCAGAAAAAGGGTCAAAAAAGGGTCATACAATACATGGAACATGATTAGTATTAAGTGTACATTAAGAACATGCGACATTATTTAAAGGGAGAGCATGTTTAAAAACCATGTTAGGTGGCTTGGAAACCATGTGGGTTGGGTACCGATCTATTCTTATGGTTTTCCAAATCATGTGAGTGGACCAAGAGACTGTGCAACATGAGTTTTCACTTAGATAGAGGGGCTCACATTGTTGACACGTGGTTTGAAAAATTGTGTGGCCAAACATTTCACTTCATTAAAAGTAGTTAATTTTCCACTTTTCCCTCTCAACCATTATATTAACCCACCCATATTTATCCACCATTTCACTTTTAATATCCTATGGTGTGAACCAAACCCTCCCTCCTCTCTCAAGGGTGTATATGTATCAATTATAGGGAATTTGGAGTGTTGTTTATTTGGATTCTTAGCCCCGATAAGTCTATGAGCCTATTTATTTTTATTTTCTTGATTATTCATAGCTTTGGTGTTTCTCTTCTTCTAATTCTCATGAGCCCTAATTCAAAGGTGTTATTTGATTTTGTTGTTGTTGTTGTTTTAGATTATATCATTGGTTGTAGTTGGATCAGTGTTTTTCTAGGGATCTAAGGTAGTTGATATATAAGCTATTTCCCATAGTATTGATATTGTTCATGTGTATTTTGTATGATCTATTTTTCCAATGTGTTGAGAAATTTTTCCCTTGTTTAATAATAATAGATTTGGCATTCAAATGATGTTTATAACCTTCATGAATCTTATTGGGTATGTTGATGACCATGACACCGGACCTACGGACACCCAAGGGGTGTTCTAATTACATGGAAATGCTATAATGGGGTGGTAAATTATGGAATATGAGGTTTATTTTCTTAACTCAGATATAATTGTTGCTTGGATCATTAGAATGGAATAAGGGGTTATTTAAATTATGTTGGAGATTAAATGGTTTTCGACCATATAAGGGAAGGATTGATAAATTGTTAAAGTGGAGTGCTTAGATTGATAAATGGTTTAAAAGAAAAATTGACAAATGTGATAGATGAATAAATGATGACATGGTTGAATTGTGTTATTATGTAAAAGGTGATGAGTATGTTAGACCATATTGAATAATGATTGGTGAAATAAAACAACTTTGTTATTGTAAAGTGTTAAAAGTTCATGATGAAGAATCAAGGAAATTGGGAATAATGGTATGGGTTAGGATATTGGATTGAGTCTCCTCATCTATGGGCTGGTTCAAACTGATTCCCTAGGAACGAACAATGAGTTGAATGGTTTGGATGTTGGACTGATGTTTCAGTCACTAATAGTTTTTTCATAGTGTATGTACTTGTATTGATTCTCCTTAGTAACATGAATTTAATTGATTAATAAACACTTATATACGACTTAAACGTGTTTACCCTTTATGAAAAATGGTATAGAATTCTTGGGTGGAATGATGTAGGTTAGGTTGGCTGGGTGTCACGATAGAAGATGAGGTCCTGAGAGGAGAAATGATAAATATTTATTATGAAAACTTGTTAACATTTATTGGATTTTATAATATTCATTATACAAAAACATAAACTGTTTTTTAGATTGTATATTTATTTATACTTTATTATTGATGGGCTACTGAGTTGTAATCACACACTTCTCTAGCCTTCATTAGTACCTGAAAAAACATCACAGTTTTAGGTATGGATAAGGGAAAATTCAAAGTGATAGATGGATGATTTAGAACTTTTGGGATGGAGCATGGATGGGGGGAACAATCATGATGTCCAAACTTGTTTTGGGGAATTTTAGTTGTGTCATCCATTTTAGGTTTCCTTTTATGTATGACACCATTATGACTTGGCATGTTTGGTGGTTATTTATTACTATTACTTGTTATTAATTAATATTTTTTCCATTATTGTATTACTTTGATAAACGGTGTGTAGTCTCTCCATGTTTCTCATTAGACTCTGACTACTAGTTGGTAGCATCTGGAATATGGGGAGGTTCACCTACGATCATGCGATGAACCAATTTGGTTACTTGTTTGAGGGAGAATGTCTTACATGTTGGGATGCACATGCATTTAGAATTTTACAGTCCAATCATTGATATGTTAGAACAACACATAGAAAATGTAAGTATTTCCAGTTATGAGGGTTGACAAGAAGTTAATTTTAATCCATTTTCTAGTAATTACAACTCTAGTTATATGAAAAATAAGAATTTTCATTTGAATGACCAAGGATTCATTAGGAAACTATTTTCATATAGTTTTTCATATCTACCTTGGTCTTGATTTCAAAATAAAAATAGGTTAGGTCCTTCTAATTATAATAGAATTTATAAGGGTTGATAAACAAATTTTTGGTTAACTAAATTCAAGAAATGCGGAAATAGATTAAACAATTCACATTATAGAATTTCAAATTGGTCAAATAGTTAAAAACATAGCTAAAAGGAATAAGAGTAAACTGTTAAGTACCATTAAAACACACCCTTACGAGAATGAGATAACTATCACTATAAAAGTGTGTTGAAAACATAATAATATGTTATAAAAACCTAGGTAACTTCAAGTTTAAGTTTGGAATAATTTATGAACTAAAAATCAATGAGATGCTAATTTTAAAAAACTAGATAACTAGTGGAAAAGGAGAAAATTTAATAATTACTTTAAAATCAAAAAGAAAAATAATTATAATAGAAAAAGAAATGTGTTGAGTAAATATATAAGGACAAACTAAATTTCATGAAAATTATTTCCCCACCCATCTCATTCCTTTAAATAATAATAAAAAATAATTGTTGCCTGCATTTTTTTCTCTGTAGTTTGTTGATAAACATATTTCTCATCTCCTTGGGAGAGTGGATAACCTACTGATTTGTTTGAGAAATTTGTTTCTATTAGGTTTAGCTATGTGAAAACCAATTTCTATATAAGTTTTGGAACTTCTAAAAGTATTAATTTTATTATTATAGTTTCTGAAACCGAAAGGCTGATGGTGGAGAGGCACGACTAAAGATCCGATGTAACACCCATATATTTTGAAAATAAATTTATTATTGAATGCATGAAATACTGAGTCTCTACAAAACATAATTGTTTTAAACCTAGTTAGTGAAAATAATTTTTTCACCTCTGTGATTTGAAATTTGAAAAACTAACAAACACAGTTGTGTTCAGTAAAATATTTAGAGTCTAATAATATAGACATAGTTTTTATGAAAACTAATATACCCATAAAAATAGAAAAACACCCTTATGAATAGTAATTTTACTCTAATTAATAGTAATGTATAGTAAATCAGTCAAAAAAATAGATACTTCTCCAATGAGTGTATAAATACAATTTAGACACCTTATAATTGAAAAACGATAATAATGTTAGTATTGGTATTCTTGTATTTCATAAATATTTTAATTAAAATTTTATAATTAATTTAATAATTTAAAATGGAAGTTTATTTTTGTAAAATGTAATCATAAGTTGTTACTTTATTATCTTATGGTTATAAGATAATTTTAAGAGACCTTGAATAATTTTTCAATATGTTATAAATCGAGTTATAGTTTTAAAGTTGTTTTTTTGGGAATAAATAATGATATTATTTAAAAATTAAGAATTTTTTTTTCAAAATATTGGATTTCATTTTTCAAATCTATACGTCAAAAAATGGTTGGTCAAATTTTTTGAGATTTTTCTAAAATACATGAATTTTGGATGAATAGTAAAATATGATAATTTATGACAAATGAAAAATACATGATTTATTGGGTCATGGAAGATGTAAGGATAATGTAACACCATTAGGTTCTGACTCACGTTCCCTTATTACTATTATGATTCACATGACTCAACACTATTTTTTTTGTATTGAGATAAATAATAAAATAAAGAGTAAAATAATTTGAAAACCCTCCTCTCCTCCACTATAGCCCCCCTCCCCCACTCCCTCTTCTCTAGACTCCTCTCAAGTCATGTGACTTGTATAAATTCTGCTCAAATATCCTCCCAAGCATATCCCCTACGTCCATAATCCATTGGTCTCATAGAAAGACGAAAACCTCTACATTAAAATGGCTCTAAAGGAAGATTACTCGAAGAGGTAAATTCCTCATTTCATTTCTTTTATTTCATGTTTCATTATTTTATTTTTCATTACTCACCCCCTTTCATCCAAATGTTGTGATGATTAAAATACCAAATATGTGTTGGAATTTTGTTTTGATAATGTAATAATTCTTTAACATATCTCATTTTCCATTCTTTTATATGTGAAATGAAAACACCATCAGAGATGTGTTAATTAATCACATTCAAGGACGAAAAGTTTTCAATTTATATTACAATATTAAATTATGGTCATGAATCCATTTTTATTGTTGAACAATATTATAATCTATGTATTATAAATTTTTTATGATTATGGAACACTTTTTTACACGTGATATTAATTTATAAATCAAAAAAAGTTTGTTGTGATCACGAACTGCTAATTAACCCAAACAATTGTTAGTAAAGTTTTATATAATAATTCATCTTCACATTCAATAATCAAAAATATTTATAACCATTTAATATTATTTTTTTCACTAATAAAATACAACATCTATTTTGGAAAACAATTTTCATTCTAAATTTTTATCCGTACATTAATATAAGTAAACTGATCATGAAGACCAAGGAAGAAAACACTCCCAAACAATGAAATAGGATATCTTAACCCATCAAAAGGACATGAATGAACCTAATAAGGTTATGATAAATAATCACATGTATAGGATGTTCTTTAAAAACTATCTTTTTAACCTAAATTTTATTATTCGGGTCGTTATGATCAAATGAGGAACACCTACAGACTTGAGGTAAGGGTTTTCCACCCGAACCACCATTTTCATTCAGGTTAATTTTATTGTCTACTTACCTTAATGAAATTATTATGTATTATTACGTAATACACATATGTTCTATTTGAGTTCAATAAATATGTTTACCAACTAGAATACTTTTTATTTTATGGGGAGTTACACATTTTAAAAGGAACATTCAAAATTCATTCTAAAAGAAAAGTCCCATTCAAGGGAATTTCTCAAATTCTTACCAAATTTTAAGGGCACTCTATAATCTAATTTTCATAAAAATTATCTATTTAAATTCAATCATTTTATTATGAAAATAATTTCTAATTAACTTCTAGTTTTATACAAATCCATTTCCAAAATAACTCTTCTTTTCAAACTAAAATATTGTATTTATCTCAAGAACTACTCAATGATTTTATAAGAGTAACTTCATCTTTTTTAACACTCTTGAAGATTCTTATTTATTTTTTGATATAATATTTTATGATATAATATGTAATATTTAATTGAATTTTTTATGATTAGTTTGACTGTGGATGTTCTATCTTAAAACCATTCAAAAATTTACACTGGATTGTTAATGTTTATGATTAATGATCGGGGAACGTTATTGAAATTTCATATTTTTGTTTCAATATAACTGTATATGTTATTTATTTTTATCCACATTAATATAAGGAATGAATTGGAATTATTATGAGTTGTTTGGGCCCCACAATGTCCCCTTTGTTCGTTGATAGGTCTCTCAAGACACACTTTGGTCATGGAAGGAGGCCTTGACAAAAAGGATTTTTATGTTCTTAGAACGATGCCTTGATGGTATAGTTATTATGTCGCTCATTATGAATTCCCCCATTATGAAAATAGTATTGATATTTCATGGGGTTATTTGACGTGTAGAATATCCATTATTATGTTTTATTGTGACATTATTTATTCATCTCATATTCCTGCCATAATGTGTTCATGTTTATTTTTGAAGGATTTTTTTCTTAGTTATTGACCATGATTAATGATTACGTTAATGATATATTCTATTGTATTTATTAACCTTACTGATAATTTTAGATCACCCCTTTCATATGTTTAATATTCATAGGACATAAAGATGTTTATTATGAATGACCTGCAAGGATAAACTTATAGTTTTTGATGTTCCAAACAAAAAATATATGTTGTATTTAATTTTAAAAAGTAATGTCGAACGTATGTGTGTATATTTATTCCAAATCTAAAAAATTAATCAGTCCTTCTGGATGCATATTCCTTGTTTATATGCCAATGTAATAAAATAATGCATTGACTCCAAGTAACTGGGGTCAGGTCGTTACATTTGGTATCAAAGGATGTTTAGTAAAAAACTTGTAAAATAAATTTATAGAACGTGGATTAAAGATAAAACCACTAAAATAGTCTCTGATGATAAACATACAAGAACATACTGAAATTATTGGTAATTAATAGATTATGTGGATCTTTCAAGAAAATACATCCATATCTGGATAGTACAATTGGATGTGGTTTTGGTGCAGATGTACCTAGGAGTGAAAACTCTAACAAGGAGTTTCAAACATGAACTGTGGTATCTGGTACATGACAACAGGCCTTACTACGCACCTGGTTTGACACTCCCATATGATATGGTTAGGATAATTCACATTTTAATTAAAGGCCATTATGATGTATTTAAATGTATGTTTTTCCTCAATGAAATCATGTTTTATTATTCAGAGATTAGCTAGGTATAGAATATCAACTTATGATAAGTATTTTCCTATAGTGAGATTATATATTATGATTCAAAAATGAATATATTATATGCCATTATTTTAAAATGGAACCTCGTTGAAGGAATGGAAACTGCATGAACACGCGTATCCCATGTAGGTATTTCCCTCTGATGCAAGATAATGATGTTGTCTCTTGAGCTATGAATGGTGATTAGAAACCTATACCTAGAATGGGACAAATGACCCCGGTTATGAACAATAACCCTACCTCTATGGATCATCCTAATCCAAAACGTGGTGGGGCTATATTGGATCACTTTATTCAAAAACAAACTCCATCAATTAATGGGACTACAAACCCATTCACAGCAGAGAAGTAGATAAGTTCTTTAATAAACTTATTTCTCACCTTGGGAGGTAATGAAAGGGAGAAGGTTTTCATGATAGAATATCATATGTCTTGAAATGATAATCAATTGTGGTAACTAATTCAAAATAAAAAGGAGTTGGAATAGATAGAAATCATGGAATGGAGTTAATTTAACAGAATTTTTTTATAGAAATACAGTCCTCGTGAACAGTAAGAAGATATGTAAAGGTAGTTTATAAATCTGAGGAAAAAGGAGGATGAGAATGTTACAATGTATGAAGCTAACTTCACAAGGATACAATTACATTACATGGACTAAATACATAATAAAAATAGAGAGATTTATCAGTTTTTTGATGGTTTAAAAAGTATTCCGATGAAAGGGCCTTAATCCCCTAAGGTTTGTCATCATACGAAGATATAGTCTCATGTGCTATCAAAACAGAAAATGGGTTCTTTAAGTATTATTATTTTAAATAATTCAAGAGAATAAGATGGTTTCTGAAAACTCTGGAAAAGGAAATAATGAAATGAAGAAGAAGGTAAGAGTTGACTTTCCACCCTGGGATTGTTGTGGAAGGAAACACCCTGATGCCTGATTAAAAGTCAATGGGGTGTGCTACATGTGTATGTATAAATCCCATCATGAAGGTGTTTGAAAGGGGAAGAAAGAAGCTATTAGCGTTTAATGCTACAATTTTAGGGAGATGAAATATTATTCATATGAATGTCAAATGTTTCATGGATACATTCCCCAAAGAAGGGCAAGGGAGCAAGTCTAGGCTTATGCGGTCACAACTATGGAGGTTAAAGTTCCTAAAGATGTGTTGGAGTGTACATTAATTATTCCCTAAAACATAGAGACTAATTTATTTTATTATAGATCATTGAATTCTTTCCAGTCTCCCTAGTTTTCCATGAAAATTAGATATTTACAATTTGACTTCATAATAGATTTGTCAGTCAAAACTCTTAAGAGAAGTGTAATTTCCCCAAAATTGTGTGAGATAGTCCCCATTAAGGAATATAAACATGATGTATCTTTTTATTTTATTATCATACCCATGATTCAATTTGATTTAATCCTTTTTATTGTTTGGATTTCTAACAATGATGTGAAAATTTATTTTAATAAGAAGAAGGTTACAATTTTTTATGATGACGTGGAATTCCTTATCTTTAGGGAAGAAGCATCACCATCAGATTCACATCTAGTTCCACCCCTAGTAGTACAACTGAATTCAATTATTAGAGATGAAGTGAATGAAATAACTATGGGTGAGGAAAAGAATGTTCAAATAGAGAACGTACCTATTGTGCAATAATATGTTGATGTGTTTCAAACAGATTTACGCAGACATCCTCTGGAGTGGGAAATTGTGTTTTCCAATGACATAATTATTTATTCATGGTACATGTTAAATACCCCTTATATAATAGACACAATGGAATTAATGGAACTGAAGAAACAACTAGAGGAATTGAGTGATAGAGGATTTATTCTCCCCAGTGTATCTCTTAGGGGAGCCCCTGTTCTTTTCATTAAGAAGAAATATGGATCTATGAGGTTGTTCATTGACTACATGGAGATCAATGCTATAAAAAAATGAACAAGTATCCCCCACCTTGTATATTTGATTTATTTGATCAACTTCATAGAGTTCAATATTTTTGATGATTGAACTTCAATCTGGATATTGTCAATTTCTTTTGGGGAAGGAAGACATTTCAAAAATAGTATTTCGAACCAGGTATGAACATTATGAGTTTATAGTAATTCATTTTGGACTAACTAATACACCATCAATTATCATGGATCTAATGAATATAGTTTTCAAGGAATATCTTGATGACTTTTTGGTGGTATTTATTGATGGTATCTTTGTATTCCCCAAAATCTATGAAGATCATGAAAATGACTTACGTGTTATTCTGAAAACCCTTTGAAGAAATTAATTATATGGGAAGTTTTACAAGAGTGAATTTTGGATTCAATATGATCATTTCATGTACAAATTTTCTCTAAGAATGGAATATTTGTTGATCAAGTGAAAAAAAGGCTGTTCAAGAGTGGCCTACTCCAATGAACATAACTAAGGTATGTGTTTTTATTGATTTAGTAGGTTATTATTGGTGTTTCGTTAAGAATGTTTCCTATTTAGCCAACCCAATGACCAAGCATACACGTAAAGGGATTAATTTCCAATGTAAAAGATAATGTGAGAAATGTTTTAAAAAAATCAAAGAGGAGATTAGTGAATTCTCTAATCTTAACCCTAACATCAAGAAATGATGGGTTTGTGATATATAGTGATGAGTCAAAGAAAGTACATGATTGTGTCCTTATTCCAAATGATAGAGTTGGTTCCAATGCATCAATGAAGTTTAAATATCATGAACTAAACTATATTACTCATGATCTTGAGTTAGCTGCTGTGATTTTTTCTCAATAAATATGGAGACATTATCTCTATGGTGAAAGATGTGAGATATATATGAATCACAACAGTATGAAATATATATTTTCATAGAAAATCATAACATGAGGAAAAGTTGATGGCTCGAACTAATCAATGATCATGATTGTTCCCTACAGTATGACCATGTAAAGGCAAATAAGGTAGTTGATGCATTGATCAGAAAGGATCATGGAGTTCTCAATAAAATGGGGATTGATAAGGATCCTTTGTAAACGGATCTAGTGGGGATGGATATGGGAATTATCAAAGAAGGTGAAACATCACTACTTTTTCAAATGGTTTCCCAAACATATTTATCGGAAAATAATTAAAGCTTAATAGTCTAATGATGAGAATCCTCAAAAGAAAATTAATGCTATAAAAGATGGTAAGTTGACTGAATTTGTGTGTAAAGATGGAATTCTGTAATTTTGGAAGAGGTTATGAGTTCCCTATATACATGAATTGAAAAGGGAGTTATTAGATGATGAACATAGCTCGAATTTCTCTATTCCACCTGGTAGCACTAAAATGTATATAGATTTGAAGAAATAATTCTGGTGGGAGAACATGAAGCATGAAATTGAAAATTATATATCAAGATGTCTAGTCTATCAACATGTAAAGGATGAACGAAAACATCCTAGAGGATTCATGAAACCTCTAACTATTCTTACATGTAAATGGGATGACATAACCAAGGATTGTTTCACTGGATTACCCAAAAATCCAAAGAAGAATGATGTGATATTGTTAATTATCGATCAACTTATGAAATCTGCAAATTTCCTCACTATAAGAGAGGGTTTTCCACTAGAGTGCCTAGTCGGACTCTATATCAATAAAGATGTGAGAATTCATGGAGAACCTCTCTCAATTGTTTCTAATCATGAACCACAATTTACATCAATATTCTAGAAAATTCCTCAGAAAAATTTGGATACTGATCTTTAATTGCGTATTTCTTATCACCTACAAACTGACGAGAAATCAATAAGGTTGATTCAAAACATATAGTACATGTTGAGATCATGTTCACTATACGTTCAAGGTATGTGGGATCAATATTTTCTTTTAGTGGAGTTTTCCTAATATAATAGTTTCCATTCAAATATTCTAATTGAACCATATGAAGCATTATATAGAAAGAGATGTATTACACAAACTTATAGGGTTGAAGTTGGGGAAAAGAGGCATGTGGACCCAAAGCATGTGGAGGATACAATAGTGAAGGTAAAGTCTATTCAAGGACATATCAAATAATCTCAATAAAGACAAAAAATCTATACTGATAATCAAAAAACGGATTTAGAATTTTAAGTGGGGGATCCTGTTTTGTTAAAAGTGCCTCCATGGCAGGGTGTTATAAGATTTGGGAAGAAAGGTACATTGATCCCTAGGTACATAGGAAATTTTGAAAATTTGGTGAGAATTTGAGTTGTTTCATATCGTTTGGCTATCCCACCTAGTTTTCTATAGTACACAATGTGTTCCATGTCTCATTACTGAGAAAGTACATGCCAACCCTAATGCATATCCTCACTTCTGAAGGTATATAATTAGAACCTGACCTATCTTACTGAGAAGAGACAATCTAGATTTCGGACAGTAAAGAACAAGTGTTGAGGAATATGATGACTCGACTGGTAACGATACTTTGAAAAAATCATAAAATAAAAGAGGTAACACGGGAGCTTGAGGATCTTATGATGAAGAACTACCAAAATAACTTTATGAGGTAATATTATTTTTATTTTGAGGATTTTTTTGTAAAATGGGGATAATGTAACATCCCAAAATTTGGCTAATAAATTTAATATTAAATGCATGAAACACTGAGTCTCTACAAAACATCACTTTATTATAACCTAGCCAGTAAACATAATTTTTCTATCTCTATGATTTGAATTTCAAAAAACTGACAGACACAGTTGCGTTTCGTAAGATAGTTAGAGTCTGATAAGACAAACAATTTTTTTGATGAAATGTAACATACACTAATGAATAGTAACATACCCTAATAAATAGTAATGTTACTCTTATGAATAGTAATCAATTGTAAATGTTCCCAAAAAATATAATATTTACCCATGAGTGTAAAAATACAATTTAGATATCTTGTATGTGAAAAAAATGATCATAGTATAAGTATTGGTTTTTTTGTATGTCATAAATATTTTAATTATAGTTTTATAAATAATTTAACATTTCAAAATGGAAATTTATTTTCATAAAAAATAATAATAAATTTTTACTTTACTGTCTTATGGTTATAAGATGATTTTATGGGTCCTTGATTAATTTTTAAATGTGTTTAAAACGAGTTATAGTTTTAATGTAGTTTTTTTGGAATAAAATATGATTTTATTTAAAAATAAAATTAAAAATATGTAGAAAATTATTTTCAAAAAATGGATTCAATTTTATAATTTTATACATCAGAAAATGGTTGGCGTAGATTTTTGGGATTTTTCTAAAATACATGAATTTTGGGTGAATAGTAAAATATGATAATTCACGATAAATGATAAATGCAAGACTTATTTGTTCATAAGTGATTTAAGGATGATGTAATACCACTATGTTATAACTCTCATGATCATATTAATATTATGGGTCACATGAAGCAACAACATTGGTGGCCTGGAGAGAAATACTAAAATAAAGAGTAAAATAATGGGAAAACCCTCCTCTCCTCCACTATAACCCCCCCACTCCCTAGTCTCTTCACACCTCTTAATCCTTTTTCATTTCCTAAATTCTGATAAAATATCCCCCCATGATCCTCCCCCATTTCCAATATCCCTTGGTCTCATAGAAATAACAAGATCTCTCCCCTAAAGAGGCTGTTAAAGAAGATTACTTTAAGAGGTAAATTCCTCTTTTCATTTCTTTTATTTCAAGTTCCATTATTTTATTTTTCTTTACTCCCCTTATTTTATCCAAATTAATTGATGAATCCAGTAACATACCTATACGAGAATTTTGTAATGATAATGGAATAATTCTCCATCATCTCTCATTTCACCTTCTTTTATACTAAAAATGATTACACCATCTGAGATGTGTTAATTTATCGCATTCAAGGACGATAGGTTTTCAGATTATATTACCATATTAACTTTCGGTCATGAAACCAATTTAATGGTTGAAACATACTATAATATATGTATGATAACTTATTTGATGTTTTGGAATCCTTTTTTACCCATGATATTAATTTATAAATAAAAAAGTGTATGTTGTGATCAAGAACCGCCAATTAACCCAATCAAAGGTCATTAATGTTTTATATAATCATTCAAATTCACTCCCTATAACCAAAAAAAATTATTAACATGTAATATTTTGATTATTCCCTAATATTAAACAACTTTTATTCTGGAAAACCATTTCCGTTCTAAATTATTATCCGTACATGAATAAATGTAAACTAATCATAAAACCCAAGGATGAAAACACTCCCAGACAATGAAATTGGATCTCTTAACACTTAAAAAGTACATTAATGAACCAAATATTTTTATTCTAAATAAATAACATGTATATGATGTTTTTAAATAATTTTCTTATGAACCTAAATTTGATTATTTAGGTCATTAAGATCATGTGAGGAACACCAAATAACATAAGGTAAGGGTTTTCCACCCGAACCCCCATTTTCTTTCAGGATACATTTATTGTCTACTTACCTCATTGACATTCTTAGGTGTTATTATGTACTCCTCATAATTTCGGTGTGAGTTCACTATATATGTTTACCAACCTTAATTTTTCATTATTTTATGGGGAGTTACACATTTTGAAAGAAACATTCAAAATTCATTCTAAATTACAATCACGATTCAAAGGTATTTCTCAAATTCTTATATATTTTCAATAGAAATCTATAATATTATTTTATCAAACATTATCTTTTTAAATTCACTCGTTTTATTTTAAAAATACCGTGTACTCCACACATGGTTTTATACAAATACTTTTTCAAAATAACCATTCTTTTCAATGTAGAAGAGTATTTATCTCAAGAAATACTCAAGGATTTTAATAGATTATCTTACTATTTTTTCAAAACTCATGTTGATTCTTAGGTATTTTTCGAGTAAATATAATATGGAATCATCTATCATATTTAATTTAAGTAATTATGGTTAGTTTTATTTTGAATGTTCTATCTTAAAACTATTCACCAATTTACTCTGAATGGTTAGTGGTTATGCTTATTATTCGTGAAATGTTATTGAAATTTCTTATGTTAGATTCAATATGAATGTAAATGAAAATTATGTTTATCCCTATTCTTATGAGGAATGCATTGGACTTATTAACTATCGGTTGAGGACCCCTATAGCCTCTCAGTGCATCAGTATGTCTCGTGAGATAAAATTTGGTCTTGGCACGAGACTTTGAAAAAATGGATATTAAATATCTTGACATGAGGCTTTGACGGTATGGTATTGATATATGATTATGATATATTCCACATTATTTCTTACCCTTAAATATCATTTCACCTCACCTCTTTCTTATGATTAATTTTCATAGTACATGAAGATGTTTATTATGATTGACCTGCAAGGATAACCTTATAGTTGTGGATTTTCCCAACAAAACATATATGTTGTTTTTCATTTCAAGTTGTAATATTGAAATTATCTGTGTATGTTGTTTCTAAATATACTAAAATAATATGTCCTTTTGGTTGCATAATCCTTGTTTATATTCCAATGTAATAAAATAAAGCACCGGCTCCGGGAAACTAGGGTCGCGTCCTTACATCGGATGTCTATAAGTAGGGAAAATGGAAATAGATAGACCCGAATATGTGCAATCAAAAACCACATGATGAGTTAAATTGTGGAAGTGAAAAGATACTAAGGACAAAAATAAGGGTCTTGTAAGATGATACAAAATTGAAAAATCCTAGATTATTGGAAAGAACAAACCATTTGATATATGATTTAGTTCATACGGTGGATACCTCTAGCCAAGTAACGGTTTTCCCATGAATATCAAATTCATGGATAATTATATCTAGGAAAATAAGATAATGGTGGAATAAAATTTACCTACAAGGTCATAAAATAAACTAGAATATTGGGATTTTCCTAAATGTACACTAAATTGATATTGTAATCATTATCCACTTATTTCAATAAAATTAATTGCAATGTTCCCCTTGTGGAGTTGGACTAAGTCCAAACCACATAAAATATTTTTTATTTCTTTGATTTCATTAAATCATTTTGTTTCAGAAGTTCTATTCTAGTTTTTATGTGAGAATTGTGGTGATTGGTTGGGGGAATTTTCTTCTCAGTTCTATGTACTTTGTGGATGTAGGATTCTTTCAATTGCTGATGTTCTAGAATACGTTTATACTGTATAAGTTTAGAATGTTTTTCTCACAATGATAAGAGGTTTTGGGGACCCAATTAGTGGTATCAGAACTTTATTAGAGATTTTTGGTACCAATATACCCTAACCAAGGTATTTTAGATCTCGGTTCAGTGGAATCATTATAACATTAAATTTATAGGATAATCCCATAATGAAATCCATGATCCCTATTACATGTTTTTAATTCATTGAGAGTTAATTATTTCTAGAAGTTATGGCATTGGATGAGGGTAAGGTTTGAGTTGATAATTTTGATGGGAAGATATTTTAAATTTAGAAGAAACAGTTAAAGGTTTTTTCTACTGTATAAGGATTTTTCCCTTTCATTGACTGGCACCAAACTTGAATTGATGGAGAATGAATAATGAGAAATATTATGTTAGAAATCATAAAAGTTTATGCAAATGTAATTGTCAAGATATGTGTAATTCCATGAGATAAATATAGATTATGATATTATAAATACCCTTCCATATATGTTTGATAATCCGCCTATGATGAATAAAATGATTCTATTGCAGAGGCTATTTTATATGAAAAAGATGTAGTGAAATCCAATGAATGATCGTTTCAATGACTTAAACATGATCTAGAGTTAGATGGAATTGGTAAAGGGAGTGTTTTGTGATCCATTGTATGAATTGATGTTCCTTTCATCACTCATAGTATCATGAGATGAAATTTTTATCATGGTGAGTGACTCTAGATGTAATATATACTTAGGGTTTAGTGATGTTTAAAATTTACAACAATCATAGGGGAAGGGGAAGCATTACAAGGAGAATCATATAACACCCAAATGTAAGACAGTAATCAGCAGAGCCCAAACTTTAGACCTCTCCAATATCTAAGGGGGAAACTACCACTAAATTTAGAGAGTCAATTTATGTAACTAAACTAATTCTAAATGAGTTGATTTGAAGAGAGTTTCATACCTCTACCAAAAACAAATTTTTTGTAGAAGGTAGGGGAATCCAATTTCACTAAACGGTCACAAGAAAGGGAATGTATTAAGAAGTCAAAGACAGCATAGTTTGGAATAAAGTGGTCCCATGTGTATATACTGTGGGAATAAAATCCATTTAATGAATGATTATAGTGAGATATGTGTCAAGTCCAGAAGATATGCTTCTAGAAATTCATCCTCAAATACTTATTTTCAAAAATAAGGGTAATCATTCACCGAGTGTCTCCAGTCTACATCAGTATTTAATTATAAACTTTTAAGATTCATTTTACTCAATATCTGAGATAATGGTTATGTGAAATCATAATTCTATAAAATACTATATGGTATATCATGTGGATGATGAAAATATTTAGATAGTGGACAAGAGTGATGTTTCAATCGGAATAAAGAATGAAATATTTCTATAATTTCAAGGTTTACAACACATAACGATGTTAAGGAATAATTTTATTTTCGAAGGATAGTTAGATGATTTTAGTTTTTGTATTACCTTTCTATCTGAAGTTTGGAAAATTATATGCGGATCCTTGGTGGTGTCAAAATTGGTGAAATATGAAACATTTTAGCTAAGGGGAGTTTCAAAATGTGCAATGCGTTTTTTCCAAAAAACATTCAAAATGTTGTTGCATAAACATCATGGTCAGCTGAGTTAGAAATGGATTAAATTACTTGCTACTAAAGGAATGATAAATATTGGAATCATGAATTATGGAACATGTGTATATTTCATCCATAAGAAGTAGCAGAAGTTTGCGTTCCATAGAGAAGGTAAAACAACCAAGAACAAGAAGTTAATGCTGGTTCATATAGCTATATGAGGTATAGATCTTATTTATTCTCATGTAGGTTCATTATATTACACTAACTTTATTGGTGATGCAACATATTGTGTGAGTGTTCTTTTTCATGAACAAGTTTTATGTTATTAAAATATTCATCTGATGGAGAGCTATGGTGGAAATGTAGATAAAAAAAACAAAAAATTTTACGGTTGAAAATATTAGAGAATATAGAAGTAGGGAAATTAGAAGGATCTTCTGGAAAAAATACATATGTATTGAGAAGTCCACACCCGAAACTCTAAAAAAATAAGCCCTATAGAAATAATGGATCCTGAAGATTTACATAGTTATTTGAAAATACATTGGGATTGATGTTATGAATTATGTTTTCTAATTAGTGATTCTATCATCTTCATTGGGCCAGAAACATTGGAAAATCAATTGTTATGAATGAACGGTTGAAATTTCTCATCTCAAGGTCTTTGGTTTACTCACCGATCTCCATGGTGATTCCAAAAATGAATGGTCAGAGGAGAAGACTCGAGTGTGTTTCTTTATAGGGTATGGTGATGAAGTATTTAAATATAATCTCTAGGATAACAACTTGTGGATGTTTTTTAGAAATTAAAATATAATCTTTATCTAAAATGACACATGAAAATATTGAAACCAAGAAGAAGTTGTAGATAAGAAAAAACAGTCATCATTAGATGATGTTTGTCTGAATGAATTTCAATAAGTTCCACATATTCCAAAATATTTAGACAGTATTTTAGCAACATAAATTCCATACAATTCAGAAGAAGGTTCTGATAATATTCAAGTTCTAATGGTTTTTCCATGTCCAAAATTAATAAAAATATCGAGGACTATGAAATCTCGATGAAGAGAATAGAAATGTTATATTCTGAAAGAAGTTGTTCTGGAAGGAGTTGAGATGAAAATTCAATTGTAGAGGTCTACCAGGATTCGACGTCAAGTGTAGAGATATGGATGAAAATTTCACTACTTGCTTCTCAAAATACAATAGATAGTATTATTGTTCAAAAGTGGAAATATGGATGAGTGACTCTAATCAATGAGAGTTATCCGTGATGGAAGAAATAAATTTATTATATTTAAATGAGAAATGAGAGCTAATAGAATTGCCTAAAGGGAGAAGAATTTATAATAACAAATATATTTATCGACTAAAGTAAGAAAAAGATGATAAAACAAGGTAAAAGGAAGGAATTATCATTAAGGGTTTTCAAAAAACATAAGATACAAATTTTACAAGATCATTTCTATAGATGTTATATATATATGACTATTCTGATGGAAGGTAAAAGGAATGAATTTTCGTGATGGACTTTTAACAAACTGAAGTTACATATCTGTCTATGATTTTTTTGGTTTTTAAATCCATGACTGTTTTTAGGATAATCATTATGATTTTCATTGAAGGGTTAAATATGCAATAGTTAGATGTTAAATCATCATTTCTTCACTGAGACTTAGAGGAAGAGATTTATGTGGATATGCTAGAATTCTTCTTGGATAAATGGAACTAGGACCTTGATTGCATGTTTGAGAAAAACACTTATGGGTTTATGTAAGCACTAAGTCAGTGGATCCAGAAGTTTAATGCCTTTATAGAAGATAAAAATTTCATCCAGACCAATTTAGTTCATTTCCATTAATGGAATTTGTTTGGAAATGGGAGCATCATTATATTACTTCTCTATGTGGATGACCTGATTATTTCTAGATTGATAAAGGAAATGATTGATGAGCTGATGGTTGTGTTATTTAGATGTTTTGAGATGAATGATTTCATTCTAGAAAAATAGATTTTAGATATGGGGATAGTAAGAGACTGAAAATTTGGAATAATTTTCATCACCCAATTTTACTATATCTGTAAGGTGGTGTAATGTTTCAGAATGATCAATAAAAAATGGGTTAGTAATCCCTAGACCAGACACTTCAAGCCTTAAAAATAGATGGTTGCTGGAATGAATGAAGAGACAGATTGCATGAAAATGGTTCCTTTTTCATCGAAAATTGGAACCTTGATGTTTGTCACATTTTGACTATAGTCGGACATTGCACATGTGGTGAGAGTAGTTTTCTGGTTCATGGATAATCCGATAAGAGAACAACAAGAATTAGTTATGTCGATCCTCTAGTATTTCAATGGTTTTCGAAGTTTGTCACTTTTCTAAAATGATGAAATGATATATGTGTTATTAGATTCAAGCTTTAGGGGTGATTAAAATACTCATAGGAGCACCACTAACTATGTGTTCACTTATAGAGGCATGATTGTGGGTTGAATGTTGAAACGTTAACTAGCAGTTTCACTTTCAACAATGGAGGTGCAGTACGTTGAACTAACTGAATCTTGGAAAGAGTTGATCTGGCCAAAGGGGTAGATCTCAGAATAAGGTAGGAGATTGGGATGTTGTTTTTTAATTAACAGAGTGTGATTCACATAACCAATAATGAAAAGTTTCACTATAGGATAAAACATATTAATATTGACTAATTTTTCAACTAGATGTTGTTTATGGATAAATCGTTGGATCTATTGAATGTGGATGGAGTTTAGAATCCCGCAGATATACTGAACAAGGTTGGTCTAGTATATATTGGGGTGATGTTGCGCCTCAGTCAGGTTGTGACAATAGGAAGATGAGTGGGGGAACCTTTTGTCTGAAACGTATTATTGGGAGTGGAAGTGATTTCTGATGCTGGTGGAGTACTTGTTGGTGAAGCTTGGAAATGATTATCATGTGTGATATTAATATGTTAATACTTGTGAAAACTATTTTTTTGACTAAATGTTGGAACCTCTTGAAAGAGTTATTCGGAAATTCTAATTTCAAATATTAGAAGGGTGATGGTGTAAAGGTGCTACTAAGGTCTGGAATTCTAAAAGTAGGGAGAATAGAAGCTAGCAGATCTGAAGAATTGTAATTAGATGCAACTTGATGAGTCTAGATTTAGGAAGTGAATAGAAATTAAGAAATTACATGAGGGTCCTTCTAAATAATATGTAAGGGTAAATACATGAATTTTTTGGAAGTGTACACAGTTAACTAGATGAGTCATTTGATGTGGTGGATGTCTTGATGTATTTGGGTTTGAAAAGGGTTGCCCATGGAGATCAGATCGAAAGGGAATTCTCATGAAGATCATAAGGTTGTGAAATTGGATGTACCTTTGGAGTCCTATTATAAAATTATGGGATGGGATGTGTAAGAACCTGATTCTTCCATTGAAATATAAATATTTTCTTTTTAGTTAGTACTTAGGAAAATAGGGGAAAAGATGCCAAGTTTTGGCCTCAGGCATGTCACATAAGGTGACTAGGAACTACACGCATTGTACTTATAGGGACATGCTGTGTATGTTCGGCTACGCTCCATGTAATTACGATACACGACCATGTAATAGTCTGAGTAGAAACTATACAGACATGATGTGTAGTCTCAAGTACACACTCTGTACTTTTTTTATTGATTAAATTGGGAAGTATTGTCATTTTTGAGAAAATAGATATGGGCTCATCTGGGTTTACAAACAGCAGTGCCGAGAGTAGTTTTTCATCCCAATTGATCATCTAGACCCCAATTCCTTCTTTTTCGGTTGCATTTGAACCCGATCGGTATTCTCTAGACTCATATTGATCTATTATTCAAGATTTTTTCTCCTAAAGAAGTTATTTAAGGTAGATATTTTGTCATCTTTTTGTAGATCTACGTCGTTATAGCATGAATTGGAGGTTAAGGCTGGATGAGGAGAGTTGTACTACAACTGCGTAGGAGGATTGTGCCTTTCTCTCAATGTCGAGTTGATTTTATCTGTCGTAGTGTCGTTCGCCCATGTTTAGGAAATATACTTGATTCGAAATTAAACCTTGTTGTTTCCTGGTAATTATTAGATCATGAATTTAATTAATTTATGAATGTTTGAGCGTGTTGGTTTGATTGAGGACCACCTCATGGGTACGGTTCCCTAGAATGACCATTTACAACCATTTGGCTGAGGTTTCCTAAGAGGAATACATTGTTTTCCCTTATTGGGTTGTTATGAGTCAATTATATTTATAATGGAATTTCAATTTTAGTAAATTGTGATTTATTTGATTAAAAAGGTTTAGGATTAGTGGCTACCCTTTCTCCTATGGTATACCAATTATTGTTTAAGACTTGCGATATTTTAATTCACTTGTTGCACGATTTGTATGATGCCCACATGATTTTTTATTTAGTTAACCATGTAATAGTGTAATTTAAATTTTTTGTTTGTTATGTTGAAATGCTGATAAACTGGGCTTGACCCAGATTGACTGTTATGCCGGTGGGCGGGGTTTTGTTATGCCTATGAGTGAGGATTTGTTATGCCTATGGATGAGGATTTGTTAGTCCAGAGGGTGCGGATTTAGGTATGCCTCTGGGAATGGTTTTTTCTATGCCTGTGGGAAAGATATTGAGTTAAATATTGAAATGGAATATGAAACGTCTTCCAAGAAAAAGGACAAGCTTCGATTCAGTCTTCACTTTATTGGTTTAAATAGCCTTTTGAGGTATATGTTTATCACTCTTATATGGGGGATTTATGGGCTTAGGTCGGATCTCGAGACTTACATAATTCAATGTAGCTAAATACTTGAACTGAACATAAAAATTGAAACAGAAAACCTGACTTCTAGATTTTTTTTTGAGTACTTCCTTGTTTACAACTTTTCATTTTTTTACACTACTCATTTCATATTCTCACTAACAGATAGTCAAAAACATTGGGTAGTTGACTTCTGGGATTTATTTCTCACACCCTTCTTGGGTCATGCTTTTGGGCATAAATAGACTCTATTTTTTCAGATGTTGATAAGGGAATTCACCCTTCTATATGTATTTGAGATGCTGTTTGAAAGCCATAGAGCATGGGACTGAGACGATGCTTGTGATGCTTCATAGTTTCCATTGTTTATTTTTCTTTTGTGACATATTTTGTGAATTCTTATAGTGTACTTGTTTTGGATTCTTTATTATAACAATGACATGAGGCATCATCGTTTTTATGGAATGATCATTAATTATCTATCTTATTAGTTTTCCGCTGTTTATTCCAGTTTTAGGTTGTTTACTACTTCTGATATTGTAAAATTATTTATTACATTGGGTTACTCTCTACCATTGAGGGCAAAGTTGTAAAGACCCAATGTTTTTAATGGAAATTCCCTCCTTATAAATATTCCTTAATATCACATAATAATGAAATACTAAGTGATAAGTGACCTTTAAACAAATGTTTTTCACTTCTTTGTTTGGAATGTTGAGAATCTGGCAAACACAGTTGTGTTCAAGATGTTTTTTGTAGTCTAATAAAAAAACATTTTGGTGAATAGTAACATACCATAAAGAATAGTAAAATAAACATATGAATAGTGATACACCCTAATTAATATTAACTTTACCTTTGGTGGTATAAAAATAATATTCATGTTGGAAGTTCGATATACCTATAGTTTAGAATGAGTTAATGAATACTTTAAAACTGGTTTTGATAATAAATAATTATTTTATTTAAATATTAAAATAATCTTATTTTGAAAATTATTTTTGAAAATATGGACTCCATTTTCGGATTCTACATGTCGAAAAATGGTTCGGGTATGTTTTTGGGATATTTCTGAAATAATTGATTTTTGTATTAATTGTGAAATACCGTAATTTATAAAAATAAGATAAATAAGCTAATTATAGAGTCATGTGTTATGTTCTGCTGATGTAGGCCCACTTGGTTTGGGATTAAGTTATAAAATTAATATAATTGGACATTCAAGACTCACTATTCCTTGTCTTGTGGGCCAATAATAAACTAATGAATTTTATATTAAGGAAACCCCTCTCTCTTCCACTATAAATACCCTCTCTACTTACCTCTTTCCCTCACACCTCTCAAGCCTTCTTCCAAGTCAAATTTCTTCCCTAATACCCTCCCAAGATCCTTCCCCACGTCAAATACTATAAGTTATTTCCAAAAGAAAAAAACCAAATCCCCTAAAAGGAGTCTCAAAGAGGGGAGATCAAAGGGTAAGAACCGTCTTTTGTTTTCAAGTGTTTTGTTTTAATTTTCTTTATTTCGTTATACGCTGTTCCACTTCCCTTATCCAAAAGGCATGAAATATCTAGAATATCATATATCTGGATTCTAATCATGTTTATTGAAAAATTAAAGCATCATACTTCTCCTCCTCTCCCCCACGTTCTAGAATTAAACACCGTCTGTGATGGGTCAAATTACCGACATCATGGATAATGTGTTTTCAAATTCTCTTATCAATTTGATTTTGGTCATGAAAACATTAATGTTATGGTCGAACCAGATTATTATATATGTTATATTTCCTATTTATGGTTCTTTTATCCTCATACAGTCATGATATAAAACAATAATACAAAACTAGTCAATTATGGGAAAAATCATTAAAATTAATTCAAGTGTTTATCATTAATGTTTAATGTAAGGGTTCTCTATCACTCTAATTAAACAAATGAATTTTGTAACAATGTAACCTAATGGTTGTCCACTAATGTTATAACTTCAATTCTGGGAAACCACTATCAACTTACAATTTATTTGAAACTAAATACAATTGAACCGATCATTAAAACAAATGAAACAAACGGACCCGAACAATGAAATTGAACCTCATAATCCACCATGATGGGTATAAATGAACAAAAGAAGGTTATAATGAATCATTTACTTTTAGATATGGTTCTGGAACTATTGTTTAATAACCCTAATTTGACTCTTCAGGTCATTAATATCAAGTGGAGAACACCAACATGCCTAAGGTAAGGGATCCTCTCAATATCACTCTTATTCAAGATTGTTCACTATGTTAAAACATGTTGTCTGTAACTATTAATTATGGGGTATGATTTTGAACCTCCCCCATACTGCCATATTTATGTATAATTGGTGAGAATTTACAGTCCTCTCTCACTAATCCCCCTCATGTACTCTCGATACCGTGCCGATAATCTGTAAAGAATTCTACCCGAACCTCTTTTATTCCTTCGGGTTGTCTTATATACATGTATACCAAAATGATGTTTTCTTATCATTTCTTGTGCATACTCTAAATAATGTGTACATGTTCCAAGTCTATTTATCTTGACTCTTTAATCACTTTATTTTGGGTATATGCATGATTTTAAGTGATTCTCTCCTCATTACTTCCTGATAAGCGAACCCTTTTTATGGGAACTTCTTGAATTATTTCCTATTATCACGTGTACTCTATCCTATGTTATAAGTCACCTTTGTCCTTATAAGATCATTTTTTTTATTATGAAAACCCTCCTGGTTTACTTATGGTTTTATAAAATATATTATGCTTCTTTTCGTTTTAAGAGATATTCGATGTTTTCTTAAACCGCACTAAAATGTTTTGACTCAAAGATTCATAGAAACTATTTTTACATGTTATCACTTTAGTTTGTTATATCTAGTCATGATTTATGCCTCTATACATTATTAATGCCTATTTATGATTTAATTCCTTTCTTTCATGGACACTTGTATGTTACAACCCTTTTATTATTCTTCATGACGTGATTGTGTGCCCATTTCTTTTCTTGGGTACTATTATGTTTATGTATGATTGAGGTTCTTTATGTGGAAATCACATACATGAATAATCATAGATGGGAGTGCCCAGATAGTTCTCCAATGCATTGGGTAATGTTAATGTCTCATGAGTAGATTATGGGAATATGGTCTTGGTAGTTAGCCTTGGTTTGTGCTACTATGGGAAACGAGATTGGCGGTTAGCCTTGACTCATACTAAAGTATTGTTTAAGGTTGCTGCCACATATATATGAAACCATTCTTATATAATCTCATGCTTATATGATCCCATCATTATTTAATCCCATGTTTTTATGATCCCATGTTTATATAGTATGATTTCATATGTTCCATGCTTCCAATATCATTATGTCAAGCCTCCTAACTCATGTTCTTAGTGTTTATTCTTATGTTCTTTCCCTTACTAGGCTTTTAAGCTCATCTCATTGTTCATGTGTTCCCCGGGGTATCCTATACATATGTAATGGCTCAAAGGAATTTCGGATCTCATTATGAAGATTAATTAAAGATGTTTTTTAGCCATTGTTTTATGTTATATGTACCTAGTCACCCTAGACACTAGACATAACGATCCTTGGCTTGTACTCTGATAATGAATTATGTTTAAAATCTTGAAATGT
Source organism: Viscum album (assembly GCA_963277665.1). Taxonomy (NCBI): domain Eukaryota; kingdom Viridiplantae; phylum Streptophyta; class Magnoliopsida; order Santalales; family Viscaceae; genus Viscum; species Viscum album. The sequence goes on along the minus strand of OY728165.1, from coordinate 900,462,002 downwards.
TATTTGTAAAAGGATAGGGTCGCTATAGTTGGTATCATAGAATGGTCTAGTTATTTTTAGAGATTAAGAATAGTGCACCTTGGTGAGAACCTTAAGGATGAGACTAAGTATTAGAAAACATTCCCAAATTTTGGTGAGTATTGAGTAAGTGGTTTATCAAGAAAATACACCCCTATTTGGATACAAGTAGGAAGAGGTGGCTTTTTTACAAATGTATCCTAGGGGTAAAACCTGAAAACACCGCTTTGAGCTAGACTCGAACGGGAACTGGTACACGAAAAACAGGCCTTGCAGCACTCTTGGTTACAACACTCCCGGGGGATTTGATTTGGTAGATTCACAACCTTAGTGAAAAAAATTATTAGGGGAAAAAGACCATAAGAATATAAGTTAAGAAATAGATTGAGGATAACCTAGATATAAACCTAAGGAATCACAAGTCAGGATGTACTTATTCATTATAAGTTTATCCTTTGATTTTAAATGTTTCCTTTCTATGCTCAATAGCTAAGTATTCAAGACCTCTAATTATAAGTTCTTTTTCATAGATAATGGTGGGAAATAGAAGAACACGTTCCAACAAAAAATGTGATAGGAAATGTGATGATTTCCCTTATGACATGCCTGATGTGATGGAAGCAGGTGCTCAAAACATCATGGTCGTACTTTCTCAGCTGACATGAGTTATGAATAATAACTTGAATCTGGTGGAACACCCTTCTCCTCCAAGGAAAGAACATCTTGCCGTGGAATCCTTCATGCAGAAAAGGCATCCAATGTTTAGTGGATCTTCTGAACCCTTCCTCATAGAACAATTGATTAACTCCATTGAAACGATATTCATCGTCCTCCAGTGCTCAGAAGAAGAGAAGGTGGTACTGGCAGTCTATCGTTTTGATGGGGATGGTGATCAGGGGTGGACACTGATCAAGAATACAATGTCCCAAGAGGAAATTGATTCCATCGATTGGGAGGACTTCAAGATGATGTTTATCAACAAATATTTTCCTCTAACCCTCTGTCTCAAGGTGGAAAGAGAATTCCTCGGACTCAAGTAGAAGGAATATGATTCCATTGGGGCGTTTGAAGAAAACATTACCAGGATTGCAAGGTATGCGTATGGAATTTTCATGAACACCGAATTCAAGGTGGATCTCTAATTTAGAGGACTAAAGCCGAGTCTAAGAAAAGTGTTGGCGATTTGAGTCTTTGAGAGCTATTAAAAGATTGTCTGTTGTGCCCTCAAGGTTGAAATGGAGATTGGAGACTCTTAGTGGTCTCATGGGCCCAGTGACAAGAAGTGGAAGATGGAAAAAAACATGGGTGGTCCATCAAAAAAATCCCATGATAGGAAAATCCCAACTTCCCCCTTTGCAAAAATTGTGCGAAGAAGCATCCTGGTAACTATCTGAAGGGAACCAAGAATTGCTTCAAATGCAGAATGTTTGGTCATTTGGCCAAGAACTGCAGAAGGTATATGAAAAATCCTGCTAATGTTGAATTAGAAAGGAAGGTTCAGATCAACACTCAGCCTTAAGTGCAGTGTTATAACTGTAAGGAGCTTGGGCATTATGCGAACAATTTCCCTAAGCCATGGGTTTTCGGAGGCAATTAGCAACAACCTCCCAGGCAACAAGGAAGGTCTTATGCTATCACTACTGCTGAGGTAGAGCCGGAAAATTATGTAATGACAGGTAAGATAATTATTCATTCAAGAATAGAGAACGTACTATTTGATTTTGGTTCTATGAATTCTTTCATATCTTGCAAGTTTAGTAAAACTATTCAAATACCACCTCAAAATTTGGAGGAAAAGTTATCTGTGAGAACAGCGAATGGGGAAATTATTGCATCCATGGTTTATAACTCCTTCCCGATTAATGATTGTGGACAAAACCACCCATAAAATCTTGTCATACTTCCTTTATTTGCATTTGACATTATCTTGGTTATGGATTGGCTTTCTTTGTACAAAGCCAACATCAACTGTTGGGAAAGGGATATTTCCCTTCACATCCCAAAGCATCCTACGATTTTTTTCAAGTTCAAGGAGGAAGATTAGTCTACTTTAGAATCTTTGTCTCATGTTTGGATATTTATTCCTTATGAGAATGCATATCTAGCTCAAATTATTGAGACAAAGGAGAGAATCATTCTTGAAGACATGATCATCGTGAAGGATTAAACTGATGTATTCCCTGAATAGTTTCCTGGTCTTCCTCCGGACTGAGAGGATGAGTTCTCAATTGAACATATCCTTGGATCTCTGCCAATCTCAAATAAACCTTACACAATGGCCACCATAGAGCTGGAAGAGCTAAAGAAGATGTTACATGATAATATAGAGAATGGTTTTATATGATCGAGTGCTTCACCGTGGGGTGATCCAGTCCTCTTCATCAAGAAGACGGATTAATCAATGCACCTCTACATTGATTATCGTGAGATCAATAAAATCACAATAAAATTCAACTATCCCCTTCCATGGATAGATGTCTTGTTTCATCAGCTACATGGGGCCAGTTATTTTTCTAAGGTGGACCTTCGGTCAGGATATCACCAACTAAAGGTGAGGAATGAAGATATTCCCAAGAATGCCTTTCGAACGAGGTATGGACACTATGAGTTCATAATGATGCCCTTTGGACTCATTAGTTCTCCAGAAATTTTCATGGATTTAATGAATAGATTCATTAGATATTACCTCGAAAAACTTGTGATAGTATTTATTGATGATATTCTGATTTACTCAAAGAGCAAGGAGGAATATGAGGAGAATTTGGAAACTGTGTTAAAGACTTTGTGATGGGAGAAGTTGTATGCAAATTATTTTAAATGTGTGTTCTGGATGGAGGAAGTATCATTCTTGGGACATGTTATCACCAGCAAAGGGATATCCGTGGACCCTTCCAAGATGAAGGCAATTGAAGAGTGGCCCAGACCAACTTATGTAATGGAGATCCACAGCTTTTTGGGTCTAGTTGGGTATTAACGATGATTTAGGAAGAAATTTTCACGATTGTCAAACCCAATGACCAAGAAGACACGAAAGAGAGTAAAGTTTGTATGTACAAAGTAATGTGAAGATTTTTTCAAGGATTTGAAAAGGAAGCTTCTCACTGCATCAGTAGTCACACTCCCTACCCATGGGGAACTCTTTTTGGTGTATAGTGATTCTTCTAAGGAGGGATTAGTCTGTGTGCTGATGCAAAATGATAAAGTGATAGCATATGCCTCACGGAATCTGAAAATCCATGCGCAAAACTATCCAATGCATGATCCGGAGTTAGCGGTTTTGAACTTTTCCATGAAAATATGGAAGCATTATCTCTATAGGGAGGAATGTGAGATATATACTGACCACAAGTGTCTCAAGTATATATTTACACAGAAAGTGCTTAATATGCACCAACGAAGATGGATATATCTCCTCAGGGATTATGACTACTCAATCCACTACCATCCCGGTAAGGCAAACAAGGTGGCAGATTCTCTAAGAAGAAAGGATATTGCATCTTTATCTGTGATGAGAATTGAAAAGGATCCGATTTTTTTAAATTTTCAAAAAATGGAAATGGGAACAATTAAGGGAGGAAGATCATAAATCCTTTCTCAAATGATTCCTCAACCATCCCTCTTGGATAAAATAAAGGTTTCTCAAAGAAAAGATGTAGAAATTCAAAAAAGGGTGGAAGCTGTTAAAAAAGGGAAATCCTCTGATTTCAAAATAGAGTAGGAAGGAGTTGTAAGATTTGGGACATGATTATTTGCACCATCAGATCCAGAGATAAAGAATGAGCTGTTGAATGATGCACATCGCTCGACCTTCTCAATATATCTTTGGAGTACCAAAATGTACAGTGATTTCTGAGAACACTTCTGTTGGGATAACATGAAGAGAGATATTGTGGAATATATATCAAGGTGCTTTGTATGTAAGAAAGTTATTTCTGAGCGATAAAAGTCTAAAGGTATGATGCCGACATTGCCTATACCCTTGTGGAAATGGGAAAATGTTACTATGGTCTTTCTCATGGGTCTCTCGAAGACGTCGAAGGGAAATAATATGATATGGGTTGTGGTTGACCGACTCACCAAGACATCCCATTTCATCGCTATTCAGGAAGATCTATCGCTTGAAAAACTTGCATAGATATATGTGAAGGATGTGGTGAGACTTCACGGTGTTCCACTCTCAATTATCTATGACCACAGTCCAAGGTTGACATCAAAATTCTCGAAGAGTCTTCAACATGCTTTGGGTACTGAATTAAATTTCAGCACGGCCTATCACCCCCAAATTGATGGCCAGCCTAAAAGAACTATTCAGATTCTTGAATATATGATTAGATCATGCTCTCTAGAATTAATGGGTGGATGGGATCAACATCTCCCATTGGTTGAGTTCTCATACAACAATATCTTCCACTCGAGTATTCAGATGGCTCCATATTAAGCTCTGTATGGAAAGTGATGTAGAACTCCAACCTGTTGGGATGAAGTTGGATAAAGAAAGCTACTTTGACACGATCTTGTTCAATAGACGACAGAGAGGGTTCATGTCATCCAGAAACACATCAAAGCTGCTCAAAGTCAGCAAAAGAACTATGATGACAATCGTCGAAGGGATTTGGAGTTCGTAGTTGGAGATAAAGTCTTCCTTCGAATATCTTCATGGAAGAGAGTGATGCGATTCGGGAAGAAAGGGGAGTTAAGCCCAAGTTATATTGGCCCCTTTGAGATCCTTGACCGCATAGGAGCCGAGGCCTATCATCTGGCACTTCCACCAAATATGGCCCGAGTTCATGATTTTTTTCATGTATCACCCTTGAGGAAGTACATACCAAATCCCTCACATGTACTAAACTCAGAGGTGGTGCAGCTGGAAGATGATCTCTCCTATGAGGAGTAGCCAGTAACGATTCTGGATCGGAGAGATAAGGATCTACCCAACAAGACAACCCATCTTGTCAAAGTGTTGTGGAGGAACCATAATTTTGAGGAATTAACATGGGATCTAGAGGAATCAATGAAGGAAAAGTACCCACATCTATTTTTGGCCTAGAATGTAAAATGAAATTTCGAGGGAAAAATTTCTTAAGGGGGGAAGAATGTAATGACCCAGTGTTTTTAATGGAAATTTACTTCTTATAAATATTCCAGAAAATTACATAATAATGAAATACTAAGTTATAATGACCTTTAAACATAAGTTTGTCACTTATGTGTTTGGAATTTTAAAAATCCGGCATACACGATTTTGTTCAAGATGTTTTTTGGAGTCTAATAAATAAATAATATTGTTTGGTGAATATTAACCTACCCTAATGAATAGTAGCATACCCTTATGAATAGTGATATAACCTAATTAATATATTATCCTTACCATTGGTTGTATAAAAATAATATTCATGTTGGATGTTCAATTTACCTATAGTTTAGAACGAGTTAATGAATGCTTTAATACTGGTTTTGATAATAAATTTTTATTTTATTTAAACATTAAAATAATCATATTTAGAAAATTATTTTTAAAAAATGGACTTCATTTTTGGATAATACACGTCGAAAAATGGTTGGGCTAGATTTTTGGGAAATTTCTGAAATACATGAATTTTGATGAATAGTGAAATACCGTAATTTACAAAAATAGCCTAAATAAGCTAATTATAGAGTCATGTGTGATGTTCTGATGATGTAAGCCCAATTGATTAGGTATTACATTATAAAATTAATATACATGGTCATGCAAGACTCACTATTCCATTTCTTGTGGGGAAATGATACGAATGTGAATTTTATATTATGGAAACCCCTCTCTCCTCCACTATAAATACCCTCTCTCCTTACCTCTTTCCCTCACACCTCTCAATCCTTGTTCCTAGCCAAATTTCTGCCCAAATATCCTACCAATCTCATTCCCCACGTCCAAGGATTTCTGGTCCTTCCAGAAGACCAAAACCAAATCCCCTAAGAGGAGTCTCAAAGAGAGGAGATCAAAGGGTAAGAACCCTCTTTTGTTTTCAAGTGTTTTGTTTTCATTTTCATTCCTTCCTTATACCCTCTTCCCCTTCCCTTATCCAAAAGTCATGAAATCCCCAGAATCTAAAATATTCTGGATTCTTATCATGTTTATGGAATATTTCAAGCATCATACTTCTCTTCCACTCCCTCACATTCTAGAATTAAACATCGTCCGTGATGGGTCAAATTACCGACATCATGGATAATGTGTTCTCAAATTCACATATCATTTTGATTATGGTCATGAAAAAATTTATGTTGTGGTTTAACCAGATTATTATATATGTTATATTTTATATTTAATGTTTTGTAATCCTCATACACTCATGATATAAAACAATAATACAAAACAAGTCAATTATGGGTAAAATAGTTAAAATTATTTCAAGTGTTTATCATTAATGTATAATGTAAGGGTTCTATTTAATTCTAATTAACCAAATGAATTTTGTAAACATGTAACCTACTGAATATCCAATTATTTTATAACTTCAATTCTGGACAACCACTTTCATCTTACAATTTATTTGTACCTAAATACAATTGAACTGATCATTAAAACAAATGAAACAACCAGACCCGAACAATGAAATTGAACCTCGTAATCAACCAAGATGGGTATAAATTAACTTAAAAAGGGTATAATGAATATTTTACTTTTAGATATTTTTATGGAACTATTTTTTAATAAACCTCATTTGACTATTCTTGTCATTAATATCAAGTGGAGAACACCAATGGGCCTAAGGAAAGGGATCCTCTCAATTTCACTATTATTCAAGATTGTTCACTATGTTAAGACATGTTTTCTGTAATTATTAATTATGGGGTATGATTTTGAACTTCTCCCATACTTCCCTAATTATTTATAAGTGATTATAATTCCCTTTACTCTCTCACTAAGCTCCCTCAAGTACTCTTGATACCATGTCGATAATCTGTAATGAATTCAACCCGAACCTATTTTATTCCTTCGGGTTGTCTATCACCCTTTATACCAAAATGATGATATCTTATCTTTTCGTGTGCATACTATAAATATTGTGTACATGTTACAAGTCTATTTATCAAGAATCTTTCATTACATTATTTTGGGGATATGCATTATTTTAAGTGATTCTCTCCTCATTACTTCCCGATAAGTGAACCCGTTTTATGGGAACCTCCCGAATTCATTCCTATTACCAAGTGTACTATATCCTAATTTATAAGTCACGTTTGTCCTTATAAAATTAGTCTTTTAATTATGAAAACCATACTTCTTTAATTCTGGTTTTATAAAAAATATTATGTTGCTTTTCGTTTTAAGAGATATTCGATGTTTTCTTAAACCGCACTAAAATGTTTTGACTCAAAGATTACTAAACACTATTTTTACATGTTATCACTTCAGTTTGTTATCTATTATAATGATTAATTCCTTTAAATATATTTAATTTGAATTTATGATTTAATTCATTTCTTTCATGGATGCTTGTGTGTTACGCCCCTTTTTATTATGCTTCATGACTTGATTGTGTGCCATTTCTTTCCTTGGGTACTCTTATGTTTATGTATTATTGAGTTTCATTATATGGAAAGCATATACATGAATAAGATTAGATGGTTGTGCCTAGATAGTTCTTCAATGAATTGGGTAATGTTAATGTCTCATGATAAGATTATAGGCAAATGGTCCGGGCGGTTAGCATTTGCTTGTGCTACTTTGGGAAACGAGATTGGCGGTTAGCCTTGACTAGTACTAAAGTCTTGTTTAAAGTTGTTTCCACCTCTATATGAAACTATTAATATATAATTTCATGCTTATATGATCCCATGGTTATTTTATCCCATGTTTTTATGATCCTATGTTTATATGTTATGATTCCATATGTTCCATGCTTCCAATATCATTATGTCAACCCTCCTAACTCATGTGCTTACAATTTGTTCTTATGTTCTTTCCCTTACTGGGATTTTTAGCTCATCCCATTTTTCATGTGTTCCCTAGGGTACACTATGCAGATGTAAGGGCTTAAAGGAAGTAAGGAGGTCATTATGAAGATTAAATAAAGAAGTGTTTTTTAGCCCATGTTTTATGTTATATGTACCTAGTCTTCCAAGACACTAGACTTAACGATCCTTGGATTGTACTCTGATGATTAATTATTCATAAAATCATGAAATGCTATGTGTAAAAGTCTAGGGTAGCTATTATAGTTTCCCCACTATCCCACCCATGGTCCTTGTTGGTAGTCGGCAGCCTTTGGCATCTGGGGAAATGGGCTTGAGGCCATGTGGCCAATTGGGTACGGGGCACCAGTTGAGCAGAACCCAGATCTGGGACATTATATAGTGGTATTAGAGGATTTCATTCCACGTTTTTTACTATTTAGTTATGATATAATGGAAATGGAATTTTATAATTGGATGTTCTTGGGATTAGCTACCCTTGTATGAGGAAAATCCAAATTACTTCGAATGAAATATTAATTATGGATTTTGAGTAGTTAAGGTTGATTAAATTTCATCGCTAGGTGACACTCTAGTTTTGTGATGTTAGTATTGATATCATTGTGCCTATATTTTTTTGCAACCCTATGAGATGATGGTATGATATCTCATTCATCAAATAGTCACTTGTTAGAAATCACATTCCCTGAATTCTTTTCATGCAATTTTGAGAGCATTAATGCTTGCCTGCTACTATGATAGATGTTGTGATAGATATTCATATTGTATTGATAGATACTGTGATAAATATCTATGATTTTGTGATAGGTGTATTGTTACATGTTTTGGTTGAATTTAATGGATGCCAAACATTATTCCCTGAGGAGTATGGGACCTCTTGGATCGTAATTTGGTGGCTCATGTTTCAGCCATGGAATATAAATTGGGTTGTTATTCACTATGCTTGGATTCCATGATTTGATTCACGGGGAGTATGGGCCCCCACATATTTGAATTTGGAGCACTATTTCGTTATTTTGAAAAAAGGGGTTCTAGGGATGTTTTTGAGGCTTACTGTCCCGAAACCCATATAACATGGCATGTGGTAATATGAACACAAGACATGTGGTATTCTGTTCTAGAAGAAAATAAATTTTCTTAAGTACATGTCGTGTACTCTGAGTACACGCCTTGTAGGTGTTGACTGTGTATACGACCATGTGTGAGATACAGAATGGGTTATTGAATTTTGATCAGAACATGTCATATATCTCATGTACACCCTGTGTAGTTTTGTATAGGAAGACCCATGTAGCTCTAGAAATGTAAAAGTACTTTTCCAAAAGGGATGATTTGAGTATTTGTCATGTGTCAGTATGACACACTGTGTACCTAGGGTGTTTACACGACCAAGGCATGTGATGTTGCATGTCCCTATAAGATAATAAGTATAAACTCCATGTATGATTTCTAAACACCATATAGCTGGGGTGTTTACACGCCCAGGCCGGCGGGAGTACACGACCTTGTAAGGGCGTAAGTGTATATGCCTTGTATTTTCCCTACACATCGTGTACTCATCTTTCATTTAATTTTGAGGATTTTATTCTCCTATTTTGTTCTTACTCTCTTTAATAGTGTACCTTGATGAATAATCTTATATTGTGGTGTACGTGTTGGACTTTATAGAGAAATTCCACCAAGAAGACCTCCAGTGGTACGCTATGAGGGTGGTGTTGATCGTACCACAGAGGTGGTAGACCTTGGGCTACCAACGGATCCTCCAGTCGTGGTAGTTGCGGAACCACCAATTATACTTGATGCCGGTTATGATACATTGTTTACTAAAGTATTCAAGAGGTTCATACATACCTTATATGGAGTACCTCAGCATGCCACACCTATGGAAGAACTGACATGAGTATTCAAGTTGAAGCATCCGCCTACGTTTTTAGGGGATGGTGGACCATAGGTTACAGAGTCATGGATTGATTCAATGCTTATGTTCATCGAGCATCTGGAGACCCCTCCAAGGAGGAGGGTCAAAATCCCGGATTAAAATTGTGTGATTTGTCCAAGAGGTGGTGGGATACGATCACTCAGTGATGGACTACTCTTCCTATTTCACTGAGCTTCAATGATTCACACCAATTCTGATGGGTGACGATACATCGATGGTTATGAGATTTGAGGATGATCTCAGGGATGACATCTAATCACAGGTGAACTTTTTCATATTTCCTTTTGAATATGACATTGTGAATTAGGAACTGATTACCAAGTGTAATTTATTGGTTGTTGGAGTTCTGAACTATGGTTTTTTGGCACCGAGATTGGGTACTGTCTCGACCGGGAGTAGGAAACAACATGTGGAACATTCTTACGGTGATATAAGAAGTCAGATTGTTTCTTCTGGTAGCCAGGCTATGTGGTACCATTGTGTAAGAGCTTGGCATATGAGGCCATAGTGCCAGAGGGACCTAGTTCAGTGTCGAGCTTGCGGTAGGATGGTCCATCTAAAATTATTCTACAATGAGTTTCCACCAGTAAATAGCGAGTGAGGTTCCACACCGACTACACATTCACGAGAAGGGTTAATAGCTTTCACAAGTCATGGAATTGGAATATGTTAGGCCATCGGGCTGAGGTAGATTTCATTTCCATTGTATTTAGGCCCCGATATTTTAGTGATAGCAGGGCATGTCAGCTCCGGGAGGCAGGTAGTGTCATAGGGTTGTGGTACAGGTTAGACTTATGCATTGAAACAGACCCAGTAGGAGAAGGATACCTTAACATATACTTTCTGAGGTACTATTCTAGTCGCATTTTTTTAACTTATGTAATATTTGACACAGGTTATTCACATAGTTTTACATATTTTTCCATTTTACAGATTCATGTGATTTGTGTTTTCACGTATGAGGATGATAGGACACTAGACACTCTGTTAGGGATATCGATGGAATGTGTGTGTTAGTGTAAACAGTGCCCCCTTGAGGTTGGTGTGTGTCATTTCTTATGAAATTTATATGTCTTAGATAAACATGCTTTATTGTCATACTCTGAATACACTAGTAAGTCTCTTTTCAAGTCTTTTTCAATTTCAATTAATGTAGGGTGAGTTTTATTTCACCAGAAGGTGGATGATTTAATTACAAGGGAGATTGGTGTGTCTAGGAATTTTGATCTGTACCTGAGCAATGAGGGTTGACAGGGATGATAGAAAAGATTTCCCGTTTGTATCTGGATGACTAGGGAACATGTTAGATAGATTTCCCTTCTGTGGATGATCGTTTCAGTGATGTTTTCCTGGGAAACTTTTTAGGGTTACCTTTAGTTAGAGAAGTGGATTTCATGATCAAGCAAGTCCCAGGAGCAACCCTGGTATCCATTCATCCTCACATGATGGATACGATGGAGCTACAGGAGATCAAGAGGTTGCTAAAGGATTTATAGGCACATGGGTTTATCTGACACAACACTTCTTTGTGGGGTTTGTCGGTCCTTTTTACGAAAAGGAGGATGGTACCCTTAGACTATGCAGGGACTATCGAAAACTGAACCAGGGGACAGTTAAAAACTGATATCCCTTACCACAAAAAGATGACATGTTTTATCAACGTTGAGGAGCTCGAGTGTTCTCAAAAATAAAATTAAGGTTAGGATATTACCAGGTGTGTGTTCGATCTTCACACATACCTCATACTGCATTTCGTAGCATGTATGGTCTATTTGAGTATCTAGTTATGTCATTTAGTCTCTCAAACACACCAGATGTTTTCATGGAAGTAATGAACCAAGTGTTATATCCTTACTAGGAATCATTTCTGGTGGTTTCCATAGATGATATCATGATGTATTACCATAATCGACATGACCATGCCATTCATCTTAAGATCATTTTGTGTTTATTGAGAGAGAATCGATTATATGGTAGGCTCCCAAATGGACACATATGGATGTATCAAATTCACTTCTTGGGTCACATCATCTCGGATACAGGAGTATTAGTGGACCCAGAGTAGGTGAGAGCTGTAGTGACCTGGGAGCAGCCCAAGGATGTCATTGAGGTGGGATTTTTCTAAGGATGGATGGTTACTATAGGTGTTTCATACATCACATCTCATGCTTAATAGTGCTGACGAAGGGCATGAAAAACAAGGTTGTGAAGAATGTATGGTCATATTCTGGTGAGATGGACTTTCAAGATATGGAAGAGAAACTAACATCATCACCGATATTGATTATTACAAATTTAGGAAAGAGTTATACTGTATACTATGATGCTTCTGGTATCGGGCTGGGAGAAGTGATTATGCAGGGGGTAGAGTCATTTCGTATGTGCCTTCGAAGTTGATGCCACATTAGAGGAACTATTCAATGCACGATCTTGAGTTAGCCATTATTTTTCATGACTTAAACTATTGGATACATAATTTATTAGGGGAGCATTTTGTGGTGTACAAGGACAACAAAAGTATCAAGTACATATTTACTCAGTGTGATCTAAATTTGAGGTAGTGATGGTTGGTGGGGTAACTTTAGTCTTTCGACATCAAACATGCCTACACTCCTAGAAAAGGCAATGTAGTGTCTGATTAATTGAGCATGCAGACTTAGATGGAGGCAGTGTACGAGGCCAATAGTGAGAGGCAAATTATGGCGTTGTTATCTCAGATGCACTTGTAGAAGCACGACAGTCTGGGAAAGACATTCCTTTCTTCATTAGCTGTGACTTCTACCCTCCTGGACAGGGTAAGGATGAGACAACTATCATGTTATGGGGGCCTAGTCCATCGAGATAGTGTAGCAGGTGAGGATCCACCTCCTGGTTAAATGATAGGTGATGATGAGATCTTAAGAATTCATGAACGTGTCTAGCTTCAAGTGGACATACATAACGTGTTGATTCTAGAGTTTTATGGTTCAAATTGGGAATTTCATTCCAGATTTTCCAAGATTTACCATAAATTGCATCATCAGTACTTGTGATTGGGTATAAAGAGAGAGGTGGATGGTTTTGTTACAAGGTGTCCCACCTGTCACCAGGTGAAGGTGAAACATTAGTAATTATATGGACTTTAACAGCTTTAATCAATTCTGTAGTGGAAATGGGATGATGTCATGTTGGATTTTGTGACGGGGTTTCTGAGGACACAGAGAAAATGATGTTACATGGGTGGTGGTTGAGAAACTTTTGAATGTCTCTCACTTCTTGCCAATCAAGGAGACCTTTGATGTTGATGAGCTTGGGAAGCATTATATTCACGAGGTTTTATGACATCATGGGTTCCCTCATTATATCATTTTAGATAGGGATGTCTTCTTTACATATCATTTATAGAGGATTTTTCAGAGGGATTTGGGTACACATGTGCTTCTAAGCACAACATACCACCCTCAGTTTGATGGCCATTCAGAGCATAATATATAGGTGTTGGAGGACATGCAGCGAACATGCATACTAGACTTTGGGGGATCATGGGAGATGTATATTACCAATGTTGAATTTTCTTACAGTAAAAGTTTCCATGTTACTATATAGATGGAACCTTATGAAGATTTGTAAAGTAGGCCTTGCTGATCACCCCTGTGCCAGCTAGAGGAGGGTGAGGCAGCTTTATTAGGACTATGTTTTGTGCAGGAGACTTCTGATCTAGTCTAGTTGATTTAAAAACACATGGCTACTAAAAAGTCTCATCAGAAATCTTATGCCGATTACGGCAGATGACCACTCGATTTCATGGTCAGGGATTGAGTCTTCTTGCATGTTGTGTGGAGGTTGGGGAACAATAGAATCAGGAGAAAAGTTAAACATTTTTCATGATATGTCAGTATACTTGAGATTCTGGAGAGGGTCGGACCGGTTGCCTATCGATTGTAGTTACCTAATATGTATGTATATTTTCATGACATCTTCCTTGTTTCTCAGTTGGGATGTTAATTTTCGGACCCATCTCATACCTTTCAACCTATGGAATTGGAGTTGTAGGAAGATGCGTCCATTAATGAACTTCCCATTTTTATTGTAGATCGTAGAATTAAGGGTCTTCATGGCCAGTCTGTTCCATCAGTACATGGGCTATAGCAGCATGTCTGAGTGCATTAAGATACTTGGGAGAGGCATGTCGATGCATGATCACAGTGGACAAAGTTGTTCTCAGATATTTCTTCAACACCTGTGGAAGGTAAATTCGAATATGAATTGCTTTAAGGGGCTTAATTTTTAAGAACCTGGTTCTTACTTTGGGGTATGGATCTTTTTATTTAAGTTTATATTTAATAAAATATAAGAAAAGCATTGAATGGATGGATTCAAGCATATTACACAATGTGACTGGGATCTTCACGTCGTTACTTTTAGGTACACGCTGTGTATGTTCAGCTAAGTGCCATGTATTCCTGGTTCATGGCCATGTAATGGTCTGCCAGAAATTGTACGGACATGGAATGTGGTTTTAAGTACACACATTGTACTTTTTTTGATTAAATTGGGCAGTAGCATTTGTTTTGAGAAAACAGTTAGGGGCTCATCTGGGTTCACAAATAGTAGTGTCGAGTACCATTTTTCTTCATGGTTGATCATTCGAAACCAAATCCCTTCATCGTCTATTGTGTTGGAACCCAATCGGTACACTCTCGATTCTTCTTGAGCCATTCTTTGTGATTTTTTCTCTCAAAGAAGTTATTTAAGGTTGATCATTTATCATCTTTTTGTAGATCAAAATCGTTCTAGATTGAATCGGAGGTTGAGGATGTAATAGGAGAGTCATAATATGATGAGGTCGGTGGTCTTGTGCCTTTCTCCCAATGTAGAGTTGTTTATATGTGCCTTAGTTTCATTTTCATTATTTAGGGCGTATTCATGACTATAAATTAACCCTTTATGTTTCTTAAGGATGATTAGGTCATGAATTAAATTAATTTATGATTGTTTAAGCTTGTTGGTTTGATTAAGGTCCACCCTGTGTGTGCACTTCCCTTGAATGATCATTTACGGCCATTTGGAGAAGGTTTCCTATGAGGTATGACTTTTTTTCCCTTACTGAGTAATGAAGTATGATTTTAAATTTGTAATGGAATTAAAATTGTGGTAAATTGTAATTAATTTGATTAAAGGGGATCGAAATTATTGATTCCCGTTTTTCCTATGATAGGCTAATTTTCATTTAAGCATTATGGTTGTTTAATTCACTTGTTTCTTACTTTGTATGATGCCCACATGATTTTTTATTGTGTTAACCATGTAATAGTGTAATTTACAAGTGTTGTTTATTATTATATAATGATGATATATCGGGAATGACCATGATTTACTGTTTTTCCTGTGGTTGAGGATTTTTTATGCCCATGGCTAGGGATTTTTTATGTCTGTAGGAAAGGATTTGTTAGGCTAGAGGGATAGGATTTAGTTATTCTTATGGGTGAGTTTTTTACTATGCCTATCATCAATATATTGGGTTAAATATATAAATTGAATGACTTATGATGATTATGTCTATCCAAAGCACAATCTTGAATTAAGTCTCCACTTTATTTGTTTAGATAGCCTTCTGAAGTATTTGTTGAGCACTCTAATACGAGAGATTTTCGGGAATAGGCCGGATCTCAATTCTTATATAATTCAGTGTAGTTGAATGGTTTAACTGGACATAATGAATGAAATTGAACAATATGACTTGTAGGATTGTTTACTTTTGAGAAATTCCTCATTTACAACGTTTTCTATTTGTACACTTCTCATTTCGTAACCACAAAAACGAATAGGCACAGATCTCGGGTGGTTACATAGTAGGATTTATTTATAACACCCTGTTTGGGTCATGCTTTTGTTCCTAAAGAGACTATATTATTGCATGTGTCTATAAGAAAAACTTCCCTTCTATATGTGCTGGATCTACTGTTTTGGAGTTGGAGAGCATGGGACTGATCCAAGGATTGTGAGGCTTATTAGTTTTCTTTGTTTCTTTTTCTTCGGGGAAATATATTGTGTATTCTTATAGTGTACATGTTTTTTATGCCTTATTAGATCATATGACATGTTGCATCATCTGTTGAATAAAATGATACTTAATTATATATCTTATCAGTAATCCATAGTTTATTTCATTCTTTATGTTTTTTACTACTTCCAATATTGAAATATTATTTATTCCACTATGTTACACTCTGTCAATGAGGGAATAGTTTCCACATGTCACACCCTAGGACCTCAATGAAAATCTACAACATCTATTGTTTGGAGAAATTTGATTGAGGTCAGGTTTCCAATTGAATAAGGGGCACCAATTGAGGGGAAATCAGATCTAGGAAGTAAGAGGATATTTGTAAATTTTTTTAGCTGTAATCATCGTCTTCTTCTTATTAATAAAATATTTGTAGTTTTTCTCTCATGGAGTAAGATCAAACCATGTGAAACACAAGGGTTTTTTTTTGGTTTTTTTAAGCATTGTCTTTTAGAATTTATTTTCTAGATGTATGTGGGCACTACGTTGTGTCGATAGGGTGACATTTCTTCATAGTTTAGGGAACATCATGGGCATGGGATCATTTCGATTGTTGAACTTCCAGAACCTTGTTTCCATAGCAGATTTTCTAAAGGTTATTCTTTCAGTGATCAAAGGTTTGATATACCCAATTGTTTTTTCATGAGGATTTTATAATTCCTTAAACGTAGTGTGATAAGGAGTGTCATATCATTCTCGGTAATCCATTCTTAGATATAGGATGGGCTATAATAGACGTATAAAAAGTTTAATTTAATCTTTAATCATGGAGAGCATAAACAAAAATTTAATGTATTTAAAAATTTTAGGGAACTCACACATTCAAAAAAATGCTCTAAAATTGAATGAGTTGAGTCAGGGGATCCTTTAGATGACCTTGATGAAGAATTTTTTCAAATTAATGAATGATTTTCTAGGGTAAAAATCTTCTTTTTATATTTTCACACTGATTTATGGGGATTTTCGGTGTAGAAAACATTGAAGATGATGTTTTTTCTACCTCGATATGATTTTATATGAAACATTTTGACAAAATTTGGCAATATCAAAGGAAAATTCTTTCATATTTCTATCAAACACTTTTTATTGAGCTAAAACATTTGTATTTTCCCCAAAAATCTCATTTTTGTGATAAATTTACACTACCTACGATCATATCCTTTGAATTAGAATATAGTCAAGCAGAGAGGTTCTTAGGTGTCCTGAGAGCATTTAAAATTTCAATTACATGGACCATTTCTAGACATAATGGGATTAGTCTTTTCTGTATTCATAGTATTTGTATGGAACCCAAAAACAATACCTAGGGTGGAAGGATAAAGGAGGCACAATCAAAACATAAAAGATGTTTGGGATTTGGTTATCATACTCTTAGATGTTATAATTATTTACCTGATCTTGGAAAACCCTTAGGTTAGTCTGGCTCTCTTTTCACCTAAGTGGGGTGGCATGTTCATAACTAGAATTGAATCCGAATCAGATAAGAAAAGTGGGAAAATGAATGATTTTTATAAACTACAGGAATCAGAACTCAACCACTAGTAAATACCACTTTCCCATGTAATTTATAAACCAAATTCTAGAGTGGTTGGATGGAAATGAGTTTCCTTGTTTCCTTCATTACTAATCTTATTATAAATCAATTACAATAGCCATTTTGGATCAAGAAATGAAACATTCAAATGTCTATTTGGAAAATTTACCTAAAAATGAATTCCCTTTATACTATGTGGTTCTCTGGCTAACTTTCAAAGATGCATGGTCGCTACCATTTCAGATATGATGGAGAGGATCATTAAGGTGTTTATAAATGATTTTTCAATAGTGGAAACTATTTTTGAGTGAAATCTATAAAACTAAAGGGTGGTTCCAAAATATTTTTGAGAGATAATACGAACCTCAAATTAGAAAAATATAAAATTTATAGACACTGAGAGTATAGTGTTTGGTCATAGTGTCTATGAGTGGAATTGAGGTAGACATTGCAAAGGTTGATATAATTCCAATGTTGTCTCCACCTAAAAATATTATGGGTATGATGTGTTTGCTAGTTCTAAGAGATAAAAAAGCATGTGATGGTAGATGATATAATAAAATTTCATTTAATATTGAGTTTCTAGAAACCCAGAGTGAGGATCTTTCACATAAAATTTTTAATTAATTCATTTAATATAAGAAAGAAACAATAACTTGGCTTAGGATCTTTCTTATATGTGGATATTGATTATCTGAAATGACCCTTTCACATTTCCTTCGTTGTGATCTGGGGAACCAAGGATAGAATTATTCTAGTGATGACTATAACGCCCTGACCCCAATTACCCAGAGTCGGTGCATTATTACATAACATTGGCATGATCATAAGAAATATCAAGTCTCGAAAGACCGATTAGTTTAGAAGCCTTGGAAACACTAGATAAATTCATAAAGTTTTACATTACATTTAAAAAAACATCTTGTCTTAATATCCCCTCATACTATCCCTACAGGTCATTCATAAATTAATTCTTCATAATCCTGGGAAAAATAAAAAAAATTGAAAGGGGTGAGCTCAGATGCTCAGTAAGGATAACATTATAGCAGAAGCTTTCATAGATAAGCATAAACACTTAAGGCAATTTATAACTAAAACACAAGCCTTTTAAACTTGAACTTCAGCATAAAATGGGAAAGATAAAATGAAATAATGACATTTACTTATTCACATGGATATTCTACTAGTCGAATGATCATATGCAATATCAATAACCACTTTCATAATGATGGAATGCATAATGCCAGACTATCATAACCACACAGCCAAGGCCTCGTGCCAAGACTACAAATAAGATTTTTCCAAGGCCTTGTGCCAAAACACTTGTTTGTCTCATGAGACATACCGATGCATCGAGGAGCTATAGCGGGCTCCACCCGTCACTTATTAAGTCCAATGCATTCCTCATATTAACAGGTTTAAACATAACATAAACATTCGTATTAAAACTAGCATACGAAAAGTCAATACATTAACCACAAACCATGAATGGTATAAAAATAGCACATCCATAGTCAAACAAAACTAATTTGGTAAAATATGGAAGATTGTATTGTATCAAATTAACCTCAATCAAGAATAATTAAGGATGTTGACATAGATGAAAATAATCATCAAAACTATTTGAGGGAAATATCCCCCTTTTCTTGAAATCATTTAAAGTCACATTATTTGTCAAGAAGCCATTTAAAAATAGACTTTTGAATGAAAGTGTCCCATACCACTTTGAAACTTTTAGAAAGCGTTTTAATTCTAAAACATTAATGTCCATATAAATAAATCCTTAAAACCATTTTTTAAAAAATGGACATTAATGAGTAAGATTTAGAAGAATAAGTCTTTAAAACATTTAAAATGGTATTTTAGTTAGAGTTTCTATCCAAAAGAGAGACACTTGAATACAAATAATTTAGGTAATCAAAACTTTGTAATATCATGAGAATAAAGGGATTCATGATATACTATGTCAAAGTACATTAAATACACCATATAAAAGTGATTTGGTGACAAAGAAATCTCAATGGAATGTAAATTGAGATGAAATCTCTCATAATGGTTGTATCCTTAGATTAAGGATAAATCAAAGACATAGTTATGTGTGAAAAATAAAAATACACTAAATATGATTGGATATTCAGTGTAAAACAATCAAGGGACATTCACACATATTCTAGTAAAAACAACACCAATGAATTGGATGTTTATCTCAACAAATCGAGATTGAGTAAAAATTACTCTTATCAAGTTCATACAGATGACTTGAGATTTTATCAATGGAGTGATTATGTGTATAAAAAGTATATCCACAGAAAGGGGAGTGTAAATTATGACATAATCAAATGAATAGTGATTCCACACATAATCTTGGAGTAAAATAATCAATGAAGTATGTGTAAAGCCGAATGAGTGGAAATTGAAATTTCAAATTCCCTTATTGATTTGGTAACATAAAAAAAACACACCCATGAAAGAAGGATCATACAATGATGATGTAAATATACCTGAATTAAAGTATATTACACAATGAATACAAACATGGGAAGTACACACACCACATGTAATAAATAAGTGGTGAACAATGGAATTCTCACGGAATTAAAAGTGAGATAAAAAACCCCTTACTTTGTACTTTTTCCTTGGTTGATGGTTGGTTAACCTCTAGTATAATGGTGAAATAATTGTTATTGAATTATACAAGAATCATTTACATTAATATGATATCATATATGATCTTTTAACATTGATTTGTTAATAATATCTTAGTATTATCGTCATTTTGGGTGTTAACTTACTCATTTTCCTTTATATGTTTTGTTACGTAATCCATGTTTGTCAGGGATAGGTTGTATTTTATTCATATCCAGAATGATATCAAGTACTTAAACATTATTTTTAAATCATCAAATGATAATTATACTTGAGTGGATACGATAGAGAATGAATGTCATCGCGTTCGTGGAGACGGTAGTCCGTACGTACGCACGAGCGACAATATCATTCTTTTGATATTAAAATAATATATAATTGGATGGTATATAATATATACAGAATAATTATCATGTTATATTTATTATTTTCATGAGTTAAACATCATTATTATACCCACCCAAATAATAATATATTGAATAATAATTACACCACAACGTGGAGACGGTAAGTCTTACGTATGCACGTTTGGTGACATGTTATTAAAAGGGTGGATAGAATACTGAATATGGTAGTACCATATTTATAATAACATCACAATATATATAATATATTGGAGTTATTATTTTATAATGGTAATAACAAATAAAGAAGAAGTGGAAGAAGAAAGGAACTTGAAAAGGGGTGGTGAAAACATTACCTCTTCTTCGGGTTCTTCCTTTTTATTTGATCAAAAGGGATCTTTATGTTGGCTTTCTGATCAAACTAAGGCCTATAGGTTGTAGTGAGGGAAGTTTAGAGAGTATTTGGTCAGGTTTTGGCCGAACCAAAAGGCTTTGAAGGTGTGAATAAATGAGAAGGAGGAGTGCCCTTTTATAAGAGGGGTGAGGGGCACCTTTGGTAAAGCTAAAAATATTAATTTATAATAAATTCGTATTCGGTTTCTAATGGCTCCAAAGTTGATTATTAAAATTTTATGGTGGGGATAGGTAGAAAACCATTTATCTAATAGAATTTAGATAGGTTTGGGTCCCTATATTAACCTTATGTTTTAGTTTAAACTCTAAGTTAATTAGTTTGACATTTACCATGTCTCTTTGTATTTTAATATTATATAGTTAATAAAAATACTATATACATCCAAGAGACCCCCAAGTGGTCCATTAATGATATCAATATCATGATATAAGTCTCTTGGACGAACCTTTGATTTTTAGGAATATAATATCAATTAATAATATAATATTTGTTTTTAAAACTCTATTATGTCAATTTTGTCACTATTCAATAGTTGATTTTTGTGAAACTCATATCATAATTATTACTTCGAAAAACGTCAATTAAATCAATCATAATATGTCATATTATCCTATAAAATTAGTTTAATTCATAAAAAATCTCAAATTATATTTATTTGGATATTTATAATATCAATTATTCTAATTTTTCACTATTATGGTAATTACTGCATCATCATTGTGTCATAAATAAATTAAATTATATAATGTCTAAAAATTATAAATAAAATATCATTATGTATTAAATCTTATTAGCTTTCTAATTAATATTTACAATCGAATTTATCTTATCGATAACCCTATATTAAAAATGTTTTAGTAAATAAATATTGATTTTAACTCTTTTAACTCTTCTTTGAATTAAATAATAATAAATGTCCTAATCTAATCCAAGTGGACCTAAATGATAATAGTTTACTCCTAAGGTTGTATTTCGTCGAGATACACTTGTACAATATAATTAGGACATGTGTTAGGGTAATATTAATATCATTTTTAACCTTAATTTCCCTATTTACTTTTAACGGTGGAAAATAAAAGTAAAAAGTTACTATTCACCAAAAATTATTTTCATCTCATTGAACCACATTTTACTTCTTTATATTAACCGTGTTTCTCGGATTTTCAAAATTCCATTCACATAAGCTGTAAAATTAAGTTTTACGAAAAATTCATTTTTTTAACTACCACTTAGTAGTTTCACTATTCATCAAAAATTGAAGTTTTTCAGAACAATTCCAAAATTTCACCCTAAGCTATAATTGATATTCTAAATTCAAAAATGATTTCTATTTTACAAAATTTCTAAACATAAAAGTTTCATTAATTAATTTTATAATTAATTCCCGCGGTCACAACAAATAGCGTGTTTTTAAGAAACAATATATATCAAAATATTTACAATTGTTTAGATCCAATTTCAAAGTGAAATTAATTCTAATGAACACCATTGGATAAAATGGTAAAAATGTATTCTAATTATACATTAAAACCACTCCATAATATAATTTATCACTATAATTTATTTTGATTTAAAAAGTTGTTTTTAATTAAAATTTAGTAATTTTCACTATTCATCAAAATATAAGTGTTATTCGAAAAGTTCCAAAATTTTACCCTTGGATAAATTCGATATTCCAAATCCAAAAATGAAGTCCATTTTGAGAGATAGAATTTATAAAATTTCAAAAAGTAGGTATTACTATTCATAACGGCTAGTTGGATTGGTTGTGGTGTGTTAGAATCTCGAAGTTGCGTATAATGCATGCCATTGCATTATACAAAGGGAAACGTACAATGGATGCTTGGGGTGTTACATTATCCTCTCCTTCAATAAATTTCATCCTCTCAATTTTTAAAATTGTGCTTGGGAATAGAATGGAAAGTCCCACATCAGAAAAAGAGTCAATAAAACTATCACTTTAAAAGAAAGAAAGAGAGGTATAAAGGTCAACCAAGATAACCCATACTCGGATTCCATGTAGGAAAACAAGGTTATGGATGATAAACTAAGTGTCAAGTTCTGATGGAGAGGGATATAAATCATGATCAGGAGAAAGTTAACAATAAGAAAACCACAAACTTGTGTTGGGACAAACGATCATTGGTCTCCTAGTAGGAAAGTAAACGGACAACATTTTTTTGTTTTAAGTTAAATTAATTTATGATATTGACTAAGAATATAAAGATATGTACTTACATTTTAGGTAGGGTTTCATTTTTTAATAAATTTCCACCAGTAACTCATTTTTTTAAAACAATGAGTATTCAAGAAGACTTGGTCACACTGGAAGAGCTAGAATAAACTTCTATAGAATCACATGATCCATGCAGGATGAACTATATATTTACATTGTCTTTAGAGATTAATCAAAACCAAAATGGTTATTACAAGATCTAATGATCCCCCAAAAGGATATTCCTTGAGGGAAATAAACACTAATCATAATTTCCAAAATTAAACCAACAATACCCCAAAGTTAAATAAATTCCATTCAATAATCAATTGTCCTTAAAATCATTCAATATAATCAAAACTAATATTGAAAACCAAAACTTATTAAGGATGTAGTATTCCACGTTAAATTGTATCTCCAAATGACATTAATTACTCTAAAAGTCACATACTTAAAAGTAATTAACCTAATTATTTCCATAAATAAACCAAATCATTATAAATCCACAATAAAAACATAGATAAAAATCCACCATTACTCCTCAAATGAAATCCCATACTATTCTATTTTGCTTTGTCATATAGTGTTCACACCAAAGCGAACAACTTCCAAAATGACATTTATCACTTAATCACCAAATCATTTTCCTATACTAAGGGTATTCATTTGATAAGACATAAGATCCAAAATCAAATTATTATTGATCAATAAAATCATTTAACTAAAAATAATAGTCACACTAAACAGGGACTTCACGTAGTCTAGTGGTAGGCGATAAATCCCAATCGCACTTTGGTTGTGGGTTTGATTCCCACAGCTTTGTCCGACGCGACGGGTTGTCACGCAGTCTGCGTGTTGTCCTTTTTCAAAAACTATATTTTATAATATTACCAAAATGAAAAAAATTCCTCAAAATAACCATAACATAATATAACCACAAATCTTATCTCATACCTTTCATTTTCATCCCAAATTATGATGACTTATAATTTCCTCAAACCCAACGATCATATAAAACCAAATGATTATTTATAACTATGTCCACAAGAGAAGAGATAAATCTTCCTCAAATATCATTCTAACATGGAAAACGGCGGGGTTACAAATACAAGAGAAAATTATTCGAATGTAAACCCATCAACAAGGAGCACTAATACTTTTTAATCATTTCTCCAACCATTTATTTCCACATAGCTTCTTCTTTGACCAAGAAAATATCCTATAGAATAGGGCATTCACTCGGGTAATGGCCAGGTCCCCTACATTTACGGCAAATGACTGTAAATGGACACTTGGGACCATTTTTATCTTCTTCCATAGTACTCTTCATTTTTCTTCAGCAATTCTTCACTTTATGTCCTTCCTTCCCGCATGTAAAGCATTTCTTTGTCCCATTGAGACACATTCCTGGGTGTCTCCTTCCACATTTCCTGCATGATGGAAATTAAGGATTTCTTCCTCCATGGTCTCCACTACTGGAGCTCTTATCATTCATCACCTTTATCTTCTTTATTGAGTCCGTTAATCGGTTAATATATATATTGTTGATCATATTTTTGGAAAATTGATTTGTCATAAAGACAATATCTTTTACGCCTATCAACATTCCATTTTGTTTCTCATTTCCACCACTGTTCCCACCTTGTACATCATTCTCAAAGTCACTATGACTACCTTGGAATCCAGCCATTGACTAAAACCAGAAAGTATTGTGTGAGTAATAGTAGTCATACAATCATTTAGAGATTAACATGTCACCATATTATCAATTTGAAAAACATTAGGATTAACCAAGGTCATTTACTCTCATCTTATATATATAATACATTAAATCGGTTTGTAATGAAAATTTAAATTATCCTAAGCATATCCCCCGGGAGTGTCTTTACCAAGAGTGCAGCAAGGCCCATTGTCGTGCACCAGTTCCCGTTCGAGTCTAGCTCAAAGCGGTGTTTTCGGGTTTTACCCCTTGGTATATCTGTGCCAGAGCCGCCTCTACCTGCTCATATCCAGAAAGGGATGTATTGCTCGGAAAACTCACAAAATCTCTACAATACCAAAATTCTAGGAAGTTCTTCTATATTAATCCTCAAAGTTCATCTTAGGTATATGTGCTCTAATCAGAGTTTATCTAAATCTAGCTTCCAAGGATTGTACTAAACTTCCTCTGATACCAACTGTAACACCCCGACCCCAGTTACCCAGAGTCGGTGCATTATTACATAACATTGGCATTATCACAAGAAATATAAAGCCTCGAATGACCGATTAGTTTAGTAGCCTTGGAAACACTAGATACATTAATAAAGGTTTACATTACATCAAAAAAACATCTTGTCTTCATATCCCATCATACTATCCCTGCAGGTCATTCATAAATTACTTCTTCATAATCCTGGAAAAAATAAAAAAAATTGAAAGGGGTGAGATCAGATGCTCAGTAAGGATAACATTATTGCATAAACTTTCATAGATAAGCATAAACACTTAAGGCATTTTATAACTAAAACAAAAGCCTTTTAAAATTTAATTTCAGCATAAAATGGAAAAGATAAAATCAAATAATGTCATTTACTTATTCACATGGATATTCTACTAGTCGAATGATCACATGAAATATCAATAACCACTTTAATAATGATAGAATGCATAATGCCAGACTATCATAACCACATAGCCAAGGCCTCGTTCCATGACTACAAATAAGATTTTGCCAAGGCCTTGTGCCAAGACACTAGTTTGTCTCATGAGACCTAACGATGCATCGAGGATTTATAGCGGGCTCCACCCGTCACTTATTAAGTCCAATTCATTCCTCATATGAACAGGTTTAAACATAACATAAACATTCGTATTAAAACTAGCATACGAAATGTCAATACTTTAACCACAAACCATGAATGGTATAAAAATAGCACGTCCATAGTCAAACAGAACTCATTTGATACAATATGGAAGATTGTATTGTATCACATTAACCTCAATCAATAATAATGAAGGATGTTGACATAGATGAAAATAATCATCAAAACTATTTGAGAGAAATATCCCCCTTTTTCTTGAAATCTTTTAAAGTCACACTATTTGTCATGAAGCCATTTAAAAATAGATTTTTGAATCAAAGTGTCCCATACCACTTTGAAACTTTTAGAAGGAATTTTAATTCTAAAACATTAATGTCCATATAAATAAATACTTAAAACCATTTTTTAAAATATGGACATTAATGAGAAAGATTTAGAAGAATAAGTCTTTAAAACATTTAAAAATGGTATTTTAGTTAGAGTTTCTAAGCAAAAGAGAGAAACTTGAATATAAATAATTGAGGTAATCAAAACTTTGTAATATCTTGAAAATAAAGGGATTCATGATATACTATGTGAAAGTACATTATATACACCATATAAAAGTGATTTGGTGTATAACAACAAAGAAGTCTGAATGGAATGTAAATTGTGATGAAATCTCTCATAAAGGATGTATCCTTATATTAAGGATAAATCAACGACATAGTTATGTATGACAAATATAAATACACTAAATATGATTGGATATTCAGTGTAAAACAATCAAGGGACATTCACACGTATTCTAGTAAAAACAACACCAATGAATTGGATGTTTATCTCAACAAATCGAGATTGAGTAAAAATTACTTTTATCAAGTTCATACCAATGACTTGAGAATTTATCAATGGAGTGATTATGTGTATAAAATGTATATACACAGAAAGAGGAGTGGAAATTATGACATATTCAAATGAATAGTGATTCCACACATAATCTTGGAGTAAAATAATCAATGAAGTATGTGTAAAGCCGAATGAGTGCAAATTGAAATTTCAAATTCCCTTATTGATTTGGTAACATACAAAAAATACACCCATGAAATAAGGATCATACAATGATGATGTAAATATAAATGAATTAAAGTATATTACACAATGAATACAAACATGGGAAGTACACACACCACATGTAATAAATAAGTGGTGAACAATTGAATTCTCACGGAATTAAAAGTGAGATAAGAAACCCCTTACTTTGTACTTTTTACTTGGTAGATGGTGGGATAACCTCCAGTATAATGGTGAAATAATTGTTATTGAATTATACATGAATCATTTACATTAATATGATATCATATATGATCTTTTATAATTTATTTGTTAATAATATCTTAGTATTATCGTCATTTTGGGTGTTAACTTACTCATTTTCCTTTATATGTTTTGTTACGTAAGCCATGTTTTCCATGGATAGGTTGTATCTTATTCATATCCAGAATGATATAAAGTCCTTAAACATTATTTTTAAATCATAAAATGATAATTATACTTGAGTGGATACGATAGAGAATGAATCTTATCGCGTTCGTGGAGACGGTAGTCCGTACGTACGCACGAGCGACAATATCATTCTTTTGATATTAAAATAATATATAATTGGATAGTATATCATATATAAAGAATCATTATCATGTTCTATTTATTATTTTCACGATTTACACATCATTATTATACCCACCCAAATAATAATATATTGAATAACAATTACACCACGACGTGGAGACGGTAAGTCGTACGTACGCACGTATGGTGACATGTTATTAAAAGGGTGCATAGAATACTGAATATGGTTGTACCATATTTGTAATAACATCACAGTATATATAAGATACTGGAGTTATTATTTTATAATTGTAATAACAAATAACGAAGAAGTGGAAGAAGAAAGGAACTTGAAAAGTGGTGGTGAAAACATTACATCTTCTTCGGGTTCTTCCTTTTGATTTGATCAAAAGGGCTCCATAGGATGGCTTTCTGATCAAACTAATGCCTCTAGGTTGTAGTGATGGAAGTTTAGAGAGTATTAGGGTAGGGTTTGGCCGAACCAAAAGGCTTTTAAGGTGTGAATAAATGAGAAGGAGGAGTGCCCTTTTATAAGAGGGGTGAGGGGCACTTTTGCAAAAGCTAAAAATATTAATTTATAATAAATTCGTATTCAGTTTCTAATGGCTCGAAAGTTGATTATTAAATGTTTAAGGTTGGAATAGGTCGAAAAAAATTCAGCCAGTAGAATTTAAACAGGTTTGGGTTACTATATTAACCTTATCTTTTAGTTTTAACTCTTACTTAATTAGATTGACATTTACCATGTCACTTTGTATTTTTATATTATATAGTTAATAAACTTACTATATACATCCAAGAGACCCCCCAAGTGGTCCATTAATGATATAACTATCATTATATAAGTCTCTTGGCCGATCCTTAGATTTTTAGGAATTTAATATTAATTAATAATATAATATTTGTTTTAAAAACTCTTTTATGTCAATTTTGACACTATTCAATAGTTGATTTTTTTGAAACTCCTAACAGAATGATTACTTCAAAAAAAGTCCATTAAATCAATCCTAATATGTCATATTATCCTTGAAAATTAGTTTAATTCATAAAAAGTCTCATATTATATTTATTTGGGTATTTATAATATAAATTATTTTAATTTGTCACTATTATGGTAATTACTTCATCATCATTGTTTCATAAATAAATTAAATTATTTATTGTCCAAAAATTATAAATAAAATATCATAATGTAGGAAATGTTTTTATATTTATAATGAATATTTACAATCGAATCTATCTTATTGATAACCCTATATTAAAAATGTTTTAGTAAATAAACATTGATTTTAACTCTTTTAACTCTTCTTTGAATTATATAACAATAAATGACCTAATCTATTCCAAGTGTACCTAAATGATAATATTTTATTCCTAAGGATGTTTTTGGTCGAGATACACTTGTCCAATATAATTAGGACATGTGTTAGGGTAATATTAATATCATTTTTACCCTTAATTACCCTATTTACTTTTAACCGTGGTAAATAAAAGTAAAAAGTTACTATTCCCCAAAAATTATTTTCATCTCATTGAACCAAATTTTATTTGCTGATATTAACCGTGTTTCTCGGATTTTCGATATTCCATTCACAGAAGCGGTAAAATTAAGTTTTATGAAAATTCAGTTTTTTTAACTACCACTTAGTAGTTTCACTATTCATCAAAAATTGATGTTTTCCAGAACAATGCCAAAATTTCACCCTATGCTATAATTGATATTCCGAATTCAAAAATTATTTATATTTTACGAAATTATAAACATATAAGTTTCATTAATTATTTTTATAATTAATTCTTGTTGTCACAACAAATAGCGTGTTTTTAAGAAATAATATCTATCAAAAGATTGACAATTGTTTAGGTCCAATTTCAAAGTGAAATTAATTCTAATGAACACCATTGGATAAAATTGTAAAAATATATTCTAATTATAATTTAAAACCACTCAATAATATAAATTATCACTATAATTTATTTTGATTTAAAAAAAAATTAATTAAAATTTAGTAATTTTCACTATTCATCAAAATATAACTGTTATCCGAAAAGTTCCAAAATTTCACCCTAGGATAAATTCGATATTCCAAATCCAAAAATGATGTCCATTTTGAGAGATAGAATTTATAAAATTTCAAAAAGTAGGTATTACTATTCATAACAGCTAGTTTGATTGGTTGTGGTGTGTGAGAATCTCGAAGTTGCGTACAATGCACGCCATTACATTATTCAAAGGGAAACGTACCATGGAAGCTTGGGGTGTTACATTCTCCCCTCCTTCAATAAATTCCATCCTCGTAATTTTTAAAATTGTGCTTGGGAATATAACGGAAAGTCCCACATCAGAAAAATAGTCAATAAAACTATCACTTTAAAAGAAAGAGAGGTAAAAAGGTCAACCAAGATAACCCATACTCGGATTCCATGTAGGAAAACATGGATATGGATGATAAAATAAGTGTCAAGTTCTGATGGAGAGGGATAGAAATCATGATCAGGAGAAATTTAACAATAAGAAAACCACAAACTTGTGTTGGGACAAACGACCATTAGTCTCCTAGTAGGAAAGTAAACGGACAACATTTTTTGTTTTAAGTTACATTCATTTATGATATCAACTAATAATATAAAGATATATACTTACATTTTAGGTAGAGTTTTATTCTTTAATATATTTCCACCACAAACTCATTTTTTTTAAACAATGAGTATTCAAGAAGACTTGGTCACATTGGAACAGATAGAATAAACTTCTATAGAATCACATGATCCATGCAGGATGAACTATATATTTACATTGTCTTTAGAGATTAATCAAAAACAAATTTGTTAGTACAAGATCTAATGATCCCTCAAAAGGATATTCCTTGAGGGAAATAAACTGTAATCTTAATTTCCAAAATTAAACCAACAATACCCAAAGTTAAATAAATACCATTAAATAATCAATT
The DNA here is from genome assembly GCA_963277665.1 of Viscum album. NCBI lineage: Eukaryota > Viridiplantae > Streptophyta > Magnoliopsida > Santalales > Viscaceae > Viscum > Viscum album. The sequence continues at coordinate 900,431,523 of OY728165.1, read as the reverse complement.
GTCCTTAAAATCCTTCAATATAATCAAAACTAATGTTGAAAACCAAAACTTATTAAGAATGTAGTCTTCCACGTTAAATTTTATCTCCAAATGACATTAATTACTCTTAATGTCACATACTTAAAAGTAATTAACCTAATAATTTCCATAAATAACCCAAATCATTATAAATCCACAATAAAAACATAGATAAAAATCCACCATTACTCCTCAAATGAAATCCCATACTATTATATTTTCCTTGGGTATATAGTTTTCACACCAAGGAAAACAACTTCCAAAATAACATTTATCACTTAATAACCAAATCATTTTCCTATACTAAGGGTATTCATTTGATAAGACGTAAGATCCCAAATCAAATTATTATTGATCAATAAAATCATTTAACTAAAAATAATATTCACACTAACCAGGGACTTCACGTAGTCCAGTGGTAGGCGATAAATCCCAATCGCACTTTGGTTGTGGGTTCGATTCCCACATCTTTGTCCGACGTGATGGGTTGTCACGCGGTCTGTGTTGTCATTTTTCAAAAACTATATTTTATAATATTACCAAAATGAAATAAATTCCTCAAAATAACCATAACATAATTTAACCACAAATCGTATCTCATACCTTGCATTTTCATCCCAAATTATGATGACTTATAATTTCCTCAAACCCAACGATCATATAAAACCAAATGATAATTTATAACTATATCAACAATAGAAGAGATAATTCTTCCTCAAATATCATTCTCACATGGAAAACTACGGGGTTAAAAATAAAAGAGAAAATTATTTCAAAGTAAACCCATCAACAAGGAGCACTAATAATTTTTAAACATTTCTCCAACCATTTATTTCCACATAGCTTCTTCTTTGAAAAAGAAAATATCCAATAGAATAGGGCATTCACTCGGGTAATGGCCAGGTCCCCTACATTTACGGCAAATGACTGCAAATGGACTCTTGGGACCATTTTTATCTTCTTCCATAGTACTCTTCATTTTTCTTCGGCAATTCTTCACTTTATGTCCTTCCTTCCTGCATGTAAAGAATTTCTTTGTCCCATTGAGACACTTTCCTGGGTGTATCCTTCCACATTTCATGCATGATGGAAATTGAGGATTTCTTTCTCCATGGTCTCCACTATTGGAGCTCATATCATTCATCACCTTTCTCTTCTTTGTTGAGTCTGGTATTCGGTTAATATATATATAGTTGATCATATTTATGGAAAATTGATTTGGCATAAAGACGATATCTTTTACGCCTACCAACATTCCATTTTTTTGCTCATTGCCACCACCTTTCCCACCATGTACATCATTCTCAAAGTCACTATGAAATCCATGGAATCCAGCCATTGACTAAAACCAGAAAGTATTGTGTGATTAATAGTAGTCATACAATCATTTAGAGATTAACATGTCACCATACTCTCAATTTGAAACACATTAGGATGAACCAGGGTTATTTACTCTCATCTTATATATATAATACTTTAAATCGGTTTGTAAAGAAAATGTAAATTATCCTAAGCATATCCCCTGGGAGTGTCATAACCAAGAGTGAAGCAAGGCCCATTGTCGTGCACCAGTTCCCATTCGAGTCTAGCTCAAAGCGGTGTTTTCGGGTTTTACCCCTAGGTACATCTGTGCCAGAGCTGTCTCTACCTGCTCGTAACCAGACAGGGATGTATTGCTTGGAAAACTCACAAAATATCTACAATACAAAAATTCTAGGAAGTTCTTATATATTAAGCCTCAAAGTTCATATTAGGTCTACGTTCTCTAATCAGAGTTTATCTAAATCTAGCTTCCAAGGTTTGTACTAAATTTCCTCTGATACCAACTGTAACGCCCCGACCCCAGTTACCCAGAGTCGGTGCATTATTACATAACATTGGCATGATCACAAGAAAGATCAAGTCTCGAAAGACCGATTAGTTTAGTAGCCTTGGAAACACTAGATACATTCATAAAGTTTTACATTACATCAAAAAAAACATCATGTCTTCATATCCCCTCATACCATCCCTGCAGGTCATTCATAAATTACTTCTTCATAATCCCGGGAAAAAAATTAAAGGGGTGAGCTCAGATGCTCAATAAGGATAACATTATAGCAGAAGCTTTCATAGATAATCATAAACACTTAAGGGAATTTATAACTAAAACAAAAGCCTTTTAAACATGAACTTCAGCATAAAATGGAAAAGATAAAATTAAATAATTTCTTTAACATATTCACATAGATATTCTACTAGTCGATTGATCACATGAAATTTCAATAACCACTTTCATAATGATGGAATACATAATGCCAGATTATCATAACAACATAGCCAAGGCCTCGTGCTAAGACTAAAAATAAGATTTTTCCAAGGCCTTGTGACAAGACACTAGTTTGTCTCATGAGACCTACCGATGCATCGAGGAGCTATAGCGGGCTCCACCTATCACTTTTTAAGTCCAATGTATTCCTCATATGAACAGGTTTAAACATAACATCAACATTCGTATTAAAACCAGCATACGAAATGTCAATACTTTAACCACAAACCATGAATGGTATAAAAATAGCACATCCATAGTCAAACATAACTCATTTTATACAATATTTAAGATTTTATTGTATCATATTAACCTCAATCAAGAATAATTAAGGATGTTGACATAGATGAAAATAATCATCAAAATTATTTTGAGAGAAATATCCCCCTTTTTCTTGAAATCATTTAAAGTCACACTATTTGTCACGAAGCCATTTAATAATAGATTTTTGAATCAAAGTGTCCCATACCACATTGAAACATTTAGAAGGAGTTTTAATTATAAAACTTTAATATCCATATAAATAAACCCTTAAAACCATTTTTTAAATCATGTAAATTAATGAGCAAGATTTAGAAGAATAAGTCTTTAAAACATTTAAAAATTGTATTTTAGTTAGAGTTTCTAACCAAAAGAGAGAAACATGAATACAAATAATTGAGGTAATAAAAACATTGTAATATCATTAGAATAAAGGGATTCATGATATACTATGTCAAAGTACATTATATACACCATATAAAAGTGATTTGGTGTATAACAACAAAGAAGTCTCAATGGAATTTAAATTGAGATGAAATCTCTCATAAAGGCTGTATCCTTAGATTAATGATAAATCAACGACATAGTTATGTGTGGAAAATATAAATACACTAAATATTATTTGATATTCAATTTAAAACAATAAAGGGACATTCACACATACTCTAGTAAAAACAACACCAATGAATTGGATGTTTATCTCAACAAATCGAGATTGAGTAAAAATTACTCTTATCATGTTCATACCGATGACTTGAGAATTTATCAATGGAATGATTATGTGTATAAGAAGTATATCCACATAATGGGGAGTGTAAATTATGACATAATAAAATGAATAGTTATTCCACACATAATCTTGTAGTAAAATAATCAATGAAGTATGTGTAAAGCCGAATGAGTGGAAATTGAAATTTCAAATTCCCTTATTGATTTGGTAACATACAAAACATACACCCATGAAAGAAGGATAATACAATGATGATGTAAATATACAATAATTAAAGTATATTACACAATGAATACAAACATGGGCAGTACACACACCACATGTAATAAATAAGTGGTGAACAATGGAATTCTCACGGAATTAAAAGTGAGATAAGAAACCCCTTACTTTGTACTTTTTCCTTGGTCGATGGTAGGTTAACCTCCTGTATAATGGTGAAATAATTTTTATTGAATTATACAAGAATAATTTACATTAATATGATATCATATATGATCTTTTAACATTGATTTGATAATAATATCTTAGTATTATCGTCATTTTGGGTGTTAACTTACTCATTTTCCTTTATATATTTTGTTACGTAAGCCATGTTTGTTATGAATAGGTTGTATCTTATTCATATCCAGAATGATTTCAAGTCCTTAAACATTATTTTTAAATCGTCAAATGTAATTATACTTGAGTGGATACGATAGAGAATTAATCTCATCGCGTTCGTGGAGACGGTAGTCCGTACGTACGCACGAGCAACAATATCATTCTTTTGATATTAAATTAATATATAATTGGACGGTATATCATATATACAGAATAATTATCATGTTATATTTATTATTTTCATGAGTTACACATCATTATTATACCCACCCTAATAATAATATATTGAATAACAATTACACCACGACGTGGAGACGGTAAGTCGTACGTACGCACGTATGGTGACATGTTATTCAAAGGGTGGATAGAATACTGAATATGGTTGTACCATATTTATAATAACATCAAATTATATATAAGATACTGGAGTTATTATTTTATAATGGTAATAACAATGAAAGAAGAAGTGGAAGAAGAAAGGAACTTGAAAAGGGGTGGCGAAAACATTACCTCTTCTTCGGGTTATTCCTTTTGATATGATCAAAAGGGATGCTTAGGATGGCTTTATGATCAAACTAATGCCTCTATGTTGTATTTAGGGATGTTTAGAGAGTATTTGGGATGGGGTTGGCCGAACCAAAAGGCTTTTAAGGGGTGATGAAATGAGAAGGAGGAGTGACCTTTTATAAGAGGGGTGAGGGGCACCTTTGGAAAGGCTAAAAATATTAATTTATAATAAATTCGTATTCGGTTTCTAATGGCTCCAAAGTTAATTATTAAAAGGTTAAGGTGGGTATTGGTCTAAAAACATTCATCCAATATATTTTGGACAGGTTTGGGTCACTGTATTAACCTTATCGTTTAGTTTTAACTCTTAGTTAATTAGTTAGACATTTACCATGTCACTTTGTATTTTTATATTATATAGTTAATAAACATACTATATACATCCAAGTGACCCCCAAGTGGTCCATTAATGATATACCTATCATTATATAAGTATCTTGGCCGAACCTTATATTTTTAGAAATTTAATATCAATTAATAATATAATATTTGTTTTAAAAACTCTTTTATGTCAATTTTGACACTATTCAATAGTTGATTTTTGTGAAACTCATAACAGAATGATTACTTAGAAAAAAGTCAATTAAATCAATCCTAATATGTAATATTATCCTAAAAATTAGTTTAATTTATAAAAAGTCTCAAATTATATTTATTTTGGTATTTATAATATCAATTATTCTAATTTTTCACTATTATCGTAATAACTACATCATCACTGTGTCATAAATAAATTAAATTATTTAACATCTAAAAATTATAAATAAAATATAATTATGTATGAAATCTTGTTATATTTCCAATGAATATTTAAAATATAATTTATATTATGGATATCCCTATATTACTAATGATTTAGTAAATAAACGTTGATTTTAACTATTTTAACTCTTCTTTGAATTAAATAATAAAAATGTTCTAATCTAATCCAAGTGGACCTAAATGATAATATTTTATTCCTAAAGTTGTTTTTGGTCGAGATACACTTGTCCAACTGAATTAGTACATGTGTTAGGGTAATATTAATATCATTTTTACCCTTAATTACCCAATTTACTTTTAACAGTGGAAAATAAAAGTAAAAATGTACTATTCACCAAAAATTATTTTCATCTCATTGAACCACATTTTACTTCTTGATATTAACCTTGTTTCTCGGATTTTCGAAATTCCATTCACAGAAGCGGTAAAATTAAGTTTTATGAAAAATTCAGTTTTTTTTACTACCACTTAGTAGTTTCACTATTCATCAAAAATTGAAGTTTTTCAGAACAATGCCAAACTTTTACCCTAAGCTATAATTGATATTCCTAATTCAAAAATGATGTCTATTTTAAAAAATTCTAAACATATAAGTTGCATTAATTAATTTTATAATTAATTCCCATTGTCACAACAAATAGCGTGTTTTTAAGAAACAATATATATAAAATGATTGACAATTGTTTAGGTCAAATTTCAAAGTGAAATTAATTATAATGAATAACATTGGATAAAATGGTAAAAATATATTCTAATTATACTTTAAAACCACTCAATAATATAATTTATCACTATAATTTATTTTGATTTAAAAAGTTGTTTTAAATTAATATTTACTAATTTTCACTATTCATCAAAATATAAGTGTTATCCGAAAAGTTCCAAAATTTCACCCTAGGATAAATTCAATATTCCAAATCCAAAAATGAAGTCCATTTTGAGAGATAGAATTTATAAAATTTCAAAAAGTAGGTATTACTATTCATAACGGCTAGTTTATTGGTTGTGGTGTGTTAGAATCCCGAAGTTGCGTACAATGCACGCCATTGCATTATTCAAAGGGAAACGTACCATGGAATCTTGGGATGTTACAATGACTCACACAAGCTTCTTTGATATCCATGCAATGTCAATCTATCATCAGGTTCTAGCGCGACAGACCGATTGTCATGTATTGTTGATATTAATGACTCATCCTTCGGTCTTGAATGAAACTCTCTTTCATTTCTGATTCTTGATTGGGAGAGAGGATGATCCGGGAAATAATTCATTCTTCCCAATAATTATCTAAATTTAATTTTAATATGAAATACACAATATACATAATCGTCTATTTATAGAGATAATGTTTAGGTTAAAATATTATTTAATTACATGATGTAACATAAATAATATTGTAATCTTTAATAAACTCATTTCATGAATAATAATAATATTATTATTATTCTTTTATGGCCCATGTCGACTTGTGCAATAAAAACTATTATTTAACCTGATTGTTGAATAATGTTTTTTACCAGATTATGTCTTCATTCATTAGAACTCCTCTTAAATTTATTAAACACCCGAATAAATATTTAAATATTACTTTCATCAAAAAATAATTGTGATCGATAAAAAGAAAATAAATTTATCCCTTGGTCTTGGGAATAATATGTATTCAATTAATTAAATTCAAATATAATTTAATAAATATCATCGAAAACACTTTGTGTGTGGCCCTTAATTATATTTTCTTGTTGACATTAGATGGGCTTTCCTAAATTCCATGATTACTATCTAAAAATGGGTTAAGGAACCCAATAGATTAAATTTAATGTCGCAACGATTGAAACCACATATGAAGGATCACTGTGTAATATAATCGCATTTTCACAATATCTCATAAACCATGTTGTGTATCTATGATACCCATCTAATATATCAATATGTCTTTCTCTGAATATCTAAAATAATCACGTCGTTACATCATGACCATGAAATTTAAGGCGACGGTTCTATTCAAATCAAAGTGTCATGATATCTTCTTCTATAAAATTGAAGGGAAAAGTCATTCCCCAAATTATACTTTAATTACATGTCAATCCTGAAACATCTATCATACCCTACCTCCCTAAAAACATATTACATCATGGGTTTCATCAGAAAATATAAGTGCGTGAGTCATGATATGGATTAACAATAATATTAAAGTCTAAGGATCATTACATAAACTTGCAGATAAGAATATATGATGACACTAAAACATATGAAATCCATTATGGAAGGTCTATAATCATAATCTACCATCTTAGAGATTACCAAGTGAAATCTTCATAAGAAGAATCATCATCCTCTTATGCGTACTCACACAAATTAGACTATGCACCATGTGTCCCATCATAGTATGTTATCTGACCAAAAAACATTTTTTAAGAATATAATAGTAGAATTTCAATGTTCTCATCATAGTAGGGAACTGCTAGGACCTTATCAATGCAATGTATACTCTTGGACATTATAAAATTAGAGTCATATATAACAATGAACAATATATAATAAAAAATTATTCATATTCAATAGATCAAATATACATGTAATAAAAGTAAAAATTGTAATTATTAGGAATAAAATTTCAACAGTGTTTCCTTAGGATTGTAGGTTTCTTCCAGTGATTCATAAAATACTTTTCAAAAATAAAAATTCCCTTGTTCGAGCTACTATTCAAGAACACACATTTCACACTCAATAAGAGGTCCCTCGAATCTTTTATCCTTTCCAAGAGGAAATTGACTTCCTCACCCATAATATTATCCCCTAATTGAAAAAATCTTTTTGATATCACAAGTGATGCAAATGATGGGATTATAAGTGATGTTCCGGGACAATAAAGGGATAAAAGGCCGCATTTGGTGTATTATGCTAAGAAACTGTTGGATAGGGCTCAATGAAATTACACAACAACTAAAAGTGTTGTTGGTAATTTTTTTACTCTGTAATAGTTTTGGTAAAATTTTATTGGATTTATGGTCGTTGTTATCACTAATCACGCTGCGTTGAAATAACTTTTTGAAAAAAAAGGCTATGTATAGACTCATTGGCACGATACTCTTATAGCAAGAGTTTGACTTAGAAATAAGGGAAAAGGGGGGATGAAAACCTAGTTGAAAACCGCTTATTGAGGTTATCTGACAAAAAAAATGGTGACCCAAAAGAGACAAGTTCATCATTTTTGGATGAAAGAATAATTATTGTTTCAACAAAATAGCCATATTTGTATGATTATTTTGTAAACATCATATATTCCAACCAAAGGAAGAGATTAATTTCAGAATTAAGCCAATTATTTTGGGAACATTTCTTTTTCTTTAGGATGGGTTTGGTAGTATTCTTAGGAAGTTTTTTCTTGAAAAAGAGATGATTCTCATTCCTGAGATTTGTCATTTCTCATATTGAGGAGAACACCATGGGGATAAAGGATATCCCAAAACTCCTTAGATCTAGATTATTTTATCCAAACTTGTTTAAAGATTATTGTGGATTTATTATTAGTTGTTGTAAGTGTTAGAATATGGGAAATGTTGGTTAGAGGAAAGAGCTACATCAAAAAAGCATTTTTAATGTCCAAATATTTGATGTTTGAAGGTTTATTTCGTAGGATCATTCACATATTCTCAAAATAATAAGTATATATTAGTAGTTACGGATTATGGATAACAATGGGTTGATGTAGTGGATTTACCAGACAATCTGACTTCTATTTTGATCACATTCATAAAAAAGAACACCATTTCATGTTTTGGGGTGTTTGATGATTTTTACCAATGGCAATGAAGTTCTCTTCAAAATTTTTAAATTAAAATATTTAATGGTGAGGTATAATTGTTCTCATAAAATATATACCACATACCATCCACAATCAAGTGTATAAATTGATACTTCTAACAGGGAATCAAAATAAATTCTAGAAAAAACAAAGGGGAATTTGAAGAGATTGGTCACTCAAACTGGATGAGTCAGTGAAAATATAGAACTGATTTTAATACACACACAGTGATGTCGCCTTATTGGTTTATTTATGGAAAATCATTTCATCTTCCAGTTGAGTTAGAACACAAATAGTTTTGGGTTGTTAATGCATTGAATTGTCATATCAAGTCTAATGGTGGGAGGGAACTTTTAGAGCGATTTGGATGAGATTAAGAGGGAGTTGTATGAAAATGTTATAATTTACAAGGAGAGGTCAAAGGTAATTCAGGATTCATTGAGTTGGAATAGTGACATTAAAGTGGGGCGAATTGTGCTACATTTAAACTCAATACTATTGTTTTTTCCAAGACTGCTATGTTCAAACTAGTCTAGCCCATTTATCATTTCTAAAGTGTTTTTTAATGGATACATTAATCTGGTTAGATGGGAGAGAAAACCATTATTAGTTAATGATGAAATTATTAAGCACTACATTGAGGGGAACCTAGTGATTTGGAAAAAATGTACTTGCCTAGTAATTGAATAATCTTTAAATCGAGTGCTTCATGGGAGTCAACCCATGTTTTTTTGTTATTTTTCTTTTAATTTTATATGTTTTGAATAATATTATACTGTTTTTTAATTGTGGAAGTGATAATGTTTCATAATTTTTGGGTGGAAATTTCATAACACACTAACGGAAGAATTGGCTGATTCTTTTAAGAATCCTAGAATTGCTGCAACCAAACAGAGTGGCTCTCATTGTTGTTATGGAACAAAATTGTTCTTGTAATTCATTAATTTGACTAGAATATTTGGGACCCTCAAAACATCATTGATTTACTCTTTCCATTACCTAATTATTTTTGATAGGGGATGTGAATGCCCCCCAAACGCAGCTGGGTTGGCAATAGAGGGAAGGGTTGGGGGCGTAGGTCATGGGGTCGATTTCTTGGGCCTATTTCATTAATATGTTTATTTGTATCATAATGTGATACCTTCAGATCCCAAATAAAATATTAGATATTTATCATCCTTATTATTAATTATGAATAAAAACTAATTTCACTCTATTTCAATGTGGAATAAGGATGGATGACTAAAACCTCCATCTTTATCTCCTCTTGACACATGTTTTTCCCTTCGGGGTTGTGAACCCCCATGTCCAGCAAGCCCTCAATTTCTGCCCCCACCCCTGACCCACGATGCCCCAGGCTGTGATTCCCAGTCACTCTCCCTATCCCCTTTAGACAGCTTTGATTCAACATCGTCATCTACAACATTTGCGCACATCCATCCCCTTTAGTGTCACCATTTCCTATCGGCCACCCTGTCCTTTCCCACCATCCTCTTACACATTCTAGACACACCATATGTTGAGGAGGTTCCTCTTAATTATCGCCTTGTTTCAACCACGATCTCCACCTCGGTTCTACATATTGTCCTCGATCTCATAAATCGAGATGGACTTCTATCAGCTCCGGTCATGAAGATCTGGTCTGGTCCATATATTTCAGCCACACACCATATGTGCCCACTATTGTGCACACCGAGGATTTCTCATTCGATTTAACTATCCAAACACTCCTATTCCCATACCCAATATTCTCCTAACCCAACTATTTCAATCAAGGATTTATTGGACTCTTCCTTCTAAAGTGTTCCAATTCCAGCTATTCCTGCAGGTTTCTTCATGATGGGAATTGTTCCTCAGTTGACACATCTTTTGAATCAGTATCATCAACCCTATTAATCGTGGGGAATTAAAAATGATATTTTCTTATGTTTTATCTTTTCATGTATTCAAACTAGGAATTTCCAACTTGAGAGAGGGTGTTAAGGGATGTTTTTTTTTGTTTTATTATTTATCCAAGCTAGGTACACCTTACTTGAAAGGGAGTGTTGTAGGATTGTAGTCCATCATGAGATATTAAGTATATTCTCAGTCATATTATTCATTATAAATAAACATTAAATCCTATCTTTTGAGGTATCTTTTGTTTTGAATAACTTTTGAAACTAATTTTTTTTATGTTTTAGATGATAAAATTTGATCAATCAGGTTAATTATCTTGATGAAAGCGATTTATTTTCCTATTTCATTATTAAGGGAAAACTTACTTCACCAATCGAAGTATAATTTTTATTTTTCATTTCATTCTATATCAATAATTTCTAAAAAAAAATTCCTATCTTTCGCAGGGAGCGCCCCTGTGCGATAATCAGTCCACACACAATAGCTATGATCTATTTGGTGTTTTGGTTCCTTAAGATCCAAAATGCGAAAAATGGTGTTTAAATTCAATTTATTACATGTTAACTGATAATCAAATAATGTTAGACTTACACATTCCATATCATCAAATTAATGTATTTAAAATGAATTCAACCAGTGAACAAATCACATAGACTGGACAGACACACATGCAGTGGCAATGATGAATAATCGAGCCACACAAAGCCCCGAAATGCTTTTATTTAACAAGATAAAGTCAAAATCATAATTAGAATTCATATTCAATAAGTAATGAAAAATCAACATTTTAATGGTTGAATAAAAAAATGTAGACGTGAAAAAAGAAAAAGAGACACTCAGATGTAACATGATTCGGCCAGTCACAGGAATGCACTAGCAGAGTCATCACATGTTTTTAATATTCAAGGTAAAGGAGTACAAGAGAGGATAAACAAAACAAAGTGACAAACATCACATACAAGGAATCAAAAAAACACAACCAAGAAAAATTTAAAACCATGTTGAAACCCCCTTACCAAGGGTCAGCATCACCATTTTTGAATCCTTTGCACTTAGATGAATCATTGTTGAGGACTCATTTATCCAATAGGTTCATTGTTATTGTCAAATCATGTCTCTGTTTTCAGTTCTACCAGCGATGTTCATGAGTAGCCCGATCCAAAACCATCATTGTTTCCCAAGATAGACATAACCATCTAGATAAGCCAGTAGCGGTCCAAGAAGCACTAACCTAACCAAAACAACCTCGAGCCATTCCATCTTCCATCGAGCGACAACACAGCCGCTAGAAAGCTGAATCCATGAAAATTTATGATATCCCAATTTAGTTCAACCATCCCTTTTCTATCGTACTTCATGTTCATGAATCGGGATTGTATCCCCTCTTTGATCGATCTTCTCCACTATTGTAGGCAATCTGAGACACTCGACCTAGAGCATCACACCAGGCTCAAAAAATGGAGCCACTATCAGTGCACAACACCATAGTCCGAGATGTTTTCCAAGATCGAAGCTCCACCGGCCAATTGATGAAATCCTAGAACGATGTCTCTACCAACTGGAGATGCACTTGCTGACGATAACAGGGGAAGAGAGCATATAGTAGCCAAAGATGATTCTTGGATATTGGTCAAAATGCTCCCTTCACTCCCTCTTTCGGCCAAGCCAAGTTTCTTTGGTGAAGAAATACCCATATCATGGGTCTCTGATGATACTCTTTTCGAGTAAGTCCTACCAAAATTAATACTACAGGGACCGCACATCCAGTACACACTTGTAGTAGAGGAGAAATGGTAAGTTCCCACCTTTTAACAATGTAACATATTAGAAATAATGGACAATATCTTTTGAGGATTAAAATAATAGTCTAATTATAGTTAATAATATTAATTATTTTATATCAATCTTAAATCTCATTTCAATTTAAAATTCATAATCTATTTGGGTTTTAGATTGATTTTTCCATGTTTTTATTTGACCTAAACTGGTATTAAATGTCTGTTTTGGTCCTAAATCGTCATTATCCTTAAAAAAGAGACATATTAAAAAAATAAAACTTTAATTAACAATAGAAATATATTGAAACTAAAAATAACACTTATTCCAATTGATTGCTTTGTTTTGTGTTGTACTTAATGTGGGATATCTACCGTATTCAAGAGAAATTTGATGTATCACGCGTTGTTGGGACCGTAAATGATTATCCCACCAGTGCAGCGATAATCATGAGTTAAAATAATGTGAAAAATGCGGAAATAAATGGGACAACAGATGTAATGTGATAAAAACCCCAAAATTAAAGGGGTAAAAAACTGCGGGAAAATAGAAGGATAAATATGGGTAATGTGGGTACCCACTCCCTTACTTATTATACCGATAAATCCATTGAAAAATATGTCTTGAATAAGAGAGGAAATAAACCCCACAAAAAACACTCAAAATGGGATCTATTAGTGGAGATGATAACTAATGAGGAATTCTAGAAACAATAGATGTCGCTACCTTTTATAGGATTATACCTGCCCTCCTATTTCCTGAAATCATCTCCTCCCACTGGAGGGTTGGTGGGGGTTTTTCCACCCAACATCTACCCCGCAACCCCCATTGACAAATAAAGGGGGCGGTGTCTTCCAAAAAAACTACTGAAACATCTCCCACTTGGAGATTTGATTGAGAACCAATCACATCTCCATATACTTTCTATCTTCCAAACATGATTCTCACATCTCTATGAGGCCGCTCAAGGATCTACACCAGCTGATCTTATCAAATTTAATCGCCTTTGTCAAGAAATTTGCCAGATTTTCTTTAGTGTGAGTCTTTTGTATGTCCACACTTCCTTCCTCCCCCACATATCAGAAAATCTAATACATTTCCCCAATTTTCTTTATCCAAGAATGAAAATATAGATTTTTTTCAATGGTCAAGGTGCTCTTACTAACAAAAAACAATAGAATCTTCTCTTATCTTTGTCCGAGTTCCTCCAACAACCTTTTCATCCAAATCACCTCTTTGAAATCCTTTGTAGCTTCCATGGACTATGACTCTATCGTGGAAAAAGACACAACTGACTGTAACTTGGATATCCAGCTCATAGCTCCTCTTGTAAGAGTAAGCACATAACAAGTAGTGAATATACTCCAGTCAGAATCACCTACAAAATCTGAATAAACATATCCTCTAATAGTAAAATTTTATCCTCCATAACTTAATGCAGCATTTGCGGTCTCCTTGATGTATCTTAGGATCCTCTTTACCATGCTCCAGTGCTCCCTTCCTAGGTTCTCCATGTACCGACTATCTTCTCCCACAAAATGTGAAATGTCTAGTCTAGTACAAACCATATCGAACATCAGACTTCCCACTACTGATACATTCGGTACTCGAGACATCTCATTCCTCTCTAATTCTTTGTCAGGACTCATCATTGAGAATAACATGAATTTAATGGGAAGAGGGGTGGATATTGGCATACAATCTAGCAAGTTGAAGCATTTTAAAACCCTCTGTAATTAACTCGTATGTGATAGAAAAATCTTGCCATTTTTTCTATCTCAGCAAATCTGAATCCTAAGAATCTTGTTTGCTTGTCCCATGTCCTTCATATCAAAGTCCCTAGAAAAATGTGCCTTCTTCTCCAGGATATGATCATTTTGGTGCCTGAAACCAACATGTCATCCAAATACAATAGAAGAATGATGAAATCATTACCATATGAACCCCTAAAATATGCACAAGGATATGAATGAAATCTGTTGAATCTAAGGCCCATTATGTAGGAATCAAATCTCTTGTACCAACACATAGGTGCCTATTTGATACTATACAAAGATTATTTAAACCTGCAATCCATGTTCTATTTTAACTACTCTAAAAAAACCTTCTGGTTGGAGAATATAGATCTCTACATCAAGATCACCATGGAGAAAAGCTGTATTCACATCCAGCTACTCCAGTTGTAAGCTGTATGTAGCACACATCTCCAGATCTAACCGAATAGTCATCAGTCTAGAAATAAGCAACAAAATTCATTGAAATAAATACCTTCATTCTGAGAAAATCCTTTGACCTCCAATTTTGCATTATTTCGTTCCACCTGGTCCTTTCCATCCAACTTTATCTTAAAGAGTCATTTATTTCCAATAACTTTCTTTCCATGAGGTAATGGAACAATATCCCATGTATTGTTCTGGTGATGGGCGTCACGTTCCTCTTGAATTTCCACCATCCAAGAGGATACATTTGGACTCTGGGTCGCCTTCAAAAAAATACTATTTCTCTCCATCCCCTATCAATAAGTAGTATGAAATACTTCTCTCAGTGACATAGTCTGAGTGCCATACTAGTGATCTTTTCTCCAGAGTTGACCATCATGGTCCAGAATCAATCGGTACCTGATCATCGTGCCCTGGTAATGCTTCAAAAGACATTTATTCTATATTGGATTTCCCCTCTACTTCAACTATTGTAGTTTATGTATTTACCTTCTCTGTGTTTCGATTAGTCTTCATTTTCACCTTATCTTCTACAAAATTGACATCTCTACTGATGATAAATTTGTGGGCAGTGGGGTCCAACAAAGATACCCCTTCACACCCTCAGTTTACCCCAAGAAGATATATTCCCTTGATCTATAATCCAAATTGGATCATTCCTGGTCAATAAAAATTTCATATACAAGACTTCCAAAAGTATGTAACTGAGAATACTCAATGGGTTTACTAGTCCACATCTCCATCAGTGTCTTCAGCTCAATCGCTATTGAAGGAGGTCAGTTGATTACATAACAGGCGGTATTCACTACTTCCGCCCAAAAAGTTTTGGCAATACCTGTAGTCTTCAACCTCTCCCTTATTCAATCCAAAAGAGTTTTATTCATCCAATCTTCTACTCCATTGTGTTGAGAAGTGTAAGGCACCGTGAACTATCTCTTGATTACTTCTTGTTGAAAAAAAGTATCAAATTCCTCGCTTGTAAATTCTCTACCATTGTCTGTCCTTAGACACTTGATCATCTTTCTTGAATCAAAATCCATACTCACTTTGAATGTTTTGAATTCATCAAAAACATCTACCTTCTTATTTATTGGGTAAACCCAACATATCCTGGAATAATCATCAATGAATGATTCAAAGTACCTTGATCCTCCCAGAGATATAACTGGTGATTTCCAAACATTGGAATGGATCAACTCCAAGATCTTCTGATTTCTCACTATTGACGTCCCAATCATTAACCTATGTGGCTTTCTCAAAACACAATGCTCACAAAATGGTAAGGATTCCTTTGTAAGACCAGGCATC
Organism: Viscum album; assembly: GCA_963277665.1. NCBI lineage: Eukaryota > Viridiplantae > Streptophyta > Magnoliopsida > Santalales > Viscaceae > Viscum > Viscum album. The sequence continues at coordinate 900,415,270 of OY728165.1, read as the reverse complement.
ATCTTCTGATCCGAAAGAATCTGTAGGTCTCATTTTGAAATTAGACCATGCTTTTGATGTCGTAACATCATCAACACTTCCATTGAGGTAGTAGATGCAACAACTATCACAGCCTCTGTGTACGATTCAACCATAAGAACGTGCATGTTATTTAAGATATTCTTTTCCTTCATTACCAAAATTTCTCCCTTAAAAATTCTCATCACTCCATTCTCGAATTGAATCCTACATCCAATGTCATTTTTCTTCCAAAGGTGATATGTTCTTCTTTATGCCCCTCACAGGACGTACTCCTTGGACAGTTCCAACAATACCATCATGCGTCTTCAGTTTGATGTTACTAACTCTAGTGATCTTTAGAGTGTGATTTTTACCCATGTACACAAGTCCTTCTAGGATAGTTACGTATTGGTCAAACTGTTCCCATCGATACATCATGTTCCATGTTGCACCTGAGCCGATAATCCATACATCGTTGAGATGTTGTCTGCTTCCAGCAGTCGTCGTTTCTTCCCTGACTAGTATATCTCCACTTCTAGAAGTACTCACCACATTTTTGTCCATGTCATGATTCTGACTCCCACTAGAACCACACTCCATCATCACATCTTCCAGTCCTTCATCAATTGTCAGTCAATAATTTTTCTACCGCAGCACTGCATGCATCTTCATTTTCCACAAAAATAAATCATACCCCTTTACTTTTTTGATCACGAATTTCTCAACCATATGGACACACTATCAGTACAGAACCTCCTCCATTTCACAATTGTTTATCTATTAATCTCAATAAATATTTTCTGATGTGATCGATCAACTGGATTTGCAATTATAGAGCAGACGAAAATATAAAAGAATTACTAATACCCAAAATTGTGAACAATACTAGGCCAAAACCTTTCATTTGATACCACTTGTTGGGCCCGTAAATTATTGGACCATGGGTGCGGCGATAATCATGAGATAAAATAAAGTAAAAAATGTGGATATAAAGGGGAGACCAGATGTAACATGGAAAAATCCCCAAAATGAAAGGGGTAAACAAAAACATGAAAATAGAAGGATCACTATGGGTAAACTGGGTACATACTCCCTCACTTATTAAAAGGATAAAACCCTCGTAAAATATCTCTAGAATAAGCAGGGAAATAACCAAAAAAACCACTCAATATGGGATCTATCAGTGGAGATGAGAACCAATGAGGAATGTTGGAATCCAGAGATGTTTGTACAACGCCATTTGACAAATAAAGGGGGTCGGAATCATCCAGAAAAAAAATTTCGACATGCGCATGTATATTGACCAATGTAGAAAATATTGGTGGAGTTTTATTTCTTCTAGTCATTATTCATTGGTTAAATTTCATCACGATATAGTAAGTATGAAGTACCTATGAATTTATGCTACTTCAAACATGTTGTATGTGCTATTATATGTTTCAAATTAGGTAAATGCATATATTTTTTCTATGCATAAATGTATTTTTGAAAAATTTAACAGGGAGCATGAATTTTCCTAAAACAAATTCATATAAGTTTCAAATAATTAAAGAATTTTAATGAATATGTGTTGAAAATATATTTAATTTTGTGATTTCTACGTGATGTTGAGTTTTAGAAAACATTGAATGGTTTTTAAACATTATTATGACCATATCGCATACCATTATCGGTTGTAAATGAATATTATTTGGAAATTAAATTGTCTAATTGCATCTTACATCTAGAAATTCAGTATTGAAGAAAATGTGTTAATATAGATGTCATGTAGTTGTAATAAAACATTCATTCATTTTTTTCTTCAAAATTTAATTATCAAAAACCATTTGAAACATCTTATGTATTAGTTTCTCTTGAAATCAATGAAGATTCTTGCATGCTTATTGATGATTGAATTTTTAATTTCATCTATGGTTCATTTTTGAAAATAATTCTTTTATAAGTCTTTAAAACATCTCATTTGGTTGGATTTTTATTTTTATTTTTCATTTTCAATTCAATCTAGAATAGGGGTTCAAGGGAATTGAAATTTTAAGTATTGTTTTTGTTTTTTTTTAAATTAACTCTTAAATCTAATTTGAACCGTGTGAGTTTTGCTTTCTGTTTTACTATATGTATGAGAATGTTATTTATAAAAATTTATTTGTTAGTGTTTAATCACATTCATCTAACTTAAATGGGTTAATTTAATTATTTTAAATTCTTTGACTAATTATGTGTTAATTTAGTGATTGTGTGTGTGTGTGTTCATCTATAGAGTGAAGAGGTGGGTTTTAAAGAAAACTGAAAAATAGTGTAAAACCTCCAAATAATTTAAAAAAAATTCTTATTTCATCATCATTTTATAAATGGAACTATGTTTTCATTAAAAAAAATTTTGAGAGTGATAACCTCTTTGCTGTTGATAGAGTTTCATGTTGGGAAGCATATTTTCAGAACTGTTCATTTGCATGTGGAATAACTTAATTTTGAGTACAATTGTTTTATTTTGCAGATGATCTATATTGATTGAATGGGAAAAAATGGGGGAATTTGGTGAGTCACTTTTTGACATGTTTTCCAGGTATATTATTATATCATTTCATAGATAAATAATTATTTTTGAGAAACTTTTATTGATATGTTCATGAGTTGGGAATTGAAGGGAAAATTTTTTTTTCACTAAAAATGAATTTAAATACCATGTTATTGTTGATTATTTTAATATGTATTATATTCATTCAATTCAAAAATATAATGCGGGAATTTTATTTATTTAAACTTTGTGCATAAACCAACAATTTATATAAGTTTTAGTGAGACACATATTTATGGAAAATGTAGATATTTTTAGATATAAATTCTTAATACTATGAATTTAATTGTTGTTGCATAATTTTAGAACATGTCTTTTGGAAACATGCGTTTTTTAAATAAATTTTCTATTGATTATAGTTATCCAACATCAAATGATAAAAATATATTTTCATAAAATCAATAATATTTTGCACAAGTTTGATTGATTTTTGATCTACTCAAATTAAATTGACATATATTTTGTGGGTTTGAAAATATATTTTGAATTAAAAAATATCATTCAAATGGTTCTTTGTGATACACATTCTTAACTAAAATAGGGAATTGTTTTAGGGAAAGGACTCTCTGTAATCTGGATTGGTGTTTTATGGGATTAAAATTGTCTTGTGGGAATGTGTTTTCACATGAAATTGTAGATGATTTTTAGGATAATAGTGGATTCCTCAAGAAGGATTTGACCCTCTGATTTCATAGAGTCCACTACAATGTTGGATTTTTTATAGAAGAGGATAATGTAGGGGTGAAAACAAATAAAGGTCATTTCACATTGGAATTGCGATGGGAGGCCACCACCTGAGACTTCATCACTCCTGTTTGTTGTTGGTTCTTCCTATCAACCTACTATTGGATTGTTGCAATCAGAGTTGGGCAGTCCATTTTAGTATTGAATCTCGAAGTATTTGTAAGCATTGCTCATGTGATGAAGCTGGAAGTTAGAATGGGTTGTTTATGAAGGTCCAAACTATGGTTTCATACATGGTTCATTGTTGTTTCAAGTGGGTAACCCATTTAAAGAATAATATTTGGTGGGTGCTTTCTACTACTAGTTTCAGGTTGTTTTGGGGCTGTAGAGGATATTGTTGATCATTTTTAATTCTTTTTTAACTCATATTTGTAGATATAAGGTAGAATCACCTCAATTCATTGTCGATTCTCACACTAGTACTGCATTTAATTTGTTTGATGAATTGTTACTATGGATTTTAGTCTACTTTTTGGTTTGAAGAAGAAGTTATGGTGCTTTTTTGTTCTCTTTAAGTGGTATTTAGGGCTCGAAGGGGTCCAACACCGAGTTTATTATCATGGGTCTATAGGTAGACAAAGGGGATGTATAGATTTATGGAAATGTTGATTGTATAATGACATAGGACTTATCAACATGATAATTTATTTGACTTTTTGACAAAGATTTAAAATAGCATTTATGAAGATGCATAGCAACTCAAGGAACAATTTTTATAAGAATGGAAAGTCAATTCTATAGTACAAAGAAATCGAGGTCTTCCAAGATTTATCAAATCTCTTTCTTATATCTTGAAATACGAGTTTGTTATTTTGTGTTGATTACAGTGTTATTTCTATTATAATTTTAAACATACCATCATAGTCTTCATTAATTGTCACTCTACACCACTTTTGTGGAAGTTAAATGTGTTTTTCATTTATGTGTTTGAAATAATTTAGAATAATCCTTGTGTTGGACACATCCTTCTTTTGGTGATTGATCCTTGAATGTTTACTAGTGTTGGAAAATAAAATTTTGAGGGTTGTAACAACCAAAACTAGTCTAGATCTGTAGCATTCAACTTACCAGATTTAGGTTGTCGCTGAGATCTCCCTCCATGATGTAATCTTCAATGCATCTGACCCTACACCCATGAAGTTTCATTTCTTCCCCCATGTCTCAGATAATGAACAGTTTTTTTCTCAGAGGAATTAGATTGCTACCATGAGACCTTAAAAGTAGTCAAACAATCCATAATACCTTCATGAGGAGGATGCTCTCAAAACCTCTACAAGTGACCAAACTATCCCCACAAATGGAAAATCATCAGGATTTCTGATATATAGGCCTTGCATGGCCTTGTTTCCCACATTGATAACTTATTACTAGTTTTTTCCTAATGAAACAGAGGAAATCGAGTGGGATGGTCATTTTCTACTACCAGCACCTCCCCTCATGTCTTACTCATGATTTTTCTTTTAATAATTGATATACAATGGACTCCACTAGATGAAACTGAAGCATTTCTCATCCCAACCATCCCCACAATATAGGTTTTGGTTATTATTACCTTATTTGTGGCATCAGTGTATGAGTTTAGACAAAAAATGAGAACACTTGATTGGATATCAGGTCACAACCCCTTTTAAAATTTATTAAGCATGATTTTCAAATCAGTGCCTTCAAAGATTCAGTAGAAATAACCACAGGGAGGGACTAAAATAATCCTTTAGAATGAGTTGTATACTCCATCACTGAGAAACTCCCCTGCCGAAGATCTATGATCTCCCTGGACTTATCTATCTTCAAGGTCTTAGGATAAAATTGTTGATTAAAAAAAACCCTTGAAACCCTTCCGGTTGAGATCCTCACACTTCTCGTCTTGCACCATCAAGTCCCATCACATCTAGTTTTATCCTTTCAATATATAAGTGACAAACATCACCATTATGGTTTTACGTGTCTAGAGAAAATCCAAGAACCTCTTGATATTGTCTAACCAATCTTTATCCCCTTGGGGTCCTTGATTTGCATGAAATGTATGTGTGTTTTATTGAGTAAACACATGAGCAAGATCAATGGATTGATCTGAATATTATTTTTTAGTCAGAGTGAGTAACTCATGGGGGGTTAATTGAGTACCTAATAAATTCTTTGTTAATACAGAGATCCCCCAATAAAATCAAATCATTCAGTTAATCAAAATAGTTGTTTAAAATAAGTTTGACCTATTTATGGATTTCTTAAATCTTGATTAGTGATCAGTTAAAACAATAAAAAAAATTACTTCAACATTGAAATCAATTAACTTTAAAAAATAATTACATAAGATCTAGTTATGAAAAACTATAAAAGTACCGATTTGGTTTACTGATTAAACCTAAATATAGTTTAAAAGTTTTTAAATAAATAAAACTATACTAAACCACACAATAGAATTAAAAATGGGTTCTGCTTAAAACCGATACCAAATCCACTTCACTTGGAAATCACCCACTGTTAAGAAGATTATATTACTATAATCTAATCCATAGCCTAGATCATGTATACAAGAAACGACATAGCTATCAGGCTTAAATCTTCTTCCACAATAATAAATTGAATTTAAAACTACACAAAACACTCATGGACCTCTTCCACAAATCCTATGGGTAAATAGTTAAAAATAAATAGAAGATAATATTTAGTATTCTCTAGTTCTATCGCAAGAGTATGTGTGTATTAATAAATAGAGAAAACAACAGACTGCATGAACATAAAAGAAAAAAACAAAAAGAGAAAGAAATAAGATATAGAAAATGTAATGTTGCTCACTTTGTAGTGATTCTGATGCTTGAGTGTCCTCAAATTTTGCTTGGTGAGGATCTTAAATTGTTTCTCTGAAAGTTACGGCAAAACCGAGCATCATGAATTTCCCTTTGTTATGTCTGTAGGAAAGGATCTTGATCTTCATTGAGTCCCACTTTTCATCAAATGAAATTCCATAGGTATGCAACATATATGTTATCATGTGATGATCCTTTAGCAAGCCATGCACACTTCTCGGTCACTCTTGAATGAGGGAGTTTTATAAAAATATATATGTCGCGGCCTGTCCCCCAGGACCTGTGTTGTGACTACCCCAATCCCATCTTCCATAATCAAGGGGTTGGCGACTGGCACTGAGTAAGAATATCCCAAAAAGGTAAGACACTACCATTAAACTTTTACACATGCACAAAGCTCAAACTATCTAAAGAAAAAAAAAGTAAACCACAACAGTCACTGAGACATTTACTAAGAGTAAAGTACAAATTGAAGGTACAAAGAGGCCAGAATTATAAAGATCAAGCCTTAAAAAATTACAAAATCTTGAATTAAAGGAATAATTCACATTGAGGATGTTTTCTAGTTTTTATTTTTAGAGAATTATGCCATAAATATTACATTACATCTCAAGAATTACAATGTAGACACTTCTAGTCATTTTCCATTTTTTTAACAAAAACAAAAAAAAAATCTTGCAAAAAAAGTCATGTTTAGTTCCATGTTTTAGACAGCATGAATTTTCATTGATCCCATAATTGACCATATTCATCTTTAAGTGAAGTGAAAAACATTACAAATCATGGGATGAGCATAAAAATCATGGTAAGGGTTATTAATCAAACAAAAAACATTAGTTCATCATTACATACATAACATAAGTTCTTTATCATACCTCATGTAATCATAAGATTTGTGAATAACACATAGAAATAATAAATCATATAGGTAACTTGTGGAAACCATACATACATTGTAGCTATCACAACTATGTAGGGAGTTATATTTGGAATACCCGTCACAGTATATTCCCTAAAACTCGTAGGAGAAACATTCACGTTTACCTCCGTCATGTTATCCAATGCATTGGAGAACTATCACAGGATCACCCTCCCTATGTTTATCACAGAACCACCCTTATACATAAACAATACCCAACAACCATAACATATTAATAACACATAAGACAAACATAAATGAAAGATAACACTTCCACATTTCAATCGAAATATATCATTTAAATATATTGGTATAAAAAATCCCTTATCAAACCATTCTCAATACTAAAATACGTAAAAAATTATATGGTATCTATTTTCCATTAAAAACATTACGTCTTGTTTGTGGACTCCAAAGATCAAATAATACTCATGGTGGCAGAAAGGTCGTTATCACCGCTTATGTCAAGAAGATACATTTTTTTCGTTGAGTAAAATTCCTCATAAAAAAATATTCCCTTTAAATAAAAGTCAAAGTCAAAGGGGTTTATACACTATATAAAATAATGCCGTGTAGAAATCAAAATATGCCTCAAAGAAAGGTAATTTAGACGAAGTCCCTTACAAAGAACATTTTTTAAATAAAATAGATCAATTATGTATATTCACAATAATTAAAAAAGATAAAGTATACATAAAAGATAATACATCAAAATTTATTTCACACATAATCATATCAGAACATAATTAAAAGTAGTAGATTAACCCAAAGAATGAAAATTTGGTTAATAAGTTCCCTTACCTCGTGTCCGATTTTACACGTTAATTCTTTAATCTCCTGAATAAAAAACTAATGTTAATTTATACTTAATTAATATCATTTTTAATGTTTATTATTCCTTTTAAAATTATTATTACCATTTATAATCATTATGTAATCATTTCAGTTGATAATGGTCGTTTTGTCGATATTTGGTACTTGAGTCAAAAATGAACTTCATATAATTACATGTTGTACATGTGGTAAAATATTCTCTTACTAAAAAATGATATTCAGGAAGAATATATCATATATATCAAATATATCCAGTGTATGTTTGTATTTATAATAGTACATAACATTTGGAGATAAGAAATGAACGGCACCGTTCAGGGAGACGGTAAGCCGTATGTACGCATAAACACTACTTTCATTTCTATTTCATATTTTTATATAATTAAAACATAATGATACATAGGTATATTATAATTATAGTATAATTTCATATATAAAATCATTAACTCCATCCTTCATACATCCCACATATGGCATTAACGAGTCATATCACTTTGAGGGGGCGGTAGTCCGCACTTCCTCAAATGAAATTATCACGTTTACCTATAATGGAAACCATAGAGGTATAATATAAATTGAAAATAAATATGAATAAAGATAAAATAAACAAAATATATAACATATATAAATACAGTTCCATCATAATGGAAACCTTTAGCGGTGGTAGGAGATAATTGAAAAATCCTCGTTTCGTGTGGTGTTATTTTTCCATCCACAGAAACAGTATATTTTTTACCCATTAGATGGAGGATTGTGTAAGTTTAGTTTAGATCCTTCTCATAACAACATCATAGTATATTCATGATAATTTTTTTGTTATAAAATAAAGGAATAAAAATAGTTTAGGGGTTTTGAAAAGTAAAATAAAACAAAAGAACTTAAGAGAATACGTTACCATTAAATCGGGTAACTCACTTTGGTTTGAACCAAAAGGGTCTGTTGAAGTACCTTCTGCCTATGTTAAGGCTTCTAGGAGGATGATAGGGATGTATAGAGCTTAATTTTCGTGAGGTTTGATGAGCCTAGGGGCTTGAGAGGTGTGAGGAATGTGTTAGAGGTGATAGCTTTTTATAAGGGGGATGAGTGGCTCTTTAGGAAAGTGTGATAATATTATTTTATTACATAACGATTTTCAATTTATAAATGTCCAAAAACTATGAAAGATGAAGATACGATGACACATGGTGAAAATAAAATAATCCAAAATTAATTGGACGTGTTTTGGATTTATTTTAATTTCTATAATCATATTTCATTAAATCATTTATTAACGAGAAAAAACACTAAATCATTATTGTGTCATAAATAATTTAATTTATTTAATGTCTAAAAAATATAAAAAAAATTGATGATGTTGGAAACATTATTAAAATTAAAATTAATATATATAGTCAAAAAGATAACTTATATAACCCTGTGTAAAAATTTATTTTCAAAAAGAGATTTGTTTATGTCATTTTTGAATTTACTTTAAGTTAATTAAAATAATGTTTCATTATCACTCCCAAGTGGCCCAATGGGGTCCTTAAATTGAACAAATTTTGTTAATGGTCATAAGTGTATCAACCAATAGATTAATAAACATGTTAGGGTAATTTTATGTTATTATACTAATATTTGTTTACCCTTATTTACCAGATTTACCCTTTAACCATGGTAAAAATTTTTTTTACTGAAGTAAATATTATTAATGTGAAAAACTAGAAGTTTTCTATTTACACAATTTGGACCTTCTGATTCCAAATAAGAAATCAATTTTTCCAAAATCAAAACACAGAAGTGGATGAGATTAATTTAATATTAATTCAATTTGACAAAAGAAAAGGCATGTTTTTAAGAAATAACAACTATCAAAAGATTGACACTTGTTTGTGTCCAATTTCAAAGTGAAATTAATTACAATAAACAACATTGGATTAAATGATAAAAATATAATATAATTAAACTTTAAAACCAATTAAAAATATAATCTAACCATATAAATAAATTATATTGAAAGAAAATTTTGAATTGAAATACATTATAATTCACTATTAATAAAAAAATTGTATTTTATCATAAAAATACCAAATTTTTACCCAAAGTATATTTTCAAGTCCCAATTCTAAAGAAGAATTTTATTTTATCAAATATAACATATATAAGTTACCAAAACTAGATTTAAAGAGGGTTCTCCATTAAAATAAGGTAAGTCAACCTTTTAATGAATATTAGAGTATTTATTCTTAAAATTAAATTAATTCACATTTTAAGCCTCTAACTTCAATTGGAATAATGTAAAAACATTTAAAAAAACATGTAAAACCATATTGATGTTAGTTATATTCATTTCCTCCAATACAATGGCTAAGCATTAACTACCAATTAAATATAATAATAATATTATGTTATTATTGTGCGACGTAATATTTCAATGAAACATGTCGTTGATTATTAGGTACGCCATCGAACATAGCAACCCTTTTATAGTAAAATTAATATTTAATTAACAATTATTAATAATTATGAAAATTTATTATTCTTTATTTACTTGTGATGTTACATCCATCCCCCTTTTGGAAATTGCGTCCTCACAGATTTATTCACTTATCAAATAAATGGGGGTATTTATCTCTCATAGCATTTTCATATTTCCACATTGCCTCTTCAAACATAAGTTTTTTACACAAAACCATTACATGGTGAATTACCTTATTCTGCAGTACCTACTTCTTTTGGTCAAGAATCTGGAATGGTTGTCCCTCAAAAGGGGGATTCTCTTCCAACTGAAATATATCTGGGCTAAAAACATGAGATTGATCTGTCATATACTTTCTTAGCATTGATACATGAAAAACATTGTTTACATTGGATAAACATGGAGGTAAATCCACTCTGTACACAACTGATCCAACATTCTCGTGGATTTTATAAGGTCCAATGAACCTCGGACTGAACTTTCCCTTTATACCAAAACGCATCACACTTTTCCATTGAAAATCAATGAGAAAGACATGATCACCAACCTCAAAAAAGATCCTTCCTATGATTATCCATATAAACTTTCTACCTACTCTAAGATGTTCTCATGTGCTTCTGAATCAACTGGACTTTTTCTACAATCTCTTCTACTAATTCTTATCCCACCAGTTTCCATTCACCTACTTCATCCAAAAAAATCTATAGTTTGACATAGATTCCCATATAATTCCTCAAATGGAGTCATCTGTATACTGAAATGAAAACGGTTATTATAAGAAAATTCATCCAAAAAAAGATGTTGGTCCTAACTTCCCTGGTAATCTAGTGAACTAGAATGTTGAATATCCTCCATAGTCTGAATTGTTCATTCTGACTTCCCCAATGATTGTGGAAGAAAAGTTGTACTAAAATTTAGTTCAGTACCGAAATCCTTCTGAAGGCCTTTCCATAAGTTAGAAGTAAACCTAGGATCATGAACAAATACAATGGAGAGGTGAACACCATGCAACCTGAATATCTATTTAACATATAATCAGGAATGTTGATCTAGAGACAATGTATCTCAAATAGGATGGAAGTGAGCATATTAATTCAATCGATCAACAATAACCCAGATTGCATTATTACCTCGAGATTGCTTCAGTAATCCCACAACGAAGTACATGGATATATTTTCCCATATCCACTCTGGCACCAGTAAAGAAAGAATAATCCCTTTCAGTAATAGTGGATCTAATTTAACCTAATGACAAGTCAAATAGTTCATAGTAAAATGAGAAATATTTCTTTTCAATCCATACCACCAGTATTACTCCCGAATATCTCTGTACATCCTAGTACAGAAAGGATGAAATGAAAACGGGGAAATATTGGCTTCACATAGCAACTCATTCTCCAAATTTAAATCACAAGTCATGCATAATCTCATTAAAAATCTCGAAACACAATCATTATCAATGTAAATTCTGGAAACATACCCTTCTGAACCAAATATACCTTTTTATGCAACTCACGGTCTTCCGTCTGTGCTTGCTTTATTCTGTCTGATAGAGATGATTTAACTGACCCCTAAAACCAAACAGAAGAATTTTCTCCACCAAAAACTTCTATGCCAAAGTTCATCAAACTAAAAACCAAAGGATCTATTTCTAAATGTTCTACAGATAATGAAGCATTACTTTTTTACTCATAGCATCAGCCAAATTATTTTCTTTTCCTAGATGGTAAAAGATCATGAAATCATAATCCTTGATTATTTCCAGCCAACTCATCTGTCTCATGTTCAATTCTTTATTAGTGAATATATACTTTAAACATTGGTGGTCAGTATATACTTCACATTTTACTCCAATCAAATGATGCTTCAAAATTTTTAATGAAAAAATAACAATAACTAATTCCAAATCATGTGTAGGTTAATATAACTCATGAGGTTTCACCTAACATGAAGAATAAGAAATTACATGATCATTCTTCATAAGGACTCAACCATGTCCTTTCAACGAATAGTCACTATAAATCACAAACTCACCATTTGTATAAGGTAGTGCCAAAACTAGATAAATCGCCAATCTTCATTTCAATTCCTGAAAACAATCATCACATTCTTTTGTCTAAATGAACTTAACACCTTTTCAAGTTAATATTTTCATTTTAGTATATAACCGTGAAAACTAATCAATAAATCTTCGGTAATAACCTTATAATCTAGGAAAACTATGGATCTCAGTTATATTTGTGGGTCTTGGTCATTCATAAACAACATTGGTTTTAGAAAGATAAATAGTTATGCCATTTTCTGAAATAATGTGACCATGAAAAGAAATTTGATGTATCCAAAACTCCTACTTACTAAATTTACCATATAGTTTCTTTTCTTTTATGGTTTGCACGAAAACCCATAAATGACATTCATGGCCCTATTTACTTTTAGAATAAACCAAAATATCTTCAATGAACAGAACTAGAAACTTATCCAAGAATACACAGAATATTCTATTCGTAAGATCCATGAATACAACAGGTACATTGTTTAAACCAAAAGGCATAACTACAAATTCATAATGTCCATATATAGCAAGAAACACGTTCTTTGGAATGTCTGATTCATTTACATTCAACTGACGGTACCCTAACCTCATGTAAATCTTTCAAAAATAATGATCTCCCTAGATCTGATAAAAAAATCAACGATATGAGGAAATGGATACTTGTTCTTAACAGTGATATTATTCAATGCTCTATAATCAATTCCAAGTCTCATTATACTATCTTCTTTAACAAATATTAATGAAAAAACCCCATAGTCATGTGCTAGGTCAAATGAAACATTTATCTAATAACTTATGCAATTGATTCTTTAACTCTAAATGTTCTATTTGAGCCATTCGATAAAGGGGTTTTGGAATTGGCTTAACAACAGGAACTAAGTCAACTGTAAATTCATCTTCCCGATTATGTATAATACTAGGAAACTAATTAGAAAAAACATCAAGGTACTCATTTACCACTGGATCATCATTAATCTGAACAGTTACTTTGTTTTCAACAATATGTGCAAGGTAACATTCGTTTCAATCTATTACTATCTTCTCAGCTTCCTAATATGTTATCAAAAGTAAGGGTTCATTCTTTTACACAAACTAAAAATCATTCTAAAAAGAATCCTTTTTAGCTCGGTAGTCAATCATAGAATGATAAACAGAAATCCATTCCATACCCAAAATAACATCAAACTCTACTAGAGGTAAAGCAATAAGGTTTGTAGGTAGATTCTTTCCAAACAAAAGGACATGAAGGTTCTTATAATTTCTTTTTGTTTCAACATTTCCTCTAGGTGTTTCTACCATAAGTTCAGGATTCATATCCTGATATGGAAATATAAATTTATAAGAAATATTCATAGAAATGAACGAATGTGTTGACCCTGAATCAAATAAAAAATTGGCATAATCAGAATAAAAAAATAGTGTACCTGATACTACATAATTTCATGGCCCAATATCTACTGAAGTAGTTGGAATGGAATTCACAAACCCTTTCTTTGTCTATTCTGGTTGCTTTCCCGCTGTTGAGTTATTCATTGGACACTCATTTGCATAATGACCCATTTCATTACACTTAAAACTTTTTTTTGATTGTCAATCAGATTTTTTTATATCATTAAACTTCTCTTTTTTAGGGAAATTACGAGTTTTATGTACCATTTTACAACATCGGTACCACTACCCAGAAATTAAACGACATTCCCTAGCATGCTTTTTACCACAATTTTCACAAACTGTAAACTAATGTTTCTTACCATTATACTTTTTTAAAGATTTTTTCGCTAGGTCTGCCACCTTAACCTCTTATTCTGTTGTTTTTCAAAAAAGATGTGAACATCAACAAACTCCATATGCACGTTCTCCGAACATCGATCAAGTTTCTCATATCTTTTGAATTCACGAGAAGATAAATCCCTTCGTTACTTTGGATTTAATCCTGAGTGAAAATAGTTTAATTTACTATCAAGATCTCATATGAAATTTGGAGCATACCTTTCCAGTCGTGTAAATTTAGTGACATAGGTAGCCACTGAGTCATCCTCCTACCTCAATCCTAGGAATTGTTTTTCTATCCTAAGACGAACCACCTTATGAATATATTTCTCAAGAAACAAATATTTGAATTCATCCCAATCAAGAGAATCAATCTCCTCATTATTCTTGATATTTTTCATCATTGACCACCACATATCATCTTCACCTACAAAACGGTAAACAATGAGACTATCCTTTTGATGTTCGGAACATGCCATAACATCGAAAATCTTATCCAGTGCAATAATCCACCCTTCTACTAGCACAGGGTCTGATGATCCTTTGAATGTTGGGGGATGTTGCCTCATGAAATGTTCCACTACTGACATGTTCCTCTATGGTTAATCTAAATGATCTCATGCACGAACACCACCCCCATTTATAGCCGGAGTCAACTATGCTCTCACTATAACAAACAATTTATTTCCAAATCTGACCATCCCACCTTGCTGATTTCGAAGGTTGTCTTCCTCTAGATGTTTTCCCAATATAGCTTCCATGTATCTTCTGCGGAAAACCATTCTGAACACAGAAATATCATAAGCGAAGCAACATGGTAATATGTAAATTCTATATCATTTCGATCTTATGGAAAATTAATTTATGGACATTAATTTGAAAATATCATAACATCTACAGTTATCTTAATCGACATCTGATACCAATTATAATGACCATGCCTTAAAACATTACATAATCATTAATTAAATGAATAATTCAAATTGAGGATCATTTCAGGATTAGAGTTTTAGAGACATTGGACATAACTATGACATTACATGTCAATAATTAAAAACTATACACTTCTACTCAGTTTCCATTTTTTCAAAAAAAAACTCATAAAAAAAGGCATTTCTAATTCCATGTTATAGACAACATGACTTTTCTTTGATCCCATACATGACCCTATTAATCATTATGTCCTGTGAAAAACATTTCAAAACACTGGATGAGCATAAGAAACTTAGTACGGGTTATAAAATAAAGAAAGAAAACATTATTTCATCATTACATACATAACATAATCTCTTTAATATACCTCATGAAATCATAAGATTTAGAATAACACATAGAAATCATAAATAATAATGGTAACTTTTGGAATCTATATTATACATACATTTTAGCTATCACATCTATGTAGGGAGGTAAATTTGAAATACCCATCACAATATATTCCCTATATCTCTTTGGAGAAACATTCACATTTACCTTCATCACATTACACAATGTATTGAAGTGCTATCTCAGTCTCACCAGCCCTAGGATTATCATAGAACCAACCATATACATAAACAATTCCCAAGAACCATAACATATTTATAACAGATAAATCAAACATAATGGAAATAGAACATTTCCACATTTCAATCAAAATATATCATATAAATATATTGACCAAAAAAATCCATTATAAAAACCATTTTCAATAACAAAATACATAAAAGTGTGTATGGTATCTATTCTCCTTTAAAAAACATTTCATATTGTTTAAGGAAGCCAAAGATCAAATAATATTCCTGGCGATGGAAAGGTCATTGTCACCGCTTACGTTAAAAAACATTATTTTTTTTGTCATTTAGTAAAATTACTCATTGAAAAATATTCCCTTTGAATAAAAGTAAAATTCAAAGGGGTTTATACACCATATAAAATAATGTCATGTATAAATCAAAATATGCCTCAATGAATGGTGATTGAGATGATGTCCCTTACAAAGATCATTTTTTTTAAAAAAATTGATCGATTATGTGTATTCACAATAAGTACATATAAGTAATGTATAAACACATGATAGGAAATAAAGAGCTATTTCATACATACTCATAGCACAACATTATTAAAAGTATTAGATTAATCAAATGAATGGAAATTGGGTTAAGATGTTCCCTTACCTTCAAGTCCGATTTGACCTATTCGTCCTTTAATATTCTGAATAATAGACTAAAGTTAATTTATACAAGTTTAATATTCTTTTCCTATTTTATTATTACTTTTATATCACTTAATACCATGTTACAAACATTATGTAATCATTTAAGGTAATAACGGTCATTTTGTCGATATTTAGTACTTGAGTCAAAAATGAATTTCTTATAATTAAAACTGTTAATGGGTTCAAATATCCATTATCTCCAGAATGATATTAATGATTTAGATATCATATATGTCATATATATATATATATATTATGTACGTATTTATAATAGTACATAACATTTGGATATAATAAATGAAATGCATCATTCATGGAGAGGGTAAGTCATACGTACACATGAACGCTAATTTCATTTCTATTTTTTTATTCCTGGAATTAAAACATAGTTATAAATAGGTATATTATAATTCCAGTATAATATAATATATAATATAATTAACCCCATCCTTTATACATACCACATAAGGAAATAACAAGTTATATCACTTTGAGGGGGCGGTAGTCTGCACTTCCTCAAATGAAATTATTGCATTTACCCTTAATGGAAACCATAATGTTATGCTATAAATGGAAAACAAAGAAACCTAAAAAAAACATAATCATAATATATATCATATATAAATATATGTCCATCATAATGTCCACTATGAGATGCAGTAAGATATAATTGAACAATCATCGTTTCGTGAGGCATTAGTTATCCATCCACATAAACAATATGTTCTCTACCCATTAGATGGGGTGTGTGTGTAAATGTAGTTAGAATAAATATTATAAAAATATATTAGTATATTTAGGATACTGGTATTGTTATAAAAGAAAGGAATAAAAATATTTTAGGGGTTTTGAGAAGTAAAATAAAACAAAAGAACCTAAGAGAAGATGTTACCTTTAAATCGGGTAAGTCCCTATGGTTTGAACCAGAAGGGTTTGTTGAAGTACCTTATTCCTAAGTTAATGCTTCTAAGAGGAGAGGAGGGATGTGGGGAATTTAATTGGAAATAGGATGGATGATCCAAGGGGATTGAGAGGTTTGATGAATGAGTTATATGTGAGGGATTTTTATAAGGGGGAGGAGGGGCTCTTTAGGAAAGTGTGAAAATATTATTTTATTATATAATTATTTTTGGTTTCTGAATGTCCGAATCTCATTAAAGTCGAAGATAAAATGACTCATGGTCGAAATGAAATCATCCAATACGAATTGGATAGGTTTTGGTTATTATTTTAATCTTTATAATGTTATTTATTTAAATCATTTATTAATGAGGAAACACTACATCATTATTGTGTCATAAGTAATTTAATTTAGTTAATATCTAAAATTTATAAACATAATACCACGATGTAGGAAATATTTTTATCTTTCTAATTAATATTTCTAGTCAAACAGATAACATATATAACCTTATGAAAAATTTTGTTTAATTAAAGTTATTTTTTTGTAATTTTTGTATATACTTTAAGTTAATTAAAATAAATTGTCATTATCACTCCCATGTGGCCCCATGCGGTTCCCAAATCGACAGAAGAATGCTCATGTTTAGAAGTGTATAAAACAATATTATTAGGACACATTTTAGGATAATTTTATATTATTATAATAATATTTGTTTACCCTTATTTATTAGATTTACACTTTAACCATGCTAAATAAAATTTTTACTGGAGTAAATATTCAAAATGTATAAAAATAATAGTTACCTCATTACACAACCTGTATATCCTAATTACTTATATGAAATCCATTTTTCCAAATTCAAAATACCGAAATGGAAGAAAATAAATTAAAATTTATTCTCGTTGTCAAAACAAAAGTTGTATTTTTAAGAAATAATAACTGTCAAAAGATTGACACTTGTTTATGTCTAATATCACAGTGAAATTAATTATAATAACCAAAATTAGAATACATGGAAAAAATTAGTTTAATTAAATTTTAAAACCAATTAAAAATATAAATTAACCATATATATAAATTATATTAAAAGGAAATTTTGAATTAAAATACAATATTTTTCATTATTCATCAAAGATTGAATTTTATCAGAAAAATACAATAATGTTACCCAATGTGAATTTTGATGTCCAGATTGTAAATAAGAATGTTATTTTGTCAAATAGAACATATAAAAGTGACCAAAACTGGATTTAATGTGGGTTTTCCATTAAAAGGTGGTAAATCGACCTTTAAATGATTATTAGAGTATTTATGCTTAAAATTAGATTATTTCACATTTTATGCATCTAAATTTTATTGGATAAATGTAAAAAAAATTGAAAAACATATATAATCATATTTTAGGTAGTTCTATTTATTCCTACCAATACAATTACTAGGCGTTAACTACTATTTAAAAATATCAATATATTATTATTATTGTGCCACCTAAGATTTCAAAGAAACCTGTTGTGGATTATTGGGTACGACATCGAACATAGTAACTCTTTTATAGTAAAATTAATATTTAATTCACAAAAATAAATAATTATGAAAATTTATTATTCTTTATTTAGTTGGGATGTTACAAGAATTTAAGCCCAAAATCACAGAGGAAAGTACAACTACTATGGTTCGTCCTCTCGAGACCCTGCCTGAAGGGTCGGTGAAGGGTAGTTGTCTGTAAACATCAATGTAGACTCATCCAACCAGTCTCACCGAGCACCACTTGTTCATGTACCACAAAGGTATCTTTCAAAGTGCCAATCACCTACATGAGACACGAGATGTGCGTGCGATTCCCGTTTAGGTGTGAGTAACACAATACTCAACAAGGACCCCAAACAGCAAAGAAATGAAGACAAAGCAATACCACAATTACAAGAAAACTTACACCAGGTATAACTCAAAGTATAGAATGTATGATTATCAATTGTAATGGTGAATCATCCGGTACAGTTGAGGAACTCATCCCTGAGGTTCGCTCGGCTATTGGACCACTGAGGTTCGCTAGGCTACTGGACCACAGAGTTCTGCTGCACTACTGGACCACTGAGGTCTGCTCCACTACTAGACCAACGATGCCTGATCTTATTTTGGACCACTGAGGTCTGCTGTGAAACTGGAACACTAAGGTCCCCTTGACTACTAGACCACTGGGCTCTACTCAGCTACTAGACCTTGTAGGTCTACTCGCCTACTAGACCACCGAGGTCCAACACGCCATATCATTCATGTCACAAGCAGACGTAGGATTCCCACACTCCAACACGCTTGCTTCTGAAAAAAATACTCATCAAACTATCAGTCATATCTTTACATCAACAAAATACCACATAGATTATACCCAAAGGACAGTATCCTCACAAAGGTCCCAACTCCACAGATAACGCGTCAATCGGACGCTCGGTCTGATAGATATTGTCGTTTTAGAAAACAGATGTCGGTTGCGTCTAGACCCAGTCCGACTTGGTTAGGCCGACCAGACCAACCCAGCCTGGGGACCCATATTAACAGTTCCGATTCGGCCCACCAGACCAACTCGGCTGGGTCTCATCTGACCTGGTCCAGCTTAGTGCTATGGCCAGGCCCAGTGGGACTTGCTGGACCCCGTCTGGTTCGGCTGTGGGTCAAGCCTGCCGGGTTTCTGAACGATCTAGTTCTCATTGGGTCCCATCCGACATAGTCAGTATTGTTCTCACCAGCCAGGCCACTCAGCTGCCTGGTTTCCCATCCGAAAAGACCAAAAATTTTGCAGGTTTCTTCTTCTCCATCCAAGGCGTCCTAGCAGTCCAGTTTACTCCAACGTCCAAGCCCTCTTCGGTGGGCAGGCTTGGGTCTTGACCGGATGCCCACTGGCATCTTGTTCATGCAACCACATGGCCGGCTGAGGCCAACCGCCTCTCTCCGCACACGGTCCAGTGTGGACCATTTATGAACACATGCTACGGCTCACCCATGGCTCGCCCCACCTGATGCAGTGGCCGACTCGTGCCACCAACCTACACCGTCGTGATCCCTATTAGCTGCGACATCCGCTTCCTCGGTGCGCCGCTGGGGATCGTCGTCTCCCACCCGTAGCCGCAACTGACAGTCCCCTCAGTGGGCCACTCGGCCTTCTCTGGTTGTATGTTTCCTGATACTTCTGCGGTTTCAGGATTCTGGGGGCATCACCATCTCTACCACGTACTCCTCACTATTTTTCCATCAATCCATGGGTCCAGCCTCATTTGGAATCCGCCCGGAAAAGATCTGACGCGACCTCATGGGTCTGTTGGTGAAGAACAAGGAGGGGGATCAAAGAGAAAACCAAATGAACAAACTGAGATTTGTTTGTGTCATCCTGTAATTTTCCTTGTCTGTGGGATCACGAAGCATAAATATAAATCACTAATATTTAATATCCATTACCTTCCCCAAAATAAATATTTCCCAATCCCGTAAGAATAGTCCATCTATGGATCAACTTTTTAGTGGGTTGATATGCATTCTTTTTTAGAGGGGAGAACGAGGGGAAAGGAATCACTAACATTTAAACCCCTACCTAGAAAATAGGATTGGTTGGCATTTGGGTTCGATGGTCCTTGGAGATCCATTAAGAGACATCACGATCTGTCGTCTTGTCGACTGTTGTTCCACCATCCGTCATTTTTGGTGATTTTTTGTTCGTCGTCGTTGGTCTCTCATCAACATATTTCCTCCAGATCCTCAATGAAATCTCTTGGGTTGTTCCCTGACCCCATAGCTCTGTTTATCTCTTAAAGGCGGAAACATGATTCATCATTTTAGATACGCTGAGTTTCAACATCGTTGCATTTTTTCATTTTGATACAATGTTTCCTTTACGCTATAGTTGAAATGTTGTTACCCTATTTTATTTATGATTTGAAACAACTTACTGGAAGTTGTGTTGCAGCAAAACACACTTTTCTAATAAAATAATCTTTCTTATGTTTATTTTATTTTTTTCTTTTAAAATTCCCAAAAATTAACTTTTACCCTTAACCCACACTGGTTGAGGTTAGGACCCATCTGAGGAAAGCATACACTAAGGAGCACAACATTAATCTCGAATTTACAATCTTAGTTACCATTTACGAGCTATCAGAAATAAAATAATATTTATTTAAATATTTTATTTTCAGTGACATCCCAAAACTACTTTCCACAGTTGGCTTGTGCCAGCCAATGTTATGCTTCACCTGAGGAAAGCACACCCTCACAACCTCAACGGTGATATTATATTTTCAATCCGAATCACCGTTTATTAGTTATAAGGATTTGAAAAATAAAATAGTTTTATTTAATAATTTTATTTATGGTTATGCCATTTTATGGTTTTCTCCCTAAAGGCCCGCTTAGACTAAACTTAAGTCACACTTAAGGTAAACACACCATCCTAAATGCAATGATTCACTCATATTTCTAATCTGGGCACCCATTTAATATTTATTTATCCTTTTCCAGAATACCACTCAAGCAAACTATTTAAAAATTAACATTTTTCGAAGAACTATTCCGGGCACACCAGGACTTGGAATTTCATGTCGTCTCAGTGCATGGTCTTAGAATATCATCATATAATGTAAAAAAAATTCAAGGAATTATGGCAGATTACAATATAGAACTGTATTATCCAATTGATGAATAATCATCTAGATCATCTACATCCTCATAATGAATTTGAATTTTTCATTAATTCATCCATACAATGGTTAATAAAATAATCATTAAATAAACCTCAACATTAATTGCATTAAAATAGTTTTTGTGAGATTTTAATTCAAATTAGTTAGAACAATGATATATTCTCTTCATGAAGTGACTCATGTATAGCGGCCACTACTATATGGCGGTGAGTCATAACTGGATGTGACTCAATCTGGTGGTGACTGATATCAGGCGGTGACTCAATCTAGAGGTGAGTCATTTGAATTAACGATGACTGAAGTATGGCGGTGAGTCATGTCTAGTGGTGACTCATGTCTTTAGGTAAATCATATATGGTGGTGAGTCATTTTAACTAATGATGAATCAATTATGGCGTTGAGTTAGTTGAACTAATGGGGTCTGATGTCTGGCTATGATTCATGTCTGAAACACACCCAAATTTTCATCAAATTGACATACAAAATAAAATGCTATCATAAAATAATAATATAAATAGAAACATAATAAACATGATTTGTCAGCATTAAAATATAGAGGTTCCAATAATCACCTCCTTTTAATGATCATAAATCATGACACTTTTTATAAATAATAATTTAAACATAGGTAAACAGTGACAGATTTAAAGTATAACAGTCTGCATAACAACTCAAATCATAGATGTGAGATATAAAGATATGTGGTATCAATGATAAGTGGAATTATGGTTTTCGAATGTAGTGTAAATCACATCCAAATAATGATTATATCAAAGGGTGAGTCTAAAATAATATTGGAAGTAAAGGAGGGGTATTAAATATAAATTCAGTGTCAGAGATAACTTATCAGAAAGGGATGAAGAGAGATATCAAAGAGTAATCTATGAAGCTAGATTCCATAACAAGTCTCCCCCTTTTGGGTTATCGAAAATACATTACATTAAACAGTAATGATAAATAAGAAAGATATGAATAAAGGGAGAGACAATTCATTAAGGGCAAAAATCATTTGATTACAGTCATAAAAATACAGAAGGGAAAATTATATAAAAATACCTATCAAATACTAATCTTAATCAGTGTCACTCTCAGCCTGGGTAGTATGATCAGCGGGTCCCATTCCCCTTCATGAGGCAAGAGGCACAGAGGTAGAGACAGATGGGGCTGAGGTAGTGGTAAGAAGATCTATGATATCAATTGTTTCTGAGATGCCTGGAAAGATAAACTGGGGACATACCTAAAGCCTAAAACTGAAAAGGTACATTGTTTGAAGGATAACAGGTGAAGTTTTTCATAGAAATTATCTCTGAAGAAACCACAACAGGACCAAATACATATAGAAACAACATCAAAATGTTGAATAATTCTATGATAATGTTCCATCCATGCTCCATAGCACTAAAGAAATCCTTCCTTACCTCCATTAATAATTTGAGTATAGGGGTTATCACCTTCAGCTGGTCTACATTTTCTTTGAAATCCCTTGGGATAGGTGATTTCCTTATGTTTTTATCCAAGAATTTGAAATGAAAATTAAGCTCAAGCTTATTATACACCCTGGAAAGATAATATTTAATGGCATTGATTATGGTTTCTTGATCACTTTGGGATTCATTTAAACATTCTCTTACTAGTATGTATATGTTCTCACCATGATGATGAATCTGCATCACGTCCTCCTAATAAGAAGAATGAACATCTCCCAAAATAGCATAGAGCTCCTCACCGACTATAAGAAAGATCAACTCGACATCAATAGAAGCTGAGGGAGGTGGCACATTGGATGTGGGAGAATCATAAGATAATTTCTACAACCTCCTCAACAAGGAATCATGACCAGATACAAAGGAGGTATTCATATCCTCTATCCTAGATCTCATGGAATCCATCTCACTCAAAAATATCCTATTCTTAATATAAACCACTTGAATATGAAAATTCATATTTGGAAGAATGTGGCAAACAACAAGCTCAAACAAGTGTTAGTCATCATCATCACTATGCTATGTAACATCAGGTGTCTAAGACCTCAAAATTCCATTAAAGTCTAAAATAAGCCTTCCTATGAATAATACTAAATATACTATAGAAACAACGTTTGACGTTAAGATAATATAAGCTCTCTCAACTCTATGAAATGCAGCCTTTGTAGGCTTTGATATGGCAAATATATCCTAAGAAAAATCTTGAAGCTCGCATGTATGATAAATCTCAACCACAAGAGATCCCTTGGGATCTGTACCAACCTTGACAGATACAAAACGTCCACGATAATTTGGTAGACTATTGTAGTTATCACCACTTACATCACCATCTGAATCAACATTAGATACCCCAAGAGGTTTGGAACCCTGGGAAGACTCCCCCTTTGATGATACCTCATCCTCTACCAAAAAAAGAAACACCATGAGCATATATATGCTCTTCCACATCTTCTTCAAAATCCTTGGTCTCTGAATATTCCAAACCTAGATGAACATATCCTAGTAATTTCTTCCACTCATCATGAGCAGCCACTAAAAATCTTGTAGAATTATAATCAGAAGGATCAAGTCTGAACAAAATATTGGATTTCTCCTCCTCAGTAGATACTCTGGTATCTCCTCTAGAAAATGCAACATCACCAATAGGTTTCTATGAAATTTATATCTCCAATGCAACAAATCTAATGAGAACGATCTTGTACCAGAGTGGTAGAGGATTCTTCTTGGAATAAAATAGACACTGGATTAAAACCGGGAAAGGGTGAATTTTTAGGTTACTATATAAGTACTATAGTAGTTACTATAGAGAGTATTATTCAGTAATATGGCAGTCGAAACTATTCACCTAGTTTGGGAATTTGGGAAACCGATTTGGGCCTATGTGTCTCTGGGCTTTCAGGCCACCAAAGGACTTCGGGTCATAGGGCCTTCGGGCAGAAGGGCCTTTAGGCCTCCAATGGCCTTCAGTCCATAGGGATTTCCAGCCACAAAAAAGAGCAAGACGCACCGGAAAACCACACAAGAGAATGCCCATATGAGCATTCATAGAAAAATATAAACCACAAGGGGAGTTCTAACCAGATTGGAAGAATGAGCGGGTATGGAAACTACAATCAGGACCAGGAACCTTTCAATTCTACACGGGGAAATGATAGCTGATCATCCAAGCGAGGTGAAGATCAAGGAGTCTTCAATATATAGATACTAGGGAGGGGTTGTTTCTAGTGTGTCAGGTCTTGGGCCATTATGTTCATGTATTTGGTTGTGTACGATCCTTGTACCTTGGGCCTACAAGTCATGTAAGGGTTCCCCTTCAACACTTAAAAGGGGGATTATTCCAAAATAAATAAATAATGAAGGCATTCAGTCCATTCGGGTATGGAAAAATCATACCAAACCATGTCTCTCCATAGACCTAATT
This sequence comes from Viscum album, assembly GCA_963277665.1. Lineage (NCBI taxonomy): Eukaryota > Viridiplantae > Streptophyta > Magnoliopsida > Santalales > Viscaceae > Viscum > Viscum album. The sequence continues at coordinate 900,389,916 of OY728165.1, read as the reverse complement.
TAAGTAGGAGGAGAAAGATGACGTGGTTGAGTCCTCTTAGATCCCCCACCATCACCTTGATTGGGTCCTCCACCCTCACAATCCCCATCACCATCTTTTGTATTTCAATTATAATAATAATAATCATCGTCATCATCAGAACAATCTGAGACTACTACTACTTCCATAGAAGAATGAGAAGAAATCATGGTCAACTCGTCTCGAGATACATTGGTATCCTACTCCTTCTTCTCATATATTTCAATTAAGAGACATTCCCAGGTAGGTAGAGATACAAGAGAACTAGTAGGGCCAAAAGACATGGTAGGGCTCTGTGAAAGATTAGGGTCACTACCCTCTTCCATAGAGGTTGTCACTTCATCATCATCAACCACCACATCAACATCTTTTTCATCTTCAGAATAGTCTACTATCTCATCTAGCTCCCATCCATGATCCAATGTGTTCTTTGGTTTGGTAGGATGATCTATAAGATTAAAATACTCATAGGGATTATCATTATAATCATCCCTCTTCTTCATCTAAGGTTTCCAACTCACACCCATATATTTAAATATAACCATAGTTAGCAAAAAAACCACCACATTTCACTTCAGCTTCATCTGCCTCGTCAATCAAAAACATGGTTTCCAACATACCTGAAATCAACATATGGTAAATGAGATATTTTGATTGGGATGATGACTCAATCATTTCCATATTGTGTTCCATGAGGTATCTGCAAAGATTGATTATATCCCTTATTTTTACAAGGAATTGATCATACACATCTTGATATCTCATAGAATTGACGTCCCCATTCCTAGGACACAACAAATGCAGAATAATCATAAGAAGAAGTTAGCATTCCACATATAACTCAGTAGAAGTAAACCTCATCAGAGTACTATTACTATCCAGAACAAGAAGTGCATCCTCATAAACCAAATATTCACTATCACTGGGTATTGTACCTTGATAATCTTAAAAAACTCCTTGATGAGGCACATTTAAAAAAAATCTATTCTTTTGAAGAAAACTTAAACTCATTACCATCCATCATGCTCTGAATCAAATCTTTCTTCTAGCCAAAACTAAACTTTTGTTACTAAAAAAATTGATAAACCAATAGAGGATAGAAATTTTGGTCATTTATGAAGATCCAATATAGCCATCAATACTTCCAAGAGACCATTAACATCACTAACATTTATTAGTGCTCACAAAAAGTGATGATAAAACTAACCTTTATTAGTGCTAAAAAACAGTGATGAAGGGTAACTTTTATCAGCGCTGTTAATTAAGGGTGATAAAATGCACTATTTATCATCCCTTTATTTTAAGTATTTATAAAAATCATGAATAAAATAAAATATGTAGTTGGGGTTTGGCTTAGTGGTAAGCACCCAGTAATTCTGCATGGAAAATGGGGGTTCAAAACCCATTGGGCACAGGTACTGTAGCAGCACTATAGTGATAGTGTAGCAACCGAGATACTATTGCAACGGCGACATGAGCACTATAGCGGCAGTAGGGGGCACGTAGCAGCGGCGGGCACTATAGTAGGGAGGGCACTGTAGCAGTACTATTTACAGAATGGGCCATGGGCAAAAAAATTGGCCATACGGGCTATGTAATGGGCTAAATGCCCACTGGGCCTTCGGGCTATGTAATGGGCCTCCCTCTACCTAGTTGAAGTGGTCATTGCATTGTTTCAATAATAAAAATGAGGCTTCAGCCCCAACCATTAAATAAAATGAATAAAATGAAATAATTAGACAAAACAATAATAATAACAGTTTTATTAATTAAATAATTTTTGATAAAAATTATTAAATCTAATATACATATTTTAAATTTTATAAATTAAAAAATAGAAAATATTAAATATATTGATATGTAAAAAAATAAAATGAAATAATTAAACAAATAAAAATAAAAAATGAGTAAAATAATATTAAACATTTTATTTATTAAAAAATTATTGATAAAAATGAATAAATTTAATATACATATATATATATATATATATATTATAAATATTAATAAATAATATATACTAAAATTAGGTATATAAAATGATTAAATAGTAATAATTAAATCAAAAAATTAAAAATGAATTAATTGTAGTAGTGAATAAAAATATTTAAAATAAATAAATTAAAAAATTATTTAAATATTTATTAATGAATCAATTATTAATAAAAATTAATAAGTATAATAAATATATATATATTAATTAAAAATGATAATAAAAAATATATTTTAAATAAAAATATAGAGAAAATGAATAAAATGTAATAATTAAAAACATATTAATTCCATATACATTTTTAATGATATTTGTTTTTTAATTTCACAAATATCAAAATTCACGTGTAACAATGATTTCAAATACATATATGTAATTAATGAATTTTTATATAAAAACCCGCAAAAATATTTACATAATTAATGAAATCTTATATAGAAAAACAAAAACCTAATATTTATGTAATTTATTCAAATTTTAGTATATTTTATAATTTCATAATAACATCATACATATAACATATTATGTTTTTAATCAGTCACTTTTATTTATTTTTTATATATTATTACATTTCAGTATTATTTAATCATTTTTAATATTTTTAATTTTCTACTTTTTATTTTATTTCTAAATTTAATCATTTCCTATTATTTATTTATATATTTACTTAATATACTTTAATACTTTCAATGTGTATTCATATTTACTTCAAAATAAATACATATACCCATATTTTTTAATTATTTATTATGAATTAATAAAAATTATTCGTTTTTCAATATTTTTAAAGTGTACTTACTTTTAATTATTCAATTTCACTCATTTTTTTAATGTATGTATTTAATAATTTACATTCATTAAAAAATATAAAAATATATTTATAAATAAACAAATATAAATAATTATATTTATAAATAATTTCTTTACAAATGTATATTTAATATATTTAAAAATTTATAAATTTATAATTATTATAAATAAATATTATTTTCTAAAAAATTATTTATATTCCTATAAATAAATAGTTATATATATTTAAATAATTATAAAAATGATAATAAATTAATTTAAATAATTAATACACAATATATATATATATTAGTTGATGTCGAAGTGTCGGTTTATTTCGGAAAAGAGGCTACATTACAAAGAAAAGTAGACAACATACAATCTAGGGATGTACTTGGTGAGACTCGAACTCGAGACCTGGCCAAATCCCACAGGGACAACTACCACTGAACTTCACCCTAAGGGATATATATATATATATATAATTATACAAATATATAAATAAATGTTTACATGTCTTATTCATATATTTATAACTATATAATTATATATTTAAATAATTACAAAATTATCATGCCAACGGGGTGAAAATTAGTTGGTGATATGCACTCTTCTGTGACATCAATGGGGTGTGGCATCGAGGTTTGATTCTTACCCCATCATATTTCACCACTTTGTAGTGGGTAGTCGTGTTTGTGGGATACAACATTGATTCTTTTTTGTGCTGTTCTGGGTCTAGCACTCCGTGATTTCCGATCTATTACCAGCTCAATGATACATCGATACTTTTCCTGTGTTTCGTCGATCTTCCCCTATCTCTCGTCTTCTATTTACATATGATAGTCTCCTTTATTCACATGCTTCCCCGCAAGAGTGCAGTTCACTTCTAAAAATAATTAATCTGTATGAAAGGGATTCAGGGAAACTTATTAACCCCTTAAAGTCAGAATTATCCTTTAGCAAAGGCATGTTACAAGAAAATAGGGAGGAATTGCAATGGGTGTGCGGTTTCCCTTTGGATGAAAAGCATCTAAAAACCTGGGCCTCCCAACCATTATAGAATGATTGAAGAAACAAGTGTTCACATCAATCATGGAATGACTAGATAATTTGATTTTCTTATGGTCCAATAAGAAGATCTCTAAGGCAGGAAAAGAAGTTCTCATTAAGTCAGTGGCCCAAGCAATCCCATCTTATGTTATTTTTCTATTTAAATTTCTATAAACTCTTTTTGATCAAATTTATTATTTTTTGGCTAAATTTTTGTGGGGATCCCATGACGTCAAACATAAAACCAATTAAATGTATTGGGAGAATTTTTGTGATTCGAAGTTATATGGTTGTCTCAACATTTGCATTCCCAAATGGTTTAATGAATATCTTCTGGAAAAGCAAGGATGGAACCTTCTATCCAATTCAACGACCCACTTCTATAATATTTTGTGTGCAAAATATTTTTCTCATACTGAATTTATGCATGCCCAGTTAGGGCTGTGAAGAAGTTTTCTAAGGAGAAGCATATATGTCACTGAATATATTCTTAAGAGGGGATATGTTTGGAGAATTGTTGATGGTAATGAAAGTAGTCATTAGAAGGATTTGTGGCGGAATAATGAAAAAAACATAAAGGTTCCCTTGATAATTTTTCAATGTTTCAAAAATTCCAGGGTGCGATATATAATCAATGATTTGTTGGAGGATTGAGATTGGGGAAAGATTTGAAGCTAGCTTAGTAAAGTTGATTTTCATATCATTTCAAGTATTCCTCTCATTCTAGGGATGGGTAAGGATCAGATTTTCTAGATAGGGGAGTCTTATAGGAGGTACTCAGTTCATTCATGCTACAAAATGTATGTTCGTGGTTTGGATCAGGCCCATCCGGTTGACTGATAGAATAGACTCTGGTCACTTTCTACTCCGCCCAAGGTTATTTTTTTTGGCGGTAGGTGTGCACTTGTGTACTTATATCCTTCATCGTTTTGGTAACATGACATCTTAAGGGGGACGAAAGCTACCCATTATGCCTCCAAGAGGTAAAATATCCTTTTCAGGCAATTATATTCTATTGTGGGATGGAAGGGGGTATATGGAATGGATTCATGACTTTAAAAATATATATAAGTCATCTATTGGGATGGTCCAAAATTTCAATAAATGGGTGTCTATATTGGAACCGAAAGTGGTGGGGCTGCTTTGCACAATATCGTGGTTGATTTGGACTAGAAGAAATGAGTTAATTTTCTAAAAGGAGTTTACCGAAGATCATATTTGGATCGAGAGGGACATTGAATTGATGAATTGTAATAAAGATATTGATGTGAGGCATTCGTTGGGTAGTACTCAGTAAGAATCTCATTACTGGACTCCCCCTAGAGGGTATAATCAAAATTCATACTGATGCAGCCATCTCTACCAATTAGAGGTTTGGTGTTGGATTCATTACCTACCAATGTAATGGTTAGGTTGTCGAAGCCCATTAAATGGATGTCCAAGCCTCTTCGAATCGTATGGTTGTGGAGGCATATTCTATCCCTTATTTCTCTCTCAAAAGAATGGGAATATATTTTGGGGGAATCAGATTTCCTTGAGGTAAATACCATGTTATCAAGGAAGGAGGAGGATTTATAGCCATTTGACCTTATTGTAAGAATGATTTGGTTTTTGATCGAATGCTTCTCCAAATTCTAATTTTCCTTTGTCAAATGAGGGGGTAATTTGGATGCACATCGATTGGAGAGCTTTGGGATATATTAGGGTGATCATTATTTGGTCGACTCTTTTCTTGATTGGATTTATAGGTCTCGTGTTTCTGTTTAGTAATATATCATATATCTTTTCTCAAAAAAATAATAATGTTATATTTAAATAATTAAAATATTTACTATATTTATATAATAAATATATTTATATTTATATATTTTTATTAAATATATTTATATTTATATATTTTTATTAAATATATATATATAATTCGATATATATATATATATAATGATATAAATATATTTATAATTATAAAATTATGATTAATATATTTAAATAAAGAATATATTTACTATATTTATATTAATATATATTTTGTAAATATATTTATAATTATATAAATATATATAATGATATAAATATAATTATAATTATAAATAAATAATTATAAATATATTTATAAATTTATATTTACTATATTTATAAAATTATATATATATATATATAATTATATGTAAAATATATATATTTTTAAAAATTATTAATGTAATTATAAATAAATAATTATATTTATATATAATTATAAAATAATAATAATATATATAATTATGTAAATATATTTACAATTATTTTATGATTATAATTATAAATCATTTATCAGTATTTTTTTAGTGCTGATAAAGATTCCTTTTTTCAGTGCTTTTAAATTCAGCACAGATAAAAGGGATCTTTATCATCCCTTTTCTGAAAGCATCGATAAAAGGGTCCTCGGTCTATTTAATAGAAAAATAATCCTGACTCATTTTAGTCATGATAATAAAAATCTCATGGAAATCCCCTTCTATCAGCGCTACTCCCTTATATTCTCTCTCCTGAATCAAGGATTGAATCCAAAGTATGTTATTTTCTCCTTTTCCTCTCTCAATGATTTCTTATTTGGGTTATATGGTTTCGGTTTTTTTGTTGTTCTTAACCATAACGAACCCTAAATATCATATCTCTCACCCACTCACACTTATCCTTACCTACACAATGTCAACCTTACTCTGTAAACTCATACCAGCTTCATTTGAGACCACTATGAATTGCATATCCATCCACTATTGCAACTGATGGTGATTTTCTTGATGTCTCTATTATTATTTCTTATTAAATTTTATGTAGTGTGGATTATCATTCCTTTAATCTTGTTTCTAAAGTATAGAATGCAAATGAAGATGAAAAAAATTCAAGACAATAAGACAAATTTTGAATATATGTGTATCTATTGAGAAAATCATCATCATTAAATTTCATAGAACGATAGGTGCATATTTTCACATAATTAATATTGGATGAATAGTGTCACATAGGTGATGTAGGTGAATGAATAAATGGATTTTGTTCCTTTATTTTAAGATGATATAATTTTTTGGTGGTTCCTGTATATATTTTTTTCATTTGATTATTTTTTGTAGTTCATACACAATTTGAATTTAAATATAAATATAACATCATGTGGTAAATATATTATAGAATAATGATATGATGATATACCTCATGAAAGAATTTTTAAATTTTTTAAGTTAAACGTCTTTGAAATATTTAATAATTTAGTGTTTCTTAGCACAATTAAATTATATTCATGAAAGGGATAATTTTTACCATAAATGAATTGATAAATTCAAGCTGATTAAATAGAAAAGTTTTTTCTAGGATTTCATTGTTATTGGTGGTATGTTGTGATAGAAATTGAATTATATTTTTTGAAATATAATATGTTATAATCCATAGTTAAAATTGCATTTAATATATTTTTTAATTTGAGTGGGTTTAGTGTATACAATGGATAAACCATTTTTTTTAAAAAAAATATGTTTCAGGTTTTAATTATATTTGATTTGAGAAAACATGGGTTATAAAGAATGTTGATCAATTATGATGTGTTGCATATGCTATAATATAAATATTTAAGTGATTATCTTTTATTATTATTTAATTAATAAATTCAATGATTACGATACAAGGTTAGTTATAAAATTTATTAATGTATTTGATATTTTATTTTTAAGATAAAATGGTTCGCAATATATATGTGTTGATCTGATAATTATATTCTTCAAATTATGTTACTTTTATCATACCAAAATATGTTTTTAATATTATTTATACTATAATATGAACCAATACACATTTATAAATAATTATTTTCTAATCGTTAGAGTTTTTGGAAAAGGAAAAATTCTGTGAATTTTAATTTGTAAGTCTCCCTTTTTATCATTGTATACATTTTTACTGATCGTTTAACTACTGTTTTTTGTTTACCTGCTTAATAATTTTTCTTCTATAGTGCTGTTATTGAAAATTATTTTATTAATGTTAATATGTAATTATTTTTTAAAAATTTTGATAAATCATTCCTTATAATATTTACTTTGAATAAAGACTTGATATTATTTGAAATTATTTTTAATATACCACTCAATGTATTCATATAGTATTTTTATATGAGAAAAACATTTTTCAATGTGAGAAAAATAATTTTTGTCATATATTATAATATGATGGGTATTATGCAAGGGCCGGGTATGTTATGTTAGAATGTGAGTTACTATAGACAAGTTAGTGATTCATCGACGGCATGGTTGTGGGTGATCTGACATTTGTACTGTAATTTGTTCTTCTTTGTGGGTTTTCATAAGTAAGGTTTAACTAATGTAAAAAGACAGCCATTACACTTATCATTCCTATGGGAACCAATTATTTTAAGACCTCCCCATATTTCAAATACACTTCCTATGAGAAATGGTTATATTTCACCTATTTCCTGATTTGGATTCAATAAGTACATGCGATGGTTATCCCTGAGGGATTACCCTAGATGATAGGGGTATGAGGTCGAATATCATGGTACCTGTGATGTGGTTATTTCCAGGGGGAGAAAAATAATTTTTTCTCCTCCTATAATTCAAATGTTAACCTCTTATTAGTGAAATGATTTGAATGTTAGGAAAAAATTTGGTATAAACTTATAGTATGATTATTATAATTCACTGGTATGAAATTAAGTTGGTACACTTGATTATCACGGCGTCTGTGTTAGTATATAATTACTTGACATACATGTGTATTTTGATTGTTACTACTTAGAACATATACTCAAATATATCCTTTGTTGAATATTTTAGGTCCCTTATTTGTATTTACTTGTTTATTTTTATACTCACACCCTACACATGAACCTCATTAAATATAGATATCTTATATTTGAGGTACAAGTGAGGGAAAAGGTCGGGTGGCATAGATTAGAGTCGTTGAAGCTCAGTGGGGATGAGTTTATGTTTTCATGGTAGTGCTGGGGAACTTTTAAAATTTTTATATGATATTTGTTTTTTTAAATTAAGATATTATTATTTAAAAAAATTTAAGTGGAAAACATTAATCCTCATCAGATTCATCTCTCGAACATTTATTATTGAATTTTTTGCTTGAGACCCATCACCCATCACTTCTATGTTGTTTGAACTACTCTAAGTAGTAGTCATACAGAATGATCACCAGAACTTATTATGGGATGAATTTTGGTTAGATTAGTTCAAGAAACAAAGGTGGATGTACACAAGATAAGATGGATGGGTATCAAGAAACAAAATTCAATAATAAATTTTCAGGAGATAAAGATGATGAGGATGATAGTTGTCTATAACTATAACCTTTAGAAGAATTCAGAGGATGACACCTACCATAGTGGGGTATTTCTTTTCATAAATTCAACTACCGATTTCCTTCAAAATGTATGCACATGGATCATTATAAAAAAGAGTATGGAGATGGAGTTAATGAGTTCTTCATGTTTTCAATAGAGAATGCATGTGACCCTTCTCAAATCGTTTCTTCGTACTTATGTTGATGTTATTCCAGACAAATTAAATGATTGACTACTCATGCAGATAATGTATTTGGCACATTATGATGTTACAAATCTCAAGGAACAACATACTGTTGATGATAAAGTTGTATAATTATTATGGGATCACCAACATGTTGTTGAAAAAAAACAATGACGCCACATCATCGAGGTGAATAAAATTATCAAGGTGAGAAGTAAGGGTATGAAATTTGAGGTTTGTTGGATTCAACTCAGCCAACCTGTTGACCCCAAAAAATCAATGTTCATTAGTTATCTTGGGGTCCCAATGAATATGAATATGCTAATTGATATAAATTTATGCCACCATATCCAACATATAATGAAGGATATCCTTTGTAAAGATATAATGGTAATGGTACGATTTACGTACTCTATTTAACAAAAAAAATTATAACTAAACTTTTATTTAACATTCATTATTCCTTGAAGAGTAAATTTATTTAAGAATATTTTCATAATGATTTTTTTAATTTCCATTGGAAAAGATCATATAGGCTTATATACTCTTCTTATGAAGTAACATATTAGGGATGGTGAGGGGAATGTAAAGCCCCACCCACAAGTTAGTTATGTGCACATTATAAAGTAAGATACATTGAATACTTTCATCCATAATCATAATGAGCAATAATTTTAGGTTCATTATAGTCGATAATATATTATTTGGCAATATTTATTTTATGTGACTTAGTTCAAAATTTTAATTCATGAAACAATAAAAGAGTGATGAAAATAAAGAATGTGCATAAAAACCAATGCACCGTTATCTTAAATTAAGGATGTGGTACAGTTCATTTATGAATAAATTGGTATGTATTCTAAATCAAAAAAATAAATAAATTATGTGATATAAAACAAAATATAATACTTTTTTTAGGTAGATCAATGAATAAAAATTTGAATCCACCTTCATCCCACATCATGTGCTATGGAGAGATGATCATGTAAATAATGAGGGTAAAGTAGTTGATGAAAACACCAAAACAACATGAGAAACATGTGTAAGTATGAAATAATTGTAATTCATTATGATTTATAATTGTATTACATAAAAATATCTATTTATGGTAATATTTTTTTATATAGTTTAGATACTAGAATCATCATTGACCAAACTAAAAGAAAGGAAACTTTGAGTAGCTTTGAAGCAGCCAAAATAGTATGGTTGCATTATAGGAATAGGTTTTGGAGTCTCTCCTTGAAAATATTTAAAGAAGATAAAACCACATGAAGAAACATATAATATGGTGATATTATTACAGACACAATTAGACTCATTGTAAGATATTATTGTTCGGTCTAGTTTGGCAGGCCAATGTATGAGAAAGGATCAATGTAAACTAGTGGTGGAAAAAATCTGCAAACAAACCAAATGATCACACTAGTTTTGAGGATTGTTATCTCCAAACCACATACCTTACCTGATGTAATTAATTTTTTCATTACTCTATATCCTAAATGTGAATTAAACAACTTCTGATACCTTTTTATTAGAAAAATTATGTAGGTTATAGTTTTATGTGATTTGTATTTTTCAAAACCCACACACCGCCTTATTATGATGGGTATAATGTATAATATCTCAGGAGAAAAGATAAACCATAAATACCTCTTGAAATATCTCATGAGTGTGGAGATTGAGGTATCTCAGAGATGGAAATTCAGTTTCCTATTACACTTTATGATTTAGATATTATAATGGTAATTGATTCTCTTGGAGCTTTCATAGCATAGATGTATAATCTTTTAAATATACATGAGATCTGTCATTAACAAAATTAATCATATGAAAAACATATAACGGTTGATGATAAATTTTCGGAACTGATGTTTGATATTATAGACAAATGTAGTTATTGGAAAACATAAGGTCAGTTTAAGAAAATCTAGTGACTCAACCAAGATATCAAAATGACATTCCGAGAGAACCTTCTCCCCCCTAGTTCTAGAGAAACATTTATTATCATCATAAATTCATATAGAGACCAAATTTAATGATTAAAATATATCTCACATTCCATATCTGAAATAAATATAGGGAAATTTCATGATAGATGTAATTAGTCTCATGAATAAAAATGAGATTCTCATGCATGAATGGATGGGTGTCTCAGTTGTGAATACATACATAAGGTACATTTTCATAATACATATGTTCAAATAGTGAGATAATATGTTAATTAAAGTTAATAATTATTCATATTTTATATAGGCGTTAATAATACAAATATATAAAGGGAAAATCATGTGATGTATTATTTGGGTTCATTAATCGCTGTATCATTTCTAGGGAAAACATACATTGGATAATTAATAAACTGTAAAATATAAATGATGAGTTACTCAAAGTGTTTGATAAAAAAATTAGATTATAGAAACTTTTCGATGACCAAAATATATAAGTAAAAATATAGAATATAATGACATAAAATATATTTTTATTTTTTGTATTACTAATTTTTTTTTCAGGTAGTATTGGAGGATGATCGCGGTAAATATGGATACAAAAATAATTATTTTTTGGATGCAACGAATAGATATCCAACCAAACATCCACACATGATGTGTATTGTGAATTTTAAATACACTGTATTCAAAATTTTATTGATAAAATTTGAATTATAGGTTTCAGTATGTGATTTAACAAGAATTTTTTTATGATAGGGAGATCGGTAAATATAACCTAAATCATGGCATATAGTCGGAATCTGAATTGATATATCCATTGGATTACTAAAAATCTATAAAATTTTTTTATATATAGAAATATTTAATATTCAATACATTTAAAAATAATTTACTTATTTCTGTCGATGTTTTTGCAGTGTACGAAGCAAGATAATGTAATCGATTATGGATTTTATTTTTTGAAATTTATGAGAGAGATCATAAAGCATGAAATGACTAGCATCCCCCAATATGTAATTTCTAAAAAAATACTATTTCATTAATTATATTTAATAATAATTTATTTTTCTATATTTTCTTAGCACAATCAATGTTGTCGACATCCTTCCTATCCAAAAGAAGAAGTAAATTTGTTTAAATAAGTGTGAGAAGAATACATGTTATCAGAATTCTTGTCAACAAAAAATTTAGGTTATTACCTACTATGTTGGTGATCTAGTACAGGTTATGACCTTAGAAATATATTTGGGGTGTGAAAAATAGTTTTATAATTTTTATATATTATTTTAGAAATGTTTCTCTAGGGGAATTATAATAGAGGAAATCAATTTGTTTAGAAGAATTAACCATAAAATAATAAAATTGTTGGCAAATGGTAGAGGTGGAGGTGAAGGTGGAGGTAGAGTTAGATTCAAATACCAAGGTGGAGGAATATGTAGAAGCCAAGACAGAGGATACCAGGAGGTGAAACACTAGCATGAAAACAAAACAATTATTGTGCAAATGGAGTAGAATTAAGATCATACCAAGACTGTGTTTGAGAAAAATTGTTGTAATGTGTGAAAAAACTGATCACATAAGAAAAAGACCATTGGGAATGTGTTTATTATAGATTTATTTTTCACCACTTATTTAAGTGATTTTAGGCAATAATGTAAGTAGGGGAATTTTTTTTAGAAATAAAATAGACACCACTAATATTCTCAAACAGATTATTACAGGAAAAAATTTATATTATCACATTACATGTAATATTAAATATTATTAAAGTGTGAAAGAAACCCCTCACCAAGAACAAATCTAAAAAATATGTGCAATTTCTTGACTACGACTTCTCTACACTATAAATAAATAGTCTTTGTAGTGGATAAAATAATCACTTGAGAGATATAAAATATAAATTCAATAATAAAATATGTATATAATCAAACTTAAATGATTGAATAAATATGTCTGTAATCAACAACTGAATCCAGTAGGTGTATGAATGAACTATTGGAGGACAACTGGAATTGAGAGATCATGGTCACATGGAGGGATGGGGTCAAAGGGATCATGGCATCATATTGAAAGAAAGCTCTATATGAAGAAAGCCATGAAAATTAAAAACCAAATTTAAAAGAAATTGTGAAGCACCAAAAATCCAAATGAACACACCTTTGAAAAAAATATAGTATTTTGATCCAAGACCACTAAAAATAATGAAATAAAAAAATCCACCGATCTAATCATGATGTTTCAAAAAATAACAGTACAATGGTTTCACATTGGTGGGTGGCTGAATTATTAGGGTTATTAAATCATTATTTAGATGCATGATATGATATCAAAAATGCTTGTGAATCCCATACAAGTAAAATTAATTATTAATGTGCACATTCATTAGGTAAAATGATCCTTGTTCAAAAGATCATTAAAAAAACACATCATGATTATTAATAAAAAATAATAGAGAATAGGGATATTCCCATTTCTATGAACAAATAATTATGATGTTATGTTAGAGTTTATCATCACCCATAAAATTCATTAATATTGTTATAAAATTGACATTATTTTTTGTAAAAAAACAAATGAAATACTCAAAACTGAGAAAAAACATTCAATTTGTTTATTACTTTTGTAAAATACTCCATAAGTCATTTTTTATGTATGAATCAGTTCCACCTCAATCCGATAAACAATGTGCCCAATATGACTAAAAGTGACAGTTGTCATTTTAAAGTTGACATTTTAATATAAACAAAGTACCACTTGCTAAAAACAATGAAAATAAGATTGGATTATACTAATAATTTATTAAAATAATATATAATTCATTTATGATGTGTAGAAATTAGTATCATGTAAAACCCACATGTGAGGTGACCTGTATAACGGAATGTGCATGTTCCTTGTTTAAAATGAAAATTTAGAAAAAAAAGTGACAAATCAAAATCAATAATAAACATTAGGATTATTTTTATAATTCAATAAAAATATAAATAAATCATTTGGGATTAGAAGGAATCATCCACACCTCAATCTGACGTAGTGTGTGACCGGTATGACTCTAAGTGTGTCTTTTTATTCAAAAGTGACATTAATTTTAGTAAAAAAAGAACTGACAAACTGAAAACCAATAAAACACATTTTAATTGTTTTAATTCATTATTAAAATGATCCATAAGCCATTTTTCACATGTAGAAGTTATCCAAACCTGAATCCAATACACGATGTTCTTGAATGATTAAAAGTGTTAGTTATATGTTTAAAATAGACATTTTATAAAAAAAACATCCAGCCAATGAAATATGAGAAATCACCATCATATTGTCTTGATAATTTAGGAAAACAATTCATAATTAATTTTTGACATGTTGGAATTAGTCTAATGTCAATCCCACACATGATGCAGCATGTATGAATCAAAGTGTGCATTTCTATTTTAAAATAAGATTTTTTGTTAAAAGAAAAATGGCATTCTCAAAACTGGTGAAATGAATTTATATTTTTTTTATAATTTTGTAAAATAATACATATTTCATTTGGGATGTGTAGGAATCAAAGTGTTTGTCATCAGTTTAATATTGACATTTTAATACAAAAAAGTTTCAATCATTGAAAACTAATAAAACATGCTTAGATTATCTAGATAATTTAGGAAAATTGTTCTCAATTCATTTGTGATGTGTAGGAATCAGTATCATTTTTAATGAACACATGATGTGACATGTATGTCTCAAAGTTCGCATTTCTAGATTGAAATGACAACTTAGTAAAAAACAGAAGTTGCATACTCAAAACCAAGGAAATGGATTCATATTACTTTTATAATTCATTAAAATAGTCCATAAGTCATTTAGGATGTGTTTTGATTATCCTCACTTCAATATGATGCATAGTGTGACCGAAATAACTCCAAGTGTGTCTTATTACTCAAATTTGACATTAATTTTAGTAAAAAAGTCAACTAACCAACTCAAAACTGATAAAACACATTCATATTGTTTTGGAAGTTTAGTAAAATGATTCATAAGTCATTATGGATGTGTAGTAATCATCATCACATTAATATGATACATGATGTTCCCAGAATGACTCAATGTGCCCATTATCCGTTGCAAATTTAAGTTTTAATACAAAAATGTGTCACTCACTAAAAACCAATAAAATTCTCTCAGGTTGTCTTGATAAATTAGGAAAAAGATTAATAATACAATTTTTGACTTGGAAGAATTAGTCTCACATCAAACAAACACAGGATGAGACCCGTACGACTCAAAGTGTCTGTTTCCAATTCAATATGACATTTTAGTAAAAAAACAAGTGAAATAATCAAAATAGGGGAAATAAATTAACATTATTTTGACACAATAGAAAAAAGATAAAATAGTTATTTGGGACATGTATGAATCATTATCACCTCAATAATACACATGGTTTGACCATTATGACTCCGAGTGCATCTTTTTATTCAAAATTGACATTAATTTCAGTAAAAAACATAAAATACATACTCAAAACATAAAAAAACATATTGTTTTAATACATTATAAAAATGATCAATGTGTCATATTTTATGTGTAGGAATAATCCATACTTCAATATGATACAGGATGTTCTTTGAATGGCTCCATGTATTCGTTATATGTTTAAAATTCACATTTTAATAGAAAAAAGTATCACTAACTGAAAACAAAGATAATGTTCTTTGATTTTATTGATAATTTTGGAAAATGATTAATAATTTATTTGTAATGTGTACGAATAAATATCACATCAAAACCACACATGATGCGACCTATATGACTCAAACTGCATGATTCTAGTTTAAAATGACATTTTGGTAAAAAAAAACACAGGTGGTGTAATCAAAATTGAGGAAACACATTCTGATAGTTTTTATAATTTAGAAAAATGATCCATATGTCATTATGGATGTGTAGAAATTAGCTACACCTAAACCTGATGTATAGTGTGTCCGGTATGACTCCAAGCACGTCCTTCCAATATATTAGAGTCATTTTAGTTTAAAACACACTTCCCATCGCTAAAACCGAGAAAATGAGCCTCGATTGTTTTCCAATCATTCTATTTTCTTTTACTTAATTAAGTTCCTAATATTTTTTATTTTACTTATTTTGTTAATTTTCATATAGATAATGCTTGAAGATGATAAATAAATGGCATGTGATTTGAAAAAATCAACCGTGACACAATCTGATACATAGTGTTCCTGATATTAATCAATGTTTACTTTAAAATCAACTAATTATATTTAATTTTTTTCTTTATATTTTTACTAACATAATATTTTATTCTTATATAAGGGAATTCTTTTTCTCGATATGGAGTGGATATTTATATTATATAGGTGTATTATTTTCATCTATAATTGTATTTTTTTTAGAAATTTTATTGCATTAAAATTTTAATTTTGAATATGATTCTTATGATTTATGGTGTTATTTTTGGTGTTGTAGTGTGTTGTTCTAGCACACTTCACAATGTTTCAGGTGCTGTAGTGTGTTGTGACATCACACTATAGTATTCCGGTTTATCAGTGCTACTAAATGCACTGATAAGGGACCCTATATTATTTCTAATAAATGTGATGAGAAAGGATTACATTATCAATGAAACTAAAAGCATTGATAAAGGTAACCTTTATCAAGGATTCTATAAGAACGAATAAATTTACCCTTTATCGGTGCATTTATTAGAATCGATAATGGATCCCTTTATCAATTCTAAATAAATGCGCTGACAAATGGTTTCTTTTATCCGTGATTTTAGAGTGCTGATAAAAGCCTAGGCTGTTTAACAATGTTGTGGTAGTCAATGCTTTTTATCAATGATAAAGGCCTATTATAGTGATATTAATGGTCTCTTTTGCAGTAGTTCATCCTTGGTGATGAATCACCCTTATCATTACAACTTATTGGAAATTAACCATTATGCATCCAATTATTTCTTAGCAAAAACCACATGACTTTCTAGTTGTGAGTTCTTTAGCTCGACAATAGATTAGTTAATTTCTCATTTAGACTTATTCGCATGCATTAATTCCTAAAAAATGATATTTTAGGTCACTTGACTCTCACTATTTCACCAAAACGAATACTAGAGAAAGGGAGGAATAAATATGAATGTTGGGAGAGAAAGGGAAGGTAAAACAACTTGAATATCGCAGGCATGTGTGAGAGTTACCTGAGTTCAAAATATAAGACCAATTTATCATTTAAGGGATTAAAATAATAAAATACAATAAAGAATTTATAAATAAATAAATAATTTAATATTATAAAATTATTAAGAAAAACAATGATCAATATAGTGAATGCTATAAAAACAGAGACTGATGACTTGTCTAAGGTGACTCACAAAAGGATACTTTCCAATGGTTACATTCCCACCAATAGTGACTTACCCACCAATGGCAGATCATCCAAAAGTGGATCATCCACCATTGTATTTTCCAATGGTGAATTGTTAAAGATGGATTGTCTAATGGTGGATTGTCCAATATTAAATACTATCCAAAATTAATCATTCCAAATTCATGTTTAATGTATCATAATCTCTCAGAATTAAATGGTTTAATAATGAAATCATCAAGACGATGTTTAGTTCATATGAATTCAAGATTTATATCCACCCATTAAAAACATTTCCCTCAAAAAGTGATTTTTTACATCAAAATGATTTATCCTAAAATAGAAATAAGATTTTTGGAACTTTTTATCACATTTGTGATGTCACAAATTATAGAGACATGTCTGAATTGATATCCATAATATATTAATGTGTGTTTTATCTAAAAAAAATTTGTATGAAAAATCCATGCAACTATATATTTAGCTTCAGTAATAGACAAGTCAATATAACTTTGTTTCATACTACACTAAGATAATAGAGGCTTTTCCAAAAGATGACATGTTCTCGAGATTCGTTATCTATCTAACATAAAACTACCAAAATATACTTCTGAATAAATATCAATTACAAATTATTATCCTCTATGGTAGAATGGCTCAAAATTTATTTTATATCTGATTTATTTCATAATAATTTTAACAAAAATTTAATGTTATTCTTTAAAGATTTCTTGATAATTATATCACGTAGACACACTAAACATAATATTAGTCCAGATATCATTTATGCAAAGTAAAATTTCAATCATACCTATGAAATTGGTTTAATACACTAACTTTCCAACTTCACCAAGAACTAACATACATTTGGTACTCATGGGAGTATCACTACTTTTAGTTATATCTAGAAAAAAACATTTTAGAAGGTATTTAGTTTACTTTGATTTAAAATAATTACATCTTTATTTTGAAAAGTTTGAAAAACAAGAAATAATTTAAG
The DNA here is from genome assembly GCA_963277665.1 of Viscum album. Taxonomy (NCBI): domain Eukaryota; kingdom Viridiplantae; phylum Streptophyta; class Magnoliopsida; order Santalales; family Viscaceae; genus Viscum; species Viscum album. The sequence continues at coordinate 900,371,235 of OY728165.1, read as the reverse complement.
TTCACCCATGAAATTCATTTAAAAACATTTTTTAATCAACTTTGAAAAATTTGTACACAAAAAAAAAATAGAAGATCCAAAAATAATATCATCAACATAGACATTAACTACTTAAATATCATTCGAAATTATTTTTATTAAAAGAGTAGGATTAAATATAACTTTTAAAATTCCTTTAGAAATCAAAAAATAGATGATCCTATCATTAAAATATATAAGAGTTTGTTTTATAACATATAATGTTTCTTTAATTTAAAAAAATTATTTGGAAAACAAGCATTTTTAAATACAGTGGTTTATTCAATGAAAAAACCCCAAACTATATAACTATTTATGAATTCAATTTTGAAATCCATTTTATATAGTTTAAAATCCAAATATAAAGCATGGGGTATCAATATTCTAATGGATTCAAGTCCGGATACTAGTGAAATTTTTTCCTCGTAGTCAATACCCTCTTATTGATTATATACTTATGAAACCAATCTATAATTATTTATTACAATAGTTCCCATCTCATTGAATTTGTTCCCAAACACCCACTGTGTCCCAATAGTCAATGTGTCTTTGGGTTTTACTAAAAGTTCCAAAAATTTATTCCTTTGAAGCTAATTATGTTCCTCGGGAATTTCCGTCATCCATAACTCATCATTAATATCATCATTGATGTTCATAGGTTCAATATGTGACAATAATTCTTGATGTTTAACTTGAATCCTAAGAGAATCTATAGAATGTGTACCTCTATCTAGGTCTCCAACTACAATATCTAAAATATGGTATCTATGAGTCCTAAAAAATCTCGTAAAAGAAGGGTTGAAAATCTCAATATCATATACAGGTTCGGGTTTGGGTTTTTTTTACATAACCGAATGATTTTTCTACTTGTTTTATAGAATTTTCAGAAAGTCTGACATTAATGTTCAGAATTGAAACATCTTCCCCATGGATTTCTAATGGGGTTTTAGGTTTATTTTGATCTGTTTCATTAAACATGACGTGAAAATATTATTCCATAGTCTTGGTTATTTTGTTAAATAATCAATACAATTTAATAGAAGATGAATAACCATGTATCATTCCTTCATCACTCCTAGAAGAATTTTTTTCATGATTATCCTTAGTCTTAAGAATAAATAATTTACAATAAAAAATGCTAAATTAGTTAACCTTTAAATTTTTAATATTTCATAATTCATAATTGTTTTTACTTAAGATAGGTTTAATAAAAACTCCATTAATTACATTACAATATTTACTCACATCCTATGAAAAAATAAATAGACAGAAATTTCATACTCTTTAAGCAGAGTCTGGGTAATTTATTGATGTGTCAGATTTCTTCTTTCCACAACATCATTCTGTTATGGGGTTATATCATCATAAAATTTATGATTATGGACGTTTTACTGAGAAAAAATATTCAAATTCTTAATTTTAAAACTCATGACCATGATCACTTCTTAATGTATTAATCCTATGTCCACGTAGACATTCTACAGATTTAGAATACTTGGTGAAATAAGAACACTATTCAATTTTGTGGGCTAGAAGGAATACCTATGTATAACTAGAAAATTCATATAAATGGATATAAATATAGTACATACCATTTAGAATATACACTCATCAAGGCCTAATCAAATCGTTGTTATCTAAATCTAATGGATGAGAAGTTTAAGATTCTTTCCTTGATTTGAATGATATCTTTTATTATTTCCCTTTTTGACATGAGTTAGAAAATTTATCATTTAGGAATTATAGTGAAGGTATATTTTTGACTAACCCTTTCCTAGAGATATTTCTAATTGAGTTAATATTACAATGGCCTAGTTTAAATGTTAAAAATCTATGATTCATTTTGAATGACAGTAGGACAAAAAAAATTTAGAAAATAAAGAGTCTAAATTAATGACACAAACATTTTTATTTCTGAAGGTAGTAAATAATAATTCATTTTTAGAATAAAAAACCATGCAAACATTACATTTAAAATTTACATAAAAGCCATCATCACTTATTCGTGAGGTGCTAAAAAGATTTTACTTTAAAAAATATATAAATAATACAACTAAGATTAAGATAGAATTAGAATTACCATCTAGGAGAAGGATAATTATTTTCCCATTGGAATTTTCAACAAAGGTGAAATATACACCATAAAATTTGATCAAATTCGTGAAACATGAATAATATCCATTCATTTGTCTATAAAAACTACTATCTATATACCATAGGTTCCTACTAGATCTCTTCAAGTAAGCTTCCTGCAAAAAAAAGATTACACCAAAAATGATTTTTGTACCCTAATCTTCTTGGATCTAGAAATGATTGTAATTAAAGATTTAGAAACCCATAATTGATTACCATGTTTCCTATAAGAAAATTTTATAATTTTAGAAATAAACACTTTGTTGGGTCTAGAAAAATAAAATACAGTGGAAGTACTTGAACAAGGAATAAATTTATTTTTAATAATTCCCACCAATCCAGGATGACACCCTATACCAGTAGTGTATTTGGGAGTAGTATATTTTCCAAGAATTTTAGTAAGTGTGTATCTACCATTAGAAAATCTCTCTAGATCGATTTTTAGTTACTCATTAGAAAATTTCAATTCATTTTTCTCATTTATTAGTTGATCATTTTTCACTTTTTCAAATGAAATACCAAACTTAAAATTAGTAGTTAAAGAATGTGTTTGTTTAGAATTTATATTTATCTTTAACATCATTGAATTTATCATAAAACATGTTGTAGTATTCAAAACCCATTATAAATAGTTTCACCATTATTTTCATATCTAAAATTATTATAACTATATTTATGGAATTATGTAAAGGCATTGGATACCTCATATGTGTTTTCCATGAAATACATATCTACTGTGTCATGATTTTCTTCTTCGGTTGAGTCGTAATCACTCAAGTTATATTCATAAGCACTCTAAGTTTCTATTATTTATTTATTTTACTACTTATATTAATCATCAAACTTATTTATGTATTTCAATATATGATAGTCATCTTTGAAATTACCTTTCCTTTTTCATTAATAGATGATGATTTCATTTGAAACATCATCTTTCTATCAATCCTTCCTCATGTTCCTTCTATTATATTATTTAACATCATATCATGGTTTCTTAAAAAAAATTATTCTTATGAATCCGCTTGAATATTCTATCTATTAGATCTATCTATTCATCACTATCAGTAGATGGATCTTCATCACTTGAACATTCAACTTAAATTTTTTCCTTTTATTTTGAAGTAGTGGATTTGAAGGATATAGTTTTTCTCTATGGTTCATCCTCATATTCTATGTTGAATTTGAGTTCATCCTCACAGACCATCAATTTTACAATCATCTCCTTAACTGGTAAAATCCTAACATCACATAGTTAATTGATTGATACTAATGTTACTCTCCATCTTTCTTGAAGGCATCAGAATAGTTGCATCACTTGGTCTTTATTCGCAGTAGGATTCCCCAACGATTACATTATATTCATGATGTCATTAAACATGAGATACATGTCTGAAATAGTCTCATCACGATTCATTTTAAATTTATCATATTCTGTTTTATAGTTATTTAATCTCATTTCTTTAACATTATATGTTCCTTCACGAGAAATAGCTAAATTTTCTCAAGTTTGAGAAGAAGTTGTGCATGTAGACATTTGATTTAATTATTCCTCACCCAATGCATAATAAAAATCATTCATAGAATTACAATTATTATAATAGGAATATTTTTTATGCTCATATCATGTATTTCTAACAGTTTTAGGCATTATATATTTTTTCTACATCAATGTTCCATATTTCATAACCCAAGCTATGAATATGAATTTTCATCTTGATTTCTCACTAAGAATAGTTACTTCTGTTAAAAAGGAGGTATGTTGGTAGCATAACCCTATTTTCAATTATCCATAAGGAAATAATTTTTGAACTATGAAAAATTTGAAATCATTAAAACACAAAAAAAAATTATTGTAGAAAAATAATTGAAGAACCATTCGTAAAAAAATTTGGTTGGAGAATGTAACTCAATGTGAGAGTGAATTGAGTTCACAGCAAAATTTATTTATAAAATGAGATCTCGTAATAAAATCAATTTACCTAGTAAATCAAAATAGGTGTTTAAATATGTTTTTTCTTTTAAAGCATTTCTTAAATCTTAATCAGTGCTTAGTTAAAATAATATTTGAAATTAATTTAACTTTTGAAGTTGATTTATTTAAATAAAATAATTATATAAACACCAGTGAAGATTAACTATCAATGTACCAGTTTTGATTACCGATTAAATCTAATTAGATCTTAAAATCATTGAATTAAATTAATAAATAAAAAATAAGATAAAAAAACAAACAAGGGGTTTAGTCTCAAGATGATACCTAATCCCCTCCACTGGGAAATCAACCATTGCCAAATAGATTATATAAATATAATCTAATCCAAAACCATGATCAGGTATACAAGAAACAACCCAGCTATCCAGGAATAAATCTTATTCCACAGTTATATGTGGGAATTATAACTGAACATGACACCCACAGACCTCTTCCAATAATACCATTGGTAAACAGGTAAAAAATATAATATAATATGTAGTATTATCCATTTCTAGAAAATGAGTTATTGTGTGTTAATAAATAGATCGAAAAAAACACTGCTCAAAAAAAGAAAAAAGAGAAATAAATAATTTATAGAAAAGATAATGTTTCTTTCTCTATAGTGCTTCAGATTTGTGAGATTCCTCAAATGTGGTTTGGCAAGGAGCTCGTACTGTTTCTATGAACGTTGTAGTATAATAGAGCATCATAATGTTCAATTTTTATGTCTATAGGAAAGGATTGTTATCTTCAATGAGTTCCCCTCTTTCAAATTTGAAAGTCATTAGGTTTTTAGTGTTTATGTTCACATGTAATGATCCTTTAGTAAGTCGTTCGCACTTCTTGATCACTCCTACATGAGAGATACTCCTAAAAATATAAAGCACTACATGCACCCATTGAATAATTTTAATCAAGGTCCTCTATTTCCTCGTACTAAAAGTTAATTATTATTTAATACATACCTAAAATGGTTAATAAAATAATCATAAAGTAAAATAAAATATTAATTTTATTAATATAGATTTTGGGCGATTATAATTCAAATCAGTCAGAACAAAAAAACATGATATTCTTGTAGTGACTCATGTCTAGTGGTGGCTCATGTCTGGTAGTGAGTCATATCTAGAAATGAATCAATTTGGAGATGAATCATGTATGGTGGTTATCCATGTCTGGTTATGACTCATGTATGACAATGACTTAATCTAGCAATGAGCCATTTAAACTAATAGTGACTCAGGTATAGCAATGAGTCATGTTTGGTGGTGGGTCTTGTCTTGTGGTGACTCATGTCTAGTGATGATTTATATATGTTGGTGAGTCATTTGAACTATGTTTGACTCAATTTTTGTGGTGATCCATTTAAACTAATGGTGAATCTAGTCAAGAAGTGACTCATTTGATTATGAGCTAATGACGAATCAAGTCTTGTGGTGAGTCATTTGAATGAATGGTGACTCAATTCTGGTGGCGAGCCATGTCTGAAACATAGCCAAATTTTCATAAAATTGTCTTATAAAATAAATTTCTATCATAAAAAAATCTTATTATAAACATAATATAGATGATTTGTGAAAATTAAAATAATGATTTTCAATCATTTTACAACTTCCCAACATGGGGAATTGACAGTAAAAATGAAATAATATTCTAAAATGAGACCACTAGGAGGATTAACCCATGGGTAATTATCTGTAGTTCCCTTTATAGGGTTCATCTGTTCTCTCCTAGAAGGCATATTATATAAGAAACATAAGAAACAACTCAATAAAAATATAACTCAAAATTCAAATATACATAATGTCAGTTGTAGCTTAATAAAAAAATATCAATACATTCCAAAAACCATATGATATCTGCTCAAAAAATCCAAAAATACATTTAGAAGTGATATAAAACCAGTGATAAAGAAACTGACACATAAACATATATTTACAAAAATGCATGGTTAATAACACATGGTCTTTGGAAAATTTTTCTAATCATGAATTTTTTATTGGATTCCTCAAAGTGAGTAATATAGTTCCCATACATGGTCTTCAACTCATTCATTATGACTGTGCAACCAGAAATTTCATCCCAATTTTTCCTTGAAAAATGAAATTATATAAAATAAATAATATATATTTAATAAAAATAATTATACCACTGATTGAAATCAAGCATCTCAAAAATAATTGATGTAACATGGTTTAAACCAAAACACTCTTTCCTAACATCCAATGTTTACTCAAGGATTATTAGTAAAAGTGTTGGCCATATATTTTCTAATAATTTACCCCATGATTTACTACAATTTTATCTCATGTATACTATAAATATATAAATAATATAAACATTATAGGAAAAAAATACCACTCATTATTTTTGTTGTTTTGTTTTTTAACAAATACAGTTGTAATAAATCCAGCTGGTTTATTGAAAATGTAGGTGTTTTTAAGGTGACTGAAATTTCCCAATATTTCCAAATTTTTGGATGTGAAATCTCAGGTTTGATTTTGTAGAAAATGGTGGATTCCAATATAGAAATTTCGTTGATAGAATAATAGGTATTCAAAAATGAAAAACTGGTTTTTTTCTATTCACAAGTTTTATAGAAAGTATGCGGTGACAGAAAAGGGATATTTCTAACCATTTGGGAAGTTCATGGGAGTAAAAATTTACAAAATTCATTGAGATTTCATAAATATGTGCAACATGAAAATAAATTTCATGGAGGGGCCTTATTGTTTATAGAATAAAGGATGTGATTTTGAGGCCAACATGACGGATGGTCATAATTTGTGAAAGATGGTGTTTCAACGATTGACAAATAGTTTTATGCACCATAAAGATCACATAATAGGTGAAGTATGTTGTGATGGATGATTCACAAATGGATTCATCATAATTGTGATTTTTTAGAAGTACTTTTCTATATAAAATATCCATAATAACTTATTTAGAAGAGATAAAAATACTTAGCAGAAGTTTTTTTTCCAGATAAAATTCAACTAAGTTCAAAGATGGTTCTCTAAGTAGTTGAGCTTGTGAAGGAGAGTTAGATTTTTGTGCACTATATATTTCAAATTAGAAGTATTTCATCACGAAATTCATCTGTGAAATAAGGGAAGTTTGTGAAGAAATCCAAGTAAATGATGCACAGGTATTTCATGAAGGGATTAAAGTAATCCGTGAAGAAATAAAATAAGTTTGGTAAACGAGGTTCCACAAAGAAAATGCTCTGTGGTTTAGAATATTTCATCTCTTGGGTGAAAATAGAGCTTCACGACACAATCAAAAATGTGTTAACCGATTCTATGATAATATAGATCATCATCAGAATCTTCTAGATGAGCATTGCATTCAATTAATATGAAAAAGAAGTGATAATTCAAAGTATGAATTTTTTATAACAATAGGGACAACGAGTGTACTCCGAACATTATAAGATCAGTTCGCTGTTGTTTATTTTGGTATGTTGTCACATTTCCATTTTATTCTTTAGTGACTATCCTATATAAGGGTTAATTATGTAAAATCAATGTGTCTCATGTATATTTTCGTTTTAGTTTATGGATTTCTATAGGAAGATGATAAAATAGTGTTTTTTATAACCAAAAAAGAAGATCAGAAAGGGGATGTATTTTAATCTGTCATACCCTAATTCACCCCCTTTCATATGTTATTTAATATACAGTGGCCAAAAATTTGTATGAAACATGAAGGATAAATTCCGTGTTTCAATTTCAACAGAAGAAATGAAAATTGTAAATCACAAAGTGATTTTTGATCTTAAATGATATTTTTTCATCAATTGAAGAATAAATTATGGAACTAGTTCAAATGATTATACGTTTATGTTTTTAGGTACGATATATGAAATTACAGCTTGTACAGACTCTGATTCTTTATCAAAAGTAGACCAATGTGAATTGGAAACTAATGCTAAAGGAATAAATGGTTTAGAGGGATCCTTATCTAACAAAATAAAGAAGAAGTTTATTTCATTAAATTCTTCTAATTCAAAATGGGAAAAACTAATAAATATTTATGAAGGTCATTTATAAGTCTGAGAGTTAAATTATTGGTTCTATGGATCAAGTATGAGGATCTGAGGATGAACCTTAATGAGTTTTTTGATGAATAATTTGATTGGGTGAACATGATTATAGAGGAAATGTGTAGTATCAAAGAATTTTTTTATGACCTAAATATCTTCAAGAACATATTTAAGTGACTTCCACCCCATTTCAATCCAAAAGTCCCTATAATATAGGATACATATCCAAAGGATTTTTCATTATATAATTTTTAAAACAAACATGTAGGATATGAGATGATGACAATGATAATGAGGTAGTAGAAAATGGAATGTCTAAGGAGGATATATTCGGGTATATGGAGAAGATTAATGGGGAGTATGGTCAAGAAATATAATAGTTGGATGAAGTTATGTTATATCATTCTTGAAATTTTATAATGGAAGAATAAATTTTAATGGTAAAATTACACTTTTGTGAATTTTATGTGGAATGGTTGGACACATTTCTACCATGTTTATTAATAATTTTTTTCAATATAATTAGAATTATGTGGTTCCTGTAAATAAATCATCATCCAATATGAATGGATAGAAATGTACTAAACATATGTTCATTAAGAAAAGGAATATTCTTTAATAAGAAAATGCTTGTTAAAAAGAAAGTGATTCATAAGGAATGGATGAATGAAAATATTAAAAAGATGAGTTTTTGGTATAGTTTATGGGAAAATCCAAGACAATGAAAGGGGGTGAAAATGATGAAGCAAAAGTTAAATGATGTATTGATCTCCAAGTATAATTGCAATATTCTCTTGAAGAAATAGAAGTTTGGAGAAAAAAATTCAATGGAGTGGTTTATGATTACAAAATTTATATTCAACTTATAAGGTAGGTTCAATGTAGAACTACAAAATTGTAAGTTTATAAGGCCAAAAACCCCAGATATGTTTTATGAGTTCATGATCAATATTGAAGAACAAACTAGGTTTATCTATAGTTTAACTAATATAGTTAAATATAAAGTCAAAAATATGGAATAACACGAGAAGGAAGTTTCTTAAATGTGACGAATTTATAATAATAGGAGATACTCTTGACTTCTAGTATTATGTTAGAAAAATATGTAACTTAGGCATTAGAGATAGTGAAAGTGGATCATGACGGTCCAAAAAACATTCAAAGGATTGTGAAGAGATGTAAAATAATCAATATAATGATTAAGATAATATGTCACTTAATAAAAAATATAAAGGAGTTATGGTTGATGAAATATCTCAAACACCCAATCTTATTTGGAAGGTTGATTTCGGTACATCTCAGAAATAGAATATTCAGATAACCAATGGGAAAAACATTTTTGTAATTATGACACATAATAGTTCACCTCCTATCAGGAATTATCATTGTGTTAAGATGAGACATTACCATAATTTATAATCATTATCCAAGAGTTAAATAATGACATAACAGTAAAAAAGGTATCCAAATAGAGTTAAATATTCTTGGTTTACTATTGATGGTCAATATTTTTGATGCGGTGGAATTTTCTACATGGCCAGATATTTCTTATCATTAATACAAAAAATTGTGTCATTGAAAAATTAAATTATTTAAACAAAACATCTAATGGAATCTTAAAATGAGTTGAAAATGAAGAATCAATTTTCATCCTTTCAAGATAATGTTTGTTCATCATACTCTAAAAAAGGCCAAGTGTGTGTGCCAATATAAGGAGTGAATCTAAAAACAAAGATCAAGAAGAAAAGTGTTGAGAATGAATTATTAAAAGAAAATACCCATAATGCATCAGACTGAGTGAATGCATGGATCATTGATAGTGGATTCACTTTACAGATGATATGAAATAAGGATCTAGTGACATGCATCAAATAAAATTAAGAAGGTGTAATAAATGTTAGAAATTACAAAGTCCTACTGATTTTTTTTCTTAGGAAAATCCACGTTTAAGGTAAAGATATGATATGTGTGAATGTCTTGGTTTTTAAGGTATAGGTTACAACTTGATAAGTGTTAGACAATTGTGTGACTTGGGGAATACAATATGATTTACCATGAAGTTGTGTATGATCAAGGGAAATGATGGTACAATGGTGATGGAGGGGAACCACATGGAGAAAAATATATACCATGTGAGTGGAGTTGAAGAAGTGTGTTTTTTATCTAGGTAATAATAAAATAGTTTGTGGAATAAACGAATTGGCCATTTGATCCAACTATCAATAGGATATCTAATGAAATATGACATAGATAAATATTTCCCCAAAATATCACATGACAATACTCAGACATGTGATTCCTAATAAAAAGGGATGATATATAACATCCTAGAATTTTTACTCATGGATTCGATACTGAAATTATAAATTTTACATTTTCGGATTTGATACTGATAATCAGGACCCATTTTTTTCCATCCAATTCATAAAACTTCAAAAAGAAAATACTATATGAATTACATACTCAATGGAATTTTAGTTTTATAGTTTTACTGAATTAGAAAAATCTCCTACATAAAAATAAACATTTCATTAAATTAGAATTTATATAACATAACCAAAATTTTCTTATTTCACATCAATTTATAATCATCATCCATATAAAAATTCCTTCTTGACATAATTCATTTTTCATCATACATTATAATAAGGTGAATATGAAACATAATATTGGTGAGATCAAATTATTAGTAAGGGAAAACATAATCATTAATAATTTAATGTCATCATTGTGTATAAAAAGAGCATAAGGGCATAACGTCCTAATTACAGTGCATGAGAGAATAATAAAATAACACATACCCCTCAATACCAAGACCATCATTCATGAAAACATGGAATAATACGTTAACAAATTCAAGAGTCATCCGAATGAAAAATAATGAGCCATGTGATATCAATCAAGACTATAAGAAACATTATAAACCCATATAAATCATAGGAAAAACATGTTGGTATCTTGAAACATTTTTATTCATAAATCATGTCAAACATGTTCTAGAAATCACTAGGACACATTTTAATCCATAGGAGAAACCCTTAGGTAACTCCGTTCTTCTTTCCTCTCAAGAAAAGGTACATTACCGAAGGAATTGGAGTGTTATATGGGTGCACCCATCATTTAAGCTATAACAGTCCAACCCCACACTATCTGGGCCACCCCATCATATAATATATAATGGGATCACTCGATATTATCTAGGAAACAGCATTATATAAAGTGTAATGGGATCAACCAACACTGTCTATTCAACCCCATCATATATAATGTCTAAGAATAATAAATAATGTATATAGAGCTTTGAAATCATCGTAAAATGCATAAAAACATTATTCATTACATAAATTGATTAACCCATTAAAAAATGTATTTCTTAACAATATATTTGATACATTATTAATCTTTATAATAGAAATAGGTTCCATAACAATCTATTTGAAACATCATAAAAACATGTAAAAGAAATGGGTTCCCTAAAAATATACTTGAAATAGTCTTAATCCATCTAGATAAAAAATTAGGGTAATAACAATACAAAAATATCCCCAGTTTAGGATCTGTTACAAAATGGTTTTTTAATTTTTATTGACAACATTACAAGATCATTCAAAACATTCTTGAGGAAAAAATCTTTTTCATTTTCAAAATAACATTTCAATATATAAAAAATTTTAAAATCCATTTTTATTGGAAAAAAATTCTAAAAAACATAGATTTTCCATAATATTATGAAAAATAATTTATTTAAAAAATATCCATGTAAACTTTAATGGGAAGATTCAAGTAAATGGTGTTCATGGTGGTCTGCAATTCTATACATGCTATACAAGTTAAAAATAACACTTCTTTTGTACTGTAGAAATTTTTTAAAAGTTCCTTGTTTGGAAAATAACAAGAATATTCCATTAAAAACATTATTAAAAAAGATAAAACATGACTATAAATTTCTTTAATAAATTATTTTTAAATTGTTAAAAATATTTTTGAAAATATTTTTAGAAAACATGGGTTTTAATGAAAAATGATTTCTGACCAAAGGGATAAATAATGTCAGATTTTCGTAAAATAATTTAATCTACAATTTTATAAAACAAATAGTGAAAAATGGTACTTTTAATTGAAAATATTTCTAATAAATATATGATAATAAAATTCAGGTGAATTCTTGAGATTTATATAATAATATGCTAACAATGGAGACTTAATCATAATCAAACCCGATAAACGTTTACTAAAAATTATACCTCTTTGGTAACTGTGAATCATAATCCCCATGAAAGATAAATAATAAAATGGATATGTAAATCCAGATAATATTTAGGTTAATAATAATAAAATATATTAATGTGCAGTATATACACCACATAAAATAAATTGGTGGTGAATATGGAATGTACATGAAAGTACTAATTCTTATAAATAATATATTGTTAAATTGTCTCTAGAATAATAATAATGACATAATTAACATATTTATTACATCATTTATATTTTTAAAACCAATAAATAAACATGGTTATGAAAATAGACTATGATTCAATCATGGAGTCGGTAGGTCATACATTGGCATAAGTAATGATTTAATTTTTCAATGATCATTTTGGAAAGAAGGTATGTAATATGTTAAATTTATTTAATGGTAATAATATTAGATATACCATATTAATTTTTTAAATATAATTATATATATCATGCATATAGTGTTGTGATGAAAAGAGAGTCACATCATTTGTGAAGGCGATAGTCTACAAGTACATGAATGATGTTAACATTTTTTCATCTAAAAAATGATATAATTTATTTTAAGAATGATATATATTTCATAGATATCATAATTATTCCATTTATATCAAATATATTCAGTATATTCATCCTAATTACCTTCAATGTAATGAGTTGGTGAAGATGTATCACATCGCTTCGTGGGGCTGTAGTCCACCATACACATGAAGGACGTTATCGTATCCCCTTCAGAATGGAAAGTAAAAAAAGGTATCTATGATAAAATGACTCCAGTGGTATAATATTGTTTTAAATATCATATATATATATTATCCATCATCATTCCCAAAGGTGAGAGATTGTAAAGAAAAAATGAAAGACATCGGATTGTGAGGCAGTCCGTCATGCACATGAATGATGATTTCGTAACCCATTTGATGGATGTGGAGATGGTTGTAGGTCATTATAATTTTATAAAAATATACTAGGATAAGGAATATATTTAATCTATTATAACATCATGGTTTAATAATAATTTAGTGAGGTTGAGAAAATAAATATAAAAATGATTGTTGATGAACGTTACCTCTTCTTGAGGTATTTTCCTAAGGTTTGCACCAAAAGACTTACATGTTTTGATTTTGGAGCGAAATAAAGATTCTAGGATGAGTGGAGAGAATTTTTTAAGTGATTTGGGAAGGTATTTTAGGAAACAATAGTCTTTACAGTGTGAATAAGAGAGACGAGTGGGTGGCCTTTTATAACTGAGGTGAGTGACACACTTGTGATTGTTTCAAAACATCGAATCATAAACACGTTTAAATCATGAAAAAAAGCTACCAAAATAGTATATTGTAGAACCTATAGGAGTTAAAATTAAAATTAGGTCATAAAATGGGTGTTTTAATATTTATTAGGTTATTTTTACCCTTATCATCTTAGTTTAACCCCCGGTAAATATATTTTAACTTTAACCACGATAATTATTTTTTTTATTGTTTTCACTATTAATTTTATTAAAAAAGTAAGTTGAAATTATTAGACATAAAAAATTCTCCTAATTCCAAATATAGATTTCATTTTTCAAAATTCGATTCACATAATGAAAAAAATTTAATTTAAAATTAATCTCATATACATGGTGAGAAAGTGAGTTTTCAAAGAGAAAATGTTCAAAAGATTAAAAGGTTTTCACTTACAATTTCAATATTAAATTGGTTCCAATAAACTAAATTGGAGTAATACATATATAATTTAATAATTTTCACATTAAAACTTATTTTAATTATAATTTAACATTATAAATAATTTAAACGAAATGGTAGATGTTAATTAAAATATCAAATTTTACACTATTCCTAAAAAAATATTTTCATAAAATTATCAAAAGATTATGATTAATATTTTTTATTAATTTATTATCTAAAAAACTATGTTTTAATTGTTAAATAAATTTTTTTACATTGGAAGAAATTAAATTTAAAACAAAACACAAATATGTGTTGAAAAACGGGTTTTCAAGAAGTGTATTTTTCAAGTACAAGATGAATTTATATTAACTATATGAATTATAATTACCATTATATGAATACAAATTAAAATATATAGATATATAATCTATAAATTTCATTTTTAAAATAATCAGTAGTTATTATTTTAATTAATTGAAAATGAGAAACATTATGCGGTTTAAAATAGTTAAAAACCCTTTTTTAATCCTAAAAAATTAACATATACTAAAATACAATATAAATTTGATTAAAAATAAATTATCTTGGTTGAAAAAAAATAAATAATACGTATGTTACATTAAAACATAATTATAAATTTAACAAAATTAATTTCTTGAAAATAAATGATAGTTTTACAAAAATCGGTATTTTTAATGATTCTCTAAAAATCAACAATTTTAAAAAAATTCAAATATTTCACTGAAATTGAATTTTGATATTTCAATTAAAAAGAAAGAAGTTAATTTTTTAAAATAAACTTTATAAATATTAAACAAATATATTATACATTTTTTGGATGAATATTAAAAAAAAATCATTTTTGGAGAAGACATATTTTATATAATAAAATCACATAAAAATTGACTGATTGTTTACAAAACATTTTTTAAATATTCATACTAAGAATAACACACACACACACACATATATATATATTTATTTAATAACATATTTAATACTATTCATACCCACCAATTTAATGGCTATGTTATGATGGTTATATATATCAGGGGTCTTTTAGCTTGATGTTGCATATTGAATATGCTATTGAATATAAAATTCTCATGTTTTCTTGTACTAAATGATATTGATGTGATTAAATTTATTTAAAAATGAGTATATCATAAATCCAAGGGGATTTTTATTCTCATCTAGGCTTATTTTTTCGTGTCCATTATTCTATCATACATAATTTTATTATTTTAAAATATCAGGGTGCTACACCCTCCCCACCTTTAATAAATTTCATCCTCACAATTTGAACTTTATGTTAGAAATAGATTAATGGAAATTTGAATATACTTTTTTTAAACCCATATCATAATAATGATCTATAAAACATCCTCTTAATAATGGATAAGTGATGTACAAAATTCATATAGAATAAAACATTACTACGTTTCAAAATAGGAGGACATTGGTGGGAATGGAAGAAAATAATAATTAAGTACAGAGATTGATCGAGTACATTGACCACAAGTATGTGAATTATCAATCAAATATTAAAGGGCTCAAATCCATAAATCTTTAATGATCTTCATGACCATCTGATTCATCAGATACGCATGTAATAGGATATTATTTTTGATTGAAAATAATTTTCCTAGATTTGACTAATTATTTTCCAAATAGACTAAGATCATATGTAAAGTTTCCTACTTGATGAGTATAATTTCATCCTTTTGTCCATTTCCACCATAATATTATATTTTTCACAAAACGATGAGTATTAAAGATTAATTCATCATTCATTATGCACTAAAAATCAGATTTTATTGAATTATTTAAACTTAAAAGGGATAAAAAGATATCATCCCATTTAGAGATTAAAAAAACCAAAATTGTTAGCACATGGTATGATAAATACTAAATTGAATAAACTTTCATATGATATATTAATCTTTAAAATAAAACAATATTACCCAAATTTGAAACTAAATAATTCTATTACCCTATCTACCATATAACCTCATTAACATCAAAATTAAAAAGTGTTGTATCCTTAAAGTTCATATCATACTTTTTAGATTTCAATCACAAAAATATAGTGATCTTATTTTGATGTAACATTAATAACCTAGTCACCAAACTATTTTTAAATTTTGTGGTTATATATATGATAAAAATTGCATTTTTAGTATCCAAGATCATATACACCCTAAAGCATATCAATAAGTTAAATATTACATCCAAAAATTATAAATGAAATCTTCATGTTAAAATATATCATTCTAAATACTTCAGCCTTATAAAACATCTCCTAAAATTTCATTAATAACTTTTAATATCATATCATTTAAATCCTAAAAGGTGTGTCTACGAATTTAATTTTTTTGATCATCCTTTATATTATAGACCTATGATTCCATTTATAAATATTAATATAACCTCACATGAAAACATCATAATCTCCCAAGTTATCTAAAATGGCCTCTTATACAAAATATAATTTCCCATAACCCACACTCTCAGATCCAGTGTTGAAATCATAAACATTAAATTTTCGGCTTTAATAATGATAATTTAGGCACAGATTTTTTTCAACCAGACCTTACACCTTAAAAATATAAAAAACCATATCACTTATATTCTCAAGGACCTTTTATGTTTTTATTTTTATATAATTAAGTCAAAATACTACATAAAAAATACTCAGGTCGTTAAATGATCTTTTCTCTCACTTAACCAAGATTTTCTTATTTCATGTTAAGTCATTATCATCATCCTTATGAAAATAATTTCTTCAAATATTTTTTCTAAATCATACATTATAACCTAGGGAAGAGGAAAAATAATAAGGGTGATCTCAAATGATCCACAAGGGTAAACATAATTATTAATAATTAAATGTTATCAGTGCGTATAAGAAGAGTACAAGGGTATAAAATCATAATCCTTGTGCATCATTAAATCATTAAATAACTCATATCCATCAATACTTGGATCATAAATCCAGAAAACATGGAATCATTCTTTTAAAAATTAAAGGGTCATTAGAATCTCTAATCATGATCAATGTAATATCAATAATGACCAAAAGAAACATTATAAACCTATATAATGCATAATAAAAACATCTTGTAATCTTGGAATATTTTATTCATAATCCATTTTAATATTGTTTTAGAAATAATAATAGCCTAGTTAAATTTACAGGAGAATCCCTATAGTAACTCCCTCATTCTTTCCTCTCAAGACAAGGTACCTTACCCAATGAATTGGATCACTATAGGGGTGGACGCATTATATGAGAAAAACAGGCTCACCAATTGTTATCTAGAATACCTCATCGTATAAGCTATAACATTCTCACCGAATGTTATATATTATGCCCCATTGTATAATCTGTTGTGCGATCACCTGATGATTTCTGGGTCTACCCATCATATATAATGTTCAAGAACCCGAAATAATGTACATAGAGCTTGGACATCATCATAAAACTCATAAAAAACATTATTCCATTCATAAAATTATTATACCATTGAAATAAAATGGGTTCCATAAAACTAACTATAAAACAAGGCTAACTTGTAGAAATGAAATGGGTTTTATAAAACTCTATTTGAAACATGATAATCCTATGGAAAAGAAATGATTTCAATAATAATCTCATTGAAATATTCCTAATACATCTCGGTAAATAATGAGGATAATAACAATAAAAAATATCCCTAAAAAAGTAAAAGTAGCAAGGATATTTTATATTGATGAATACTATTAAGATATCATTAAAAAATCTTTAGGAAAATTTTCCTTTCATTTTGAAAATATATTTTTAAAACATAAAACATTTTGAAAACCCATTTCTTTTAAAAAAATTATAAAATAATAATAATTTCCAAAATATTAAGATTTATTTTTAAAAAAATATCATTGTAAAACATTAATATAATATTCAATGAAATGGAAGTCATTATGTTGTGTAATTCTGTCCATGTTGTTCAGGTTAAAAAGAACATTCATTTTTCACTGTAAAATTGTATGAAAAATTCCTTATTCAGAAAATGAAAAAGATATTATATAAAATCCATTATCTAAATATTTGAACATAGTTAAAATTATCTTTAATAAAACATTTTTAAATGGTTTGATACATTTTTATAAATAAGGGGTTTTGATGAAAATGTATTTTTGAACAAAGGGAGTAATAGTTTCATAATTTCATTAAAAACATTCTAAATAATTTTATGTACCAAAGAGTGTAAAAATTTTACAATTATTTTAAAATATCATTAATAAACAAATAATTATAAAATTCATGATAATTATTGAGATATAGATCATAATATTTCAACATTTGAGACTTAATTATAAAAAATCTTGATGAATGATGAGATTATTTCTTAAAAATCATACCACTTTAGTAACATTGAATCATGAGACCTATGAAAGAATGATCCTCAAATAGATATGTAAATCCTAATAATTTTGAGTATAATAATGATAAAATACATTAATGGGAATTATATACCCCATGTAAAATAAATAAGTGGGGAATATGGCATGTGTCACACATAAGTACAATGTGAGACAAAATTACCTTACCTCATGATTCCTTTTGGTTGATAATGATTTAACCTCCTATAAAGTTGTTTTTTACATTTTATTAACTTAAAAAATAAACATATTAATATTTATAATATCATATATGATCCTTTTATAACATATTATCACCCATTTGTTATTAATCATTCATTATTTTCATTGTTTCAGGTGTTAATTACCATATTTTATCATTTGTGATATGTTATGAAAGTTATGATTCATATGAATATTATATATTTCCATAATCTATAGAATAATAATCATGAAAAAATTATCATAGATTAAAATCAATTATACTTTTAAAATAATTCATAAAATATTCTTACAAAAATGGACTATGTTACAATCACTAAGACAATAGGCTGTATGTACGCATGAGTAACATTTCCATTTTTCAATGATCATTATGAAAAGGAGGTAAGTAATATATCATCTATATTGAATGAACATAATATAATATATAACATTTTAATTCTTTAAAGCTAATTATATATATAATCAATGTGGTTTTGTGATGAAAAGAGAGTCACATCACTTTGTGAAGGCCGTAGTCCACACATACATGGACAATGCTATCATTTTTTTGTGTAAAAAAATAAAATGATATATTGTATTTTATGAATTATAATTATGTCATTAATATCCTAATTATTCTATATATATCACATATATTTATTATAATTACCCTTATTACCTTCCATGTAAGTAATTAGTGAGAATGAATCACATCTCTTTATGAGGCGATTGTCCTCCATACACATGATTGACTTTATCGTATCCCATCCAGAATGGAAAGTAAAAATGAATATATGATTTAATGAATCCAGAGGTATAATTATGTTATAAATATCATATATATAGTTTATATAAATCATCATACCAAACCATGAGAGCTGGTAATGAAAACAAATAACATCGTTTTGCAAGGAGGTAGTCTTCCATAAACATGAATAATGATTTTGTAAACTATTTTATGGAAGTGGAGATGGGATAGGGTAATGCATGTAAGAACTTGATAATTTATTGATTCATGAGTCCTTTTATCTCTGTAAATATTCATTTTAAATGTTTAAATATTTATTAATATGATTGGACTTCAGGATTATGGAGATTTTGGGATTGTCTGGGGCAGGTTCGAAGCCCATAACCATACCTTTTGGGTGAAAATGGACTGGTGCATGGTTAGATTAATCCATATGGAAAGGATATATGATTATTTTTAACAATTATATATTGGAAATATTGGATCTACAGGCTTCATGGTAAGATTAAAACATGGGATTTTGGGCGCATGACCATTGTCCATGTCCCCAATTTTGACAATGGTGTTTTGCATGGTTTCCCCACAGTTAGTCAATAGTGAAAAAAAAACCATGTTATGTTTCCTCCCTTATATCCATGCATGCATGGTTAGTGCATGATTTGGCTAGAAGTGTAGTCAAACCATGTGACCCTTTGATTTTTGGGGAAATAACCATTTTATCCCTAATACAAACTATTTCAAAACCTAGTTTCACATTTCTTCAACAGACAACAAGCCCAACTCTTTTGTTCTCCTATTTATGACTATTCATGGAATTGATCTACCTTCTCCATATAATCATGGATTCAAGACCTCTTCATCATTCAAGATTCACATCTTTGAGTAATCATTTCCTTTTTATCCTTTCTTCAATATTCTTGGTATCGACTGCACTATTTAGGCTCAAGCTAATATTCCCTAATTTCAATTTCATCATCCATTCATTATTTTTTCAGGATCTAAGACAAATAAAAACTTGATACAGGATGAGAACCCTACAACCAAGCTTCGAAATGTGGTATTTTATTTTTACATTGTTTCTCGTACTTTATTTGGTTATCTTCCACTATGCCATCCAATAGAATTTTTGGCATGACCCTGAAATCGAATTGAATAATTGAATTAAAAGTATTGGGATCTGTTAGGGAATCCCATAGGTACCCTTGAGATGAGTTGGTAGTTTTTCCCCAAATAATTCAACCCTTAGGGTGTTCCCTTTCCCCTTAAATATTGATTGAACCACCCAAGGGGTTTCATTTGAGATTTATTATTTTGAGGAAGCCCATAACTAATTACATTGAATTAAATTTCTTCACTAGGGGAAGTAATACCTCCTTGACTTATGTTATCATGATATTCCATGCTTTAATTAATTAAATGGTGTAAACTAAATTGGTTGACTGAGTGGGAATACTTATTTTTTTCATAAATGTGAATTGTGGAAAATGAGTCGGTATACTCATGGTGTGAAATGGTAATGGAATTTATTGAATAATGAAATGAGATTTATTTGCATTGGTAGTGGATTCCTGGGATGATATACCAAGGGTCATGATTCTATTTTTATGCCTTGGATTTTACTCAATGGATCTTGAAATTGTAGAGGACACATTTGATTGAGTATGACCCTTGGATATTGATTTTGTGAGATTACATGAGTCTGACTACCCCTTGTATCCGACATTATTGGACTCACATAGGTCTTGTTTGGATCACATGCTCTGAGGAATGCAACCAATGCCTGACTGAATTTTAATCAAGACTCTCCTTGGACTCGATGAGAATGACTTAGTCATCTACACCTTGGTTATGGACCTTTATGGTCTGACACTTGATTATATAACAAGACTATGAGAAATATGATCTTCTTGGTTGAATGGATCAACCATTGATTTCCTAACACTAAAGGTTATACAGAAAGTTCATGGTTGATATGGTTCTATAGTTTGTATAGAGAGTCCATTGTGTGTAATCTATTTTACTTTTATCATTCTTATATAGGAGCATGAAATTTTTTACAGGGATCATTGAGAGGTTACTGAATACTACTACTTCTATAGCTCAGAGGCCATGGGAACCTTTTCATTCATTAACTTCTTACCTATTTACTAGAACATTGCTAACTATTTATATTGAATAGCCTAGATAATATAGATATTTGGGTGGTTAAATACTGGGATTGTATCTCACACCCTGTGTGGGTTACCATCTGGTACCCAAATAGAATATATGGATGTAGGTAAGGACTGGGGAAAGTACCCACAATTTGATGGATTAATGTGTTCCATGCTTTGGGGAAGGGGAGCACAAGACCAAGCTAAGGATCGTGATGATATTCATAGATAGCACCATATGTCATTTTTTGTACTTTTTATGAATGTTCTATATATTAATATTGTGTACCTATTTGGCTACATTGTAGAGACACATATAATCATCATTGTATATGGGCTTCCATTTGGTATTCTTATCTATTATTTTATGTTAACTATTTTCTCTTTGTTAATATTACTTCTGATAGTTGTTTGAAATTTCTATTATAATGTGATACACTCTGGTGATAAGGGAATAGTCTCCCCATTGACAGACCTAGACCCTCTCTGGTAGATGGAAGCCTATGAGATTATAGAGGTGCGCTTAATTCCATGCAGCCAACTGGGCCTGGGGAACATTTCAGTGGCATCCGGGTCTGGGATGTTACAAAGTGGAATTAAAGGATTTATTTTTTAGATTAATATGTTGTTACAATAGATACATATAATAAAAAAATAGATTTTGGTACTGAACAATTCCTGGTTGTAGCTAAACCACATATAATAAAAATCCAAATGGCCTTGATTGAAAATTCTATTTTAGGATTTTGACTATTATAATTGATTTTATTCCACTATTGGGTGATTCACTTGAATTGTGATGTTATTTTTGTTATGATTATGGGTTCTATTCTGTTTCAACCTGATGAGATGAGGGTATGACATCTCATTCATCATTTTAGAAACTTTATAGGAATCACATGACTTGTATTATACCATGTTATTTAGGATTCATAATTTATTTCATGCTGTTGTGATAGGTTCCATGAAACATATAACTTCTGTTGTGATAGATACTCTAGAGTGTGTTATGGTCTGAATTAGGTTGATGCCATGCTTCGATTCATGTGGAGTATGGGACCTCATGAATCATAATTTGGTGAACCATTTGGTTTATCCTTCATGTAAAATTTTGATATAATAGAAATGAATATTAAATGAAATGATATCGAAAGTTGAACATGGAAACAGAAAATTGACCTAGAACATACCATGGAATGGGAAAGAGGTACTATCTCAACTGATTTTTTATTGTTTTTTTACAATCTTGTATTTAGGATAAGGTTATGTGGTATGACCTTGTTTAATAGTGTTTGACATATTCTACACTTTTGAGATGGAAACTTTGATATTATTTTTTTATTAGTTGTGTGCTTGTAATTTTAGAGGCATGCCACCATGAAGACCTGCAGTCGTATGCCAGGAGGGTGTTGATTACCATGGATAGAGGTGGTGGCCCATGGGCTATTAGTGAATTATCCTTTAGTTCCAACTGCAACACCAACTATTGTTACAAACATAGGTGTTGAGGTACAATTCAATTAGGGATCATTTCACTTCATGCAAAAATTTTAGGGAGCACTACAACCATCCATGTATATTGATGAGTTGAAACATGTGTTCCAATAGTAGCATCCTCCCACGTTCTCAGGGGATGGTGGTCCATCGGCCACTGACCTATGGATTGAGACTACACTATCGATATTAGAGCATCTGTAGACACCTCCTTAGAGGACGGAAAAGCTTCTAACATACAGGCTTCATGGTGAAGAAAAGTTCTGGGGAGATGTTCTAAACTAAGCTGACATGATATGATATATGGTTTGGGAGGAATTCCAAACCATGTTATATGACTACTATTACCCTGAAACTTTGGGTGAAGAGTGGGATAGTTAGTTCATGATTCTAAACCAGGGTTCTATAATGGTTATGGAGTACTCGAAACACTTTATAGAGTTGCAGTGTTTTGAATGGCCATACCTTACTGATGAGCTATCGAGAGAGAAACACTTTGAGGAAGGTCTCCAACATGAAATCATATATTAGGTCAATGACTTTAGATTGACCTCTATTAATGAAATTTTGATCAAGGTGATGATTATAGATAAAAAACTAATGGATGATGTGGGTTCATAGTAGAGTTGTGAAGTCTCTTGACCTAGTTGTTTAGAATATTCAGGAAGAAAGCACCATTTTGTGGATTTCCATGAGATGAGTACCAGTCATGATGGGAATACTGGTAGCTCGGTTATCTACCATCAACGTGGTATATAGGACCACATGAAGAATCAATGAGACCTCGAACAATTCAAATACTTAGCTTAAGACAGGATATGCCACGTGAACAGTTTTTATAGGACCTTTCATCCAATTGTGAGTGGTTGGGGCCCAGCTCTGACATTAGATTTAGGATCACGTTTGTCTGTGCCATGTTAGGTAGAGAGTCGGAGTATTTCCAATCAATATGGGTGAGATAGCGGTGTTCATGGAAGGGGAATCCAAAAAATAGTTACACCGAGACATTAGAGTGGGAATACTTTAAGTAGTGATGTTATGGCTCAGGGCCATTGTGCGGGACAGATCTATTCTATGTATCCTACTCTTGATGAGTACAGTTCTAAACACTCTACAATGCCTTGATAAATTATTGTGGCCTATATGATAGTATCTTCCCTCTTTGATACATGTCCATTATATAGTTTCATATCTATGCCTTTTAGGAAAATTCTTTAGGCTTCTGGTTCAGTTTCATGAGGGAATAATGATTTTTATCACTCCATTTGCAATCACAATGGAAATTGTAAACTAGTTTAGGGAGTGTCATCTTTAGGTTGGTTGGTGTTAATTAATTTTGAATCTTTATGTCCACGAGACGATAGGGTTTGATTTCATACTTTGGATGAAATGTAAAGTATATTATCAAGATTTTTTACTGATATCACAATAGTGTGACATTTACATCACTAGAGAGTGTAGTGTATACTCACTGGGGTGAATGGGATGTCTAGAAAATTCACACTATACCAGAAAATATAGGGATGAGTGGGATTACAACCCATATTTCTAGTTTGTATCTAGATAAATAAGAACCATATCATGCAAAATTTCCTCCTCTGGTTGATCATTTTAGAGAAGTATTTATCGATGAATTTTACGGTTTACCTCATGATAGGTTGATTGAGTTCTCCATTGATCTAGTTCCATGAGGTTAATCAGTATCCATTCTTCATTACATAAGGACTCTGATGAAGTTGAAGGAGATCAAGAAGAAATGAGAGGATTTGTAGGAAAATGGGTTTATTTGACCCAGTACTTATTCATTGGGTTTGTCAGTCCTTTTTGTGAAAAAGGCGCATAGTTCCATTAGGATATGCATGGATTATCTAATGTTAAAATAGTTGATGGTTATGAACAGATATACCTTTCTACAAATAGATGTTATGTTTAATTAACATTGAGGAGCTCGTGTCATCTAGATTTTTTTGGAGATTCAGATATCTCCAAGTACATGTTCAACCTATAGAAATACCTCATAAAAACATTCACAATAGGTATATTATATATGAGTATTTGTTTATGTTGTTTGGTATCACAAACACACCAATGGTTCTCATTGAATTGATGAACCAGTTCTTCCATCATTTTCTGGATTCATTTTTGGTGGTTTTTGTGGATGATATTTGGTGTATTCTCACAATCGACATGACCATGCCAAACATATTGAGATCATATTGAATACACTGAGAGATAAATATTTATATGATAATATCACAAATATACACTTATGGATGGATACAATTCCCTTTCTCAGTCCCATTATCTATTATATTAGTCTTTTAGTAGATCCAGAGAAGTTGATAGTAGTAGTTCATAGGATCCTCCTAATAGTATATTTGACATAAAATGTTTCCTTGGGCTATATGGATATTACATGAATTTCATATTGGACTTCTCATGCTTCGAAGTGAAGTTGAATGACTTGAATGAAATTTTGGTGAAGGTTGTATAGTAAAATATCCGTGAGATAGACTTTTAGTAGGTGAATGGAAGATTAAATTCAGCACCAGTCATGATACTTCTAGAGCAGGTTAGGAGCTACACTGTGTATTGTGACACCTCAGATATCAGACATGGAGTAGTGATGATGCATTTGTATTATTTTGAGGCATACAGTTCTCGAAAACTAAGGACACATGAAAGTAATTACCTAATTCATGATGTAGTGTTAGTTGTATTTGTTCATGCATTGTGTTGTTGGAGACATTACTCTATTAGAGGGATTTTTTGGAGTACATAGAACAAAAAATCATCAAGTACATATTTCCTTAGCATGATATGAATATGATGTAGCGATGGTGGTTTGAGTACCTTTAATTTTTTGACATGGAACTTCCCAACATGCCTGATAAAGTCAATGCAGTGGCTGATGTACTGAGAAGGTGGACTCAGATACATGAAGTTATCTAGGCTAGTAGTGAGAGGAAGCTTATGAATTTGATCTCTAAGATGAACTTGGAGGTTCATGATAGTCAGGGGAAGACTTTTCATTCATCCTTAGCTATAAAATATATCTTTTTGGATAGTGTAATGATGTGGAAGCTTTCAAATTCAATGGTCATAGTCTTACGGGAGAGTGTTAAAAGTAAGGATCCACCTCATGATTAGACTGTCAGTATGGACAAGATCCTATATATTCTTGGTCGTGTTTGGGTTATATAGGACATTCGTGTGGAGTTGATATTAGGATTTAATTCCTTAGCTTAGGTAGTGCAACTTGGGGTCACCAATATGCACCATGACATGTGTCGATTGTACTAGTGGCAAAGTATAAAATGTGAGGAAGATGGTTCTTTATGATGTGTTCCACCTATCATTAGGTTAAGGTAGAACATCAGTGACTAGACAAACATTTACAGTAGTTAGAAATTCCAGAGTGTAAATGAGATGATGTTGTGATGGATTTCATGACTGATTTACTGATTTCTCCTTGAGGTAATGATGTTATGTGGGTTATTATAGTCTAGATCATGAGGTTTTCTCATTTCGTGCTAATTCGGAGACCTTCTTTATGGATGACCTAAGGAGGTCATATATTCATGAGATGTTATGAATTCACGAGGTCCCATGCACTATCATTTTAGATAGGGATGCAGGTTTTATGTATCATTTATGGAAGATCATATAGAGGGATCTAGTTAAAAAGGTTCTTCATAGAATATTATACCACCTTATGACTGATGGTCATTCCTAAAATATGATTCATGTGCTTGAGGACATGTTGCGATCATGCGTCTTAGATTTTGGGGGCTCTTGGGAGAGGCATATACCCATGGTTGAGTTCCCCCATAATAAAAAATATTAAGCAATGATATAGAGGGAACATTATGAGGATTTTTATGGTAGGCCATTCCAATCACCCCTGTGATGGTTAGAGGTAGGTGATGTTGCTATACTGGGACCATGTCTTGTGTAAGATACTTCTGAGATGGTATAATTGATTCAGAAGTGGATAGATATTTCATATCCTTGACATAAATCATACACCGATATTCATAGATAAACTCTTCAATTTGAAGTCTGGGATCAAGTATTTTTACACAATTCACTAAGGCTGGTACACATACATATTATAAGATAGGGTAAGCTTTCACAGTGATATGTCGTTCAATTCGATACTATGGGGGGACTTCGGTAGGTAGCTTATCAATTGTAGTTACCTCAGAGACACCAACAGAGGCATGTCATATTCTATGTATCTTATCTTCTCTCATATCATTTATACATGTCTCATGATTTTATTCCAGATGTGGTTGAGTTACAGGAAGTTGTGTCATTTAATGAGCATCCTATTTGAATCATTAGTTGGTGCATGAAGGTTCTTTAAGGCCAGTCATTTCATCTAGTACAGGTGCTATGTGAGAAAATTCATTTAATATATGAGGCATTGTATTAGGAGGAAGAAATATGTGTTCATGGGCTAGAGTTGTTCTCAGATGAATCTTGACCTCCCCTCAGAAGGAAATTCTAGAGTGAATTGATTTAAGGGGGAAGATAGTAAGAACCTGATCATTTCTTGAGGTATATATCCCTTTATTTCTATTAAATTTTAGTTAAAATGTTTAAATATGTCCTAATATGAATTTACTTTTAGGAAATGTAGATATCTGTGTTGTCTAAGGCTAGTTAGGTGCTTAGAACCCATCCATTTCGATGAAAATGGTCAGGCACACGGTTAGAGTAAACCATGCAAGGTAGGTTGCATGATTATTTTTAATCTTGATTAGCTAGAAATAGGGGAGCTATAGGTCTCACAGTAAGATAATACCATGTGATTTAGGGTGAAATTCCTTGATACTATGTCTATTATTTTTATAATTTGGTTTTTCAGGGTTTTCACATAGTTAGTCAACCATGCATACAAACCATAAAAAGTTCCCTTTCCTACAGCTAAGCATACATGGTTGTTGCATGAATTGTCCAAACATGCATCCAAAATAGGAAACCCTTTAAGATTTTTTGAAATAACCATTTTAACCATTAATAAAAATATTTCTAAACCCAATTTTTTATTTCTTTAATGGACAAAAAGCTCACCTCTTTTGAGATACCTTTGATGACTATTCTTGGAATTGAGCAATGTTCTCTGTCCAATCTCCAATTCAAGCACCACTCATCTTGTTGGATTTGAATTTGTGAGTAATTGATTCCTTTTTTATCTATTATTCTTTCTTATTGTTTTTAGTTGTTCTAGTTAAGTGAACACTAAATTATGTAGTTTTAGGTTCTTCTTCCATTTTTTATCTTTCTTGTAATCCGATTCGAATCAACAGTGTATAATGGATGATTACTCTATTAACATGAAATTGTAAGTGGTATATAATTTTCCCATTGGTTTTGGATCTTTATTTGTCTTGATTACATTGTGCCTCTGTCAATTCTTTCTAGCATGACCTTGAAATTAAATTGAATAATTTGATTAAATGAATTGGGACATATTAGGGAAGACCTTAGATACCCTTGAGATGAATTGGTGGTTGTTTCCCAACCAAGGCAACCCTTGGGCTGTATACTTTCCCCATAAATATTTATTGATCCAAACAATGGGTTTTATTTTAGATTTCCTGGTTAGTGGAAACCAAAAATTAATTAAATGCAATTCACTTTCTTGACTAGGAGAGGTACTACCACATTGACTTATGTTTTCATGATATTACATGCTTGATTTGTTTAAATCGCTTAAATAGAATCGGTTGTATGATTAGGTATACTCATTAGATTCTCAAATGTGAATTTTGGATAATTAGTGGGTATACTCATGGTGTGAAATGTTAATAGATCTGATTGAATAATTAAATGAGATGTATTTGAAATGGTAGTGGACACCAAGATTGGTATACTATGTGTCATGATTCTATTTTGATTCCACAGATGTTACTCATTGGATCTTGAGATGATATTGGATTCCATAGTTATTTTATGATGCTTATTTATTGATTATGTGGGATGCCTTGGGCCTTTCTACCGTTTGGATTTGGCATTCTTAGACTCGTGTAGGTCATGTTTGGATGACATGATCTTAGGGCTCCAACCAGTGCCTAATCAAGCTTCCATTGAGATGCTCATGGGAATTGATGGGGATACATAGTCATCTATACCATGGATCTAAACATTCAAAATATTATACTTAATTATATGATTCAACCATGATAAATATGTTCTTCTTGTTTGAATGGATCGAACATGGATGTTTTGAAACACAAGATTGTATGGTAAGGCTATAGTTGATATGGTTATATGGTCTGTATGAAAGGTTGTGGTTCATAATATATTTTACCTATAACAACATTTTATAGGATATTGACACTTTTTATTGGGGAACATGAGATAATATTTAGTAATACTTCTTATATAGTTCACAGGACATGGAAACATTTACATTTATTTACTGCTTTCTTGTTTAATTGCAAACTGTTTTCTTGTTATATTCCACATTGTAGATTATATAGATATTTGGGTGGTTTACTACTGGGATTTTATATAACACCCTATTTAGGCCACCATTGGGTACCCAAAAATACAGTATAGATATAGTTAAGTAGCAAGGAAAGATCCCATAGTTCGATGGTTGAATATATTCCATGCTTAAGAGCAGGGGATCCGGGGACCGATCTAAGCATTGTGGTTCTATTTAGAGATATAACCATTTGGCCTTTTTTAATTTTGATGAATGTTTTTTATATTACTATTGTGTCCCAATTTTATATTCTTTGTAGAGACTTGTATCATCATCATTGTTTATGGGATTCCTTTTGGAATTGTCATATATCACTTTTTTTTATCTATTTTATGTTTGTTAAAACTTTTTTTGCTACAAGTATGAAATTATTATTACTCTATGATAAACAATTGTGATGAGATAATAGTCACCCCATAGACACACCTAGGCCATCACTACAAGTTGGCATCCTTTGTCATTTTAGAAGATGTTCTTGAGCCCTTGTAGCCACCTGAGCTCAGGGTACCTTTTAGTGGCATTCTGGTCTGGGACATTAAAAGAACATTATTATAAAAAATACCAATATATTAAATATACATAGGTTATTATATGAACATGTTTTAATAATTGTTTAAGGTTGTGGGGAAAAAAATAAATATAAAATTCTTATTAAATAATGTTACATCTTCTTTGGGTATCCTCTTTATTTTTGCACCAAAAATCCTTCCTAGCTTGAATTTATGCACAAACTACGGATTCTAGGATAAGGGTATGAAATTTGGGAAGTTATTTGGGTATGTGTTGAAAAATAAGTTTCATGGTGTGTAGAATAGAGGATAAGGGTGGCATTTTATACGTGAGGCGGGTGACACTCTTGTAAATGTTTGAAAAGATTCAATCATACCCATGTTTTTATCATGCCACATGATTCCAAAATGGGAAATTCTCAAAAATAGATGATATAAGGTGAAAATATTTCCATATAATGTGTTTGGGACAATTTGGTAGGTCATTTTTACCCTTATATTATTAGTTTAACCCATGGTAAATCTATTTT
The DNA here is from genome assembly GCA_963277665.1 of Viscum album. Classification (NCBI taxonomy): domain Eukaryota; kingdom Viridiplantae; phylum Streptophyta; class Magnoliopsida; order Santalales; family Viscaceae; genus Viscum; species Viscum album. The sequence goes on along the minus strand of OY728165.1, from coordinate 900,340,614 downwards.
TACCTTATCCTTAAATTATTATTATTTTCACTATTCAATTTGTTCAAAAATTAAGTTAAACTTATTAGAAAATATAAATTATTATGACTCAAAATATGGAATCCATTTTTAGAAATTAAATTCACACAATTGGAAAATTTTAATTTAAAATTATTTTTGCAGATGCAGTGGGAACGAAAATTTTCAAACAGAAACTGTTCAAAAATTTACAAAGTTTTTTATATCGAATATTAATAAGAAATTGGTTTCAATGACCTAAATTGGTTTAATATATAAATATATATATAATTTAACAGAATTTAATTTAAAACCAATTTAAGATATAATTTAATTTTATAAATAATTTAAATGAAATGATTGTTTTCAATTAAAATTCAATATTTTTCACTACTCATAAACATAATAATTTTCAAAAAATTCACATAAAATTAAACCTAATTTTTTATGAAATTATGATTCAATAATATATTTTTATTTAATAAAATAAATTTTATAAAATAGGTAAAAAATTTAATTGAAAACAAAACCCATAGACGTGATGAAAAATTAGGTTTTTGAGAAGTGTATTTTTCAGGTACATGATGACTTTATATTAACTATATGAATAATAATAATCCTTCTTTTAATGTTAGTAAAAATATATTTATATATAATATATACATTTAATTTAAAAAATTCCTCTTTAAGGATTATTTAAATTAATTATAATGGTGAAATATTTAGAACTTTAAAATCATTTTTTGAAAAAACCCTTTTTAAAAAAAGTAATATTATACTAAAATATAAAATAGATTTGATTCCAAAAAAAATTATATATTTAAATATAAATATATAATAAATATTTTACTTAAAAAAATAATTGTTCATTTAAATTAATAAATTTATTGAAAATAAAAAACAATTTTATAAATTAGTGTTTCAGAATATTTACTGAAAAATCTATATATTATGAAAAATTATAAAATATGACCCAAATAATATTTTCATATTATGATTCCAAAAATAATTAAATTTTATAAAATGAATTTTCTAATAGTTCAAAAAATTAATTATAATAATTTCTTCATGAAAAGAAATAATAAATCATTTTTGAAGAAAACATATTTTTCATGAATATAATCACTTTACTAAATAATGATTAATTATATACTAAATATTTATAATGAATTTTTAATTATTAGGAAATTATATTTATATATATACTTATATATATATTTCATAAATTAGATAATATTATTTGTAACTGCTAATTTAATGGCTAGGTTATGATGTTTATATATATCACGGGTTTTTTAGCTCGATATTCTTTTTTGAATATGACATTGAACATAAAAATATCATGGTTGCCTATAAAACTATTAATGAGATTTAGTATATTTTAAAAGAAATATATCATTAATTTGTGGGGTGTTGCATTTTCAAATAAGATTACTATTTTTTCCTTTAAACTATCAAACATAATTTTATACATTAGAAATCTTATGGTGTTACAAGATCACTCAAAAGAGTTATACGGAAAGAGAGAAGATGTCAACCAGAGTGATTGAACTCATGGATATTGATTTTTGTGGACCTATGACACCAAGATCCATTTATGGTAATATATATTATGTTCTTCTCATTGATGAATATAGTAGGATGGCATGAATTACAATAATCACATACAAATCTAAGGTGATTAGTTACATAACACAATATTTAAGGGAAGTTAAAAAGATACTTGGACGTATAATTTTGAAATTTCAAACTAATAATGTCTTGTAATTTACAAAAATCAAGGTGGAATATTATCTTGAGAAGCATGGAAGAAGGCACCAATACACAACAATGATAACTCCTAGAAAATGGGTGTGGTTGTGAGGGGAAATCGGATCACAAACAACATGAATAGAAGGATTCTTATCGAAAAGGACCTAACATAAACGTTTTGTAAGGAATAAGTATTGATATAAATTTACATTTTTAAAAAATGTTTTTTTATTTCAAAAGGTGGATAAGACTTCACACGAACTGTGGTATGGAAAGAATAAAACACTGAAGTACCTTTAAATCTTTAGAAGTAGGTGTTTCAATATCAATAAGATGAAACACAAGATGATTAAATCCCAAGGAGATGAAGTGATATTTCTTGGTAACTCAAGAAAAATAAAAGCATATAAATTATTTAATAAATGGATAAGAATTTGTATCAAATGTAATGATGTTTTCATAGTGTAAAATTAGTATAATATTCGTCAAAACAATGAGAAGTTTTTGGAAAAAAAGTGATAAGGAGGTGATAAAATTACGGGGAGCAGAAGCTCTTGAGGTGATTTCAAAAGAAGATTTAGATGATGAAAAGGATGTAGTTAGACCTATACCTACACAAATGCCAAATAACCAAGCCAAAATTTAAAGACATAATATCATTGGTGACTAAAAAATTCTAGTGAAATCATGGAGAATGAAGTCTCTAAAAAATCATATCACAGGTAGAGACAAAATGTTTTGAAGAAGCTGCAGAAGATATAAATCGGGTTCAGTCAATGAATAAGAGTTTAACTAGATTGAAATTAATTTGACATGGATGATTTTTTCTAGACAAATAGATAATAACATCATCAAGACCATAAGATTTTTACATAATAAATTTGATGAAAATTGAATGGTGATTTGAACAAAAACATGAATTGTGTGAAGGGGATACTATGAGATCAAGGGAATCAATATAGATGAAGCATTTTCCCCAATGTAAAGGATAAATATGATTAAATTATTCTTAGACATTATAGTGAAAAGACAATACACAGTTCTTCAAATGTATTTGTTGTCATTATTTCTAATTTAGGTTCTAGAATAATAAGTTTAAATCATGTAACAAAATAGTTTTCTCATTAATGAAGATGAGATCATAGTTTGTAAGTTGAATAATGAATTTTATGGATTGAAATGGTCACCAAGAACATGGTATTCAATAATTGATAAATATTTGAATAATTTCAGTTTCTAGTATGAAATAGTTGATTATAATCTCTCTTTCAATAATGAGAGTAATCAAAGGATGATGGTATTAGTGTTTGTTAATGATATAATCTCTTACGGGTCTAAAAAAATCACAACGTTGAAAATTTACAATGTTCATGAAATGTGAGTTCAGAATTTCAATGACTGGTGAGATGAAATTTTTACTTCATTTACAAGTGATATATGAAATACATTATGCATTTATTTGTCAATCCACAAATGGAAAAGAGTTTCTTAGAACATTTTAAGGGATAATTCTGAGATGGAAAATTTGTTTTCTACCCAGATGAAACTATCTCGGGATGATGAAGGAAAAGTATTCAATGTCATAGAATATAGAAAAATTATTGGGAGGCTATTTTATATAATAGAACATGTCTCAAAATTGTTTTTTCATCAGGTTATGTGACATGGTATTAATGTATTCCTAATTAATGCCACCTACTGATGGTGAAAAGAGTATTTTTTTATATCAAATACATAATGGATTCCAGTTTCATTTACAATCATAAATATTTGTAAGATTTATTTGGTTATAGAAATAAAAATTAGGCTTGTTTAGTAGTTGATAGAATGTCTATAAAATGTGGTGAATTATTCTAAGTGAATTTTGTATTTCTTAGTTGAGAAAGAAAAATGATTTTATTTCATTGATCACTATAGAATCTGAACATATTGGTGACACTCATGATTTCATATAGTTACTGTGGATGAAACAACAACTTGAAGATATGAGAGTAGAATTTATGTCTCCAATCAAAATCAATTATGATAATTCAATTTCTATAAATATTATAAAAAATCTAGTCCATCAGTCATGGAAAAAGCATATTTAATTCAAATATCATTTACCTTGGGGAAAGTGGAGTGTGTATTGGACAGATTTATGTATGTGATACTGAATGTCAAGTCAAAGATATTATAATGAGGCTTTACCAATGGAAGCTTTTCAACAGAGGATAAGTCACGAAAGGGGAATAAGCTGATAGAGGGATAAGATGATAGGGGGAACAAAGAAACATGGTTAGTTTTTAAATCATATTATTCTAAAGTAGTTCATTTAATGAAAATAAATCATTAAAGTGGTTCATGATGAAAGTATTTAATATTGGGCGGTTAAAGAAAGTTCTCTATTTATGTTCCATACAATGTGTAAAAATTGATATCAATAACCAAAAAAATCATATAATGTTATTGGATTTCATGAGAAGTTAGTATCACGAAAAGATCATCAAGTGATTTTGATAATGAAGTGGTTCATTGATTAAATTTTCATTATACTATTGTTTCTCACATAGAACATGGATAATGTGGGCTTATAGTACCTGTTTAGTAAATCTGTTATCACTTTCTAGAGTTGTAGAGTGTGAGTGGTGGTTGAAGTAGAGGTGTATGCATGATTGTTAAAAAATATTCTCAGTATATTAGAAGCATTGTTATAAATTCCAAATGGAGATTTTTTTTGAAAAAAATACCCCCTATTGTTTTTTTGTATTGTTTGTTTTCAATGGATCATAAAAAATTCTGGGAAGTTTGTTTCCAAATGAGGAGTTTTTAAGATGGAAAATTTTCAAGTGATTTCCAAATTTTTGGGTGTGAAATTTCATAATTGATTCCATGATAAATGGAGGATTACAACATAAAAAATCATGCACCACATAGAAACTTTGTAAAACTACAATGGAGGTATTTGTTCTGTCACAAATCGCTTAACAAGTATGCATTGGCCGCAAAGGGAGATCATAAACCACTTGGTATGGTTATAGGAGGGGAAATCTAGAAAAGGATTTTAGATCACATGGTAAGTGTTCAAAACACAAAGAATTTTCTCATAGGGGACTTGTAGTTTAGGGTATAATGGTATTTATTTTGAGGTCACCGTAAAAGACGGCCTTTCTTTGTAAAATAAAATGTTTTGCAGGCTACCAAAAAACATTTTATGCACTATACAAACTTCATAGTGTGTGTAGTATGCAGTGATGTCTGATTTACAAAGGGATAGAAAATGACTTTGACTATAAGTATATTTAAATACATTTCCTATATAAATAGTCCATAGTCACTTCATTATAAGTGAAAAACATACATTGAACAATATTTTATTATGATGGAATTAGGATAAGTCCAAAGTTGGATCAAGAAGCTATTAAGCTTGTGAAGAACTGTAAGTCTGTTGTAAAATATGGATTTAAATGGAGAAGTAGTGGATAAAGGAATCTATCCATGAAATAAGATTAGTTAATGAATAACTCATAGTACACAATTGGCACGAATTTCATGAAGAGATTGAAGCAGTTCATGAAGAAATAATATATGTTCATAAAAGGATTTTCTACAAAGAGAACACTACATGAGAAAGTGGATTTAATCTCTCAGGTGAAACATAGCTTCACGGAAAACTTAGAAATGATTAAAAAATTCTAAGATAATAAAAATTATCAGAAGAATATTTTTTAGTTGCAATGTTCTCACTTCAGTAGAGATAGTTGTGATATTCCAAATTATAAAGGGTAATAAACTAGGGGGGATAGGGAGTATGCTCAGAACATTGTAACAATAGGGCGTTATAGTGGATTTCAGTACTTTTTCACATATCCATTATATAAATCATGGACTAGACTTGATTTAGGTAAACCAAAATAAATTTTCATGTCTCATGCTTGTTTTTATTTCAGTTCATACATTTCTATGAGAATAAGAGAGAGAAATTTTTTGTTTAACAACGAAACAATATCACAAAGGAGAAGTGTTTTAAAATGACATACCCAGATTCACACCGCCCCATTATGGTATTTGACCTAGTAGATCCAACACCCAAAGAGGGATTTGATTCAATTTTCTAATATACTACACCAAATATCCTATCTCAATACCTATGATGGTATTCCAAAACACCTAGAGCACATTCCCAATATTAATATACTGACCCAAGTACCAAAGGTATAAACCATTTACCTTTAATAATAGATTTATCCACACTTACAATAATAAAATATACACTCATATTTCTACGAAAATATGACATAAAGTATTCATATGATATACATTCCAAATAAAATGAAGATAGATTACATAAAAAATAATTCAACCTAAAAAAAGAATATTGCCCCAAAACAAGATAAAAACAACTAAAAAATTAACCAATAAACATCATAAACATAAATAATCACATATAAATAAAGTTTTATTCATTTAAATATAATAACTAAATTAATATAAAATATATATAGAAGAGTTATAATGATGAAAAAGATGAGTATAAATCTATAAAATGTTACAAAAAATAACCCCTCCCCATGTGACAAATGATTATCCCTCACATGTCACGTAATTCATATCTTGATTGTCATAACATACCTCTACCACAATAATATTGGGTTTATATGGGATCTAACAACAATTGTTAAACTAACCAAAACAGTATAGAAACCTAATCTAGGATCGAACCATGATAGAATATAGAAACCATGTATATTGTAAATGAAAAAAAAAGAAACTACTTTACCTTTCGCCAAAATTCACAGAAAATTCAATATTTACCCAACATCATATGTGATTGATGAAGATCTCTAAAGGGAATCCAAATTAAATCCCCTCTCTATGATATATCAATGATATGTAGAATCACTCGATTCTTGATCGATATTCTCTACATTCCATTATGTGATAGCACCTTATGGTGTAAATGATGCAGGATAAGACTTATTCAGGTAGGGGAAATCCATCCATGGATTGAGAAACGGTACACACCTATCATCTCCTGGTGAATTACCCTTTATTTTTTTCATACAGGACACTACTTAGGTGAGCTATCATTTAGTCATATGTTATAACACATGAGTAAATTCCATGGATAGTTCATGAAGTCATTTTAAAAAAGAATTCTTCCATGAAATTTCATCTTATGAAACAACTCATTCAATTTTATCCAATGTGGATGACTCACTTGAACATTAAAAATTAATTTCTGAATGTTACTGCAGTCGTAGACAGTGTCTTGCATATTATATATGATATGGCTAGATCTAATCTTTAGATTTCATGGCTAGTGTAATATTTTAAAAGCTTTACAATATCCTCAAGCATTAAATATGTTATTACTATATAAATCAAATTCATAAATTGATTTACAGAATATATTATTTAGTATCCCACTTTTACTAATGTTATAATGACATTGATCCATTTCACCATATATTTTATCATATATAATAACTTTGGAATCTATTTATAAAAAGTATTATGGATGGGAAGATATCATTGACTTCACCTTGTATGACATCCTATGAAATGTCGTATGAATACCCATCCATTTTTTTTATATTAACTATAATACAAATTTAGAGATTCTCTATAAGTCAAACTCAATCTCTATTCATCCAACCAGAAAAAATTTCCCCAAATGATTTTTTATAATTGAAAATGAACATTAATATCATAATAAATAAATGCATGAAAATAGATTCATCTAGTAAAACATCAATAAAACTCAAACTAAAAGGGGATTTTGCATGATCTCCATCAAACACATGTATCTCTATACATGTGATCACTAATCACATCACATGCTAGTGTTCATTCTCTTAAATTCCATTTTCAAATACATAAAATTATCAAGATACATAGGGTATGTCAATCTTATATAGATAACTCATATATTCTTGAATCCCCAATTATATACATACTTGGTTGATTAATTCTTCATGAGTTCGTCACGTTTATGGATGATCCCATCACATTACCCTCATATAAATAGGTAATAAAATCTTATCTACTATTTAGGTGTGTCCACACACTCCTCAATATAACTCAATTGAGGGCCCATATTTCATAATCATTATACAACAGGATAAATAACATCTTATTTGAGATCCAACCAATGACATGATCGACAACATAAACAACCACCCTTGATTATATAAGCCTCAAGGCCTTCATGAGAAAATTATCAATGTATGAGGGTTCTAATGCTTGTAATATCGCAAACCTTAGATATGGAAGAATCAAAATATAACCCATTCACACTTATTATAGAAAATACATAGTGTTTGACACTCCATATGGTATAATTAGTTGTTCTTCTAATGAACAAGAGAACTTTTACTATTAATTAGTATATTGTTTATCTTCATACAACAATCTAACTCACATTAACTAAACATTTCATCCTAACCTATAATAATACATGAATAATATAAACTAGGGATGACACAATGTTGAACATTGAGAGGTAAATAGTCTTTTTAGTTCATTCAATATATATCAATATATGAAAATGTGAATCCAACATAAAATGATGATAATGAAGAGATTTAATTTTATATGAAACGTTATATATTATAAAAATTATTTTAATAACAATTTATAGAACCCTACAAAAGAATCGTTGTAGTAACCTGGGACACCCTGGGGGTGAGTCAGGATGTTAACAAATTTAACCATTTTTCTGATGTTCCTTTCCTTTGAATCTTGTCCCCCTACTAAAAGGAATACAATTAAACCCATTTCTTTCATCAAATGAACCACCAAAAAAATTCATGAACGTATAAAAAATAATGTTTGCAAGAACGGTATTATTTTTCGTGGTTCACCAGAAATTGGCAATATCCCAAAAAATAAACTCATCATTGTGCTGTTGTACCAATAATCCAATTTAACTGAATGATTTTGTGCATAAAATTTATTTATAAGTTCAATCCTCACCAAGGATCTTTAATTTTACATGTTTAGGTATGGACACTCTTGACAAAGAATACTACTTATAGAATGGTTTAGGGATAACCCAATACATTACAAGGCCCATTTCCTTCTCCTCCATGTATCTCTCTAGAATATATCTGTTTATAGACCTATAGATCTATTTTTAGTTTACCAACATGAACATCACTTCAAGTTTAGCATGTTGAACCATTGGAGTCTTCATCATAACTCCATATGTTATTCTCTAATGAATTACAGTGTTCTACTTCCAAATTCCCTGATCAAATATAATCCATTAATTTCTAGAAGAGTTAAGACTTTTATCTTCAATTATACGTCACACACAAATGATAATTCAGATAATAATTCTAGTATAGGAATTATTTACTTCCTAATATTCATGGATACACACAACATTTTTTACCATCAAACCTGAACTTCAATGATTTACACAGTAAATCTTGCAATTCCAAACATTATCATTACAATAATATCAATTAGAAGAAACATAATATTACCTTAAATTAGATATACATTGAATCTGTCATGAACCAGGCCGGCTCGCCATCCGACCCGGCGCCCGACCCGGTCCGCGGCAAGGCCCGAGGGGCGTTCCCGATCCCCACGGGCTGGCACAAGTGACCGGGTATTAAGAGTAACCCGTGGGAACGGTTTACACGAAATGGTATACACAAATGCTAACAAGATAATAAAAATGAAACTAGGAATCGACAACCAAAGAGACCATTAAACTGAAATCAAAATTTAAAGGTTTACATCTAGAACCAACGTCCAAAAATAAATGACAACAAAATAGACTAGAACAATAACTGAAACCTCCAATCGACAAGAGTGGTTTAGCATCCACATGCCACAACACCAACCTGCATGAGAAGGCCACTAACAACTCGAACCACCATCGCTGAGCATGACGCACCACCTGTAATACACAAGAAACAAGGTCTACATACACCCGAAGGTGTATGCAGGGTGTGACCGAAAAGCCCAGTAGGACGTCACCCATCAAAAAGGTTCCATGACACAACATCAAAAGGACAATTTAATGTGCTTATTCAAGTTATACTTTAGAAATGCTTTTAAAGAAAACATTTACAAACCAAATGCTAAAGGAAAACACTAAAAAGAACTCATTTCACAAACACGATTTTAAAGAGGAAAAGAAAGGTTCATTATGGGCACACACACACACACTCACACTCCTACACACACATACTCACACACACACACATACACGCAAACACACACACACACACACCCCAGTGGTACTCCATATGCCGACGGAAGTCACCATGCCATCGATGGTAGAGCACTATGGGTAAACCCCCTAAGGTTCATCTAGCTCGAGTGGGACCCTAGAACCTAGTGTCTCGGTGAAACGTGGCTTAGAAGGCCACGACCCTCAGAAAACCTGGCTTAGAAGGCCACGAACCTCAGAACACGTGGTTTAGAAGGCCACGACCCTCATATATCATACGTTTAGTTAGTGTTGTAATCGTGAATCCAGATAAGTGAAACAGGGACGATACCCATCCAGTTGAGTAGCAGACTAGTTCTAGTCCGCCCACCAAGATACCCAGGGTTTTACCTTGTGCTCAATCAAGTTTCTCATTCACGTAGTATATTTCAAACAGGATATTGCACACAAAAGTCACCATTTTCATACCCAAAAAACATTTCAAAAACTCACGCACACCAAAATACCTTTTCAAAAATACATCTGTCATTACGTAATCATTTCGCAAATCCCCATTTGGAAACACTCAAAGAACACAAACAATTCGCACAACTTAGAAAGCATTATTTAAAGAACACAACAATGGTCGAGACAAATGAACACACCCAATTGCAAACAAGATAGTCGTTCACACCACTTGCTTAATAAATTATCCTTAAAACTAGTTTCACACCAACTACACAATTATTTGGACCATCTGCACCTAGAACCCAAATTGAAAACTTTGCACCAAAACAACACAGATTTTTATGTGCAAAGGCCATTTTAAAATCAATTTCACACTCAACTATTCTAAAACCTCACTTTAACCATATAACAATTGATTAAACAATTTTATTATTTACCCCAATAAGGTCGAAATGCAAAACATGATCATTTCTAAAGAAAGAGAAATTTTCAAAACGCATACATGCCAAATAATTTTGTTTTTTCGCATTTCTCACAACCTGCAAAGCATGGACAACCATTTATACAACAACAAACATATAGAGAACAAGAACATACTATTTTGGAAATTCGATTTCATCAAACGAGCATGCCAATCCATTTTAAACATAGATCACATCACGCAATTAAATCATATAACATATTAAATTAACTAAACTACCAAATTAAATTATCCAGAGGATGTCAAGGAATGGGACCACCTACCTCAGTGTGGTAGACTTCACAAACAAGGTGTGCAAAGACCACTGCATTCCAACCGCCCCTCCAACAACCTAGCGCGGAACCAAGACATGGAAAATTCCCCAAAACCACCAAATTAAACCTCAAATGATCAATTGTTTTTAAACTCCCTAAACACAACCTACAACAATAGAAAACAAATAAATCAATGAAATGAATAAAATAAAAAGAAAACGAAAAAAACCAAACTAACTAGGTTGGGTCGCCGAACGGGGGTATGCGCGGGTCTGAGTGGGGGATAGGTCATGACGCAAGGGCATGGCCGGGGTTTGGGTGTGCTGGGGTTTTCCGGACCAGGAGAGGGGGGTTCTGGGGTTCACCCGACCAAGAAAGGGTGTTAGGGATCCAGGCGGTCACTGGAGATAACAAGAGGGGAGCAAGGTCCTAGAGCAGTGGGTAGGAGGGGAAATCAGGGGGTCGCGACGGGGAGGGAAAAGCGCCGGCAGGGGAGAAGTCGACCAGCCGGACAAGGGGATTGCATGTGCGGGCTGTCAGACAGAGCAGGGTGCGCCGGGGAGTCCGGTGAGGGTGAAGGAAGGGAGCGCAGCAGACTGGCCGCGGAAAGAAGGTCGGAAGGAGGAGGTCGGCGGCGTCCTTCAGCGGACAGTAGAGCATTGCACAGGGCTCCATGGGGAAGGTCCGACGGTGAAAAAAAAGAATTAAAGGATAAATGGGGGAGGTTCCAACACGATGAAGAAAAAAAACGGGGAAAGGGGAGCTGGTCGGGAAGGCCGGAGGAGATGGCGCGTCGCCGGACAGAGAAGGGGAGATGGCCTGAGCAAAACCGAAGGGGGAAGAAGGCCTTTGACGGGGCGCGACGGGCTTCTCTGGATAGAGCAGAAGAGGGGAGGTCTGGTGCAATGGGTTTCGCAGAGCAGCGGGTTGGCAGGACTAGAGTGGGGATGCCGGAGGATTTTTTAGGGAAGGTGGGGTGCGCGGTTGGCGGCAGGGCGGCCCGAGCAGAAGAGGCAGGGTGCGGCGGACCAGGGCTTCGGTTGTGGTGGTGCAGCGGCGTGAGCTGAGGAAGCCGGTGGCGGGGTGTAGCGCCGAGGAGGGGAAGCCGACGGCGAGGCGAAGCGCGCAGGAGGGGGGTTGAGTTGTGCGATGAGATTGCAATAGGGAAGGGGATGCACCGCAATGAAGGGGGGGGGTCCAAACCCTACCCAGAATGGAAAAAAATAATAATAAAATAAAATTAAAACTAAAAATCAAATAATACTAATGATAATAATAATACATGTAAATGGAAAATAATAATAACAAGTTACAACAATATAAATAATAATAACAATAATAAGGTAAAAAAACTTAATGAATTAAATAATAAACGTTAGAATAATATACTTAATAAAATTCAAAAAATAAAAATAAAACTCTCTATTAAATTATCATCCAAGATAATAATAATAATAATAATAATTTCATTAATTAAACATCGGCAAGGCGTGCGGTGAACAGGGTGGGGTCACACGGCAACCCAGGCGAGGCACTGCGGCTTCGACCGCGTTGCGGCAGTCGCAATCAAGAACAAAACACAAGGAACTCGAAATCTTATGTCAGGTTTCGACCCAAACTACCCAACACAAAGAAAATTAATAATATAAATAAATTTTGAAATAGATTGTGTGACAATTCTTCCCACCATAAAGCTTTCTGCCCCCGGAAAGCCACAACTAAGGCTGAACCCCAAAGAAGAAACAGATACCCCACTAAGGTTTAAAGAGGATCCCCAAAATCAACAAGCAAAAAGAGGCAAAAGCATCATGCTCAGAGAAAGTGACTCAAAGAAAACTAAATAAAATGCATAAAATATACTTCCTGGTATGTGTCGCCCGCCCCGAAGAACTAGAATACCTCCAGTTGACTGATCAAGAAAATTGGACTCTCGCACCCACGGAAACCAACATCACAAGTCAAAACATATCAAACATAGTCAAACGAAAACCACACCATTTGGCTAGGAAGAACGACAAGGTCAAACCACATCCACGGAACACTCTTATCACTTATCACCAAGCCATATTTAAAAACATCGGAAAATGATCAACATGGGGAGGCCCAAGATGCTCCCCACCATTAGGAACTCACCAGCGCTCGAGACGAGACAGGAAAACCGACACGGAGAGGTTCGAGCGGACTCCCCACCATTCAGGAAAGGCCAACACCGATTTATTCCTGAATCATTTGTATGAGACCCATCGTGGGTCTCGCCACTACTAGAACTAACAGAGGATAGAAAACTTTGAAAAATTCTTGAAGGAGACCTTACACCCCACCACAAGGGGCGGGGAGGGAGGGTCCCGACCACTAGGCGTCAAAACCACGGCCAGCCACAACCAACATCTCAAAATTTCTTGGATGAACACCATTCAGATTTGAGACTGAGTTACCCAACAGACTCTCATATATACCACTAAAGCAACTTCATCCAGTGGAACGCAACCCCCTGGACTTTAAGGCACGAGGCGAACATGCCTCCACGTGGTTGCGAAAACCATATGCAACCAGACGACTCATTTAGAGCGGAACAACCATAGAAAAAAATTTATGTTGCTTTCACTCTCGACACCGATGACAGAAATCAGGTTGGGGTCCCGTACACTCTCGGGGTTCCTGACCACGCGCCAGCTTCACTCCAAGGCCTATGGCTGGAGCCCTAATGTTTGAAGCATCCCCTGACTCGCAGTCAGGTATTGAGGACTCCCGTGTGAAGCTTGTCCTTTTGGTGTCACACGCAACTTCGCTTTATCTGAGACGACACCAGCAACACAACACATTACAGCATCTGACTGATCATACGCGGAACATTCACCAACACCAGAGTTGAAATGGTGCATGCGCATCACCCTTTGTCACACTAAATGTGAACACGACACCACCAATCGTCACCTGAACATGACCGTTGCTATTGAGAGGAACTTTACGCTGAGAAAGACCATAAACCGCGTCTTAAACAACACGTGATTCCAGCAAACGACCATAGCAGCCTCATACGACTTGGTCTTCCAAACTAGTAGCCTAACACGAACCTTTCCTTAAACGAAAAAAAAACAAAGGCCAGAGGTCATTTAGAATGATAGACCGCACCAACAACATAGGGTTTCTTCCACCTTTTCCCCACGGGGGTCTCCTTTACCACTTATAAAGGGACCTCACGTTGCAAGACGTCACCGAACATGACCCTTGTAACCAATGTGAATACTACAAGGTCCTTCAAGACACTGGTCAACAATGAAAATTATGAACCACCATCACCCTTCCCTGATGGAATTACTTTCGTCATTACCAGGGGGAACCTTCGAATGCAATGACGTCAAATTTCATATCTGACGACTCAGACAACATAAAGAAACCAAAACTCTGTTCAACTCCCCTCACATCTGTCATCCCGCTGCGGGAGGATCCACTTGTTGTAAAAAGGAGAGGTGGGTTAAATTCTAGAATTCAAGAAGATATTCCTCTGATCAACTGGAGGGTCGACCAACGGTGAATTTCCCGTGGCCACACTTAAATCACATGTCAACACTTTATGGGGGCGTACACTAATCAAGAAAGAAAAACGTTGACCCAATCAAACTGGTCCAATGGTCAAGACATACTGCAGGCGAACACCAAACGTGTAGGGGAAACCACTGCAAGGGCTTCCCGAAGAACTTTCAAAAGAATTCACTAACTACACAAATACATAACAACTTATAAATAAGAATTCAAACTCAAGACACAAATCATTCAGAAAGGATCCTCGGCTCAAAATGCCTCACATCTGACATTTTCAAAACACAAGGACACACCACAGAAACACAATTTACTAAAACACCAAATTTTTTTCCTTTAACAAAACATTTTTGAAAATAAGCAAACCCAGTGGGTTACACAAACACCAATGGCATCCCATGAGATTCGCACATGCATGTTCTCATGTCACACCAGCACCCAATTAATGTCTATCCAGGCACTCATCCTCTAATGCCATTAATCATTTCCCTTTTTGCATACACTCATGCATGTGGTTGCCCATGATAACGCCAAGGATCGAAACCAAACCATTCCATCTTTTTCAAAACCAAAACTCCAACCCAAACTTTTCAAAATATACACGACATTTTATTTTTAAAGCGCTTTATTTCAAAACATTTTCGAAGACCAAATCATTTTTACTTAAAAACCAAATTCACACGATCCCAAAACATAGAGACGAGAAGCAAAGCAGGAGGAAACTAGGGTCAGCGGATGATTGGAACATATGGTTGGCGGCCATACGCCAATCACGCCACTGGCCACAGAGAGTATTTTAGGACAGTGTCCCCAGCTTCAAAAGGCTTTCCAGGCCTTGCGATCTCACTAAGACCACTGACCCTACTCCCTTTTGGTTTCCCCTAGACAATATTAACCGTAATGACCAAAAAAACTCGGACAAACCTCAACATACTTTGGTAACATGAGTCTCGCCACGAGGTGTGCTGGCCAGACACCTTACTCGTAGCCAGGATGACGAGTCTCGACAACCTTAACTTTGCTCTATACTGACTCTATCTCAAAAGGACACGACCCAAGAGAGAAAAACTCATCTGATACCATTTTGTCACGAACCAGGCCGGCTCGCCATATGACCCGGTGCCCGACCCGGTCCGTGGCAAGGCCCGAGGGGCGTTCCCGATCCCCACGGGCTGGCACAAGTGCCCGGGTATCAAGAGTAAACCGTGGGAACGGTTTACCCGAAATGGTATACGCAAAAACTAACAAGATAATACAAATGAAAATAGGAATCGACAACCAAAGAGACCATTAAACTGAAATCAAAATTTAATGGTTTACATCTAGAACCAACGTCCAAAAATAAACGACAACAAAATAGACTAGAACTATAACTGAACCCTCCAAGCGACAAGAGCTGTGTAGCATCTGCACGCCACAACACCAACCTGCATGAGAAGGCCACTAACAACTCGAACCACCATCGCTGAGCACGACGCACAACCTGGAATACACAAGAAACAAGGTCTACATACACCCGAAGGTGTATGCAGGGTGTGACCGAAAAGCCCAATAGGACGTCACCCCACAAAAAGGTTCCATGCCACAACATCAAAAGGACAATTTAATGTGCTTATTCAAGTTATACTTTTGAAATTCTTTTATAAAAAACATTTACAAACCAAATGCTAAAGGAAAACACCAAAAAGAACTCATTTCACAAACCCAATTTTAAAGAGGAAGAGAAAGGTTCATTATGGGTACACACACACACACTCAGACTCCCACACACACATACTCACACACACACACATACACACACACACGCACACACCCAAGTGGTCCTCCATATGCCGACGGAAGGCACCACACCATAGATGGTAGAGCACTATGGGTAAACCCCCTAAGGTTCATCTAGCTCGAGTGGGACCCTAGAACCTCATGTCTCGGTGAAACGTGGATTTGAAGCACAAGACCCTCATAAAACGTGGCTTAGAAGGCCACGACCCTCAGAACACGTGGAATAGAAGTCCATGACCCTCAGAACACGTGGAATAGAAGTCCATGACCCTCAGATATCATACGTTTAGTTAGTTTTTCAATCGTCAATCTAGCTAAGTGAAACAGGGACGACACCCGTCCGGTTCACTAGCACACTAGTTCTAGTCTGCCCACCAAGATACCCATGGTTTTACCTTGTGCTCAATCAAGTTTCTCATTCACGTAGTATATTTAAAACAGGATATTGCACACAAAAGTCCCCATTTTAATACCCAAACAACATTTCAAAAACTCACGCACACCAAAATACCTTTTCAAAAATAAATCTGTCATTACATAATCATTTCGCAAATCCCCATTTGGCAACACTCAAAGAACACAAACAATTCGCACAACTTGGAAAGCATTATTTAAAGAAAACAACAAGGGTCGACACAAATAAACACACCGAATTGCAAACAAGAGAGTCGTTCAAACCAATTGCTTAAAAAATTATCCTTAAAACTAGTTTCACACCAACTACACAATTATCTGGACCATCTGCACCTAGAACCCAACTTGAAAACTTTTCACCAAACCAACATAAATTTATATGTGCAAAGGCCATTTTAAAATAAATTTCACACTCAACTATAATAAAACCTCACTTCCACTATATAACAATTGATTAAACAATTTTAGTATTTACCCAAATAAGGTCGAAATGAAAAACATGATCATTTTTAAAGAAAGAGAAATTTTCAAAACGCATACATGTCAAATAATTTTGTTTTTTTGGATTTCACACAAACAGCAAAGCACGACCAACCATTTATAAAACATCAAACATATAGACAAAAAGACCATACTATTTTAGAAATTCGATTTCATCAAATGAGCATGCCAACCCATTATAAACATAGATCACATCACACAATTAAATCATATAACATATTAAATTAACTAAACAACCAAATTAAATTATCCATAGGATGTCAAGGCATGGAACCACCTACCTCAGTGTGGCAGACTTCACAAACAAGGTGCGCAAAGACCGCTGCATGCCAACCGCCCCTCCAACAACCTAGCGTGAAACCAAGACATGGAAAATTCCCTCAAAACCACCAAATTAAACCTCAAATGATCAATTTTTTTTAAACTCCCTAAACACAACCTATAACACTGGAAAAAAATAAATCAATGAATTGAATAAAATAAAAAGAAAAAGAAAAAAAACAATACTAACCAGGTTGTGTCACCGAACGGGGGTATGCGCAGGTCCGAGTGGGGGATAGGGTACGACGCAAGGGCATGGCCGGGGTTTGGGTGTTCTGGGGTTTTCCGGACCAGGAGAGGGGGGTTATGGGGTTCGCCCGACCAAGAAAGGGTGTTAGGGAGCCGGGCGGTCACCGGAGATGACAAGAGGGGAGCAAGGGCCTGGCGCAGCGGGTAGGAGGGGAGACCAGTGGGTCGCGACGGGGAGGGAAAAGCGCCGACAGGGGAGAAGTAGACCAGTCGGACAAGGGGATGGCGTGCGTGGGCTGTCAAACAGAGCAAGGTGCACCGGGGTGTCCGGTGAGGGTGAAGGAAGGGAGCGCAGTGGACTGGACGGGGAAAGAAGATCGAAAGGAGGAGGCCGTCGGCGTCCTTCAGCAGACAGTAGAGCATTGCACAGGGCTCCAAGGGGAAGGTCCGACGGTGAAAAAAATAAAGAAAGGAGAAATGGGGGAGGTTCCGACGTGATGAAGAAAAAAAAACGGGGAAAGGGGAGCTGGTCGGGAAGGCCGGAGGAGATGGCGCATCGCCGGATAGAGAAGGGAAGACGGCCTGAGCAGAACCGAAGGGGGAAGAAGGCCTTTTATGGGGCGCGGCGGGCTTCTCCAGACAGAGTAGAAGAGGAGAGGTCTGGCGCAATGGGGTTCGTAGAGCAGCGGGTTGGCCGGACTTGAGTGGGGAGGCCGGAGGATTTTTTAGGGAAGGCGGGGTGCGCGGTGGGAGGCAGGGCGGCCCGAGCGGAAGATGCAGGGTGCGGCAGACCAGGGCTTCGGGTGTGGTGGTGCAGCGGCGTGAGCTGAGGAAGCCGGCAGCGGGATGTAGCGCCTAGGAGGGGAAGCCGACGGCGAGGCAAAGCACGCAGGAGGGGGGGTGAGCTGTGCGATGAGATTGCAACGGGGAAGGGGATGCGCCGCAATGAAGGGGGGGTCCAAACCCTACCCAGAATGAAAAAAAATGATAATAAAATAAAAGTATAACTAAAAATAAAATAAGACCAATGATAATAATAATAAAATTAAATGGAAAATGATAATAACAAGTTACAACAATAGAAATAATAATAACCATAATAAGGTAAAAAAACATAATGAATTAAATAATAAACTTTGCATAATAAACTCAATAAAATTAAAATAATAAAAATAATACTCTCTATTCAATTATCATCCAAGATAATAATAATAATAATAATAATAATTTCATTAATTAAACATCGGCAAGGCGTGCGGTGAACCGGGCGGGGTCGCACGACGACCCAGGTGAGGCCCTGCGGCTTCGACTGCGTTGCGCCGGACGCAATCAAGACCAAAACACAAGGAACTCGAAATCTTAAGTCGGGTTTCGACCCGAACTACACAACCCAAAGAAAATTAATAAAATAAATAAATTTTGAAATAGCGGGTGTGACAGAATCCCATATCCCTATTTTTTTCTACCTTATAAAAACACATAGTTCATCTTTTTCCTTATATTCCCTATTTCTTTTACATCATCTATTTCTTTTTTAGTGTTTTGTTTTTTCCACTACACATAAATATCCTTTATATTTATATAATATTTAAATATAAAATTCAAAATTCAAAATATAAATATCCTCCAGAAACCGTTACTTTAAATTCATCCATTGGATGAAATCCCAGTATATTTCTACCATAGAAATTTTAATAGGTAGTTACTAGTTGCTAATGTAACCACCAAACCATTATGATACATCTATAACATCACTTATATTTTAATAATATAGATTTTATAAATCATTTTGTGGTATATACATAATGTAGTGATAGGTTGGATTATATTTTAACTATATTAAACTATTATAAGAGTCATGGTGTGGCATTATCCTTCATGACACATACTCTTTTTTGTGGTATCCGTATCAATGTTTCAAAAATAATGGTCTTATGGATTTTCCATGGCCAATAGTCATGGTGAGTACTCTCTAATCATATTTTTTGATTAAAATATTCATGAATAAATATTTATTTCATGTTGGGAGAAAAAAATCTCGAAAATAATTAATATCTTCTCATGTATACTATGTGGAGTGACATCCATATCACGACATGTGACACGAAAATCTATAACCACTGAAGATCACCAAGATATCCTCTATAGTGTGACCTGTTATGTTGAAATGTTTAATATGAAACACCAAATTTAAATAATTGAATAATATTTTGAAAAATATGAATGAAACATCTAACATATCATTGGATTTTTCCATTTTATTTGGTTTCTATCAGTCTCATTACATGATGCATGAATCCACAACATGATAAACATCTAGCAGAAAATACCACTAAAATCCATAAGATATCCTTCATAGCCTGACAATAATTTCCATAATAAAAGATTTCTCAAAAACCTTTTAATGTTAAATTGAAACATCTTACATAATCTACCCCATCATCTTACATATTAACCATCAACTTACATACCAACCATCAACTTTTTCATGCCTTTCTTGTTCCTTTTTTCTGAATTTTACACTCTTCACGACATGAAGTATGTAGTCATGGTGTGACATATTATTTTCATAAACTCTAAATATCTCCCCATTCATATTAAAAAACATCAAAACACTTCATGTTACATCCAAATGAACACCAATTTAAAAAAAGTCAATATAAAAACCTATGGTTGCAAGAATAAACCCATTTTTATTTTGATGACAATACTTCTATAAAATTTAATGACTATAAGAGAGAGAAATAATCAATCCCCATTTATTTTATAATATATAATATCTCCCCTTTATTTCATAATCCAAGATCTTATAAACTTATTGATTTTATGCTCATTTTCTTTCTCCCCCATTTTATATGTAATTCAAATGTGTTTTTCTCCACTTTTGGGAAGGTACTGGGGTACCAACTCCATTTACACTCTTCTTTTTTAAATAATATTATTGTACCTCATTTTCATGAAAAATAATCATATTTTCATATGTTTAATAATTATGTCTTAAAAGAAACTATGATCCCCTTTTATATTGACTTCATAATGTTTAGTTATTTCAACCACATATTGAATATCATTAGATCCTTTGAACTACTATCAACAAACAATTATTGAAACATCAACTTAAAAACCAATTTCTATGATAGCTAAATTAATCTCAAAAAATTTCAGTGATTGAATTTATCACTTTGAAATGAGTCATCAACAAATCCTTTAATCTTAATGAGTTGAAACCTGGTGTAGGAAACACACATATTTGTTAACAAAATCAACGCAATTTATATCACTCACAACTTTTCCAAAAAAAAATACATATTGACAAATTTAATTCCTACGATAACAAACATCATATGATCTCAATAAAATTCACACCAAACTGTTAGTACAAAAACAATAAATAAAAATAGTGTGATACATATTTAATCAATTGATACACTGTGTTTATGATAAACTAGTGATACCACTTTATGCTCATTGTTTTTATCTTTTTTGTAGATCTTATTCATTCTCATATGAGTCTAATCAGCATTTACGTATTCATTATCAACCCCAACCACTTTTTTCTTATATAATCTTTCTTCTCATCAGCTATTTAGTATCCTAAGAACAATTAGAGTACTCTACATTGTTAGTTTATAAACAAATTTAATAATTATTACTCTATGAATATTGGTGTTCCTAAAAATATTTGAACATTAACCTATTCTGGGGGTATCACCACTTAGAAAGGCCTAATAACATTAATATAATTCAAAAAATGGGATATTACAATTTGTAAATCCCAAATATAGTTTTCAAAACTTATTTTACTCTAAATCAAGATTAATAACATCTATACTTTATCATTTCAGCATGCATAACAATATTGAGCACCGATTCATCATGTATACTACTTTATATCATTTGATGAACATGTTTTGTCTTAACAAAACATTAATTTCTTCAACACCACATTTATCAAAACATTTAACGTTTTTATTCTCCCAATCAATTAACACACTTATTATTTGAACCATTGTCTCTTATACCTCACATGAATCAAATTTTTGTTGTTTTACCTATTCTCAATGAAACCAATTCATCTCAATTACTTAATCTAATTTCAATGCACACAGAGTGCTTATTCATATTCTATCAATTCACAGACATCATAAATTATCCAAGGATCTTATCTTCAAATCAATACCACAATAGACTAATTACTTGATTTGGAAATTAATATTATAGGGAGAGATGTACCACCAAAATCTTCAAGTAAAGGACTGTAGTTGGCCATTACTATAAAAAAATTTGATTCCATTGTTTTTCTAATACATACTGGTGGTTTTTATTTAATTATCACAACTTATATAAACTTATTTAAAAATATTTAATTTCAATTTTTTCAGATTTTTCAACTGTGTAACCTTATCCAAAGTGTGACTACTCCCACTTATGCAGAGTTCTTCCTTTTATATATATATATTGCTACTTACATATTTTATGTAACCCTTTTTATTGGTATTTATTTTAGTGATACCACTAATACATTATTTTATATGAGTGTTTTATTTCTCACTCTTATTATCCTCTGAGTTCATATATATTCCCTATGTGGAAATATTGTTAGTGATTCTACTAGGGAATGTTTCCTTCTTATTCATAACAAGAGATCCTCATCCAGTACTATAAGTATATTAATGTTCTTTATATTTCACATTTTTAGAGGATAATTTTATTTTGATATATTCTTTATTATCCATGAGGAAATATTCTTCATTGCTTTTTAATTTTCCATAACTTCTTCTTTTATTTCTAGGAAATATGTTGTTCCATAACAACCTTTGATGTCTGACACACATCCATTTCATTTTCTATTTCCTCTTTCTCCAAAAACATGAATCTATTCTTTAACCTAACACATTGTATTGATAAATGATCATGATTTATTCTAGACACTATATTAATGGGATTACTCATAATTCCTTCTAATATTCTAATATTGCAATACCCTATAGTATTTCCTTTGTAACCACATTCATAATATCTTCTGCTTTGATGATCACTACTTCTTCTTAGTATACATGAATAATATACCAAAATATCCATTATACACTTTATCATCATGTTTCAGTACTATCTAAAATAATCAAAAATACCATAAAGGTATAGTTTTAATTCATTTTCTTGGGCACAACATTTCGTCAAGATTTTTATTTTTTTCACAAACCTTTACCAACACTTTTAAAAGGAAAATTATTAGAAGTATAGGAATAATACATTGTCTCTTACAGTTTTTACGAGTATTATTTTAGTTTAATTTCAAAATATAAAAAATTTATAATGTAATATTCAACGAAACATATTGTATGACCATGAATTCCCTAATAAAAACACATGTGGTGATACTTTACTCATTTGATTAACTTGATTAATTCAAAAAAATTATTTATTTTCTATGTTGGTTTCCTGGATTCATCTCTATGAACTCATTTTTTATCTTTTTTATAATTCACTATAGGTTTCTTGAGTTATTTGTATAATTATGTATTAATCAACAAAATTTAATTTCCCACAACAATATATCATTTATTTTCAGGACACTCCTTATACTTTCTTGATGAATCAGAAAATTTATACTGAGTTTTATTATTTTCAACAAGCGAGCATTCAACATTTATTAATTTATACTATATTCCAAAGCACATAAATTTGAATATATTTAATTCATCTAAAAAATATTTAAATTTTTCTTTATATGCCATTTTGAGTAACTTAACTTGATATTTATTAATTAATTATAAGGATACTAGATAACATATATGATTTTTAATTATATTTCCTTTTATATCTAATTGACAATTCATGAAATAAATTCATGATTTTAATTCTTCTTTCACTAATTTCAATTTATCTTGAACTGTATTTCTTAAGAAATTATCTCCAACTCCAATACTCTCAGCTGTAAATTGTCTAAAGAAACATATTACTTAAACATACTTTATAATAATATCATTATAAATCCTTGATATTGTATAATCAGATTCTCTTAGCAATTTCTCTAAAGATTCATTATTTTTTGAATGTTATCCTCACATCCCTTTTATTAAAAATTTGGAAAAAATTTCTTCATTATTACTTTCATCAAAAAGATATGACTCAACTTCATTTCTAAATCCTCTAAAACTTTTAAATTCATATAAATCATCATATATGTGATTCTTAAAAGTACTCTCCATTAAAAACAACAACTTATTCCTTAGTAGATAAAATTATATCATTTAATTATTGTATAGAAGAACATAGAATTTCAATCATCTTGGATTATTCTTATACGTTTTTATTCAAATAAATATCTAATTTTGATTCTTCATGAGTTGAATCCTAATCTTAAATAACTTATTCAAGAAAAGTCATTTTAGCCACATGTTTTTCAACATACTCATAAAACTCTTTCAATAGACCTCAACATTTATAGTTCTTCTTTGGTTTAATATCTAATTATTCAAGTTCACACTCAATATCAACCTAATGATCCAAATACCCTTTCAATTCAATCTTATATTAATAAATAAGATCCATGATAAAATATTAGGAGATCTTTTAGAATGAACTTCTAAAAAAATTATTATATTTATCATAGATTCAAAATATTATTAAGAAAAAAAATTAATATTGATTCCATTATAGAACCTATATTCCTTGATACCAATTATAGTATCCTTGAAAAACTAGTGGGGTGGTGGTAAATCTGGGTGTTAATACGTTTAATTTTTTCCTTAAGATCATTTAATTTGATTTTTTTCCTTATTAAAATGAACAAAATTAAATTGTTTCTTACATAAAATGAACTACAAAAAAATATCATACACATAGAGTAAAATAATGTATGAAATAAAACCATGATTTACTTTATTCACCCACACTAGGCTATATCTAAGGAGCATAAACATAGCATTGTCATACTGTAACAATAATCAACCACACCCCACTATTTTTGTGGATACAATGTTTAGGTAATGTCACTCCTCAATAAGGATCACTACATATATAAAAGTTTATGGATATCTCACTTATTCCATAAGATCAATACTATTGACAATGAATTTCAGATAGGGCCAGAATTAGGATAATAAAGAGATTCAAATGAATTTGGATGAGGAGGATGAGATTTCGCGACCCCATAGGTAGGTGCACATAAGATTCATGGGACGTGTGCTAAAGGTCCTCCAACCTTTAAAATATTGCACACCCAAGGAGACGTCATGGGTCAGATCCTATGATAACCCCTCCGAAACCACCAATGGAAATGACGTGAAAGGTCGCGTGGTTGTGAACAACACCCCACCCAACGCGCAAGGGATTGCATTCCCAATGCTAAGTCAAAGGGGCCCTTGTTCACCACACCCTCGAGTATCGGTTGAGGCCCGAGCGCAAAGTCCCTGATGTCGTGTAATATCTTACACGCCCAATGCGACGTAAAAGGGGGCCTTGCATGCTAGCGCACTTTTGAAACTGTCTAGGCTTGAGCGCAAAGGCCTCCATCCATGTGAAAAATCTTACATGCCCAATCTGACATCAATGGCAGGCTTGTGTGGAACGCCCATGAAAATGCGGAAGGGGATTGCACACAAATTTCTAGAAGGCTCTCCCTCTTTCCTCCATTGGACAAATTCTTGCAATCCAAACACAACATCATGATAGGGATTTCCATGTATCTCCCCTTGTGCATAGCCTTAGAGGACCTCATAAACAAAATCAAACGTACCCGCATCCTTCAGAGATAGTGACAAATGATGAACCGACACTCTGCTGTGGAAAAGACACCTCTTCCGTGACTTCAGGAAAAACATTGTGGCTTAAATGTATTGGAACTTGTGCGACAGGTCCCATAAGGGTCCTAATTTTGGTGGTTCCTCTAGAGAGTGATCCTCATCCATTTCCTTTTACCCCAAGTCCTTTTCACGAAAAAGGCCCCAATTTCATGAAATATTCTCCCTACATAAAAATTATTTTGCGCGAAACTGTTCTGACCTATGTGAAAGCTCTCATTTCCAGTGTGTATCCTTCTGGTTTTCATGCAGTCATTCCTTCTTGGGCGCAAACCTCTCATCATTCCTTCAACCCTCCATTGGTGGTCCATGTATTGTCTTTACTGTATGGCACCACGTTTGAGCCCCTCTAACGTGAAACAAACCCATGTCATGCACCCTTTTCTCATGAGACCCTCTTGGTGTGTACATAGCAATTTCAAATTCACTTGGAAGGTGCTTCCCATTGCGTTGCTTCACCACATGATTCTTCACAAAGGTACACTAACGATTATTTCTTAATTGCACAACCATGCTAATATGGAAACCTCAATGGATAACTCCATAACACCACCTCACTACGACATTGATAATTCCTTCCCTTCCCCAACGGTGGGTGGGTATCAATTATGTATGTCCTAGGGGAGCAGAGTGAACCCACCTCATCTGTGATGCAAGATGTTAAGCTACTAAGCACCATAGTCCTCATCATGTGATGTTAAACTGTGGCCTTTCCCCATGAATCATACACGAGGTGCCCCATCTCGTAAATTTTCTATGCCCACTAGTCTCAACAGGAGTGAGATCATTCTTCACATGGAATGAGATGCACTTTATCAAAGTAGCATCTGTCCACAGGGAATGGACAACCATCATGGTGTAATCCACTAACCTTTCTTGCACAAGACAACATCCCTTCTCCTCTTATCATCTTCATATCCAAATAATAGGGTGGGGGATGGGAACCGGAGTCCTCCTTTATTCGATGCGAAATCCCTCTCCCTTTGGGATTTGTCACCACCCGAGACTCCATCCTACTGTATGTCCCAATTTCCATCATCCTGGGCTTCTAACCATGTGTATGCCCCAATTTCCATTTGGGCCACTAACCATGTATAAGCACCATTTCACTTCCCATAGATGCACCTTTTGCGATGTGATCATCAGATCATCACAACCTCTTGTTTCTCACACTGAGCAGGACTCAAGTGGGCATAGAATAAGAATCGACCATGAAATCCCCCCTGGGAAGCCTAGAGTATAAGCCCTAATCCCATCATGAACTACATGGACACTGATTTTTGCTAAGGCAAGGTACGTTGGAAGTCTCCCTGAGGTTTAAACCCAACAACCATTGGTCCCGACCACCATCATGTTAGTTCACCAGTAATCTTGAACTATAGGGACTTTGATCCTTGCCAGAACAAGGTAAGTAGGAAGCCTCCCATAGGTTCAAGCCCAATAACCATTGGTCCCGGCCTCTTTCATGTAGGTTCAGCAGTCATCTTGGACTATGAGGACTTTGATCCTTTCCAAGGCATGGAATGTAGGATGCCTCCCAAAGGTTCAAGCCCAACAACCATTGGTCCCGACCACTATCTCATCGGTCACCGGTAACCCTGAACAAAGGGGACATCGATCCTTGCCAAGGAAATGTACATAGGAATCCTCCCTGAGGATTAATCCCACCAACCATTGGTCCCAACCCCCATTCACGTCGGCTCACCAGTCATCCTGAACTATATGGACTTTGATCCTTTCCAAATCAAGGTACATAAGAAGCCTCCCTGAGGTTCAAGCCCAACAATAATTGGATCAGAGCCCCTTTAGGGATGTCCCTAGCATCCAAAACAACGTGGTCATTGATCCTTTCCTAGGCAAGGTACATGGGAATCCTCCCTGAGGTTCTTTCCCAACAACCATTTGTTTCTTCCCCCCTTCACGTTAGTTCCCACCATCCCGAACTATGCGAACTTTGATCCTTGCTAATGCAGGGTATGCAGGAAGCCTCCCTGAGATTCAGGCCCACCATCCTTTGGTCCCAACCATCTTCACGTCAGTTCACCATCACCATCCCAAACTAGGCAGACTTTGATCCTTGCCATGTAAAGGTATGTAGGAAGCCTCCCTGAGGTTCAAGCCACACATCTCCATTTGTTCCAACCATTTCACGTCTGTTCACCAACACTATCCCGAAAACATGGACCTTGATCGTTGCCATGGAAAGGTACATAAAAAAGCCTCCTGGAGGTTCAATCCCACCAACCATCATTCCTGACCACTTCACATCAATTCACCCCCATCCTGCATGAAGTTAAAATATACACCCCATTTGTCCTGCATGATTCTAAACTATTCCCCAATCAGTTGTAAGCCGTTAGAACCCCTATCTGCGGTAAGCCATAATCATCCCCAATTGATGGTCTGCCATTTGTATCCACATATAGAAGTAAGACTTTGAAATCACTATTCAGTTGTAGGCCATTGTTAACCCCAACACATCAGTAAGATATTGTCGTCCCTTCTGTTGGGACCCACATCATTGGTCCATCCCAGTGATGTCCGACCAAACTCAAGATTCTAACCACACTATATCCCTAGTATATCATAGGGTCACTATCCTCTGTGCACTCCCTAATCCTATATCGCATCCTAAACTACGTAGACTCTGATTCCTTGCTACGGGGATACGTAGGAAGTCTCTTCGAGTCTAAATCCCAACATCAATGTCTCCATTGAGTCATCTCCATCTCATTATCCATCCACTTCACATAAAAATCTATAATACATATTGATTCTTACATGGGCCACCAAATCTTTATGGGAACACGTCAATTCACCTCCTATAATCAGTGTCCCATCCAGAGGTTGCACACATCTTATCCACTCTTTTCAGTGTTCTGACCAGTCTAATCTATCTCTGCTAGACATTAAAATCCCGACATACCCTTTGTTAAACATTTGATGTTGAGGAAAACCATATAGACATGCCTATGGAACATATTTCCCCACACTAGACATGTGATTCCTTAGGCCTCTGCTCCCTGGAGAAGCCCTATAATAAGATGAAGAATCCCAGATACACTACTATTCCGGCATCCAGACATGTCAGTCATGACCAACGTGACTACTCCCCTAACAGAAGGCTACCACCCCAGCTGGACCCCTTGGGATTTCCGAACTGAAGAAGTGTAATTAACTGATGTCTATGAAGATATGGAGCTGGGAAGAGTTTGATGAACAATGTCGTAATCTATAAGGGATACCCAGACTAGCTAATGAGTTCTGTGGAGGATTCCACAAAATAAAGCACCAACATCCCATCATCCAGTTTCAATCAATGATCAAACATCCAAAAATAAGAGACGAATGCTGCCCGCCATTGGAACGTGTTAATGCATGGAAACAGACAGTGTGTCCTTTTCGTCCTCAAAATGACAGATGCATGTGCCCCGATGAAAGGATCAGAAAAAAAAATGGTGAAGATGACGTGAAGTTATTCTCCTCAATGTGGAGATTAGTAGTGTTTGAAAAATCAGTGGAATAGCATGTATCCAGATCTAGTTATCCAACGCCGTGTCCTGCCTTGCAAATGGTGGGCCTGGCGTGAATGTCACCATAATATGGGGTAGTCAAAATGTTTCACATCTCATTCTGTGACATTGTCAGCATGGATCCTTCTTACAATCCATTGAATATGGAATGGACCTGGGGAATTGGACATCGATTTCATTGTTTGAGAACTAATAGTTTAATCTACATGCATTCCAAGAACCAAGCTGCTGCATCAGGAATCTGATGACAACCCACCCACCAACGCAGGGGCAGGGGCAACACCAACATGGAAATCCCGTGTTGTTCAACCACTTCTATGAAATCTTCCACACCCACAGCTGTTGTGAACCCATTCCCTATCTCTCCTTCTGAATTCATTCAACTAATGGTGATAAGTGACCTCGTACACCAATGTGAAGATAAAGAGATTATCCTGACATGGGATATGGCCATCTAGGATTTAGAGGCATCAACGCCTAATCACCACCATTGCCCCTATGTTCCACTTAGGGAGCCACTTCTCCCCAAGCCATCGTACAATCGTTTCAGGAGCCTTTCCCTAAAATGCCTTGATGATTCCCACCCCTACCCCGATGAGGTTGGGGATGTCTCGGCCAGCCCAGTCGGGATCATGTTTTAGGTTACCCTATGTAGGACTCCAACATGGTTGCACCAGCACCACACCCTGTCACATGAGTTGAGGAGCAGGAAAGCCATGCACCTGCATCGCCGACCCTGGTCCAGCTGTCCCGGTGCTATAGTCGGGATCTTTCCAAGGAGAAAGCCCACCTAGGGGCATCAATGTCGACAACTAATGTGAGCCAGGCCACCACCAATGTGTAGCATCAACCCATTGTAAATTCTGAATAGGGGAACATATATTCCTGACCCGCATCGAGGCCCCAACCACCACAAGTGTATGTTGGGTCGACTATTTTGGTCATCAGCGGAGGTAGTGGCCACAACAGATTGACCCACAACAATGATATCCAGTATGGAGGTCCTCTGCGTATTTCCACCATTGAAAACATGGGTCCCCCCTAGTTCATATATCAGCAAGAAGGTATGCCCCATGCTACCACTAAATCAAATGATGGTTCCCCCAATAGTAAGGAAACTCAGTATGGAAGCATGTCCTACGCTCATTACGTCGGCTATGGAGAATTCCTCTGACCACAGGCCACTGGTGTGAGGACGTTGTACATCCTGTCAATCTCCAGCATGGGGGCCCTCCCCATGTCTTTGTGGGAGCTAAAGAAGGACCTCCTCATGTCTGAAATCACTATAGTGAAGTTCATCTTCCCATCACCAGCACCCAGCATGGAGTTCCTAACCATGATCATCATGACCAGTACAAGGACCCACCATGCACTAATGATGCTAGGGGAAACAAGCATTGAGGTCCTACATTTTCTTCTATCTGCTGCAATGGAGTTCATACCTACTATAGAACATACCATGGAGATTCATTTTGCACATCAGTTAGTGGACACATAGGTCCTCCCCATGTTCCCTTTGATATCTATCCAGGTGCTGCTTGTGCCCCATCTCACTCATGCGGATGTCCTTTCTTCCCCAATACCAGTACGACTGTAGGTCATCCTCCTTCTATTAATCTAACATATCCTAAAAAATCATCTCGGGAAAGAAGGTAGGGTTATAAAAACCATAAAAAGAATAACATGAAGTTTCATACGATGATTAAACTGGTCTGTTTCTCAGATTCTTGGGTGGAATACAATTTAGCAAAGGAACCCTCACTGAGATCCTCTGTGTCAAGGGTTTGGGCAGGAAGAAGTCACATTAACCTCATAATTCCAAAATTTCAGTTCCATCAGATTCTCGCAGCGGACAATTTCACTATGATTTTTTTGGCTAGTTACAATGCCATATTTCAGGGTTTCCGAAGAACTCACCCAGGAAGAGGTTGGATGATTTCTCCAGAACCTTTGGGAAAATCATTTCCATCATTGTCATCAACGAGTGTAAATCCCAAGTATCAGGTGCATTTAGAATACATCGACCAACAAATCCATTCGGTAGATTTATCCACAGTCCCATGGTCCGACGCCCTGAGTCACTATGTCTCTATAGGACCCTCCAACAACGATGCATACTATGATTTAAGGTGCTACATAGGATAATCAAGGAGGCTTCGCCCCACGTGAAAATCCATGGCTGGGGGCAGTACACAGACCTCCATTTCTATTCCATCTGGTTGCAGCCCGATTTTTTGGGCGACATAGAGGATATGTCTCCAGGATGGGTCGCGGTTAACATGGCCAACTTTCCATGGGGTGAGAACGAGCTAGAGATTCTTGGAGAGGACCCCCCCCCCCCTTGAGGGAATATCACGCCAATTGGAACTATTGGGAAGGATTAATCATCAACAGAGTAATCAACTGGGTATTCCCATTCCCACTGAGGCATTGTCCCTTAGCCAAAATCCCAAAAAGGTTAAGGAACACATCAGAGCCATCAAACCCCCGACCCATCTGGCTCAATGAAGATGGCAGAAGATGATATCGAAAAAGTCATGTTGCATCAGCAACTCTCTGAACATCAGAATATGGTCAATGAACTCCTTACTGAACATGTTGTGGAAAAATAGCCAGACTAATGTGGTCCTTGGCCTGGGCTGTAGGGGTAGGAACCACTTCCCCTCCGTGAATTGCCTCCAGGTGTCCCTGACCGTCATACCCATGGAGACAGGGTTGAGGCTGGAACATATGGTGAGAGGGTGTGGTTTGAGTCTCCAAATCCACCCGAACGGCGTGACAATCCTCAGGACCCATCTCAGGTTCCCCCAACAACTCCACATGTCATTCCACGAGCCACTCACAAGTCGCTGGGCCTGGTTATCATGTGGAAGAACCTGCCAACACGCTGGTGGTAAGGGATCCCCATTAAGACATAACCCCTTCCCAGATGATCCGATGGAGACACTAATTTACTTCCTCTAAGCGTTGAGGACTCGAATGGTGGAAATGCCGCCTAATGTAAAGCCTTATCTAGTCTGGGTGGATGATATTCCAGCTCCCCTAGGTTTTAGAGATCCCACCATTTCCCCCTTCAACGGGAAAAGGGACCCGCTGCAGCACCTGACCCACATTATCTCAGTGTGTAGAGCCATGTTGGGAACCCTAGTGCAGCAGGAAGCCACCAAAATCTGGTGTTTTTTGTAGAAATTGGAGGTAGATGCATTCGTCTGGTACAACCATCTCCCCATCAGATCAGTAGCCGTCTTGGAAGACCTCTGTTTGAAATTTCACTACCAGTTCAGTTCCATTACTCGAAAGATAATTATCATAGACCACTTCAAGTGCAAGTAGAGAGTTGATGAGCATGTTGTAGACTTTTTCGCCCGATGGAAAGGGCTCACTTACTCCCTTGACATTCCACTGACTCGGGATCAATTGATGAAAATGTGCGTAGGGAATGTCTAAACGAAACTGGTCCCTTATTTGATCACATAGAACTACCCTGGTGGATTCTGAGACTTCTCCGATAAGGAATAGCACATAGAAGAAGACTTTAAAAAGGATATCCAAGCATTCCCATTGCCACATTCAATAACAATG
Source organism: Viscum album (assembly GCA_963277665.1). NCBI lineage: Eukaryota > Viridiplantae > Streptophyta > Magnoliopsida > Santalales > Viscaceae > Viscum > Viscum album. The sequence continues at coordinate 900,307,849 of OY728165.1, read as the reverse complement.
AGAAGGTCCGCGAGTAATGAGGCCACCTTAGTTTCTCATATAGAGGCCCCGAGGAAACTAGAGTTGTTACCAGTGGAGCCTCCCTAACATCCTCACAGAGGCCCTCCACCTCAGGTGCAACCTCCGGCCAAGTAGCACCATCCTCAGAATTGGCAGGTTCCACCGCGTAATGCACCACCACCACCTTGGCAATATTAAATTGCTCTACCTCCTTGACAGGATCCTCCAGTCCCTTATTAGTGTCAGGCTCCAAGGGCACCCTTCCCCGGTAGGAGGAACCAGACTTACTCGTTCAACGAGGCTCAGGCCTCTGGTTAATTCTAAAGTGCCTTGGAGTAGGGTTTTGTACATTTTCCTGAATGCAAAAGGCTAGAAGAGGTAAACCTCAATGATCACCCTAATTACTTCCCCTATCACCAGATAATGGGGAATACCCTCAAATAGTGCTATGTGATTAAAGACAAGATTCAAGACTATGTGAATAACAACATAGTCTGGTTAGGACGGTATCCAGAACAGGTGCCACATGTCTTCGTGATGCTAGACAACAGCAGTGAATGTGAAGGCGAGTGGCATCAGGTATCTAACCATGGGGTCCCAGATGTATGATGACTGGATGGCCCGTAAAACTGTTTGTCATGCCCATGGTTTCATTCGTGCATTCCTTAATCAACCAAAGCCTTCAGAATCCACAGATACTACTTATTCTTTGTCATCTCAGAAGTCCCCTTCTTAGAAGTGAAAAGACCGACAATGCTTGGGTAAACAAATTCCCCCACCAATGTCATCTTCATCTCATTCTCCCTGTGATTTCACTCCCCCGTAGATGGTGATTTCTACCAGAATCCATCCAGTAGTTGATGAATTTTCGAGTGATGGACAAGGGTACACATCGGTAAATACCGAAATGTAGGTAATCCCCTACATGACACATGATGATGAGGATTTACTGGCAGATCCTCCCAACATCACCAACCATTTCCATCATCGATGAAGCCGCGAAAATATGGTTCATCGATGTGCCTCGGTTAATACTTTGATCCAGGATGTGAATGCTACCGGAACCAGGTATAAGGCCTATAGAAGAGCTTATCATGCGCAACCATCTCATCTAGTGACACCATTTCTTCCTTCGCCATTGTTTATGTTTTTGGATCAGGCAGAGCCACCTCGACTACATCATGATCAGCCGTGCTCTGTTATAGACCAATCACAGTCATTGGGTCCTCATCCGGTAGACACTCTGCAGGCATTGACTAGTGAGAAATGAGATATTCCTAGCACCGGTCATTTGTCAGTTCAGTTGGCAGAGCCCACCATACCTCCTGTCATAGAGTGACCCACTGTAAGCATATGTTCACTCCTAGAAAAAAGTATGAGGTCCTCAATCATCTTGCTATAATTACAGAAAATCTTTCTATCCGTGTGGCCCTTCATATATCATTAGATATGCATGAGGCCCTCGCCAAGGCTTTAATAAGCTCGCTTCAGTTTGAGAAATAGGTCGTAGATGCAGAAGCCTTCCATGCTGAGGTGGTCGAGCACACTGAATTCCAGGCCATCATCTCATCATATGGAGAAGATGTTGTCTCTCCCATACAGGGTCACATTCTCCCACTGAACATCATCGGCCAGTTCAATAGCATTGAGGTTCATCACTATCTTGTCGACACAGGATCCAGGATCATCCTAATCCCGAAATGGACACTGCAAAAACTAGGGTTGTATGAGAATGATCTGAGTATCTATGACCAAATAATCCAAGGTTATGATAGTATGGAATAGACACCGGTCAGCCGGATCTGCTTGAAGACCCATTTTGGTGGACACGATTCCTAAAATGAGTTTATCGTTGTATCCCAGGAGACAGCCTACAATGCATTGATGGGTAGGCCATGGATCCACTTGCATGTGGCGGTTCGTTCATCGTATCACCAGTTCTTTATGTACTCCATTAATGGTCGAGTGGGCATGCATCAAGGTGATGCGTCTCACTTTTCCTCTTGTGAATCCCGTTATAAGGATTCCTACAATTACAGGAGAAAAGACAAGTAGATTCAAGAAAATAAGGTGGAGCATGCAAAGCTTGTGACTGACATGTAGACAGATCTAGATGATGCCTACATCTTTCCCATCAACTAGTTGGAGGCTACAACCTCGAACATCGGACAATGATTTATTGTTTCAGGAACGAATGGGAACACATTCCCAAGTCTACGAAAAGTAGGAATATCACCTCATATTCCTATAGAAATCATGCTCAGGTGATCCCAGAGTCTCGTAATCCCATAATGTATTTGGATGTCTACTGCATGGAAACGACAATATGTCATACATGCTTGTTTTGCCTGTACGGAATTAAACTGCTCAAGCTGACACACCACTGTTGCTTCGATATCATTATGTGTGGACCCTTGGGATGAACACCATATGGGATTGGATCAATATCCTTCATCGTTATGGTTTCGGCAGCACAAGAGCTCCCCAACGTAGTGTCCACTACCACTCAGGTTGGTACCAACCTCCCATTGGGATCTGCCAAGTTAGATGAATACCCTCCCACTGAGGATCCCTACTCTATATGTGAAGAAGAGTATATAGAGGATTCTACCTTTTCATTTTAAGAGGTTGCCTCCACCATGGTCGATGAATTGGAACAGGTGATCCTTGGTAGTGAGGCAGACCTAAAAACCACATTGATCATTGTCACAATGCCCCTCGAGGAGCAACAATAGTACATAAACATCCTTAAAAAACATCGTGATGTCTTCTTCTAGAGTAATGACAAGATGATAGTTCTAGATACTCAGGTATCCTTCCATCACCTCGGTCTCCCGAAAAATCATCGTGGGTTCAAGAAGCCTCCTACAAAGATGCATCGTTCTCATGGTGCCATGGTTGAGGCAGAAGTTGAAATTATCATCAGAGCCAATTTCATTAAGGAGGTCTAGTACCCCAAATGGCTGGCCAACATTGTGCCAGTGATGAAGAAGAATGGACCAACCCGAGTTTTCATCCACTTATGGGATCTCAAGCATCACTATCCAAAAGGATGACTTTACCCTTACTGTGACAGAATTGTTGATTGACGCTACAGCTGGGTACCAAGCACTCTCTTTCATGGATGGGTACTCCTGTTATAACCAGATCCAAATGTCCATTGAGGATGAGAAGTCTACAGCCTTCAGGGCACCACAAGGTACTTTCAGTAACCAAGTTATGCCCTTCGTTTTATATAATGTACGTTCCACCTATCAATGGTCTATGCATCACATATTTATGTCGATCCATGGAACGTTAGTGGAATGTTACGTAGATGATCTGGTGGTCAAATCTCACCAGTGTTAGGACCATCTAAATGACCTTGAGAATGTGTTTGGCTTTCTCTGTTCCCGCCACCTGAATATGAATCCATTGATGTGCACCTTCGATGTCTCCTTTGGAATGTTTCTTGGCATCGTTTTCATATACAGTTGCATCGATATTGACCCATAGAAGATCAAAGCCATCATCCAGATGTCTCCACCGAGAAATATCTGGGATCATTGAGTTTTCCAAGGCCACATGATTTATATACACTGATTCATCATGAATCGGTCCGATAAGTGTAAGCCCTTTCTTCATCTCAGGAAGAAAGGTAATCTCTACAAGTGGGACAAGGAATGCAAGAATTCTTTTGAGGAAATCATGCAGTCTCCGGTCGTAATGCCACCCATATCTGGAAAGCCGCTGGTCTTTTATGTGACCACCCTGGAATGGTCTCTTAGTTCTATTCTCACCCATAAGAACAATGAGGGGATGAAGAACATCCTCTACTACGTTAACTGGATGCTCCTCAATACGGAGACTAGATACACCCCTATCAAGAAAAGCTGACATGGAATGGTATTTTCAATACAGAAATTGTGGCATTACATGTTGCATCATGTTGTATAGCATGTATCCTGAGTAGATCTGTTGATGTATATCCCGAACCACCCCATGTAGATAGGTCATCTAGCTCGGTGGGCAGTGATTCTCCTGTAGTTTGACATCAGGTTTTTCCCTCAGAATGTTATTAAGGGAAAATTGTGGAAACACTTCCTTGTTTCCCATCCATCTCACACTGACCATTCCCTGAATCTAAATTTCCCTGATGAAGAGATTCTCTCAGTAGACCATGCCTTGTCATGACAGAAAATTCACTTTGATGGTGCTTCCCATATCCCCACCAGAAGAAGGCTCAATGAACCTGGGCTCAAAAGAGTAGGCATGGGTATTGTCTTCATTACCCCAGTACAATCCATTCTTTCGTATTCATTCATGTTGTCAGAAGGCTGCACCAAAATGAGGAAAAGTATCAGGCTCTCATTACTGGCCTTGATATGGCCCTTGAGATTGACGTCCCCAACTTTAATGTGAAAGGGGACTTCGAACTAGTCTTCAAGAAGATCAACAGTGACTATGTTGTAAGAAATCCAGAGCTCATACCATTTTTGGAATGCACTCTCTAGCTAATTGCCCAGTTCTCATCATGGTCAGAAGTCACTCATGGCCCTCGATCTCAAAACGGTCCATTTGATGCCCTAGCCATCATTGTTGTGTCACTTACAGAGCCCGACAATGATGATTAGATTAGCCACGTGGTGCACTAGAGTGTCATTTCTCCATTTACACTAGATGATAGTGACAACCCATAGGTGAGCCAACATACCACCACCACCTCCACGTCTGGACCCCCTGGTCTCCCAGATGTAGTGAGTAAAGTTACTCTTGACCGGAGAACCTCCTTTGTCGAATACCTCCAAAATTGTATTCTCATGGAAGACCAGGCCCAGCACTAGGAAATTCGACACCATGTGTTACAGTTTTCCCTCCAGTATAGTACTGGTCATGAGTAGATCCTCTACAACCACAGGTTTGATGGGGTTATCCTCTATTGAATACAAGGATTCGATATTTCCCAAGTCATGCAGAAGGTTTATGTTGGTTCTTGTGGTTCTCATCAGACCGGGCCGAAACTATCTCACCAGATCCAGAGACTGGGGTATTTTTGGCCCTCTATGATCCATAATTTAATCGAGTTCACCACAAGGTTCCATGCATTCCAAATTCATTCCAACATTATGCATCGTCCGCTAGATCCTCTCCACTTCACCAAGTATTATTTGGCATTTTTGATATGGGGACTCAATGTCGTGGGACCATATCCACCGGCGACAGCTCGCCTGTGCTGATTCATCCTGACCATTATGGATTTATTCTCCAAGAGGGTAGAAGAAGTCCCATTCAAGGTGGTCAAGGATCATACCATCATTGAAATCGTGAACCCCAACATGATATACTGATTTAGATTCCCTCACGATGTCCTCATCAATAATGACACGCACTTCCGGGAAGCCATGATGAAGAAACTGTATGCTAAGTGAAACATCCATTTTAATCGTACCTCCCATTATCACACACAAGAAAATGGAATGATTTAGGCCATTCAACAAAACCCTCTCTAACATTATGTAGTAAATCGTTGGTCAGAATATGAATATTTGGCTAGAAAATCCACCCAACGCCCTTTGGGCTTCTCAGACGACAACTCGTAATTCCACCCAGGTTACCCCATATTCCCAGGTGTACAGAATGGAGGGCATCCAACCCATCAGGATTCCATTACCCTCATTGAGAACAACTGTCTATGATTAGAAAGAGCCATACTAAGTAGCTAAAATCTATCTTTCTAAGTCGGAAGCACTCGAAGAGAAAAGGTTGTGTGCCCTACAAAATATTGAAAGGCAAAAGAACAATATAACTAGAGATCTCAACAAGAATGTTCACCACCACTCATTCATGGAAGGTGACTTGGTATCGGCCTTGAAGACACCAATGATACCTAGTAGGAAACAACCCAAATGTATACTCCAATAGCTCATACTCCATGTTTACTATGGATGGTGAGCGTATAACTCCTCCAACCAATTCGATTTTACTCAAGAAATACATTCCCTGAGTCACCGGGTCCTACAGGACCTTACACTGTATGGTCCTGCACGACACTAAACTACATTGTTCTCCTACATGAACTTAAATTGTCGTGTCCTACATGATTTGAAAATGTTGGATCCTACATGAACTTAAACTATCGAGTCTTACATGACCTTAAATTGTAAAACGTCCCGCATGATGTTAAACTATATATTGTCCATCATGGAATTAAACAGTATGTCATCTCGTAGGACGTTAAATGGTATGTCTTCCTACAAGATGTTAAACCTCAGAACTATGTATGGGTTGATTCACATCCTCATGGTATACATAGGAACTCTGAGACACTTCATCTTGAGTCCATCCCCAGTGTCCTCTTTGACTGTCCCCCATGGGTATAGTTTTCTTGGAGGATCCCACATGGAGTTGTGTCGAATTCTTTGGCCCCACTCAAGTCAGGATTATGATGATTACACCTTGTGTACTCCCTCGTTCTTCTACCCTCCCATGTCCTCACCGCAAGATGCTAAAATGAATGGCCTTCAAAACATCATATGGCTTGACTCCCATCATTATAGGATACGTAAGAATGCCTAGACATTTCTTCTGTAGGCCCAGCCCAAAAAATTGGGATCTCCCATTGGGTTGAAACACATGGTGGGGTGCATGCTTTTTCCCCCACTCACGTCGAGTTCGTCATGATCGTATCGTGTATCCCTCCTCCCAAAAGATCATCACCTCTACTACTGTATATATTGACGTTAAGTTCAACGAGAACATTTATTCTTCACACCCACATTCATTTCGTATTCCATTGTCTTTAACTTCTGAAGGTCCCCCGAATGTTATGAATACATATCCTAAGGGATCTCCTATCGTTCGGGCCAAATCCCTTGAGCAACATGAATACAAAATTGATACATGTCCCGCATTGCAAATCTGTTCAGCAGTCGATTCTCATTCGTTGTTCCCATTTCAGGTCACACGATATTGATGTTGTGTTTCGAACCTGGTCAACAGCTATCCATTGTCATTTTCACCACCGCCATATGTCCGAAAAAGTGACTGTAGTGGTTCATTCTTCCCCACTATCTCTTCAAGATTCGGTCTCCCTCAGGCAGATGTTTGATTCCAGCTATCGGATGCTTATGTGATGTGAAGAGCCTAGTCCTACTACTTTTTTTCCCATGTCGGTCTTTGATTATGTGGCCTTTGGTGCAGAGGAAGAGAAATATCTACTTGAGAGGTTATATGGTAACAGTTGGCCAGGATGCCCGGCCTCAGGTCCCTTGACACTTTTGCCCCCTGGCCCGATTTCTCATTTAGGATTGTAAGGTGTGGTATGTACTCCCTTCCTTATTCACGTAGGGCTATTTTTCCACACCACACATACCCCCATTGGGACATCCCTCCATTAATCATCCTTTTTAGGAGGACAAGTCCCGCTATGCTTCGCGAACCCCATAATTTGGGTTTCCATCATCTTCAATACCCAAATGGATCCCGAATGGCAGGGATAATTGGCCTAAGGGATCTCCTACCATTTCAGGCTAACGCCCCTGATTATTGGGAGTGAAAAATTGATACAAGTCCCATACTGATAAAGAGATCAAATGGTTGATGATAAATTTTTTCCCCTGACCTCCAGTCACCCAAATACAGATACTATGTTGCGAACATGGTCAATAGTTATCCTTTATCATCATTTCAACTTCATGGTCTCTTATAGTCACAATGATTCTACCTCCACTCACATGTCCCATGAAAATGAAATTAAACTAGGCATCAATGATCTGACCCACATGACCTTAAACTAAGAGCACTATCGTCCTCGCCGTACGACGTTACACAGGATGGCCTTTAGAACTACCTATGGCTTGATTCCCATCCTTATGGGATACGTAGGACCACCTAACATCTAGTCTTTAGGTATAGTACCATCCCTCAGAAACCACCCTATCATCTTGGCCCCTTGTCCTATGTTCTTCCCGGAGAGGGGTATATGGTGTGGTATGGGCCTATGTCCCCAATCACATCAGTTTTATAACAAACTCGCCACATAACTCTCTCTCTCTCTCTCCTGAGCACCCTTCGATCTCTTCCCCTACACTCATCTTATTGGGTCGGCTGCTCTTATCTGGGGTCTCTAGACCCTCTTCCGTGATTCACCAATGTGCCCACGAGTACTCTCGTTCAGATCCTGGCGCGTTGGATTCTACCTGGACATGCTTTCATCCATTTTTCGGGCTTTGTGTTCCATTTTACTTGGGCTTTCATTATCTTTCACATCTGAAGTGACCCCCCAAATGGAATGGAAGCTTGGCCCAAGGGATCTCCTACTATTACAGGCCAATGTCCTCGAGGGTTTCAAAAAAAAATTGACACAATTCCCTCATTTCAAATATGGCCAGAGGTCGACGTTCATTTGTTTTTCCAATTTCAGGTCACACGATATGGATGTAGTTTTTCAAACATAGTCAATAGTTATCCACCATCGCCATGACAACACCTTCAAGCCTTAAATGTCAGTTGCATGATTCACATCATTTTCCACCCCATCGGGTCCAATTGGAATTTCAACCCTCCTGGTACTGTCCCTCAGTGTGAATTTCCACGTTAGGAGGACAAAGCTGTGATAGGGAGTCATTCGGGGCCCTGCACCGACTTCCCCTTTACATGTATCCCATGTGTCTCAAAGACCTCTTCCGCCCTTTTTTCCCACACGGAGTTTTACTTGAATGGGATTAAGGATGGAATTGTGGTCTGCGCTTTCTTGGAAGAGTGTCGCTTCTTCGTGGTCCATTCTCTATGTCCTTAAACAAAAATATCCTTATATGTCATATTCTAGAACTATGTCTATCTTTATTCCCATGATCATGGGATATGTAAGAATGCCCAATCATCTCATCTCTGGGTCCAGCTCAACTAAGAACTTGTATCTCAGGCCCCTTATTATCGAACCTTTTTTGGACCCTCGGCACATGGTTTCATTCTTGGAATCATGTGCAGTTTGATGTGGGCCTCGACCCCATTCATGTTAGGTATGCATTATGACCACGTGCACATTCCCTCTCGAACCTCATCTCTCATGTATATGTCTGATCAATATGAATTTAAACTATGCTTACTAGTCCCACACTATTTTAAACTATTACGTCTATACTGCACGACGTTAAAGGGCATGGTTTGTACCATCACATGAATCTAGACTGTGACATTATCATCCTAGCCACACGACGAAAAACAGAACTGCATCATTGTGTCCTCACTCCAGGGGACATAATTTTTGGTATCGATCACACACCATACCAATTTTAAACACTTTAATTCAACTTGATTCTTGTTGAAATGCCTGGAAATTCTATCCTAGTTCCATCGCTTCCCCAAAAAACACACATTAATCCTAAAAGACAAACATGATCTATCAAATGCCACTTATTTTGGTTTGAGGAATAGACCCGCATGACCTTATAATATCTGAAACTAGTATCATATTATGCCACTGTTAGAACAATGTATGGATTGATTCTCATCTTCATGGGGTACGTAAAAATGCCCCAACACTTCTCTTTGGGCCCATCCAAACTTTTACTTTTTTCCCCAAACCTAGAAGTTTACTAGGGATCACATTGTGGAGATACAGACTCCTACTATCGTCACTCACATCGGGTTTTCAATTATTTCACCACGTGTCTCTCTTATTATGTTCCATCATGGTTTGATCTCTATGAACATAATCTAAAACCACTCTGCGTCCTTGCCGCAAGACGTTACACTGCATGACATCTTCCAGAACTACCTATTGCTTGATTCCCATCCTCATGAGATATGTAGGAATACCTAGGAAATTTTTCTTTGGGCCCAGCCCCTGGAATCTAAAATTCTTCCCCATATTTATCCCCTTGCCCCGAACTCATTTGGGATCATGTGGTGTGGTGATTACCACTTGGGTTCTTATTCACATAGGGTTCTGCAAAAGCCGCACCATGTGACCCCCTTATCATTTCCCAATATGGTCAGATTTCTATGGACCTAAACTAAGATCTCCCTATGGGAAGTACACTTTCGGTTTGGATACTTCTCCACCCTATGTACAATACATTAAATCATGTACCCCCTTTATGGTCCACCCTAGGACCTTATGTTGGAAGTGTTCCACACCATGACCCATGTCCTTGTAAAGGGACTCAACTCCCTCTAACTAATATGTCCTATTTTCATACTCAAATGCATTGTGACAATGTGTCTAAAGAGTGGAATTTTTAAAGGGACGTTCCCTCATTCCTTTTACAAGCTTCATGATCTCATTATTTATATCCTCAACCTCATACATGTCTAAATGGACACCCTTTACGGCCTATTATCATGCCACATTATCTTACCTATCCTCTATGGAAAACGTCCAGAGGTCCTAAGATGACATTTGCGACAGGTCCGGTGTTTCGAACATCGTTAGCAGTTTACCCTAATTTGTCTGTCCACATTCTAGGCTAAAGTGAAATGGATACTGTGTTTTGAACATGGTTAAAAATAATCCCCAATCATCACTCCACCATCATTGTGGTCTAGATATCGAGCATCATGATTCACATATTTCCACTTCCTTATGTTCAAGTGGAATTCCAACTTAATTAGATTTACCCCTTCGCACATCTAGGTGCATCAAGTAGGCGAGACATCATTATTGGGATGTCATTCACCTAGCATCCCATCACCCCTAACATGTTCCTTCCTATGCTAGGAAAGTCCCATTACTACTCATTTCCCACATCAAGAACGACTGATGCGGGCTTAGTAGTTTTGTTAGGATGTGTACTAGAACAATCATGCCACACATCCCATTCATCGTCCCACATGACATTAAACTGCGCTCTCAGAACTAGGTATGTCTTACTTCCCATCCTCATAAGGTATGTAGGAATGCCCTTGAATTTTGCCTCAGGCCCAGCCAAACCTTCATTTTTGTTCCCTCGACATAAAATATTTCTTCCAATGATACATGGTGTATTATTGGCTTCTTGGGTTCTCATTCACGTCAGGTTTATGGTTACCACATCATGTTCTTCATTTCTAGGATTTTAATTTTCACTCCCTTTCCTATCATATGACGTTAAACTACAATAGTTTAGTTGTCCTCAACGCATGACACTAAACTGCAGTTCTACCCTGAACATGTTCAGGATGCCCCATGTTAGTCATAAGATGCACCAGGTCCTTGCTAGATAGGTATTTTTCGTATGTATTCTTGATCATTGATCATACTGATACACCCACCTAATGAGTTTCCACTATGGTGGAAGGATTTAAAGAGTGTTGGACTACAATTCAAACAACCCATCACTCCACCCTCTACGCATTGCACACCCTTTATTTGGACCTTATTCATCTTTCACGCCTAAAATAACCCCATAATAGTATGGATGATCGGCCTATAGCTTTCCTACAATCATGGGCCAACATTCTGGAAGACTAATGTGAATCATTTTGAGTCCGGCCCTGTGTTTCGAACATGGTCAACGGTCGGCCATCATTTGTTATCTCCATTGCAGGCAAAAAAAATATGGATAATATGTTTTGAATGTAGTCAGTGGTTATACATCATTATCAAGACACCCCACAGTGTTACAAATATGCGGTATCATAATCTATACTTTGCACTCCCTTATGTTAGAATTAATCCCAATTCCCCTGGAGTTACCTCTCTCATGCATTACTGTACATTTGGAAGGTGTTAATTTGACTTTTCTTAGAGCTTCATTGTCTGGTCAATCCCCCCCTTCTTCTCGGATGCCCGGATGGGTTGTTTATACCAGAGAATCTCGAAAATTGATTGTCATTCCCACATTCAAATGAGGTGATGACGCAATCATCATTTGTTTCTCACATCAGGCATGACCTGTGTGAGCTTAGGGATGGATTTCTATTTACTTTGAAATTGTTGTTGGAATGCATTAAAATTAACAAAAAAGTTAATGATATATTCATAAATGTTTCTTAAGACATGAAATGGTAATGAAAAATATGTTTAATGGGTTTGGCCTAAATAGGGCCCTTAATGATCGATGTTTTTGATGGACTGTTCCAATGCTTCCACCTTTCGACTTGTGGCCTCCAACATCACTTCCCATCCCCTAAGATCTATCTCTTTGACAGTAGTGGCAGTCCGTAACTCATTAGCCCTGGCCTGTGCCCGTGATTTCTTAGTTTGGAGGACAAACATCTAGTGATTCGCCCCAACCATCTGCTCCTGAGAATCTACCAGTTGGGACCTCAACCGCTCGATAAGCTCAGATTGGTTGGTAACTAATGCCTCCCATTCTTTATCTTGTACTTCAAGGCGTTAGACCTCCTGCTCCACCTCCATGAATTCTTGAGTATTCTTTTACCCTTGATGGAACCGAGAAACCTCTGAGTGTCGGATATCCTTTCGTATCTCCTCCTCCGTGTAATCACAGATCATTATGTGAGGACGACGAGAATCTACCCCTCCAGCATAGAGAAAGTGTAGCCATGTGTGGTGCGACCCCATATGACTAAGCCATTCTGCATGTGGCTGGCTGAAAAAAAATTGATGCACTTCCATTCCATTCATCGTGTAATATGGCTCTCCTCAGCAATGTCCAAGTTAGAATCGTCTTTTTCCTCATGGTTTGCAAGCATTATTCGGGGAAAGATAAAAGGAGTTCAGTGATGGGGTCTTCCTTGAGAACTCCTTCTTCGTCCGAAACTTCACCCTCGTCGGGCTGGAACCCCACACTAGTCGTAATTCCAACTATTATCACAACCTTTTTCTCATCATGTACCGGGGCAGCGAAACTTATAATGGTCGCTTTTTCAAGAGCCGACATAGTCATTGACAGGGATCCTGCTGATGTTCCAGACCTGATGGTCTATCAGGGCTCCAACCTTGTGATCACAGAATCAGGAATCGGTATCTTGGTTAGATAAATCCCCTTTAAAGGCAAGATCTAATGAAAATAGACAATCAAAAGCCTAGCACGGTTGTGTCCAATTCCTGTGTCTTGGAAGGACCTGCAGTCACAGGAGATCCTTCAGCACTTGTCAAGTCGATTACCGGTGCAGGCATCACTAGAACAGTGGTAATGGCAGGGGAATCAGAGGACGCCTTCATGTCTCTTCCATCTAGCTCATTTTCATCTACTCCAGCTATAATCGGCACCCCACCAGGCTCGGTCCTGAGGACAAGATCCTAATAAAGCTCCCTGACCTCCATAGTCACCTCTTCACCCCTACGGGGAAGGCTTCTTGAGAACCCTCGCTCATGTGTTTCAAAATAGGATAGAGTTCGGTTGGTGGAACAGGATATTGAATAAATAAAGGAAATTAAAGGTAACGTTTAAGCATAACTCAAGCTTCTCTACCAGTTCTGTGTCAGAGCCTACGACTTTTCTATTCTCCCGAGATCTTCACCAGTGAGTGTGATCTTTTGAAGGCCACTCAAAACCAAGACCTTCAACTCGTTCCTCCTATTCTTCTAATTGATCACCTTCTTCACCTTTTTCATCTTCTTCATCTTCAATCCCCTTATTCATCTACTTCCTCTATACTTTCATCCTTCTATGGAAGCTTTTCTAGGTCATGTTCTTGGCCAAGCATCACATTCACCCGAATATGTGGTTCTTCATACTACCCCTGCTGGCATGCGTACATGTCCATAGCGATCAGGTATGCATGACGACGATGAATGTTTAACCAATCCTTCATCTGGATGTGCCCTAGGTCTGGAAAATCGAGCCCGGTGCGCACCAACCTCCACCACATTTCATCAGAAGGCATAGAATTCCGTAGTGTTCTCTATGCAGAACATAGAGAAAGGAAGATGGAATTGACAATTGGCTTCATAAGGTACCTGAGTTTCCTTCCAAGAAGTTCACTAGCTGGCCAGCGAGGCCGCACGCGGGACCACCCTTCCCAGAAAGGTGGAGGCACATTCACAGCTTGTGATAATCATGCCAATGATTTAACATCCCAAGAAAATGTAGAATAATAGATTTTCATATTTATTAATATTTTTGAAAAAAATATTAATTTTTACTTAAAATGGATTTCTATGTTCGATAACATATCTGATACCCAACAATGGGTTTCTTTGAAATTTTGCTTTGCACACAAATAATATAATATTATTATTTTAAATGTTGGTTAACTCCCCACCATTTTCTTGGAGAGAATGAACAGAACTAACTACAATATGATTATACATGTTTGTTAAATGTATTTATATTTATCCAATAAAAATTTAGATAATTAAAATATGAATGAATTTAATTTTAAGACTAATTTACATTAAAAGTTCGATTTACCACCTTACAATGGAGAACACTAATTAAATCTAGTTCTGGTAATTTTTATATGTTATATTTGAAAAATAAAATTCTTCTTTAGATTTGGGAGATAAAAATTTAATTTGGGTAATTTTTTGGTATTTTTCTGATAATGATCATTTTTAATCAATAGTTAAAAAAACTGTATTTTAATTTAAAAGTGCCTTTTAATCTAATTTATTCATATGGTTATGTTATCATTTTAATTAGTTTTAAAGAGTAATTAGAATATATTTGTACTATTTAATACAATGTTGTTTATTATAATTAATTTCACTTTGAAAGTGGACATAAACAATTTTCAATATTTTGATAGTTATTGATTCTTAAAAACACGCTATTTGTTTTAACAACTGGAATTAATTTTAAATTAATTAATGTCACTTATCAGTTTTAAATTTAGAAAAATTGAAATAATTTTTGAATTCAGAGTATCAAATATAGCTTAGGCTTAATTTTTGGTATTTTTTGGAAAAACATTAATTTTTGATGAAAATTGAAACCACTGACTAGTTGTTCAAAAACAGACATTTTCATTTAAATAAAATTTCACCACTTCTTTGAATTGAATTTTACAAATCCAACATACATGGTTGTTATTAGTATGTAATATTTTTTTCAATTAGATTAATATACTTCTGGGTGAATAGTAACTTTTGACTTCTATTTACCATGGTTAAAGTTAAATAGAGTAATTCAAGGTAAAATGAATATTATAATAGTTCAAAATTACATTAACTCTTATCCTAACATTATTGGATGAATAATGGCCGACCATGGGCATCCTTGGGACGATTTTGGGATCCCGTGGAGCCACTTATGAATGATAATGAAAGCTTAGATTAATTAATTTAAAGTAAAGGAAAAAATGTCTTAAACAAAAATCATTTAGTAAATTAATTATTATATCATGATATATAAGTAATATTTTTGACTATAAATATCAATTGTAAAGCTGAAAATATTTCCTACATCATGGTATTTTTTATATAATTTTTAGACATCAATGAAAATAAAATATTTATGACACAATAATGATGCAGTGTTTACCTCATTCATAAATCATTTAAATAAATAAGATTATAAATATTAAAATACCAACCAAAACATGAGAAATTTTTATTGGATGATTTTATTTCGACCATGAGTCATATTATATTTGACTTTAATGATTTTTGGAACTTTTAGAAACCGAATATCATTATATAATAAAATAATATTTTCCCACATTCCTAAAGAGCCCCTCCTCTTCCTTATAAAAGAAAACAATTTCTAACCAATTCCTCACACCTATCAAGCCTTTTGTCTTGTCCAATATCTACCCAATTATTCTCCCTACAGCCCACTCTTCCACCTATAAGCCTCACCTTAGGCATACGGCCCTTCAATAATTCCTTTTTTTTCAAACCAAAGTATGTTACCCAAATTAAAAGTAACAGTTTCTCTTAACTTGTTTTCTTTTATATTAATTCTCCAACCCCTAAAATATTTTTATTATTTTATTTTATAACAAAACATGTGTCATCAATAAAATATGATGTTTTTATGATATGTATTTGAACTACACATACACACACCTCCATCTAATGGGTTTAAAACATAATGTTTCTGTGGATGACAAACTAACACCTCACGAAACGATTACTGTTCAATTACCTCCTACAGCCTCTCATGGTTGCCATTATGATGGAACTGTATTTATATATGATATATAGTATGTTTATGTTTTCATTATTCTTCTGTATTTTTCTTTTATAACATTCCTTTATGTTTTCCATTATGGGTAAACAAAAAAATTTCATTTGAGGAAGTGCGGACTACCGCCCCTCAAAGTTATATGACTCGTTCATGCCATATGTGGGACATATAAAGGATTTAGTTAATGATATTATATATGATATTATATTGGAATTATAATATACCTATATATCATTATGTTTTAATTTCATTAAAATATGAAATAGAAATGAAATTAACATTCATGCGTACATACGACTTACCGCCTCCATGAACCGTGCATTTCCTTTCTTACCTCCAAATGTTATGTACTATTATAAATATTTGTATATAATAGATACATATGATATATATGATATCTGAATCAGGAATATAACTCTGGATATATTTTACTTTTGACCATATGGACAACTTTTAAATGTAAGGTGTTAATTTTTTACTCAAGTACCAAATATCAACAAAATGAACTTTATTAACATAAATGATTACATAATGATAATAACATGTTAATAAGTGTTATAAAAGTAATAATAAACTTGAAAAATATTCTTAAGGAAGTATAAATTAACTTTAGTTTATTATTCATGAGATTAAAGAACGATCGAGTCAAGTCGGACACGAGGTAAAGGACTTCGTCTCAATATACTTTCATTGAGGAATATTTTCATTAATACACAACTATATTTTATACAGTGCATAAAACAATTTGAATTTTACATTTATTCAAAATTAATCTTTTCCTATGAAGCATTTTACTAAACGAAAAAAATAATGTTCCTTTTAATGTAAGCGATGACAATGACCTTTTCTACCGCCGCGAGTATTATTGGATCATTGGCTTTGTCAACAAACTGTAATGTTTTTAAAAGAAAATAAATAACATATACTCTTTTATGTATTTTGGTATTGAAAATGGTTTTCATAAAGGATTATTTTGTGTAAATATATTTAATTGATATTTTTTGATTGAAATGTGGAAATGTTATCATTATTTTATATTGGTTTTATGTGTTATGATTTTATAATTGTACTTCGACATTTGACAGGTGGATTTGTTATAAAAAAAATGACGGGTGGTGCCGTGAAAACTAGGATTGATGGTTACGTTATAACCTCTAAGGCATTGTCTAGGGAATTCAGTTGTATGGCTATTCCATTTTGTAATATCTGTGGATGTCGACCATATGGTTATTCAATTTACGTATATTTATGTCCCAAGTTACCTATATATGTTACCTTTTCTTTATAGGGGTTTTATGGTAATTTATTGGTTAAAAATTGATGGTAATGATAATTTATTTTGTGAAGAGTATTTAATACTTCATAATGGTGAAAAGTATTACTTATGATAATGTATTCATGGTTTACTTGTTGTTTCTAAAAACAAACTATTTTTCTTTATTATGTATCCCTTAGTGAGATTTTTATGCTCATCCCAAGTTTTGAAATGTTTTTCATCGGACTTAAAGAATAATAGGGTCATGGATGGGATCATGGAAAAGTCGTGTAGTCTTAAACATCAAACTAGACATGAATCTTTCTTTCAAAAGTTCTTGATTTGTTAAAAAAATTGAAATTGAGTAAAAGTTTCTACATTGATTTTTTTAAAACATATGTAATAGTTATGACATAATTCTCTAAAACTCTAATCCTGAAAAGATCCTTGATGTGAATTATTCAATTAATTAACAATTATGTAATTTTTTAAGTATGGGCCCTTATTGTTGGTATCATATATCGGTTTAGAAAACTTTAGGAGTCAAGTTAGTTTTAAATTAATATCCATAAAGAAATTTATGTTAATATTTAAATCATATAGCATTTACAGATTACCATGTTGATTTTTCTAATATATTCTTATGTTCAGAATGGGTTTCGGTAGAGGAAACAATGTAGCTATGTTGGGATGACAATAGGAGAAAGACTACCTTCCAAATCAACAACCTGAGATGGTCAGAATCAGAATTGAATAGTTTTTTGCAGTGATGTAATAGTTGACTCAGTCTATAAATGGTGGTGGTATCCATGCACAATATCATCCAGATAAACCGCAGAGGAACATGTCAGTAGTGGAGCATTTTATAAGGCAAGATCCCCAATCATTCAAAGGATTTTATGACGATGTACAAGCTTATGGGTGGATTAATGAACTGTAGAAGATTTTCAATGTTATAGGGTGTTCATAACATCAAAAGGAAAGTCTTGCTGTTTACCATTTTGAAGGTGAAGCTGATCAATTGTGGTCGATGGTGAAAAATATCAGGGATAGTGTGGAGATTGATTCTCTTGATTGGGATGAATTCAAAGGTATCTTTCTTGATATATATTTTCCTATGGTGGTTTATCTTAGGATAGAAAATAATTCTTAGAATTGAGGCAGGAGTATGACTCAGGGGCTGCTTATGAAAAAAAGTTCAGTCGACTGGAATGGTATGCACCAAATTTCATCCGAGATCATGATAGTAAGAAAAGTAGATTTTACTCAGGACTGATTCCATGATATCAAAGAGCATTAGCCTCTCGTGAGGTCAAGAGTTATGAAAATCAAGTTCGATGTCCAGAGAAGGCTGAAACGGAGTTTGAAGATGATCAGGTGTTCTTTGACATACAACAAAATAAGAGGTCTAGTTAGTTGGAAAAGGGAAACAATTCCTCAAATAAGCCTAGAGTTAGGAAAATTAAATATCCATCTTGTGAGAAGTGTGGTAAAAAGAAACCTGGAGAATGTTTATCAAATTATAGAAAGTTCTTTTGGTGTGGTATGTATGGTCATATTACTCGTAACAATAAGGAAAATGATCAAGAAGGCAATGAAAAGCCATCGGTAAGATATTTTATGTGTAATGAAATGGGTCATTATGAAAAGGAGTGTCCAAAGAAGAACTCAACTAATGTAAAGTAGCTGGAATACAAGAAAAAATGGGTGGTGAAATCCTTTGAAACTACTTCAGCAGATGTTGGACCATCGAACAAAGTCATATCAGTTACATTGTTTTTTTGATCAGATTATTCCAATGTGTTGTTTGATTCAGGGTGTACACACTCCTTCATTTCTGAGAAGTTTTCTAATAAATTGGGAATTCTATCTCAAGATATTAATGCAGAACTTATGGTAAAAACACATGGAGGAAATGTTGAGACAAAAATAAATTATAAGAACCATCATGTCCTTGTGTGAGGAATGAATCTACCTGCATACCTTTTTGTTTAGCCTCTAGTAGAGTTTGATGTTATATGAGGCATGGAATGGCTGTCTTTTTATCATGCTAAGATTTACTGCAGAGATAAAGAGGTTTAATTTCAAAATGATTTTCATTTTGTATAAATTAATGAAGCCTTTCTTTTGATAACATATTAGGAAGCTGGGAAACTCGTAAAATATGGAAATGAATGTTACCTTGCATATATTGTTGAAAACAAAGAAACATGTCAGATTATTGATGTGCCAGTGGTAAATGAGTACGTTGATGTTTCTCCTGATGTGTTGTCTGGTATTATACCTGATAGGGAAGTTTATTTTACTATTTACTTAGTTCCTGATGCTAATCTAATTTCAAAACCCCCTTATCGAATGGCTCAAATTGAAATTTTAGAGTTGATGAAGCAATTGCAGGATTTATTAGATAAAGTTTTAATTTGACCTAGAAAATCATCAGGGGTTTCTTCTTTCTTGTATGTTAAAAATAAATAGAGGTCAACGAGACATTATATTAATTATAGAGCATTGAATAACATCACTGTTAAGAACAAGTATCCTTTGCCTCATATCGATGATTTTCTTGATCATCTATTGGGAGCTTGTTATTTTTCGAATATTGACTTGAGATCGGGGTACCATCAGTTCAATGTAATTGAAGAAGGAATTCCAAATATAGTATTTCATACTAGATATGGCCATTATGAATTTTTAGTTATGCCTTTTTGTTTATTCAATGCACCTTTTATATTCATGGATCATATGAATAGAATTTTCCATGAGTTCTTGGATAAGTATGTGGTTCTGTTCATTGATTATATTTTGGTTTAATCAAAAAGTAAAGAGGAACATGAAAGTCATTTAAGGGTTGTATTAGAAACCTTAAATGAAATGAAACTATTAGAGGAAATTCAGAAAGTGTGAGTTTTGGTTGCCACAAATTTCTTTCCATGGTCACATTGTTTCATGAAAATGGTATAATGGTTGATCCTTCTAATTCAAAGTTGTTGATTAATGGCCAGGACCTACAAATATAACTGAGATTCATAGATTTATTGGTTTGGTAGGTTATTACCAGAGTTTTTTTGAAAAATTTTCACATATATCTAGTCCAATGACTAAGTTAAATAAAAAAGGAGTTAAGTTTAGTTGGGAAAATGAATGTGATGACTGTTTTTGGGAATTGAAAGGAATATCGGTGAGTGCTCCATTTTTGGTACTGCCATCCATAAATGGGGAGTTTGATATCTACAGTGATTCTTCGTCGAAAGGAATAGGTTGTATCCTAACGCAGAATGATCAGGTAATTGCATATGCTTCACGTCAGTTGAAACCACATGATTTTAATTACCCTAGACATGATATGAAATTAGCAGATGTTGTTTTTGATTTAAAAATTTGGAGGCATCATTTTTATGAATAAAAATGTGAAATACATACTGATCCCAAAAGTTTAAAGTATACATTCCCTCAGAATGAATTGAACATGAGATAGAGGATATGAATGGAATTAATCAAGTATTATGATTTCACAATCCATTACCATCTGGGAAAAGAAAATAATGCGGCTGATGCATTGAGTCGAAATAAGTAATGATTTGTTAACATTTCTACATTTGGAATAATATCATTTTGTTTTTGATTTTATAAACATTGGCATAGAATTTTATGGTGCAGGAAATTCTTCTTTTTTTTCTGGTGTTAGTGAAATCATCTCTATCAGACAGAATTAAGCAAGCATAGAATGACGAAAGTGAGATACAGAAAAAGGTAGAGTTGTTTCAGAAGGATATGTTTTCTGAATTTATCATTGGTAATTATTGTGTTTTGATATTTAGAAAGAGATTATGTGTGCCATGGAATTCACAGTTGAAGAATGAGTTGTTACGTGAAACTCATAGTTCCCCATTTTTTGTTCATCCTGGAAGTATGAAGATGTACAGATATCGTCATGAGTATTACTGATGGGATGGAATGAAAAGATATATTACTAATTTTACTATGATGTGTTTGACTTGTAAGTAGGTTAATGCATAGTGGAAGTTGCTGAAAGGGATTCTTCAGTCTTTACCGATGCGGGAGTGGAAATGGGAAAATATATCCACCTACTTTTTTGTGGGATTACCGAAGGAATCTCGAGGTAATAATGCAATCTGTGTTACAGTTGATTGATGGAATAAATATTCTCATTTCCTTCCTATTCGAGATACTTTGTCTCTAGATCAACTTGATCAGATGTATGTTAAAGATATAGATAGGTTGCATGGAGTTCCCTTCTCCATTGAATCTGATAGTGATCTTAAGTTTACTTATATCTTTTGAAAGGGCCTTCAAAATTCATTGGGTACTGAATTAAATTTTAGTACAACTTTTTATCCTCAATCTGATTGGAAATAAGAATGAACAATTCAGAAATTGGAGGATATGTTACATGATTTCTTGATGGATTATTATGGAAGATGGGACCAACATATCTCTTTAGCTGAATTTATATATAATTATAGTTTTCATTCTAGTATACAAATGGCTTCATTTGAATCATTATATGGAAAGCATTGTCGAACTCTATCTTTTTGGGATGATGTCGGTGAAGGAAAACTGATGGTAAATAAATTGGTAGAAGATATGGCAAAGAATGATCAGTTGATTCAGAATCACATGGGAACAACTCAGAGCAGATAGAATAGTTATGCGTATAACAAGAGGAAGGATATTTCTATTGAGGTAGGTGATCATGTCTTTCTCAAAGTTTCTCCATGGAAATGTGTGATGTGTTTTGGTATGAAGGGAATGTTGAGTCCGAAGTTCATTGGACCTTAAAAAATTCTGGGGAAAGTTGGATTGGTTGCATACAGAATGGATTTATGTCCATGTTTATCCCATATTCACAATGTTTTTCATGTTTCTATATTGAGAAAGTATATTCTAGATCCATCCCATGTTTTGAGCTAGGAGGTAGTTCAGTTGGAAGAGAATCTCTCTTTTGAAGAACAACCAGTTCAGATTCTTGACCGAAGAGGGAAACTGTTGCGGAATAAGGTAATTCACCAGGTAGAGGTTTTTTGGAAAAACTATATGGTTAAGGAATCAACATGGGAATCTTAAAATTCTATGATAGATAAATACCCCCACTT
Source organism: Viscum album (assembly GCA_963277665.1). Lineage (NCBI taxonomy): Eukaryota > Viridiplantae > Streptophyta > Magnoliopsida > Santalales > Viscaceae > Viscum > Viscum album. The sequence continues at coordinate 900,285,479 of OY728165.1, read as the reverse complement.
ATTTTGATAAGTGAATAAAAAATGCGAGGACACAATTTCTAAAAGGGGGGAAGGTTATAATATCTCATGTAAATGAAAAATAAGAGATTTTCATATTTATTAATATTTGTGAATTAAATATTAATTTTTACTATAAATGGTTTTCTATGTTCGATAGCGTACCCTTTACGCAAAAACGAGTTTCTTTGAAATCTTACGTTGCACACTAATAATAAAATATTGTTATTTTAAATGAAAGTTAACCCCTAGTTGTTGTATTGGTGGGAATGAACAAAAATAACTACAATATGATTATAATTTTTTGTTAAATGTATTTACATTTATCCAATAAAATGTTAGAGGCTAAAAATATGAATGAATCTAATTTTATGCATAATTTACATTAAACGGTCAATTTAACACCTTTTAATGGAGAACCCTATTTAAATCTAGTTTTAGTCATTTTTTTATTTTCTATTTGACAAAATAAAAATTTTCTTTAGAGTTGGGACATAAAAAATTACTTTGGGTATTTTTTTTCTGATAATGCTCATTTTTTAATGAATTATGAAAAATACTATATTTTAATTCAAAAGTGCCTTTTAATATAATTTAACTATATGGTTAGATAATATTTTTAGTTATTTTTAATGTGTAATTAGAAAATATTTTTACCATTTAATCCAATTTTGTTTATTGTAATTAATTTAACTTTTAATATGGACATAAACAAGTGCCAATCTTTTGATAGTTATTGATTCTTAAAAACACTCTATTTGATTTAACAACGGGTATTAATTTTAAAGTAATTAATGCCACTTTTATGTTTTCAATTTAACAAAATAGACATCATTTTTGAATTCTTAATATCAAATATAGTTAAGGATGAATATTTTTTATTTTTCTGAAAAATGTGAATTTTTGATGAATAGTGAAACCACTTAGTAGTAGTTAAATAACTGAATTTTTCATTTAAATGAAATTTTACCACTTCTATAATTTGAATTTTGAAAATCTAACATACATGGTTGTTATTAGTAAGTAAAATATGGTTTAATAAGATGAAAATAATTTTTGGTGAATAGTAACTTTTGACTTTTGTTTAACACGATTAAAGGTAAACATAGTAATTCAAGGAAAAATGAATATTTTAATAATTCAAAATTACCGTATAACTTGTCCAAACATTATTTAATATGTAATGACCAACCATGGGCGTACATGGGTCTATTTTGGGACCCCATGGAGCCACTTATGATTGATAATGAAACTATAGATTAATTAATTTAAAGTAAAGTCAAAATGACAGAAACAAAAATCTTTTAGTAAAATAATTTTTATATCATGTTATATAAGTAATATTTTTTACGATAAATATTCATTGGAAATATAGAAAGCTTTAATACATCATGGTATTTTTCTAAAATTTTTTACATCGAATAATTATATTATTTATGACACAATAATGATGCAATGTTTACCTAATTAATAAATCATTTAAATAAATAAGACTATAAATATTAAAATAACATCCAAAACCTGTTTAATTCTTATTGGATGATTTTATTTAGACCATGTGTCATCTTATCTTTGACTCTAATGATTTTTGGAAATTTAGAAATCAAATATCATTATATAATAAAATAATATTTTCACACTTTCCTAAAGAGCCCCTCCTCCCCCTTATAAAGGGACACCACTTCTAACCAATTAGTCACACCTCTCAAACCTTTTATCTTGTCCAATATCTTCCCAATTAAGCTCTCTATATCCATCGCTTCCACCTAAATGTCTCACCTTAGGAAGAAGGAACTTCAAGATTTCCTTTTTGTTCAAACCAAAGGAAGTTACCCAAATTAAAGGTAACATTTTCTCATAACATCTTTAAATTTCTATTACTTCTCCAAACCATAAACTATTTTTATTCTTTTGTTTTTCTACAACACCAGTATCCTCAATATACTAGGATGTTTTTATGATATTTATTCTAAATACACTTACACACACCTCCATCTAATGGGTGAAGAACATAATGTTCCGGTGGATGACAAACTAACGTCTCACGAAACGATGATTATTCAATTACCTTCTATCGCCTCTCATGGTGGCCATTATGATGGAACTATATTTATATATGATAAATATTATGTTTTTGTTTTCTTTGTGATTCTATATTTTTCTATTATATCATACGTTTATGGTCTCCACTATGGATAAAGGTGATAATTTCATTTCAGGAAGTGCGGACTACCACCCCCTCAAAGTGATATGACTCATTAATGCCATATGTGGGACATATAAAGGATGTAGTTAATGATATTATATATGATACGATACTAGAATAAAAATTTAGGTATGTATCATTATGTTTTAATTTCATTAAAATAAAAAATAGAAAAGAAAGTAGCGTTCATGCGTACGTACGGCTTACCGTCTCCATGAATGGTGCATTTCATTTCTCACCTCCAAATGTTATGTACTATTATAAATACATGTATATACTATATAAATATGATATATATGATATCTAAATCATGCATATCATTCTGGATTTAATTAAATTTTGACCATATGGGAAACTTGTAAATATAAGGTGTTCATTTTTTAATCAAGTACCAAATATGGACAAAATGAACGTTATTAACTTAAATGATTACATAATGTTTATAAAATGGTAATAAGTGATATAAAAAGAATAATAAACTTTAAAAAGGTTCCTATTCAAGTAGAAATTAACTTTATTTTATTATTCAAGAGATTAAAAAACAATTGAGTCAAGTCGGACATGAGGTAAGGGACTTCGTCTCAATATCCTTTCATAGAAGAATATCATCATTAATACACAACATTATTTTATATGGTGTATAAACCACATTGAATATTACTTTTATTCAAAAGGATTCTCTTTCTATGAATCATTTTACTAAACTATAAAAAGAATGTTCCTTTTAACATAAGCGATGACAATGACCATTTCCGCTGCCGCGAGTATTATTTGATATTTGGCATCCTCAACAAGCAGTAATGTTTTTCAATGAAAATAAATACCATATTCACTTTTACATATTTTTGTATTGAAAATGATTTTTATAAAGTATTCTTTTAGGTCAATATATTTAAATGATATTTTGTGATTGAAATGTAAAAATTTTATCATTTCTTTATATTGGTTTTATGTGTTATGAATTTATAATGGTACCTGGACATTTGGAAGGTGGTTACGTGATAAACCAAATGACGGGTGGTGCCATGAAAACAAGGATGGGTGGTTACCTTATAACCTCAAATGCATTTGGTATCAAAGTCTACTGTATGGATATTCCATTTAGTGATATGTTTGGAAGTAATCTGTATGGTTATTCCATTTAAGTATGTTTATATCCCATGTTACCATTATATGTTATGTGTCCTCTATATGGGTTTTATGGTAATATTTTTGTTACAAATGGGTATGTAATGATCTCTTATTTAGTGAAGAGTATTTACTACATCATAGTGGTGAAAAGTATTATTTTGATAAAGTATCCATGGTTTAATTTTTGTTTTAAAAAACTTATAGTTTTACTTCTTTGTGTATCCTTTACTGAGATTTTTATGCTCATCCATGTTTTGAAATTTTTTTCATAGCACATAAAAAAGAATAGTGTCAAGGATGGGATCAAGGAAAAGACATGTTGTCTTAAACATGGAACTTGACATGACTCTTTTTTCCAAGAGTTCTTGTTTTGTGAAAAAAATGGAAACTGAGTATAAGTGTCTACGTTGTATATTTTTTGAAAAGAAATGTAATAGTTATGACCTAATTCTCTAAAACTATAAACCTGAAAAGATCCTTATGGTGATTTATTCATTTAATTCATGATTATGTAATATTTTAAGGTTGGTTCCTTATAGATGAAGTACCACCATGTTTCATGCAAGCTACCAGACCCATTCTTTTCCTCACATACCCTGTGGAACCTTGTCTACATCCCTACTCTTCAGACTCTGCACTAGTTTTCTTGATTTTCCCGATGTGTATCCAAAGAATCGCCTATAGATATGTTTTTGTTCATTGTTCGACATTATCTATTGACAGACCTACACTAACATTGGTGGGGGGAAGTGTGGTGATTTTTCCCAAGCCTACTGTTGTGAACATAATCCCAAATTGGCAGAGAATGCAATGATTCCATTCTTCATGAACCTCTATGCGTACTTTCTTCGGCAACCGTTTCATTCACCCAAACTGTCTGGAAAACCTAGTCGGTACATACGGTTCGCAGAAGATTTTATCCTCAATCTAGGCTACTAGTAAGAGGCCCCAAATTCATTGCTGGTACTTCCTATGATCTTATGGACCCCTACCATCATCTACCATTTACCCGACCTGGGTTTGGAATGGGTGGATGTCGATGTGGGTATGGTTGCCAATCTTGAGCCTGATCCCTTCTTCTCTGAGCTCCAGTAGGGGGATTCCGGCAGTGTTCAAGAGGAATGGCCGCATATCGTTACCAGGGGGAGAATCAAATTCAGGAAGTCATACCAACCACAGTGGGCTACGACCCAACCATGAAGAATCTGGAATGCCTTCATATAATCCTGGGCGTACTTCCCCTCGAAATATGCCCGAGAATAATTTAAATCATTGCAAAGTCTGGCACCCCCCAAGTAGACCTTGTTCTTCGCTGCCATAATCCCAGCCATCACTAGCATCCCTGGGCAGACCCCCCATCTTTGTGACCCTCACTGGTAGTATCCACACACTCATGAATGTGGAATGAAACTGATAATATCTTAAATTTGGGTCCCGAATCTCATTTTGGCCAAAGCCCCACGATCAGTACTCCCTTGCCTCTTAGATCCTCTAGTATGATCCTACATGTCCCCTCTGAGAAGTGTTCAGGCATTTCATCTCTTCGCCTAGAATTTTTACAGACGTGTCCTACATCAGGAGAATACTAAACAACCATGAATAGGACATGTCCATTAGGATATATTAAATTTTCAACTCCTCTTTAGCCAGCTCCAACAGGTGCCATGACAGGATTGATGTGCGTTTACTATCCTCCCAGACATTCCCCGTTGGGAGGAACTCGTTATACTGCTACACATCCAAGGGGATTTCCCTAATGTAGTGGATGTCCCACAAAATGATTCCCACCTCTCATGGTGGAGGTAGAAGGAGTTGGTATCAGAGGACCAGTGACTAAATAACTCCACTACCAGATCCTGCTGTTTTTAGAAGTGGAATTGGGACATCCAAACAGATTCAACAAGCCCGATAAACTGTAGCTCTAGCCCAATTTCCTCACATGTTAAGCGTAACTAGTACTCCCATACTCATTCATTGGTGATGTTTCTCCTTGATCAAAAATCCCATTCGTGGTACCCCTTTGTCTCGTCAATGATATTGCTCCTAAAAGTACATGCATAAAGAGTGGGAGATTCCTCGAGAACCAGATTGATTCCCACAACCATATCGATCTTTGGATTTCGTACATAGATGTATGTGTTCTATGTTTCCCTGGTGGGATGGATTTTGTTTGTAATATGTTACTTTGGGACACTATCCTTGCACGTCACCCATGGTCGCGGTGTATCCATCTCGAAATCAGGCATCAACACCTTCTCTAGAAGGCCAAAGTTCCATAACTGTAGGCTATTGCATATGACATAATCTTTTTGGGTTTTTTTAAGCATCCCAAAAAGCATTTGGTTATCAGATATAACCCTCCTCTCATGAATAATTTGAGGGTTTATGTTCATTTGAGTACTTCTTGCAGCTTCTACACCCTCCCTCTCAACATTGGTATGTTGGGTGGGCATTCGTGAAATTCCTAGGTATGGGCACGAAAGAAGGATGATTTTCTATGAAAAATATATGGAGATGTGAATGAAATGTGGAGGTGCACAAGAATGTCGATCTACGCAAAAAAGGTCATACAGTGCCCAAAACCTATAGTCAGCTGTGGAAACTTGCGCGACGATCATGACCATTTTTGCGCACGAGTGAAAAGCGCATGTCATGCGGAAAAATTCAACTTAGGGGCCTATGTGGGGGCCCTCAGTAGAATAATAGGTGTTCATGCATATTTGTACAAGAGAAATATATTTTCCCACCCAAATGACATTTTTTCTTGCACCGAACAGGAACACCCCCACTTTTTGGCGTGACCCTCAAAATCCAACCTTCGGGTGCCCCTTCAGCTCCGATTAAGGGGGGGTCATTTATTTATGCTGATTTTCAGATTGATCCAGAATTGGAATAATAAGGAGCAGAAAATGTATTTTGAAGAGGGGGGGGATATTTCACAACCCCAAAGGCATGTGTGTGCAAGATTCATGGGATGCGTGCAAAAGTTAATCTGGTGCACAAAATCATTTTTTCCCAAGGCGACTTTAGGGGTTCGCTTCTCTAAAAAATGATCCTAAATTGCAAATGAAAATGGCGTGCAATGACACATGTTTTCACACAACACCGCTATCAGTGCGCAAGGGATTGTGTGCCCAAAGTGATGTCAAAGGGACCCTTGTGCGCTGGTGCCCTCGAGTATCGGTTGAGTCCTGAGCACAAAGGCCTCAGCGGCATGCAAAATATTGGGTGCCCAATGTGACATCAACAGGTCACTGTTTCTCTAGAACCCTCGAAAATCCATTTTGGACCAAGCATCAAGGCCCTTGTTGGTGATAAAAATCTTGTGTGCCCATTATAACATCAAATGAAGTCTTTTGAGGCTCCCCTAGAAACCGAAGAAAGGGCTGGTCCACAAAAGTATGGATGGTGCTCCAACTTTCCCCTGGTGTGGAAATTTTTGTGTGCCCAATGTGACGTCAAGCGAGGGATTTGCCTAAAGCGCCCCTTAAACACATCCTCTGAGGAACTCAGCTTTAAAACTAAGTGTACCCCCTTCATTCGGGGACGGTGATAGAAGCCGAACCAATGCTCTGGTGCGTGAAAGAAACCTCTACCGCGACCGCATGAAAAACACTATGGCTTCAAGGTATTAGATCTTGTCAGATAGGTCCCCTAAGGGTCCTCCTTTTGGTGGGCCCTCTGGGGACTAATCATCATTCATTTCCTTTTACCCCTTGTCCATTTCATGAAAAATTCCCCTCTTGCATGAAATATTCTCCCTGCATCATACCACTTTTGCGGGTTGCCATTATGACCTGCGTGCAACCTCTCATTTAATGCATGCGTCCTTCCAGTTTTCATGAAGCTGTTACATAATGCATGAAAACCATTAATCATGAGTGTGGCCCTTATTTTTTTCTTCATGTTCTATCCTTAGAGTAATACACCACGCACAAGCCCCTTTTATGCGCAACACATTCATGTCGCACACCCTATTATTAGGTGACCCTCCAGGATTGCTTGGAATAATGTCAAAGACCCTTGGGTTGTGCTTCCAATTCGTTACTTCACATCATGATTCTTTTCATAGGCACACTAATGGCTATTACTTATTCTCACAGTCACACTAATGTGGACACCTAAATAAATAACTCCATAACACCCCCTCACTACAGCATTGTTGATGGCTTTCCTTCCCCAAGGGTGGGTGGTTACTGGTTATGTAAATCCTAGGGGTGCGGAGTGAACCCACCTCATCCGAGCTGCAGGACATCAAACTTCAAGGCACCATTTCCCTCAACACATGACGTTAAACTATGGACTCACCCCATGATTCATATGTGGGGTTCCCCATCTTAGATATCATCTACGCCCACGGGTCTCCACAGAAGTGATATCATTCCCCACATGGAATGAGATCCTCTTTATCAGAGCATCGTCTGTCTACGTCGAAATGGATACCTTTATGGTGTAACTCCTTTTCCTTTCATGTAGGAGGCATCATACCTACTCATCCCATCTTCTTCCTGGACAATGAACATATAGGGGGGGATGGACATTAGATCCCTCTGTTCTTTGGTTCCCAATCCCTCTCTCTTTGGGCTTTGTCGCCACCCGGGCCTCCATCCTAGAGTAAGTCCCAATTTCCATCTTCCTAGGTTGCTAACCACTGGTAAGCCCAATTTTCCATTTTGGGATGCTAACCACGTATAAGCCCCAATAAACTTCCCACAAATGCCTCTTTCGCGATGTGATCATCAGGCCATCGTGCCTCTTGTTACTCACACCGAGTTAGGCTCACATGGGATAAGAGTAAGAATCGACCATTACATTCTCTATGGGATGCCTAGAGTGTAAGCCTCAAACCCCTACTGAACAATGGTGAATTTTATCCTTTCCATGGCAACGTACGTAGGAATCCTCCCAGAGGTTCAATCCCAAAAACCATTGGTCCTGACCACCTTCACTTTGTTTCACCAGTCATCCTAAACTATGGGGAATTTGATCCTTTCCAAAGAAAAGTACATATAAAACCTCCCTGAGGTTTATGCCCAACAACCACTTTTCGTCACCTCCTTCACACCAGTTCTCCAGTCATCCTGAACTATGGGGACTTTGATCCTTACCAAGGAAAGGTACGTAGGAAGCGTCCTTGTGGTTCTAGCCCAACAACCATTGGTCGCGGCCACCTTCACATCGGTTCAGCAGTCCTCCTGAACTATGGGTACTTTGATCCATGCCAAGGCAAGGTGCGTAGGAAGCCTCCTTGAGGTTCAATCCCAACAACACTTGGTCCCGACCACCCTCCCATCAGATCACCAGTCATCCTGAACTATATGAACTTTGATCCTTTCCAAGGGAAGGTACGTAGGAAGCCTCAATGATGTTCAATCCCAAAAACCATTGGTTCCGACCCCCCTTCACGTCGGTTCCTACCATCCCGAACTATGTAAACATTGATCCTTTCCAAGGCACGGTACATTGGATGCCTCCCTGAGGTTCAAGAACAACAACCATTAGTTCTGACCCCCTTCACATCAGTTCCCACCATCCCAAACTATGGGGACTTTGATCCTTACCAAGGCATGGAACGGAGGAAGCATCCCTGAGGTTCAATCCCACCAAACTTGGGTCCCGATCATCTTCACATCGGTTAACCAACACCATCCTGATCTACACAGACATTGATCCTTTCCACGAAAAGGTACGTAGGATTCCTCCTTGAGGTTCAAGCCCAACATCTCCATTTGTTCTGACCACTTCATGTTGGTTCACCAACACCATCCTGAACTATGTGGACATTGATCCTTGCCAAGGAAAGGTATGTAGGCATCCTCTCTAAGGTTCAATCCCACCATCAATTAGTCTCGACCACTTCATGTCGGTTCACCACCATCCTGCATGACATTAAACTGTACTCCCCTTTTTGTCCCTCATGGATTTAAATAGTTCCCCAATAAGCAGTAAGACATTGGAACCCCAATCAGTGGTAATCTATTGTGATCCCCAATCTATAGTAATCCATTGAAATCCCTATACAGCGATAAAACATTGCAATCCCTATTCAGTGGTATGCCATTGTCAACCCAAACCCAGCGGTAAGCCGTTGCCTTCCCATCCGTTGGGGCCCACATATATGGTCCGTCCAAGTGGTATCAGACCATCCTCAGGATGCTAACCACATGTAATCCCCAATATATTATCAGGTCACTGTACTCTATGCACACACCAATCCAATACCCAATCTTGAACTACATGGACCTTGATTCCATACCATGGGGATATGTAGGATGTCTTTTTGAGGCTCATGCCCAATATCACTGTCTCCCTCGAGTCAGCTTCATTTCATTCTCTCTCCACTTCTCTTAACCATCCATTATCTATCATTATTCTTATCGAAGCCAAAAAATCCCAATGAGATCACATCAATTCACCTACTTGCATCAGTGTTCCCTCTAGGGGATGCCCCAATATGATCTACTCTAGTAAGTGTTCCAATCAGTCTGATCCATCTCCACTAGACGTTAAACTTGCGGCATACCCAATGTTTAACATTGGAAGATGAGGAAAACCTTAGAGACATGCCTATGAAATATAATTCCCTGGACTCTATGTGGGATGCCTCAAACTACCATGCCCTTGAGAAGCCCTATAATAAGGGGATGAAACCCAGACGTTCTAGTTTTCCAGAGTCTAGACATGACAGTGATGTCCTACATGTCCACTCCCCCGACCGAAGGTTGCTTCCCTGGGAAGAGTTTGCTGAACAACATCTTAAGATATAAGGTATACCCGGACTAGGTAATGAGTTATGAGGTGGAATCCATGGAAGGAAGCACGGAAATCCCATCACCCCATTTTGATCAAGGATAAAATGTCCCTGAATAAGCAACGGATGCTTCTCGCCTTTGGAAAGCAGGAATGCGGGGCAACTGCTAGCATGCCCTCATCTTCCACAAACAAATGGATGTATGTGCCATGGAAAAAGTGTTGAAAACAAATACTTTATCCCCCTTGATTCATTACTCGTGAAGATATTAGTTTATAGACATGTAGGTAAAATTATAGTTTATTGACATGAAGGTCACTCCAATTTCATCATGCATGATTTTTGAATTTTTCATCATAACTCCAAATGTGATTCTCTAATTAAATATTGTGTGTTGATTAAAAATTACTCATATAAGGCACCCATATTTAATACATTATATAATCATGAGATAAGTAAATAATATGAATTCTATTCACATTTAGGATCATTTTAGGTTTAGAGGTTTAGATAATTACGCCATTATGAAAACAGATCATCCCATATTCATACAAGAGGATAATTACAAAACTATATCCATTTCTCACAGAAAAAACCCTTTTAAAAAATAAATCGTGATTAATTTTCATGATAAAAATCTTATTGAGTTCATTCATTCTCTTACTTGTCCTTATACCATGTGAAAACATTTTAAAAAAACTTTGGATGAGAATAATAACATAGTAATGGATAAAATAAGGAAAGAAAATGTTAGACCATGAAAATATAAATACCAATGAAATCATACCATTCACTCATAAAACATAATCTCTTTACCATACCTCAGGAAATCATAGGATTCCAGATAAAACTCACAGAAATCCTAAATCATAATGGTCACTTGTGGCATCCATACCATACTTAGTTTATAGATTTCACATTCACATAGATAGTAACCTTCCTGATTATTTTTTGGAATACCCATCACAGTATATTCCCTAAATCTCTTAGTATAAACATAATCATTTACCTCCGTCACATTACCAAATTTATTGGAGAGATATCAATGGATCACCGACCATCAGTTTATAATTGAACCACCTATATACATAAAAATTTTCCAAGGGCCATAATATAACTCATAAAATAGTCATAAAGGAAAAAAATAACATTTCCACATTGCAATCATAAGAGATAGCTTCAAGGTATTGACATAATAAATACTTTATCAAAACTATTTTCAATACCTACATACTGATAAAGGGTATGTGCTATTCATTTTAATTTAAAAAACATTACATCTTGTAGAGGAATCCAAATATCAAATAATTCTCATAGAGGCAGAAAGGTCATTGTCTCCGCGTACATTAAAAGAAGAATTCCTTTTGTAATTTAGTAAAATGATTCATGGAAAAATATTCCTTTTGAAAACCATTGAACGAAATTAAAAGTCAAAGGGGTGGATTATATATCATATAAAATAAATTCATGCATAAATCAAAATATACCTCAATGGAATGAGATTGAGATGAAGTCCCTTACATTGAGTTAGACTTGTCTCGTTCGTTCTTTAATTTCTTGAAAAATAGTCATAGGTTAATTTCTACATTCATTAGATCCTTTTTAACTATTATTAATAATTTTCTGTCACTTATTACCATGTTATAAAAATTATTTAATTATTTGAGTTCATATCATAATTTATGTTGATGTTCTATACTTGAGTCAAAAATGAACTTGTTCTTGATTCAAATTATCCATGTTGTCATAAGTCCATAATCTCCAAAATGATATTCATGAATTAACTATCATATATATTCAGTATATATGTATATATAATTATAATTCCCCAGCCTTAAACATTACCTATTTTTGAAATATTATAATAAATCACATTGAGGATCTTTTCAGGTTTTTTAGTTTTAGAGAATTTGGTCATAACAATTACAATACATCTCAAAAATAACAAAGAGAACACTTCTACTCTATCCAATTTTTTCAAAAATATAAAACTCCTTAAATAAAACAAGAGTTCGTTTCTTGATATAAATCTTCATGAATTATTCCATTATTTTAACCTTCCTTATACCCCGTGAAAAACATTTTAAAATTTGGTTGAGCATAAAAAATCTCAGTAAGGGTTATAAAACAAGGAAAGAAAATAGTATTCCATCAATACATACAAATCGATGAAATTATACCTTTTTATCATTAACATTCCACAAAAAATCCTAGGTTTTAGGAATAACACATGGAAATCATAAATCATAAAGGTAACTTCTGTCATCCATATCATACTTACATTATAGCTTTCACAGATACATAGGGATTTAAATTTGGAATACCCATCACAATATATTCACTAATTTACTTTGTAGAAACATTAATTTTTTCCTCAATCAGGTTACTCAATACATTGGAGAGCTATCTCGAGCTCACCCGCCCTAGGTTTGTCACTGAACCACCCGTATATATAAAAAATGTCCAATAAGAATAACATATTCATAACACATAAAACAAGCACAAATGAAAGATAACTTTTACACATAGAAATCCTAATATATCCTTCAAGTATATTAACATAATCAATGTTTTTTCAAACCTGTTTCAAAATCATAAAAAACATTTAAAGAAGTGATTTTTAAATCAAAGTGTCTGATACCACTTTGAATACTTTGATAGAAATTTCAGTTTCAAAACATTAATGCCCATATAAATAAATCCTTAAAATCATTTTTAATTCATGGGCATTAATGATAAAGATTTAGAAGAATAAATCTTTAAAACATTTAAAACAATATTTTAGTTAAAGAAATACTAACCAAATGAGAGATGCATGAATAAAAATAATTGAGTAATAAAATTAATAAATGCTTATAATATAATGAGAAAAATTAGATTTCATGATATAGTATTTCAAAGGGTAGAATATACACCATATAAAACATAATTTTTGTACAACAACATAAAATATCAATGGAATTTAAATTGAGAAAAAGTCCTTTGGAATGATCAGATCCTTAGATTAAAGACAAATAAATGACATAATTATGTGTGAAAAAAATACACCCTAAATAAGTGGATATTAAGTGTAAGAAAATCATAGTTAATTAAAACATATTCATATCATGACATAATCAAGAAGTATAAGTTTAACCAAAAGAATTAAAGTTGGGTTAAGAAGTTCTCTAAGAGAAATTAGACAGCCAAACAATGTCTCATTAAAATTCAAAAAACGAGTTGATGAGAGAGAAAAGGGTCTCTAATAACATTGACATAAAATGTAAAACAATAAGAATATATAAGAACATATTCCGATATAATAAAATAGAAATTTAAAAATATATAACTTAAAAGATGTCTTTGACAAAAAGAGGACGGTGAAAGGTTCCCTTACCGATTTGGAAACTTACGAAACATACACCAAATGAAATATGGATCATACAATGAAGATATAAATACCCATTAATTAAATTATATAAAACAAGGAATACAATCATGTGCAGTACATACACCACACAAAAACGAAATAGTGGAAAATATAGCATGAATCTCATGGGAATAAATAGTGAGATGAAAACCCCTTACCTCATGTCCATCTTGACTCGTTCGTTATTTAATCTCCTGAATAAAAAACTAAAGATAAATTATTACTGATTAATAACCATTATAATGTTTATTATTTATTTTATATTACTTATTACCATATTATAAACAATACATATTAATTTAAGTTAATAACGATTGTTTTGTCGATATTTGGTACTTTAGTAAAAAATGGACTTCCTATAATTCAAAGTTGTCCATGTGGTCGAAAGTACATTATATAAAGAATTATATTAATGATTTAGATATCATATATATCATATATATCTACTATATAAATGTATTTATAATAGTACATAACATTTGGATATAAGAAAAGATATACATTGTTCATGGAGACGATAATCCGTACGTATGCATAAATGCTACTTTCATTTCTATTTAGTATTTTATTGAATGAAAACATAAATTATACAAAGGTATTTTATAATTCCAGTATAATATCACATGTAATATTAGTAACTCCATCCTTTACACATTCCACGTATGTCATGAACTAGTCATATCACTTTGTTGGGGCGGTAGTCTGCACTTCCTCAAATGAAATTATCGTATTAAAAAATTATTGAAACCATAATGGTATGATATAAATGAAAAAAAACATAGATACAATATAAATATAATATATATCACATATACATAAATTTCCATCATAATGTATTCCATGAGAGTGGGTAGAAGATAATCAAACTATCATCGTTTCGTGAGGCAACAATACACCGTACACATGAACAAAATGTTCTAATCCATTAGATGGAGGTGTGTGTAAGTGTAGTTTGAATACATCTCAAAAAAACAACCCAATATATTGAGGATACTGGTATTTTTTGTAATCCAATAAAAAATATATCATAGGGAGTAAAGAAGTAAAATAATAGAAGGGAACATGAGGGAAGATGTTACCTTTAAATCAGGTAAATACCTTTGGTTTGAACCAAAGGATTCTTGAAGTGCTTTATGACTAAGGTAAGGATTATAGAAGGAAGATAGGAAAAATTAGTGGTTATTTGGGATTATTATGGACGATTAAATGGGGCTTGAGAGGTGTGAGTATGGGTTAGAGTTGAAGACAATTTATAAGGGGGGAGGGGCTCTTTAAGAATGTTTGAAAATATTATTTTATTATATAATGATTTTAGTTTTTAAATGTCAAAAAATAATTTAATTTAACTATAAGGTGTATATAAGTCTAAATAAAATCATAAAATTAGAATTAGATAGGTTTTGGATATTTTTTAATACTTATATTTTTTATGTAACCCTATGTTAACTTATTTAACTTTTACAATGTTCTTTTATATATTCATAATATATAGTTAATATATTTACTATAAAATGAAACACGACCCAAAAGAAGGATCATTAATGACATTAATAACTTCATATATGTTATTTTGAATAATATTATATTTTTAGGACTATTTTATCAATTAATAAAATATTGATTGATTTAAAAACTCTTTTATGCCAATTTTAACACTATTCATATCACGACTTTTTAAAAAATCTCAAACAACTTTATTATTTCAAAAAACCTTAATTAATTGAAATATAAAACTAATCCTAATCTACATTTTAAGGCACAAAATGTTTCAATATAAATTTATTTTTAAATCTTTAATATCATTTATTTGAATCCTTTATTAATGTAGCAATTGTTGCATAACCATTGTGTCATAATTAAATTTATTTATTTATATTATAAAAATTATAAATAAAATACCATGATTTAGGTAATAGTTTTGTATTTCTAGATAATTTTTAATGTTGAAGAGTTATCTTATATAACCCCATATAAATTTTTTTAGTAAAAAGATTAATGTTTATGTTAATTTTTTTCGTTATTTAAATTAATTAATATAAAGTGTCATTATCATTCACATGTGTCTCCATGGGGTCCCAAAGTAGAAACAAGGATGAAAATGGTCGTACATGTGTCAAAAAATAAGGTTAGGACAAGTGTAAGAGTAATTAAATATTATTATAATGTTAATTTTCAGCATAATTTACCAGATTTACCCTTTATCCATGGTAAATAAAATATTTACTGAAGTAAATATTCATAATGTATTAATATAAAAGATACCTAATTATAAAATTTCAACCACCTAATTCTATATATTGAATCCATTTTTCGATTTTCAAAACACAGAAGTTACAGAAATTAATTCAAAATTAATTCTTATTTTCAAAATAAAAAACATGTTTTTAAGAAATAACAACAGAAATCAAAAGATTAACAATGGTATATGTTCAATTTGAAAGTATTATTACATCAAATGAATACAATTCCATTAAATTGTAAACCAATAATGTAATTACACTATTAAACAAATTAAAATAATAATATCATTATACAAATATATTAGATGAAAAGGCAGTTTTGAATTAAAATGTCATATTTTACACTATTCATTTAAAAATTATCTTTATCGTAAAAATACAATGAAATTTCTTGAAGAAAATTCTGAGGTCCCAATTTTAATGAAAAATTTTACTTTATAAAATAGAACATATAAATGTGACAAATACTAGATTGAAAAAGTTTTCATCCTCAAAAGGTGATAAATAGTCCTTTTAAAGAATATTAGAGTATTTATGCTTAGAATTGGATTTATTCACATTTTAAGCCACTAAAATTTAATAAAAAAATGTAAAGACATTTAAGAAACATTTATAATCAAATTTTAGTTAGTTATATTTATTCCCTCCAATACAAAGAATGGGCATTAACTACCATTTAAAATAATATTATATTATTATTTTTCAGTATGACTCAACCTTATGTGCAACCTATGATTTTCAGAGAAACCCATTATTGCGTGTCAAGTATTCCCTCAAACATAACATCCCCATTAATGTAAAATTAATTTTTTCTCTATAATATTAATAAATATGAAAATGTCATATTATTTATTTACTTGGGATGTTACAATAATTGTTCACAATATTTGGAGATAAGAAATGAAATGCACCATTCATGGAGAAGGTAGGCCATACGTATTCCTGAACGCTACATTCATTTCATTGTCATATTGGAGGAAAGAAAAATAAATGATAAAAAATGTATATTATAATTCAATTATAATATATATGTTATATATTTTACAAAATTTCATTAAACACAACATTTATATATTCCTTGTATGGCATGAACGAGTCATATCACTTTGAGTGGACTGTAGTCCACAGTTCCTCGAAAAAAATTATCATATTTACACATTATGGAAATCATAATTGTATGTCATAAATAAAAATTAATGAATCATATATAAAATATAAATATTATATATATCATATATAAATATACTTATATTATAATGGCCACCATGAGAGGTGGTAGAATAAAATTGAACAATCATCGTTTCGCGAGGCAGCAGTTCACCTTACACAAAAAGAGTATGTTCTAAATCAATTATAAGATGGTGGGTGTAAGTATAGTTAAAAAATTTGTCATAAAAACATACTAGTATATTGAGTATTTTGGTGTTTTCATAAAATAATGTAATAAAAATAGGTTAGGAGTAAGAGAAGGAAACAAAATGAATGGAGCGTGAGAGGAGATGTGACTTCTAAATCGGGTAAATCATTTTGATTTGAGTAAAAAGGTTTTATTAAATTTCTTTATAAATATGTTAAGGATTCTAGAAGGAAGATAGAGATGTTGTAAGATTATTTGAGTAGAATTTGGATGATACAAGGGGCTTTAGAGGGGTGAGTATGTGGGAAGATTAGGTGGCCTTTTATTTGAAGGAGGAGGGGATCTTTAGGAAAGTCTTGAAGTATTATTTTGTTGTAAATTTATTTTAGAATTTTAATTCCTCAAAAGTAATATATTTAGATTATAATATGTGGATGAGTCTAAATCCTCTTACCAAATAGGTTTTAGACATGTTTATGTCACAAATTCAACCTTATCTTTTGGGATTAACCATTAGTTAAATAAATTAATTCTTACCATGTATTATTATATTTTTACTCTACAAGGTTAATATAGATACTATAAAATACCAAGAGAACCTCTGGTGTATAATTATCGAAATTTTTAACATTATATATGTCATTTGGATAAATATTATATTCTATTACTCTTATATCATTTAATAAAATATTCTTTATTTTGAAAACATATTTATGTCAATTTGACACTATTTAGTAATAAATTTTTGTTAAATTCATAAAAAAATGATTCAGACATAAAAAAATTAAATCAAATAAAATATAACATGTAATAATCATCCATATATTTTTTTATGGCATCAAAATTTTCAAATTACATTTATTTTAATATTTATAATATAATTTATTTAAATATTTCATTAATAAAGCAATCATTGCATCATCCTCATTTCATATATAATTTTTATATTATTGTCTAAAAATTATAAATAAAATACCACGATGTAAGAAATAATTTTTTCTTTCTAATGAATATTTTTATTTTAAGATATTAGTTATATTACCCTATATTAAAATTATTTAAGTATATTGATATATATATTTGTTATATTTCTTTTTTACTTTAAATTAATTATTATATCATGTCATTATCACACCCATGTGGCACCCAAATGGAAAAAGTTAAGAATAAGGATTTTTTTGGACACCCATGACTCATCCAATAATATCAGAACATGTGTTACGGTAGTTTTATATTATTATAATATTATTTGTAACCATATTTACCTAATTTACCCTTTAACCTTGGTAAATAAAAATAATTAATGAAGTTACTATTCATAAAGTCCCAGAATAAAATGTATCTATTTGCAAAATTTGTACATTATGATTCCAAATGTGGAATCCATTTTTCAAAATTCAATACACAGATGTTGTACTAGTTAATTTTATATTAAATCACATTGTTAAAATGAGAAAAAAAAATTAAAATGTAAAAACCATCAGAACATAGACATGTGTTTATATCAAATTTCAATGTGAAATTACTTACAATGATTATAATTTCAATATTTGATAAAAACATAATCAAATTAAACTTTAAAACCAATTAAAAGAATAAAGTAACTATATAAATAAATTATACAAAATGATAGTTTTTAATTAATATGCGGAATTTTTCATTATTCATTAAAATATGAACTTTATCAGAAAAATACCACAAAATCAACCCAAATAAATTTTGATGTTCCTCCTTTAAATATGAAGATTATTTTTTCAAATATAACATATAAAAGCAACAAAACTATATCTAAAATTGTCCTCCATCAAAAGGTTCAAATTTTTTTTAAAAATATTACAGTGTTTTATGCATAAAATTGGTTTCATTATTATTTTTAGCCTCTAAAAGTTTTTAGAAAAATGAAAAAAAAAATTAACATACATGTGTACTCATATTTTAGTTAGTGTAATTAATTACCACTAATACAATGGCTCGGTGTTAACTACCATTCAAAATAATAATAATATTATTGTATTATTTTTCAGTACAACTCAATGTTGAGTGCAACGTAAGATTTTTGAGAAACTCATTGTTTCCTGTCAAGTATGCTATCATAAAAAGTGTCACCTAAATAAAAAATTAATTTTTAATTCATAAATGTTAATAGATATTAAAATTTATTATTCTATAAATACCTAGGATGTTACATCATTCCCTATTTTTGAAAATTGTATCATCACAATTTAATTCACTTATCAAATAAGTTTGGGTATTTATCCCTCATAAAATTTTTCAGATTACCATGTTTCCTCTTCAACCATATGGTTTTCCCACAAAATATTAACCAGATTAATCACCTTATTCCACAATACTTTCTCTTTACAGTCTAGAATCTGGACTAGCTATTCCGCATAAGAAATATTCTCTTCCAATTTATATACTTCGATACTCAAAACATGAGAAGGATCTGGTATCTAATTTATTAACATGGAAACAAGAAAAACATTGTGTATTTGGGATAAAATTGGAAGAAATCCCACCAGGTAGGATACTTATCCATACTTCTCCGGAGTTTCATAGGGTCCAAGAAACCAGAGACTCATCTAACCCTTCTTCCCAAAACGCATCAGACTTTTGTAGGGGGGAAATTTGAGAAAGACATGATCACATACCTCAAAAGAATGATCCATCCTCCGGTTATCTCTATAAATTTTATTTCTACTCTGAGCTATCCTCATGTTCTTCTGAATCCACTATACTTTCTCTACCATTTCTTCTACAATTCTGGTCCCATCAACATCATTTCACCTACTTCTTCCTAAAAAGTAGGCATTCGACACCACATCCCATATATTTCATTAAATGATGCCATTTTTATACTAGAATGAAAACTATTATTATAGGACGATTCAACCAAAGAAAGAAATTGTACCAACTTCCCAGGTAATCCATTGAACATGTATGCAACATATCTTCCAATGTCTGAATTTTTCATTTTGTATTGCAATATGATTGAGGGTGAAATGTTTTACTAAAATTTAATTCCTTTTACAATGTCTTACGAAGGCCTTTGAAAAATTTATTAGTAAATATGGGATCAAGATTACAAACAATGGAGAGGGGAACTCCATGTAACCTGACTATCTCTTCAATATACAGTCAATAAAGTTGATCTAGATACAATAAATCACAAATATGAAGAAAATGTGCAGAATTAGTCAATCTATTAACAATAACCCAAATTTCATTATTACATCAAGATTTCTTCAGAAATCCCACAATGATGTCCATGGATATATTTTCCCATTTTTACAATGGTACTAGAAAATACTAATGCATCCCTTTCGATAACTATCGTTATGCATTCACCTATTGAAAAGTCAAAACACTTCATAGTAAGTCAACAATATATCTTTTCATTCCATCCCACTAGTAACAATCTTGAAGATCTCTATACATCATAATTCTGCTAGGATGAACTAAAAATGGAGAACTGTGATATTTACATAAAAAAATCTTCAAATTTGAATCAAAAGGAACACATAATCTATTTCAAAACCTCAAAACACAGTCATTATCAATATTAAATTCAAGAAACATACCCTTCTAAACCAATCCTATATTTTTCTGTAACATACTATCTTTCTTCTACACTTGATTTATTATGTTTGTAGAGATTATTGTACTAAAACATGAAACAAAACAGAATAATTTCTTACACCAATAACGTCCATGCTAAATTTCATCAAATATTTTACCAAAGGTGTAAAGACCCGTAAAATTCAAGGGAAATTTTTTCTTAATTTTCTTTAGAATTTTACAAGAGCGCGGTTTCAGACGGCACCTGATTCCGAGGCCCGGAGTGCCCGGAATTAATTTCCGAAGTTTGGCTCGGGTACGTTCAGTGAACGAATGAGCGGGAATTTCTAACTTTTGATCCGGTCCTCGGAATTGAAATCCGAGGGCACCGATGAACTCGCAGCGCCGATATTCGCCTAAGGAGACCTTTCCCAAAGTTGCGTTTACACGAGGGGAGTTGTAAAAATATAAAATTGTGAATGTTAAAATAAAAATTTAACTTCAATTTTTATTTTTATCTTCCTTAAGTGTTTTTATCCTTTGGGTGGAAGTTGGGTGACAACCCAACTTCCCTTGGGAGGTTAAGTGGGTGGTGGGGCCCACACGAACCCCACCCCTTCATTTTCTCTAAACCTCCCCAACTCACAATTAATGATGTAAACTTAGGTTATAACTTATGTCATTAATAAGTGAGTTAAATTAAAGTTTTGAAATTCAAACTCTTGAATTTCAATGGTTGGTGTTGTGTTAATAAATTAAGTATGAGCTTAATTTATTATTTTGGGTTAGTTCCTTTGTTCCTTGAGAGGTGGAGAGCATTTTCTTCTTCTTCTTCATCTCTGACGAAGATCACGAAGAACGCTAAACTTCACGAAGAACGCTGCGTCCTTCTTCCACGACGTCGGACTGCAACGCGTTGGTTTTCCTCCACGACGCCGCAACGCATCCTCTCCGCGACGTGCTTTCCGCGGCGAACCTTCGTCCGACGCCGCAACGCACTTTCCGCGACGTGCTTTCCGCGGCGAACCTTCGTCCGACGCCGCAACGCACTTTCCGCGGCGTGCCTCTCACGGCGAACCCGCGTCCATCTACCGCGATGCCGACGACGTCTTCTTCCGTGACGACCGACCTTCGTGATGTCCGATCTCCGCGACGCTCATCCTTCGCGGATCGTTGACGAGCTCCGCGAACTTCCTTCGAGGTAGGGGTTGTCGATTTCTTTTTGGTTTCCTTATTTTATTCTTGATCGTGGTTTTATCAAGACTAACGTGTGACTTGATTTATTTTAAGTTGCGTTATTATTTTAACGTGAGGGGGGGGGGACCGCACGAACACGGCCGAACCACCCTCCATCGTTCTTGTTTATTCTTGCGTGAGGAAGTAAGTGGCGTGGTGCCGTCGCACCACGCGGATGATCGTGCAAATATTTTACGCGGCGCCGTCGCGCCACGCCGAGGAAAAATCTTCAAGAACGCGACGCCGTTGCGCCGCGTTGAAAAGAATCATGGCACGGAGAAAGGGGCGCGGTGCCGTCGCACCGCGCCAGACGACGAACACCGCGGCCGGTTCCGGGCCGCGGCGGGACGAGAAGACCGCGGCCGGTTCCGGGCCGCGGCGGAAGAGAAGACCGGCGGCCGGGCCGCCGGCGTCGGAAGCCGAAGGGGGGGACCGGAAGTTTTCCGGTCCCGTTGGAGAAAAACCGGCCGGCCAGCTGGCCGGCCGGAAGTCTTTAAAACCGGGGGAATTAATCCCCCGGCCGTAATAATAAAACCCCCCTCATTAAGAGGGGGGGGGGGGGTTCTTTGAAGGAGGGGGGCAGCCGGCCCCCTCGGTTCCGCACCAGCAGGCCCCCCACGTGGGGGGGGGGCTTCTTTAAAAAAAAAAGGGCGCGGCTCTTTGTGCCGCGCCGCCCCTCAAAAACCGCGGGGCTTAGCCCCCGCATGCCGACCGTGTGCGGCCCCTCGCGGCACCCCGAGCCGCCACGGCACCCCGCGCCGCCGCGCCGCCGCGCCGCCCCAGGGGGGGGTCGGGCCGGGTCGGCCCAGACCCGGACCCCCCCGTTTCGAACCAGATTTGGTTTTTGGCCCATAACTTGAGCCTCGGACCTCCGATTGACGAAACGTCTGCGGAAACGCGATCCTTGGATCCAGACGGTCGTTTCGGTATATCGCACTCAAGGTTTCGGTTTACTTTGTGTTCGGCCGGGTTGGTTCGTTCACGAAACCAACCGGGCCTTCGGAGCGGAAACGCTCATATCTTGAGCTACGAACGTCCGATTGACGCGCCGTCAGTCGCGTTGTGTTCCTCTTAGTGAGACGGATCTTTTGGCATACTCCGCCCGAGGTTTGGACGCAGGTGGAGTACGGTCGGGTTGGTTTAGCCTTAAAAACCAACCGGGCCCCGGAGAAGAAAATGCCTATAACTCTCAGACCGGGCGTCCGATTGACGCGCCGTCTGTTGAGTTGAGTACCTGTTGACGATACGGAACTTTTGGATACACCAACTCTGGTCTTTGTGACAGTTGATGTATCAGCCTCTCGGATCGTGGAGCAGATCCTCCGAACGAGCTTACTGTGTGCGGGAACCCTAGTGCTGGCTGCGACTGTTACTGTGACGACTACTACTACTGCTACTGTGACTGCGACGACGACAGTACAAAGATCCTGTGTGGTTTCGACGACGACGACTACAGCACTCAGTGATCCTACGTGGAACAGTGCTACCGAACCTGAGTGAGCTGAATCTTCTGTTGACCTTGGGCGGTGGAGCGCTTGGGTGTAGCGGCGGACCCGTGGTACTTGACAGTGGTGGTGCGCTTGGATGCAGCAGCAGACCCTTGGCGGTGGAGCGCTTGGTTGTAGCGGCGGACCCGCGATACTCTACGGAGTGTGTGCGCTTGGTTGTAGCGGCGGACCCGCGATACTCTACGGAGTGTGTGCGCTTGGTTGTAGCGACAGACCCGCGACGGTGGAGACGTGCGTGCGGAGTACGGAGACCGTGTAGATGACTGAGACCTGACGACTGCTTGACCGACTCGACTTGGAGTGAGTCGACTAGCCCAGTGGACGGAGCGCCCGGTATTTGGCGGCAGACCCACGGCGGACGGAGCGCCTGGTAGTTGGCAGCAAAACCGCGGTACTCGACAGGAGGAGTACCTCAGTAGGCTATTTGGGTGAGCGCCCAGTAGTTGGCAGCAGACCCTCAGCGGACGGAGCGCCCAGTAGTTGGCAGCAGACCCGCAGTACTCGACAGGAGGAGTACCTCAGCAGTCATAGGTTAGCGAGCAGTACCTCGGAGTCGTGACAGGACTACTGCACACTTCAGAGACGGGGCTCTTCAGCAGCTGCGATTTCGATATTAAAAATCTTGGTTTGAGCTGAGTCAATGAACTTTGTGTTTCCACATGATTGAGATGGATCGCTTGATAACTTAGGTATATGTATGGGCATATACCTGGGTAATGGTTATCCGTTGATTTCAAAACTTGTTATAAACCGTGTGGACTTGTACTGTTATCCTATGTGGATTTTACTGTTTACTCTTCTTTGAGGATTGGGTTGTTCTTGGGCTCGGTGTTGGAGCCGAACGGAAATTGGTGACATAGGTATATGTATGGGCATATACTTAATCAATAATGGATGTTACTTTGTGATTGTATCTTCTTGTGGTTTATCCTTTGTGGATTTCAGGAGACCTTCGGGGGGGGTCTCGGGGTCCCTACTGAGTATCTTATACTCATCCCTGCACGGGCTATGCCCGCACTTCGTTGTGTTGGTTGCAGACGACGGACAGCGCTAACTGCGGTTGAGGCTTACGGAGTAGGTCGGTACCCGGAGGAGGACCACTGGGCGGGACGTGCTCGGAGCGGACAGTTGGACCCGATGAGTTGTGGAGCTATCTGTACCTACCCTTCAGGTAGGATCCGTGGTGGACGATCCAGAAGCTGAGCCATCTGTACCTACCCTTCAGGTAGGAATTGAGGAGGACGTCCCAGGAGCCGCTTGTACTTCAGTTGCTGTTTTCCCTTTCGAGTTGTACTTTACTTACAGTTGGGCTTGTATTTCCGGCCCCTTACTTCAGCACAGTTGTTCTAGTTTTGTGTACTGCTTTACTTCCGCTTGTTACTCTGAGGTGCTTGTTTACTTTATTAAGGAAATGCCTTCCCTTTTTACTGGGATTTTACGCCTTGGTGCTAGTCGCCAGCCCCTGGCCTATGGAAGGCGGGCTTGGGGTAGTCACGGCACGGGCCCCGAGGGCGGGTCGTGACAAATTGGTATCAGAGGAGTTCGGTTCTACCGCGAACTCTGATCTTTTCTATGTGAAGCAATAATGTTTAGCGTATTGAGTATGGTTATCAGTCCAGGGAGTCCAGTGTTGGTGCGGCGGCCGACGTATCCGTACACCAGGACCCTGACTTCTGATTTCCGACTTAATGCATGAAAACACTGATTGCGTGTGTGTTTCCCAAAAGGTTTAAAGTCAGCTCAAACCAGGTCAGCTCACCAGGTATAAATCGTTGACCGTGACACAACTCTTCAGGATGTCAGCATGCAGATAGTTAGCTGGAGTTCCGAGAGAGTTCTCGATGATGGCCCACCGAGCAGCGAGACTCCGGTGCAGGGCCCTTTTTCAGTGTTGGCACCTTCGGGGGGTGTACCAGCAGCACCACCACCCGTTAGGCAGCAGATGCCACTAGCTGACGGAGCACGCTAGCAGAGCGCGATGCACGAGTTCCAGCAGTAGAGGCCTCTGAGGATACGAGGCGAGACAGATTTCCCAGGCAGTAGTGGACTGGATGGAGGCGGTTGCTAGAGTTCTACGCCTAGCTTGGATACTAGTAGAGCGGATGATGATATTAGCTCATGTTTTTTCCAGTGAGTGACCATGAGGTTGGTCCTTATAGTAATGAGGCTACGGTACGCGAACCGATACCTGGGATAGTACCTACGGGTAGAGCGCCAGTTATGTCACTACCTGTTGGTCAGCAGACACTACCGACGGTACTGGTAGCAGAGACTCACAGGCTTAGTGCCTTACATATGTTTTAGCACCAGATATCCCTCAAGTTTCGAGGTGAGCCTAACTCGTAGGCGGCTGAGGACTGGCTTGAGGAGGTGGTTGTGAGTTTTCTGGAGCTAATACAGCTTCGACAGTACGACATGTCGGAAGCAGAGCACTCAACATGGCTTACCAATCAATCTTGGTACTCGTTGGTTACGTTGTGATCAGTTCTTTAGACTCGAACTTCTGAGCGAAGTGTGTCTAAAGGACATCCGAACCATTACTTTTCCTCTATGCATTCCTACCTATTCTAGGATGCTAGAGAGAACCTTTGTGGTTGTGAACGTTAGCAGTGAAAGGCAGGAAACTAGCGCCAGTCTCAGAGACTCGGGCGTGTAAAATGTTTTAGGAGGAGGAAGTGCTAAGGACAGATGAATCTGCAGGGTAGCAGACGTGGAAGCGGAGCTTGGAGAGCAGCATGTGGTGGTGTACATTTCAGCATGTTACGACCACCCGACATAGTAGTCCCCGCCAGGCTCAGGGAGCAGGAGGGGTGGGGAGGAGAATAGCTGCATTGCGGTCAAGGAGTGTGACCCAGGAGCTCTAAGAATGATTCGGGGTACGAATTATGTCTACTACGAGCTGCCATATCTATAGACATAGGAACCAATCATTCTACCCTTCCACGAATCATGTCCCAGACCTAGAGGTTCCGGGTAAGCCGTAGACTTGACCCTCACGTCTGGAGATACCTTTGGGAGGAGACTCGATAATCACTCTTACGCCGACGGTGTGATTTGACCTCGAGGCGAGAGTTTCGGTTGGAATCTCTTGGTGGCAGCGTAGAGGCCTTACGACGTTGATCTGGGTATGGTTTTGATTCACAAATCATACCCCGGTTGACTGTTTTAGGCAAACGTCGGAATGGGTTTTCCTTGGTCGGCGAAAAGGAAACCCCGGGCAGCACATGTTAAACTCAGGCATAAGAGGGTGTGACCAATCACTCTTGAGTTGGTCAACCCTACCCTTGTGGCAGCAGGAGTTTTTAGTTTCAGTTCTATCCTAAAAAGGGAAACCTCTTGAGTTCGAGGGTGACGAACAGGTTCTTATACGGTCTCAACCCGATGATGTTTCGGAGATGTGGCCGAGGCGGCATGTTATCTCCGATGTTCGATGGACCCTTTTGATCTTCAGCAGGGTAGGCGAGGAGGTTTACCGCTTGACCCTACCACCTCAGTCACACCGGGTGCATAATGTCCACCACGTGTCTCAGCTGTGGAGATACGTGTATGTTTCTTCACACGTCATCAACCCCGGGGAGTTGGACGTCGATGATAGGGCGACAAGCACAGAGGTTCTAGTAGAGATCGAGGATCGACAGGAGCAGGTTCTACGTGAACGGTTGCTTCCTCTGGGGTGCTTCTCGGGTAGCACGAGATCTTCAGGTGAGCATATGGGAGCGTAAAGCTCAGTTGCGTGCTCAGTACTACCTTGTTTCCCTTAAGTGTGAGTTGAAGCTTTACGGGGACGTAAATCCCTGAGGTGGGAGTAATGTAAAGACCCGTAAAATTCAAGGGAAATTTTTTCTTAATTTTCTTTAGAATTTTACAAGAGTGCGGTTTCAGACGGCACCTGATTCCGAGGCCCGGAGTGCCCGGAATTAATTTCCGAAGTTTGGCTCGGGTACGTTCAGTGAACGAACGAGCGGGAATTTCTAACTTTTGATCCGGTGCTCGGAATTGAAATCCGAGGGCACCGATGAACTCGCAGCGCCGATATTCGCCTAAGGAGACCTTTCCCGAAGTTGCGTTTACACGAGGGGAGTTGTAAAAAAATAAAATTGTGAATGTTAAAATAAAAATTTAACTTCAATTTTTATTTTTATCTTCCTTAAGTGTTTTTATCCTTTGGGTGGAAGTTGGGTGACAACCCAACTTCCCTTGGGAGGTTAAGTGGGTGGTGGGCCCACACGAACCCCACCCCTTCATTTTCTCTAACCCTCCCCAACTCACAATTAATGATGTAAACTTAGGTTATAACTTATGTCATTAATAAGTGAGTTAAATTAAAGTTTTGAAATTCAAACTCTTGAATTTCAATGGTTGGTGTTGTGTTAATAAATTAAGTATGAGCTTAATTTATTATTTTTGGGTTAGTTCCTTTGTTCCTTGAGAGGTGGAGAGAATTTTCTTCTTCTTCTTCATCTCTGACGAAGATCACGAAGAACGCTCAACTTCACGAAGAACGCGGCGTCCTTCTTCCACGACGTCGGACTGCAACGCGTTGGTTTTCCTCCACGACGCTGCAATGCATCCTCTCCGCGACGTGCTTTCTGCGGCGAACCTTCGTCCGACGCCGCAATGCACTTTCCGCGACGTGCTTTCCGCGGCGAACCTTCGTCCGACGCCGCAACGCACTTTCCGTGGCGTGCCTCTCGCGGCGAACCCGCGTCCGTCTACCGCGATGCCGACGACGTCTTCTTCCGTGACGACCGACCTCCGTGATGTCCGATCTCCGCGACGCTCGTCCTTCGCGGATCGTTGACGAGCTCCGCGAACTTCCTTCGAGGTAGGGGTTGTCGATTTCTTTTTGGTTTCCTTATTTTATTCTTGATCGTGGTTTTATCAAGACTAACGTGTGACTTGATTTATTTTAAGTTGCGTTATTATTTTAACGTGAGGGGGGGTGCCGGACCGCACGAACACGGCCGAACCCCCCTCCATCGTTCTTGTTTATTCTTGCGTGAGGAAGTAAGTGGCGTGGTGCCGTCGCACCACGCGGATGATCGTGCAAATATTTTACGCGGCGCCGTCGCGCCACGCCGAGGAAAAATCTTCAAGAACGCGACGCCGTCGCGCCGCGTTGAAAAGAATCATGGCACGGCGAAAGGGGCGCGGTGTCGTCGCACCGCGCCAGACGACGAACACCGCGGCCGGTTCCGGGCCGCGGCGGGACGAGAAGACCGCGGCCGGTTCTGGGCCGCGGAGGAAGAGAAGACCGGCGGCCGGGCCGCCGGCGTCGGAAGCCGAAGGGGGGGACCGGAAGTTTTCCGGTCCCGTTGGAGAAAAACCGGCCGGCCAGCTGGCCGGCCGGAAGTCTTTAAAACTGGGGGAATTAATCCCCCGGCCGTAATAATAAAACCCCCCTCTTTAAGAGGGGGGGGGGGTTCTTTGAAGGAGGGGGGCAGCCGGCCCCCTCGGTTCCGCACCAGCAGGCCCCCCACGTGGGGGGGGCTTCTTTAAAAAAAAAGGGCACAGCTCTTTGTGCCGCGCCGCCCCTCAAAAGCCACGGGGCTTAGCCCCCGCGTGCCGACCGTGTGCGGCCCCTCGCGGCACCCCGCGCCGCCGCGCCGCCGCCGCCCCAGGGGGGGGGGGGGGTCGGGCCGGGTCGGCCCGGACCCGGACCCCCCCGTTTCGAACCAGATTTGGTTTTTGGCCCATAACTTGAGCCTCGGACCTCCGATTGACGAACCGTCTGCGGCAACGCGATCCTTGGATCGCGACGGTCGTTTCGGTATATCGCACTCAAGGTTTCGGTTTACTTTGAGTTCGGCCGGGTTGGTTCGTTCACGAAACCAACCGGGCCTTCGGAGCGGAAACGCTCATATCTTGAGCTACGAACGTCCGATTGACGCGCCGTCAGTCGCGTTGTGTTCCTCTTAGTGAGACGGATCTTTTGGCATACTCCGCCCGAGGTTTGGATGCAGGTGGAGTACGGTCGGGTTGGTTTAGCCTTAAAAACCAACCGGGCCCCGGAGACGAAAATGCCAATAACTCTCAGACCGGGCGTCTGATTGACGCACCGTCTGTTGCGTTGAGTTCCTGTTGACGATACGGAACTTTTGGATACATCAACTCTGGTCTTTGTGACAGTTGATGTATCAGCCTCTCGGCTCGTGGAGCGGATCCTCCGAACGAGCTTACTGTGTGCGGGAACCCTAGTGCTGGCTGCGACTGTTACTGTGACGACTACTACTACTGCTACTGTGACTGCGACGATGACAGTACAAGGATCCTGTGTGGTTTCGACGACGACGACTACAGCACTCAGCGATCCTACGTGGAACAGTGCTACCGAACCTGTGTGAGCTGAATCTTCTGTTGACCTTGGGCGGTTGAGCGCTTGGGTTTAGCGGCGGACCCGTGATACTTGACAGTGGTGGTACGCTTGGATGCAGCAGCAGACCCTTGGCGGTGGAGCGCTTGGTTGTAGCGGCGGACCCGCGATACTCTACGGAGTGTGTGCTCTTGGTTGTAGCGGCAGACCCGCGATACTCTACGGAGTGTGTGCGCTTGGTTGTAGCGACAGACCCACGACGGTGGAGACGTGCGTGCGGAGTACGGAGACCGTGTAGATGACTGAGACCTGACGACTGCTTGACCGACTCGACTTGGAGTGAGTCTACTAGCCCAGTGGACGGAGCGCCCGGTATTTGGCGGCAGACCCACGGCGGATGGAGCGCCTGGTAGTTGGCAGCAAACCCGCGGTACTCGACAGGAGCAGTACCTCAGTAGGCTATTTGGGTGAGCGCCCAGTAGTTGGCAGCAGACCCTCAGCGGACGGAGCGCCCAGTAGTTGGCAGCAGACCCGCAGTACTCAACAGGAGGAGTACCTCAGCAGTCATAGGTTAGTGAGCAGTACCTCGGAGTCGTGACAGGACTACTGCACACTTCAGAGACGGGGCTCTTCAGCAGCTGCGGTTTCGATATTAAAAATCCTGGTTTGAGCTGAGTCAATGAACTTTGTGTTTCCACATGATTGAGATGGATCTCTTGATAACTTAGGTATATGTATGGGCATATACCTGGGTAATGGTTATCCGTTGATTTCAAAACTTGTTATAAACCGTGTGGACTTGTACTGTTATCCTATGTGGATTTTACTGTTTACTCTTCTTTGAGGATTGGGTTGTTCTTGGGCTCGGTGTTGGAGCCGAACGGAAATTGGTGACATAGGTATATGTATGGGCATATACCTAATCAATAATGGATGTTACTTTGTGATTGTATCTTCTTGTGGTTTATCCTTTGTGGATTTCAGGAGACCTTCGGGGGGGTCTCGGGGTCCCTACTGAGTATCTTATACTCACCCCTGCACGGGCTATGCCCGCACTTCGTTGTGTTGGTTGCAGACGATGGACAACGCTGACTGCGGTTGAGGCTTACAGAGTAGGTCGGTACCCGGAGGAGGACCACTGGGCGGGACGTGCTCGGAGCGGACAGTTGGACCCGAGGAGTTGTGGAGCTATCTGTACCTACCCTTCAGGTAGGATCCGTGGTGGACGATCCAGAAGCTGAGCCATCTGTACCTACCCTTCAGGTAGGAATTGAGGAGGACGTCCCAGGAGCCGCTTGTACATCAGTTGCTGTTTTCCCTTTCGAGTTGTACTTTACTTACAGTTGGGCTTGTATTTCCGGCCCCTTACTTCAGCACAGTTGTTCTAGTTTTGTGTACTGCTTTACTTCCGCTTGTTACTCTGAGGTGCTTGTTTACTTTATTAAGGCAATGCCTTCCCTTTTTACTGGGATTTTACGCCTTGGTGCTAGTCGCCAGCCCCTGGCCTATGGAAGGCGGGCTTGGGGTAGTCACGGCATGGGCCCCGAGGGCGGGTCGTGACAAAAGGGTCATATTCCAAATGTAACATGGTTAATGTAGAATTACTTTACTGACTCAAAGAATCAGCCACATTGTTCTATTTTCCATGATGGTAATGAAACATGAAATCCTAATTCTTTATTAATTATAGCCATATCCTCTATCTCGTGTTCAATTCCTTCTGAGTGAATATCTAATTTAATTTTTTTTATAAATATATAATCAACACATTATGCCATAAAAATGATGCTTCCAAATTTTTAATGCTAATACAATAGCAGATAATTCCAAATCACGCGTAGGGTATTTTTACTCATGAGTTTTTAAATAACTTAAAGCTTAAAAAATTACCTGATTATTTGGGATTAGTGTACAACCAAGTCCCTTCAACAAAGCATAACTGTAGATAGAAAATTAATAATTTTTAGATGGCAGTACCAAAATTGGAGTACTCCCAAATCTTATTTTCTATTCCAAAAAAAATATTATTATTTTGACTAGATGAACTGAACATATTTTCGAGTTAATATAGTTATTGGGCATTATAACCATGAAATTTTTCAAAAAAACTCTGAAATAGCGTGATAAACTAATGAAACTATAAATCTCAGTTATCTTTATGGACCTTCTCCTGTTTTCAAAAACTTTTGTTTTAGCAGGATCAAATGTTATGCCATCGTTTGAAACAATGTGACTGAGGAAATAAATTTCTTTGTAACCAAAACTCACACTTGATAAATTTTCCATACAGTTTCAATTATTTAAAGGTTTTCAAGACACCCCTTAAATGACATTCATTTTCTTATTTATATTTAGAATATACCAAAATATCATCAATAAACAGAACCAAAAAATTATCTAAGAAGTCATGTAATATTATATTCATAAGATCCATGAATACAACATGTGCATTAGTTTACCCAAACAACATAACTAAAAATTCATAGTGGACATATATATTATGAAATGTAGTCTTCAAAATGTCTTTACCCCTTACTTTCAACTGATTGGACCCCAACATCAATTCAACCTTCAAAAAATACTGATCTCCTTGGAGGTGATTAATAAAATCATTGATATGTAGCCAATGATACTTTTTCATAATAGTGATGTTCTTCAAGGATCTATATTCAATGATAAGTCTCACTGAACCATATGTATTTTTAACAAACTATATTGGAGAACACAATGGTAATGTTCTTGGTCAAATCAATCATTTGACTTATAACTCAAGAAATTGCTACATTAACTCTAAAAGATAAATTTGAACCATTGGATAATGGGTTTTTGAAATTGAATTAGTTTCATGAACTAATACAATAGTAATTTCAATATCTCAATCTGGTATAATACCAAGAAAATTATTATGAAAAAAATAAAGATACTCATTTACCACAAGCACATCATTAATCTGGATAGTTCCTTTGTTTTCAACAATATGTGAAAGGTAAAAGTCATTTTCATCATTTACTATTTTTTCAGCTTCTTGATATGTTATCAAAAGTAATGGTTTATTCTTGTATACAAACTGAAAGCTTTTCAGAAAGAATGTTCTTTTATCTTTAAATTCAATCATAGCATGGTAAACAGAAATCCAATCCATACCCATAATAACATCAAACTCTAATAGAGGAAAATCAATAAGGTTTGTATGTAGAATTTTTCCATAGACAAGAAGATAAAATTTATTATTATTTCATTTTTTCTCAACATTTCCCTTAGGTGTTTTTACAATAAGTTTTGGATTCATTTCTTGAGATGGAATTCCAAATTTACTAGAAAATTTATCTGAAATGAATGAATTTGTAGGGCTAGAATCAAAAAAACATTGGAAAAATATAAATAATAAAAAAATGTACTTATTTCCACTTAATTACATGATCCAACATCTGATGATGTAGTTTAAAAGGATTTTTCCACACTTTTTTGCTCATAGTCTGGCTGATTCCCATCATTTTATTTCTTCATCGGACACTCATTTTCATAATGACCCATTTCATGGCACTTAAAACAATATACTAACTATAAATTATTTTTTGACTTAGCACTACCTAGATCATTTTTAGTTTAATTATGATCATTATGTACCATTTTTCCACATCAATATCACTTAACAAAATTCATACGGAGTTATATAGTGTGTTTTTACCATAATTTTAAAAAATTATAAAATTAATTTTCTTACCATCTTACTTTTTTGAAGAGTTATTCCCTTTTACCTGCCACCTCAACCTCTCATTATACTATTTTTCAAAGAACACTAGATCATCAAAAAACTTCATTTCCACATTCTTTGGACATCGAATAAGTTTTTTATATCGTTTTAAATCATGAGAATACAATTTTGTTCAATACTTCAGCTTTAATTTTGTTTAAAAACTATTTATTTTACTATCAATATTCCATATGAAACTTGGAGCATAGAATTCCACTCAAGTGAATTTTCTTCATATGTAGCCATTGAGTCACCCTCCTACGTCATTTCCAAGAATTGTTTTCCATGCTACGTTAAACTGGCATAGGAAAAAATTTCTCAAGAATCATACCTTTGAATTCATCGTAATCAATAGCATCAATCTCATCACAATACTAGATATTATTCACCGTTGAACACCTCTGATCAGCTTAACCAAAAAATTGGTAAATGGTAAGACTAAAATTTTGATGTTTTCAACAACCCAAGATATCGAAAATATTTTCTATGTATTTGTTTCACTCTTTAGCTATCACATAGCCAGACAATCTTGTGAATGATGGAGGAAGTTGCCTCATGATATTCCCCAACTACGGACATGTTCTTATATTGTTGATCTCGATGATCTCATGCATTGATACCACCGCCATTTATTTCCTAAATCAATTATTCCATTACTGAAACAAACTATTCTATTCTGATTCTGACCATCTCAGGTTGCTGATTTAGAAGGTTGTTTTCCTTTGGATGCCATCCTAGGACAACAGTCCTATTTTCACTATGGATTTTTTTTAATAAACATATTTTAAACAAAGAAAAATAGTAATATTAAAATTATTTATCATTTCAATTTGACCATAAAATAATTTATGGATATTCTATTAATAATATCATAACCCTTACAATTATCTAAACAGACCTATAATACCTATTATAAAGAACCCATCCTTATAAAAATTAAATAATATTGAGATAAGTAAATAATTAAACTTTCATTCACAGTGAGAATCTTTTTAGGATTATAGTTTTAGAGAATTAGTCCATTTAAAAAACATATCATCCCATATTCATACTAGAGGATACTATCAAAACATTACCCATTTTTTCCACAAAAAAACCCAGTTTTAAAATTAACAAATGATTTATTTTATTGATAAAAATATTATTGAATTCTTCATTTTGCTTAGTTTTCTTTATACCTTTTGGAAATATTTTAAAAAGACACTGGATTATAATAAAGACATAGTAAGGCATAAAATAACTAAAGAAAAAATTATCCCATGAAAAAAAACAAACTAATGAAATCATTCATTTCAATGGTAAAACATAAGCTCTTTAACATAGATCATGATATCATAAGATTCCATAAAAAATCATAGAAATCCTAAATTAAAAAGGTATCTTATAGATTCCATATCATACATACTTTTTAGCTTTCACATCCACATAGGGAGCAATAATCATGTATATGTTTGAATACCCATCAAAGTATATTCCCTAAATATATCAGGAGAAACCTTAACTTGTACCTTTGTCATGTAACCCAATTAATTGGAGAGCTATCACAGGCTCACCCTCCCACAGGTTTTCACAGGACCACCCGTATACGTAAACAATGCCCATTGGCTTTAACATAACCAATAAAACATGCATAAAGGAAAACAAATAACATTTCAACCATGATATTATTAGAGACCTCTTCAAGATATTGTCATAATAAATCCATTATCAAAACCATTTTCAATACCAAAATAAATATAAAGGGTATATGGAATTTATATTTCTTTCAAAAAAGTTACGGCTTGTAGAGGAAGCCAAATATCAAATAACGCTCACGACGATGAAAAGGGCGTAGTCGCTACATATATTAAATGAATCATTCATTTATTTAATTTAGTAAAATTATTCATGAAAAAATATTCCTTTTTATAAATATTGAATGGAATTAAAATTCAATGGGTTTTATTATATACCATATAAAAGAAAGTGATGTATTAATCAAAAAATTCCCCAATGAAATGAGATTGAGAGGAAGTCCTTTACCTTGAATGTGACTTGTCTCATTCATTCATTAATTTCGTGAATAATACAATTAGGTTAATTTATGATTTCATTAAAACTTTTTAAAATTTTATTATCCATTTTATGTCACATATTAACATGGTATAAAAAGTAGTTAATTATTTGAGTTCATATCAGATATTTTGTCAAAGTTCGGTACATGAGTAAAAAAATAAACTTGTTTTGATGAAAATTATCCATGTTTTCATAAGTAGATAATATCCAAAAAATATATTAATTATTTAAATATCATACATATCAATTATAAATGTATTTATAACAGTTCCTAACATTTATATGTATGAAATTAAATACATCGTTCATGGAGACGGTAGGGAGTACGCACACAAGAACACTACTTTCATTTCATTGTCACAATAGTGGAATGAAAACTAAATGATATATAAGTATATTAAAATTAACATATAATATACATGTTATAAATGTAACATAATTTAATTAATTCCATATTTCATACATTCCATGTATGGCATGAATGAATCATATCACTTTACGGGGGCGGTAGTGCACACTTTTTCAAATGAAATTACCATATTTACAAATTCTGGAAAGAATAAAGGTATATTGTATATAAATATTACATGATAATAGAGTAAATATATATATAATATATATATAATATAAAAATATAGTTCCATCATATTTTCCACTTGGAGAGGTGGTAGGATAAAATTTAACAATCATCATTTCGTGAGTCAGTAGTTTACCCGACATAGAAACAATATGTTCTATATCCATTAGATGGAGGAGTGTGTAACTTTTAGTCAAAAAAATTGTATAAAAACATAATAGTAAATTGAGGATACTTGTGGTTTTATATTATAACGTAATAAAAATTATCTAGGGGGTTGGAGAAGGAAAATAAATGAAAGGAGCTTGAGAGGAGATGTTACCTCCAAACTGGGTAACTCCTTTTAATTTGAGTGAAAAGGCTATATTGAATTTCCTTATTCCCAAGGTAAGAATTATAGGAGGAAGGGATGTATTTTGGGAGCTTATTTGAGTATAATTTTTATGAGACAAGGGTTTTTAGAGGTGTGAGTATGTGGGTAGATGTGGTGTCCTTTTATAAGAGGGAAGAAGGGAACATTAAGAATGTCTTGAAATATTATTTTATTATAATTTGATTTTATAATTGTAATAGATCAAAATTTATATATTTAGAAGATAAGATGAATATTGGTCTAAATACTCTAAAAAAATAGGTTTTAGACAAGTTTAGGTGAAAAATTTAACCTTATCTTTTGGTGGTAACCCTAAGTTAAAGAAATTAACTCTTACCATGTCTTCTTGTATTTTTACACTATATGGTTAATATAGTTACTATAAAATGCCATGACATCCTAAAGTGAATCATTAATGAAATATATAACATTATATAAGTCATTTTTATGAATCTTATATTTTTATGACTATCATATCATTTAACAAAATATTATTTGTTTTAAAAACATAAATCATTCAATTTTGACACTATTTAATAATTGATTTTTTTATGTCCTAAAAACATAATTCATTCGAAAAAACTACAATAAATCAAATATATCATTTCATAATCATCCAAAAAAAAATTTTATGGGATCAAAATTTTCAAATTAGATTTATTTTAATATTTATAATCTCATTCATTTGAATATTTCATTAATAAGGTAATCATTGAATCATCATTGTATCATAAATAAATTTATTTTTAGAATGTCTAAAAATTATATATAAAATAACATGATGTATTATATATTTTTATATTTATAATGAACATTTATATTTAAATATATCAGTTATAGAACCTATATTGAAATTGTTTTAGTATAAAGATACGTGTTTATGTTATATTTCTCTATACATTAAATTAATTATTATAACATGTCATTATCACTCCCATGGGGTTCCGAAATGAAAAAAAGTTAGTAATAAGGATTTTATTGGTCAACCATGAGTAATACAATAATATTAGTAAATGTTTCAGTGTAGTTTTATGTTATTATAATATTATATTTACCATTATTTACCTAATTTACCCTATAACAATGGTAAATAAAAATAATTACAAAAGTTACTATTCCTAATGTCAAAAAAAAAGTTCTCATTAAAAAAATATGGAATTTATGATTCCATATTTGGAATAAATTTTTATAAATTCAAAACATAGAATATTCAGTAATTAATTTAAAATTAAATTTTGCAAACAAATCGAAAAATGGGTTTTTTAAAATGTTAAAACCATCAAAATATTAACTCGTGCATATATCAAATTTTGATGTCAAATTACATCCAATTACCATAATATGATTAAATAATAAAAACATAATCCAATTACAATTTAAAACCAATTAAAATGATTATGTATCTATATAAATAAATTAGATGAAAAGATTGTTTTGAATTAAAATACATTAAATTTCACTATTCATTCAAAAATGAATTTTATCATAAAAATACCAAAAATTCAACGAAAATAAATTTATATGTCCCACTATTAAATAATAATCATATTTCGTCAAAAATGTATATAAAAGTGAAAAAACTATATTTAAAAAGGGTTTTACATCAAAAGGCGGTAAAACAACCGTTCAAAAATATTAGAGTATTTTAGGTTTAAAATTAGATTGATTCTCATTTTGAGCCTGTAAAATTTGTTGGATAAATGAAAAAACATTTGACAAACATGATTTATTATATTTTAGCTAGTTATTTTCATTACCTCCAATAAAATGACTAGGAGTTAACTACCATATCAAATAATAATAATAATATTGTATTAATTTTAGGTATAACTCAATGTTGTGTGCAACATAAGATTTCAGAGAAACCCATTGTTGCATGTCGAGAACCCTATCAGACAAAGCATCCCATTAACAAAAAATTTATATCTAATTCATAAATATTAATATATATGGAAATTTATTATTCTATAAATACCTGGGATGTTACAACTCGTCTAGATATGATCAAATCCTTATTATACGAGTTGAGACTTTAATCGTAAATTATACTCCACACAACAATAATACTTCATATAACAATTCTATTATTGGAATTATTTACCTTGTGATCTTAGGTGATAAGAATGTAAATTTTTTTCACTAAAATAAATATTCTTTGTTTTTAAAAATTGATCTCAAATTTCTATACTTGATCATCAAAGAATACTGATCATGAAAAATTCTATCTTCCATGTAAATTATATATTTAGTGAATGTCATTTTTTTTATCTTCCTTATACCTTAAAGGAACACATAGTTCCTATTATTAATTATATTATATAATTCTTTTATATCATCTCTTTCCTTTTGTGTGTTATATATTATTCTTTATATACACAATAAGAACCTATATATCCAGATTACATTTGACGTAACATTCAAAATTGAAACTATTAAAAATTCCAACAACCTCCAATTAAAATATGGCCATTAGATCAACCCCCAATAGATCTATACCATATAAATTTAAATAATAATCCACTATTTGATAATGTAACCAAAAAAATACATGAGACTACCATAACAGTACTTCTACACAAATTATCTTGATTTTTACTATCATGATGCATTATCTACTTTATGGTGTGAAATGTTAGTTTCTATTTTAATTATTTTTCAACTACCAAAAGAATCGTGACTTCGAATGAACATTTATGTAGTATAATATGTTCAAATTCTAGCCACCCAAGAGTTTCAAAAACTATGCCCCTATAGCTTTTCCATGACCAAAAGTTACGACACATACCCACAAATCATATTTTTTATCTATTAAAATACTCAGGGAGTGACATTTATTTCATGGAATTAGAATCAAATCTCTAGAATCACTGATATCTACCCAGTAATAATTCATACAATCACCTCAATGTCATAAAATGTCACCTAAAACACAATAACTATTGAATTTCTACCATGAATCCTTCATGACACAAATTATTAAGTCCCTAAATGTATCATAAAATAAACAATTATTAAAAGGAATTCTATATTTTAAAAAACATGAATGTCGAATAATATGTTTTGAATGGTACTTTCCAATTTCTTCAATTTTAATCACAATTTTGAAATTACTCATGAATTCATTGAAAAAACCCCACTAATATAGTGTACCACAAAAAATACTCTGAAATCCTTCACATAATGACCATAAATTCAATGATTAATGCATCCTCAAAAAACAATTATTAGGTAATGTGAACATATTATAAAAGTTCCCATAGTATATTATGTATCAACCATCATTATATATACCGACCATCACCCCACATTTGCCTTTCCTTTCCCATTTTTTGAATTAAAATCACTTCATGGTGTGATGCATGTACATACAACATGACCTGTTATGTCTAGAAACTCCAAAATGTATCTCCAAGTCATATAAAAGAAATCCAAAACACTTGATTTGAATTCCAATTGACTACCAATTTATAAAAAAATACAATATAAGAACTTATGGTTGTAAAAACATTATATCATATCTTATATTATAAACATACATACTAACCATTTGTTTTTTTTCACATTCCAGGGTCTTTAACTCAATACATCTATATGTAATTTGGGCCACATCACTATGTTACTATCTAATAAAACCTTCCCAATAATCTTTTTGTGAGTAAAATTTATGAAGAAATAAAGCATCAATAAAAGGCATATTCTGGTATCACATTCCTAATGTTCAACTCCTTAAATATATTCAAACTCATCCACAACATCAAATATTTCAATGTTATTAAATTAAATTTTCTTCAAATTTTTTTCTATATGTATCATCATTATTCTTATAATCAATTCCAATAATTTTTTCCTTGAAATAATTTAACTATTTACATTATAAATTACCATCACATCCTAATCTCTTTTAGAATAAAGTGTAATTTAAATTTTTTTTGTAACTAAATGTAACTTTAACATTTATCATTATTTACATACACATATACTCTTATAGGATATCAGGTGAAATTAAATTTTTAGTTTGAATGGAAAAATTCATTATAAAATAATGATATTCTCTTTGTCATGGTAAATAAATTCAACTATTTACATTTCAATTTACCAACACATATCCTTAAATCGTTTGGAAATTAAGTTAAAATCAAATTAATTTTTTAATAGTATGTTATTTAATTATTTAAAATTGAATTTATATAAGTTAAACCATACTCCCACAATCCTTTTAAACTCTATATTCACTTAATAATACTATTCTAAGTTACAGAGAAAATTTTTTGTTTATTAAATAACTCTCATTTTCTATTTTTCATAATATTTTATATAAACTATTGATTCTATGTCATCTATTTTTTTGGTGAATTTTTATTTTAAAATAAAACATTATACATTATAATATATCATTGATGGAGGGGTAATATCGATTTCTTACATTTTAATAAATATCTGGAATTTTTTATCCTTGATAAAACATTCTTATCGTTGTATCCATTTCAAAACATGTTATTGACTTTGATGGATCATAAAGCGTTCATATTGAATTTATTATCTCATATTTTTCATAAAAAATCATGTTTGAAAACAAATTCTATTATCATATAAGATAAATGGGATGATGATACCCATCCTTTACTTAGATACATATAATCTTGATTTATTTTTTTTATTTAGCACTTTGATGTAGAATTTATATACATCATTAATTTAATACAAATTTTAAGATCTACCAATTATCCCTTTTATTTTGAACTCCTATATACTCACAACATTTGTTAGTGTACATTTAGAATCATTAATCCTTCACTATAACTTTGATACCTTACATGGATATTCCAAAGAATTTCACAATATCCTTCTAGTATTTTAAATCATCTCATTATATTAAGCCATTAATCTTTCCGTATAGATTTTTCATTTTGGTTTCAATGACCTTGATTAAATACTCAATGAAACATTTTTGGAAAACTAATAAAACTTTTATTCTTATAGTTTGAACATTTATCCAGTTGTACTGTCAATATAGCACCAGAACCTGGACATCACATGCCTAGTTTATCTATAATCAATAATTTTAGAATATATAGTAAACATTTATTAAATTCAATCATATTATTGATACATTTTCATATATTATAATGGAATTAAATAATTTACTAGAATAATCCTTATGAATCCTCTAGTTTAACTAAGTCATATACATATCTCATCATATTGAGTATGTGGGTGGAGACTAAAATTCATTAGTTAACTATTCATCTAGTTGTTTTAAAACCAAAATGATTCTTTTGAAGCTTCTTATAAGCATCAAGAATAACCTGGTGAGAAATTACAATACTATGTTACTCAGAAATATCTTTTTTTAACACATATAATTTATCCTTAATAACTTTTGTTAAGTTACTATTCTAATGAATTATGTACTTTAATCTTATAAGTAACATTTTATTGATATCAATTCTATGTTTGATAATTATGATGCTATTAATCTACAAAAAAAATCTTTTATCAGATGAGTATCATGTTTTATCAACATTTAATAAGGAATTTTATTAGATAATATCCCAATAAAATAATGTACCTTTTTGAATTCATCATACCCATTAGTGGGCCAGTATTTATATTTCACTTGGGAAATGACCCCTTTTTATCATGGAACTCACCACTTAGTTATTTATTTTGGGAATTATCCCTGTCATATCATATACCACTCTTTTATTTTTGATTGAACAAAACCTTTTTATGTTCGTAATATAGATAAACCATTTTATATTCTTTTGGAATAACATACCATTGAGTTTCCTAGCTATGTGTACCGCATAGGAAATTCATGGAATGAGAAACCTTACTATTTGGGTTACCTCATTGCTTGTTTTCCTTATAAATGATAATCTATAGGAACCCATATTTGGCATGAATCTACTCAGTTGGATGATTGAGGTCCTAAAAAGTTCAACTTTGGAAGGAATAACACACATAGTATTTAAAAGGGTTTTAATATCACCAACTTATCTCATGTGATTCCATATACATGTATGTATGACTCTAGTGATTTAGTTTGGAATATTACACCATTCTATAAATCAATATGTTCAAACCATATTGGTGTGTAACTCTTTACACAACTCATAGTTTTTTTTACTCATCCAAAAATAGAATCCAAGAATATTTACACACATCCAAATTCATCTCATGCATAAGTTAAATGAAATATTCATGTAAAGGTTTTTAAATATATGAAATTGACACTATCTACATGATTAATCTTGGAACCATGGATAGTCAACCCTAACCTTTATAGAATAAGGTATAAGCCTCCAACCTAATGGGGAATCTAATCCAAAGTCCATTTATTCGGTTATAATTTACTCAATATAGAATATAATTCATCATAAATATAATACCTAATATGTATAAACTATACTCAATGACTAAATTCAATCTAATACCATTAATTATAAACTGAAGTCAAGATATATGGAATCTATCCATTATCATACCTAGCATGTAACTCTTTAGATGAAAATAT
Source organism: Viscum album (assembly GCA_963277665.1). Lineage (NCBI taxonomy): Eukaryota > Viridiplantae > Streptophyta > Magnoliopsida > Santalales > Viscaceae > Viscum > Viscum album. Next base: position 900,242,497 of record OY728165.1, on the reverse strand, counting down.
GATAATATCTTGATGAAGTTTAATATATTTAAACTAAATAATACACATATTCACAATATAAGAAATTTATATCCATAAATAATAAATAATGGAATAACATTAAAATAAATGAATAATTAAAAAATTTAAACATGAGACAAATATTTATGAAATATTTATAAATAAAAATCGTATTATAAACACATTAAAATATTTTCTAGTCATTATGAAAATTATATATTCTTCAATAAAAAACATTATATTCATTTCATAATATTAATTCCTTAATATTATTCATTATATGAAATTTCATTTAAATATAATATATTTTACTAATTTTAAATATTTTATAATCCTTTTTCTATTATTAATACATTTTACAGAATCTATATATCTCATACAAAAATAAAATTTCAAACTTAATCAAATAAATCCTCAAAAATAATTTTATGTGGTCTACATAACATCCCAAATAAGGACCCTAATTTGAACAATTTAATTTAAGTATTATGAAAATTTTATAATCATAAAATATAAACACATTATATTTAGACTTATATTTGTAATTTATTAACACTTAATAAATCACCCTTATAATATTTAAATAAACACTTTATTTCTAAATCATAATACATTCCAATTAAATATTTTTATTACTAGGATATGAAACCATTTTTTGAGTGGTAACCTTCACAAACACCTCACAAACTAGTAATAAAAAAACAAAACGACCACTAAGGAAAACAATTGTCAATAATAAACATTGAATAAATGCCAAAGTAGGGTCATTCTAGTTATTCCAAGCCATGTTCCTGATATTAGAGTCAGGATGACACTAAAGGTATCCCTTAACCATGAAAACTAATAATAAAGCAAGAAATAGGTAGGAATCAATGTTGAATGAGTTGGTCAAAAATCAAAAAAATTGACATCATTTTGTGAGTTGGTAAATTGGTATTTTAATATTAACATTTAATATTGTGGGATATTTATTAGTAAATGTTTCATAAATATTTAATTAACCAATTATAAACTCTTTATAATTATATTATTTATATTATATTTACAAATTAATAAATATCCCAAAAAATACCTTTTGTTATTATTTATAAATAATATAATCAAATTCATAATTCAATTTTTAAAAAATAAATTTTCTAAACCACTAATATTTTACAATACAATCCTAACTATTTTAAATGATTAATAAATTGTGACTTTATTCAATATTAGTCGCACCTTATGGATATATATGAATCATAAAATATGATAGACAAATGGTACACTATCAGTCATTTTCTATGACTAAGGGACCAATAGTTACCAAAAAAACCACTAATCATATTAAATGATACACATTGATATTGAAATAGTGATATGATGATATGTTTTACGAAAAATAATGGTGCATGTAATTATATAATTCACTAGGCCAACATTATACACTATTATTATTATGAATTTTGTGATTTTAACTTAATTACTTGTTACAATATTTTGATTTCACAAGCTATGAATTAATCATCCAAAATAAAATTCTATATCATATATTATTATTGGGGTTATTAAAAGAATTATGGTTTCAAATTCTTCATTTCTCAACATTATTTTAAGAACCAAAATCTATATTAGGTACTGATACCATTATTGGGTTTTGAAGGGATAAATATAATTTAAACTACAAGAATAAATATAGAAACCCAATCCACAATAAAAATATAATATAATAAATAATAAATATGTACTATAAAAGAAAAATGATGAATCCAATTTACTTTTAACCATTATTCACAATTATATTGATCTTTTTCCAACATCATATGGGTTTGATGAAGATCTTCAAAGGGTTTGTAAAAGACATCCCCTCTCTACGACATATCCATGATTGTTTGATTCACTCGATGCTCTAGTAGTATCCTATACCCTCCCTGGAATGATATAAACTCATGGTGTGAATGAGGTAGGAGAAGGGTTTTTAGGGTAAGGGAGCTTTATCCATGTATCAAGGAAATTTCCAAACCCATCATCTCATGATGAATGACCCTTTGTATCTCTCTCAAGGATGCTCTCTGGGTGATCATACATTTACTCACGTGATATAAAAAATCAGTAAATTTCTTTTTAGTTCATGATTTCATTTTGTGACTGCTTATATCATGTATTTAATCTTATGAAATTAATTATTCAATGATACATAATATAAAATACTGACATTAATTTTAACACATAATGTTCATCTATTACTATGGTCATAGAACGATTCATGCTTATTCTATATGATTTGGCTAGATTGTATATTATAATTTCATAGGAAGTGGAATTTTTTACTTGATTTACAATATCCCCTAACATTAAATATAATATAACCATATGCATTACATGAATAAATGGAATTAGTTAATATCTATTTCACTAAAAGTGTATCTTTCCGTTTTCCAACAAAATTTTAATCCCAATTTACATAAACACCAAATTGTATATAAAGGGTGTAAGAATAAATACCAGTGATATATCAACAAAGATTCTATATAAATCCTTTAAAAAACCAAACACACATGAAATTTGGAAACAAATGTATTAAACCGCTGAAAACAATGTAGGGTTTCCATTAGATTCACTTTAATGAAAATATTTCCAAAAGAATTAAACATTTAAAACAAAAAATATAAAATATACAACAGATCACATATCAAGGAAGAATAATATATCATTAAATATGATACATAGATCTAATAATAAATCATGGCCTATAAAAATATAATGTGTAACATCCCCGACCAGGAATCCACTAAAACGGTTCTCCGAGCTGGGTGGTTACATGACCTTAAGCATGCCTCCTCGTACGCCAAAGGCTGATGAATAGCAGCGGGGGTCTATGGGGTCAAGTGGAGAGACTATACGCCCTTTCTATCAGAGTAAGCACAACAGAAATAAACCAAATAGAGGAAACAACAACCAATAAATAAGGAACATGTATAACAACCATTTCCAAAAATAAATATGCCATGTCATACTACAAGTGAAAAAGTGGATAAAACCCCAAAATAAAGACAACGGACAAAATCCCCAAAATGGTCCTGACTCCAAGTCCAGATCTTCTACCAAGTTCTACCCTTGTCCACTCAACTATCTATCAAGTACCTTTGCCCTTATCCTGACCTGCAAACATGAAGTCTTCTCGGGTTCCCAAAGGCGGCCCGAGCAGGGTGTGAGTACAACTCAGTAGGCCACCACCAATGGTGTCTACAAAATATCCAGTATAAACAGGTAGTGTATGAAAATGAAATATGAATTATAATTTCCAAAAATTATTTAAGCTTCCATTAAGCAGTTTAGAGCCAAGCCATTTCCATTTCCATTACAATTCATTACACACCCATTATCACCATTTACCATTTCATCACATTTCCATGGGTTAATCACATACATTATGTTACATGGGTCTAAGTCCAGTAATCAAATTCAAGAGGGTAAACACATCGTTATCCTATCTCACTAGAAATAACTCCTCATAGCATCCATAACCTCACCTCTTAGCCTTAGTCAGGGTGGATGCAACTATTAGGAGAATATACCCTCAGTCCCCTTTCCTAACCCGTGCATTTAGGGTGGAGTTTAGAACCTCAGTCTACACTCTACCTGTGGGCATAGATCCTCATGTCATACCCCACTCTACGTATCCATGTGCACATGCGTATATATAAGTAACCATCAACCATCCAAACCATTTCCCTTTGGAAAATAACATTCACAAAAACCCACATGGGAAACCACATCATGCCTCAACCCATTAACAGATTACTATTTCACATCATTCAACCATTCACCCAATTATCATGTGTTATTCCTATCCCACTAATCATTCAATGATAAACCCATAATCTATCCCATTATGGTCCTTAATCAGTTTACACATTAACCCATTTTAACCTGTTCATCATTCCCATGAATCAACCATTTAACCCATCCCACTTTAACCCTTAGATTAGTGCCAAGTCTAGGTGCATCACCTAACTTCCATTCCAAGTTCAACCATTCATGTCAATATATTTATCAAGGGATCTACAATTCATTACAACAAAGTCACCTGATTAATATCAATCCCTAATCCCAGGAGAAGCTGGCACATCACATGGATGGCCCCAATTAGGTCATGTCCATCCCAACACATCCCATGGGGATCGTGAGGGTTCCCATTTTCCATTTTAAACACCATTATTACCAAACGTGCCTAGGTTATTCAAAACATAACCAAAGTAAAACAAGAACACAACTAAACATACACAAATATCCAAATAACTGTGGGATATAGCATTATAGACCACCTACCTTGAAACCGCGATTGAGCGCACTCTTAATCGGGTCCTTAGACCTCGATCCAACCAAACCTCGGAGGTTAAACCAACAACTCGCCCAAAATTTAGGGCGTTAGATCTTCGGAATGAGTGGGAGAGAATATATAGTCCCTAAAACAAAAAAAGAATCAAGGATGGGATTAGACTTACCCGAAGCTTCGATCTGCAACCAATGGCGCTCTAAAAAGCCAAGAATTGGAGGAGAACCAGCCTTGGGAAGCTTAGGTTGGCCAAGTTCATCGCTAGGGTTGAGAGGGGAGGAAAGGAGGAAAAACCTGAGTGGGGTTTAAAATCCCGGAGTGGAAAACTTGTAATTTTTTCCAACATTAAGTGGCCGCACGGTTTGGAAAACGATGTGCAAATCATGTGCATGCCACTATCAGGAGGAGGAGTTTCACAATTTAGCCACACGGTTTGAAAAACTGTCCGCAGACCATGAAAATGCTTCTGTCCAGATGAGGAAGGGTCGCACGGTTTAGCCTGGGCAGGCCGCACGGTTTACCTAGAAATGCACATGTTGTGCGCCCTAGCTTGTCTTTCCCAAATTTCCTTTCTTCTATACCCTGAGATCCCAGAACACCCCTAAGGCCTCTCACACTTTCAGGAAACATTTTAAAGCCCCAAAACAAAGGGTTCAACCCAAAACAGAACAAAAAATTACCTTTACAAAAATTGGGGTCTTAAAACCTCCCCACCTTATAAAGGGTCGTCCCCGAGCCGAGTTTCCAAGCCTCGTTGATCCACCGAAGAGAAGAGTTCGGGCCACTGAGCTCGTATATCTGATTCCCGCTCCCAATTTTCTTCCTGAACCTTCCCATACTAACGCGGTACTCACACTAATTGCACAACCTTGGCTTGCAAAACCTTTTCACTATGATCCACCACATGAACCAGATGCTCCTCAAAGGATGCATCAGCCTCAAGCTCCACATCCTCAACATCAACCACATGAGATGGGTCCGGGTGATACCATCGAAGATGAGACACATGAAACAGATCATGCATCCCACCATACCATTGTGGAAGATCCAATTAGTAAGCCACTAGTCTGATCCTCTCCACAATCTCAAAAGGTCCCACATACATGGGCGCCAACTTACCCTGCATTCGTATCCGACGGTGACCCAACCTTGGTGACACCCGAAGGAACACTTTATCACCCACCTAAACTCAATAGGTCTACATCGTCGATCTGTATATGACTTCTTCATACTCCGAGCCGTATCCATTCGATTCCTGGTCAACTTATATCTCTTTGAAGTCTCCTGCACGAGACACAATCACAACAACACAGATTCACCGGCCTCAAGCCAACACAATAGAGATCTACATGGACTCCCCTAAAGTTCCCCAAACGGTGCCATATAAATCGTATAATGAAAATTGTTGTTGTAGGAAAACTCAACTATCTATTGGTGCCTCTCCCAAGAATCACAAAAATCCATGATACAAGATCTTAACAAGTCTTCCAAAACTTGGATAGTACGTTACGATTGCCCGTCCGTCTGCGGGTGGTTTTCCGTAATCAAAAACACCTGTGTATCGAGCGCTTTCTGCAACCCTTTCTAGAATCACTATGTGAAACACGAATCTCTGTCCTAAACTATGGTCCACGGAACACCATGCAACTGAACTATTCCCCAACATACAGTTCATCCAACTGGTCAATTGTAAATGTCTCCTGAATCAGTAAGAAATGATACACCTTTGTTAACTGATCCACAACCACCCAGATTGTATCATTCTTCCGTGGTTTCCTCAAAAGACGCACGACAAAATCCATTGTTACATCATCCCACTTCCATTTCGGAATGGGTAATGGATGCAACAAACCACATGGGTGTTGATGCTCGGTCTTCACCCGCTGACAGGTAAGACTCCGTACCACAAATCCCACAAACTTCCTTCTTCATTCGAGGCCACCAAAACTGCCTTCGGTGATCATGGTACATCTTGGTCAAACCAGGATGCACTACCCACTTTGATGCAGGGAACTCTCACAACAACTCTTCTCGCACACACTTTGGGACAACCACATGATCAAAAACATTAACAACACCATCCATGCCGATGGGACAGCCAGAAGGTAGCTCCCCACATTTAAGATTTTCCTTCGTGACCAAACACTCAAGATCATCAAGTTGACCTTACTTTACTTGACTCAAAAGCATCGACTCAATCACTATGGAAGAAAGAGTGACCGGACCACTCTCCTCCTGCACCTCCGGTGCGTTTCTGCAAACAAGGCCATCACCTTCCACTTAGTGTTGGACTCCTGAACCACCTGATTATTACCCTTACTGATAAGAGCATCAGCAACACTATTTACATTTCCTGGCATTTACACCAAATCAATGTCAAAATACTGGAGATATTCAACCCATCTTCACTGCCGACGATTCACTTCCCGCTGTGAGAAGATGTACATTAAACTCTTATGGTCGTTAAACATGGTAAACTATTCTCCCAAAAGATAGCGCCTCTAGAACTTCAAGGTGTGCACTGCTGGAGCCAAATCAAGGTCATGAGTAGGATAATTTCACTCATGGTGTCTCTACTGCCTTGACCTGTAAGCTACAAACCACTCACCTTGCATCAACACAGTACCAAGTATGATCCCAGACACATCACAAAACATGACGTACTTCTTACCCGGCTCAGGTAAGATCTAGATAGGTGCAGTCAGCAACGCCTTCCTCAACTCTTGGAATGAATTCTCACAAGACTCAGACCATTAGAACCTGATTCCTTTCTTGCTCTGGCCTGAATGTGTTGCTTCCAAGTGAGAGAAATCTGGAATGATCCTTCGGTAATACCCGGCCAATCCCAGAAATCTATGAACATCAAAAAAACTCTTGGGCTTCTCCCAAGATACAACCACATGTACTTTCTCTGGATCCAGTGACACAGCTACCTACGAGATGATGTAACCCAGAAAATGTACCTCACCTATCCAAAATTGAAACATGGATAGCCTGGTGTATAGCCAATTCTCTCTTATCTTACCCAAGATGATGTCAAGATGTTGGGTATGATCGTCGTGAGTTTTCAATTACACCAAGATATCATCAAAAAAGATGACCACAAACCGATCTAGTTAGGGATGAAAGATCCAGTTCATCAAAGCCATAAACACTGTCGGTGCATTGGTCAAGCCGAAAGGCATTAACACAAACTCAAACAACCCATACCGACTCCGGAAAGCTGTCTGCGGTATGTCAGAAGACCTCACCATCAAATGGTGATAACCCGACCTCAGATCAATCTTAGAAAAAACCAATTCACCCCTCAACTCGTCAAACAGGTCATTAATTCTAGGAAAAGGGTACCGATTCATCATTTTCATCTGATTCAACTTTCGATAGTCAAAACACATCCTTAAAGACCCATCAGACTTACTTGAAAAAAGCACGGGAGATCCCCAAGGAGACGTACTAGGAGGGATAAATCCCTTACGCTCCAACTCCCCAAGCTGATCCATCAGTTCCTGGAGTTCTATCGGGGCAATTCGGTACGGAGGAATAGAAACTGGCTCCACCCCGGCTATGAATCGATCGTGATATCGACATCCCTCTCGGGTGGTAACCCTGAGAAATCCTCAGGAAACACATCCTGAAACCAATCCACCATGGGAGGTAAAAAAGATTGTTCTTCTCTTTCATTATCATCAAGAATAAGACATGCCACTCGAGCCGTGAGTCCATTTAACCACTGACGAAATGGTACTGCACGCCCTGCTCGGACGTCCCATTCACCATGGTGGACATAAGCGTCACCATTATGTGACCTGAATGATACTCTACGATGATTACAGTCTATGTGCGCTCAACACAAAACCAACCAATCCACTCCCATGATTATGTCAAAACCTGACATCTCGAGAATGAACAAGTCCCACAGAAAATGATACCCACAAACTTCCAAGGACCATCCCTTTCACTGCGGGATGTCATCATCCCGCACCCCCAACGAAGTGTCAATTGACATAACTCCGCACACCGACTCCACAGGTAAATACAGTGCTAACACAAGTTGAGCAGAGATAAAAGAGTGTGTGGAACCTGTGTCAAACAACACACTAGAAAAAGTAGAATCTACAAGGATCGTACCCCAAATAGTCGACGGTCCAGCATCACCATCACTAGGCGCAAACTGAACTACCTGAAGCTTTCTTGTCCCTCTACCCTGGGCTCCAGCCTAAACGCCCTGCGGTGCACTTCCTTGCGGGCCTGAACGATCTTTCCCTGGAGTTCCACATCCACCTCCCCTACCGGTACGACCTGTGGAGCTCCAACTGCATTCCTGATACATGGAAACTGATCCCCTTCCCATATCCGGTACCTACCTTCCACCATTATTCTCACCAGCATGCTGAGGGTTCTTGCAGAACCTCTGCACATTCCCCATCCTACCGCATGAAAGACACTCAACTGGAGGTCGAGGACACTGACCACGAATATTCCCTGGCCTACCGCACTGATAGTAGAACACCAGATTCCCACTATGAGAGGGTGACCCTCTCTTCCAGCCACTTTTCACACTTCTTCCATGCTGTGAGCTCTCATGGCATTGATTTCGACATTCGGTAGCTACACCGCTCGTCTGTCCCACTGACACCATAAGCCCACTACTCGAAGCTCACATAATGTTTTCTACCGAGATCAGTGCCTGATCTACTACATCTGCGATCCTCTTCAAGAGGAAGATGTTTACTTGAGACCTGATCTCATGTCTTAGCCCATCCTAGAAACTCCTTGCTACTGCTGCCTCATCCTCTGCTAACATTGTGAAAAAACGTCTCAAACTAGTGAAGCGACTAGCATAGTCCATCACTGATAGTGCTCCTTGAGTGATGATCATAATCTCTAAAGCCCGCTCCTATCTCAATGTCTCTGGGTAGAAATTCTCAAGAAACCTTTCCTGATAAACCTTCCATGACATTCCCTCAGCCTGCACGATTTGAGCATGAATGTCCCACCAACGCCTAGTCTGGCCTCGCAACATATCAGCGGCTAGCTTCACCAGCTTTTTGATAGGGGTCTCTAGATGATCCAGTATCATCTAGAAAGACTCTAACTAGAACTCTGTTGCCTCTGGCCCACCCTCTCCAGTGAAAGTCGGAGGGTGTTGCAGCTGGAACTCCCTGGTCAGCTCAAACATTTTCGTTGCAACCCGCCCGGGGTCCCGATCCATCATTTGCATAAGGCGAGAAAATATCTCTCAGAAATGGTCTCATATATCTTCATCCTTCTCCACATTTTCATTCTCCTCTACTTGAAGAGTGTTCTCAGAAAAATCCTCTCAATGCCCAACGAGTAATCGAGGTCGTGGTGGAATTTCTCCACAATTCCAAGCACAAGATTTTTCATGCATACCATAAACTTTCACAACATTAACAAATTCTATTTACCAGCGACAACAACCCACATTTCATACACTAACCCAAAAACATTTTCCCAATTTTTTTAAAACCCCATTACTCCATTAAACATCAATTACCCACTTGTTTTATTTCATTCTTCTCTTTATTTCATGGTTCCATGTAATGCATGATTCATCTAACTTTTTTTCCTCACACACCCACCCTGTCCGTGTGTCTAGTACAATATATGTCACATATCACTCTAGGAGACTATAATGATTAATTACTGCCAATACTCATGCCATTAAGTCCACGAGCGAAATATCAAAAAACAATGACATCAAACCACATGTTCATCACCAAATGGTGAAATACCATCAACTGTAACAACACACAACCAAGAACAAAATCTCCCACCCTAGGTGACTTGGGTTTTCCCCCGTACCTGGGTTAGCTACTCCCAAGAATGAGCTCATTACCAAGTCCAAACACGTCTTAACCCTTATCTACGAATCCCAAAAAACAAGATCTCAGAGAAGGATAAGAAAGACCACCTCTGATACCACTTTGTAACGTCCCCGACCTAGAATCCACTAAACCGGTGCTCCGAGCTGGGTTGTTACATGACCTTAAGCACACGTCCTCGTACGCCAAAGGCTACCAACTAGAAGCGGGGGTCTATGAGGTCATGTAGGGAGACTACATCCCCTTTTTATCAGAGTTATCAAAATAGAAATAAACCAAATAATGGAAACAACAACCAATAAACAAGGGACATGTATAACAATCATTTCCAATAATAAATATTCCATGTCATACTACATGTTCAAAAGTGGACACAACCCCAAAATAAAGACACCGACCATAATCCAAAATATGGTCCCGACTCCATGTCCGGATCCTCCACCAAGTGCTACCCATGTGCACTCAACTATCTAGAAAGGACCTTTACCCATCTCCTGACCGTCAAACATTAAGTATTCTCGGGTACCCAACGGCGGCCCGAGCAGCGTGTGAGTATAACTCAGTAGGCAACCACCAACGATGTCTACCAAAATTGTAGTATAAACAGGTAGTGTATGAAAAATAAATATGAATGATAATTGCAAAAAATTATTTAAGTTACCATTAACGAGTTTAGAGCCAAGCCATTGCCATTTCCATTACCATTCCTTACACACCCATTATAACCATTTACCATTTCATCACATTTCCATGGGTTAATCACATACATTATGTTACATGGGTTTAAGGACAACAATCACATGCAAGAGGGTAAAGAAATCATTATCTTATCTCACTACGACTAACCCCTCATAGAAACCATAACCTCACCTCGAAGCCTTAGTCCAGGTGGATTTAACCGTTAGGAGAATCAACCCTCAGTCCCCTTTCCTAACCCCTACATTTAGGGTGGATTTTAGAACCACAGTCTTCACTCGACCTGTGGGCGTAGATCCTCATGTCATACCCCACTCTACGAATCCATGTGCACAAGATTATATATATGTAACCATCAACAATCCAAACCATTTCCCTTCGACAAACACTATTCACAACAACCCACTTGGGAAACCACATCATCCTTTAACCCATTAACCCATTACCATTTCACATCATTCAACCATTCACCCAATTCTCATGTGTTATTCCTATCTCACTAAGCATTCAATGTTAAACCCATAATCTATCCCATTATGGTCCTTAATCAGTTTACACATTAACCCATTTTAACCCGTTCATCATTCCCATGAATCATCCATTTAACCCATCCCAATTTAACCCTTAAATTAGGTCCAAGTCTATGAGAATCACCTAACTTCCATTCCAAGTTCAACCAATCATGTCAACCTAATTATCAAGGGATCTAAAACTCATTACAACAAAGTCACTAGTTTAATATCAATCCATATACCCGGGAGAAGCCGGCACATCCCATGGATGGCCCCAATTAGGTCAAGTCCATCCCAACACATCCTACGGGGATCGTGAGGGTTCCCATTTACCATTTTAAACACCATTATTACCAAACGTGCATAGTTTATTCAAAACACAACCAAAGGAAAACAAGAACACAACTAATCTTGCACAAATATACAAATAACCGCGGGATATACATTGTAGACCACCTACCTTGAAACCACGGTTGAGCACACTCGTAATCGGGTCCTTAGACCTCGATACAACCAACCCTTGGAACTTCAACCTAAATATCACCCAAAAGTTAGGGTTTTAGAGCTTCGGAATGAGAGGGAGAGAAGATACAAACCCTAAACCAAGAAGAGAAGCAAGGATGGGATTAGACTTACACGAAGCTTTGATCTGCAACCAACATCGCTCTAAATGGAAAGAATCGAAGTAGAACCACCCTTTGGAAGCTTGGGTCAACCATGTTCGTCGCTAGGGTTGAGAGGGGAGGAAATGAGGAATAACCCGAGTGGGGTTTAAAAACCCAGAGTTGCAAACTTATAATTTATCTCAACTTTAAGTGGCTGTACGGTTTGTCTGCACGGTTTGGCAAACCGTGCGCATGCCACTGTCAAGAGGAGGAGGAGTTGCACAATTTAGTAGCATGGTTTGACAAGCTGTGTGAAAACTGTGCGAATGCTTCTGTTCGGAGGAGGAAGGGTCTCACGATTTAGCCTGGACATGCCACACGGTTTACCTGGTCATGCGCAGGCCGTACGCCCTGGCCTATCTTGGAAAAATTTCTTCTCTTCCATGGCTCGATCCCCCAAAAGACCCCTAAGGTCTCTCACACTTTCAGGAAACACTTTAAAGCCCCAAAACAATGGGTTCAACCCAAAATAGAACAAAAACATACCTTTCCAAAAACCAGGGTCTTACATAATGGATCTACCGTAATAATATTGATTCTCTATAGTATCATATCTTTCTTAATAAAATCCTAGAACGTCCCCTACTAATTAAAGTGAAATCATAACTAGGGTTACCCTTTAGTTTGGAAAAAATTATTACTAATGGTTCCGTTAAATGAAATGTCTTAAATTATATGTAAAATCATAATAATTTAAAAAACTAAACACCTATATTCTCTAGAGGGTTTTGGGAAATAATAAATAAAAATTAACACAATAACAAATAGGTCATATATTTCAGCCAAAAATACCCTCTCCGAGAAATCGACCCATTCTCATATATATTTATCATTTTTTTTATAAAAATAATTCATAATTCAAATTTTAACAATAGAGAAATAATAAAATGACATAATAAATTTATACTTGATATCAAATTAAACCAGTTATAACATTTAAAACTATTTATAGTATAAATTCCATATAGAACATATGTAGTTTCATCACATGTATTTTCATAAAAAATGAATTATCACTCCAATCGCCACAAAAAAATAAAAGTATGGTTTTAATTTAATTTAAAACTATATAAAAACCATCAACCATGATAGGATTTTGAAAATAGTGTAAATGGATAGGACAACATAACATAGACAAGAACAAAAAATTTGATTCCATTGAGTAATAGAAGATTAAGACTAGGAATGACTTCCACATATCTTAAACCTCAAAACAACCAATTTATATACAATCTATAAAAATGGTATCATATATTATATATTATTAGATAATTATATAATAATAATAATAAGGGATAAGAAAGGAAATAAATAACCTCACCTTTTATTTTTTTCAAATATCAACTCAAATTATCCAATGAAACACTAATCATGGAGGAAAGAGGGGAGATCTTAGTTGGACAAGCATCTAAGAAAACCATGAACCATCTAGAGGAAAATTGAAGTATAATAATCTAGAATTGAATATTGAAAATTAAAAATATAATTTTATTGAAAAAAAGCATACAATGAGTATGTGGTTCTTTGGACCATGAGTTTGATCATTAATTCCCCACTAGTTGGGTTTTTATAACATTTATGATCAAAAATCATGAAACCTCTGTCTATGCATGGTGATAATTAATTCTAGAAAATATTCTATAAGATTAATTTTATAAAAACTCTATAAATCTAAAGGAAAATAATAATAACTAAAATTCATACATTTGAATGAATTAATTGCTGACAAATTTATAATCAAAAAACTATTATAGAAATAGAATTCGATACATTTATGATAATATTTTGTGAAATTCAAAAATAGTAATTGAAGAAAGAGCCTCATTTTTTCTTGATTCGGTTCATACAGATATGTGTAGACACATGACACATAGAGGGAAAAGTTGTCGAATTTACTTCATCTTGAGAATATAACACCAAATATTTTATTATTAATTTTTCTTCATGAATTTCCATTCATTTGAATAATTTCATATTCATCAAATACCAATTTTAAATTAATTGTTATTTACTTAATTATTGTAAAATATTATAAAATAAAATAACATAAATATTTATATTAAAAAATATTCAATTAATATAATTATGAATATTACAATAGGAAAATAGAAACAAGTGAATAAAAATACCACAAAATTAATGTATTCATTCTCAATGTCTCCCATAAAAATCATACTCTCTAGAATAATTGAAAAATAATGAAAAATATTATAAATATGATATAATTTTTGAAAAATAAATAATTAATATGTTAAATTATTTTTATAGAAGACTATAATATGATATATAGGAATGTAAAATGGTATTATGACCATTTTATGGTCCTTGAGTATATATATATTCATTGGGTATATAACCAAGTTGTAATGACATGTAAAATTGATAACATTTTAGTTGATTAAATTTAGTTAGGGAAATATCCTAGGACCAATCTCAAGAAGCCTCTAAGGGTTTATAGTGTGAATTTTAAAATAAATTTATAAAAACATGGGGTGGTTTTGAAAGCAATTTTATGTCTAAAAATATTAATTAAAGAGTTTAATAGTTTTTTTAAAAATTTATTTTGAAGAATATTAGATAACAAGGTCACTGTGAGTTTTCTACAAACATTTCAAGTTCATTATTCTTAATGGTTTGTTTAGGATGGAAATAAATATTTGTTTGAGATTAATTAGAATATTGATTACTCTCTAAGCTTTTATATTGACTCAAATAGGACTTACCATTGACAAAGAAATTATTTATCCGAGTTTGTTATCATATTCATGGTATAATAAATTCCAAAACGAATTGAAATATTTTGGGGAAGCAAAGGATTATTGTATTTTCCAATCGGTACAACAGAAGTCACACACTCAAAACCGAAAACTGATCAGTTAAAAGTAAAGAGAATTCCATTCAATTGAATAAAAAAATCATTAAAATCTAAATCAATGTAAGATAATTCTGAATGAAATGTTTTAAAAAGATAAAATATATCAAACCAATATCAAAACTAGGAATGGAACTCTTCTGACATGATGTATAGCTCCCTCCTAATGTTCGTCTACTATTTAGATCACCATCAAAAGGTGGAGGAGTCTTGGGTGGATCTATTTATTTATTTTAGATATCCTTATAAGTATAGAGAGTTCAATAACCACTAATTTTAATATAGAAATACTATGAAACTCTGAAATGTTAGCACTTCACTCCTTAGACGAGCTTCAAAATGAGGTACCTAAGGTTCCCTTTTATAGGGAAAATGGAAGGTGGTTTTGGGAAAACAGATTTTGAGATACTATTTGTGTCTCAGATTTAGATTTGTAAAAGGCATAATATAGAATTTTAAAAAAGATAAGAGTTGTTGGAAAACCTATTTAATAACTACCCATAAAAGATGGTAGGAATCGAACACCTATAATGGTATATATTTTAAAAATACTGAACCAAACTCTGGAATTCAAGAAGACTCTATTTCATAGATAGATCATTTCGTTTGGAGTAACCTATGAATGAATTAGGATTGAGTGTATTACTAATGTATGTATCCCACTATGTTTTGGATCATCCCACACAATTCCATCCCAATTGGATTGACTTATTTCAAATAATGTGTGAAACAATGGACATATATTCTTGGGATTCCATGTTTTTTGGCATATTTTTCTTCAACTTCATCCTAGGACCTCCAAATAACCTCCTTCTACAACAAAATAATTCAAAAAATTAAAATTGATTAATTTAAAATTATTTGAAATTAAATATTTGTATTAAATTTGACGTGAAATTTTTTATTATAGATGTAATTTACAATAACAAATTAGTTTAACACAGTGGCATGAGAGTGTAAATGGACAATGAATTGCTACACGACTATTATACCTATTAGAAATGGGTATATTAAAATTTTTATAATTGAAATATAATCCTATTCGAGAATAAAAAAATAATTATTTTAAATATATCATAAATAATTAATAAGCATTAAATAATTAAGGAATCATAACACATTAAAATATAATCACCCATTACATAAAAAATTGTTGTTATTCCAAAACATGGTTTTTATCGTATCGTGTATTTTTATTTAAAAATTAAATTTATCATGTATTGATTTTTAATTAAATGAAATTTATTTCACATTTGGTGTCAAGATATTTAAATTATATAATTGTAAATTTCCTTTTTTGGTAAAAAATAATATACTGATGTGAATAGTGAATTGCGTCGGTAAATAGAAATAATGGAAAAATACCATATATGATAAAAATGGTGTATTAAAATATTAAAATTAATTATGAATCTGAATAATTTAGTAAATCATGCACCACCATATTCTATTTATGGTCCTCTGTTGAACTAAAAATGACATTCCTAAACCATTAAGGAATGATTATTTGAATATATATCATGAAAACATATCTATAAAAGGACCCCTCTTATACCATTTTTTATCTCATGAATTATTTGGTTTCCTCTCAAATATCATCTTAAATTTACTCCATAATAAGCACCTATCATTTTTATAGGTCTAAAATCTCTCGGAAATGATTCCAATCCTTTATTTCAAAGAATTTCCTTAATGTACGATTTGACTGTTCTATATATGTATCATCTTCTTATTAATTTTTTTCTAATAAATTCTGCCTATAAATATTCTTGAATATGATATAATAAATTATTAAAATAGAATAAAAATAAATATAATTCAACAATAGGTGCATAATAATGGGTTTATGACCATCCCTTCATTGTTTCTTTTCCATGTCTAGGTCGGTTCAACCACATACATGAATAATGCTACTCTATTTAAAGAATTATAAATATAATTGGTTAAATAATATGAACACAAAATATAGATGATTTATAATATGAATTTAATTTAATATAATTTTTTATGTAATGGTAACACTTAAATGGATATTCATTATAAAGAAACACTTTATTGTTGATAAAGTTACTCGAAATGAGAATGTTATGAATTTTAACGTTTAATATCATAGTTGTAAGATTAATAGAAAGAATGTTTTATTTTATAAATCATTATAATTTTATGAATATAGAACCATGACTATTCTAGAGATTATTGACTTATAAACAATGAATGATTATCAATACAGGTAATCCAAAGTAATCTTGGATCAATCAAAACTGATAACATCTAATGATAAAGATACACCGAGACTAAAAAATATATATAATAAATGAATATAATTATTAATATAATAGTTAATATATATAAATAAGGTCATAAAATAGGTTATTAATAATCATTTCTTGATTATATAGGGAGTTTGATAATGTTTAGAGTAAAATTAAGTAGTAAAGGTAAGGGGAATTTTATATCTCTCTATTTTTTATTGGAAAATTCAATTACATGTACATATTATTTATATGTAATTGATTTATTCTATATCATTTATTATATTTATATGATTTTCGAACTTCTTTTTCAATTTATTTTTACTTACATAAAAAGGTGGCATGTGGACCTTTTTTCTCTCCATATCTTTATCTCACCTCTATCTCAGATTTCATTAAATATGTACTTTAAAATTTTATTTATTCTATGTTACATAAAATACTTTTTTTATTTTATTTATCATTCCTTTTCAAATATTATATTAAAAATTTATTCATTTATAAAAAAAATATCAAAATTAAAAAGTCATTTCTTTTTAAATTTTATAAAATATTTTATCATCCTAAGAAGATTTTTTTTGTCAATATGATATAATGTTATACTAATTGAGTGTTTTTATGTTATAATTACAAATTTTATATGTGATATAATTTCATATAAGCATCTAAATTATTTTTTTAGTTAATGTATTCTTATACTCTAAGGAAATTTTTAGGTGACACATTTTTTTGAGGGGTTAATTATGAATTTTGATTGATCTATGATTGTTTTTTTATTCAAACATCACACATATTTAAATATAAAAATATCTCATATGTGATACTATAATTTTATATCTTTTTAATTTATTGAATAAATACTTACATCTCCTGAAATTATTATCTATGGGATATGGGTGGTTATTATAGCCTACAACGTTATGAGGTTTATGTGGTTATCCTAGTATACCATGTTATGATTGTAATCGTTACTATTAAATTTTTCCAAGCTTAGAGAAATCATCAAGTAGTGGCCCAGTTATTATTTTTTGTCAATATCAATGAATAATATTTTATGAAATTAAGTAATGATCCAAATAATTTCTAGATATAACTTTTCTCATTTATTTTATATTTAATTTAAATAAGAATTTCCTCATCCATGGTAATAATCTTGATCTATTTCCATATCCACTCTTTTTGTGTAGTTGTTGAAGTGGGGAATCTATGTGAGGATCCCTCTATATGTATCCACACATGAATCATGAATCTATAAACACTGTTCTAGAATATATGGGTGTTACAATGGTATATTCAACAGATTAACACCATTCATCATTGATCGTAACAATATATCTTGATCACTCATATTCTTTAGAGGGAGGTAAGAAGAAAGAATCTATCAAGGGATTCAGAAAATTCTAGTGGTGACTAAATTCGGAGGAAAATTTATACGCTAGAAAAAGATAAAATATAGAATATATAATAATGGTTAAATAATAATAATTTCACAAAGTCCCTTATCTATTATTAAATCTTCTTTATTCCACATCTCACATTATAATAATAATAAAATTATTATATTCCATGAAATGTGTTTATTAAATATCATTTCTATAGATGAATAATTTCTTTTTTATTTAATTGATATTAAATATATATATTATTTAAATTGATCCATTATCTTAGCACATTTATCCTGACATAGAACCTACAGAACATTGAAGAATAAAATATTTATTCATATAAATAAATATTATTCATTTTATAGATAAATAAATATTATACTCATTAATCTAAGAAATAAATATTTAATTTTTTATTCATGGATCTAACTGAAATATTTATTATACTATATTCACTATATTAATGAATAAATTAATAATTATTCATTACCTTATGAGTAATTAAACAAACGGTTAAATTCAACTCACATATTGTAATCTTGAATATCTTGTGACTAAATTTATACGATCAAATTTACATGAATAATCATTATTCCACAATTCAAGAATAATATTTAGTCATAATATTAAATTTAATAGAATATAATGAAATTCAAGATACACATAGTGTGTGACCCTATAGGACTCCTTATCAATGCCTTTATGTAAACTTACCTAGAGTCCAAGAATGGAATCTAGGAAGACGTTAAGAAGCCCATAGAGAATAAAGATACTATAAAAACCACAACAACCTATCTATGAATTATATTGTGTAATATAATCCCATTGTTTATTGATGCCTCCCCAATCAAGATGAATACTTATTTCACCAGATAATATTATTGATTTATCTTACATTGACTATCCAAAATGAACTCGTCTATAAGCTACCATGACAATGGATTTCATTATATAGTTCTATTTCGATCAAAGGGACATAGATATCTTCTTCCATTAATATAGAATAGAAAAAATACCTTCTCTACTTATTAAATTAATTCCATATCACTTATGATGTTCCCAATTTATGATACCTCACTACGAGTATATTTTTCATAATGTTTATGCATACTTCAATGTACATAATTCATAATACACAATAATAATAATCTCAATTCCAAGGACAAATAAACACATTCATAGATTGAATTATCCAATGATATATATAACAAGTGGAATTATTATTTGTTATATTGTCATCCTGATCTCCTCCATTGATATTTTTATGTGTGTACTTTGTAAAAATCCAAATTTCATAAATGTGAGCTGGTTCTTACTTTATTACATTTGTACAGGATACAAGGGATCACTCCACACCTGATCAACTTGTTTAGAAGTATTGGAAAAATCGATACATAATTAATTCCCTTATTTTATTGAAAATATACAAATATAGAAAAAGAATCTTTATTATATACTTTAAATCATTCAAAAAATCATTAGTCATATCCTAGGGAAAGGAAAAAAGGGTGGGATAAGATGCTCATAATGGTTATGTAAAATGAAATATAACATGATAAATAAGTTAGAGTGGATAAAAAACACATTCTATTCAATAAAAAATATTAGTTCAGTGAACATCCATGGAAAATATCTATATAGAAATCACGTAGATAATGGAAACTGAATTATAAATAATGGAAATGAATTAATACAAACATTCATGAATTATAACATAAAGGCTCTTAAAATTTATCTTCAATCTTATTATCTCGGCCCATCAACCAAGACATTGTTATTAATTAATGGGTAAGTGTAAAACTAATAACCATATAATATGGCCAATTGTTTTTTCGAATGAGACCTATTGAAACATCGAGGGGATATCTATAACCACACCTCCCATCACTTTAATGTCCTATTAATTCCTCATATATAACGAATGATTGAGAAAATTCGTTCACAAAATTCCTTTTAAATAAATAATTACCAATATTTAATCAAGAATACATAATATTTCACGAGTTAATGAAATAAATTTCTCCCTTCAATTGAAACCATATATAGAAATGGTATATAGTTAAAACATCATAAAATTAATTGAAATATTATTTTCCTTATGGGTTTGAAAATATGGAAATAAAGGATAAAAATAATGTCTACTGAATAATGTAGAGTGACAGAGACTAGGATTATAAGTAAGCAAATGATATAAAAATAAGCTATAATCCAATATTAATAAAGGATGATATAGTACCATATAATCATAATAAATAATTGTTTTTTAAAATAACCAAGCCTTTAAATATTATATTATAAACATAAAAACACACTTCCTTTTGAATTTGTGTAAGAATAGTGTTATAAATCACTTTTAAAAATTATTGTCTTTCCTTTGAGAAATTAATTCCCATTTCTTTTGATAATATATTAATTTAAAATTCTCAAAATATTGTGAAAATTTTTTTAATTGAAAATAAACATGTAAACTTTTAAATGAATTTTCAATATAAATAGTGGCCATGAAGTTGAGGAATTTCGTTCATGCAATAAATGAAAAAACTAATATTCCATTCGCATTTTGGTAAAAAGACCAAAAATACATTATTTAAAAAAATAACATGAATATTCATTTTAAAAAATTTTTAGAAAGCAAATATATTTGAAAAATATTCATATGATCCTTGGATTTTAATTTATAATATTCATGGAACATTTAAATGAACTTCAGCATGATATAAATAATGATAGAAGTCAAACATTCAAAAATAATATTTATAAGTAAGTCCCTCACATGAAATTTAAGTATTGATTATTAATCCAAAAAGAGAAAAAATGGAATATAAACATTTAAAACCCAAAAATAACTAGAGTAAAATAAAATTTAAGGGGTTTAAGTTGTTAAGATCATATAATTTTTTGAAAGGAATACTAAACACAAATGATCTCAACATTTAATGACATTGTAATATAAATCCATTTCCAATTGGATAAATTTTGAATCAAAATACATTAAATATAAAAAATGAATAAAGAACATTGAATGTAATTAATAAATATGTATTAATAATATAAATTTTTAATGTTGTAGGAATATACACCATGTAAAATAAATTGTGCACATAATATAAAACATGTCTTATTAAAGAGGAAATGATATTCAATTACTATTACCTTGGGGTTTTCCTAAGTCATAAACATTTGATAATATTATATAATTAATTTAAATTTATTAAATATTTTAATAAGAACATTTTTCAAATATATTAAATTTTAATTTATTTATATAATCTTTTAAAACCCATTCATTCAATAGTTCTTTCTTTCATCAACCACTTAATATCGTTCAGTCAATTTTGCTAAAATTACTTTGGTATATTTTTTATTGTTAGAGGATTTATGAAATGGTTCCATCATGTGTATAATTTTAATAATGTCACTGATATAATTTTTATATGTTATATATAATTTTAGAATCATCCTTGAATGGTGGTAATAGAAAAATGATTCAAATCTCTTTGTGGTGGTGGCGGTCCACACATATACATGAGCAACATTATCATTTTACAACAAAAAGAAGGGACCTATGATAGATGATATATTATATTTGTAGAATAATAATTATATAATAATTATCACATATATATATTCATTAATTTGATATTTTTATCCGTACATGTAAAACGGTTATGAAAAATGAATCTCACTGCAACTTAGAGACGATAGGTCGTACACATGCACAAGCAATGTTTACATTTTCCATAGGATTGAAATGATGATGAAAATTAATTTTTACATAATAAGAATTAAATTTTATTATTTTAATTATACTTTATTAATTATTATAGTATTGATACATCAAATTTATTGGTTTTATAATAAGAAATAAAATAAAAAATAATCGTGTAAAATGGTTACCTCTTCTTTGAGAGACCTCCTTTGGATTACACCTTTAGCCTTATAGGTTGGTATTTTGATGATAGAAGGATACTCTAGTTACTATGGATGAATTTAGGGAATGGATTTTGGTAATACTTATACAGGCTATGTCAATCAATAGATGAGAAAAAGATAGGAGAATTGGAATTTTAATAAGTGCGGGGAGTGTAACTCTTATAATTATTTAATGTTTTAAAATATTAAATGGTATTATTCAAGAGAAAGTGGAACCGATGAACTCAAAATTCATAGATAAGATGTGATAAGGTATACACAAACTCAAAAAAATATCATTTAGACAAGTATTGGAGACATTTTAAGCCTTATATCCTATTTAAACCCTCTATAAACCCAATTTAACCTTAAATGTGATAACTTATATTTTTACAATTATAACTTATTTGTGTAACCAAAAAATAAATGGGGAATTATGATTTTCTTTTGTAAATTATGATTCCAAATATGGAATCCATTTTACCAAATTAATATTATATAGATATCAGAAATTATATTTCCTATAAGAACTCAAAATGGATGAAAAATAGTTTTTAGGAAAATAAACAATTTAAGAATAAACATCATTTTTCATTGAAATATATTAAAAAGTTTATTTACATAATTTTTTTAGAAATTTAATTAAATTATTACAGTGTTTAGACTTTTTATCAGGCCAAAACATAAACAAACATTCCATCCATAACATTAAATGTAAAGATCAAAAATGTTTTTTTTAATTTTGAATAAAATATAATTTATATTCACAAATGTCAATCTAGTGTTCCAAAATTAAAAATAATGTTTTAAAATAAATTATTTAACTAATTATAAAAATATTTGGTTTATATAAAATTTTTAAAGTTTATTATGTCATTCGTACTTCATAATAATGGAATAAAACTGATAATATTTTGAAAAATCATTATTTTGACTATTCAACTGAACACCACTATTTATAAAAAAAATATGAAAATTTCACACTAAGGTGTTTTTTTATAATATTTCTAAAATTATATCATTTTTTTAAACACATTATATAAAATTTTAATAAATTAATTATAAAATCAACACACAAAATGCAAAAAAAACCATTTTTGAGGAAAATGTATATTTGAAGCATAAAATGAATTTATTCTCATTACCAACTGACTAATAATAATTAAATTTATTATAATAAATTAAATTCGATATATAATATAATTATGTTATTATAATAATTTATTAATCATAATTAATTTAATTTCTTACGATCAAAATACATTTCCCAAGTAAAAACATTTTTATGAAAAATAGATCATTTACATTCCAAATATTCCATATTTATTTCCAACCAATTAATAATCAAAGTATAAATTATTATTCGTTTAAATAAAGAAAACAATATCTAAAAATAACATAATATGATTATTCCTATTCATACTCTCCAACCCAGTAACTAGGTTATTAAACTCATATTTAAATAATATTATTTTTTTGATGCTCAGGGTTCTATGTGGTGTATAATGTTGAACATAGTGTTACATTAAAAGAAAATGTAAACTAAAATACTGTGATACTTAATTTTTTTGAGAAAATGTATCAATATGTTATGAGCCTGCAGAAACTTATTGTTATTCATTATATGTGTCCGTTAATATTGATATTTATATACTATTAGAAAAATTTTAGAATATTGTTATTGCATTTTTGGGTTCTCATTATAGCAGGGATCTTCAATAACATATAAATGTAGTTAATATTCAAAGTAAATTATCACCTTAATGTTATTAAAAATAGATTTATTATTTGATAAGATATTTATTTTTATTCTCATAATCTAAATTTAAAAAATAAGTTGGTTTTAGAGAATTATCTCTAAAAACATCTACATTCAATAGAGACAACTACTAAAATTTCTAAACTTATAAGATCTCAGCTTATATTCATTATTTTTGGAAGTATGGCAGTTGATATTAGTCCTTGCATGTTTTTAGGGATATTATGCTTACTATGACATCACCTATATTTATTATAACTCATAAGAGATGATATCCCTGAGTATTTACCTTTTTTCCCAATATCATAAACATGAAATATTGGCGTAACATTCCTCACCATGAGCCACATATTGGTTCCACAATAAATATGACCACATGCTCTCAAACACACCTCCAAGTATTCCAGAGGCATCTGATTAGCAATGAGGGCCTAGGGAGTGTCTGTGGGAAGACTATTCCCTCATGAGTTTGAGTGTAGCACAACATTAAAGAATAATAGTAAGTAGCATAAATTGATATATAGGTTGCAGTAGAATATCAAAAGAATACCCAAAAGAAGGATAATAAATATATACAAATATGATGATATTGATCATGTCATGTTACATTAAAAAAATAATAAACAAGGGGTATAAGTTTGATTGGTGTAAACCACATGCTATACAAAATTAGAAAATTGGAAAAAGATGAGACTACTATCATTACGAGCATAGGATCAGTCTACTACTCCCATAGTCAATTGTAGAAATCAGAATCTAGCATTAAAATAAGAATGCCTCCCTTTTTTATTCCAACAATCATGAATTCTACTTGGGTACCAATGGTGGCCGAAGTAGGGTGTGAGATATACATAGTAGGACACCACTAAGAGTGTCTAGATTAATCTATTTCATGTAGTTTTTTATTATAATTATTATAAATAGTGGTAAATACAAGTCAATAAATAAATAAAACAAGACTGTTAGGGTTCCACCAGGATACCCGATTTCCACTACCCTCTTTGACCTAATCTGGATGAACCTCAACCAAGGATCCTATAAAAAATTGATAATGTGTATACATGATCATAATAGATAATGAATCAAATGATGACCTACCCCAATCATGTAGTTTGACTTGGAGGTTGTGTCCCTAAGAAATTAGTTAAGAATTATCATGATTAAGTGCATCACATGTATACTAGGAAAGGTAACCGTTAAATCTAGTATATGCATCCTGATCCCTTCCATAGTGATCCATAAAGGTATCCAAATATTCACTTTTGGAGATCTCAAAATACCGAATATTGCAGAGCTCATTCAAAGTGATCCGTAAATGGAGTCCCACATATAGCTCCCGGCATGGTACAAGTATGAACCTTTGAGACCATCCCAAGTATCTCACATAGGGTACCAAATATCACTCAGGCCATGGTATGACCATCTTACCAATTATCTCATCCATGTTTTATCACCTAGGGAACCATTTTCACTCATGGGTATAAATAATACATATGGAGATCCCATCTAAGGAAATCTTAGTGTCACTCCCAACACATCCCATAGTTCCAAATACAAGAATGGTGGGACTATCCATGGAATCCTTATGTTGGGACTCATGTTCTCTCTCATCTCAAAAGTAGGCAAGGCTTAGTTATCAATATCACACATCATCAAACTAATCTTATCTTGTACAACACATAATCATGCAATCAAATTCTTTTAATTCAATACAACAACTATGGAATAAGGTGTTAGAAAATAATCATAATGCATAAGTAAATAAGTTTAAGAAATATGAAAAAATACATGTGACTAACTCATGTCCCTTTAATTCTCTTAGGCACCTCACATTCTACTATATTTATTTAATGGGAAACACAACCCTAGGGTGGTTTAGAAATGTAATTAAAAGGGATTTAGGCTTCTAAATTAGGACAAAACCATAGGGGTGGGTCACATCATGATAAACAACCAACCATGTTGATTCGCATCTTAATAAGATCATATTATACATACAAAAACCATTTAATTAAAATAATTCAATATTTAAGAGGAATCACCAAAAGTGTATGATGCCTGGTGCAATGACACACACTATAGAAAGATATAGAACTAAGGGAGAGAAGATAAACCTCCTAACTTCGGTTCATGGAAGATTAATCATCTATTTTCTACTGTTGAATTGAGCTAGAAAAATAGAAATCATAAGTATTAATAAATTATCTAAAAATGGGGAAAAGTGGGAACACCTAAATTGAGAAACACGGGTGGAGATAAACTAAAATAACAAGAATCATGATCATGGAACATACCTCAATATTTTCAATTCACCTGAAAGTCAAGGAATCATATAACAAATGTGGTAGATATAAAAACCCTAAAGGTTGGGGAAGAAGGATATGTATTCACACATGGGATACTAGAGAAGAATGGAGGAAGAGATATTTGGAGTAATAAAAAATTTCAATAGTAAAATGGTCATTTAATTTTTAATTATTGTACTCTATAGTTGGCCAAACCATTCGCCAATTGTGTGCCGAAATATTATTAGGAAGGGACCCCACATGGTCTAGGAGTATGGTGTGGATAATAGTTTACAAACCATGCAGAAGCCAATATCATATATGGTCTAAAATTTCATAGGGCCATGTGGACCTCCTTTCACAGTTTCAGACAAACCATACATCTCACCTTGGTCCCAAGGTAGCCTACACAATTGAGTTTTATGGTTATTAATTACCTTGCGCTAACCATGCAGCTCATCCTGCATTCCTATATTCTAGAAATCCAAGCTCCCAAAAAGACCTAGACTCACCCGAACCATTATTTATTCTTTAAAGAACCTTCTTATAATAAAAAAGAGTTGTTTTGAATAGTAACACATGTTTATTCACCTGTTTAAAAATGCAGGTTTCTATAAACTCCCATTCTTAAAAAAATTTGTCCTTGGGTTTCCCTTCTGAAGGTGGAAAACATGTTTCCAAGAAAAGTTCTGTCCACTGTGCATGTACACTGGCTTCCTACTCTAAGGTCTTGTATTATACACAACCATGCTTCCATTACACCCAATCAAGTGGAACTAACCCACCTTGGATATCATTCATGATCCAATCAATGATATGCATCATATTCTCTTCAATTGATGCAACCAACCTTATCTCAATATCGTTGGGGTCAAACAAATGAGATGTGTCAACATGATATTAACAAAACTATGATACGTGGGAGACTACATACAAGGAACAATACCTATGAAGTAACTACAACAGATAGGATACGTTCCCAACTCTCTCTTCTATCACAAAATTCTCTACTTAAGTGGGTAAAATATTTCCCTATATCAAAATTTTCTTTGACCCAATATAAGAAAAACAAACAAAAATACCCGATGTCCCACCCCGAACTCCAGAGATTGTTAGTGGTGATTGGTATAAGACTTCTTCGTAGAATGAAATGTATCCAAATGTTTTTCAATTGGATTTAATTACTCTGAAGTCTGTTAAATGAGATGAGGACCCAGTAATACTTACCCACCTACATCTAACCATCATAGAGGTGAACATCATGACCTATTATAAAGGGACTCATATAAATAAATCTGAATCATTTCCTGAAAACATTTTTTATAGAAAACTCATAATTATGTATGTTATTCTCCCATAAACCTCAAAAATCAAGGATACATGAATGGAGCATGTCCCACAACACCCGTATCATCCACTCAGACTACCCATAAATATGAAAGTGATTAGATGTACTCATGAGAACCTACAAAACTAGTGCATTTTGATGCCCTTTCTAGAACTACGATGTAAAACTGGAAACGTAGTTCAATATGATAAAATGGGAAATACCATGATGTTACAAAATCTCCTAGATATATAGATTCCCAATATCATTAACTGAGAAGGTCTAACAAGTAGGTAAGAAGTGTGCAACCTTGGTAAAACTGTTGAGGATCACCCATACCACATCACTACCTCTATGGGATCACAATTGGTCCATCACGAAATAAATTATGAATTCATTACATTTCCACTGAAGAATAGATAAATGATGTAGATTTATTAAATGTAATTGGTTCTCAACATTCACTTTCTAAGAGGCAGAGCATAGTGCGATAAAACCTAAAATTTTACTCTTCCTTTCCAATCACCAATATTGATTGTGTACATCTCAAAAAATCTTGGTAATCCTACGGTGATCATTCCAAAATGAGACATGAGATTCTCACATCAAATCATCAGTTATGTTTGAAGGCACCCATATAATACCATGGTATATTAGGATATAATACTCATAAAAAACTCATCCAGGTAGTGGGTTCTCACCAGAGACACTCTTCCCCAGGATAAGGTCCTTGGGATCAGATAGTTGTATCATATGCACCTTCTCGAGAAGAGAGGATTTCACTGCTAGAGGTGATAAAATATATACCGATTCTATTTCTAAACATCCAAGTGCATCTCAAAAAAAATCCATAAACTTCTAATCACTACTAGCCTCATGAATGGTCTGTGTCCAAGTCTTCCCACTCAAGGAATTATCTAGGACATTTCCCTTACCAGGGGTATAAGCAAGCTCAAAATTGAACAACTATAGGTATTCAACCCATATGAACTACCTAATATTCATATCTCTCTTTTTGGATATATATTTGAGTCTTTTTTGATCCATGTAAACAAATAAACACTCCCCTAAAAGATAATGTCTCCAATAGTGTAAAGCATAACCTTGGTAGGTAGCTCGAGGTTGTGTGTAATGTAATTCCTTTAATGAGGTCTCATAAGGCGGGATATATATGCTACAACTCAATCACCCTACATCAACACTACGTCTATCCCGATTATTTATGGATAATAGTCAGTATTATAACCTCGTACTGGTTTTGAAATAATCCGTATCTGTGTTAAATTCAATCTTCCTTTTATCTCTTGAAAGGTTGTCTCACAAGCATCGAACCAAAAAAATTTCAAATCCTTGTTTGTCAGGGATGTATGAAGAAATTTCAGGCATGAAAATCTAGAAGGAAATCCCTATAATATCCATCAGTACCTATGAAACTATGTACAATAAACAAATTCCTGGTCTTCTTCTAGGAAACAATGATGCTCATCTTCTCGAGGTTAATAGATTCACTTTCCTATGAAATGATATAACCCAAGAAGGGAACCTTACTGATCGAAAAGTGGAATTACTAAGAATTTCATAAATTTGGTTGTCTATAAATGTATTCAAAACTATCTAAATATGGCTGGAATGATTGTGTATGGTGTGAGAATACATATAGATTTCATCTATGAAGACCACTAGAAATGAATCCTGGTACAGTTGGAAAACCTGATTCAACAAATCCATAAAGACTTCAGGAATGATTGTAAGGCCGAATGGCATAACCAAATAACAGTACAAGTTGTACCTACCTAGGAACACTTTACAAGGTATTTATGATGGTCTTACATGCAATTTATGATAGCCTTACCTCAATTAAATCTTAGAGATAATGTTTTATCCTTATAGCTAGTCGAAGAGGTCATCTATATGAGGTAGTGGATATTGATTCATTAATGTGATCTAGTTCAACTGGGGATAATCCATGAACAATCAAAGGGTACCATCTGACTTCGTAGAATAAAGGACCTGTGAACCCCAAGCCAATGTGCTATGTTAGATAAAACTTTTTGCCTCTACATATTCAAGATGATTTTTGAGTTCTTAAATATCAATAATCTCTATTATATAAGTTGGAATGGACATCATTGTTGCACCAAATACTTTATCAATTTTGAACTACACCAATCTTATAGGAGTTAATACTGATAAATCATTTGGGAAGACATCATTTAAATTATCCACAATAGGAGGGAAAACCACAACCATCATTCCCCGATTTCACATAATGAGACTCACCATCTGGTATATTTCTCTTCCTAGACCCGGAAGATTGGGTCTAACTTTAATAGTTCGGATGTAGAATTCTACTTATTAGATATATGTGTTTCCTTTAGGTTATTTTAAAAACACCCTCTAATTATATCAACCAACACGGGCATGATAAGGGACAATCCAATCCATACCAAGAATGATGTTGAAGCCGGTCATCTCAAGGGTGAAGAAATTCCACATGAAACAACACCCACATATCTCAAGGGGGGACTCCTATAACTATTGTATTCCCATTTATTGGAACCCTAATGGAATGTTGAGAGACTTAATGCCACAGTTATACATTATCTCAAGGCCCATACTTTCCATAAATGCATTATATATTAATGAGTGTGAGGAGCCCACATAAAAAAGGGAAGAAACTAGTGTAGAGGCTACAGAAATAGATACTCATACTGTAAAAGGTCATGGACTCTACTCTTCAGGTGTAGGATTCACTACATAGATATGACCCAAACGATGACCCCACGATGGAACCTGGCTAACCTGGGAAGGTCCACTCTACTAATGCTAAACCATTGAGGCAAGACTGCCTCATCCATATCAACCTATTTGGCTTGATTGAATAATATAAGACTAAATCCCAGAATTATGTGGAATTACTTATCATGTTCCTAAAAGCGGTGTCAGTATTGATCTCAAATCACTAGGTGTTGGAGGAAAAGATTAGTACAAATGCGGAAGGTGACCCATCCTTCCGAAATCTCTTCACATGATCAAGATCTTCATGCATCAATTATTCTTATGGTATATCCTTCCACACGAGTGACACACCACATAGCTATTGGTTAATTTCACATGATTGACACTGCCCCACACACACCCTTGAAATGATGTTTCTTGCTTCCAGATAAACCATCACCCTGTGTTAGGGATGAATATCCCTATCTCACATTTCCAGCATCACATAGATTATATTATATAATAAGGTCCTAGTTCAATATCTTTGAAATAATATTCAATCAGAATATATTCACCTATGATTGAATGACATACACAAGCCCATCCTCAAATCATCTCGTAGTCATTAACTCGTCATTGTTCAGTGTTGAAGAAAAATGTTAGAGCTCAGTGAATTGATAATAATACTGTAATAAGGACCTAACAGCTCATTAAAGAAGAATTAAATCTCTATAATGGTACTATATGAGTTTATATAGAAATAATTTATTTTAGAAGGTTTTGTAGACATCTTCTCTGACCGTACCTCGATGTCGATCAGCCTGTGAGATAACATCCCACCAATTCATGGTGGAATCACGTAACATGTAGGTAATGATATTAACCATCCACTTTAGAGGTAGATAAAAATGATCAAATTATTATACCATGGATTCAAGAAAATACTTATCAAACTAAGGTTCTCCATCCACCAAGAAAGTGGGATGATGCTGCTACTGAAACTCCTCAGTTAGATCTTCCATAGAAGGGGAAGGTCAAGGAGTACTATGTACAGACTGTATAAAGCATAATAAGCTATCAAAAAATTATCAATCGACACCCAGGGTATGATCAATATGACATACCTCATGTGGCACTGATGGAGGAATCACTAGTTGCTCATGTAAATCCACCTTCAGAGCATGCTCTTCCCCACATTCTCGGTACACGATACAAGGATTTCGCGGTGACACAACTCTATAATTTTCAAGATCATGCATCAGATGAGATTTATAATATATAGGAAAAATCAATGTTCTATATGATAGGTAAAAAAGACACAATATAACAAGTAAAACCTCCTTTCCTGCTCCAAAAGCCTGGTCTATTTGATAAGAAAAGTCACAATAGGATAATTTGAGACACAAATTACAACCCACTACTTGGTCAGGTCAGGGTCAAGGTCTCACAATGTACAATATATGTTTTGGTATATAGAGTGTGAAATGCAAGGTATAGAGGAAAAAACCCTTTACATTTGATTTGGGATCCCCATATAGCAGTAGCCTTTTTATTTTAAGGCTTTTACTTTTGGGGATTTATTCTTATTTATTTATATATATATCTCAATCCAGTTAATTTCATCAACAATTCCATGTTTCTAAAATAAAATTACCTTTATAAAATAAATTGTCAAAAAAATTAAGTGTGGTTTGACCTTTACACCAGATATCGATATGTAACAAGTCATGTATAGTGATTTAGTTGAATGAACATTTATTTCCAACTTATATAAGTACTAACCTCTTAAATTTATATTATCATTCATGAATCAATGTAGCTATTATATCATCCCATAGAACCAATGGATCTTGGAATAATCATGAAATAATTGATTATTAAAGTGTCATCCTCAATCTATGTAGGAAACACTATTTATATTGATGTTGGATCTTTAATTTGTCGAATTATATCATCCCTAAAAAACACTAGAAAAATAAAATTTACAAGAATTAAGGAACAAAAAACAAGAACATGAAATACTTGAAATATATGAAAAAAGTAGTTTTTGCATTGAATAATGCATGATATTTAAGTCTTAGAGATCCGAGTAAGATGCATGAATTTGATACAACTTTATATAATTGATCTAATTTAAGTAAACCGATTATAATAATATCAACAATAATAACCATAGAAAACAAGTGTGCCACCCAATAGTGAAAATCCATAAATCTATAATAGAAATAAATCATAATTATTATAACCCATACCAGGTAATTTTTCTTTCCTCAATACATGGGTTAGCTACTCCTTGGCATATGATCATTACCAAATTCCATTACATCATAGTATTATGTCTAATTCCAAAGCAGTAAGGAAAAAGGAAAAAGGACTCTGATACCACTTTGTAGCATCCCACCTCATGATCCACATAGCGGTGCCCCAATACTATTGGCCACATGACCTCATGTGAACCTCCCTATATGCTAGAGTCTACTGAAAACTAGTAAGGTCCAAGGGCGTTTCCATAGGGGGACTATTCCCATGTGATTCAAAGTGTATCATATAGGTAATGAATAGTAGTAAGAAGTAGAAACATAAGTAAATGCATTAGTAGAATAATAAAAGAACAGATAGAAGATGGATAATAAATATATTCAAAAATGATGATGTTGATAATTTCATGTAACAATACAAAAATATTAAATAAGGGGCACATGGGAGACAGACATAAATCACATTCTATATAAAAATATAAAATTACAAAAGCTATAACATTAAGGACCCTGGCCTTAAAACATTACATAATCTTGAATTAAAAAAATAATTCACATTGAGGATCTTTTCTGGTTTAGATTATTTGAGAATTAGGACACAACTGTTACATCTCAATTATTACAAAGTAGTCACATCTACTCAGTTTCCATTTTTTTTCACAAAATAAACACTCTTGAACAAAAGAGTCGTGTCTACTTCCTTGTTTTAGACAACATGACACTTCCTTGAACCCATCCTTGACCCTATTCCACTTTATGTCCTATGAAAAACATTTAAAAAACATGGGATAAGAATAAAAACTGAGTAAGGGATATAGAAAAATACGGAAAGAAAACATTAGTCCATTTATACATAAGAATAATTGAAATCATACTTTTCAGATAAAACATAAGCACTTTAACATACCTCAAGAAATAATAAGATTTATGAATAACTCATAGAAATCATAAGAAATAATGTTAACTTGAGGCATTCCTATCATTCTTACGTAGGGAGTAACCCTCACGGTTACCTTTGGAATATCGATCACAGTATATTCCCTAAATCTCTTTGGAGAAACAATAGAGTTTAACTCATTCATGGTACCCAATGCATTGGAGATCTATCTCGGGCTCACCCACATTTAGTTTATCACAGAACCACCCGTCTTCATAAACAATTCCCAAGAACCATTCCCTAATCGTATCACATAAAACATGCATAAAGGAAGAATAAAATTTCCACATTTCAGTCACACGATATCAATACAAAACATTGATAAAATCAAAACATTATAAAAAGAATTTTCAATACCAAAATAATGTAAAACATGATTTTTATTTTTCATTTAATAAAATTTATGACTAGTAGAAGATGCCGGAACTCAAATAATTGTCACAACGGCGGAGAAGTCGTTGACGCTGCATTCATAAGACAAAAACATTCCTTTTTCCATTTAGTAAAATGCTTCATGTAAAATTATTCCTTTTGAATGAAATTAAAAGTCAACAGGGTTTTATACACCGTATGAAATAAAGTCATGTAGAAATCAAAGGATTCAACATTTAAATGATATTGAGACGAAGTCCCATCCAAAGACTGTATCCTTGGATTAAGGATAAATCAATTACATAATTATGAGTGAAAATTATAATTACACTGAATATAAGTGGAAATTAAGTGTAAAAAAATCAGAGGTCATCCACATATATTCATATCATGACATAATCAAGAAGTAGAGGTTTAACCTAAAGAATTTTAATTGGGTTAAGGGTTCTCTTACAGAAATTCGATAGCCTAACGACATCACATTAAAATTTAGAAAATGAGTTGATGGGAGATAAAAAGAGTATCTCATCCCATAGACATAATTTTTACAGCAATAAGGATATATATGACCATATCCCAACATAAATATATGTAAATTAAAATACCTAACAAAAATAAGTCATTTAAAAAGAGGAGGGTGAAAGGTTCCCTTAATGATTTGGGTAACTTTCAATATGTACACCCCATGAACGAAAAACTATACCATTTTGATGTAAATACACATAATCAAAAGTATATTACAAAAAGATTAGAATAATTGGTAGTAAATACACCACTCAAAGGTGATAGTGTCAAAAATAGCATGAATCTCACGGGAATAATAAGTGAGATAAAAACCCCTTACCTCAATGAAATAAATCGAGTCATATGACCAAAAGATAATAAGAACCAAATGATTCACTTAATACCATGAATATAACTAGAATATTGATAATATATATCCAATGGAAGTAAAAAATACACCACTTTCAATAAATAATTGGCGAGAAATGGAAATCTCACGAAATTAAAGGTGAGATAAGAAATCTCTTTACCTCATGTCCGACAATTCATGTACGTTTCTTTATATTCCTGAATAATAAACATTGGTCAATTTAGAATTTCTTAAGGAAATAATTTATTGTTTATTATTCAATTCATAAAACATATTATCGTGTTATTATAATTAGTTAATTATGTGATTTCATATCATATGTTTGGTCGATGTTCGGTACCTGACTCAAAAATGAATTTGTTTGAAAAGAATTGCCCATGTAGTTATAAGTACATCATATCAAGAATCGTATTAATGATTTAAATATCATATATGTCCATTATATATTAATTTTATACTATTATATAACATTTGGAAATAAAAAGGTAAACGATCCTATCATGGAGACGGTAGGCCATACGTACGCATGAACGCTACTTTCATTTCTTTGTCATATTAATGGAATTAAAACAAAATGAGACATATATATTAAAATTTCAGTATAATATATATTTTATATAGGTATGTGTAGGTATAATCCTTATTAAAAAACATTCTAGTATATTTAGGATACTGGTGATATTATGGGATCAAATAATAAGAAGATAGTGGTTAGTGAAGAAGGAAAATAAAAGAATGAAACTCGAGAGAAGACATTACCTCTAAATTGGGTAACTCTTTTGGATTTGAGCCAAAGGCTTCCTTGGAAAGACTTCTGCCCCAAGTGAGGTTTATAGGAGTAAGAGAGGGATGTGTAGAGATAATACGAGTATAGGTTAGAAGATCCAAGGGCTTGAGAGGGGATGGGTAAGGCGGTAGAGGTGGGGGCCTTTTATAAGAGGGAGGAGGGTCACATTTAGAATGTCTTCAAATGATACTTTATTATAAAATGGTTATTGGATTTTAAAGTTCCCAAAATGATATATTTCTAGGATATGGTGATAAGTGTTCGAAATACACCCATACAATAGGTTTTTGACCTGTGTATGTCTTAGATTTTACCTTATCTTTTCATTTTATTTAAATCGTTAATTAATGGGGTAATCGCTGCATCATCATGGTGTCATAAATTTATTTATTTATTTAATGTATAAAAATTATAAATCTAATATCAAGATATGGGAAATATTTTTATCTTTCCAATTTATATTTATAGTCTAAGAGATCATTTATTTAATGAAAATTAAAATTCTTTTACTTAGGATATACAGACTTTTGTTATATTTCTCTTCTTTATAAAAATAATGTCATAAATGACACTATCACACCCATGTGACTCCATGGGCCCTCATCTTCGGTACAAAGATTCTAATGTTGGTCCATGACTCAAAAAAAAAGGATTTGGACACATTTTGATGTCATTTTATATTATTATGATATTATTTTGTTACCCTTAACTATCCGATTACAAATTAATCATGATAATTAAAGATAACTACCATCGTTACTATTCATAATGTCCAAAAACAATAGAGTATTAATTAAATAATTTGGAAATTATGATTCCAAATATAGAATCCATTTACCAAATTCCAAACATAGAAATTGAAGTAATTAATTTAAAAATAATTCTCGTTGTGACAACCGAAGACAGGTTTTTAAGAAGTAAAATTTATCAAAATATTGACTTGTTTTTACATCCAATTGAAAGGTGAAATTACATACAATGAATAACATTTTATTAAGTGATAGAAACATAATTAAATTAAACATTAAAAACAATTAAATGGAAAATATAACTATATAATTAAATTAGATGAAAAAGCAGTTTGAAGTAAAATGCAATATTTTTCACTATTCATTAAAAATGAACATTTGTCAGAAATATATACCAAAAATTTATCCAAAGTAAATTTGATATTCAAAATTAGAAAATGATGTCCATTTTACTAAATTTAAAACATAGAAGTTTCATTAATTAATTTTATAATTAATTCCCGTTGTCAAAACAAATAGCGTGTTTCTAAGAAAAAAATATCTATCAAAAGATTGACATTTGTTTATATCCAATTTCAAAGTGAAATTAATTGCAATGACCACCATTGGATTAAATGGTAAAAATATATTTTAACGAAAAATTAAACCCAATTGAAAATAAAATCTAACCATATAAATAAATTAGATTAAATAAAGGTTTTGAATTAAAATACAACATTTTTCACTATTCATAAAAGAATGAACTTTATCGGAAAAATAACAAAAATATACATGAAGTAAATTTTGATTTCCTGATAATAAATAAGGATATTATTTTGTAAAATATGACATATAAATTTGATAAAAATTATACTTAATAAGGGTTCTCCATCAAAAGGCTGTTAATCGACCTGTTAATGAATATTAGAATATTTATTTTAGTAATTGGATTTATTCGCATTTTAAGCCTCTATAATTTATTGGGTAACTGTTAAAATATTTAACAAACATATATAATCATTTTTTACTTAGTTTTGTTCATTCCCTCCATTACAACGGCTAGGCGTTAACTACAATTTAAAATAATATTATTATATTATTAGCTTGCAATGTAAGATTTCAAAGAAAACTCATCGTTTCATATTGGGTACACCATCGAACATTGAATTTACATTAAAGTAATATTAATATATTATTCAAAAATATTAATAAATATGAAATTTTCATATTCTTTATTTACCTGGGATTTTACAATAAGTACTAGAATCACAAGCCAAGGCTTTGTCACATACTCCTGTATTTCATTATAGAACACATAATCAAGCATACGAAGTTGGATGCTTCACATTATCTGTACATGAAATCATGAAGTCTTCTTGGGTAAAAAGGCATACCATGTAGGGTGTGAGATATAATCAGTAGGAAACCACCAACAGTGTCTAGATCAATCCATTTCAAGTAATATAAAATGATTTATTTTCCAAATATTAGTTAATGAAAGTCAAAAAAACTAATAAAACAATATGTTCAGGGTTCCACATGGATACCCAATCACCAATACCTTATTTGGCCCAATCTAGATGTCTCTTAAACAAGGAACATGTATAGATGTGATAAGGCATATAAACAGTCATCGTAAATAATGCATTAAGTGAGGAACAACCACAATCATTTGATTTGATTTGGAGGACCGATTCCTAGGATATCCGTGATGAATTCTCATGATTAATTAATAAGTAATAAAATTTAAACCTGGAACAGAAACCATTGAATCTAGGATGTGCATCCTGATCTAATCCAAGGTGATCTATAATGAAATCCCAGGTATCGTTGTAGGAGATCCCGAAATAAATAATACCATAGATCCCATCAAAAGGAAATTCATAAAAGGATTTCCTCATATCACTCTCGATATAGTGCAAGTATGAACCTCTTAGCCAATCCTAGGTATATCACAATGGAGTCCAAGTATCACTTGAGGCATGGTGTATCCATTGTGACAATGACCCCATCCATGGTGTATCCTCTATGGAACTGATGTCACTCATGGGTATAAATAATCCACCTAGAGAGAACATCTAAGGAAGCCTATGTGTCACTCCCGACGCATCCGAAAAATCCAAATAAAAGTACAGTGAGCCCATCCACAATGTCCATATGTAGAGACCTGTGTCCGCTACTAGATCATTAGTAGGTAAGTCTTAAATCATGTTCACACATCATCGAACCAAGAATAACATGTACAACATATTAATCAAGTACTCCAATTCCTGTAATTTGATCCAACAACTATGTAATAAGGAATAAGGTAATAAAAATAAATAATAAGCAAATAAACATAAATTATAATAAAAAATCCAAGAGCCAAAAACATGGATATTTAATTCACTTATGAACTACATATTCCGTTGTATTTATTTCAATGGAAAGATACCCCTACGGTTGTTTATCAATGTATGGAAAAAGGATTTAGTCTATTAGAGATGTGAACACCAATAGGGGTGGAATACGTCAAGGAGAAAAACCGACCGTGTTAATTATTTAATAGAAAGGATCATATTAGGCCAAGGGAAACCATTTAATTAAAATAATTCAACATTTAGGTGTCATATCTAGAAGGATCCATCATGTGGTATAATTAAACAATCTATAGAAATAGATAAAATCAGGGATAGAAACAATAACACCTACCTTCGATTAGTAGAAGACCACTCATCTGTTGTTGACCATTGAATCGAGCTAGAAAGAAAGAAATAAGAAGAATATCCAGATTCCCTAAAAATGGGGATAATGTGGTCTCCCATAAATTGGGAAATGGACTAGGTGAGAAACTATATATAGAAGGAGTAGGCACAACTGGAAGAATACCATATACTAATGGTTTGGAACCATTGGTATAGGCCTCCAAACAGTAGGTATAGCCTATACCAACAGTTTGGAAAATCATTTCTAAGTAATCCGTGAGGGTAGGTCTATACCAACCATTTTGGGAAAATCATTGGTATAATTAATATGAAAAACTATACCAATGGTTCCACCAAACTGTTGGTATATGTAATTCAAAAAATAATCATTCTGTTGGTTTTGATCCCAGCACCTCCTGTTTGTGATTGAACAACCTAACAACTTACCAAACTTACTTTTGTGAACATAATTTCATAAATATATACATGTATTATCATATGGATTTTAAATTTTGATCTATTTTAATGTCCCATATAAGATGATTCAATTAAAAATACATGAACATATACCAACGGTTTTGAGAACCTTTGGAATATGTTCTTTGATTTTAGGGACCATGTACCAATGGTATGGAAAAACTGTTGGTATATGTCCCCCTATACCTACGGATTGTCCAAAACTGTTGGTATAGGTCCCGAATCAAAGAATCTATACCAACAGTTCTCAAAACCTTTGGTATAGGTTCATGTATTTTTAATATAATCTTCTTACAGAGGACATTAAATAAATCAAAATTTAAAATAATTATGATAATAAATATATATATTCATGAAATTATGTTCACAAAAGTATGTTAGGTTATTGGTTAGGTCTTTCAATCACAAATGGGATGTGCTGGGATCAAAACCAACCGAATGATTATTTTTTGAATTACATATACCAGAGGTTTTATTGAACCGTTGGTATATATTTTCATGTTACATATACCAACAGTTTTCAAAACCATTGGAATAGTTCTATCCTCATGGAATACTAGGCAACGATGGTCCAAACTGTTGGTATAGGCTATACCAACAGTTAGGAGGCATATACCAACGGTTCCAAACCGTTGGTATAGTGTATTTTTTCAGTAGTGCCTCCTCCTTCGATTTATAGTTTCTCTCCTATTCTATTTTAGTATTTATGGGTGACCACATTATCCCCATTTTTAGGGAATTTGGATATTCTTCTGATTTCATTCATTCTAGCTTGATTCAAGGGTCAACAGTAGACGAGTGGTATTCAGCCAACCAAAGGTAGGTCTTATTATTTCTATCCAAGATTTTATTATCGTTCTAAAGTGTGTTTCTATTATTCCACATGATGGAACCTATAGATATGACACTTAATTGTTGAATTATTTTAAATAAATTGTTTCCCAAAGTCTAATATGATCCATTATAGTAGATAATTAACACGGTTTGTTGTTCTCCTTGACGTATTCCACCCCTATTGGCATGCCATTATTTAATAGCCTAAATCCCTTTTCCATACACTGATAAACCACCATAGGGGTATGTTTCCCTTTAAATAAATACAATGCAATGTGTAGTGCACAAGTGAACTGAATATCCATGAGTTAGGCCCTTGGATTGTTTTTATTATAGTTTATGTTTATTGGCATATTATTTATTTTTATTACTTTATGCCTTATTACATAGTCGTTGGATCGAATTAAATGAATTAGAGTACTTGATTAATATGTTGTACATGATATTCTTGGATCCATGATGTTTGAACTTGATTTAATCCTTACCTACTTATGATCTAGGAGCGGACACAGGTCATTACATAAGGACACTATGGATGGGATCACTGTGCTTTTATTTGGGTTTTTTGGATGCGTTGAGAGTGACACATTGACATCCATAGATGCGCTCTCTAGGTGGATTATTTATACCAACGAGTGACATAATTTCCCTAGGGGAGACACCAGGGATGGGATCACTGTCACAATGGATAAACCATGCCTCATGTGATACTTAGACCCCAATGTGAGATACGTGGGACGAGCTCAGAGGTTCATACTTGCACTATATCGAGAGTGATATGAAGAAATCCTTTTATGAATTACCTTTGGATGGGATCAATGGTATTTGGTATTTCGGGAACTCCTACAATGATACCTAGGATTTCTTTATATATTACATTGTATGAGATCAAGATACACATACTAGATTCAATGGTTGCCTTTCCATATTTAAATTTTATTTCTTTATTACATAAACATTTGAATTCAACACAGATATCCTAGGAATAGGTCCTCCAAATCAAATCACATGATTGTGGTCATTCCTTACTGAATTATTTATTTATGATGACCATGTATATGTCTTATCACATATGTACAGGTTCCTTGTTTAAGAGAAATTTATATGTGGCCAAAGAAGGTATTGGTGATTGGGTATCCTTGTGTAACCCCGATCATAATGTTTTATTAGATTTTTGACTTTCATTTACTACAATTTGGAACACTACTCATTTTATATTACACGAAATGGATTGATCTAGACACAATTGGTGGTGGCCTTCTGATTATATCTCACACCCTACTTGGTATAACCTTTATCCCCAAGAAGACTTCATGATTTTATGTACAGATAATGGGAGTCTTCCAACTTCATTTTCTTGATTTTGAGTTCTATAATGGAATATGGGAGTATGTCACTAAGCCTAGGATTGTGATTGTATTAGTTATAGTTTTTGGAATTTTGTGATTTTATATAGAATGTGATTTATATTTTCCTCCCATGTACCCCTTATTTAATATTTCTGTTTTGTTACATGAAATTACCATCATCATCATTTTTGAATCTATTTATTATCCAGATTCTACCTGTTCTTTTATTATTCTTATACTGCATTTACTTCTGTTTCTGTTGCATACAATTATTCATTACCTCTATGTTACACTTTGACTCATGTGTTAATATTCTCCCCATGGAAACACCCAAGGCCTTTACTACTTTTTACTAGCCTCTAGAATACCTGGAGGTTCACATGAGGTCATGTGGCCAATACTCATGGGGCACCGCTATGTTGGTCATGAGGTGGGATGCTACAAGGTGGTATCTGAGTCCTTTTTACTTTTACCTGACTGTTTTGGAATTAGAAATAATACTATGATGTAATCGAATTTGGTAAAGATCATATTCCGAGTAATAGTTAACACATGTATTGAAGAAAATAAAAAGTATATGGTATGGGTTTCTGTTATTATGATTTATGTCTGTTACAGTTTTATGGATTTCACTATTGGGTAACACACTTTTTTTCTATTGTTATTATTGTTGATATTATTATAATGGGTTTACATACATTAGATCAATTATTTGAAGGTGTATCAAATTCATTTCTTCTTAATGGGATCTCTAAGACATAAATATCATGCATTCTTCTATGCCACAACTACTTTTTTCATACATTTCAAGCATTGCATGTACTTGTTTTTTGTGACTTATTTTTTGTAAATTTTTGTGTGATGGAGTTTTTTAGGGATAATATAATTAACCTAATTAAAGTTCCCACATCAATATAAATACTGTTTCTAGAATAGATTTAGCGTGACACCATAATAACCAAATATACCATTATCATGTCATGATCCATTGGTTCTATGGGATGAGATATTAGCTGGTTTGATTCATGAATGATAATATAAATTTAAGAGGTGAGAACATTTATAAGTTGAAAATAATTTTCCATTCTACAAAATCACTATACATGACATGTTACATATCTATATCTAGTGTAAAGGTCAAATCACATTTAACTGTTTTAACAATTTAGTTTATAAAGATAACAGGATTTTTAGAAATTTGGAGTTGTTGATGAAATTAACTGGATTGAGATATCAATATCTAAATAAGTAAGAATAAATTTCCAATGTAAAAGCCTTAAAATAAAAATGCTACTGCTATATGGGGATCCCAAATCAAAAGTAAAGGGTGTTTCCCTCTATACATTTCATATCAGACTCTATATAACAAAACATCTATTCTAAGTTGTGAGACCTTGACCCCGACCTGACCTAGTAGTGGGTAGTAATTTGTGTCTCCAATTATCCTTTTTTTGACTCTTGTTATCAAATAGACCAGGATTTCTGAGCAGGAAAGGAGGTTTGACTTGTTATAGGAAGTATTTGTACCTATCCTAGTGTAAATTGATTTTTCCTATATATTATTAATCTCATCCTATGCATGAGCTTGGAAATTATAGAGTTATTCCACCATGATAAACTTGTATCGTATAACAAGAAAGTGGTGAAGAGAATGCTGTGAAGGTGTTTTTCCTTGAGTGACCAGTGATTCCTCTATCTGCGACACCTGAGGTATATCGTATTGATCATAACCATGGTATCGATTCTTAGTTTTTTATAGCTTCCTCTACCTTATACAGTATGTACATCGTACCCCTTGACCTACTGGTTATATGGAAGATCCAACTCATGAGTTTAAGTAGCAGCATCATCCCACATTCTTGGGGGACGTTGAACCTTATGTTTATAAGTAATTTATTGAGTCCATTTTATAAAATTTTTATCATTTTTATCTACCTCTAAAGTTGATGGTTATGTTCATTACCTACATGTTATGTGATTCCACCATGCATTGGTGGGAAGTCATCTCACAGGCTGATCATCATTGAGGTATGATCTGTGCAGATGTCCAGACAGCCCTCTACAATCACTAATTTCAATATAAACTAAAATAATACCATTATAGAGAGTTAATTCCTCTTTAATAAGGTCTTAGGTCCTTTTTATAGTATTATTATAACTTCAATGTGCTCCACCATGTTTCTTCATCACTGAACAATGATGAGTTGATGACTACGAGATGATTTGAGGACAGGCTTGTGTATGTCATTCAATCCTAGGTGAATATATTCTGATTGAATATGATTTCAAAGATAGTGATCTAGGCCATTATTATATAATATAATCTATGTTATGCTAGAAATGTGAGATAGGGAAATTCATTCCAAAGACATGGTGATGGTTCATCTGGAAACAAGAAGCGTCATTACAAGGGTGTGTGTGGGGATCGTTTCAACCATGTGACTTGAACCTATAGCTATGTGGCATGTCACTAGTGTGAAAGGATATCCCATAAGAATAATTGATGAATAAGGAACCTGATCATGAGCCATTATTTCGGTAGGATAGGTCACCTTATGCATTTCTACTAATATTTTCCTCCAACACCTAGTGAGACGAGATCCATACTGACACCGATTTTACAAACATGATTAGTAACTCCAGATCATGCTGGGATTTAGTATTATACTATTCAATCAAGCCAAATAGGTGGCTATAGATGAGGCAGTCATGCCTCATATGTTCAGCATTAGTAGAGTGGACTAGCCGAGGGTAGCCAGGTTCTATATCAGGGTCATGGTTTCGGTCATATCTATGTTGTGCATCCTACACCTGAAGGGTAGAGTCCATGGGATTTTATAGTACGTGTTTCTATTTCAGAATCCTCTACACTAGTTTCTTCCCTTTTGGATTTAGGTTCATCACACTAATTCATATATAATGCATTTATGGAAAGTATGTGAATTGGGATAATGTATTCTTATGGTGTTGAGTCTCTCAAAATTCCAGTGGGGGTCTAATAAAAGGGCTAACAATAGTGCTAGGAGTTCCCCC
Source organism: Viscum album (assembly GCA_963277665.1). Lineage (NCBI taxonomy): Eukaryota > Viridiplantae > Streptophyta > Magnoliopsida > Santalales > Viscaceae > Viscum > Viscum album. The sequence continues at coordinate 900,197,620 of OY728165.1, read as the reverse complement.
TTGAGATAGGTGGGTGTAGTTTATTGTGGAATTTCTTCACCCTTGAGATGATCGTCTTCAAAGTCATTCTTAGTATGGAGTGGATTGTCCCTTATCATTACCATGTTGGTTGATATAATTAGAGGGTGTTTTTTAAATCACCTAAGGGAAACACATATGTCCAATATGTAGAATTATATATCCAAGATATAAATGTTAGATCCAATCATCAGGTTCTAGGAATAGAAATATCCCAGATGGTGAGTCTCTTTATGAGAAATCGGGGAATGAAGGTTGTGGTTTTCCCTCCTATTGTGGAGCATTTCAAGGATGTCTTACCAAATAATTTGTCAATATTACCTCTTATAAGATAGGTCGAGTTCACAATTGATAAAGTATTAGGTGAAGCAATGATGTCCACTCCAACTTATAGGATGGAAACTAATGATATTAAAGAACTCGAAAATCATCTTGAAAATATAGAGGCAAAAGGTTTTATCTAACCTTACACATAGGATTGGGGTTCAAATGTCCTTTTTTCTACGAAGGCAAATGATACCCTTTGATTGTTAATGGATTATCGCCAGTTTAATTAGGTCACATTAATGAATCAATATCCACTACCTCATATAGATGACCTTTTCGACTTTCTATGAGGATAAAACATTATCTCTATGATTTATTTGAGGTTAGGCTATCATATGTTGCGTTTAAGACCACCAGACATACCTTTTAATGTGTTCCTAAGCAGGTACAACTTGTACTTGTATTTCGTTACTCTATTCAGCCTTAAGATCATTCCCAAAGTCATTCTGGATTTGATGAATAATGTTTTCCTACTATTCTTGGATTCATTTTTGGTGGTCTTAATAGATGAATTCTAAGTGTATTCTCACTCAAAACACAATCATTCCAACCAGATTTAGATCATTCTAAATACCTTTATAGAGAATCAAATTTATGAAAATCTTAGTAAGTTCCACTTCTGGTTCAGTAAGGTTCGCTTCTTGGATTATAAAATTTCAGAGGAAGGTGAATCTATTTACCTCGGGAAGGTGAGAATCATTATTTCTTGGAAGAAGAACAAAAATTGGTTTATTATACATACATTCATAGGTATGGATGTATATTATATGAATTTCATTCCAGATTTTCATGCCTAGAATTTCCTTATACACCCCTGAAAAACAAGGATTTTAATTTTTTTGGTTCAATGCTTGTGATACAAACTTTTAAGAGATAAAAGGATGACTGAATTTAACCATTATCATGATTATATTATAGCTATTAAGAGGTTATAATATTCACTATTATCCTTAAGGAATCGAGATAGAGGTAGTGTTGATTTGGGGTGATTGAGTTGTATCATAATGTTCCCACTAAATGAGACCTCATGAGAAGAATTACACTATGGACAACCTCGAGCTACCTACCATGGTCTGTGCTTTACAATATTGGAGACATTATCTTTTTGGTGAGTGTTTAATTGTTTAAATAGATCAAAAAAGACTCAAATATATATCCAAATAGAGAGATTTGAATATGAGGTAGTTCATGTGGGTTGAATGCCTATAGTTGTTCAATTATGATCTTTCTTATACCCCTGGTAAGGGAAATTTCATGGATAATAACAATAGTTGGAGGACTTGGACACAAGCCATTCATGAGGCTAGTTGTGAGTAGATTTTTATGGATTTTTTTTGGAGATGCACTTGGAGGTTCAGAAATAGAATATGTATATATTTTAACACCTCTAGTAGTGACATCCTCTCTTCTCAAGCTGGTGTAGATGAGAAAACAATCTGATCCCAAGGACCTCATCCCGGGGAAGAGTGTCTCTAGTGAAAACCCACTTCCTGGTTGGGGTTTTGATGAGCATAGGATCCTAATATAATAAGGGATTATATGGGTGCCTTCAAACAAATTTGAATATTTGATGTGATGATCTCATGTCTCGTTTTGGAAAGATCACCATAGTTTTACCGAGATGTATTGATATGTACACCATCAATATTGGTGTTAGAAAATGAAGAGGAAATTTTAGGTTTTATCACAATGTGCTCTACCTATTAGAAGGTGAAAGTTGAGAACCAGTTACCTTTCAGACTTCTATAGCCTCTTTCTATTCATTAGTGGAAATGGAATGACTTCATCATGGATTTTGTGACGGACTTATTTTTATTCCCCAGAGGTAGTGATGTAGTTTGGGTGATCCTCAATAGGTTGACGAAGGTTGAACACTTCATACCTATTTGGTAGACCTTCTCAGTGAATGACATTGGGAAGATATATATCTAGGAGATTTTGTACCTCAATGGGTTTCCCTGTTTTATCATATTGAACTAAGATTCCAGTTTTACATCTCAGTTCTGGAAAGGGAATCAAAATACACTGGGTTTACAGGTTCTTTGGAGTACATAAAATCACCTTAATATTGATGGGTAGTCTATGTTGATGATACAGGTGTTTGGGGACATGCTCCATTCATGTATCCTTGATTTTTGAGGTTTATGGGAGAATAACATACATAATTTTGAGTTTTTTACAATAAAAATTTTCAGGAAATGATTCCGATTTATTTGAATGAGGCCCTTTATCAGAGGTCGTGATGTTCACCTCTATGCTGGTTAGATGTAGGTGAGTAAATACTACTGGGTCCTCACCTAATTCAAGAGACTTTAGAGAAAGTAAATAAGATTCAAATCATTTGGATATATGTCATTATTTCTAGAAGTCTTATACCGATCATCACTAAGAAACTATGGAGTTCGAGGTGGGACATCAGGTCTTATTGTATTTTTTTCTTATATTGGGACACAAAAAATTATGAATATAAGGAAATATTTTACCCTCTTAAGAAGAGAATTTTTAGATAGTGGTGATAGTTGGGCCAGTATCCTATCAGTTTTAGTTACTTCAGAGTTATTGTTCCATGCATGAAGTCTTCCACGTATCATAGTTTCACTAATATCATGATGACTTATCTCATTCGTTTGACCCCAAGGATATTGATATGGGGTTGGTTGCATCATTGGAGGCACATCCGATGCATATAATTGATTGAATCATGAATGATATCCAAGGTAGGTTAGTTCCATAGATTTGGGTGTAATGGAAGCATGGCTCTGTATAATCCAAGACCTTAGAGTAGGAAGCCAGTGTACATGCACAGTAGCCAGAACTTTTCTCAGACAATGCTTTTCCACCCTTAGAAGGGAAACTAAGGGACACCATTTTTTAAGGATGGGAGTTTATAGCATCCCAAATTTTTAATGAGGTGAATATACTTGTGTTATAATTCAAAACAACTATTTTTTATTATAATAAGGTTCTTTAATGGATAAATAATGGTTCAGGTGAGTCTAGGTCTTGTTTGGTGCTTGGATTTATGGAATATAGGAATGTAGGAAGAGCTGCACGGTTAGCGCAGGGTTATTAATAACCATGATACTCATTTTTGTGGGCTACTTAGGGCACAAGGTGAGACACTTGATTTTCCTGAAACTGTGCAAGGATGTCCACATGCCCCTATGAAAGATTAGACCATCCTTTATATTGGCTTCTGCATGGTTAGTAAACTATTATCCAAACTATACTCCTATCCCATATGGGGTCCCTTCCTATGAATATTTGGTCACACAATTTGTGCAAGGTTTATCCAACCAAGCATTACTATAATTAAACAGTAAATGAACTTTTTTCTACTGAAATTTTCTAATACCCCAAATTTCTCTTCCTCCATTCTTCTCTAGTTTCCCATGTGTGAATACCTATCCTCTTTCCCCCCACCTTTAGGGTTTTGATATCTACCACAACTATTATATGATTCCTTCACTTTCAGGAGAATTGGAAATCTTGAGTTTTTTCCAAGATCATATTTATTTTTCTTTTAGTTTATCTCCACCCAAGTTTCTCAAATTAGTTGTGGCCACTTTTTCCTCATTTATGGGGAATTTAGTAATTCTTATAATTTCGATTTTCCTAGATCAATATAATGGTAAAAAAAATTTATTGGTCTTCTATGAACATAATATAGGTGGTTTATCTTCTCTCCCTATGTTTTATCTCTTTCTATAGTGTGTGTCAATGCACTAGGCATCATACACTTATGTTGATTCTTCTTAAATATTAAATTATTTTAATTAAATGGTTTCTATATGTATAATATGATCTTAGTATGATGTGAATCAATATGGTTGGATTTTTATTATGATGTGACCCACCCCTATGGGTTTGTCCTTATTTAGAAGCCTAAATCCCTTTTAATTACATTTCTAACCACCCTATTTTTTTGTTTCACATTAAATTAATATAATGGAATGTGAATTGACTAAGAGAATAAAATGGCCAGGAGTTAGTCCCATGTATTTTTTCTTATTCCTTATACATATTTACTTATGCATTATGATTTTTTTCTAACGCCTTATTCCATAGTTGTTGGATTGAATTAAATTAATTTGATTGCATGATTAATGTGTTGTATATGATAAGACAGGTTTGATGATGTGTTATCTTGATCACTAAACCATTCCTTCTTTTGAGATGAGAGAGAACATTAGTCCCAACATAAGGATTCCAGGGATGGTCTCCCCATTCTTGTATTTGGAACTATGGGATGCATTGGGAGTGAAACTTAGGTTTTCTTTTATGGGCTCTCCCAATGGATTATTTATACCCATGAGTGAAACTGGATCGCTAGGTGATGAACCATGGATGAGATATTTGGTATGATGGTCATACCATGCCTCGAGTGATATTTGGAACCCATTGTGAGATACTTGGGATGGTCTTAGAGGTTTACACTTGAACCATGCTGAGAGTGATATGTGGGACTCCTTTTACGGATCACTTTGGATGAGCTCTACATTATTGGGTATCTTGAGAGCTCCTATAGTGAAGCTTTGAATACCTTTATGGATCACCATGGACTAGATTAGGATACATATACTGGATTTGATGGTTACCATTCCAAGTTTACAAGTGTTGTACATAACCATTATAATGCTTGACTAATGTCCTACGGACACATCCTCCAAGTCCAAATACACGCTTTAGGTAGGTCATCACTTGATTCATTATTTATTATGATCATGTATACACCTTATCACTTTTTTACAGGTTCCTTTGTTCACAGACATCCGGATTAGGTCAAAGCATGTTGTGGAAATAAGGTATCCAGGCGAAACCCTAACCGTCTTTTTTTATTTATTTATTTTCTTTTATTTACTACTATTTATCATAATTATAATTTTATACTGCATGAACTAGATTGATATAGACACCATTAGTGGTGTCCTACTAAGTATATCTCATACCCTACATGGGCCACCATTGGTACCCAAGTAGACATCATGATTGCTGGTATAAAAAAGGGAGGCATTCATCTTTTAATGCTTGATTCTGATTTCTACGATGGAGTATGGGAGTAGTAGACTAATCCTATCCTTGTAATGATAGTAGTCATAGATTTTCCCCATTTTTTATTTTTGTATAACATGTGGTTTATTCCAATCTACCTTATACCCCTTGTTTCTTATTTTTTTACTGCAACATGACATGATGAATATCATCATTTCAGTATATATTCTTTATCCATATTTTGACTATTCTTTTGTTATTCTACTGCTTCTTGTATTTCAATTTGTACTACTAACTATTATTCATTAATGTTGTTCTACACTCAAACTCATGAGAGAATAGTATTCCCACAGACACTCCCTAGGCCCTCACTGCTAGTCAGAAGCCTCGGGAATACCTAGAGGTGTGTTTGAGATCATGTTGTCAACCTTCATGGGGAACCAATAAGTGGCTCCTGGTGTGGGATGTTACGCCGATATTTGATGTTTAAGATATTGGGAAAAAGTTAATTACTCAGGGACATCATCTCTTATGAGTTTTAATTAATATTGGTGAATTAATAGTAAGAATAGTATGCCTAAAAAACATGTATGGATCAATAACTATAGCCACACCTCAAAAACCCAGGAATACAAGATGAGATCCTACAATTTTAGAAATTTTAGTAGTTGTATCTATTGAATGTAGATGTTTTTTTAGAGATAGTTCTCTAAATACAACTAAATTGTATTACAGTAGATTATGAGAATAAAAATAAATATCTTATTTACATAATAATTTTATTTTTCATAACATTAAGGTGATAATTTACATTGAATATTAACTACATTTATATCTTATAGAAGATCAATTCTATAATGAGAACCCAAAAATGAAATAACAATATTCTAAAATTTGTCTAATAGTCTAAAAATATCAATATGAAGGGACACATATGATGAATAACCATATGTTTTTGGAGGGTCATAACATAGTGAAACATTTTTCTCAAAAAATTAAATATATCAATATTTTAGTTTATATTTTCCTTTAATGTAACAATATGTTCAGTATTATACACCACACACAACCCTGAGCTTCAAAAAATATTATTATTTAAATATGACTTTAATAACCTAGTTACTGGGTTGGAGAGTATGAATAGGAATAATCAAATTATGAAATATATTTAGATATTTTTTTCCTTATTTGAATGAATAATAAATTATATATTTATTATTAATTGGTTGGAGATAAATATGGAATCTTTTGAATGGAAAAGAGATATTGTTTCATAAAAATGTTTTTACTTGGGAAATGTATTTTTATAGAAATAAATTAAATTAATTATGATTGATAAATTATTATAACAACATAAGTATCTTATATATCCAATTTAATATATTATCATTATTTTAATTATTATTAGTTAGTAGGTAATGAGAATAAATTCATTTTATGCTTCAAATATACATTTTCTTCAAAAATTGTTTTTTTGCATTTTGTGTATTGATTTTATAATTAATTTATTACCATTTTATATATTGTGTTTGAAAAAATGATATAAATTTAAAAATATTTTCAAAAAAACATTTTAGTGTGAAATATTTAATTTTTTAGAAATATTGGTTTTTGGATGAATAGTCAAAATACTGATTTTTCAAAATATAATCACTTTTATTCCATTATTATGAAGTAATCATGACTTAATAAATTTTATCGATTTCTTATAAACCAAATATGTTTTTAATAAGTTAAATAATTTATTTTAAAACATTATTTTTAATTTTGGAACAGAAGATTGACTTTTGTTAACATAAATTATATTTTATTCAAAATTAAATTTTTTTGATCTTTACATTTAATGTTATGGTTGGAATGTTCGATTTTGTTTTGGCCTCATAAAAAAGCATAAAAACTGTAATTATTAAATTACATAACTAAAAATATTATTTAAATCAACTTTTTACTAGATTTCAATGAAAAATGATGTTTATACTTAAATCATTTATTTTCCTAAAAACTATCTTTCATTCATTTTGAGTTCTTATATGATATATAATTTCTGATATCTATGTAATATTAATTTTTATAAAATGGTTTCTATATTTGGAATAATAATTTCAAAAAGAAATCCATAATTCCCCATTACTTTTTTTGTCACATAAATAAGTTATGTTGGCAAAAATCTATGATATCACAGTTAAGGTTAAATTGGGTTTATAGATGGTTTAACTAGGACACAAGGATTAAAATGTCTGCAAAACTCGTCTAAATGAGATTTTTTTGTGTTTTTGTATACCATATCATTTCTTGTTAATGAATTTTGAGTTCCTTGGTTCCACTTTATCTTGAATAATACTATTTAATATTTGAAAACATTTAATAAATTTAAGAGTGACACTCCCCTCACATATAAAAAGACCAATTCTCCTATCATATTCACATCTTTTGATCTACTTAGCCTGTAAAATTATTATAGAAATCCTTTCCCAAAATTCATCCTCAATACCTAGAGTATCCTTTTATCCTCAAAATACCAACCTATAGGGCTAAAGGTGTAATCCAAAAGAGATCTCTTAAGGAAGATGTAATTGTCTTACCCAATTATTTTAGAGTTTATTTCTTATTATAATCCCTATAAATTTATTGTAACCATACTAACATAATTAATACAGTATAAAAAATATACTAAAATTTAATTATTATTGGGTAAAAATTCATTTTCAACCTCCTTTCCATCCTATGGAAAATTTAATCATTGTTTGTGCACGTGTATGACCTATCATCTCTAAGTAGCAGTGCAATTCATTTTTCATAACCATTTTAGATGTATGGTTAAAAATATGGAATTAATGAATATAAATATTTGATAATTAATTTATTATTATTATTCTATAAATATAATATATCATCTATCATAGGGCCCTTCTATTTGTTGTAATATGATAATTTTGCTCATGTATATGTGTGGGCCACCACCACCACAAAGAGATTTGAATCATTTTTATATTACCACCATTCAAGGTTGATTCTAAAATTATATATATAAAAAATATCAGTGAAATTATTAATATTATTTAAATGATGGAACCATTTCATAAATCCTTTAACCATGAAAAATATACCAATGTAATTTGAGAGAAATTGACTGAATGACCTTAAGTGGTTAACCTAAGCAAGAACTATTCAAGGAATGAGTTTCAAATCATTATTAAAGGACATTAAAATATAATATAGATGAAAATTTTTCATTTAAATTATGTAATAAATTAAAATCAATTATATAATATTATAAAATTTGTATGACTATGGAAAACCACAATGTTTTATGGAACCGTTGGTATAGGTTAATGTATTTTTAATAGAATATTCTTACAAATGACATTAAATAAATCATAAATTAAAATACATATGATAGTACTTATATATATATATATATATTAAGGAAATTATGTTCTCAAATGTATGTTAATTTAATGGTAATGTCATTCAATCAAAACCTGGAGGTGCTCGGATCAAAACCAACCAAATGAATATTTTATGAAATAAATATACCAATAGTTTTATGGAACCATTGGTATAAATTTTCATATTACTTATACCAATGGGTTTCAAATTATTATAAAAGTACATTAAAATTTAATATAGATGAAAAATGTTTGTATTAAAATATTTAATAAATTCAAACGGTTTGGCCAAAACCGTTGGTATAGGTCCATATAAGTGACCTATACCAAAGGATTTGGCCAAACCGTTGGTATAGGTCCAAATTAGTGAACAATACCAATGGTTTGCCCGAAATCATTGGTATATATCATTTTTTAGTAGTGAGGATTTTAGATCATAACTAATGATTTACAACAAGGTGATGATGAATGGATGAGATGAAGGCGATAGTATATATAAAAATACCTAAAGGATGAAGGAGGAGGAGAGGGATTCAGGCATGGGAAGCTAGAAAAAAAGGAGGAATAAGGATTTGGGGGATTAGAACCTTTTTGGGGAAAATGGATAATTTACCTTTTAATTACTAGGCTTCATGGTTTGGCTATAATGGTGGAAAAACTATGTGCCAACTGTTTACCCAATATTCTTAAGCAGGGACCCCATATGGGATAGTTGTATAGTTTGGATAACTGTTCACAAAGCATAAATAATCAAATATTAAAGAAGATCTAAAAATATTCATGGGTTTGAATACCTCCATGAATGGTTCTAGATAAACCATGTGGTCCACCTTGTGCACTAGGGAGCCTATATTTTTGAGTCGCACAGTTTGAACTATGTGTGTTCTAAACATGTGGCTCAACCTGCATTCACACATTCCAAAACCCTAGGATCTGAATGTGACCTAGACTCACCCAAACCATTTTTATCCATTATAGAACCTTATAAACATAAAAAGAGATGTTTAGAATATTAACATAAGGATACTAACCTATCCAAAAATATGGGAAGTTACAATTTACTATTACCATAATTATAAGATTATCGTTATATATATTATTATTTCAATGGATAAGAGATGAATGAGAACTCCAATTTTAGGTGGATATAGTTTGGCCTTATAGTTTATTTTAGGGGGTTCATTTCTTGCCCAATCATCAACATAGGGTCACCATCATCATTATTAATGAAAAATCCCAATGGTTCCCTCATCCATAACTAGGTACGGACATTCAGTCCAAAGGTAGGTGGTCAATTGGGGTTTCATACCCAAATAATCTAAAGAATCACATTGGTTTAGTGAATGGGTGGTCAAGATCATCACACACTTGGGGGGGGGGGTATTTTTTGCCTACATCAAGAATCTCTAATTGATTTAATATATGTTGGATAATATCATACTAATCTTGATATGGGACCGATTACCCTAACCAAATTATTATAGGTTGTGTCTCTATTATATACAAAAGAAAGGGTAATCTCCTTATTGAATCCATTAATATGTATTCGAGGTTCTATATCCATTTCCCAGTAATGAATTGCTACTTGTATGTTGAAGACATATAGTCGAGAACTTCGTAATTTTCTTCCATACAGGGAGGTAGTTAATATTCTGAGGAGGAGATTGAGCCACTATGAGGTGTCCCACGTATCACATTTATTGTAGGAATCAAAAACCACATATTTTGTTAAACCCGTATAATTTATTATTATACATAAATAACATATGTGTGATCACCTAGGAACTAGATATTTGAGGCCAATTATTAAAGATATTTCGTCATATCCTGTTTATAGTATGAATCAGAGTTATCATAGTTCAATCATGCCCTTGGGACTATCCCCAAAGAATATTCCCATATATGAGGGATATTTGTATCATGCCACTAAACAAGGATTAAATACGTATATTACACTAGATGGCATTGATTCATGATGCAAATGATGTGTTTGTTACATCTCCCAAATCCAACGTGTGCTATGCTCAATGTGATAAATAAGGGATATAATGTTATTGGCCTCATTATAAAGGGATGTAAAGATTACGTGTTGGGAATTCCCATGAGATGTTTAATATAGAGCTTAGACCTCATGTAGGCATCCTATATATCCCGGTTATGGTAGGAATCAGGGTCACAATAGTTCATTTTATTTCTCAGTCTACTAATAGATAAGGTAAAATGACCAGTACAAGATAATGATTGGGTCATAATGGATGAACTGTCAAATATGTGACAGAACTTATTCTAAGGTGGATTAATATTTTTATTTCTATCACGATCCTTAGGAAAGAATCCAAAATATCATAGTAATGGATGAAATCAGATTCCTCACAGTTCAATTGATTGGGGCTTACACACTATGGTTTTTCTGATCATGATATAGATATTTCATGTGAATGATATGACTATTGAAACTCCCTAATCCCATGTAAGTTATGATCGGTGTGGGAAATAAGGGACAATAATTAATTAATGTCATTACCTATAGACAATTGAATTATTTATTGGGACATCCCTTTGGATTCATAATATAGATCTCGAGCCTTAGAAAGGTGTCCCATGTATCACGGTTATAAAAAGAATCAGATTCATTGTAGTTTAGTTTATTTTGGATAATACACAAAGGATTACCTTTTTATCAAGGATTACACACTGAGGTTGGACAAGGTTATCAAGCCATGGGATTCCCTTTTGATATGGAATTAATTTCATCCTAATATGAATTGAATTTATCCTCGACATGACCAGATTGTATGCTTGAAATGTCATAAGGTGTATTCTCGACATGTACAAAGACAATTAAATGATGCAGTTTACTCATCTGAGGGATTTTGAATAACCTAGATTGCATGTCTGAGTGTTTCCACATGTTATAGACTAACTTGTCTTGAGGACATCGTGAGACCAGACCAATTGATATGGGTAGCCATCACATGATCTTGGATGACATACCTAGAGGGCATCACAAGATATGGGAGGCATGGCCTAGTGTCATCATAACATCCGGATGAAACTCCTAGAGGGTGTTATCAGTGTCAATGGGAAATGTCTTAGAGGGTGGTGTATGTCTAGGATGACTTGTATATAGTTCATCAGGATAACTGGATGGAAAGATCAGAATATGTCCCAAGAGCTAGTTGACATGTCTAGGAGATACTGTTACACTCAGCTAACTTGTAATGGCACCACCATATGAGTTGGGTGACATGTATTAAGGACACCGAAACCCATGGATAGAGAGTCTGAAGGGTTTCAAAATACATGTGTGGCTTGCCCAAGGGGAACTATGTCACCTATTTTTTACATCTCTAGAGGACTTCACAAGATCCAAATAATATTTTAAATGAGAATCTCATTATTTGGGCGACATTTCCTTGTAATATCTAATGGCCTGGTTGGTTCATATGAAGTGCATGAGGATCAACATTTCTGTTCTTTTCATAAGTATCTAATTTTTGGTCTTTATTCTAAAAATTTTATTGTATATAACATAGAATAATTCATTGCTAGATTGTTTTAACTCGTATGTGGTATGGAAGATGTACGAGATATTATTTGTGTGTCCTATAAAAATTCCTTCAAGTGATCTATGAGTGATCACATAAAGTGTTTTGGCTAGATACATGGTCACTCCAGTTGTTCCCTAAATGTTACTTGATGAGATGCTTTTCCAGTCACAAGATTAGATCCTTTGAGAAATCTACTCTGGTGCGAGGTTCACCAATGCGTCTGGATGCCAAAAGGATAACCCCCTATTCAATGATGGGGTGGGGGATTTATATAGATATCCACCCCATTTGTTCACAACATTGTGAGAAGTATATCATGAAAATCTAGGTTGTATTTGGTGGAGTACTTCCACATCACGATCTCCAATAGTTCATGACATATATCATTCAGGGGGAATCACATGATTTTTAGAAACCATGGGATCATCCTCGTAATTCTTTGTTTATTTTTGTATTTCTAATTAACTGTGATTTTTTGAATCATGAGAATATGCCTAGGGACTTTCATAATGTCCGAATGATATGTACAAGTTCCATTGTGAGATCAGGGAAGCTATCAAAAGGCCTTCTCATGCTCTCAAGTGACATGTTTGGTACTTTCTTCAAGACAAGGATGACCTATCAAGGGTCCTTCACAAAATCAAACCGTATTTTCTAGTGATTTTGTAAGTCCACACTGAAAACATGCTATGTTTGTCGTGAGTGTTTTATGATCGCAAGAGGCTACCATATTTTCTATTTTTATTTAATTTGATTATTTTAAAAAAAAATTGGATTTTATGAGGTTTTATGAGTATTATTGAAGACAATCACTCTACCTTTTGGTGATCCTTCACATGACCAAAAAAGGATTTTGTGACAATTTCATGGAAAACACCATCTGTTTGTCCTTATAGAGCTAATGGGGGAGTTTGAGGTCACATGTACATGTTATAGGCTCCTCGTTTGACAAGGATGAAATGGAATAATGATTTCAAGAGATGAGGAGCACATGTCACATGTTGATTCTAGTGTCTCATGGATTTCTTGGGGCGGACCATGTGAAATTTTGGACTTAAAGAGGCTCCCAACTACTTATTTATTTCCTTTGTGTACTTTACAAAGGTTGGGGATCTCACAATTTTTCTTGAATGTAGTGATGGAAAATCATTCTCCCCATCAGTGATTCATCATGGAATTTATATGACTGCAAGAGGCACCCACATTTATGATACATTATTCCTATTTGTGAAGGATTTTAGAGGGTTTTCCATGTGTCTAATAGTTGGCAAGCCACATGGCCTGGGGGGCTTATCAAGATACCACACATGGATACTGGTTTTCCGAGGTGCCTTCACAAGAGAAGAATGAATTTTTCAAAGGGAATTCAAGGTATATTACACATGCTATGTTCTATGTGTGATCTCCATGAGACCTTATGATGGTTACATGCTCACATGTATCTTGGATGCTCACATGATCCATGTGTCTTTGGACACCTTCTTATTCCTTAACTTTATGGGAAATCTAATACCCATATATATGTATTTATTCATTTTTGAATTTTCTAATTCAAATTTGGAGAGCATAAAAAAATGACCACCCTCAAGAGAGACGTCTGTAGGGACAAGGGCTCAGTTTTATGGAATGTAAATGTCCTCCAGAGTCTTTAGCGCTATCTTCAATCGGCATCTTGGGAGACACTAGGTATTTAAGGAAATGTTTGGTATTCCATGGGATTTCCTATAAATAGGGATGTAATGAGGGATTAATTCACCAACTACTCACATATTTAAAACTCTCTCACCCTGATTCTATCATGTATCATCATTGAAAGAAATTCTTGAATGACCTAATTTTGAGACACTACAGTGAGACAATTTCAATTAGAGTTACTTCCTAGGACATCCTTTTCCCAGAAGCCAGCTCAAACCAACCATGAACTAAATTGTGAGGACTGTATTGAACTTTTTCCATGAGGTTCCAATCATATTGAAGGTTTTATGTGATCTTTTAGATTGATTGTAGGACACATTGACTATTATGTGGCTCGTCTGACCATGTCATTATCACATGATTATGAATCACCAAGGGCTTCTGTGGTTTGAATGATTCCCTATATGTTTATGTGACCAGAAAAATATTCAGGGGCTAGGTGATTAGTGAGTCCTTTATGCAATTCCTAGATGCATTTTTTGATTCATGAAATGCGTATCATGCTTTTGATTTATTCCTTTATTTTTGAGAATGTTTTATTTTAACTTTAGAACATGTTCCACTTACTTTTTTCATATGTATTCTAGTTCTCATCAAATCTATGGTTAATCAAAGGGATGTGATTTCTAGAAACCACAATGTTGACTCTTAAAATCATGTGTATTATGATTACATGGTTCTGAAGAGGATTCTCTCAGTAGAGCACCTGGATTATCTTATATCACACCATATTACTCAATACGGGTTCATCATTGTGGACAATTTGTTCATCCTACCATAGGAATTAAATCATCCATCTTAATAAGTGTCAAATTCTTCTAACAATATTTAGAGGAAAATTTATAAGGATGGATAGATAGTCGTAGATAAATTCCAGGGGTTGTCTTATATGTTAGAAAACTCCCCCATGGGTTTTGATGGCTATGATTTCTCTCATCAGCCTATTTCTAATAGAGTTTCATGAATATTCAAATCTTCTCTAAACAATCCAGGGGTCAGTTAAAGCATGATATGTTACCTCATTCCTGGTGGAAATTTCTATAATGAAAGGGTGTTTCTAGTTTGAGGTTAGGAAAAACTGCTTAGAGTTTGATGACCAGTTATATAGGGTCCATATTTATGAATAAGTATGGAATTACCAGTTTATTATCTATTTACAGCCTGATCTTAATTGAGAAATGATTATCTATTTGTGTCCTAGCACCAAACCATTACATTTTTTCCATGGTGATGTTGGAATTAGCCTATGGGATATATACCCAATGGGATGGATCCCCCAACATGGAGAGATTTATGAGGAATTCCTTCCCTCTGAAAGATTTCTTGGATGAACATTATAGAATTAAATCCTAGATAGGTACATGATCATCATTGTGATGGATAAGTTGAGAAGGATCTGATTATTCGCTCTCTCATATAATTCATAGATTGGATTACATTTTCTTATATCATAGTGGGGTTAGGCCAACCTCTATCCATCCGTATCGGTTCCCTTACACACAATTTGATGATAATTATGACTCATATTGGGCCATTCAAGAAGCTAGGGTTCACACTTCATGGGGATATTGAGTGAAGTAAGAGATATATCAGAGCCTTTGGTTGGTGGGATTTAGATCCATGGTCCCAAATGGATGGATTTTACAAGCTGGGGACAAACATATAGGGATCCTGGTTGGTACACTAGTAATAGAAGTGTAACTACCAGAGGGGAGACACCGTAATCTAGAAGTTCCAACTCTTGCATGCCATTTCCATCTCTAAGGACATATTAAACAAGAAAATACCCCCAATAGGATCAATGGTCCCTTCCAGTTTTTATTTAGTTAGATAGGGGATAATTTCCATTGCTATGAATACTACAATGCCACTGATATCCCTCATGGCTTATCTCGTCTTGAGTTACTAAATATTTTTGGGATTGGGGCTATGTAATTAAGCTCTGAATAGGTTACATATATTATGAGTTGATATGATATCATTGATTTTACCACTTATATTGCTCCAGCTGGACTGATCATCGATAATGGAAGTAGTTACCTTGATTAAAGGTCATATATGATCTCCCTTTAGGACATGGTTCTTATAGATATGATGGAAAAGATTAGCATCTGTTATCTATATACATCATATTGGTTCATATTTAAGTTTGGATACCCCCAAAGGGTATCCTCTCTTCCTTGAGATAGTGTGAGAGGAGAGTGACACCCCAAGATCATTCAATAGTTTTGTATGATGTTAGTGCATAAAGACACTGATGCTGAGATCATTCTTCTGTTTACTAGAACCCCCATAATTCTTGCTCAGGATTATGCCCAGGCATGGGAAGCAACTTATCTGAGAAGTGTGCTAAGATGATTCTTTCATCATGTGGAGAATTCATTTGTCTCATCAACCCTTCTATCTAAATAAACAATATTGTTGATACATAACTTCAGAGAGACTTTGAGGAAGCAACCTTGTCCCAGCGATGAATACACCAATAGTGGGAGGGAATCCATTGAGGAAATCAACCAAAAAATATAACAAAAAAGTGATGCCTCCATTTATGGATGGATATATAGAGCCTCCTCTTCTGTATCTTTACCAACTTACCCTGCTATTCATTCATCTGGTGTTCCCATCCCATCAGACACAATGCAGGATGAAATGGAAGCAAATTCACACCTTGATTACTAAGACCCCTTTAGTAACATTTCATGACCAAGTAGAATGCCTTCATGATCTATTTAATGTCTTGGGGTGGATTGTTTTTATCTCCAACCACTATATGAAATCATGAAACAATTTTTACTAAATCAGAAATATTTGGCCACCAATTAGAAGGAATTGCACAATTTTGAAGATAAGGATACCCTTTCCAGACAAAACGAAAGAGGTCATGAAGGTACCTAAGTAGAGTCACCATTTTATGATTAACTTACAAGAACAGAATAATTTTTTTACTATATAGAAAAGGAGGAATGAAGATATTAAAGATCACCAAAGGTATGATCTCTCAGTCAAATATTACACTTTAGAAACTTCTCAAAATATATTTGAGGAGTTGAATTATGTAAGTGAATATAGATGAGACATAGACATAGATTCATAGTTATGAAAAGGGTCCCTTGAATCTAGATATCCTTTCCAAGGGACTTGGAAGATTGTGGTGATACGAGGCACTCAAATCATGAAGAGTTATTTTTGTAATGTGAAATATCCAAAAATTGATAGAGCACCCTAAAAGTTATTTTACTACCTAGATAATATATTTTCATTGCATGGAGATGTGGAAAGTCACTACTCTAACTTTTTCGTGAACCATGGTGGTCCAGTGAGAATTTCATTTCATTTATTAGGGCTATAGAGTAGACCTTATATGCTTTATAAATTATTTATGTAAGCCCTACTTTTCCCCAAACACTGGAGAAAAATATTTTAGTGAGGGAAGAATTGATTTTTTCTTAGGCCTCCCTTTTTAGGATTTTGGCCAGACATATTTTGTGTCTCTTTAATTATCTATTTAAGGTATTGAGACTTAGAACATTATAGGATAGATTTAGGTTCACACAAATTTTACCTATAGTGCATACAATTTATGGTTATGAAGAAAATTGAACTAATATGGAGGATGATACAGAAGATCGTAATTTGGTTGACTATGGTCAAGAGTAACCCAACAACCTTCTGTATAGGTGATGGAAACATAGTAAATCATATATCGAGGTTCTCAGATCATGTGTAATGATATATAAAAATTATATCAGGAGTAGTTCAGATAACACTGAGGAGTTTATTTCTTCTATAGTGATGATAGGTATCAGAAGGATTTGAAATACATTTTTGTACAATGACACAAATATTTGATGATCATAGGCCCATATACCGGAACCATATGAGTAAAAAAAATAGTCAATGGTTCACTTGAAGCTTGGTACCTTTTCTAGGGTCCATGGATTTTTTTGAAACCCAAGGTACTAGAGACATGAAGTATGATTTAGGGATTAAGGTTCTTATAAGATGATGGAATTACCCCCATAATTTGGATGATTGGGAAAGGCTCTCGTGGTCCATTGATAAGTTATTAAAACGGTTGGTGGTTTTTGTTGTTTTACATTTTGTAGTGGGGATTCTTTTTTCTCAACATAGTTTAATGTCATGTTGTAAGGACTCTTTCCATGTGGTTTTAAATTCATGTGGTAAAGACATTTCCTTGTATTTTTAACATCATGAGATAAGGACATTGCCTTTCAGTTTAAAATCATGTGGAAAGGAATTTCTGTGTGTGCAATTTTAATGTCATGCTATTAGGATGTTTTCCTTCTAGTTAAACATCATGTGGTAAGGACATGGAAATTGATGTGAAAATTTGTACACAATCTATTGTGCACAAAAACATGTTGTATGTACATATATATTGTATTTAGGAAAAATGAAATTGTATGAATCAATCCAATGAAGTTTGGGGTGCATTTTTTATTTGTTTTTATAGCTGGGTCCAATATTGGAGACTCAGATGTCACTACATATTTTGTGATGAGAGGAATAAAGCCAAATATAGTTCTGGAAAGGGAAACACTCTACACAGGTTTGGCCTATACATAATGGTTGTCATTGATTCCAATTATTGCTGTAGCTAGGCCCTAGGATTGGAAATCTGGACGTCACTATGTATCTCGTGATGATAGGAATCAAGTCACGTGTAGTTACTAAGTAATTGATTAGTTTAACGTCATGTGAAATAGATGTTGTATTTCTAATATGAAATGGGGTTTTATGGCTGGACATGAGGATAGAAATATAGGAATCGCTAAGTATCTTATAATGATATGAATCATGCTATACATTTTTCATGATAAAGTAACATCCTCGGAATGCTTGGCCTATATATAGAGAGGGGTATATTTTTATATTTATTATGACTAGACCTAGGATTGATGATTCAAGTGACACTACACATCTAGTGATGTTAGGAATCAAGGAACATGTAGTTCATGAATGGAGGTGTGGTAGGTGACCAACACCAATAATAATTGTCCTCCCATGTGAGGTACACTGGGAAGTGCAATTTTATGTCATGAAGAGGAATGAAACCATGCATTTTAACATCTTGAGGTGAGTAATCCACTTATTCATTTTAAGGTCTTGCAGTGAGGACAATGATGAACCTGTTCTGATCAATTAGGCCTTGATTGTATAAGAAATAACTTACTGAAATTACTAATTGCACGGTGGCTATTCTCTATGTGAGAAAAAAGGAATTACAAGGGTTCCCCACACCATTATAAGGCTATTAATTATAGGATAGGTCTTTATTGAATCACATGGTTGTTAGAATAAGATATAGAATTGAGATGTCCCTATGCATCCCATTCAAAATGAGAATCCAATCATATGTAGTTATAGAGACCCATACAGTTTAATGTTGTGAAGTAAGTACATTTTCCATGTATTTTAATGTCATGGGGTGGGGACATGGATCACTCTATGTGAAGGAAATGGAAGGTTGTGGAAGGGACCAAGGATAGAGGTTAGGGTGTCACTACGTATCCTATTATGGTAATAATCAAGCCACACATAGTTCTGAGATGATTATATTCCATATGTGAAGCTATATCTCACATGAGGTTAGATGCATCTCATCCTTCTTTTGCATAGACCTCACATGTGTGCAATGAGTCATTAGTGAGATGGTGCCTCCCATGTAGATTGATGTCATGTAGTGAGAACATGTGTTGTATTGTTTAGTTTCATGTGGTTATGGTATGAGACATTTTTTTTTACATCTTTCTATGAGGAAAATAGATGTTGTGTAGTTTAACATATTTATTCAAGGATGAGAGACATTATGTAGTTTAACCTCTTACTTCTAGGATAACTAGTGTATATTAACATTATAAAACTAGGATATTCTCTCTTGATGAAAGCTATGAAAAGTATTTCTTGAAAAATATCTTATTGGTGGGGGAAATTTTACAGTCCCCATCCATTGTGGCTAGTGAGTAAGCTCTAATATGGTACAACTTGTGTTTGACGTGTGGACATTCCCATTTGGGTTCTATATTTGGAGGCTTCTTTCCTAGTTTCATTAGGGTCCTACGATCCAACACCAATTTTCCTTCGAGGAATGAATGAAAGTGAAATATTTTATTAAAGGATCATATAATATGAATGCTTTGTAATTTGAGGTTGTGTAATGTATGAAACCTGATCTCATCGGACCACCCCAATTCATCCCTCTACTTCTGTGATTTCTCATCATCTGAGAGTTTCCTTGAACTAGATATTTATAGAAAATGATGTTTTAATTCTATGGGTAACACTACCTCAGTCCTATAATCCAATTAATAGGGTGTTACTTGTGTAGATATATACATGGTGGTATGGTAGTCCCATAAAGCATGGAGGATCTTATCTAGACAAGAATTCTTATCCATGTTCACCATCTTCTTTAGTATTTTTTGCAGTGTCATATTTAAGGCCTCTATCTATCCATTTACTAGTTCGTGATAGTGGGTGTAATGCCCCAAACCAAGATTCCAAGAGTTAGTGAATTATTTTAATACATTGGAATGATTAAAAGAAATCACGTCCCGAAAGACCGATCAGTTTAGCAGTCTTGAAAAATAGATTACATACTAGAATGTTACATTACACTTTCTAACATACAAAAAAAATAATCCATTGAGAATGCCATTGTTACCATATCTTATCCCTACATCTCAAACATAAAACACTTCTTGGGATCCTGGGAAAATAAAACATAATAAATGGGTGAGCTCATATACTCATTAAGGGTAAATAATTTAGCGGAAGCTATAAACTTTTAAGGCATGATGTGTAATAAAAACAATAGCCTTTTAAACATAAACATGAACATAATATGGCAAAAATAAATAAACAATTCCCATATAAACATGCACATTAATATTCTACTTGTAAAATAATCTCATTTAATAACTAATTTCATAATGAGGGAATGTATAGTACTAGACTTTAATTTCTGTGTCAAGGCCTCATGCTAGGACCTAGGGGCTAACTGTAACCGGATCCCAACCCGGAGAGCCTCTGTAACCGGACTCCTACCCGGAGAGTCTTTATATTCACACTCTAACTCAGAGGGTCTGATGTAACCGGTCCCCAACTTGGAGGGTTTACGTTTATCGGTCCCCAACCCGGAACATTCTAGTCCAATACATTCATCTTATAAAAAGTCTGAAATATAACATAAACATTCGTAATAAAACTAGCATACGAAATGTAAATACTTTAACCATAAACCATGAATGGCATAAAAATAACTCATCTATAGTGAAACATATCAAAAAACCTTAAATAAAATATAAGATATTTGTATCATAATAAATCGTTTTCAAACAATTGTAAATTTTATCAAAGGATGTTGACATAGATGAAATCAAAATTATTGGAGAGAAATATCTCTTTCTATTTTGAAATCATTTAATAATCACATAATTATAAAGAAAACATTTATTTTGAAAATATTTTTATAAGATTGTATGTGATTAATTGATGATGTTATAATGGCGGAAAATAGCCGCCCCGACTGTATATATAAAATAAACATTTTTAACTTAATTTTGTTGAAAAGGACATAATGTACCTTGCTTAGAAAACAAAGGAAAGATTCATTTATTTCCATATTTAAAAAATTCATAAAATGGTATAAATGACTTTATCCAATAGTCTGGTAAATAGTAAAAATGTATTCCCAGTAGATACTTACATAAAAACATCCTCGGATAATAAAGCGATTTTGAAATTAACCCTTACCTTGTACTTTTCCCAGGTCGAGGGTAAATTTTCCTCTTGTAAAAGAGTTAATTCATTGTTATTAAATTATAAAAGAACCATAT
The DNA here is from genome assembly GCA_963277665.1 of Viscum album. Lineage (NCBI taxonomy): Eukaryota > Viridiplantae > Streptophyta > Magnoliopsida > Santalales > Viscaceae > Viscum > Viscum album. The sequence goes on along the minus strand of OY728165.1, from coordinate 900,175,789 downwards.
AAATAAGAATGATATCATGTATTATCTTCTAAAAATGCTTTGTCAATGATATTTTATTATTATCGACGTTTCAGTTGTAAACTGATTTGTTTTTATTTATATTCGTTGTTATGTGAGTGATATTTTTTTATGGATAGGACGTTTCTCATTAATATCAAGAGTTCTATTAAGTCTTTAAACATTATTTTTAATCAACAAATGAAAATTAGTCTTGAATGGTTACGATGGGGAATGAATCTCATCACGTTCGTGGAGATGGTAATCTGTATGTACATACGAGCGATAATATCATTCTTTTGATGTTAAAATCATATATAATTTGATTTTATATCATATATAAATAATAATTATCATGTTATATTTATTATTAACATCAATTATACATCATTATTATACAATACAAATAATAATGTGTTGAATAACAACAACACCACGACGTGGAGACGGTAAGTCATATGTACGTACGTATAGTGATATGTCATTCAAATGATGGATTGAATAATGAATATGGTTGTACCATATTTAAAATAACATCAAATTATATTGAAGATACTATATTTATTATTATATAATGGAAACAACAAGTAAAGAAGAAGTGGATGAAGAAAAGAACTTGAAAGAGGTGATGAAATATTTACCTCTTATTCAGGTTCTTCCTTTTGATTTGATCAAAATGGATCCTTAAGTTGGCTTTATGACTAAAATAAGGACTCTAGGATGAAGGGATTAAAGTTGAGAGGATATTTGAGCACGGTTTGGCCGATTCAAATGGCTTTGAATGTGTTAATTTGAGAGAAGGAGAAGTGCCTTTTTATAAGAGGGTGGAGCAGCACCTTAGGAAAAGATTGAAATATTATATTATAATAAAATCATATTTTATTTCTAATGGATCAAAAATTAATTATTTAAAGGATAAGGTGGGTATAGGTCTCAAAAATCTCAACCAATAGGTTTTAAAGAGGTTTTCCTCACTATATTAACCTTATCTTTTAGATTTAACTCTTAGTTAAATATATTGACATTTACCATGTCTCCTTGTATTTTAATATTATATGGTTAATAAACATACTATAAACTTCCAAGAGAAGACCAAGTGATTCAATAATGATACAAATATAATTACATAATCATTATATAGTTACCTTATATTTTTATGATTATTATATCAACCAATAATATTGTATTTTTTTTATAAACACATTTATCTAAATTTTGACATTATTTAATAATTGATTTTTCGTAAAGTCCTAAAAACCTTATTACTTCAAAATAAATACATTTAATATACCCTAACATGTAATTTTAACCTAGAAAAGTATTGTAATTCATTAAAAGTCTCAAATTATATTTATTTTGATATTTATAACATCAATTATTTTAATCATTCAATAATATGTTAATTACTGCATCATCATTGTGTTGTAAATAAATTCAATTATTTAATTTCTAAAAATTATAAATAAAATACAGTTATGTAGGAAATATATTTATCTTTATAAGACATATTTATAGTCGAATTAATATTTTTTTGTAACACTATATTAAAATTTTTTTACTTATTAAATTTTGAATTTAACTCTTTTTACCCTTCTTTAAATAAAATAATAATAAATGTAATAATCTAATCCAAGTGGGACAAAGAGGTTCATATTTAATTCTTTAGTTTATTTTGGTCGAATTATATTTATCAAATAGAATCAGCATATCTGTTAAGGTAATAATAATATCATTTTTACCCTTAATAACCCAATTTACTTTTAACCGTGTTAAATAAAAGTAAATAAGTTAATATTAAAAAAAATTATTATCATCTTATTGAACCACATTTTACTTACTAATAAAAACTGTGTCTCTCATATTTTTGAAATTCAACTCACATAAGAGGTAAAATTATGTTTTATACAAATTTGGAAATGCTCCGAGATGGTGGATAAAAGACAGTAAAATGTTTAATAAACTTTTATACATCTAATTTTATTACAAAAAATATTAAAATGATTTAAATTGATCTAATATTTTTATTATGTATCTATTTTTACTTAAAATAAATTTAAATAAAATAATTAATGATTTAAATAAAAATAGGGTTATAAACAATAACATAGTGTTTTTCAATATTAATCAAAAATTGAATGTTTTCAGAAAAATTCCAAAAATTCATCCTAAGATGATTTTGATATTCAAAATTAAAAAATAAATTATATTTTATTAATTTATAATCATAGAATATTACTTAATAAATTTAAAATTAATTCCTGTTGCCAAAACCAAAAATCACATTTTTTGGAAATAATAACTATCAATAGATTGACACTTGTTTATGTCCTATTTCAAAGTGAAATTACATACAATGACCATAATTGGATAAAATTGTATAAATATAATCCATATATTATTCTAAAACATTAAAATGTATAATTTAACAATATAAATTATTTAGATTAAAAAAGTTGTTTTCAGTTAAAATATTTAATTTTTCACTATTCACCCAAAAAATAAAGTTATTAGAAAAACACAAAAAATTTATTGAAACTAAATAATTATGTCCCAATTCTAGCGAAAATTTTAATTTTGTAATATTTAATATAAAAAAGATTCAAATATTGGATTTAAAAATGGTTCGCCATTAAAAGGCAGTGAAATTGCATTTTTTGAAAAGTACTTCTTTTATCTGAAAAAATGAAATTTTTCATTTATTATTTCTAATTAACTAATTATATGGATTCTAAAATTACAATGATTATATAGAGATCAAACTTTAGTTAATACTATTCATAACTGGTTTTGAACAGCCAGTTTGGTAAGTCGTGGTGCGCTTGAACTCGGTGTTGCATGTAGTGAATTACATAGAAGAAATAATGTACAATGAAATCATGGGGTGTTAAATTCATCCCTCCTTAAATAATTTGCAACATGATAATTTAAATTGTTCTTCATAAATATATGGTTGAAAATAGAAAATACCTTTGTGGGAAAACCCACATCGGAAATTGGGTTAATAAAATATAGTCTTAATAAGAGGAAATGGGAATTGAAAGCGTCACAACCAAATTATGAACTCGATTAGGAGAACATTGGAAACAATTAGATACACAAAATTGGAGTAAAAATGTAAATATTTATAGGGAGTGATTGAGGTCATCAATCAAAAACACGTGTTAAATTGAGGGCCTCAAATCCATCAATCTTTGATGATTAAATATAGCATCAGTTTAAAAAACATAAGGTATTAGGATAACACATATTTTTTTAATATACCTTCCCTAATGTTTAGGAATTAATTTATCCATAGAATAAGAGGAAAAAAATTATTTATATATATACTTGAAAAGTAGAGTTTCATCCTTCAACTAATTTCTACCAAAAACTCATCTTTCACTCCAAAAGATTTCAAAAAAATATTATATATATCCTAATAATATAGGGTTCAAAAAGTATTGAATGTATAATTCACCTAGAAGGCCAGTTTAAAAAGAAACTAAATTATACAATCCAGGACATCACATAGTCCAGTCGTAGGTGATGGATCATTGTCACCCTTCGGTTGCAAGTTCATGTCTCACGGCCTTTTCGGGCACAACTGGTGGTCGCCCAACCTATGAGTTGTCCTTTTCATAACGATCCAAAAAATAAACTTAACAATAGTACCCAATTTCAATCTTAATCCATTCAAACCTTTATACTTATCCAAAATACTTCTATCCAAATTCAAATTCCATAATTTATAAGGAATTTAAAAAAAATGAAGATCCTTTTTTCCATGTAATTACATGTGAACACCTGCATCATGTATTCTTTTAAAACATGGTAAGAACCTGAATTACCATAAAACCATATTGATTAAATTCATGCTCCCTTATTATTTATATAATACTAGATATATTACTTATATCCAATTTTTTTTAATATTCCAAGAATGATGATATAAACAAACTATTATTAAGTTCCAAGGAAGTCAAGAATATCCAATATAATTTATCCAAATCAACCATCTCTTCTTCCAAAATCACAACCTCATTATCGGGACCATATTAAGAATTACCTTTCCTTCAACCATGAATTATCCAAAAAGAGTAGCTTACTATTAAGTCACTTTTATTAGAACCGTATAATATCAAATCGTCAATAAAATAGCTCTACAGTACAATCCATATCTATCTCCATAATTCATATAACCAGTATATTTATGATACAACAATAGAATGAAATAATTCTATAATAACAACATAAGAACAGTATTCATTCCTCTTCATATGAGGTAGTATTATAACTTCATTATTATCCATTGGCATCCTTTGTGGTATACTCTGATGACTGAGACATTGATTTTCATAGTGTCCAAACGCCTTTTAGATGAATCATTTTACATTTGAATACTTTTTATTACCCTTTCAATAATGTATTTGGTGTCCTTTTTCTCCACTCTTATAAAAAACTACCATTCCCTTCAAGTATTTACCAAGGTGATTCTTTCCACATTTATCACATATGGGAAAATCCTTCTTTCCCCTCTCCCCATTATTCAACTTTCTCCCTACTAACATTTTCTTCTCTTTCTTCCCTTCAATTCCATATGACTTAGATATTTTCTTTACTTATCTTATTGACACATGATATTATTTCTTCATATGTTGAGAATAAATGGTAGAATGTTTCCCTTCTAAATTTTTCCATAATACCATGAATGATATGAGCCTTCTTACTCTTTTGATAATATGTATTTCTAGAGTTTTCATTCCTTTTACTGGGTACCATTTCTATACAATGGCATAAACTAGGTCAGTTTATAAATCACAATGAATATTTCAAAACATTTAAAATACCTAACATAAATTTAAATGTTTATGGATATAATCTGTAATAATAAAAAATATTTTCATTGAGGAGGTATATACTCATAAATTGTGTATAATGATTTGTAAAAAAATGATAATTATCCTAAGATAATCCCTCGGGAGTGTTCTAACCAAGAGTGCAGCATGGCCCGTTGTCATGCACCAGTTCTTGTTCGATTCTAAATCAAAGTGGTGTTTTCGGGTTTTACCCCTAGGATCATATGTTACAGAGCCGCCACTACCTGCTCGTATCCAGACAAATATGTATTGGTTTTAAAGACACAAAAAATCTCTATATTACCAAACTTTTAGGAAGTTCTTCAATACTAATCCTCAAATTCTATCTTAGGGTAATGTGCTCTAATCAGAGATTATTTAAATCTAATTTCCATGTTTACTTATAAAAATTATTTGATACCAACTGTAATGCCCGAACCCTAGATTCCTAGAGCCAATTCATTATATTAATACATTTGAATGATTACATAGAATCAAGTCCCAAAAGACCGATCAATTTAGCAGTCATGTAAAATATATTACATACATGAACATTACATTACATTTTCTAACATACAACACAAAAAAATATTCCTTTGAGAATTTCATTGTTACCATATATTAACCATGCATATCAAATATCAAACACTTCTTGGGATCATGGGAAAATAAAACATAATAAAGGGGTCATCTCATATTCTTAGTAAGGGTATATAATTTAGCGGAAGCTTCAAAATTTTAAGTCAAGATGTGTAATAAAAATAGTAGCCTTTTAGACATAAACTTGAACTTAATATGGAAAAAATAAATCAAAAATTACCATATAAATATGGACATGGATATTCTACTAGTAGAATAATCACATGTAATTACTAATTTCATAATGAGGGAATTTATAATACCGGACTATAATTTTTGGGTAATGGCCTTGTTCCAGGACCTAGGGGATAACTATAACCGGTCCCCCAACCGGAGAGCCTATGTAACAGGACTATAACTGGAAGTGCCTCTCTAACTGGACTCCAACCCAGAGGGTCTACTGTAACCGGACCACAACTCGGAGGGCTTAATTTTACCAATCCCCAACCCGGAACAAACTAGTCCAATACATTCATCTTAAGAAAAGTTTGAAATATAACATAAACATTCGTATTAAAACTAGCATTTAAAATGTCAATACATAAACTATACACTATTAATAAAATAAAAATAAATCATCCACAGTCAAACATATTACAAAACCTTAAATAAAATATGGAATATTTGTATCATAATAAATCAACATCAAACTAATGTAAATTTTATCCAAGGATGTTGACATAGATGAAATGAAAACTATTTGAGATAAATATCTCTTTCTATTTTGAAATCACTTAAGATTCAAATAATTATTAAAAAATTATTTTGAAAATATTCTTATATTCTTGAAAGGGAATATAAGATGATTTTAAAATGACGGAAAATAGATGGACCCGTCGTATAAGTTAAAAAATATTCTAACCGTAATTTTGTCAAAATGGTCATAAAGTACCTTGTTTGGAAAACGATAGAAAGATTCCTTTATAAAAATAATATAAAAAGTCAAACAGGGGTATAAATGACTTTATCCCATTGTCTAGTAAATATTAAAAATGCTTTTAAATACATTTTTAAGAAAACACGGATGTGCATGATAAAGAGGTCCCAGTAGATACTTACAAAAAACAACCCCGGATAATAAAGAGATCGTGAAATTACTCCTCACGTCATACTTTTCATTGGTCAAGGTTATGTTAACGTCCTATATAATAGTTAAATAATTGTTATTAAATTATACAAGAACCATATATATAATTATGATATAATATATGATCTTATAATAATTCATTGTTAATGAAATATTAGTATTATCGTTGTTTCATGTTTTAACATATTCATTTTCCCTTATATTCTCTGTTACACGAGTCATGTTTGTTATTTATGGGATGTTTCTTATTCATATACATAATTTTATCAAATCTTTAATCATTTTTTTTAATCATCAAATGAAAATTATTCTTGGATGGTTACGTTGGGGAATTAATCTCATCGCATTCGTGGAGATGGTAATTCGTACGTAAGCACGAGAGACAATATCCTTATTTTGATATTAAAATCGTATATAATTTGATGTTATATCATATATACATAATAATTATCATGTTATATGTCTTATTTACATCAATTATCAAACCTTATTATACCCATCTAAATAATAATGTATTAAATAACAACTACACCACAATGTGGTGACAGTTAGCTGTACGTACTCACGTATGGTGATAATTCATTCAAAGGATGGATAGAATAACAAATATAGTTGTAAAATATTTATAATAACATCATAGTATATATAAGATACTAGAGTTATTATTTTATAACGGAAAAAACAAGTAATGATGAAGTGGAAGAAGAAAAGAACTTGAAAGAGGTGACGGAATATTTACCTTTTCTTCGGGTTCTTCCTTTTGATTTGATCAAAAGGGCTCCGTAGGTTGGATTTCTGACTAAAGGAAGGCATGTATGATGAAGGTAGGATAGTTTAGAGGATATTTTTATAGTTTTGGATGATCCAAAATGTTTTGATGGTGTGAATTTGAGATAAGGATAAGTTCCTTTTTAAAAGAGGGGTGACAGGCACATTAGGAAGAGATTGAAATATTTTTTTATAATAAAATCATTTTCGTTTTATAATGTCTCCAAAATGAATTCTGTAAAAGATAAGGTAATTATGGGTTTAAAACCACTCAACCAAAAGGTTTTAGAAAGGTTTCAGTCTCTATATTAACCTTATCTTTTAGATTTAACTCTTATTTAATGAGATTGACATTTACCATGTCTCTTTGTATTTTTATATTATATGGTTAATAAAATAACAATAAGCATCCAAGAGAACCTCAAGTGGTCCATTAATGATTCAACTATAATTATATAAGCCTTTTGGATGAACCATATATTTTTAGGATTATTATATCAACCAATAATATTTAATTTGTTTTAAAAACTTAATTATGTCAATTTTGAAATTATTGGATAATTAATTTTTTTTAAAGTCCTAAAAAATATATTACATCAAAAGAAATACATTTAATCAATCCTAACATTTCATATTAACCTAAAAATTTAGTTTAATTTTTTAAATCTAAAATTATCTTTATTTGGATATTTATAATATAAATTATTTTAATCATTCTTTAATATTGAATTTACTACATAATCATTGTGTCATAATCAAATTTAATTATTTAAAGTCTAAAGTTTTTTAATATAAAAAATTATGTTGGAAATATTTTTATATTTTTAATGAATATTTAGAGTCTAATTTATATTATGTGTAACCCTATATTAAAAATGGTTTAGTTAGTAAACTTTGAATTTAACTCTTTTAACTCTTCTTTAAATAAAATAATAATAAATGTTCTAATCTAATCCAAGTGGAAAAAAGAGGTTCATAATTTATTCCGAAGCTTTTTTTGGTCGAATTATAATTATACAATAGAATTAGGACATTTGTTAGGGTAATAATAATATCATTTTTACCCTTAATTACCCTATTTACTGTTAACTGTGGTAAATAAAATAAAAAGCTACTATTCACCAAAGAGTATTTTCATCCTATTGAATCAAATTTTACATACTAATATCAACCATGTCTCTCCGATTTTTTAAATTCAACTCACAGGAGAAGTAAAATTATGTTCTATACAAATTTGGAAATTCTCCTTGAAGGTGAGAAAAAGACACTAATAAGTTCAATAAAATATTATAAATCTAATTTTATTATAAAATAGATTCATGTGAAATAAATTTAAAAAATATTTAAATTATGTGTCTATTTTGAATTAAATTATATTTAATCTAAATAAATTATTATTTAAATAAAAAGTGGGTTTTAAACAATAACGCAGTTTATTTCACTATTCATCAAAAATTGAATGATTTCAGAAAAAATCAAAAAATTCCCCCTAAACTAATTCTGATATTCCAAATTCAAAAATTACTTCTATTTTACCAATCTAAAAACAGATAAGTTTCATTAATTAATTTAAAATTAATTCTTGTTGTCAAAACCAGAAGAGTATTTTTATGAAATAATAACAATAAAAAGATTGCCACTTATTTATGTCAAATTTCAAAGTAGAATTACTCACAAAGACCTGAACTAGATTAAATGGTCAAAATATAATCTATTTATACTTTCAAACCATTAAAATTTATAATTTAACTCTATAAATTATTTTGATTAAAAATGTTTTTTTAAGTAAAAATATAGTTTTTTTCACTATTCACCCAAATATGAATGTTATCGGAAATACTCCAAAAATTTATTGAAAATAAATTATTATGTCCCGATTATAAATATGAAGTTAATTTTGTAAAATTAAATATATAAAATTTTCAAATATTGGATTTAAAATGGGATCTCCATTAAAAGGCTGTAAAATTGATTTTATTGAAAAATAATTCTTTTATCCGAAAAAATGAATTTGTTCAAAGATTATTTCTATAAAACTCATAATGTGAAATATAAAATTATAAATATTATATAAATTTCAAAATTCTGTTAATACTATTCATAACCACTTTTTAACATCTAGTTTGGTAAGTCGTTGTGCGCTTGAACTCTGTGTTGCATGTAGTGCAACTTATTGAATTACTTTGAAGAAATAACGTACTATGAAATCGTCGGGTGGTATAGTGGGATGAGTGATTGTGATATATATTGTACTCTTGATACACATTCATCAACTTCATAGAACAAGATTTGGTGCTGTTTTTCATCGATATTGTATGAGTTACCCCGAACAAGGTGATTATATGAGAATTTTTGAAGTCAATGAAGTTCTTCAACCCAAAATAATTTAGGGGTATTTACTCATCTTATTTATAAAATAATTTGGTATTAGTTACGATGTACTTGAATTGCATATCCATGGCTAGGGGATATAGACCCATTATATACATTCCCCAAATAGAAAATAGACATGAATATTTAGATATATGTAGCAATTATGGGGGCCAATGGATGATGTTTTCATGGATTTGGCTCACATGAAATTTCTTGATGAATTTAACACAGACCTGTATCATGGTTTTACAGTAATAAACTAACCTTATTATTTGGTTGGTGGGCCTTGTTCAAGACTGATTACCATCGAATGAGCCTATATGGAATTATAACATAATGATGGGAATATCTATTTTTATTATGAATTTTAGAAGGAATCCATCAAAGCATCTCATTTATATGGATTTTTTTTCATTTTAACCATCCTATAGGTTAACGTTCACTGCACGAAGTCAAATTTGTTCCCCCCTGATTAGTTTGTCTGGAGAACACTCTTATGAAGATAAAAAATTGTGGGATCAATCTATCTGGAGGTGGATATCGGTTCATGACACTCTGGGGTTGTGTTTACCAGATTGATTTCATCCATATCACATATGACAAATAATGAGACCATTCTCCGAGTGGTGATATGGAAGACTGCTTCCTCCTGATCAGGCTCGGAAAAAAATATGGCTACATTAGCTAATGTGTCTTTGAAAAAATTATATGATCATGGAATATATTGAAAATGGGATCAAAAGGTAACTCTTCCATCACACCCATCATGTGTCCTTTGATAGGGTCAATTCTTCCTTTCTGATGGAATATTCTCCCATGATTTAATTTACCACAAGTTTTGAACCCCCTTTGATATTTAGGTGGGATATATGTAGATTCAGGGCTAGTTTCAACCCAATGATGAGGGCATGGTATTCTGCCTCATTATTCATGCATCCTTACCATAGTGATAAATAGTAAAGAAAATTTTATTTCTCTAGAGAGATAGATACAATACCAAATCTAGCCCAATAGATTATTGGGTTGTCCATCATTTGACAGATTGGACTTCGATAGGCACCATAAAAATACACCTCTCATGTCCGAGGAGTGTTATGGGAATAGAATACCTCCTCATCGAGAAGCTTAGTGTCCTTGGGTTTATTCTCTGGGGTAGGAGGTGATGTGTAGAAATCATCCAAGGATTTCCATTTCACCGACTTCTGTGAGATGAACAGAATGTCATATTGTGGTAGAATGACTTCACATCAGGTCAATATCCCATTAAACCTAGGATGTAAAAGGATTTACCTGATCTCATAAATAAGTGAGGCCAGATGGACCTTAATGTTCTCCATGTAATACCCTAAACTTTTCACTATGAAGATCAGTGCAAGGCAGTTCTTCTTGACATCAAAGTATCAGGTCTCAGTACCTAGCATTGTTCGGATGAGGTAGTATAGACTATTATTGATCCCAACATCATTTATCTATGTTATTAGGTACCCCAATGAGTGTTCCATAGTGGAAACATATTATATGAGTGACCTCCCATCCACCGATGGCATCATAACCGATGGGTGCAGTAAATACTGATTGATAATTATGATGGAATCTTGGTAGTCATCATCCCATTGATATGTGATTCCCTTATTCATTATCGTGGTGAAGGGGAGAGATTTTCTGACTATTTTATATATGAATAATTTAATATATATGTGTTTCACTTATATTCCCCTCAATTATTTTATAATTATGGTGGGATAAATTGATAAAATAAAAATAGTCTTCTCTGGGTAAACCTCAATGTCGTGATGGCCTACCGAAAATCCATGGAACTTCCATGGAGTTACCCTGAAGTAACATTTCCATGGATTCATCATTAGACTTTTCTACCATATCTTGTCAAAGACTGTATGAAGGTTCATTAATTGATCATGTCACCATTGGTATTTGACCACCAAGTCATCGGCATATCATTCAGATATTCTACTTAATAACGGTTTATAGATATAATGACTGGCATGTTGGTTAGCAACATTAGTTTTTTTTAACACAAACGGAATGACCTAATAGTATAAAATCCCCTGAGGCACTCAGAAGGTAGAGAATTATTCATCTTTAGGGCCATAATTATCTGATTGTACCCTAAATAACTATCCATGAAGGAAAGGGTCTTGGAAGCTAGCAGTTGCATCGTTCGAGAGTCCTTTGATCGACAATGAGAAATAGTACTTTGGAAAGTGTCTATTAGGGTCTCTAAAATCCATGAGTAACATAATATTCCTAATATTTTTCATGATAGAGACAATGGTGGTGTTCCATATTTTTTATTTTACTTCTTATATAATGTTTTATTGGATTAATTTGTCAACTTATGCCTCTATATTAGTTGTATGAGAGGGGTGTATCCTCCTAGATGTCTTCTTGAAGCCTCAATGCTAATTTAGAAATCTGCGATGGTGAATATCCACAAATGGAATTAATCCAAGAATTTCTGGGTTTTTCTAAGAGAACAGATATCATTGTTGGTTCAGAAATATAATATACATCCCTTTCTCTTTAAGAAACATAGATGTACTAATCAACATAAGACACATTTATTATTCTATTACAAAATTCACCCACCTGAGTTCGTTTATTATGATGTATAAACCTTTCATGAATGCAGAAGGGTAATTCTTGAGGTCTTCCAAATATTCTTCCATCTCTTAGTCTGTAGAGAAATCTTTAGGAGAAGCTGGAAATCTAAAGGCTTCTCTATCTCCATTAGGGCGAGAGAGTCCGTAAGGAGAGACATTATCACCCCATACCTCTTGAGTTATTACAGTGAGATGCAATATCTTATTTTTTACACTATTTATATGGAAAAGGGGATCTTGGATCTCCAGGGTCATTTCTATCACCTTGATTAGTTTTATGGGGAGTACATAGTCACTTTTGATCATACTCTGGAGATTTTCAGGGGTGTTCCACAAGCCGTTGGGGGCTGCAACCAATATTTTACTATTCCCCATTGGTTGTTTACATTCCTTTTTTTATAATCTAGCTTAATCAGAAGTGGATTAAAAAGACTTGAAGGTTGTACTATCACCATTTAGTATGATGACCTTTCCATAGATGGTGTTTTTTAGACATTGATGTAATGTAGAATGTTCCCCCATGTGGCTATGCATCTAGGGACTTCTGACCAGAACATTGTATGTGTTGTCTTATAAGATTATCATAATATTAGAATCATATGTTAGATATCCTAACTACATTTTAAGTGGTAATTTCCTTAGTGTCATCTTCTCATGCTTATCATACCCTTGAATGGTCACCCTTGGGGAATCTCGGTTCCCTTCGATATATACCAAATATTGGAGAGTCAGAATAAGGATGAGATTAATCTCAGAGCCATTTTTGATTAGATATTTTCAAATTTTGACATTATCAAGTCTTCTCAAAACATACAGGGGTCTTATGTGTCTCTATATTACCTCTTCCTAGCCATAATCTACGAATAAGATGGATACATAGAATATTTAGGAAATGTACTCCATTCAATAGAACCAGACCATAAAAACTTATGCCTAAAATTATTTTGGTATGTATATGTCTTTAATTAGTTACTCTCCATGATATTTTGAAATATAGAGTGCCTCAATAATTGAGTACTTTTTTTGGACAACCACCAATTTCATTATAATATCATACCTTTGTGCTAGAGATCACCGCTTCTCGAGGTGGGATTTCTCCCTGATAGGTGGATCAGGGGCTGATGCAGTCAAGGTGGATGAGAAAGGTTCATGTGAATAGGATGAGGGAGAATATATTGTTAGCATATTTGGTTATTCTATCCTTCCCTGTTACCTGTGATAATAAAATAAGTGAACCCCCACTAGGATATCATATAAGAAAACTGGGTGAGGAAGATCACAAGAGAGTTATGGGAAACCTCCATGACTCTTTTGATACTATTGGAGTGTTTTATTATTAATGTCAACTATATATATTTTCTCTGAGGGGATACGATGAATATATTATGTATGACCATGCCTATTCAATCCCCTATGTCCTCAAATCCTAGACATACAGCCTGGTATTCCTAGGTTATGTGGGGGAAGCTCGTATTCTAAGTCATATTCATCATCAGAGAAGGGGTATTCCAAGTGTATCATGTTTATAAAACCCAATAATATCTCCTCATTCAATTAGGTTTTCATTTTGTTGGGTAGTGTATATTCTTTATATATTGTATGGAATAAATTTTAAAGAGTCATAGATTTCATTGGAGCATAATATGAATCCTCCAATTCTATTTCTTCCTAATTATAGTTGTCATGAACACCTTTGAGAAAAATATTCGATCTCGTGACCATGGGTTCTGGAGAAATTTTTGGTCTGCGCGGATATGCTCTCAAGGATGCATTAGATTGATCAACTATCTATCAAGCCATCTAGTGGTTGAACTACCATTCATGCCTAGACAGAAAAATTCCAATCATCCTCTTCTTCATACTGGGAAATACATATGTATACATCCTTCTTTGAATAGTTATCTTACACCACCTTTCCAAAATAGACCATTCCATGAAGTGCATATTTGAAGATGAATCAGTCTTGGATATTGTGTCCCAAAATTCAATGGAAATGACATTACTTGGGATGGTTGGTTAGGTTGACCTTATTGGGCTTCCTGAGCTATGGTAGCCTGAGAGGATTATTTTCTTAGCCTTTTCCCCAATGTTGAGGGCATGAGTTGAGATTTGGATCAGGTTTTCTAAATGGAATATTTGAGACATTGTTCTATTTTTGTGAGCTCATGGAACCCTCTTGGATACTTCATTGGGATTAAATGTGTCTTCAACTCATCCCTGATATTTTCAGCAAAGAGTTATAGAATTTATCCTATGAGTTAGGGGAATTGATGGAATTGGTTAGATCTTTTCATCTAGATATGAAGTAAGATACCATCTCATTTTCATGTTTCTTATAGTTCATCATGTTGCGGATTTCCATTTTCCTCCCCATAGAGTAAAACTGATAATGTAATTGATGATAGAGGTCTTTCCATCCTACACATAAACCTACTATTAGACAACTATACCAAACATTGGTTGGCCCTGTCAAAATTTGTACAAAACACCTTAGCATTGTTTCCCCTATTAATCTCAAAGAACCATCTGTAGAATCATAATATTGAATTTAGATACTCAATTTACCAGAGGGGGTGAGTTGTATAATTTAAAAAATTCCTTTGGAACATTTAATGATGGTAATTTTTAACAAAGTTAAACAAAGTAAGTTAATAAGACCACTTAGTTCTACAAACTTGCTTGATTCTGTAAATGTGGTTTAGGAAATGAAACTTAAAAAAAGTTTACAATGATAAAGATTATACCTTAAAGCGTATATAATCATACTAATATAGTATACAAGTATAAGAACATATAAGATAGTTATACTTTCCTCAACAATCAAAATGCAGTAGAAAACATGAAACAATACAAGTAACAAGTAGTAATTCTTTTAACACAATGATAAGGGTATCCAACAACCTTGGATAAAGGTCCATTGATTTATACATTGAAGAAAGTCTATCTTACCCACTATAAGGCCCCAGCCTTAAACCTTACTTAATCTTGAGTTATTACAAGATTACACATTGAGGATCTTTTCGGGTTTAGAGTTTTAGAGAATTAAATCATAAAACTTGCATTACATTCCACATATAAACAAAGTGGTTACATAAAGATAGTATTCTTCATTCCCATCAATGGAAACACATTTAAAATAAAACATGGATTATTTCTTGACACATCCTTGACTCTATCATCTTATCATGTACCTTTCCCTTGACCTGTGAAAAACATTTCAAAAACTTGGGATGAGCATAAAAACTCAGTATGGGTTATAAAAAAAACATGGAAAAGAAACATGAGTTCATATATACATAAGAATGAAATCATAATTTACCCATAAAACATTGGCACTTTAACATACCTCATAAAATCATGAATAAATCATAGAAATCATTAGACATAAAGGTAACTTGAGGCATTCATAACATTCTTACGTAGGGAGTAACCCTCTTGGTTACGTTTGGAATACCCATCACAGTATATTCCCTAAAATCTCTTCGGAGAAACCTTAACGTTTCACTCCTTCGCGTTACCCAATGCATTGGAGAGCTATAACGGGCTCACCCGCCCTTAGTTTATCACGGAACCACCCGTCTTCATAATAATGCCCAAGAACCATAACATAATCATATCACATAAAACATGCATAAAGGAAACATAAAATTTCCACATTTCAATCATGAGATATCAATACAACACATTGATATAAAAACATTATGAAAACCATTTTCAATACTAAAATAAAAGAAAAGTAAAACATGGTATTTATTTTTCTTTTAAAAAGAAGGTATGGCTTGTAGAGGAAGCCGAAACTCAAATAACGGTCACGACGGCGGAGAAGTCGTTGTCGCCGCATACGTATGACAAAAAAATTCCCTTTTGTCATTTAGTAAACGCTTCATATAAAAAATATTCCTTTTGAATAAGCGTAAAAGTCAAAGGGGTTTATACACCGTATAAAAGAAAGTTGTGTATAAAATAAAATATGCCTCAATGAAAGGAGATTGAGATGAAGTCCCATACCTCGTATCCGACTTGACTCGACCGTTCTTTAATCTCCTGAATAATAAAATTGAGTTAATCTCTACTTGATTATGAATCTTTTTCAAGTTCATTATTCCTTTTATACCATGTTATGAACATCAAGTAATCAGTTAAGTTAATAATGTTCATTTTGTCGGTATTTGGTTCTTAAGTCAAAAATAGACTTCTTACACTTATATGTTGTTAATTTTCTCAAAGGTTAATTATATCCAGAATGGTATTCATGATGTAGATATCATATATGTAATATATATCCAGTAAATACATGCATTTATAATATTACATAATCATTTAGAGGTAAGAAATGAAATGCACCGTTCATGGAGACGGTAAGCCGTACGTACGCATGAACGCTACTTTCATTTCTATTTCGTATTTTATAGAATGAAATCATAATGATATAATGGTATATTATAATTCCAGTATAATATAATATATAATATCATAGTTCCATCCTTTATATGTCCCACATATGGTATTTTAACGAATCAAATCACTTTGAGGGGGCGGTAGTCCGCACTTCCTAAAATGAAGATATCGTGTTTACCCATAATGGAAACCATAAAGTTATGCCCAAAATGAAAAAAACAGAAGCTTAAGGAAAACATAAAAATATTATATATCATATATAAAAATAGTGACATCATAATGGCCACCTTTGGAGGTGTTAAATGAGTATTGAACAATCATCGTTTCAGGAGGCAGAATTTCGCCATCCACGGAAACCGTATGTTCTTTAACCATTTGATGCAGTTGTGTGAGAGTGTAGCTCAAATAAATCTTATAGAAACATCCTAGTATATTTAATATACTGGTTTTGTTACAAAAGAAGTAAATAAAAAGAGTTTAGGGGGTTGGTGAATCAAAATAAAACAATTGAACATGAGAGAATGAATTACCTTTAAAAGTGTAACTCCTTTTGATTTGAGCCTAAAGGCTTTTTTTGAAAGGATTCTGCCCAAAGGGAATCCTCTAGGATAAGGAGAGGGATGTGTAGAGAGTAAATGGGCGGGGTTTGGCCGAGAAAAAGGCTTGATGAGTGTGTGAAATGAGGTAGAGGTGGGGGCCTTTTATAAGAGGAGAGGAGGGGCACTTTTGGGAAGTAAAGACACATTACTTTATTTGAAAATGTGTTTCGGTTTTAAAAGGTCCCACATTGAAATAATTCGTGGATAAGGTGATAAGGGTTCTAAATCCACTCTTCCAATTGGTTTTGGCCATGTGTAGGTTTTATATTTTTCATTATCATTCCATTTTATTTAAATCGTCAAATAATGATGTCATCGCTGCATCATTATTATGTCATAACTAATTTAATATATTTAATGTCTAAAAATTATAAAAAAATACTATGATATAGGAAATCTTTTTATATTTCCAATGACTATTTATAATCAAAATTTGGACTTGTATAACCCCACTTAAAAATTGTTTTCGTAAAACATATTATGTTTGTGTCATTTTCACTTTAACATTAAATAAAAAGTAATTTATGTCATTTCCCAACAAACGTGGATCCATGGGGTCCCCAAGTTGACCCATGGCATGTCATGGTCGGACATGACACAAAAAATGAGGTTGGGACATGTGTCTAGGTCATATCATATTATTAAAGCCTTATTTAGTCCTTAAACTACCCTAATTACCACTAATCGTGATTAAGAACTTAATAAGTTACTATTCACCAAAAAATTATTTTAATCTCATTGAACCACATTTTACTTCTTAATGACAACCATGTATGTCGGATTTTCAAAATTCAATACACATTAGTGGTAAACTTTCATTTAACTGAAAAATCAGTTTGCTTGATTACCACTTAGTGGTTTTCACTATTCATCAAAAATTGATGTTTTTCAGAAAATTACCAAAAATTCACCCTAAGCTATATTTGATATTCCAAATTCAAAAATGAAGTCCATTTTACAAAATTCAAATCATATAAGTCACATTAATTAATTCAATAATTAATTCCCGCTGCCAGAGCAAATAGCGTGTTTTTACAAAACAATAAGTATCAAAAGATTGACACCAGTTTAAGTCTAATTTCAAAGTGAAATTGATTCCAATGACCACCATTGGATAAAATGGTAAAAAAATATTCTAATTTCACTTCAAAAGCAATTCAAAACATAATATAATCATATAAATAAATTAGATTAAAAAGCAGTTTTGATGTAAAATGCAGTATTTTTCACTATTCATTAAAAAATGAATATTGTCAGAAAAATACCAAAAATTCACACAAGGTAAATTTTTATGTACCAATTATAAAGGATAAGTTTATTTTGACAAACATAGTTTATAAAATTGTCAAAATATAGATTCAAAAATGGTTTTCCATCAAAAGGCAGTAAAACAATCTTTTAAGAATATTAGTTTATTCCATGCATAAGATTGTATTTATTTTCATTTTAAGCCTCTAAAACACTATCTTAATCATTAATAGACATGGATAAAAATTTCTATTATTCATTACTTACTTGGGATGTTACATCCTTCCCACCTTTAGAAAATTGCGTCCCCGCAATTTATTTACTTATCAAATAAATGAGGGTACTTATCCCTCATTGCATTTTCGGATTCCCATGTTGCCTCTTCAATCATGTGGTTTTTCCACAAAACCTTTACCTGGTGAATCACCTTATTCCGTAACACTTGCTCCCTGTGGTCAAGAATCTGGACCAGTTCTTCCTCATAAGATAGGTTCTCTTCCAGCTGAACTACCTCTGGACTCAAAACATGAGATGGATCTGGCATATACTTTCTCAACATCGAAACGTGAAAAACATTGTGTACCTGAGATAAACTCGTAGGTAAAGCCACTCGGTATGCAACTGATCCAACTCTCTCTAGAATTTTGTATGGTCCAACAAACCTTGGACTCAACTTTCCTTTCTTACCAAATCTCATCACACTTTTCCAAGGAGAAACCTTGAGAAAAACATGATCACCTACCTCGAAAGATAGATCCTTCCTCCGGTTATCCACATAACTCTTCTGCCTGCTCTGATCTGTTCTCATGTGTTTCTGAATCAGCTGAACTTTTTATGCCATCTCTTCTACCAATTCTGGTCCCATCAACTTCCTTTCACCCACTTCATCCCAGAAAGCTGGAGTTCGACACCGCTTCCCATATAATGCCTGAAATGGTGCCATCTGTATACTGGAATGAAAACCGATATTATATGAAAACTCAACCAAAGAAAGATGTTGGTCCCAAATTCCCTGATAATCCATAGAACAAGCTCGTAGCATATCCTCCAATGTCTGAATTGTTCGTTCTGACTGCCCATCCGATTGAGGATGAAAAGCTGTACTAAAATTTAATTCAGTACCCAACGACTTCTGAAGGCCTTTCCAAAAGTTAGAAGTAAACCTGGGATCACGATCCGATACAATGGAGAGAGGAACTCCATGTAACCTGACTATCTCTTTAAGATACAAACTGGATAGTTGATCAAGAGAGAAAGCATCTCGTATAGCAAGGAAATGAGCAGATTTGGTCAAGAGATCAACAATAACCCAGATTGCATTATTACCTCGAGATGTCTTCAGTAATCCAACAACAAAGTCCATGGATATATTCTCCCATTTCCACTCTGGCACTGGTAAAGGCTGAAGCATCCCTTTAGGTAACTGCCGCTCTGCTTTAACTTGTTGACATGTCAAACACTTCACAGTAAAATCAGCAATATCTTTTTTCATTCCATCCCACCAGTAATACTCCCGCAGATCTCTATACATCTTAGTACTGCCCGGATGAACTGAAAACGGAGAACTATGAGCTTCACATAACAAATCTCTCTTCAACTGTGAATCACAAGGCACACACAATCTCTTCCCAAATCTCAAAACGCAATCATTATCAATGTTGAATTCAGGCAACTTACCTTTCTGAACCAGCTCTACCCTTTTCTGCAACTCACTGTCTTGCTTCTGTGCTTGCTTGATTCTATCTGATAGAGACGATCTCACTGATACCTGAAACAAAACAGAAGGACTTCCTGCACCAACAACTTCTATTCCAAAGTTCATCAAATCGTTAACCAAAGGATCACATTCCAAACGCAACATTGTTAATGAAGCATTACTTTTTCGACTCAAAGCATCAGCCACTTTATTTGCTTTTCCCGGATAGTAATGAATTGTACAATCATAATCTTTGATTAAATCCAACCATCTCCTTTGTATCATGTTTAACTCTTTCTGAGTGAATATATACTTTAAACTTTTGTGATCGGTATATATTTCACACTTTATTCCATACAAATGATGCCTTCAAATTTTTAAAGAAAAAACAACAACAGCTAGTTCCAAATCATGTGTAGGGTAATTTACCTCATGAGTTTTCAACTGTCGTGAAGCATAAGCAATTACCTGATCATTCTGCATTAGGACGCAACCAAGTCCTTTCAATGAAGCATCACTGTATATAACAAACTCACCATTCCTGGAAGGTAGTGCCAAAACTGGTGCATTCACCAATCTTCTTTTCAATTCCTGAAAACAATCATCACATTCTTTTGTCCAGATAAACTTAACACCCTTCCAAGTTAGCTTAGTCATTGGACTAGATAACCGTGAAAAATTTCTAACAAACCTTCGGTAATAGCCCGCCAAACCAAGGATGCTACGAATCTCGGTTACATTTGTGGGTCTTGGCCATTCTTCCACAACTTTTGTTTTTTCAGGATCAACAGTTATTCCATCTTTAGAAACAATGTGACCATGGAAAGAAATTTGTTGCAACCAAAACTCACACTTGCTGAATTTCCCATATAGTTTCTTTTCTTTTAAGGTTTGAAAGATAACCCTTAAATGTTTTTCATGCTCCTCTTTACTTTTAGAAAACACCAAAATATCATCAATGAAAACCACCACAAACTTATCCAAGAACTCATGGAAAATTCTATTCATTAAGTCCATGAATACAGCAGGTGCATTGGTTAGCCCAAAAGGCATTACTACAAATTCATAATGGCCATATCTCGTACGGAACGCGGTCTTCGGAATATCTGCCTCCTTGACCTTCAGCTGATGGTACCCCGATCTCAAGTCAATCTTTGAAAAAAACTGAGCTCCCTAGAGCTGATCAAACAAATCATTGATATGAGGCAAAGGATATTTGTTCTTAACAGTGATATTATTCAAGGCTCTATAATCAATGCAAAGTCTCATAGAACCATCTTTCTTTTCAACAAATAATACAGGATCACCCCATGGTGATGTGCTAGGTCTAATGAAACCTTTCTCTAATAAATCTTGCAATTGCTCCTTCAACTCTAAAAGTTCAATTTGTGCCATTCGATAAGGGGGTTTTGAAATTGGCTTAGCATCAGGAACTAAGTCAACAGTAAACTCAACTTCCCGTTCTAGTATTATTCCAGGCAACTCATTAGGAAAACATCAGGATACTCATTTACCACTGGCACATCATTAATCTGAACAGTTCCTTTATTTTCAACGATGTGTGCAAGGTAACATTCATTTCCATCTTTTACAAGTTTCTCGGCCTCTTGATATGTTATCAAAAGTAAGGGTTCATTCTTGTAAACAAACTGAAAGTCTTTCTGAAAAGAAACTTCTTTAGCTATACAGTCAATCTTAGCATGGTAAATAGAGAGCCAATCCATACCCAAGATAACATCAAACTCTACTAGAGGTAGAACAATAAGGTTTCCAAGTAGGTTATTTCCACAGATAAGGATAGGAAGATTCTTTTAAATTCTTTTTGCCTTGAAACTTCCCCCAGGTGTTTTTACCAAAAGATCAGGAGTCATTTATTGAGATGGTATTCCCATTTTACTAGAATAGGTTTCAGAGATGAAAGAATGTGTAGACCCCGAATCAAACAACACACTGGCATAATCTGAAAAAACAAACAAAGTACCTGATACAACATCATTTGATGGACCGACATCTGCTGAAGTAGTTGCAAAGGATTTCACCACCCCTTTCTGCTTGTAGTCTAACTGCTTCCCATCACTCAAGCTCCTTGTCGGACACTCGTTTGCATAGTGACCCATCTCATTGCACTTATAACATTTCACTAACTGTAAGTCAAATTTGTTCTTACCTTCACCTTGATCCTTTTCAGTGCAATCACGAGCCTTATGTCCCATCTTACCACATCGGTAGCACTTTCCAGAATTCAGAAGACATTCCCCAGCATGCCTTTTGCCACATTTATCACAAACTGGAAACTTAGTTCTCTTACCATCAGACTTTTTTGAAGAATTCTTACCTTTCTCCTGCCACCTCGGTCTCTTCTTCTGCTGGTTGTTATAGAAAACTTGGTCATCGGCGAACTCCATTTCCACCTTCTCAGCACATCGAACAAGATTTTCATAACTTTTAAACTCACGATAATCTAATGCCCTTCGATACTTTGGCTTTAATCCTGAGTAAAAATGATTAATTTTACTATCAAGGTCCCGGATAAAATTTGGAGCATACCTTGCCAATCGAGTGAACCTTTCTTCATAGGCAGCCACTGAGTCTTCCTCTTGCCTCAATTCCAAGAATTGATTTTCAATCCTAAGTCTAACATCCTTAGTAAAATACTTCTCAAGAAACATACCTTTGAATTCATCCTAGTAAAGAGCATCAATCTCATCGGCGTCCCTGATATTTTTAACCATAGACCACCACTGATCTGCTTCACCCTCCAAACGGTAAATAGCAAGACTAACCTTTTGATTGTCTGAACACCCCATGACATCAAAAATCTTCTCCAGTGCTTTAATCCACCCTTCAACTAGCACAGGGTCAGATGATCCTCTGAATGATGGGGGATGTTGCCTCATGAAATGTTCCACCACTGACATGTTCCTCTGCGGTTGATCTGGCTGATCTCGTGCATGGATACCACCGCCATTTATCTCTTGAGTCAACTGCGCCATTACTGCAACAAAATGTTCAGTTCCAATTCCGACCATTTCTGGATGCTGATTCGGAAGGTTATTTCCTTCTGTATGAATTCCTAGCACTGCTTCCATGTTTCCTCTGCGGAAAACCATTCTGAACAAACATGTCTTAGATGAAGCAACATGGTAATCTTTAAATGCTATATCATTTCAAAAAAATATTTTTGGATAATCATTTAATAGAATTCTAACTCCTAATGTTATCTAAATCGACCTTTGATACCAACTATAAGGCCCCAGCCTTAAACCTTACTTAATCTTGAGTTATTACAAGATTACACATTGAGGATCTTTTCAGGTTTAGAGTTTTAGAGAATTAGATCATAAAACATGCATTACATTCCACATATAAACAAATTGGTTACATAAAGATAGTATTCTTAATTACCATCAATGGAAACACATTTAAAATAAAACATGGATTATTTCTTGACACATCCTTGACTCTATAATATTATCATGTACCTTTCCCTTGACCTGTGAAAAACATTTCAAAAACATGGGATGAGCATAAAAACTCAGTATGGGTTATAAAAAAACATGGAAAGGAAACATGAGTTCATATATACATAATAATGAAATAATACTTTACCCATAAAACATTGTCACTTTAACATACCTCATAAAATCACAAATAAATCATAGAAATCATAAGACATAAAGGTAACTTGAGGCATTCATAACATTCTTACGTAGGGAGTAACCCTCTTGGTTACGTTTGGAATACCCATCACAGTATATTCCCTAAAATCTCTTCGGAGAAACCTTAACGTTTCACTCCTTCGCGTTACCCAATTCATTGGAGAGCTATAACGGGCTCACCCGCCCTTAGTTTATCACGGAACCACCCGTCTTCATAATAATGCCCAAGAACCATAACATAATCATATCACATAAAACATGCATAAAGGAAACATAAAATTTCCACATTTCAATCATGAGATATCAATACAACACATTGATATAAAAAAATTATGAAAACCATTTTCAATACTAAAATAAAAGAAAAGTAAAACATGGTATTTATTTTTCTTTTAAAAAGATGGTATGGCTTGTAGAGGAAGCCGAAACTCAAATAACGGTCATGACGGCGGAGAAGTCATTGTCGCCGCATACGTACGGAAAAAACATTACCTTTTTTCGTTTAGTAAACGCTTCGTATAAAAAAGATTCCTTTTTAATAAACGTAAAAGTCAAAGGGGTTTATACACCGTATAAAAGAAAGTTGTGTATAAAATAAAATATGCCTCAATGAAAGGAGATTGAGACGAAGTCCCATACCTCGTATCCGAATTGACTCGACCGTTCTTTAATATCCTGAATAATAAACTTGAGTTAATCTCTACTTGATTATGAATCTTTTTCAAGTTCATTATTCCTTTTATACCATGTTATGAACATCATGTAATCAGTTAAGTTAATAATGTTCATTTTGTCGGTATTTGGTTCTTAAGTCAAAAATATACTTCTTACACTTACATGTTGTTAATTTGGTCAAAGGTTCATTATATCCAGAATGGTATTCATGATGTAGATATCATATATGTCATATATATCCAGTACATACATGCATTTATAATATTACATAATCATTTAGAGGTAAGAAATGAAATGCACCGTTCATGGAGACGGTAAGCCGTACGTACGCATGAACGCTACTTTCATTTCTATTTCGTATTTTATAGAATGAAATCATAATGATATAATGGTATATTATAATTCCATTATAATATCATATATAATATCATAGTTCCATCCTTTATATGTCCCACATATGGTATTTTAACGAATCAAATAACTTTGAGGGGGCTGTAGTCCGCACTTCCTAAAATGAAGATATCGTGTTTACCCATAATGGAAACCATAAAGGTATGCCCAAAATGAAAAAAACAGAAGCTTAATGAAAACATAAACATATTATATATCATATATAAAAATATTTACATCATAATGGCCACCTTTGAAGGTGTTCAATGAGTATTGAACAATCATCGTTTCGGGAGGAGGAATTTCTCCATCCACGGAAACCGTATGTTCTTTAACCATTTGATGCAGTTGTGTGAGAGTGTAGCTCAAATAAATCTTATAACAACATCCTAGTATATTTAATATACTGGTGTTGTTACAAAGGAAGTAAATAAAAATAGTTTAGGGGGTTGGTGAAGAAAAATAAAACAAATGAACATGAGAGAATGAATTACCTTTAAAAGTGTAACTCCTTTTGATTTGAGCCTAAAGGCTTCCTTTGAAAGGATTATGACCAAAGGGAATCCTCTAGGATAAGGAGAGGGATGTGGAGAGAGTAAATGGGCAGGGTTTGGCCGAGCCAAAGGCTTGAGGAGTGTGTGAAATGAGGTAGAGGTGGGGGCCTTTTATAAGAGGAGAGGAGGGGCACTTTTGGAAAGTAAAGAAACATTACTTTATTTGAAAATGTGTTTCGGTTTTAAAAGGTCCCAAATTGATATAATTCGTGTATAAGGTGATATGGGTTAGAAATCCACTCTTCCAATTGGTTTTTTCCATGTGTAGGTTTTAGATTTTTCATTATCATTCCATTTTATTTAAATCGTCAAATAATGATGTCATCGCTGCATCATTATTATGTCATAAATAATTTAATTTATTTAATGTCTAAAAATTATACAAAAAATACTATGTTATAGGAAATCTTTTTATATTTCTTATGACTATTTATAATCAAAATTTGGACTTGTATAATCCCACTTAAAAATTGTTTTCGTAAAACATATTATGTTTGTGTCATTTTCACTTTTACATTAAATAAAAAGTAATTTATGTCATTTCCCAACAAAAGTGGATCCATGGGGTCCCCAAGTTGACCCATGGAATGTCATGGTCGGCCATGACACAACCAATGAGGTTGGGACATGTGTCTATGTCATTTAATATTATTAAAGCCTTATTTAGACCTTAAACTACCCTAATTACCACTAATCGCGATTAAGAACTTAATAAGTTACTATTCACAAAAAAAGTATTTTAATCTCATTGAACCACATTTTACTTCTTAATGACAACCATGTATGTCCGATTTTCAAAATTCAATACACATTATTGGTAAACTTTCATTTTACTGAAAAATTAGTTTGCTTGATTACCACTTAGTGGTTTCACTATTCATCAAAAATTGAAGTTTTTCAGAAAATTACCAAAAATTCACTCTAAGCTATATTTGATATTCCGAATTCAAAAATGAATTCCATTTTACAAAATTCAAATCATATAAGTCACATTAATTAATTCAATAATTAATTCCCGTTGCCAGAGCAAATAGCGTGTTTTTACAAAACAATAAGTATCAAAAGATTGACACCAGTTTAAGTCTAATTTCATAGTGAAATTGATTCCAATGACCACCATTGGATAAAATGGTAAAAATATATTCTAATTTCACTTCAAAAGAAATTAAAAACATAATCTAATCATATAAATAAATTATATTAAAATGCAGTTTTGATGTAAAATGCAGTATTTTTCACTATTCATTAAAAAATGAATATTGTCAGAAAAATACCAAAAATTCACACAAGGTGAATTTTGATGTCCCAATCATAAAGGATAAGTTTATTTTGACAAACATAGTTTATAAAATTGTCAAAATATAGATTCAAAAATGGTTTTCCATCAAAAGGCAGTAAAACAATCTTTTAAGAATATTAGTTTATTCCATGCATAAGATTGTATTTATTTTCATTTTAAGCCTCTAAAACACTATCTTAATCATTAATAGACATGGATAAAAATATCTATTATTCATTACTTAATTGGGATGTTACACCCACACTAGGGTAATCCCTTGATACGAATATCAGATTCTATCTTTCTATCCCCACAAGCCCTCGAACTTCAAGGTAGTAGACACCTCTGTCTTGCTATCCAAGGATGCCCTTGAACTTCAAGGTTGTATGCACCTCTGTCTTCCTATCCCCGGAATCCCTCGAAGGTACTCAACAACATTCTATGTCGCACGATGTAATTCTAAATAAGATTTTCTGTATGCACAAAGCATGAAAGTCTCTCTCTATAAATCACTTCAGCAGCATGTAATCTCTAGAGTCATAGAACAATATTGTGCTTGTTAAAATGAGCTCCTATTTATAGGCCCATATTCAATGGTCGCCTCCCTCCTCCAATAGTCATATTTTTCCTTGAATTTCGGAGGGACCTCTACACATGTCAATCAAAAAAAAGTTGGTTAGAAACAAAAATGAAGACATCATTTTATAACTAAAACAAGTGTAATCGGAATAACGGTTGCTTAACCAAATCCATTTTTCATAGTGTAAGGAAAAAATGAAAGTTTGGAGTCTAACCAAAAACACATTCAATGTCTATAATAGAAGGGTATTCAGATTCTGTTATTAAAATAATTCGGAACCTGAATTCTATTGAATTCTAGAATCTCAATTTCAACGAAATTAAAAGTTTGAATTCATAATAATTCAGATTCTGAACTCAGAATGTTCAGAGTCTGATTTCATATGAATTAGGAGTCTGAAATAAGAATTTTCAGACTCTGAATTAAGAGTAATTGGAATCCTAAACTCAGAATGTTCAGAGTCTGCATTCAGATAATTTGGAACCTGAATTCGGATATTGATAACAGAATTATGTATATCTAAATATTTATAAGATTTTGAGGTTTTAGATATGAAACTGAGTTTTATACTTATAAATAAAATGAGTTAGATTAAGATATTAATGGTGAAAAATAAGGTAAGCATAAATTTCCTTGAGGAAGAAAATTTTCCTTATCAAAATGAAACTTAAGGAAAATAAAGTTTTTCGTGAGATAAGGTGTTTGTGATTTTCAAAACATGAAGAAATGAAAAATTCATAAGGAAACCATATTGACTCAACAATCTCCCATTTTTTGGAAAGCACAAACATCCTTACCAAAAATCATATAAGGACATAGAAAATATTTTTCTTTACATTGAAAATAAAACTTATCTTCCTTAACACATGGAAAATGGGGAATATGACTAACACCCCCTTAGGCATTTGAAACACTAAGGATCATAATCATGATTTCTGGATTGAGACACAAAATTATATTGCATATGAAAATCTTCTTGGAAAAAACTCCCCTTTATATGAACTCCCCCTTACTTAGGGAGATTTCATCTTTTTCATTGTATTCATTTTAACATTCCTTTCACCCTGTTTGTGATATTAAAAAAGGATTAAAGAGAATGGAAAAGAAAATATAGTACCTTAAATATTAGTACTAAACAACCAAATGACGAGCAACCAAAAATATTATTAGGATTAGAAAAAATTATACAAGGAATAAATACAACAATATATCAGAATTGAACAAGATTATCCTTCCTTCTCATTCTACATCAACATATTTACTATGGTTTTAATATTATTGAGTTATTTCTAATATTCCTCTCCATGTTGGAGAGATGATCCCGATCTTCTATTTTGTTTTCTTAGACTTTGATTTTTTCATCCTACGCCTTAAGAGATTCTGCCTGACCCTTTAGTACTTCTTTCTTAGATAATGTTTCCTCAAGTTCAATTCTAAGATCTCTTTCCCTCTTCTAACTCTGAGCAACTAAATAAAAATTCCCATTCAGATCATTCACTTCTTGCATCCATGAATTTTTTTTTCAGGATTTAGCTTTTAATCAAAAATATTTTTGAGATCATTGATCTTCACATCTTTGGTGTCAAATGCATCCGTGACACTTTCAAGGAATTCAAGAATGATTCTCAACTCTTCAATTGTTTTCTTTGACCATATGATTATTTTCATTCAAGATCTATTATGGGATTTGTAGTTTATGAAAAAGGTTTTGAAATATGCCTCATGCATGATACACTTATCCATCACCATGTATACTGAATTTGATTTTTGATTTAATTTGTGTTGAAGCATCTGGAATCTCGAGTATATACTAGGAAATATAGGGATAGTTACAAAAAGCTTTTTCAAAGACTGAACTACAAAATCAGGCCCATGGGAGGATGATTCCAAATAAAAACATTTCCTTGGTGAGTTTTCATTTGCTAACTTAGCATATTTTCTCTTTGATGAAACACCGACATCTTTCCTCTTTACCACTACCTTGGTAGGTGTATCTACTAATACATGTTTTTACTTATCAACATTCGGAATGACTTCCCCATCAGAAGATGTTCACAATATGATTGTTGAATTATTTTTTATTCATCAAATTATTTCTTTTAAGCTCTTTCCTCAGCATCCTATGGGTGAATGAAATAATTATTGATTATTTCTTCTTCATTTGGTTTGTCTACTTCTTCTTCAGCCTTCTCTTCATCCTTCCTAGGAGTAGAAATTTTTGACGATTCCGCTTGAGAGGTTTAGAATACTAATTTCTCAGAAGGTATTTCCTTCACATGAAAATCCTATTCTCACTTTATCAAACCTTCTGTATCACCACTACCTTCTTCTTCTTCTTCTACTACTTATTTTTCTCTTGCTACTTCTTCTTGATTATTTTTTAGAATTACAAACTTCATTACTAGTGTGTCTGCAAAAGGATCTATCAGGAAGGATTCTTGTACGGAAATACTCTTGGAAGCTTTCTCAGGATCCTTCAGAATGCATTGAACTATTTTAGCCTCAGAGAACTTCTTCTTCTGCTTCTTCTCTTTCTATTTCTTGTGAATACCTTCTGCTATCTTTTCTTCCAAATATTTTTCCTCATCAGGGTCCTAGCCATAATTAGGCTCCCCATCTTTCTGATTTTTCTTGTCTTCTCTCCATTTAGAATCAACCTCATCAGGATAGGATTTTTGTTTCTTTGGCTTCGGTGGTACAGATTGGGTTTCCTAATGCACTGGGGTTTTGGTCTTCTTTTCCACATCCTTCAACATCCTCTTCCTTAAACCCTTTTTAGATGTCCCAACCACCTCCTATTTCTTTTATATAGCTTCATCTTCCTCTTTAGGAAAGTCATAGAATTATTCGGCTTATTTAGAAAATCCAACATTCATTCTTCTCAAAGTTTCATTACTTAACAGCCTAACATTTCAATTCTTCGTCTAATATTTGCAAGGTATTTTGAAGGATTCTAAACACCGAACAGTCATCTTTGACAAAATGGATGGATACATAATAATCTGAGCCTTCATATTTCCATTATTTTTGTTCTCAATCATTTCCAAGATATGATTTACCAAATTTATCTTCCTTAGGTTTACGAAGATATACATAATGTACATATCACTTTTTCCAAAGTTTCATTGTCTCCTTTTCTCTGTATGATTAATCATTCAACCCTCAATTCAAAAATCTGATAATATATAGTCAGGTGAAGAATCTTCAGAGTCTTTAATTCTGAGAGACCAAGGAAATCCATGGACTTCACCTTATCAAAACTTCCTTGAACATCAGGTACATTGTGAGAACAAAAATCAGCTTCCCCTACATAAAGAATACCAACCAAGATTGCAGACTTGGTGTAAGAAAGTGAATATGTCTTTCCATAGAAATTGAATGAAAACATACTCCTCTCTTATTCCTAGAATAAAATTACTGACTCATAGAATTATATCAGCAAATCCAGATATACCAAATCATGAGCTTTTGGTTTTGAAAGGAAAACACTTTACCAACAATTCAGCTTTATATTCTTAGAATTAATAGAATCATACATTGCAAAAAACTTCGGATCAACTATCCCGTCTCTGTATATATGCCATTCAAGGATTGGTTTGACAGTTGAGAGATCATTCTAAGAGGATTCTTTGTAATACATTTCGAAGTAAGAATGATTTGAGAAGTTCATAATGAACATATGTATGAGGGAAAAGCTTTAGCACGCACGATCTTGAGTTTGATGTGGGACAACCATCGGGGGTTCCTTTATATAGGCAATTGAGGCAATAGTTTAGCTTCCATACTCAATCCAATGTTTGAAAATCCATCTGATCTGATATGACGGTTGACATGATAGCTGGCCAGAAACATTGATTGATTTTGATCTTTGGAGGTTTTTAATAAAAAAAAAATAAGATTTAAGGAAAAGAGAATGCAAAAAATTTACAAACAGATGAAATTACCAACAAGTAAGATAATATTTTTAATATTTAATAAAGAAAAAATTCCTTTTATATTGCTAGGAAGATTATTCTTAATGATGAAAATTCTTCTTGAAGAACCTTAGATCCTAAAAAAATTTAATTATGAAAACATTGAAAGAAAAAAAAACATTAATAAAAATCAAACATCGAAAATTTTATTATGAAAAATAAAGAAAACATTCATTATTAGAAATTAGAAAATCATTATGATGAAAATTTAGAAAATCTTCATTACGAAAATTTTGTAAATCTTCATTACGAAAATTTAGAAAATCTTCATTACAAATTTTTAGAAAATCTTCATCACAAAAATTTAGAAAATCATAATTAAAAAAACATAGAAAAAATTCATAATGAAAATTTAAGTACAAAATTTTTCCATTATGAAAATTTTATGAACAAAAATCTTCATTTAAGAAAAATTTAAGAAATATAACAGGAAAATGTACTCCCCCTATAAAAAAAGTTTCATACTGTAAGGAGATAGGTTTTAACAAGAAGTTATCTTTGAAGATTACCTTATGATTATCATTATAAACTTTTTTTTAATGTATTCAAATCTATTAGAGGGTAATGATTTTTTGAAAATATCTGCATGTTGATCTTGCATTCCGATAAAATAAATAATGATGTCTTCTTTTTGTGTGTGATCCATAAGAAAGTGATGCCTAGTATCTATTTATTTTTTACTAGAGTGATGTTCATAGGTTTTACATAGGGAAATGTCACTAGTATTGTCACACAAAATTTGTGTTTTAGTAAAACTCATGCCATAATCATTGAGTGTGTGTTGCATCCACAACACCTGAGCACAACAACATCCAGCTACTACATATTCAGCTTTAGCAGTGGAAAGTGCTACTAAGTGTTGCTTTTCTCATGACTAAAAAACTAATGAATCTCCTATGAAATTGCATGTTCTAGATGCACTTTTCCTATCCATTCTACATCAACCAATTTCACCATCCGAAAAACATTTTAAGACAAAATCATTTCTAGAAGTATAAAAGAGTCCTAGATCCATGGTTCCCATTAGGTAGAGAAAAATCCTTTTCATGATCTTTAAATGTGATTTCTTAGTATTGTATTGATATATTTCACATAAAAATACTGAAAACATTATGTTTGGATGACTAGCTGTCAGGTAAAGTAGACTTCCTATCATACCTCTAAAATATTTTTGATCTATCGATTTCCAAGCTTCATCTAGATCAAGTGAATTTGAGATTCCAATGGGAGTACTTATACTCTTAGTGTTTTCATATCCATACTTTTTAAGAAGATATTTAATATACTTATGTTGGGATATATAGATTCCTTCTTGTTTTTGTTAAATTTGAAAACCAAGGAAAATTTTTAAGTCACCCATCATGCACATTTCAAACTCATATTTCACTAGATCCGAAAAGGAATCAGTTAAAGAATGATGAGTTAAAGCAAAGATAATGTCATCAACAAATACTCTTACTATAAATTTTTTTTCATATTTTTCTTTATAAAAAGGGTTGGATCAGCATATCCTTTAACATAATTATTTTGAAGCAAAAAATATATTATGTCTATCATACCAAGCTCGAGAGTCTTTCTTAAGTCCATTAAATGCTTTGGTATGTTTGAAAACATGATCACGATGTTTTGAATCTTCAAAACCAAGAGGTTGTTCAAAAAAAACTTCTTCTTGAACAAAAACATTAATGAAATCACATTTAACATCAATTTCAAATAGTTTGAAATTAAATAATGCTGTAATAGAAAGTATAATTCGAAGGGATTCATGTCTTTCTACTGGTGAATTGGTTTCATTATAGTCTATTATTTATTGTTAGTTATATCTTTTAGCAACCAGTCTATCTTTATTTCATACTATGATTCCTTTTTCATCACATTTATTATTGAAGACCCATTTTACACCAATAACAAAAGCTTCCTATGGTCTTTCAATCATGGTCCAGAATTTATTTCTTTTGAATTCATTTTGATAATCTTGCATATCTTATACCAAATCATCATCACCTAATTATTCATCAGTACTTTTTGGTTCTAATTGGGAATGGAATGGCAGATGTTCAAGTTTATTACTTAAGTAACTTCTAGTCCTTGCAGGTTCATTTAGATCACCAATGATATTATCACTGGGATGATTCCTAAGAAACAACTGATTAGGGTTTTGTAAAACCTATTCATCAACATATGGTAGGAAATATTTTGGGGTAATCATTTCAGAAATATATTCTTGAACATTTTCCTTATCAGAATGATCTTCTAACAATGGATGATAATCAGTTTTTGAAAATACATATTCATATGTAGGTTGAGGTTTTTAAAAAACCAAAGGATCAGTTTCATCAAATTTGACATGTACAGTTTCTTCAATTGTACAAGTATTTTTATAGAAAACTCCATAATCCTTAGAAGTTGTGGGGTAGACTAAGGAAATTCCTTCATTATTTTTGTAAGAATTACTGTAGATTATCTTTAGTATTCACATGGAATACCTTGCAACCAAAAACATTGAAGTAGGAATGTATAGATTTCTACCATTCCATAACTCATAATGAGTTTTATTATAAAAAGGTCTAATCAAAACATGATTTATAGTATAATAAGTAGTACATATAGATTCATCACAAAAATGTTTGACTATATAATATTCACTAAAAATGGTTTTTTTGTCTCTTGAATAATTCTATTTCTTCTTTCAACAACACCATTCTGTTGATGTTTTATGGGTTCTTAGATGTTATGAGTAATGCCTTTTCTACAACCAAATGATTCAAAATCAGAATTTTGAAATTCTCTTCCATGAACACTATAAAGAGTAACAAAGGATGGTTTTTCTCATTTTTAACTTCGGTTCTAAATCTTTTGAAATAATAAAAAGATTTAGACTTCTTTTTTAGAAAATAGTCTCACATAAATCTAGTGTAATAATTAACTAAGACCAATACATAATATTTTCCTCCAATGCTTCCAGTTTATGTTAGACCAAAAAGACCCATATGTAGTAACTATAATGCATCAGTAGTTGAGACTTCACAGACTTATTTAAAACTTGATTTATGTTTCCATCCTTATTGACATGGATCACAGACTATTGACGAATAAAATCTGTGCTCTGGTAGATCCCTAACTATTATTTTATTACAGAGTTTGCATAACTTCCTAAGGTTTGAGTGTCCTATTCTTCTATGACACAACCATGAATGATCATCCATTACACCATGGAAGGGTATATCTAGGATTCTATCGTTTTTATTGTTTAGTGTGTAAATATTCTCTTGCCTATTTTCATAATGAATGAATACTTCCTTGTAATTTTGTACTAAGAACTTGTCATTCCTAAACTTCACAAGGTAACCTTCATCACATAATTTACTTATGCTAATGAGGTTGTGCTTAAGACCCCTAACAAATAAAATATTAGAAATCAATGTTTTTCTAATAAGAACAATGTTACATATCCCAATAATTTCCCCCTTAGCAATATCTCTGAAAGTTACTTTTCCTCCTGTAGTCTTCTTAATCTTTTCAAAGATGTTTTTGTTACCAGTCATATGTAGGGAACATCCAATATCCATATACTATGTATTGATTATTTTTCATTCATTATTTTCAGGAAAATAAAAGTGTTAGACATTCGGAACCCAAACAATCTTGGATCTAGAAACATCAGAATGCAAAATTTTATGAATCCACATTTTCTTTGGAAAAATAAGCTTTATGAAATCATAATTACTGAGTTTTGTTTAAGGTAAAAAAAATCCTAATTACCACCACACTGACACTTAGTGTGGGATGGAGAACATTGAGGAAAAAAATAATTGTTAATAAAAATCAGGTTTGAACTAGTATAACCAAATCTAGAATTATTCCTTAGTGGTTGAATTTGTGAATACATTTTATCAACATTTTACTTCCCTAAGTTAATGTTTGACAGAAAATTCCTCAAGGAAACAATTTATTACATTAGTATAATAACAAACTTCTTATCCAAAAAAACATCATTTTTAGCACTATGGTTAGGCTCTAAAAAACATTTCTTAGAAATTACATTTTCTATATCCTTAGAATGTTTTTCCTTATAGAATTAACTTCCTAAAGGTTTTTTGAAATACTTTTAAAATCAAGGGTTTTCATATCACGATCATTAGAAAGATATCTTTTTTCCTTAGCAAGAATAGAAATCCTTGAATTTTCCTTATCAAGATTTTTCTTAAATTTAGAATTTTCATTCTCAATGAGCTTAGTAAACCTAGAAACTTCTTCATAGGTAGGTAAAGTATTATCTTCATCATAAGAAGATTATTCATCCAAGGATTCATTGTATTTACTATAAAAATAATTAGCATTCAAGGATACATTGGTGATGGATTCATCATTGTGTACCTTTTCCATTAAACAATGACTTTCAATAGGTAACATGGAAAATAAACTATGATTCTTCTATCCAGAAGATTCGTAATGTAAAGATTCATCAAAAGAGTCTCCACCAATGGAACTCTTGGTGTCTACTGATTTCCATATATTCTTAGATTTATCTTATAAAAAATTCATTATAATTGTCTCAGAATTAATTTCCTTTCTATCTTTTCTCTTATGCATAGGACAATCTAGCCTTATATGTCCAGCTCTTTTGCATTCATAACAAGTAACTTCAAAGTCTTTCTTATCCTTTCCTTCTTTCTTCTTATATCTGTACTGAAAGTCATTCTTCCCAACTATCTTTTTCATCCTTTGTGCAATATTAGCTAGTTCATTCTCAAATTGTTCACATTCACTTAATTCTAATAAAATAGTAACATTCTTAAATTTATATCTTCTAACTCTCTCATGAGTCTTTCTTTCAAATGATTAAAAGTAGTTGTAAAAGAAACAATTCCATTCACATTCTTCTTCATTACATTTTAAGAATCTCTCTTCATTATAGATTCTTGTTGACTAAGAATTCCAAAAAACTCATCAAGAGTAATCTTTGAGACATTATTATTCTCATCTATAGTTGTCCTCATAGATTCACACTCATTACGCATGATTTCTATAATCATGTCTACATGTACATCATCATCGAAACCTTTTTGACACACGGATTGTAAGATGTTAAAAATAGTCATAAATCTCTGTTTTACCATACATATAGGATCACCATCAGGAAAGAAAAAACCATGGTACTCACCTTAAAGCATAGATCTTCTGGTTTCAATAACATCGGAAGTTCCAAAGTGACTTAATTCAAGATTCTTCCAAATGCAATTTGCAGTTTCAAAAGAAGAAATCTGACTATATATATTCATAGACATGGAACACAACAATGTATTTCATACTTTGTAGTTAAGTTGATATTCCAACTTTTCTTGATTAGTAAATGTTCAAACTTCATTATCAGTAATCATGTAATATCCAATAAGCATAACAAAGTTATCCACTCCAGTGTTAATAACAAAAGTCTTCATACGATCCCTCCAATATTCATAATCATTCAAATCAATAATAGGTGGTCTAGTTGGATTAAGATGGTCAATTAAAACAATATTTATTCCTTTTATTTAAATGAAATCCTTCCACACAATCTTGTTAGTAATAAAAGTTAGTAAAAAATGATAAAAAAATTATCCTAAAAAAGAAAATTTAGAACAATGAAAAACATGAGTAAGAAAACTTATCTGTTAATATAAGTATTTCTGAGTTCTCCTCTGATACCAATTTTAGGATAGAAATAATGAATGTAGATGCTCAATATACAAGAGGGGTGGTGATTTGCATACTTTAAAAAATTTCTTTGGATCTTTTAAAGATTTTAATGTTTATCAACATTAATCAAAGTAAATTCACAAGTCCTCTTATTTCTACATACTTTTTTCATATTGGAAATGTGGTTCCAGAAATGAAACTTAAAAAATATTGCAAAGATAAAGATTCTTCCTTAAAGCATATAGAATCTTACTAACAGAGTATAAAAGTATAAGATCATATAAGATAGTTATACTTTCCTCCATAATCAAAATGAGACAGAATACATTAAATAATACATGTAACAAGTTGTAAATCATTTAAACCAAAGTGAAGGGTATCCAACAACCTTGGATAAAGTTCCCTTGATTTATATATTCAAGAAAGTCTATCTTACCCACACCCGAGTAAGCCCTCGATACGAATATAAGAGTTTTTCTTTCTATCCCCACAATCCCTCGAACTTCAAGGTAGCTGGCACCTCAATCTTCTTATCACCGAAATCCCTCGAATTTACTCAGCAATATTCGGAGTCACACGAAGCCATTCTGAACAATATGTTTAGTATGCAGAAAGCATGAAAGTCTCTCTCAAGAAATCACATTAGTAGATTGTAATCTCTAGTGTTGTAGAACAGTATTGAGCTTATTCAAATGAAATCATATTAATAAAAACTTCTTCAACATTCGACTCCCTCCTCTATCAGTCATATCTTTCATTGAATTTTAGAGGGACCAGTACACGTGTCAATCAATCAATTGTTGGTTAGAAACAGAATCATGTCATCATTTTATAACTAAAAAAGGTGTAAGAAATATAATGGTTGCTTAAGTAAATCCATTTTTCAGAGTGTAATGAAAAATAAATGTTTAGAGTCTAACCAAAAATAAATTTGATGTCTATAATACATGGGTATTTAGATTATGTCTTCAAATGAATTAAGAACATGAATTCTATAGAAATATAGAATCTGAATTTCATGGAAATTAAGAGTCTGAATTCCTAAGAATTCAGAGTCTGAATTCATAAGAATTTGGAGCCTGAACATAGAAAGTTCAGAGATGAAATTCAGAATAATTTGGAGTCTAAACTCAGAACGTTCGGAGTATGAATTCAAAAGAATTATGAACATGAACTCAGATTGTTCAGAGTCTGAATTCAATGATTTCAGAACCTGAATTCGGATCTTTAAAATAGAATGCTCAATATTTATGTATTTATAAGATTCTGAGGTTTTAGATACAAAATTGAATTTTATACCTTGTAAAAAATGAGTTAGATTATGATATGAACAATGAAAAACAAGTTAAGCATAAATTTCCTTGAGGAACGAAATTTTTCTTATCAAAATAAACCTTATGTAAATTAATGTTTTCCTTGAGAAAAGGTGTTTGTGATTTTAAAATCATGAAGAAATGGAAAATTCATAAGTAAACCTTGTTGAGTTAACTCAATCATCAACCCAGATCAGGATACAATGTGTGTGAGTTTTTGTTTGGGGTATCATGTTCCATCAAAGGTAAATAAGGTAGGATTTCAGAAAATGGGTCGTCAAAATGTGTCATCCACTTATTCGGGATATTGATTCCTCTTAGGAAGCACGGACAAATGTTTCTCTTCCATGGATTTTATTCAAGGATCTAGGGACTTGATGATGTTTTAAAGCTATAGGGGAACTACTTTCTGAGCCATCTCCCATCTACAGGGAGTGGCTGGGATTGATGAAGTGGCCCCACATTTATCTCCAACTAATTCTCAATTCTTCCTAAGATAGAATAATCACCCCGTAGAGGGATAGGCTATCTCCACAATAATGTGAAGTCAAAATCATTTTCAACTTCCACATTTATATAGACCAACTGTCTGGATCCATATCTAGTCTAACGCTTAGATTCCACTAATGATGGTGGATCAACTCTTATAGGAGGAGAATCTACCTCATCCTGAAGATGATAACCAGCTAGAATATTTCTCCCGAGAAGCTCCTCATTGAGTTGTCTGAGATTTTGTATCATAGAATCATATTATGATAACTATTCCTCTCTAGAAGTAACCTAAAATATTATGGGTGTACATTGCGATGTATCCATACCGTTCCATTTTTTATTTGGATCTGTTCCTATAAATAGGTTATAGCTAGATAGATGGAGGTTCTAGATTTTGGAGCCTTCTTTGGTTCTGGGTGTGGGAAGCCTCGTATGGTGCATCTAGATCACCCTCCTCTCAGGGTAGGTTTTTCATGTTACAACCATATGCCTTTTCATTTTGGTCACTAATATATATCATGTTGATAGTGACGAAATTCATAGATGGGAAATGGTGTTTTTAACATTAATTTTGATGTAATAGGCTGATTCGGGACTACCTTAACTAGGGTCATTATTCAAACCCGTGGCCATATTGGTCAATTTATTATTTCAACCCTGGGGGGGTCTGATCACCTTCTCCATAAACTCCTTCCATCTTGGTTTAGGAATAGTGAGGAAGTTTCTGGTTGTATTTTCAAAATGGGACTAGAATAACAGAGGTTTATCTAATGATAGGAGGAACATATCAGATTCCGACCATTGATTTTTATCTCCTACCTTGAAGAAGATTGATTCCCACTATGGTGATGAGGATGAAAATGCCCCCATCCCTATGGGATGGGGGTTAATCAGTGCTACAACTGATATTGAATGATCATATTTTTTAGGATCCACAGATTCTATTTGGGAATTTGATGACTCTCGGGATGGACACTATGATATAACTACCCCCATCGTAGCAAGTTGGGGTTGATCTAAAATCAACATTTATTTTCCCAAAACCCTCTGAAGGGATAATGAACTTCGTGATGGTGATTAAGATATAAATTCTCCCATACCAATGGGTTTTGGTTGGTCTATAATCACTATTCATTTCCCTAGGACCCTCATAGGGGATGATGAACATAGTGATGTTGATTGAGATATAAATACCCCCATCCTAGTGGGTTGGGTTTTTTTGAAAATGTAGCGGATTTTTAATGAATCCTTTTGGGAATTTATGATCCTAGTGGGTGAGGTAGTTTTAGATATTCCACTAACCTAGTGGATTGAGTTTACTCTTGGATGAATGCTATGGAAGCTAATAATGGGGCCCTTTTGACATGGTGTAGTTGTGCTCATGTGGGAGTTGGTGTACCAGTAGCGCATGATGGGAATCATTCTTTGCAGGAAGTTTTCTGGTTGATCGCACCTTCAACTTTCATGTCTGAAACGCATTCCTATTTCTTTTAGAGGTTCATTTTAAAGTCATATTGGTTATCCTCACCCTCCATTGACAATTTATAAGCATGGTTGAATTAGGGTAATTTTATTTAGTTACCAACTAGCCCGAGAATTACCCGGTCCCCTAATTTCTCCGAAGTCCCTGACATTACTAGTCTCTATAATTGAAGTGTACTTTTATTTAAGGTGTGAAGAAAAGTGTAACACACTGTACATTCCCCATCCTCGAATAAAGATACAATATGTGGCTTCAAAGATCAGGTGTCAAAGAGTTATGATGCAATGACAATAAGTGTATTGAAAATGTGGGACATGATTTTTTTGGTTTTTGATCTTAGGCTATAGAGATATCGACTAGGTCTAACAGATAACAGAGTATCCTTATGGTCTATAGGTGACCCTTGAATCATAATTTAGGGATGCATATAGTCTTCTATCTCGGATGTGTTTCCCATATATTTTTGTGTATGTAAGGCATGATGTCCTTTTCTAGATTATCCAGGACCTCATAGTCCGATGTGGTTAGTGGATAAAAAATGATGGGAATATTTTTTCTAGATAACGCTCTCCATATGTCAATTTCAGACTCTTATTCATTATATTAACATTCCTCTATCTGGTTAGAACATTGAATATTCTTCTGAGGGTTTCCTACTGAATGTGATAGAGTGTTGTGGGATATTGATGCGGAACTATATGCGGCTAAACATGATGTTTTGAGCACCTATATATGTGATGAAACTAAGTTTGGAAAACCTATCTATTCAAAGGTGTCTAGGAAAGGGTAGGACTTCCTCTTTTGTGAGAGATATCCGAATTGGGAGGTTAACCATGGTGGATTTCAAGTGTAGAGTCCAAATCCATATCCGCACTACAACTAGGATGTCTATCATGGTAATAGTCTTATTCTGATTCGGTTGAAGAGTTAACCGACCCTTGTTGTTTTGATAATGTTTCTCGAATCACCTAAAGAACACAATCATTGAGAAAATTATAAATATTATCTCAATCTATGTACTGTATATAATATTTCAATATGCCATTTGATATTGTTTAGGGATATGATCCTGATTCATGATTGTTGATAAAGCACGTTTATAACCGTATGATACTACAAGAGTATGAGCCCACTACTGGGAAGCTACTAGGATATGGGAATGATGATAATAATTATTGATAGTATTATAATTTTTTCTGCGACATGTTCCATTCTCACTTGGAGAGGCTCACTCGGGATGGGAATATGATTCCAATCCCGAGCCTTTGGAATATTATGCTGGTCTTTATTGGTGGGTGTATGAGTCTTCCCCGATCCATGTGCGCTCTCACATGGTGATACTTGGTTGGAATAAGAATATAGGCCTTGTATGAATATTCATTCCCTAGAAGAATATGTTGATGACCTCTAGAATGAGAGAAGTGATATGATCCTCTTATTGAATTTCCTCAAAATGATGCTGGTGTAGCTGTTCATTAGTGAAAGTAGGAATATGCACGTGGAATCAGTGATTTATTAGAATATGTTAGTTAGATTCACTGATTGAAATTTGAGCCTTTAATAAGGAATGTTCCATTCTCACTTGGTTATCCTCATCCAGAATGAGGATATGAGTCTAATCCTGGGCCTTTGGAGTATGCCTCTTGTTTTCTTTGGAAAAAATATTTGATGTACCTGAGGAATGTTCTCCTCTCACTTAGTAACCTATGACTAAAATGTGGATATGATGTAGATCATGGGACTTTGAAATAACCCACTAGTCTTTTTCTATTATCATGTGACCCTATGATTAGGCATGTTCCACTCTCACCTCATGATCCCCAGCTAGAATGGGAATGTCAGCCAGATCTAACACCTCATCGATTACTGGAATATGTCGATAATCCCCCTAGACATGAGAATGAATGTACACTTTCTCCATAGAATCCACATGTTCATAATAATTAGAGTGTTGAGAATCCCTGGAATTATGGATAGGAATATGCACCTATCCCTATAGCTGTACCAGTTCCAGAATATTCTGGTGGATTTCTTCAGTTGTTTCAAAAATGTACTGGTATTTTAGCAAAGCATGTGTATGAATATAAGACTACACATTTTCCATATCCACTATGTACTATAATATATCATTGATTTATGTAGGGATATTATCCCACATGTATCATCATCATGTCATTAGAATATGTCGACGACCTTCCTGCACGGGGTAGGGATATGTGCCTCCCCTATGACTACTGCGGGAATATTCACACAGACTTGTTCTAAGTGAATAGGGATATTAGCCAGATCAATGGGTACTACCGGAATATTTCATAATGCGTTATCAATAGGAGTTTAGATATGATCCCTCTTCTAGATAATCAACATATTCCTTGTTTTTTGTGTCTTTTTTAATTCCCATACATGGGCATCAGATTTGGAAACAAGTCATGTGGTACCCTCATTAGATGATTGGTGGGTTCCAGTGGGATTTTACAGGTGAAGGATGTTGGTAGGGCCCCTCCACGATGTAAACTGAACCATAAGAGAACTTTATTTTAATCTCCGGTGAACCTTAATTGGATATTGAAGGTGGTGATTTTCGCACTTCAGTGATAATCTCTCGAAGTGGTTGGCTATAAGGATGAGGTCCTCTAGATTAGATACAACATTCCATAGATGATTTAGACTCGTCGGATTCATTACTTGGAGTCCCTCATGTAAATTTGAGTTTCAGGATTGTACCACATTGATGGTTCTCCTAAACCATTGTGTATGCCACCTAGCGTTGAATCTTTCAGGTAGGTGAGATCATTTTTCAACACATGGCGGTTGCATCCACTATGGAAATTCAATAACGGTCCCTAGATGATGAAATTATCTCAAATTGGGATGTTGTTGTAGAGAAAAATATATTCAGTCATGAATACAATGAGGAACAAGCTCACCAATTAGTGAAATACTATCGTCATGATGTGTGCCCAAGCAGATATTCATGGTTAACACAATTGTCCTTTTATTTTTGAACCGACCATTCTACTCAAGGGGACTTATCAACAAGAGAAAGGAATTATTTCATGAGAACCTTTTTTATAGAGTATCATCTTTTAGGATTCATTTCCGGCTTATCAGTTTTGTTTTATATGCCAATTAAGTGCCCTACCACATGATTAACCGATTATTTTTCAATTTGAAAGAATCACATCAGGTTCACCATTTTTTTGCATATGGTGTGAAAAAATACCCAACAGATAATAGATGAATAGTTTTTCTATTTGAGAGATTTACATCAAGTTTACCTTTTTTGTTTTTATGTAGATAAGATGGTTAAGAACCCATATTCAAGGTGGATCGGTTTGGTTGGATGATTGATTGCGGGGGGTTC
Organism: Viscum album; assembly: GCA_963277665.1. Lineage (NCBI taxonomy): Eukaryota > Viridiplantae > Streptophyta > Magnoliopsida > Santalales > Viscaceae > Viscum > Viscum album. The sequence continues at coordinate 900,132,086 of OY728165.1, read as the reverse complement.
ATTTCTTTCCCAATAATTAACTTAAAGTCACCATCTAAATTCTTAATAAAAAATCCAATATATACCTTATCCATAAATGTGTATAAAACTACATTCCAAAGTTGTGTAGTTAATTGGGGTTTCAGACCTAATTACATTTAAGGACTCTCATTGGTTCAGAGGATGTGAGGTTGGGCTCATCGAACCATTTTAGGGGCGGGGGGTGGGGGAATATTTCCTACTTTGGGAAATTATTATACATTTAAGATAAATTTGAGAATATCTTCATAAACCCAATATGAGACTGGTTACCCTAAAAATAGTTTTATGTTAAGTCTCTTCTTTAGACAAAACAAATGGGCATCTCGTTATTGAATCCATATATATGTATTTAAGTTTTGTCATCTATTTCACAGAAATTAATTGCTTCTTACATGATGAAGCATTATAGTTGAAAACGTCATAATTTACTTCCCCGAAAGGAGGTTGTTAATATAATTAAGATGGGATTGATCAATTATGGAGAATCCTACATATCCCATTTATATAATGAATAAAAAACCACGTAGTTCGATAAACTAGCAAATTTTATTTTCATGCAGAAAGAACATATGTGGGGGCACATGGGAACCATGTATTTGAGGTTGAGCTTTAAGAATATGTCCTACATATCCCATTTATTGAAGGAATATAATTTTTCATAGTTCGATAATTGTAGAGACCCGAATCTTAACGTACATGGACATTATATTACATTTGCGTAATACTTAGTACATAACAAAAACACACACATAAAGATCGTAATAGTTTAGTGTCTTTGGAAACTCGGAATATAATCTTCTAATCGTGGTGAAAGATCTTCAAGATCTCCCATAAAGATCTTCATTTTTTTACCTAAACCCTTTCTTTATATCCTGGGGAAAAGAAAACATAAAACGGTGAGCTCAAATGCTCAGTAAGGGTAAACAAAAGAAATATCAATCACATCGTATACACAAGCACATAACTTTTGGAAATCTTAACCTGTAAAAGAGATCATAATTTTATAACATGGGATAAATCATGACAGTGAAATGTAATCACAATAATCATAATTTAAAACATGAAACTCTGTGGAATTCACACATAATCATAGAGAATCATTTCTTGTTAGTCAAGACTCATTGCCAAGACTATCTTTGTGGACAAAGTCCCTTTCTGAATCGAGTAACCCTCGTTTCAGTCCTGTTTCACTGAACCGGTATAACCTACCATTCCAGCCATGTCTATCTCATGAGATATAAAATCTTTACCCAATTAATTGGAGAGAGATATAGGTCCCACCCATCTAATAATGATATCATTCTTATGTGTTCCACAAAATCATAAATCATACATCATTGCATAACCCATGAAATAAAATGGGATTCTTAAACAATATGACATCATAAAACAATTCATATAAGATAAAGGAATTCATAAAAATATTTCCATCACAACATAATCAAATCCATGTAATAATATGGATAGAAACAGAACCCTTTATTATCTTAGATGGAAAATAATTTTGATAAAACACTTGAAATCCATTCTTGAGGAAAATATCCTTTCTACTTCAAAAACATTTTCCATTCTTAACATGTCTTACAATTTTAAACTAAAAGAAGTTGATTAAAAATAAACATGAAAACTTGTAAAAGAAGATTCTTGGAAATAATGTTTTAAAAATCCATTCATGCCGTATAAGTTAAAAAAACATTCTTCTCGTACTTTTGTCGGAAAAGTCAAAAAAGTACCTCGTACGAAAAACGTCAAAAGATTCCTTTCATATCTTTAACTAAAAACTCACCGAAGGGTAAAATAGGATTTAAACACTTTTAGGTGGATGGAAATAACATTTCATATTCAGGAAACATGGATGTGGATGATAAAATACACCCCAGTAAATTCTAAAGTATAAACAATCTCGGATAAAAATGAGATTGTGATATTTCCCTTACCTTAGTTCCGACTTGCTTTGTAAGTGTCCGAACCTCCTGTATAATGATTTAAATCATGTTATTGGCTTATTCCAAAATCATATTCATTTTTATTATATCATATATGGTCCACTTATGACTTTATATTACCCATTATTTTGTAAATTCATGTTAAAGTAGCATTTTGGGAAAAATCGTCTCATTTGTCGTTCGTGTTTTTAACTTGTAATTATTAATATGATTACTTAGATCATGATTAATTAATTCCAGAATATAAAAAATTATTTATATATATATATTCAGAATATACATATATAATAAATCAGTAAATGGAAAGAAATACACCGTTCATGGAGACGGTAGTCTGTACGTACGCATGAACGATGTTTTCGTTTCCTTATTGAATTGAATGGAATTAAGTAGATGACATACATATAAATATAAATAATTCCAATATAATTATTAGGTAATATATTTCATTAGTACTTATTATATATACTTTATAATCATTCATGAATGGTTAATCATTGAGAATGAATCTCATCGCATCGTGGAGACGGTAGTCCGTACGTACGCACGAGCGATGATATCGTTCCAATGGTCGTGGAATTGTGTTGAAGTGTATGTATACTATTTCAGTATCAATATCACTTTATAAAAATCATATATAGTTACTCATTACACCTTTATACCCATCCAATTATGGTGGTGACGGAAAATAGTTTACACCACGGCGTGGAGACGGTATTCCGTACGTACGCACGCGCGGTGATTTCATTTTTCCGTATGATGGATAGAAGGTGAATTAGAGTTGTTTCATATTTATAATAACATATCAGTATATAATAAATACTGATGTTCTTACTTTATCATGAAACAACTAAAGAAGAAGAAGTTGAAGAAGAAAGAAATTGAAAAGATCGGTAATGGATATTACCTCTTCTTTGAAACGCCTCTTTGAATCCTCCGCTTAGGGAAATAAGATTGGTCTTTGAAGAAGACCAGGACCTCTAGGATTATTCTAGGGAATTGGAGAGTAGAAAATGGCAGGGGTTGGACGAGCATGAGTGCTCAAATTGGTGTGAGGAGGAGGGGAAGGAGGTGCCCTTTTATAAGGGAGGAGAGGGGCACCTTAGGAATATCTCAAAATATTATTTTATATGAATTTAAAAATCGGTTTATAATGGTTCCAAAGGGTATTATTTCGAAGCTAAAGTGGGGATGGGTCGAAATACTATCAACCAATAGTATTTAGACAAGTTTAGGTTATTATTTTAAAATTATCAATTAGATTTAACCCTAAGTTAAATAATTTAACTTTTATCGTGTCTTTTTTTTTCTTACACTATATGGTTAATAAACTTACTATATCAAGCCAAACGAACCCCAAGTTGTTTGTTATTAATATATATAATCTTATCTTAGTCATTTGGCTGAACCTTATATTTTTACGAATAAAATAACAATTAATAATATAATATTTGTTTTAAAAACTATTTTATGTCAATTTTGACACTATTTGGTACAAGATTTTTATGAAATTTATAACAGAATGATAAGTTCAAACCAAGTTACTTAAATCAACAATAACATGTCATATTAACCTATAAAATTAGTGTAAGTAATAAAAAGTCTCAAATTACATTTATTTGGGCATTTATAACATCAATTATGTCAATATTTCATTAATAAGACAATTATTGCATTATCATTGTGTCATAATAAATGATAATTATATAATCCCTAAAAATTCTAAATAAATTCCTATGATGTAGATAATTGTATTATCTTTCTGTAGAGTACTCATTTTCGAAATTTCATGAAGTTTATCACTAGATTAAAATTATTATACTTATAATATTTAAGAAAGTGACATGTTGTCACATTCTTTGGTTTTAATAATAATTAAATTATTTTCATTGACAAAATTTAATTAAAATAATCTAATCCGACCCTTAGGTGATATGGGTCGTTTTTTAGTCATCCAATTGGATTTTGACATTTTTTAGGGTAATTTTAAAATATTATATTTCTCCTTAATTACCCGATTTACCTTTAACTATGGTAAATAAAAGTTACCGTAGTTACTATTCATAATTCCCAAAAATAAAAAGTATCCTATTAACATAATTTGGACCCACTGATTCCAAATATGGAATCTATTTTTTAAAATTCAAAACACAGAAGTTGCAGAAATTAAATTAAAATTAATCCCGTTGTCGAATAAATACGGATTTTTGTTTAAAATATTGCAAAAGATTGAATTGATTTAACCTACGAATTCAAGGTAAAATCAATGATAATGACATGCATTATATTAAATGGTAAAAATATATTCTATTTATACTTTAAAACCATTCAATATTATAATTTAACCACATATGATATTATGATGAAAAAATTGTTTTTAATTAAAATATAGCGTGTTTTTACTATTCATTAAAATGTCAAAGTTACCAGAATAATATGAAAAATTTATCCAAAGTAAATTTTTATTTCTTGTTTCCAAATAAGAATTTTATTTTTTCAAATTGAACTTATAAACATGTCAAAAACCAGATTTAAAGTGGGTGCGCCATCAAAAGGGCGGCAAAACTGCATTTTTTGAAAAATACTTATTTTACCCGAAAAATTTATTTTGTTCTTATACCATGTTCTAGAAATGTGTAAGATGAATAATAATGTTATAAAATTCAAAATTTAGTTAATACTATTCATAACGGCTAGTTCATGACAATACTATAATAATATAACATTGTTTATTAAAACCCGGTATTGCGTACAACACACGCTATCGAGGAAGGTCGCGATTGCGTGTAATACAAGCCAAGTCAGGGTTGCGTGTTGTGAAAGAATCCTTCGTTGTTTAGTATAACATAATCCAACCCTATTTCATTTATATATTGAATATATATATATATATATACTCATTTTTGCGTAGAATAACTATTATCAAAATTGTGTGTAACACGGTCCAAGAATAGTGTTGCGTATACTGCAAGCTAATACGGTGTTGCGTATAGCGCAAGGTAATCCTGGTGTAGAATAAAACAAAATACATTAATGAAATTAAAATAATATTTTTCATAAAATCTCGGGGTGTTACATTCTACCCCCCTTAAAATGAATTTTGCCCTCGAAATTCGTCGGGGTTATAAATGGTTTACTATTTGAAAGTTTCTTTGATAGAAACCCACATCGTAAAAAGGAATACCAAAACTTATCTTTAAAAACAAAAGTATGAAATGAAACGGTTACCCAAATAAACTAATCACTGGGTTTCCACATAGGTGAAAATATGGATATTGAAGAGAAATCTACCCATCATGTTCTGATGGAGAGTGGTAGAGAACACGACTATGGAAAAGTTAGAAATCACAAAGCCATAAATTTGTGATGATCTAAGGTACCATCTGATTCATCGGATATAAGGGCACTAGGACAACATTTTTGGTTTTCAAGATCATTTCCCTAAAGTTGAAAATTTGAATTAGAATAAATACTTACTTTATTTTGGTACAATCTCACTGTTGTTCGTGCCTTGAACAATTTCCACTTCATCTCTTAAATAAATGAAGTTGAATTTGTTATTCATGAAGTGTTAGCAGATCATGTGATAGAATGACGGGTCATTCCATCTGTCTCAAACAAAAGGTAATCAAAAGTTATTTAATATACATAAGTCATTATATAGTGAGATTAATCATATATGGTTCCTAAAATGGACTTATACTTTATATATCATACTTCTTAATATAATAAAACTAGCTTCTACTAAACAGGGACTTCCTGTAGGTCAGTGGTAGGCGAGAAAGGCCAGTCGCACTTCGGTTGTGGGTTCGATTCCTACAGCCTTGTCCGAAGCGATGGGCTGTCTCCCGTCCTGCAGGTTGTCCTTTTTCTAAAACTACGTTACTATAACATCCCATCAATAATATCGAAAATCTTCTATCCTTAAACAATACTAACTTATGTCCAACATAATCCATTCTAATCTTTAGGCTTATACATAATACTGCAGTCCACTCTCATAATATAGGAACAACGATTACCAGAGATTTAATACTGTCGTTGATCCCCACATATCATAAGATATGTCTTGTTGGTCACATTCCAAACATTCAAAGTCCTTAATCGTGTATTCTCTTGAATACCTTAGTGAAAACATGAATGCAGTTAAAAGTTAACACTTTCCACATACCAAATTCGTCAAAATTCTATATACTCAAACCATGATATCACTTAGTCCTTATATCAATCATGAGCTCATGAATACTGTTAAACATTTCATTTTCTCGTTTTCCCTTCATTACGCGCATATTATCTTATTTACAAAAAATATCTCAATCACTTTTAATACCACATTAGACCAACACATAAATATTCCAATACTTTATGATACAAAATTATTTTGGAATCCCATTACATAAATACTTAATCATTCCACCACATCGTTGTCATATTCAACATCGCCAATAGTGATCGCATGTGACTTCCCTTTGTCCTTTGCCTTAAGTGGTTGCTCATGTTGATCATCACTAACCCTTGGATTAGGGCATTTATTAGCATAATTCCCCATTTCCTTGAACTTGAAGCATTGAAGTGTTGGTGGTACGTTCTCTGCAGTGTTTGCTTTATTCATATCATTAGAAACCCTTTTTCCATTACTTCGACACTAAGCTGCTCGATGACCTTCTTTTCCACACTTAAAACATTTTCTAGTCCCTTTAAGACAATCTCCACCATGCTTCTTTCCACACTTTGTGCATAAGGAAACATTCATCTTCTTTTCACCATTATTTTGAGATTTCTCCTTGAACTCCATCTTTCGTTTCTTGTCAAAACTATGAGATGGATAAGTAACACCAACTTCCATTTCTACTTTGATAGCACAACGCACAATTTCTTCATAGCTACTGAAGTCTCTTATAGCTAATTCCATTCGAAGACTTGGTTTTAAGCCACTGAAAAATCGATCAACTTTACTTTCAGGTTGGATGATAATGCCAGATGCATACCTTGCAAGTCTTGTAAAATTCGCTTCGTATATACCAACAGATTCATCATCCTTCTGCTTCAGCTCAAGAAACTCCTTTTCCATCTTTGTTCGAAGAATACGAGGGAAGTACTTACTGAAAAACATGTTCTTGAACTCATCCCATTCCATTGATTTAATTTCATCTCTTGGCCTCATATTCTTGATAAGATTCCACCATTGATCAGCTTCACCTTCCAAACGATATACTGCTAAGATGACTTTATCATGTTCATAACATTGAAGAACTGAAAATATCTTTTCAGTGGTACTGATCCATTGTTCAGCAACAAGTGGATCGGAAGTCCCACTGAAAGAAGTTGGACGTTTCCTCATGAAGGACTCAATAGAATATTGTTCCCTTCTCTGCTCATTTGGAAGTCCAGAATGATTCATAGCTTGTGTAAGTATAGAAATAAGATTTTGCACTCCATCTCGCATAACATTTGTTTGTTCAGGAGGGCAATCATTGCATTGTCCATTTCATTGATCAACACGGTTCCTTCGGGTTCCAGCCATCGTCTAAAACCCAAAAAGAATAGTGTGAGAGGCAAAAATCATGCTAGGGAAAACAACATAGTAAAGGGGGAGTACCCTTAATATCTGACATCTTAGTTTAAATTCTATGATCGTTACCATAGTTCTACGACCATATCCTATACATATACTTATCCTTAGGGACATCCCTAGTCATACCTTAGAAATATCTCTAGGGATCTCACTAACGTTTTCGCATCCTAGTTTTCAAAGGTTGACTAAACCTTTCCTCGGATACCAACTGTAACGGTCTGGAATTACTTCCAGTGGACTATAATTGATACCTATCAGGGCACTCCATGGGCGGCTACACCCCTTGGGCGGGACACACCACCATCCCCAGTGGCGGCCATTTCCTCATGAAGCCCTTGGGCGGAGAGCCATGCTTCGTCCAACGCTCACATGTGAGAGTTCCCAAGGATCCGATACATTCCTACCTCCTTTTCCTCTGATACCAACTGTAGAGACCCGAAGCTTAACGTACATGGACATTACATTACATTTGCAGAATACTTAGTACATAACAAAAACACACACACAAGGATCGTAATAGTTTAGTGTCTTTGGAAACTCGGAATATAATCTTCTAATCGTGGTGAAAGATCATCAACATCTACCATAAAGATCTTCCTTTTTTTACCTAAACCCTTTCTTTATATCCTGGGGAAAAGAAAACATAAAAGGGTGAGCTCAAATGCTCAGTAAGGGTAAACAAAAGAAATATCAATCACATCGTATACACAAGCACATAACTTTTGGAAATCTTAACCTGTAAAAGAGATCATAATTTCATAACATGGGATAAATCATGGAAGTGAAATGTATTCAAAATAATAATAATTTTAAACATGAAACTTTGTGGCATTCACACATAATCATAGAGAATCATTTCTTGTTAGTCAAGACTCATTGCCAAGACTATCTTAGTGGACAAAGTCCCTTTCTGAATCGAGTAACTCTCATTTCAGTCCTGTTTCACTGAACCGGTATAACCTACCATTCTAGCCATGTCTATCTCATGAGATATGAAATCTTTACCCAATTCATTGGAGGGAGAAATAGGTCCCACCCATCTCATAATGATACCATTCTTATGTGTGCCACAAAATCATAAATCATACATCATTGCATAACCCATGAAATAAAATGTGATTCTTAAACAATATGACATCATAAAACAATTCATATAAGATAAAGGAATTCATAAAAATATTTCCATCACAACATAATCAAATCCATGTAATAATAGGGATAGAAACAGAACCCTTTATTATCTTAGATGGAAAATAATTTTGATAAAACACTTGAAATCCATTCTTGAGGAAAATATCCTTTCTACTTCAAAAACATTTTCCTTTCTTAACATGTCTTACAATTTTAAACTAAAAGAAGTTGATTAAAAATAAACTTGAAAACTTGTAAAGGAATCTTCTTGGAAATAATGTTTTAAAAATCTATTCATGCCGTATAAGTTAAAAAAACATTGTTCTCGTACTTTTGTCGGAAAAGTCAAAAAGTACCTCGTACGTAAAACGTCAAAAGATTCATTTCATATCTTTTACTAAAAACTCACCGAAGGGTAAAATAGGATTTAGAAAATTGTAGGTGGATGGAAATAACATTTCATATTCAAGAAACATGGATGTGTATGATAAAATACACCCCAGTAAATACTAAAGTATAAACAATCTCGGAAAAAAATGAGACTGTGATATTTCCCTTACCTTAGGTCCGACTTGCTTTGTAAGTGTCCGAACCTCCTGTATAATGATTTAAATCATGTTATTGGCTTATTTCAGAATCATATTCTTTGTTATTATATCATATATGGTCCACTTATGACTTTATATTACCCATTCTTTTGTAAATTCATGTTAAAGTAGCGTTTTGGGTAAAATCGTCTCATTTGTCGTTCGTGTTTTTAACTTGTAATTATTAATATGATTAAATAGATCATGATTAATTAATTACAGAATATAAAACATGATTTATATATATATTCAGAATATACATATATAATAAATCAGTAAATGGAAAGAAATACACCGTTCATGGAGACGGTAGTCCGTACGTACGCATGAACGCTGTTTTCGTTTCCTTATTGAATTGAATGGAATTAAGTAGATGACATACATATAAATATAAATAATTCCAATATCATTATTAGGTCATATATTTCATTAGTACTTATTATATATACTTTATAATCATTCATGAATGGTTAATAATTGAGAATGAATCTCATCGCGTCGTGGAGACGGTAGTCCGTACGTATGCACGAGCGATGATATCGTTTCCATGGTCGTGGAATTATGTTGAAGTGTATGTATAATATTTCAGTATCAATATCACTTAATAAAAATCATATATAGTTACTCATTACACATTTATACCCATCCAATTAAGGTGGTGACGGAAAATAGATTACACCACGGCGTGGAGACGGTATTCCGTACGTACGCACGCGCAGTGATTTCATTTTTCCGTAGGATGGATAGAAGGTGAATTAGAGTTGTTTCATATTTATAATAACATATCAGTATATAAGAAATACTTATGTTATTACTTTATCATGAAACAACTAAAGAATAAGAAGTTTAAGAAGAATGAAATTGAAAAGATCGGTAATGGATATTACCTCTTCTTTGAAACGCCTCTTTGAATCCTCCACTTAGGGAACTAAGATTAGTCTTTTAAGAAGACCAGGACCTCTAGGATTATTCTAGGGAAGTGGAGAGGAGAAAATGGTAGGGGTTGGCCGAGCTTGTGTGCTCAAATTGGTGTGAGGAGGAGGGGAAGGAGGTTCCCTTTTATAAGGGAGGAGAGGGGCACCTTAGGAATATCTCAAAATATTATTTTATATTAATGTCAAAATCGGTTTATAATGGTTCCAAAGTGTCTTATTTCAAAGCTAAAGTGGGGAGGGGTCGAAATCCTATCAACCAATATGATTTAGACAAGTTTAGGTTATTATTTTAACCTTATCAATTAGATTTAACCCTAAGTTAAATAATTTAACTTTTACCATGTCTTTTTGTTTTCTTACACTATATGGTTAATAAACTTACTATATCAAGCCAAAAGAACCCCTAGTTGTTTATTATTAATATATATAATCTTATCTAAGTCATTTGGCCGAACCTTATATTTTTAGGAATAAAATAACAATTAATAATATAATATTTGTTTTAAAAACTATTTTATGTCAATTTTGACACTATTTGGTACAAGATTTTTATGAAATTCATAACAGAATGATAGTTTTTAACCAAGTTACTTACATCAACAATAACATGTCATATTAACCTAGAAAATTAGTGTAATTCATAAAAAGTCTCAAATTACATTTATTTGGGCATTTATAACATCAATTATGTCAATATTTCATTAATGAGACAATTACTGCATTATATTTGTGTCATAATAAATGATAATTATTTAATCCCTAAAAATTTTAAATAAATTCCTATGATGTAGATAATTGTATTAGCTTTCTGGAGACTATTCATGTTCGATGTTTCATGAAGTTTATCACTAGATTAAAATTATTATACTTATAAGATTTAAGAAAGTGACATGTTGTCACATTCTTTGGTTTTAATAATAATTAAATTATTTTCATTGAAAAAATTTAATTAAATTAATCTAATCCGACCCTTAGGTGAAATGGGTAGTTTTGTAGTCATCCAATAGGATTTTGACATTTTTTAGGGTAATTTTAAAATATTATATTTACCCTTAATTACCCGATTTACCTTTAACTATGGTAAATAAAAGTTACCATAGTTACTATTCATAATTCCCAAAAATAAAAAGTATAATATTAACATAATTTGGACCCACTGATTCCAAATATGGAATCCATTTTTTAAAATTCAAATCACAGAAGTTGCAGAAATTAAATTAAAATTAATCCCGTTGTCGAATAAAAACGGGTTTTTGTTTAAAATATTGCAAAAGATTGAATTGATTTAACCTACGAATTCAAGGTAAAATCAATGCTAATGACATGCATTATATTAAATGGTAAAAATATATTCTATTTATACTTTAAAACCATTCAATATTATAATTTAACCACATAAGATATTACGATGAAAAAATTTGTTTTTAATTAAAATATAGCGTGTTTTTACTATTCATTAAAATGTTAAAGTTACCAGAATAATATGAAAAATTTATCCAAAGTAAATTTTTATTTCTTGATTCCAAATAAGAATTTTATTTTGTCAAATTGAACTTATAAACATGTCAAAAACCAGATTTAAAGTGGGTGCGCCATCAAAAGGGCGGCAAAACTGCATTTTTTGAAAAATACTTATTTTACACGAAAAATTTATTTTGTTCTTATACCATGTTCTAGAAATGTGTAAGATTAATAATAATGTTATAAAATTCAAAATTTAGTTAATACTATTCATAAAGTCTAGTTCATGACAATATTATAATAATATAACATTGTTTATTAAAACCCTGTATTGCGTACAACACACGCTATCGAGGAAGGTCGCTATTGCGTGTAATGCAAGCCAAGTCAGGGTTGCGTGTTGTGAAAGAATCCTTTGTTGTTTAGTATAATAGAATCCAACCATATTTCATTTATACATTGAATATATATATATATATATACTCAATGTTGCGTAGAATAACTATTATCAAAATTGTGTGTAACACGGTCCAAGAATAGTGTTGCGTATACTGCAAGCTAATATGGTGTTGCGTATAGCGCAAGGTAATCTTGGTGTAGAATACAACAAAAGACGTTAATGAAATTAAAATAATATTTTTCATAAAATCTCGGGGTGTTATATTCTACCCCCCTTAAAATGAATTTCGCCCTCGAAATTCGTCGGGGTTATAAATGGTTTACTATTTGAAAGTTTTATTTGATAGAAACCCACATCGTAAAAAGGAATACCAAAACTTATATTTAAAAACAAAAGTATGAAACGTAACGGTTACCCAAATAAACTAATCACTGGGTTTCCACATAGGTGAAAATATGGATATGGAAGAGAAATCTAACCATCATGTTCTGATGGAGAGTGGTAGAGAACATGGCTATGGAAAAGTTAGCAATCACAAAGCCATAAATTTGTGATGATCTAGGGTACCATCTGATTCATCGGATATAAGGGCACTAGGACAACATTTTTGGTTTTCAAGATCATTTCCCTAAAGTTGAAAATTTGAATTAGAGTAAATACTTACTTTATTTTTCCTTGAACAATTTCCACTTCATCTCTTAAATAAATGAAGTTGAATTTGTTATTCGTGAAGTGTTAGCAGATCATGTGATAGAATGACGGGTCATTCCATCTGTCTCAAACAAAAGGTAAGCAAAAGTTATTAAATATACATAAGTCATTCTATAGTGAGATTAATCATATATGGTTCCTAAAATGGACTTATACTTCATATATCATACTGCTTAATATAATAAAACTAGCTTCTACTAAACAGGGACTTCTTGTAGGTCAGTGTTTTGCGAGAAAGGCCAGTCGCACTTCGGTTGTGGGTTCGATTCCTACAGCCTTGTCCGAAGCGATGGGCCGTTTCCCGTCCTGCAGGTTGTCCTTTTTCTTAAACTACGTTACTATAACATCCCATCAATAATATTGAAAATGTTCTATCCTTAAACAATACTAACTTATGTCCAATATAATCCATTCTAATCTTTAGGCTTATAAATAATACTGCAGTCCACTCTCATAATATAGGGACAACGATTAATCCCCACATATCATATGATATGTCTTTTTGGTCACATTCCAAACATTCAAAGTTCTTAATCATGTATTCTCTTGAATAACTTAGTGAAAACATGAATGCAGTTAAAAGTTAACACTTTCCACATACCAAAATCCTCAAAATTCTATATACTCAAACCATGATATCACTTAGTCCTTATATCAATCATGAGCTCATGAATACTGTTAAACATTTCGTTTTCTCGTTTTCCCTTCATTACGCGCATATCATCTTATTTCCAAAAATATCTCAATCACTTTTAATACCACATTAGAACAACACTTAAATATTCCAATACTTTATGATACAACATTATTTTGGAATCCCATTACATAAATACTTAATCATTCCACCACATCGTTGTCATATTCAACATCGCCAATAGTGATCGCATGTGACTTCCCTTTGTCCTTTTCCTTAAGTGGTTGCTCATGTTGATCATCACTAACCCTTGGATTAGGGCATTTATTAGCATAATGCCCCATTTCCTTTCACATGAAGCATTGAAGTGTTGGTGGTGCGTTCTCTGCAGTTTTTGCTTTATTCATATCATTAGAAACCCTTTTTCCATTACTTCGACACTCAGCTGCTCTATGACCTTCTTTTCCACACTTAAAACATTTTCTAGTCCCTTTAAGACAATATCCACCATGATTCTTTCCACACTTTGTGCATAAGGAAACATTCATCTTCGTTTCACCATTATTTTGAGATTTCTCCTTGAACTCCATCTTTCGTTTCTTATCAAAACTATGAGATGGATAAGTAACACCAACTTCCATTTCTACTTTGATAGAACAACGCACAATTTCTTCATAGCTACTGAAGTCTCTTATAGCCAATGCCCTTTGAAGACTTGGTTTTAAGCCACTGAAAAATCGATCAACTTTACTTTCAGGTTGGATGATAATGCCAGATGCATACCTTGCAAGTCTTGTAAAATTTGCTTCGTATATACCAACAGATTCATCATCCTTCTGCTTCAGCTCAAGAAACTCTTTTTCCATCTTTGTTCGAAGAATACGAGGGAAGTACTTGCTGAAAAACAAGTTCTTGAACTCGTCCCATTCCATGGACTCAATTTCATCTCTTGGCCTTGTATTCTTGATAAGATTCCACCATTGATCAGCTTCATCTTCCAAACGATATACTGCTAAGATGACTTTATCATGTTCAAAACATTGAGGAACTGAAAATATCTTTTCAGTGGTACTGATCCATTGTTCAGCAACAAGTGGATCGAAAGTCCCACTGAAAGAAGGTGGACGTTGCCTCATGAAGGACTCAATAGAATATTGTTCCCTTCTCTGCTCATTTGGAAGTCCAGAATGATTCATAGCTTGTGTTATTATAGCAATAAGATTTTTCACTCCATCTCGCATAACATTTTTTTGTTCAGGAGGGCAATCATTGCATTTTCCATTGCATTGATCAACACGGTTCTTTCAGGTTCCATCCATCGTCTAAACCCCAAAAAGAATAGTGTGAGAGGCAAAAATCATGCTAGGGAAAACAACATAGTAAAGGGGGAGTACCCTTAATATCTGACATCTTAGTTTAAATTCTAAGATCGTTACCATAGTTCTAGGACCATATCCTATACATATACTTATCCTTAGGGACATCCCTAGACATACCTTAGAAATATCTCTAGGGATCTCACTAACGTTTTCACATCCCAGTTTCCAAAGGTTGACTAAACCTTTCCTCTGATACCAACTGTAACGGTCTGGAATTACTTCCAGTGGACTATAATTGATACCTATCAGGGCACTCCATGGGCGGCTACACCCCCTGGGCGGGACACACCACCATCCCCAGTGGCATCCATTTCCTCATGAAGCCCTTGGGCGGAGAGCCATGCTTTGTCCAACGCTCACATGTGAGAGTTCCCAAGGATCGGATACATTCCTACCTCCATTGCCTCTGATACCAACTGTAGAGACCCGAAGCTTAATGTACATAGACATTACATTACATTTGTGGAATACTTTGTACATAACAAAAACACACACACAAGGATCATAATAGTTTAGTGTCTTTGGAAACTCGGAATATAATCTTCTAATCGTGGTGAAAGATCTTCAACATCTCCCATAAAGATCTTCCTTTTTTACCTAATCCCTTTCTTTATATCCTGGGGAAAATAAAACATAAAAGGGTGAGCTCAAATGCTCAGTAAGGGTAAACAAAAGAAATATCAATCACATCGTATACACAAGAACATAACTTTTGGAAATCTTAACCTGTAAAAGAGATCATAATTTAATAACATGGGATAAATCATGGCAGTGAAATGTAATCACAATAATCATAATTTAAAACCTGAAACTTTGTGACATTCACACATAATCATAGAGAATCATTTCTTGTTAGTCAAGACTCATTTCCAAGACTATCTTAGTGGACAAAGTCCCTTTCTGAATCGAGTAACCCTGATTTCAGTCCTGTTTCACTGAACCGGTATAACCTACCATTCCAGCCATGTCTATCTCATGAGATAAAAAATCTTTACCCAATTCATTGGAGGGAGATATAGGTCCCACCCATCTCATAATGATACCATTCTTATGTGTGCCACAAAATCATAAATCATACATCATTGCATAACCCATGAAATAAAATGGGATTTTTAAACAATATGACATCATAAAACAATTCATATAAGATAAAGGAATTCATAAAAATATTTCCATCACAAAATAATCAAATCCATGTAATAATAGGGATAGAAACAGAACCCTTTATTAGCTTAGATGGAAAATAATTTTGATAAAACACTTGAAATCCATTCTTGAGGAAAATATCCTTTCTACTTCAAAAACATTTTCCTTTCTTAACATGTCTTACAAATTTAAACTAAAAGAAGTTGATTAAAAATAAACTTGAAAACTTGTAAAGGAAGCTTCTTGGAAATAATGTTTTAAAAATCCATTCATGCCGTATAAGTTAAAAAAACATTCTTCTCGTACTTTTGTCGGAAAAGTCAAAAAAGTACCTCGTACGAAAAATGTCAAAAGATTCCTTTCATATCTTTTACTAAAAACTCACCGAAGGGTAAAATAGGATTTAAACAATTGTAGGTGGATGGAAATAAAATTTCATATTCAGGAAACATGGATGTGGATGATAAAATACACCCCAGTAAATACTAAAGTATAAACAATCTCGGATAAAAATGAGATTGTGATATTTCCCTTACCTTAGGTCCGACTTGCTTTGTAAGTGTCTGAAACTCCTGTATAATGATTTAAATCATGTTATTGGCTTATTACAGAATCATATTCATTGTTATTATATCATATATGGTCCACTTATGACTTTATATTACCCATTATTTTGTAAATTCATCTTAATGTAGCGTTTTGGGAAAAATCGTCTCATTTGTCGTTCGTGTTTTTAACTTGTAATTATTAATATGATTACTTAGATCATGATTACTTAATTACAGAATATAAAACATGATTTATATATATATAGTCAGAATATACATATATAATAAATCAGTAAATGGAAAGAAATACACCGTTCATGGAGACGGTAGTCCGTACGTACGCATGAACGCTGATTTCGTTTCCTTATTGAATTGAATGGAATTAAGTAGATGACATACATATAAATATAAATAATTCCAATATCATTATTAGGTCATATATTTCATTAGTACTTATTATATATACTTTATAATCATTCATGAATGGTTAATCATTGAAAATGAATCTCATCGCGTCGTGGAGACGGTAGTCCGTACGTACGCACGAGCGATGATATCGTTCCCATGGTCGTGGAATTGTGTTGAAGTGTAGGTATAATATTTCAGTATCAATATCACTTTATAAAAATCATATATAGTTACTCATTACACCTTTATACCCATCCAATTAAGGTGGTGACGGAAAATAGATTACACCACGGCGTGGAGACGGTATTCCGTACGTACGCACGCGCGGTGATTTCATTTTTCCGTAGGATGGATAGAAGGTGAATTAGAGTTGTTTCATATTTATAATAACATATCAGTATATAATAAATACTGATGTTATTACTTTATCATGAAACAACTAATGAAGAAGAAGTTGAAGAAGAAAGAAATTGAAAAGATCGGTAATGGATATTACCTCTTCTTTGAAACGCCTCTTTGAATCCTCCACTTAGGGAACTAATATTGGTCTTTTAAGAAGACCAGGACCTCTAGGATTATTCTAGGGAAGTGGAGAGGAGAAAATGGCAGGGTTTGGCCGAGCTTGAGTGCTCAAATTGGTGTGAGGAGGAGGGGAAGGAGGTGCCCTTTTATAAGGGAGGAGAGGGGCACCTTAGGAATATGTCAAAATATTATTTTATATTAATGTCAAAATCGGTTTATAATGGTTCCAAAGGGTCTTATTTCGAATATAAAGTGGGGATGGGTCGAAATACTATCAAACAATAGTATTTAGACAATTTTAGGTTATTATTTTAACTTTATCAATTAGATTTAACCCTAAGTTAAATAATTTAACTTTTACCGTGTCTTTTTATTTTCTTACACTATATGGTTAATAAACTTACTATATCAATCCAAAAGAACCCCATGTTGTTTATTATTAATATATATAATCTTATCTAAGTCATTTGGCCGAACCTAAGATTTTTAGGAATAAAATAACAATTAATAATATAATATTTGTTTTAAAAACTATTTTATGTCAATTTTGACACTATTTGGTACAAGATTTTTATGAAATTCATAACAGAATGATAAGTTCGAACCAAGTTACTTAAATCAACAATAACATGTCATATTAACCTATAAAAGTAATGTAAGTCATAAAAAGTCACAAATTCCATTTATTTGGGAATTTATAACATCAATTATGTCAATATTTCATTAATAAGACAATTACTGCATTATCATTGTGTCATAATAAATGATAATTATTTAATCCCTAAAAATTCTAAATAAATTCCTATGATGTAGATAATTGCATTATATTTCTGGAGAAGATTCATGTTTGAAGTTTCAGGAAGTTTATCACTAGATTAAAATTATTATACTTATAAGATTTAAGAAAGTGACATGTTGTCACATTCTTTGGTTTTAATAATAATTAAATTATTTTCATTGAAAAAATTTAATTAAATTAATCTAAACCGACACTTTGGTGATATGGGTCGTTTTTTAGTCATCCAATAGGATTTTGACATTTTTTTGGGTAATTTTAAAATATTATATTTACCCTTAATTACCTGATTTACCTTTAACTATGGTAAATAAAATTTACCGTAGTTACTATTCATAATTCCCAAAAATAAAAAGTATACTATTAACATAATTTAGACCCACTGATTCCAAATATGGAATCCATTTTTTAAAATTCAAAACACAGAAGTTGCAGAAATTAAATTAAAATTAATCCCGTTGTCGAATAAAAATGGGTTTTTGTTTAAAATATTGCAAAAGATTGAATTGATTTAACCTACGAATTCAAGGTAAAATCAATGCTAATGACATGCATTATATTAAATGGTAAAAATATATTCTATTTATACTTTAAAACCATTAAATATTATAATTTAACCACATAAGATATTACGATGAAAAAATTTGTTTTTAATTAAAATATAGCGTGTTTTTACTATTCATTAAAATGTCAAAGTTACCAGAATAATATGAAAAATTTATCCAAAGTAAATTTTTATTTCTTGATTCCAAATAAGAATTTTATTTTGTCAAATTGAACTTATAAACATGTCAAAAACCAGATTTAAAGTGGGTGCGCCATCAAAAGGGCGGCAAAACTGCATTTTTTGAAAAATACTTATTTTACCCGAAAAATTTATTTTGTTCTGATACCATGTTCTAGAAATGTGTAAGATGAATAATAATGTTATAAAATTCAAAATTTAGTTAATACTATTCATAAAGGCTAGTTCATGACAATATTATAATAATATAACATTGTTTATTAAAACCCTGTATTGCGTACAACACACGCTATCGAGGAAGGTCGCGATTGCGTGTAATGCAAGCCAAGTCAGGGTTGCGTGTTGTGAAAGAATCCTTCGTTGTTTAGTATAACAGAATCCAACCATATTTCATTTATACATTGAATATATATATATATATATATATATATACTCAATGTTGCGTAGAATAACTATTATCAAAATTGTGTGTAACACGGTCCAAGAATAGTGTTGCGTATACTGCAAGCTAATACGGTGTTGCGTATAGCGCAAGGTAATCTTGGTGTAGAATACAACAAAAGACGTTAATGAAATTAAAATAATATTTTTCATAAAATCTCTAGGTTTTACAATAATTCCCCTGGGATAGGCCCCAAAGTAGATTACGAAATATGAGGGGTATTTATATAATTCCACTCATCAAGGCTTACTTACTAGGATTTCCCTAGCTAGTGTAGATTCATGATGAAAATAGTGTGTTCATTGTGGATCCCTAATACCACGTGAGCTATGATCGATGTGGGAAATATGGGATAGTATGTGATCTTCCTCATTACATATGGATGTGGGGCTTATGTGCTAGGAATTCCCTTGAGATGTTTAATATGGATCTCAGACATTACGAAGGTTTCTTACATATCCTTATTATGGTATGAATCAAATTCACTGTAGTTCATTTAATTTCTCAGTTCGCTGAGGGATGAGGTAGAATGATCATCCCATGGGAATTATTGGGGCCCAATGGTTGAAATTTTTGAGACATAGGGACACTTACACTAAGGTGGATTCCCATTTTAGTTTGGGATCATGCCTTAGGAAGGCGTCCAACATATCATGGTTATAATAGGAATCAGAGTCCTCAAATTTCAATTGATTGGGGCATAAATAGTGAGGTTTCCCAAATCCTGATAGATATATGTCACATGAATGATATGACCATTGAGACTACCTAAGACCACATGATTTATGCTCGGCTTGGGAAACAAGGGATAAGAAGTAATCATTATCATTACTTATAGAAGAAAAACATATGTACTAAGACTACCCTTGGGATACTTAATATAAATATTGGTCCTCATGGAGATATCCTATGTATCCTAGTTATAGAACAAATTAGATTCTTTATAGTTCAATTGAAAATGGATTACACATAGATGTTTCCCTTTTGATCGGGGATTACACACTAAGGGTGGATAAGTTTGTAAATCCTTGGTATTCCCTTTCGATCTAGACCTCCTGTACTCCTAAAATGTGTTGATTATTCAATCTGTGTGATTTGATTGTCTTCTTGATATGTCATATGGTGTCAACATGAAAAGTCTAAACAAAATAATATGATCTAGTTGAATTGTCTGAGGTATTTAACGTAACCATGATAGAAAGTATGGGGATTATTTCAGTATCTTGGTTTACTTTTTTAGAGGACATTTCAAGGCATGTCTAGTTGATCGTGAAAGCCATTGCATGATCCTGGAATATATTCTTAGATGATGTAACTTGATCTAGATGACATGCCTGGATGTTATCTCAAGAGTCGACTTACACTCCTATAGGGAATCATGAGAGTAAATGTGACATGTCTCAGAGGGTGTTGAATGTCCCGACTGACTTCATTGGTGGTCATTACGAGACTGACTAGCATTGCCACAGGACATCACAAGAGCCATTTGATATGTCTAGGTGTTAATGTAAGATTTAACTGACATGTAAATATGCCTTTATATGAGTCAGAAAACTCGTATGAAGGACGCCACAAGTCCTGGGTGGAGAGACCGAATGGTTTTTAGAAGGTGGGTGGCATGCCCAAGGGGAGCCATGTGCCTAGCTTTTGACATGTCCCTTTGACTTCAATTGTTCCAAATAGTTTTCCAAATGAGCATTGCATGATCTGGGCGACATGTCCTAGTACTTTCACATTACATGGGTGGTTAATGTGAAGTACATGAGGATCATCATATATGATCTTCACACAAGTCTCCCATTTTAGTCTTTATTCTCTCATTTTTATTGCACATGCATTATACTTGTTCAGTGTTATATTTTTTTAAGTCCCTCAGGATCTAGCATATGTGAAGGATGTTTTCCAGGTTTCCTTTCATAAGTACTTAACATGATCTATGACTGCTCACATGAAGGGCTTATTCATGCTTCATGGTCGCTCTAGTTGATCCTCAGATCTTACATTACAAAAAAAATTTGATATCAAGATAAAATTATCTAAAAAAATATTTGGTGATTACTATGTTAGTGAATCTAGATTACATAATCATAACCCCCTATTTGATGATGGGGTGGGGAATTATATATCCCTCAACACCCCAGTTATTTTCTAATTTGTGTGGAACATATCACCTGAATCCAAGAAAGAGTTGGTGGAGGGATTCATCATAACAAACTCTGAGAGTTCCAACCATTGATCATTCCGGGGGAATAACATGATTTACAGTGACCGAAGGATCATCTCATCAACACCTCCTTTATTGGATTATTTCTAATTAATTAGTCTTTATTAAATCCTGTGGATATGGAAAGGGAAATATAATATTGTTCATCTTACATGTTCATGTGCCTTCGTGAGATCAAGGATCTTGTCAAAAGGACATCGCGTGATCTCATGAAACTTGTCTAGGAATTTACAGAAGACAATGATGACCTGTTAGGGTTCCTTCACAAAATCATTCCAACATGTCCAGAGGTCCCGGAAGACTTCCCCCTGATATCCTATGTGTGTCAAATATGTTTTATGACTATTTTATCCTTATGTATTTTCTATTTTTATGTATTTTTTTATTTTAAATATGATAGTTATTTCATGATGTTGTATGAGTGTTTTCAAAGACAATCACCTTACCACTTGGTGATGTGTCTTGTGACCAATAAATGGATTTAGGATATTTTCATGGAAAACTAAATCTGTTTTCCTTATGGAGCCTACGGGGGAGAGAGAGGTTTCCTGGACATGTCTGAGGCCCCTTGCATAATAAGGACAACATAATAGTGTGTTTTCACATGGTGAGGTAGATATGTAACTAGGTGGTCAAAGGGTCTCGCCGATCTCCATCATTTCACCACAAGATATTTATAACCAAAATAGTTCCCTGAATCTTATTTATTTATTTTCACTATTTATTTTACTATAGTTAGTGATCTCATGAGTTTTATTTAATGTTATCAAGGACAATCATTCTCCCCCTCAGTGATGCATCATGTAATCTTTTGACTGCAAGAGGCTCCCTACCTTTGGATATTTTATTCATATTTATAAAGGATTTTAGAGGGGTTTTAATCATTATCAAGTTAATAAGACACATTCCCTCGGGGAGATTATCTGCCTTCCACTATGTGGTCATTGGTTTCCCAGGGTGCATTTGAAAGAGGGAAATGTATTTGTTGAAGGGACCTCATGGGATCTTCCATAGGATATGTGTTGTGAGTGACCTCCATGTAACCTTACTATGGTTACATGGATGTTTGTGTATTGGAGTCTTACATGATCCTTGAGTTGTTTCCCACCTTCTTCTTACATTTTTTAGGAAAGTTAACCCTCATATATTGTAATTTATTCCTCTGTGAATTCTTTTATGATTATTTGGCAGGCATCAACAATTGTGATAATACATCACTACCATGGTACAATTCTATGACCTAGAACAAATCATTACATATTTTATACCACATCTTTAGCTACATTATAATTCACAATATACTGGATATTTGTATATACAGATACAAGTAGATTAAATGAGATTATACATCTTATTTATATAGACATAATATTACTTATGATTAAATTGATTTGCATAAGGACTCATTTAATAACCCCTTGAAAATTGTGTTCCTATTTATCCATGTATCAATTACATTTGATTGTTTTTACAATGTATTGTTTAATAGTTCTAATGCATCCTTATGCATTTTTACCAGTTTCATTAGATATTTTCCCACTATAAATTATGTAGAATAAATAAAAAATATATATACATATCCAGAAATACATAATTAATACAATTACAATGAATATGTATTTCTACTCATGATTGTAATAAACTCTTTCTTCTCAACACATCATACATTGGAGATTTATTCCACATCACATAGATAACAATTTTCTTTTGATTAGTTCCATTTTTTATTTCTCAATATAGTTTCAATGAATTTACTATGAAGTAATCTAAGAAACCCAATTGATCTATCTCATAAAATATTTTTTCCTAAAAGGTGGGTTGAAAATTTTATTCATTCTTGGATAAATATATTTTAAATATAAACTATTTTAATATATAATCAGAATGAATATTCTATGTTCTAAATTTTGGATTTAACATATAAATAGATCTCTGCAAATTTCATGACTTATTAGAATCCTTTGGTGTCAAAACCATTTTATTGTATAATATAGACATCTAAATAAATGTTTACTTTAAATAAAGTTGTATTGAAATCCATTTTTAAAATTTCATAACCATAGAAGTTTTCCATGACAATTATAATTCTAATGGATTGTACCGTGGAGACTTGTGAAAATGATTCATCATAGTCAATCCCTTGAAGTTTCTATAAACCTTTAACAACCAATTATGCCTTATAGTTAATAACTCTACCATCCATGTATACCTTCTTCATGAATACCCAATAATGTGTTGTACATCAACTGAAGAATACTACAATAGGAATAATTGGATTTTGGTACATGGAATCCATTTTGAGATCATATAAAAAATCCAACTTTATCTTATAGTTATATTTTGCTACCTTGCAGGATAAATATTTATTATTATTTATGAATAATATATCACATAAATTAGTGATTTTATAACCATCTCTATTTGTTTTTATCATTTCTACACTATACGTGTATTTAGAACAACTCTTCTATCTAGGTCCCATGGAGTTTATGTTCATATGACAACTCAACGCACGTAGATCCTTTTCCTCAACAAAGTCTAGATTGTTCCCATTAAATCAAATAGATATGTGCACCCTAATATAAAATTATATTCTTTGTCAAAACTAATAATTTCCGATCTTATGTATAATAATATCCCTAGTAACTCGGTATGATTAACTTTGATGAACTCAATGTTTTTCTTGATATAAGTTTGTAGCTAAAAGTACACATTAAAAATTGCATTCATCTAAACACAAGATTTTATTGAATAAATTATTTCTTTTAAATTATTACTTATATGATATCCATGATCCATTATAGTTGGAATATGGATAATGGATTGAAATCAATATTTGTAAATAATATCCTGAAAGGATTAATTGAATAATTTCAAAAATTATATGACACATTATCAATCCTCCTTATACTAAAATCATCACATTGATGTGTCTATGGAAACGTGGGTTTTCGAATAAGTCCACCTTATGTATTAAAAATAGATGAATGATTTGTTAATATATTCTTTGAATAAACCACCTAGAGATTCTAATATATTTTACCAATAATTTTCATTACTTGACCATCACATTACTTAAATATATTAGAAGGAATATCGTGATGTAAATTAATTTTACCTCTAGCTTCTACTTTGAATGTATAACATGTATCATTCCAAACTAATTGTAGAAATTTTTTGGCATTAACTACTATTTATGAAAATGGTTTCTTTATCTTAAAACCTTATAATCAATCTTGTCAAATACCTAAGAGTATTAGATTTAATGAATATGTACACCATTCCAGGTATATGCTTGATATATACCTATATATTTACCTGAAAAAAAACTAATTTTCCATAAATGGGTATTATTTAAGTCATATATAATATATTAATAATTAATTATTGATATTAGGCATCTTTGAATCAATTATTATTAAATAAATGAATAATAAATTTATATGATAATAATATTCATTTATAACATGAAATAATATCTCATTATGTCTAAAACATTCTATGAGATAACTTTTTTCATAACACCCAATATAAAATGATAGTTTTACATGAATCAATCATATTTGAAATTTTTTAATCTTTGATCTTATTTAGCTAATGTATGAGTGAATTCCCATTAACAAAATAATGATCCAATTAAGTTATATAATAGTTTGTTTCTTCCATAGATCCTGTATTTGGTGAATTTTTTTTGAATCACATATAATATTAAATACCCAATATTTTGAACCAAAATATTACATGGAAATAAGAATATACCAAAAATATAAGCTCTTGATTACTTCTTCTTCAATTAGATACAGTTCATATTCCAGTGACCATTCTTTCCATATGCATTGTAAGTAGCATGCATTTTGTATAACTCTCTATTTATATTTTTCTTCTTTAATGTAAATTTTAATGTTCCCACTGACTATGCAATTTTCAAAGGATTTTCAACAT
Source organism: Viscum album (assembly GCA_963277665.1). NCBI lineage: Eukaryota > Viridiplantae > Streptophyta > Magnoliopsida > Santalales > Viscaceae > Viscum > Viscum album. The sequence continues at coordinate 900,106,533 of OY728165.1, read as the reverse complement.
TTTCCTTCATTTTATTCACTATAAAGACTAAAGGTCCAAATTCCCACCAATCCTTATCAACTTAGAAAAATATAGCCAAAATATTCCTGATTATCATCTCCATATCAATAATCTTATAGTTTTTAATAAATGTGAGGAATCTAGGTGGTATGGATTATAATGATATTAATGGATAATTTATTATACATATGGAAGACTAATTTTTCTAATTGATCAATATACATCAAAAACATGAGTATATGTTAACTATCTATGTATATTTCATCCAGTTTACACTTATATAATTTAGTGACTACCTAATTTATTTTTTTCCTCTCTTCATCCCTTTCTTGTTATTAGAGTTGAGACAACAAGGTGTATACATCCATATTTATATTATTCATCTTCACCTCTACGGGAATAATTGAAAACATGATGCAACACATATACAACACATATTCCTTATACTTCCTATAAGAATCATTCCCACCACCACACACTCTCTAAGGTGAATAATCAGGAATAGGGTACCCAATATATATAAATACTTATCTTAGAATAGTATTGTGGTCTTGTTCCTGTACCCCTCCTATAAGATGAAAATAATTGGGAGATTCTATTTCTATAAGATTTATCATAGAGAAAGTGATTTGGTGAGGTTAATTTCTATTTTTCTACAACAAATTAAAGCATATTTTTATTATATTATCTTTATTACTCATTATGAAACAATTAATAATTTATTTAATTCTCCTAATATTTTATCTAATCCTAATGGTCCCCTCCATCAATTAGGAATATCCTCTTTATTTGATGTTATGGTGTAAATGATCAATATTTACCATATCATAAACCATACTATTCCAGGAAAATTATTTTAATATAATTATGTAGGCTTTTCTTGATAATTATATTAACTCACAAATCCTTGATATGTTGAGTGGACTCCCCATACCTAAAATCATATAATTATATTTACTTAACACTTTCTTTTAAGGTTCCATTATCTTGAAGATTTATTTGTTATCTAGGAGCTTGTCAATGTAATTATGTAAATGTTATGGCTAGTGAAGCTTCCTCCCATACTCTCATGGGTAATGAAAAGAGGTAGTTTCTAATACCTATGAAGATTTGGTTGGAGAACGTTAAGGGGGTTTATATTACATTAGATTATTTTCAATGTAGATTTTATAAAAATGAAATTACTACACATGTTGAAATATTTTCTACAATATATTTGAATAAATAAGGAATGATTGAACACATGTAAAGATTGAATAACTGTTATTAAATATTAATGATCTATCTTAAATTATAGATAATCCTTCCTTTATAGATAGAACAAGAATGATATATATTTTAGTGTTTTATATCTCTTATATGATGATTTAAATTGTATAAAATGGATCCAATCTTGAGATGACATATGGGTTCTTAGAAATACCCTATATTCAGTATTAATTTAATACAAGACATTATAACATAGATTATTGGTTTTGGAACAATTTTCATAATCATTGTAATCATTTTAAGTAGTTAAAAAGTGATTTGTCTTTATTGAGAATAATCAAATTAGATTTGAATAATTTCAAAAGTAATTTAATTATATTTTGGAATTCTTTTTCCAGAGATGGAGAGCTATGAATTGGTAAAGGAAAGTATCCCATGTTTAGAAGAGAATTTCCCAATATATAGGTGATTGTAGGTTGTATTGGAGAATTTATCTATGTGTAAGAAGTTATTGGAGCTTTGATAAATGAAGAAGTAATTTTTCCCACATACAAGAGAAATCATTTATGCAAAAATTGATTCTAGCTAGTGCACAAGTCATTTGATCCAAGTTTGTGATAATTGAACTAAATGAGGTACCCATAAGATATTTTGTGAATTTTTATAACATTTTTTTATATGAATTTGAAATAGGATAAATTCATACAATATACGATATTTTTTCATGTAATAAGAGATTTGATCTAGACAAAAGATATATAAGCCATGTATAAGAGATTTGTATCAATTAGAAGACATTTTTCAGTATAAGAGATTTTAGAAATCCATATGAAATTATCTTTGGCTATATGATATTTAAGGATCCCATGAAATAATTTAGTTTTCATTATTTTAGAAAATGTTGATCCCATAAAATATTTTTAATCCATGTATGAATTGTTGATATTTATATGATAATTGACTTATAAAAATTTAAAAATATAAAAACTTAAAAATGATATCTATCTAATTTTAATTCTGATGAGGAAGAAATTTGTGATGATTTTGAAGTGGTTCTTATGTTTTCTTTACATCATAAAGCTCTCAATATCTATGACACTCTAGTTTCCAGGTTATAGTAATGTACATGCAGGAGTATTCAACCTATCCTAATGACCAACCCCTCTTTGTAATGTAATGCATCATGATCATATTCGATTTACCTTTCCATTTTCTTTCTATAATCTTCCAGAAAAATAGAAACAAGTCTGGTGTTAAACATTTATAAAATTGGAAATAAAATTGAGCCATGTAAAAGTAGGTCGTGATGGGTATGGAATAATATTTCTGAGCCAGTATAGTTCCCATCCCGTTCCAAAAATCCTCAAACATTTTTTTGGGCTCGAAAATCACTAACATGTGAGGATTTTTTTATATTAAATATAGATTCATTTTATTAAATTTAAATGTATATATATATATATATTCATATATATAAAATTATTAATATTATCTTATATACTATTATTATTATTATATGTCTCTCACACACACAAATATATATATGTATAATAATATCGGGGGGGGGGTCTTCTTATTTTTCAGGCTCACGGGGCACCCTCCTTCCTCAAAAGGTGATTCTGCAGGGGTATGCAGTTGCAATGGGGGTGGTGGTCTTGTGGTTTCTGTCTTCAAAGGTGTAAAATTAATATTCAACCAACCACTTCGGGGTAGATGGGATTTAGATATGCTTGAGATTGGGACTAGCATTGGATTCTCCAGTGAATATGCAGATAGTAGGTTCTTCATCATAAATCTGAGGTAGTGAAAAGGTGGTAATCTATGATTTCAACAACCTCAACTAGATTGGGAAATCTCATATTTGGTTCAGTGTCTCCATCAATGATCACTTGTGGGTTTAACCAATTCACCTTCCACAGTGGCTCACATGGCTTGATTTTCATCCATGGTAGATAGTTCCATTTTCATAGGTACAACAATGGTGTTCTTGGATTAATTCTATACAGGTATTGGAGGAGACCATGATATAAGATCACGATAAGCCGGGGAAGTGGCCATGCATGGTAGTCTTTCAATGGTAGGTTTTTTATCTATACAGTCAGTTGTTTCGAGGCATTGTAGCCTAGAGTTTTTCAGGGTTAGTATACTAACCATCTGCTGATTATCATGTGGTAGGATAGCATGACCAGTATGCTGAATGTGGCGTAATCAGTATATTGACCGTAACATGAGATTTAACTCAAAAATATATAACACCAACAAATTAAATTCAAATCAAATCAAATAACACTAAAAAAGGTAAATTAATTATTTACACATAAAATATAGAATGAAAATACAAATTTATTTAAATTAAAAACCTTCGAAATTATTTCTTTGAAATGAAAATGAAAAATAAATAAATAATGTAAAGAATGAAATTAAATATTGGAAATAGAAATATTGACAAAATATAAATTGAAATAATGAAATAATTTGTCAAAAAAAATGATTAAAATGGAAAATTTTAAATATTTTATTTTGAAATAAAATTTTATATGAACTTCAAAAAAAACATGACATTCTACAATTAAATATTATTATATTTAATTTTTTATTGAAATAAAACAAATAAAATAATGATATGAAAATTTTAAAAACAATTAGAATAATTCATATACAAAATTTGACATAAAGAATAAAAAATGAAGGATTAAAATAAAATAACTTATTAATCTAAAACATTGCTAATGAATACAATATATAATTAAATAGATATTTTAACAAAAATTTAAGAGATTTAATAATTAAACACAAAACTAATAATATTTATAAAATAATCAATTAATTTTTTTAGAAGAATATACAATTAAATATAATAAAACATGTTGAAATAGTAGAGTGAAAATACCACCTGAAAATCCCCCACACATAACCAATCAAACACCCATAAAATTAAAAACATTTTATTTATTTAAAATTATTGTTAAAATGAAATCAGGAAATATTAACAATGTTCTAAATCACTAAAAAATAGATTGAGATAAAAAATCGCCTTAAATATTGAAATAATCATTACTTCTATATGTATTTAACTCAGTACCTCATTTAAAATTAAAAATGGGTTCCAATTCAAGGATTGGAATAGGTTAGATAAATTTTAAATTAACAATTTAAAATGAGACACTTTCAACTATCACTATTTCCTAGGTTACAATTAATTGAAGATCCATTTTTTCACTTCATTGATTTAACTCAAATTATTATTTATTAATTCAATTGTACCCTTCTTCAACTCGGTTAAAAATTTCCTCCACCTTAATGAACTAATTTTTTACTATTAGATACTTCATTGATTTTTTAAAATTTTACCCATCTATGTATGTGTAAATAATTGTTCAAAATACATTACATGATATGTATAGAGGGTTTACAGACACATCCAGTGCCTAAAGTCTCATATATTCTTCATTGAACCTTGATTTCTCATTTCACTCATGTTAAAAATGACATAAATTATTATAATATTAGTAGATTACCTAATGAATTTTTTTTTCAATAAGTGTGTGTCACCTAGGAAGGAATCAAAATTAGTATTAAAAAACACTCATTAATTACATGATTCAAGAAATTGTAGAATTAGTGAAACCCCAAAACTTATAAAGTAATTATCACCTAAGAAGGAATAAATGGTGTTGTTTTTGTTTTTTTTGTGATTTTTTATAATTATATTTATAAAAAACCTAATGTTATGCAAGATCAAGTAGTAATTTGAAAAAAATGTGTTTTTATGGGTTAAAATTACAAATATTTTCTCACAATTAAGAACCCTCACCTACAACTAAATATAAAAAATATACTCATTGTTTAATATTAACGTGGGAGGTATTATTAAAAAGTTTTTTTCAAAATGATTTATAAATTCTATATATTATTGGTATTGTTGTAAGGGGTCATATGGATGTTCAAAAACTTGTTTTCCACAAATGAAGAAATAATATAAAAATATCCAGTACATAATTTTTTTCCCAATGGCCATTATCTAAAAGGTAAAGCACAAAAAAACAATTTCTATATGTTTTATGTTACATGATAGTTCATGAATTATTTTCAATGGAATAGAAAATAAAATAATGAAAATAAATAACAAAAATAAAGGCAAAATTAATGATAACAGTAACCATAAAGAGTTTTAATAATGTATCGTGCTAGAATATATGTTAGCAATAAATTTAAAATATTTCATTTTAAATAGCAAGAAGAAATAGAAAAAATAGTTGGAAAGAAGTGAAATAGTAACTACATATATTTTCAAAAACATTACTGATTTTTGTACACCCAAATTATACACCATCAAAATAATGATTGAATGAAAACTCTGATTGAAAATTTTAAACTCATAAAAAATGAAAAAATTAACATGATACACAATAATGTAATGCTAAAAAATAATAAATCATAGAAAAGGAAAAAAGAGGATATTATCACGTTTTCAGCATCTATTGCCACTCCAATTTTCTTGAAATTCAAAATGGATCAGCTGATGTTAAGAAAATATCAAAAATAACCACACCCTCTTAATATGTTCACTTGAACAACTACACAACATTTGCACCCTATGGTAACTCAACAAAGCCATTTTCAAATAGAAATAAATCATAGAAGAGAAATAATATGTCAATGCAAACATTAAAAACAATGGTTATAAAATCTAGGGATACACACAACTGAGTAATGTACATTTATTTTATTAGAAATTAAATGATAAACCATGAAAATAATGGGTTTCCTACCGTACAGTTCTAGGTTTAAAGTATCGATCCATACCCTATCCCCTAAAGATTTTAGCCATGGTTATTCAATGTATAAGATTCATCATTAATTTGGGTATCGGTAGTTCTTATAGAACATTGAACAAGGTCACATATAAATTCAATAAACTCAGCAGACTGAATAATTCTACACAAATATTATAAAACTATAGGGATAGACCTCCTTCCATCAAAATATTAATAATTCATATTATCCTTAAATGATTGAAGAAAATTATTAGACATCTTAGTAGAGACATCATAATGATTATACATGCTTTTCATCTCCACACCAGCACTCTCCCCCACACATAAAGACTTTTCCATGTTAAAAAAAATAATCAAGAGTTTTGGTAGGGGTATCACTATCAATAACAAGATGAATTTAAGAGTTAATTTCCATTGGTTAGGCAATGAAAAAATCATCAAGATCTTTGAATAATTTCTCAAATTCATGGGGAAAAATCTGATCATCCAAGCCATGAAATGAATCATGGAAAAAATGATGCAGAAATTTGTTAAAATGTATATAAATTCATCTAACACACCTTTAATAGATTCGCAAAACTCATCTTCAACCACAAGTTGACCATGATGGACTCCAGAACTATCCTCAACTCTAAATAGTATAATATCAACAGAAGAAGCACCATGGAAAAAATAATTCCCTTAGGTTTTATAGAAAAGAAAACAACATAAAGGTTTGTTACATGGTAGGGTTTTTAAATTTAAATAGGTTTATAAAAAATTTCATCTATAAAATTTATTTCTGGAAGGACTACATCATGGTTTTGAGCGATGAATCTCATAATCAGATTCCCAACACTCCCTATAATTTCAGTCTCATGTGTGGATGAAGATTCAAATTTTTTTCTTCAACATTTTCACTAAATGAATAAGTGATAAAATCATCAAAGGGATTATTATTTTCCTTTATAACCTCATATATAGAAACCTCATCCATAACATCAATAAACTCATATCCCACCTCAAGTGGATACTCATTGTCAATATGAAATTCTTCTTGTTCCTCACCACCATAGAGGGTAAGATTACCCTTTGAGACATCGATGAAATCCATAGATGAAGCTATTAATGGAATACCTAAAATGATTAGAACCATGTTATCACACTCATTGTGTAGTATAAGGAAGTATGTGGTCAACTATAGTTTTTATACTTTATCTAACAGGTTATCTAATCTTCCATAGTGGTTGGAAAGTGACATGTCATCTAGCTGTAGTGACACTGAAGTTAGTCTCAACTCCACAAGGCCTAAATAAATGAACATTGAGTGGGGAATAAGGTTAATTATCGATCATATATCACACAATCACCTAATCTACTAGCTTCAATCAATTTTACATGATATGAAAAAACTCCAATAATATTTCACTTTGGGAGGATGATCTTTTGGACTATAGAACTAATCTACTCATACAAACTAACTATTAATATCTCACCCCAGATCATCTTTTTAGAAATGAAACCAAAAATAAATTTCAAATAAAATGTGATTTTGTTCAAAGATTTCACAAATGGTTTGTTAACATTTAATCTTATAAACATTTAAATAAATTTGAGTTAACCATGATCAAAATAGGTGTATTATTCTAACTATCCTCAAATATTACCATATTATTTCCCATTTTATCAATTCCCACTTCATTTTCCCTTATTATATGTTTTTCTCATCAGAAGGGTTATAATTTTTCTTAGATTATTCAGGTCTTTCCAAATTTCAATATTTCAAAATTTTTAGATTGTTATTTCAATTTTCATCGTGAAATCAATTTATTATCCCCTAGACTACTCCCTAACTGGTTCTTGAATTATAATACCTTACATGGTTGTTACAATAATAGAAATCTCACATGAGTTTGATTCTGTTGTTCTAGATAATTTTCCCTTGTATCTACCTATTAAATCTCTAGTCATATGACCCATTTAAAGTTATAGATTATATCTCTTATTGACTATATCCATTTTTAAAGAACCGATATCACCCAATACTTGCTAAAACAAGGAAATAATTACCCCTTGATAATTTAAATATTGATCTCCATATTGACTTTGAAATTATTTTTAGGGATTTGTTTGGTTATTTTGTGTAGTTGGTTGTTTGATTACACCTTGTTCTTTACAAGACAAGTTGGGGTGAATTTTTTGGATCTATAAATATACTAAATTGAGAATGTCTATTGGGAACCCTGATTCCTAGCCCTATAATCCACAAAATGATCACTCTCCTCTGATTATATATGAAGATCATAGTTCCGAAAAAATTTATGAGTGTGACCAAACATAGTGACAAGACTACTTCATAAGAATTTGTTCATTAACAATAGAAACATGGGTACTGGTTTTTGCGCTATGAATTATTTTTTTACCTAGTGTATTTTTGTTGGTATGTTTGGGACAATTTATCGAATAGTTTATTATGGTCATCGTAATTAGAATAAGAGAAGTCACCCCCACAATATTTTTCAACTTGATTCTAGTTGTAAGGGATGACGAAATGATAGAAGGTATCAATGAGTAGGTAGGGTGATGGCTGATGATTTGGAAAATTCCTAACAAGACTTATAAACATATCCATGGCCTTGTGAGACAACTCTCCCTCATCTGGAAAAAACATAGTGAAATTATGCCTCATTTCAATGATGTTATTTCTGGGGGTATCCTTTGGATCAATGGAATTGAACAAATCATCCAAAATTTCAACAATTTGTTTATCTATGTTCTAGATCCAAGTAGTAGTCATACCCTTAATACAGAATAAAAATATCATCAACCTCAACTCCTCCTCAATAAGAGCTCAATGAGGTAATTATTGGATAAAACTATAAATTTCTATAACATTCTATAATGTTTCCTCCATGGGTAGACTTTTGAAAGAAGGAATCTTAGATAGATGAGACAAATTAATCTCATAATTCATCGATTTAGGATAGAACTGTATGCAAAAGTTATTATGTGAAGCTATGGGTAGTTGAAAATATTGTAGGCTTGGTCTCTTGGGGGTAGAAACAATGGGTTATGGGATATAAATGTTTTCATTATCATATCTTCCTAAATAAAAGTTTTCCAGATTTCCCATTTTGACTTCCTCTATTTCCTACGTGAAAAACAACACTAATTTTGTGAATTAGAGTTACAAGTTTTGGATTTGATACTCGTATGTGTAAACAAATTGTGATATTTTTCATATTTGTTGATTTGTTTCTATTATTTATTTTTTTACATATACATGTTTTCTATTTTTAATAGTTTAATATATATATATGTGTGTTTTTTGTTATTTTGTTTAAATTGGTCGAATGTGCCTTCTTTGGAATGTATGAAAAAAGTTTATGTTGATATCATTGAGCATCACAAAAATTAATTATTTATAAACAAAATTACTACCTATAAAAATTATTATTGTAACAAGGGTGAAACCACAGATAAAGAGAATATATGCAAAAAACCCAAAAATACATATTGAATTATGTGATGTAGTGATCAGTGATGAATTGTAAAAACTAGAATAAGTGTGTGAGAATGATGAAAAAAATTGGAAGTGGTGGCCGGAGTTTAATAGAGAGTCAAGACAGGAAGATAAAGAAATTAGGGTCCTAGACTTCATTGAAATGATAAAATGGTATTATCTGATTTCAATCAAATTAATACAACTATTCAATGTATTAGGAAATGGAATTGATCCACTAAGCTTTCACATTTGTGAACTTCTATAGCCCGTTTACCCTTATTTTGTTTTGATATCTTTATCATAACTTAATAATTAATTTGTTGAATATGGAGAAGAGATTCATTTTCCCTTTTCAATTTTCATTACATCAATTAATGATCCACAATGCAATGATTCCTAACTGCCACCTATCATTTCCTTGAGTAGTGTGAAGTTTTCATCATAAATGAATGAAAAAGAAACCCATACTTAAAATTAACTAAACAATTGTAACAATGATAGTAGAATGGAAAAAAAGAGATTCAGTTCAACCTATACTAATTCCTCTAATAAATATACCTATTAATCAAGGAGATAAAATAAATGCAATGTTCAAGAATAAATTGATGAGGGAATATATCTAGAGAGATGAATCCCGTACTAAAACTCCGTCTATAAATCAGATTCAACTCCCCAACTCAGTCATCTTCTCCCATCTATGTTCTTTGTTGTGAATGAATAATGAATCTCTGAAGTGTTATCCCCTTATTCTCTAATGGACCCCCCATATTTTTAATAGAAAAATTATACCTGCATCTCCAATGCATTCTCACTACTGGTCAGTACATGTAATCACTTTCATTGTCATCCACATGGAATGATTTGACACACCCGTCACTAGCTTTTAGTAATGTACATATAAGAGTATTCAACCTATTTAATAACCAATGGCTCTCTGCTATGAAATGCCCCATTATTATCTTTAGTTTAACATGCACCACCTTTTTATAATCCACTAGAAAAATATACATATGTCAGACGTTAATCATTTGTAAAATTGGAAATAAAATTTCACCTCAAAAAATTAGGCCGCAAGTGGGATTGGAATAAATTATCTTGACCAGTGCATTTCCTGAACCATACTATAAATCCTCAAACATTTTCTAGGATGGGATATTAGTGACATCCAAACATTTTATTATCTTATATTTATATATTTATATTAGTAAATTGAATTATATATATATATATATTAATATATATGTTGAGCCCTCTGGAAGATTGTTGAAATTGTTCCTATGATTGCTGTTTTAATAATCACAAATCATCAATTACTTATTCTGGTTGGATTTCTCATATACATAATCAAAATCTCTTGGTGAATCTGTGTATATTGGTTGGATAATGTTTTTATCTCTTTGTTATTGATTTACAAGTATTCTGGAAGTCCTCTATATCAAAGGACAACGGTCGCACCGATCCATATCAAAGGACAACAGTCGCACTGATCCATATCAAAGGACAACGGTCGCACCGATCCATATCAAAGGACAACGGTAGCTCCGATACTGATCAAATGAGTCACCGAAGATAACACAGTGATGCTGATCAAATGAGTCACCGATCATGACACACCATTGCTGATCAAATGAGTCACCGATCATGACACACCGATGCTGATCAAATGAGTCACCGAAGATGACACACCGATGCTGATCAAATGAGTCACCGAAGATGACACACCGATGCTGATCAAATGAGTCACCAAAGATGAAACACCGATGCTGATCAAATGAGTCACCGATCATGACACATCGATGCTGATCATCTGAGTCACCAAAGATGTCTCACCGATGCTGATGGTGATGACCTACCGATCACTTGACACACCAATAGTCATCAACAGCTGTTTGAATTTCTTTATCTTTATTTAATCTAATCAACGGTCATATTAGGATTATTTTAATGCTCTGTCATTTATTTAATAAATGTTGTTGGATGTCAGGGAACCGTACCTCGTACCTACAAAAAGAAATAATTTCCTTTACTGGAGCTCATGCCATAAATACAAGAAGCCCCTGCTGGTGCATATACATATGGGAGTAACAACGACAAGACAGTAGAGCGCAAAGAGTGGTGGATGAGATAGTGGTAGAAAAACACAGAACCTCTTACACACTCAAGCTTACTCAAGAAGAGTTATGTACTTCCACAAGGACATTGAAGAACATAATTCCCTACATTTCTTACTATATCTGAATATGGATACCAAGGAGACGACACTCTGCCATTCAGATAAAAACCAGACGAGGACTCAGAATCATCTCTGATCAAACTCAAGGAGTCCAAAGCTTCATTGCAATCACTAGAGCCGTTTCAAAACTCTACATCTCTGCTCTGTGATTCATTATTTTACATTTTTAGTAGTGTGTGTTATCTCGTGCATTTAACACACACACTGTCTCATGTACTCTAACTGGAGGATTTGTAAATCCTAACTCCACACCCTTACATCCTTTTCTTTCCCACTGAGATAGTGGTAGAGGTCATGTGTGACCTGGATAGCTGGTTGCTATTGTTCTGTTTCCCACGAATAACAGTGGTAGAGGTCTTGGACCTGGACAGTTTTATACTGTTGTAATCCCAGATCCAGGGTGTGGATCACTTTTATATAAATTTTTGAGAGGACTAAGTCTCGGCTTGAGACTGAACCTCTTGGTTATATATGTTGTGTTATATCTTTCAAAGTTATTCTTTTATTCCGCTGCTAATTTCTTTAAAACCAAAATTGTTTTAAAGTCACTTTGATAATTAAATTCTCAAGTGTATATATTAGTTGTAAATCAGTAAGTTGGTTTCAAAAGTTAATCGACCTTTCTGTTTTGATTAACTGGGAAATAATCAATCCCCTGAGAACCCAACTGAACCCTTACTTTGATATAAATTCATTATAGTTTAATTCAGTAATTTATTTGGGGGTTTTTAAGACAATGTTTTAAAACAAAAATTTTAATTTGAACTCAATTCACCCCCCTCTTGAGTATCCACTCCGACCAACAATTGGTATCAGAGGCTGTTTAAATATTTTCTAAAAGTACTCTAATTTTCAATAGTGATTTTAGTTGTATTTTAATGTTCTTAAATTTTTTGTTATTTCTAAATTTTTATCTCTTTAAGATCTTTGTTTTAAGTAAGCTATCATGGATAATAGACATGAAGGTGTTGCTACCAATAGACCACCATTTTTCAATGGCAGTAACTATGCTCAGTGGAAAATCAAGATGAAAATTCATTTAGAAAGCATGGGTTTTGATATTTGGACTGCTATAGAATCAGAATATAAAATTCCAACTACTGTTAGAACTACTTGGAATGAATCTACTAAGGTTGCCTACAATAATAACTACAAAGCTATGAATGCCTTGTACTATGCTTTAAGAGATGAGGAATTTAATAGAATATCTGCTTGTAAAACTGCTTATGAAAATTGGGATACCTTAGATGTTTCTCATGAAGGAACAACTAATGTTAAAAAAATGAGATTGAATACCTATACTATTAAGTATGATAATTTTAAGATGAAGCCTGATGAACCCATTTCTGATATGTATCTTAGGTTCAATGAAATTGTCAACACAATGACTTCTCTGGGAAAGGATGTTCCAGGAAAAGAATCAAATCATGAGAATTTTGAGATGTCTACTTGAAAGATGGAGAGGAACCTCCATCTACATTAGAGAATCGTGTGACATTGGAGAACTTCCAGTCAAAGAACTAATTGGAAAACTGATGATGTATGAAGAGGAACTCAAAGTAAACAAATAAGAAGATGATGAACCTAGAAGGAAGTCTGTTGCCTTCAAAACTACAACCTCAAAGAATAAGGAAAAGGAAAATCTTCAAGCTATAAATGAAAGTTCAAGCTGTGAAGACAGTGAGAGTGATTCTGATAGTGATACTGAGATGTCTCACATTTATAGAAGGTTTAAGAAATTTTAAAGGAAGAAGAAGTTTTTAAGAATGTCAAACTACAAAGGTAAGTATGACAACAAGGGACATTGGAAAAAGGATTGGAAGAAGTCTGACATATCAGATGAAGTTGTCTGCTATGAGTGCAAAAGGAAGGGATACATAAAAGCAGACTGTCCAAAGCTAAAATACAAGAAGAAGTATGAATACACGGATAACAAGTATAAGAAAGGCACGAGGGATACTTGGAGTGCTTCTGAGGACAGTTCTAGTGAATCTGAAGTTTCTAAAACTGTGCACAGAAATAAGGCAAACATGTGTTTTATGACAAACACTTCTGAGGTAACTTTAGAAACTCCTGCTTCTAATTCATATTATTCTGGATATGATTCTGAATGTGATAACATGTCTAAATCGCAACTATTTGAATATTGTGATATGTTAGAAGAAACCTCTAATGATCTGAAAGACAAATACAAAGGTTTAAAGAAATAGTATGCTTTAACTGTTAAACAAAAATCTGCTCTTGATATTGAAGTTGAAAAGAATGCTCAGTTGCTTAAAGAGAATACTGAACTAAAATTGTCAAATGAGAAACTCAATAAGGATTTATAGAAGTTTACCAATGGTAAATATACTCTTACTCAGATACTAGATAATAAAATAGAACCTAGATACACTACTGGTATAGGATACCAACCTGGACAAAGGAAAATTACACAAATGAGATTCATTCCTAAATCTAGACAGAATGTAGCTAGCTCTGGAACATCATATGCTTAAACTAGATATATTCATAGTTATGAATCTAATAAGGTTTATCTTTCAAAATATTTGGATTCTAGAAATTTTACGAGACCCATTAGACAAATATGGGTACCTAAAGTGTTATTGGCAAACCTGTCTGGACCCAAGAAAATTTGGGTACCAAAATCATTTCCTGTTTAAATCTGTTTTGTAGGAAATCTGCTTAAAGAGCTCCTGTAAAAAGACTTGGTACTTGGACAGTGGATGTTCAAGACATATATCAAGAGACTTCTCATGCTTTAAAAGCTTAGTCATAGTTGATGGAGGTTTTGAAACTTTTGGTGATAACTCAAAACGAAAAATCATCGTCTTAGGCCAGATTGGTAACACTGACTCAGTATTAATTTCTAAGTTTTTATTTGTTGATGGACGTAAATAAAATTTGTTAAGTATTTCTCAGTTATGTGATGATGGTTTTTATGTTAAATTTGAAAATGAATCTTGAAATGTTTTTTATTCTAAAATTCTTTTAGTGTTTGCTTCTTTGAGAAATGAAAATTTTTATGCTGTTGATTTAAATTCTTTAGCTATGAAAAATATTACTTGTTTAAATGATTTTCATAAAGAGTCTTGGATTTGGCATGAAGATTAGGACACTACAATGTGCATTCACTTAGAAAACTTGCTAGGAAGAACTTAGTTTGAGACCTACCCAAACTTGAATTTCCAACAGAAAAAGTTTGTAATCCCTGTCAAAAGGGAAAGCAGCATAATGTTTCTTTTAAATCAAAGAAATAATTTTCAACTTCTCAACCTCTCAAGTTGTTTCACATGGATTTATTTGGACCTTCTAGAGTTTCTAGTTTAAATGGGAAGCATTATGTCTATGTTCTTGTAGATGACTTTTCTAGATATACTTGGATATATTCTCTAGCTCACAAAAGTGAAACTTGTTCTTACATTGTTAAATATTCCATGTATATAGAGAACCTTAGTGGACTTAAGATTAAAACTCTGAGAAGCGATCATGGCCGTGTGTTTGAAAATCATGAGTTTGAATCTTACTGCTCACATAATGGCTATAGTCACAATTTCTCTCCCCCTAGGACACCTCAACAGAATGGTGTAGTAGAAAGGAGGAATAGAACCCTGCAAGAAATTCCTAGGACTATGCTTAATGAATATGACCTACCTGTTTAATTTTTGGCTGAAGCTGTCAATACAGCTTGTTATGTTATCAATAGAGTCTTGATTAGACCAGTTCTTAAGAGGACCCCTTATGAGTTGTGGAACCATAGGACACATAAGGTTAACTACTTCAAAGTTTTTGGATGCAAAGTCTTTATTCTGAACACCAAAGAAAATCTTGAAAATTTTTCATCCAAGAGTGATGAAGGAATTTTCCTAGGTTACTATATTTCTAGTAAAGCCTATAGAGTTTTAAATAAAAGAACCAAATGTGTGGAAGAATCTGTTCACATAAAATTTGATTAAACTGATCCACATGAACCTAAGAGCTCTCTTGAATATCTTGAAGATGATATCTGTGGTTTGAACCTTAATGATAAAGACAGTGGACCTGTAGTTAAAACATCCAGTTCTGGAAATTTTTCAGACCCTACTTCTGTTGAACCTCAACCTGTAGATGAACCTGAAATTTCGATCCCTACCTTTTCTAGATCAACTAGGATTCTGAAGAATCATCCTTTAGATGATGTTGTAGGAAATCTTGATAGAGGGACACGGACTAGAGATTCTCTTAGAAATCAGGTTGAACATCAAGCCTTCTTGACACAGCTAGAACCTAAAAATATCAATGATGCTATAATGATGAATTTTGGGTAATGTCTATGCAAGAAGAACTAAAACAATTTGAAAGAAACAATGTCTGGAAATTTGTAGAAAGACCTAAGGACACTATCACCATAGGCACAAAATGGGTGTTTAGAAACAAAGTTGATGAATCGGGAAACATCATTAGATAAAAAGATAGGCTAGTTTCACAAGGCTACAATCAAGAAGAAAGAATTGACTATGAGGAAACCTTTGCACATGTAGCTAGATTAAAGGCTATTAGGATCTTACTTTCCTATGCATCACATCTGAATTTCAATTTATATCAAATGGATGTGAAAAGTGCTTTTTTAAATGGTTTTATTGTTGAAGATGTTTTTGTAGAACAACCACCTGGTTTCACAAATCCTCATTTTCAAAATCATGTCTTTAAACTTTCTAAAGCTTTATATGGTTTAAAACAAGCTCCAAGAGCTTGGTATGAAAGACTTTCAAACTATCTTATTTAAAAAGGATTTACAAAAGGAATAGCTGATCCAACACTTTTTATAAAAAGGATTTCAAAAGATGTGTTATTAGTACAATTCTATGTTGATGATATTATTTTTGGATCTTCTAAAAATTCTTTATGTACTGATTTTTTAGAAGTTATGCAAAATGAGTTTGAAATGAGCTTAATGGGAGAGCTTAAGTAATTTCATGGATTTCAAATATTTCAAACTAAAGATGGTATTATTCTAAATCAAGGTAAATATACTAAGGATTTATTAAAATGTTTTGGTCCAGATAGTATTAAGGAAAGTGATATACCTATGAGTACTACCTGTAAGTTGGATGTTGATGAAACTGGGAAACCAGTTGATCAAACCTATTACAGAGGTATGATTGGGAGTTTATTGTATCTTACTACTAGTTGACCAGATATTATGTTTAGTGTGTGTATGTGTGCTAGATTTCAAGATAATCCTAAAGAATCACACTTACTGATTGTTAAAAGGATTTTTAAATATCTTAAGTATACTGTGAATTTAAGTTTATTTTATCCAAAAGGAAAATCATTTGACCTAACTAGTTATTCAGATGCTGACTTTTCTGGATGTATGTTAGATAGGAAAAGCTCATCTGGAACATGTCATTTACTTGGAATGTCCCTAGTATCATGGTGTAGTAAGAAACAGAACTCAGTTGCATTGTCTACTGCAGAAGCAGAATATATTGCTGCTGGTAGTTGCTGTGCACAGATTCTGTGGATGAAACACACTTTATTGGACTATGGTTTTGATTTTAAACAGGTTTCAATTAACTGTGACAATACTAGTGTGATCAACATATCTAAGAACCCTGTGTCTCACTCTAGGACTAAGCACATTGATATCAGACATTACTTTCTAAGAGATCATTATCATAAAGGAGATATTTCTCTAGAATTTATTAGTTCTAAACCTCAATTAGCTGATATTTTTACAAAGCCTTTATTCTCTCAAAGAATGAATTTTATTAAACAAGAATTTTTTATGAGAGATCTGTGAAACTGATCTGTGAAACTGATCTGTGAAACTGATATGTGAAACCGATCTTTCATTATATTACTTTCTATTTTGTGATTAATTAACTACTTTTATCTTTATTATGGGAACCCTAAAAGATGAAATAAATGATACTCGACTATTCCTA
Organism: Viscum album; assembly: GCA_963277665.1. NCBI lineage: Eukaryota > Viridiplantae > Streptophyta > Magnoliopsida > Santalales > Viscaceae > Viscum > Viscum album. The sequence goes on along the minus strand of OY728165.1, from coordinate 900,088,899 downwards.
TTCCCCAAACCGTCTACCTTTCATTTCTTTACCGCCAAACCTTATTTCCTCTCTTTTCCTCCACTTCGAACCTTCGAACTCCTGCTTTCCCCAAAATTGTCAAATGGCTAAGCAGAAGAGACCGAGAAAAGAATCAGAAAGTCATGTACCTTCAAAGCGTGTTCGAGGCGAGTCGAGTAGTACAACTCGAAAATCAGTAAATCCGAACATGGAAACTCGTATTGTTGCTGTAGAAAAGGAAGTCTACTCCGCCTAGCTTTTGACAAGTATGTCGCTGTTGTTACATGTTTTAGATTCGCAAGGATGGAAAGCCTGGTTCTCATATAACACTCATGTATACTACCCAAATCTAGTGCATGAGTTTTATATAAATCTGCAAGTTACTTTAGATGGTGTTGAGGCTGCCAGAATTTCTTCTGTAGTGAAAGGAAAGAAAATATATTTTTCATCTAAACAATGGGATGAATGTTTGAATGTACCCCACGAGGGTCGGTATGAGGATTATGCTGGAAACATTCCTCCCTGAATATTTCTCTTATGAGATAGTTTTGGAGCTTTTGACTGGAAACAGAGAGTCAAGGAGAATCATAACATTAGAGCTGGATGGTGAATGTAGACTTCTCTTTAAGTTTATTCCGCACCAAATTTTCCCCAGGAAAGGAGATTTTTCTACTGTAAGATTCCAGTATGTTTTTCTATTGTTTTTACTAAAGACCCATGAGAAGATAAATTTGTGTAGATATCTAATGGTGCACATAGCTGGAATGGTGAAACCTTCTAAGAAAGCCACTGCCCTGCTCTATTCCAAAATGATCTCTACTATGTTAAAGAATCTGGAATGTGTTGATGAAGCTGATGAGATAGCCTAATCTGATGGTTCTTATTATGTTAAAAAAGAAATTTTTAAACAGATGAAAATAAACTTGAACCCATGGAAGAAATGATGGGTTGCTGATGAGGACAGGTTGTATGAATCTTACAATCCCACTGATAATGGAAAGAGGCCGAAGGGTTTGAGAGACCCTGGTTTGAAATCAGAAGAGGAGACAATATATTCTAATGATGAGGAATAAGTAGATGTTGAAAGGAATAAAGACACTGAAGAGTCTGGTAAACAAGGGATGGAAGACGCTGAAACAGAAGAAGGATGTATGTCACCTCCTGATGATAGGAGTGATCCTGATACTGTGAGTCTTAAGAGAAGAATAGACTTAGGATCTGCCAGTCCACCTTTACCCTTACCTGAATCAGAACCAGTTCTTGGTGATGAAGAAGCTAGTGACACTGAAGTATCTGAGAGTGATGTTTTTGTGAAGAATGGAAATGAGAATGGAGATGATGATGGTGATGATAATGATGATGATGGTGATAACTGACCAGTGGATGGTCTTGCTATACCTCCAATAGAAACACATCAATCTGTACCAGAAACAATGCCAATGAAAAGAGAGAATCTCTTGAAAATAGTGGAAAAGCAAGTTATGATAAACCGAAATATACTCTGTGTGCTGCTGTCTGGGATGATTACCCTGGTTTTGCTGTTTTGGGTTCAGAGTATTCTAAAGAAGAAGAATCAGAATCAGAATCTACTACGGTTATGATGGAAATCCAACCAGTTGAGGCAAGGTCTACTCATGTTGTTGATGCTACAAGTGCTCATCTACCTAGTTCTACTGTCTCTCAGTCTGATTTTGACAAGTTCAAAAGGGAGTTGCTTACTGCTGTGAGAGACACAGTCAGAGAAGAAATTTCAAATGCTATTACACCAGACCTGGCCAATACTGGTGAGTTTATTGTCAGGCACATAACTTCTCTAAATCAGATTCTGAAGGATCTACAATCTGGGTTAGTTTCTTTATCCAACAAATTTAGATCCACCATCTCTGGTATGATGGAAGTGTTGAGAAATCTGATTGAACATCTTAAGAAGTCTGATCTGATAAAGTTGAAAGCTGAGATAACTCAGATATTTTTTCAAGCCAGTACAGCCAAAGTAACCAAGATCACTACTCGTGAGATAGAGGCTCTAAAGCAGATTGTGCATGATGAATTGGCCGCCATTAGGAAAGTTCTTGATTTGGACTCGTTGAGGATGATGAAGGAGAACAGTGATCACATTCTTAAGATGGTAATAGTATATTCAGCAGATGCCACTAAAGCTCAAGGAGAGATCAAGGAAAAGGTTGATCACTAAATTTCAAAAATCTATACCAAGCATGAGATGACAGTGAATTTCAAAGTGTTAGATGAAAATATGAGACTGCCTCCAGTCACTCAAGCTTTCAAGACTCAAGTTTGACAGTTTCAATATTTTACTCCTACATTGGAACGGTTCATGGAAAATAAGGATGATTTTGAGAAGGATATTCATTATGGTGCAGAAGTTATTTAGAATTTCATAAATCTTTTGAAGCCATATCTGAATGCACAAGCCACTACCATTGTGATTCCTACTGCTGACCCTCTCAGTGCCTCTGATGTTGCTCCAAATTAGATCTCTGTTGCTCAAGCTCTCTCTCAACTCCGACAAGTTGCTCAGCAATCTTCTCAACCAGCTCCTATAGCTCCTCAGAAAATCCCAATGGCATCCTCTCCTCCAACCTCCAGAGTCATCTTACCACCGTTTCAAATTCGCCCAGTTCAACCTGCCTCCAAGCCTTCCAACTTACCAACCATTGATCCTTCTCACAAGGGAAAAGCCCTGTTATTTCCCCAGAAATAGTTGTGCGTTGTTATTGATAGGGTGAACCCTGTTGTGATTTTACTATGATGTCTTATAAACTTTATTCTCTTTTCTTTCTATTCTCACTGATTCCTTCTTTTAATCTCTTCTTTATCTGTTTTCCCTCCTTTTTTATTATCCCAAAGGGGGAGAAATATGTATATCTGTATATCTATGGATCTATGGGAGATATGGGGGAGATGGGAGAAATATGTATATCTATGGATCTATGGGGATATGGGGGAGATGCATCTCCAAGGGGGATATTTATATCTTTTTATGGCAATGCATGCATAAGTATTTAAAGGAATAAATTCAGGGGGAGATTTATATCTCATTATGTTTTTATTATTATTATGCCTTATTATTGATGATATCTTATATTTATTAATGGCCAAGCTTTGTGAATGGCTAAGATTTGTGATTATCAAAAAGGGGGAGATTGTTGAGCCCTCTGGAAGATTGTTGAAATTCTTCCTATGATTGTTTTTTTAATAATCACAAATCATCAATTACTTAATCTGGTTGGATTTCTCATATACATAATCACAATCTCTTGGTGAATCTGTGTATATTGGATGGATCATGTTTTTATCTCTTTGTTATTGATTTACAAGTATTCTGGAAGTCCTCTATATCAAAGGACATCGGTCGCACCAATCGATATCAAAGGACAACGGTCGCACCGATCCATATCAAAGGACAACGGTCGCACTGATCCATATCAAAGGACAATGGTCGCACCGATCCATATCAAAGGAAAACAGACGCACCGATCAATATCAAAGGACAACGGTCGCCCTGATCCATATCAAAGGACAATGGTCGCACCGATCCATATCAAAGGACAACGGTAGCTCCGATGCTAATCAAATGAGACACCGAAGATAACACATCGATGCTGATCAAATGAGTCATCGATCATGAGACACCGATGCTGATCAAATGATCCACTGATCATGACACACCGATGCTGATCAAATGAGTCACCAAAGATAACACACTGATGCTGATAAAATGAGTCACCGAAGATGACAAACTGATGCTGATCAAATGAGTCACCGAAGATGACACATCGATGCTGATCAAATGAGTCACCGATCATGACACACCGATGCTGATCATCTGAGTCACCAATGATGTCTCACCGATGCTGATGCTGATGACCTACCGATCACTTGACACACCGATAGTCATAAACAGCTGTTTGAATTTCTTTATCGTTATTTAATCTAACCAACGGTCATATTCGGAATATTTTAATGCTCAGTCATTTATTTCATGATGGTTGTTGGATGTCAGGGAACCGTACCTCGTACCTGCAAAAAGAAATCATTTCTTTTACTGGAGCTCATGCCATAAATACAAGAAGCCCCTGCTAGTGCATATACATACGGGAGTAACAACGAAAAGACAGTAGAGCGCAAAGAGTGGTGGATGAGATAGTGGTAGAAAAACACAGAACCTCATACACACTCATGATTACTCAAGAAGAGTTCTGTACTTCCACGAGGACATTGAGGAACTTCATTCACTACATTTCTCACTATCTCTGAATCTGGATACTAAGCAGATGACACTCTGTTTTTCAGACAAAAACCAGACGAGGACTCGAAATCATCTCTGATCAAACTCAAGGAGTCCAAAGCTTCATTGCAATCACTATAGCCGTTTCAAAACTCTACATCTCTGCTCTGTGATTCATTATTTTACATTTCGAGCAGTGTGTGTTATCTCCTGCATTTAACACACACACTGTCTCATGTACTCTAACTGCAGGATTTGTAAATCCTCAATCAACACTCTTACATCCTTTTCTTTCCCACTTAGATAGTGGTAGAGGTTGTGTGTGACCTGGATAGCTGGTTGCTGTTATTCTGTTTCCCAGGAATAAAAATGGTAGCGGTTTTAGACCTGGACAGTTGTATACTATTGTAATCCCCGATCCAGGGTGTGGATCACTTTTATATAATGTTTTGAGAGGACTAAGTCTCGGCTTGAGACTGAACCTCTTGGTTATATCTGTTGTGCTATATCTGTCAAATTTATTCTTTTATTCCGCTGCTATTTTCTTTAAAACCAAAACTATTTTAAAGTCACTTTGATAATTAAATTCGCAAGTGTATATAATAGTTGTAAATCAGTAAGTTGGTTTCAAAAGTTAATTAACCTTTCTGTTTTGATTAACTGGGAAATAATCAATCCCTTGGGAACCCAACCGAACCCTTACTTTGATATAAATTCACTACAGTTTAATGCAGTATTTTATTTGGGGGTTTTAAGACAAAGTTTTAAAACAGAAATTTTAATTGGAACTCAATTCACCCCCTCTTGAGTATCCACTCCGGCCAACAATATATATATTTTTAATATATATATATATATTAATAATATATATATATACAATTATTATCATTATTATTATTACTAAATGTCATATATATATATAAATAAGAATATTGAAAGGGGGTCTTCTTCTTCATCAGGCTCAGGCGCCTTCCTCCATCCTCGACAAGAGATGGAGCAGTGGTATGCAGCTATGATTTGGGTGGTGGTTTGGTGGATTTGGTCTTTAAAGGTAGTGAAGGCATCTTCAACTAGCTACTTTGGGGAAGATGGGATTCATATCTTCTCAGTCTGGGATTCAAGTGGAAACTCTGACCATCGTGATTATTCAATGGTGTGTGAGCTCATATTTGGATTTGGGTTAGCTAAATCAGTTGGGACAAGCTCGGTGCGTGCATGAAATTCACCAATGGATCATGAGACTATAGGTTCCTTATTGGATGTATGAGGAAGTGCAGTTGTGTTTATCCCCAAATTTTAAATTTTAAAAATTATTTCTTTTAAATTTAAAAGGAAAATATATCAATATATACAATAGACATTTTGAATAAATATAAAATGAAATAATTAATAAATTTTTTATAAAAATAATAGAAAAACAAAAAAAATTAAATTTTTATTTTGAAATACAATTGTGTATGAAATTAAAAAAATAAAGAAATAAATAAAATAATAAAATATTATTATTTTAAAAAAAATTAAATAAAAAAATTAAATAATAATCTTAACTATTTAAAAAATTTTGTATGAATGTATGTACCTAATCTAACATAAAGAAAAATAACATTACTCTTTAAACTAAAACAATGATAATGAGTAAAATGAAAAATAAAATACATATTTTGACCAAAAGATCACAAATTTAATAATCAAACACAAAATTAACAACAATTATAATATAATCTGTTAAAACACTTTTTTTATAATAAATATACAATGAAATATCATAATAAATATGGAAAAAAGAGAGAGAAAAAAAAGGCCACATAATAGTGATAAAAATAATCTTGAGAAAAAATAACTAGGTAGATCTGATGAATGCTATAGCGAAGAAGAATTGAGTAAGCCAAGAATATGATTATGATGTACATCAACTCTGTTTTGAAGAAGAAGAAAAAATAGAAGAAGAAGCTGATTGTGCTGATTTGTATTATTGTATAAAAACAATCAAAGATGATGGGATTCTAGAAAATTGAATTTGTAGAGGATCAGGGAGATGTTTATGGTTCAAAGATTGGGTTTCATGTGATGTGTTCAAAATATATTCAATAAATTAATATTAATTGATTAAGGAAACATGTTAGTATTCTAGCTGCATTAGAATCCCTTGATATTCTCTGGTTGTCACCATGGTAGGAGGATGTTCCAAGAGAAACTGGAGATAAAAATTATTCTATGTAGTATAAAGTCTACTTTTCATGAATAATTTCGTGAAGATTGTGTTAGTATTTCATGTACCAACTCAACTCATTCTATAGTACGAAAATCATGGGTGACTCGACCTCAAGTATCCCCCCCCCGTATTCCTAAGGCTACCAACTACTAGCATGGGTCTATAGAAGCACCATGGAGAGACTATACCACCATCTTGGAGTGAAAAATAATAGATAAATATAACCAATTAATATATAATATACTAAATAATCCATGTGTGTAGATTAAATAGAATTTCTTTTGGAACTAAAGCCTATCACAACTGGTAGTTGGAAAAAGTGTATAGTTTGTTTTTGTTTTCCATCCACACTAGGTTAATCAAGGATTATCTCATGAATGTTATATTGTAGTAAAAGATGACTATATAGGTGAAGGTGTATTCATTTCCCGGTGGTTTATGATTTTTTAGACTAAAAATTAAGAGGAAAGAGATATATTTGAAAAGGCTGGTTTTTTGGGAATAAAATCATCTCAAATATGGTAAATGAATTAGTTTCAAGATGAAGGGGTTTCATGAAGTTTGGGTTTTGTAAAAGGTTGATCTTCATGAAATTATGGAGATTAGAGAATGTTCGATGCAAAGATGGTGTTTTCCAAGACTTCAAAAAGTGTCATAAGTGTGGAATGAGTTGAAATTAAATCATCACTACTATGAGAATCATTGTGAATGGCCTAAATTTCCATGGATCTTCACAGATATTGTAGCACCATGAACATTATTTTGGAGGTTTAAAAAAAAGGCATTTTAGGTGTGGGATCTTCATGAAGGGAATTTCCTCAAAATAATGAGATACCCCGCTTCATTTGATGTGAAGAGAATTGATGAAAAGGCTAATTTTCTTAAGCATCATAAAGATATACCTATTAAAAAAATCTATGTGAATCAAGAATCTTTCAAGAGCATAATCATCATGAACGTAATTGATATGAAATTATTAATGCTATGAAATATAACGAATTTGATGTTTAGTAAAGACTGGGTGTGTTCAATGAAGGCTATGATATTCATTAAAGATGGGATGTTTGTGATGACATAATGATTTGAAAAGGTAGGGAGATTATTGAATGTGTTTGGTTTCCAATATTTTGGTATTTATTTGAAACATAAAGCGTGTTTCGTGAAGGTAGGGAGCTTAAAAAACATTAGCATTGAACATCTAGTTTTGGTGAATAGTGTTTTCAAGTGAATCAACTCTAAACATTGGTGAAAGATGATTCTAATTATAGTTGTGAAAAAAGGATTAAATTAAAATAAAATAATGTGACCTTCAATTTGATAAACTATGTAAGAGTTATCCCAAGGTTGTGAGCTTGGGGGAGTCTAAAAAAGTGTTTCGATTGATGCAGTGAGAAATCACTAAAATTATTTTAGAAGAAGTTTTCTTATAACAGAGTGAATATGTCTAGACTTGTGTATTCAACAATAAATATTGAATTTTAGTTTATTTAGGTACGACTAAAACACTACCAGTTTATTCTACTTAGACTAGCCCTTAGTGGTTAACCAAATAAAACTTCATTGTTTTATTTCTACATGTGAATGTTTAATTACTGCAAGATTCCATAAAATAGGATTAACAAGTTCCTACCAACATGGGAAGTGTAGAGACCCGTATCTTGACATACATTGACATTACATTACATTTGTGGAATACATAATACATAACAAAAACACACACACAAGGATCGTAATAGTTTAGTGTCTTTGGAAACTTGGAACGTAATCTTCTAATCATGGTGAAAGATCTTCAATATCTCCCATAAATATCTTCCCTTTTTTTTTACCTAAAAACTTTCTTTATATCCTGGGGAAAAGAAAACATAAAATGGTGAGCTCAAATGCTCAGTAAGGGTAAACAAAAGAAAAATCAATCACATCATATTCATAAGAACATAACTTTTGGAAATCTTAACCAGCAAAAGAGAGCATAATTTCATAACATGGGATAAATCATAGTAGTGAAATGAAATCACAATAATCATAACTTAAAACATGAAACTTTTTGGCATACACACATAATCATAGAGAATCATTTCTTTTTAGTCAAGACTCATTGCCAAGACTATCTTAGTGGACAAAGTCCCTTTCTGAATCGAGTAACCCTCGTTTCAGTCCTGTTTCACTGAACCAGTATAACCTACCATTTCAGCCATGTCTATCTCATGAGATATAAAATCTTTACCCAATGCATTGGAGGGAGATATAGGTCCCACCCATATTATAATGAATCCTTTCTTATGTGTGCCACATAATCATAAATCATACATGATCGCATAACACATGTAACAAAAATGGGATTCTTGAAACATCATGACATCATAAAACAAATCATATAAAGTAAATGACTTAATAAAAATAATTCCCTCAAAACATAATCAAATAAATGTAATAATAGCGATAAAAACAGAACCCTATATTATCATAGATGGAAAATAATTTTGATAAAACATTTGAACTCCATTCTTGAGGAAAATATCCTTTCTACTTCAAAAACACTTTTCTTTTCTTGACATGTCATACAATTATAAACTAAAAGAAGTTGATTAAAAATAAACTTGAAAACATATAAAGGATGATTCTTGGAAATAATGTTTTAAAAATCCATTCTTTCCGTATTAGTTAAAAAAACATTCTTCGTACTTTTGTCGGAAAAGTCAAAAAAAGTACCTCGTACGAAAAACGACAAAAGATTCCTTTCATATATTTTACTAAAAACTCACCGAAGGGTAAAATATGATTTAAACAATTGTAGTTGAATTGAAATAATATTACATATTGAGGAAACATGTATGTGGATGATAAAATACACCCCAGTAAATACTAATGTATAAACAATCTCAGATAAAAATGAGATTGTGATATTTCCCTTACCTTAGGTCCGATTTGCTTCATAAGTGTCCGAACCTCCTGTATAATGATTTAAATAATGTCATTTACTTATTACAGAATCATATTCATTGTTATGATATCATATATGGTTCACTTATGACTTTATATTACCCGTTCTTTTTTAAATTCCATGCTAAAGAGCGTTTTGGATAATTTTTTTCATTTGTCGTCCGTGTTTTGACTTGTAATTATTAATATGATAACTTAGATCATGATTACTTAATTCCAGAACATAAAACATGATTTATATATATATATTCAGGATATACATATATATAATAAATCAGTAAATGGAAAGAAATACACCATTCATGGAGACGGTAGTCCGTACGTACGCATGAACTCTTTTTTCGTTTCCTTATTGAATTGAATGGAATTAAGTAGATGACATACATATAAATATAAAAAAATCCTGTATCATTATTATGTCATATATTTCATTAGTACTTATTATATAAACTTTATAATCATTCATGAATGGTTAATCATTGAGAATGACTCTCATCACGTCGTGGAGACGGTAGTCCGTACGTACGCACGAGCGATGATATCGTTCCCATAGTCGTGGAATTGTGTTGAAGTGTATGTATACTATTTCAGTATCAATATCACTCTATAATAATCATATATAGTTACTCATTACACCATTATACTCATCCTTGTAAGGTGATGGTGGAAAATAGATTACACCACGGCGTGGAGATGGTATTCCGTACATTCGCACGCGCGGTGATTTCATTTTTCCGTAGGATAGATAGAAGGTGAATTAGGGTTGTTTCATATTTATAATAACATATCAGTATGTAAGTAATACTGATGTTATTACTTTATCATGAAAAAACTAAAGAAGAAGAAGTTGAAGAAGAAAGAAATTGAAAAGATCGGTAATGGATATTACCTCTTCTTTGAAACGCCTCTTTGAATCCTCCACTTAGGGAACTAAGATTGGTCTTTGAAGAATACCAAGACCTCTAGGATTATTCTAGGGAAGTGGAGAAGAGAATTTTGCAGAGTTTGGCCGAGCATGAAGGCTCAATGTTGTGTGAGGAAGAGCGGGAGGAGGTTCCCTTTTATAAGGGAGGAGAGGGGTACCTTTGGAATAACTAAAACTATTATTCTATTATAAAGTCAAATTCGGTTTTAAATAGCTCCAAATTGATTTATTTCGAAGCTAAAGTGGTTATGGGTCGAAATCCTCTCATCCAATAGAATTTAGACAAGTTTAGGTTCCTATTTTAACCTTATCATTTAGATTTAACATTAAGTTAAATAATTTTACTTTTACCGTGTCTTCTTATGTTCTTACACTATAAGGTTAATAAACTTACTATAACAAGCCAAACGAACCCCAAGTTGTTAATTATTAATATATATAACCTTATCTAAGTCATTTTTCCGAACCTTAGATTTTTAGGAATAAAATAACAATTAATAATATAATATTTGTTTTAAAAACTATTTTATGTCAATTTTGACACTATTTAGTAATTGATTTTTGTGAAAATCATAACAGAATTATAAGTTCGAACAAAGTTAATTAAATCAATACTAACATGTCATATTAACCTAGAAAATTAGTGGAATTCATAAAAAGTCTCAAATTATATTTATTTGGATATTTATAAAATCAATTATGTCAATATTTCATTAATAAGATAATTTCTGCATCATCGTTGTGTCATAAATATATTAAATTATTTAATGTCTAAAAATTACAAATAAAAAACCATTTTGTAGGAAATAGTTTTAGCTTTCTAATGAATATTTATAGTCGAATTTATCTTATGTATAACCCTATATTAAAAATGATTTAGTTATTAAACTTTGATTTTAACTATTTTAACCCTTCTTTAAATAATATAATAATAAATGTCCTAATCTAATCCAAGTGGGCCTAAATAGTCATATTTTATTCCTAAGCTTATTTTTGGTCGAATTACACTTATCCAATAGAATTTGGACATATGTTAGGGTAATACTAATATCATTTTTACCCTTAATTACCCTATTTACTTTTAACCGTGGTAAATAAAAGTAAAAAGTTACTATTCACCAAAAATTATTTTCATCTCATTGAACCACATTTTACATACTGACATCAACCTTGTCTCTCAGATTTTTGAAATTCCCCTCACAGAAGCGTTAAAATTAAGTTTTATGAACAATTCAGTTTTTTTAACTACCACTTAGTGGTTTCACTATTCATCAAAAATTGAAAGTTTTCAGAAAAATACCAAAAATTAGGCCTAAGCTATATTTGATATTATGAACTCAAAAATGATTTCTATTTTACCAAATTCAAAACATATCAGTTGCATTAATTAATTTAAAAATTAATTCCCGTCGTCAAAACAAAAGGTGTGTTTTTAAGAGATAATAACTATCAAAAGATTGACACTTGTTTATAACTGGTTTAAATGTGAAATTACATCCAATGACCCTCATTTTATTAAATTGTAAAAATATATTCTAAATATACTTTCAAACCACTAAAATTAATAATTTATCACTATTAATTATTTCGATTGAAAAAGTTGTTTTTAATTAAAATTTAGTAATTTCCACTATTCATCAAAATATGAAAGTTATCCGAAAATTACCAAAATTTCACCCTAAGCTAATTTCGATATTCCGAATCCAAAAATGAAGTTCATTTTGAAAAATAAAATTTACAAAATTTCAAAAAGTGGTTATTACTATTCATAACAGCTAGTTTTAATAATATTTTAATAGCATATCGTTGTTTAGTGAAACTCGGTATTGCGTACTACACACGCTATCAAGGAAGGTCGTGATTGCGTCTAATGAAAGGAAAGTCAAGGATGCATGTTGTGCAAGCTCCTTTTGGTGTAGCGTACAACACAAGACATTAATGAAATTAAAAAGAATATTTTTCATAAAATCTCGGGGTGTTACATTCTACCCCCCTTAAAATGAATTTCGCCCTCGAAATTATTCAGGGTTATAAATGGTTTACTATTCGAAAGATTATTTAATCGAAACCCACATCGTAAAAAGGAATACCAAAACCAATATTTAAAAACAAAAGTATGAAATGTAAGGGTTACCCAAATAAACTAATCACTGGGTTTCCACATAGGTGAAAATATGGATATGGAAGAGAAATCTAACCATCATGTTCTGATGGAGAGTGGTATAGAACATGGCTATGGAAAAGCTAGCAATCACAAATCCATAAATTTGTGACGATCTAAGGTACCATCTGATTCATCGGATATAAGATAACTAAGAGAACATTTTTGGTTTTCAAGATCATTTCCCTAAAGTTGATGAAATTGGAATTAGAAGAAATACTTTCGTGATTTTGGTATAGTCTCACCGTTTTTCGTTCTTTGGAAAATTTTCACTTCATCTCCTAAAGAAATGAAGTTCAATTTGTCATTATTATCAAATCATTTGATATAATGATGGGTCATCCCATCTCTTTCAAACAAAAGGTTAGAAAAAGTTATAAGTCCATCTTATGGTTAATCGTATATGGTTCCAAAAATGAACTTATACTTTATATATCATACCGCTTAATAAAATAAAACTAGTTTCTACTAACCAGGGACTTCCTGTAGGTCAGTGGTAGGCGATAAAGGCCAGTCGCACATCGGTTGTGGGTTCGATTCCCACAGCATTGTCCGACACGATGGGCTTTCGCCCATCCTGCAGGTTGTCCTTTTTCTAAAACTATATTACTATAAAATCCCATCAATAATATCGAAAAAACTTCTATCCTTAAACAATAATAACTTATGTCCAACATAATCCATTCTAATCTTTAGTCTTATCCATAATACTTCATTCCACTCTCATAATATAGTGAAAACGATTACCAGAGATTTAATACAATCGTTGATCCCCATATATCATAAAATATGTCTTGTTGGTCACATTCCAAACATTCAAAGGCCTTAATCATGTACTCTCTTGAATACCCATTGAACCTTAGTGAAAACATGAATGCAGTTAAAAGTTTACACTTTCCAAATACCAAAATCCTCAAAATTCTATATACTCAAACCATTATATCACTTAGTCTTTATATCAATCATGAGCTCATGAATACAATCAAAAAGCTCATTATCGTCTTATACCTTCATTATTAGCATATCATCTACATTCCAAAAATATCTGAATAACCTTTCATGGATACTGGTGCCATTAATCATACACTTTCAAAACTCAAGGAAAGGCAACGGTGTAACAATCCTTAGATGTCTCTTTATTCTATAGTACCATGAGATTACTTATACAAAATTACACATGATAAACATGTCATCATTCCACTACATTCTTAAACCATTGACCGAGCTTCAACAATTCTTTCATCTCACATATCATTTGTAGTCTCTTCATCGTCATCAACATAAATACTACCCATACGACCATGCTGATTCTCTTCATGAGACTTTACCTTAGGGCATTGGTTTGCATAATTCCCGTACATTCCACATTTAAAACATTTAACCATTGTTGATGTCGTAGCAATACCATTATCCTCATCCCTGGTGTTAACTGAACCTTTTCCTTTACACTTACTGGCTTTGTGTCCTTCTTTTCCACACCCAAAGCATCTTCCAGTTCCTTTCTAACATTCTCCTTGACGCCTCTTCCCACATGATTTACATAGGGGAAATTGAACTTTCTTTCCTCTATGATCATCATGAAACTCCATCTTTATCTTATTAGCCGAGTCAGGAAACTTACCAAATTTTACTTTATTGATCATATTATGAGATTTTTGATTTGGCATAATAATGATGTTTGGACTTCCAAATCCCTTTTCATTTGGTTTCTCATGAAGAATATCATTCCATTGTCCATCATATCCTCCATTATCGTGAATCATCTTGTTTCGAGCCATTTTCTAAAACCCAAAAAGAATAGTGTGAGAGGCAAAAATCATGTTAGGGAAAACAACATAATAAAAGGGGGAGTACCCTTAATATCTAGCATCTTAGGTTTCATTCTATGATTGTTAGCGTAATTCTAGTACTATAACCTATATGTATACTTAACCTTAGGGACATCCCTAGACATACCTTAGAAATATCTCTAGGGATCTCACTAACGTTTTCGCATCCTAGTTTCCAAAGGTTGACTAAACCTTTCCTCTAATACCAACTGTAGAGACCCGTATCTTGACGTACATTGACATTAATTACATTTGCAGAATACTTCTTACATAACAAAAACACACACACAAGGATCGTAATAGTTTAGTGTCTTTGGAAACTCGGAACGTAATCTTCTAATCGTGGTGAAAGATCATCAATATCTCCCATAAAGATCTTCCCTTTTTTTACCTAAAACCTTTCTTTATATCCTGGGGAAAAGAAAACATAAAAGGGTGATCTCAAATTCTTAGTAAGGGTAAACAAAAGAAAAATCAATCACATCATATTCATAAGAACATAACTTTTGGAAATCTTAACCTGCAAAAGAGAGAATAATTTCATAACATGGGATAAATCATAGTAGTGAAATGAAATCTAAATAATCCTAAATTAATACATGAAACATTGTGGCATACACACATAATCATAGAGATACATTTCTTGTTAGTCAAGACTCATTGCCAAGACTATCTTAGTGGACAAAGTCCCTTTCTGAATCGAGTAACCCTTGTTTCAGTCATGTTTCACTGAACCGGTATAACCTACCATTTCAGCCATGTCTATCTCATGAGATATAAAATCTTTACCCAATGCATTGGAGGGAGATATAGGTCCCACCCATCTTATAATAAATCCTTTCTTATGTGTTCCACATAATCATAAATCATACATCATCGCATAACACATGTAACAAAAATGGGATTCTTGAAACATCATGACATCATAAAACAAATCATATAAGGTAAATGACTTCATAAAAATAATTCCCTCAAAACATAATCAAATAAATGTAATAATAGGGATAAAAACAGAACCCTATATTATATTAGATGAAAAATAATTTTGATAAAACATTTGAACTCCATTCTTGAGGAAAATATCCTTTCTACTTCAAAAACACTTTTCTTTTCTTGACATGCCATACAATTATAAACTAAAAGAAATTGATTAAAAATAAACTTGAAAACTTATAAAGGAAGATTCTTGTAAATAATTTTTTAAAAATCCATTCTTGCCGTATAAGTTAAAAAAAACATTCTTCGTACTTTTGTCGGAAAAGTCAAAAAAAGTACCTCGTACGAAAAACGACAAAAGATTCCTTTCATATCGTTTACTAAAAACTCACCTATGGGTAAAATAGGATTTAAAAAATTGTAGGTGAATGGAAATAATATTACATATTGAGGAAACATGGATGTGGATGATAAAATACACCCCAGTAAATACTAAAGTATAAACAATCTCAGATAAAAATGAGATTGTGATATATCCCTTACCTTAGGTCCGATTTGCTTCGTAAGTGTCTGAACCTCCAGTATAATGATTTAAATAATGTCATTTACTTATTAAAGAATCATATTCATTGTTATTATATCATATATGGTTAACTTATGACTTTATATTACCCGTTCTTTTGTAAATTCCATGTTAAAGAGAGTTTTGGGTAAAATTGTTCCATTTGTCGTCCGTGTTTTGACTTGTAATTATTCATATGATTACTTAGATCATGATTACTTAATTCCATAACATAAAACCTGATTTATATATATATATATTCAGGATATACATATATATAATAAATCAGTAAATGGAAAGAAATACACCGTTCATGGAGACGGTAGTCCGTATGTACGCATGAACGCTGTTTTCGTTTCCTTATTGAATTGAATGGAATTAAGTAGATGACATACATATAAATATAAATAAATCCAGTATCATTATTATGTCATATATTTCATTAGTACTTATTATATATACTTTATAATCATTCATGAATGGTTAATCATTGAGAATGAATCTCATCACGTCGTGGAGACGGTAGTCCGTACGTATGCACGAGCGATGATATCATTCCCATGGTCGTGGAATTGTGTTGAAGTGTATGTATAATATTTCAGTATCAATATAACTCTATAATAATCATATATAGTTACTCATTACACCATTATACCCATCCTAGTAAGGTGATGGTGGAAAATAGATTACACCACGGCGTGGAGACGGTATTCCGTACGTACGCACCCGCAGTGATTTCATTTTTCCGTAGGATGGATAGAAGGTGAATTAGGGTTGTTTCATATTTATAATAACATATCAGTATGTATGTAATACTGATGTTATTACTTTATCATGAAACAACTAAAGAAGAAGAAGTTTAAGAAGAAAGAAATTGAAAAGATCGGTAATGGATATTACCACTTCTTTGAGACGCCTCTTTGAATCCTCTACTTAGGGAACTAAGATTGGTCTTTGAAGAAGACCAGGACCTCTAGTATTATTCTAGGAAAGTGGAGAAGAGAATTTGGTAGAGGTTTGCCGAGCTTGAAGGCTCAAAGTTGTGTGAGGAAGAGAGGGAGGAGGTGCCCTTTTATAAGGGAGGAGAGGGGTACCTTTGGAATAACTAAAACTATTATTTTATTATAAAGTCAAATTCGGTTTTAAATAGCTCCAAATTTATTTATTTCTAAGGTAAAGTGGGTATGGGTCGAAATACCTTCATACAATAGAATTTAGACAAGTTTAGGTTCCTATTTTAACCTTATCATTTAGATTTAACATTAACTTAAATAATTTTACTTTTACCGTGTATTCTTGTGTTCTTACACTATAAGGTTAATAAACTTACTATAACAAGACAAACGAACCCCAAGTTGTTAATTATTAATATATATAACCTTATCTAAGTCATTTTGCCGAACCTTAGATTTTTATGAATAAAATAACAATTAATAATATAATATTTGTTTTAAAAACTATTTTATATCAATTTTGACACTATTTAGTAATTGATTTTTGAGAAAATCATAACAGAATGATAAGTTCGAACAAAGTTAATTAAATCAATACTAACATGTCATATTAACCTAGAAAATTAGTGTAATTCATAAAAAGTCTCAAATTATATTTATTTGGGTATTTATAACATCAATTATGTCAATATTTCATTAATAAGATAATTTCTGCATCATCGTTGTGTCATAAATAAATTAAATTATTTAATGTATAAAAATTAAAAATAAAATACCATTATGTAGGAAATATTTTTATCTTTCTAATTAATATATATAGTCGAATTTATCTTATGAATAACCCTATATTAAAAATGATTTAGTTATTAAACATTAATTTTAACTATTTTAGCCCTTCTTTAAATAAAATAATAACAAAGGTCCTAATCTAATCCAAGTGGGCCTAAATGGTCATATTTTATTTTTAAGCTTGTTTTTGGTCGAATTACACTTATCCAATAGAATTTGGACATGTGTTAGGGTAATAATAATATCATTTTTACCCTTAATTACCCTATTTACTTTTAACCGTGGTAAATAAAATTAAAAAGTTACTATTCACCAGAAATTATTTTCATCTCATTGAATCACATTTTACATACTGAAATCAACCGTGTCTCTCGGATTTTTGAAATTCCACTCACAGAAGTGGTAAAATTAAGTTTTATGAACACTTCAGTTTTTTTAACTACCACTTAGTGGTTTCACTATTTATCAAAAATTGAAAGTTTTCAGAAAAATACCAAAAATTAGGCCTAATATATATTTGATATTATGAAATCAAAAATGATTTCTATTTTACCAAATTCAAAACATATCAGTTGCAATAATTAATTTAAAAATTAATTCCCGTCGTCAAAACAAAAGGCGTGTTTTTAAGAGATAATAACTATCAAAAGATTGACACTTGTTTATAACTGGTTTAAATGTGAAATTACATCCAATGACCCTCATTGTATTAAATTGTAAAAATATATTCTAAATATACTTTCAAACCACTAAAATTAATAATTTATCACTATTAATTATTTCGATTGAAAAAGTTGTTTTTAATTAAAATTTAGTAATTTCCACTATTCATCAAAATATGAAAGTTATCCGAAAATAACAAAAATTTCACCCTAAGCTAATTTCGATATTCCGAATCCAAAAATGAAGTTCATTTTGAAAAATAAAATTTCAAAAATTTCAAAAAGTGCTTATTACTATTCATAACGGCTAGTTTTAATAATATTTTAATAGCATATCGTTGTTTATTGAAACTTGGTATTGCGTACTACACACGCTATCAAGGAAGGTCGTGATTGCGTGTAATGAAAGGCAAGTCAAGGATGTGTGTTGTGCAAGCTCCTTTTGGTGTAGCGTACAACACAAGCCATTAATGAAATTAAAAAGAATATTTTTCATAAAATCTCGGGGTGTTACAGGAAAAATATCCACGGTATTAAAATATAAATTTGACACTCTAATTCACCCCTCCTATCTTAGGATATTCTTGGTCCTATAAGTGGTATCCATGAAAATGAATTTTTGGATTTAAATCTGCCCTCAATTATTTTCATGGCGAATTTAGTGAATGGTAGAGGAGTACCCATTTTTTATAGAATTAAATTCTAGATTTAGATGAACAAAATGAAATATCATCGGATATCCCTTGGTATGGAAGTTATCTATTACACAACTCAAGGTATTCATGTCATTGATTCTACTTGTCTTCTTACAACTGAAATATATCGGAAATTTTTGATGCAAATGAAAAATAAAAAAATGATCTTACTGAAAAAATCATTGATCCAATATATTTAAAGTTGATGAGTTGAAATAAAATGAAATCAATGTGGGGGAAATTGTAAAATATTTATTAAGGTGATAAAATGTATAATAGGATACAATTCAAGTCTTCTACAATCGGTTCGATGATCTGAAAATGTACTCAGATGAAAATTTTAATAGATTCTTTAATCACATAAATGATTTTTTTAGAGATATTATAGAACTTGGGGAGGAAATTAATGAAATTTATATAATGAAAGAAAATCATTAGAAGGATCCAACCTTAGTATAATCCAAAAGTTCCAACCCTTGGGGAAAGTGTCATGTCTCGGATTTGTCTTGATGATCTGCTAAGTAGTATAGTGGCTTCTAAAATGAGAGTCAAACCAGAAATACGTCCAATCGAGTAAGAAATGAATTGGAATCCAAATATATGGAAAAATATGACATTTCCAATGTTATTGATGATGAAGAATAAAATCAACTTTCTCAATTTTCCCTGAAGTTCAAGATATGAAAAGGGATAATTGAATTCATGATTTCTTTGGTTTATTTTAGACATAGTAATGTTGAAAACATTGCCTCTAGATTCCTATGGAAATAAATGTTGTTGAAAGTTTACCAAAAACCATTATGATGCATTTAAATTGGTTCTATGAAATATGAAACATCACGTTAGGAAATAAATTTCAAAAAAAGAGCTTCATCTATATAGAAGAGAATGATAATACTGACTTTTTCAAGGATTTAGAACCTGATTTTAAATTTAAAACCATAGATCCCATGATGGATAAAGTTGAAAATGTATAGACTATAAAATTAGAATCTAAATAGTTAAATGGATTTTTTTATCTCAAGGAACATCTTGGTGGAACTGTTGATGAGCTTCAAAATTTAAGAAAGAGAAAAAACATTGAGAGCTATTTTTAATGAGTCATCAGAGTATGTTGATCAGCTTGAAAAAACAATTGAATTACTAGAATGAGAGGTAGAATAAAATTTAACAACACATTAATTCCCAAAATATTTTGTTGAATTTAAACTTAGGGTTTAAGATATGGAATAAGTTATCAATGAACATTCATCAAGACTGGAGAAAAAGGATAATATAGTTGAAGGAATTGAATTAAAAGATGTTACACTAAGGAATAATATGAAAATTGAATCAAAATCAACAGAAATAAAGAATAAATTAATATTTTAAAAATTCTCAGATGAAGAGAATTTAGAATGATCTAAACATGGTTCTGAAAGTGTAGAGAAGCCCTTGAATGACCAGAAATCAACATTTATTAGAAGAAGTGGAATCGGCTATGTTTCAGAAACATCAAAGGCTGAAAGGATGGTGATTCAAAATAAAGGTAAGTAGAAATTTTCACATATCAAGAACAATCCGGATGTTCTAAGAAATAAATCATTGAACCAAATTGAAAAAGGAGATTAAAATAATCGTTATGTATCTAGAAAGAATATCCAGTCAAATACTATTAAAAAAGAAGGGTACATGTGTATGAATATAAGTGAGAATAATTTTCCACTTATAATGTGTCAATTATATGTATTTCATGGCCAACCATGTCTTATATTGAAAATTCAAGGAGCAGTTTGAATGGGTAAGAACTTGGATGTTAACAAAAGAGAATGAGGCCATATCCATAATCATATAGATGGAAACGTTTTTAAGGATATTGTTTTCACTATTCTAAATTTGGCCATAAAGTTATTCATTCCAGGTAGTGGAAAGTCAAGAATAATTCTTACCAAACTCAGAGAAAAGTCAATACTTTTGATCCAATCAGATTTACTCTGGAATTTTGTTTTCTCCTCTTGAAGAAGATATTGATTATGATGAACCCATTCATGTAAAAAATAGATTGGAAAGGCCATATTTAATCTAAACTCAATCAAGCATCTCATGGAAGGAAAATAAAAATATCACGAAATCTTATGTTGCCAAGATTACTATCTAAGATATAAATAGTAGTAGTACCTAGATTCTTGAAAGGGGATTCTCATCTCACATGATTCGAAATGATGATATGTTGAATATTGTTAATAGAAGGGTTTATGGAATAATTATATTCTACAGTGATGGTTCTTTAAATATCAAATTCTATGGGAATATAGAATTAGAAAATGAAGAGATGAGGAATATGAATTTATTTATATTGAAAGTTTTCATCACAATCTCTTGAGTGTGAGTCAGCCCTATAAATCAGGAATCATTGTGACATTTAATCATAAGGTGTGAACTATCAAAGGAAATACCATTAACTCTATTATGAAAGGATTTATAATAGATGGAAATTTATACTAGGTTCACAGTAAAGAGAACAATATTGATAGAACTGTACACATTGAGAGTAATTTTTCTATGATCAGAAAATAAAGGATAATACTGATCCATTGAATTTGAAAATTACCTTGAAAAAAATGGGATAAATAATGAGGTATCTATAGTAATAACCCCTCAACAAAATGGGGTTATTGAGCATAAAACATGTAAAGTTAACAATATTGATAGAACTGTACACAGTGAGAGTAATTTTTCTCATCATTACTGGAAAGAGTTTGTTCATGTAACAGTGTACAATTGAAATCATATAGCGATTTTCATAAGAGATGCTACGGAACCATATGAGATATGTTATAGAAAGAACACATCTAGAAAATATTTTCATGTTTTTGGATGTAAATGTTTCATCTTAAATAAAGAACGCAATCATGATAAATATGATGATTATGGAAATGAAGATATATTCTTTAGATATTATGCCACGAGCCGACCCTACCCGGGCTCGATCCGCAACTACCCCAATCCCTCCTCCATAGGCCAGGGGATGGCGACAAGCACCGAATGCTAAACAACTTGAGGAGGCATTTGCCTATGTACTTGTACAGACACACACACAGCACACTCAATGAAAAAGTTTAGAGTAAAAGAGAAAAGACAAGTAAAGTAAAAGGGGAAACTGTTATAGATAAACCAAAAAGTGCATCGACCTCTAAAAGTAAAAAGAAAGTGCTGAAAGTAAACTGAAAATAAAAGGGGAAAAACATGCACCCAACCAGAAAAGTGCCACAACCCGGAAACAGGTGAACAAAAAGTAAACAGCTGGAAGGGTCCCCCACCTGGAACCCGACTCCAACCACCGCACGCGGTCCACACGCCTAATCTCCTAAGCTCCACTGAAGGCAAGACCAACCTGTCTGTCGTTTGAAAGGGCACACCAAGTGCGGGAAAAACCCTAGTAGAGGTGAGTATAAAAATACTCAGTAGGTTACCCTGAAGGCTCAAGGGAGCAATAAAGGAGGTACCGAAGGGTGAGCAGTAGATCGAGCAGGGAATAGTAAAGTATTGCATCAAGGAGTGCAGTAGAGTAACAGTAGAGAGTCTAGATCATCCCAGCAAGAAAAAGTAGGTAGACTTGTGCAGACACAAGGAGATGGAAACAGTGAGAATATGAACATCCCATCGAGTCTTCACTACCTATAATAGGAGAGTAGACTCGTCCAACCACGAGAAGTTAGAAACATAAAGCACGTGGCATACCCGACGCGTCTTCGCCTCTCCTGGAAGGAGAGTAACCAAACACAAGTAATTGGTTCTGGAACAAGGTATATATATATTCATATGATCAATCAATAAACCCAAAAAATATCGTAAGGGGATCTCTGTACTGCAGCTCAGTCCAAGAAAGTGAGTAGCCAGCAGTCCCAGAAGTAAACACCATCGATGCCCAGCATCCCGCACGTCTGCCCCAAAGTACAAGTCAAGGGGTTTAAACCACCGCACCTCAAAAATATCAACTTTGGGCAGAACTGACTCACCCGCACTGTTTTAGGTCGCGTCACAAGGACGTGTCTCGGTGGGGGAAAAGTGCCTCGTACTTGAGAGTTCTAAGGGAACATCAAACCACAACTCGTCACTGCCCCGCAATAGAGAGGTCTCCTCAAAGTTGACAGGAAACCCCCTGCCCAAACCCGCTGAAGGGTCCCTAGATGTAGACGGGATCCCACTACAGGGAGACTCGGCAAGAGTCGACGGGTGTCACACTGCCCAGTCCCATAACGGGGTAATCCACTGGAGGGAGACATGGCTAAAGTCGTCGACGGGACCAGTGCCCAACCCATCTGGAGGTAACCCGGCATCGAGGACCACTGCCCAGCCCAGCTGGAGGTAACCCGACCTCGAGGACCACTGCATATCCCATCTAGAGGTACACACGACATCGGGGACCACGGACCAGCACAGCAGGAGGTAAGCCGATTATCGGGGACCACTGCCCCGCCCTGCTAGAGGTAAACCCGAAACTACTCTGGCCATCCCTGCTGGATGGTACTGCTTGGTGAACACCGTTGTACTGGCCATACCTGCTGGATGGTACAACAGGCGAGCCCTGATCGAGAAACCTCATCCCTGCTGGAAACAACCTCAGCCCTGATGGAAACAACCTTATCCCTGCTAGAAACAAACTCATCCCTGCTGGAAACAACCTCAGCCCTGCTGGTCATACAAATGAGCACAGAGGTAGGGAAAAACTCCACCCTGCTGGTCAAACAAATGAGCACAGAGGGACCATATACGTCGCAATAGGTCAGAAGTACATAAAGAAGAACACGACACGCACATGGGGCCCACACGACGTATGACCCCAAGTCAACCCCAACCGAACGTAAGAAAGTTCTCAGGTACAAACAACCTCATGTACCTCCAAGCATTCTCATATACTCCCAGAGTATACCATGTTCCATCCCAAAGGCTATCGTGCACACGCCAACCAACATAAACGTGAAGGCGTAACGTAACAACTCCAACTTCCCACCTCAACGGCTGAGGCACAGTCAACCACATCTCTTTAAACACCAACCTCACTCTCCTAGGAGTGCACGTGATCACACACCAAAGGTCCGCTACAAACATGGTAGAAGAACTGCCACCAGGGCACCTTTCATATTTCCACATTTAATAAGATCAAGTATGAGGCTCCGCTCTCCTGAACAGTTTACACCATTTAAAACCTCGCGGAAAAACATGCGAGATAGGCTACATACTCGCTTCAAACGGATATCTGACAGAAAATTCTCCAACATTGCCTAACGCCTGAACGACATCCCGTGATCCCGCGCCTCGGCCCCGAAAATGGTCGAACACATTGCATCATTGCAATCCCCTCGAGAAAACACGTCAAAAAGACTGCACACTTGAGCGCAACGAATATCCAGAAAAAAAGATACATTTAAATCATAGGGATAATCCCATGGATTAGGGTACAATGTCCATTGATGTTTACCCAATCATAACGTGGCATATATGGCCAGTACATGTATAACCTAGTTTGACCATGAGTTCTAAAGTGACACCCATGGTTGACCATATCTAATTCATCGATACACGTGACCCATGGGAAAATCATGAGGGAAACTATCCCTTGGTCCTCAAAGACTCAATGATCTAATTTCTTTTAAATAGTTACCCTCCCAGATCTTTAGAAATTATATATCCCATACAATTCATAATTATATCCTCGACCATCATTGACTGAGGTACAAAAGGGTCTGACAAGGCATTTTGCACTTTATTCATTCAAATTAGGGCATCCATTTTTAAAAGACAATTTATTTAATCAATTAGTTTATCACCCATGGTGATAATACAAGAATATATGTTTCTATATTAAGACATGCATAATATATAGGGCATGAATATGGAATTGGTTAACTTATATAAATATTTTACCCATTTTTATTTTATAGACTGATCACTTTGGTTAGGCGCATACAAGATCAATCAGCCACCATTCGTCTAGGTGATTCCCCAAATCAGGTCCAATAATCCCACAATTAATCATAAATAATTATAAATAATTTTTCTATCCATTTAGAACAACAAAAAATTAAATTTAAAAGAAAAAATTCCTGAAAACTCACATGGTCACCTTCACTCCCTGAATGTATGACCTACCACACATGGAGGGTCTAAAAAACACCCTGGAACCTATCCTGGAAAAAAATCTATAAAAAAACACCCAATTATGTGAGGATTTAATTTAATTTAAAATAATACTATTAAAAAATACACCATTAAATTCTCCTCCATTGAAATGATGATTATTGACATGAATAATTTGTTACTGGAAATCCTCTACACAAGCTAACAAAAAACACCACCAAATTGAGATGATACCACTATACACACATGGAATTTCCAATAAATCCTAATTTTAATAAACTAAAAATCATGATAAACCAAAAATAAGATAGAATAAAGGATATGGATGGACATCACCTTAAATGCTATTAAATTTCCACCAAAACGTCTCAAAGTCGAGGAAGAATGAAATAGGAAGGAGGGGGGCATCAGTTGTTTCCTTGTATGGAGGAGGATAAGAAATATGGGTCTCTCCTCTAAAAATTATAAATAGGAAAACATTCCTTTAATACTTTTAATGAGAAAAATTGTTTAGCCAAATATTTTTATAAACCATGTACCAACCATATACCCTCTATAGTTTAAAAAATCAACCTCATGGTTAAGCCACATGGTTTCCCAAGTCGTGTGCCAACCATGAAATACTACATTGTCTCCGTCTAAAATTTTTTTCATGATTTTTAGCAAGAGCATACCAAACATTCCCCAAGACATAGGTATAATGAAACACACATGATTTACTCTGAGATATCTCATGTTTTACCCTTAACCATGAACTGTCTATAAAGTTAACAGTTCTCCATAAAAAATAACTTATAACACCCAGATCCTACTGTTGCTACACGATTTCACCTAAACCGTGCACACAATGTCTTGCACCATAGTTAAAACTGGTCCAAAACATCATTTCACACCTAAATCATTATTTTATCAACTAATAACCCAATGAACATCTTTTACCCCATCCTATGCCAATAATCATCTGTTTAATTTTTTCCAAATCATGAAATTCAAATCCAAATCTCAAATCAACATTTAACCTTCCCATAATTGAAAATTAAAATTTCTCTTGATTTCATAACATGTACGGACAATGGTATTTACAACCTCTACACCATAATTCTTCTCATCCTATAGAATCCTTGATGTCCATTCAATCATTAACCTTGAACTTTTAAGGTCACCAATTTTCACCTAGTTTCCACATTTTATCTTGGAACGCTAAAGAAAAATTCATCACAAAAATCCAAAACATTATGCACACTACTATACAAAGCCCAATAAACTACTCATAACCACCATTAAAAAACCTAGATGGAACTCCATGTCACTCTTCAATATTGAGACTCCACAATCTCGTTCACAATTACGTTCTCTGTCTTATGGTTCTCATCACCATAGGACTTAGCTCACGTAGATGATTCTGATCCATGGTGCTCCCTAGCATTAGAATTTCTCATCAAAACACATTCTTAGAAGCCCGTTGATAGGGTCGGTGCAGTTTCCATATCACCAAATAAAATTATACAGACCAAAATAGGTGAGATATTCTAAGGTTTAACTTCATCAAGCCAATCATCCACACCCATTGACGTACAATATCAATTCCTAATGATGATGCCTTAACTTCTAAAGATATCCCAATATCATCCAAAAAACCACAATGAAGTAAAAACCCAACACAGAATTTGATTCCATGGTTAGACAACCAACCACCCCACCTACTATCATGATATCACCCCGAGCATCAGTGCATAATTGATTGAAAATACCCTCATATCATATCATAACCATACCAATCCCGATTCCCATGCACAAAATCCATCACTCATCGATCCTAAATTAGTATATAGAATTCAATAAGGAGTCCAGAAAAAATTGAATTCACTACATTTGGAACAAATGTAACATCTTGATTTTCCAATAGATTCTCCCACCACATCAATGACCCTTTTAACATAATGTTCATATATCTATGAAGGAAACAACACTCCCCACCATGGGATTACATCAATAATCACTTCACTAAATTATAATTATAGACTCCACGACACATTCTCCATGCATTACCAAATATAATGACTAGACATTGTCATCACATTCATACCTGAGATCCTATACAAAACATCAATTCCCTACCTTCACCTCAGGAATAACCTCAATAGGATCCTTTATAACAATCACGTTTCATTCCATTTGAACTATTCTCTCATATTACATATACACCAAAAACACACTATGATTTAATCCACATCGCTTATTCTACCAGTCCTAATCCAACACCGATATCACCTCTCACAGTAATGGTTATGTCCAATGTTCATCATAAATTCTACCTCTATACATGAAAGTATATTATCAAAACTACCTCGACCCTAAACCTACACTTGGCCACTCACTTATCCATAATTCAACAGGCATTTTGTGACTCCAATTCACATTATGTCAAAATCATTTAAACATAATGGGTGTATACTCTCATTCCTTCTAATTAATAAGAAAAACAACATAACTCCACTTTATTACACACTTTCCACCTAAATATCCTCAAAATAAATTGTTTAATGATCATATTCACCCCAATAATGTAACTATAATCATTCTCTTGTGAGTCATATATCATTTATTTGAGGATCACATGCCTTATTTAGTGTCTTTTCTCCCACCTAATGTATGTTCAATTGATCTAGATTCATCCTTAACACTATCATACAATAATACTAACATCATACATAGGTTATGGATAAATATATCATTACCTAGGTCATGGTCATTGTTCCAATATTAAATCATCCATCAACACTCACCCACACTCCTACCATGCATCTAGAATCAATAGGGTAAGGCACTCATCTAATTCTACCCTCAAAGTATATCCTTGATAACAATAGCACTATCATTTAGAGTTCTTCAGATATAAAATGCACAATTAATCACACATTCCTCTCCCCACAACCCCTCTAAGGGTACCCACATATATAGAGAACTCCAAAATCAATCCAATGAATCTTCATAACCTTGTATACATGATCCATTAAATGGAAAACCAACATTGATTACACCTCCTAATCCGAAATATCAATGAAAGCATCAAACCACGATTCCAACCTCAAAGGAACTCACCAAACAAAAAAAAACCCTATCATGTGTTACCCTCATGTATAAAACTTCTCATATTATCAATAATACCCATCTCACCACTATCCTATGATGTACCTAAAATCAATATCCTCTCCCTCCTAACCCTTGGTCATATCGTACAAAGTCACAAACCACATAACATACCTTACATGAAGCATCATGATCCCATATTACATATCAAACCAATAATTCACAAGAAAACATATCCATACCCAGCCTATCATAAATTTAATAGGCATCACATTCTAAAATCAACTGATCACTTCTATGGCCCCCATCCTCTATGTGAATCCATACATCAAACAACTCCCAAGAGGATCAAGTGTCATCCGCATACATATATACAAATGAATCTATCTGAGATGGACCGTGTTAAATAAATCATTGAGATGAGAATAATTTAACTAGAATTACTACAAGTACATATATTGAAAAATAACATATAGACCATTATTGACATTTTGAATGGCTAAAGAAGTTTTCATGGTCAAAACCTTCACCTAGTCACCAAGTGCCTATATCATCCCATTAAGGGTCTATGCACCTCCCATTCTCTAGGTAAGTTCACCACCATAATCATCTTGTATCCCTCTATTGACCCACATAACCTACCCTTCTATAAAATATATATAATGATCCAATTGAGTAGAATTAAACCAATAAAATATACAGTAAAACACTATATATGTTATTCCTATCACCTTAAACAACTGAAAGTATCATCAGTGAAATATTATACAAGTAGGCGCATGTCATGTGAATTATACAAGAAAAATATGATTCTTGAAACACTTGTTTTCTATATGGGATAAGAGATAAATATAAAATAAATTATAATATAGAAAAAACCTAGTAGGTCGTGCATGGTGAAATCATAAAACTGCAATATTGAACATTTAGACCATCAATCCCATGCCCTTGGTAAAATATATCTCTTATCAAAAGAAGTGTTTGTGACATAGTAGTCTAGTATCCATCAAATGATTAGACACATCCCTATATCACCTATCTACCATATCCCTAAATTATATGAAAAAATAAAACTTTGATACATCTAAAGATATCCATCACCTAAGAATTTATGATACCACTTTTTCATAGCCCAACCATGCTCTCTCTACATTAATCAGATCCTGGGAGACGATACCTCAGGTGTGCCTCCCAATATTCCATAAGATTTTGACTAGGATCTAGGGTCTAGGGTTGAACCGTGGAGATACTACACCCCCATATTTGTGAAAAAAATATAATAATATATGACCATGATGTATCCAATGAAATAAATAATTAAACTATATAGAAGTAATAACATATCAAAAAATAATATATTAATGTGGAATCAAGTAGTTACACATGATCAATGGCCTCCCACCAGACTGATCACATAGGAAAAATATGAAAACATAAAAAAATAAAAGTAAACGAGGATCTATTACATCCATTTGACTCCACTCATAGAAATCTATAATATCACCCAACTTATCCTACTCAGTCATGATATCTCGAGGATCTTCTTAACCAATACCTAAAACTAGTGAGTGGTCTGATTAGGTTCCAATGTGCGATGTATGTCGGAGTAGAGTGTAAATAAAACTCTATAGGAAGTATAAATTTTAGACCCATATAAAACCAGAAAATGTAGTGAATTTTTATACGACATGCTTCGAAAATAAATAAACTACCGAACACAAATAAAATAAATCACAGCAAACCCTCTGGTTTCACTGTGACATCTGAGCCTGGACATACTTGATTTATCTAGTTCAGAGAATCTCTTTGGATGCCACATTACTATTACAACTAATTTAATCACATGAGGATTTTTGTAACCCTGATATATAAAAGATAAAAACATAGAGGGATGAATAAATCTAGTATATGTGATATAAAAAACTCATGGGCTGACTCACCCTAGTAGACATGAGATAAAAACAGGGGGGATACTCACCTTGGTATACAAAAAATAAACACCATAGGGTTGGATCAGCTTAGTATAAAAGTGGTAAACCCCCAGGTAAGACACACCAAAGTATATAGAAGATACAAACCTAAGGAATGGCTCACCCTAGTATATACGAGAAAAATCCCAGGGGCTGACTCCCTCAATATATTGGCTCAATGAATGAATTTGAATCAACTAATTCCATAGAATCCAAATATGCGTGGTGGGTCACATCCCTTACCCATAAATCCATTGTGTGACACACACCCAAGGGTATCCATTGTCTTCGATGCAAAGTATCAGGCCTCCATTACCTAGGAATACACACCCACCCAGTTCCTAACCCCACATTCATACAACAAACAAATCCCTGAGGAATATCCTCCCTTGAGTCACAATCTTATAAAAATTATAAAATAACATATAAAACATGAAACCAAGTTCAACTATCATTTATGAATTGTGTAAAATAAATAAAAATTCACTCAGGGGAATCTTATATCCTTTTGGACTCGATACCATTCATCTTTTGATCATTTAAATTATTAATCATTTACAAACATTACCTCATAAATTAATTTATGACTGCTTTAAAATAACTTTTCATTCCATTTATCATTTAATTTCCCACTTTTGCATGTTATAAAAGTAATTTTTAATCCTATAACTGAAATCATATCTTCCATAAACTTCCCTCCCCTAGTTTAATATCAATTTGGAACAAACCAAGGTTCCATAATTCATATAACACATGGGAAACTCTACTTGGGGTCCTATAGTAAATTTAAAATCATTGGTAAAATCCCATTACATAAGGATCACCATCCCTTGATGTGTTCCCAATTAAATCCTGGCCTCCGTGGACATCAAAAGTTACACCTGGTTCGACCATGTGTTATCAGTTGACCCGCAAGGTTAGCCATATCTAATCCATCGACACTTATAACCCAAAGGAAAATCCATATGGAACCTATCCCTAGGTAATCATATCCTAAATAATCTAATTTATATTAAACCATACCCCCCTCAGGTATTTAATTCTTACATGGAACATAAAATCAATAATAATGTCTTAGTCTTCCAGTGACTGAAGCATCTTACCTGTACATAAGGATCAAATACATCCCTTAAGACTTTGTTCATTCAAATTGGGTAATTATTTTTTATCAGATTATTTATTTATTTAACGGTCAATCAACCTGAGTGGGGAGACCATTACATCCATTTACACATAAATACATTTATAAACCAAATTGAATTCACAAGGAAACATTTACCTCATATAAATATTTTACCATTTTTAATTTCATAGCCCGAACACACTAGTTAGGCCCATCCATGAACAACCGACCACTGATGACCTAAATCAGGACATTTCATCCCATAATTAATAAAAAATAAATATAAATATGTATTTTATATCTTTATAATAATGATAAAAACATTATATTTTAAAGGAAACACCTGAAAACTCGCCTGGAAACCATTTCCCACTAAAACTACAATCAACCACACTTATAGAACCTATATCACATGTAACATCTCTGAATGATGTATGTACTTTTGGTTATTTATAGTGGTTCCTTCTAGATTTGGGGATATTTGGGTGTGGATTTGTGTCTTTTAAGAGCCATTTTTATTTTCTTGTGAAAAAACACAATGGCCCATGGTATGGACCAGGCCGCCTCTCCCATGGGGAATTCCTATATTCCTAATTTGGATTTCTCACGCGTAGAAAATGGCATGTATTGAGGCATGGATATCATGTGGTCAAACTATACACCATGACCACAAAGTCCTACCATGGGTGTGGAAGAGGCCATGGACAAACCAAAATTCCTAGGGCCCTGTGGCCAGGACGTATTGAGGTTGTAATGTTAGGATTCAAGCAAGGTTCCACCATAGGCATGGTGAAACCCCACCACGTCGTGGTGTCTTATGATTTGGTTAATTTTAATGGATGATTCAGTTGTCTATTTTTGTGAAATCTATTATATTTTTTAATGAAGGTTGTTGGATCTTTGTGAGGGGACATTAAATAAATTTTTACATTGATTTATCCTCTATTATGACCTCATTCTTCATTATAGATATAGGGTTTTGAATAAATTTTTTTGTAGGCTCTTTTCACATAGTTTAAAACATGGATGATCACGTTTTTCATTTTATTTTTAGGTCATTAGGTTGTAATAATTTATTTATTAATATGTTTTTTGATTCTTGGAGTATCTATCAAGTTTGGTTGGGAATGAATTTGGTGTTATATGAGTTATGTTATCTATTTTGTTCTTCATTAACAATTTTCTTATAAAAACTCAATTATATGATGTGGGAATAAATTTCCAGGGCCTCTCTCATCCTCACATGTTCCATTTACTTCAGGTGCATGTACCCTGTTGCCCCATCCATATGAACTCATGTTCAAGGTAGGAGGTTCTGTCTCAATCCTTTGTATGGTGAACCATATATTCTCTAGTTTTATAACATTTATTCTAAACGAGGATTGAAACAATCCTAGATGTTTTGATATGTGTGTGTAAATGGATTTTGATAAAGTATGGTTTCACCTTATTTTAGTAATGGAAATATGATTTTCAAATCACTATGAATTTTTTTGTGAATATCGTTTTCCAATGATGATTTTTTGGTGGAAAAGGTGGTTTGAAAATTGCTTATGTAATGTAAGAATCTCATTCCAACATTTTGAAATACGCAGCATGTGGGATACTTGGGTACCTAATAAGGGGTTTGTATTGGGACACTTACTTATTTATATTGAGGGGTTACTCATGGGGTGTTCCTCTCACTCCCCCAAAATAGGGTTTCCATAGCACCTCCCTTTAATAGTGCTAAAAAGAACTAAAAAGGGGGCCTTTATCAACAATTTTCCGCACTGTTAAAGAGGCCCCCTTTTATCAGCACTTTTTTTACAGCACTGATAAGGGGCATTAATAGTGCATTTTCTTAGCACTGATAAAAGTGTATATTTCTAAAAAAATCATACAAAATATTATATTGGTATATAAGTATATTTATATTTATATAAATAATATATATTTTTTAAAATATGTTTTAGATAAGATAAATAGGAATTTACACTTAATATATAAGATATTTAGTGAATTGGATTATAAAATAATTAAAAATTATTAATTATTAAATATTTTATTATTATGGAGGAATAGTCATTTAATATCAATTTGAAGATAAAAAATTTAGTAGATTAATAAAATATATAAAATAAGTTAAAAACGTAACTCAAACTTCAAATGGTCATAACTTTTAATCCGAGTGTCCGTTTGAGCTCTTCATCATATCAAATCGAAGCCTGTGACAAGCTATACGAATTGTGATTAACGTTTTTTTGCCTTTCATTTTTTACAGTTTAATTTATCAAATTTATTTCCACCATGATTTTAATTTTTCAATGTCTATTTATCTTTAAAAAAGTCATTTGAAGGTAATTTACAAGTAAGTTAAACTCATATTTCTTATATCATTTCTAAAATATCTTATAATTAAAATAAATTATTATAAATTCACTGATGTGGTGTGGGATTTTAAAAATTATATTAGAAATATTAAATTTTTAAAATTTAATTTTTTATGATTTAATATAATAATTTTAGGTGTTATTTGAAAATTATAATTACATACACCTTTTTTTGGGGATTTTTATTTAAAATTTATTTTTCAAAAATTTTGTAATCCTTAAACCATGATGAATGTTAATTGAAATTTTGTGCATGAATTTTACAATAATTGAATGATTTAATGTGTTGGCATGATTTAATAGTCAATTGCATGTTTTAAATGCTCGATTATGATTTGTGTGTTGGGCATTGTTGATTTGGGTTGCCTATGATGATCCTTTCGTGTGAACCAATGCATGTGTGTGTGTGTGTATGTTGTATATATGTATTTATTTATTTATAAACACACATAAAAAATATATTTTATAAATTCATTCAAAACTGATCATATAAATATTTATTGATATATGAATAAATATATTAATATATAAATATAACAATATATATATAGATTAATATATGGATAAATATAAATATGTATATATATATGGATATATATATATTTTTTTTAATATAACTATATATATATATATTAATATAACTAAATATATGTTAATATATAAATATTAATATTCAGATATATATATATATATATTAATATAACTATATATATATATATTAAAATACCTAAATACATATATATTAATATATGTAAATATATGTTAATATAAATATATATATTAATATACATACATATATATATATATATATCAAAATAAATATGTATATATA
The DNA here is from genome assembly GCA_963277665.1 of Viscum album. Lineage (NCBI taxonomy): Eukaryota > Viridiplantae > Streptophyta > Magnoliopsida > Santalales > Viscaceae > Viscum > Viscum album. The sequence continues at coordinate 900,054,479 of OY728165.1, read as the reverse complement.
TATATATATTAATATAACTATATATTTATATATGTGTATGTATATATTAATATATGAGTAAATATAACTATATATATATAAAGATATATTAATAAATGAAGAGGAAAACAATATGGTGGAGTAGTAAAGGCTTAGGTGCGCAGGCAACATGTCCTGAGTTCAAATCTAGTGGGAGGCAGGTCGCACGAGCGGGTGGGGAATAATGTGGCTAGCACTATTAAAGCGGCTGGGGGCACTATTAAAGGCTAGTGCGGTGGCTGGGGCATGTGGGCTATGATGGGGGTGGGGCACTGTTAAAGGGGGGCTTTGAGCGCTTTTGATTCCCCTCATAAATAAATATATATATATATATATATATATTTATCTTTTTTTAACTTTTATCATCACTTTTTAGCAATGATAAAAGGGACCATTATCATCACTATTTGGAGCACTGATAAAATGGAACCCCTTTATATTCGCCTCAATTAACAATTCTTTTTAGCGCTGTTAATTCCCTTTTATATCACTGATAATGTCCATATTTTTAGTAATGTCTATTCCCTAGGACCTATTATTCTAAGGACTTGATTACTTAACACCACAAGGAATTCAATCATGGGGTGTTCCTTTGTTATTTATACCCTTTTAATCTTGGGAAATTCCATAGTGTGCTATGATTGGACTTGATTATTGAGGTGTGAGTGACCTAGGAATCTAAGACAGATGTTATCATAGAGGTTATTTATATTTTACTATGAATTTAATTTTTTGGAACTAGTTTTGATATGCATATATGAAAAATGATTTGATTATTGGTATATTTGAAAATGTGATTTGACCTGTGTTATATGGATTTTTTTAGAACTATGAAAAAGGGAAATGTTTATCCATGATTTTGATATAACCATGGAATCAATTTTTTCATTATATGTTTTTTATTTGGATCATTTTGTAATTATTTAACAATATTTTATATTGAATTCATTGGTGACATCTTAATGATTATATTTATATCACACCCTAAATACCCCCTTGCGGGTGTGTAGACCTTGTTTGGTTTGATGTGGGTAAGGACAAGGCACTGTATTGAGGTAATGAGGATTCATGTTAGTCATACATGGGTTAATAGTGGTGAGATGGTGGGGTGTTTCCAATATATCACATGGAGTTACTGTCATTATTTCTGGTTCATTTTGGTATTGTTCTTGGACACGTACCATAGTTGTATCATCACCACTATTTTTTGGTTATGGTTTATTTATTTTAATGTGATATTTCATTGTACATATTCCATATATATTGTTTTTGGTTATGTGTATCATTCCATCTATTTTGCATTGTATTCCCAAGTGTTAGTTTCCATCCAATGGGGAATGTGAATGCCCTTTAAGTCTTATCATGGTCCATTTTATGATTTTTTGGATGGATTTTCTAGGATGGTTCAAGACAATTTTGTATCAAAGGTTATGTTACCAACACATTTTCTTGTCTTGGGATGTTTTGGATATAGTAGATAGGATTTTCAAGACATAAGGGGTATATTGCAAGTGAGTACCTGGTCAACTCTCTTTATAACGACCATTGCATCATTAAAAGATGTTGGGGTGTGTGTATAATGTGTTGGGTTTTAATCCAAATATCATATTTTTTCATAAGTTCTTTTGGTGTAAACTGAGATTTTTTTATTGTTTGATAGTCTCCTTTTTTGGTATGTATAATATTTCCTTGGAGACTTCTTCCAAGGATTCCATAGTAGTATACAATAGGAAATTATCCCCAAGGAAATCCTCCTATTAAGCAGAATATATTCAAGGTTTTCATGTGAATAGATCATTCTATAGAAGAGAATGTGAACCCATTCATAGCCATCCTAAAAAGGTTTAACTAGAAGATGAGTGAGACAATGATTGGGAGAAATAGTTATTATTACATAATCCACTATATTTTAGGGGAAATAATTAATATTAGTTGGTCGAGTACTAGATGGAAAAATAGAATTTTTCATGGACATCCTGGAGAAACCAGAATTTATCAAGGTAAAATGTATGAAATTTAAGCTTGAAGGTCCTAGTAAGAGGTGGTGGGACTCTACAGTTCAAGAGAATAGACATGTGGGATTGGAGTGGAAGGAGTTCACGGTTTTTTATCAAAGATGTTCTACCCTTAATACTTAATGATGGAAACGTTTATAGATAACATTTCCTTTCAATAAGGAGATCGTTCAGTGTCATAATACACCTACTATTTTATTGAGTTGGTTTGTTTTTTCTCCATAGGTGGTGAGGAATGATAAGCTGAGGGGTCAGAAAAACATGATAGTATTATGGCTTGATATTCTATAATAGGTTTATATGCTTAATCTCGCCACCTATAATGAGATTGTAAACATGGATATTATGGTTGAGATTGATTTTACGGAAATACTAGTCCTGTTTTGGGATTCACTTCCACCCACTGGTAATTCAAATGGAACACATTGGAAGAAGATGAAGTGGAATGATAACCACTTATGCAGTAGAGGTAACCTATATTAGTCTTCTATTTACAATCCATTCATAGTGTCTAGTAGTATACCCTTTAACTCTTACTAGTGTGGTAGGTTAGGAAACACTCGACGTTTTTTCAACGTACCTCCAAACTGTTTCAATATATATGATCTCCGAGGTCATCTAAAAACAATATTTGAGACTCTATCTATGAACTAATATGTTTAGGGATAATTAGTTCCAAATGGAATTATGACATAAAAAAATATTCATATTCAAAAAGGATCCAACCATTGTCCTTTGAAGTGTAGAAATTTAATATAGTGGTGGATCAACTAGAATAATTTGTTATGGGCCCAATAATAGTGATAGGTAGAAAATGTGTTGCATCTCTATAGTAACTTCTTTTTTGATATTTCTCTACATATAATTTTCTATTTTTTCGTTTCTTTATGTGTTGAAAATTTCATTTGAGATCATGTATTATGTTATGGAGTGAAAATACCTCTTTGAAATGGAATGTACTATGGGTTTTGTAGTCCTTTGTATTCTCTCTTGCTATATGATCTTGAGATAGTATGAGACATAATAGTTCTTGATCTGAATCTTTTCAAAATTATCTTAAAGATGGATTGGCTTGTTTCCAATGAAGATGATATCAATTTTTATCATTGGTATGTTTCATTATATACTATAGATGGGGGATCCTAGGTGTTTTATCGAGAGTGGAATTTGAAGTCTATTCATATAGGATCTTCATTCCCATTTCATAAGAATCTATCATTTGTCAATGTAGTTGAGTAATGAAACAAACTTTTATAAATAAAATTCCCCATATGATTTAGTTAAATGTATTATTTTGTAATATGATTATAGAAAACATATTTCCATATTTGGTTTTATTATATATAATTGGATTTAATAGACTATTATGAATAATAACCATTGATAATATAACTGTTGAACAATAATCATAGGATTAGTATAAATATATGGTTTTAACAAATCCAATCGACATAGATAAAGGAAGTGACGACATCAACTAGTCGGATGATAACCTATGAATCCCATTTATCAGAGCATCCAAGGGATATAAAATCATTCGAATTTTACCCTGATCAAGCCTAATCTGAGATCCAATGACTTAAGCACAAGAAAAACCTCTTACAGAATAAGTTCAAGCTCATCGAGATAACGACAGAAACCATGTACACCGAACCTCCCAATAAAAGTATCACCATTGTGCACCATACTCTAAGATAATTTTGTGGTGTATTAAGGATATAAGTGTCAAGACCCTAATAATATGAATATGTATAGTTTATAGAATAATTAATATATATTCATTTTATTATTATTATTTTATAAATGATTTTTATTTTTATACAATAAAAAAATTGTATTCTTGGGTAATATTGAAACTCAAATAAGAAATTTATTTTCATGAATTAATGTATTTTTTAAATAAGAAACATTTTAACAAAACATAATTATTAAATAATAATTATTAAATATATATTATGATATAATTTTTCTGAACTAAAATGTAATTTTTACAATGGTTCAAAAAATGATATTGTCAAAAATCTCCACATTTCACAATAAATATTGATTCTTATTTTAAAAGTAAAAATAAAAATAATTATAAAATTCTTTATATAAAATTACTATACTTTTTGGAATCATAATTTTTAAATTATCCAATGGTGAATTTTTCATTATTTTTTGAGACAGTGAAATTTTCATGTAAAAATTAAATATCGTATATATATATTATTTATTATGACATCATAATGACCCAAAAGTGATATAATAAATACTATAAATGGTATCTGATAATTAGTAAATTTTTTTCCTTTAAAATAATGTGATTTGATGTTTATTTTATTATTTTTATAAACCCCGTAAGAATCCTCCCAAACCTATAATATATTTTATGATGTTAAAATCATTTCTTTAAGGGTGTGACTCACTTACACATCATCAGGGTGTTATTTTAATTATTTAGGCCCTTGGAATTATAAAATAATGAAAAAAACCCCTTTTTCAAAAAACATGGGAAAAAACCATGGGAAGGTTTGTGGTTTTGGTTATTTTATTTTATAGATTCCATAACATACGTTTGAGAAATGATAAATATTTACCCACTCATTTCATATATAAACCCACAAATGTCCCATTAATAATCACTAAAAATCCATAGAGAACATACTCACTCTTCCCGTACCTCTATGGTGTCCTCTTAAGGTGACCCCAAGCTCTCAATAAGCTCCTCCCAACCATTTATAGTCACACTCTCAAGGTTCAAGAACCTCCCCTCCACTTTCTTCATGTATATTCTTTATCTTATGTCTTTTATAATCACTTATTAATGTTTGAATATGTTCTTAAATATCAAAAATACTATCCATTTTATGAATAAATTATGAGATTCCTCTTTCAATCTCATCATGACCTCCCATGAACATTAATATACCCCTATTTTTCTATCAAAAATTCATCATGATTTTCCAAAAAATCTATTATGTAGTGAATACTTCACCCATTTCCAATAAAGGTTATTCACATTTACATACTTACAATACTTTTATTAGGTAATTACATGTATTTATTCCACACTCCTAGATCTTGTAATAAAATGTGATGATAAATGATTTCATGTTTTATGATCTAGGTGGAACACTTCTGCATGAGAATGTATTGAATGTGACGGCTACACCTGAAATTATTTAGTACTCCAATTCATTTAGTAATGTTTTAGTCTCAAGGTACATCATTCAAGGGATTATGGAGTGAACCAAATCCATCATGGTACATTTTGTGGACCTCACCTGTTTTGATACTACCAATTATTTTTGCACATACTATAATAATCCCAAATAATGTTTTCTATATAATATTTTTTTCAGTCTATGACATTCTATTTTCAAGTTGATAATAATATTAAAATAATATTTGAAATATGTTCATAAATGTTTATCTATGTTTATATGACTTTTGAAATAATTCTATCTCAATCGGATATGTTTTGCATAATGTAGATAATTGTTGAGTCACTGATATGCTAATAGCTACTGATACAAATCTACCGGTACTTAGTCTACCGATCGAAATAGTCATCGTTAAGAAAAGGTCACAGATACGCAGAGCTACTGGTATGTATAAGTCCACCAATAACCACACGTCACTAATAGATCAAGTACACAGATACATACAGCTACCGATAGAAGCAGAGGTACCGATAGAACAAATCTACCGATATACACTTAATCACTGGTACAGAATGAAGCTACCGATATGCCCAAGCTACCGATAGAAAGTTTAATGATACAGATAGTCACGAATACGAAAGAGACACCGATACAATTGAGCTACCGATAGACCAAGATCTACTAATAGATGGAGTCTCTCGTATATAGAGCTTCTGATACATAGAGTAACAACTACCAATAAAAGTTACTACTGATACAAGTACAAAGAGCTACAGATAGGATATCACTGCTATACAAAGTCTACTGTAACATATCTACCGACAGAAATTTACTGGTGAAAGAATTTAGTCACTGATTCCTAAACTCTACTTTTTTCAACATTATTTTTTTATTAAGAAACAGTCATGTTTGATGATTTTAATACAATTAATTATATTAAATGATAGATTTTGGAATGTCAAGGAACCATACCTCGTAACTATAAAAAGGTAATCATTCCCATTTCCAAAGCTAAATGTTATATAAGTAAGGACAATGGTCGAACATAAGGACGTGAAAAAAAAAGGAAAAAAGAGTGTTGTGAAGGTGTGCATAGAAAAATATTACATCTATACTCAAAGAACACTGAGCATACATGAAGCGATTCATACAAGAATAGAACACATACCAAACTTCAGTGAAGGTGTGAAGAGCTACAACGAGCTGATCGTACACTTAAGCTGATCAAGCTGAACCTGAAATCCAAGGAAGCAAACGACACTCTATTTTACAAACAAAAACCAGAGAAGGAATCAGAAAAATTTCTATCAAATAAAAAGGATTCCAAATCTTCACTTCAAATCACTATAAAATTCTAAACTCACATCTACTATTTAAGTGATTCATTTATTTACATTTCGAGCAGCCTGTGTGCTCTGTATATTTTATACTCACAATGTCTCCTGTGATAAACTAGAGTATCTCTAAATCCTCACACAAACCTTCCACAACACTTTTGTTTCCCACTGTGGATAGTTGTAGAGGTGAATTAAGACCTGGACAGCTAGTGTGATGTTGTTTTGTTTTCCCACGTAGAACTGTGGCAGAGGACTTAGTACCTGGACATTCATTCCACTGTTGTTTACCCTGATCTAGGGTGTGGATCAAATTTATATAAATTGTTTGATCGGACTAAGACTTTCCTTGATACTAAACCTCTTGGTTTTCTCTGATGTGAATCTTATATTAAGTCTATAGTATATTACATACTTTATTTTCCACATCTAATTAATTTGAAATTCAATTTGTTTTAAATTTACTTTGACTGTTAAATTAGCAAGTGTTTGTAATTATTGTGAACCTGTAATTTAGTTTCAAAAGATAATTTAATCTTCTGATTAAATTTACTCAGACCCAATCAATATTTGAGAAATTAATTCAACATTTAAAATATTTATAAATTCACTACAGTTTACCTTAGTTTTTAAATTGGGGGATTTTAAGAGAAATATTTTTATAAAAAAAATTATTTTGAACTCAATTCACCCCTATTGAGTATCCACTATGACCAACATTTGGAATCAGAGGATTGTTTATTATTAAAGGTTTTTGAAACACTCTTTTTTCAACTGTGATTTTAGTTGTATCTCAAAGATCTTAAATTTTTGTTAGTTCTAAATTTTATCTCTTTAGATAAATTTGCTAAAATCGAATTACATATAATAGACTTGAAGGTACTGAAACAAACCACCCACCTTTCTTTAATGGTACAAATTATGCTCAATGGAATCATAAAATGAAAAATCATTTAGAGAGTATGTGATTTGATGTCTAGACTACTATAGAGACTCAATATAAGATTCCATAATCTGAAAGAACTACTTGGGATGAACCTACTAAAACAGCTTATAATAATAACTATAATGAAATGAATGATTTGTAATGTGCTTTAGGTGATGAGGAATTTAACAGAATATCTGCTTCTAATACTGATTATGAAATATGTGACACTTTGGCTATTTACCATAAGGGAACAACCAATGTTAAGGAAATGAGGCAGAATACCTATACTATTAAATATGATAAATTAAAAATGAAGCTTGATGAACCCATTTCTGACAGGTATCTCATATTCAATGAGATTGTCAACACTATGGGTTCTCTTGGTAAAGCAGTTCTTACAAAAGAACAGATCATGAGGATATTAAGATGTCTTCTAGAAATATAGGGAGGCACATCTGTTTCCATTAGATAATCATGCAACATCTGCAAACTGCCTATTAAAAAATTAATTGGTGTGCTAATGATGTACGAGGAAGGACTGTAAGTCAAAAAAGAATAGGATGATGAACCAATGAAGAATGCAAAGAGTAAACACAAAGGAAAAAATTCAAAGTGAATGTGATAGTTTAAGCAGTGATGAGAGTGCATATGAACGTGATGCAGAGATGGCTCAGATAGCCAAAAGATTCAAGAAATTATACAGGAAGAATAAATTCTTCAAAAAATAAAATTACCAAGGAAAATATGATAAAAATTTTCATTAGATGAAGTATGAAAGAAGCCTGATAAAAGTGACGAAATTGTCTTCTATGAATGCAAAGGGAAAGGACATGTAAAAGCATACTGTCCAAAATTGATGTTCAAAAATAAATATGATTACATGGACGACATGTATAATAAAGCCATGAAAGAAACATTGAGTGCTTTAGAGGATAGTTTAACTGATTCTGATTCTACTTAGGATGAAAAATCTCAAAAAGATAACATGTGTTTTATGACAAACACCTCGGATTTAACATTGGATACTCCTTCTTTAAATTCATATTATTCTATAGTGGATTCTAATTCTGAATTTTAATATATGTCTACTGAAGAATTATTTGAATATTGTAATATGCTAGAAGAGACGTGTAATGAATTGAAGGAAAAGTATAATGATTTATGGAAACAACATGCATTAACTAGCTCTGTTAAATCATCCCTTGATATAGAAAAGGAAATAATGCTCAATTACTTAAGGAAAATACTGAACTGAATTTTCTAATGAGAAATTATGAAAGGACATAGAAAAATTCAAAAATTGAAAATATATTCTTACAAAAATGTTAGGAAAACATGTGGCATCAAAATATACCACTGGTATATGATATCATCCTGGAAAGAGACATATTACTAAAACTAGATTTATTCCCAAATCTGGACAAAATGCTGCTAGTTCTAGTTTCGGAAATTCATATGCTTCAACTAGTTATTCATATGGTTATATATAAAATAAAATTTATCTTTAAAAATCTATTGATTATGAATAATATATGAAACCCACAAGACAAATCTGGGTACCAAAATCATTACATTCTAACCTATCTGGACTAAATAAAATCTGGGTACCAAAATCATTTTCCATTTAAACCTGTTTTTTAGGAAAATTGCATGAAGTGTTCTCATAGGAAGGTATGGTACTTGTACATTCGATGTTCAAGCCATATGACTAGAGATTACACATGACTCAAGAGTTTAATCAATGTTTATGGAGGCCATGTCACCTTTGGAGATAATTCAAAAGGAAAAATCATCAGCCTAGTCCAGATTGGTAAAACAGATCTTGTTTTGATTTATAATGTTTGGTTTGTTAATGGACATAAATATAATCTATTATATATTTCTCAGTTATGTGATGATGGTATCAATGTTAAATTTTAAAATTATTCTTATAATGTTTTTAATTACAAATTGTTTTTAGTATTTTATGCTTTGAGATATGAAAATGTTTATGTTGTTGATTTGAATTATTTAGCTAAACAAAATATTACTTTCTTAAATGCTTTTCATAAAGAGTATTGGATTTGAAACAGAAGATTAGGACATTGCAACGTTCATTCTCATTGAAAATTGACTAGGAATAACTTAGTTAGGGACATACCTAAACTCGAGTTCCCAGCTGATAAAGTTTGTAATCTCTGTCAAAGGGAAAAGCAACATAAAGTTTCTTTTAAATCAAAGAAAGAAGTTTCAACTTCTCAACCTCTTGATTTGGTTCACATGGATTTGTTTGGACCTTCTAGAGTTTCTATTTTAAATGGGAAGCACTTTGTCTATGTCTTAGTAGATGAAATTTCTAGATATACATGGGTATACTTCTTAGCTCACAGAAGTGAAGCTTTTTCATACTTTATTAAATAATCCATGTCTGTAGAAAACCATAGTGGACTTAAGATTAAGACCCTAAGAAGTGACCATGTTCATGAGTTTGAAAATCATGAGTTTGAACCTTACTGATCAAAAAATGTCTATAATCACAACTTTTCTGCCCCTAGGACACCTCAGCAGAATGGTGTAGTAGAAAGAAGAAATAGAACCCATCAGGAAATTGTAAGAACCATGCTTAATGAATATGACCTACATGTTTATTTTTGTGCTGAAGTTGTAAACACAACTTGTTATATTACCAATAGAGTCTTGATTAGATCTGATCTCAATAATACCCCTTATGAGTTGTTGAATAATATGAAACCTATGATTAGATACATTAGAGTTTTTGGTTGCAAAGTCTTTATTCTCAATAAAAAGGATAATCTTGACATGTTTTCATCCAAAAGTGATGAAGAAATTTTTCTTTGTTATTCTTTAACTAGCATAGCCTATAGAGTCTTTAATAAATGAACCAAATGTGTGGAAGAATCTATTCATATCATGTTTTATGAAACTGATCCACATGAACCTATGTCTTGTCTTGAAAATCTTGAAGAAGATTTGTCTGTTCTAGACCTTAATCATAAAACCAATGATCCTATTATAAAGACATCCAATTTTGGAAATATTACAGAATCTCTTCTATAGAACCTGAACATAGAGAAGAGCCTGATATTTCTAGTCCATCATTTACAAGATCTAGTAGGATTATAATGATTCATCCTTTAGATGTTGTTGATAGTAATCTTGATAGTGGGACACACACTAGATATTCTCTAAGAAATCAGGTTGAACATCAAGCCATTAGTTGACATTTAGAACCTAAAAATGTCAATGATGCAATCAATGATGAATTTTGGGAAATGGCTATGCAAGAAGAATTAAATCAATTTGAAAGAAACAATGTCTGGGAATTAGGATATAATCTTAGGAACACCTTGACCATAGGCACTAAATGGGTTTTTAGAATCAAAGTTTATTAGTATGGAAATATAGTTATAAAAAAACCTAGGTTAGTTGAACAATGACATAGTCAAGAGGAAGGAATAGACTATGAGGAATCCTTTGTCCCTATAGCTAGATTTGAAGCCATTAGGATCCTACTGGCCTATGCTGCTCGTATGATTTTCATGTTTTATCAAATGGATGTTAAAATTGGTTTTCTAAATGGTTTTATAATTGAAGATGTTTTTGTTGAACAACCACTTGGATTTACTAATACTCATTTTCCAAATCAAGTTTTCAAACTATCTAAAGCTTTATATGGTCTAAAACAAGCTCTACGAGCTAGGTATGATAGACTTAGTAATTTTATTATTTCAAAAGGTTTTACTAAAGTGATTGCTGATCCAACTCTTTTTATTAGTTGAATATTAAATGATGTTTTGATAGTAAAAATCAATGATGATGATATTATTTTTGGTTCTTCTAAACATTATTTATGTACTGATTTTTCATAGAGTATTCAAAATGAATTTGAAAAGAGTTTTATGGGATAACTCAAATATTTTCCTAGATTTCATGTTTTTTAAAATGAAAATGGTATAATTTTGAATCAATGTAAATAAAAAAATGATCTTTTCAAACGTTTTGGTTTGGATAGTATTAAAGAAAGTGATACACCTATGTGTACTATTTGTAAATTGAATGCAGATGAAACTGGGAAACCAGTGGATCAAACCAACTGCAAAGGTATGATTGGATGCTTACATTACCTTACTACTAGTCAACCAGACATCATGTTTAGTGTGTTTATGTGTGCAAGACTTCATGCTAATTATAATGAATCACATTTTCTTGCTGTTAAAATAATATTTATCTATCATAAACATACTGAAAATTTGGGTTTGTTTTATCTGAATGGACAGTCTTTTGAATTAATGAGTTCTTTAGATGCTGATTTTTCTGGTGGAAAGTTTGATAGAAAAAGCACATCTTGAGCATGTCATTTATTGGGAAAATCTTTAGTATCCTAGTGTAGTAAGAAACAAAATTTTGTAGATTTTTCTACTACTGAAGCAGAGTTTATAGCTTATGGTAGTTGCTGTGCACAAATTCTGTGGATGAAACACACTCTTTTGGATTATGGATATGATTTTTAGCATGTTTCAATATAATATGATAACACTAGTGAAATTAATATTTCAAAGAACCTTTTGTCTCACTCTTGGACCAAACACATTGATGTAAGGAACCATTTCTTGAGAGATCACTACCAAAAAGGTGATATTACTCTAGAATTTATAGGTACGGAACATCAATTATCTGACATTTTCACCAAACATTTATGTTCAGATAGGTTATGTTACATTATACTTGAGTTAGGAATGATAGATCACCGATATAGCTCACCGGTATGAAACATCGCCGATATACCTCACCGGTATGAATACTCATAGATATACCTCACCGGTATGAAACCTCACTGATATACCTCACCGATATGAAACCATACTGATATACCTCACTGATTAGTAGACCTCACAATTAGAAATTCTCACTGATATACCCCGCCGATAATTATGCGTTGTTTTAAACTTCTGTCAGCTGGCAAAATATGTATTGTTTATATATTAATTTTATATTTTAATTATTTATTTTATGATTCATAAATGATAAAACTAAGTCTTAATTACATCCCTATCTACCTCAAACCCTTTTCCCTCAAGAATTAGCATCCTAATCTCGTGAAAACCCAAAGTTCCTCAAACCAGAAATGGAATAAACCAAAATTCCTGCTGTCAAAGATGAAATTGATGAGCCGAATGAGAAGAAGCAGATGACAGATCCAAAAGCAAGTAGCAGTGTTAGTAGAACAAGGTCGAGGAGGCGACCAGTGAACTTGAATTTACAAAATAGAGTCAATGTGATCGAAAAATTGCTATGCGTGGAATGGTTGTTGTCTAGTAAATCGATTGTTCTAGAGGTGATGGAAAATAAGAAGTGGGTAGAATGCACTTCAAACAATAATGGCCCCAATAATCTGAAGATGGTGAAACAGTTCTATGAGTTTGTAGGTTTTGAAAAATCCAATGAAGAAAACAGAATGTTTTCATGGGTAAATGGAATGAAGATAGATTTTTCTTTTATTGAGTGGGATGAATGCCTAATGGTTCTACAGGAAGGTGTTTCTGGATATTTCTTGAAATTAGTACCACCTATAAGTGATATATTTGATTATGATACTGCCTTAGAGGACCTCACTAGTAGTGGAAAGCAAAGACAGTTGGTGGCTGCTGAAATGGATGGAGAGAACAGATTTTTGATCAAGTTTGTTAAGCATGTTTTTCTTCCAAGGAGGGGGGGACTTTGCAAATTTGAGATATCAAGATATCTATCTTCTACATCTTTTGAGACATGGTATGAAAGTAAATCTGTGCAGGCTGCTAATGATTCTAATTGAGGATATGACCAGGCCAAAATAAAATACCAATGCCTTATTCTTTTCCAAGGTGATCTCATTAATGATTAATGTGAAAGGAGTGGCTGAGTCTTACGATGAGACAGTAGTGGTAAGAAACGACTTCTATATCACAAGCACTGTATTTAAATACATGAATATAAATTGGAACCCCTTGAAAGGAGAGTGGGTTACTGATGAAAAAATGTTGAATGATAAGATCAATCATCTGGATCATCCTTCATGAAATAAGCATGTGAGGGATCGAGGTCTGGGACCTAATGAAGAAGAGCCACAGTATAGTGATAATTCAGAAGAGGAAGATTCCTCTACAGTATATGGAGGAGATCTAGACGTTCCTCCAATCCCAACTCCCGAAATAGTATCACAAGAAAAATAGAGTGCTTCGTTGAACCTACCTAGTTCAAAAAAAATTTGGGTATAAGAAATAAAGAGGCGCCTGTGGATGAGTAAGACCAACAAAAAGTAGAGTAGGGAGAGGCTGCTCGAGAAAATGAAGAAGAAGATCATGCAAGTGAAGCATATGTTAATGTTAGCTTGAGCCTTAGTACACTGATTGGACATTCCCTAATGCCTTCTAAAGAATTTGATGATGTTGATAGACCTTTACCTATTCCTAAGGAACCTCCTGCTGTTACAGAAATAGAGATGGTTGTGAAGGATTATGATGAAGAATACGAAGAAGCTAAGGGTACAATTGCTGTACAAGAGAATGCAATAGTTTAGGGGGAGAATTCGACCAGATTTGGAAGTGTTTCAGTGGCTGTTGAGTTTGAAGACTGAGCAGAGGACCCAAGGTTTGTAGTTTGTGGATTAGATTATCCAGATTCTGATAATGAGACATCCCTTCGGAGTCCAAATATCAATTATGATATTCAGTCTAAGATATTACCTGAATATGTGGTCAGAATACATGATCTGGATAATCTAAAGTCTGATCTTAAAATTAGTTTTGTGGAAGAAATAAGGAAATTTGAAGCTTCACTGGTGTCATATATTCAATCGATTATGAATGACTCTGTGGCCAGTATAGTGTCTAAAAGAGCACCTGTTTTGGTTACACCTACTGATATGATCACTACGGATGACATAGCATCATTAAAGGGTGAGATGAAAGAGATTTTGAGTGTTTTTATTATTGAGTTAAAGAATATCTCCGTTGAAGAGATGAGAAATTTGGAAAAGTCTTTTGAACTCTCTCTTGGTTGTAATGTGTCAACCCTTGTGGCAGAGATAGTAGATGAAGTCATAGCTTTCCAGAATAATATATCTTGCTAGGAAAAGGATGTTGAAGTTCTAAAGAAATCTATTGTCTCTATAGAATCCTATATGAGTTCAAAATCTCAAGCAGACAAGGATTTGGTCTATGTGAAAGGTGTGGTGAGCTAGATTGTTTTAGTTTTTGAAGGCTTGAAAAAGTCTGTGGAGAATCATATCGGTGGCCAAGATAATGCAATGAAAAATAAAATTAATGGGCTAACTAAGAGTTTCATAGAAACTATGACCTTATCTATTGGTTCTATTGCTTCAAGACATTCAGTGGATTTGGGTCAGTTTAGATATTTGATGAAGGAGGAGCTTGGTTGAGCATCAACCAGTGGCTCTGTAGACTCATTTGATCTGACCAAAGTTGTAACTTCTACTAGAGATACCACTAGAGATATCATCAGGATTTTTGAAGACTATATGAGATAAGATTCTGCTTCTTAGAAAGAGGTGAAATATAATGTATATTAATATTTCCAAAGGGTTTATACCAAGCACCAGCTTGACAACCATTTCAAGCTTATGTTTGAAAACATGAAGCTACCTCCTTTCAATCAAGCCTTCAGAGAAAAGGTTATCAAACCCAGAGAGTTGACCCCTGCACAGGAAAAATTAATGGAAAACAATGATGATTTCATTTCTGCTATGGAATGAAGAGGAGGAATCATTATGGATTTCATAAATCTATCACTGCATTTCTTGCATGTTGATGCTCGACCAGTGATTGTACCTACAGCTTCACCTGCCTCTGCCTCCTCTACTTCTCCTGTTTAGATGACTCCAGCCCAAGCCATCTGAAGCCTTACTCCTATGATCACTCAGAGAACTACCCAGTAGAGGCTAGGAATAGTTTCAGTATCTCAGCAACCTCTGATCATTTCTAGTGTTCCTAATCCTCCACCTGCATCCACCACACCTGAATCCTCTTCTGATCGCAAAGGGAAATATCATGTTGAGGATATGGATTGATCAGTGGCTTGGATTTTTGATAGGAATCACCTGTATTTGTTTTTTTTTATTTAGGTTTTTTATTATATCTATTTTCTCCAAAAATATATATGATATTAATTTATTTTACCCTCTATTACTTCTCTTCTCCTGTATTTTCTTCTTGTCCCACTTTTGGATTATCAGAAAGGGGGAGAAATACTATCTAAGGGAAACACATCTGGGGATAAATAATATCTTTTAAGTCTTATGGGGAGGAATACTATCTTTTATGAGCTTAATTCATTTTCCTCTGATCCATTTGTATTATATTTTATCTTTGCTATATATGTTTTATAATACATTGTTTTCTCTGATAAAATTCGATCTAATGCACTATCCTATGATACATTACTAATTATATTGGGATTATAATATCATAAGTTGTGATTAAAAAAAGGGGGAGATTGTTGACCTCACCTGTTTTGATAATTCCAATTATGATTTCAGATACTTTAATAATCCCAAATAATGTTTATCCATATATTAATTATTTAAAATCTATGAAATTCAATTATCAAGTTGATAATAATATTATAACAATCTTTGAAATATGTTAATCAATGTTTATCTATGATTATATGACTTTTGAAATAATTCTAACTCAATCAGATATGTTTTGCATTAAGAAGATAAGTGTTAAGTCACTAATATGCTTATAGCTACTGATAGAGATCTACCGGTACTTAGTAAACCAAAATACATAGTCACTGATAAGAAATGGTCACGGATACGCAGAGCTACTGGTATGTATAAGTCCACCGGTAAGCACATGTCACTGATTGTTCAAGTACACTAATACAGACAGCTATAGACAGAAGTAGAGCTACCGATAGAATGATTCTACTGATATACACTTAATCACTGGTACAAAACAAAGATACTGATATGCACAAGCTACCGATACAAAGTTTACCAATACAGACAGTCATGAATACAAAAGAGCCACCGATACAAGAGAGAAACCGATAGAAGGAATCAACGGTATATAGAGCTACTGATAAACAGAGTAACAACTACCGATACATGGAGATACTGGCACAAGGAAAAAGAGATACCGATAGGAGCTCACTACTATTAAAAGTCCACCATTACATATCTACCAACATAAAGCTATTGATGAATGACTTTAGTCACTAATTGCTAAGATATACTTTTGTCAACATTATTTATTAATTATGAAACCGTCATAATTGATGATTTTAATGAAATTAATGTTATTTAATGATAGTTGATGGCATCTCAGGGAACCATACCTCATAGCTGTAAAAAGGTAATCATTACCATTGCTCGAGCTGAAAGCTCTATAAGGAATGACAAAGTCTAGAAATAGGGACGTGCACAAAAAGGGAAAAATAGTAATGTAAAGGTGTGCATACAGAAAGACTACATCCATACACGAAGAGCACTGGACATACATGAATCAATTCATAAAAGAAGAGAACACAAAACGAACTTCATTCAATTAGTGAAGAACTACAACGAGCTACTCATACCCTCAAGCTGATCAAGATGAACCTGAAAACCATGGAAGCAAACAACAATCTCTTTTCCAAAAAAACCAGAGAAGGACTCAGAAGAAATTCTGACAAATCAAAAGGAATCTAGAGTGTCACTTCAAATCACTAGAGAATTATAAATTCATATCTACTATCTTAGTGATTCTTTTATTTATATTGCCAGCAGTGTGTGTTCTCTGTATAGTTTATACTCACACTGACTCCTATGCTAAACTGAAGGATCTCAAAATCCTCACACAAACCTTCCATAACTCTTTGTTCCCACTTTGGATAGCGGTAGAGGTTAAGTACGACCTGGAAATCCAGTGTGCTATTGTTTTTTTCCCACGTAGAATTGTGGTAGTGGTCTTAGTACCTGGACAGTCTTTTCTCTATTGTTTACCCCGATCAAGGGTGTGGATAAAATTTATATAAATTGATCGAGAGGACTAAGTCTCGGCTTGAGACTAATCCTCTTGGTTATATCTTCTGTGCATCTTAGATTAACTGAGATATATATTAAATACTTTATTTTCCACTTCTAATTACTTTGAAATTCAATTTGTTTTAAAGTTACCTTGATAGTTAAATTAGCAAGTGTTTATATATATTGTGAACAAGTATGTTAGTTTCAAAAGATAATTTAATCTTCTGATTAAATTAACTGATACCTAATAAATCTTTGTGAAATTAATTGAACATTTACAATATGTATAAATTCACTACAGTTAACAGTTTATAAATTGGGGGATTTTAAGAGAAATATTTTTAATAGAATTTTTTTATTTGGAACTCAATCCACCGCCTCTTGAGTATCCACTCCGACCAACACATTTTATATTATAATTTTTAGGAAGTTGTACTTTTCCAATTTTTATGATTTTTTGTTTTAAGTTGTTGTCACATTTCATGTGTTTCCATTATGTTATCATGATATATCATGCCATATTATTCATGTTTATGATTATCAAATATTCTATGTCTCAGTGATAAGCATATTGTCTAACATGTATTACTTTCTTCATGTCATTCCATGCTTATTCTCAAAATGGGTTTTATATCTCACCCCTTTTTTATGTATGTCCCTGAGTTTTTCCCTATAGTTTTAAGTATAAAGGAATAATTTTATCATGTTCCGGAATTTTTTAATAAATATTATTTATTTATAATTTTATTGTTTCATTTAATGTTCCTAATTCCCAAATAATCTAGACTTATCAATATCTTGGGCTGTATTATGTTTTATTTTTTTTAATAAATCATTAATAAATATTTAATAAAGTGAAATGGTTTTTATAGTTGAGTTCAATGATGATTCTTACTATGTTGATCTTACCATGGTGGTTTGAGATTTTTCTTGATGTTTTCCGAAATAACGTATATGATGTTCCTCCAGAAATGGAGGTATAGTTCTCTATCGATTTGGTTCCTAGTATATAATTGATTTCTATATTCTCTTATTGTTGTAATATGTTGAGTTAAATGAGATTAAGATCTATTTGGTTAACCTATTAGAGAAGAGCAGTGTTCATCCTAGTGTTTTTACATGGTTGAATTCTGTGCATTTACTTAGAGGGCCAGTGTTTCTATTCAACTTATTATATATTATTTAAATATGAATCTTGTAATACTTATGAACAAGTATCCATTACGCCATGTGTATGACTTATATAATCAATAGAAGTGGGAAATGGATTTTCAAAATTTAACTCTGTTTGAGTTATTATCAACTCTGATTTAAGGAGTTAGATATCTCAAATACCACTTTTAAGATAAGTTATAGAGGCTATAAATATCTCAGGATTCTATTTGGAATAACTAAAGCTCTAGTTGTTTTTATGCATTTGATGAACCAGATACTCCACATGTATCTCGATGCCTTTTTGTGGTAATCATGGATGATATCCCAGTCTCTTCTAAATCTAATAAATTTTATGAGTATCTTTTGAATCCAGTTTTGAGTATCTTGATGAGTCAACACCTTTTTTCATAATGTATTTTTGAGATTCAATAGATGAAGTTATTATTGCGGAAATTGATTTTCAGGAATTAACTCTAAGTTAATCCCAAAAGGTGAAGGCTATCTAATCGTGGGAAAAAACACAATTTTTTTTATGATATAGATATTCCAAGGACTAACTGGGTATTATTGATGCCTCATAAATTTTTTTGGTAAGATGAAATCACAATTTAATTCTATTAACTAGAAAGTAGTAAAATTGACATGGGGTGCTAAGTTTCAGGTCTCTCTTGATGTGTTGAAGCGGTTTCTAACAATATATTATGTTTTGATCTTAGTAAAACAAAGTGTGGGATATTTGGTATATTATTATTCTTCTTGAACTGGACTAGGATTCATGTCTATACATGATAATCATTTGGTGGCATATGTTTTTTTTCATATTCAGCCAAATGAGAATAATTATTCTTCTCATGACTTGGAGATTTACACTTTTATGCCTGGTGTTCATTATTTGTGTTGCTATATTTCTTTCGGGTGGTTTAAAGTCTATTAGTATAACAAGTTGATGAGTTATATCTTCTATAAAAAGGACCTGAACCTCAGGTAGAGTTGATGGGTGGGGTATCTCCTAATATTTGACTTTTACATCACCTATACCCTTAGGCGGGGGGGGGGGTTGTTTCTGAAGACATCAACATAAAATTTTCTTCTCATTCCATATTGAAATTTAATGAGGAAAAGAACCATATATGGATTTTTACTCAGTTTCATATGTATGTGTAAGAGGATGATTTAGGTATGTTTAAGACCAGTGTTTAGTTACCACCATCTTTCTTTTAGATGACTCTATTTGGTTATTAATAGGATGAAGTTTTTATTGGGATCAAGTAATCCTTATATGGTGGGGAGACCATTCCTAGTAGGCCTCTCTCATATGATGGAATTCTTCTCTTTGGGATTCGGTTCATTTACCCTTTTAATGTCAAAAATTAGGGGATAATTTATTATAATAGTTTTTTATGGTCCGTTCATCCTAGCACTATGAAAATTCATTATGAAATTAGATGAAATTTATTCTGATTGAGTATAAAGCATGAAATTGCTGATTATGTGTCTCACTATAAGACATTAAAGTAGATTAAGTCAAATAAATTGAAGCATTTAGGTTTTCATAATCCTATAAGGGTGCTGATGTGGAAATTATATGAGTCATATATAGATTTCTTTGTTGGATTACCATGGCCTCCTCAATGAAATAATTATATATTTTTGGTGATTGATCAATTGATCAAATCATATCATTTCATTCTAATATGGGAAACCACCAATGTTGATTTTCTGGGTATGATCTACATGCGGAAAATCATGAGGTATCATATTGATTCCAGTTTTACATACAAATTATTTAAAGGTTTCCAGGAGGTGACATGGACTCATTTAAGGATGATTAAAACATTTCATTCATGAATTCATGGAAAGATAGAGCATTCCATTTAGATTCTGAAGGATATGGTTTGTGCATATGTCATCAATTTTAGATGATCATGGGATGACCATATGGGATTTATTGGGTTTTCTTGTAATAAAATTTATCATTCCACTATTAGAATGGATTATTTTAATTTTTTATACAGTTAACCCTGAAGGACACCTTTTATTGGTTATATGTGTGACATTACTCTCTTGTGGAACAAAACATCATTCAGGAGATTTCAAAAAGGATCTAGGATATACATCTATGCTTGGTTATAGCTCAGATTTAGTAGAAATTTTATTTGTATCATCAACACCATCCAATATTTTTTCCATTGGTAATCATGTCATCATGAAAATTTCCTCTAAAATGGGTCACCATCAGCTTGGTAAATAAAGAAAGTTAGCTCCAAGATATGTTTAACAATTTTATATCACTGAGAATAATGGGAAGGTATCTTATTTTTTTTAATTACCAACACATTTAATGGATATTAATGATGTTTTAAATGTATCTCAACTCAATATGTATCATTCCAATCCTTTACATGTATCTTATTTAGAAGAAGTTGAGTTGGAATGGAATTTTCTGTTTTGGAAAAGACAATAAAAATCATTTATTCTCAAATGAAAGTCCTATATGGGAGGTATATTCCAATGGTAAAAGTGTTAAAGAGGCCTGGATTTGATTTTAACAAGAAATGGGAGTTGGAATCATTGACGAGGTAGTAATGGTCTCTTATCATTATGGATATTACTTCTTACATGTTAGTTTTTTGGGATAAAAAGTAATATGATGGGTAGATTATAACGTCAAGATATGTGAGATATCATTTCTGAGATTTATAATGTTTCCTTCCTATTTAAAGAAGAATTAAGTAGGGCATGATAGCTTTTAAAGGTTTTTGTATTTCTCCTAACAAAAATGGGTCAGGCCATGATGTGACCCAAGTCATTCTACCCCTTAGACATTCCTATGTTCCATAAGTAGATAATCCATGCCCCGAGAAGGGTATAGCCTGGGCCTTGGCCAGTGTGTTTTCACCTTATCCACTATGGTCACAAAGCATCAAAATAGGAATTGTAGAGTCTATGGACAAAACAAAATTCCTTGGGCCCTGTGGGTAGTTAATGTTGAGGTGGCAATTTTGGGGTGCCAGTGAGGTTCCACCAAGGACACTATGAGCACGGTGAACCACCACCACTCCATGTTGTCTCTTGGTTTTGAAAATTCAAATGGTTTATTTGGATTCCTTTTTTGTGAATTTTGATTAATTTTTCTGTAATTGTTGATGATATTTTGGATGGGTCGTTAATTTTTTTTAAATTGGAATTATCCTCTATTAATAATTCCTTTCTCCATTAAGATATATGGTTCTGAATAAGATGTAATTTTGAAGAACAATGGATATATATTTCCTTCCAGATAGAGGTTTTTAAATAAGATGAATTTTTTAGGAGCCTTGGATGCATGTTCTTCCTTTAATGACCTCTTTTTAGTGTTTTATTCATGATTTTTTTATTATCATCATTTTTTTATTAATATTTTATTGATTCCTTGAAGTTGGATCTAGTTTTTATGGTGGTATATTTGGTATACATCATTGTATGGGATATATTCTCTTCTATAATAACAATATTCTTATATAAAATCGATTCTAATATGTAAGAATAAATGTATAGGGAATTCAATTTCTTTATCATGTTTCACCCTTCCTTCTTGACAATGGATCTCAATATAGTTTGTGAGTGAACTAAAGTGTGTGGTAGTTTTTTCCACCTCTATCATATTTTTGATAAACCATATATGCTATCATTTTTGAACATTTTCATTAAATAAGGAACAACATGATTCCTGATGTTTTTAAATGCATACATAAATGGAATTCTATAAAAGATGGGTTTCAAAGCACTTTAAAATAGTGTGTGAAATTGGTTTTCAAAGAATGATTTTGATGAAAAAAGGATAGTTTAGAAATTGTTTTAATAATGTGATAATCCTTTTGAATCATGTCAAAATAGAAATCCCATGAGAATATTGGGTTCCTTGGAGAGGGTTCAGTATCGGGCCTTGTCCTTATTTCAATTAGAGGGGTTCACTCATAGGGTTTTCCTCTATTCTGTAGGCAATTTAATTCTAGGAACATGATTATTTTACACCACATAGGATTCATCCATGTGGTGTTACTCTGTTACCTAGTCCCTATTATTCTGAGGACATGTATAGTGCATAATGTCTTGTATTGATTATTGAGTAATGAGTGAACTAGCAGTCCAGAACCAAGTTTATCCTAGGGGTTATCTCCATCATGTTATGATTTTTTTTATTTTGATTTATTTTTGATCTGAATATATGATAAATGATAAGATTAGTGGTCTATTTGAAATTGTGATTTGAATTTTGGTATATAAAATCTATTTTAGTTCTATGAAAATTAATTTTGTTTACCATGTTTTTTTTAGAAGTGCCAAAACTATATTATCATGCCATGTTTTTAATTTTGATCACATTTTGATTATTCAATATGGAATTTATATATAAAAATTAAGTGACATCATACCAAAATTATTTAGATCTCACACTATACACTCCCTTGGAGGTCTGTAAAACATTATTTGTTGGATGTGGGAAAGAATAAAGTGCCCCATTGAGGTGAAAAGGTTTCACGTTATATTGAAATGGGTATATGGTGTGAGATAGTGGGGAGTTTCCCATGTATCACTGGGATTTAATTTTTATTATTTTGGGTTGTTTTAGTTTTATTATTGGACATGTACCTATTAATCCTAATGGAAATATATAAAATACGAAAAATGTGTGCGCGTGTGTGTGTGTGAGAGTGGGGGGGGGGGCTGAAATAACATTTTTTAATGAATATAAATAGTGTTTGAATGTTTTGAATTTTTATACAATGGAAAAAAGAAAAAGGTATTTTTATAGTGTTTGAGATCTAAATCATACAACTCCACTCTTCCCACCTCTCGAGAATTGTGATAGATCAATCCCACTATAATTGAATCATACAATAATTTTTTCACACCTAGAGTCACAACCAATAAGAAACCATTTTTCTCCAAGAGTCATAATCCCAAACCAAACCTATATTTTATCACCTGGAGGCACAACCCGAAAATTCATTCCATTTTCCCTCTTGGAAGTATAAGTCATTGCATGGATTTTTTTTTATCATTAAGAACATGCTAGCTTACCATTTAATGGGTAGTATAACCCATCACAATTACTCATATTTAAAATAATAATACGAAGTTAACCAAAATAACTAGAATAATGCTTTGATGTATATGTGTTGAGGTTGTAATTAACTCTCTTGAAAAAAGATCGAAACAACTGAATTTTAATTGATAGAAGTAGTTGATCACTAATGTATAAAACACTTGTATATATTAATAAATTACTAAACCTAATTACTTATAATGAACTTATTCTATCAACTATATTTATAGATTATCTTCATGAACAACATCTAAAAAATTTGAAGACTATTTCATCTCTATTTTTTTAGAAGCTGTTGTTGCACATGTGATACCAACAAACTACTTTAGAATTATCCCTACTTATTTCACAAATAATAATCCTTGTATAAGTAAAAACTAATTTCCCTATGAGTCTTACTCAATATTCCATAAAACAAATACAAACTACACATTTTAACTCATTAGATCAGTTAATATAGAAGCAACTAGTAATAATAAATTACCTAGTAAAAATCTATGATACTATTATAGATCAAATATATATATTTCAACCAATTTTTATTTGAAAATTTCATGTTTCAAAGTTTCGGTGTGAATATATATAAGATTAATCCTATGATAATATCATTAAATTCATTATAAAACTATTTAAAACATGTTATCATGAGTCCTATATAATTAACGAGTACTTATAGAATTAATAAAAACATAAGAATATTATTAATAAACAATAATCAAGTGGAATTATGAAATAATATTAATATACGGTATATTTATATTTTTTATAATATCTTGAAAAATAATTGAACTTTATCTACCCTTACATGAACTATACCTTCTGCGTAGGAGTAACAAACTTCTACTCTTATGTGTCTTACTGCCCTTACATAGCCATTGGAGAGTACTTAATAACATTACAAGAGACATAGGTTACCCTTATATAGGTTTTGAAATGATTGATAGTACCCATACAAAATAACAGATTACCCTTACAAGAGCCTCAAGTTACCATTATGGGAGTTTTGGAAATATTCTAACACCCTTATGAAAGTACATATGACCCTTATTTGATCCTTATGTGGGTATTGAAAAAGTGTCGGTACCCTTACTCATGTATGGCTGACCCATACATAAATTGAAAGATACCCTTACACGTATCACTCCAAAAGAATTTACCTTTATCTAGGCAGTACAATTTTTGGGTTACCTTTACAAAACCATTATAATTATTAGGTTACCTTTACATAAATATCGAAATTACTTTACAAAACTATTGGTTTTCATGGGATACCATTACACAACTATTTAAATTTGACATTTACCACAATGTTACTCATAAATAGTATTACATATCCTTACAAATCTAATAAAAAGTATTAATTACACTTATATAATTAATATAATGTTATGAATACCTTTATGCCTCTCATAGAAAAATATATGTAGCCTTACATAACTAATATAATGTTATGATAAACATTATGCAACTCATATAAAATGATATTTATGGATATTTAACCATTGTAAACAATATGATACCTTTGCACAATACTGTAAAAATTATTCTACCCTCACGTAACCCATATAAACTTGATGTTAACTTTATATAATATAGTAAAAACATGTATAAATGATATTTAAGGGTCTAAATGATATTATTAACATAAAAAGATGACATTGAACTTGTAGAATGTGTTATAAGTTATTAAATCAAGAAATATTAAAATTAGATGAGTATAGAATAATAAAATATAAACAAAAATTATCATACATTTATCAATACTTGAGATATAAAACTAAAGGTTAAACTTAATAATTTTATAAAAATTAAAATTAATCATATTATAATATTTTGTAATTATAAAATCATAATTAAATACACGTGATCTAGGGAGCCACTATATCATTACCCCATTTTTTGATAATTTTAAATCAAATTATTATTTCAAAAATATTCCCACTTTTTGAAATAATCTAATAGATAAAGTTTCAATAGAATAGTTCCTCCTTTAAAATGATAATATTTATCCATCTCTTTATTTAACACAATCTATCATATCCTTGAATTTATAGTAAAAAATAAACTCACCTTAAATTTAATAATGCTTTAAAAACACATTGTATTTTATAAAAATAATTGAAAATACTGTAAATAACTTTCTTAAACATTTATATTTCAAAACAATGTTCAAGGAGCCCCTATAAAATATGCCAATTCAAGAACTATAATTGTATATTGTGATAATTGTTTTAATGATATATGGGGTAAATAATGAAAATCCCTTTATAAAATAATATTTTATATAAAATGAATGTTTATATAGTAATTAAACATAAAATAGCATGAATGAGATGAAATAAAATAGAAATATAATATAAAAAAGTTTTATAGAATTGAACAATAGTAAACTAAAAAAATATTCCATATTTTACATATCATAGGAAAATATGAAAAATTTAACATATAAACACACTCAAATATCCCGTAAATCCATTCCAGAAACATATAAATTTCCATCCTACCAAGATAAAAATTGATATTCTCAAACTGGGTAAAATAAAATGTCTTTTTAGAGATATTATTAATTATATTTTCTGTAGAAATAACATTCATACTTATATTTACTTTCTGAATATGATCCTTAAGAAAATGAAATTTAACATCAATTTTCTTAGTCCTCTAGCGTTATAAGGGATTTTCTAAAATTCAAATAACATAATTATTTTCACCGAAAATTGGAATATTATCAAAGTAAAAACGAAAATTTGACAGGGTTTATATAATCCATAATGATTGGACACAAAATTATACAGAAACTATATATTCAAATTTAGAAACTATTTCCAAGTAAATGACACCTACATGAAGTGGTTTTTATATCTATATTTCACCAACCAAAATAATAATACAAAAAGATTTTAAATTAAAATATTATTTTATAAAGGTAAAATAAAAAAAATCAGTATTCCTTACCATATTTAAAAATCCTCCTCACCAATTTAATTTGACCTTCATAGGTTCACATTGAAATCTAGAACACATGAAAACTTAAATAAATACATTAGTCCTAGTAGTAGTTATGAATAACACATCTAATCATGTATTTATAAGTTTTAACATCAACAGATTTTCTAGACTTATTTAATTCTTTTTTTCATGTAGTACACATGGGTTAATTATTACTTTTAGAGGAATAGAAACCAGATATATTAACTATATATTTAATATACATGGATTTATTATAAAAAATACCGTCATATCATTGAAATTTTTGGAAACTAAGATAGAGGATTAGTTCTTACATCATACTCAGACAAAGATCAAAAGTCATTAATTCTATAAATTCATTAGAAATATTTTCACACGAAGTTTGAAAATAATATCATCAAAATATTTTTAAAAACAAGATATCATCAGAATGTTTCATAAAAAATAAAGTAATACCTACATTTCTCTTCTCAAAATTGTTTTTAAAATGAAATCTAGTTAACCATTCACACAAAGTTGTGGAGATTCTTTTAAAACATATAAATCTTAAGAAATTTTTAAAAAAATATCATGATTATTTTCATAATAAAAATGAGGGGGACGTCTAGTATATAATTATTTAGAAATATGACCATTTAGATATAACGTTTTTACACCCATTTGTAATAGTTTAAATCCATGAAAACCAGCATATGTTAATAATATTCAAATTACTTAAAATCTTGAAACATGTGTAAAGTATTATTCAAAATTTATTCTTTCTTCATGAGAATATTCTTAACAATATCTCTAAGATAGTAAACTATAATTATTTTTAACTATATTTCTAGATTAATCATGTTTGTTTCTAAAGATAGATTTTGTCTGAGTGTCATGAGAATCATTTGGTGGAACAACTAAAGTCCACATATTATTTCAAGTAAACTTATTTCACTAATTCTATATATCCAATATCTAGTAATAATAATTTATGTCCTCATTAACATTATTAGATATAAAATCTGAAATGAAATCATGATAAGCACAATTTTTTCAAAATATACTTTATATTTTAAAAAGTCTATTCAACATTACTAATCACATTATCTATAGGATGATATCTATGATTATTCTATGATTTTTCATGTGTAGGTTCATATTGTTAAGAAATATTATCCCCCTTAATATTTTAATCTTTATCTAGAGGTTCATATTCTAAAAAATTAATATTTCTAAAATCATCCTCAAGCTGATGAATATCATCATCTCATTCATTCAAAGAATTTTCATCAAACATTATATGAATTTATTATTTAATTACCATGTTTATTTTATTTCATATTATATACGACTAAATATTTTTTGAATATCATAATAAAATATCTTCATCATATTTGTCATTATTTTTATCAACAATATCCTTAGTATTGAGAATAAAAACATCACATCCAAAATCTATAAATTAGAATTTTTTGTTTTTTCCCTTTTCAAAGCTCACAAGGTTTCCTTTTCAACAAAAGTAGTTATGGAATTCTATTCACAAAAAAACAAGATGTATTCATAGATTAAACCTACAGATACATAGGTGTATTAAACTCATTTAGTATGGTCCTAGACATTTAATAAAGAGTTTTATTTTTTCATTTCAAGTACACCATTTTGTAAGGTGTTTTGTGTGATGAAATATTACGAAAA
This sequence comes from Viscum album, assembly GCA_963277665.1. Lineage (NCBI taxonomy): Eukaryota > Viridiplantae > Streptophyta > Magnoliopsida > Santalales > Viscaceae > Viscum > Viscum album. The sequence continues at coordinate 900,026,141 of OY728165.1, read as the reverse complement.
TAAAAATTTTCATAAATAAATTAATAATTTTTTATTAAATAAGTCACTAAAATGGTAAGTTGTAATTTATTTAATTAATTTTCCTTTATCATTTTGAACCAATTTACAAAAAAGTGATAAACATAGATAATGATTCATATTTGAGTGTATAAAAATAAACCCATGTGTATCTATTAAATTCTTCAATAATGATAAAATAACATCTCTTACCACCTACACGAATATGACGGATAGGAAGAAATAAATCTAAATTAATAATAATAAGAGGGATTACATTTTTTACTTCATTATTGATTTGAAACTGTTTCTGAGTTATTTACCTTTCAAGAATGGTAGAGAAATTACATTATTTTCATTTTTATGTTATGGTAACTAACGAACTATTTGGTTCTTGGAAAACATGTGTATCACCTTGAAATTACGATGTACTAATATCATATTCCACAAAATGTTTTTAAAATTTATAATATTGAAGCATTTTTCAATTTGATCTATTAATTTAGTAAATTTAATTAAAAAATGTTACCTTTTATATTTTCATAAAACAAAATATTTTTATCCTAAAATATAATACTTTTATCATTTTTAAATTAAAAAAACATAGTTTTCAAATAATTATTAAATTTTGGTTAAATAATTCAACATATAAAACCATAGATATAATAATAGAATTTGAAATTCCAACTTCACCAAAAAATTATACCTTTCATTTATAACATTACCTTCATCACTTTAATTAAATGATGAAATGTTTGACATAATACCAGTTATATGTCTTGATTATACACTATCCATGAACCAATCATCCATTTTGATGATTCCATGACACTTTTCTTATAAAACAAATATTTATGAATGATTTGGTAGCCATGTAAATTAGGGTCAAATGGGATTAGAATATGAATTATTAGGAAGCCAAACTGACTTTAGATACTTTTTTTCATTTAATATTTAAGATAAATATTTATAAATGAAATACTTGGTATGTCTAAGAGATTGTGGAAATCTCAAGGAACACTCATTTTCACAATGACCTTTCATTTGACATATAAAACTTGTAGTAGTAGATGAACATCCATTAGTTCCATTGAAAAGATAAGATTCATACATTTTGGTTAAATTATTATCAAAACAAAGTCTATATAAATTTTTGTTCATTTTATTAAAACTTATCATTTTATCAAAGCATTCTCTACCATGAAAAAAATTGTAACGAATTTACTTTAGACATTACATTTTATTTTGAGCTCTTTATAATAAAAAAGAATTGTATCAAAATTATTTATTTCATCATTATGGCATTTTTACATGAAATTAATTTATCTCTTTAATTTTACATTTTTACAAAGTGTATAATTTATTTTCCCTTGAGATAATTTGAGATACAAATGTGATAATTTTAAATCATTCTAGATATATTTTGTTATATTTTTATTCATTTTGAGAAAACTTATATTTAATCATATAGTTATTATATAAACCCACCATTTTTTCAACTTTAAGATTAATTATATCAACCTCTTTGAAAAATTCATCTATTATAGGGTTTTCAGAATTATATTTGGAGGGAGAATAGAAATTAGAATGAATCAATTGAATTGATGATACCATTAAACACAAAATTTACACATACATTTTCATAACGAAATTCTTCATCAAATCTTGAATTTTCATTGAAAATCCATCTAGACACCATTTCAATCATTTCTTTCTTAAATCAATTTATTTTATTTTATTCCATCTTTTATCATTGGAAATCAGGCTTGATATTTCCGATTTTTCTATAATCATACCAAATTACATATTGAGTATCATTATAAATAATAATATGTTGCATCTTCTCTTTGAAGTCATCCTTAAAATATTTTTTTCGAGCTCTAATTGAATAAAATTTATTTCTTCTATATCCTCCTTTTATAACATATGTTTTATAAATATTTTCAACAATCTATAACTTAGAGTGAAAAGTGAATGTAAATAATATTTCTTAAAATAAATTACATTCTCCTTAATAATATCTTCTTTGGAATGTTTTTAGAGAACTAACTCATTTTTAATAATGATCTAATAAGATCAAAAAGAGTATAATCCTTGAATTTCCTACTTTAATCTATATCAACCTTTTTAGAATGAGACTTATTAGGAAGTTCTCATAGAAATATTTAAATAATATTATGATTTTATAGAGTTTCCTAGGAAGAACTCATACCATTTAAAATACCGTTAAATATGTGGAAAATTTTATTAATAGTTTCTTATTCACATATTTCCAATTCTTGATATTAATACCTTAATATTATTAACATAGTTTTAATAAAGTTATCCGACTAATTATTTTGGTTCACCTTTGAGTATCTTATATGGGTTTCCATGATAATTCAGTAATCAATGATAAGTTACTTTAATAAAGATTCCACCTCAGATTTCATGGATCCAAAATCAATGCCATATAAATGAGTGGATTTGATGTATACATACAAAATTTGAGCTAGTTCCTACCATCTTAAAATGATCTTATCAACATTACAAATAAGTTAGAAAATGGTTATAAAAAATAATGATATACATTGATATTGCGGTCAATATTTGAAACCAATTTTTTCCCAAAAAGAATATGGAAGAATAGATAAGGGTTGGTGGGTGAATTGAAATTTTTTAAAATGAATTTAAATATTGTGTTAAATTTTTGAATGTCAATGTAGTTGAAATAAAAATATAACAAGGAATTTTTATTATGGTTTAGATCTAAATTATCCCACACCAATATTTAAACCTCTCATGAACTGAGAGAGATGAAACCCACAATAATGGAATCCTATAATGAATTTTAAAAATAGAGAGTCAGAACACAACTATAAATTATTTCCCCTAGTGTATTAAACCCAAACTAAACCGACCATAATATATTTTGATTCAAAACGTGTACAATATTCTATTTTTCAGAAATAGAGTCACAATCCAATGCTGGACTTTTGCTTGGGAGACACAACTCCAAATCCTACATTTTAATGGGTAGTATAACCTATTACAATTAAGCACACAAAAAATAATATGAATAAGAAAAATCATAAAAACATATGAATGTTTTGATGTATGAGTGTCGAGGTAGTAAATAACTCTCCAACAATACAGGATCAAAAAGTTTAATGTTTAGGTGAGAGAAGTAGTAGATCCCCAAATTATGAAAAATATATATAGTATAAGAAAATAATCAACCTCGTTAATTAAAATGAAATTGTTCTATCAACTTTATTTATAAAGGATCTTCATCCAATTTTTTTTTAAAATTTGAATACCATTACATCTATGTTTTCCTAAACAAAGAGTTTTACATATGAATACGATGAAGGACTACAATGTTTTCCATACTTATTTCATAGATATTAATATACATGTAAATGAAAAATAATGTTCTTGTGAGTCTAAATCGATAATATATATATATAATATAAACTATATTTTGGAACTCAAAAGATAAATTAGTCAATTAGTCAATAATAATAATTAATATTCTAGAAAAACACCAAGATAATATTCTATATTTACACTTCATATTTCATCTGATTTAAATTTGAATATTTCATGTTACAAAATTTCAATGTGAATACCTATACAGGCATAATCCCATTTGAATCTCAATAAATTCGCAATAAAACTATTTAAAAAATGATCATACCAATTCTATATAATTAATGAGAACTTTTGGAATATAGAAAACATAAATAATATTTATAATAAACTGACAGAAAGTGGAATTATGAAATAATATGAAAAATACATCATATTTCTAGTTTTTAGAACATCCTATTGAGTGTAGCAAAAAACAAAATAATTTTTTCTACCTTTACATGAACTATAACCACTTCATATAAGTAACAAAAATTTACTCTTACATGTATTTATACCCTTATATAGAAATTATAAACCCAAATTACATTTATATGAGAACTAGGTTACCCTTATAGAGGTTTTGAATATGTGTTAGTACCCTTACACAAGTATAAATTATCCTTAGCGGAGCCTCAGGTTATCCTCACATGATATTTAGAAATACACTGATATTATTATGAAAGTATATATGACCCTCACATGAGACTTAGGTTACCCTTAAGTGGGTATAGAAATAGTGTTGGTACCCTTATTCAAGTACAACAGACCCTTATGTGAAATAAGATATACCCTTACATGAGTAAATCCTAAAGACTTTACATTTACATAAACAATATAATTTGTGGGTTATCATTTTGTAGATATTATAATTCATATGTTAACTTTATAAACCTATTTATTTACCTTTACATAACTATTAGTTTTCATGGGTTACTATTAGGAAATTATTAATATCCAAATGCATCCTTTGCATAACACATTAAAAGTATTACATACACTTACATAACTAATATAAAGAATAACTTTACCTTACATACAAAATAAAAACTTAGGAATACCTTCACACAAATCCTAGAAAATGAATCTCCCATTATATAAACAATAAATTGTTATTATAACCTTTACATAACTGATAGAAAATGATACTTACCCTTATTTTACCTTAGTAACCTCAATGTTACCTTTACAGAACACAATAAAAATTATTCTACCCTTACATAATCCATAAGAACTTAATTTTAACTTTATGCAACATTTTAAAAACATGTATAAATGTTATTTATGGGTCTAAATGACATAATAATCCCAGTAACTAAACTAGAAACTTGTATATCATGTTGTAAATAATTAAAAAATGAAATATCAAAATAATTAAAGTAATGAATAATAACATATAACCATAATTATGAAGACTTTAACAAATATAAGACATATCAAACGAAATATAACCTTTAATAAATTTTTTAAATATTATAATGCATCGTAATATGATATTTTATAATTATCAAAAAATAATTAAATAATTGTGATCTATGGAGCCACTTCAAGAATACCTTTGTTTTTTTTGTTAACATGGTTGTGTCACTACCATTGTTTGTTTTTGGTTATAGAATATTTCTATTATGGTGATATTTCATTATACATATTCTATGTATCTTTGTTTAGGATGGGTAAATCATTACCTCTATTTTTTCGATATATAGTTTCACATCACCTACTCAGGGGGATTTGGAAAGACATTCATGTCTTTTTTTGGTTTATTTAAAATCCTAATTTGATGGTTTGTCCGAGTTGGGTTGTGTAAACACACCCCCATCCCTATCATTTAAAAATTCTAAATTAAACAACACTCGATTATACAGACATTTAATTTTATTTAAATTAAACCCCTTAAAAAATACATCAAGAAATGTACCTCCATTGAAAATATTAGTGATGATGTGTGAACATCATTTCAAGAGATCCACTACGCATGCCGTGTGAAATATCTATAAAATCAGGATGATTCCACCATGATTTGGTGAAATTATACATAATCCATAATATGAAGAATCCCAAAATAATGAAAACCCAATGGGAAAAGGGAAATAAGGTGGAGGATGAATCTAACCATAAATTCTAATAAATTTTCTCAAAAATGACTCAAATAATAGGTTTTATAAAGGAAGAAGGGGGAGCATCGAATGGTCACACACGAGGAGGAGAAGAAGAAAGAGAGGTATCCCCTCTTAAGTACCGAATGGGAAAAACTATAATTCAACACTTTTAATGAAATTAATAGTTTTTCCACGTGGTTGTAAATTTTTTTTATCCCTCAATTATTTAATCAATACACCTCACATGGTTAGGCTACACGATTTACAAAACCATTAACTTACATTAGAAAATAGAACTGTCTCGGTCTGTAACTTTTCATAAGGTTTTTATGTAATCATGTACCAACTATTATAAAAGCACCAAATCAACCCAGATCACATGATTTAATCCATTATCCTTCATATATAACCATAAATCACATGTTGACCATAAAACTCGTCCTTTATCCAATAAAAATAACAAACAACTTCCTAATCATTAGGGTGACATGTAGTTTCCCCAAAACACTATTCTCAGAACCAAGCACCAGGTTTAAAACTGGGATAAAACATCTATTTTTACCCAAAGATATCTAAACTCACCCAATCACATGAGCACCTATAGAGCCTCTTATATTTTTTATAAACATTTTTTTAGGTATTCTAACTATTAAAATTCAAAACATTAGTTTAAATCAAAATTTAACCCTCCAACTGGTGAAAATTTAAACTCATCCTAAATTTCATATGATGTACAAATGAGGGTCAATACAATATCTACACCGTTACAGTTGACATCCTAATTTAGACATAGTTTCCCTCAAATGATTAACAATGACATTCTATGTTTTCCAATTCATGATCTATTCTCTGTGTTCTATCACGGAAATCTGAATGATCTTTCACAATGCAACTATAAAACTGAAGATTAATACTCACTAAATCCCAATTCACAATTAATTACCACATTCAAAAATATAATAAATTCACTCTATAACCCATATATCCCGATACACCACTATCTCATTAAAAATTATATTCTCAAGCCTATCGTACACCCCACCATGAGAGTTATCTCATATAGCCAATTGTGAGAAATGGTACTTCCCACAATAGTAATTTCTGATAAAAAAAATTCTTAGAGGCCCACAGATAGTCTTGAAACATTTTTAATCTCAAAAAATGTAATGCCCTAACCCCAGCTTCCTAGAGTCGGTGCGTTACTTCGTAACATTGTCATGATCACAAAAGATCAAGTCTCGAAATACCGATTAGTTTAGTAGCCTTGGAAACACTAGATATGTTCATAAATGTTACATTACATCATAAAGTGAAAAAATAATAACAAAGTCTTCATAGTCCACACTCATATCCTCTTCTGACTATCCCTGCAGGTCGTTCATAAAATACTTCTTCACATCCTGGAAATATTAAAACATTGAAAGGGGTGAGCTCAGATGCTCAGTAAGGATAACAATATTGCGGAAGCTTTCATAAATAAACATAAAAATTTAAGGCAATGTATAACTAAAACAAAATCCTTTTAAACTTGAACATCAACATAATATGAAAAAAGTAAAATGAGATAATGCCATTCACTTCTTCACATGGATATTCTACTGGTCAAATAATCACATGAAATATCAATAACCACTTTCATAATGAGGGAATGTATAATGCCAGACATTCTGAAACATTTTGTCAAGGCCTCGGCCAAGATGTCTAAAATGATTAAGGCCTCGGCCAAAAACATAAATCAAATTGGGAAAGGGCCTCGGCCAATTCCATGTCTAGTTGTCTCATGAGACCTACTGATGCATCGAGGAGCTATAGCGGGCTCCACCCATCACATATTAAGTCCAATACATTCCTCATATGAATATGTTTAAACATATCATAAACCATAACATAATTGTATCACATAAAACATGCATAAAGGAAACATAACATTTCCACATTTCAATCACATGATATCAATACAACACATTGATATAATAAAAACGCTTTCAAATCCATTTTCAATACCAAAATAAAAGAAAAGTATAACATGGTATTTATTTTTCATTAAAAAAAGGTATGGCTTGTAGAGGAAGTCGAAACTCAAATAGTGGTCATGGCGGCGGAGAAGTCGTTGTCGCCCCATACGTACGACAAAAACATTCCCTTTTTTCGTTTAGTAAACACTTCGTATAAAAAATATTCCTTTTGAATATACATAAAAGTCAAAGGGGTTTATACACAGTATAAAAGAAATTTGTGTATAAAACCAAATATGCCTCAATGAAAGAAGATTGATATGAAGTCCTTACAAAGATCATTTTTTAAAATAAAATATATATATTATGTGTATTCACTATAGGTACACATAAAGAAAGTAAAAATACAAAATAATACATAATAATATCATGATATAATTTGAAAGTAGAAGATTAACCCAAAGAATGGAAGTTGGGTTAAGAAGTTCCCTTACCTCGTGTCTGACTTGACTCAACCGTTCTTTAACCTCCTGAATAATAAAATAGAGTTAATTTCTATTTACATAAGAACCTTTTTCATGTTCATTATTCTTTTTATATCACTTATTGCCATGTTATGAACATTATGTAATTATTTAAGTTAATAATGGTCGTTTTGTCGATCTTTGGTACTTGAGTCAAAAATAAACTTCTTATAATTACAAGTTGTTCATGTGGTGAAATATACATTATATCCAGAATTATATTCATGATGTAGATATCATATATATCATATATATAAAGTATATACATTCATTTATAATATTACGTAACATTTAGAGGTTTGAAATGAAATGCACCGTTCATGGAGACGGTAAGCTGTACGTACGCATGAACGCTACTTTCATTTCTATTTCGTATTTAATGGAATGAAATAATAATTATATAAATGTATAATATAATTCCAGTATAATATAGTGTATAATACCATTTACTCCATCCTTTATACATCCCACATATGGCATTAACGATTCAAATCACTTTGAGGGGGCCGTAGTCCGCACTTCCTAAAATGAAATTATCGCGTTTACCCATAATGAAAATCATAAAGTATGCCATAAATGAGAAATACAGAAGCATAAGTAAAACATAAACATATTATATATCATATATAAATATAGTTACATCTTAATGGCCACCTTTGAAGGTGTTATATGAGTGTTGAACAATCATCGTTTCGTGAGGCAGAAATTCACCATCTACAAAAACCGTATGTTCTTTAACCATTAGATGTAGGTGTGTGTAAGTATAGCTCGAATACTTCTTATAACAACATCCTAGTATACTGAGGATACTGGTGTTGTTACAAAAGAAATGAATAAAAAGAGTTTAGGGGGTTGGAGAAGAAAAGTAAAACAAAACAACATTAGAGAAGACATTACCTCAAAATCGGGTAACTCTTTTTGATTTGATCCAAAGGCTTCCTTGGGAAGAGTTCTGCCCAAAGTGAGGCTTATAAAAGTAAGAGGGGGAAGTTGGGAGAGTATTTGGGCAGATTTTGGCCGAGAAAGATGTAGCGACTCGGGTTTTTGGCCCTGTCAGACTTGGGAATATTTCTACGAATAATTCCAGAGCTAGGCGCGAAGACGGCGTGCGATTCCGAGGCCCGGTGTGCTCGGAATTAATTTTATAAAAATATTAAGTATTTTTATACTATGCACGTGGCGGGGGTGTGATATCTCCTAAACGATAGCTCAGAACGGGAATCTGAGGGCATAGTTGCGTCCGAAACGAGCCGTTTACCCTAGGCGGGGTGTAAACTTTGCGGGCGCGGGCCTGCGGTGAGAAACGCCACCAGGGGCGTTTCCGTAAATAAGTAGCAACTTAGTGGGCGAGCGTCGGCTCGAATAACTTCTGAACGGAGTCTCGGATGGAAAATCTGAGACCGCCGTTGCGTTCAGAACAGTGCGTTTACCCTAGGGGTGACCTTAGTTTTGTTCGCATCAGGCGTCGGGTCCGAGGCGGGTTTGGGGCCGGCGGGCCGCTGATATAAATATCAGTGCCCCCCCCCCCTTTTAATCGTTCTTCGTCGTTCATCGTCGCCACTCCGCCGAATCGAGCAAACGGAGCGCCCACGAGCTCAGAATTCGACGGCGGACGTTCCAGGAGCGCGCAACGGAAGCTTTGGAGTGCGGATCTGAGGCAGAACGTTGGCGTTTCTCCCGCGAGGTAGGCGGTTTGAGTTTTAAAATCCCGGATCCCGTTTTTGTGTTGTTTTTCTTCAAATTTTCATAATATTTGTATAGTTTGGGTCCCGAGCTTTCCAAATCTTTTTTCGGATCTGAATTTGGAGCACCGGGGTGCTCCCGGTGGCTCCCGGAAGTTTTCCGGCGAAAAATCCGGTTTTCCGGCGAGACCCGCGGTGGCCATGGCAGAATCCGGCGAGACCCGCGGCGGCGCGGCGGCGGCGCGGTGGTTTCCGGCGACCCTGCGGTGGTCCGACCAGACTGTTCCGGGGGTTCTTTAAACCCCCGTAACTCGCAAACCGTAACTCCGATTCGCGCACCGTTTGCGGCGACGTGACCCTAACGACGAGGCGAACCCTCCGGTGTGGGTTCGAGGGTTTAAAGGTTCGGGATCGTGGCCCGGGAGCTAGAAACGTCGTATAAAATAATATTATTTTATTATTTTACGACTTCGGGCCGTTGTAACTTCTACCCGGAGCGTCCGATTGACGTGTCGTCAGTGGCGTTGGGACCCTGATGGTATGACAGACTTTTTGAGATGGTTTCCGGGTGTTGGGACTGAGAACGGGGTGTGGGCCCCACGAGGCCGGGTTTTGGCGTTTGCGGGGAAACACGGCTTTTGCACCAGGAGTCCGATTTTGACGGATGAATAGTCGATCCTGTGTGTTTTTCCGAGAGGATCGCAATGGTGCGATCCGTTCGATGAGATTCGGAATCCAGGTGTGGGCCCCACCCGAGCTGGCCTTCGGTGAATATTACCTTTTTCACCGGGAGCCCATTTTGGGCGAGCGAGTAGTCGATTCCGCTTGTTTTTCCGAGGGGATCGCCGTGGTGCGATCCGCTCGATGGATTTCGGGATCATAGCGTGGGCCCCGCGCGAGCTAGCTACAGTGAATAGTGCCTTTTTCACCGGTGCTCCGTTCCGGGCGAGTAAACAGCCTATCCTGCGTGTTTTTCCACGTGGAACGCGATGGTGGCCTCGGTTTTGGCTTCGGAGGTGCGCAATGTGGCTTTGGGGAAAGTCGCTCGGGTAGCGATGTTTGGACCAGCAGTGGTTGAGGGTTCTCCCTTGGTTCGTTCCTACGAGGGTTCGTGTGGTATCACAACCTTCGTATGGGTTTGTGATCCTCTCGATGGGATGTTTAAACTGTTAGAGTTGTGGTATCCCTCCGGTGGGCCCGGAGTGGATCCTCTAGCATCTTTACCCTAGATCGGGTTCTTGGTATCGCTGTGACCTCTTATTCACGGGCAGCGATCCCCTATCTAGCAGGTTAACCCCGTAGGGTTTGTGGAATCATCAGGAATAAGATGCCCTACGCGGTGGGTCGTGCACAGTAGGGTTTTGGCATCGTCGGGTTTACGATCCCCTACTCAGCATGATGTTTATAGTAGGGTTGCGGTATCATTGGTTATACGATCCCCTACTCAGCGCTTGGTGTCGGTAGGGTTGCGGTATCGTTGGTTATGCGATCCCCTACTCAACGCGTGGTTTTCGGTAGGGTTGTGGCATCGTCGGTTCGATCCCCTACATCGCGAGTTATACCAGATAGGGTTCCGGTATCGTCGTGACCATCTTTATATAGACGATGATCCTCTATCTGAGTGTGGAGCTTCTGTCAAGCGCCAGATCGGGTTGTGGCATCCCCCAGCGGATCCTGGGTGTGATCCCCTATATGTGAAAACTACGTATGCCAGATCGGGTCGTGGTATCCCCCAGCGGACCCTGGGAGTGATCCCCTATCTGTGAGCTACGTATACCGGAGTGGGTCTTGGTATCCTCTAGCGGACCCTAGCGGCGATCCCCTATCCGAGGAGTTTGGTGGTTATGGTGTTTCAGCGATGTTTCCTCAGAGATGCTATCCGACGAGCGTGGTCCCTCGGGTGAGTGTCTGTGATGTTTGTGAGTATCTCGATGGAGTGTATCTCTCGGATGAGTGTCATCTGGTATGACAGTGTTCGTGGTGTACTCTCCTTGTTGTGGACAGTTGCTGGTGACGAGGTCGGTACCTCTTGTGGCTTTGTGGCGTGAGCTGTGTATATCTGGATTGTTCAAGGTGTATGTATGGGCATACACCTGAGATGAGCTGAGATGACTTGTTGTGTTTAGCCGAGGATGGTCACGAGATGGAGTTTCTCTCTCGTCTGGGTTCCCTCTGGCTGGGTTGAGCGGACTGTTGGCTTTCAGTTGCTCCCTTGGGTTTTGGGTTTTTGGGGTGCCTACTGAGTATGTTTATACTCACCCCTGCATGGGCTTTTCCCGCACATGTTTGTGTCTTGTGCAGACCACAGGGCTTTTGACGGAGTCCCAGGAGGACCCGGAGCAGGCGGAGCTTAGTGAGCGTGTTGACCGGGGTGTTTACCGGAGGTGTGCCGAGGGAGCTTTCCGGCGGGTGTTTGTGGCAGCGTTCCCCTTCTTCAGAGCAGGTTGGACGCACTTTGTAGTTTTCTTTTGGTGGGCCCTGTTTGCCCTTGTACTTTTGTTGTTGTACTCTGGTTTGGGATAGATTATATGCATGCATTTACTTTTCAGTTTCTATATCTCTGCACTGTTGCATGGAGGTGTTTGTGGGTGCGTGTGTACAGGTACCATAGGCTAATGCCTCCCATGTGTGTGATAGCCTACTCGGTGCTAGTCGCCAGCCCCTGACCTATTGGAGGCGGGCTTGGGGAGTCGCGGCTTGAGCCCCGTTGGGTCGGGTCGTGACAGAGTGGTATCAGAGGAGGTTCCACCTTTGGGATCTCAGAGCGTAGCTGGTCTAGCTGTGAGCTTGGTTTGGGTTGCATAGCGGCAGTGTTAGGGTGTTTCGAGCTCGGCTTTCAGGCCAGTGACTCCAGTGTTGGTGCGGCGGCCGACGTATCCATACGCCAGGACTCTGATAACCTTCCTTTCGACTCGGGACATTCGTACACTGGTCGCGGGGACATAATGGTACATGCAACATATAGGACTGGGTTTTTGGTTTTTCCTTGTCCTTCTTGAGTCAGCTCTCCAGATATACTCTTTGACCGTGGTGCGTCTTGAATGTATTTCAGGATGCCTCCACGACGACAGCCAGCGAGGGTTCCGTAGAAGGATTGTGCTGATGACCCGCCCCGTGTATTGGCTGTGGATCATGGCGCAGGTTCTGAGGTTGCAGCTCCAGGTGGTCTTCCAGTTGAGCCACCACCTGTTGAGCAGCTGGTTGTGCCGGCGGTGCAGGACGAGGTTGCACGCAGGCTGAGTGCGCTACACGAGTTCTAGAGGCAGCGACCTTTGAGGTTTCTGGGTGATCCAGACCCCCAGGCAGCTGATGACTGGCTTGAGGTAGTCACCCGAGTTTTCCGCCTAGTGAGGACACCTCCAGATCAGATGGTGGTCCTAGCGGCAAGCCTTCTGCTTGGTTCTGCCGAGCGATGGTGGAGTTTGGTGACGTAGTCCCATGACGAGGAGACGCTCACGTGGGCAGAGTTTGAGCGGCTCTTCAGGGAAGAGTTCTATCCGGTGACAATGAGGTCAGTGCGGATCCAGGAGCTTCTGCAGCTTTGACAGGAGAGCATGACTGTGTCGGAGTACTCAGCGAGGTTTACAGACCTGTCGCACTACTCCCTAGATATGGTTCAAGACCCGTTCTTTAGGGCTCGGACCTTCGAGCAGGGATTATGTAGGGATATCCGAGGAGGTGTGGTTTCCTTGTGCCTGCCCACCTATGTTGGAGCGAGCGCTGGTGGTGGAGAGCTTTCTGGCCGAGCAGATCACACCTGTTAGTGCTGAGCACTCGAGAGCTGAGACTTCGTCAGTCGGATCGGCATCTGGTAGCCGACGTCAGACTCAGGGGTCTGGACGTGGCCGACGATACAAGAGGCGACCCCAGGATGGAGGATCTGAGCCTCAGGGCTCACAGGGCTCGCAGGCCAGTTTTGGTCAGCCGCAGGAGAGGCGGTGTTACGCTTGCGATGGTCGGGGACATCTTGCTAGAGATTGTCCGACCCGACGTGTTGTTGAGAGGGAGCCGGTCGATGGGACGTCTTGGCAGAGGCAGCGTCTCGAGCAAGGAGGTCCGCAGGGCGACGGACGTGGCGGCGGAGCTGGTGCAACGGGAGGCGGTGGTAGATAGTACCAGTTGCCACCACCCCGACCCCCCAGGTGGTCCACGCCAAGCTCAGGGAGCTGGTGGTCGAGGGAGAGGACAGCTGCATGCCCTGGAGGCAGTCGACCCAGAGGCACCGCAGATGGATAGAGGTACGCCTTGTGTCTTTCTACTTACTGCAGTAGTTTGTCAGACACTGTTTAGCGGTACTCTTTCCTTTTGTTGCTTGCTCGAGTTTTGTTCGGGGCGTTGGTAAGACCCTGAGTGGTTGTTTGTTGGTGAGCTCGCTGGTGTGTGAGACCCAGTTGAGAGTCCAGTCGCTTTCCTTGTGCTTAGGACTTTTCGGAGATGAAAAGTTCTAAGGGGGGGAGGATGTAGAGACTCGGGTTATTGGCCCTGTCAGACTTTGGAATATTTCTACGAATAATTCCAGAGCTAGGCGCGAAGACGGCGTGCGATTCCGAGGCCCTGTGTGCTCGGAATTAATTTTATAAAAATATTAAGTATTTTTATACTATGCACGTGGCGGGGGTGTGATATCTCCTAAACGATAGCTCAGAACGGGAATCTGAGGGCACAGTTGCGTCCGAAACGAGCCGTTTACCCTAGGCGGGGTGTAAACTTTGCGGGCGCGGGCCTGCGGTGAGAAACGCCACCAGGGGCGTTTCCGTAAATAAGTAGCAACTTAGTGGGTGAGCGTCGGCTCGAATAACTTCTGAACGGAGTCTCGGATGGAAAATCTGAGACCGCCGTTGCGTTCAGAACGGTGCGTTTACCCTAGGGGTGACCTTAGTTTTGTTCGCATCAGGCGTCGGGTCCGAGGCGGGTTTGGGGCCGGCGGGCCGCTGATATAAATATCAGCGCCCCCCCCCCTTTTAATCGTTCTTCGTCGTTCTTCGCCGTTCTTCTCCGCCACTCCGCCGAATCGAGCAAACGGAGCGCCCACGAGCTCAGAATTCGACGGCGGACGTTCCAGGAGCGCGCAACGGAAGCTTTGGAGCGCGGATCTGAGGCAGAACGTTGGCGTTTCGCCCGCGAGGTAGGCGGTTTGAGTTTTAAAATCCCGGATCCCGTTTTTGTGTTGTTTTTCTTCAAATTTTCATAAGATTTGAATAGTTTGGGTCCCGAGCTTTCCAAATCTTTTTTCGGATCTGAATTTGGAGCACCGGGGTGCTCCCGGTGGCTCCCGGATGTTTTCCGGCGAAAAATCCGGTTTTCCGGCGAGACCCGCGGCGACCATGGCGGAATCCGGCGAGACCCGCGGTGGCGCGGCGGTGGCGCGGTGGTTTCCGGCTCCGGCACGGCGGAGTCCGGCGGCGGCGCGGTGGTTTCCGGCGACCCTGCGGTGGTCCGGCCAGACTGTTTCGGGGGTTCTTTAAACCCCCGTAACTCGCAAACCGTAACTCCGATTCGCGCACCATTTGCGGCGACGTGACCCTAACGACGAGGCGAACCCTCCGGTGTGGGTTCGAGGGTTTAAAGGTTCGGGATCGTGGCCCGGGAGCTAGAAACGTCGTATAAAATAATATTATTTTATTATTTTACGACTTCGGGCCGTTGTAACTTCTACCCGGAGCGTCCGATTGACGTGCCGTCAGTGGCGTTGGGACCCTGATGGTATGACGGACTTTTTGAGATGGTTTCCGGGTGTTGGGACTGAGAACGGGATGTGGGCCCCACGGGGCCGGGTTTTGGCGTTTGCGGGGAAACGTAGCTTTTGCACCAGGAGTCCGATTTTGACGGATGAATAGTCGATCCTGTGTGTTTTTCCGAGAGGATCGCAATGGTGCGATCCGTTCGATGAGATTCGGAATCCAGGCATGGGCCCCACCCGAGCTGGCCTTCGGTGAATATTACCTTTTTCACCGGGAGCCCGTTTTGGGCGAGCGAGTAGTCGATTCCGCTTGTTTTTCCGAGGGGATCGTCGTGGTGCGATCCGCTCGATGGGTTTCGGGATCGTAGCGTGGGCCCCGCGCGAGCTAGCTACAGTGAATAGTGCCTTTTTCACCGGTGCTCCGTTCCGGGCAAGTAAACAGCCTATCCTGCGTGTTTTTCCGCGTGGAACGCGATGGTGGCCTCGGTTTTGGCTTCGGAGGTGCGCAGTGTGGCTTTGGGGAAAGTCGCTCGGGTAGCGATGTTTGGACCAGCAGTGGTTGAGGGTTCTCCCTTGGTTCGTTCCTACGAGGGTTCGTGTGGTATCACAACCTTCGTATGGGTTTGTGATCCTCTCGATGGGATGTTTAAACTGTTAGAGTTGTGGTATCCCTCCGGTGGGCCCGGAGTGGATCCTCTAGCATCTTTACCCTAGATCGGGTTCTTGGTATCGCTGTGACCTCTTATTCACGGGCAGCGATCCCCTATCTAGCAGGTTAACCCCGTAGGGTTTGTGGCATCATCGGGAATATGATCCCCTACGCGGTGGGTCGTGCACAGTAGGGTTGTGGCATCGTCGGGTTTACGATCCCCTACTCAGCATGATGTTTATAGTAGGGTTGCGGTATCGTTGGTTATACGATCCCCTACTCAGTGCTTGGTGTCGTTAGGGTTGCGGTATCGTTGGTTATGCGATCCCCTACTCAGCGCGTGGTTTTCGGTAGGGTTGTGGCATCATCGGTTCGATCCCCTACATCGCGAGTTATACCAGATAGGGTTCCGGTATCGTCGTGACCATCTTTATATAGACGATGATCCTCTATCTGAGTGTGGAGCTTCTGTCGAGCGCCAGATCGGGTTGTGGCATCCCCCAGCGGATCCTGGGTGTGATCCCCTATCTGTGAAAACTACGTATGCCAGATCGGGTCATGGTATCCCCCAGCGGACCCTGGGAGTGATCCCCTATCTGTGAGCTACGTATACCGGAGTGGGTCTTGGTATCCCCTAGCGGACCCTAGCGGCGATCCCCTATCCGAGGAGTTTGGTGGTTATGGTGTTTCAGCGATGTTTCCTCAGAGATGCTATCCGACGAGCGTGGTCCCTCGGGTGAGTGTCTGTGATGTTTGCGAGTATCTCGATGGAGTGTATCTCTCGGATGAGTGTCATCTGGTATGACAATGTTCATGGTGTACTCTCCTTGTTGTGGACATTTGCTGGTGACGAGGTCGGTACCTCTTGTGGCTTTGTGGCGTGAGCTATGTATATCTGGATTGTTCAAGGTGTATGTATGGGCATACACCTGAGTTGAGCTGAGCTGACTTGTTGTGTTTAGCCGAGGATGGTCACGAGATGGAGTTTCTCTCTCGTCTGGGTTCCCTCTGGCTGGGTTGAGCGGACTGTTGCCTTTCAGTTTCTCCCTTGGGTTTTGGGTTTTTGGGGTGCCTACTGAGTATGTTTATACTCACCCCTGCACGGGCTTTTCCCGCACATGTTTGTGACTTGTGCAGACCACAGGGCTTTTGAAGGAGTCCCAGGAGGACCCGGAGCAGGCGGAGCTTAGTGAGCGTGTTGACCGGGGTGTTTACCGGAGCTGTGCCGAGGGAGCTTTCCGGCGGGTGTTTGTGGCAGCGTTCCCCTTCTTCAGAGCAGGTTGGACGCGCTTTGTAGTTTTCTTTTGGTGGGCCCTGTTTGCCCTTGTACTTTTGCTGTTGCACTATGGTTTGGGATAGATTGTATGCATGCATTTACTTTTCAGTTTCTATATCTCTGCACTGTTGCATGGAGGTGTTTGTGGGTGCGTGTGTACAGGTACCATAGGCTAATGCCTCCCATGTGTGTGATTGCCTACTCGGTGCTAGTCGCCAGCCCCTGACCTATTGGAGGCGGGCTTGGGGAGTCGCGGCTCGAGCCCCGTTGGGTCGGGTCGTGACAAAAAATGGCTTGATAGTGTGAATGAGGTGGTAGAGGTGGGGGCATTTTATAAGAGGAGAGGAGGGGCACTCTTGGAATGTAAGCAAATTTTACATTATTATACAATGCTTTCGGATTCTAAAGGTCCCACACTTATATGATTCGTGGCTAAGGTGATAAGGTTTCGAAATATACCCATCCAATAGTCTTTGGACAAGTGTAAGCCTTGGATTGTACATTATCTTTTCATTTTATTAAAATCGTAAAATAATGAGGTCATCGCTGCATCATAATGATGTCATAAATAATTTAATTTATTTAATGACTAAAAATTATAAATAAAATACTATGATGTATTAAATCATTTTATCTTTCCAATGATTATTTATAGTCAACAATATGACTTGTATAACCCCATGTAAAAATTGTTTTAGTAAAACATTTCATGTTTGTGTCATTTTTTACTTTAACATTAAATAAAAGGTATTTATGTCATTTCCCAACTAAAGTGGCTCCATGGGGTCCCCAAGTTGACCCATGGATTGTCTTGGTCGGACATGGCACATCCAATGAGGGTAGGACATGTGTCAAGCTCATCTCATATTATTAAAACATTATTTTTACTTTAAACTACACTAATTACCTCTAACCGCGATTAAGAACTTAAAAGTTACTATTCACCAAATATTATTTTAATCTCATTGAACCACATTTTACTTCTTAATGACATCCATGTATGTCGGATTTTTGAAAATCAAATCACAGAGGTGGTAATATTTCATTTAAACGAAAAATCAGTTATTTTACTACCACTTAGTGGTTTCACTATTCATCAAAAATTGAAGTTTTTCAGAACAATGCCAAAATTTCACCCTAAGCTATAATTGATATTCCAATTTCAAAAATGATGTCTATTTTAAAAAATTCCAAAAATATAAGTTGCATTAATTTATTTTATAATTAATTTCCGCTGTCACAACAAATAGCGTGTTTTTAAGAAACAATTTATATCAAAAGATTGGCAATTGTTTATGTCTAATTTCAATGTTAAATTAATTATAATGACCACCATTGGATAAAATGGTAAAACTATATTCTAATTATAATTTATAACCACTAAATAGTATAATTTATCACTATAAATCATTTTGATTAAAAAGTTGTTTTTATGTATTTTTCACTATTCATAAAAAATTAGAAATTCTCAGAACAATACCAAAAATTCAACATAGGCTAATTTCGATATTCCGAATCCAAAAATGAAGTCCATTTTGAAATATAAAATTTCTATAAATTTAAAAGTGGTTATTACTATTCATAACAGCTACTTTGATTAGTCGCGGTGTTTTAGAACTTGTAGTTGCGTACAATGCAAACTATTGTATTATTGAATGAGAAGCGTATCGTGGAAGCTCAAGGTGTTACATTTTCCCCTCCTTCAATAAATTGCATCCTCGCAATTTGGAATTTTTTATTTGAAAATAAAAGGTTGGAAAGAGAAAATACCTTTGTGGAAAACCCACATCGGAAATAAGATTAATAAAATTTAGCCTTAATAAGAGGGAAAGGGAAATGAAAAAGTCACCACCCAATTATGATCTCGATTAGGAGATCATTGGTGGAAATTAGAGACCTATAATTGGAGAAAAATGTAAATATTTGTAGGGAGTGATTGAGGTCATCAATCACAATCAACTGTCAAATTGAGGGCCTCAAAGCCTTCAATCTATGTTGATTTAAAATATCATCAGTTCAACAAGACATAAGGTATTAGGATAACACATTTTTTTGTTTTAATATCCCTTTACTAATGTTTAAGAATTAATTCATTCATTGTATAAGAGATAGGTATATATATATTTATGCTTGACAATTAGTGTTTCAACCATCAACTCGTCTTTCACTCAAAAAGATAATAGAACTCCAAAATATTATACTTATCCTAATTGTATAAGGTTCCAAATGTTAACACATACCATTTAGATTAGTAAAATTATTTTGTAATAACTAGGGACTTCCTGTAGGCTAGTGGTTGGAAATAAAGGCATGTCGCACTATGGTTGTGGGTTCGATTCCTGCACCTTTGTCCGACGCGACATGTTATGCCCCACCCTACAGGTTGTCCTTTTCCTAAAACTATAGTATTATAATATTCAAAAATAATCTTCATAAATTTTTTATCCTCAAACAATACTATCCAAAGATCAACTTAATCCACTCCAACCTTTATAGTTATCCAAAATACCTATGTACAGACTTTCTCTAAAAGGCCTCTTAATTCCAAAATCAATTTATCAGATTCCCCAAATAAAGTAAAGTTTCTCTTATTGTCACATACTAAAAATATAATTACCTTCATCATATTAAAACCTTACTGAAATAAAAAAGTACTCAAGTACAATCCTTATATATATATCACATTATTCTAATAACCAGAATATAATCCATGAGTCCAAAAGCACCAATACATTAGTTATTCTGCTTCAACTGTAGTAACAGCATAAGATTGTCCTTGATCCCTTGCCCTTTTCTGAGGTAAGTTTCCCTGACACTTAGGAAATTCATTTGCATAATGCCCCATTTCCCTACAATTGTAGCATTCAACATTGATAGCCTCTTTCTTTCCCTTGCAATCACGCGCCTGGTGACCTTTTTCCCCACATTTATAAAAAACTCCCATTCCTTTTAGGCATGTACCAGGGTGATTCTTCCCACAATTATCACATAATGGAAAATCATTCTTTCCCTTTTTCCCTTTATCTGTCTCTTGTTCCACCGTTCTCTTCTTCTCTTGCTTTACTTTGTTTTCATAAGACTTAGAGAATTCCTTTTCTGTCTTGATAGAACATGAGACAATATCTTCGTATGTTGAGAACGATTGTGATACTAAAGCTCGAAGGAGAAATGGTTTTAACCCATCAAAGAAACGATCAATCTTACTCCTTGGGTTACGTATATAATTTGCAGCATACCTCGCCAACCTTGTAAAGTTGGCCTCATACTTTGCGACATTCTCATCCTCCTTTTGTCTCAGACTCAGAAATTGCCTTTCCATATCTTCTCGATGGTCATGAGGAAAGTATTTTTCTAAGAAAAGCTCTTTGAACTCCCTCCATTCCATATTCGATACGTCATCATCTTCCTTTGTATTTTGAATCAATGACCACCATTGATCGGTATCTCCAGTGAGGCGGTAAACTGCCATGATAACCTTCTCCCTTTCGCTACACCCCAAGGTATGGAATATTTTCTCTAAGGAGTTTATCCATTGCTCAGCTACTAACGGATTTGTACCCCCATTAAATGATGGTGGTTGTTGCCTCATGAAGCGGTCTAACATTGATCCTTCACGTTGCGGATCAGGGTGCTCCATACGAGTAAGGTTATTATTCATAACCTGAGTGAGTTGTCCTAGTATGGTAATAAGTTGATCAGCACCAGTTGTATCTCCAGATCCACAATAATTATCTTGAGCAGGAGGGCAATCCCTACACGGAGTGCGTGCATTGATACGGTTTCCATTCCTTCCACTAGGCGTCATTTCTAAACAATTTCATAAACTAGATTAGTTTATGAATCAAAATGCATAATTCCATACTTGTAAAATACTTAACATAAATTTTACTATTTATGGACATAATCCATAATCATAAAAATGTTTTCTTTGAGGAAGTATATACTCATAACCCTTCATAGTGGTTTATAATGAAAATGATAATTATCCTAAGCATATCCCCCGGGAGTGTCGTAACCAAGAGTGCAGCAAGGCCCGTTATCGTGCACCAGTTCCCGTTCGAGTATAGCTCAAAGCGGTGTTTTCAGGTTTTACACCTAGGTACATCTGTTCCAGAGCCGCCTCTACCGGCTCGTATCCAGATAGGGATGTATTGCTCAGAAAACTCACAACATCTCTTCAATACCAAAATTCTTGGAAGTTCTTCTATACTAATCCTCAAAGTCTATCTTTAGGCTATGTGCTCTAATCAGAGTTTATCTAAATCTAGCTTCCAAGGTTAGTACTAAACTACCTCTGATACCAACTGTAACGCCCCAACCCCAGCTTCCCAGAGTCGGTGCATTACTTCATAACATTGGCATGATCACAAAAGATCATGTCTCGAAAGACCGATTAGTTTAGTAGCCTTGGAAACACTAGATACATTCATAAATATTACATTACATCATAAAGTGAAAAACTAATAACAAAGTCTTCATAGTCCACACTCATATCCTCTTCTGACTATCCCTGCAGGTCGTTCATAAAATACTTCTTCACATCCTGGAAAATATTAAAACATTGAAAGGGGTGAGCTCAGTTGCTCAGTAAGGATAACAATATTGCGGAAGCATTCATAAATAAACATAAAAATTTAAGGCAATGTATAACTAAAACAAAAGCCTTTTAAACTTGAACATCAACATAATATGGCAAAATTAAAATGAGATAATGCAATTCACTTCTTCACATGGATATTCTACTGGTCGAATAATCACATGCAATATCAATAACCACTTTCATAATGAGGGAATGTATAATGCCAGACATTCTGAAACATTTTTTCAAGGCCTCGGCCAAGACGTCTAAAATGATTAAGGCCTCGGCCAAAACCATAAATCAAATTGGGAAACGGCCTCAGCCAATTCCATGTCTAGTTGTCTCATGGGACCTACCGATGCATCGAAGAGCTATAGCGGGCACCACCCGTCACTTATTAAGTCCAATACATTCCTCATATGAATAGGTTTAAACATATCATAAACCATAACATAATCGTATCACATAAAACATGCATAAAGGAAACATAAAATTTCCACATTTCAATCACAAGATATCGATACTGCTCATTGATATAATAAAAACGCTTTCAAATCCATTTTCAATACCAAAATAAAAGAAAAGTATAACATGGTATTTATTTTTCATTAAAAAAGGTATGGCTTGTAGAGGAAGCCGAAACTCAAATAGTGGTCACGGCGGCGAAGAAGCCGTTGTCGCCGCATACGTACGACAAAAACATTCCCTTTTGTCGTATAGTAAACGCTTCGTATAAAAAAGATTCCTTTTAAATATACATAAAAGTCAAAGGGGTTTATACACCATATAAAAGAAATTTGTGTATAAAACCAAATATGCCTCAATGAAAGGAGATTGATACGAAGTCCTTACAAAGATAATTTTTTAAAATAAAATAGATATATTATGTGTATTCACTATAGGTACACATAAAGCAAGTAAAAATACAAAATAAGACATAATAATATCATGACATAATTTGAAAGTAGGAGATTAACCCAAAGAATGGAAGTTGGGTTAAGAAGTTCCCTTACCTCGTGTCTGACTTGACTCAACCGTTCTTTAACCTCCTGAATAATAAACTAGAGTTAATTTCTATTTACTTAAGAACCTTTTTCATGTTCATTATTCCTTTTATATCACTTATTACCATGTTATGAACATTATGTAATTATTTAAGTTAATAACGGTCGTTTTGTCGATCTTTGGTACTTGAGTCAAAAATAAACTTCTTATAATTACATGTTGTTCATGTGGTGAAATATCCATTATATCCATAATTATATTCATGATGTAGATATAATATATATCATATATATAAAGTATATACATTAATTTATAATATTATGTAACATTTAGAGGTAAGAAATGAAATGCACCGTTCATGGAGACGGTAAGCCGTAAGTACGCATGAACCCTACTTTCATTTCTATGTCATATTTAATGGAATGAAATAATAATTATATAAATGTATAATATAATTACAGTATAATATAGTATATAATTCCGTTTACTCCATCCTTTATACATCCCACATATGGAATTAACGATTCAAATCACTTTGAGGGGGCGG
The DNA here is from genome assembly GCA_963277665.1 of Viscum album. Lineage (NCBI taxonomy): Eukaryota > Viridiplantae > Streptophyta > Magnoliopsida > Santalales > Viscaceae > Viscum > Viscum album. The sequence continues at coordinate 900,002,758 of OY728165.1, read as the reverse complement.
TAGTCCGCACTTCCTAAAATGAAATTATCGCCTTTATCCATAATGGAAATCATAATGTATGCCATAAATGAGAAATACAGAAGCATAAGTAAAAAATAAACATATTATATATCATATATAAATATAGTGACATCTTAATGGCCACATTTGAAGGTGTTATATGAGTGTTGAACAATCATCGTTTCGTGAGGCAGAAATTCGCCATCTACAAAAACCGTATGTTCTTTAACCATTAGATGTAGGTTTGTGTAAGTGTAGCTCTAATACTTCTTATAACAACATCATAGTATATTTAGGATACTGGTGTTGTTACAAAAGAAATGAATAAAAAGAGTTTAGGGGGTTGGAGAAGAAAAATAAAACAAAACAACATTAGAGAAGACATTACCTCAAAATCGGGTAACTCTTTTTGATTTGTGCCAAAGGCTTCCTTGGGAAGCGTTCTGGACAAAGTGAGGATTCTAGGAGTAAAAGGGGGAAGTTGGGAGAGTATTTGGGTAGAGTTCGGCCGAGCCAAATGGCTTGAAAGTGTGAATGTGGTGGTAGAGGTGGGGGCCTTTTATAAGAGGAGAGGAGGGTCACTCTTGGAAAGTAAGGAAATTTTACATTATTATACAATGATTTTCGTATTCAAAAGTTCCCACACTTATATAATTCGTGGCTAAGGTGATAAGGTTTCTAAATATACCCATTCAATAGTCTTTGGACAAGTCTAATCCTTGGATTTTACATTATCTTTTCATTTTATTAAAATCGTAAAATAATGAGGTCATCACTGCATCATAATGATGTCATAAATAATTTACTTTATTTAATGTCTAAAAATTATAAAAAAAATACTATGGTGTAGGAAATCTTTTTATATTTCCAATTAATATTTATAGTCAAAAATATGACTTGTATAACCCCATGTAAAAATTGTTTTAGTAAAACATTTAATGTTTGTGTCATTTTTTACTTTAACATTAAATAAAAGGTATTTATGTCATTTTCCAAATAAAGTGGCTCCATGGCGTCCCCAAGTTGACCCATGGATTTTCATGGTTGGCCATGGCACATAAAATGAAAGTAGGACATGTGTCAAGCTCATATCATATTATTAAAACATTATTTTTACCTTAAACTACACTAATTACCTCTAACCGCGATTAAGAACTTAAAAGTTACTATTCACCAAAAATTATTTTAATCTCATTGAACCACATTTTACTTCTTAATGAAAAACATGTATGTCGGATTTTTGAAAATCAAATCACAGAGGTTGAAATATTTCATTTAAACGAAAAATCAGTTATTTAACTACCACTTAGTGGTTTCACTATTCATCAAAAATTGAAGTTTTTCAGAACAATGAAAAAATTTCACCCTAAGCTATAATTGAAATTCCGGTTTCAAAAATGATTTCTATTTTAAAAAATTACAAAAATATAAGTTGCATTAATTTATTTTATAATTAATTCCTGCTTTCACAACAAATAGCGTGTTTTTCAGAAACAATTTATATCAAAAGATTGGCAATTGTTTATGTCTAATTTCAATGTTAAATTAATTCTAATAACCACCATTGGATAAAATGGTAAAAATATATTCTAATTATACTTTAAAACCACTAAATAGTATAATTTATCACTATAAATCATTTTTATTAAAAAAGTTGTTTTTAAGTATTTTTCAATATTCATAAAAAATTAGAAGTTCTCAGAACAATACCAAAAATTCAACATGGGCTAATTTCGATATTCCGAATCCAAAAATGAAGTCCATTTTGAAATATAAAATTTATATAAATTTGAAAAGTGGTTATTACTATTCATAACGGGTACTTTGATTAGTCGCGGTGTTTTTGAACTTGAAGTTGCGTACAATGAAAGCTATTGCATTATTGAATGAGAAGCGTATCGTGGAAGCTTGGGGTGTTACAAAAAATCCAATTATACCTATATAAATAGGTCAAACCTCCTTGGGTTGACTTTTATTAAGGTTCTCAACTACACTCATTGATGTACTATATCAATGCCTGATGACAATTCCATAACTCTTGATGGCATCCATATATCATCCAAACACAAAAACTAAAGTCTAGAACTAATTCCCAATTTATTTATAGGGCTATATCCCCATCCATTATCACCATTCATCGTGCTCTCTACTTGGCCATTTGTGTATCAATAGTATGAATACCCTTATATGATATCCAAAACACCCCAAGATATTTGTCCATGAAAAAACACCACTAATCATGGATACTGAATCGACATATGGAATTTAATAAGGAATCCAAATAAAATAAAATTCACCAGCCTATGAGACCATAGTGTTGTCTTAAACATGAAATAACTGGTCTTTCCACATCAATGAATCATCTCACACAAGGTTCGTACATCCATGAATGATAAAACACTACCCACCATGGGAGAATATCCATTTTTTCTATGATTAATTAGAACATTGAACTCCACAACCCATGCTCTATTTGATAGAAAACATAATGAAAATATGTGGTCACTCCTCTCATACTTGAGAATTGATACAAAACATCACTCCACTAATTGATCTGTAAGCATTAAATCAACAGGTTCCAACATAACTCTTACATGTCACTACTTTTGTGATAAGATCACAAATTACATCAACTCCAAAGTCTTTCCAATATATAATTAGCATATCTTGTTCCACTGCACCCAATCCACCAACAATTTCACCTCTTGTAGAAGTGGGAATCTTCAATATTAATCAAAAAGTCAACCTCTATGCCTGAAAACAACTTATCAACACTGTATCATCCATACACCTACACGTGGATACTCATTTATCCATAATTTGATTGGTACTAAGTGACTCCAACACAGAACATCTCAAAATTATATATTCAAAATCAGAGTATGCGCCAATACCACCCGATCCAAAAGTCAAACGACACAATCCCTCTCTAGCATACACAATCCACCTTGATCTCCTCAAATAATTATTGTTTCATTCTCCCATGAATCATTATCAAGTAACTTGAATTATGATCTCATGAGTTGTATATCATTGAATCTATGATCACATGGATAATTCATTGATTCTGCTCCCATAACATGTCAATTTCATCAATATATAAGAATCCTCAATTATCTCACATAATAAAACATACATATCTTATAGTTTAGTTCTACACACATGATTAGATAGGTCATAAGAATAATTCATAAATTATAGTATTCACCGATGCCTACCTATTCGACTAATGTGCATCTATAATCAAAATGTCCAGGAACTCAACTGATCCTACCATAATAGTTAATCCTTGACACCAAAAGAAATATCACTTAGTGCACATCACATATAAAAAACTCAAGGCATCCCACATGAATATCCTAAAAAACCTTCTAAGGATATCCATATACATCCAGAACCTCACACCAAATCCAAAAAATATTCATAAAATTATCTCAACGATCCATAATAATAGAAACCAATATTGATAGCTCATCCCAAGTGTAAATCTCAATGAAAAATGAAATTATATCTCCACCTATATGGAACTCAAAAAATTAGGCTAACCCCACTCACAGGTTACTATCAGGCATAATAAATCTCATCCTATCCCTTATACCTATCTCACAACTATCATAAGATCAACCAAAAACACTATGCTCTCTTACATAACCCATAGGTCATATCACACAAGGTCACAACCCACAAAACATAACTTATAATAATAATCCTTGTAACACCCCGAGATTTTATGAAAAATATTCTTTTTAATTTCATTAATGTCTTGTGTTGTACGCTACACCAAAATGAGCTTGCACGACACACATCCTTGACTTGCCTTTCATTACACGCAATCACGACCTTCCTTGATAGCGTGTGTAGTACGCAATACCGAGTTTCACTAAACAACGATATGCTATTAAAATATTATTAAAACTAGCCGTTATGAATAGTAATAACCACTTTTTGAAATTTTGTAAATTTTATTTTTCAAAATGAACTTCATTTTTGGATTCGGAATATCAAAATTAGCTTAGGGTGAAATTTTGGTAATTTTCGGATAACTTTCATATTTTGATGAATATTGGAAATTACTAAATTTTAATTAAAAACAACTTTTTCAATCGAAATAATTAATAGTGATAAATTATTAATTTTAATGGTTTGAAAGTATATTTAGAATATATTTTTACAATTTAATAAAATGAGGGTCATTGGATGTAATTTCACATTTAAACCAGTTATAAACAAGTTTCAATCTTTTGATAGTTATTATCTCTTAAAACACGCTATTTGTTTTGACGACGGGAATTAATTTTTAAATTAGTTAATGCAACTGATATGTTTTGAATTTGGTAAAATAGACATCATTTTTGAGTTTATAATATCAAATATAGCTTAGGCCTATGTTTTGGTATTTTTCTGAAAACTTTCAATTTTTGATGAATAGTGAAACCACTAAGTGGTAGTTAAAAAAACTAAATTATTCATAAAACTTAATTTTACCACTTCTGTGAGTGGAATTTCAAAAATCTGAGACACACGGTTGATGTCAGTAAGTAAAATGTGGTTCAATGAGATGAAAATAATTTTTTGGTGAATAGTAATTTTTTACTTTTATTTACCACGGTTAAAATTAAATAGAGTAATTAAGGGTAGAAATGATATTATTATTACCCTAACACATGTCCTAATACTATTGGAAAAGTGTAATTCGACCAGAAACAAACTTAGGAATAAAATATGACCATTTAGCCCTACTTGGATTAGATTAGGACATTTATTATTATTTTATTTAAAAAAGGGTTAAAATAGTTAAAATCAAAGTTTAATAACTAAATCATTTTTAATATAGGGTTATACATAAGATAAATTCGACTATAAATATTCATTAGAAAGATAAAAATATTTCCTACATAATCGTATTTCATTTTTAATTTTTAGACATTATATAATTTAATTTATTTATGACACAACGATGATGCAGAAATTATCTTATTAATGAAATATTGACATAATTGATGTTATAAATACCCAAATAAATATAAATTGAGACTTTTTATGAATTCCAATAATTTTATAGGTTAATATGAAATGTTATTATTTATGTAATTAACTTTGATAGAAATTATCATTCTGTTATGATTTTCACAAAAATCAATTACTAAATAGTGTCAAAATTGATATAAAATAGTTTTTAAAACAAATATTATATTATTAATTGTTATTTTATTCCTAAAAATCTAAGGTTCGGCCAAATGACTTATATAAGGTTATATATATTAATAATTAACAACTTGGGGTTCTTTTGGCTTTTTATAGTAAGTTTATTAACCTTATAGTGTAAGAACACAAGAAGATACGGTAAAAGTAAAATTATTTAACTTAATGTTAAATCTAAATGATAAGGTTAAAAAAAGGAACCTGAACTTGTCTAAATTATATTGGATGAAAGGATTTCGACCCATCCCCACTTTATCTTCGAAATAAATCAATTTGGAGCTATTTAAAACCGAATTTGACTTTATAATAAAATAATAGTTTTAGTTATTCCAAAGGTACCCCTCTCCTCCCTTATAAAAGGGCACCTCCTCCCTCTCTTCCTCACAAAAATTTGAGCCTTCAATCTCGGCCAACCTCTGCCAAATTCTCTTCTCCACTTCCCTAGAAACATATTAGAGGTTCTGGTCTTCTTCAAATACCAATTTTGATACCCTAAGAGGAGGTCTCAAAGAGGCGCTTCAAAGAAGAGGTAATTTCTGTTACCAATTCTTTCACCTTTATTTCTTCTTCCACTTCTTCTTCTAAGGTTGTTTCATTATTAAGTAATAACATCAGTATCACTCATATACTGATATGTTATTATAAATATTAAACAACTCTAATTAACCATCTATACATCCTACGGAAAAAGGAAATCACCGTTCGTGCGTACGTACGGAATACTGTCTCCACGCCGTGGTGTAATATTCTTTTCCACAAACACCTTACATGGATGGGTATTATGGTGTAAAGAGTAACTATACATAGTCATTATAACATAATAAGAATTCTGATATATTTTATCATCCACTCCAATTCAATTCAATAATTATGGAAATGATATCATCGCTCGTGCGTACGTACGGACTACCGTCTCCACGACGCGATGAGATTCATTCTCCATGTTAACCATTTAATAATGATTATAAAGTATATATAAGAAATAATAATGAAATATATGACATTATAAAGCTACTGGATTTAGGTTTATATATATTTATGTCATCTACTTAATTCCATTCAACTCAATAAGGAAACGAAAACAGCGTTCATGCGTACGAACTGTCTACTGTCTCCATGAACAGTGTATTTATTTCCATTTACTGATCTATTATATATATATATATATATATATATATATTCTGAATATATATTATATATAAATCATGTTTTATATTCTGGAATTAAGTAATCATTATCTAAGTAATCATATGAATAATTACCAGTTAAAACACGAACGACAAATGAGATGATTTTACCCAAAACGCTACTTTAACATGAATTTACAAAAGAACGGGTAATATAAAGTCATAAGTTTACCATATATGATATAATAACAATGAATACGATTCTGTAATAAGTCAATGACATTATTTAAATCATTATACAGGAGGTTCGGAGACTTACGAATCAAATCGGACCTAAGGTAAGGGAAATATCACAATCTCATTTTTATCCGAGATTGTTTATACTTTGGCATTTATTGGGGTGTATTTTATCATCCACATACATGTTTCCTCAATATGTAAAATTATTTCCATCCACCTACAATTTTTTAAATCCAATTTTACCCTTCGGTGAGTTTTTAGAATAGATATGAAAGGAATCTTTTGTCGTTTTTCGTACAAGGTACTTTTTTGACTTTTCTGACAAAAGTACGAAGAATGTTTTTCTTAACTTATACGGCAAGAATGTATTTTTAAAACATTATTTCAAGAATCTTCCTTTATAAGTTTGCAAGTTTATTTTTAATCAACTTATTTTAGTTTATAATTGTATGACATGTCAAGAAAAGAAAAGTGTTTTTGAAGTAGAAAGGATATTTTCCTCAAGAATGGAGTTCAAATGTTTTATCAAAATTATTTTCCATCTAAGATAATATAGGGTTCTACTTTTATCCCTATTATTACATTGATTTGATTATGTTTTGAGGGAATTATTTTTACGAAGTCATTTACCTTATATGATTTGTTTTATGATGTCATGATGTTTCAAGAATCCCATTTTTGTTACATGTGTTATGCAATGATGTATGATTTATGATTATGTGGCACACATAAGAAAGGATTCATTATAAGATGGGTGGGACCTATATCTCCCTCCAATGCATTGGGTAATGATTTTATATCTCATGAGATAGACATGGCTGGAATGGTAGGTTATACCGGTTCAGTGAAACAAGACTGAAACGAGGGTGACTCGGTTCAGAAAGGGACTTTGTCCACTAAGATAGTCTTGGAAATGAGTCTTGACTAATAAGATATGATTCTATATGATTATGTGTGTATGCCAAAAAGTTTCATGTTTTAAGTTATTATTATTAAGATTACATTTAACTACTATGAGTTATCCCATGTTATGAAATTATGCTCTCTTTTGCAGGTTAAGATTTCCAAAATGTTATGTTCCTATGAATATGATGTGATTGATAATTCTTTTGTTTACCCTTACTGAGCATTTGAGCTCACCCTTTTATGTTTTCTTTTCCCCAGGATATAAATAAAGGTTTTAAGTAAAAAAAGGGAAGATCTTTATGGGTGATGTTGATGATCTTTCACCACGTTTAGAAGATTATATTCCGAGTTTCCAAAGACACTAAACTATTACGGTCCTTGTGTGTCTGTTTTTGTTATGTATTAAGTATTCCAAAAAAGTAATGTAATTTCCATGTATGTCTAGCTTTGGGTCTCTACAATCCTACCCCCATATTATATATCTCCCTAGAAACACATTTTAAAACCTACCCATCCAATGTTTCTCATGATCAAAACATGAGTCACATTTTATTATCAGCCACACACTCTTAGAACCCCCACCCTCTCTAAGAATATGCACATCAGAAGACTCCCTAGAGGATCAAGTCACACACACATAAATATATATAATTCATCACCTGGAGAAGAATCATATAAAACAAATCATAGTGAAAAGGTCTGATTAATTAATATTCCACCAATAACCTATACGAGAAAACACCATATATAATTTTTCTATCACTTTGAATAATCAAACATTTTTTTTGGTCAAAACCATCACCTCAGAACGATGTGACTACATTGGCCCATAAAGGAGAATTCCTTAATTTGATAATTGAACCATCATCCTCAAGGATCATTCATCCATAGATCCAAATGAACTATCATCAAATAATATATATATACAATTATCTAACAAAGTAGAATGCTTCCGAGAAATTATATGGTAAAACACCATATATAGTTAGTGCTGACACTTTAAATATCTAAACCTATCATCAGCGAAATATCATACAAGAAGTCACATTTGATATAAATATTACATGCCAAATAGGATATAAGAAACACCTCTTGCCTCTATAGGTTAATATCCATGTCCAAAATAAATAAGAAATCTAAAAAATGACAAGTGAGTTATACTGGGAGAAAACATAAAAATATTATATCAAACATCAAGAACATCAATACCATGACTCTAGTAACCAAAAATTATTACAAAAACAAGTGTTTGGACCACACCAATCCAGTATCTATCACAGGCTCTGTCACATACCTATGTCCCCTATCTACCATCTCCCGAAATCATAAGGAAAAATTAAAAATGGATATATCTAAGGATATCAGTCACCAGAAAAATATCATATACCTTTTTTTGTCATCACACCATGACTCACAATATAGTAAATAAATTGTGGGCTACTCAAGCATAGGAATTTCTCCCAATATTATAGAGGCAACCATCTATAACAAGGTATTGGGTAGTTCTATGAAGAGACTATACCCCCATATTAGAGTGTAGAATAATAGACAACGTCCACAAAGAAACATCAACTATACCGAATAATAAAATTATGTGAAAGAAATAACACATCCAACAATAATATATGATTATGAAATCATGTATTCATAAAAACTAATGGTCTACCCATCAATCCTACCACATTAGAAAAAATAAATAGAATAAACTGAAAGTACAAGATGATCTATTACATTCACATGACTCACCTCATCCAAATGTCCAATCCCACCTAATATGTCTTGCCTAGTCAAGCTATCGTTGGCCTCTTCCTAACATTTACCTACAACAATTTAGAAGTATGATAAGGCTACATTAGTATAATGGATTCATATGTAGTGTGTGAGAACAAATCAATAAGACACTACCAATGTGGTCCAATACATAAATAATATATTTGGTGTAGGTGTGTGTGACATATTGAGGTAATAAAAAAATAATTTAATGTAAATAAAATAAATCATCATAGGGCCTCAGGTTCCACAGTGACACTGAGGTTGTTCATACCTACTTTAGACAGTCTTGGAGTATTTATGAGTACATCATGCAATTTTTCGAAAAAATGAAATCACATGGGGGTCCAAATCATCCCAATATATATACTATAAACATTTGGGGGCCCGGTTCACATTGGTATACATGATATAAAAACCTAGGGGATGACATTACCTATTTTACGTGAGATAAAAACCTACGGGTGGACTCACCAAAGTATATAGGAGACAAACGCCTGGGAAACCACTCACCCCGATATACATGAGGTAAAACCCTAAGGACTGACACACCCTTGTATATAGAAGATAAACACCCTGGGGCTGGCTCAACCCAATATATATGATATGAAATCTCACAATCTTACTCCCACAGTATAAAGTCTCAACAACTGACTCCTAATATGGGTAGTTTATAATATTCAAATTTTTACAGGGGCTGTATACCCTACTGGTAGATACAAGGGCTATGTCCAAAAAACCACATGTTGTGCAAGGGGACACATCCCATACATATTAATTAAATTTTTCACACACACCCAAGGGAATCCACCATCCAAAAACTAGGAATTAGACCTTTAATACCTAATAATACATATCAACCCTTGCTCTTGACACCACTTTCACAAAAAAAATAACATGTCGCTTCTCCTCCCTAGAGTCTCAATCATATAATAAGTATTGGAAATTAGGAAACACTTGCACTCAGGGGAATATGTTATCCCTATATTGTCTAAAATAAATAAACGAACACCCGGGGGGAATCTATCATCCTCATAGACTCATAGCCATGCATCACATTATAATATTCATTGTGAATAATTTACAAGTTTTACCATCTCAATTAAAATATGAATACTTCAGATGTGTCCACCTTTTCATTTACCATTTAATTTATTGATCTTCTATTTTAACACAATAAGGATCAATCCAAGAACTAATAGACTAAATCCCTTTCATTACCCCTCTCTGGGATTTACATCAATCGGCCACCAACCATGGTTCCCTAAGTTATAACACACATGGGACACCCTATTTGGGGTGCTATAGTCTATTTCAAATCACATGGATGTTCATATATCATAAGGTTAAATGTTACTTAATGTAAAACCAATAATATCCAGGTATTCATTGCTTACTCATGCCTCACTTGGTCTAATCATGAGTTGTAAATTAACACCCATGTTTGACCATATGTAATCCATAAAACTGCTAGTCTAAGATAAAATCAACAAGGCATCTACAGTGAGGTCCTTTCATCTTTCTTATCTAATTTATTTTAAAACATTCCATTATAGGGTCTTTATGTATCGTAAGGAAAATATAATTCATAATCATGGCCCCAACCATCAATGGATGTGGCATCCAACCAGAGTATAGATGTAGGACATAGCCTTGAGAACTGTTTCTATTACAATACGGGCATCCATTTTTATTGTTAAATTTATTAAATAAATAATCTATTAACCTTAGTGGTTATCCATATATAGACGTACATAAACCAAGTGGAATGATCAAGTAAACACCTACTGCATATGAATATTTTCTCCTTTTTATGTTTATTGTGCATCCTTTTTACCAGGGCCCATCAATCATCAACTGAAAACATTCCATCTCGGAGAGGCCCTAAATAAAGTCGATGAATCCCATAATTAATCATAGAAAATTTTAATTAATTATTCATTCAATTTATAAGGAAGACCAAAAATTTAAATTTAAAAGGAAAAACAATTGAAATCTCACTAGGTGACCTTCGCTCACTAAAACCATGACCAACCACACATGGTGGGTCCATGACACGACGCAGACCTATCCTGGAAAAAATACCCATTAAAAAAACCTTTTAATGTGATTATTTAATTTAATTAATGAAAACTATTAAATAATCACATCACCAATGTACCTACAAAAAATGATGAGAAATGACATGTACATGTTGTTAAATAACATCCTCTATGCAAGCTGAGTGAAATACCAATCAATTTGGGATTATTTCACAATGATTTTGTGAAACTTCGCAAAGCTGTAATCTATATAACCCAAAATAAATAGAAATAAAATGTAAAATAGAAAATAGGAATTAAGAGGATGTACCTCACATTAAACACCAAGAAATTGCCACCAAATTCCTCAGATCGAAGGAATGACGAACTGTAAAGGGGGTTAGATGGCCTTGTGAGAGGCGGAGGATTAAGAGGGGTATCCCCACTTAATTTCTTAAATTAAAATTTTTACCAATTTTAATGAGCATCATGGATTGACCACACTGTTTTCCAAACTATTCACCCACCAATATTTAATAAGTCTACTTCACATGTTTTGGTTTCACTGTTTACTAACCCATTCACCAACGGTGAAAAATAACACTATCTCATTCTGAAACATTTCATACAGTTTGTATGCAACCATGTTCCAAGACCCATATCAACCATGATTGCATGATTTACATTGAGATATTTCATGTATATCCCACAACCATGCACTGATCGTTCACCTCAACAAGCTCTATATAAAAATAGTTTAAAACACTATGGTCCTTAGGGAATCTCAAGGTTTTCCCTAAACTATGTTAACTAAAATCTGCATCAGGGTTAAAATTGGCCCAAAATTTTTATTTCACACCCCAAGCTTTCAAAACTCACTCAAGCACCCAAGGCACCGCCAAGGACTCATAAAATATATAAAAATATTATTTTGAGGTGTTATAACTTTTATTAATCTGATATGATGATCAAATAAAAATTTTACCCTCTCATAGGTGAAAATTAAAATTCCTGTTGAATTTCATAACATGTATGAATGCAGGTATTTATAGTATGGTTAATATTTTTAATATCACTCTGATATTTAATATTGTGAGATTGGGTTAGGATAAAAATATATGATAACACCACTTTTATAGATATTAATATTTTGGTGGAGAATCCATGACATATACATGCTAAGCCTTTCATGGAGTTGGATTCGCAGGCATGACCAAACCTTGTAAACACACCTAGGACATTTACTGCTTTATCTTCATTATATATAAGTGTTTTATAAGTAAAAAATCATAGGATAAAATATTATATGCTGAAATCAAAGGTTCAATTCTTAAGAGGTTGTAACGTTTTAATGAATATATTGGAATATGGTAAAATTAGTCTAAACCCAATTCACCCCGATCAGGTGTTTCTGTATGGTCCATTAGGAGTTACAATTAGTATCAAATAGAGGAAACCATATATTAGATCTAATGTTATATAATAAATGATATTATGTCATGGGACATCTATGATTGGTTCTAAAAAAAATTCCCATTTGTTTTACTTGATATACATGAAGTACAAATTTGATGTTATTTTAGAAGACCCTCCGTTGGAAGAGTCTACCCATAGTCATGTTACTACTAAAATGATGGTTTTGGCCAAAATTCTAAAAAAAATTAAAAATATATAAACTATGAAGATAATAAATAATGAAAAATTATAATAGGAACAAACACTAAAAGAACGTAGTCAGAGTGTTAGGTCTACTTATCAATCTATTGTGTATGATTCTTCAATTAAGGGAAGTACAATCTATGAAAATAATAGAAATGATTATTATAAATACCTCTACCTTGATGTTAATAACTATATTAAAAATTTTCCTACTTATTCTTTTACAAATATATTCATATTTATCAAGGTAATTCCAAATGAAAAGTCATAGCTGGAAGCATAAGCTGCTTTTGTGGAAGAAGAATTGGTTAAGACAAGGAATTATTGCAAAACTCTCAAAAAGCATGGCAACATCAATGAATTAACTTCTACCCTTTGAAATAAAATATTTTTTCAAGATAATGTATAATTTAATAGATATTTATATGAGAAAAAATTATTTTACATTTTTTCAATGAATTTTTCCATAAATTAGAAATGCTACATAATGTTTCAATGAATTTCTTTGATGCATAGTTGGAAGATACATCAAAGAGAGTGAATAAACATTAAAATTAATTTTAATAATTATGAAATATACTTTATGTTTTTTTTGGGAAGTTGAAAAGTGAATGAGAAGAAATGATTTGATCATAAGAGTATAAAAATAATTTTCTCAATATCAAATTTCATAAGTTACATATAATTTTTAAAAAATAGAGGAGGCCAAATTAGAAACATTAAAACAATATGACAAATTGTTTATAATCACATTAACATTTTATAAGAGTTTCAATTCTATAATGAATTGAAATAGCCGAAATAATAGTTGGAGATATTTCGATAATCTTCCAACAACCTTCTCATCCAAAAAGGTATCACATAACCGAATTCATTTAGTTAACACTGACTCTATTTTTTATTGAAGTACATGAAAAGGATAAATTAGGTAAAAATGTGGATGTGTAAAAATACTATGAAAACATCCACATCATCATGGTTGGAGGTAATCATGCACCAATTTTTTTACCAAAAAAATAATAAATTTTTTTTGTTCCAACTCCAAAACAACAAGCATGCTCGGTTGGATATAATACATCTACATGTTAAAGAATATGGTTGATGGGAAGATGTTGCTGCTACAAGTGATTTGGGATCATGGATATTAATTACTTGTATAATATATCAGTATGTCTAAATCATATAATACATAAAACATGGTGGATAAAGTATTAAACAAGGAAGAAAACTATTGGATTAAATAAGTAAATCCATAAAAGGCTACCTCTATCTATAACAAACATATTTGAATGATTTGAATATTTTTTTGAGTTATGCCACCTTGATTTCCACTACTATGATGAATGATGGTAAAACCATTCTTAGTATCATTCATATAAAAAAGTGAACAAATTTTCAATACATACTAATAAAAAGGTAAATAAAAAATAAAAATATACCATTGGGTAAAATGAAAAGAAACTAGTGAAGAAAAATACACCCATGAAGACAATGAAGAAAAATTACTTGGATATTAAACTCATATTGAATAAGTGATTAAATTATTAAAAGAGTGTCCACATAATAGATAATTTCAATATGGATATTAATTTAAATGTATGTGAGATAAATATGGAATATAAAAGTAAGGAGTTTATCCAAGAAAGAGATATTAGGATTATAATAGTGGTTAACACACCTAGTGAATAAGTTGAATGGATGACTAAAAGGGGAAACATGAAGGTCATGGAGTATTTATATAGAAGGTGAAACAAGAATGAAAACATTATTTTATATGTATGTATATTTTTCTAGAACAAATTAAAAATAAAATGAAATCTCCATTGTATTCATGTTCTGACAATGCAACTGATTGAAAAATATTGACACTCAACGAAAAGGATGGAGCAATGGAAAATGAATGAAATTTCATTAAATGAAAATATTAAAATTTCCACAATGTATATAGAGGAAAATAAAAATGGGAAGATAACCATGCTTCAAAAATGTGACCAAGTTTGGATGATTAATAAAAAATAAATCATGAATCGGTCTATACACTTTATTCATTCAGATAAAGGCATTACTGGGTTGAGAAACAAGTTTTAGTCCCACTCCTCAAACTGAGATACTAATGATGATCCAACCTATTCCCATATTGGTTTTATTTTCGATAAATGAAGTTAATTTAAGGTGAATAAGTTTGGATACTATAACATTATGGGGTTCATTTAATATATAATAATGTATAAAAATTTATATTTTCCATTGAATTTAGAAATATGTACATCCCTTTCAAAATTGAAAGAAAAATTTTGTTTTTTATTATACCATTACTGTTTAACCCATATTCATTATTCTTATAACGGAGAGTGACTATATAACCAAATTAGGGAATAAAATATTTAAATTGAAATTCCATGTTACGTGTGTTCAAGTGAATAGAATGATTTGTAAATTCATACAAATCTATTTGTAAAATCCCTTGAAAAAAAAATTCAGAAGTTGGTACCACATTGGAGTGAGTATATGGATTGATTTGTTTTCAAAAAATGTCCGAATTTTTATGTCTAAATTGTGATCCCACATAATATTAGATTTTATGAGTCAACCACACATTTATATAAGCATTGGTGCCTCGCTTCTCTCATGTAATTAATTGTTCACTTGAATAGTAGACAATAACATGGAGGGAAGATGAATTTATTAAATTTTGTAGAGTTATTTTGAGAATACCTTACCTTATACTATAATGTATATAAGGGGAATAATATTTTTCATTTTTTATAGATTTTCAATTATAGGATAATAATTAAATATACTTTATAATAACATTAGAATTTACAAAAAAAAAATACAAATAGGGATATTGAAGTGCTCTTGGGTTGAACTTGTATGTGTTGTCTAGGAAATTTTCAATGTAATTATATAAATATAAAATATTAGTTATGATTCTCCAAATAATAACATGGTTAATGAAAACATAATAATTCTAATTCCAATAAATATATTTCTTGAAAAATTATAGGGAGTGTATATTACATTATATTATTGTTGAGAAAGAATTTTTGTTAATGGAAAGTACTACACATAGAGATGTATTATATACAAAAAAAAATTATTGCAGAAGGAAGGACCAAGAACATGGGGATATTGAAGAACTATTATTAAATATGGAAAATCTAGAATTGGTTATCGAGAGGACAACCTTGAGAAATCATTCATGAATTCTATTGATTAAAATATTTTATATCTCCTGGATGATGATTTATAATGTTTTAAATAGAGCTGAAATTGAGACAATAGATCTATTATAGGAAATACTCTATCTTTAGTATTCAATTTTATATAATAATTTAGAATATAAATTACTATTTTTTTAATTATTTTAATAATTATTTCAATCATTTTAAGAATTTATAAATTGATTTGAGTTGACTGATAAGGCCGAGAGATGAATTTAAGAAGTTATGCAGTTATTTGAGAAAATTTTGTAATTTCTTTTCTAGAGTTGGAAATATAAAAATTGGTAGAGGAAATTATCATGCATGTATAAGAAAATTAACCTATATGTAGGAATCTTAAGGTCATGTAGGATAATTTATCTACATTTAATACAATTTAGGTTCTTGTAAAAATGTGAAAGGCATTTTTCCAATGCTTAATATGACACATCAACATGAAAGAGATTCTTGAAATCCCAAAATACAATAGATCTACATGTATGAGAATTGAGCTAAAAAATTCACCCATAAAATATTTTAGGAATCCTGTATGATATTTGAGTATGATTCAATATTAATATGGGAAAATTCATATGGTGTATGCAATTTTGTTAGTCTATAAGAGACATGATCTATGAAAAAGATATCTAAGATGCATATTGAAGATGTGTGCCCATCATAAGAAATTTAACTGTAGTAGATTTGAAAAGGTCATGAGACATTCTATCTGGCCATAATATATTTAAGTATATCATATGATATTTAGTTTTAAATAATTTTGGATGATGATAGGCCCTCAAGATATTTGTAGGTTTCATAAAAATTTATAACCTATGTATGATAATTTATTTAGATAAATTTCAAAATCCTGAAGGCAGAAAATTGATATTTATAGAATTATTATTTAAAAGAAGAAAATATTTTAGATGATCCTATATCTATTTTTAATTTTCCTAAACTTCATGAAACTTTATAAATATATGATAAATGTTTGATAAGAGAAAATTCATCGAGTTGAAGATGAAGAGATAGAGTTTTCTATGTTTGTTTATAAGAAAATAAAAATTAAAATCATTATTTTCACGAATACTAAAGATGAAGAACCATTTAATCATGTCCTATTTATTAAAAATTAAGTCATTTATGAATAAAATAGTTTGAGAAATAATGATAAGGTGTTGGGATTCTAGCCACTTTGTATAGATTCAATTTGATATTTTTATTGGTATTCATGATCAAGTACTCAAGGTGTAATAGGAAGTTGACATTCTACAAATTTATTTGTTTTATGACTTTTGTATATTTTTGGGATATTTATGTGCATGATTTTTGTAGAAATTTTGAGGAAGATGAAGCCACACTTATTGATTAATAAAAGAAAAAAATATACTCATCCTCGTGATTTGAATTTAATAACTGCATTATTGTAATATCATTTATGTTGAAAAAGAGAGGATATTGAAATCAAAGGGGAAGTGATATTATCATAGAGTTTCTTATTTTGTATCATGAAGAACTATGGAATGTTTCAATTTATGGAAAAATGAGAAGATACCATAGAAAATGGAAGGATCCACCTATAAAGATATGTGTGTTATGGAGATTAAATTAAAATATTGAGTTATATTATGTTTTTTTTTGTGTTTCAATGAGTGGAATGAGATAAAAACAAGAGCTATTAAATAATTTAATGAGAAGTGGAGAGATACATATGCTATTATGGAAAACAAGTAGGAGGAGATGCTACATGATATAGTGAAGAAGAATTGGGTGATATAAGTGTGTACTGAATCTTTACATCAAATAGGTTTCATACAATAAAAAATATTTGGTAGATTATGTTGCTCTAAAATATATCAATTTTTTTGTATTTTAATGATTAAAAAAATAACTACGTTTACTAAGAAAAGTGGTATCTTATGTGTGTAAGTTAATATTAGTAAGAATGTTATCTTACAGTATGTGAATTATTTTATTTTCACCAAAGTGTTTTATCTTATGAAAATAAAACATCATATTTTTTCAACTCAGAATTATAAAGTGTGAAATTTTATCTAACTATGTAGGATTTTATATTAGGAAGAGAATTCTTGAATTTATCAACCTTGATGCTTTAAAAATAATTCAAAAATGAGAAGATATTATCTTATGAAAAATGTATTGATAAAAATTATCTTACAAAAGCCGAAACAAGTTTAATAGGGTAAGTTTTACATCACAGTAACATATTTATATTAGACTAGAGAAATATCTTATGCTAATTTTAATTCATAGAACTATTCGTTCTTACAGAGTATCTTTATAAGATATAATGATTAACAAATTCTACCTATTGAATAACATAAGAATATTTATCTCCATGTATAATGTCATGATAAAATTTTAAAATCTCATGATAATTATTTCATGATTTTAGAGAATATAATAAAATTGATTATCTATATAAGGAAAAATCGTTCCACAAAGTATGTCACATTGCTATGAATGGAATCATATAATGAAAAAAAAGGTTTCTAGAATTACTGTTGAAAATTTAATTTCTATATTTCGAAAGAAATGATGAATTTAATTGATAACCTATCATATCATGGTCAAAATGAATATCTCCGTTGACCACTAGAATTATATCATTCGTAAGTTCAAAATGTGATATAAAATAAATATTTAGTCAATAAATGAAGAAATAGAATAGATACAGACACACATATAGATACATACATACGTACATACGAATAATATGAATGATAGTACATTGAAAATATCAAACATTAACCATAAATATGTGATTATATGTTTCATCAATTTAATTAAATATCATCTTAATTTATACCTTGAATAATTCCATATTCTTATATATAATCCCTGACTACTATTAGTTTCTTCTTGAAACTTTATTCTATAATCATATCTTCAAATGTTTATTCATTTTATTTTTGTTTTCAATCAGTGAAAGAGTGTGAGTTAAGCCCATGGATAGGTATTGTAAAGTGGGAGTGGGGTTAAAATATCTTGGACCTTTTTATTAATTTAAATTACTAATACTAAGCTGGGATCCCCTAGTAAAAGATATTTTATAGTAAAAATCACCAAACTCAAAGATTAGAGTTTTGGTGGAGTAGACTATGGGATTTATATTCATTAAAACTATAAAAATCTCATGTTTTCTATATATTTATTTTGAAAACATTATTTCTACTTATTATCATTATTATGTATAAATATAATAATAGTCAAGCATGGAGAGGTGTCTTTTCTATTAAGATATATTTGTAACAAAATTCACCTGCTCTGGAGTTATCATCTAGAAATTATAGGGACAAAAATTTGTATTAGAGAAAGTGAATATTGAGACCAAAAATATATATGGTTAAAGTCAAAATATCTTTCTTTAAAATTGATGCTATGAATGATAATCAAGAAGGTATGTCAATAAATAGAGCTCCATAATTTAATGGTGAAAATTATGGTTGCTGGAAAGCTCACATAATAATTTATCTAAAAAATATTGGGTTGGAAGTTTATCTCAATGAAGTAAATACCTATGAAATTTATAAGAGAGGAATTGAAACATTGGATTATATAGAAGAAGAAAATTATGATCTGATATCCAAAGCTATGAATTCTATAATATGTTGGTTAGGACCAAATGAGTTTAACATAGTTTCTAAATTTCAGATAGCATATGAAATGTGGAACACTATTGTGGTTTCATATGAATGAACTGAAAATGTGATAACCATTATATATGATACAACCAAACTTCTGTTTTAAATAATAAAAATGGATGATGTAGAGAGAATTATTCAACTGAATAGAAGACTCACTGATATTTAAAAAACATTGAAGCTCTACGAACACCTATAATTAAACCTGAACAAGCACTCAATGTTCATAGAGTATTACCACCCTAGTGTAGTGGAATATTTTCGGCTATCATTTAAATTTTCATTCGTAAAAAAATTCAAAAAAAAATATCTAATTAAAACATCCATGGTGTATAAATTTAAAATAGAAAATGGATTTGGAGAATATAAGATGGTGAAGAAAGAAAATTTTTCCCTGAAGGCTTCTACTTATAAATATTACATGGATACAAAAGTGCAAAAATATCTCATACATCTAAAGGATAATATTACTTAACCAATTTTATATCAAATTATGATCTTTCAAATATTTATAAAAAATACAAAAATTATACAACAAGGGAAGAGGTTTCAGAAGAGTATACAATAAGTACAATAAAAATAGTTACAATACTAATGATTAATATGTTATGAGTGCATGAAGTTAGGACACATAAATCAATGTTTTCCAAATATTAAGGATGAAAAAAAGAAAAAAAATAAATTATTCAAGAAGGCCAGTTATAATATGATATCCAAGAAGGCTATAAAGACTAAATGGAGTGTTTCTAAAGATTCAAATGATTTCACATCTTCAGAGGAAGAATTAAAATATCTAAATAAAAAAGACCAAAATATATTTTATGGAAAATTTGGATGAGGTGCGTTCTTATTATTATCCTGAGAACAAATTAGAATTGGATAATAAGAACTAGTCATATTAAAAATTAAATGAGTATTGTACCATGTTGGAAATGGAGTATGAATGTTTAGAAAAGAAAAAAGGCCCTAAAAATTATTAAAATAATATTTTTAATGAATAGAAGGAACAAAATAAATTGGTTTCATAGTTAAAACATCAATTATAATAGTCTACTATCTAAAATAATAAAAAAGACAAAACAATAGAAAATCGACAAAAATAAGTTCAACACTTCAAGGATACTACAAGTGTTTTTACAAAGGGGGAGAATTACTTAAAAAAATCCATGCTCAAAATAAATATAGAAAATAAATTTTTTCAATTAGAAGCCAAGGTGAAAGTCTTAAACATTATAGAATTCATTTTTTCCTAGTTCAAAAAATAATAACGATTTGAATGTTAATTGTTTCCATTGCGGTGAAGTATAAAGCGATAACAATATTTAGTATTTGAAAAATACTCAATTTTTTGGAATTAATATTATTTTATTAGAAATGGATTTTCAAAATATCTTTCTATGTTTTCTGAAAAAAATAATATATGGATTCCCATGTATTATAGTTTAAATTTCTAGTTCCAAATAAATATTGGTACAAAAAAATTTGGTTTCTTGTTTTGTCATTGTAGGGAACTGGCCATGAAAATTATAACGAAAAATGGTTTATAGATTGTTAATATTCAATGATCATGAATTGATATTACTCAAGCTATCACTCACAATCTATAATATGTGGAGGATATATGACATTTCGTGAAAAAATGAAAAATATTTGGAATTTGATATATTTTAAATACTCTATCTATTCTCATCAAACAAGTTCTTTAGGTTAAAGTATTGAGGCACAACCAGATTAGTATATCTCAAATTTGCGATGATGGTTATTCTATTGATTTTTTCAACAATTAATTTTTAGTTTTCAAAGATAATTTTATCATGTTTAAATCACCTACAACAGATAATGTTTTCACATTAAATCATAATTCATTCTATATAAAAAATTTAAATAGTTAGAATATGGAAATGGATAAATCAAGGATTTTGAATTGAAGGAATGTAAATTATAATGTTAAATCTATGAGAAATTTACCTAAAAGGCATTGATTTTTGACTTTCTTGACCTCAAATTAGACAAAAATAATCTATGTGACACATGTCAATAGGGATTCAACACAAGTCATCATTTAAACCAATTACATAGGTTACTAATTCTATACCTATTGGAGATTATCCATATGAATATTTTTGGACATACTATAATTTAATGTTTTGCTCAAAAAATTTTTTTGTATGTGTTGGTTATTGATTTTTCAAGAATATATGGGTTCACCTTTTAAGATTTAATAGTGAAGAATGATATGTTTTTATTTATTTCTATAACCGTGTAAAAAATAAAAAGGATTCTAAAATATTGACATTAAGAAGTGATCATGGAGGTGAATTTGAGAATCATGATTTTAATTCTTATTTCCCTTAGAATGATATTATACATACATTATCTACCTAGGACACCATAACAGAATAGTGTTGTTGAAAAGAGGAACATTACTATGTATAAAATTTCATGGACAATGTTAAGTGAATATAACTTTTCAACTAATCTCCAGGCTGTGTCTGTAAACACATCATGTTTTGTCATTAAAAGAGTTATAATAATACATATTTTAAAGAAATAACCCTATGAGTTATGGAATTATCGAAAACCAAAGGAAGGATACCTTAGATTATTTGGATGAATGATTTTTATCTTAAACACCAAGGATAATCATGACATGTTCGATCCAAAGGATGATGATGATATATTCCTAGCTTACTCTAATACTTCAAAATACAACAGAGTTTTCAACAAAAGATCATGGAATGTTGGAGAATCAACTTATTTGAAGATTGATGAAAGGGATCCCTTTGATCGAAAAATGATACAAATTGATGAACAATGTGATTCACTAATGGATTTTATACTTGAACCCCTATTTAAAAATTTCCAAGACTGACGATTTGGAACATGATTACTTTAAACCAAATCTAGTAAGGGCTGATACTAGTGAATCTGAATGTGTGTTTCCATGAATACATAGAATATTTAAGACTATCCTTTAGAAACAGTTATAGGAAACTTATATCAAAGAGTAAAAACTAGAAGAAACGTATGAAATCTAGTAGAGTTATATTTTTTTGTCCCAAATAGAACCTAAATCTATTTAAGAAGCTTTATAAGAGGAAATTTGGCTCTTGTCCATGTAAAAAGAGTTAAATCAATTCAATAGAAAAAAAATTGGGAATTAGTTGAAATAAACATATGTTTGTATTGTAGTTGAAAAAAATGGTTTATTTGAACAAAGAATGATAATCATAGTGTAATAATAATAAATAAATCTATATTAGTTTCCAGGGGATATAATTAAGAAGCATAAATAGATTATGAAGAAACATTTTATCTAGTACCTAGGATTGAATTTATTAGAATCTTTCTAGCATATACATCTTATATGAATTTTAAATTATATTAGATGGAGGATAAATCTTATTTTCTTGATGCATTTTTAATGGAGGAATTTTATGTTGAAAATCATCCTATTTTTGAAAACCCCCAATTTCAAAATTTAGTTTATAAACTTACAAAATCTCATTATGGACTTAAAAATATCCAAGGGAATTGTATGAAATATTAAGATATTTTATATTATCAAATGGTTTTACAGTTGGAATTCAATATAATAAATTATTTATGAAAATATTATCCTCAATTATTTTATTGATACAAAAATATATATATATATATATATATATATGATGGTATTTTTGGATCCCAAAATCAAAATTTGTGATATTATTCTTCAAAATTTATGCAAAAGGAATTTGAAATGAGTATGATGGTTAGTTTACATTATTTTCTATGATTTAAAATTTATCAAAAGGATATTGGAAATGTTTTAATCTAAATAAAATAAACACTTTATTTACTTAAGAAGTAATAAAATGAAAATAGTACGATTTACTAAAGCCCTATGTAATTCAATATTAAACATGGATATGGATGAAATTGAAAAACTAGTTGACAACAAGTTGTATAGTGAAATCATTGGTTGTTTTTATATCTTTATATAAGTAGACCATATTTTATGTTTTCAGCATGTCTTTGTTAAATATTTAAATCCAATAAAAAAGAATCACATTTAAATGCATCCAAAATGATTTTATGATATTTAAAAGGAACTGTGTCTCTTTGTCTCCTTTTTTCAAAACTTTTATTTTAATTTAACATTATATCCAGATGCTGATTTTTTTCATATGTTGACTATATTGAAAGCTCACATTAGGGACCAATAATTTTCTTGGAAAATACCTAGTATCTTGGTCAAGAAATAAACAAAATATCTGTAGCATTATCTGTTTCCAAATATCAATATATTATAATAGGAATATTTTCATCACATGGTCTTTGGATAAAACACATGTTAATGGATTTTGAATTAAATTTTAATTTAATTCCAATAAAATTTGATATCATAAGTGCTGTCAAAATTTTAAATAATTTGGTAAACCATTCGTGAAATAACAACATTGATTTAAACAGCATTTCCTAAGAAATCATGCACAGTAGAATGATATACCTTTATAATTTGTTGGTATAGAAAATAAATTAGGATAAATTTTTACTAAATATTTTCTTGCTGACAAATTTGATTTCCTTAAATTAGTATTTGGGTTATTTAATTTAACTTAATGATATTTTTTAATATAGTATATTTTTTAATTCGAAATAATTTTGTTATCTTTTTTTATCTTTATTCTTGTGATTCTATTTTATGTATTAGTCATATCAAATAGGTTACATCACCTAGTTTTAGTAATTATTAATATTCACATCACTGCAAGACCCCTCAATTTCTTCATATGAAATGAAGTGTGTATAAACTCTATGCGTGAAACACCTTGAAAACCATCAAACCCTCTTCCTATATGAAATCCAAACCCTTATTTCCATAAAAAACCTTCCTTATAAACTCATCTGAAATGAAAAAAGATAATCAATAGTTCCTGTTCAATATGAATGAGGAAAAATTATATCAATAAATGTTTTATGTAGTTGAGTAATTGATTATAAATAGACAGATAAGACAAATAGGTTATTGAGAAAGGTTGTTAATCCTTATGGATCTGAATTCATTTTTAATGAAATGATAAACCTGTTCATATTCAAAAAGAATGTTTGGGAGTTATATAAATATGTATTTATTCACTATGGATGTGGTGAATTACTAGTTATCTCAAAAATAAACCAAAAGAATTTTCAATATCTTCTGTACAGTTATCGCAAGTCGTCAATAATCTTGATGAATTCATCCTATTTTCCAATACCTCCTTAGATTCGTTTGATGGAGTCACTCCACTAGAGATAATGAATTCACCCTTTGGAACAAAATATGTTAAAAACAAACTAGTAAATGACTATGATCTAGAAAGAAATGTTCTTTTAAAGTTCATACAGTCTAGAATCATTCACAGAAATGGTTATTTAGAAAAAAGTCCTTTTCCAGATGTTACACAGTTATACATTTTCATGATTGAAAAAAAATTTAATGTAGCATGAAATATCATGAGATAAAAGATCCATGATCAAAATGGATATTTAAAATATTATCCCTTATTAAGGACAATATCATTTTTATTTCATAATAAGGGCATTTCCTTGGATGAAAATAATGAAGTATACTGTAATGGGTTGACAAACGTTTGTGAATGTTTTTTAAGGAAAAGTTTTTGTGTTGGAATGCAATGTTGAACAAGTTAGTGACCATAACCTCAAATGATAATGTGAAACAAAAATAAAAATAGGGTGAGTAGTCCAACCAACAAGAAATACAAGTGTTAGAATAAAGATCATATTAGATTATTGAAATAAGATAAATCCCTAATGTTGAAGAGACTCATTATAAAAGGTGAAGAAGTGTTATATTTTTCGTGGAATGTAGAGATAAAACTACTCAATAAAATAGTTCATTTAATGTTACTAATTATATTGTATTTTATGTAAATAGAGAATGAATATCCTCTCCCATTACATTTTTTTGATCAAAACGAGATCCTCTCATTAAGACCTAAAACATCTCCTCTCATCATTGACTCTCACTCTATGTATTTTGAAATGCTTTTTGCAAGAAGAATCAGATTTGAATCCATGTAATCTCATCCTATTGAATAAGTACACTTTACTAAGAAAAATCAACCAATTGGTAGTGAGGGTATAGAATTCTATGAAGATAAATATTCTATTGTTCATAATTAAGGAAGGAATTATGAATTTCCTGATGTTGGTAGAAATTTTTTTGGGAAATATCAAGAGAGATATTCAAAGTTGGAATTAGAAGTGGAGTATATGAAGACTCAATTCATTAAATCCATGAAATATATCCTGAATATTTGTGAAAATGATGTTTTTAAAGAATAAGTGAATGAAATAAATCATCTAGTTCAATAAATAAGTGAAAATTTATATTCACAATGTATTGAAGGAATGTCGAATCAAATAGGTATTTTTTTAAAGGTAGGACATGGGTATTATGAAATAGAAACATTAACCTCTTCCATTTCATCGATGTAGTGTGATATTATCTTGAATAAAATCATTCAAGATAGACAACGGTACGTAGTTAGTGAAGTTAGAAGAATTAAACGTATTTCACAAGAATCTCTTCCATTATATGATTAATATAACAAATTGATATTCCTTATATCAAAAGAAAAAGTACATGAAGTTAGAAATGTAACTTCTAAAGTTAAAAAAATTAAGTTTTATCATATAGTGATTACAAAACACGGTCAGTTCTTTATCCATTAATTTTTTCATTATTGGGAGAAAAGTTGAAGATCTACATCAGATTTTTTTGAATAGTTTAAACAAAGAATAATATAATGAGGATGATGAAGAAGAAACTGATGCTTCTGTAGAGTGTCAAGAATATTATATCTCAGCAAAGGGTAAGAAGATAATTTATGTTATTCACCCAGTGACCATTTTAGATCATCATTTTGACAATTAAAGGATGTTGGAGGTTGGAATTGAAAATAAAGAAGACATATAAAATCTATTAAGAAATTTCTCACAGGGAGTTTTGAATGGTTTCAATTGTATCCTAGACTACTTCAAAAATGATATTGCGAATGGGATAGACACATGTGATGATGCTCTATTTTAGATGAATGGTAGAAGTATTCATGGACCTACTAAAGTCGATTGGCATGGATCTACCTCACAATGATTGAGAGATATATTTGACCCAACAACTGAGTAACATAGGTAAAATATTAGGTTTGAATAACAAGTTTCTTTAAAATAACCCTAACCACCCTATACAAATTTATTTTTACATAAATAAAAGTGTGATTGGATGATATATCAAAAATATAATTTCAATATTCAATCAAGAATAGTAAGGATCTCTCAAAGAGATTAAGTCAGTCATAAAGAATCTCCACTAATGCCAGGTGATGTAGTTAGAGAAATAACGGATGCCCCTCTGATGGAATCACAATTACCATCTGGAAAATCATTATCATTCAAGAAACCATCCCCTAAAAAACATTACAATCTCATAAGTTTATTTTCATAATTTATTCAGTTCTTGAAGTGTGTTTCATGGTGGATATAAATCTTAATTACATTTTAATCATTCCTTGTTTATTTCATTTTAAAAAAACATTTTAATAATTCCTAGTTTATGGAATGTTGAAAAACATTTAATCAATTTTTACAATTGCATTTCAATTCCTAAATAGAGTTAATGTTATTTTTAGGTTGTTTATTTTCAATATGATTTTATCTAGTAAGTATTTATTTAATATTCCTATATTATGTTTGATTATCTTTATTGATCTCTACAATTTTAACTGTTTATCCTTGTGATCTATATGTTTTTTTATATTGTTACATTTTATGTTTGATCTTTACTTATTTTTATAATAATCCCTTAGTGACACCACATAATTCAAAATTTTTTCTCAATAAGTAGAATTAACTATTTACTATTATTTGTGTGAAATATTTATTGTATTCCTTACTATAAATTTTTATATCATAAAAATGCGGAGAAGAAAAAGAAAATAAAAAAATTTATTGGAAGGATAATTATTTTCAAATGGGTTATTTCATTAACATGGGAAAATAAAATGTAGTGTCTATATTTCTAAAAATTTTATCTTATATGAAGATATGAAAATAAAAAATATAATTTTATGAAATTTTGGTTTTCGTTATCTTGGGTTTTGTGATAATCAAAAAGGGGGAGATTATTGGACTGATTATGTCATTACAACGTAACTTGGTTTTTATTTGTTTTGATGATTCAAGAAATCCCTACTTTTATTCTATCAAATTTATCTTAATACTTTCTGAAAATAGTATTCAGAATTTTATATTACGTTGAGTGAAGTATTCAACCATATCCTAATTTTTATATCTTACAAAAAATAATTAATATCATCTATCTACTCAGATTCAAAAAGTGTATAATTTTAGGTTTCTATATAATACCTAATTTTAGGAATATAATGGTCGAATTGATCAAGTGGTATGCTTTAGTATGGATGAACAAAATGAGAAGCTATTATCTCTTGAAAAGGATATTTGTAGAACATTTTCTTACCAAATCCATAACAATGTTTAATAAGTTAACCATTAAATCATAGTAACATATTTATCTTATTCTTAGTTTAATCCAGAGACATTTTTTATCTTACAGAGTCTCTCATTATGTTATCTTATGATGAATAGTTCTTCCAGTTGAATAACATGCAAAAAATTAGCTTCATGTTGAATGACATGATTAATTTTCTTAAATCATGAAAATTGATTTAATTTATTTAGAGAGTATTAGAAAAAGGTATTATACATTTAATGAAAAAATGATTTGTAATGTTTGTCATTTATCGATGAATGGAAAGATGTAATGAATGTGAATGTTTCATACCTCGTTTCTGCAAAAGAATTTTCTATATTTTTAAGGATTGGATGAAAATACATAATACCCATTATCATAAAGTTCACAATGTGTTGATTTCTTTGTTGTTATGATTATATCATTCTTAACTTCAAAATGATATATAAAAAGAATAGTTTTTCCCTACATGAAGAAAGAGAAGACAGAAAACTGCACATATAGATACACACATGCATAAAAATACTCGAAATTAGTGCACATAGAAAAGATAAAACATAAACACTTGTTATGTGGTCATCAGTTTTATTAGATTAACTAAAGTTCATCCCTATATATACCTTGAAAATTATCATATTCACTAGGAAAATATTTAACTACTATTAATTTCTACTTGCTACTATGTACCAAAATCATATCTTCAAAAAATATTTATTTTGTTTTAATTTTCACCCAGTGTAAGAGTGTGTTTTCAGACCATGAATAAATCTTGTAAAGGTATATCATGGTAAAAATATATTATACCTTTTTATTAAGTGAAATATATTTGTACTTAGTTGGGGTCCCCTGTAAAAGGTCTGGTATAATGAAAATCATCAAACTCATAGAGTACAGTGTCTGTGGAGTGGACTAGGGGATTTCAATTCACTGAACCACCATATATCTTTCTTTCGATCTCATTATGTAAATTTAATTTTATCTACCTATATTTATTAAATAGAAGTTTTTGAATTATCATTACTTAATAGGGAGGTTTTCTATAAAGAAATTTTTGGAAATCAATTCACCCCCTCTTGGGTGTTCATATAGCCATTATTTGGGACAAGAATAATATGATAAGAAGAATTTCAGTGTGTCAATTTGTACTATTGGTATGTTATAGTAAATGTTTAGTGGAGTCCAACAGACATATTATATAGAGGATCTTGGACCTGTTCTTGTTCAGAGACTAAGTTTTACATGCCATGTTCATAATATATTCAGAAAACTAATTTGCTCTTACAGAAGAAGCATGTCCATATTTTGGATATAAAAATATCTCTAGATATATTTTTACCTATTTCATGGAATGATAATGATGAAAGACAAGATGGAGCTGAAGACTGTGGGATGTACTATAATTATTGATTTACATGCATCATAAAGTGATAGTTGTATTCACATGTGATATATTACGAACATTACTCACCAATGTTTTATGAAACGATTTTGAATGGATAAAAACAACACACAAATACACTTGTATTGATAAAAATATTTTATTGTAGAATCTAAGACTTATACATCCCAAGCACAATATGAAGTAGGATTTCAAGAGAGTCCTAACTTTGTAAAAACACTAGGACTATATACGACGTTATATACATCACTTATAGGTTTTTGACTTGTAAAACAACATAATATCCAAGGAATAAAATATTCTATTCCAAAGGGTTTATAAATGATTAATAAAGATATTTTAATTTAGTAATATTGATCCAAACATGATTCACCATCCCTCTCAGGTGTGTCTATACAGTATACTTGGATATAACGCCTCCAAATTCTATTAAAAAAACTATGGTTGATACCTTTAATACTAATTTGGTTTAATCTACCCCTTATATTTATTAATTTTCTCAAAAAATTAAAATTTATGTCAACTATAGCCATACCAACATAATACCTATGGTTGTATCAAAACTTTGGAAATGTAAGTCCTTTTGATGACATAATATTTTAGTTGAGGGGTATTGTAAAACTTATAAACACATATCATTCATTTGATTCTTCACATTTTTTCCAATTTTATGTGTAACTTACATAATTAATTAATCATGATTTGATAAAATAATCTAAACAGTTTACATGTACAAGATATCTTATTTTATCTTTATATACATTTTAATTACATTATATTGGAAAATACATAAGTTATTAACTTAAATGATAAGATATATCTTATATGTTATATATTGTATTATTTCATCATGATTTTTAATCTATTTATTTGTTATCGTCTCTATAAATACATACATAAATAAACCACTCATCTTATAAATAAACAAATTACCAAGGAATAATTAAATAAACTTAATATTTGATCTGATCATAAGATTTTTCCTATCAGCTAGTCTATCATGTGATGATAAACCAACCATGGCTGTTGGGGAAATAAATACACAATCTCACACATGATCTAGTTGTATTATTTTTACATTCTCCTATATATCTCCCAGGATGGATTCAACTCAACATTGGTTTTAAGATATCTCTTCTTACAGTGAAATTTATCCTTTACAAATGTATACCCATACATCGGTGAGAGGTACGAGGGGTTTAAAGTTACATAAAATAAACAATAGACAATTCCCATACATGATGAAGGAGGGACGAATAATTCATAGAAATAATATTTCATTTATTAATAAATTATTACATAAAACTAAACAATAAATAATTAAATTAAATAAATAAATCCAAATAATACACTAGTTAGTCAGGATCATGATAAATCATAACATTCAATGTAATTTTTTTAGTGTTGATTGAATTCATTTCTATTCATTTTAAATAATATAAATTTACTTAAATTAATAAATGTTTTAACAAATTACATAAATAATTATTTATTTTTCTATTCTATATTAACATTCCCTAAGATATAAGAATCCAATCCTCATGAATTGTCACAAAAATTTACAAATTAAAATATTTTATTTTTTAAAAATATTTGATTACAAGATGTGTAATTTGGAGGCCA
The DNA here is from genome assembly GCA_963277665.1 of Viscum album. NCBI lineage: Eukaryota > Viridiplantae > Streptophyta > Magnoliopsida > Santalales > Viscaceae > Viscum > Viscum album. The sequence continues at coordinate 899,971,407 of OY728165.1, read as the reverse complement.
AAAATTATGTACCATATCGGTAATATTTAAAACCCATTTCATAAATTTAATTCCTATAGGGATTATAATTGAAAGAAAATATATAAATATATATATGTGTGTGTGTGATCACTAAGAGGGGGTGTGAATTAGTGATATTTTCATTTAAATTTTCTTTCTTATGAAATAACCGTCACCAATTTTTAAAGAGATTTAAATTTTCTAAAAAATAACAGAAGAACATCCATATGTAGATAAGTAATCACAAGGTTAACTACTCGGAAAAAGTATCTAGTCCTCCGCATGGTTTGAAAATATTATAATACCCCACAATCCACGAGAAAAAGATACATTGTACGTGGTTAAAACACATAGGGAATATCCTTAAACTTGTGTTTCACTATATTCAATCAACAATACATGTTCTCCTCACATACATAAAATATGTAACACATATTTTTGAAAAAATTCTAAGAATCAATCAACAACAAGAATTAGTATATTTTCATCATGATGCCCATACATTCTCCACAATTTCTATTCTTGTAAAAATTATTAACTATGGTTCTTAATAGAATGAAATAACTTTCATCTGTATAATGAATGTCTATTTAATGGGTTTCTATGATGGGTTTGTCTAATGGGTTAGCCTAGTAGATTTGCCCAGTTAAATTCACTTGGTTCCTTCATTGAAACTAAAAAAATACAATTTCACTATTTATACAGTCACCACTACATACTATCTATTTGAGACCATCAGATAAAAATGTTACACATTTTTACCTTCCATCAGTTATGATTTTTCTTTAGTTTATAGTTTCCCTTTTTGTTGCATTCATTGTGCGATTATCAGGAATAGAGATCCTTTGATGTGTAAAATGACCTAAATTTCAGAGATGTTTGTTTTTTTAATTAATACAGCCCATGTATAAATGAGTAAATGAATTAATAAATTTCTCCTTGGGACCAAAGATCCTTCTGTTTTGGTTCATAGGTTTTCTTTATAAAACTATACTTCTAACATCCTTCTGTGCAGATTCACATCATGAATATGTTACATAATTTGGATATGTTATATGGAAGAATCCATGAATATCATACAGGGTGTAAAAGTTTTATAGTCCATGAAATATTTACACATCCTGAAAACAAAAATAAGGATTTAATTTATCCTGAGGCAATTCCATTTCCAATGTATTTTTAATACCTGGTATTTCACATTGTGAAAGGGATTCACAACCTCAATTTCTCAATTCTAGTGTTTTTAAACATGCTACAAGACTGAATCTTTTAACATTATAATTTTATGTTTTACTCTCTAACCCTATGGAAATTTGGTGTGATTTTGGGTGATCCCCCTCCTTTCGGATCGATCAGTTCGGAATTTTATTCCTATGGTGGTTAAACAACACATCCTTTAGAAGAAGTCTTTCTTCTTATTAATTTCTTTTGGTCATGATAGTTATGTTGGAAGTGTTTTATATTTCATTGTAGGAGTATATTTTTGCTTTATATCTATACATTATTGTTTCTTAGAATTCCATGTCTATTGATGGATGATCCATGTATTTTCGATCTCAATTATCAAAGGTAGATAGGTTTCCATTATTCATGAGGTAGGTGGATATTTACAAGTATGTCTAATGATTGAATTTCAATATTTTCTTGTTGAACCCTTTGGTTTGTTTATTGATATAGAATTTATTTGGTGAACAACAGGTTTTAATAAATGTGAGGATGGATATTAGGGATGATTTTGAACAAACATAGAACATTGATAACCTTGGCTGTGTTAGGAAATGGACATAGGTGACTCTAGAGTGTGTGGAACATTTAGGGGCTACTTTTGTTATATTAAAAGGCCATCGAAGGAATTTATATATGTAAAAACCATCTTATACCATGTTTCAAATTCTTTTATATCTAGTACATATTCACATAGGCTAGATCCTAAATGGCATGTTTTTTATTTTATACATGATGGTTTATTTCATGGATACCTTTTCACTTGTTTAGTTTACTTGTCTTTCTTTTATAACTGATATATTCCTATATTTGGTGAATACAATATGTTTTCATGGAAAATAGAGGGAATGTTTACAAATGGTTTTATTTATAATTTTTTTTATATTCTTTATTTTGATTTAAAAATAGAAAGAATTAATTCTTGATATTATAACTTGTATAGATTCTTTGGTGGTATCCTATTGGGATTTTTACAAACACCCAAATTTTAAAATTTCACAGTTTTAGAAAAAAAATTAGGACCAAGGTAAAGGGAACAATTTGTTGTAGCATGAAAACTTTTATTATCATCATTTCCTTAATATAAGTATGGTTTTGAGGTGATAGTTAGTCACATAAAACTTTTTTTGTTGTCTTTTCATATTTTTTGGTTTAACCTGTTTGGATTGGGTTTAATAGATATTGTTGTATCTATTTATTTAAATTTTATAATATATTTGTTTGTATTATTTTTTATTATTCAATAATTCTTTCCATTAAATTTTTTATACCACACCACAAGGCTAACCACCTTGGGTGAATTTTCTAGTTGAACCAAGTTGGTTCATTATAATTTAGTATCAGAAGGAATTATCAGCCTGATGTTTATTAAAAATGCCTTGATTGGTTCTAGGTCTTAGGTAGACATGTTTTAGGAATATCAAAATTTGGGTTGTAAGTACGGGAGGGTTCCGAGATAGCTCACTTCTGTATTTGAACTCGAGTTACCATGGGAGGTTAGAATTTTTTTACCATGTTTGATACATAGTGATTCCATACATTTGAATGAACTAATATGGATGAATTATTTAAAATGGACTTGTTTTTTTCATAAGGTGTCATAACTATTCAAATAATTCACAATTTATTTAAATCCTCATCATTTTGAAGCATTTATATCAATAATTTATGTTTGTTCTATGATTTTAGAATCTTCTCGTGACGAATTGGTTTTTTTCATCTGATTTTTAGAAAATTCATAATAAAATAGATCTACCAAATTCAAGTGGGGAATTCCCAAGACATGTTCCATGTGAATATAATTTAGTGTAACCTTCTTTGGTAGAATATATAATCAAAATGATTCAGACACATGGTGAAGAAGGTGTTAGAAACCAGATAAGATTAATGGATCATGGCATAAAATATAAAAAACAACACCCACTAACCCTCTGTAGTGAAAAAAGACCACATGAATTTGAATAATGGATTGATATTATTGATATGACATAAAATTTTTAAGACACATAATGACTCTATGTAAGGTTTTTCTAGGTATATTCTTGAATAACTGTGGAGGAGATGGTGAGACTCGATTGTGAAAGCTAAGTTATATAACAATCATACCTGGAATTCGATCAATATAATATTCAACCAAAATATTTATCTTGATAAATTAAAATAATAAAATGCATAGGTTGTATTGAACTTGGAAAAAGGTTAGAATACCATTATAGCTTATTCCAGTTATTTTTCATAATTGGTGTGTCTGGCACCAGATACAGTCACCAATGAGTACTAAAATTCTCTAACGATTGGGTAAGGATTGGGTTTGGATATTCTTCTGATACATATTCTCATGTTACTTCCAAAATTTACGATGATAGCTGATAATAAATCTTCAAAAAAGACTGAATGAACTAGAAAAATAGGTTTGGGCGGAGCATTAGTTGGTTCTGTCATTATCCAGGGTGTAACTTATAGACAGAAATGGAAGCACAAGGGTGGACAGTTTTCATTAGGACCAGTTTTGGGGGATTCATCCAGAACACATATGGTTGTTTGATATCATTGTGGGCAGAAAATTCATATAAATCCTAATTTTATAGATTCTCACATGTCTTGACTTTATTTTAAAAAATTTCTCTATTTGAAACAATTATTTTGATAGAATTTTCCAAGGTAGTATGGTTGTTTCCATATTAACCAAGAGATTTCAGGTTGGTACCGTTGTTTCCGAGGGTAGTGGTTCTTATACAAAAGGAAAGGGGTATGTTCATATGGATAATAAATCTTATAGAGGAGTTGTGACTGGACATATTTATGCAATGGAGTAAGAACCAGATGAATCTAAAGCAGGTCAAGCTGAAGTTAGTGGTACAATGTTTTTTTTTCATATTATATGGTGCTATATTTGTTTGATTATGGTGTTAATTATTATTTTATATCATGGAATCTAGTTTATGTGTTGGATTACATTCAGAGCATGTTCAATTATTTTTGGATCCCACTATACTTTTTTGGAAAGTGGTCTGAATAAGGTCTCAATTTCCCATATTGTCGAGTGATGATAGAGGAACATGAGGTGGATTGGGACTTCTTAGTGAATGATATTGACATATTTTACTATATTATTAACATTTATTATATGATCAATGTTAAGGCCCATATATACTGTCATCTCCATAGGGTTTAGTTTTTATCTTTTAACTGGGCCAGTCATGTTTTTCTAGGTGCGCGAGTTCTAGATTGAGATGGGAAGGCCTTATTGTTCTTTATACTATGGTAATATCATTCCAATTATCAAATATGTTTCTTGATGATGTTGTACCTTGTCTTGGATGTTTTATACCATTGGTGGTGTGTGAAAATCCAGAGTTCGTTCCAGAGGATTTTTATGGTTTTCCACTATAGGGAGAGGTTGAGTTTTCTATAGACCATTAACCTCTTATGAGGCCAATTTCAATGCCATCTTACCATATTGAGTTTATTGAGTTGTATAAAATAAGTTCTAACTTATATATCTCAAGGAAAATGGATTTATTCATTATAGTGTGTTACCATCGGATTCACCTGTCCTCTTTAATAATAATGAACATGGGAGTAGAATTTGTATTGACTTTCAAAAGTGAAAATTAGTGACCGTCAAGGTCAAATATCCCTTGACTTGGATTGATTATCTCTTTTTAATCTTAAAGGGGATCATTATTTAACAAAAATTGATTGTTGGTCAGCGTACCAAAATTTTAGAGTCTAAGAAGTGGATATACCTCTGACAATGGTTAGGAGATGGTATGGGCATTTTGAGTTTGTATTTTTTCAATTCGGACAAACTAATGTTCCTATATTATTTTGTAAATTGATGAATTTGATCTTTCATTAGCTCTTAGAATATTTTTTTTGTGGTGTTATTTGATGATATTTTGGATTAATTTAATTCATATGAAGATCACATTAATTATTTGGATATAACTTTTTTAACCTTGAGTGAACATCATTGGTATGATACGCTTTCCATATGTGAGTTTTGTATTCAAGAACAAAAAATTATGGTGAATTTTATGTATAGGATCTTGAATTTTTATATGAGGTAAGGATATTTTTTAGGTTTAAATGATTATTTATGGATTAATGTCAATACCCTTTGAGTTTATGGGGGTATCAGGGGGTTTTTAGGGCTTTTTCAGATCCCATAGACCATCTTATTAGATAATCATGAAATATAACATGGTTAGTAGAAACTCTGCAGGGAAGGTCACACAGTTACTAATAACCATATAGGCATGGATAGTGGGGTGCTAAAGGATGCATAGTTTGATGAAACTATTTCTATGTAGGTGTACAATAGTGTTGGAGCACCTGCAATTTTTGATAGAGGTGTTTATCACATTTTGTGCATGGTTAGTCAAACCATGTGCAGTAAAGGAGGAGGCATATCAACCTGTCACTCACATCCCTTCCTTTTCCTGCTCCTGGTTTGGTCATTGATGGTGTGGTTGGTCCATCCTCTCATCCAAAGGAAGATGGTTCGTTGGTGGGGGGGTTTCAAGGGACCTTCCATTAAGGAGGTTCTTTGTGGTGCTCTACCTTCTACCATCTTTGTCAGCATCATGGTGCCTATGGGGGGAACTCACATTCCACATATTGCGGTAGGACTTAAATCTTATAGAAATGTGGATGGTCTTCTTATGGTGGACATGACGGAGGAGGAGCTCCAGGGTGCGACCTCTTTTTAGGATATCTCTCTTATTTCCCATTTTAGATATGACAAGCCAAAATTGGGCATATTCCATGATTTGGTTGAATCTTGGGGTATTTAAATTTTTATTGTTGTTTTTGAACTCTCACGAGTGTTGTTCTGTATTCATTTCTCTTCAAGGGAAGAATTTACCTTAGCCAAGGCCAGGGATGAACGATGGCGCGGCATGATAATATTTTCTCGGTCACGCTATATGTGGGACTATAATTATTGTAGTGAGTTTTCTTCGGTTACTATCTAGGGGAGTCTCCCAGGCCACCCTCTTCACCTTTAGAATCCAGTGATCCTTAAAGCTATTGGAGACTCTTTTGGCTCATTTTACTGCTCAGATGGAAGTACCACTTATTTTCTGAGGGTGGTGTATCATCATATTTACATGAAGATAGACATGACGATGAATTTTCCTCCCCAGATTTTGGTCCGAGAAAGGAATTTCCTTCATTGGTGGAAAATGATCCTTTATATATCCCCTCTAAGATTATTCCTAACATGTGTTCTCTAAGAAAATTCTGCATCTTTTTGTAGGAATAGACGGTCGATGATGGGGTCTTCAGGCTTGAAATCTCGGGGCAATCATGGTGTGGCTTCTCCAACTATGACGACACTGATAGAGGATGTGGTTAATGTTGGTAAAGCATTTTCAAATTCCAAATATGGGACACATGGGACTACCACTCCATCAGGCGGAGGGTCCTCCATGGGGATGTCGGTGTTTGGGACTTCATGCTCGAAGGCCTGGTGCGATCATAGTCTGGCTTCTCCTGCTAAGACGGCGCAAATAAAGCGTATGTATACAGTTGGGTGAGGTTTTTCAAATTCAAAAAATGGTCCCCAAAATCCTACCATGTCATGAAACAGAGGGTCTTGTACGTATAAGTCAAAACCAAGCTCTAACATTTCTATTACAGATCTGATCTCTTGTTCTCTTGTTCCCCTCAGGTCTCTTTCTGCTCCTAGGTGGGATGCATCTACAAAGAAAGTCGATGACCCTTCTTGGGTAAATATTGATTTCTTTGCCTTCTCTCTATCACCCCGAGTAATGGTTTTTTCAACGGACTCATCTCATATTCACATATCTTCCTAGTTTCCTTCGGTGTTTCTACATCATTCTCTTCATTCAAAATAGGCATCGGTGGCCCATCTGGTACCGCAGTCGAATTCAGTTCCTATGGACATGTCGAAGGAAGAGGTGTCTCGGTGTGTTTCTCTATAATGTGTACATCAGGTTTCCATTTATCAAGGGGATTTAGATCCATTCTGTGAATCTTTTCCTTGTTCATTTCTTCTTTTGCATATTGAAGACTAGGATGGGGTCTTCAAGAAGGAGATTCAACTTCCAAAATCGTACATCCTACCCAACGGTTTTGTGGCCCAGTTACTCAGTATAAGATAAAGGTGGATGGTTCTCCGCCCTCTTTTTCCTCCCTTGGTGACTCCTACACTATGTCTAGGAAATCAAATATTTAATGTTGTCTCTGATTATATGGAATTGGAGATGGCCGGGTGTGTATACTATGAATGACCTTCTATAAATGGAATCCATGAAGTCTCGTTCTTCTATTGTGGTTATTCTATAGATAAAGAAAGACCAGAAAAAGCTTCCTTTATTAGAAAATTATCTTGGTTTCAATCATCTTTTCAAGGGTTATCAATCTACTTTCATATTTGAATTTTTTGGAAGAAGTCTATTATGGTGTAGGTGATCATCTTGTCATCACAGTGCATCAACATTAATGTTTCCAGTTCAAAAGGCGAGGTGTTGTGTTTATTCATCTATGCTAGTAATGAGGTATGACCGAGATTAGAGCGACGGAGTTTCCTTAAGGCGTTGTACCCATGTTTCATACCTTGGTTCGGGGGGGGGGGTGATTTTAACACCATCAATGATCAGTTCAAGAAAGGGGCGGCTCATCCTTGCCCAATGGCAGGATCCAAGACTTCTGGGATTTCAATGCCTATATGGGTCTCTATGATCTAGGGTTTAAAAGGAATTAGATCACTTGGTACAAAAATATTAGGGGTACTAGATACATTAGCAGTATACTAGATAGGTTCCTCGCGAACCTGTATGGTCTTTCATCATTTTGTCTTTCTTCGGTTACCCATATTCCACCTTCACTTTAAGACCATGCTCCCTTGCTAGTTGAGCTTAACGCATGAGGGAACACAAATGGAAACTAGACTTTCTTGTATTCTAATAGATGGCATCATGCTCATGATTTCTTGTTGATGGTGAGGTGATCTTAGGAGAGCAGAGAGCCTGGTGGTCTCTGGTATGGAAAATCCACCCACCTCAAACATATCAAAAAGGACATTCTTACTTGGTTAGGAAAAAACCATATGATAGCACAAGGGTGGATTGTATCTAGGTGGACATTGATTTGTTGGAGGAGGAACTGATGTTGGGTTGGAATGAGGAAAAATTCACATCTATTTCTGATAAGTAAGTTTTCATAGTAGAGGAACTGGTTGAGATTGGGAGGGATCTTAGGTAGAGATCTCAGATTAAATGGTTAAAAGAGGGTGACCACAAAAGTGGTTTTTTTCATGGTTGTCTGATGGAGAAGAGTTTCATAACATCCTCCTTTATATTAGTGATTATATGTATAATGTGGATGTCCCTAGAAGTTTGGCATCAGAGAATTTTTAAGGGTTGGTGGCTGGAGTGGTCCATGAAGCTAGTGGGGTTTATCATGGAAGCGAGGAAGCCGACTCCTTCTTGGGGTGTGTTCCACAGCTGGTGGGGGAATATAATAATGAGCCCCTGATGATGATTCCGAAAGAGGATGAAATAAAAGAGATAGTTCATGAAATGCCAGGTGATAGTGCTCCTAGTTTGGATGGATTTTTAACAGCCTTTAACGTGGCTGCATGGGACATCGTTGGGCGCAAGCTGGTGTAGGTAGTGCAAGAATATTTTGGGGGGTGCTTTCGGTACAGACGTGAGTTCTTCACGAGTCTTTCTTATCCCTAATATCATAGATCCTATAATCATTTGTCAGCTCAAACACATATGCTTGTGTAATGTGCCGTACAAGATCATGGAAATTCTCATTGCGAGGAGAATTTGTGTATTGATTCTGAGACTAGTCTCCAATGAATAGCATGGTTTTATTACGGGTCGTAGCATCTAAGGTGTAGTTGGTATCTCTAGTGTATCAGTAAATAATATTAACAGGCGTTCTGTTGGCCCCAATGTTATTTTCTAGGTTGGCATGGACGAGACATATTAAAAGCAGGAATAGTCCTTTATCCTTCTGTTGATGTGCAGGTTCAGTTTTAAAGATAGGGCCCACAACTTCTGCTTCATGTTTTTTCCTTATCCTTGTTTTTCTATCTCCCTTAGAGGGAAGTGTTTCATCTAATTCAAAACTATTTTGGGTGTGAGATAGGGAGACCCTATTTCCCTTAGTCCCTTCATTTTGGCACATGATGCTTTTTCTAGGAACCTACATAGAAATATGGAGGATGTCAAACTAAGTCCGTAAGCCAGGAAAAAGGGTTAGGAGGCCATATCTCATTTGATGTTTGCAGAAGATGTGTTAGTCATCAATAATGGTAGACGTAGATCCCTCATCAATGTCATGGATATTTTTTCTAGATATGTCCGGTTGAGCGGGAAGCGTATCAATCTAGTTAAATGTCAGGTGTTCATCTCCAACATGTTTCCGGCCCGGAAGTGCAGGTCCATTGAAGGCATTTTGGGATGTCAGTAGAATCAATTTCCTATAATGTATCCCGATTTTCCCTTATCATATGGGTGGATCAAAAGGCCTTCTCCGAGGAAGTAATTAACCAGATGCTGGGAATGATTTACAACTAGAAGAATAGATATCTCTCCATTAGTGGCAGTGTTGCGAGGATAAAAAACACACTATCTTCTATCCCAATGCACATTTTTTCATTATCCAGCCTCCCAAGGGAACAATTTTGAGGAAGGAAAATATCCTTATGACTTTCGTTTGGGATTCCAACCAATCAAGCGGTTTCCATTTGTCCTCTTGGGATTGGCTGGACAAACCGATTGGGGATAGGGGGTGGGGCTACGTGATATCACTATTACCATGTAGGGAATGAAGGCATGATTGGTCTGGGATATTGTTGCTGGGACTTTACTGAGGGCCACGTTCTTCAATGAGTGATATGGGGATTCTGAGATGAATGCTAATGAGTGTAGGGAATATCCATATAGACTGGGATATTTCATGTTTTTACAACATGAAGAACTTCAAGTCTCTTCTCTGTGGATCATTGAGAGAGGGGACGTTGGCTTTTGGAATGACAATTCTGTGGGGGTGTGTTTTTTTTATAGCCTTCCCTTCCCCAGGTATTTCCTTCAATGAATCTTCTGGGTACCTAGTAGTCATCAGGTCAGTTTTGAAATAGGAACGAGAGAAATTATTTTACAATATTTTCATGAATGACGAGGAGGATAGACGTTACTTTACTGGCTCAATCTCGGGAATGTTCTCCATTTGGGGGTTCAGAGAGTGGATGAGAACACAGAGTAGTAATGAGGATGGGCCTAGAAAGCCCTAGTGTACGAAAAATTCCATCCAAAATGAATTTTCTAGTTTGGTGTGTTAATAAAAGAGCGCTGGAAGTGGATGCAAATTTTTAAATTAGGGGTATCTATTTTGTGTCCTACTATTTCTGCTGCAGGGCGGTGAAGGGGGAATCAACGACTCATCTTTTTCTCAGAGTGAATGGGAGGAGGAAATATATAACCTGTTCACAAAACCGGTTTGTTCATGTTTTGAGAAATTCTTGTTCCAGTGACTTCTATCCATGTGTTTTCTTGTTGTGAAAAGTAGGGACTCAGACTGCAAGGTGCGGACAACCATTCATGCCTCCATTTTCCGAGTTATTTGGGAGGCCTGGAACAATTCTCACATGGAATCCCAAATCTCTACGTTCTTGCACTAGATGAGAGTGAGATAGTTGTTCTGCGAGTTGGTATCATTGTTAATGGTGGATCAGAACTCACAAATGGTGTGAAATTTCCTTGTAAGGCCTCAATATCTAGACTGTTATGAGGAATGGTAGGTCAGATGGTATACTCCTTGAAGTGGGATCAATCTCAACATGGACGGCTCCTACATTAATTGTTCCATGAGAGGTGGTAGGGTTTTACGTGATTCGATTAGATCAGTGCATCTGGATTTCAGTAACTCTTATGGTCTAGAAAATTCATAGGGGGCGGAGGCCCGACCTCTTCTTACGGGGATCATTGTTTGCTGGTGTTGGGGTATTCAGGTGTCTGAAGTGGAGGCGGACTCAGATATTTTGGTTAAAATTGTTCAGTGGAGGTCGGACGCGCCCTGGGATATTGCATATATTATTAGGAGTCGTGTTTTGGAGACCATCCAAGGGAACTCATTCATCCCAGTTACAGGGAGGGAAACATCATTGTGGTTGTTCTCTCGAAGATTGGGAGTCTTGGATATGAGATCATCTTCTATGACAACTCAGGCACCCTTCCTGTTGAGTGTGGGTCCTTTGTGATTGTGGATTCCATTGGGTTACACCACTACCAGCTTCCTTGAGGTCCTAGGATGTATGTTCTTAGGCCTTGGCCTCTTCTTCCATTGATGAAATATAATTTTCTATCAGTCCAACCACATGAAATGATAATACAGGTGTCCCCTTAGCATAGTAGATGGTTTACGATTGGCATAGAGTTTGACCAACTGCTTGGTCAAACCATGTGACCCAAGGTTTTAGGGGAAAATGAAAAAAACATTCTTTAAAAATCTATTTAACCGAAATATATTTTTACCTTCTTATTAATTGTACAAAATTGGGTGTGGGAGATCTCTTTTGAATTAAAATTGTAGTTTTTGATCCCTCTTATCCATCTAAACTCTAAATTGAGCACCGCCAGTCTACATGGATTCATGCTAGTGAGTAATCAATTTTTTGTGATGTTCTCTTATCTTCTTAGTATCAAAAATTTTATTTAGGTGCATGCTAATATGCCAAATTTTTAGGTTATTCATCCATTATTCATTTTTCATCCAACCTAAGCCGAATCAGGAGATGATACTAGATTATCACTCTAATATTGACCAACGTTAGGTGGTCTATGCTTTTCCCGAGAGGTTTGGTGCTATATATATACAGTTTTCTTTGTTTCTCCAAACCTTCTTTCTAGTGTGGCCTCAAAACAGATTTGAATAAATAAATTAAATGAAATGGAACATGTTATTTATTCCCTTTAGTTCCTTTAATAATCTTGGGAGGTTGTTTCCCTAACCAATGCCACCAATGGGGTGTGACATGTGAATTTACCTTTTCTAGGACATTGTTAAACAACCCAAGAGGTATGTTAATGATTACCTAGTTAGGAAAAGGTAATTAACAAATTAATTGAATTTAATTGATTGTTAAGAGTCATATATTTCCACCTTTTAATGTTCTAGATTTTGATTGAATGGATTATATGGTTCTTGAATTGCTTGAAGGGATTATTTATAAATTTTAGAAATGAGTGGGTAAACTAATGAAACATTAATGATTGCAAATTGATATATGAGTGGGTAAACTCATGAAAAGATATGGTAGTATGATTTAATGATGAATGATTACATAGGATTCCATGAGTGTGTTTCACCTTGGGTCTTGGAAACAATATTGGACTCTCAATAATTGTAATGGTCATTGGATCTTGATTATAAGGGAATCCTTGGTGTTTTATACCCCTGTATCCAAATTTTATGTGCTTTTATGGGACATGGTCTATTTGAATAATCCATGGACAACCTTTCATGTATAACTGAGTTTCCATAGAGATTCTCTTAGGAATCGACGAAGATGAAAACTCTATCTACACCTTGGATACAACCATGTGGTGTCTTATATTGTTGATGAAATGGATCATTCATGATAAATGTGAATTTATTGATTATATGACCCAATCACAGTAAATGTGACACTTTTGGTTATATGTAATGTCCATGGTTGATTTGATATATAGATTATATGGAATTGACATGTGAGAGATGTTATTCTATGTGTAAAACATGGACATGGTATTTACTTCCATTTTTTACTATTTTCTTATTATAGGATTTTGAAAATGGTTTATCATGTATCCTTGTTTTTTGTGACCACATCACTTTACAGATTTATTTATTCAAGGGAATTTCACTTGTACTATTGTCATATCTATTATTTACTTTGCTGTCTATATTAGCTTATATTGTAAATCCATGATTTTCTAAAGACACATTGGGTTGTAACTTCTTTAGACTGTATCACACACCCTGTTTAGTACACTTTTGGGTACCAGATAGACTATTTGGATATATGTAGGGAATGGGTAAAGAAACCAATGTTTGATGCTTGAATTTATAACACGCTTAGGGTCAGGAGTGCACAAGGCTGGGCTATTTATCATTATGCTATCTAGAGATATTTATTATTGGTATTTTTACTATTTCGATACATATATAGTACTAATTCCATGTATACCTATTTTTGATTTTTTGTAGACACATGTCTTGATCATCATTTTATATGAGATTATTTTTGGCATTTGTGGAATATATCAGTCATTTAGATTTTTATCTATTGTTTATTTGATTTATTAATTCTATTATCAATCTGTATAATTACATTTTATATGTTACACTATGATAATAGGTCATAGTCTCTCCACAGACCCACCCTAGTCCCTCACTGCTAGTCGGATTGCTCTAGTGTTTTTGGAGATGTGCTTGAGACCATGTGACCAACTGGGATTAGGGCATCGTTTAGTGGAATTCATGATCGAGATGTTACAAAGTGTAATTATATATTTCATTTCTGATTTTATTTACTATTTTGATACAATATAAAAGGATAGTAAGGAATTTTAATTTGGTAATGAGTTTATCCTAGGTGACTCTAACTCACATACATTGGAAATCCAAATTGCCTCAAATGAAAATTGATGTTTTATGGATTTTGGCTATTACAACCAATTGGATTCCATTATTGGGTGATGGAAATGATTTTTAATGTTAATATTGAAAAGATTGAGGGTTATATTTATGTTTCAACTAAATTATATGAGGTCATGCCATCTCGGGAATCATTGTAGTCACTCTATAGGAATCACATGTCATGCATTATGCCATGCCACATATTATGCATTGCTTGTTTTCAGGATGTTGTTATAGGTTCCATGATAGATATACATAAAAATTGGATTGATATTATATGAATAATATTGAGAAAAAAGGTTTTTACATAGAGTTTCAATCATAACCAATGTAGTGTTTTCATAATTAGGCTATAAAAGTCACCTGAAACTTCCAATTATCGCCCATCAAGTCATAGACCATGAGTTTCATGGAATGGAAGATGCTTTTCTGCGGATTATCCAGACACCATATTTCATTTCATGAGTATTATGGTCCTTTAGAGATTGGATGTGGTGAACGATTTTCTTCAAACATTTAAAAATAAATTTGAAATGAATATGAAATAAAATGTAAATTGAATTCTATAAAATAATTAATTGACCTAGACATGGATTTTGAGTGGGAAGTAGTGTTTGGGATCATTATTTTTATACAATACTAGATTTTGGAGAAGGATGTGAGGTAAATACTGGTTATAGAAAGGGTTTGAACAATCCTATTCTTTTAGATATAATCTTTGTTATCATTTTTTTTAGGCGTGAATTTTTCTTTGTAGAGACATTAAACAATGACGACCTCCAATTATATAGATGAAGGGTGGATAATCCATGGTTCAGAAGAAGTCGGTAGTGGGCCTCCTGTGGATCCTCCTATATTTATTGAAGTGACACCAATAGTTTTACTAGACATAGGCGATGAAATATAGTTCTAGAAGTGGGTTTTCCACTTCATGTATACTTTTCAAGGAGCACCATATCCTAGCTCGTCTACGGATGAGATGACACATGTGTTCCTGCAATAGAAACATCACACATTTTTAGGGGATGGAATTCCACAGGTTTCTGAGATGTGGCATGAGACTACACTATCTATCTTCGAGCATCTAAAGAAACCTACTGGGAGGTGAATAAAGCTCATGAATTACAATATTTGGGGAGTATAAAATTTCTTGTGGGATGTTTTGAACCAGGATAATGTGTTATGTGATATGGTTTGGTGGAATTTTCAAATGAGAATTCTATGACTAATTTCACCCTGAGATTCTAAGGATAGAGCATGCCACTGAGTTCAAGTGTCTAGAGCAAGGTTATTTAACAATTATGATGTATTCAACATATTTTATGGAGCATCAATATTTTTAACTGATATACCTTGATGATGAGTAATCGAGGGAAATACACTTTGAGAAAGGTCTCCAAAATTATGTTTAAACATAGGTCAACATGTTGAGTATGTTCACTGTTAATGATATTATAAATAATAGACTAATTATAGATTGGAATCAGACAGAAGATGGGGGAATATAGAAGATAAATACAGTCTCTTGACTTAGTATTTTGACATTTAATGATATGAAGCAATGTTTTAAGGCTTTCAGTGACATTATTACTAGCCAAAAAACTTGTATCGGTAGTTCAGTTTTCTATTATCAATGTGGAAGAAGGGGATGCATGAAAAATTTATGAAATAATGACACAATAAAGTGTTGATCTTGGGTAAAGATAAGACATGTGAAATATTTTTTACGGACCATACCTCTAGAACCATGTGATGAGGGGAAATCTCTGACACTAGGTTCAAGAGTGTGTTTGATAGCTCTACTAAGGAAAAAATCTTGAGAATTACCATTCATTTAGGCCGAGGTGGTGGTGGTCATGGATGAGGTATCCAGACACTAGTTGTACCAAGATATAAGAGCATGACTAGTACAGGAAGTATGGTTGGGTCACATGGACGTGGTTCAATCCAGATCTATTTTGTGTATCTTACAACTAAGGATCAAGGTTCTAGACTATATATGGTGGGAGGTACAATATTTTTTTCCACTACACTTTTATTTTATCTCTTTGATGCATGCACATCACATAGTTTTATATATGTATATGTTGTGAAGAGCCTTTGTCTCATGAAAAAATTTCCTAAGAGAGTTATGATACATAACACTCTATTAGGGAATAAAAATAAGGATATATATTAGTGTAGGGAGTTCCCCGAGTGGTTGGTGGGTGTCACTTCATCTAGAATCTATTTATCCTCAGGATGAATAGGTTTGACCTCATACTTATAAAATAACCGATAGTTTCTTATCGATCCTATGTTGGCATGCTATCATTAGAGGGTGAATTTCGCATCACCAGAGGGTTCATTTTATAATAAAAAGGATAATGAGATGTCTGAGTGAGCTGAGCTAGACCAAAACATCTTCAGATATGCAGAATGATATCCCAGACTAATCGTTTATAAATGGATGATCAGGGAGTGGGTGAGGAGGAATTTCAACTAGTGTTTGATCATTTCAGGGATGTTTTCAAGGATGAATTTTCTAGTTTACGACTTGATAGATTGGTTGATTTAACAATATATCTAGATCTAGGAGCTTCATTGGTATTCAATTCTCTTTATAGGATGGATAATATGGGGTTTAATTATCTCAATAGATAACTAAAATATGTAATGGTAAAGAGGTATATATGACCCTGTACAACTACAGGGGTTCCACCAACCCTTTTGAAAAAAGGTTTCAGGTACCCTTATGCAATGTGTTGATTAATGAAAATTAAACTAGTTGTTAGTTTAAAACTGGTTTCCCTTGTAACCTATAAATGATTTTTTACTAGCATCAAGGAGATCATGTTTTCTCAAATATTTATTTGAGATCAAGATACTATCAGGTTCGTGTTTGACCTACCGACACACCTTGTTAAAGTTTTAATTGAAGGTATGGTATATATGAGTATATGGTTATGCAATTCCATCTTACTAATTTAACAATAGTTTTCATAGTGATAATGAACCAAGTTTTGCATCCTTATCTGGAATTGTTTGTGGTGGTTTTAATGGAATATATCTTGCTGTATTCTCATAATTGAAATGACCATTAAAATCATCTTATTAATTATTTTGACACACAAAGAAAGAATCGGTTATATTCAAATATCAGAAAGTGCCACTTATGGACGGATAGTATTCACTTTGTTGATCCTATTATCTCAGAGACTGTAGTATCAGTTGACCTAGAGAAGGTGGGAGCTGTAGTTTCCAAGTAGAGTCCTAAGAAAGTCTTTGAAAAATAGAGTTTATTTGGGATAACTAGAAATTATAGTAATTTCATAAAGGACTTCTCATTCTTAGTATCATTTTTTATGGTCTTAACTATGATGGGAGTGATGTTTGTATGGATAGATACCTATAAGATAGCCATTTGGGAGATGAAAGGGAGATATACGTCAACACCAGTCCAGATTATGCTAGAGATGGAAAATGCTACACTATGTATTGTGATGCATTTGATATCCAACATGGAGAAGTTATGATATAGGGGGATAGAGTTATGGTGTACGGTTCTAGGAAGCTGAGGCCGCAAGATGTGAATTACCTAATGCATGATCTTGAGTTAGCTGTAGTTGTTCATGATTTGTGCTGCTAGAGACATTATTTATAAGGAGAGCGTTTTTTGGTGTAAAAAGAACACAAAATCATCAAGTACATATTTAAAAAGCATAATTTTAATCTATGGATGCCAAGTGGGTTGAGTACCTATAGTATTTTGACATTGAGCTCGCTTATACACCTATAAAAGTAAATGTAGTGGCCGCTGAACTGCTCATGAGGGCTCAAATATAGAGAGTTTAGGAGGCCAATAGTGAGTGGAAGCTGATGGAATTGTTCTCTAATATTCACTTAGAGGTGTAGGGAAATCATGGGAAGAATTTTATTTGATCCTTACCTAAGAACTATACCATAATGGATAGAGCGAGGATGAGGAAACAATCATATTTTGAGGTCCTAGTACTATGAGAGAGTGTGGAAGGAGAGGAAACACCTACTAGATGAACCATATGAGAGGATGATATCCCACATATCTACGACAACATATGTGTTCCATTGAAAATACTCAAGGAGATGATGGGTTATATTCATGCCTCAGTTTAGGTAGTGAACCCTAGAGTTACTAATATATATCCTGACATACATTTTTCGTAATAGTGGTCAAGTATAAAACATGAGGTGTATGGTTTTGTTATGATATATTCCACCCATTAACGGGTAAAGGAAAAACATCAATGATAAACTAGAATGTAACATTAATTACATATTACCGAGTAGAAATGTTATGATGTCCAGATGGATTTCATGACAATGTTTCCATGGTTCCTTCAAGGTAGTGATACAGTTTGGGTTGTTGTTGATAGGATCATGAAAGGTACTCATTTCCTAATAATCAAGGTGATCTTCAGTGTGGATGAGCATGAAAGGTTGTACATTCATGAGATAGTATGACATAATGAGGTCCCACACACTATCATTTCATATAAAGATTTATTTTTTAAGAATTATATATAGAAGTTTTTATAAATGGAAATGGATACACATGTTCTTTTGATCATGTCATACCACCATCACACTGATGGCTAGTAAGGGTGTGTGATATAGGTTCTTGAGAACATGTCGTATTCATGCATCCAGTATTCTGGGGGCTCTTAAGAGAGGCATGTAACCATGGTTGATTTCACCTATAATAATAGTTATTAGGAATCAATACAAATGTCACCTTATGAAATTTTGTATGGTAAGACATACTGATCGCCCCTGTTCTATTTAGAGGAAGATGAGGTATCATTACTAGGATCATGTCTCATTCATGATACATTTGAGTACGTCCAGTTGATCAATTAGTGAATTTATAATACATAGTTTAAATATAAATTTTACACCAATCATCGTAGACAAACTCCAGAGTTCGAGTTCCAAGATTTTGTATTTTTTTGTATCTCACTGAGGTAGAGAAATAGACGGATCAAGAGATATGTTAAGATTTCACCGAGATAGGTCGTGTTGTTTGAGATTCTAGAGACATTCATGCCAGTAGTTTATTGGTTGAAGTTACCTCAGAGGTATCAGGACATGCATGATGTCTTCTATATATTTCAGCTACACCATTAACATTCAGACCTGTCTCACATTCTGTAGCTTGAGGAGGTGGAGTTACAATTTGATGCATCCTATGAGGTGCATCCTATTTGTATAACTGATAGGTGTATGAGGGTTCATCGAGGTTGATCAATTACTATAGTATAGGTTCAATAGTAGTACAACCATTTACGGGGTGATACTTGGGAGTGGAAGGCTGAAGTATGTGCTCAATGGCAGGATTTATTCTCGTAAGAATCTTAACCACCCTTAAGAGTGAAATTTAGGGACGAATAACATTAAGGGGGAAATACTATAAGATACCATGTTTTTTATATGAGGTATTAATCTTTTTATGATTAAATGATTATTTATGGCCAAATTTGAATATCCTTTGAGGTAATGTGGGTATTGGGGGGTGTCTAAGGCTTGTTCGGAGCTCAAAGCATATCTTTTTGGAAAATCAGGATAGGTCAAATGGTTCGTAGAAACCATGATGTGCAGGTTACATGGTTACATAGAAACTGGTGAGGATAGATAATGGGGGTTCTTTAGGATGAACAGTTTGATAAATCCATGTGGATGGAGGCATACACCCATGTATGAGCACATGAAGTTTTTGAAAGATGTGTTTTTCACAATTTTCACACGGTCAGTCAAACCGTGTATAGTGACAATGTGGGAGCCCCCTTACCACAATAGAGGGATCCCAGATGGAACACGGTTTGAAAAACCATGTCGTAATACAATGGTACACATGTTTTTGGGTTAAAATGACCTAAATCACCATTAAAATGAATTTTACCTAATTCTTTTCCTTCTTATTCAATGGATAGTTGGGGGTGTAGAAGCTCTCCTTTGAAGGGAAATTATACTTTTTATCCCTCTTCTCCATATAAACTAATAATTTTGTGCCATCAGTCTTGTTGGATTCAGGCCGATGGGTAATCAATCCCTTTTGTATTGTTCTATGTTTTATTGGCATCGAATGAGTTATATAGGTGAATGATAATAAGACCTCAATACTGTTTATTCATGAACTCTCCATTTTTATCCGAATATGACTTGAATAAGAATTATATACTTGATAAAAACTCTATTAAAGATATATGGTAGGGTGTATATAATTTAACCAAGTGGTTTGGTTCTTTATAGATATTTAAATTGTTCCTCTTGTTGTAATTTCTGCTGTGGAACTAGAAATGAAATTTTATATTTTAATTATTGAAGTTAACATGTTGGTGATTCTATTTAGTCACATAGAGATGTTTTTGAGGGGTTTTACCAAACCAAGGGCACCCATGGGGTGTGCCAGGTGAATTTCCTTTTCTGATGACGTTCTTAAACCACCAATGAGGTGTGTTCGTGCTTTCAGAGTTAGAGGAATCCAATTAAAAAAATGAAATAAAATGAATTTATTATTAGGAGATGGATATTTCATCCTTTTCATGTTGATATTTTTTGGATTTAATAGTTTATACGAAACTTGAATTACTTTAATGGATTATTTTAGAAATGGTAGAAATGAGTTGGTAAACTCATCATGTGAAATGTATATTAAATTTAATGGTAAATTATTTTATAGGATTCCATGAGTGTTCTACACCATGGCTAATGGAAATTATAGCAGATGTCATGAACTTATACGACTCCTTGGATCTTTATACGGTGGGGTTCCATGGGATTTTCATCCCCTTGGATCCATCTTTTTGGGATATTAGTGGACATGGTCTATTGACATGATCATTGGACCCCATTAAAAGTCTAACCGAGTTTCCATTGAGATGATCTTGGGACTTCATGGGGATTACATGGTTATCTACACCTTGGATTCGGCTCCGAGGGGTCTGAAATTTTTGATTATATGGCTCTACCATAGTAAATGTGACATGATTGATTATATAGATTCGTCATGGTAAATGTGAAACATATGGTTATATAGTGCTGTTGTGGTTATTTTATTTAACAATTGTAAGGAGAGGTTCTGAGTGATGTGATGTTCTGTTTGTTTGAAAAGTGTGTGGTGTTGACATCCTTTTCCTTAATTATTCATTATTATAGAATATTGGAAAATGTTTTCCAAGGAGTCTTGTTTTTCATGATAGTATCACTTTACATGTTTAATATTCCATTGGCATTGCACTTGTATTACTTCCCTATCTGTTACATATCTTTCATTCTACTTTATATTATATTGCATAGTCAGGATTTTTTATAAAAACTATAGTTGGTGACCTACTGGGACTGTACCTTGCACCTTTTTCGGTCCATAATTAGGTAATCAGATAGACTATTTGAATATAGGTTGGGATGAGGACATGCACCCAATGTTTGATACTTGACTTTGTGCCATGCTATAATGTATGGGAGCATATGACCACTCTACAACTCATTATTGTATATAGAGATTTTATTCACGATATCTTTTGTAATATGAAACATGTATTGTACTGATTCCATGTACACCAATTTTGGATGCTTTGTAGAAACATTACATGATCACCATTGTATAAGAGGTTACATTTGGATTTTTTTTGTAAATATCATCCATATATATTTTAATCTATTTATGTTTGAATCCTTACTTCCACTATTGATCTATATATCTACTAGTTAATTTATTCTATTTGACTTAATCTCATGTTTTGGGTTATGATCTTGATTCCCTATGACAATGCGGTCTCGAGGAACCATTCATTGGGATTTGGGTCTTGGATATTACATTATATCTGAGAGGGGAATCACAGTGAATCATGAAAAGAAAATGGTATTTCTATCCCTGATGAGGACTAGAAATTTTTTTTAGATTCAAAGATTATTTGGGATGGTTGGTTATTATAGGTGGGTTATTTTGGACTTCTGAAAAGTTTTCATCTCTGATATTAGGTTTAACCTATAAAGGTGTAAATTTTGACTGGAAGACATGTGTCAGAGATCTTTTGAGGAATTGAAGTTCATATTTAATTAAGATCTAGTTTTGATTCTTCTAGAACTAGGTTTGGGTTATGATGTTTTATATAAGACATCAGATTCGTTTTTGGGGTGTGTATTCAAGTTGGGGAGGCAAGTGGTAGCCTATGGATCACAAAAATTATCCTCTCATTAGATGATCAACCCAACCCATGATCTTGAGATGGAAGTTGATATACATACACTCAAAATGAATAATCACTACCTATTTGGGGACAAATATATGGTATATTATAATTATAATGGCTTGAGTTATATTTTCATTATGAGGGATATAAATTTGTGACAGAGATGATGGGTGGAGTATCCCCAAAATATTGATTTTGATACTGATTATACTCATGGAAAAGGGAATGTGGCCACTAATGCCTTGAGAATTAAATTATAGAACCAAGTAGTTAAGGAATCAATGTAAGATTGGATTTTGATGAGTTTTTTACTCATATGATATTGGGAATCAATGAAACTAGTGGGAAGGTATTTATAGCTTCAATGAAGTCCGACTAGTCATTTGATGAACCAGTTCAGCTTGAGCAGATGACTAACCCAATGTGATAGAAATTTAGTAAAATAATTTATGATGTATAGACCTCATGTGAGTGGTATCAGTCTCTTAAAGATGTTTTGTGTCTTCAAAATTGGTTAGTTATTCCTTTTACATTGAGTTGGGAGTTAATGGATAGTGGACACCATTGTTACTAGTCTATACACCCTGGTACAATCATGATGGATCATGATTTGTGATGATAGTATTGGTGGTCAGGGATGAAATGGGAAATTGCAGATTTTGTTCATGGTGTCTTATTATTCATATAATTAAGGTAGAACACTAGATACCTATTGGTTATTTGTATCCCTTACCTATTTTGGAATGGGAATGAGATGAGATTTCCATGAATTTCATCATTAGTTTACCATGAAATTCTAGTGGGAAGGATGTAACTTGTGTGATCAATGATCGACTCACAATATCAGTGCATTTACTCCCTATCAAAGAGATGATAAATGAGGAATAGATTTAGGACTTATATTTCTAAGGAATTTTTAGACTTCATGGGGTTTTCTCTATTGTTTTTTCTAATAGGGACCCATGTTTTGCATCTTTGTTAGGGAATGTTTTCTAGAAATCGATGGGTTCCTAGTTTAAATTGAGAATTACATATCATCCATAGATTGAAGGATAGAAATAGAGATCTATCCAGGTTCGGGAGGATATACTATGTGCCTTTTTTCTTGATTTTGATTGTTCTTGGGAAAAAAATATTCCTTATGTTGATTTTTCCTAAAAAAATAGTTACCTGGCCTTAATTAAAATGTGTCCCTTAGAGTATTTGTATGAACGGACTTGTAGATCTACCATGTACTGGGAATATTTGGGAGATTGGTATGTGGTTTGATTGAGTCTTGTTTAAGAGATGATAAGGAAGGTAAATTAGATCAAGAAGATATTGATCATGACATAGATTCATCAGAAATGTTATGCAGATCATCGTAATTAGCTGTTGGAGATTGAGATTTGGGATCATGTATTTATTTTAGTTTCAGCTCACTTGGGGACACTGTCGGTTGGGTAATAAATGTATTATGGAACCAAGGGTTGTGTTCCTCTTTGATATCATTGGTTGACTTGGAAAGGAGGCCTATTGAATGGACTTACTATCTCTTTTCTACTTCCACCCATAACATGATTCATGTTTCCTAGATGAGGAGGTATCTTCCTAATACTTCATATGTGATTTAATGAGTGTATATCAATATTGAGCCCGACATCACTGTGGTTGAGAAAATAGTCCAGATTATGGATCCCAGAGAGAACATACTACATGGTCAAATGATTTCTTCATTCTGTATACTATGGAAGTATTAATGGGATATCCATGGGACATGGGAGCTATACTTTTTGACAAGGTAGAAGTGTACTTCTATTTTTTTTGAGTTCATGATCATGATTAATTTTTATGGAAGATAGAATTTATGGTGGAGAGATTATAACACCGTATTACCTTTCTTCTAGTATGATTTTTCTTTTGTTTTTTGTTTCCATTTTTCTTGGTTCATGACATGATTCTCAAGAATGGAGAGCCTTTTATAGAAAAAATTACATAATGTTCAGGTATGTTTGTTTATTTTAATGAATGGATTCTCGGTACAAATTTTGAAATGGATTTAGAAGGTTTTACATGGGTTCATAGAAACTTATGTTTGAGTTTTATGTTTTTATATAGAAAATCGAGCTGAGTACTACGTGCTAAAAACATTCACGACGTGATTGGGAAGCATGACATGAATATGTTATAGGGAATAATCCTTGAATCTTGTGAAGGGAATGAAAATTTTGTAGGTGGTTAAATCTTTACACACTTTTAAAATGTCGATTGAGATTTAATATAACCTAGGTTGATTCATTTTTTGAGATATTTTTAATGCGTCGTATTTAACAATATGAAAGGGATTCACGATGTGAAATTCACAAGTATAGTGGTTCTAAACCAACTAGAAACCTAACTATGTTATCACTCAATACAAAGTCATTCCTCTCAAACTTTAATTAAATTTTGGATGATCTCCCTAATTTTGGATTTCTCCATTTGGAATTTGATTCCTATGGTGGTTTCATCACACAACTCGGGTATGTAGTCTTTCTACTTCTTCATTTACTTTGGTCATGGAAGTATGGTTTGTTGTGTTTGTGTTTCATATTAATTATTTATTGATGTTTTATATCAATACATCTATGGTTTCGTATTGTGATTTTTCTTTAGAAGGATATTATCTGGGTTTTTAATCTGCATTTTTTATGAAGATATTTATCCATTGTTCTTTAGAAAGGTGTATCAATGGAAATATTGATAATTATTGAATTGGTATATGTTCTTATTTAACCCTTATATTTTTTCATGAAATAGAATTTCATTGGTGAAAAATTGTTTTATTAAATGTGATCATGGATTTTGAAAATGGTTTTGAAGAAAACATAGCACATTGGGAACCTTGGGTACATCGGTAAATGGACATAGGTGACTTTTGTGTGTGTATCGCCACTAGAGGTTAATTTTTTAATATCAAGAGACTGTGGTTGGAATTTATACAGGTTGGATCCAACTTATTCTTAGTTTAGGTTTCTTATATGTATATTCTGTATTTCCATATGCTAGAAACCAATTGGAATGCTTTGTCATTTATTCCTGGTTTTTCACATGATGGTTAATTTCATGGATATTTTATCACATGTATAATTTACCTATTTTTCTTTTATACCTGATATATTTATATATTTAGTGAATATAGTATTAATTTATGGAAAACAAAGGTAATGTTTACAAATGGTTTTATTTATTAATATTATTTGTAAAATGGATTTTGTTTTAAATCTATTACTTTGGAATTCTTGATATTAGAACACATATAGATTCTTTCGTAGTATCCTACTAGGTTTTTTCTTACACAATATGTTTTACCTTTTGATGTTTTAGATTTTGTTTTGTGGGACCCATGTAAAGGTCAGGGTATCTTGTTGCATTCCGAAATCTCTTTTCATCATTTCCTTTGTAGCAGGACAGTTTGGAGGGGATGATTGGTCCCATAGTGACTTTCATGTCTTCTCTTGTCATAAATTTTTTGTTTTGACATTTTGGATTGAGTTGTATATATCTTGATGTATCTATTTATTTTGTATTTTACTATAGTTTTATGAATTATTTTGGTTATATTCATGTCTTGTTTTTATTATTTTTGTTACACCTCACCATGAGGCATAAAACATTGGGTAATTTTTCTAGTTGACTCGGGGTGTTTAATTATGAGAAATATCTATCTGGTATTCTTCAACTGATGGAACATCCATAATTCGACTACTACATCTTTACCCTATTCGACTGATCATTTATTAACATCTTATTTAATATTCCCACTGAAGGGAAATCATAATCCAGTAATCATCTATCAGTTGCAAGATTACAAAATTCCATCTTATCAACTTTCCAATTCTACAGTGCTTCAACACAGATCCTTATGTGAATAATATATATTATGGGTTGTATAAACAACCCTTTATATTAGAATGATTGTTTGAATAAAGTAAATAATCCAAATATATTTCTCCACTCAATGAAACCTCAAAATTCAAACCTTCCATTTATCCAAGTTAATTTGATACCTCTCAACACTTGTAGAATATTGTTGAATCTTCTAGAATAACTTCTAGCATCTGAATTATTTTAATAAAATACTTAACATCTACATTGAGGAACATTGAAAAAAATCCTTATCATATCTGGATTAATATACATTGAAAGTTCAACATGAAATCAATAATTTTAGTATCTCTATTGATGTTTCATAAAGACCTTTGAGCTGGTCCAACATTATACAAAACATTTGCCTAATGAAACTTTATAACAAAAAATCCATCTAATGAGACTCCATTCAATTGTTCTTGTAAAAAATTAGGGGAAAATAACATAATAAATTTACCATATTCAACTTCTATATAATGAATTGAATCAGAACTCTTTGATCATTACCTTTACATTCCATCCTTAGACTAAAATTATTCAAAAAACATCCATTCGATGAATTTAACTGAAAACTTATTTTCGATGAATTAGAGACTTCTGTCCAATATTTGTTTCATTTGATGGACATAAATTGTTAACATTTTATAATATTGTTTTGTGGTCTTCGTCCAATTGATATTTTTCTGATGAAATTTCTTAAAAACATCCCTATATTCTTTGATTACATTCCTCTTAATGGAAAATATTCACAAAAGATTATCTAATAACACTTTGTATATTGGCATGAACCCTTTAATAGTGTACTCAGCTACCCTTACACATCATATGAAAATTGGGTGATACCTTTAAATAGTGTTCATTTCTACTATTATGTGGAGATCACAAAATATGTTTTACCTTTATGAAACATGAAAAAAAACACTTACACATTGCTTCAAAAACATTAAAAACCAAATCTACTAACCCAAACATCTATCCAATAGTACCTGTTAGGTGAAATCCCCAAAACATCATAGTATGAACTTTTTACATAAACAAATTATCCCCTTTAAAATTAAACTTTGATAATGAAAAAATCCAGTCCTCATGATGTTTGAAACATTAAACAATAAAAAGTGTTCCTCTATTTAGATGATCAAACACTTTGTCTGGATAAAACATATAACAAAAATATGATAAATCATTCCACATAAAACATTATACAATAACCTATATGATAAGATTTTTCCAATTGAATCAATTTAGTAAGCTCTATCTATCCATATTCATTCTATTATATATATGTTGAATTTTCTTTTAGGTAAATATTAACAAAGATTGGTGATTTATGTTTGGAAAACAAAATATAATACTTTATTAATATCATCCGTAAAAACTTCCAGCTTATTTGAATCACCTTCTACCATTTGGGTCCCAATAATCTCCCCTTTTTATATTGTTTTAAACCTAGGATCATAATTCACTGAAATGTTTTTACTTAAATAATGGTTTTCTAATACAAAATTTATAAGCTTACATGAAAAAATATACTTTAGGAAACATGATAAAAAAAATACATTTCCATCAATAATCAATATCATAAGAAACTTTTTCATAATCCTTGTAAGAAAATTTTTATTCAACTTGGAACTATCATTAAAAAAACAAATTCATCCTTCATGAAATTCTTTTCCAACATACACTTGGAAAAACATTTAAATCTTTTCACACATGCTGAAATCATAGATTATCACTGTTAAAAACTCCTCCCTAAATTCATTCTTTTCCCCATAAGGTAAAACACATACAAATTTGTAGATTTATGTTACAAAATACGCCTAGAAACACTATCTAATTATTGGATGAGATTGGGGATGAGTCACCTAGACAATACTTTAAGAGAAGGATGATAAACATCCATTACCAACCATATCTTATGATTTTTTTCTTATTCAATGGTTTTGTAATGATATTTGAAACATTCAATATTGTAGTAAAATAAACCAACTTTAGTTCATTATTTTACAAATTATATTTTATAAAGTAATATTTGATATCAATGTTCATGGAATGAGAATGTTTCACTAGATTTTTAGTGAGATTTACATCACATTGATTATCACAACCCAATATGAGGGGAAGCACCAAATCTACAATAAAATCACACAACATTGTTTTTATCCATATACAATGTGTTATATATTGAGTGGAACAAATATATTCAAATTATGCATTAATGATATACATTAACATTGATTCTTGATATTCCATGTAACACATCTTTCTCATAAGAAAACACTCAACTACGTGTGTATTTTCTATTATCTACATTTACATTCCAATATTCATTTGTGTAATGAAATACATCAACATTTTTTATTCTATTACAATTTAACCAAAAATCGGTTATGCCTTTAAAATATATGTGAATCTTATTTCTAGCCATGAGATTAGATTCATTTGTTTCACTTAGGTACCATGAATAATATGTAAGAGCATACACTATATTTTTTTAGGATGTTTATAGATATAATAAACATCCCACCATATTTATAAACACTTTTTGATCTACCTCATTTTCTTCCCCATGTTTTGAAAACATTTTTTTCTACTAAAATTAGTATAGAAACCAGATTTTAATCTTCCATGCCAATCTTTTTTTAGAATTTCTGCAACATTATAATAATGAGATAGAAAAATATATTTATTTTTTATAGACATGTATGAAATAATGTATTTCATTTTTCATAAGAAGGATATTTAAAACAACCTCTTTAGCTTCATTGCATATTTTTACAATGTTTCTTCATTATTCCAGGCATGTATGATGTCACAAAAATAAACAATGACAATGAGGTAAACCTATACCTTTAATTTAATATAGATTGTACTATAAACACTAACTTTCCTGATGTTCAAATAACATAATAAAGTATCAAATTTAGAATACCAATATCTCTAACCTTTCTTCAATCTGTAAAATTATTTTTTTTTTACTTGAACACATACATTTCATATTTTCTAAATATGATGCTAGAAAATTATTAAATATAAAAATAATCATCAATATCTCCATTAAAAAATATCACATAAAAACAATCTAGAAATTTCTTTGGAATCATTGTGAAATAATTATAAATAATATTTTGATAGTTTGTAATATTGATACTTGATAAAGGGTTTAATTAAAGACAATGCCTTCAATTTTTGTGTAACATATACAAACCCTTCATGCCTTGTGTCTTATTATTTCACCACTTTCATTCAAATTGTTTTAGAATGCCCACTTTGTACTATTCACATTCTTATTGTCTGATTTGGCTACAAGTTTCCAAATATCATTCTTTTAAATATGATCCAACTCATCCTTTATTGCATAAAATCACTATTAATGTTACAAAGCTTCATCAAAATATTTAGGTTCAACCTGCGAGTATTAGAATGTATATGAAACATAGTATGATGTCCTTCTAGTTTAAACCTATTATCATTGATCTCTAATGATGTTAGGAACTTCTGCTTTCTTCTTCATCAAAGGATGAGATAAATGTAATTATTCTTCATCACTAGAAAAATATGAATCAAAATATTCATCTGGATATTCTTTAATATTATCACTATCATTAATAACTTTTTCTTGGTGTTAAAATTAAAATACCTTATATTTCCTTTATGTCAGATCTGAAATTTTCAATGAAACCTTCATAGAAACGCGTTAAAGAACTTCCACATATTCAGAGTTAAATTTTTTACTATTTATTTATTATAAAAATTTTATCCTCTAATATTGGGAGAGTATACAAGCAATATTCTGTCAGCACCTCTCTGGTAAAACTCTCCGAGATTACCACCCTTAAATTTTATGATGCATGGACTATCAGAAACCCTTTAGTATTTTAGTGATGGGGTTTCAGTGTAATACATATTTTAACTATTTAAATCTGATTTTGTCCTGCAGAAAATTTTTTTTGAATAAAGAATTCTACTCCAATAGCTTCCCTCAAAAAATAATAAGAAGTGCGTTTATTGATAAACATTGTTCGTTCTATATTCACAAGACTTATATTTTTTCATTCACTAACTTCATTTTGATATGGTCTGTATGGGGATCAAAACTCATAGTGGATTCCATAATTTTCAAGATAATATATAAACATTAAAAGTGTACATTCTCTACCATTATAAGTTTGAATATTCTTTTCTGAATATATATATTATTTTTTCACACTTCCCTTGAAACTATTAATCATTTTTAGAGAATATAATTTATGACTCAAAAACATAATAATGTAAATGTTAGTAAATCCATTAATAAAGCAATAAATTAATTATGTTAATTTGATTGATGTTGAGTAATGGTCCCACCATTTTCAGAATGAATCATATCTAAGGGATGAGTTGACTATATCTCAACTTTATTATGAACTGAGATTGTTATCTTAAAATTCTAGAATATTCGAAAACACCAATCCATTCTTCTTTTATATCATTAATTTCATGAATAATTTGTATCTTTTTTAGTTTTCTCTTATTCATAAAATACATATTCCCCAACATCTTATGTCGTATATGATTTCATTCCTTTATGCTAATATAACATAAAATCCATTCATCACTAACTTGAAATAAGTTTCCCTTGGTTCTTTGGCCTCTCATTACGACATTCCCATCTTCTATCATCTTAATAAAAATAAAATTTTATAAAAAAAAATTTCTTAAATTGATTTTAATGTTGTGAAACACTTAACAAATTGTGTTTCATCAC
This sequence comes from Viscum album, assembly GCA_963277665.1. Lineage (NCBI taxonomy): Eukaryota > Viridiplantae > Streptophyta > Magnoliopsida > Santalales > Viscaceae > Viscum > Viscum album. Next base: position 899,940,678 of record OY728165.1, on the reverse strand, counting down.
ATCATCAAACATGACACTTTTATATTTTACCATTTCTTCTCCAATGATAGTAGATCCAATAGCATTGATTCTGAGTGACTCATCATTTCTAATAGTTATTATACCTTCATCATAACATCTTACATCACTAATACAATTCAAATAATCTATAATATGTGATGGAAACCCATTTTACAATATCAATGGTATTTCTACATTTTTATCTTTTAGAGAAGTTTTAATAATTAAAGACTTTTATTTTCCTTTTTCTTTATTGTCATGCAACTTTTGAGATTTATTGTAAATTTTTTACTCGGTCGGTAACAGATCAAAAATAATTTTAAAATATATTAATGATAATAACAGCTTTATAAAATAGTTTCTAAGGGTTAAAATATATTTAATGTTTTCAAACTGACTTTCTCAGGTGATATTATTTTTTTGGGTTGACTCCCCCTAAAATATTCCCTCCAGTTACCCTTGGATTCACTGTAACATTGATGATTAAACCAAGAAATATTCTCTATATTCCCAAATTCTCCACAATACAAAAACTAACAATAAAAAGTGTATTTTAATTTATCACTTATATACTTCCCTAAGTATTGTACTTTCTTACCCTTAGAATTCATACATTTAACTTTAGAATGTTGTTTCACAAAAACGTTTTGGTCACCACATAAAATTTTCTTCTTTAATTTATATTTCTTATAATTTTAAATAGAATATCCAGTGGTAAAAAATTTTGGTTCTGACTTTAAAATTATATAAACATATGGTTTTTCATATATACATGTTTTAAATACATACATGTTCTTCAATGTTTTTTATCTTCAGAACATCTACATCCTTCTTAGGTTTACACTAATTTGAAATTTCACCATATTTTTCAACAGATTTTTAGAAAATTTAAATTCATTTCTCGTCCTTTTCAATTTTTTAGAAAGATATAACTCTTCCTCTTTTACCTCTACATTTTATTAAAGTGTGATATTGAGATTCTTTATTTAAACTACTTAAATTCTTATACTATTAATATATTTTATAAACTTGTGATTTAATTCATGAAAATATTTTTGATTTTTTGATAAAATATTTTCTTTTTTTAACTTAATTTTTACCCTCTAATGTATTATAATATTTTCAATACATTCTATAAACACCATATTGATCATTAACTTCATCTAAGTCTCTTTTTCTTTATCATTATAGATATATTTTACATCCCTGGTGAAATTTTTATCCATTATTTTTTAAATAATATTTTTTTTCATAGCATTGTAACTAAAGATATCAGCTTATTATTCACTATCATTATCTTCCTGATAATTAGACAAAAAGTTAATATTTTTCATTTAGAAAAACACTTATCATTTCATTTTTAATATTAATTTGAATTAACTTTCTTCTTATTTAGGGATATTCATTACATCCTATATCTTCACTAATTTCTCCCTCTCCATTGGATATTGTAAAATTTTCATAAAATTTTCCAATAGATCCACAACAAAATCACATTAGAGGATACCTAACATTGTAAATTCTTGTGACGTTGTTCAAATATTTAGACAAAAGATATATAAATTTATCAAAAATTATACTAACCACATCTATAGTGTAAAATAAATTTGATTCTTCTACAAATAACCTATTATTATATTTTTATTTCATGAAATCCTTGAAAGATTTATCTCAATCTTATTTGTCCTTCTTTATTATATCCATTTCCTTTATCAATTCATAAGTGATGAGAGAAATGTTCATATAATCTTGAGAAAGAGTTTGAGGATATCTCTCTTTTAAGGATGAAACAATGGTATCAATTTTTTTTAGAATAATTTGTAAATTATTTTCAATAATTATTTAATCTTACACCTTCTTCCCATGAAATTTTATGGTTCTTAAAATATCATGTAAGTTTTTAAATAAGTCACCAAATGATTCATTATCACTAATCTTAATTTCTTTTTACATAAATATCTATGTTTTTTCACTTTATAATTTCCTACAATGTTATTCATCATCTCATCCTATATTCCTTTATCTAGTGAAATTTATTTAAATCTATGAAACTCACTTTTTAAGAGTATGGAAATTAATGAATTTATAGATCACCCATCATTAAATTGATTTTTCTTATCAGCAATTATGAATGGAACACCTTATTCACAAGGTGTTAATACATCTGATGCAACCCCAAGAACATCATTACTACTGAACATAAGATAAATAAATATACTATATTTCTATATATTATATTTTTTTACATATAATTTTAGAATCTATTTAATGTTCATAGAGTTCTGGAAATCCATTACAACTTCTATTTTCAAAAAAAATTCAAAAAACAGTCAATGAAGGGAACCTTCACTCTAATACCAATTGAAAGTGATATTCAAGATCTATATGATAACTAATATGGGGAGGGATTGAATCATAGATCATTTATTTTTAAATTTTATTTCTTATCAAAAAATATCTTCCTCCTGTTAGTGAGATATGACATTTCAAAAATAAAGTACATAAACAAAACCACAGAAACATAAGTATTTACAAGGTTCACTACTCAGTAAGAGTAGATAGTCATTAGAATGGTTTGGAAGCAATAAAATACCACACAATACAGAAGAAATAATTCCTTTATAAGTGGTGATATAATGTAGGAAATATCCTTACAATTGTGTTGAAATATAAACAATCAACAGTTCTTGTTCTCCTTGCAACTCTAAAAGATATAAAAAAATACTGTAATAATAACTATAAGAAACCTACACCAACAAGAATTATTGTGTTGTAATTGTGATTATTGTACTTCATACACAATTGATATTACTAAAATAACTTAGTCATTAAATTATTTATCATCATTAGTTAAGAACTCCCTCCACACTCATGGTGGTACATCTGATGGGTTCATCTCGAAGGGTTCTACGGTTACTTATTTTACACTAAATCGTATACTATCAAACTTTCCACACAATCAATTCATCGTTAGATATTTACAATTCCATATAATTGAAAAATCTTTCATGTATCCTTAATTTATTCAACTTATAAAATTTGTATACTTCTTATTTACACTATCTGACTAATCATTTCATCAAATCATTTGTTTGATACCAACTATTATGAAATATTTTTCCCTAATCACATATCTGATTTATATTTAAAAAAGTCTATTCATTCAACATTTCAATTCAGTAGTTCTTTATATAACCTATTGACATGAATATTATATATTACATGTTGTACAAACAACCCTTTATGTAGGAATGATCATATGAGTAAAGTTGATAATCCAAATATATTTTCACACTCAATAAAAACTCAAAACAAAAACCATCCACTAATCTCAAACAATTGTATGTTTCCCAAAACATATATAATATTCTTATTTCGTATAAAAACTAACATCATCATGATTATTCAAAAAAATTCTTTACCATAACATTAAAGATCTATGAAGAATTTTCATATTATTTCATGATTAAAATATGATTAAAGTTCAACATAACACTATTATTTTTAATATCAATATGAAAGTTTTATAAATTAATTTGAAACAGAAAGACATTATACAAAAAATTCATCTGGTGAATCGTAATATCAAAAAATAAATATGATGATACTCTTTCTGATTATTTATAAATAACTTCCTAAGAACATCTCAAAAATCATTCTCCAAAATCTACCTCTGTTGGATGAATTTAATCAGAACCCTTCAACCATTTCCTTCACACTATATCCTCTAACCAATAAACTGTATAAAAAAACATCCATTACCTGAATTTAACCAAAATCATTTGTCTGATGATTCAGAGACATCCATCCAATATTTGGTTCATTTGATGGACTCTGATCTATAACATCACGAAGGGTCATTCAATGGTCTTTGTCTAATTAATCTTCATCCGAAGACATTTCTCAAAAATTTGAATATAAAATTTGACAAAATTATTATTATCAGAATTATTTAAAAAATATTCTATGATAACACATTACAACTTTGAATGAACCCTCACATATTTTACTCAGCTACCCTTATGATTTATATAGAAATTGGGTGATATTTTTATGCTGATTTCTCACCTACCATTATGAGGTGGTCAAAAAATATGTTTTTCCTTTACAAATAATGAAATGAAACCATTATGTATCACTTTAAATACATCAAACACAAACACTACCAAACCAAACCTCTATCTAATAGTTTCTATCTGATGAACTATATATATATTTAGTGTGTGTAATTTTTACATTTTAATGGATTTATCTTCTTTAAACATATGATTGGATCATGAAAATTTTTAGTACACACGATGTTAGAAACATTAGGAATAATAAATAGTTGAAAAATTTACTTCATCAAACACATTTTCTGATGAAACATGTGTGAATGTTTATATAAAAAATTCAATAAAAAAATAATCTGATAAACTCATACCAATAAGTTTCATCTGATGGATTTGATCTGGTAATATCTTTCCATTAGACACTATCTTTTTACATATCTATAAAATCACCTTTGATTAAAATATTAAAAATGTTTGATGATTATTTTTGGAGAAAAAAGAATTTTTTTTAAATATTCCATATCAACATCCATCTTTTTCAAAACACATTTAAACATTTTGGTCCCAATAGTACTATCACGAGATATACATTGTGTAAAATGTTGTGTACAGTCTTTGTTGGGTACTATATACTCACATGACATATAAGACAACATGGAATATCATGATATATAGAAATTATAGTTTCATAGGTCAACCTATATTGATTATGTGATGTTTATGACCACACAATATGCTATAAATATACATGGTGTGTATCACTGGTAATATACATTAAGTATATAATGTGTACGATGATAGTTACACATCATTTACATGAATATTTTATGAATCATTTAAAACATAGTGTATTGAACCACAAGGAACACAAAAAACCCCACATTGTATACCATGAGTGGGTTGACAGGTGTTATATGACATGTATATGCTTGTTACATAGTGTGTAATATTCATCTCACCAAGTTACATGGCTGGTAGTGAAGAAAAAACATGTATAATGATGCGTACTAACCCACATGACTCATCTAGAATTTCATGTTGTGTTTTATTGTGTAGGGTTACATGATTGTACATACCAAAAACACTCTATGTTAAAAATTTCAAAGAATTTTATGAATTTTCTATTAATACACAGTGTGTAATTATTCCCTGTACAAACCCACATGATGAACCGATATTTATATAGCTCCCTCTTTGTGTGGTTGAATATGGATACACAATGTGTAATTTACCTTTACATGTTGTGAAAAAATGTAATTTTATCAACAACATTGGTGTAAATATCCTTACCATAGAACCCCAGAGTCGGTGGTTACTTTATTACATTGGGACTAAATACTTGAAATTCCATCCCCAATGACCGAATAGTTTAACATTCTTGGTCAACTAGATGTATACTTCAATATAAAATTACATTTAGAAATATACAATAAAACATAGTGTTTTATTTTTGGTCATTCATATTCCCTCTAGAAAATACTTAAACACGAATCAAAACACATTTCCTGTTATCCAAAGGATTTGAATAAATGATGACCAGATAATTCCATATAAATAATCACATGAGTCTGAAACTAATCCAAGGATATAAAAACTATTAAAATAAACTCTTAGACATAAATAAATTATGTAATAATAATATAACGCCTAATTACAGACATCATAACTTATTATCGATGCCTTGTTCCAAGACATCTAAAAATACTGTCAATTTATTTTGCCAAGTCTTTTATATAAATGGGTAAGATGTTGTCCAAGAAACAAATGTATTTTGTCTCACGAGTCCAACCAAGGCATCAAGGGAATATTTAATTTTTCCCCACCCATACCTTAATAATTCTAAAGCATCTATAATATTAATAATGAATACAAATTAATTAATTTTCTATATAAATAAATAACACTATGTATTGGAATAATTAACTTATGAAATATTAATACATTCCATAGTCTATGTGATTATAAACCATACAAATACATATAGTGGATATAATAATAAGATAATAACGATATTAAATATTCATAATCGATAAATTATGTTTGAATGGACGAAAATAATATCAAAATCTCATTTTATTTTTTAAAGAAAATACAAATATTACTTTAAAATCACTTATTTAAAACATAAAAAATTCGTTAATATTAAGGAAAAATTTTTATTTGAAAATAAAAAATTAAAATTATATAGGAATATTAAAATCGATGAGATTTAATGATGGAAGTAAATTCTTTTAATTCCACATAAGGTAAAACAAACACTCCATTCACACTTTTGTAAAATGGTCAAAAAGTACCTTCTTCAACAAATGAAAATAAGATTAAATTTAATTTTTTTTTCAAAATATAAAATGGATAGAATTTTATTTAATAAAAAATTTTAGAATATTAAAAACAAAATTTTATATAATTTAAGGAATATATATACATAAAGGATAAATATCCCCAATCGAGTTGAAAAACATGGTTTGATTTTCTAAGAAACATAATTTTGGTATCCTGGGTACTTAATGAGTGGAAAATAAAATGAAAAATTTTAATTTTGAAAAAAAATCATAGGAAATTAAAATTTATTATGTATAATATATAAGGATAAAATAATTTTCCCAATTTACACTTAAGCAAAAATTATTTGAATAATTATTAGATTCTGAAATAAATTGTTCCCTTTGGTTAGACTTCCTTCACATGTGTACAAACCTCCTATATAATAAATATATATTTATTATAAATATTTTGAAGAAAAATAATATATATATATATATCATACAAAATATTATTTACTCATAATCTTTTATCACCATTTATTTTATTAATTCTTTGTTAAAATCACTATTTTGGGTAATAATTGCTTTATTTTTCATGTATGTTTGGATTGGTAGTTTCAGAAATATTAAATTTTTCATGGTTAAATTATCTAAAATATGTTAAAATTTATATAAATATAATATATATTAATTATATAAATATATTTATTCTAATCCATAAAATATAGTTATGGAAAAATGAATTTTACTGTTTATGGAGACGGTACGCCATTCGTACGCACGAACACTATTTTCACTTTTTGACTGATGAATTGAAATAAAAGTAATAATAAAATATATTTAAAGAATAATTATTATAATATATATAAAATATATATTCATTAAATCAATTCTTATTACAATCCATATAAAAAATGAAAAAAATTCACATCGCTTCATGGAGGTGGTAGTACACACACACGCACAAGCGACATTATCATTTTCCAAAAAAAAAACAGGTAGTTAAATAGTTAGATAGGATATTATAATTCTTTAATTATAATTATTTCATAAATAAAATATATAAATATTAAACTTATCATAATACACAACTATAATATATGGGGATGAAAAATGAATTCTATCATTACGTGGTGATGGTAATCCATGTGTACGAATTAAAAATACCTTCACTTTACATTTGATGGAAAAGAGGTTGGATAGTTATGGTTTTCTAATGATAATAAAATTTATGTATATTTTTTATAATAAATATATTAATTTATAACCAATAAAATATATTTATAGTAGTTAAATGAAGAAATAAATTGAATGTGGTTGGGTGTGACGATTACCTCTTCTTCAAGAGACCCCATCTAGATCATTTTTTGTGGAACCTAGAGTTGGTCTTTTGAGGAGAAAATAACCTCTATAATTTTTAAAATTATTATTATAATTTAAATGGGTAGTTATTTTTATAAATAGTTTGATTAACGTGGTTTAAAGAAGATGGGTAAGTAGTGTAATTTTATAAAGGAGGCAAATGACACACTTGGAATTATTAAAAATATTAAAGTATAACAAAGTAATTTATAATAAAAATGATTCCAAATGGAACTATATTGTAAGTTAAAGTATTATATGGTTTAAATATGATGAACTAATAAATTTTGGGTAGGTTTAAGAGGTATTTGAGACCTCATTTATTTATCTGACCCCTTAGATAACCAATTTTAATCGTAATCACATTAAAACATTTTTCACTATAAATGGTGTATAATTTTAATTATAAGGTGAATGTTGAACCATAAATGGAAAAAGGATAAAATTTTAGACATAATATTACCCCCTTTTCTCTTTAAATATTTAATGATTTTTAAATAGTTTAATAAAATATTATTTTTATATAATATCATTAATGTTATTACTGAACAAATAAATTTTATTTAACTTCAAATACATCAATAAAAATTTATAATTATAATATAAACCATTAAAATATCCTTAATATGTTATTTATGTAAAAAAAATTCATTTACCTTAATATCTCACCCTAATTAAATTGCATTTAATATTTTTATAATCAATTATATTATTTTTCCATTAATTAAATATATATTATGTCATCATATGCATAATAATTTAAGTTAATTATATACGAAATAAAAATTATAATTAAATTGCAATCATGAAAATAATTTTATTATTATCAAAATAAAACCCTATATTCATTCACTACTTTATTTTTTCTCTTGGTTAATATAAAAATATATTTAAAAGCAAGAGAGTCACATTTTGATTTTTATATACTATAAATATTATATCTATCATTTTAATGGAACATTGCCCTTAAATAATTAAATTTCAATAATAATGTGATAAGAGTATAATTACCTTCATCAAATAGTAATTTTAATAAAAAAAGGAAATCGTTACACTCAGTTATAACCATAGTTAACCCAATTTACCCATTACTATGTTGAAATTTTTTTACCCTGGTTACTATTCATAATTCTTAAAAATAAAGTGAAAATTCATTCAAAATTTGAGTCCCATTATTATAATTATGGAATCCATTTTATCAAATTCAATTCCAAAAAGTTATATAAATCTATTTTCCAATAAGTTCACAAAAAGTGATGAAAACAACTTTTTGGTAAAATGAAATTTTAATCATAAAAATTGGTTTATTCTTATCCCATGATAAAAAATTAGATGAATGTTAAAAATTTTAATTTAATATAAAAAATATAAATTTTATTAAAATCACTATCAGTAATTATTAATTTAATTTATTAAGATATAAACAATTTGTGCACATATAAATTTTTTAGAAAAAATATCACATTAATATTCAAATGATTTTATTTCCATTTCTAATCAATTTATAAAAAGTGAGTTTATTTTATAAATAAATTTTACATAATTTTTGTTAGTATTATTAAGAATAGTTCACCACAACCTTGTAATTTCATTCATTTTATTCATTTATTGATGATTGATCTTATGGTTGTGGTTCGGGGTGACTTCTCTGTGGGAATTATTGATTTTTTTGAGTTTCTAGGTGGGTTTTTGGATGGTTCATGGTTCGAGTGAATGATTTGAGGCTTAACAATGTGGATAGTTAAGGTAGAATTTGTTTTTATTAAATTTTATTCTTTCATGTTTTGAATTTCATAGTGTGATCATGACTTGGCCAAAACTGTGCGAGGCATAGTAGAAGCCATGCAACTCAAGGGTTGGTGTCTAGGGAATGGAACGTGATATGTAAACAGTAATTAAAAACTATGTGGAAAGTCTGTGAGAGGTTCTTTTTTTAAGGGGAATTTTTCTTGGTCGGTGCATGATTTCAAAAATAGTGTCGCCATAATTTTGGGGTGCACCTATTTTATAGGAAGATACACACAATTGGTGAACGGTTTGGAAAATCATGTAGCCAAACTGCGTGACTTGACTTGGTCATTAAAAGTTAAAAATTACTCTTTTATTCTCTATTTTTTAACCGAAATTTGGAATATTTCTCACTTGTTTGACCTATGAGCACTAGGGATCTCCAATAAGCCTACCCCCATTGCGCATCTTCCTCCATTGTTTCTCCATGATGGTTCTTATGTAAGTTTCTTTGAGTTTTTTTTTCAATTTTATCCTATTTTTCTTATTCACTCATGGTTTATTGGGTTTTATTTGGTGATTCCTCTGTTAGAAAAACCCTAGGATTAGGTTTTTATTATTTGGTTTAATTTACTGGATGCTAGGGTGTGTAGATTTTCACTTGATCTATGATATTTCTTCTATAAAAGTTTCATTGAATTCTCACATCATTGTCATTGTAATTTCCATCCATCTGCTTTCTAGAACATTCAATTTCATGGTAGATCTTTCTTAGATGGTTTCTAAATTTGTTTCTCTCTCTTGGGATGTGTTGGTATAATTTCCTTTGGGTTTTCATGATGAAAAATTCATGCGAAATTGTTTTCAAATGGTTTATTTAATTATTATTTTCTATAAATGAATGAAAGGTGTTTGATAATAACTCAACTGGTCCTTAAATATTATTTTGGGTGTCTTGGATTGTTTTTAACCTTTATTATTCCCTTTTAAATTGATTTGGTTGTGAACTGAGTATTGTGAATGAAAATTGGTGACATTTATGGTTTGGTGTTATTGAGTGGCGTGTTGTGTATAGTGGTAAATAAAATGGAGTTTCTTAAACAATGGTGTTTTTTGTACTTTCGTGGATGCTTAAAGAGTGAAATTTTATGTGGGTACATCCATATGTACATTAGATTCACATATATATGGGAAAAATGATAATGGTTTTGGGTTAACTTAGTTAACGTAAAACTCAAATTTTAAAAATAGTTGTAAATTTCTTTCAAAATCATGTTTTTTTAATCAATGTAACTTTGTTTAAAATTTTTCAAATGTGGTTTCAAATTGGTGTCTGATATTATGGACCATTTGGAATCTTTACATATGATAGTATGATTTCATCTTGCTTTTGAAAATGGTTTAAGGAATGTAATTGGATTTGGACATGTAAGGCCTGGATAAAACATTGAGGTGCTTTGGGGATTTGTTTGGAAACACATGTGATGTGAAATCTCATTTGGAGTATTAGAATTTTTTTTAAAAATGGGTCAAATCTTGTGTGGTTTGATGTCCTAGTTGGAACATGTGCATGGATTTTTGTGACACAGAAACCTCTATATTAGATACTCTGAGGAGAGGATTGTTGATGTTGGTGGGTAATTAGTTTAGCCACATGTGGGATGACCGTCCCATTAACCATGTACCATTATAATGGGAATATTGTGTTCCATATAGAAGGTGGAGTGACAGTTTATTGTCGAATCTAATTAGATGGGCTGGTACCCCCTATATTTTATGAAGATAGGTGGGATGTTCCACAATATTTTCTAGTTTAGAGTGTCCAATTTGTTATTGAAAATGGAGCTTCACCATACACTGATATGTGCGTCCAATGTGAGTATGTCTAGTGATTTATTCAATCGATGTTTAGAAAATTCCCATGATTGATTATATGTATGCTTTTTTACTTTTACTACATGGTGGATATTATCCCTACTAGTATAGGACTTATTTTTTTCCTTTTCTTTCACTATATAACTTTTTACCACCTGTAATGTATTTTTCACTAATAATTTTGGTTTCAGAATTGTGAAACTGTTTCTAAAAAGGAAAGATGCATGCATTTTTTAAAAATGGAACATGTGGAAATTTGTTCTTGGTTTATTGAAAAGATTAATAAATTTTTTTCTATATGTATATAAAAAATTTTATATAGATTGTTTTAGGAAAGTAAATTCATTAAATCTATAGTGATTTAATATTGATCTGTTTTATTCTCACACCTTAGTTGTGCCATTAGGCATCAGTAGACCCAAGATGTTTTGAGGATTAGGTTCTTAGTTTGGTTTTTCAATGGAGTAGGATGGTCCATTTGTTAGTGGTGACCAAGAGGTCTTGTGGAGATCATGATATTGTGGTTTGGTTTTATTAATGAATTCAATTTCTTTTTATTCAATTGTTGTTCTATCTGGACAGTTTGGTGTATTTATTTATGTTTAGTTATTGTCTGATTTTCTGCATACTCTATTTTGTTATTTGATCCTCGTTTTTGGGAAAAAAATCATTCCCCTTTGGATTATATTTGGTTCCTGATACATTTTTCTAGCACAAAAGTATTGGGAACGCCTCTATGGAATTGTCTCATACCGGGTTGTGTGACTTGTCATATGGTGTCCCAACATGGTTTGTGAAAACATGGTATCATATGTGCCCTTTATTATTTAAAACTTCACTAAGATTAGAGATTAGGAATATCAAGGATTGATATGTAGGTATAATAAAGAATTCATGAACCCTTTCTTATTAGGAACCTTTATTTGCTAGTGGTAGTTGGGTATTGGAGTCTTTGGTTTTGTTTTTGTTTTCAATTACAAGGAATGAAATTTGAGGTGATCTACTATCATGATGTTAATTCATATAGAATAGTAACTTATGTGGAGTCTAAGTAAATGTTTGAAGGTCCTTTTAGTAGTTGGTGGTAAATTGGGAAATGTCCTACTAACCATGTTGCTGATTTATTCATAGCCACTAGTTCCTCATTCTAAGAGTTCGGAGTGAGATTATTTTTGGTTGATGTGAGTGGAACATTATAATGATAACTGTTATGTAGTATCATATTTCAAAAGGTATAGTTATTTTGTGCATGGGTTTTCTTTTAAAAGAAGAACATTATTATTGGGTTGGATTAGAAATAATGGGTTTTTGAAACAAGGGGTAAATAGATTTTTTGAATAGAGGATTTATGTTTTGTTTGTATTGTTTGGATTACAAGACAGTTGTTTTGGTATGAGGTAGTATATTGGATTGAGTTTGATTGCATGTTGACCTCGGTTTTTTTATGTTTTTCAAAATATTCTACCTAGAAAGGTCCTTAAAATTTCTTGTGGTCCTCATTCAGTTTCTAGTCCTTCTCAGATTTTTTTTCTATATTCTATCATGATTGAGGTTAGTTAAGGGAAGTATAATGGATTGAGGAAGTCATGTGTGTCTTCAGATCATTGGGAAATCATGAATCTAATATATTATATTCTATACTGAATTCATTTGGATATCCATATCTGGACTAGTGTATAGTGATTGTTCTGACATCATTACAAGTTGAAATGATATAGAAGGTATTTAAGACAACATTTTTTTAATGTCTCATATCGGAGGAGGTAAAGGCAGGGAAAGTGGAGGAGTTTTTTGGTGTTCAACATGGTTAGTGGATGATGAAGGATTATATTGAGCATTTTGAGGAGTTAGTTTCTTTTTCTCTAGAGATAGGATCAGTAGGTATATAGAAACGTCCTTAATTTCTATGAGGTATTCATATGATGATTAAATATCATGTTCTATCATCAAACGAATTTAAATTTGGGAAGTTTAGGGATGTGGCATTCATAGTTGAGATGGTTCCCGAAGAATAGTCTTTGGTGGTTGGCAATGTTTTTCTCTTGGTGATCATGAATATTTCCCATCTCATTAGAGGTGTGTGCCAAAGGAGCCTATTTATGTCAATAATATTTCATCGGTCCCAACTTCCCACTTTTTAAACAATTCAATTTTTTGATTTTGGTGAATTCATTTTGGGAAATAGAGGTCTTGTTTTTAAAATCTTCCAAAGTCATGTCATTGTTGTAGATGTTTGGTTCATATGGAGAAGTTTTTCAAAAATAATTTTTCAAACAGGATGTAATTGATTAGATGGTTCAATATCTTGACTTTAGGGTGGAAGCTACTTCAAGACGTCATGAATCCATCCATAAGACCCTAAGTTCTGCTTTTCACACAGTCAGGAATCACTGGGGGTGCGGGAAAACATTATGGGTTTTCCTCCATCATTGGAGTAGAAATGGTTAAAGTTTCATATTGTTTCATTCATGGTCATTGTGAGATTATCTTATTATTGTAAAAGGATTTTTGGTTTTTTAGTTCCTAAATTTATGTTGTTTTACTTAATTTCTGAAATTTTGTATGGTTATACTTTTTTGGGTTGATTTATGGTTTGTGGTTGTGTTTATTCTTGAGATTGTCTTTTCATTGAAAAAATATGATTCATATTTAGGCTCTAGGATTATTTTTATTTTCTGGTTTGGGTTGATAATTACTAATTCTGGTGGTGGTATTTTTTATATTGTGTGGAGAAGTTCGGGTTAGCTTGTGTTGGTTTTCCCATATAAGTGCCATTATATTTGGAGTTTCAATGTTGGTCATTCTGCTCAGGTTCCTGTGGTGTGGAGAACCCTCCACTTTTCCCTGAAATTTTACTCATTAATTTACCTCATTGATTTGGTTGGGTGTGAATTGTGTTACAAAATTGAATTTTCTTGGGGTTTTTTAATCAACATCATTTAGGATTTTAATCGTGCACTATTTATGATTTGTTTGGGTTAATTTTTTTGTGGTAAAAAGTGTTTTTAGTGGGAGATAATAATCACACATTGACCTTGGAATTTTATTTATTTCATTATTTTCATGATGATTTATATTTTGGTTGAGGTATAGGTTGAGTTCCCGGTGTGATGTTTTGAGTTTCTTTTGAGTATCTGGGAGAATTTTTTGCTTGTTCATGGTTTGAGGGTTAATCATGTAGCTGGTTGAGGTAGATGGTTTTTAAGTTAATTTTTTCCTTGAATGATTTGACTTGCGTGGTGTGATCATGGCTTGGCCTAAACTGTGTCAAGCCCTAGAAGAACAGTGAAACTTGAGTGTTGATACCTGGGGTATGTCGCATGAATTTTACATGGTGATAAGAAACCACGCAGGGAGTGTGTGAGGGTTTAGGTAGTTTTATAATTGGTATGTTTCATGATTAGTTCATGGTTTCTAAAATAGTGAGGCCAATCAATGTGGGGGTTCCCCTTTTCTTCAGTTGGGTGTGTAATATTTGTGAATAATTTGGTAAACCATGCATCTAAACCAAGATACTTTTTAGGTGAGTTAATGATTGAAATTAGTCTTTTATCCATCCACCGTTTTAATCTCAATTCATCATATCCCACATTTTTCGTCTTAGGCACACAAGGGGGCTCCAATAAATCAACCTCCCTTTCTCTCCATCCTTCATCGAAGATCCTTCAATGTTCTAAGGTGTGTTTATTTGAGTTTTGGAAACATTTATCATTCTATTTTTCTTCTCTATTGGTTTCTTGTTTTTTCTTTGGTGGGTTATGTCTTGGAAAAACCCTAGGATGATGTTTGTCTTATATGGCTCAATTTATTAGATGTTAGGGTGCACAGATTTTTTGCGATCTTGACTCTTCCTTACCTATATGTTGTGTTGTGTTATCACATTTTTTAAGTAGGAGTTTCAATCGATTACCTTTTTTACACATTCCATTTGATAGTTGATCTTTCCTAAATGGTTTAAAAATGTGTTTACTTCTCTTAGGATGTGTTAGTATAATAGTTTTTTGTGTTTTAATGACTTAGAATTGGTGTCAAATGGTTTTAAAATGGTTACATTAATTATGAATTTATGTAAATGCATGTCAGGTGTTTCATAAAATGTAAATTGGTACTTAATGGTTAATTTGGGTGTCTTGGATGGTGTTTAACCACTATTAATATTTTTTTAATTTATTTGGCTATGAATTGGGTGTTGTACATAGAAATTGGTGACTTTTATGGTTCATTGCTATTGTATGGCTTGTTTTGTTTAGTGGTAAAGAATATAACGTTTCTTTCAAAGTTGGATTTGAGTATTATCAGGGACTATTAAAGGGTTCCATTGGATGTGTGAACATCCATATGTGTATTGGGTTCACATATGTATGTGAATAGAAATGATAATTGTATTGGATAAAATTTTTTAACTTAAAACCTAGATTTTCAAAACACTTCTATGTTTCTTTCAAACCATTGGTGTTTTACACAAATTACCATTTTTTAAAATGACTCAAATGTGGTTTAAAATTGGTGTTTGTTATTCTATCCCATTTATAATCTTTATGAATGATGGTAAGATTTCATATAGGTTTTTAGAAATATTTTGGGAATGGAATTGGATATGAAAATGTAAGGCCCATGTAGCACTTTGAGGTGATTTGGGGATTTTGTTTTGAAAATCATGTGATATGAAACACCAGTTCAAATAATATAATGTTTTCAAAAAAATTTGAAGTCTTGTGTGGTGTGAAGGCCCAGTTGGCACCTGTGTATGTCTTGGTACGAGATAGAGACCTCCATGGTGGATCCTCTAAAAAGAGGGTTGTTCTATGGATGGTGTTGGTGTGTTGTATAGGAAAGCACATTGGTGGTGGGTTATTGGTTGAGTCACAAGTGTGAGGACCTTACCATTCACTAATTACTATTATCATTGGATTTAGGGGCGTAATCTAGAAGTTCAAGTGATGGTTTCTTGTGGACCCCAATTAGATGGGTTTGTACCCCTGGATTTTATGTAGGAAGGTGTGGCGTTCCACTATATTGTCTATTTTAGGCTTTATAGTTGGTTATTGATAATAGATATACAACATTAGTTTTATGGTGATTCAGAACTGAGTACATCCATGAATTTATTCTTGACATGTTTAGAAAATTCGAATGATAGACTCTCTGTATATTTTTCTTACTTCTGCAGCATGTTGGATGCTATCCCGACTAGTCTATTCCAACTTATTTGTTTTAATTTAATTTAAAAATATCCCTTTTTACCATATGGTAATATTTTTTGACTACCAATTTGGGTTTTGAACTTGGTTTTGGAATTGATAAACTATTTATAAAAAGTAAATACACATGTGTGGTTTTAAAAAGGGAACTTATGGAAAGATGTGCCTAGTTGTTCAAAATGATTATGAACTTATTTTCTACAAGTTTCTCAAACTCGTTGTTTTTTGTAATATCTTTGAGAATTCAAATTTGTGGACTCCATGGTGATTTACTACAAAGTTTTTTGCATGCTAACACCCTACTTGGGCCACTCAACGTCTGTATACGTGATCTATTTTGCAGGTTCATGTTCTTGGTTAGGATTTCCTTTAGAGAGAGTTATTATTGTGGTTGTTGGTGATAAATAGGGCATATAGAGATCTTGTTAGTGTAGGTTGGTTTTAGTTTTTCATTCAATTTATTTGTTTGTTAACAATATTTTGTATCTGGGTCGTTTGTTTTATATTTCTTGATATTCATTTATTAATGGATTTGTTTTGTACTATATTTGGTTATTTACTCCTCATTTTTTGGGTAGATTTTCTCTCTATTGGGTATATTTTGTTCTCCATTCTTGTCGCCATCGTCGGAGGATCAAGAACACATATTGGGTCTTTTCTCAGGGTGATTAGGGCGTCGAGTCATATTTCATCCTAGCTTCGTTTCTAAATAATACCCACTAATATAATGTATTGGTTACAATAGTATACTTCATTATGGTTCATTTAGACTCAGGGTTTCATCTATCACATACTATCAAAATAAATTTATTTTAATAGAAATATATATTAAGCTCATTAGGTGTTAAACTTGGAACCTATGGAAGGGAACTTCAAGATTTTTCATGAATAATTAAATTTTTAATTTTCACATGAACATGGATGAATGGGTTATCTCAACCGTTATATTATGAATGAAAAAATGAATATTAAAACTAAAAAACAATCACATGAAATTGACAAAATACATAAAAATTAATAAAAATTAAAATATGACTACTCTGATTCAACATTATGGTTCCGAGGAAAATTATAATATTTTGGCAGAAGCCTATTTTTTATCAATATAAATCGATAATATATGAATAGATTGATGAATGATCCTAATAATATATAATCTATAATTAATTTAAAAATTAAAGAATACTTTTTTGGAAATCATATAGGACAATTTCTGTTGCCCCCCTAATCAATGATTGACTAAAGTGGATAATCCAATCATGGATCCCACTAGAGATATTCACATGCTATCCAAAAATATATGAAAATCTTTCTTGAAACACTAGATGCAATTGTTTTAGATTCAAGATCCTTATGAAAACCATCATTAATGATAATATATCGTATTTTGTCTTGTTTTTTAGATAGAGGAATGGAGGAATAGTGTAATGAATGAATCTTAGAGAACATAGACATTACATCACATTTTCATAATACTTAATACATAATATAAATATATTCATAAAGAACATACTAGTATAGATCCTTTGGAAACATGGAATGATAATCATCGATACATAAGTGATCTATATTATCACCCACTAGGTTCTTCATGACTAGATTCCTTCTAAGATCAATCATACTAAATATATATCTTCATAACCTAGAGAAGGAAACATAAAATTGGCTGAGCTCATATCCTTATTAAGGGTAAACATGGGAGACATGTAAGGATAAACATAAGCATAGTGGTATGAGAACATAATAATAACATTAGAATATTTCACCTGTATTATCAAATATCATAAATATGAATCATGAAATAAAGAATGATTGATTATAAGACATGAATCATAAGGAAATTAAGAACATGATCCATGAAAGAATAATATAATAATAATACATGGAATTGTGGTAGACCCGTAATCTTATATAATGATTTCTATTGTACTCATGGAATCACTACCAAGGCCATCTCAGTGGACTAATAACATTAATAAAGGAGGTTCACTCCCCATTCCAGCATTGTATTATCGAACCAAGTTCACTCCTCATTCTAGCCCTATAATAATAAACTGAGTTCACTCCTCCTTCCAACTATATCTATCTCATGATATATAAATCATAACCTAATACATTAGAGGGGGATATAGGTCTCACCCATCTCATAATGAAATCGTATGTACATATTACACAAGATCATAAAAATTCATATCAGAATCCATAAAATGAATTGGGGTCATAAAAATTAATTCATACCTTAAACTGTGGAAAAAGAAATAGGTTTCACAATCATTTCATCAAAGCATAACCTGTGAAAAGAAAGATGGTTTTGTAGACATATATTCCGTGAAAGTAAATGTGTTTAATAAACATAATTTCATTAATCCATAAACCATTAAGAGAAAGATTATGAATGTGTCCTTAAATTATTTCCCTAAAAAGAATGAGTAAGTCCAAAAAAATTCATATCATAAGGGAAATTATTTTTAAAGATCTTATAAAATCATTTTTGATGGAAATTATCTTCTCCCTTTTGAAAATAACGCTTCATAAAAAATTAACTGTTTTGGAAAACATTTTCATGAAAATAAACTTGAATTATTATAAAGGAATCATTGAAAACATTTTGATGTGAATTTAACTTTGAAAACTTCTAGAGGAGCTTAAAAACCAATTGAAAATATATTTTCGTTGAAAACATAAAAGAGAAGAATGAAAAACATTTTAACCCACATTCTTTAAAAAATACATTGAAATATTATAAAGAAAGATTTAAAATTACTTTAAAAAATTTTAATTTGAAATCCCATTTAAAAAATTTTCTTATGAATAAAAATTTTAAAAATTCAAATGAAACATCATAGAAATGATGGTGGGTAAATCCATACATGTCTTATAAGGTAAAAAGAATATTCCTTTTGCAAGGTCAAATTTTTAAAAAATTCCTTGTTAGGAAATCGATTAAATATTCGTTTGAAAAGTTTGGTAAAATAAAAAAAGGTAAAAATTTACATTATTTATCATATGATATTAGTATAATATTCTTGGGATCCCTTTTTAGATGAAATGGCTTTGAAATAATATAGATTTCTGACTGAGATTGGAGATAAGGAAATATTATCTTAAATTTTTTCATAATTATCTTAAGAAACAAATAGTGTGGAAATTGGTAATAATACATTAATACATCAAGTATAACCAAAGGAGAAGAAAGGGAATGAGTTTTATAGAAATAATCATCATACTATTTCATTTATGAAAATGTGATCACAAACAATCTCGATAAATAGTGAGTTTATTTCAATAAACTCTTACCTCATTGTAACAATGATTCATACTACACATGTATGAAAATTAAATTAAATGGATCATTAAAATATATTTAAAATAATTATATTTTTGTTATAACATTACAAAGGTAGTTTAAACATCCCATTTAAAAATATAGGCATATAACATGGCATGTGTCTTAAAGAAGGGAAATTAAGACAAAAATTACTTTACCGATTCGGTAAATTTTGATACATAAATCCCATGAATGAAAGATCATAAAATTGATTTTTAAATACCTATATATTTAATTATAATATTCATATGATACATTCATGGGATGTATATACACCACTGAAAATACATGAGCGGTGAAATAGGAATGTATCTCACGAAAATTAGAGTGAAATGAAATTCCCTTACATTGTTCCTTGACTATTATCGTAATCATTAAAAAATAATTTATAATAAATATATATTTATTATAAATATAATACCAAATCATATTATTACTTGTAATACCATATATGGTTTGATTATGTCTTTATATTACCTTCTTATTAACAATTCTATGTTAAGGCTTCACCTTAGGTAATATCCACTTGGTTTTTTGTATGCATCTTAATTTGTTATATCATTGGTCATTATACCTATATCAGGAAATATAGAATTTAAAACATTGTATAAATATAATTTATATTCATTATTTTTTTTATTATAATCCATATAATATAGAAGTATAAAATGTAATACCACATTCTAGGACACAGTAGGCCGTACGTAAGCATGAAAACTATATTCTTTTAATTACTGTGTTGAATGAAAGAATGTAAAAGAGATATATGTATTTATATTTAATTATTAAATTAAATTTATTGTATAATATATATCATATACCTTTACTAAAACCATCCTTAATACATTCCATATTGTGAATTAATGAATCATATCACTTTGTGGGGGTGGTAGTCCATACTTCCTAAAACGAAATTATCATATTAACACAAAATGGGATGTATAAATATATGTGTCGTAAAAGAATTACAGAAGATTAAATAATTAATAAATATAAAATATAAAATTTATAAATAGAGTTTCTATCATAATTTCCACCACGATTTGTGGTAATGGAATAATGAACAATCATCATCTATTGAGGTTGTAGTTGAATGTACAAATAAACAATATGTTCGTCACCCCTTACATGGAAGTGTTTGTAAGTGTAGATTGAAAATTTAGAATAGAAAAATAATAGTATAATAAGGATACTGTTTATATAATAAAATCATGTATTAATAATATTTCATGTAATGGAGAAAGAAAATAAAATAACGGAGTTTGAGGAAGGATGTTACCCCTTCTTTGGGTAACTACTTTTTGGTCACACCAAAGGGCTTCCTTGGATGGATTTAAAAAAATGGTCGTATTAAAGAAGTAATTTTGGTATTATGGGTATCTATTTGGTAGTATTTTCATTTTCCATTGTGTCTTGAGATATGTGAGGATGTTGGGGGAGAGGAGTCCTTTCATAATGGTGGAGGAGTGACACTCTCTTAATATTTTGGAAAAAGGAAAACCCACCAACATGTTTTTATTTAAATTAGATCCAATAGTGATAAAAAATATATAATGTAACTATGGAGTCTAAATATTTCCTTCCAATGGATTTAATATAATTTTATAGGTCATATTATGACTTAATATTTGGGTTTGGTCCCATGTTAAGATTTATTTCATCATAATCGTTAGATTTAATTTTAATTACGTTCACTTAGTTTTTGGTCAATATCTAAGTTGAAATTATTAGAAATATGAAAATAATATTATTAAAAATATGGAATCCATTTATCTAAATTCCAATCACATTAGTCTATAAAAATAATTTCAATTTAATCTTTCAGACGAGATGCCAAATCAGGGTTTTTAAGAAAAAATGTTCAAAAGATTGCTCTGTTTTTATGACCAATTTAATTGTGAAATTGATTCCGATGACCAAAATTAGATAAATGGATTAAATTTTTATCTAACTATACGTTATAATAAATTAAATTTATAATTTTTCGTTACAAATAAATTATATGAAAAATAAGTTTTGATTTCAATTTTAGTATTTTTCACTATTATTAAAAAAACTTCAAAGAAAAATACCAAAAAATAACCATAACATAATTTTAATGTTTCTCTTTAAAAAATATAGTATATTTTGACATACAAAAGTTATAATAGTTCCAAAATTTATATTTATAATAGGTTCTTCATCAAAAGAAAGTTAAAGTACCACAATAAAAATATAGGTTTTTTATGTCTAAAATTTGTTTTATTCTTATCTTATGCCTATAAAATCTATTAAATGAATATAAAAAAATATTTTATTGAATATATAATATATATTACATTTATATAACTGAATAATTGTGAATAATTATATTTATTAGGATTAAACAGCTTTTTCATCATAATAAGAGTTTTTTATAAAAAAATTCCCCTTATATTCAATTGGATAATCATAATAAATAAATTATTTTTATATTTTTTGTAAACTATATTATTTCATATGATGGTTAATACTATTAATAAATAATAACATAACATATAGGTTCAGTCTTAATATATTAAATAAGTATATTTTAATAATATATTGTTGTTTGGTAAAACTCAGTCTTTTGTGTTATACAGGTCGTCGACGAAAGTAAGTCTTGTGTGTAATGTAAGCTAACCATAGTGTTCAGTATAGTGAAATATAACCTTTATATTTTTATTAGTGAAAGATTAAGTTTTCATTACGTATAACACTAGACAAACTTATTGAATTAATATATATAAAACAACTATTTTCAATGTTGCGTGAAATGAAAAATATCAAAATGAATAAATTAATTAGAAAAATAATTTAATAAATACCAGGTTTTTACTTAATATATCTCTATAGTTTGTGATAATTATATAGGTTTTTACATTATGTAGATTACATCTATCCTAGAATTGATATAATGTATAATATATAAATAGGATTAAATAATAGTAATATAATAGAGTTCCTTATCTGTTATTTTAACTATGTTATCCTCCACATTAAATAATGATAAATATAACAATAATTATTTTAATAATAATAATATATCACATGAAATGTGTTTATATAAATATTATTTAAATAAATTAATAAATAAATAAATACTTATTTAAATTCTCTTAAAAAGACCCACATATATATAATTTCAATTGATCCATATCACTTATCACATACCCAACATATGCTATATTATCACAATAATATGTAATATTAATTTTCATCCCAAAATCAAATTATGCGATTCATGATGCACCTATATAATAATATCATGACTTGGGACTAGTAAACACATTCATAGATAGGAATATCCAATAAAGCATGTAACATGTGAACTTCATATTGAAGGGTCTATCCTCATGAACTCTCTCATTGGAGCTCATCAAGTGTAAAATGCATGAAAAGATGTCCTAATATCTTTTGAGCCTCTAACACATGATAATAAGACAACATATATGTCCCATCAGGTAGATATATATAGAATGTTATAATTTTTTAATAATAATTTCAATTCATTTATATATTATTATATCAAAGAATTTATATATCCTATGAATATGAAGAATATTACAATGACATTTTAACTTTAATATTATATAAAAGAAAAATCATTATGTGACAATATGTTTATTTTTATTCAAGTATTCAAAAGTATAATCTTAGTTGGCTCAAGGGCACTAACTTTAATGGTAATCCTTGATATACTATTATGATATCCAGTGATTATGTTTACACCACATTCATATTTCATGTAATATATTAATGTTTATATCCCATGGATTATATTCAATTGGGTATGATTGCCTTATTCAATTATCATGTGCATTTAGTAAGTTATAATAATAATATGTGTTTTTTTGTGTTCGTGCCTTTTTGTTCTTCATTACGAACACCTATGATTCTCTAACAGATATCTCACATGTTCTGCCTTATCATGTGTCTAATATCACATTTTCCTTACGTTTCCCATTTCCTTATATAATGATGAGCGATATTTCATATTATATATCTTGAAGGAAAATAAATGTAATCAATTTTACTGAAGAAATGTGCACTATTTTGTGAAGTGAGATATAATACACAGATATTATCGAAAGATACCAACACTTCATATTTTAGGAGTGTATTTTAATTATGATTATTAATGTATTAATATGAAAAATTATTTAATATATATATATATGTTATTTATGGGTTGGCTTAGTTGGTATAAAATGGGGTTTAATTAATTTTGGGGACAATTTTATAAATAATAAGAGGATAAAACATAATGAAACGAATGTTTAACCAAATGTTTCAATATATAATATTTATTAGGATTAAATTTTCCTATTAATATGATTTTATACATAGGTTATTTTTATAATATCACTAACCATTATGGTTTTAGTAAATCACTTGAATCATATTCATAAAAATAAGGTGGTCATACGTATGATTATTGTATATTAAATAACAGAAAAAAATTATATTTGTTTATGGTTTTATGAATTATTTTATATATTATAATTTTTTTGGGTAATGCCTCTGTCAAGGACTGCATCACCATTTATTAATTAATGAAACAACAGTTTACAAGAGTCGAAAGGATGGAATTTTATTACAATCTCTTTCAAAGAGGTGAAGTAAATAAGCTGGCAGCGCATCCAGCCAAATCATGCTCTTGTGGACACCTTTATTGGCAAGGGCATCAGCAACAGTATTTGCTTCACAGAAGACATGTTTGGCAATGTAGTCAATATCCTGAAGCGAATTCAGGCAATTCATCCAACGAGTAGTGAGTGTCTAGGCAAGATGAATAACTCTGTTCCAAATGGCTTGAACAATGGTGGTAGAATCACTTTCAATCCATAGTTTTCCCCATCCTATTTGGAGAGAAAAATCAGCAGCATGGATGACTCCTATCATCTTCGCTTCAATGGTTGAGGCAATCCCACACCCACTGTAGAAGTAACCTTGGAAATGGTCAGCAGAATCTCTCAATATGGCCCCACAGCTGGCAGGTCCAGGATTGCCTTTTGAGGCACCATCGACATTCATTTTAATCCAACCCGGCATCGGAGGTTGCCAGAATACTTCAAAGGGGTGCTTGGTCGTCGGGAAGATGCCCAGGACACGGATACGTTTGAGGATCTCGAATTCTCCAATATAATTGCTGCAACAATCTTTTTGAATTGAGGCAGCTTCATGTATCACAATGAGAATTCGAGTTTTTCCTAAATTGATATTGAAAGAGTGATTATTATGGATAAGATCATTTCTTACATACCAGATTTCATATAGTAGTTCGTCCACTGCCGCAAGAAACAAATTTTTGACTTGCTGAGAGGCTTCATGTTTAGTACATTTCTTCAAATGTAAACAAATCGGGTCAAATAAGGACCATGAACAATTAAAAAGCTCAAAGATGTTGTTCCATAGAGCCGATTTTGTAGCACCAGACAAGAAAGGATGATCAGAATCCTCCCTGTGCTGATTACATAAATGACATTTTGAGCAAAGTTGAATGCCAAAGGCTTGAAGTGTAGTTTCAGTGGGCAATCTATTGTGAGCAATACGCCAAATAAGGGTGAACCTAGAGGGTTTGATCCAAGTCTTATTGAAGGTTCTCACCCATTTATAATTAGGTTCATTGTCAGAGAAGTTGTGCATGTAGAAATTTTTCGAGTCAAGTATGCCATTGGGAGCAGGTTCCCAAACAAGGAAGTCCCCAGAAATGGAGAAGGTATAATTTTCAATGATTTGAGAAATGCTGTTTGGAAGATCATGCCTTTGAAGCTGCATAACATCTTTAATAGTATGGATAGTGTCTACAAGAGTGTTATTGGGAGGCAACATAGAAATTAAAGGATTACCCATCCAGTTGTCACACCAGAATTTAATGTTGGAGTCAGCACTGACCATCCATCTAGAGTTAGCCATAATCTTCTGATAAGAGTTTCCAATAGAGGGCCAGATCGAGGAGTTAATGAAATTAAAATTTCCCTATAATAGTTTATTTATGAATCTATGATTTAAAAATTCAGAAGCTTTAGAGTTTCTATTAATGAGATGCCAAGTGAATCTCGCTTGGAGGGAATCATTGAACAATTTTATGTTTTTGTTGTCAATGCCTCCATTATCAAGAGGTTTACAACAGGTCTTCCATGGGATGGTGACGAGTTTCCTTTCAAAGATACTTCCCATCCAAATAAAATTTTTTATATAGGTATTGATTTTATTGAAAGTACCTATGGGCCATTTGTAAATCATGAGCGAGTAAACCAACTTAGAGACAATGGTTGATTTGACAAGACAAATTCGACCAGCCATGGAAAGGGATTTCCCCTTCCAAGAAGAGAGTTGATTTATGATTTGATCAGTGATATTAGAGAAATAAAATGATTTTGGACATCCCCAAAAAATCGGGACACCTAAGTACATGAAGGGAATGAAACCTTCTTTAATTCCAAGGTTACTGGTAATAGTGGATTTCCTTCTAATAGGGAAATTTTTTCCAAAGAAAATATTAGATTTGTTCCAGGAAATAGTTTGGCCAGAAATGTTCTCATAATGAGAGATAGATTGCTTAAGACATTGGATATTTCTTTGATCTCCCTTTAAAAACAAAATAATATCATCTGCATAGAGGAGGTGAGTGGGGACATTGAGGTGTCTAGCGGCTTGAATGGGTTTAAGTTTATCTTGATCGACCAGATTATGAATGAGTCTCCTAAAGTAGTCTTCCGCAATAACAAACAGTATGGCCGAAAGAGGATCTCCCTGTCTAACACCTTTAGAACAATTGAAAAAACCTCAATGGGTTCCATTTATTAATATGTAAATGATATCATATTGAAATAAGGTATTGATTCTCTTGATAAAAATCTCATGAAAAGCAATGTTTTTCAAGACTCCAAATATAAATCCCCAATCAATGGTATCAAAGGATTTTTTAATATCAAGATTGATGGTAACACAACCTCCTCTATTTTTTTATTGAGGATTTCGGTACATTCTGAGGCAAGACAAATGCAGTCTTGGATGGATCTGTTTTTGATGAAGCCAAACTGATTCCATGAAAAAAATTTGTTGCAAATTGGAACCAATCTGTTGGCCATGATTTTGGTAATGATTTTTTATAGGGTATTGATAAGATCAATCAGTCTAAATTGATGAATTTCAAAAGCATTATCAACCGTAGGTATTAAGATGAGGAATTGAGCATTGATACCATGAGGAAGAGATCCGTGAGTGAAAAAGGACCTTACCAGTTTACAAACATCTGAACGAAGGGTGTCCCAGTGATTTTGATAGAAACTATTGTTAAAGCCATCCGGTCCCGGAGAACTATCTAGCTTTAAACTAAAGATAGTGTCTTTAATTTCATGCTCCAATGGAATATCTACGAGAGAGTCATTTTCTTTCTCATTCACCATTAAGAGAATAATATTGGGATCGAGATCAATGTTTATCTCAGGGACATTGAAAATGTCATTAAAGTAAGAGACAACATGATCTGAGATGGCCTCTTCTGAGTCAATGATCAAGTCATTGTGAATCATTTTAGTAAGTAGACGATTGGCTTTTCTGGTTCTTTGGATAGAGTTATAAAACGTAGTATTTCTATCCCCAGCAGTCAGCCATCTGGTCTTAAGCATTTGCTTCCGAATTTTATCCTTGAAGGTGAGTAAAGTGTTTAGCTTAAGAGCTGTATTGACCTCCAGTTGAGGTTCAAGGGTAAAATCATAATTGGTACAACGAGTTTGGATTTGATTAAGCTGATCTTCAAGAGATGTGATGTCAGAATCCATTTGTAAGATCTTAGTTTTACACCAACCTTTGAGAGCTTGTTTTAAAATTTTTAATTTGAAGATACAAGCAAAAGAGTCATGATAATGGTTCATATAATTCCAGGTGTTATTAATCAAAGTGAATCAATTAAGGTCTAGAGACCAAGAATTATTGAATTTGAAAGGAAGGGGAGTTCTGTGTTCATTAGATAAAGAGCTGAGTAAGATGGGATGATGGTCAGAATTGAGCCTGGGAAGAATTATACAAGAGACATTATCCCAGATGTCCAGGGCCATCATGATAACAAAGGCCCTGTCAAGCTTACTGGAAACAGTTTTATTATAATGTCCTCTATACCAAGTGTAATTCTCCCCAATAAGGTTAACTTTAAAGAGATTACAGTATTCAATTACAGTCTTCTTTGCTGATAACTATTATTTGAATAGAACATCGTGCAATAGATGTGTTGATCATTCCAGATAAAATCACAACTGAAATGTTGTTCAGAGGTTTTAGAATCATTGATGTTTTTATGGGAGGAGTGATAAAAGATCCACATAGAGTCTGTCAAAGTACCCTTTTTGCAGGATCCTAAGAAGTTGTAATGAAGAGAGCCATGTCTAATGAAATTAGGATTGAAATTGACCTTGGGTTCAGAGATGGCAAACAGCTGTGGTTTATGAGTGATTAAATGCCTCCTAAGGGTTATGGAGGTGTCATTATTGGCAATGCATTGGTAGTTACAAAATAGGAGATTCATGGTTACTTAGGTTTTGGGTTAGAACCCCTTTTCTTGGATTTCCCAGAATTCTTCTTCCTCTTAGATATTATAATAAAAGGGGGGGAAGTAGATTCTGATTTGTTCTCAATTGATATGACATTGGAAGTTGAGGAGTTAAGCATAGCAGGCTCAACAGAATGAACCGAAACTAGGTTATCAGGAGTTATAGGTTGAGTAGAACAATTCTGAGAGTGTTCTGGATCTATTTTTTCAGCAAGATCAGCATTAGGTTTTAGTGCTTTAGTTGAGCCCAGAGCAGATTTGTGTTTAGGGGAGAGGAGATTAGGGGATTTAGTCAAGGGAGAGGGGGAGTCATCCAGCATAGGGAGAGAAGCAGGGGTGAAAAGTTGTAACTGTCTAGAAGAAGAGTTATGCTGCCCTAATGGGGGTGTGGATGTCTCCCTGTGGGGGTAATCAGATAGTGGTAAGACATGAAAAGATTTTTTAGTAGAGGGGGGGACAGGAGCATGGAAATCAGAGATTAATACAATAGAAATAGTGCTGACATTTTCCTCAATCTGCATGCTTGAAACAGGATATACAACCTGATCAATCATATTTAGTTTTTTAGAGGCAGTGATAAGTGTTTTAGCAGCAAAATCATTAACATCAGTAAGAGTTTCAGTAGGGACATTGTTGTGGTTCTCATTGATGTGCATGTCAGGAGAAGAGTTTGTGATCTTGGAAGTCATATTAGAGTTCACACAAGGCAGTAGTATTACTATTATCAGTAGAATCATGTGGAATAATAACTGAGTTACCTCTTTTTGGTGATTTTTCCATGTTACCAGGTAAATCAGTGGGTTCATCATGAAAGGAGGGGTCCACTTGCTGACTTCCTGGAACATTCAGATATTTGAGATCTGTCCCAGCCCCATCCAGACCATATGCAGTTCCAGAGTTCTCAATGATCATGAAAGAGGTCATCTTCGAAGCAGAGCCATTATGTGCAGGGTCATTAGGAGTCAAAAGGGGGGAAGTGGGGAGATTATTATTGTCAATAGTAGTTCCATTTACCTGCAAGTTGTTAGAAGTTTCAGCCCCCATATTTTCTTCTTCTTCCACTAAATTTACCCATGATTTCCCATTAAGGGAGGAAAAGCTATTAGATTTCATGACCCAAACATCATGTTTCTTAATAGGTGGGTCAGTTTTCTCTATCATAGCTTTACCTTTCTTATTATGTTTTATTTCTTTCCAATCATTTGCAATAGGGGGGTCAAGTTTCTTTCTATCCACTCTACAGTTAGCAACATCGTGCCCTATCAATTTTCAGACCTCACAAAAAGGAGGTTTCCTTTCATATTCTACCCTGATATCAGTTCTATAGTTGGGATCATTTAAATTTATGACCAAAGTTAGTTCAGATGCTAAATTCACCTCAACCATGATTCTAGAAAAAAGTTCAAGGTCTCCATTCACCGTTCTATGGTCAATTTTAATGGGAGAACCTATGTAGGAAGCTATGCCATTTGAGATCTTAGGGTGCCAAAAGAACCAGTTAAAACCATGAATACAAATCCAGACATGTGCCAAAGAGTTCCTATGTGTGTGAGGATTAAAAGAGACATCCCAATCTGAAATTATAAGGAGACCTGGTTTAAGATGAATATTACCTAGTCTCCAAACCTGTTCAAGTTGCTCCTGAGAGTTGAGAAGAATATAATAATACCCTTTGCTGATGGGGATCATCTTCCAATTGGCCGAATTCCAGCAATGTGCAATTCTGCTTTTTTGAGATCTTTTAGAGATTATATAAATTTATCAAATAGGGAAATATTATTTCATATCCCAAATCAACTTATAACCCTAAATCAATGTAATGATTATAAAAACCTTCTAATAGAAACCAATTAGTCGATAAGTGTTTTAATACCCTATCACGAGGGATATAATGATAAAATAATTGCGTAAATAAAATTATTTATGATGTAAAAATATAGGAATAAGATGATATATTTCATAAAAAAGGGATTATGTTATTCCCCCTGCTCACGAGGATATGTTTTCAATTGAACTCATACCTATTCCAATTATTATAAAGAAGATTATATTTTTAATTACATGTATTTTATTTTTAATAATAGAAGAAGAAATTAAAAGAGAATTTATAAAAAAAATTATACACAAAATTGATTTTCTATGGGGTTCGCCAGTAATTTTTTTATAAAATAGATTGGTTTATAGCTCTTTTTAATGATTTTTGGGAGCTTAATAAGATCATAATCAAGAATAAGTATGATCGATCAAGTATTTATGACTTGTTTGATCAATATTATACATATCAATATATATCAAGCGAGGTTTCTTGATCAAGATATCATAAAATATGTGTGAAAAGGTATGTATAACCTAAAAACCCTTCGTATAAGATATAAATTCTATGAATTCATGGCGATGCCTATCAGAGTATCAAATATCCCAAATGCATTTATATATTTCAAGAATAGAGTTTTTCTAGATTTAATTAATATTTTCATGGTTTAATTTTTTTATTATATTCTCATTTATTCTATGAATAATGAAAAACATGAATATTATTAAATTAATTAGTTAAAATCTTATTAAATAAGAAGCTATAAAACAAATTTTATTGGAGTGGATTTTGGCTATAAAAAGTAACATTCATATGTCATATAATCACAGGAGATGTTAAATCTATTGATAATTCTAAAGAAATGGTGATTATAGAAGACTCATTTCCATCTATTTCAATATATATATGTAGTTTTCATGGATTAGTTGGATACTATTGATGATTTGTGATTCATTTATCATGATTTTCAAATATGATGTTACATTTGGTATGTTATTGTGTAAGTTTTCAGCAGACCATGTCAATATAAATATTTTCAATGAGTATGTTGTATTTTATTTTGTATTATAATATCCACCCAATGAATGAAGTGAGAGTTGTCCACACATATTGGGTAAAGAAGAAATTGTTGCTGCCATACAAATATCAATATGGATAGTTTCAATAATAAACTACCAAATTATATAATTGAATGCTTTTATATAATGGGAAAAAATTGAAATTTATAAAGGAAGTGGTCTAGTGATATTTTCAATAGTTTTGGAGATTTTATTGAAAATATGGATAATTTGGGACCTTGAAGATCTAAGTAAGAAGTAAGAAAATATTGTTGTAAGTTGTGAGAAATTCATCCAATAATACTATTATTTCTAACTTCTGAAATTAGTCTTAATAAAAACATAGATTATGGGTTAAAGATATTTTATGAATGCTGAATATAATAGATCACAAGAGTTATTAAAAAAATAATATTTTATGGGTATTTTATATTCTACAAGGATTTATAATTAGCTGAAAAGTGTTTATATTCATTTTGGTGAATCAAAAATTTATTTTCAAAAATGATAGAGTTATTTTAGTTTATTGTTAAGTCCCATATAAGATTTAATGATTCATAGAGTTGTTTTGAAAAAAGTCAAGAATTACTTTTCTTGAGTTTAAATTTGAAAAAATGGAAAAGACAATTATCCTACACGTAAGAGATTCTGTATACACGTAAGTGAATTTATCTATTCATAAGTGACTTTTTCTATGAATAAGTGCATTTGTCTACACATAGGTGAATTGACCTACATGTAATAAAATTGATACACATATGATATTTGTGTCATGTAAGAAAATTAGTTTACAAGTATGAGATTTGATAACACATATAATGATTTGGAGTTAGTGTATGATATATGTGTTTGCCTCATTTTGACAAAGGATAAGCTCATATGACTTTATGAAAACATTTTGATCTTTTAGATTGTGTATTACTTATGAATTTATAATTTTTTAGAGTTCGATGTCAAAAAAATATCCCATGGATCCTACTTCATTGAAAGTGAGTTTTGAAAAATTAAATTATAAAAAATTAAATAGTACCTGATGATGAAATAGATGTTCGTAATCGATATAATCATAAAAAAAACATGAAATAGTGTGTAATTCAAGAATTAAATATATGAGTAGCTGATATTCAATATTTATGAATAAAATAAATGTTTTAAGGCGTTATATAATATTATATGAAACAATTTATTGTGAAATTATAGAATATGTGAAAACCAATTTTAATTGATGCTTGATGGTTCTACTTCTTCTTCTGATGCGGTGAAGATCCCCCCTTCTCCTTTTCAAGAGTCCCATGATTCCACCTACTTCTTTGAAGAAGATGGTTATAGCCTGGCACTTATCCTTTAAGTCTCAATAGATCCCCATATGCTTCTTTCCAGATTCGTAGCTCGGGTATTCAATCCCTCTATTATGTTCTCCAAAGGGGCCATGTTTGATTGCTTTCTACGGTTACCGCCAAGCTCTATGGGATTCAGCATCTCCATCCCTCCAATGATTGAGGCACCTCCCAGGTCTTACATCAAGAAGCTATCCATTATGGTTATCACTCCAGAAGATATTACCTTAGTAACACTGGAGGATGATTGGAATAAGATAGTGTCCCGCATGTTACATTTAGATGGTTCAGGAACCCTGGACTCTAGGAAATATGGAAAGAGGTTCCCAGGGACAAAATCCCAACCCACTTTTTTGAGAGGAACGTCCCCTTAACTCATCTCTTGGTTCCACCCTCCATCTCCAGATCCATATGTAATGAGTCCAGACATGTGAACTCAACTTTTCATAAAGAAAATGTAATCTAAGGAAAACCCCTCTTACCTTAAATTTACACAAAGGGTCCAGGAAGCCCAAGTTGGGGATTCATATCTACAATGATACCCATAATCATATGGAACTCCATAAACATAGGTTTGTAGGTTAAATGTGAATAAATGGCCTCAGTATCAAAGATAAATAAGGCCCAGATGGCTGATTTCCTTGAACTCAATAAGAAACCTTCTAAAATAAGAGAGTTCACCCAGAAACTCAAAATGCATGACTCCATGTATGAAAACCATGCCAATACACAAATATAGATCTTCTAGACCAAAGATGTCTTAGTTGAACTGATACAAGAGGGTGACCAGTTCATCATGACAAAAGTCACAAGTAGAACCAATTCTATCTTTTTAAATTTTTTGTATAGCAGTTATGATGCACCAAGAAGTGAACAAAATTGGACTAATCTCAACTGGTTCGAACCAGGTTGTATGCCAATGGTTATATGTGGAAACTTAAATATCATTACAGAGATGACGGAGAAGAACGGAAGATGGGTTTTCCCTAGAAGTCCAGCATGGACTTTAACCAGTTCATGGCTGGAAAAGGCCTTCTGGACATTGGATATTCAGGCGATCACTTTACCTGGTGTAATAACCAGAAAGGGAGTCAAATATTCTGGAGCTTTATCAGCGATTACCAGTCTCACATTCATTCCCTCACGATGTTTCCAAATTCCAAAGTCACCCACTTGGTCTGAGGTATTTTTGATCACTCCCCGTTATTACTCTCCTTGTATCCTTTGCAGGCCCCCACTATTTCATTCATGTTCTTCAGCCAATGTACCATTGCCCCAAGATATTAACAGCTGGTTAGGGATATTTGGGGAGAATGGGATCAAGGTTATACATGGGTGGCACTTCACAACAATCATAGGTGTGTCAAGCATAGTCTTCATGTGTGGGATAAGGCCTTACCCACCTATGGATCTGGATATGGATGAGATCAAACGAGACATTGAGCAGATGTAATCGATACTGGAGGTGGTTTAGGATGACCATGTCTTCTAAGTCTATTCAAATAAAAAACAGATTGGCGGAGATGATCCTCTCCTAGGAGCATAAGGAAAGGGAAATATCAAGGATAAAATAGATACATGAAGGGGATAAAAAACTGCGTATTTATATGCACACATGAAGGATAAGAGGCATCCTATCAATCCCAACATTTCTATGGAAGATGGAATATTCAAAGATTATAGAGATATCATTGGGGGTATGGAACATTCTTTATTGAAAATTATTCTTGCTGATCTGAATAAGAACATGCCTAATGGATATCCAGAAGGCGGTGATGATTTTTTGAGGAGGATTCCTAGTCTCGTTTCTGCACATGATAATGATCCAATAGAAGGGGTACCATAGGAGGAGGAGATCCATGAAACCATGATGAACTTCATCCCCAACAGTACACCGAGTCCGGAATTCTTTTCTGGCTTGATCTATAGGGGCTCCTAGGATGTGGTCAAGAAGGATATTATTGCAGGTGTGTAGGACTTATTTTGTAGAGGAAGCTCATCATGGGTTGCTTACACGAAGACTCTATTTCATATTCCGAAGATCAAAGACCCCTCCTCCCTCATTCACTATAGACCTTTTAGTAATTGCAACTTCCCTTAAAGGATTATTTATACTATCATTAATGTTAGGTTGTCTATGTTCTAACTTCATTGGATATCCCTCAAACAACATGGATCTGTTAAAGGCCTCTCTATATAAGGGGTGATAGTGTTGTCTTTGGAAATGCTGAGAGATGTCAATACCAAGACCCATTGTTCCAATATCTCTCTAAGGCTAGATATGAATAAGACATGTGACATAGTTTATTTGGGTTTCATTAACTGGGTTCTTATGAGCATGTGTGTCTCCTCCTGGACCTGCTATAATCTCTTCAGATACTACAACTCCTCCTGGATGGCGGTGTCCTTTATAGGGAAAACTCAATGCTTCTTTAAGGAAACCATAGGTATTCACCAAGGATACCCCATCTACCATAGCATCATTATTCTCATATAGGAAACTCAAGTCATATGATCAACAAAATTATATCCAATGGAGACATTCTCCCCTACCGAAGGAGTTAGAACCTTCCCTCCATTTCCCATCTGATGTTCGCTGTTGACACCTGTGTTTTTGCAAATGAGTGAAAGAGATCAATGTGTGGCATCATCATGGTAATGAATGAGTACTACCACAAGAGCAGAGAAATTGTTGACAAGGAGAAAATTAGCTTCTATATCTCAAACAAAACTATTTCTAACAGGGATAATTATCTGTGTCACAGTCTGGGTATGCACCGGGGATCATTTCCCATGGAGTATATTAGCACCCACATCTCCCCTGACAGAATGTGCATACATGATTTTGACAATGCAGTGAGAAGGATAACGAACCTAGTACCCAACTAGAAGAATCATTTCTCAACCTTTGGGGGAAGGATTGCCTTAGTTAATTGATTCATGTCAGGCAGGCCGATCCATGATCTGGCATCCAAAAATGTACCGAAGGGTGTTATAAAGTCCATTGAAAATATTTCACAGGTTTTATATGGGATCCTCTCTTGGAATGAAAAAATAAACTGGGATTCTTGGGAAAACATTGAAATACCAATTCATGATGGGGGGATTAATGTAAAGAGTTTAGCTATCACCATAGGAAACATACCTGAAAAAAATGTCTAGTAGAATATTGAAAAACATACCCAGTATGGAAAGTTAAAGTCTAGTAATAGGGTTGGTAATGTGGTTTATGCCAGTATGCAGGTATCTCCCCTATTGTCCAAGATTAACAAAAACATTCCATACCTTCTCCGGATCTCGAAATGGATTTTTAGGGAGGGTAACCTTCTGTTCTAGTACAACTTGTTAGGAAAAAGGATTAGTTATCTGGGATTCCCATATCCTACCATTTACTTTATGGATTTGATCATCCATATGTCATTCATAAAGTCGATTTTGTACAAGAATCAACAGGATTGGTTTTCTTAAATCATCATTAATTCAGACCATGATTGATTTGTCTTCACTCCCTCCAAATCATGGAAGTTCAACTCAAAAGAATATCACATGCTATTCATCTCTCCTAATTTACAAGAAAGACGAAATGAAACTATCTTGTGCACTAAGATTTCAATGAAATAAAAATTTATCATTTTGAGGATTAGGAACAAGGAAATACCTTATCATGGAAGCATCAAAAGGATGGTTATCAACCTGCCTTCCAGATGAAAAGGATTCAAGGAGGGATGGGAGGAGAATACGACTCACATCATCTTTGATGGGGGTGGGATCATTCAGTGTGGAGTGATTTTGGTGGGCATACAACATATTCATCTCAGGAGATGTGTGATACTCTTTTCTTGGATTGATTTATTAATGAAGCATAAGTAAAGGGATTGGAAAAGATGGTAAGGACTATGGTTCATAGAGCTGGGTGATGGTTCCTATGGAAATCCGGAAATACGGTAAGATATGAGGGTAGTACTTCAATAGGGTGGTCCAACATTGCAAAGACATGGTCTATTGGTTGACATGGTGTCCCCGACCAGTAACTGGAATGAGGTTCCTTCTCATTGTATAATGCATGCTCCCCCACTGTCCATCATTCCCATGCAGGGACACTGGGTTTGGTGGTCTCCCCCACGAATCGACCTCATGCTCAATAAATATGGATCATGCATCTCGGGGGACATGCATGGTGTTGGGGTCATTCACAACCACATGGGAGTGTCTGGCTAGCCTTCACAACACACTACAGAAGCATCTCCTCCATGCAATAAGAGGAAAAAGCTATCTTCATAGGGTTCAACCATTTTTCTCATCCAAATATTTCTCTCTCCCAAGTCGAAACATATTCAATGATAATTCATGATTCTTTATGTGGTAGAGGATCTGCTTCATGGTAAATATCTTACATCATCAGGAGTTACATGGGCCTCCTCAACAACAATGTAACGGTCACCCATATTTGGGTGAGGGGAACAATGTATCAGATTATCATGACTCTTTACATATCTAAGGATCCAATATAACATTCTTATCCAACATTTCTCTTTTTAAGCATGTGGCTGTGAAATTGATTTAAGGGGATTTCCTTGGTATCCATTACTTTAGGACCCCCAAGTCTATTTTCTCTACTGTCTTTGTACTTTGTTTATAACCCTTGAATAAAATTAATAATATTGATGATGATCCAGCATGATAAAAATAATGAATAAAATTTTTATATTCACATACAATGATTCTATGATTTAAATATCATAAAAATAAATGTGATTCAAAATTATTTTTAGGGAGTTCATATAGTAGCGTTATCTAGTTATGAATATTTTACAAGTATCTCACACTAAAAAATCATAGATCCCACACCACAAGAAGATAAGATATATCACAAGATGAGTTTTTGATCAATGATTCTTATACATATTTGGTAATGGTTTCCTATATATATATATATATATATTATTTTTTATATTTGTTGAAGAATATGATGAATGTAATATTACTTCAAAATGAATCTCGAAGAAATATTCATCTTATACAAAGAGAATGATATATAGATAAAAGAAAATATAATGCTAAATATTTGAAATAAATTAAGGACAATAATTTAGGAGATAAAAATAATATTGATATTATGGAGAATCCCTATATATGGGACATGTAATTAATGATTTTAGGCATTAATTTTGATGAGAGATTTTTTACTATCAATATATTGTCAAACAAAATGTTTGTGACGTATGCACTAAAAGAAAATAAATAATATAGTATGGTGTTTGAGATTAAAAATTCATAGATATTATATGAAGAAGAACTATAGAACTATTAATGAATA
Organism: Viscum album; assembly: GCA_963277665.1. Lineage (NCBI taxonomy): Eukaryota > Viridiplantae > Streptophyta > Magnoliopsida > Santalales > Viscaceae > Viscum > Viscum album. The sequence continues at coordinate 899,902,792 of OY728165.1, read as the reverse complement.
TTAACAAGGAATATTTGAGCCTATATTGAAGTAAATGTCACATGGGTATTGAAGCTTAAGGAAGAAGGAGTTTAACAAAAATCTATGCTCAGATCAATGTGCCGATATTATCAGAAGAAGAAGAAGAAGATAAGAAAGAATAAACTATTGTGTATGTTTTTACTCTTGGAATCAATCCATTCAATAGATAAGGATATTTTTTATATAAAAAGTTCATAGTCGATGAAATTGAGTTGAGAAATATATATGATCATATTTTTTAAATATATATCATGTTGAGATGGAATATTTATGAATCTGATGTAGTAAATCTTGATGTTATTTTGGAATTCGTAGAATCTATTCTAAGAAAAATAATATCTATATTATAGATGTATATAAATCACTGTAATGATCAATAATCTACTCTTGAAGTTGTTGGAAAGACCAAACATGCTTATAAGTGGTGGGAATATATGGAACCCGTGGGACATACCGTGTGAAAGGATAACACAATGTGATGTTGTGATTTTTGTGTGATGTAGTTCTTGTAAAAATTTTGGGTGTCGTGGGAAATTTTATGCACAATGAGACTCTATGGAGGAGTAATAATGACCATCCATTATATTTAGTGGTGGATTAATGTGTAGAAACTATCATTTGGGTTAATAACCAATCATTGAAAGGATATGGAAATGAGATGAACCTTATAAAAATACCACATGCCTCTTTAACTTTCCTCAACAAATTGAATGTGATGTATATTTCTCAGTTGAATGAAAATAAATTCTACTATATTATCCCGCAATATAGGTTCATAAAAAATTAGGATTAAATATTAAAATTATATTTGGTTATTGGTAAAATTTAGCCAAAACATGATGCATATCCCCTCTCATAGGTTTGAATCAATCATAAAGAGAATTTAGAAATCCACTATCTAATTGTATCTATAAATTTAATTTGTAAGAGAGTTATTTTAATTTTGAAAAAATTTTGAATATGAATTCATTGATAGTAGGAAGAGTGTGGTCAATGCACTTTCACTCATACCACCCTATATTGGAAAATGGATTTTGATATATAATAGTTCTTCAAAGAAGGTATTTGGTATTTTTCTTATGAAAAATGTTACGGTGGTACTTCTGTATCATGTAAATTCATGGTTGCTGATTAAAATTACCCAATGCATGACATAGATTTAGCATCGATAGTATTTTCAAAAATTATTTGAAACATTTATCTTTATTGCGGGCAGTGTGATATATATAATAATAAAAATAATTAAATAATATAATTATATATAAGGATATGAACAATTTATGAAGGATATGGTTTTAATTCTTAAAATATTATGATTTTTTAATAAATAACCAACCAAATAAAGAAATCAAGGTGGTTTATGATATTTATAGAAAGGATTATGCTACGTTATCTATGATGATGCTTAAAGGATACCCAGAATTCTTGGATATGCAAAGGATAAACATGTAAATAATAATGTAAGGGATAATTCATACCTTTAACATATTATTTTTGAAACATCTATACATATAAATATCAATGTGAAAAAAGGAAGATACAGATTAATAAAATATCGATGAAAATATTCCATAGATCAATAATGATAACTTTAATGTTACAATATTTGGAAAAAAATTTGTATCCCATAAATTATAAAATTATAGAATTATTTATTGGATGATTCACAAAACTAATTATTATATATTCAACTAGGAAGAAAAAAATGCATTAATTTCTTTGAGATTAATTCTATTCGGAGAATATAAATAAAATGATTTTATATTACACATCACGATACTTGGTTTACCAAAATGTTAAGACCAGAAATAATATATTTAAGTTAATGATACAATGATTACAAATACCTATATAGAAATAGGAGAATTGAACCAAAAATTTTATCATAATTTTTTCCATGCCTTTAAAAAGAAACACTGCCATCTGGGATGTTTGATCCATGAAAAAATTTGACGCACTTCATTGTTATTTGAGAGGATTTATCACTTGATTAAATTTTCAATGAATATTAATAAATACTAGTAAAGCTATATAGGGTACCAATTTCAATTATATCTATTTGATATTAAAGACTTACCTCAATGTTCTTGAGTACTATATGACAAGTATTAAATATAGAAATAAAATTTATCACAATTTATCATTCTCAATATAATGCTCAATATAAAAGAATAAATTATACTTTATAATATATGTTGAGATTTTACACAATGGACTTAAAACTATATTGTGTTCAATATCTTCCACTGGTCAAGATTTCATATAAAAATTGTTACCACCCGATTATTGAAATAGTATCACATAAGAGTATATAGGAAGTGATATATAACTATTGAATTATAAGGTAATGTTTCATATAAAAATATATTTGGATTGGATCATTCTCAAGAAATGACATAGAAGATTAAAATCATTCATTTTTATTTTAATGTACCAAAAAATTTAAAAAAAATTATTGTAGTCACTAATAATTACTAGAGATTGATGTCGGAGAAGGATTATTACTTTTAATATCACCATAGAACAGGATAATGGGACTCCAAAAGATGTGAAATTTTATCCCTGGATACATTGTCTCTTTTTGGATTCTTTATTGTCTAAGGAAAAATATTATTGACTATAACATCCATCAAACATCTCACATGTCCACAACATTTTCCATATATCTCTTTTAAGGATCTAGATACTAGATCTATCACTTGTACAATATTCAAATGTTTTACAACATGAGTTTGATATCTCATGTGAGGAAAAACGAACAGAGATATTGGATTGTAGAGATAAATTACTGTAAAACAACACTACTCACCTAGTAATTCTTTTATAGTAAAATCATATTTTTAAGGATGTAACATGATATGAAATGATAAAAATTTAGTTTAATATGTTTTTATATAAGAAAGGAATTTTTAAGGATAAAATTTTTTAATTGGGGGAGATTGTAACACTATATTTTTTAGAATGTATTTTAATTCAATAATTTTATGTGTATAATGACATATCCATTAGGAAATACTAATCTAAAATGATTGATTCTTTATTTAATTATGAAAAAATATTATGACACAAAATGAAGTAAACATTAATCTTATAAGTAGCATATTTATAACATAATTATGAAAACTATATAAAGATAATAAATTGAAGTAAATAAAAAACTATGATCTTGAGGTTTTTCCTTACCATCTTCCATGAAAATAACACTACTGAGTAAAATTGTAAGAATGAATGAAAAAAATAAAAATATGATATTATTTTTTTAAATAAATATAATGAAATTATTAATTATTTTTTTAATTATGAAAATATTTATATGGTAATGTAAAAAGGAAATATGACTATTATATGGAAACTAGGAATATTTTTACTCATTGAGTATACATATAGTAAATAATTATATTGAAAATTTTATAACTATCTTATGTCTTTTCCAAAATGGATATTGAATTAATTAACCTCAATAATAAAAAAATAAATAATATCCATTAAATAATTAGGTAATGATAACATATAATAATTCAATAATTCATTATATAAAATATTATCTAAATTCTAAAAAATATCATTTTTCTAGTGTTATGTATATTTATTTAAATGTGAAATATAAAATTTTAAAATGTTATTTTAATATTGTGGATTTTTTATTTAGAATCATTTTTTTGAAATTAAGTTAGATGTTTTTTATTTTTGAGAAAAAAGTGTATCCACTTGGGAGAATAGTTAAATATACTGATAAATATTAATGCGATAAAATTATGTGTATATAATAAAGGGTATATATATTTATAAAAAATATTCCCCTCGATAAATGTGGTTTTTTAGAACCTATAATTTTTTCCATTTATGATCCACTTTCTAACTCAATATGACATTACTTCACCAATAGGGAATAATAATTTACAGATATGTCACTCAAACACATATATAAAAGGAACCACTCTCCATCCATTCTTATCCAAACCTATTTCATAATGTCATCTCCAATATCTACCCAAATACCCTCCCTAACATTCCTATATAACTTTTAGAGGCCTCTGGTCACAAGAAGGAGTCCCAAATATTTCATCTCCAAATGGTTCTTAAGGGACGATTCATATATTTAATGTATGTGTCTTATTTATCCAAATATATTTAATTTATATTATTCCATGAAATAATATTTAATATAATTTAAAAATTTAGTAAAATGAAATTACAACCAATATAATTTAGTAATGGGGTTATAATAATAAATTATCCATTTTTCTATAATCATACATTATTTATAGCACATTTTTGTTTGGGTCGGGTTAACAACCAACCTGAAAGAAACTAATCTATATTAAATATTATAATGAATAAGTGTTAAAAAATCATTAGTACTGAATATTTAAGAAATATCATATGAATTTCAGTAATTATAATATTTTTATAATGATAAAACTCCATTGAATTATCATTAAAAAAACTATTTATTAATGATAAAGTTCCCAAAACTAATGAGTTAGGGATTTCATCCTTGTGAATAATGCCTATAACTATCATCTAATTAAAATGGGCCTTTATAATTATAAAAGTAAGATTCATGTACCATTGATATTCTTTATATGGTGGATTTGTGAACAAGAATCAATGTTCAGTACTTCCATACCAAAACAACCATGGAACAATTAAAAATACTAACAATTGATGATAAAAATAAACCATGAAAAACATATATATATATAATAAATTAATATGATTGATTATTAAAATATTTATTAAATATATTATTATAAAATAGATGATTAATATGTCTACGTTTATTATACAATTAGATAAATTACATGCAATAATGTCAGGAGTACGAGTAAGAGGAAGTTTATTTATCCCTATTTTTGATTTGGTATTTCTATTTTATTTCCATATTATTTATTTATCATTGATTGATTAAATATAATTTATTATATTTATATAGTATTATAATATACCTTCAATTTCTTTTTTTACTTACTAATGAATGTTGGGAGATAATCTCTCTCTCTTCATTTATATCTTTCTCTCACCTCTTCATCTGATTTCTTTATAATGATTCCGTTGGAATTTTCCTTATTACTTATTCCTTAAGTTATATATTATTTCATTTCCATTTACATTTTAAATAAATTATTCAGACTTAAAAAATATCTAAATGTATTAAATAATTTTTTTCATAGTTTTTATGGAATTTCATATCTTCTTGTGAACTTATTTTCCAATATATCAATGAATATATTATAATAAATGAGTATTTTTGTTCTATAGTTCTTATTTTCCCTACGAACATTATTTTATTAAATCATAAAAATTATTTCTCTACATGATGTATTATTATGAATTGTGGAAATTTTTATGAATCCAATTTTCTTTTCATAGGTATATTATGTAACAATTTTTGAGGATTTCTGGATTATTTTATATATTCAATAGGCACTGATGATCTCCTATTATGGGGCATGAAAAAAAATCATTACCCTGTATAGTATAATAATTGATCTAGTTTGTCTCTCAAATAGAAGTGTAAAAAATTATATTGGTTTTCACTTTCGATTGATTTTCAAAAAATTGATTTCATATTGGTTTGTGAAATTGAATATATTAAGAAATTTAAATTATGGAATTGATGAACAGAGTGGGTTTGGATGGACGTAAAGCAGTTTTATCATTGTTTGAAACACATTCCCTATTTCCCTCTGCTAAATCGGTGCGGGGGAGAGTCATATTTATATTCTTATCACCCCCTATGTAGAATGGGATAGTGAGGGTATCCCAAATCAAGTCTCAATTCATCTACCCACCTTACTATGTTGGTGGTATTATAATGGGACCTTTTGATAAATAAAATAAATTACCATTGGATATTGTTATTCCCTAATTGAAAATATCCCTCATTACAATTCCTCAAATGTGATGGCGATCGACAAACGCTCCCCAACCATCCCGAATCTCTTCAGAAGGGAAAAATAGGAATTCATTGGAGGGATATTTTTTATCATTGAATAATGAAAATAAATATAAATAATATGAACATAATGTTGATTTATTTTATATTAAAAACTAAATCAAGAATTTATTCTTCAAAGAAAAGAAAATGAAGGATTTAATTCATTTAAGGTGAAAAACTCAAACAAAGATCAAATGTCCAACCTTCCTCTACCCCAATCACTCAAGGAACTACCCCTACATGGATAGGGAAGTTGAGTTGATTATAGGGATGGGAGTCACTGAATCCTTTAAATAAATAAAGATAAAAGAGAAGAAAAATAATGTAAATTTGTATTAGGCAGTCATCCAAAGCACCCACTTCTGAGAGATCCAATTTAAATCCACTATATACTCTTATTTATATGTGTTAATCTATCCCCATGGTGTCATAAATGGCGAAATTCATGGTTTTTCCATTATCATGGTTCATCCTGGAGCACATAATGGTGTTTTTTCAAGACTTATCATAAATTATCATTTTTCCCATCTGTCCGAGAATTTAAATGTCACATAATTGGAGTACGTGATGTGTAATGTGTAGGGATGTGAAAATGCTTCACATTATGTAATTATTCTCTTCTGGAATAGTTCTCTAGTTAATCCTCATCTAAATTCCTTAAATGATGTTTAATTTTGATTTCATGTAGGTTTTCCAAGTTCAGTATGGCTATTCATATTCAGCTTACTAAATTCGTCTCTTTTTTCAAATTGTTTTTATCAAACTCTGTATCCTGACACTAAACATAAAACTAATTAAAATATGGAAAGTATCATCAATTAATTTTGTCACGAACCGTCCTCCGGGGCCTGTTCCATGACTAACCACAAGCCCGCCATCTATAGGCCAGGGGCTGGTGACTAGCTCCAAAGGCTTAATCTCTAAAATTGGGAAGGCATTGCCTTTATAACCTGTAAACCAACTCACCAAGAACACAAAAAGATATGAATGAAAGTCAACAGTACTGAAAAAATAGCGCTAAAAGTAAAAAAGGGTCCAGAATACATGCCCAAAAGTAATAGTACAAGTACAACTGAAATACAATACAACTGAAGAAAAAGAAAAGGCATCTAATGGGTCATCCTCTGGTTTCCTATTGGAAGGGTAGGTACAGATCGTCTCCATAGCACTCCACGTCATCCCGTCTCCTCATCATACCGACACGCCGTATGGTCCACCTCCAAGAACCGTCAGGTCTTGGTACTCTCAACCCCGATCAGCGCTATCCGTCATCTACATCCAACACAATGAGGTGAAGGAATTGACCGTGTAGAGGTGAGTATAATGATACTCATTAGGGACCCCCAAGACCCTCAAGGTCTCCCAAAAACCCACAAAGTATAACCCACAAAGAAAGAAAAAAATAGATAACCCTACGTAGGTATATACCCATTCATATACCTAAGTTATCATGTAATCCATCACAATCATGAAGGGACACAGAGGTTCTGACTCATCTCACTTCAGTTATAACATAGTAATGGTAGTTGAGATGATTAGTTATATCTACTGAAACATATTACTCTCTTAAAAGGCTCTACTTTTAACCAGCACAGAATCGCGAGGAGCTGACCCACACCGGATCACTGGAGTTGTCCCACACAGGATCGCTTGGAGCTGATCCATAGAAGATCGCTGGAGCAGACCTACAGAGGATCTCTAAGAGCTGTCCGACACAAGATCACATGAGATCACCCACACAAGATCATTAGGAGCTCACCCACACAGTATCGCTAGGAGCTAACCCGCACAAGATCGCTAGGAGTTGACCGACATAGGATCGCTGAAGCTAACCCATATTGGATCGCTCGGAGCTCTCCCACATAATATCTCTAGGAGATGTCCCACACAGGATCTCTAAGAGCTGACCCACACAGGATTTCTAGGAGATGACCCATAGAGGATATCTAGGAGAACTCTTCTCGTCATAGCCAGCTACTAGGTTTCCGCACTAGGCTTTCTCGTATTTGGGAGAGTCCGCTCCCCAAGCCACTGGTCAATTCTACAATTACCACGATGACGCATGATTAAGTATCTCAATGGACTGCCACATCATAGTGGTATCAACGCAATATAATGTACGTTAATCAGTCGCTCGGTCTATGGTTTATTAGACTTTTAGTCCTAGGGTCCCGTTTGGATTTGTGCCTGATCCAACCTGATCGTACCCCATTATAATCCAAAATACTAGTGGGGTACACTCAATGGGACTGTCTCACTCCGTGGTTTCCAGCACTGCTAACGGTTCGTCAAAAAGATTTCTAGTGCCAAAGTATTGTCCAAAAGAGCGTAAATGGGTCGTAGTGGGTCTGGGTCTAGCCCGACCTGGTCAGACCGACCCGGTAGAACCCGGCATGGGCCGATCCGGTCTTGGTCGACCCAAACCTACCCGCTTGTTCCATCCCGGCACGCTGGGCGGCCCAGCCCCTAGGGTTCGGCCTAGACCATTGGGTCTGGCCCAGCCTGCACTGGGTGGCCCAGCCTGTTGGATGGTCTGGAAGGTCGCGAGGGGCCGCAGAGGGTACCGTGAGGGCGGATTAGCCCAGGGGCGGATCAGCAAGGTCGCGGGCGGCGCTGCGGGGGATGTTCAGCCAGATGGGTGGCGGCGGCTCCGGCGCCATCTCATCCCGGAGGGAGGAAGGGGTTCAGACGGCCGCTTGGACCGGCGGCAGCCGCTTGGGCAGCGGCTCAGCCCGGTGGTAGTGGCTCTAGTGGCGGCTTTACCATGGATAGCGGGGAGCCTTGCCTTCACCGATATCCAGTTTATCCAGCCTCTCCCTTCATTCGACAACGTGGTGTAATCCACATTCTTCAATCAAGAAGAACACAATAACGAAAAATGAAGTAGGCGTCGGGCCATGTTTATTACACCCACACCCTCTATGTTAGAACGTTTGAAAATGACTCAACAAAAACATAAGTCAAGAATGAAAAACTCTTCAATTTAATATGAATCATTGATCAACTCGTTTTGGTTTATCCACGTTCTCCATGCTTTCTAAGAGTGAAAAAATTAATCTAGAGAATTCATGAATTTAATAATAATCCCTACCTCAGATTGTTCATTGACGTTGGCGCGTAAAGGAATTATAGACATAGATTCATCATAGAATAAGACGTCCCATGTTGGAAGTACTTGAAGATATCGGCATTCATCGCTCCCACCACACGCCTTCGATCTAGGGCTCATTAGTTGGTTCTGTGTAGTTGAAGGATTTTTCTGTCAGTGAGAGCATTCATTGTTGGAGGATGGGATTCTCCACGATTCCCCAAAAAGTTCTCTCCTTCCCCATTCCCCACAAAATAAATGAGGTTCCAATATAATTTTACTTAAGAAAAAAATTATGCTGGCACACACACACAGACATGTTGCAAAAATTAATGTTTGGCATTGGCAGAATTAATGTGAAGAATGCTCAAGAGGCTCCTCTCCATTAAAGAGGGATTTGAGAGGTTTCTCCCTCATTAAGAGAAGATTTCAAGAGGTTTATTCATCAGGTGGTACCCACCACCATAACCTCTCATCGAAAGTTAGGATCTGGTGGTACCCACATCCATAACCTCTCAAGGAAGGTTAATTCATATGGTCCCCACCTGTGAAACATCCACATGGAGTTTCAGAACCAAATAAAATAAAATGTTACAGACATTTTTTTATTTTATTCTTTTCATGAAGGCCCCAAAAATTATCTTTCATTCTCGACCAAATGTCATCATGTTGAAATACATTTTAAGTGAATACCTGCGTTGCGAGTTCATCGGTGCCCTCAGATTTCAATTCTGAGCAATGGTTGAATCGATAGAAAAACCCACTCACTCATTTACTGAATGTACCTGATAAAAAGGTCATAAATTCATTTTGGGCACTGTAGTCCTTGGAATCACACATCGTCAATTTTCACGGACACTCAAAATTCCCATATATTAAAAAAAATTCATGGATGTTATGGGTCACTAAATTCTCCCCACCTCCGAGATCTATTTCCCAGTAAGCCGCATCTCATACTAGGTAAAAAAGTGGGGGAACTGAGCACGCATCTGAGCCTCTAACTCCCATGTTCTCTCTTGGAGGTTCTTGTGCTGCCAGCGAATGTGCACTAGAAGAATAGACCATCCATGAAGTACCCACTTCTTTCGATCCTCAATCCATATGGGAACCACCTTAAAATTCTCCCCATCCTCGACGTCCAACTCTCAATGGTCGATGCTGTGAGAAGGGTCATGAATGTATCTCCTCAGTTGGGATATGTGGAAGACATCATGAACCCGGTGCAATTGCGGTGGAAGAGAAAAGCATTAAGCCCCCTTTCCAACTCTGTTGTGGAGCTCAAAAGGTCCGATTAACCTCAGAGATAACTTTCCGCCTCAGCCAAATCACTATAAACAGTGTCGGGGCGAGACTCGTATAAATATGTGGTCACAATCCTTGAACACCAGAGGTCTCCATCTCCTGTCAGCATAAGACTTCTGCCTGATTTGTTTAGTATTCATATGCTCCAGGAAGATCTACACTTTCGTTGTGGTAGCCCATACCATCTCTGGTCCCACAGTTCCAACTCCCTTGGGTTAGTCCAGCACAAGGGTGATTATCATGTTCGCCAATACAATTCCTCGAAAGGTGACATCTGAATGGTGGAGTTATATCGGTTGTTGTACACAAACTCCACCAAAGGAAAGTGACCCTCCCAGCTGTGAATGAAGTTGAGGAAACAAGCATGCAGCATGTCCTCAAGGGTTTGAATGGTCTGCTCAGTCTGACCATCCTTCTGAGGATGGAAGGCGGTGCTCAAATGAAGTTGTGTACTGAAAGTATTCTATAACCCCTTCCATAGATAGGATGTAAAATGTGCATCATGATCAAATACAATCGTCAAGGGTACTCCATGTAGCCGCACAATCTCCTTCACATAGAGGCGTCCCATGATCTCAACTGAACCCTGCTCTCTGATCGGTAGGTAGTGGTCCGACAAGGTGAGTCGGTCGATGATAATCCAGATAGAGTCATGAACTATGGATGTACATGGAAGTCCTATCATGAAATACATCGATATCCCATCCAACATCCACATTGGGACCAACAAAGACTGAACCAAGTCTGCTGGTACCTGAGTCTCCACCTACACTTGATGACAAGTGAGACACCGAGTGACAAACTTTTCCAAAACTTTCTTCTTTCCCAACCACCTATGTTATCATCGAAGATCCTAGTACATTTTCACCACTCATGGATGTACCTCTAGAGGGGATGTTTGGAACTCCCTCAACACTTCTTCCTGATGTGACACTGGTACCATGGTACGTCCTCTGTAGAGGATGACATGGTCCCCACATTCAGAAAATCCAACAGGTGCCTATCTTGTGGATATAGGAACACATCATGCCTCATAGTTAGAGTCCCCATGTTGTGCCTCCCCGAATCAATGAATAAGTGGGGGAGTGATTGTACGAGACTGAAGGAAATCTGTTGCATCTCTATCCACAACGAATATTGGCAAAACAACCAGCTGCTCTGTCGCCACGCCTAGTAGCTGTATACCAGACCTCCTGCTGAGTGCATCTGTAACAACGTTCCCCTTTATAGGAATATAGACTATCTCGAAGTCGTAGTCCTGGAGTAAATTAAGACATCATCGTTGTCTCAGGTTCAGGTCCTTCTAATAGAAGATATATATGAGACTCTTTTTATTATAGTACACTATAAAACGTTCTCCCATCAGATAGTGACGCTACATATTCAAGTTGAAGGCCACTACTGCTAACTCCAGGTCATGGGTAGTGTAGTTCTGCTCATGATGTCTCAGCCTTCGAGAACCATATGTGATCACCGCATTCTCTTGCATCAGAACACATTCGAGTGTAGTCCCTGATGTGTCGCAGTAGACTACCTACCCTACTACCTCCATTGAAAGCCTCATGATGAAGGAACTAGTCACCCTCTGCCTCATCTCCAGAAAACATTAATGGGATCACTAAGACTAGACGAAGGGTTTCCTTTCATTCGTTAGTACTAATAGTGGTGCTACAACTATGGAGAAGTCTGTCACAAACCTCTAGAAGTATCCATCCAAACCCAGGAAACTTCATACCTTCATCACACTCCTGGGTGGATCCCAAGATAGTACCACCTCAATCTTCGCTGGATCCACTGTAACTCTGGCCTTCGATATGACATGTCCTAGAAAGTGAACCTCTCAGATCCACAACTAGAACTTTGAGAGCTTACCATAATGATGGTGCTCCCAGAGTGTGTCTAGTACAACCTCCAAATGACAGGCATGCTCCTTCTCATTAACAGAGTATATCTGATTGTCGTCGATGAAGAATACTACAAAGCATTCATGGTGTGGCTGAAAGATCATGTTCATGACTCCCATGAACACTGCTGAAGTGTTGGTTACACCGAATGGAATAACCATGTACTCGTAATGTTCATATCGACTTCTAAAAGTCATCTTATTCACATCCTTGTCTCGTACTCTGAGATGGTGATAGCCTTATCAGAGATCTATCTTCGATAACCACTGTGCTCCCTTCACATGATAAAAAAGGTCATCAATCCTTACAAGTGGGTACATGTTCTTCACGGTCACCTGGATCTGGAGCCAATAGTCAACACAAAGTCTCAATATTCCTTCCGCCTTCTTGGCGAACAAAATCAGGGCTGCCCAAGGTGAAACACTTGGGTGAATGAATCCCTTCACCTGCAAGTCCTCTAGTTGTACCTGCATCTCACGAAGCAACATGGGAGCCATCTGATACACTGGTGTAGATATCGGTGTCGTCCGAGGATAAAATTCAATATAAAAGTCCACATCTCCATGGGGATGTAGACACATAACATCATCATGGATGAAATCCTCGTACATGTCCACTTCTATAGGATAACTTGGACTCTCTACATGAACCACTCCGAGGGTAGGGCTATCCACCTGATGAGTAATCTGCTGCACCCTCATCTGGGTAAGTCCATCATGTGCTGAAAAGGTTCTTTTCTCTCCGGTGAAGGTAAACATGGTCCCATCTGTGAAGACACAGCACACATTGTTCCTAATAAAGTCTATCTAAGCAAGGACTGTAGATAACGATTACATACCCAAGATGACGTCGTAAGGCCTCGACACTGCTTCTATGAGATCCTAGCAGAAGCTATCACCTCCTAGAGTAATCTCACACTACCGGCACCGGTGCATAATCGTCGAATAATCTCTTTTAAGATTCTATAGCCGTAAGGATTGAGCCAACGGCTCTATCGGAAACTCCGAGCTCCAAACGAGGGAAGTGGAAATAAAAAAATGACTTAACCCTATCTCTATAAGTACAGCAGCAATGGTGGTGTAAACATAGATCATACATCGTATATTTTCTGGAGCTCCGTGATCATAGGCCTCATCTTCCTGGAGCTGGGATCCCCCTGTTCTACCTACTCCCTGTGGTCGGGGTGGACCTCCTTGTGGTGGTGGGGGTAACATCATGAATCGTTGCCCACCACCAGCTACATGCCCAGCTCCTTTTCCACTTCCGCATGCTCCCTGCGGACCTCCTCGGTCGAATATATATCTCTATCTGGGTGGTCCTTTTACCATATTATGAACATCCCTACGTCAGGTCAGATATTCACGAGCCATGTGACCCTGCCCGCCGCTTGCCTACCACTACCCACTCCTAGCATGACTGGATCCGCCTCATGTGCCCCGCACAACAGACTCTAAATCATGTAGTTGTCCACCAATGGGTCTGGTCCTCTTGGACCTCTATGACATATGTCTTCTACCAGCTGCAGAAGACTCTGCTACGTGACATCCGGTGGTGGATCTCGCTTCTTCTGACTACTCTGTAAGAAAACTATCCTCTAAGACAGCTCGGTCTAACACCGCCACCTCCGTCCGGATGCTATGAGAAATCATCGATGCCCTGATATCCCGCCTGAGTCCATGGTCGAAGGTCTGAGACCTGAAGAATGTGTCCAGAACTATATCTGTGGAGTAGCGTGAATATTCGGTGAACCTTGTGGAGTACTGAGCCACAGTCATGATTCCCTTTTGCAGATGAAGATGCTCATATATGTGCACTGCTCGAAGAGTCTCTGGAAAAAAACTCTACCCGAAATAGGATCTCGAAGTCTTCCCAGAGAAGTGTCACCTCGTCGTGAACCTGGTGCATCGAGCTCCACCATCTGCCTACTGCTGTGTATAAAAGGCTTGTGGCAAGGATCACCATGAGTTTAGCTGGTGTCCCTACCAGTCAGAAGACTCTCACTACAGTCTCCAACAAATCCTCAGCTACCAATGGGTCCATCTCTCCCCATAACCTCGGTGGCCTCTAGAACTGGAACTCATGCAACGTGCTCAAGTGGCGTTCACTCTCTACTGCAGGAGCTATTAGCATCGGTGACCCAATGGGAAATGGAACTGTTGTTTCCACTGCTGTTTCCTGTACTAATAGAGGGCCTTGCACCAAGGGCTCATCGCTTGGGGTGCTATCAGTGCGTACAACTCCTAGAACCCTAGATGGCTATCTTTGTGGAGGAATCCTAAAAAGGAATAGGTGCAAAATAGTCAATAAGTTATACCTGGAGAGCCGACTCAAAGAGGACTAAAATAAAACTCCAGAAAACACTAACTCAATCAGTGTTTTCGTTCACTAAGTTGGAAATCAGAAGTCGGGGTCCGGGATTATGGATACATCAGCCGCCACACCATCTCTGGATTCCCTAAACTGATAACCACACTCTCTACAGTTAAAAATATTGATATAAAAATAAAAATCAGAGTCATATGTCCTACATTAGAACTGAATCCTTTGATACCAATTTGTCCCGACCCGTCCCCCAGGTTCCATGCCATGACTAACCCCAAGCCTGCCTTCCATAGGCTAGGGGATAGAGACTAGCACCATAGGCATATTCCCTAAAACTGGGAAGGCATTACATTTATAACCAGTAAACACACACAACCATGCAGACAACAAGATACGAATTCAAATCAACTATATAGGAAAAAGAGTGTTGAAAGAAAAAAGGGGCCAAAATACAAGACCAATAGTAATAGTACAAGTAAAACTGAAATGCAATACAACTGAAGAAAAAGAAAAGGATGTTACTGGGTCGTCCTCCGGGTTTCTACCTAAAGGGTAGGTACAGATCTCCTCTACATCACTCCACGTCCTCTGGTCTCCTCTGTGTACCAACATGTCGTATGGTCCACCTCTGAGCACCGTCAAGTCATAGTACTCTCAACCTCGATCAGTGCAATCCGTCGTCTGCATCCAACGCAACGAGGTGTAGGAATTTCTCGTGTAGTGGTGAGTATAACGATACTCTGTATGGACCCCGAGACCCTCAAGGACTCACAAAAATCCACAATGGATAAACCAAAAACCAAGAAAACAAAAGATAACCCTGTATAGATATATTCCCTTGCATAGACATATGTTATCATGTAATCCATCTCAATCATGAAGGAACATAGAGGTGATGACTCAGATCACATCATGTATAACATAGGTACAACAATAAAGATGATTAGTAATATATAATGAATCGTCTTACTTCTTTAAGAGGCTCTGCTTCTGACCTGCATAGAATCTCTAGGAGTTGACCCAGACAAGATCTCTAGAGCTGACCCACACATGATCGCGAGGAGGTGACCCACATGGGATCGCTAGGAGATGACCCACACAGGATTGCTATGAGCTGACCCACACATGATCGCTTGAGGTGACCCACACATGATCATTAGGAGCTAACTGACACATGATACCTAGAGAGGACCCACATAAGATCGTTAGGCGCTGACCCACACAGGATCACAGGAGGCTGACCCACACAGGATCGCTGGGGGCTGACCCATACAGGATCGTTGGGGGAAGACACACACAGGCTCACTGGAGCTGACCAACACAGGATCTCTTGGAGCCCACCCACCAAGGATCACTAGGATCTATCCCATATAGGATAACTAGGAGCTGACCCGCGCATGATCATTAGGAGCTAACCCACAAATGGATCAGTAGGAGCACTCTTATCGTTACTGCCAACTACTGGGTTTCTACACTAGTCTTGCTTGTCTCCAGGAGAGTCTGATCCCCAAGCCACTGGTCATTTCTATGACTACCAAGATGTCTCACGAAGAATTATATGAATCGAACGCGATGTAATATGGATATCAGCGCAACAGATGGTGCGTCATTCGGACACTTGGTCTGTGAGTTATTAGCCTTTTAGTCCCGGGAGCCCTCTTGGATTTGTGCTTGATCCAACCTGACCATACCTCATCATAATCCAAACATAAAGTGGGGTATACTCAAAAGGAGCATCTCTCAAAGAGGTTTCCAATGTTGCTGACAGTTCATCAAAAGGACGTCTGGTGCCAATGTTATGGCCAATAGAGCGTAAATGGGTCGTAGTGGGTCTGAGTCCATACCAAACCGGTCGGACCGACCCGGCCCAACCTGGATTGGGCCAACCTGGTCTGGCTCACCTGGTCAGAATGGCTGGGTCGAGACCGGCCTATTGGGCACCCCGACCCATTGGGTTTGGCCCGACCCTCTGTGTCTGGCCCAGCCCGCATTGGGCGGCACCGCCCGCTGGACGGTCTGGTAGGCCGCGAGGGGCCTCAGAGGGTGCCTCGAGGGCGGCTCAGCCCGGGGGGTGGATCGATGAGGCCATAGGAGGCACGACAGGGGGGGTTCAGATGGAGGAGTGGTGGCCGATCGGGCAGAGGGTCAGCCCAGATGATGGTAGTGGCTCAGATGGTGGCTCGGCCCGACGACGGCAGCTCGGGCGGTGGCTCAGCCCAAATGGCGGTAGAAGCTTGGCCCGAACGGCAGCTGCAACTCTGACGGCGGCTAAGGCTCAGCCCGATGGCTTGGCCTGACAATGGTGGTTCAAATGGGGGAGGCGTCTCGGCCACGTGGCGGCGTCTCGTGCAGCGTCTCAGCCGTGGACGGCCTGGCGTCGTGCCTTTGCTGGTGGCCGGTTTAGCTATCTGCTCTATTTTTTCGTCATCATGGTGTAAGGCACATTATTCATCCTGAAATACACAATAAGGAAGAAAATGGAGGGGTCAGGCCATGTTTGTTTGGCACACACCCTCCGCTTTAGAGCGGTTGAAATCGGCTCAACAAAAACGGGAGTCAAGAACAAACACTCTTCAATTTAATACGAATCGGGGATGAACTCGTTGTGCTTGATCCACGTTCGGGATGTTTTCCCAGAACGATGAAATCAAATGATAGAATCCAAGAATTTAATAATAACCCCCTACCTTGGATTTTTTGTTGACGTTTTCACGAGAAGGAAGTATGGATGTAGATTCGTCCTAGAAGAAGACGTCCCACGTTGGAGGAAGTCGAAGATATCGGTGTTTATCGTGCCCACCACACGCCTCCGATCCCATGATCATTTTTTGATTCTTTATATTCTAAGGTGTTCTTTATCAGTGAGAGCATTCTACAATGGATTATGGGATTCTCC
Source organism: Viscum album (assembly GCA_963277665.1). NCBI lineage: Eukaryota > Viridiplantae > Streptophyta > Magnoliopsida > Santalales > Viscaceae > Viscum > Viscum album. The sequence goes on along the minus strand of OY728165.1, from coordinate 899,885,318 downwards.
ACGATTCTCCAAAGAGTTCTCTCCTTCTCCTTATCCCACCAAAAGAAATAGATGACAATATAATTTAACTTAAGAAGAAAATTATGTGGGCACACACACCCACAAGTTGGAAAAATTAATGTATGTCTTTGGAACAGCTAATGTGGAGGATGCTCAAGAGGTTACTCCACATTAAAGAGGGATTTGAAAGGTTTCTCCCTCATTAAGAGGGGAGTTCTAGTGGTTTAAGCCTCAGGTGGTACCCAACACCAAAACCTCTCATGCGACGTTAGGATCGGTTGGTCCCCACCACCATAACCTCTCATGGGAGGTTAATTCTTCTGTTCCCCACCTGTGAAATTTCCACATGGGAGTTTTAAAAAAAATAAAATAAAATATTACACACATTATTTTATTTTTTTTCTTTTCACAAAAAACCCAAAATTTAACATTCACCCTCAACCAACTATCTTCGAGGTGAAAGTCTTCTTAAGCGAATATTGGTGCTTCGAGTACAACGGTGCCCTCAGAATTAAATTCCGTGAACAAGTTTAAAATTTTGAGAAACCTTCTTGCACATTAAAAAACGTACTAGAAAAAAAGTTAAGAAATTCATTCAAGGCAATCTAGGCCTCAAAATCACGGACTATCAATGTTCACTAACATGAAAAATTCGCATATATTTTAAAAAAATTACATGGAAATTCCAGTTCTTTACAAATTTATACAAAAAAGTCTATTTCATATAAAAAAAAACATGTCTAAATTGGTTTTTTCAAGAACACATAAGTAAGGACATATTTATGTGATGTTTGTGACTGAAAATATAATGTCCTTCAATTCATTGGGAAAGGATTTACATATCATGAGATTAATATGCATGATAAATGAGTGTTTAGTCTAGTGTGTAATGTTATGGTAAATGGAAAGGTAACATAATCTACTATGTTATGATGGTTCTATAAGATATACTTGACATATAATTTTGACATCTAATAAATACATATGTTCCACATTCTTATAATATGCCACATATCTATATCATTATTCTTGTTTATGTTCCATGGTTCATATTTAATTGTTCATGATTAACTTATTCAATTACCATGTACCTTCATTATGTAATCATATTATATAATAATTTTATTATCATTCCATTTTATCTTTATTATGATCACCTATGTTCTTCCAATTATTACCTCATAGGATTTCTCCCTTATCGAGTATATGAGATCACCCTTTTCTTATGTTTCTCATTTCCACAAGAAATGAAAAGGAATATTATATACTTCTTGTCTGGAGAGTAATAAATTGTGAAAAAGTTTATGGAATAAATATTGAGTATTTTATGGGTTAAATAAATAGCATTCTAATCTCTAATGATACTAAAACATCGGGTTCTGTGAGTGTGTATTAATTCTATGTTATGATGTATAAATGTTAAATATTATATGAAATATATGTATTGTATATATTTTTCATATTAGATAATGTTCAATATTTTATGATCAATTAATGTTATATATTATACCTATATCGATGTTTAGAACTAAATGAAAAAATAGATTTAAGAAAAAATGTTTCATAAGTGAAAATTCAATAATATAATAGTGTTATTGAAAGGTTTAAACCCATGGTAATTAACATGGAAAGGACACCACTCAACATGATTATAATCATAAGGAATTATTATAAGGGGGTAGTACAATTCATGGTCCACACACAAAATGATGTTTTGTTAAGTATTTGTAAAAATATGACACCTTATGATATATAGTGTCGAGGAAAATAAATAATGAAACACTTTATTTTATATTTAAGTAAGTGTTTCATTTTGAACCATGTAGTAAATAAAGGATATCATGGTGATATTTTAGATGAATATAAATTTATCAGTTACTCACTAAAGATAATAACCTATAATGGATTTAATTATAGTCTAAACATGATTATGGGGAGTAATGATCTGAAATTCATTGATTATAATTTTGGAAAAATTCAATAAATTCATATTTGAATGAACTTTTTGATGAAGGTAATGATTATGATTGAAATATTAGAGAAAATTAGTGATCAAACAATTTAAATGATTTATTGTTATAATTGAAAGAAGAAATTATGGCTTAAGAAAGTCTAACAGTAACTCAAAGGATGAAAATAAGAGTTGATATTTATTATTGTAACAACACTTCTGACAATAATGATATAATTAAGGCTCAATGAATGAAAATTTTCAAGAACAGTATTTATTTTGTAGATGTAAATAATATCATTTGATGAAGTGGTAAAATACAAGTCTTAGATTACGTGTGTGAATAAAGAACATGATTAATTTGTGAATAATAAAACAAGGGAACTTTTGTATATTTAATGTGATAAAAAATAATTAGAAAAGATGGATATTTTAGAATACATATGATGAGCATGGTAATGTGAACAAAATTAATGAATGATTGGTTTGTGAAGGTTATACTCAAATCAAAGGCATTAATATTGAAATTACACATACAAAAATGGTTATACATAAATATATACAACTATTTTTCATAGTTTTAACTCATATATATTTAAATATATAACAAATTGATGTGAAGATGAAATTATTTTATGGATTACTCAATGAATAAGTTTATTTTGAACAACCCATTGACTTCTAGTCCTATTATGTTAATAGAAAGATTGGTAATATTTTTTAAAATTATTTATCTTAATGATGTTTCTAAAATAATTCTATTTTTATTTGTATTTATACTTAATGAAACTATATTTCTATAGGGAGGTATTTTTTCACAATATCTACGTAAAGATGTAAATGAAATAACAGTTCATGATATGATATATGTTTTTTAGAAGAGAAAAAGAAATAGTTTAAAATTTGAACTATTGATGGATTCAGAGTTTGATTTTTTTTATAATTAGGTAAATTATTTATTTTAACTCGTCACAATATAGTAAAAATGTAATTATAAGTTTAATTATCAAGATAAATCGGATTGGGCAGTATTGAAGATATTTTATAAGGATGTTTGCACACCCGTTGATCCCCTCTTCGTTCATGTCTATGTTTTATTTGGATACAGACCTATTTTGAAAAGTAATGTTGTTATTATGATGAGATAATAATGATTAATATTGTGAGATGTGTTTGAGTGGAAGGGATATCATCTCAATCAATGAATGTTGTATTTCATAATCTAGGAATCTCTTTCAGATTTAACAAGTGTTCGTCAAATCCTACCTGGTAACAATATCAATATCAATATTCATGAAAGTAATAAAATGATACCATGAAATTATGTGAAAATATTTATGTATCTGAGGTTATCTATATATATGAATGATTTTTTATTCACCATTCTCCTAATTAGTTTATTACACAATCGTTTAAATCCACACAACTATGAATTCCGTACGTTTTACTATACAGGGATGCAGTGGGTGTTGTGGAATTGGGATTACGCTTATTAGAAGGTATAAATACATATCCTTGTAGATGGAATAAAAACCCATGCAGTTCTATTCCATATAAGAATGAATTTCATACATTATAGGTTAATGTAAAAAGTACTATGGTGGGGCCTTTTAAGGTCATACATCCATGAACAAATGATTTCCCCTTTTAAGGTAATGTATCCAAGAACAAATAATGTTCATTTTTATGTTCATGTATCTAGGACCAAATAAATTCCCTTTTAATGTCTTGCATCCAGGTAAAAATGAATTTCTGTTTTTTTTCATGCATTCACAAGCGTCATATATTTTTGTTTAATATAATATTACATGAAGAAATTCTAAATAATTGGATGTGATGTAGAGTGGAATATTAGGTTAAAGGAACCTAATGATGTCTTCTTTGATACTTATGCATGAGTTTCACCTTAAGATTAAACCTGATAGATGAGTCAAGAGAATTTATTTTATGTTGTTAAATGGGTTAATATCCCATATATGTGTGTTCTTCTCATTGATTAGACTATTCAATAACCAAAAAACAACCAAACGAGATGAACTAGGGAAGTTTATTTAAAGAGGATTCAACTGGTCCTTCGTTAGAGAGGATCCTCATTATTAACTTAATACATAATTAAATGTATCCCAAGAAATCGATTGGTTATGGAGGCAAAAAAGGAGGAACTTTCTATAAGATAACAAATTTCTATTATTAATGGAATACATTTATGAAGGGATGCAAACAAATACACATAATGGCATAATCATTCAGGTCAGGTGGATTTTGAGGAGGCCTTGATGGAATATGATGTTGAATGTTTTTACCTTGAAAAATAAGCTAGTGAGGTATTTTGGTTATTTCAAGTAGTTTTTATACTCGTGGAAGGGATCTCTTACAAAGGAGGTATCCATATGATAAATTTTATATAAGGATACACCACTACGAATGTATAGACCTGGAAATTTCAAGGAAAAGTTTTTCTTAATTTTCTTTGGAATTTTACAAGAACGCAGTTTCTGACGGCGCCTGATTCCAAGACCCAGAGTGCCCGGAATCAATTTCTGAGGTTTGGCTCGGGTACGTTCAGTGAACGAACGAGCGAGAATTCATATCTTTTGAACTGGTGCTCGGAATTGAAATCTAATGGCACCGATGAACTCGCAACGTCGGTAATCTCTTAAGGGAACCTTTATCGTAGTTGTGTTTGTGCTGGAGATGAAGTTTACTAATGGGGTTTATTTTAAAAAAAAGTAAATAAAATTGTTGGATCAATTTTATTTCATTTCAAGGTGGTTAATTTCTCCCATCGGAAGTTGGTGGTGGGGCCCACATCCACTCAACTTCCCATGTGTGGATAATTGAAAGGGTGGGGCCCACACGAACCCCCCACCTTTTCAAATCCCTTAACTTCTCTTAACCCCTCACCTTCCTAACTCTCCATTAACTCACATTCATTAATTTTTTGACAACATGTTATAATTAATAAGGTGAGTTACTTAATTTCAAACTCTTGAAATTCAAATGGTTAAGTTGTGTTAATAAAATTAAGACTTGGTCTTATTTTATTATTTTTAGAGTTTTTGCCACCTTGAGAGGTTTGGGAAGCGTGAAGTCTTCTTCTTCTTCAACCTCGATGAAGAACGCGAAGAACACCATTATTCAACGAAGAACATCTCCGATGAAGAACGCGGCGTATTCTTCCAACGACATTTCCTCTTCAAACACACCTCGACGTTAACGAAAACGACGTTCGTTTTCCGCGATGCCCGATTTCCGCGACGCTCGTCTTCTGAGGATCGTTGACGTGCACCGTTCTTGAACCGAGGTAGGGAATTTAAATTTTGATTATTGGTGAACCCTAATTTACTCCCTTCTAAATCTAAGAACGCGGATCAACTAAATATTATGTTGATCCGCGAAGATTAATTCGCGGGTTGGGATTATTGCTATGTTTCTTTTTATTTATGAAGTTGTAGGGGTTTGTTTGTGAAATAACATTATATTCTCGTGATTGTTTCTTTAAAACAAAGAACCCGGATCAAGATCAATTTTAATTCTATTAAAATTGTGCCTTGCTTTTATTCATGTGTTTTATATTTCTCCCGACTATTATTATCTAACGCAGAGGGTGCGGGCCAAGCAAACACGGCCAGACAACCCTCCACAGTTCTTCCTTGTTGTGCGGATTTGGAGGGCGATGAAAAAACGTGCCGTAGAGGCGATTTAATGATCCCGTAGTGAAGAACGGAACCCGGGAGGAACAACGGTATATATGGGAAGGAAATAGGACCACCAGAGAAACTCTGGTGGCCCGTGGAAGCTTCCGCCGGCGCGCCACGCCGGCACGGCGGCGCCGGCGGCAGGCCGCGGCCGGCCGCCAGGCGGTGGCGGTGCCCAGCACGCCGCTGGGAAAACCTTGCCGCAGCTGAAGCCGTGGCGGTGATGCGGTTCCACGGCCGCACGAAACCGTGGTTCAGGAACGCGACGGCCCGGCCGCGTCCGGGTGATCCAGGGAGGACCCCCGCGGGGGCCGCGACGTTGTAATGCGGGGTCATGCAAGCCCCCCACGATGCTCGGCCGCTCGACCAAGCCACGCCGGACCGGCCGGCCAAGCCGGACCGCGCCCTGGCCTGGCCGGACCAGGTCCAGCCGGGTTGGACTGGGTCGGGTCGACCCGGTTCGGCCGACCCAGGGGGGGTCGGGCCGGGTCGGCCCGGGCCCAGACCCCCGTCTTCGGACCGTTTTCGGTCTTTTTCCCATAACTTGAGCTACAGACCTCCGAATGACGCGCCGTCAGCGGCAACACGATCCTTGGATCGAGACGGTCGTTTTTTTATATTGCACTTAAGGTTTCGGAACACTTTGGGTTCGGCCGGGTTGGTTCGTACACAAAACCAACCGGGCCCTCAGAGCGAAAACACTCATATCTTGAACTCCGGATGTCCGGTTGATGTGTCGTCGACTTGGTTGAGTTCCTCTTAGTGAGACAGATCTTTTGGCATACTCTGGCCGAGGTTTGGCACAGGTGGAGTACGGTCGGGTTGGTATTGCTTTAAAAACCAACCGGGCCCCTACAACGAAAAAGCCAATAACTCTCAGACCAGGCGTCCGATTGACGCGTCGTCTGTTGCATTGAGTTCCTGTTGACAATACAGAACTTTTGGATTCATCAAATTCAGAATATGTGACAGTTGATGTATCAGCCTCTTGGATCGTGGAGCGGACCCTCCCGAACGAACTTGCTGTGTACGGGAACCCTAGTGCTGGCGGCGACTACGACTTCGACGACGACTGTGCAGAGATCCTCAGTGGATTCGACGACGACGACTACAACAATCAGCGATCCTACTAGTATCAGTGCTACAGATCCTGTGTGGGTCCGATCCTGTGTGGGCCTTTGCGGGGATTAGTAACTTTCGATCCTTTGTGGATCAGCCAGCTTAGATGATTCAAAAACTGGTCTTGTATCATATGTGGGTCCCAGTATAGATGAATCAATAAAGATAGCTAGTCTTGAATTCTATGTGGGTCCTAGCTGTGTTGGTCTTGTATCCTATGTGGGTCCCAGCTTAGATGATTCAATACTGGTCTTGTATCCTGTGTGGGTCCCAGTATAGATGAATCAATGAAGATAGCTAGTCTTGTATCCTATGTGGGTCCTAGCTGTGCTGGTCTTGTATCCTATGTGGGTCCCAGCTTTGATGATTCAGTGCTGGTCTTGTATCCTATGTGGGTCCTAGTATAGATGAATCAATGAAGACATCTAGTCTTGTATCCTATGTGGGTCCTAGCTGTGCTGGTCTTGTATCCTATGTGGGTCCCAGCTTATATGATTCAATACTGGTCTTGTATACTATGTGGGTCCCAGTATAGATGAACCAATGAAGACAGCTGGTCTTGTATCCTATGTGGGTCCTAGCTGTGCTGGTCTTGTATCATATGTGGGTCCCAGCTTAGATGATTCAGTGCTGGTCTTGTATCCTATGTGGGTCCCAGCATAGATGAAACAATGAAGACAGCTGGTCTTGTAACCTATGTGGGTCCCAGCTTAGATGATTCAGTATCTATGTCTGATCATCTCTTTCACCTTTTCGATGATGTATACTTGTGTGAGCTAAATCCTATTTTCTTTCCTGTGTGGATTGTGTTGTGCTATCCTGTGTGGATTACGTTTTTCTTTCCTGTGTGGAATACGTATACTTTCTTATATGGACTGAGTTGTACTTGGGCTCAGAGGTTGGAACGTATTGGAATTGTTGACTTAGGTATATGTATGTGCATATACCTAAGCAGTGTCGGTTGTTACTTCGTGATTGTATATTTCCTTTGTGGTTTATCCTTTGTGGATTTTGGGAGACCTTCGGGGGTCTCGGGGTCCCTACTGAGTAGCTTATACTCACCCCTGCATGGGTTATGCCCGCACTACGTTGTGTTGGGTGCAGACGACGGATAGCGTTGATCGTGGTTGAGGCTTGCAAAGCAGGACGGTACCTGGAGGAGGACCACTAGGCAGGACGTACTCAAAGTGGACGGCGAGACCTGAGGAGCAGTGGAGCTATCTGTACGCACCCTTCAGGTGGGATTTCCAATGGACAGCTCGGCGTAGCGGCTTTTACCTTTCAGTTGTTGTTTTCCCTTTCGAGTTGTACTTTATTTTCAGTTTGGGTTTGTATTCTGGCCCACTTACTTTCCGCACTTGCAGTTGTACTCTGTTTTTACTTATTGTTTACTTTTTCCGCTTGCTTACTATGAGGTGCTTGTTTACTTACAAAGGAAATTCCTTTCCTTTTTCTAGGATTTACTCCTTGGTGCTAGTCACCTTCCCCTGGCCTATGGAAGGAGGGCTTGGGGTAGTCACGGCACAGGCCCTAAGGACGGGTCGTGACAAAGAAGGGGGTAAAAGTACCTTTTGAAGCACTAAATTTTCATTATATATATATATATATGGGTATTATGTGATCATGTGGGATCCAAATAGTGTAAAAGAGTTTAAAGGTAGTAATCACAAATATTTTATGCAGGCCAACCTCTGCAACACCCCAAGTTATTATGGAATATCTCTTTGACATTTTTGATAGATTATGTTGCACACAACCCTAGTTTAATACGATGTTATACTATAAAATATAAACATGACCACGGGAATTGTAATGTGAACATGAGGAATAGTAATCCAGCCAATAGAATAGTAACCATTCTTATGAATGTATACATAAAATTTATGTTTCTTATAAATGAAAATATGATATATTTAAATCATTTAATAAGTAAATGAATGTTTTAAATATGATAAATTAAGTGTCCGTATTTTTGGGAAACATAAATTTTACTATATAATTTTATAATTAATTCAATTATTTCAATAAAAAATAATTTTCATTAAATAGATTCATAAATTAATAAAATTTTTCTTATGATTAATAGATAAATTTATGGGAGAAAATTTTATTTTTGAATGGGTTATAAAATATGTTATAATATTAAAATGAGTATTTTTTTGAGTAAATGATGATTTTATTTAAAAATTAAAATTAAAATTTATATTTAATTAGTTTTATAAAATTGAATAAATTTTTTATTTCCATATGTTCTCAATTGGTTAGGGTCAATTTTGGGATTTTCCTAAAATAGTTGATTTTTTAGTGAATTGTGAAATACGGTAATTTATTGTATTTAACAAATACATGAATTATTGAGTCATGGATAATGTATGAATAATTTAATCCCATAATATAAAATTATCCTTCCATCCATACTTAATTTATTCATGTGAGTCAAAACTATTCATATTAATAATCAAAAATAATAAACTGATGAATAAAATAATCAAAAAATACCCCTCTTCTCCACTATAAATACCACTACTCACCACACCTTATCCTCATACCTCAAAAGGCTTGAACCATGTCCAATTTCTAACCAATACCTCTCCCAATACTATCCCACACATTATGGTCTTGGTTTCTTCACTGAAAATACCATATCAACGTTCCTTAAGGAGGTTCTCAAGGAGAATAATTTTAGAGGAAAAATCCCCTTTCGTTATTTAAATCATTTTTAAATTTCATTTTTTTCTTATCATTTTTTCAATACAAAATAAAAAAGTGTCATGATAACACTATTATATTTTAAATATAAGAATTTTATTATGAAAATTGTATATCAACCGTAAATTATCATCTCTTAATCACTTTTTATTCTAAAAATGAAAACATTGTTTGTGAGGTACTAATTTACCGCCTTCATGGATGACGAGATATCATTTTTCAGTTAAGCCTTAAAGGATTTTCATAAAACAATTTTTATGGTTAAACAATTTTAATATATTTAATAAAACTTATTTAATGTTAAGTTTCTAGTATATATAAACAATATTAATTCATAAGAGAAAACTAGTTCACGATGATTGAAAAGATGACAAAATAATCTAAACATTCCTCACAAACATTTTATCTAATGATCTATCCAATTATATGGAAATAAAATTATATATAAGATAATTATATATCATGTATGTTAATTAATAACATATAATATCAAATATATATTACTATTAAAATTTTACATGATGTTTTTGTACATGTATAAAAGTGAACCAATCAGGAAAACTAAGGAATAGAACACTACCGAACAATAAAATAGAATCTTATAACTCATCAAAAAGACCATAAATGAAATTTATACTATTACATTGAATAATATATATATTTATTAGGTTATGAATCAAACTGTTAATGTATATAATATAATTATTCAGGAAATTATGACCAAGTGAAGAACACTTTCAGACATAAGGTAAGGGATTCTCCACAAACCACTATTTTTCATTTAGGCTATGCTTACTCTCTCACTAACCCAATGTAATTATTAATTATTCATATTTACTCATTCTATGTTCTGTATTTATGCTACAAAAGTATTTCCCCATATCAATTCTTTTTTTGACATGAAAATACATGTCTTATAAGATTCTCTTCCCAATTCATCCCGATAAGAAAGCCAAATTAAACAGAAATTACCAATTTGTTACCCATTTTAATCTACCAACCATAATCTGTTGTGAGACACCATTATTTTCCTAAAATCATTAATTTTATCATGAATGAATATCTGTGTTAATTATTTGTTTTATACTAACAATTATTACTTTTTCTTCATTAATGATTATTTTATATTTTCGCATAAACCATACTAATGTGGCTCATTTCAAATGTTTCTGAAACACTCATTTTATATATTTTCCCTATTGATGCCAAATTTTAGTGTGAATATTGATTTCTGGGATATAAATGTTTATAATATGATTTTTTGAGCAATAAAAAATGATTTTCTGAAAGAAACCTTCCTTCCAAAGGAAAAAAAGATATTTCAATCAAGAATTCTTCAATGATTGTATTAGTGCATTTTTTTTATTTCAAAACCATATATTGAATCTTAAGATTTATTATCATTTATGTCTTAGGATACCATCTACCATGTTCTATTATTTGGTTTATGATAACTTTTATTGGGGATGTACTATCTTGATACCATTCACTATATTACTCTAGATGGTTTATGATTATATTTATAGTTTGGAAAATGTTATAAATATTTCATGTAATAGTTTCAATATAAATGTATATGTTTATTATGTTTCACCGATTTCATATGAGCAATGAATTTCACTTTGTAAGTGATGGGTAGGGCCCACTGTAGCCACTCGATCAATCGGTAGGTCTCATGAGACAAACTAGATTGGGTTTTTATCTATTTTTGTATGGTGTCTTGGCCACAACATTGATGATATTTTTTGATGTCTGGTATTATGGATTCCCACATTATGATTTTTCAATCAATAACCTTTGCGATTATTCTACTAGTAGAATATCCATGGTTAATATAATTATCATGTGGTCATTTATATAGCTTTATATAATATTATTTTATTCATTCCCTATTGTTCTCATGATTAAGTTATAATGTAATGTGTTTTTATTAAATAACCTTTCTATATATGTTATGTTTATTTATTATATCTTCCTCTGTATTTATTACCATTACTAAGAATCTGAGCTAACCCCTTTCTTATGTTTTATTTTTCTCTATGCAGTAAATTTATTTATTATTAATGAATTTCAATGATAATATTTGATTTTATGGGTGTTTACAATGGAGTTTCTATAATATTTTCCATCCATGTAGAAATGTAATACATATGTTAGTATCTAGTTTTCTAAAAATAATAAATTATTAGGTCCTTTAGGATGCTAACAATTTTTTATATTACCAATGTAATATTTTAATGAACTGATGTCAGGATACTGAGGTCAGGGTCTTTATAGTTGGTATCAGAGGAAGAGTAGTAGAAACCATAAAAACTAGATTTAGAAAATATAGATTAGGGAACATAACCCTATTATAGATTTTTAGGATAAGAGTATAATAAAATACTATAATTTTTGTATGGTATGGATTGTTTGGGTATTCCTAGAAATGTATCCCTTTTTGGATACTAAAAGTGGAACTTATTCAAGAATATATGTACCTAGGGGTAACAACTCTGAAATGGTGTGTCAAGCCTGACATGGCGTAACACGATACATGACAAAGAAACTTATTATGCAAATGGTTTGACAGACCTAGTATATATTATTACGATAATTCACATATTATTTATTAACCATTATGAAGGGTATAGAAGTAAATATGTGTCCAAACCAACCATGTTTATAATTATGAGATTTTCTATACATAAATTTCAAATTTATGTCATGAATTTTTCCTGATTAAAATTATTAATTATGATTCAAAACATAATTTATTTTATGATATTTTTTATAAATGGAACCTTGTGGATGTAATAAAAACCATATCAATGCACTTACTCTATTTAGGGTTTTCCCTCCAATGAAAGATAATTAATTTTGAGAAAGAGTTGGAATTAGAGATGAGGAGCTTATTCCTATACTGTGATAACTAACTAAATTTTTGAGTAATAAACTTAATCTCACAGATCATCCTGTTCCACAATGTGTTGTAGCAATTCTAGACCACATTATGCGACAAAAACATCTATACGGGACTATAAGTCCATTTTTAGCTATGCGATGAATAAGTTCCTCAGAGATGTTATTTTTCATGTTGGGAAGTAATGAAATGGAAAATATTATCATGGAAGATTATCTTCTCTCCAAATAAGCTGATCAAAGGTGTTCATTAATTAAAAAAATTAATGAGGATAACAGAATTGAAAATATGTAATGGAAGTATTCCATGGAATGTTTCTTGGGAAAAAAATTCCCTTAGTGAACAGTGAGTGGATATTGAGTGACAAATATTAAGTCTAAGACAAAAAGAGGATGTAAATGTTTCCATGTATGTATCCACCATTACAAGGTGAGAAAGGAATACTAAATACTACATATATAATACAAGGAGCATGATTGACCATTTATTTGGTTTACTTAAAACAATTCTACGAATAACACTAGCTAACCAAAAAATCACCATATGAGGCGGTATTCTCATGTTCAACCAAGACAGAGAAATAATTATCTAGGTAATATAAAATTATGTGAAAGAAATAGAAGAAGATAATGGTAGAGAAATAGATGGATAAAAGGATGAAGTTAATGAATGATTTTCCCACATGTGATAATTGTGGTAAGAAACACCCAGATACATGCCTAAAGGGAATGAGAGTTTGTTACTAGTATAGAAAGAAAGGTCACTGGGCTCATGAATATAATGGAATGATATAATATGTAAATGTGAAATGTTTCAATTGTAATGATATGGGGAACTACACAAATTAATATCCCAAGAACCAAGGAAATATTTCTTAGAAAACAAAAAGGGAACAAAGTAAAGCTTATGTTGTTACTAAATATTAAGTGTAATAAATAATTTATTTTCATTTTTGATTGAATTATTATGAAATGATATTTTTTTTATAAGAATCATGGGACATATATGTATTGTTCTATAATAATTATTATTTACAGATTTTGAATCATGCATGTTTTCATTATGCTTTTAAGGTGATTAAGGAATTCATATATGTGGTTTGTGGGATTAAGGGATACATAATTTGGGGAATCTTATGTTAAATTGATTTTGGAAATTTAGTGAACTTCTTTCTAAATTTTTGGTTATTGAATGTAGACAGACATGTTTTAAATGAGTCTTAAGATTAACTACATATAGAATTGATCAAGTAATACTTTGTATATTATTGTTCGTTGATAACATGTGCTAACCTTATTAGTTTCAGTAATCATTTAAAGGACAAAGGAATTATTTTAGGAATATATGAGTCATTAAATGTGAATTAGACATGAAAAATCCATCACGAACATTAATTTCTAGGTGTAAGGGATGATGTGAAAATAGATCAATATATAACCAAATGATTATATTATGATTATGACATGGTAATAAATAAAGTGATTTTGTTTTCTCATTTTTTTCTAAATATTATAAAGAATCTTTGAACTATAGAAAAAATATCCTAAAAATAAGAATATCCATTTGCATTTATTTTCAAAAATCAATGGTCTTTTTACAGATCACAGGATTTATGATTTTATTTTGGTAATGTTTTTAATGACCATTTTCTCTATCAGTCTCCATCAAAACATGATAGTTATATTTTTCCTCTATGTTCATGATTATCACTTTCCACTAATGCTTTCATACATGAAATCATAGTTTGTTTGTGACCTTCACATTTCCCTTTTCCTCTTATTAATTGGATATATTATTTACCATATTTCTAATTTAGGTTTCCCTGAAAGGATTTTTAAAGCATCAACCTTTGACCATTGAAGTTAAACATAACATTATTAGGAAACAAGTTGTTGAAGGAGGGGAGAATGTAACACCCAATATTTTATGGTATTTCTCATTAGAATATTTGATAGATTTTTTTCACACCACACCAAGTTTAAAACCACGATAAACTATAAAATATTAACATGATCATTGAAATACTAATGAGGCCATTAAGAATATTAATATATCTAATAGAATAATAACATTCCCTATGATTTTATACTTAAAATTTACGTTTCTTATAAAATAAATAATGATATATTTAAATCAAAGAATATGTAAATAAATGATTTAAAAATTAAAATTTATTTGTTGGTATTTCTGTAAAATAAAAATTGTTATTAAAAATTTTATAGATAATACAATGATTTAAAAGAAAATTAATTTTTATGAAATAGATTATTAAATTAATAATTTATTTTAATAATATTATAAGAAACTTTAATGTTACCATTATAAATTTTTAAAAGTGTCATAAAATTTGTTATAATATTAAAATCGTTATTTTTTGAGTAAATGATAATTTTATTTAAAAATAAAACATTTCATATAGAGAAAATTATTTTCATAAAATGGATTCCATTTTTTAATTCTAAATATCAAAAAATTATAGGGATATTTTTATGTATTTTTCTAAAATAGTTAAATTTTTGGTGAATAGTAAAATATAGTAATTTATTTTATTTGGAAAATACATGAATTATTGAGTCACGATGGATATATAATTGATTTAAACCCTTAATATCTAAATATAATTTTCTAATTATTTTTTTAGTAATGGGGATAAAAATTATTCATATTATTGATCCAAAATAAAAACTGATGAATAAAATAATAAAAAAACACCCCTCTCCTCCACTATAAATACCAACCCATACCACCCCTTATCCTCACAAATCAAAAGCCCTAAAGCTTGAAGAATTTTTGAACAACCCCTATCCAAAACCTATCCAAAAATTTTGGTCTTTCTAGTCTCACCCAAAATACCATTTTAGTTCTCTTTAAATTGGTTCTCAAGGATATAAATTCAAGAAGTAAAATCCCCTTTCATTCTTTTAATTTTCTTTAAAATTATTTCTTTTGCAGTCCTTGACTCACGCCCCTATACCAAAGTGACATGATTATTCCAATGTATTTTATATAATTTAATTATTTTATGATAATGGTATTTTAACCATAAATTTTATTTTCTTCCCCTTTTTATTCTAAAAATGAAAACATCATCCATGAGACACTGATTTACCACCATCATGTATGACTAGTTTTTTTTTAAATTCCACCTTAAATGATATGCGTAAAATAATTTGTATGCTTAAAAAATACTATATAATATGTAATAAAACTTATTTAATATTTTTGGACAAATATATATACATAATATTAATTCATAATACAAAACTAGTTCGTGAGGATCGAAAAAATTCCAAAATAATCTAAAAGATTATTTTCAACGTTTTATCTAATGAATCATCCTAATATCTAAAAAAATGTTATATAATACCATTAATTATCTGGGAAGTATATTAATAACATATTATTTGAATTCTAGATAACTATTTACATTTTAATTGATCTTTTATACATGTATACAAGTGAACCAATCATTACAACTAATGAAATGAACACTCTCGAAAAATGAAATTGAATATAAAACTAATCAAAATTCTATAAATGAACATAATAAAATAATAATAAATATAATAAATATTCAATTAGTTCTAATAAAATTAATAATTAATATAATTCCATTATCCATGACATTTAGTGTAAGTGAAAAAAAATTTTGGACATAAGGTAAAGGATTCTCCCAAAACGTCCATTTTTCATTTGGGTTATGATTTCTCTATCTTATTATCATGAAAAATAATCAATGGTAATTCATTTAAAAAAATTATTTCTTTTTCTTCTTTAAAGAATATTTTATATTTTTCCATAAACCACACTAAATTGTATCGTTTATAACGTTTCTTAAACACTATTTTTAAATATTTTCAATATTTATGACAAATTTTAGTGTGAATATCGTTTTAATATTCGAAAAATATAATTTCATTGTACTCATATTTTAATTTGTCTTCATATAAATTTTTATGATATGATTTTATGACCAATAAAAATTGATTTTCCAAAATAATTGTTCCTTAGAAAGGTAAAAAGGGCATTCCTCCAATGAATTCCATAATAATTTTATTAGACTATTTTAATCTATTTAAAAAATTCATATTTAATATTATCATAATCATCATCATCATAATAATCATCATTTATTTAATCAATTAATGTATGAGGATATCGATAAAGAAGAAATGAAGAAATAATAGGACAAGGGATTATGGAGGCTTGAAGATGTGGGGTCCAAGAGCATTCCCTATTATAAGATTATCCCCCTTAGGTCTCAAGATGTTTATGCATGGGAATAATAAGATATTGGATCCCTGATCTTCCATGGACATGAGCTGTTCCATGAATCAATTTCCCTCACACTAGGTGTGGAGAACATAAATACTGTCATCGAGAAGTATTCTATTGAATAACATGATTGTTGATGTTGATATATTTATTTACCATATGATATATTTTATTTTTTGGCTTATGATTATTTTGAATAGGGATGTACTATCATGATACCATTCAACATATTACTCTGTATACTTCATGATTATGTTTATTATTTTGGGAAAGTTATTAACATTTCATATTCTACATTCAATATTAATTTATATGATGATTATGTTTCACGGCATTCATTTGAGGAATGCATTGATCATAGTATGTGATGGACGGGGCCTGCTATAGCCTCTCAAAGAATCAATTGGTCTCATGAGATAAATTACACTAGGCTTCATCCCATTTATGTATGTTATCTTTGTCAAAAACTTAACGGTATTCTTATGAGGTCTGACATTATGAATTCCCTCATTATGGTGTTAATAATTGATAACCCATAGGATAATTCAAGTAGTATAATATAAATGGTTAATTTTATTTATCATTTTTTCATTTAAATGGTTTTACTTATTCAACTGGTATTCCTTCCATATTATAATATAGATTGTGTTTTAATTACATGAATTTTTACATATTATCCTTTCTATATTTTTTATGTTTATTTATGACAGCTTATACTATATTTCTTACCATTAATGAGTATCTAAACACACCCATTAATTATTTTTTCCCGAGCATACAGATATGTAAATTATGAATGACTTGTAGGGGTTATATAAGAGTTTGTGGGTGTTTCCAATGGTGTTTCTATACTGTTTTTCCTTCCAAATTATAATGTAATACTTATGTTAGTATCTGGATTCTCAAAACTACTAAACTATTTAGTCAATTGGTATTGGAATGATTTTTCAAAGTAATAATAAAGTATGGTAAAGCACCGGCTCTAAGATACTAGGGTTGGGGACTTTACACTCACTATTACGGATTTACATAGGATAAACAATGGGACCCTAGCATGGAATTTACATGGAGTTACCTGCAAATATCTTATGTGGGAGAGGCATCATCTTGAGAATCATTCAAGGATCCCACCTCCCTATGTAGAAATAATTTTAATGTATCCCTAAGGGAATTCTACTCAAATAAACATTTTTGTGAAATATTTTCTCATTAACAATGTGATTTATTGAAGTGTTTGTTCTGTGAAAATTCCTCAGGTGTTGAAGTATGTGAATAATGTTTTATTTGTAAGAAAAGTCGTGTAATTGTTACTTCAGGAAATTAAGAACCAATACCATATAAACATGATGTTATTGGTCACACAGATATTAAATATCGATTCTATAAATAAGGAAATTACATTATGAACTCCATGAGACCTAAAAGAATCAATGCCTCAACACTGAATATAATTAGTATACCAAGATACATTCAAAAAAGTAAAAATCATCAACCAATTGATACGATAAATGATTACAGGACTACCATAATTGTACACAAATGATAATTAGTTCAACCACCACTTCATAAATGGATACAAGAACATAATACATCAATGTGAAAAAATAGTGTACTTCCACTTATTTAAAAATGGTAAATGTATGTAAAGAATATAAAAACCCTCAAAGTTTCACTTCTATATTACTAAAAATGGGTTTCCTTTTCTCACAAAAATCTATGGACCACATGAATATTACGAGGTGAAATATTTTTACTTTTTATGACATGTTATATTTTAATATATTTCTTCAACTCTTATTGAAAAATTATTGAGTTTCCATTATATGAGTCATCAAATACTCCGATTCAAATTTGGATCCAATCCTAAAAAAGTGGATTAAAATATATTTTAAGAATGGTATTTCACATAAGATCAATGTAGAATTCATAACCTGGAAGTCCAATGGTCATTATTAGACATGTAAATAGCGGGAAATGGTCCACTCTTTTATTTATTTTTGGAATCATTTTAAATTAAATGGAGTTTCTACAATGCACCTTAAAATTATTGTGCATGTCACATAGAAAAATAAATTGAATGCGAAACATATGGGACTTAAACCACATATGGAACCATATAAAATACATGGTAATTTTTCCCTTCTCAAACCATTTTTATAGGTCTTCTCATGTTAAATAGTTTTTATGCAGTTTACGCTTCTCATATTTTTCATGTGAAATTATAAACTTTCCTAAATTTTTATGGATTATTATTTAAATTTTTACAATGTGGAATATAGTATGTATCTCAAGAGGGTGGGGTGGGGTAATTGAGTACCCAATAAAATTTCTACTAAAATAGTATTATTT
This sequence comes from Viscum album, assembly GCA_963277665.1. Taxonomy (NCBI): domain Eukaryota; kingdom Viridiplantae; phylum Streptophyta; class Magnoliopsida; order Santalales; family Viscaceae; genus Viscum; species Viscum album. Next base: position 899,866,315 of record OY728165.1, on the reverse strand, counting down.
TGAAATCCCTAAAATATTTAAATGAGGGTATGTTTATCAAAATAACTAATATGATATGTATCTTAACCATTCTAAATATTTATCAAAATATTTATTAGTTATCTAATGAATAATATATAGTATTATTGAATCATTTAAAATCAATTAACTTGATTAAATAACTATATGAACATGAATTATGTTGAACTATCAATGTATAAATTTTTTTAGGTAAAACAATTTTTAGTTTGTAAAAAAGAAATAAAGTAAATAAAACTAAAACACATAGAAGAAAGATTTAATGTAACACCCAAGGTAAATAAATAATATGACATTTTTATATTTATCCATATTTGTGAATAAAATATTAATATGTCTTTAAAGGGGACGCTATGCTCGATGGCGTACCCAACACACAACAACGAGTTTCTTGGGAATCTTACGTTGCACTCTAATAATAAAATAATATTATGTAGTCATTGTATTGGTGGGAATGGATAGAAATAACTGAAATATGATTATATATGTTTCTAAATGTTTTTACATTTATCCAATAAAAGATAAAGGCTTAAAATACAGAAAGAATTCAATTTTAGGCGTATATGCCCTAGTTTTCACTAAAGTTCACTTATCGCCTTTTGATGGAAAACCGTCATTAAATATAGTTTTTTTCACTCTTATACAACCTTTTGGACCAAATAAAACTCTTCTTAAGAATTGGTACATCAAAATTTGCATTGTGTAAATTTTTGGTATCTTTCCGATAAAGTTCATTTTTTATTGAATAGTGTAAAATGTTGTATTTTAATTCAAAACCAATTTTTAATATAATTTATTTATATGATTAGATTATCTTTTTAATTGGTTTTAAAGTTAAATTAGAATATATTTTTACCATTAAATCCAATAGTGGTCATTGGAATTATTTTTACTTTGAAATCAGACTTAAACTAGTGTCAATCTTTTGATACTTATTGTTTCGTAAAAACATGCTATTTGCTCTGACAGCGGGAATTAATTATTAAATTTATTAATGTGACTTATATGTTGTGAATTTTTTAAAATAGACTTCATTTTTGAATTTGGAATATCAAATATATCTTAGGGTTAATTTTTGGGATTTTTCTGAAAAAATTCAATTTTTGATGAATAGTGAAACCACTAAGTGGTACTTATAAAAACTGATTTTTCCATTTAAATGAAAAATTTCCATCATTGTGTTTTGAATTTCGAAACTCCGACATACATGGTTGTCAATAAGAAGTAAAATGTGGTTCAATGGGAGAAAAACAATTTTTTGGTGAATAGAAACTTATTAAGTTTTTAATCACGATTAAAGGTAATTAGTGTAGTTTAAGGTAAAAATAATGTTTTAATAATATGCAATGACCATGACACATGTCCTAACCTCATTGGATATGTCATTGCCGACCAATACAACCCATGGGTCAACTTGGGGACCCCATGAAGCCACATTGGTAAGAAAATGACATTAATATCTTTTTATTTAAAGTTAAAGTAAAAATGAGACAAACATGAAATGTTTTACTAAAAAAAATTTAATGGGGTTATAAAAATCAGATTTTTGACTATAAATATTAATTGGAAAGATAAAAAGATTTCCTACATAATAGTATTTTTTATAATTTTTAGACATTATATAAATTAAATTATTTATGACATCATGATGATTCAGCGATGACCTCATTATTTAACGATTTAAATAAAATGGAATGATAATGTAATATATAAGACTTACACGTGTCCAAAACCTATTGGATGAGTGGATTTCGAACCCTTATCACCTTATCCTAGAAATACATCAATGTGGGTCCTTTGAAATCCGAAACTCTTTTGAAAATAAAGTAACATTTTGTAACTTTACAAGAGTGCCCCTCCTCTCCTCTTATAAAAGGCCCCCACCTCTACCTCCTTACCCACACTCCCAAAGACTTTTTCATGGACAACCTCTGCCCATTTTGTCTCTAAACTTCCCTCTATTACTCTGTGAAGCCTCACTTTTGGCATAAGTCATCCCAAGGAAGCCTTTGAGCTAAAACCAAAGGGAGTTACCCGATTTTAAGGTAATGTCTTCACTTGAGTCCTTTTGTTTTATTTTAGTCTCCATCCCCCTAAAATCTTTTTATTAATTTCTTTTGTAACAACTCCAGTATCATAAATATACAAGGATGTTGTTATAAGAATGATTCGAGCTAAACTTTCACACACCTACATCTAATGGTTAATGAACATACTGTTTCCGTGGATGGCGAATTTCGGCCTCCCGAAACGATGATTGTTCAACATTCTTTTAACACCTTAAAAGGTGGCCATTAAGATGTCACTATATTTATATATGATATATAATATGTTTATATTTTCCCTAATCTTATGTAATTTTCATTTTGTTCATACCATTATGGTTTCCATTATGGGTAAACGCGATATCTTCATTTAAGGAAGTGTGGACTATCGCCCCCTCAAAGTGATGTGATTCGTTAATGCCATATGTAGGACGTATAAAGGATGGATTTAAAGTTATTATATATTATATTATACTGGAATTATAATATACCTTTATATCATTTTGATTCCATTCTATTAATTACGAAATAGAAATGAAGGTAGCGTTCATGCGTACGTACGGCTTGCCGTCTCCATGAACGGTGCATTTCATTTCTTACCTCTAAATGATTAGGTAATATTATAAATGCATGAATGTACTGGATATATATGAAATATATGATATCTATATCATGAATAATATTCTTGATATAATGGATACATGAACAACTTGTAATTATAAAGGGCTTATTTTTGACTCAAGTACCAATGATCGTTAAAATGACCGTTATTAACTCAAATAATTACATGGTGTTCATGACATGGAAACAAGTGATATAAATGGAATAATGAACTTGAAAAATGTTCTTAAACAAGTATAAATTAACTCAAGTTTATTATTCAGGATGTTATTGAACGATCGAGTCAAGTCGGACCCGAGGTAAGGGATCCTACTCCACTCATTCTTTTTAAGTACACTCTTTTATGTCATTCCTTTTAAAGCTCATCTTTCTTGTTATTGGGATGTTCTTTTATATTAATCTTACTGTAATTTTTATGTCCATGTTATGAGAGACCCTATTATATCTCATCAATCCATTTTGGAAGTTTTAAGTGGCGCCGTTAGGATGCCAAGTTTTCGTAAGGGATTTTTCATCTCACTTTTGTTCTCGTGAGATTTATGCTACATTTGGCACAATTTCCTTTGAGTGGTGTATGTATTTCCCATTATTTTACTCATCTTGTAATATAATTTCTTTTATGAGTATTTACATCAATGTTGTATTGTCCTTCTTTCACGAGGTGTATGTTTCGAAAGATACCCATGTCGGTAAGGGAAACTTTCACCCTCCTCTTTTTAAAAGACTTCTTTTGTTGGGTCTTTTAATTTACATACTGTTATGTTGGGATATGTTCTCATATATCCTTATTGATATAAATTTGATGTCCAAGTGATGAGATACACTTTTTATCTCTCATCAACTCATTTTGATGTGACGCTGTTGGGCTGTCAAGGGAACTTCTTAACCCAATTTTGATTTCTTTGGGTTCAACATGTAGTTATTAAATATGTCATCTTTTGAATATGTGTGAATGAACTTCGATTATTTTACACTTAATATCCACTTATATTTGGTGTATTCATTTGTCAAACATAATTATGTAATTGATTTATCCTTAAACCAAGGATACCGTCTTTGAATGGGACTTCATCTAAATCTCCTTTCATTGAGGCATATTTTGTTTTATACAGAACCTTCTTTTATATTGTGTATAAACCCCTTTGACTATTACGTTTATCCAGAACGAATCTTTTTTATACGAAGCGTTTTACTAAACGACAAAAGGGAATGTTTTGGTCGTACGTATGCGGCGACAACGACTTCTCCGCTGCCGTGACCATTATTTGAGTTTTGGCTTCCACTACAAGCCATACTTTTTTTAAAAGAAAAATAAATACCATGTGTTACTTTTCTTTTATTTTGGTATTGAAAATGGTTTTCATAATGTTTTTATATCAATGTTTTGTATTGATATCTTTTGATTGAAATGTGGAAATGTTATGTTTCCTTTATGCATGTTTTATGTGATACGATTATGTTGAGGTTCTTGGGCATTATTATGAAGATGGGTGGTTCTGTGATAATCTAAGGGCGGGTGAGCCCGATATAGATCTCCAATGCATTGGGTAATGTGAATGAGTGAAACGTTAAGGTTTCTCCGAAGAGATTTAGGGAATATACTGTGATGGGTATTCCAAACGTAACCAAGAGGGTTACTCCCTACGTAAGAATATTATGAATGCCTTAAGTTACCTTTTATGTCTTATGATTTCTATGATTTATTCATGATTTGATGAAATATGTTAAAGTGCCTATGTTTTATGGGTAATGTATGACTTAATTCTTATGAATATATGAACTCATGTTTCCTTTCCATTTTTTATAACCCTTACTGAGCTTTTTATGCTCTTCCCAGGTTTTTGAAAAGTTTTTCACAGGTCAAGGGAAAGGTACATGATGTTATGATAGTGTCAAGGATGTGTCAAGAAAGAATCCATGTTTTATTTTAAATATGTTTCCGTTGATGGGACGAATGAATACTACTTTTTATGTAACCACTTTGTTTAAATGTGGAATGTAATTCAAGTTTCGTGATCTAATTCTCTAAAACTCTAAAACTAAAAAGATCCTCAAAGTGTAATCTTGTAATAACTCAAGATTAAGTAAGGTTTAAGGCTGTGACATTATAGTTGGTATCAGAGGTCGGTTTAGACAACTTTAGGGATTAGGAGTTCTTGTGAGACACTTGATTAGTCCCTATATCTATTATTTCAGTTAAATCATTGTTTTATAACTTTTTTCAGGTCATGTAAAGTTGGTTACGAATGGAAGGAGAAGGATCTCAAACGAAATTCCTATCTCTTCCTGATGACATGCTTGCAATAATTATTACAAAGTCATCTTCGAATGATTGTGAAACTGTTTCTAGCATACAACTCACTTGCAAGAAGTTGTTTGAGATATCAAACACCTCCACTATACCTCGTTATCATTGTGTATCATGGGTTGTTTTTAGACAAATACTATTTTTGCAATATTCTCATATTTTCAAGATAGGTAAATATTATCAAGGTATTTTCAAATATTTTACCTTATCACAATAATTTGAAGCATATTATGATTTTAGACATGGTGCTGAGGAAGGAGACCCTTGCGCAACCTATTTATATTTGCTTTTAAAATATAGTCTCACATCACATACTTATGGTATTTTAAAAGGACCAATAATAGAAAGTTTCAACTCAATTTCGGTCCGACTATTTTATAGAAATTAGGTTTTATCAGATGTTTTGGAATTATATGTCATACATTATTATTTTCCAAAACTGTTTTTCTGTGAACACCCATATGACCCATGTTGTACGAGGTGTATTTGGATGGAGGAAGAAAATGATTTTTAAGGATCTCTAAATCATTGTTGTAATGCATGGGACTTCTACCTACGTGAGCAAGATGACGATGAAACCGAGTGGACGCCATGATCAAGGTATGATGTTATTCATTTTGGGAATCGTTTTATTTTATCTTATGGTGGTGAAATAAGACTTCAAGAATTAAGATGTTGAGATCGTAACGAATTCGGATGAAAATGAAAGGTATAAGGAAACGATTGAGGTTAAAACATGTTAGGGTTATTTTTGGAGTTTTATAAAAATAATAACACGCAGACCATGTGACAACCCGTCGCGTCGGACAAAGCTGCGGGAATCGAACCCACAACCAAAGTGCGACTGGTATTTATCGCCTACCACTGGACTACGTGAAGTCCCTGGATAGATTTACTGATTCTTTTTAGTTATATGATTTTATTAATTAAGAGTAAGTTGATTTTTGGTTATTTATGAAAATGATTAACCTATCATGGAGGATACGTGATTAGGTTAATTACTTTCAATATGAGACTTTAGGAGCAACTGATGTTGTTTGGAGATAAACGTTACGATTTAACTTGGAAGACGATGTGACTAAATCCTTCAAATATTTGGGTTTCAATATTAGATAGGTTTACTTTGAATAATTTTATGGACAAATTGTTTATCGGATGGTCCTCGTTGAACTTTGGGTTTTGTTGGACAAATTTTGGAGACTAAGCATAGATTTTCTTTTTTAAAGGGTTATCCTTTTCTGGATTATCTGACCTTCTACTAACCTTTTTGGTTTTGGTTTTGGTTAAAGACTAAAGACATGGGATGTATATAGTTCTCTTTGGTGGATTAGTTGATTCTCTAGAAGTTGATTATAGTACTCTTAATGCGAACAAGTCTTCCTAAATACTCGTCTTTTGGAAAAAATATGAGTTTGATTATGGAATATAGTAAAAGTTGAAAGTCAACATGATAAGTGATTATGTTTCCTTATGAAAAAATTCCTCAATAAAATGTAAGTTAAAACAAAAATGTTGTCTATTAACTTTTCCTACTGGGGAATCGAATACCGTTTAACCCATCACAAGTTTGTGATTTTCTTATGGTTAACTTTTTCCTAGACATGTTTACTATCACACTACATCAGAACATGACCCTATGTTTTCTCCTCCATGTCCATGATTTCCTACATGGAATCCTAGTATGGGTTAACTCGGGTGACCTCTGTACTTTTCCACCTTTATTTTAAAGTGATTGTTTCACCGACTCTTGTTCTGATGTGGGACTTTCAAGGATGTTTCCAAGATCAATTTTAAAAATTGCGAGGATGCAATTTTCAAAAGGGGGGAAGGATGTAGCACCCCAGGTAAATAAATAATCTGGCATTTTTATATTTATCCATATTTTTGAATAAAATATTACTATATATTTAAAGGGGACGCTATGCTCGATGGCGTACCCAACACGCAACAATGAGTTTCTTGGGAATCTTACGTTGCACTCTAATAATAAAATAACATTATTTAGCCGTTGTATTGGCGGTAATGGATATAAATAACTAATATATGATTATATATGTTTCTAAATGTTTTTACATTTATCCAATAAAATATAAAGTCTTAAAATACGGAAAGAATTCAATTTTAGGCGTATATGCCCTAGTTTTCACTAAAGGTTCACTTATCACCTTTTGATAGAGAACCATCATTAAATATAGTTTTGTTCACTCTTATGCATCTTTTTGGACCAAATAAAACTCTTCTTAAGAATTGGTACATCAAAATTTACTTTGTGTAAATTTTCGGTATCTTTCCGATAAAGTTCATTTTTTAATGAATAGTGTAAAATGTTGTATTTTAATTCAAAACCACTTTTTAATCTAATTTATTTATATGATTAGATTATCTTTTGAATTGGTGTTAAAGTGAAATTAGAATATATTTTTACCATTAAATCAAATAGTGGTCATTGGAATTAATTTCACTTTGAAATCAGACTTAAACTAGTGTCAATCTTTTGATACTTATTGTTTCGTAAAAACATGCTATTTGCTCTGACAGCGGGAATTAATTATTAAATTAATTAATGTGACTGATATGTTTTGAATTTTTTAAAATAGGATTCATTTTTGAATTCAGAATATCAAATATAGCTTAGGATGAATTTTTTGGATTTTTCTGAAAAACTTCAATTTTTGATGAATAGTGAAACCACTAAGTGGTACTTATAAAAACTGATTTTCCGTTTAAATGAAATTTTTCCATCTTTGTGTTTTGATTTTCAAAAATCCGACATACATGGTTGTCATTAAGAAGTAAAATGTGGTTCAATGGGATAAAAATAATTTTTTGGTGAATAGTAACTTATTAAGTTTTTAATCGCGATTAAAGATAATTAGTGTAGTTTAAGGTAAAAATAATGTTTTAATAATATGAAATGAACTTGACACATGTACTAACCTCATTTTATGTGTCATGGCCGACCATGAAAACCCATGGGTCAACTTGGGGACCCCATGAATCCACTTTGGTTGGAAACTGACATTAATATCTTTTTATTTAAAGTTAAAGTAAAAATGAGACAAACATGAAATGTTTTACTAAAACAATTTTTACATTTGGTTATACAAATAATATTTTTGACTATAAATATTAATTGGAAATATAAAAAGATTTCCTACATAATAGTATTTTTTTTATAATTTTTAGACATTAAATAAATTATTTTATTTATGACATCATGATGATGCAGCGATGACCTCATTATTTAACGATTTAAATAAAATGGAAAGATAATGTAATATCTAAGACTTACACATGTCCAAAACATATTGGATGAGTGTATTTCTAACCCTTATCACCTTATCCTCGAAATACATCAATGTGGGTCCTTTGAAATCCAAAACTCTTTTGAAAATAAAGTAACATTTTGTAACTTTACAAGAGTGCCCCTCCTCTCCTCTTATAAAAGGCCCCCACCTCTACCTCCGTACCCACACTCCCAAAGCCTTTGGCTCAGCCAACCTCTGCCCATTTTGTCTCTACACTTCCCTCTCTTACTCCTTGAAGCCTCACTTTGGGCAGAAGTCTTCCCAAGGAAGCCTTTGATCTAAAACCAAAGGGAGTTACCCGATTTTAAGGTAATGTCTTCACTTGAGTCCTTTTGTTTTATTTTGCTTCTCCAACCCCCTAAACTCTATTTATTAATTTATTTTGTAACAACTCCAGTATCTTAAATATACTATGATGTTGTTATAAGAAGTATTCGAGCTAAATTTTCACACACCTACATCTAATTGTTAAAGAACATTTTGTTTCCGTGGATGGCGAATTTCGGCCTCCCGAAACGATGATTGTTCAACATTTTTTTAACACCTTAAAAGGTGCCCATTAAGATGTCACTATATTTATATATGATATATAATATGTTTATGTTTTCCTTAAGCTTATGTAATTTTCATTTTGGTCATACCTTTACGGTTTCCATTATGAGTAAACGCGATATCTTCATTTAAGGAAGTGCGGACTACCACCCTCTCAAAGTGATGTGATCCGTTAATGCCATGTGTGGGACGTATAAAGGATGGATTTAAAGTTTTTATATATGATATTATACTGGAATTATAATATACCTTTATTTAATTATGATTCCATTCTATAAAATACGAAATAGAAATGAAAGTTGCGTTCATGCGTACGTACGGCTTACCGTCTCCATGAACGGTGCATTTCATTTCTTACCTCTAAGTGATTATGTAATATTATAAATGCATGCATGTACTGGATATATATTAAATATATGATATCTACATCATGATTACGATTCTGGATATAATGGATACATGAAAAACTTGTAATTATAAAGGGCTTATTTTTGACTCAAGTACTAATGATCGTTAAAATGACCATTATTAACTTAAATAATTACATAGTGTTCATGACATGGAAATAAGTGATATAAAAGGAATAATGAACATGGAAAAGGTTCTTAAACAAGTATAAATTAACTCAAGTTTATTATTCAGGACGTTAAAGAATGATCGAGTCAAGTCAGACCCGAGGTAAGGGATCTTACTCCACTCTTACTTTTTAAGTACACTCTTTTATGTCATTCCTTTTAAAGCTCATCTTTCTTGTTATTGGGATGTTCTTTTATATTAATATTACTATAATTTTTATGTCCATGTGATGAGAGACCCTATTCTCTCTCATCAATACATTTTGGAAGTTTTAAGTGGCGTCGTTAGGCTGCCGAGTTTTTATAAGGGATTTTTCATCTCACTTTTATTCCCGTGAGATTTATGCTACATTTGGCACAATTTCCTTTGAGTGGTGTATGTATTGCCCATTATTTTACTCATTGTGTAATATAATTTCTTTTATGAGTATTTACATCAATGTTGTATTGTCCTTCTTTCACGAGGTGTATGTTTCGAAAGATACCCATGTCAGTAAGGGAACCTTTCACCCTCCTCTTTTTAAAAGACTTCTTTTGTTGGGTCTTTTAATTTACATACTGTTATGTTGGGATATGTTCTCATATATCCTTATTGATATAAATTTTATGTCCATGTGATGAGATAAACTTTTTATCTCTCATCAACTCATTTTGATGTGACGCCGTTGGGCTGTCAAGGGAACTTCTTAACCCAATTTCGATTTCTTTGGGTTCAAAATGTAGTTATTGAATATGTCATCCTTTGAATATGTGTGAATTACCTTCGATTATTTTACACTTAATATCCACTTATATTTGGTGCATTCTTTTTTCACACATAATTATGTAATTGATTTATCCTTAAAACCAAGGATACCGTCTTTTTATGGGACTTCGTCTCAATCTCCTTTCATTGAGGCATATTTTGTTTTATACACAACCTTCTTTTATACACTGTATAAACCCCTTTTACTTTTACATTTATCCAAAACGAATCTTTTTTATACGAAGCGTTTTACTAAATGACAAAGGGGAATGTTATTGTCTTACGTATGCAGCGATAATGACTTCTCCGCCGCCGTGACCATTATTTGAGTTTCGGCTTCCACTACAAGACATACTTTTTTTTAAAAGAAAAATAAATACCATGTGTTACTTTTCTTTTATTTTGGTATTGAAAATGGTTTTCATAATGTTTTTATATCAACGTGTTGTATTGATATCTTTTGATTGAAAGGTGGAAATGTTATGTTTCCTTAATGCATGTTTTATGTGATACAATTATGTTGAGGTTCTTGGGCATTATTATGAAGACGGGTGGTTCTGTGATAAACAAAGGGCGGGTGAGCCCGAAATATCTCTCCAATGCATTGGGTAACGCGAAGGAGTGAAACATTAAGGTTTCTCCGAAGAGATTTAGGGAATATACTGTGATGGGTATTCCAAACGTAACCAAGAGGGTTACTCCCTGCGTAAGAATGTTATGAATGCCTCAAGTTACCTTTTATGTATTATGATTTCTCTGATTTATTCATGATTTGATGATGTATGTTAAAGTGCCTATGTTTTATGGGTAAATTATGACTTCATTCTTATGTATATATGAACTCATGTTTCCTTTCCATTTTTTTATAACCTTTACTGAGCTTTTTATGATCATCACAAGTTTTTGAAATGTTTTTCACAGGTCAAGGGAAAGGTACATGATGTGATGATAGTGTTAGGGATGTGTCAAGAAAGAATCCATGTTTTATTTTAAATATGTTTCAATTGATTGGAAGAATGAATACTACCTTTTATGTAACCACTCTGTTTAAATGTGGAATGTAATGCAAGTTTCATGATCTAATTCTCTAAAACTCTAAACCTAAAAAGATCCTCAAAGTGTAATCTTGTAATAACTCAAGATTAAGTAAGGTTTAAGGCTGGGACCTTATAGTTGGTATCAGAGGTCGGTTTAGACAACTTTAGGGATTAAGAGTTCTTGTGAGACACATGATTAGTCCCTATATCTATTATTTTAGTTAAATCCTTGTATTATAATTTTTTTTCAGGTCAAGTAAAGTCGGTTACGAATGGAAGGAGAAGGATCTCAAATGAAATTCCTGTCTCTTCATGATGACATGCTTGCAATAATTATTGAAAAGTCATCTTCAGATGATTGTGAATCATTTTCTAGAAAAAAACTCACTTGAAAGCAGTTGTTTGGGATATCAAACACCTCCACTATTCCTCGTTGTCATCGTGGATCATGGGTTGTTTTTAGACAAATACTATTTTCACAATATTCTCATATTTTCAATAAAGGTAAATATTATCAAGGTATTTTCAAATATTTTACCTTATCACAAGAATTTGAAGCATATTATGATTTTAGAAATGGTGTTGAGGAAGGAGACCCTTGCGCAACCTATTTATATTTGCTTTTAAAATATAGTCTCACATCACATACTTATGGTATTTTAAAAGGACTAATAATATAAAGTTTCAACTCAATTTTTCTCCTACTATTTTATAGAAATCATGTTTTATCAGATGTTTTGGAATTATATGTCATACATGATTATTTTCCAAATTTTTTTTTGTGAACACCTATATGACCCATGTTGTACGAGGTGTATTTGGATGGAGGAAGCAAATGCTTTTGAAGGATCTCTAAAACATTGTTGTAATGCATGGGACTTCTACCTACATGAGCAATAAGACGATGAAACCGAGTGGATGCCATGATCAAGGTATGATGTTATTTATTTTGGGAATCGTTTAATTTTATCTTATGGTGGTGAAATAAGACTTCAAGAATTAAGATGTTGAGATCGTAACGAATTCGGATGAAAATTAAAGGTATAAGGAAACGATTGAGGTTAAAACATGTTAGGGTTATTTTTGGATTTTTATAAAAAGAACAACACGCAGACCGTGTGACAACCCGTCGCGTCGGACAAAGCTGCGGGAATCAAAACCATAACCAAAGTGTGACTGGTATTTATCACCTACCACGGGACTACGTGAAGTCCCTGGTTAGATTGACTGATTATTTTTAGTTACATGAATTTATTAATTAAGAGTAAGTTGATTTTGGGTTATTTATGAAAATGATTAACCTATCATTGAGGATATGTGATTTGGTTAATTACTTTTCAATACGAGACTTTAGGAGCAACTGATGTTGTTTGGAGATAAATGTTACGATTTAACTTGGAAGACTATGTGACTAAATCCTTCAAATATTTTGTTTTCAATCTTAGATATGTTTACTTTGAAAAATTTTATAGACAAATTGTTTATCGGATGGTCCTCGTTGAACTTTGGGTTTTGTTGGACAAATTTTGGAGATTAAGCATAGATTTTCTTTTTAAAGGGTTATCCTTTTCTGGATTATCTGACCTTGTAATAACCTTTTTGGTTTTGGTTTTGGTTAATTCCTAAAGACATGGGATGTATATAGTTCTCTTTGGTTAATTAGTTGATTCTCTAGAAGTTGTTTATAGTACTCTTAATGAGAACAAGTCTTCCTAAATACTCGTCTTTTGGAAAAAATACGAGTTTGATTAAGGAATCTAGTAAAAGTAGAAAGTCAACATGATAAGTGATTATATTTCCTTATGAAAAAATTTCTTAATAAAAATTAACATAAAACAAAAATGTTGTCTATTAACTTTTCCTACTGGGGAATCGAATACCGTTTAACCCATCACAAGTTTGTGATTTTCTTATGGTTAACTTTCTCCTAGACATGTTTACTATCACTCTCCATCAGAACATGACCCTATGTTTTCTCCTCCATGTCCATGTTTTCCTACATGTAATCCTAGTATGGGTTAACTCGGGTGACCTCTGTACTTTTCTTCCTTTATTTTAAAGTGATTGTTTTACCGACTCTTGTTCCGATGTGGGACTTTCAAGGATGTTTCCAAGCTCAATTTTAAAAATTGTGAGGACGCAATTCCCAAAAGGGGGGAAGAATGTAACACCCCAGGTAAATAAAGAATATGAAATTTTTATATTTATCCATATTTGTGAATAAAATATTAATATGTCTTTAAAGGGGACGCTATGCTCGATGGCGTACCTAACACACAACAACGAGTTTCTTTGGAATCATACGTTGCACTCTAATAATAAAATAATATTATGTAGCCATTGTATTGGCAGGAATGGATAGAAATAACTAAAATATTATTATATATGTTTATAAATGTTTTTACATTTATCCAATAAAAGATAATGGCTTAAAATACGGAAAGAATTCAATTTTAGGCGTATATGCCCTAGTTTTCACTAAAGGTTCACTTATCGCCTTTTGATGGCGAACCGTCATTAAATATAGTTTTTTTCACTCTTATGCATCATTTTGGACCAAATAAAACTCTTCTTAAGAATTGGTGCATCAAAATTTACTTTTTGTAAATTTTTGGTATCTTTCCGATAAAGTTCATTTTTAATGAATAGTGTAAAATGTTGTATTTTAATTCAAAACCACTTTTTAATCTAATTCATTTATATGATTAGATTATCTTTTGAATTGGTTTTAAAGTGAAATTAGAATATAATTTTACCATTAAATCCAATAGTGGTTATTGGAATTAATTTCACTTTGAAATCAGACTTAAACTAGTGTCAATCTTTTGATACTTATTGTTTCGTAAAAACACGCTATTTGCTCTGACATCGGGAATTAATTATTAAATTAATTAATGTGACTTATATGGTTTGAATTTTTTAAAATATACTTCATTTTTCAATTCAGAATATCAAATATATCTTAGGGTGATGTTTTGGGATTTTTCTGAAAAACTTCAATTTTTGATGAATAGTGAAACCACAAAGTGGTACTTATAAAAACTGATTTTTCCGTTTAAATGAAATTTTTCCATCTTTGTGTTTTGAATTTCAAAAATAAGACATACATGGTTGTCATTAGGAAGTAAAATGTGGTTCAATGGGATAAAAATAACTTTTTGGTGAATAGTAACTTATTATGTTTTTAATCGCGATTAAAGGTAATTAGTGTAGTTTAACGTAAAAATAATGTTTTAATAATATGAAATGAACTTTACACATGTCTTAACCTCATTGGATGTGTCATGGCCGACCAATACAACCCATGGGTCAACTTGGGGACCCCATGAAGCCACATTGGTTGGAAAATGACATTAATATCTTTTTATTTAAAGTAAAAGTAAAAATGAGACAAACATGAAATGTTTTACTAAAACAATTTTTACATGGGGATATAAAAATAATATTTTTGCCTATAAATATTAATTGGAAAGATAAAAATATTTCCTACATAATAGTATTTTTTTTATAATTTTTAGACATTAAATAAATTAAATTATTTATGACATCATGATGATGCAGCGATGACCTCATTATTTATCGATTTAAATAAAAGGGAATGATAATGTAATATCTAAGACATAAACATGTCCAAAACCTATTGGATGAGTTTATTTAGAACCCTTATCACCTTATCCTCTAAATACATCAATGTGGGTCCTTTGAAATCCGAAACTCTTTTGAAAATAAAGTAACATTTTGTAACTTTACAAGAGTGCCCCTCCTCTCATTTTATAAAAGGTCCCCACCTCTACCTCCTTACCCACACTCCCAAAGCCTTTGGCTCGGCCAAACTCTGCCCATTTTGTCTCTACACTTCCTTCTATTACTCCTTGAAGCCTCACATTTGGAAGAAGTCTTCCCAAGGAAGCCTTTGAGCTAAAACCAAAGGGAGTTACCCGATTTTAAGGTAATGTCTTCACTTGATTCCTTTTGTTTTATTTTGCTTCTCCAACCCCCTAAACTCTTTTTATTCATTTATTTTGTAACAACTCCAGTATCATAAATATACTGGGATGTTTTTATAATAAGTATTCGATCTAAACTTTCACACACCTACATCTAATGGTTAAAGAACATACTGTTTCCGTGGATGGCGAATTTCGGTCTCCCGAAACGATGATTGTTCAACATTCTTTTAACACCTTAAAAGGTGGACATGAAGATGTCACTATATTTATATATGATATATAATATGTTTATGTTTTCCTTAATCTTCTATAATTTTCATTTTGGGCATACCTTTATAGTTTCCATTATAGGTAAATGCGATATATTCATTTAAGGAAGTGCGGACTACCACCCCCTCAAAGTGATGTGATTCGTTAATGCCATATGTGGGACATATAAAGGATAGATTTAAAGTTTTTATATATGATATTATACTGAAATTATAATATACCTTTATATCATTATTATTCCATTCTATAAAATACGACATAGAAATGAAGGTAGCGTTCATGCGTACGTACGACTTACTGTCTCCATGAACGGTGCATTTCATTTATTACCTCTAAATGATTATGTAATATTATAAATGCATGAATGTACTGGATATATATGAAATATATTATATCTACATCATGAATACCATTCTGGATATAATGGATACATGAACAACCTGTAATTATAAAGGGCTTATTTTTGACTCAAGTACCAATGATCGTTAAAACGACCGTTATTAACTTAAATAATTACATAGTGTTCATGAAATGGAAATAAGTGATATAAAAGGAATAATGAACTTGAAAAAGTTTCTTAAACAAGTATAAATTAACTCATGTTTATTATTCAGGACGTTAATGAACGATCGAGTCAAGTCGGACCCGAGGTAAGGGATCCTACTCCACTCTTTCTTTTTAAGTACACTCTTTCATGTCATTCCTTTTAAAGCTCATCTTTCTTGTTATTGGGATGTTCTTTTATATTAATATTACTGTAATTTTTATGTACATGTGATGAGAGACCCTATTCTCTCTCATCAATCCATTTTGGAAGTTTTAAGTGGCGCCGTTAGGCTGCCGAGTTTTCGTAAGGGATTTTTCATCTCACTTTTATTCCCGTGTGATTTATGCTACATTTACCACAATTTCCATTGAGTGGTGTATGTATTGCCCATTATTTGACTCATTGTGTAATATAATTTCTTTTATGAGTATTTACATCAATTTTTTATTTTCCTTCTTTCACGAGGTGTATGTTTCGAAAGATACCCATTTCGGTAAGGGATCTGTTCACCCTCCTCTTTTTAAAAGACTTATTTTGTTGGGTCTTTTAATTTACATAATGTTATGTTGGGATATGTTCTCATATATCCTTATTGATATAAATTTTATTTCCAAGTAATGAGATACACTTTTTATCTCACATCAACTCATTTTGATGTGACGCCGTTAGGCTGTCAGGGGAACTTCTTAACCCAATTTCGATTCCTTTGGGTTCAACATGTAGTTATTGAATATGTCATCCTTTGAATATGTGTGAATGACCTTAGATTATTTTACACTTAATATCCACTTATATTAGGTGTATTCATTTTTCACACATAATTATGTAATTGATTTATCCTTAAACGAAGGATATCACCATTGTATGGGACTTCGTCTCAATCTCCTTTCATTGAGGCATATTTTTTTTATACACAAACTTCTTTTATACAGGGTATAAGCCCCTTTTACTTTTACATTTATCCAAAACGATTCTTTTTTATACGAAGAGTTTTACTAAATGACAAAAGGGAATGTTTTTTCTCGTACGTATGCGGCGACAACGACTTCTCTGCCACCGTGACCATTATTTGAGTTTAGGCTTCCACTACAAGCCATACTTTTTTTAAAAGAAAAATAAATACCATGTGTTAATTTTATTTTATTTTGGTATTGAAATTGGTTTTCATAATGTTTTTATATCAATGTGTTTTATTGATATCTTGTGATTAAAAGGTGGAAATGTTATGTTTCCTTTATGCATGTTTTATGTGATACGATTATGTTGAGGTTCTTGGGCATTATTATGAAGACGGGTGGTTCCGTGATAAACTAAGGGCGGGGGAGCCCGATATAGCTCTCCAATGCATTGGGTAATGCGAAGGAGTGAAACGTTAAGATTTCTCCGAAGATATTTAGGGAATATACTGTGATGGGTATTCCAAACGTAACCAAGAGGGTTACTCCCTACGTAAGAATGTTATGAATGCCTCAAGTGACCTTTTATGTCTTATGATTTCTATGATTTATTCATGATTTGATGAGGTATGATAAAGTGCCTATGTTTTATGGGTAATGTATGACTTCATTATTATGTATATATGAACTCATGTTTCCTTTCCATTTTTTTATAACCCTTACTGAGCTTTTTATGCTCATCCCAAGTTTTTGAAATGTTTTTTACAGGTCAAGGGAAAGGTACATGATGTGATGATAGTGTCAAGGATGTATCAAGAAAGAATCCATGTTTTATTTTAAATATGTTTCCGTTGATGGGAAGAATGAATACTACCTTTTATCTAACCACTTTGTTTAAATGTGGAATGTAATGCAAGTTTCATGATCTAATTCTCTAAAACTCTAAACATAAAAAGATACTCAAAGTGTAATCTTGTAATAACTCAAGATTAAGTAAGGTTTAAGGCTGGGACCTTATATTTAATACAAGTGGTTAAGTCTCAAGGAAAGACGTAGTCCTCTCTACATGGTGATCACACACCACTATGTTATTTATATAACATAAACTTGATGATCCACAACCTAGATAGGGTTTTGTGAAATGATTTATAACTCTCAAGGACACAGACGACCTCTTACAACAATTATTCGTCGAAGAAAAAAATAATACACAACACACAAGGACATATACCAATCTTGTCCATGGGAGAAGAAATTAATAAGTGTGCTTGAGAAGATATTCAATATAATTGAGTTTAGAAAAAGAGAGAATGTGCATATATGGAATAGATTATAGAACACACTCCTCAAAAAAGTAATAATTATAATCAAAATTTAAAAATCTAGGTGGTTAGAGTTTAAAAGTGCTCAGTCTATTGAAATAAAGACTATGAATCCTGATTTAATTCTGCAATGATTCTTCATTTGGGTTCATTCAAAATATTTAAGAAAATAGAGTGTCACAACTCTTGTTTTATAACAGGAGGAAAGAACCGTATGTGATAAGAATTGAATTCCTCAATCAAGTGTTAACAATAGGTGATCTCGTTGTGTTCTCAATCTAGTCTAGATAATTAACTACCATATATTCAATGAATCATGATATCCTTCTATTTGAAATGCTTCTCCTATATTCATGTTGTTCTCTGCATGACCTTATTTATATTGCTTGTGGGATTGTGCTCCACATTAATCAATACCAGCAGGAACATCTGAATAAGGTTTCCCATACTGGTCATAATGACATGATTACAATAGAACATTTAATAAAATATCATTAATATAGTAAATGGAATTAGATTATATGAATATAGTTGATAGAGTAATGTAATTAATAATAATTAAAGTAATAAAAATATTGACGGTGTATTAATATCTAGAGTTTCTATGCTCTGGCATTGTCAAGATTTGGTGGTGTCATGTTCTGGTAAAATCCATATTTGGTGGTGTCATGTTTTGATGGTATGACAATGATGATGTCTTAGACATAGACAAATTTTTAGTATACTGGTAGTGTCTTATCTAATGGTTTATGGTCTGATGATGTCTCAGGCTTAGATAATTCTTACAGTGTTGGATGTATGAATCTGGAGGTGTGACATTTATTGTACCACATCTAGTATTGTCTCATTCTTTTCAAAATTGGTGTTCTCATGGCATGACATCCTGGTGGGGTGTCAATCAATGGTTTCTCATACATTGTCAATTCTTCAGTCCAACTGTATGAATGTATGATGGTGTGAAGTCTTGTTTTATCTCATTCATATAAATTTTTTATGTTGGTGGTGTGTCATCGAAAAAGGTGTCTCATGCATGGATGGATTTGTCACATATTCTCATAAAATATCTTTGTTGTAGGAAAACATTATATTCATCTATTTGGTTATGATCATGATTTTTTGATCATTAAATCAGAGAGGTCAATAATATCCCCTTTGATGATCTTAATAATAACATCAAAATAATATATTAAAATGAAAATAACAATAGGTTATCACATATATTACACAAGTTTAACCATGATATCCTAGGTAAGATCTAAATATAATTCAACACTTACCATTAATAGTATGTGCTGATGGTTCAAAAAAAATATTTATAAATTAGGATGTATCAAAGTTATGTATCATAAAAAAGTATTATCAAAGATAATTCGGTTAGAAAACAGATAAACATAATTCCATAAAATAATTTAAAACACAGTTTACGTATGATAAATAACTAATTAGAAACACATATTACAGAAAAATTATTTGATACATGTATGCCATAAATATTCTCATAAATGTATATTCCAAAAAAAATTAACTCTCTATCCGGAATATAAAAAAGGTAAATAATAAGAAAATAATGATAGTAAATGAAGTCATGAGATTTCAATGATATATAAAAGTAAAAACAGATAGAAATAAGTGGTATGAAATATATTCAAAATTATAAAAAAAAGTTATTAAAATTTATATCCCATCAATGATAGTGTAGTCTAATCCAAAAAAATATAAAGGATATGGTTTGGTAGATGGATCCAATGGTTCTTTTCATTTAGTATTGGATTTGTCTTACTCCATAGTCAAGGTAGCGTGATTATCCTAATGTAGAGTAGAGGGAGCACAAGGAGAATGATCCAAGAGAGCCCAAATATGAAAACCATTTCAAAATGGTCTGATCTGGCACACAGATTGAGTAGGATCCATAGAAAAATGTTGAAAACTGGTTGGTGGAGGTACATGGGAATCACCAATAACACTCGGTCTAGAATAGAAAAAAAGGTGTTGTTGGAATGGCTGACTGAGCAACCACTACATTAACTTGAACATGAATAAATGGATTCATATGATTGATGAACTATATTATGATCATCCAACACCTTTATATGGAACTAATGAAGTCACACATGCCTTCCATAAAACCTATTCGACACTAGGGTCGTCTCCATAACTTTTCTGACTTTCTCTTTGAAATCCTGAGAGACAATAAGCATTGAAAGATTTTCATTCATGAATTTTAAATTATCTTACATAGAATGATTGTTATATATTCAAGATAGAAATTACATAATGGTTCTAGAAATAGTCTCCCTTTATTTTTCCATGTCCTTAGCATACTTTTAAATCATTATATGATCATGATCAATTTTTTTCTAAAATTTCCTTATAACTTCTATAGGATACACATATTCTCCACTAGAGGGGAAATTAGAGGCAACTACAACTTCTTATCACACAATTATTCTTAACTATTCAACATACATGGTCGGAGTTGAAGGAATAGAAGATTCTAAGGATGTATCCTCAAGATGTTTGAGAATACCAGCAAAGTTATATTTAATATAGGATCTAATTTCTTCCATAAAAGACTTGAAAGAATCCAAATAATTTCAAATATATTTATTTTTAATTTACACCTCTTACATTTGATACACAATCTTTTGTTGGATATGTAGGATATCTAACTCAAAATGATAATGATCATCCTATTCACTGAGTATTTTTAAAATAGGGAATTGATTCCACACACACTTGTGAAACCCATACAATAACTTTTCACCAAAAACATTCAACTTAGCTTGAGTTACAATATCCATTAGTAGAAATGGAGGATCTAGAGTAGGTCTAGGAATAGGAGGTCTCATAAAATTGAACATTTCAATAATACCTTCATGACCAATCTGGGACCTCAAATATCACTTAGGATCACCTTCAATACTACCTTTAGATTTATCATTATTTGAGTATATTCTAAAAAAATTACAGAACATTACCCATTCCTTTTCTATAGGGTCCACCCAACTGTCTAAAAAAATATTTTGGAAGGCGGTACGACACTAGAATAAAGAACCAATACTTCCAGATTACTCTGACCTTCCAAACCTGTAGCAGCCATTTATTGATCAACACAAGGTTTGTTGGATTCCAACTATGTTCCTATAATTGTTATAACATCAATATTGAAATCGTTTTTAGAATCAATATTAGTGGACTAACATTAAAAATTATGATTCACAGAAGACTTATCATCATTTAGAACAACTAATTGTTCATTTCCAACATCTTCCTCAATAAGCTCATTCTTCTCATTCTTGGTAGAATGAAATTACACAAAATCAATAACACATAACCGATCATCCATAGTAGAATATGAAACTTCCAAACCTATTGAAAAAAAGTTGGAATCAACATCAACAAAAATAGAGATTAATGACAAATCTCCACTGATGGGGAATGCTCCCCCTAAAAAATGCATCCCTAATATTTGGAGGCATTTCTATATATTTATCCATGATTTTCCCACTATCATCATTAAGTTAGAAATAAATTCCATCACCACTTACATCATCTTCACCATCTTTAGTATTCCGATAATTACTTTTCCATTCTCACCTTCTTCATCTTTTTCTTCTTTCTCATACTCATCATCATCTTCTGTTTGTTTGAAACTTTTATATTGAT
The DNA here is from genome assembly GCA_963277665.1 of Viscum album. Lineage (NCBI taxonomy): Eukaryota > Viridiplantae > Streptophyta > Magnoliopsida > Santalales > Viscaceae > Viscum > Viscum album. The sequence continues at coordinate 899,844,455 of OY728165.1, read as the reverse complement.
ACTATAAAGATACAAAAGTCTCTTATTTATCTATTTAACCAAATTCTTTCTTCTTTCTAACCTCCTAGGTTGTCTAAGTGTTCAAAAGGTAATGGGAGATACTTTTTGAGAAAGGTCAGGGTGACCCCCTACATCAAAATATTTTTTCCTTTTCCAAATCTTCACCAACAACATCTTCCTCATATGCGTATTCTACTACTCCATTACTCTCCAAACTAGGATCATCATCATCCTTAGGTTTGGTATGATGATTATTCCGATTATACTCATCATATAATTTTTCAATTTTACCAACTCATTATATCTTCCATGGATCCACCTTATCTTCATCCCTGTACATGTGGCATCTATAAGATATAAACCACCACAATATGTCACATACTATTCATCATCAGGAACTAGTCCCTTGGCCTTAAACATAGAAGAAATAATCTTAAGTTAGATAAAATAATTTTAAATGGAGGAAGGCCATATCATATCACTTATATATCCCATTAAATATCTTCTGAGATTAATCTTGTGACCTTAAGTCATTAGAGAATGAAGATACACATATTGGTTTCTCAGTTTACAAATCACCCTTCCATTGGAAAAACATATGCTGCACAAACATCAAAAATCCACCTATATTCTCCATCTATCTCAAAGGTGATGTGCCTTTGGGTTGAACAATCTATATTTATCCCAACAAGAGAATTCTCATAAATGAAAATGTCATTCTATTTTAGAATAATATCATGAAAATCATCAAATAATCCATCATTAGTTATATATAAACACTTATCCCACTTTCATAATAAAAAACCAAACACCCATAATATGACACAAATTTTAATGAAATATTCACAATCTTAATTAAATTCAAATTGCACAAACTAATATAACTCTTCTACCATGTTTGAGTAGAGTGGCCTTTTATTTGACGAAAATAACTCCAAACACCCTTGGTATTAGTGAAACCTAATTACCAAAGACATAAATGAATGAATCCTCTTCGAGTCAACTTCCCTTTCTATAAAAACAACTTAGTTGAAAAGATCTGGATTAACTGAAACAACAGGAACATGTTCTTTCATATCATTTTTATACTCTTTAGATGATTTTGAATTATAAGGAGATAACTCAAAATCATGCTTTATTCTTGTAATTGAAATCCAGTCATCATGATTGATTGATTGTATGGAGATATTATGAAATTATGAAGGTAAAGGTTTGAAAATATCTTGAGAGAGTGATACACATGAAACATGCGGGGATCAAGGAAATTTGGGAATAGATGTTTTCAACTTTAAAATCATTTCGGATATTATGTATTCTAAAATCAAAATTAAACATCACTTTAAAATAAATAGAGACACAGAAAAACCCAAAGGGTTTTAGTAAATAAAATAAAATGGGAAATTAACCATCATTTCAAAATATGGAGAACTAAAAGAGAAACAATTTCATGGAAATGTAAGGAAATGACATAAAAACTCAATGGTATAAAAAATAAATGGTATGAAAATACAACTATATGAAGTAAATAGTATGAAAATAAAATTATAGGAAAAAACAATTTTATGATAAACTAATGGTATGACATAGCTAATAGTATAAAAAACCAACGAGATGACAAACTGACTATAGGATAAACCAAATGTATGAAAAACCAATGGTAATATGTAGAGATTAAAATTAACTAAAATTTAACATTCCTAATTCATGTTTGATATAATTTATTCTCTTATAATTCAAATACATGGTGAATATATTAGCTACCCGATGTTCTGTGCCATTAAATTTAGGAGGAATATCTCCCTTTTGAAAATGATCACTCAAAAAGTGATGACATACATCATGGTGATTTTTCATAGAATGTGAAACATGATTCATAGAAATGTTAATTTCACATGAATTTTCACATTTTATAGCAACATGTCAAAATAAATATCCATAGTCTAGTAAAGTGTGTTTCATCCAAAAAATTTGTGTACAGAAACTTCCTGTAGTGATGTATTCAACATCAGTAGTAGATAATGAAACATAATTTAACTTTTTACAACACCATGAAACATGAGACTTTCATAAAGTGTGACATGTACTAGTGGTTTTTTCTATCTAACCAGAATCCAACAAAATCAACATCAGAATGAATTATTAAATTAAATAATGGTAATCTAGAGAAAAAAATTCTAAATTTGTAGTATAATATATCTATATAAAATTTCATTTGGCAACAACATGATGTGAATATTTTGGTTTTGCTTGAAAATGAGCACACATACACACAAAAAACATAATATATGGTCAACTAGAAATCAAACAATGAAGACTTACAATCATACCTCTATAAATATTTTGGTCAAATAGTTTCCCAGTTTAATCAATATTCAATATATATGTGGTTCTCATAGGAGTATAACTAATATTAGTGTTATCTAAATTAAAAAAATTTAAATATTTTATTTTCATATTTACATGGATTCAAAATTATTCCTTCATTGTGTTAAAAAATCCGAAATCCATGAATGAATTAGAATTCACTAAATAAACTCATTTCAAATTAATTTTTTTATCATCTTAGAAAAATCAATTCAAAGAGAATTTTTTGAAGATTCAAAAATAATATCAGAACATAGATTTGTACTAACAATATATCATTTGAAATGTTTTTTATGAAAAGGTTAGGATCAACTATTCCTTATGATTTTTTTAAAATTAGACAATATCTGAGCCTATCATAAAAATATCAAGAAGATTTATTTAAAGCATATTAATATTTGGTAAAATTGAAAAAATAATTTGGAAAATGGGGGTTTTTAAAACCAGTGGTTGTTCCAAAAAAATCATCAATTATAAATAAATTTATCAATTCTCTGTTGACATCCATTGGATAAATCATGAAATATAGACGAGCTGCATAAGAAATAATGATTCTTATGGACTCATGTTTTTTTATAGGTGCAATTTTTTCCACACAGTCAATCCCTTCCTCCTCACTTTAACCTTGTTAAACAAGTATAATCTTGTTTAAAACTATATAACCTGAATTATATTCTTCGTTCATAAACACTCATTTAGTACTAATATCCATGGTGTCGTTGGGTCTATCTATATGTTCCCACACTACATTCATTTCAATATTATTTAACCCTTATCTCATTGCTATTAACCAGAATTCATCATTAATAGCTTCTTTATTCATCTTATGATCAATCCAAGACAAAGAAATATTGATGATCAACCTAATTTATAATAGAAGCTACAGTTTTAGTTCCTCATATAGATTACTTAAAATAGAATATAAAGAATGGTAATTATTAGTTCTAACAACTATATAGATAAAAGGGAAAACTAACTTTTGGATTTTCATGATCAACTTCAAGAAGTTCTGAAAATTCATTAGAATTGGATGATTTTTCTCCTTGTTGTACAGATGAATCCAAAGGTTTAGAATTTATGGTCAGAGAAGATAAATTATCCTTAAGGTTTTATATGGATCTATTAGTCTCATGTAGATCAGTTTCATAAAATTTTACATGAATGTATTCTTCCATAGTTTTGGTCTTCTTATTGAACACTTTATAAGATTTTCTAGAAATTTAATAACCAAGGAAAATTACATCATCTATTTTGGAAGAATTTTTTTCCAAATTATCCTTACTGTTTAGAGTATATACTTTTCAACCAAAAACTCTAAATTAATTAACCATAGGTTTCATATTATTCCATAACTCATAAGGGGACATCATAAGGATAGGTCTAATTAAAACTCTATTAATAATATAACAGGATGAATTAATAGCGTCTTCTAAAAAATATATTGGAAGATCATACTCATTTAATATGGTCTGGGATATCTCTTATAATTATTGATTTTCTTTAAAAATTCCATTCTACTGGGGTGTCCTAGGAGTAAAAATGTAATGAGTGTATACATTTTTTTTGATAAATGATTTAAAATATTGATATTCAAAATCACGTCCATGGTCACTACTAAATGTAATTATCCCAAGACCACAAATATTTCCTACAGACTTAGCATATTTGATAAAATAAGGGAATTCTTTACTTTTGAGAGCTTCAAAATATACCCATGTATACCTAAAAATATTATCTACAAGAACATAAACATATTTATTTCCATTAAAAATTGGAACTGTAGAAGGTCCAAAAAAGTCCACACAAACTAACTCAAGAGGTTGATATTTTCACACTTCATTATATAATTTAAAAGAAACATTATATAGTTTCCAATTTTTATAGGGGTTATTCACTTTATCAGTTGGGAACTAGAGATTAGGTAGATCCCAATCTGACCCTTTTACAGTTAGCTTTATATGTGAGTGAATGTTGCAATGTCCATTTTTTTATGCCAGAGCCAATATTCATTATAAAAGACACTTAATAATGAATCATTTTGAGAAAATAAAGAATTTAAATCATTAAAATAATCATTTTTATTCGGTAATTAATTAAAATTTAAATTATTATTTGAATTAATAACATTGAAATAATCATTATAAAACATAACATAAAATCCATAATGACACAAATGAGAAATGATAAGAAGATTATACATTAAACTAAAAACATATAAAAAATTAGTAATTAAAACATAGTTTTTATTACCAATATGGTCTAATCCTATGTTTTATCTTTTTTTTTTCATTTTAAAAAATGGTGACATGCCCACCATCAACCTTTATAATGCTATTAAGTAATGAATTATCTCATTTTAGATGTCTTGAACAACCACAATCCAAGTACCGTAGACTTATACAGGAGGTCGTTTAGCAGCTTTCCTATAAAAAAATTTTAAACAGGAAATGAGTTTGGTCACCAAAATAGTTTTGGTCCTAAAATGTTAGAGACAAAAGCATTGGGATCCCAGAATTTACTTATGGGTTTCCTATAAACATATTGAAATATTTTAGAAATAAAAACATTGTTGGGTCCTTTTAAAAAATATTTCCCTGTAGAGGTTTCAGTTATTGATTTATGAACCACGTTATTATTAGTTATTCTTCTCAATCTAGGATCATATCCTATCCTAGTAACATATTTGGGAGAAAAATAATTTCCTAGGATTTTTGTGAGTGTCTCTACCAATTTTTAAATTTTCAGTTCATTTAACCTATTTTTTTATTATACATTTTATGTTCATTGTTCTCTTTGAGTAGTTGAACATTCTTCTATTTTTCTACAGGTAGTTCAGACTTTGTTTTTACAGTTTGAGAATGTTTTATTTTAAGAATCCTCAACTTAACCTTTAATTTATTAAAAGTATACTTTCACATGATTAAATATTAGAATAATTAATCATATGGAATATTATCATCATGTTGTTCATTGTCTGAATTACTAGACATATGCATAGAAAAATATCAAAAAAACAGGGTAAAGTAAATACCTCACTAACATTAGTCATAAATCACATATTTTCACTGTCTGGATTTCCTTTAGGTGAAGAATCCAAGTGAAATGAATTTTATTTATATGCACTCCATGTGGATTTCATATCCTTACTGTATCATCTTTCCTTGTCCTCATATTTATTTTTTTATTTTAGGTTTGAATAGTCAGATTTTATGTGACCTTTTCTTTTTCTTTCATAAAAGACACCCTTCATTGGAATCAACATACTTTTTCATCCACTATTCCATCCAATTTCTTCAATTTTCATACTTTGCATTATAGTTTTATTTTATAAATACCTATTTCATCCTATTTAACATCATAAACCTTCTAGATGGCTGAACCATTTTATCGACACTGTTAGAATAAAATTCACTATCACTAAAATCTATAGTTTGTACCTTCTCTTTTTCTATCATCCTTATATTTTCTAGGGGTAGTACTCTTGAAAGACACTGAATTTCTCATGGTATCCTCATCCTCATCATGTTTTACCTTTAGTTATTCTTCATATATCAAAATTTTACCTATTAATTTATTGACTGGTAATTTACTAATATCTTAGGATTCTTAAATTGAGACTGAAGTACCTCTCCATCTTTTAGGTAGACATATCAAAAATCTCATAATCTGTTCCTTATTATAAAAATTCAATCCCAGTGAGATCATGGTATTTTATATATTATTATACACAAGGTATATATCAGAAATGGTTTCATCAAGCTTCATTTTTTAAATTATCATATTTAATAGTATAAGTATTAATCCTTATTTCATTAAAATTTAAAGTTCCCTCATCGGAAAAAGGAAATGTATCCAAAATTTCAAAAGCTATTTCACATGAAGATATTCTATTTAAATATTCATCACAAGATCACAGTACGAGGAATTCATAGCATTGTAATTATTATTATAAGCTAATTTTGTAGCATCTTCCCACGTTCTGCAAGCATTATCAGGTATTACATATTTGTCATCTATATAAGACCAAATATCAATAACCATGCTCTTTATGTGAATTTTCATCTTTATTTTCCATTTGGAATAATTTGTTCTACTAAATAAATGAGGCTTTTTGGTAATAGAACCTTCTTGATGATTATGCACATGAGTGAACTAAATTTAGATCTAATAGAAATTGAAGATCATTAAATTATAACTAAAATAAAAGTTAAAAAAATTTGAGAACTAGAATACTAAAGAATGAAAAAACATATAATGCCAAATATTTGTCGGAGTGAGTATCTCAATTGAGGGGGGTGAATTGAGTACCAAATAAAATTTCAATTTAAAATGGATTATTTTGAAATCCCCCAAATGTTTAAATATAAAAATTTTTATCATAATATGTAGTATGACATATATAATATTATTTATAATGATTTATCTGATGAATGATTAGATCATGGATGAATAATATATAATGTTAATGAATCCTTTGAAATCAATTTACATGATCAAAGTACTATATAAACAATAATTAAGATAAAATTTGAATTTTTGAATTTTTTATAGGTAAAAACTTTTTTCAATTCTTAAATCTGAAATATAGTAAAACCAAAGTAAAACACACAAATGAAAGATTGAATACATGAGGATCAGTCTCAATTCGAGAATTATCCCTCCCTACATGGTGATCACCCTCCAACAAGAAGTTTATATAAAATAATCTAGATTGTCCACTACCAAGACTAGGTTTTACAACATTCTACAACTATCTAATTCACACACGACCACTTCCACAATTATTCGTGGGAGAAAAAAATATAACATGGCACCCAAGGGCCTATAGTAATCATATTCGTGTGAGAAAAAATTATGTATAGTGTTTGAGTAGATATCTAGTATCATCCAGTTTATCATAGAAGTGTTTTTATATAAAATAGAGTATATCAAAGAATTATCAAGTGGTATAAATCAAAACAGAATTGGGAAATATAGGTGTATAGTGTTTAGAAGTTATAGGTCTATTACAATGAAACTTGGGAATATTGATTTGATTCAGGTATGAATCTTCAGTCGAGTTAATTCAAAGACTTCTTGGAAATAAAATGTCAAAACTCTTGTTTTCTAATTGGAGGAAAGTGACAGATATGATGATCTCTGGATTCCAAAGTAAATTGTTTAGAAAAGGTGAGATATTTATGTTTTCAATCTATTTTATCTCTTTATCTCTCGGATATTCAGTGAGTCATCAATCCTTCTATCCACACCACTTCTTATCTCTTCATGTTGTTCTCTATTTTAGTATGTATATATTTCATGATGGAGTGTGCTCCACTTTTATTAAAAATAGTAGGAACACTTGAATCTACTTCCTAACACTACACATTCATACGTGATTTCTGTCTAACATTTATGAAACAATCATTTATTTTGTAAAAGTAATTAAATACAATTAATATTTCCATTAGATTAATGTAATTGAAAATAGGTAAAGTAGAAAAATTAGTGACAGAGTCTTAAGATCTGATGGTGTCATGGTCTAGTTGTGTCAAGTTCTAGTAGTGTCAGTCTCTGGTAGTGTCATGTTCTGACAGTATGATAGTGATGGTGTCTTAGAGTTTTCCAAATTTTTAGTATGTTGGTAGTATCTCAACTAATGGTGTCAGGTCTAATGGTCTCTCAAACATAGAAAATTTGTGATGTTTTGGTGGTGTGAGTATGGTGGTGTGAAATTGATATTTCCTCTTATGGGGGTATTTAATACTTTCCCACATTGGCATTATAGAAGCATGACATCCAAGTGGTGTTTCAATCAATGGTTTCTCCTACTTTTCCAATTATTAAGCCTAGTGGTATGATAGTCATATGGTGCAATGTTTTATAGTATCTCAGACTTAGAGATTTTATATACTGTTGGTGTGTTATGGAAAATAGTGACTCATACATAGAAGGATTTATCACCTATTATCAGAAAAAAAAAGATTGCTTAAAAAATTCATGAAATTCATAAGTATTGTTAGAATTATATTTTAGTAATCATTAAAAAAATATTTCAACAACCTTATTTTGAACCAACTCAATATTTAGTAATTTTTTTGTATTCATCTATAGAAATGAATCTAGAAATTGTTTCATATGGTTACTGTGTGGCAGACAATGTTGATAAATCATTTTGATGCACATCAAAACTAGTGCATTTGACCAATGTATTTAGTTCTATCAATTTTGATTCTATAGGGTCAATAAAATTACATGGTTACCATGTGGTTACCACTTCATGGGTTTAGGTTAATAATAGTTGCATCCATTCCTAATTCTAACTGTGATAGAACGAAAAAGTGCATTAGAATAATCATCATTCTGAATTATCAAAAGCCAATATCTCTTGTTTGAGATGTATCATCAAGGAGGCAGATCATGGAGATGAGTTTTTCCTTAGGTATACTCCACTAAATATATAATAACGACCTCACTTTCTAGAACCAGAGGTTTTTAATTAATAAACTATTCAATTAAGAGAAAAATTCAACTAGATATTGGGGTAAAATTGTGGTTGGGACCTTCACATTGGATGTATCTTTGTTATGGACTGCGGGTGACCCTACTGGATGTGTTGAAGATGCACAAAGTTTGAAGGTTATATTATGTTAGTGGTATTTTATGATGTAGTTTGGGTATCACAATAATTTTTCTATCACAATAAGAACATTTATCTAGACCTAATCAGTAGGTGGATCCCAAATATAAAAAAATTTCACTTGATGATTATAAAAGGTAGGACAAGCTTTTGCGAATCCCATATGATTCTTTGAGATCTAATTTTGGAGGATATTTACAACAATTTTTTTACTCTAACTTCTATATATAATGAAAAAATTTGACTTTTTGATTCCCAAGGGAGCTAATGAAATTGATCTGTAATATTATGTAATAGGATTTTCATTTATAAGTGGACATTCCCTTTGGAACATGGGATGAGACACCCATTATTCAAAATGTTGGGGGCCACAGACAAGGTTTCCAAAAAGCTACCCAACATGAAAAACCTATGCGCCTACAGGGTTTTACCGTCCAATGTTAGAAGAGGGAAAATATATAGAGTGCGGTTGGGAGGTTTCTCTAGGGTGAAACCACCGGTTTTCCCAAAAAACTTTTTAGAAATATCCATAATTGTGTGTCTCCTACTGTTGCATAAGTCACACTATTGGTAAGGATTGACACATTCATGATGGCAGAAAAACTCTAAATATTGAAGTTAATCAAGTCATTTGTGTCGTTATCGGCTAAACAATGTCAATATTTTAGGCACATTTGTATGTGGAAAACCCAATTCAAACTTGATAAAACATTACATGTTTTGTGGGGTTGGATTTCATGTCACATGGGAGGATACAAATTACAAAATGATAAATAAATTCATGGAACTCAGGTGAATCCATATCATTAATGTATTAATTATCTTAAGCCACTCCACTTCGAGACCAATATGTACCAAATATATAACATACACATTCAATACATCTCCACACCATATGACAAATCATTTTGAATGTTCACAACTAATGATATTAGGACTCGTGGGAAACATGCATTTTAGATTTCACTAAGTGAGGGAATAAAAATTCCAACCAAATCCTAACATTCCAGAACATTCTTGACCCCCCTTCATGACTTCTGGTAGGGAACAATCTTCATTGGTAAAGGGGTTAAGTAGGTGAATAATGTTAATAGAACCATATTTTGGCTTCTCATTAGCTGAAAATTCATCTTAGTGGGGTTGTTCTGATCATACCAATTATGGGGGAATGATATCTTTTATAGTTTTCACCTTTTTAGTTCCATTTAGGGTCTCATATTCCTATATTTTTCTTTTCAGGGTCATTTGTGTCAACATTTAATGATTTCAAAGATAAATATATTTAAATAGGTTGTTCTATGGTAATTATAGTTGCAACTAGTTGATTCATTCATGCCCTGATGAAAAATTATTCATGGTTCACAAATTTCCTAGTCATACAATAATCTAATTTCTAGGAATTTCTTTTGGGACTACCAATAATTTTTCGTCTTCACATGGATTGGTAAACTCATGAGACACCCGAGCTGGAGGATGAGTTTACTTCACATGTCCATTCACTAACATTTACTAGAATAATTCCTTAAAGATAAATCATTCTTGAATGTTGTTCCCTACTATATGGTGGTATGGTAAGTATTTGTGTGATCATTTATCCCCATATAATTGTATATTACGATTTATAGTAGCATAAAAAATAATTATTTGTGGTGTATATTTTTTTTTGTACTAACTAGTTTAAAAAGTAGTGAACTTTGTTCAATTAGTTGTAAAAATTTCTATGGTTTTCTTCCTTTTTTCATTATTTTAATTTATATTAGAGTGATATTGTTTCTATTATTATTCAGATGTAGGAACCTCCTTTTACATTGAGATATTATGTATTAGATTTGTCACTGGTTCTATATTTAGTTTCACAGTCATTGTTCTACCTTTCAAGATTTATTCTATTTTTTTGAAGATTCCAATCAAGAAATTTTTTAAAGAACCAAATAATATATTTTAACCATTATTCTACCACTAAAAATTCTTCATATCAACCTTGTTCTTTTAATGGAATGATAATTATTTGGAACTATTCTTATAAGTACACTATTCATATTTATTCCATTATTTCATTCACAAGATTCAAGTTTAAGGAATAGGTTATGACTATATACCATGAAGTGAAATACAATATCATTATCAATTTCACAATGATTGCGGGTTGAGAGGTTAATAACATTGGATTCTTTAAGAGAAAAGAAGAATGTATAGACGAAATTTTTTCAATGTTTTTCTCAATTAGAAAAACATAATTTTGGGATATCATTACAATAGATAAATATCTATCCCTCTAAGGTCTCTAAAAATCACGTGATATTTTACCCTTATTCCTACTATAGAATTCTCATAATTTGTAATATTCAGGAAAAATAACCCCTGATATTCTAATCTAAATATACAATTCCACTTAATATAATAAATGTTACATTATTAATTTTATTTATATGAAGTGTTAGATCCACTATTCAATGTATAGTATTTTTTATCTACTAATACACATCATTCTTCTATGTATTCCATCCAAACCGTAAGGGATTCAGTGGATTAAAAAAGCATCAAAACAAATATTTAGTAGATTGATACATTATTTTAGGATGTTAGAAGAGATTTATATGGATATATTTTCTACATATGTGAATTATAATTGAATTGAGTAGGTATGTGATGACTGGATTGGATTTGTGGTGATTTCATTCCATGTGGATAAATTTATTGATAATCCATTGTTGCTAGGATCATGTAAACCAATCATATAGGACTCAGTATGATTATATGAATTAAATATTACCTTTTTGGACAAGAAATTTACTATTATTGAAGTGGATTCAGTATAGGTTTCATGGTTACCTAAGCCTAAGAGTTTCATTCGATAGGTATGTTTCCATTGAGAAGTTTTAAAATGAGATACATCAACTTTCATAACTAGGATTAAAACATTTCATTATTATGCTCTGTAGAAATTGGGTTGAACTATTTTGGTGATGGGTAATATATGGATATAAATACACCTTTTCCTTTATACTTAGATAAATCTCACTTGGTGGGAGATAATTAGATATTTACAGGATCTCCCAAATTGTGAGCATGCATCGAATGTTGACTGAACAAGCCCTCTTATTTCATGTCATTTTGAATGAGACTTCAAACTGATTCCTCCTCCTCATCTTATTCTATGTTGATATCAAAATATATATTATATATGGTAGTTTTATTGAAAATATTAACTAAAACGAATCACATGATCTGATTGTACTTCTTATACACATTGGTGTAGTAGGGATCCTCAGCAACATCTAAGTAACCATTGAGGGATATATCATAATCCTATTCCACTTATACATTTTTAGGGTACCATTTCGATTTATCAAACCTATTAATATTTTCCTTATCCTCTTCATACTCATAGGGTAATTGTATAGGGATACCAATCTTAAGGGAGTCTAACATTGATTTTACATAATACAGACCTAATGGACGGAACAAGTCATAAAATTTCAGCAATGTGAACTCTGCGGTAAATTATTGTTATTTTAATCCTAGTATAGAAAAGAATGAATTTCATATAATATTGGGGGGGGGGTAAAATCTCCCAACTAGGTATTTTGGGGCTACTTTTGTTCTGTGATTGTTATGGATACTCCTCATTACACTTTTTAGGAATCCAGAGGTTATGGTAAATAAAAAAGGCACCGCCCCTATATGTTGGGTCTTACACTATACTTTTGTTGGAACTTTTATTGTGACACATTTACCCTTTCAGTATTTTATTTTGGTATGATCTAGAAGAATCTTAATACTTGTATAATCTGAATGAGAGTTATTTTCCTCTAGAAATGGTTTCACCATTTTAGAATTTATTTTCCTCAAACTAGATTTTAGATTTATATTCGTGTAATATTAGTGTCAAATCCTTTCAATAGATCATTCCAATTTAGTATACCTCTTCTAGAAAATTATAATACTGTTATTTCATTTCTACTTTCAACTAGAATATCCCAATCCTAGGAAAAAAATTTGGATTGATGTGATAACATTATAAACTATATTTCATAATGGACCATGCTGGTATAAAAGCAGGGAGAAATATATAGTCTTATACTCACACCAACACATGACATGTTTGTTGGAAGGATTAACATAAAAAAATTTATGACATCTTTTGAGGCTATTCCTGATGTCTTACTATAAATTATCATACTATTTCACATTTTTTGGATCTAATCCCACTTGAAATGTATTAAAATCATCCTATAAGTATATCTCATCCAATTTCCAAAGGTTATTTTCATACACCTCATAAGGTATATATCTATATTTAAGTTAATAGAAAAATTCCTACATGTTTCAATATATAATAGGTATGTTTTCCTCCGTCATGTTTGTATGAATGTTATATTTTGGAGTTTAAATGAGCCATAATATAGATATAATTTTGTATTTATTCAGTTATTTTTACATGATGTAAGAACTATTCTCATATTTTATGACCGATTATTTAAACCACTTTGATAAAATGGACACCTATTCATTTGTTTGAATAGATGATGATCATTTTTTTTATTTGTGTATACATAAAGGGCCACACGATCCTTGGGGAGAAATAATGATGATCATTGTCTCAATTTACACATTTAATGGAATAATCATCATTTATTGGTGATGAAGTACTTGGTGTTGTTGAATTCATCTTCCCAAGTGCCTATTTATATAAGGAAACATTGGAATGATTACAACATGGGTAGTAACTTCATGATGAAAAATGTGTTATTTTTAGGATAGATTTCGTAATAAACAGTATGAGAAGGGATTAGATGTTTATTGAAATTGAATTCACTATTAGAGGGAGGACCTCCACTTCTATAAAATATTTTTTCATGGGAAGGACATTTGTAATATATATCATAGAGATGTCCTCTATATCCATTGTTTTAGTCACCATGGGGACTAACTCCACAATCACTAATTTTGTGGTTGTCTTCATTGGGAGAACATCTATTTTTATTTTTTTCTACTCAGGTACCATGGGGAGGATCTCTATGGTTTCTAACTACTGTTTGATTAAAAAATTATATGACCTTCTTCTTAGTAAGTATTTTCATAGTGGGAAGGAACTTAATAACAATTATCTTGGGTGGGACCTTAATAAATAACACAACAAGGAGGACATTCGTTAGAAGGACTTTGGGGAGGACTTCCATAGTTGTGTGTATTCAATAAACCATAGGGAGGACCTCAATGTTTTACATCCGTATTATCACGAGGATGAATTTTTTGATGGATGATCATTTGAAGACATTATATAGTTTAGATCTATTACCATAGGAATGGATTTTATTGTTGAAAATATTTTTTTCCCTGATATGAGGAGAACCACAATTTTGGTTATTCATTTTATCATGGGGATAACCATAGTAGTGTGCACCTAGAGGAGGACCTACAGAGTTGTTTGATATGATACCATAGTGCATGAATCAAGGGATATTATTGAATTCCCATTCCACTGTTGTTTCAATCTGTGTAGTCTCTAATTATTTCCACATTGAGATCCCAAATTTTCCACAAATGGTGATATAGAACTTTTTTTTGATTCCCATCAAGGATATATTGACTAACCTTGGTGATATTGGTGTTATTTGAACTAGATACATATTCTTAGGATTTTAGGAGTCCCATATCCCAATATCCTCTCCTCATAAAAGTAGTATTTTTAGTTAAAATAATTGGATATTAAATAAAATCTCCCTAAGATAACATGATTGTGACACCCATGAATGGTAGGAGCCCTCCTAGGTGACTTTGGAGTTAGAGTCTCAATATGCCAATTATTTTAGAGATTATGATGATTGAAGGAGTGCATACCTTATCCTAATGAACAATAGATGGTTTCCCATGGTTGGTCATTATATAATATACATTTTATTAAAAAACATGGGTTGAGAAATCAAATATTATTTCCTTATATGAATTATAAGGAATTATATCTGGTGGTGTAGACCATGATGGGGAATAGTGGGAGCCCTCATTAGGAGATAATGAGTAAAAAAAGGATATTATAAACATCCTCCAATAATTACCTTATATATGGATGGTTGGTATATCTTTACTATGTGGAAAAACCCATGATGCTGATTTATGAGGTGATTTAGAATCACGATCTAACCTGGATACCTTGGTGCACTGAAACCCAAGCTGATCCTGAAATAGCCCAAAGGGCATTTTTAATTCCCATGGTTTGGTGACAAGAATCTAGAATCAAACAAGAATCAGAGGGTATAGTTTTTCCAAAAAAATAGGATATACATTATTAAATAATCAGTATTCCAAACACTCCTCAAGGATAAAGTCCCAAAATTAGAAACGTATATAATACCCAAAATAGTATATAATTAAATGTGTCTCCACATTCATCATGGAAAATTCTCAAAAAATTACTTACAATAGGTGGATCACATATCCACTAGTCATGTCCATCTTTCCAGGATCCATAAATCAAGCACACCAGCAACTATTGAGGGTAATGTTTTCTTTTATTTGAACAGATAATAATAAAGTCAGAAAATGGTTGAAGAAAAAGATATGTTATGAGATAAATAGCATAGTATGGTCTCACTATGTGTTCTCTAATCAATTCCATAATAATTAAAACATATATAATTTCGAATTAAATAAACAATTCATGGAAATACATTTATATATTATCCAAAAAACACGCTTTCAATTCAATGAGATGGAGGGTATATAAAAATAGGGTTAAATGAAAATTTTATTTAAACATATATATATATATATAATGTGTCACATGAATAAAATATTTCTATAAACAATTTCATGAAAAATCGAATAAATCCGTGAACCATGGTCATCCACAATGATCTATGTTAGTTATAAGATATCGCATCCTCACACCACTCAATCATAAATCATGGATCAAGTATATGTGCACATGTCCCTAGGAATAGTACAATGAGACTAATCATTAAACATACCATTGGGTAAAACGAAGCCAAACTAGGATTAGTTAGTGTTTTCATCATCATTCTATTGTCTCAGAGTCAAATTTCAAGAGTGATTGTCCCAATGGACCACTAACTACTAATGAAATTTTTTACATCAATCAACCAATCCATCAATAATGGGAAAGTTAAATGATTCAATTCAATTCATAAGTGAGAATTCAAATTTCCAATTTCTGTTTCCATATGCCCTTTTAATTTCAAATCCGAATCATAGGTACTCATCAATTTCATTACACTAAAAAATCATCTTTCATTTTAAGAATGTTTTTTAGGAATAAATATATAATCATTTCATAAAATCATCTTTTAATTCATGCCCTCATTTTTCTCAAAATCTACCCAACAATTTCAACGATATTGAGATTTGGAGTTTTTCAAAACTTCCAATCCTTTTTGATATAAAACATAAAATAATATCAAATAAATGATTTATAAAAAATAGTATACTCATAAAAATTAAATAAAACACTTTAGAGTTCCAATTATAGGGTATATAATTATGTAAAAACCTAACTTTGATCACATTAGAAATCAAATAATCACCCACAACAGGAAGCACCAATGAAGATCGAAGGCGAAGAAGATCAAGGAATCAAACCTAGAATATATATCCATCAAATAAAATATCTAATTCATAATCAACATGATAAATCAAAACTCTCAAAAGTGATATAATGGAAGGTTATGGAAACCCAAATCAACAGTGAAACAATATACCAGAGAGGGGTCATGATCTTCCACTGGCACTCAGATTTGAAAGATGAGAATTTTGAGGTGGCGTGACATCCTTTAGAGATCCTCAAAAATCAAAGTAAACTAATTAATTTTGAATGGAGGGTGTTAGTGATCATAAAATGGAGGGATGATATTTTTAATTAAATTTTAGGGGTTTCAAAAACTTGCATGCACGGTTTCCTGTTTGGGCCAAATGTTTAGTAGTAACCATGTGACCTAACATTGAACCATTAATGGGATTCTAGAAAGGGTTCATGGTTTAGCCACATGAATAAACAAGCCTTCCAATAACCATCAAATCAACCTCTGTTCAATGTTGTACAATTTGGTGGGGTGGAGATATTGTTTGAGAAAACGGTGTTCCCCATTCTAGTGGCACATGACATGGTGCAAAAATTTCCAGGTTAAAATGCACGATTTTCCCTAACCATGAACCAACCATCAACAGTCCCAAAAACTTCCAATTTTTCTAAAATTATCCAAAAAATACATTTATAATGATCAAATCAATGTACAATCAAATAAAGGATGTAAATTTATGTTAAATAACGTAAAAAAATGTTACAAACTCCCCACTCTAAAAACATTATGTCTCTAAAAAGCCTTCCATGAATACCCTATATCAAAGAGATAATGCCATTTATTTCTCATCTGCAACTCCCTCTCTTAAGTGTCATGTGAATAAGAAAAATTATTCCATCATACATGAACCAATGGTATATCCTACCCATGAATAACCTTTCTCTAAGAATCAACAATTCTGAATGGATGTTCGAACATGTATAAATCATGTTCCACATCAAGATATTCCTGACACAAGACATGTGATAGGACAGTAAGATACTTCCTGATCTATGATATATGAAACATGTTATGGATTGATGATAACTATGGTGAAAAGGCTAATTGATAAGACACATATTCTACTTTCTCAACAATCAAAAAAAGACTCACAACCCTTGGTGTATGCCTTCATTGTCTGCAAAGCCATCAATGAAAAAACTAAGGTGAAACTCTCAAGAACAATTATTTTTCATAGGTGTTATACTGGATTTATGCCATCATCATTCTCCAATGAATCAATCGAATCTGTTTTTTCATCTCAGGGAACCTTCACAAAACTCCGAATAATATAATAGAGAATTAAAAGGCATACCATATAAAGCTTAAAAAGGATATATTCTAATATCTGACTAGTAACTATTATTGTATCTAGATCCATCTAGTCCTATATGAACATTCCATGTTCCACCAAAGTCATGAAAAATGGCATGCATAATTTCCTCAATGATTTTTATAGATAATTATATCTGGTCATCCATGTGTGGATGATATTCTATACTCAATCGTACATATGATCCTAGTCCCACATAAAAGAATCTAAAATAAATATAATAGAAATGGGGATCCCTTTCAGATACTATAACATATTGAGCCCCATGAAATCTAATAATCTAATTCACATATATACCTCCCAAATCCTAAAAATTGTTTGTATCTAGATTGAGTAAAAAGTCAGATGAATTGGTCATTCAGTTGACCACAACCCATATCACAGTCATACTTGAGAGGTACATGTGAAAAAACCATGAATACCATAGAAATATCTTCACACTTCCAAGTCAGCATTGTAGGTGTTTGAAGTAAACCTAATGGTATATCATGTTCAACAATAATCTGTTGATAGGTATAATAATGAGAAAAAGAGTCAATGACGTCCCATATCATACCTATTAACTAGAGTATTCAACAAATATCATAGAACATATTCACGGTAAGAGAGTGCACCATCCACTAGGAGTTATGAAAATCCCCCGGTACAATCATTCTTAAGGGAGGAGGTACAATGTACAAATTATGGAAACATTGAACAAACATAGAGGAGAACGATCAATCACTAATGTTTCCGACACCATAATGAATATCCCAAATTTAAAAAATTCAATATCAATCTTCTACTCTAAATGAATTATCTTAAGAAGAGAATAGGTCAACATAAAACTTATTAGAATGATCTCAGTCACATCCTCCTGAACTCCCAGATTAAAATGCCAAAATAGATCCCTTATATTCACCCTTATAATGATTCCTTCATTCATGGGTTAGAAGCATCCTACTCAAAGAATTTGAAATTACATTCCCTTACAACTAGTGAAGTAAATGTTGAAATCAAAATATTACAGGTACTCCACTCATAATTTCTATTAAAGGATAAAATATTTTTGAGAGAAGATATAAATCAATATTTGTGGTTGAAATAAATATTACAAATTTATTAAAAAAGATATTAATTACAACTCTTTAGAGTATACATCTTGGATGAAAGTTTTATATCATGGGCCAGAGAGATCATCTTATGTGGCCTAAGATATCTAGAATTATAGGCTACCATGAGATCACCCTACATAGAAACATATCCCAAACCTAAACCTGGAGTGTCATAAAAGACCACATAGGCCTACCCAACCATTTGATGAGTCAAAAAATGGTTTAGATTCAAAATATATTTCAACTAATCAAAATAACTATGACATATTTCATCCCCCAAAACATCACTCCCTACCATGTTTGAGTGGTCATCGTAGAATCTAGCTTCGATAAATATTAAATGAAGTTGTAGTAATACCCAACTAAACCCATGAAGCTATGAATCTAAAAAAATTATGCATTTTATCCCAGGTCCGAACTAAATTAACCTTCTAATGATTTATTGAAATATAATTTTCTGGGATTCTGTTTCTGGACAAACTCACTTCATAAATTAATAAATCATATTTGAAAAGAGTGGAATAAAGTCAGTGATCTCTCGTGATTTCTAGAACTGCTCTCAAATGATGCACATAATATTCTGTGTACTTATATTAAATCCAGTTATCATAAAATAATTACACCATGAATGAGTCATGTTATTATTGGAATATCATATTCATATATTCCATAAAAACAATAGAGTCATTGGTTATAAAAAATATAATTACAAGATTATCATAATGAAAATACCGACTCTGGAAGGCTGTATTTAAAATTTCATATTATTTAATTTGAAACTAGAGATATCCTGATCGAAGATCAATGTTCTAGAACCAATTCACCACTTTGAAATGTTAAAATATATAATAAATCCATGGAAATGAATACTTTATCATTAGCATAATTTTATTGAATTTTCAGTAATCAATAAAACGACAATGTGTCCCACCCCCATTCTTTTCAAAAAGCACAAGCACCAACCATGGTGACATAGTTATGTGTATAAATACTTTCAATAGATGATCATCCAACTAAGGCATCAAATCTTTAAACACAACTATTTACATATGATAATAATGGATAGACACTAGTTGAGTACCATATACCAAATAAATAAATAACTCTACATCCATTATTAGTGGAAAACTAGAAAATTAATATTGAAATGCATAATTTTTTTAATAAAATTTATGAGATCCCCACTAAAATATTCAAAATCAATGAAAAAAAAGAAAACATCAATATTACCTAGCCCACCTCCAGAAAACAAGGTCTGTCTCTACTTGACTGCTGGTCTCATTCTCCCTAGAAAAGATGACACACCCCATCAGGAATAGTAATGGAGTCTTTCCAATGATAACAGTAAATTTGAGACGTATTATAAATCATCCAATCCATAATAATAATTATTTAAATAGGTTTCATATCAAGAACCAAAAAAATCCAATTAATATTAATCTCTTTTCGAGATAAAACACAAGAGGGGAAAGTGAGAGCCTTCTTTATTTTCATTTTAGGGGGAATAGTAATATCCATAAAAAAAGAAATAATCTATATTTAGAGATTTAGAAATATCACACCTTGATTAAAAATGAATATTGAGATACACCAGCACCATAAAAAGTATTCACTGAAGATGAATCTATAGTTATAGTACCTCTCACTATCACTGGACTAACATTAGCTTCCTCTAGAGTCTATTTCACTTAATGAAGATGATTCATTCTAGATTTCTATGTCTAAAAACCATTATTTATTTAAGAATATAATTAAATCATAATACTTTTAGGTGTTTATGATCCTGTTCTAAATTTTGTGGCATAAAAACCATGATAGAACTTCTGTAGATGGCCTATGAAGCCATAGAAAACTATAGATATTTGGCGCCTTTGTACAAACTCGATTTGAATGACCAACATTTCCACACTAATTGAATGTTAAAGGGAATATTCCTTTAATTTCATGTGGTATGAATGATACCTACTATTGAAATCCACCATATGACTCATCAAAATACCGCTTATCTTTTAAGTAACTAACTGAATTACCACAAGGAGAAAAAGAAACTCCCTTCCATCCAGACATTCTTGTCCGTTAATGCCAACCATGAATGCCCTATCTAGTATATACATATAAGTTGTGACCCTCAGTATGAGAAACTATTATTGAATGTTATGTCAATGAAGCATCTCAAATATTCAGGAAATCACTATCACATTAATGACCACATAAGGAGAAAACTGAACAAGTTCAAAAAAAAATTGGATATTATTTATAGTCCTATTATCCAACAAGAGGATTAGAAAATATATTTATTTTACCAACACCATGGACTTTAGATAAAAATAACCATTGATAATAAATAATAATAAATTCTACTCTAGGCCCTCATTTTTATTCACTATCTCTATCGAATCCATCTCACTCTTGCTAGGTAGTTACATCTTGATTGCAACACACATCACCTTTATCGTGTCAGGTGTTTCAAATAACACAAAAATTGAGTTCAATGTTTTTAACCAATATATATCCTAAATAGGATCATTAAAGACATTGAATGACGGTGTTTTATAGTGAATAAAATCTTGAGATTTATCTCTAGATTCATCCCTTCGATGTTCCACTATCAGATCGTAAACTAGAATGGGTTTAGGTACTTATCCTGAATTATGGGTAGAAAAAACACTATCTCAAAAATATTTTGATACACTAGAGGATTAAATTGATGTGGTTCACTATCATATTCTATTCATGGCCTATTCAAACGTATTCTAAATGTAATGATTCTATACAACATCAACAAAAAACAAAGGAAACATCAACACGAATACTCAGATCATCAACTCAATCAAGTGATTTTGGAATATCAATTCCATCAATCATAATAAAACATTCTATTATTTAAAGACTCATAGGTTAAAATTAGTGGAAATTGTAGAATTAGATCAATTTATTCTACAAAGACACATTTCCCAAACACCCTTGGTGACTTAAGGAATTCAATGATTAGAGATAGCCATAAACTCGGTCACTACCACATCTTATGTCTCGAAAATCCTACCTCATATCTAACAGGTCATCCCAAACTATATACCCACATCGTGGAAAGGAAATTTAAATACTATTATAACACTTTTTCATGAACAAATCTGGATACACTAATACAGCAATACCCAGTGCATTCCAACCATAGCAGGAAGGGTGTTCACGATCCCCAAAATATGGAATCTATCACCTGGAATTAAAAAAGAATCAAATAAATTAGTTTTAAACAATAAAAAATGTATAAGATAATGAAGTAAACAATTGGTATTCCAAACACTCACAAAAGAAAAATTTCCAAAAAACAAATAGGAAATGAAAGACCCAACACAATGGATAATCAAAAGTGACTCAACTTAATTGTAGGAAAAGTCCTAAAAAAACCCATGTAACAGCTGGATCACATCTCTATCGGTCACCTCCATCAATCTTGGATCCATGAATCATGTACAACTTCCACCTTCATGTTGTTATTTTCCTTTATTTGATCTTGTGATAATATAATCTACAATCACTTGATGGAAAAGGTACAGTGTGAGTTAAATATCCTTATAGGGTCTCACAAAGTATTATAGAATAAATTCTATAACAATTAAACCATTTATGTTTTCAATTTCAATATAATTAGGAATAGAATGATATTTATATATGTTAAACAAAACATTATTACAATTCAACAAGAGGGTAGGTATATAAAATGAGAATTAAAGGAACATTTTATATGAACATTTATATAAAACATGTGGAATGAATAAAATAGTTCTATAAATAATTACATGCATAATAAAATAAAAGACACCATAGTCATACACCATGAATTTTGTTCATTCTAGGATCTAATATCCTTATAATAATCAATCATAAATCACATACCTATTATTTGTGATGATTTCCATAGGCTCCATAAAATGGGAAAAATCAATCAAAAATCTATTAGGAAAAATCATCACAAACAAGGTTTAGTAATAGTTATAATTGAAAATCCTTTTCTGGAGAGTTAGAGTCATAGTGTTCTTATTCTAATCACCAACATAGGTTGCGATTTACTTTAATCAATCAATCATTCATTCATTCGTTCAATAAATTAAAAATGAATCATTACAATTTAATTCACCAATCATATTTCAAATGCCCAATTTAATTTTCCACAATCCTTTTCAATTTAAAAACAAAATCACAATCTTTCAATAATATCATGTCTTTCTAAAATTATCAATGATTTTAATAAAATATATCATGAACCAAAATGATATTATTTTATCAAATAATCTTTCAATTCAACCCATCATTGATTCCTAAAAATATATCCAACTATTTCAATGAATTGAAATTGTTGGGTTTTCACAATTTATTTTTTGTTTTAAAATAAATCATAAAATAATTTCAAATAATGGTTTAATAAATCAATTAAAACACATTTCAATTTAAAAATCAATTTAGGGTTTCAATTTTAGGATAAAGGGTTATTGAACCACCAACCTTTGATCACAAGATCAATCAAATAATTACTCATAATTAGAAATTAAAAATGAAAATTAAGGAGATGGGGACCCAGGAATCAACCCCAGATTGAATATCCATAAAATAAAATATCCAATACATCATAAACATGAGGATTAACCACTCTCAAATGGTAGATAATGGAATGAGAGAGAAAACACAAATAAAGGTAAAAACCAAGTACCAAAGTGGAATTGAGATCATCCCCTAACACTTCGATTCGCAGGAGGAGATGTTTATAGAGAGATGGAATCAAATATAGAGACATCAAAAGAAAGTGAAACTGATAAAGATTGAATGTGGTGTGTTAGGCATCTTAAATGGGAGTCCTTCGGTGTTTACTTAATTTTTTGTGGGGTTAAAAAGCCACATGCATGGTATCCTATTTCAGACACATTGTTAGTAGAAATGGTTTTCCCTAACCATGCCCCGTTACGAGTATTTTTGAATGGGTTCATGGTTTTAACACATGAATAAAATAAACATTAAACAACAGTGAAACCCCCTTCTATTTAATAGTGTAAGGTTTGGTAAAATCATAGCTCCCTTTCTAGTAGATCATCTCAAGGCACACAGTTTTTTTGGGAAAAACCAAAGGGTTCTTCCTAACTATATAATAAGTTCAGTGAGTACCTAGGACTTCCATAATTTTCCAAAAGAATCCAAAAATTCATTGTAATAAGATTTATTAAATGTATAATAAAAAGTATATAATAAATACCAAAAATCAAGTAATAGGTTGTTAGGTAATGGTTTACTACCTCATGTTGATCTTTTGTTGATGGAGATGTTTGTGTGGTTTTAGTTATCAAGGATTTAAAAGGTTGTATGTATAGTAGAAATATTTCCCTTAGGCAATTATTACCAAAAAATGTGTTCACGGCCTAATACTGAATATATTTAGTTGGCGACATGTTCTTTTGTGGTTATACGATCACATCAGTCATCTTCATGTTCACATATGTTTTGAGTAATGGATTAATATTCACAATGAATTAATGTATCTGATAGTTATCCACATCCAAGATAGAAAAAATAGAACATCATAAAATATTAATAAATAAATCCAATTTTTTAGAACTTGTATCTTCAGAATAAATTATAAAATAAATAACTTGTGTTCTGTATATCCCCATATATTGGTGTCCCCATTTTCATTGGCCAAATACTTGTTTTCCAAAGATAGGTGGTCATTATGATGAACTGAATTTACTTAGAATTAAATGAAGTGGTCGATAGGATGGGATATAAACTCATCCGATGATGCATCAAATTTTCTATTTCAAAAAAATATTATTGATTTAAAAAAATTTCATTAAATATATCCTAGTAAGAATACTGTTTACCCGTGTAATGGAAGTGATAAATTGATACTATAAATTCATGTGAACATATCTATATATCAAATAATATTTATCTATATATATGTGAGGTTATCTATATTCTTCATTATTAGTTGATTACACTATAGTTTAAATCCACTCATGTGAGACCTCTATAATTTATTACTTCTAGTGTCTTGGACCTACATCAATCATAAGTAACCAATCCCAGTTGGTGACATGGCCTGAAGTGTGCCTCCACATACACTAGAAGTTGTCGACTAGTCTTGAGGTTTTATGATGGTGTGGTGTGGAGACTATACCCTCTTTTATCAGAGTAGGAACATAATAGTATAATAAATATTTAATCATTAGAAACATAATATGTGTGGTACAAAAAAATATAAATAATCCACATTAAATGATAATTATTATAAAAATATCATAAAAAAATAATAGATCGATAACCAGCAATATAGAAAAATGATATCATGCCTATATTCTTGAAAAAATAAAGGAAAAAAGGTAAAAATATCATCAGACATATAAAACATGGTATATAAAATTAACAAAATACCAAAATTGATCTTCAATAGAATTGTGAGCACAGTCTCAGTCCTCTACTCCAATACTCTATTATAGTATAAATAATATGCAATCAATATCCGGATGCTTACCCTTGTCCCTACCATCATCCATGAATTCTATTAGAGTATCAATTAGTTGTCGGAATAGGGTGTGAGATAAACATAATAGGCCACCACAAAAAATGTCATGTACTATCCTTCCAGAAAATATATAATGAGAGGTTTTAGATAAAAATGAGTAAACAAATAAATAAATACACCATACCAGTATGAGTTCATAAAGGGACACCCATCAGATGCCACCTGCTATATCCTAAGTCGAAATGTCTCTAATCATATTTCAGCACATATAGATAGGGACATGTGTTTGTGTGTATACATATGATTAATAACACACACACCCACACATTCACAGTAGTATCCAGGACCCAAGGTGTACGAAGAAGGGGTCCTTTCATAATCACAAGAGCCACATACCTTAAAAAATAGAGTGGTCCAAACATTCATCTGGGGACACAAAACATCATGTATTAAAAATACCTATTAATTTTTTGATTTTTCATCCACAACATACTATCCATAGGAGAATAAAGCATCTTGTTCACCATCTCATTAAACAATGTAAAACTCCAAGTTCAACATTAACTGTTAAGGGAGCATGAAGCATCATGATCAATATTTCCCTTAACCATTCTTCAAAAACTAGTATCCATTGTTTAATTATAATAAATAATCACTTAATTTAATACATTAACCAATCCAATAATATTCATACATTTCAAATTGACTTTTTCATTTTAATCCAATTTAGTCATGGGTTTTATTCTTAATTCATCAAGGGATAAGGTACACATTGTTACAATTTCAATTCATTCAATTCATTATAATCATATCAATTTAGAAATAACAAAACCAACTTAAAAGATGGTTTGGGTCATATGAAAATTTATGCCTCTCAAAAGTATTTAATCAACATACCACAAGAACCACACTAGTTGAGGTAGACATACTCTGATGGAAATAAGGGTATATTAAGGTGTCACTAGTAAAAAATAATTAATTTAAAAGCATTAAATAATTTTTAAGTATACACATGAATGTTATGAAGTGAATCAAAACAAATCATAATAAAATCAATGGTGTTTTATGTGAAATATATTATACCACCCACCTTAAAATAGTAGTAGACTCTTTATACAACATCAGCCTCCAATCCAGGATAGAATGGGAGAAATAAAATTAATAGAAAAAACTACCTAAAAGAGGGTATATTATATAAAACAATTTTATAAGTAAATATGAATCAATAGATGAATAAATTAAGTGATATAATTCAAGAGCTTATTGATACAGATCCAATGTGACAAACAATGAGTGAAACAAATGACGGGTAGAGAGGATAGCTTGAAGTCTATATTTAGGTGAGGAATGTCCAACAAGAGGAGATAGGTGTTTCATGAATGGTGAAAGAAAGGGAATACATTTTAAATGAATGGATAGAATAAATTTAATTTCAAAAATTTTAAAGGGACAATCTATTTGGTCACAAATTCAGCAAAATCATGCACCACCACTACCCATAAAAATACACCGTAACACCGTTAGGTTCATGGTTAGAAAAAATATGTAAAAAATATTGTATTGCATACTAATAAAATGTATTCACCATTTTATATGGTTTTTAGACTCCATTTTATAGTTTTCCATGATGTTCTCCTATACAAATGGTCACACGATTGAGTTTCACAGCTTCTACTAATTGTCCACCGACAATGAGTTTAAATTTGTTTCTCCAATAAGTGGAGCTACAGGCTCTGAAAAAGACCGAAATGCTCCTAAAACACTCCTTATACTATAGGGAACATCTATTAGAGTAAAAAAGAGGATTAAATAGTAATTCAGTGAATGCATACCTCCCTGAATAGAACAGATCTTATAAACCTATTCTCTTGAAAACAACACATCACCATATTCCTCTTGTAATATTGGTAAAGATTTGTCTAAGAATAACCATGGAAACTGAGCATTTATATCATCCATTCAATCCCAAGTCACTTCATGTACAAGTTCATGCTTCTATATCACCCAAACAAGATGAACTGACTTTCCAGAAAGAGACATTATGCTTCGATAAAAAATACATAGTGGATACTCCTCCAATGAAGAACCAATGTCTAACTCAACCTCAATAGGATTAAGAACATGAAATGGGTAGGGATGATAATTAAATTACAAAAAATATATAAAATACATCATTCATACCTCTATATCTCTTGGGGAGTTCTATTTAATAATACAATGATTTAAGCCTCTCCAAAATCTCAAATTTTCATATAAAATGATGTGATATCTTACCCCACCTATGAATCCATAGATTCTCTAGCATAAGAATGACATTGAAGATAAATCGCTCCATGAACATGAACATTAGATGTTTCTGATAATGATCTTCCTAATACTTCTTCTTAGGATGAGCTATTTCCACATGCTTCCTGATAAATTGTACCTACTCTGTAGTCTACTAAATGAATCAATGTTCAAATAGTGCATCCTCTCTTTCCTCAATCATGTACATGGGTAGACAACATGGACTATCGAATATGTCTTCATAGGGATCTATACGTATAGTTTCTTAGAATAAATCATTATAAGGAAACTCTGTTAGAGGAATTTGTTTCTTGTAAGAACCTATAAAATTAATGATTCATGATTAGAAAATATCCTCTGACATCTGTATTTTATATTTGGACTGCCCATTGGTTTGAGGGTGGTATGTTTTACTTAGAACCATCTGTGAACACAATTCCTTTTGTAACCCCAACTAGATCCATGATCTTAATAAATCATCCTTGTCTGATATGATGGTACATATAAATCCATGACGGTGTATGGTCTCCCTATCATATATCCTTCCATGATAATTCATTAAAATATTCTCTTTAAAAATTATAAAGTGAGATACCTATGTCAACATATCTACGATCACTCAGATAGTGTCACTAAATAAAGGAGGTTTTAGTAAACCTATAATGAAATACATAGTGATGTAATAACAGTTCCTTTCTAGAATTGGTAATGGTTTTAAAACAACAAAAATTTATTAGTTCTCCACCTTCAACATCTGACAGGTGCAACATTGAGTAAAAAACCTGTTATCTCCCTTTTTATCCGTGACCACTAATAATAGTGACATAATTCATGGTACATCATGGCAATACTGGGATGAACTACCCAAATTGAGGCATGAGAATATCACATAAAATCCTCTAATATGATTGGGGTTATCCAAAATTGAACATGGATGCCCAACATTTCATCACTATCAATTAACCAACCAGGTGGTGGGTTCTTTTTTGAAACACTCTCCCATTGATAAAATCCCTCAAGATCTAAAAGATTCCTCATCTATAATCCATCTAGATGTGAAGAGGTTTGTAATAATGATGTGAGGACATTATTCTTGAGATGGTCCTACACCTCTAAAATCATATAAAAAAAGAAAACAACTTTCAATCACTATTATAATAAAAAAAAATTGTTTCTGTGTATTCTTTAATCGATATTTTACCGCTGCATTACCTTTACTAGGAATATAATCAAGATCAATGTAGATGAATTACAATTATTCGATCAACCTTCATTATCTATGGTTCAAGTCACATGTAGTGAAGATGTATTTGATAGTTTTATGTCATGTCTAAATAATTAACCCTTATACTAGAAAATAATATCTCAAACAATGTAATACATTCAAAACTACTACTAACTCAAGGGTTTGCAATAAGTAATTATGCATGTGAGGAATCAACTACTGAGACCCTTATACCATGACATGATCATCTTTTATTAAAACGGATCAAAACCCAATTCTTGATGCATTAAAATAAACCATATAGTCACTTATAGGATTAGGTAAATTTTGGATTGTTTTTTAGGTATGTATTCCTTTCAACTCTAGAAATAGTTTCTTATATTCTTTAGGCCATGAAAAATTCACACTGTATATTGTCAATCCCATAAGAGGTACTGAAAACTGTGAACAATCTTGAATAAATCACTTATAATACCTATCTTTATTTAAGAAAACCCATCAATTAAATAATTTATTAGGCTACTCCCATAAAACAACATAACTCACTTTCTATGGGAAAAAAACATATCTTCCTTTGAGATAATGTGACCAATGGTGTGAACATTATCAATCATAAACTACCATTTTGTGAGATTGGCATACAAACTATACTCCCTAAGTGTACTCTATATGATTTCAGGCTATTTGGAATGATTGTATTGTGTATCAGAATAAACAAATGTATCACCCATAATAACTAAAATGAACGAATCCATGTACCAGTGGAAAACTTGATTCATCTTAGCCATAAATATTGTTAGTACATTCATAAGGTCAAAAAACAACACCATGTACTCATACATGCCATTTTGACTATGGAATGATGTTTGGGGTATGCCATATAGCATACTTGATACATGATGATAAACCAAACTCAAATAAATATTTCAGAACACTCAAGCTCCCCGTATTAGTCAAATTGGATGTCTATAAAAGGAAATGGGTACCAGTTCTATACTATAATCTGATTAATTTTCTAATTATACAGACATAGAAAAAGGGTTCAAACATTCTTTTTGGGGAAAAGTATGGGTAAACCCAAAGGATAGGTACTAGATTAGATAAAATATTTTTCTTCATAATCCTTCAACTTCTTATTCAGTTCATAATGCTCAGTAGGTGATATATTATATGGATGAAAAGACATTGGCGATGCTATAGGAACAATATTGAAAGTTAAATACACCTCTCTCTTAGAAGGTAACCCATAATTTGTTTAAAGATGATGTCCCAAAAATGGTCCAGTATAGGAGTAATTTTTTTTGGATGTGCTCTCGGGATTCTTAGAAAAAGTCATGAAATCTAGGCCGCCACACTACCTAGTTCATAATGATTGGTTATACCTTGAATTTATTTGATGTACCATTCACCATTCTGAATGAAATTAAATT
Organism: Viscum album; assembly: GCA_963277665.1. Classification (NCBI taxonomy): domain Eukaryota; kingdom Viridiplantae; phylum Streptophyta; class Magnoliopsida; order Santalales; family Viscaceae; genus Viscum; species Viscum album. Next base: position 899,814,013 of record OY728165.1, on the reverse strand, counting down.
CTCTAAGGTGAGGTGAAGGATACCCTCTAGTGATATAAATCAACATTATCATGATAATGAACTAAAATTCCCATCCCATGAATAATCTCAAATCTTGTGATCTTGAGGAAAAATATTTTCCATATGAAATGATAACTGCCAATCTCTAGGGGGAATTTACTCCATTGGTGTTCAATCTCTGATCTAATTCACTAGTTTTAATCCTGTGGGGATTAGGAATGCCCTTCGGGGCATGTTGTGTATTAGTTCAGTTGACCGGTTTGGAGTTGAACTAGGTTTTTTCGTCACATAAATTGTTTAGTTTTCGTGGTAAAATATATTCATTAATGAAACTTATATTACATTTGAATACAAAAATTACAAAATAATTTTTTCTAAAGATTTACATTAATCCATATAGTGTATCATGAAACATTAGTAATAATAATCTTCATGAAATTTGGTGGAAGGGGAAGAAAATAACGGTGAAATCAAATTTTTAGTATGGGTTTAGTAAAAAAATACAGAATTAATCAATGAGAATAAACAAAATGTCAAGTTAAATAAATAATAACACATTCCATTTAATCACGAAATTGAGAATTAAATGAATCTAGAGGTAATTTGATTATGAAAATATCATCAATAGCAATTACCATTAATATCAAGATATATCCTAAAGATAGTTTATAACTACTACGTAAAAACCCATTGGGTTTGGCCAACTATACCTCTACTGTAAATATAAATCCTAAATAAATTTTAATACTACTAGTTACAAATGCATAGGGATTGAAAAACTAATTTTGTCTCATGAGACCTATCGATGAATCACGAGGATTGGAATAAATGGTCCTTAACCCATGTCTTTCAGGTCCAAATCATTCATCATATATCAAATTATTGATATAATTCAAAAAAAAAAATTCCTTATCATTAAATATCCCTTTTGAGTAAAGGATATGTATTGATCAATATATCACAAGAAAATCAAATATCATTAAATTTATAATCCTCATTAAAATATTGTATAAAGTTTTAGAAACAATTATATCCATCATATATGAATATGGACATTAAAGTTAAATGTAAAGACAAATTAAAATGATAAAAATTAAGATATTTTTTAATGAAAAAGTTAATAACTATAAAAATGAATCAAGGAAGTAATTAAACGATAAAAAATGGGAATATAGATGATATCAAAATATACCTATTGGAGAAATAATAAAGGATTGCTGACATTGATGAATATAAATATCCTAAAAAGATCATTAAATACATTATTGAGTGAAATATCTTTTTCATTTTGGCAGACATTTTGAAATCATTTTATTTGAAAATAAAATTTAAATTTTTTTAATGGTCATAATAAAATTTCAGATGAATATTCAAATAAAATATGGTCATGATGGTAGGAAATTTTGTACATGACGTACACATTAAAAAGAAAATTCCATTTTCACTGTAAACTTATTAGGAATGTTCCATATTAGGAAAATGAAAAGATAATTCCATTCACATTAAATCCAAACATGAATTGTTTTGAAAATGAGAAAATATTCCTTTGATTTATTTAAATATTAAAAATGGTAAAAAATATTTGTTTAAAAGTTAAGACTTTTTTTAATTTTTTTGAAAAATATTTTTTGGAATAAAACACATTTTAAACAGAAGAGAGAAATGAAGGTGGATTTTATGGAAAATATTTTATCAATTAATTTGAGTTCGAAGAGTTTAAATTTTTTAATATTAATTGAATATATTATGAAGAAAATGTATAAAATAAAATTAAATGGTTTTATTAAAGTAATGATCATCTAATTTCATTCAACTGAACTTCTAGAAGAAACAATCTCGTATAGAATGTGATTTTGAAATATACCATTAAAATGATAATATAGTTGATGTGAGAATTAGTTAATGAATTGATTATGTTTATTAATTTTAAACCCAAATAAAAAATTTATAAATAAAAAAAAGATAGTTAAAATTCATTACACACATATTTTTAGAATATCAATGACAACTAAGGAGTAGTATAACCCAACGAAAATACATTGAGTAATGAAATTATTTACCACATGGTAAGTTTAAATTAAAATCCCATGAGATGAAATAATTCCAATTGAAAATCTAAATATCCTGAATAAGGACTTATTCATGATATTTCATTTTATAAGTTCATTAAATACACCAAATTTTATATATTAGGCGTATAACATTACAAATGTCTCAAAGAAATGAAACTAAGACGAAATTCATTACCTTACGGTTCCTTTTATTTATTGTGTATAAAACCTCTTTATAGTGGTTTTAAAAATGATATTAACTTATTAAATATCCAGATTAATATTTATAATATAATATATAACCCTTTTAAAAAATCTTATCACCAATCCATTAATAATCAGTCATTATTTTCAACGTTTCAAGGGTTAATTGCCTTGTTTTCTCATGCATGTTTCATAATGAATGATTCGGTTCTTTCAAATATTATGTAATGTTCTGGAACTCTCCAGTCCATTACATTGTTAAAATACAGTGTTAGAGGTGTTCTGCAAGGTCGTGGTGACATGGGGGGGCATTTTGGTGGTCTTTTAAGGAAGACTAAAGGGCAATAGATTTCACACGGGCGGGGCACGGTTTGTATACACTATGCGACCAAACCGTGCGAGGTTGGTGTTGGAGGTAGTGGATAATGCACGGTAAGCACCTGGTTTGTCTAACCGTGAGGCCTAACCTTGTGAAGAGTGTTTGACGAGGCAGTAGTGACGGCACGATTAGTGCACGATTTGTCTAACCATGTGAGCAAACCATGCGGGCACTTAAATTAGATCCTAAAATTGTGGATCTCAACCGTTTTTCCTATAACATGCTTGTTTAAGCCCCTAAGCAGCCATAACTCGGGATTAGCCTTCCTCGAAGGTAGGATATCCTCTCCAAAGAATTTTGGAGGCGATCTAAAGGCTTCCCATGATAAATCGAAGCTGGTTTCTTGAGGTATGTGATCATTCTTATTTGTTCTTGGTTGGTTTCATAGATTTACTTAGATCTACTACACCTCTTCTCGTGGTTTCTTAGATCTATGCCTGTTATAGGTAGATATAAGTTTGTGGATGTAAAATATGGCGAGCTTTGTTCTTGATCTTTCTAGGAGGAGAGATCTAAGGAGGGTTCAGGGAGAATCGACCCGAGTTTCTTGAGTGTTCTTCGACATTTGTGGTTTTTTGAAAAATACCTTGGGGTAGGGGATTCTTAGCTTCTCTTTCTTTTATGTGAAACTATAATTTTAACATGTCCTAGCCCACTGGATGCAATGGAATATAAATAATAAATACATTGAACCGGATAAAGAAATTGTATCGATCATATGTTATTGCATCTTGTATTGATAGATAGTGTGGTATCTATGCTTTCCTTGCTTATATTTTGTTCTTGATGGAAATTAGTGACGAATTTAAAATAGGACTAATTGTTATTTTTCTGGATAAACATAAAGATGCATGTGAACGAATTTGGTTCTTGTTGTAATTTGATGTTAATCAAATTGGAATAGTAATCAGGTATAATCATATGCTATAGTTTACTGGTTAGGTTCCCAATTTTGGAACCAATGGATTAAAAATATGTTAATTCAAGATGGATTAAGGAATTTTATTATTTGAAAATTCCTTGAAGGGTTCTGAGTTACCCTCTTGATTGTTAAAGGGCCAAGAGCCTAATTGATGTGATGGTTGTTTTTTCATGCTGCTTGTGCTGGGATGTGATCTTGGATGGATGTTTCAATATGTGGGGGCATAGCAGCCTTTTGGTCATGGAAACAGATGATTCCTAGTTTGAAGAGATGCATCGGTTTATGCATATGGGTGTCGGGGAGGACACTGGGGTTAATGGAATGTGATGGATGTGATTGTTGGATGCTTGCTGTTTCTTTTGATTGTTCGTCTTCTTTAATTTCCCAACTGATCAAGGCAGCTGGTCTTACTTACCATTTTTCCAAAAGAGGCAAAGACACCCGGGGTATTCCACATACTTTCCGTGTTTAGCTTCTCATGGAAGGATGGGTATATTCTCTTGCTTTCGTCAGAAAAGACTCGATGGGTAGTACATCTACTCACTATGCTCGTCCCCTTGTGTTAGTAGCATAGAATTCTTTTCTAGAATGTCGGGGATTATGGGAAAGTGTTTCTAAAATGAATTTTTGAATAAATGGGGTTATACCTTGGGGTTGGAATTGCTGGAACATAATGATAATGTTGTAAATTTTAAGGAACAATTAACTTTGGGTGTGATGCTAATGAAATATAATGTGGAATTTTTCATGGTTAATTATTTTATAATGAATTAATTAATGTATATTGGAACTGATATAAAGGGAATGAAGTAATTTAATAATGTTCCTTAAATAGTTGTGTTCTTATAGGATACCTAGTCTTAGATGTGGCATCCCGGAGTCCGAGGCACATTAGCTGCAGTTGTGTCTAAGACTAGGTTATTCCCATAGTGTGGTTTTGAGTTATAGTATAATTGTACTTTTTGTGTTTCTATACTCTAATCCACCCTATCAGTAAGGGAAACTAACACCATAGGGATTCTGAGCCTGGGGTTTTTCCCCAGAAATCCGATGGGAGAATGAATAGCTGACTACCCCCTTTGGCCATGCTCTCTTCACTTGGTAGATACTATTGTTGTTCGGCACAGTTGATAGTTTTCCCCATATATGTGTGTAGAGGGACATAATGGATTGTGGTTATTCACACACATATATTCTAAATATAGTATCCTATGGACTACTATAGGTCTGATGTGTATAGGCTGTGATGGATTGAGGATCCTTACACCGTGTATGGGCAATAATGGCCTGAGGTATAATACCTGAACTATGATACACGTTATGCGAGATGTGGTGGCTCTCAGAAACTACCTGGTTACTTTTTGTTGTGAGGATGGTGTGGTTCTTCACCAAGGTGTCTATAGGCAAGCCTTCGTGGTGCACAATGTGAAGATTGTGGTGCTTCGCCCAGGTGTCTCCGAGCAAGCCTTTTTGGAAAGAGATGCTTAGGATGTGCGACGTTGGGGCCATGCGGAAAACTAGTGGGGAAGTAGTACAGTGGTACCATTGACAATCGTTATTATATTATATATTATTATATGAGTTACTTGGTGAGAGTAGAAATGGTGAGTTTGGGAACATAGTATACATGTTTTGGTGACGATTTAGTTTCACTTGTTGTTCACTATGCTTTAATATCCTTTCTTTACTTTTTCACGAGAGGCTTCGGGGATGATCCTACTGAGAATACTATTATACTTACCCTACATATTTACAAACTGTTTTTAGGTCAGTTGGAGGAAGTTGGAGATCTGGATGGTTACTACTAGCTTGTGGTTGGAGGAGCTATTCAGCCTTTTGGTTACTGTTGTTTTTACTTTCTTTTGGGTACATGCAGTTTTTCACCTTTTAGTTATTGTACTTTTGCATGACATTCCATTTGTGAACTTGGGTTTCTTTTATATTTCTAGTTATTAGTTAGAGTTTATTGGTTTCTATCTTATCTCTCTCTTCCACATGTGTTCTTTTAGAGGGTAATGCCTTCAATTTGTGTGTTACTATACCCTCGGTGCTAGTCTCCAACCCGGGGCCTACTGGAGGCGGGACTCCGGGGTCATTATCTCCCTTCTCACATTACCGGCCCAGGAGGGGTACACTTTGTTTTGAGGGGGTCGTGACAGAGTAATATTAGTGGTCTGTTTGAGGGATAGGATGGAGTTTGGAGTTAGGCATAGGTGAGGTTGCATGGGTTGGTAGGAAAACCGTGTCATTTATGTTTAACACATGAGGTAAACACTAGTGAACGGATGAGACATAAGCGTTTAGGTCCACCTATAATCTGAAGTACGGTCCTTTATATCTACAATGGATACTAATCAAGGTGATACTAGTTTCAGGGTAGAGACCTAGGAAGGGATCATGCATCATTCCTCTTTATTCCCGTGTTTGAATGGGTAGACCTTGGGATAGGTTAACCTAAAATGAATAAAAGATAAAAATTAATTAATTGATGTCGAGTCTTCCATATTCAAGGTGTATGAGCTCAAAAGGTTTTTAATTTTATAGTTTTTGCTCCAGGTCAACGTACTCGTCAGGTTTGGGCATAAAATGTCCAGCAGGTTGTTCCAGCGAATCATAGCATGGTAGAGGTTGATGATGACGACACTTGGAGGAAGAAACTCTTTGAGTTTCAATGCCAGATTCTGCAGAAGTATGAGGGCCCCATTTCAGATGCAGTCACAAAAGACTGGTAAGAGGAGGTCGAGATCTGCTTCAGTTCGATCTGTGCTCATAAGGAGCACTTGGTGTCCTTAACTGTGATGATGTTGCATGGAGCAGTGAGGCAGTGGCGATTCTTGTTCCTCGGGGACCGTGGGGAGTCAGAGATCTCATGGGAGGAGTTTTGGGACATGTTTATCATTGAGTTTCTTTATTTGACTGCAATGGAGACCAGTCTCCAGGTGATTCTTACCCTTTGACTGGGGAGATCCACTATTCGAGAGTTTGGAATCCATTTCAGTAACCTTTTACGATTTTCTTCGGACCTGTTACCAGATGAGGAGGCAAGGGTGAGGCATTTTGAGGAGGCTTTGCATCCAGAGATCCAATACCAGGTCACCCCATTTATGTCGAAGACATATCTTGAGGTGTTGTAGATGGTAGAGGTTCTTGAGATGACTTTTTACAGGGCCAACTCATCACGAGAGGGGGATCGTCATGATCCCTCACGAAGCAGAACTGTGCTCCGAGATTCCCAGTTTTCAGTGCAGTAGAGTTTCTGTTCAGCCAAGTGTAGGTCCCAGCTCTTCACATCTCGTTTCTCCAGAGGCAGCTACTCTCAGGACCATGCCAATGGACCAGGCGCTTGTTTTTCATTTGGTGGTCATGTCCATCAGCTGAGGGAGTGTCTGACCTTTTAGAGCGGTCATCATGCACCAGGCGCTATGCTCCAGGTTCCTCCGTTGAGGCAGTTCCAGCCAAGGCTGCAGCAGCCAGTTGAACCATCATTAGATCTGCATAGGGTATATGGGGCAGGCAAAAGACAGCCCCATGACGCCCCCCATTATTAGAGAGCAGAGTGTGGTCGTGGTGGTGGTCGTCATTAGGGTCAGAGAGGACATGGTGTAGGTCTTGGTTAGCTTCATGCTCTAGCGTTGTGAGCTCCAGGCGAGCCATACATTGCTCGAGGTAACCGTTGCTTGTTTTCTAACTTGGTGTATGCCTTGTTTGATTCAAGAGAGACACACTCCATCATATCTCCTACCATTGTCCAAGATTTGGGACTTGAGGTAGAGAGAATTCCATTGCCCTTGGTGTTGACTACTCCAGTTGGAGGTCGAGCTGACCTGTTTGAAATATGTAGAGACTGTGAGCTAGTGTTGGGGAAGCACCGCTCTTGGATAGATTTCCTATTTTTACAAATACAACCATATGATGTCATCCTCAGCATGGATTGGATTTATTCGATGCCTGATATCATGTATTGCTTCAGGAAGAAGGTCGTTTTCTTTGGTGTGGATGGAGAACATGTGGTGTTTGTTGGTGAGCTCTTTGTGGTTTTCACTGATCATAAGAGTTTGAAAAATATTTTCTCCCATTGTGACTTGAACTAATGACATCTTCGGTGGATGGAGTTCTTGAAATAATACAACTTCGAAATATCACATACACCATAAAAGGGGAATGTGGCAGCTGTTGCGCTGAGCTGAAAGTCACGTAGTGATGCTGTGCGAAAATATGGCGATTCCTAGAGAGTAATGGAAGTACTGTCAGTATTTCATCTTGATATGGGAGATGTTGGGGGTAGAGGTTGCCTTTTTCAGATGATGGTGCTGTCATCCATGGTGTAGAAGGAAGAAGAGTCTGAGTTGGGGGATCTAGAGTTAGATGTCTATAGAGACAGAGTTGTTTGTAGTTAGGCCACTAATGTTTGGTCTGAGGATGATCAACACAGAGTGTTGTTTCACATAAGGCTTTTTGTTCACTTGATGATGCACGAGATGGTTCTTAGAGAGTTCCACAGTTCTCCCTTAGCAGTACACCCTTGCATGATGAAGATGTACTAATCCTTGAGGAGTCAGTTTTGGTGGCCTGAGATGAATCATGCGGTTGTAGAGTTTGTGTCTCGATGTTCACTCTGCCAGAAGATGATGGTCGAACACTGTGTTCCAAGTGGTATTCTTCAGCCATTAGGGATTCCTTAGTGGAAGTGGGAGGACATGTCAATGGTATTTTTTACTGGTTTACCTTGAGCTCTGGGAGAGAATGATGCTATTTGGGTGGTAGTGGATCGTTTAACAAAATCATCCCACTTCATTGAGATCAATCACTCAAGATCAGTGGAATTTATTTCGAGGCAGTATCTAGAGGAGATGGTGAGACTTCATGGAGTACCTAGGACGATTATTTCTAATCAAGATCCTCTTTTTACCTCCAGGGTGTGGAGAGGTCTCCAACATGATTTTAGTTTTCAGCTATGCCTTGACACTGCGGTTCACCCTCAAACGGATGGTCAGATAGAGCGAACCATCCAGACTCATGAAGACATGTTATAATATTGTGTTCATGATTTGTGAGGTTCATGGATGAGGAACTTACCCTTGTTGGATTTCTCTTATAATAATATTTTTCACTCCACCATCGGTATGGAGCCATTTGAAGCATTGTATGGTCGACCTTGTCGTTCTCCGTTGTGCTGGACTAGGGTTGGAGAGTCAGAAATTATCGGACCAGAACTAGTGGAGAATACAACAGAGATGGTTCAAGTGATTCATGAGAGGATGGAGACAGCGAAAGATCATCAGAAAGAACATGCCGATCAAAGAAGGAGACCCTTAGAGTACAATGATGTGGATCATGTGTTTCTGAAGGTGACTCCCTGTCGTGGGAAGTGAAGGTTTGTTCATGGAAGTAAGCTTTATCCCATGTTCATTGGGCCTTTCGAGGTGTTTGCTAGTGTTGGAGCTATGGTGTATCGAGTAGCAATTCCCCCTCAGATGAGTTGGATACATGATTTTTTCCATGTATCACAGCTCCGTCATTATCTTCATGACAACTCTCACATCATCGATTGGGCAGAGGTCGTTGTTGATGATGATTCAACCTTTGAGGAGTGACCTGTGGAGATCTAATACCACTAGAAGAAGGTGTTTCATGGGCATTCTATTCCTTTAGTGCGTGTCATGTGGCGACATGGTGGCTTGGAGGAGAGTACTTGGGAACGTGAGTCACAGATCTGTGCTCAGTACCCAGAGTTCGATGTTTAAATAATTTCACATATCATTGTAGCTTATGTGGTTACAAAACATTCATATTTATTAGATGGCTCCCATGATTCTTTGGTGGCTTTCTCTCTTTTGAGAGGTATCTCGATGATTGGTTGTTTAGACCCTATTTCATTTTCACTTTAGCTGGGATTTGGATTCTCAAGGATGAGAATGTTTTGAGAGGTATCTGATGTAATGGCTCGGACTTCTCCAGTCCATTAATTTGTGAAAATACGGTGTTAGAGGTGTTCTAGAAGGTCAAGGTTAGTTGGGGGTGCATCTAGGAGGACTTTTAATGATTACTAAAGGGAAATAAATTTTTCACGGGCAGCACACGGTTTGTATAAACCGTGTGGGTAAACCTTGCGAGGTTGGTGTTGGAGGTAGTGGCTACCGCAAGTTTAGCACACAGTTTGTTTAACCGTGTGGACAAACCATGCGAGGAGTTTTTGAAGAGGCAGTAGTGACCACACAGTTAGCACACGGTTTGTCTAACCATGTGAGAAAACTATGCGGGAACTTAAATTAGATCCTAAAATTGTGGATCTCAATCGTTTCGCCTCTAACTTGCTCGTTTATGCCCCTAAGTAGCTATAACTCAGGATTACCCTTCCTTAAAGGTAGGAGAACCTCTCCCAAGCGTTTTGGAGGAGATATGAAGGCTTCCCTTGATGAATCAAATCCAGTTTCATGATGTATGTGACCATTATTCCTCGTTCATGGTTGGTTTCTTAGATCTACTTAGGTATACTCCTCATCTTCTCTCGGTTTCATAGATATTCACCCATTATGGGTATATCCAAGTGTGTGGATGTCAAATATGGTGTGATTTGGTCGTGATCTTGCTAAGAGAAGACATCTAAGGCAGGGTCTTGGAGAATCAAACTGGGTTTCTAGAGCGTTCTTCGACCGTTGTGGTTTTCATCAAAAACCTTGATGTAAGGGATTCATTGCTTCTGTTTCTTTTATGTGAAACTGTAATGTTAGCATGTTCAAGCCCACTAGATGAAAATGGAATTGACATAATAAATTATTTGAACTAGATAAATAAATTGAATCGATCATATGTTATTGCCTCTTGTTTTTCAAGATAGTGTGGTATCTATTCTTGCCTTTCTTAGACGTTTTTCTTGATGGAAATTGGTAAAAAACATAAACCAGGACTAATTGATATTTTTTTGGCTAAAGAAAAAGAGGCATGTGAACGAATATAGTTCTTGTTGTAATTTGATGTTAATCAAATTGGCATAGTAAGCGTGTATAATCCTTTCTGATAGCTTAATGGTTTGGTTCCCGATTTTGGAAGCAACAGATTATAAATATGTTAATTCAAGATGGATTAATGAATTTGATTGTTTGAAAATTCCTTGAAGGGTTCTCCGTTACCCTCTTGATTGTTAAAGGGCCAAGAGCCCAATTGATGTGATGGTTACTTTTTCCTGGTGATGGTGCTGTGAAGTGATCCTAGATGGTTGTTGTAATATGTGGGGGCATAGAGGCCATTTGGTTGTGGCAGCGGATGATGTCTAGTGTGGAGAGATGCATCGGTTTATGCATGTGGGTGTCAGAGAGGACACCAGGGTTGAAGGAATGGGATGGATGTGATTGTTGGATTTTTGCAGTTTATTTTGGTTGTTTGTCTTCTTTACTTTCCCCACTGCTCAAGGAAGATGTTATTACTTACCCTTTTTCCAAAAGAGGCAAAGACATGAAGGTTATGCCACATGATTCCCGTGTATAGATTCTCAAGGATGGATGGGTATATTCTCTTGTTTTAGGCGGAAAAGACATGACGGGTAGTACATCTACACACAATGTTTATCCCCTTGTGCTAATAGCAAAGAATTATTTTCTATAATTCCTCATAATATGGGAAAGTGTTTATATAATGAATGTTTGAATAAATGGTGTTATCCCATGGGGATGGAGTTGCATGAACATAATGTGGAATTGTTCATGGTTAATTAATATTTAAATAATTAATTAATATATAGTGGTACTAATAAAAAGGGAATGAAGTAATTTAATAAATTTCCATAAATGGTTGTGTGCTTATAGGATACCTAGTCTTTGATGTGGCATCCCGGAGTCTGAGAGACGTTAGCGGCAGTTGTGTCTAAGACTAGGTTATTCCCATAGTGTGGTAGCGAGATATAGTATAATTGTAATTTTTGTGTCTCTATATGCTATGCCACCCTGTCAGTAAGGGAAACTAAAACCCCAGGGATTCTGATCCCTAGGGGGTGTTTTCTCCAACATTCTGGTGGGAGGTTGAATGGCTGACTACCCCCTTTGGACCCGCTCTCTTCTCTTGGTAGATACTTGTGTCATTCGGCATGACAGTTAGTTTTCCCCACATATATGTGTAGAGGGCTATAATAGATTATGGTTATTCAGAGTCATGTATTCTAAATATAGTATCCTATAGACTATTATAGGTGTAATGTGTATTGGATTTGATGGCTTGAGGATCCTTACATGGTGTATGGGATGGAATGGAAATACCCAACGTATGTTACATGTTATGTGTGCAGTGGTGGCTCCCAGATACTACCTGGTTAATTTTGGTTGTGAGGATGGTGTGGTGCTTCACACAGATGTCTGTGGGAAATCCTTTGTGGTGCACAAGTTGCAGATTTTGGTGCTTCACCCAGGTGTCTGCAAACAAACCTTTTTGGAGAGAGATTCTTAGGACGTGCGATGTTGGGGAAAAGTGGAAACCCAGTGGGGATATTGTAGCGGGGTTCCCTTGATATTTTTTATTATATGATATATTATTGTTTTCGTTACATGGTGAGAGTATCCATTATGAGGTCAGGAAAATAGTATACCTGTTTAGGTGATGAGTTAGTTTCAATTGTAGTTCATTGTGCTTTAGCATTATTTCTTTACTTTTTCACGAGAGGCTTCGGGGAGTATCCTACTGATTATACTATTATACACACCCTACATATATAAAAACGGAATTTCAGGTAACTTAGAGCAGGTTGGAGACAGGCTGGTTACTACTAGCTCGTGGTTGGAGGACCTATTCGGGCTTGTGGTTGATGATGTTTTTACATTCTTCTGGGTACTTGCTGTTTTCCCCTTTTAGATGTTGTACTTTTGAATGGCATTCCATTTGTGCACTTGGGTTTCTTTTATATTTCCAGTTCTGAGTTGGAGTTGATTGGTGTCTATCTTATCTCTCTCTTCCACATATATTCTTCTAGAGGGTAATGGCTTCCATTCTTGTGTTATTATACCCTCGGTGCTAGTCGCCATCCCAGGCCTACTAGAGGCGGGACTCGGGGGTCATTATCTCCTTTCTCACAATGCTTTCCCAGGAGGGGTACACTTTGTAGGGAGGGGGTCATGAAATATTATATAGTTTTTTCATATGTATAATAAAAATAATTAAATTAATATCATATTTAAATATAAATTATAATTTTAAAACAAATCAGGAAATAAGGTTTTGATAAATTAAGTACATTATGATCATAGAAACAACATGTCATACATACACATGAGTGAAGTTTCAAAATTTCAATGATAAATATGGAAAAGAGGTATGTATTATCTTCTGATTAACTTTTTTTAATAATATAATTTATACCATATTATATAATTATATGTATAATAATTTTGGTGTGGTGATAAAAATGGATTCACATCTTTTTGTGATACCTGTAGTTGACACATACACAAACGATGTTATCATTTTTATGTGAGTGAAAATGAATGAATAAAACTTATTTATATTGTATTTAAAGAATGATAAATATTTCATGAATATAATAATAATATAATTTATATCATATATATTTATTAACTTTAACCTTATTACTTTCCATGTTAATCAATAGTAGAAGATGTATAATATCGCTCCGTGAGGTGGTGGTCCATCCTACCCATGAGCGATGTTATCGTATCGCCTAGAAAATGGAAGTTAAAAAGTTATATATGATATAGTGTATCAAGATGTATAAATATCTTATAAATATCATATATATATATAATTTATATCCATCACCGTACCTAACATTGGGAGTTATAATTTAAAAAATGAATGTCATCAGTTCACAAGGCGATAATTTTCTTTACACATGACCGATGATTTAGTAACCCATTTGATGGATGTGGTGATGGTTTATTGGTAATTTACTTATTATAAGAACATAAAAGTACATTTACAATACTTATGTTACTATAAGATTTTTTTAATAATAAATCAATGATGGGGATAAATAAAACAATAAAGACACTCATTGAAGAACATACATGTTTTTTGGGTATCCTCCTTATGTTTTCACTAATGCCTTATTAATTTGGATTTATTGTAAAAATAATTATTATAGTATTATAGGAGGTAATTGTTAAAGCTTTGTTTGGTATTGGATGAAGAGTGTGATTTCAAGGTGTGAATAAGAGATGATATAGGGTAGTCTTTAATAAGTGGTGGAGAGGATAGACAATGTATTTTTGAAAAGAATTGAGTGCTCCCACATTTTCAATATGTCAAAAGGACCTAAAATTGAAAATTATAAAAAATTAGAGGTTTAACGATCAAAATATATTCATAAAATAGATTTTAGACAAATTTTTATGTTATTTTTGTACATATTTTTTAGTTTGACCACCAATAAACCAATTTTTAGAAAACTATGATAATTAGTTTTTAATGAATTCTCTATTCATTTTGTTAAAAAATTAAGTTAGTATTACTAGAAATTATAAATTATAATGATTAAAAATATGAAATACATTTTTCAAATGTTATTCCACTTAATTGTTAAAATTCAATTTAATTTTAATCTCGTAGATGCGATGAGAAAGCATGTTTTTAAAGATAAAATATCCAAATGATTAAATAGTTTTTATATTAAATTAAAATATTAAAATGTTAAAATTGACATTAATTAAATTAATTTATATAAAAGTAAACTAATTTTTCTTTAAACCCAATTTAATTGATATAATATTGATCATTATATTAGTACAATGTATACCCCCCAATTTAATGGATATATTATAACAATTCTATTAAATAATAATATTTTAAAAATATATTTTAGTTCTATAAAACCTAGTCCTTCGTTTAACACTAGCTATTAAAGAAACATTCTATTGCATGAATCACAAGATTATATATGTATTGTGGGTAATATAAGATATTGAGGAGATTAGTTTTATTTTAAAATAAATAAATACTAAATTATTTTGTTGTTATATTTTCTTCTAATCGTTGTGTTTTGTGTCATATAATCTATCAAATACAATGTTCTCATTTATGAATTTCAGGGTGTTAAATCCATGGACAAAAATATAATTTCAAGTTACTTAGTCCATTCCTCAAACACCAATGGAATATTATTTCGACTAAAAATATTGGATTATATCATATTAAATGATCCCATATAGTTATATCACATCATAGAACACCATTTTTCTCTTATTGTGTGAGGTTATCAGTCATATCATAGGTTAACTACCATAATACGATAATGATATACATACCTCCAGTACAGGTTGAATTGTGCATCTTAAAAGTTTTATCAAATATTATCCATGATTAATGATGATATTATTTCAATAAATTACCATTTTAAAACAATTGAATACTCTAAATTTGATCATAACATTTATGAATTGGAAATCATTGTATATATACCTAAATCTAGTGAAACAGTTAACATAAATTGAAAAAAATATTTATTGGTAATTTCATAATCATAAACATGGTTTCTTTGGGAATATCCTAAAATCATAAAATTGTTTTAAAAAAATGTTAAATGGTTTCTAAATAAAATGTTAACTATACCAAGAATATCCCATTGGAGTGTAAAACCAGGTTTTTAGTAAAGTCACATTCACCATGCTCCAGAATGATGACAGATATATAGTGGACCAAATCTTTATGATGTTATTACCCCTAGATACTTCTATTCAAAAAAACCACATCCAATTATAGTATCCATAAATTGATTTTTTTTCTCAGAAAACCACACAATATATAATTTAACAAAACATTTTGATATTATTCTTTACTTAGAATTATCCTCGAAGTCTATTATAGAGTAATGTTCCTTAATAAATTTTTTCCTAAATAGAGTTCAAAAAATTTCAACTAAACATTCACTGATACCAACTATAACAAAATCAACTATAGTATCCAAAATATAATGTATAATTTATTAAATTGGAATAAAGAAAAATATATTACATCACCACATATTGATTTGTTCTTTAGTCTTTAAGAATAAGACACATACATGATTACCATATAATATTGAAAATAAAAAAAATTGTAAAATAAATATTCTAAATCCTTGACACTCCTTAGTATATTTCTTCTTTATTGATTTGGGAATGTAATCCAAAATATGGGTGAGGTCAAACACTTATTAAGTGATACAGACAATGGAATGTATCAGGAGTGAAAAAGGCATAATCGATATGTTAACGTAAATAACTAAAAATACATTCCATTTTACCAAAAAAATAAGCATGATATGTATTATTAAATAATATTAATGTGATAATATTATAAAAATGATAAATAAACACTCAATGATGGAAATTCATAATATGGGATATTATGAAAAAGGATTTATGCCATGATATTTAAATATATGGGTAAGTATACACCAAATCCCAATTTAATAAGGATATCTAACTGGTTTGTCTCATTAGACATTCCAATGCATCAGGGAGCAATCTATAATTATGCCCCACTCATATCTAAATGTTCAATTAATTCTGCATTTATTTAATGATAAATTTAATTCCTAAATAGAATGATTAATCCAAGAATATCTTTATTGAGTAAAGAATACAAAATATTAATATTTCCCTATTAGTCAAAATAATTTCACAATAAAACACCTCATGTATAAATGATATAATGTATAGGAAACATGCAGAACCATCATAAAAATAATAATAAAATGTATACAAAAATATGATCATAGGAAATTGAATGTATCAAGATATATTTAATGGAAATAAAAAAATAAAAATAGATAATAAATGTCCATTAAATCATAATATATGTATATATTGTAACAAAATAAAGTCATTAAGAGAATAGAAGTAAACCGAAGTTAAGATTTTAAAATACATTTTCATTAAATAATTTTCATTGTAAAACCATGAAAAAATATTAGAATAATCTAAATAGAATAAAATGGTTATAGTGGTGGGACAATTCATTAGCACTATATATATTAGAAAGAAACATTCCATTTGAATTTTTATAAGGAAATTCAAGAAATAATCCTTTAGAAAAAAATTATAAGGATCAATTTAAAACCATTTAAAATGTGAATATTAACCTAAAATTGCACAAATAGATCATTTTAATAAAAAAATTAATTTTCTAAAATAATTATGGAAAATATATATATAGAAGAAAAATATTCCCGATAAAAAAAGTATTCATATTATATTATAAACATTTATTTTCATAATTCAAGAATAAATACTGTAAATGTTAAAATAAAACATGTAAAAAAATTAAATATTCATATTATGATAAAATATATGGTCTCTTAAGGATATATTATAATATTTCCTTAATAAAAATATAAGTAATCCCAAAAAAATGAGAATATGAAATTAATTATCACCTCTTAAGTAACTTTTAAATTGTAACCCCTTTAAAGAGTAATATTGAATTGAAGCATTAATTTCCATTAATTAATATATATTCATGTTATATATGATAAATGGGAAATATATAAAAAATATGAAATAAAATATGTACATAATTCTAAATATGACAAAATGGAGTTGAGTTTGATACCATATCACTTACCTCACACATCCACTTAGATAGAAGTTATTTAACCACCTGTATTATAAATTTAGAATTAATATAATTTCCTTAAATAACCATATAAATATCTATGAAATCATATATCATTCATTTATAACACCTTATCACCTGTTCATTAACAATATTTCATTATTACTGTCTTTTTATGAGTTAGATGTTTTGTTTTATAATGTATGTTTCATCGTGAATGTCCCAGTTCTTGTGAAATTGTTTTTGTTTAATCATCTATAAATTTATATTAATTTTATAAATATTATATATATATATATATTCATTATGTAATTATTTAGAATAATTCATAAACAGTTATATTAAAAATAACTCACATCCCTTCTTAGAGAAAGTAGTCCACATGTATGAACAATTGAGATTATCAATTTTATATGGTTGGAGGGTAAGAAATCAGATGATAAAATAAATTTATTTAAAAATAATTATGTCTTAATAATCATATATATTTATTATTTCTATCATTATATCTAGCCATGTGCATCGGTGATAGAAAACAAATTACATCGGTTCATGAGGTGGTAGTCTACCATACACATGAGAGATGGTTTTGTTTCCCATTCGATGGATAAAGAGATAGATAGAAATTATTACATAACAATTATAACATATCAATATTTTATAGATATTTTTTTATTATATGGTAAAGATTAGAAAATAATATAAGGTGGTAAAATAAATAAATTAATGTGTTTGGTTTTGTTGATTACCTCTTTTTGAAAAAGAAATCTTTTTTAGATATCAGCATAATGAAACTAGGTTTGGTATTTTGGAAATAAAAAAATATAGAAAATGGATAAGGATTATAGGAAAATATTTTTGTAGGTTTTTAATCATGATAAATTTCTCATTAATTTTGAATGAGTGTGGGTAAGAGCAACCGTTTTATAAGTGAGGTGGGTTACACACTTGATTTTTTTCAATGTTTTAAAATATTATTGAGTCAATTTATAAGCAATGAGGCTCCAAATTGAGGTTATGTTGATTTTTAAATATATAGGGACTAAATATCTTTATAAAATAATATTTATATATGTTTTATGGCCATTTTGACCCTTATCACTTTATCTTATCCCCTAAAAACCCTTTTTTAACCTTAACTCTGGTAAGCAGTTTTTATCATTATTACTGTTAATAATAACTAAATATGAAATATAACTAATTTATAAATTCTGAAATGATGATTCCAAATATATATTTTTTTTTATCAAATTCCATTCTAGTCTGTGGAATAAATTAATTAAATAATATACTCGCAAAAATTGAAGAAAAACTTTTATTTTTATGAAAAAGATTTTTTCATGAATAATATTATACAATATTAACTATATGATTAGTAATAATAATTTTATGAATTTAAATTTATATTTTCATATATATAATCTTTAAATTTTATTTAAATCATTTAATTAGTAAAAATCGGAAAACATTCTACACCTAAAAATATTTTTCTAAAAAATATATCTTTTCCCTCCAAATGATCATGTATTTATTTATATAAAATTTATAATCAATACATAGTTAATTTTACATTTTATAAATATTATTATTAAATTAGGATTAATTAAATATGATATTTCTAATTATTTAAAAAATAATATTTCTAAGGAAAAAATTTAAAATTTATTTCATGGATTATTTTGGCATAGCGACTTCAATATAAAAATTAATCCAATCAAATAACTATTTTTCTTCCATGAAATATTAAAATTTTTATTGTACTATATTTTACTGAAAATAAAATGATCACTTATCATAATTGAATCTCATGTCTTAAATTTGTTTATATGAAACTGTGATCAGTTGTATAAGATGATCATAGGATTCTTTGGAATTCATAGAGAAAGATCATAAGATATCCTCAAAAGTCATAATGGTCCAATAATATTGACCATTAGTTTGAGGATGATAAGAAATAATTAAATTCATATATGTATCTAATTCTTGTTAGTTACTTCTCAAGAACATTGATATGAACCCTAGGAAATTATTAGATAAAATTAAAAGTGGACCTCTATACAACCCAAGAACTTGCTTTATGTATAGATTAAAAATTTGGTCAAGTGCGAAATGTTATGAAATATAAATTAATTTTGTTTAAATTATATGTAATTCCACCATTACGAAGAAATAATTATTTCTTTTATAAGTATTTGGATGACCTATTAAAATTTCCAATGTGATTTTTTCCATTTCCATACGGGTATGGTTGATGGTTTCATCATCCTATTAAAAATTTGACCCTTTTCCTTAACATTATTACATAACAAGAACCATGACATATTCTCCGAAATATACCTCTTAATGTTTTCCCATAAGATGTATTCATTAAGAACTTAATAAATCTAAATGTATCCAGGATTTATATAAAATCATGATTTATGTTCATCATCCAATAAATCCTTCTTAAATTCTGATTCTGAAAGAACACACATTTGATTCATAAACCTTATAATTACCTCATTTTTAATGATGAACTATGGGTCATTTACTAACTTCTCATATGGTTATATATCATACTTTTATGACTCTTTGATCTTCAAATAGGTTTATGTTTGAATCAATCAATTCAGATAGGTAATATTTCATCCCATACCTTATAATTTCCATGTTCATATTTTTATATCCCTGAATATTTGGTATGTTTCAATCCTAATAATAGATTATGTAATATGATCTATTCTACTAAATGCATCAAATACATTATTTTTCCTTTCTAGAATGGTAATGTATTGAGAAATTACAATCCATGATTAACTATAACCAAATCCTTTAGATCATTTTCAATTACTTATATTTTCATATATACTTTAAGCTCTTACGATCATTATATACATCGCACGATTCAATATAAATATATTTCCTCTAAATATTTAATGTAGAAAATACAACTGTTAACTCTAGTTATTCTGTAGAGTAATTGTTATTAGGTATATTTAATTGACATGAGTTATAGAGTATCATTTTATCATTTTTTGTGATCACAGATCCCAATACCTTCATTGAATTATCATTTTATATAATAAACCCTTATATATTTTTGTGTAATGTGAGGACTAAAGGGGAAAACATTTGATTCCTGACCTTTATAATTTAATAACCATGAAGGTCAAACTATAAGTAATTTTCTACCGTCTTCTATATTTGCATATCATTCATTCATGACTCTTTTATATTTACATAGATGGTTGGTTGAGGAAATAAATTGAGAGTGGTAAAATATCAACCAATCCTACATGATCCCCATGTTCATATTCTTTAATCCATGAATATTGGGTCTCTTTAATTCCTCAAAATAGATTATGTAACAAATCTTTTATATTCAAATTATCAAATACCCTAGTAGAATTTCGAAAATGGTAATGTATTTTGAGATTAAAATAATATATTAACTAAAACTAAGTACTTTGGAAAAGTTTCAACTCCATATATGTTAAAATATACATTATTCTCTTGTGATCAGAATATATATCACATTTTTTCTCAATAGAGATATGCCCTCTAAATCATTTATGATAAAATTACCACTATTAACTTTAGGTCATGTAGAGGATAATTTTTATCATGAATCATTAATTTCCAAGATTCATAGACTACCATTTTATAATTTTTCATAAGAAAAAATCATAGGAACTTAATTAAAACATCATTGTATGTCAAAATCCCTTTTACTATTACAGGGTAATGTGAGTACAAGGGTAGTGACCAACTTCTTATGTTACTCAAAACTCACTTAATATTTTTCTATCTAGAGAAACTTTACACCCATAAATAATAACATGGTTATAGGATTTTACTATCATGATAAATACACCACAAAAATTTGATAATATATATCTAACCCATGAATACTATGGATATATATTAATCATTTTGTTCTAGGCCATTCTTCAATCCCAAAATCTTTTTAGAATCCACTTATATATCCTCTCTTGTGATTACATGGACCATGATGGATACTTCTAGTGGCCATAAATCACACTCACTGATCTTTATATATAATTTATCATTTTTAGGTTCAATAACACAATTATAAAATTCCATTAATTTTCTTCATTTCTCATGGAATATATAATAATATAATATATAAATATTTCCACAAACTAGTCAAGGTAATCTCTAAAGTATTTATTTTTTTTGATGAAATATCCCCTTATAAATTACATATAATAAATTTTGTGTTCTCCCACTACTATTTATACCAAATATCTTTCTTATAGTGTATTATGATCCATATTAAGTAATTGGTTTCCAATTTAAGTTCATAATAATTATTTCACTAAAATTTTATCATAGGATGATTTGAGATGTTAAATGGGATCTTTTATTGCAATAATATATATGATCAATATGTAGAGAGACAAAATACATGCATAATACCACAAAATATTTTACCAATGTAAGAATAATAAGATTTAAAAAAATTATCATCCCATAAAAGACAGTTTGGGAAAATTCTATACTTGGGAGATAATCAAAAACCGCTGTTTATTTAAATTGATAGCTCAATATCAAATATTTGAGTTATTGAATTAATAATCATAGTAAATATGTTTTAGGTGAATAAATGAGATGAACATGAATCAAGTAATATGTTATCTATTTGTGATTGGACAGTTAGCTTACATTTCACAATATATTTATTACAATCCAATTTTGTAGTAGTGACTTCATAATCCATTCCATGATCTCTTATTTTCTGAGGTTTATGATGTTTATTTTCCTCATTAGCCTATGTATTGTTGCATTTATTTTAATAATTCAATAATATTTACATCTCAAGTGTTTAAGTATGGTTGGTGCATTGGTTATTGCTTTATTAGAATCTATTGTGTCAAATACCCTCTTCATATTTTATTGATTATTGTACGCTTGAAGGCCAAATCTACCTCATATAATTTTCTTCTAAATTTTTCAGGGAATTTACTCCACACTTCTTTAGAAACTTTTAGCATGTAGGCAGTTGAATCTCATTTCTGATAAGTGATTTATTATTTAAGTTTCCATGAAACTTTATTTTCCATTTTTTATCACCAAATCAATGAGATTAAATAGAATACCCAATTTTCATTTCCATTATAATATCACTTGAAATAATATATTCATAGATACAACATCCAATATAGATAATGATTTTTTGGTATTGGATTCATGAAACAAAATAAATGATCTATTTTCATTTAGAAATAATGGTAAAACCACAAGCTTACATTTAATGTCTAATGAAACTGTCCTTTTTATATACCAATCCATTCATCCTATGTTTAACATAGTTCAAGGAATTTCCACTATAATATTATGCTAAATGTTTTTGGAAAATATTTATAAGAAAATACTTTATTTAACTCTTTCAATTCTATGTAGTTAATGTTTTCCTTTTTACTCATGTTTTTTTATCAAAATCTTCAATTGGCCTTCTTTACCTCTTAAATAATAAAAATATAAAACAATGTTTTTCTTCGCTCATTAGTAAATAATAGAAAATATATTCTCTATCTGGTTTATCCATTTTTCAGAAATTATTGGATCATAAGGTCTAATAAAGGATGACTGTTATTGCCGGATGAAAAAATTGATAGCAAGTAGTTCTTTTTTTAGTTGATTCCGGAGCATGACATGTTTTGGGTCATTTCCCAAAACAAAAAATAACATATCCCTAATATTTTTCACTCTATCTCCCATAAAATTTGGTTTCCCATTGGAAAAATCACTACATTTCCCAAAACATTCTTTATTAACTTGATTTATATAGGTTCCAACCATTTAATAAAAATAAAATATTTAATATAAGGATTGAATAAAAATATCTTATGAGAACATTATAAACATACATATTAAAATTAAAACATACTCTAGGACACTTTGATCCCAACATATGAAATCTTCTTTTAAATCATTTTTGTTGAATTTGTTTTATTTATTCTTTTTAACCCATTCCACAAAATAAAATAAACTCACCTCTCATTCCAACTAAAGTGACCCAAACATGACATACATAGATTTTACAGAATTTCAAATTTCTAAAATTCTAAATATAAAAAATAAATGAACCATACTAAGTTAATGGTTTATTTTCTTTATAAATTAGTTATACAAACAAATTATTACATAATAGTCTTCAAATACCTCTAATAAAATTTTATTTACACATGAAATACCTATAGAAATATTTTTATAAATAAATTTTCATGGAACTAGGAAACAAAAAGAGATAGATAAAACTCCTGGTAAGGTAAAAAATATCAATGAGTCAAGATGAATATATCAAAAATGTAAGAAAAAATATATATTATGGAGAAATAAATTATTAAAAGGATCAGGGATCATAAGATTTGGCTAGAAGGCATGACACCATAATATAGAACATAGTGTGAGGATGTAGGACTATAAGAGGATTCTCATGAATGTATAACACACATAAACCATAAAATGTAAACATGTAACAATAATTATAATCCATGGAAAAATAAAAAATGATTTAAAAAAAATATAATATATAAAATCATGAGATTTTTCAAATCTCTATACTAAGAACAACATCATATAGCGGATTAGGTATCACTACATTCATCCAATAACACAATTGACTAGGAAAATTAAAACACATACCCTAGAAACATTATGAGATATAAAAAATTACCCAATGAATAAGAGTTGTATATTAAACCAAATAATCAGATAATGATAAACCATTCACATGTGTTCCACATGAAATCAATTATAAATCTTATCATTATGAAATCACGTAATGGAAATACGTTATATAAAAAAATAAATGGTATCACATTATGTCAAAACAAGAATTGTATTGGTTGATACCAAATATTCAATCACCCAATTGAATTACATCATAATTGTATTTAGAGGATAATTCATGAAACAAAACTCTATAAGTGATATATGTTATTTAGATTAAATAAAAATGGATTTGAAATCATTAAGATTATTTTATTAAATATTTATTAATGTTATCATAAAAAATGTTATATTCCAATTTCATAATCCTTAAAAAGGGTGAAAATAAATAATTGTATAACTTAAACAATTGTGTTTTAATATAGGAACCTTGATAAAAAATAAAATCTAAGTAAAATAATCATGGAGTCTACGATACTAAATATACGAAGGATAATAAATACATTTTTTTATCTTTATAATCATTTTTAATGAAACAAACATCCATGAAAGAATTATATAAATTTTTTAATAGAGATAAATATAAATTTTATTGTTCAGAAGAAAATTAACATTTTAATTTATAAATAAGATAATAATATTTTTATGAAAATATATGGAAAAGGAGGTGGAAAATAGTCAAAAAAGAGGAGGAGAATTATTCAATAAAATATTATGTTTTATGAAGTAAGAAATTCATCCAATATATATAACGTTAAATGACAATTTTATTTCTCTTGGGATAAAGTTAAAAAAATATTAAATAATGTTAACGGAATTCATTATTAATCATTAAAGAACACTGACTAATAAGAATTATTATAACTCCATGAAAATTGATTGAGTTAATAAAATAAATTACCATAGATTCCAACTTGATCAGAAAAAATATAACCTCTTGTATAATAAATTGTTGTTTATCTATAAATTATATAAGAAACATACCAATATTTGATTTACATAACCTAATTCAGTTATATTTTCTTGTTAACCATTTTTAATAATTCATAGAAAAAGTAATCATTAAGTATTAATTAATCTATTTCTTCCATTATTCGGTATGATGTTCCTCATCCTTTCCCCTTGATAATGTATTAATAAACTACATAATATTCATGGAGATAATATATATGTTAAGTCTAGTGTTTTTTTGTGATTTATTCATATATGTTATAATGATGGGTCATGATTATCAATAAGAAACTATATTTTTATGAACATTAGATCAATAAAAAAGAATTGAATTTATTAATGAAAAAACTAATATACATTACCATTATTGAATTTTAAAAATATTTTAAATTATTAATTATGACAATTTATGACAACAATATGTTTTTTATTAACCATTCAATATGTTAATGTTATAACATCGTTAATTTAGTTAGTAGAACCAACCCAAACATGAAAGTGCTATAATAAATCAATGAGTAAGAATATGTTGTTGTATATTGTAATATAATTTTCATAGAATAATAATGATTAAAAAACTGTTATTAAATTATTATATAATATTTAATATTTTTTGGAAGAAAAATATAATGAAAAATTCTTCAGGAAAAGTTAAAACATAGGTTGATGGGTTGAATCTTCTCTCATAGAACCACTCATAAATGATTAATTTGGGGTTCCTTATTATGACCAAAAGTTCCCAAACATTGTATAGGATTATAATATTGTAATTTTAGGTATATATTGGATATAAAACCAATATTTATATGTGTCTTGTAATTTTTAAAATGGGTATTCCTTTATATACAAGATTCAATGAAATTTTCACAGTGATTAAATATTTAAGAGTATGATGTAATTTTTATGAGAAAAGCTGCACATAAATGTATAAAAAAATTAATGATAGACCAATAATCACCAAAAATTAACTTAAGATAAGTTTTTTTGTTATTTTATTAATTAAAAAATCATTTTTAAGAAAAAATTCCAATTATATAGTTTTTAGGGTTATTTTGGTAATTTGAGCTCAAAATTTTAAAGATAATTTTGAAATTAAATTTATAATATTTTTGTTATTTATTTATCATAATATTTATATATTATGGACTATTAAGTAATTAACCTCCCTAAATATTGTCATTATGTAACAATTTTTAACTTATCCTATGCCAAACAAGTAGTGCATTAACATCAAAAAACAATTTCATAATTATCCTAACGTAAAAATGAATTTTTATTAATTGTAAAAATTTCATATTATATTTTAAGTATTTTATTATTTAATACATATTATATAGTTTCTATAATATTCCAAACCATTATAGATAAAAATATAATAGTAAAAAGCAACACATGAAATCATACTCTTATTTTTAAAAAGAATTTATGTATATCAACAAACATTAACTGATTAAAACTCTTCAATTGAGTTAAAAATTTATTTTTTATTTATTTTATGTAATATTACATGTTTCATATCTTTCTTACTAATCTATATCATAATATGAAACTATTTATTAATAGATTATATATTTAGATTCAAAATTGAGCGGTCTTTATTTTATATGGAATTTAACTCTATTATTCAACATATAATAAAATAGAATCTCAATATTGAACCCTGAAATAATAATTATTTATATTTATAATATTTTTGGTCATTATTAAAAGTAACTTAAGTAATTTTGTATTAAAATTGTTAAAGGTAAATCAGATAATTAAGAGTAAAAATAATATTATAAATATTATAAAATTACCCTAAAAAATGTCCAAATAAAATGTTATGAGTTGGTATCATCCAAAATGAACCTTTTTATGAGACTATCAATTTTAAAATAAAAATTTATGAGGGTATGAAATTTATTATATTTTATTTAAAGAGATGTTAAAGACGTCATCCTCATATTTTTAATAATTATTTCATTTTAATATAGGGTAATATAGAAAATTAATTAGACTATAAATATTAAATTTAAATCTAAAATGATTATATTCATCATGATATTATATATTTAAATTTAAAGAAATATATAATATCCTTAATGGCTTTTACAGTTATGAAGCATTAACTATTTAAAGAATTTAAATATCAAATAAATGATACTAAAAATAATAAAATGAAAATAATTTTTATATAATTAATGTCATCCACAAATTTTATAGACCACCTATTAATATTTGGGATGTATTAAGTTATTTTTTGAACAGATCACGTTGTTATGATATTTTATAAAAGTCATGTAATGAATAGTATCAAAATAGACATCAATTTCATTTTAAAATAAATAATATTTTATTAAAAAATATAGAAATAAAAAAATATTAAATTTAGGAAAATTATTATTATTAGGTTAAAAATGTCATAAACTATTGATTAGATGTTCTTCTGGTATTTTATTGTAACTATATGAACCCATAAGTTGTAAAAAGACATGTTATCATAGCAAGAGAGAAAGAGATTAAATAAAGGATAATGAAAAAATGATAAGGGTAAGAATATGAAATACCCATGATTCAAAATTATTGGTTGTTAGTATTTAAACCCATAAAAATATTAACTTATAAATAACTCACTTTTCTTCCATTTTTTAATTAGAAATTAATATATATTCATTTAATATTTTTAGAGTTTTCAAAAGTTCCCCCACCCCAATTATAAAAAGGCACATCATCCCTCACTTTTTTCACACAAATTTGATCCTTCTAGATCAACAAAACCCTACCCATTTCTCTTCCAAAAATCATTATCAATGTTATGAAGGTATTATTCTTCTAATAATACCATCTTTATATCCCTTTATAAGAACAATAAAGGAATTACATCAAAAAAAAAGGAAATTGTTTTACCAACTCATTCAAGTTTATTTCTTCTACTTCTTCTTCAAGTATTTTTACATGATATATTAATAAATAAAGAATAAAATATATGTAGAGATTTTATTATGACTATTATACAACCATATTTCACCATTTATCTATCCTATAAAATAACAAAAGCATCATGCATATGTACGTATGGCTTACCATCTCCACATCATGGTGTAAATAGTTTTCTATCAAAAATTTATATCAATGGGTATAATGATCGATATAATATATATGAAATGGTATTTATTATATATAATGAATATATGATCCAATTCCTTGCCCTTCCCCCATTAATAAAATTATTCCTTTGCTCATGTGTACAAACGGCCTACTATATCCACGACATGATGGGATTCATTTTTCTTTTTAAACATTGACGAATGATTATAAAAATGTATATAATGAGTAAATATAATATCTATGAACTTAATATAATTATTTAAATCAAATATTTATATATATATCCAATGATTAATAAACAAGTATTATGAGACAAAACATTCATAGTAAAATGAAGTTGTTAACACCCAAAACAAGTGTAATAGAAAACTATTAGGAAAAATTATATAATATGATCCTATATGATATCATAAATATGAATATGGGTCTGGTTCTGGAATAAACTAAAAAAATTATTTAAACCATTATACATAAGGTTTAATCACATTCAACTAATGTAATGTTCAAAGTAAGGGTTATTTTTACAATCTCATTTTTATTTGGGGTTGTTTATACATATGTATATCTTGGGGAATATTTATCACCTATGTCCATGTTTCATAAAATAAATTGCATAATATTTTTAATATTATATTAAAACAATTTCAAGTCATTTTACCCATTTTATACAAATTACCAAACTGTTTGAAATGATATTTTTTAAATATTATTTATGACCGTTTGGAAAAAAATTAGCAAGGAATGTTTTTTAACGTAGATTGAAGGAGTGGTTTTTCTTCCATCATGAAAAATTATGCATTGAGATATACTTTAATAGATTACAAGTTGAGTTTAAATGAAATTTTTTTCATTATATTTTTTTTGTTAATTTAAATAATTGATTTCAGGGTAAAAATGGTATTATGTCAATAAATTCATTATGATTTTATTGGATTATTTTCATATATGTACACATACTTTATTGGATATTATGATTGATTGAGGTTGATCTCTTATTATTCCTTCTACCATATTTTATTTATGGGTTTATGATAAATTTGACTTTGGATACCCTACTTCCATACCATTCATGGTTTTTGTGGATGTATTCACATTTCATATGCTAGTATTTAAATATGATTGTTTGTGTAGTTTATGTTTAACCATTTTCATATGAGGAATACATTGGAATTTTTATGTTATGGGAGGTCCCACTATAGCCCATCAATGAATCAGTTGGTCTCATGAGAAAAATAAGTTAGGGTATTCCCTGATGTCTTACCTGTTTATATAGGGATTCTTGGTCGAGTTCTTGCTGTTATGTTTATGATGTTCAACATTATATATTCCCTCAATATTAGATTCATTATTGATACTCCACATGATTAATCCATTAGTAGAATATTCGTGCTTATGGTTAATTCTAATGTGATTATTTAAATGTGATTATTTGATTATCATTTATTCTTTACATATTATGATCATGATTACACTTAAATGGCATGTGTTTCATCTATTTACCTTTACATAATCATTAATTATTATTTATGATATATTGCACTATATGTATACCCATTCTAAGAATCTAATTTCACCCCATTCCAATGTTTTATCTTTCATAGGATACAAATATATAAATTATAATTGACTTGTAGGGAAAATCTTGTAGAATAATGATATTCTTAAAGGAATAATTATGTTATATTTTATTATTTCAATTGTAATGTATGTTTCTAGTATGTATTTAGTTTTACAAAAATACCAAACTATTAGGTCCTTTTGGATGTGATTCCATGTAAAATATGACAATGTAATAAATTAACCACTAACTCTAGGAAATTGGGGCCTAAGTTGTTACAAATTCCAAGTCCCTTTAATATTCCCATTTATTTTACTTACAATTTCATCACATATTTTATTCACCATGTTAAAAAAAACTTAATACCATTGTGACATACTAAATGGAATTTCATTTGGTTTAATCTCATTAACCGTTTATTATTTCCTTAATCATATCAAATTCATTAGATAAGGCAGTAGCATATCCCATGAGAAACATTATGTCCAATCTACTCATCATCAACAGATCCAATAGAGTCCATGAAAGGTATAATGCCTCATTTAGACACTAATATTATCATTCCTAACAAGGAATTAGTTTTGCAGTAAAAGACCAAAATACACAACCATATACATATGAACAAACATTATGAATGTGGGAATAACTTATCAACCACTTAACTCACGTTCATGTATAAAATGTCTCTCAAACCTAACCCTTGTTTCAAGACCAAACAATAGAATAGGGATTCGTAAGGATAAGAAACATTCATCCATGCATATTTTAAAAAATAAACAAAATGGGCATCATAAACTCACCCAGTGCTTTAATTCACAACCGAATACACATTAAATGGGTAATAAATAACGAATATTGATCCTTTGGAGATGAAATATCTAAAAGTTTCAACAGAAGGATTCCAAGGATGAAATTTTTGATCATATCGAGTGAAAATAATATAATATTTGGGAGGAAATGGGAAATTAAATACTTTTTAAGAGGTGAATGGTTTGACGAAATTATTGGGCTAACCATACCCCAACCATGTAGTATCATTTTTTCAAGAGGGGGTCATACTCACATTGTTTTTTGTGGAATCTAAAAGGTTTTCCATATCATGTAGAGGCTGTATGGTTGGCTCTCTCCAAGGTCACATGGTTTTCACCCACCTATTACATTGATTACAGTTAGTCCCACAAGGCCAAATACCCTAAGGGGGTGAATTCGGGTATGATAGATTTAAACCTCTTCCACTTTGGATCTTGTTTTTCTATTAAAGAAAAAATTATTCCATATCATTCCCATATCAAAGTATAAACAGAAGTTAAATCATACACATGATATAAAATTTTTACATAGTTTACCCTCAGTAGGATATTTCCATGGAGTACACACCAACAATGTGCTGATGTATCAAATCCACTATAAGAACACATTAGTTTTAAATGTTCAAAGTGGAATCACAATCCCTTCTAGTTTACAACCAATCACAGTATGAAAGCTCCATAATATCTCATCTGAAGTGTTATCATTACTTCTTCAGAAGGTCCACTCTCAGTTTAAAGACTAGTAGGTATCTTCATTATCTATAATGATATCTAAATCATTATCTATATGTTGATACATTATTGAAGATCCAATTTCATCCACTGATGTATACAGATTTACCACGGGGGAATCGAAAAATCTTACTACTTTCGAGTAGACCTAGAATGACTGGTGCACTTCTCTATGCTTGGCGCGCATGTCTAAATCCTGGTGTGCTTCTCTATGCTTTTGTGTATACGTTTCACCTAACCACTTTCATGGAAGTCCCTTCACAAACACAAGACATGTGGGAATCACAACCTTTTATACCCAAACACATATTTGTGCACAACTATCAACCAGCGCACAACTTCTGAATATCTTCATACTTGCATGCCGACACCACCACTTGTGCGCCCAAACCACCTGCATGACTGGAGCTATAATTTTCTCTACGTTTGGAAATGCATGTAAAATTATTAGGGTTGGACCTCTATTTATAGGAATTTTGACCACCCTGAGCGCTACATTCATGTCTTCTACTGGCATGAAAATTTAGTCGCCCGAGTCTCTGTCGCCCTAGTCACCTTGCATGCCTAAGCCAAAACTTGGGCACCTCTCTTTATTTTTCCATGTATTGAGGTTTTGATCCTGAAAAAAAATGGAGTGAATGTTTCCAAGTCTCTAATACACCGGTACATAATTCCCTATTACAAAAGTACTTTTCTCCATTTGTTGATTTTGAGGCCAAAAAATTTAGCAAACACTGGAAAACAACACCACCTGGTATCTGATCTATTGGTACCACCTCCAGATCATTAATTATTTTGTTGAGGTTCTTCTGCTAATAATGTATATTCAAAAACATCTCCTGAACTTGAAACTCACCATGGAAACCCCCTTTATACAAAAACTTATCATGGATGTCTACTTTGTCAACAAACACAACACGGAGGCCTACTTTGTCTACAAACATAGTAACCTAAAAAACGATTCAATGATACCCTGAGGTAATTTTTTACAACATTTACAAACCAATATACTAATTTATACATATCCCACATTTCTAGAACACTATTTGTACTAAAAATGAACAAACCATGCTCTATGCATTGGATGACCACTTCACCCAATTTTTTCACATTCTAAACCCCTAAGACACACTCAACACCTATATTACATCTAGTAGGCATCCCATTTACAAAATTAAGGAGATTTAAACCAAACTAAAATGAAAACATTCCTCTTAAAACACTAGGATCATTCACTAAAACATTTTTTTCCTCTTTTCCATCTTATTTGAAATCATAAATTCCTTCACGTGTATGTGTGGGAAACCACCTCTACAAAGTGATGCAATTCGTTTTTCATGTCCACCATACAGGGATAAAAATATAGACGAGTTTAATAAATTTATATGATATTTATGATATTATTTTTATTTTGAAAGGATATATTTTTAAATACCCTTTTCTTTACATTCATTAGAAAATGAAAACATTACTCATGGATACATATAGACTACCATCTCCCTAAAATGATGTTATTAATTTTTTCCCCACTACCTTATATGAATGGTTATGAAAGTGATATAATGAATAAATAAAATTATTATAACATGAATAATTTTTTGTATATGACTAAATCATTACTAATATGGATGTTCTAGATACATCGAGCCGATTCATTTATGGAAAACAGACTAGTATTTACATGAAAGATGAATTTAATGAAAAATAGTTAATAAATGGGAAATATGTGGTTATGAAGAATATAATATATTATAATAAAAATTTGAATATGGGTTTTTATTGACCTATAAAAAAAATTTAGTATACTTTTGATTAATAATGTGTATGGAGAATTCCATGACATTAGGAAAGCGCTTATTCTTTAATCTCATTTTTAGTTGGGATTGTTTATGTGTGAAATTATGTTCAACAAAATTAAAAGATATATTTATTTTTAAAATTATTATTTTTATTATAATGTAGTTATCTATGTATTATATATGTTTTAAATTAATTATCAACTATTTGGAACATAAAATCATTTGGGACGTTTTTAAGGAAGACCGATCTTATTTCTTGTTAAGTTATAGATATTTTCCATCCATATCGATATTATTTATAATATATTAAAGAATTTTATTTTATATAATTAAATGATAAATTAAATTAATTTATAACCATATTTTAATTTATTTTAAATTATTAAATTGAATATATCTGTCATTTTCGAAATGTGGTATTTTTGGACTTTTTCCGAAATGTGTGCAAGGGATGCATGTTTTTAATGATTAAAAATGAATATATTCTCATAAATTCATATATATTTTTTATTTTAATACCCCTTTAGATGTTTCCATGGAAATTTTAAAATGAAATATTTTTCTCAATACTCTATAATTTTTTATTTTTTAAATATATCAAATGGAAAACACAATTTCCCTAATTTTAGAATTAGTATTGAAATTATATTTTAATTAATTTTTTATATATGTAATGATCATTTGATTATTATTATGATTTAGTAAGGATATTATCTAATGATAACTTCCGTTTAATTTCTCTATATGGATTATGATTATGTGATATTGAAATATTTTTGAAGCATTCTTCTTCAACATTAGTTATTCTATGATGAAACGATGAATGATTCTACGATCATGTGGAACACAAAAATATAGTTTTTAGTATATAATAGGTTGATCAATTAGATCCATATAACGCATTAAATATTTATTTATATCTCATGAGAAAATATTGATTGGCATAGGTAGTGAACCCAGTACACTAAGGGACCCAATCCAATATGATATTCTTGGGAGTGATCCTTGATTGGGTAAATGATAAAATGGGGAGTGAACCCAATCCCCTTGGGGAATGTACAATATAATTATGTTATATGTAAATCATGAATAAGGAAATTATTTTATATTCTCAATATTTTCCATAATTTATATTGCAAGTTCTTATTCTTATGTTATGCTCTCATGGATGATGAATGATTAGTGAATAATACTCACCTTTATTACTCATGTCATTTGAAATAATAATTATTTTTACTATGAAACATGATTTATGATGAATAACATATGGTTTTTGAAAATTTTAGGTTACAATAATTTCCTCATACCATTATTCTTATCTTATTCATGAATTTTATCATCAATTGGTATCTCCCATTTTAACTTTTACTGAGCACCTGATCTCACCCTTTCTTATATTTTTATTTTTCCTAGGTTATGAAAAATGGTATTAAGTAAGAAATTTAAAACAAAGATAATATATGAGAATAATTAGGTAATATTTATTTAATATATTTAATTAAATAATATAATTACGTATCTTGTCTCCAAATACAGTAATCCTATACAGTTATAGGGAATAAATCATTGTAAAATTTAGTCATTATTAATTAAAAATGATGAAATATTTAGGTTTGTTATAATTGGGTCACCCATGTTTGTATCAAAGATGGGTTTAGTTATTTTTAGATATTATGTTATGAGGAAAATGACCATGAAATATAAGAAATCCAATAATTAATTTAAAGTGTTATAGAGTGAATGAAAAGTGTCACAAGTTGATAATATGTTAATAAATTAAGACATTCCAAGAATGATTTTTATGATTATATGATTGTTCACATTTATTGTTGTATATTTATTCCTACACAATAATTTTTGGACTTAGTCAATGGATTGAAAATTGAGGAATAGTGTTCAAAATGAATGTATAGGACAATGAAATAATTTTCCTCTTGAGAATCCATTGACATTGGAATTTAAATGAAATTTTTTTTTTCTATTACCACACAAGTATTTTGGATGTTGTTTTTATCTACATGATGATGATTCTTGAATAGATTTGATGCTGGAGAAGGTGAAGAGATGGTGCTAATATATGGTTTCTCTTGAATTTTGTTTGGCCTTTGTCGTCTCGTTTCTCTTCTATAGTTCCTGGTTACATAAAATCTCTCCTAAGTGGGGCAGTGTGGTTGTATCCATGGTCCTTTGGAGCATGAGTTAAAGAGACAAGATTTATGGTAATCATTATTGATGGAAACCAATTTCGATGATGTTGGTGGTTTGTTCAAAGTGGCCGAAAATGATGGGTTGTGAAGTTTTATGTCTTTGGTGGTGGTTTGTTTACGTACATATGGTGAAAGATCTTGGATGGATACTTCAGGATATCGGTGAAGTGGTCATAGATGGTTTTCTGTTCGCCTCTGGTGACGTACTGGGTTTTTTTTATTCTGATTTTTCTAGTTCGTTGCCCTCTCATTTGACGGCTGCTGGTGGTAGATAGCGATTATGGTGATGGATAATTTGGTGACGATAGTGGTGACGATGGTTGTGGTGGTTCCGTGAAGAGACGATGAAGGAGGTGACTGGATGTTGGATTGACTCCCGCTCAAATTGAAACATGTGAGAAAATTATGTGACATGAGGTGGATCTTTGTTCAACACATAATGATGCAGATGAAACATGGTATGAAAATCCGTTTTATGATTTTGAAATTTGAATTTGAAACCCATTTCGTTGCATATAAATTTTTATAGTGAAGAAGTGGGATGTTATATTTTTCTCTTGATTTTGTAATGTGGTGAGTTTTTGTAATATGGTAGAGTTTTTTGAATCTTGTGATGTACAATTACCACTTACCCATAAAATGGCTATTATAAAATATCAAAAAAAGATTTAGAGGTAATAACACACTATTTATTCTTTCATGAGGAAACAACCACCTTCAATTTTGGCCTCTGATCCCCTAGTTATTGAGCCTTGGATAATACCCATGAAATGATATATTATATTATACATTTCTCAGAGAATGATCAAGTTTTCATACGGGTATATTATTTAGAAGGTGAAGTAGAATAATGGTGGGATATTTTTACGAATACTGGGAATGAGAAATAATATTACAATATGGAATGAGATGAGTTTAGAAGTGTATTTTTAAGATAATAAATTCTCTGAAATATTAATATAAATATGGAATGGGAATTCCTTGATCATAAGAAAAATGATGATGAATAAATTGGTAAATATGTGGAAATGTTTATAAATATTTTGAGGTACACATCATCTTCTATCATTAACATAGAATGATAAATTGATGGATTAACTAGTGGCTTAATACCAGGTCACCCAAAAGTTTTATTGATATGGTAATTTAGTAGATACGAAAAAATCATTTAATGTTATGTCAAGCTTGAAATGGAGAGCGTATATTCTCATCATTCTAATTGTTTTTATAATTTGTGAAATATGGATTTTTTAGGATATTATAATAATAAATCCAATGAAGGAAAGAAAATAAACCATCCTATATGCCAGAAGTGTGAAATGAATAATGGGGGAAATTTTATTAAGGGGATATGTATATGTTTTATGTGTGTAAAAGAAGATCATCAAGAAAGTTAATTTTGAAGAGATATAAAGAGGATGGATAATTAATTTAGTATGGATAGTCCTCAGTTGAATGTCCACCCATACCCCAATACTAAAAATATGTGGAATATGGGTATTATTCCCACTATTGCATAATATAATGATTAATAATGAAAATCAGCATAAAGACCTATTAAGAAAAGCGATAAAGTAAAATTGTTTCCTATACCAACCACCTAAGTGGGTCATTAGATTATTGTAGTGAAAGGTACAATTATTATCCACTCTAGAACAACAAATTTTTTATTTGATTTTAATTAAACCAACTATTTCATATCTGAATAATTTTCTAATGGTATCACCAAACTGCCTCAACGATTAGATGTCTAATTATCAAGGAAACCTTCAAGATCACATCAAAATTGTATAGATCATATCTAATTGATGTTTTTTGGAATTCACATCATTAAAATATTATAATTCAACCTCTAATTGAATTTGATTAAATTTTAGGCATGGATTCACTCTCTCTATATAGATGTCATATAAAGTTCTAAGGTTGGGAATTCACGTTTGATATATCAAATCAAACAATGATTGTATACTAATGTGTGGATGAATATGAAATTTCAATAGAAATTAATCCTATTGTATGTGTCATTTAACCTATTCAAAAAGGGTATCTAACTCAAATGGTTACGGAAAACCCAAAAATTGAATATATGGATATTGTGAGGAATATGTTGATGTATTTCCTGAATGTTTTCAAAGATTTCATTTATCCAAGGGCATCACCTTGGGGTGCACCTTTTGTTTTTTAAGAAAAAAATGGTCAATGTGTCTTTTCATGGTTATTAAGAAATTAACATGATTAATACTAATTAAAAGTATCTTTTAACCCATACTAATGATTAATCCTATAAATTAATAGTATCTTAGTCCTTCTTCAAAGATTGACCTCCAATATGGACATCATCATTTTAGTGTCATAATAAAGGACATATCCAAGACATATTTTTGTTTGATGTATGAAAACTATGAATTTATAGTGATTCCATTTGGAAATAACAATATCAATTCCATCATCATGGATATATTGAATAGCATTTAGAAATTATGTTGGTATGTTTTTTTCATTATTAAATATTCTATTATATATTAAAAGATCAATGAGGAGCATGGAAATCATTTGAGATTTTTGGTAGAGAAATTGTGTTATGAAAAATGTTGGGACCAATGTTTCTTTTGTTATAAATGATATGCCAATAACATTTTGGTGAGTTTTGATGAAGTGGTGATTATGGAAAAATTGTTATGGAATCAATTGATGTCATCAGATGTGATGTTTCTTAAGTTATCACTATTCAATGTGAATATCATTAAAGAGATTGTAATTTCCAAGACATGTGTTAAAGAGGACACATTATTCACTACAAAATTTTTAGAATAAGAATAATTTAAATAATACCATGAAATATCACTTATTTCATAGTGTTGGGAAGTGAGTCTTGGAATTCAATATTATACTTAGATATTTGTATATATTATATATACAGTTGACATATTAAAAATAATTTTTAATCATTCATGTCAACCTTATAGAGGATCAAACAAGGCATTGTAGGACGATGTGGTCAATCACATCCATGGGAGGCATCCTTGGTCAACTTTCATGATGGAAGGAGAGTGGGATCATGTATAAGGTATAGAGTAGCATGCGTTGGTAGGAATTATTGGTTATGACTTGTTCTAGTGGGCCAGCATAGGGAGGAACTAGTATGTGAGTCCCAATTGTCTGCACTGTGTCTTAGAGATGACACCAATGTATTTTTTTGCATTAATAGTGGAACATGATATTTAATTTTGGATCGTCCATATTTCCAAATAATTTATGCATTATAAGGGATATGGATAGTGATCAAATACTTAAAAATGATACAGACATATCATGTCTATTCAATCTGGCACATCTTGACCATCTAATTGATACCACCCACCATCTTCATCCACAATCTTTATTACAGAGGTTTGTGATGGATTTCATTCAAAACCACCATCAATCATGAATCTAAACATATTTCATGATGATGTTGGAATAGTAAGCCATTTGAGAACGATCTTATATCACCCATATGATCGATTTCTTATATGTATAAAAACAACTCTAATACATGCCTCGACCCAAAAGAAAAGATGTTGAACAGGATATTAGAGATCATGGATGTGCTCGAGGATTAAGAATAAATAAGGTAATGAGATTATAATTACATTAATCTAAGGATGCATTATGAAATTATGTATGTTGTTGTACTATAATTTTTGTGTATTTATATATGAGGATACTAGAAAAATTCACGTGTTTAAAATATTCCATGAAATGAAAATATTCTTAGAGTATAAGCAAAAATTGTAAATTAGATCTATGGTGGTTCATGTTAGTGTTACATTCCTATAAATATGAAAACACTATGTCCCATGAGTAGTGTTATTTATAGAGAATATCTCTCATTTGTTCTGAGAAAAAAAGGATTCCCTGAACACTATTTCAAGTGGAGAAGGTTTCCAAAAATATATTTACCTTGTCTGAAGGATATGTATGCTATGGATCGTTCCACACATGTAACACAAACTAAAGGGTTTCTAAAGAACCTGAGATACCAGAATCCTATTGGGTTATGTGTGATCCTCTAATATGAATGTGCAAACCCAATTAAGACCAAACTGATAAGGATGATCATATTCAGGTATTGTTGTTGGTTTTCAATAATGGTTAAGAAGAAAAGAAATCCCAAACATTGTTTTTGGTTAAAATAGGACTAACCATAATATTCATGAAAATTAGACTCAAAATGGTTGATAAATTCCATTGTATCGAGAAGTTTTTTTCTTGGTCAAAAGGATTATCAAACTCATCTTGTGTCCGAACTATAAGAAGATATCATAATGGGTGAGGATCAGAGTTTGGATGACTACAATACAAATATGACTATGATTTTCTGATCTTGGAGTTATAATAAATCATAAGTATTCTATAAAACATGTGTTTGAAGATTGATAAAATAAAGGTGAGGAAAAGTTTCTAGAAATCATATTCATTCTGATTACATTCATGTTAGTTTTATTCGGTTTGAAAAAAAATAAAGATGTTGCTAGAGGAATGGGATGTTACAATACATTCCATTGTAAGTCAGAAAATGAAAAATTTGATCCTTTATGTATTCCAAATAATTAAAGAATTCATGATATAAGATGATGTTTTTTGGAGATGAGATAAGTTGGTGCTTCTGATGAAGATCCATCATATTCAGCATACAATCATATTTATCAGAGATTGAATTTTTCATGTAAAAATGTCATTGATATCTTATTCAAGAGTCAAAAAAAATTACAAATCTAAAATCTGTTGATACTAGTCCATTTTTACTGGTATGACATTATATTCCCCATATAAAGAATTTTTTTGGGACTAATAAATGAGATAAAAATAAACTGGTGAGAAATACAAATAATAATTTCATATTTTAATCAGCAATATAGTCAACCATTTATAATAGGTTGATTTAGTCTATTAATAGTTCAAATGGTTCAATAGAAGAGATAAAGAAGTATATATTATTTTACATTTTTAATCATCAGACAAATCATTATCAGATTTGGAATCATACTTTGTATGTATAATGTTTAAAATTTACTGTAATAAAGAAATTGTACTGAGTGAATTGAAATGGTAAATTAGAATTAGAATTATATTTGTGAAGAAATTTAGAAGAGATATGATTTTTCAAATATTTTAGAGGGATTGAGAGGAAACAAAAGAGTTGATAAATTTTGACGAAGTCAACATTTACTAGAAATTCAAGAAAACAAGAAAATTTACATAATTAGTTGAGAATATTTCATTGAAACATCCTTCCCAAATTACATTTGGGTTGACTATAAATGGAAACAAGTAAATTTTACTTTTATGACTGAATTACGATTCACGATAAAGATAGAGAATGTATAGCACTGACGAAATTATATAGAGAATAAGTGGTTTCCAAATATTTTTCTTCATGAAATCACACTAGATAAAAACTAATGAAGAATATACAATATTATAATGTATTTGTACGATCATTAAATTCAACTGATTATCATATCCATTTAGTTATTATATTTGGAAATTTTATCCTATTAGTATTTTTTTACTGGAGAAGAATGTGTTAATATTTTTCACAATCGTATTCTGATAGAGGTAAATTTTTCTTATTGAGAAATCCGACTGGAAAAACTAGACAAGGAAATAGGGCTGCGATTTATTACATTATCCATGAAGTTATTACATGATTATGGATATGAATGTAAAGAATTTATTTTAATTTTTATATTTTTTAAAGTTGATAAAGAATCACCTTAAAATGTTTTTTTACCACAACACTATATTAAATCATCTGTGATCGAAGGATAAAATTCACTAGTGGATTGATTACATAGTTTTACATGAGTTATGGAAATTATAAACTCATTGTATTACATACAAAAGGATTATTTTATAGTGGATTGTATGGAATTGGATCATTTAAAACTATACAAAGGATTTATCTATTCTTATTGAATCTTGAATCTTGTAAATTATTTGGTTCCTGGTGATGTGTGATTGAATTTTTTTCAACAGGGAAGGTTATCATTAATATGAGGTGATGTTTTTTTAATAAATGAAACATAAAAGAAAAAGAAATCACTGATTAACCCCCTCTCCCACTTAGTGATACAATAATCCTAATTGGACACATAAAACTAGTATCAGAGAGATTGGTTCCCTTCATTTTTCTATGTTGATTTTTTAAAAAAAAGTAGATAGAGAATCTAAATTGTGTGAAAATTAAAGTTATTCTATGTTTTGATGGTAAATATTATCATATCTAGAAAGATAAAATGTTTCCTTACCTCATTTCTATAGGATATGATGTTCTTGAAGTTGAAATAGATGATTTCCCTCCTATTGAAGAAAAATATCCTATTACGTCTATTGATAAGAAGAATCATGAGAATGATGGAAGAGACAATATTTCATTACTAACATCACATTATGAAAGTTAATTCTTAAGAGGGGGTGGGGTTTCCACATTCCATGTTATATGAGAAATGTTAAAAAACAGATACGAAGGCAATACAAATGTGAATAAGAAAAATTTAAAAATCTGGAGTTTGAGGTACGAATATTTAAAAATGGGTGAGTATGAATCTATTGGGGATTTATTTACCATTTTATGTGACATTTCCATTACTATTTTATGTCTTGGTAAAAATTTAACAGATTAAATGGTTCTTGAAAAGATTTTGAGAATCCTTCCTCAATATTTTTAAGCTAATGTTTTTTCATTAGAAGATATATATCTTGAAAAATTATCTGTCAATGATTTGAAAATAATTGTAATAAATTATAAAATAATAAGGGAGAAATATATGAAAATTAAAACAAATATTTATAAATAAATTTCGTTCAAGCCATTCAAGAAAGATATGTCAAAGAAGAATAATCTTGAAGGAGAATCTGGTGATTCTGCTTCAAAAAATGAGGTTTGTAAAAAACATGATGATATATTATAATTTTTCTGAAAATTTGAGAAGAGGTACAGATAAATATAGACAAACAATTCCATTTAAATGCATTGAATGTCGATACATTGGGAACTTGGGAGATAATTGTCCTCAAAGAATGAAATAAGAGTATATTAATGAATAATAAAGAGAGACATGATGATAATGGATGAAATATAGTGATTAGGATACATCTTTTCCTATAGGGAATGTTAAAAAAATCAAATACAAAATATGATGTTTTTTATCTAAAGATGAAGAAAAAGAAGGCAATGAGACTAAATCTAAAAATCTACTTAGTTTTTTGGTGATAATAATATTATTTCAATAGTGATTGATAAAGAATTCAAAAGAAGTAGTTATGAATAAGAAGAAACTATATTATATTTTCATTAGAATAAATAATATAAATAACACCTGATAAATATTGGAAAACCAGAGAAAGAAATTTGGATGTTAAAAAATGAATGTTCCTCAACAAACAATAAGGAATTTTTCCTAATTAAAACGTAAAATTGGTTAAAGAGATTGATGATTTAATTTAATCTCTTGGGGAATAAAAGAATCATAATGATTATCTATATGTGATGTTGATGGAAAATATAATAAGAGTTGGAAATTGTCAAAAAAAACATTATAAAGATAAAGAGAGAGATAATTGATTTAATAACACTATCTCTGAAATTTATGAAAGATCTAATATGGAGAAATATGATAAGGATAAACAAAATTCACATTCAAAGGATGAGAATAAAGATGGAAATTTTAAGAAAAGAAAAAAATCTGGAAACGTTATATATTTTACCAAGATCAAAAAAGTTGTAAATTATGATGTTTATAAAATTATTGAGTCCAAATTTCTTTCTAAAAATGATGAAGATGAAAATTTTTCTTTTACTTCTGGTTCTAATAAGGTTGAGTACAAAAAGAAGATTCCAATTAATTACCAAAAGTTTAATGATAAACATGTTCAAAACATCGATTAGTATGGATGTTTCATAGAAATATTTTATTTATAATGGTACTTCTGGTACGGTGGTGGATTCAAACATAGAGAAAATATGTGTTTGTTATACTAAAATCATTACTATAATTACATAGTTTATGTAGGGAGAAATTTTAGGGGGAGTCTATCCTCTAAAAAAAGAAGTCTTAGTAGGTTATTTTAATGAAACTTGAGAAGGTGTTACTAAAATATGAAATTAGATTCCAACCCCTAGAAACTATTTCTAAAAGGTCTGAATAAACTAGAAATCATGAAAATGGATTTCTAGTGATTTCACTAGCCCAACAACAGTTTTTTAACAATTCTCAAAAGCTGAAGATGCATAAATAAAAAACGCTTATTGTATAAACCATTTTGAAAGATACAAAAGGAGAACAACCATGGATTATTGATTATGGGTGATCTTCTTGTATAAGAGGAGATTTTATGCTGTTAAAAAATGTTAAAGACTTTAAATAAGGATCGATGTCCTTTGGAAATGATGAATCATTGCGAATCAAAGGTAATGGTTTGGTTGTTATTAGAAATTAAAATATGAAATCCAAGCAATATTTTTATTTTGATGGGCTCAAAAAAACATTTTCTGTTTCACAACATTGTGATGAGGGTAATAAAGATATCTTATGAAAATATGGTGTTTTTTTAGAATATTTAATAAGATGGAAGGATTGCTACAATAGGACAATGAACTAATGGGAAATTATTTCATGTCAGTGAAATAAAAAACACAAGTTACTTGAGTATGGTATAAGATAACCAGTTGTTGGATAAAAGGCTGAGACATATGTGTTAGAGAAACATGATAATGTAATTAAAGAGAGATATTGGCTATGATATTTTCGATTTTCCAAGAAGTAGAGATTAGTGTTTCATTATTTTTCATAAAGGAAAGATTAAAAATTCCATGCATATGAAAGTTAATATTTTTTCTAAACAACCTCTGAAACTTATTGTTTTAGATATTTTTGAAATATTAAATTTTTGAAGGTTGTAATGAAGAACTAGAACATGTTTTGTTACAAAAAAATTGTATTACACATCTATTATAGAAAGAGAACATGCACTAATGGATTTTTTTACATAATGTTACATGAGTGAAAGTGCATATCTTACTCATTTAATTCCACAAAAAAAAAGAATGTTTTCTAGTTTATTTTATAGTATTGGATAATTTCCAAACCATACTAAAGATATATCTATTCTTATTGAATAGAAAACGTTGTAAATTATTGTGTTCCTGTGGATTTATATCTGAATTTTTTTCAGTAGGGAAATTAAT
Organism: Viscum album; assembly: GCA_963277665.1. Taxonomy (NCBI): domain Eukaryota; kingdom Viridiplantae; phylum Streptophyta; class Magnoliopsida; order Santalales; family Viscaceae; genus Viscum; species Viscum album. Next base: position 899,769,874 of record OY728165.1, on the reverse strand, counting down.
ATTTAATTGGAGGTGAATATTTTCTCTTGAAAAAGGAAACATAAAAAAATATATCACTAATTCACCTCTATCCTTCTCAGAGATACAAATATCCTGACTCGGTACACAATAATGGTATCACTAAGACAAATTCCCAACATTTTTAATTGATAATTTTTTGAAAATATGTTTATATAGAATCTATATTGTGTGAAAAATGGGTATTAGTGTTTTAATGGTAAGAATTATCATACCTAGAAAGATATAATGATTCCATACCACATGTCTATTGGATATGATGTTCTTGAAGCTGTAATAGATGTGTTTCCTCTTATTGATGAAATCATTCCTCTTACATCTATTGATAAGAAGAATCTTGATAATTATTTAAGAGCCAAGAATTATTTACTATCATTATTTTTAAATAGTGAGTTATTATGAGTGAAGGGTTTTCACACATCCAAAGGTACATGGAATAATTTTGAAATCATATAAAAAGACAATAAAAAATGAAGAAGGAAAAGTTACAAATATAGATAATGAAGTATAATGATTGGAAAATTAGTGAGTATGAATATGTGGTGGACCTATTTACCATATTAAAAGAAATTATAAGTCTTATCTGGTGTCTTGGAAAAAAGGTAAAAGATTCCACAATTGTTTAATTATTTCTAGAATCCATCCTGACAAGATTGATGCTGATGTTTCTTCATTGATATATATATATATATCCTAAAAAAATTTCTCTAGCTTATTTTCATAGCACTATCATAATTTAAGAAATGATCAGGGAGAAATATATAAAAAGTAAAATTAATGTTTATAGAGGAATGAATTTCATGGTTTCCAAGAAAGATAAGTCAATGATGGTTTTAATTGAAGAAGAAGCTGGCGATTCAGATTATGAAAATGAGGCTTATAAAAATCATAATGATATTTTATCACTTTTTATAAAAAATTAAAAATAGGTATTTTTAAATATAAATGAAAACTGCACATGAAATTCATGTAATGTAGATCCATTGGGTAAATTGTGGATAATTTACCTTGGATAAAGAAAAAAAGAGGATAATGATGAATAAGATATAAATACATGAAGATCGTGGAAGAAATAGGATGATAAAGATAAATCATTTTCTAGAGGTAAAGATAAAAAATTATTGAAATCTAAAAGTATATGTTTCTTATCTAAATATGAAGAAGAAGATAGTAGTGAGATTGAATCTGAAAATACATCAATGTATGTTATTGAGAATTTTTTTTCCACAATGATTGATAAAAAACTTGGAAGTAGTATTTTTAAAGCAGAATAGGATCTATTAAATATAATTTGAAAGAAGAATTTAAATATTCCTAAGAAAGATTGGATGATAAGAGAAGGACATAAATAATTTAAAAAATGAATGTTCCTCAATAAGAAATTAATAATGTTCTCATGAAGAGAATTTAAAACATTGGGAAGAGATTGTTGATTTAAATAAATCACTCGAGGAATAAAAGAATCATATTGAACATCATGAAGTGAATCTAAAGGAAAAATAATAAGAGTTGGAAGATTTCCATTTTTTTAATGATGAATTGAGATATATAGGTTATAAAAAATATTACTCTGAAATTGGTGAATGTTTTCATAAGGAGAAATATGATATAGTTCAAAAAAGTTACATTCAATGCTTGAAAAGAAAGGTGAAATTTTTTATAAAAAGAAGAATGTCTTAAAGGTTATGTATTTGGTAAACATATAAAATGTTGGGAATTAAAGAGTATCGAAAATTACTGAATCTGAAAATGATTCTAAAATTTACTAATACATAAATGTTTCAATTACTTATTGTTCTGATATGTATGAGGACAAAAAAATATTTTTTTCAATAATAAAAAATGTCGACCTCACCGTTTTGATAATCCCAATTATGCTTTCACATACCTTGATAATCCCAAATAATGTTTATCCATATTTTAATTCGTTCAATCAGTGAAATTATATTTGATAATAATGTTATAATAATCTTTTAAATATGATAATCAATCTTTATATATGTTTATATGAGTTTTGAATTATCTCTAACTGAATCGGATATTTTTTTCATCAAACAGACAAGTGTTAAGTCACTGATAAACTTATATCTACTGATACAGACAAACCGATCTACCAGTACCTAGTCTACTGATAGACAGAGTCACCGATAATCTAAGGTCACCGATACGCAGAGCAACCAATATATGTAATTCCATTGGTAAGCACATGTTACCAATAGAAGCTACCAATAGAACAATTCTTCCAGAATGCATAAGTCTACCGATAGACGCTACTGATAGAACAAGTCTTCTGGTATGCATAAGTCTACTAATATACACTTCACTGTACATAACAGAGCTAACGATACGCACATACTAAATGTTTACTGATACAAGCTTCTATTACACCATAGTTACCAATAGAGTAAGTCTACCGAAATAAGCGACTCTATCGATATGAAGCTACCGATACAAGACGGGCTACCGATAGAAGCAAAGCTACCAATAGAAGGAGTCAAAGGAATATAGAGCTACTGATACATGGAGTAATAGATACCGATACAAGGAGAGACCTGTATATGATCATAGAGCTACTGATAGAAGGTCATTGCAACATAAAGTCAACCACTACTAATAGAAGTCCACCAATGAAAGACTAACTAGTCAAACACTATACTCTCAATATTATATATTTATTAAGAAACTGTAATATTTAATGTTTTTAATGGAATTAATGTTATTTATGATATTTTATTGGCATGTCAGGGAACCGTACCTAGTACCCATGTAAAATTAATCGTTCCCATTGACCAGAGCAGAAAACGACATATGGAAGGAAAAGGCTGTACATGCAGACGTGCACAAAAAGTAAAAAGAGTGGTGTAAAGCAGTGCATACAAACATACAACATCGATACTCAAAGGGAACTGGACATAAACGAAGCCATTCAATCTAGAGGAGAACACAAGATACAACTTATTCAAGGAGTGAAGAACTACAAGGAGCTGCTTATACACTCAAGCTAAGAAATATAATGCTGGAAATCAAGGAATAAAACGACACTCTGTTTTTCAGAAAAAAACCTGAGAATGACTCAGAAGCATTTCTGATTAATCAAAAGAGTCCAGATATGAACTTCACATCACCAGTGCTTTCTAGACTCTTATCTACTCTCTTATTGATTCTTTTATTTAAATTTTGAGCTGTGTGTATACTCTGTATATTTATTACACACACTGTCTCCTGAGCTAAGCTGGAGGATTTATAAATTATCACACAAACATTCCATAAATCCCTTGTATCCCACTGTACATAGTGGTAGAGGTCACATAAGATGTGGAAAACCTATGTGCTGTTCTTTTATTTTCCCACGTAGAACGATGGTAGAGGTATTAGTATCTGGATAGTCTTTGCATTGTTGTTTACCCTGATCCAGGGTGTGGATCAAATTTATATAAATTGTTTGAGAGGACTATGTATTGTCTTGAGAATGAACCTCTTTTTTATATCTGTTGTGCATTTTAGTGTAAGTCTAAAGTATATTATATAAATTTTATATTCCTCTACTAATTACTATGAAATAAATTTTTTTAGAGTTACTTTGATGGTTAAATTATCAAGTTTTTAAACTTATTGTGAAACAGTAAGTTAGATTCAATAGTTAATTTAATCCTCTGATTAAATTAACTGAGACCTAATCAATCATTGATAAAATAATTTAACATTTACACTCTTTATAAATTCACTACAGTTTAACTTGTTTTTAAATTGGGGAATTTTATGATAAATATTTTTAATAGAAAATTTTATTGGTACTCAATTCACCCCCTCTTGAGTAACCACTGTGAACAACATTTGGTATCAGAGGTTGTTTCTATTAGTACAAGATTTCAAAACAATGTTTATTAAACTATGATTTTAGTTTCATCTTTAAAGATCTTAAATTTCTATTAGTTCTAAATTTTATCTCTTTAAATATATTTTCTAAAATTAATTTATGGACAATAGACTATATGGTGTTGCTACCAATAGGTAACCTTTCTTTAATGGTACAAATTATGATCAGTGGAAACTTAAAATGAAAATTCACTTAGAGAGTATGGGATTTAATAGCTGGAAAACTATTGAAACTCAATATAAAAATACAGAGAATGTCATAACTACTTTGGATAAACCTACTAAAATTGCTTACAACAATAATTTTAATGTTATGAATGCCCTCTATTGTGCTCTAGGTGATTAAGAGATTAATAGAATATCTACTTGTAAAACTTCTTAAGAAATCTGGGACACTTTGGCTATTTCCCTTGACGGAACAACCAATGTCAATGAAATGAGACTGAATACTTATACTATTATATATGATAATTTAAAATGAAGCCTGATGAACCCATTTCTGACATGTATCTTAGGTTCAATGAGATTATCAACACTATGAGCTCTCTTGGTAAAGCTATTCTTGCCAAAGAACATATAATGAGTATATTAATATGTCTACCATAAAGATAGAGAGGCACATCTGTTTTCATTAGAGAATTGTGTGACATCAAAAAACTGCATGTTAAGGAATTAATAGGTAAGCTAATGATGTATGAGGAAGAGATAAAGTTCAAAAAAGAAGAGGATGATGAACCAATGAAAAATTCAGTATCCTTCAAGACATATGCATCATAGAGTAATGACAAAATAAAAATTAAAAGTGAAGGTGATAGTTCAAGCAGTGATGAGAGTGCATCTGACAGTGATGCTGAGATGGCACAAATATCCAGAAGATTTAAGAAATGCTACAGGAAGAATAAATTATTCATAAAATCAAATTACAATGGAAAATATGACAACAAAGGTAATTGGAAAAATGATTGGTAGAAAGCTGAAATGAGTGATGAAGTTGTCTGCTATGAAAGCAAAAGAAAAGGACATGTGAAATCAGCCTGTCTAAAGTTGAAGTTCTAAAAGAAACATGACTACAAGGAAAAAAGTAAAAGAAAGCAATGAAATCTACTTCGAGTGCATCAGAAGATATCACGAGTGAATCTGATGTATCTGAATCTGAAAATAATCGAGCTAACTTGTGTTTTATGACAAACACATATGAGGTAACACTGGACCCTCTTGATTTAAATTCATACTATTCTGGAGTTCATTCTGATTCTTATTCTGAATCTGAATATATTTCTAGTGAATAATTATTTGAATATTGTAATATGCTAGAAGAGACCTGTAATGAACTTATGGACAAGTACAAAGCCATAAAGAAATAGCACGATCTATCCAGCACTGTTAAATCTACCCTTGAGATTGAAAAAGAAAAGAATGCTCAACTGTTAAAAGAAAGTACTAAATTGAAAATGTCTAATACGAAACTAAGAAAGGATGTAGAAAAGTTATCAAATGGAAATAACAATATAACTCAAAATCTAGGTAAACAAGTTGCACCAATGTATACTTCTAGTTTGGTATACCAACCTAGATAGAGATAGTTTACCAAAAATATATTCATTTCTAAATCTGGATAAAATTCTGCTAGTTCTAGTTCTGGAAATTCATATGCTTCACCTAGTTACTCTAATAGTTATAGATAAAATAGAGTTTACCTGTCAAAATATGATAAATCTATTAATTATATGAGAATCATAAGACTAATCTGTGTACCTAAAGCTTTGATTGCTAACCAGTCTGGACCCATGAAAATATGGGTACCAAAATCATTTTCCACCTAAACCTCTTTTGTAGGACACCTGCTTGAAGAGTTCTCACAAGAAGATATGGTACTTGGATAGTGGATGCTTAAGGTATATGACAAGAGATTACTCATTCTTCAAGAGCTTAATCAAATTTTATGGAGGACATGTCACCTTTGGAGATATCTCTAAAAGAAAAATCATCGACCTAAGCCAGATCGGTAACACTGATTCAGTTTTAATTTCTATTGTTTTATTTGTTGATGGACTTAAATATAATCTATTATTTATTACTCAGTTGTGTGATGATGTTTTTAATGTTATGTTTGAAAACGATTCTGGTAATGTTTTTAATTCTAAAAATGTTTTAATATTTTCTACCTTGAGAAATGAAAATGTTTATGCTGTTGATTTGGATTCTTTAGCTAAAAAAATATTACTTGATTAAATTCTTTACATAAATAATCATGGCTATGTCACATAAGATTAGGTCACTACAACATTCATTCACTTAGAAAAATGACTAGGAAGAACATAGTTAGAGACCTACCCAAACATGAATTCCCATCATACAAAGATTGTAATCCCTATCAAAGGGAAAGCAACATAATGTTTCGTTTAAATGAAAGAAAGATGTTTCATCTTTCCAACCTCTCGAGTTGGTTCACATGGACTTGTTTGGACCTTCTAGAGTTTCTAGATTAAATGGTATGCACTATGACTATGTTCTAGTTTATAACTTTTCTATATACACTTGGGTATACTTCCTAGCTCACAAAAGTGAAGCTTGTTCTTAATTTATTAAATACTCAAAGTCTGTAGAAAACCTTAGTGGACGTAAGATTAAGACCCTGAGAAGTGATCATGGCCGTGAGTTTGAAAATCATGAGTTTGAGTCTTATTGCTCACAAAATGGATATTATCAGAAATTTTCTTTCCCATAGTACACCTCAATAGAATGGTGTAGTAGAAAGAAGAAATAGAACCCTTCAAGAAATTTCAAGAACTATTCTTAATGAGTATGACATGCCTATTTATTTTTGGGCTCAAGCTGTAAATACAGCCTGTTATATTATTAATAAAGTCTTAATTAGACCCATTCATAAGAAGTCCCCTTATGAAATATGGAATAATAGAAAACCTAAAGTAAGTTACATTAGTGTTTTTGGATGCAATGTTTTTATTCTCAATACAACGGATAATCTTGACAATCTTGATTATAAAAGTGATGAAGGAATTTTCCTTGGTTATACTATAACTACCAGAGCCTATAGAGTCTTTAAAAAATAAACCAAATGTGTGGAATAATCTATGCATATCAAGTTTGATGAAACTGTTCGATATGAACATAAGACTTCTCTTCAAAATCATGAAGAAGATCTGTCTGCTCTGGACCTTAATGATAAATCTAATGAACCTCCTATAAAAACATCTAGTTCTGGAAATATTCCAGAATATGCTTCTATAGAACCATAACATGTAGAAGAGAATGAAATTTATAGTCCTACCTTTACTAGATCAACATGGATTGTGAAGAATCATCCTTTAGATGCTGTTGTCAGTAATCTTGATAGAGGGACATTGACTAGAGCTTCTCCAAAAACCTGGCCGAACATCATGCCTTTCATTCACAGCTATAACCTTAAAATATCAATGATGAAATCAATGATAAATTTTGGGTGATGTATATAGAAGAATAATTAAATTAATTTGAAAGAAACAAAGTCTGGGAATTAGTCGACAGACCTAAGGACACTTTGACCATAGGAACTAAATGGGTTATTAGAAACAATATTGACGAATTTGGGAATATAGATAGAAACAAAGCAAGGCTAGTGGAAGAAGGGTATAGTCCATAGGAAGGAATATACTATGAGGAAAATTTTTCCCTTGTGGCTATATTAGAAGCCATTAGGATCTTACTTGCCTATGTTGTTCATCTGAATTTCAAATTATATCAAATGGATGTCAAAAGTTATTTTCTAAATGGTTTTATAATTGAGGATGTTTTTGTTGAACAGACACATGGATTTATTAATCCTCATTTTACAAATCAATTTTTCAAACGATATAAAGCTTTATATGGTCTGAAACAGGCTCCATGATATTGGTATGATAGACTTAGTAATTTTCTTATTTCAGAAAGTTTTACAAAATGGATTTTTGATCCAACACTTTTTATTAAAATAATTTCTGAAGATGTTTTGATAGTACCATTCTATGTTGATGACATTATCATTGGATCTTATAAACATTCATTATGTACTGATTTTTCAAAGAGTATGCAAAATGAATTTGAAATGAGTTTAATGGGAGAACTGAAATATATTCTTGGATTTCAAGTTTTTCAAAAATGAAAATGGTATTATTTGAAATAATTGTTAATACAAAAAGGATCTTTTAAAACATTTTGGTTTGGATATTATTAAGGAATATGATACTCCTATGAGTTCTGTCTAAAAATTGGATATAGAAAAAACTGGGAAACCAGTGGATCAAAGCAATTACAGAGGTTTGATTGGAAGCCTACTCTACCTTACTGCTAGTCGACTAGATATTATGTTTAGTGTGTGTATGTGTGAAAGATTTCAAGCTAATCCAAAATAATCTCATTTAATTGTTGTTTAAATAATTTTTAAGTATCTTAAACATAATATAAAGTTGGGTTTGTTTTATCCAAAAGGACAATCTTTTGAATTAATGAGTTATTAATATGCTGACATTGCTGGTTGCAAGTTGGATAAAAAATGCACATCTAGAACATGTAATTTATTTGAAAAATCCATAGTATCATTGTTTAGTAAGAAACAGAATTCTGTCTCTTTTTCTACTATCGAAGCATCGTATATAGCTGCTGGTAGTTTCTGTGCAAAAATTCTGTGGATGAAACACACTCTTTTGGACTATGGATATGATTTTAAGCATGTTTCAATTAACTGTGATAACACCAGTGCAATTAACATTTCAAAGAACCTTGTGTCTCACTCTAGGACCAAACACATTGATGTAAGGCACCATTTCCTAAGATATCACTACCAAAAGGGTGATATTACACTTCAATTTATAGGTACTGAACATCAATTAGCTGACATTTTTACCAATCTGTTATGTTCGGATAGGTTAAGTTACATCAGACATGAGTTAGGAATGATTAACCTTGATCAGTAGATACCTCATCGATGAACTTCAATGATGTGATACCTAACAAATGAACCTCATCGATGTGATACCTCACCGATGAACCTCACCGATGTGATACCTCAACGATGAACTTCACCGATGTGATACCTCACCGATGAACCTCACTAATAAACCTCACCGATGGACCTCATTGATAGGAATTGTCACAAATATTCTTTACCGCTAAGTATGCGACGATTTAAACTTCTTTATGCCCCCAGAATCTTTATCATTTATAATTTACTTATTCTATTTTAATTATTTATGATTCCTAAATGATAAAACTATGTCCTAGTTACTTTTCTATCCACCAAGCCTCAAACCCTTTACCCTCATGCCTTTTCTCCCGAATCTTTCGAAAACCCTATGTTCCTCGAATCAGAGATGGAAAAAACCAAAATGCCTACAGTTAGAGATGACTTTGAAGAGCCGAATGTGAAGAAGAAGAAGTCTGATCCAGAATCTAGTAGCAGTGTTTGTAGAACAAGTTCGTAATGGCAACCAGTGAACCCGAATTTACAAAATAGAGTTATTGTGATCAAAAAAGAGCTATGCGTGGAATGGATTTTGGCTAGTAAGTCTATAGTTCTCGAGGTTCTGGAAGATCAGAAATGGGTAGATCGCTTTTCGAACAATAATGGACCCTTCTATATGAATCTAGTACAACAGTTCTAAGAGTTTTTAAGCATTCAGAAATCAGAAGATGAGAACCGAATGATTTCTCTTATGAATAGAAAGGAGATATCTTTTTCACCTGTTGAATGGGATGAATGACTGATGGTTCCATAAGAGGGTGTCTCTAGATATTTCTCAAAATAAATACCACCTATATGTGATATATTTGACTACGAGACTGCTTTAGAGGAGCTTACAGGCAGTGTCAAGAAAAGACAAGTGGGGGCTGTTGAAATGGATAGAGATAACCGATTTTTGTTCAAGCTTTTTCAGCATGTTTTATTTCCAAGGAGGGGAGAATTTGGAAATTTAAGATATCAGGATATCTATCAGCTATGTATTTACATAAATGGAGTGAAATTGAATCTGTGCGGGTTGCTAATGATTCAAATGGAGGATATGATCAGACCTAATTCAAAAACTAATGCATTATTAATTGCCAAGTTGATCTTAGTTATGATCAAAGTAAAAGGAGTGGATGAGTCTCAAGATTATACAGTGGTATTAAGGAATTATTTTTTTTATCACAAGCACTGTTTGAAAATACATGAAGATAAACTGGAACCCATGGAGAGGAGAGTGGGTTAATGATGATAATAAGGTATATGACAAGTTCAATCCTATGGATCATCCTTCATGGCTTAAGGATGTGAGGGATCGAGGTCTAAGACCCGATAAAGAAGAACTTGAGTACAATGATGAGACTGATAAAGAGGAGACCTCTATTACTGATGGAAGGGATCCAGACTTGCCCCCAAGTCCTACTGCTAAAATTATATCTTTAAGAAAGGAAACATTATTAGAAGAAGAAACTCTTGCTGATTAGGGAAGACTAGCTAGGCCCTGAGAATGAAGAAGAAAAAGAGAAGGAAATCTAAAGCCTCTGATTCAATCTGATTAAGTCTGAGTCTATTGATTAGAAGCTCAGTTGTGCGTATTAAGGATTTAGTGGGTGAGATGGAAGGACATGTGCCTAATCCATAGGATCCTCTTAATGTTCCAGAGATGTAGTTGATTGTAGAAGATTCTTCTGAGGAAGAATGACCTGCTGAGAATTCCATTTCTATACAAGAGAATTCACCCATTGAGGGGGATCATCCCACTAGGTTTGGAAGTGTTTTAGTGGCAGTTGAAATTGAGGATTGGGCAAAAGTCCCAGGTTTTGGGGTTTTGAGACTGGATTATCTAGATTATGATAATGAGACATCCCTAAATAAACCAAAAATCAATAATGATATTCAGACTGAGTTGAAACCTGAATATGTGGTTAGAATGCATGATCTGGATAAGCTCAAGTCTGGTCTCAGAATCAGTTTTGTGGAAGAAATAAGGAAAATGGAATCTAAAATGGTATATTCAATTCAATCAATCATGACTGACTTTGTGGACAGTTTAGCATCTTAAAGAGCACCTATTATGGTTACACCAGCTGATATGATCACCAGGGATGACTTAGCATCGTTAAAAGCTGAAATGAAAGAGTCTTTGAGTGCTTCTATTGCTGAGTTAAAGAGCTTCTTTGTTGAAGAGATGATCAATTTGGAAAAATCTTCTGAACTCTCTCTCGGCTATAATATCTCTACCTTTGTGGAAGAGATAGTGGTTAAAATTATAACTTGCCAGAATCAGGTAGCTAGACTAGAAGAAGATGTTGAATCTCTAAAAAAATCAGTTGTCTCTCTTGAATCATACATGAGTTCTAAATCCCAAGCATATAAAGATTTAGATTATGTAAAAAGTGTTGTGATCCAGATGGTATCAGTTTTTGAAGGATTTAAAACCTCTATGAAAGATCATGTCAACACCAAGGATTCCCAAGTCAAAAATATTATTAGTGGGTTGAACAAAATCTTCAAGGAAACAATAACCTTCTCTATTGGTTCTCTTGCATTTAGACTTTCAATAGAATTAAACTATATTAGAGATATGATGAAGGAGGATATTGGATCAGAATCAACCAGTGCCTTTGTGGACTCATCCAATTTGATCAATGTGGTGACCTCTACTAGAGATACCACTTGGGAAATAATGAATATTGTGTAGGACTATATGAGAGAAGAATCTTCCTCTTAGAAAGAAGTTAAAGACAAGGTAGACTATTATTTACAAAGGGTTTATACCAAGCACCAGCTCAACAATCATTTCTAGCTCATGCTAGAAAATATGAAGTTACCACCTGTCAATCAATCCTTCAGGGAGCAAGTCAGCAAGCTAAGGGAACTGACTCTAGCGTTGGACAAATTTATGGAGAATAAGGATGATTTCATATCAGTTATGGAGAGAGGAGGAGGAATCATTTTGAATTTAAGAAATATTCTATTTCCATTATAAAATGTCGATGCTAGGCTAGTTATTATACCACCATCTTTTCCTGCTTCTAGCTCTACTAATTCTCATTTTCAGCTGACTCCTGCTCATGCTATTAGAATCCTCACTCCTATGATCACTCAGAGGGCTACTCAATACAGCCTAGGAAAAATTTCAGTCACTCAGCCTCCTGTGATCATCTTTGTAATTCCTAAACCTTCAGCTGTATCCACACAACCTAAATCCTCTCTTGATCCCAAGGGAAAACCTCCCATTGAGGGCGTGGATTAACTAGGTGGCTAAGATGTTTGATAGAAATCCCTTGTATTTTTTTTATTTCCTTGTACCTTTTTGAACCATGAAATACAAATGGATTTTTTTTTCTTTACAATTTTTGTTACTTCTCTTCTCATTTGTTTTTTCCTTCTTCTCCCACTTTTTGATTATCACAAAAGGGGAGAAATAGTAAAGGGAAACATATATTATTGGGAAAAATATCTGGGAATAATTACTTTTATGCGAAAGGGGGGGAAATTTTATCTAAGGGAGAGCTATTATGCTTTCTAACACGGGCCTTTGATACCATTAATTTTACCTCTAATACTTTGAACCTTTCAGTTCATACATTATTACATCTGTTGTGTTGTTGTCTCTGATACAATTGGTATTAATTCTATATCCTCTGACACCATTACAGATTATATTGAGGCTATAATTTCATAAGTTGTGATTTTCAAAAAGGGGGAGATTGTTGACCTCGCCTATTTTGATAACCCCAATTATGCTTTCACACTCTTTGATAATCCCAAATAATGTTTATCCATATTCTAATTGGTTCAATATATGACATTCTATTTGATAATAATATTAATATTCTCTTTGAAATATGATAATAAATGTTTATCTATGTTTATATGAGTTTTGAATTAACTCTAACTCAATCGGATATGTTTTTCATCAAACAGACAAGTGTTAAGTCATTGATTCCCTTATAGCTACTGATATAGACAAACATATCTACCGGTACCTAGTCTACCGATAGACAGAGTCACCGATAAGCTAAGGTCACCGACACACAGAGCTACCGATATATGTAATTCCACCGGTACGCACATGTTACGGTCAGAAGCTACCGATAGAACAAGTCTTTTGGTATGTATAAGTCTACCGATAGATGCTACTGATAAAACAATTCCTCCAGTATGAATATGTATACTGATATACACTTCACTGGTATAGAACAGAGTTGCCGATATGAACAGACTAAATGTCTACTGATACAAGCTTCCATTACACCATAGTTACCGATAGAGTAAGTCTGCCGATATATGCAAGTCCACTGATATGAAGCTACCGATACAAGATGAGCTACAGATAGAAGCAAAGCTACTGATATAAGGATTCAATGGTATATAGAGATTTTGATACACGGAGTAACAGCCACCGATACAAGGAGCTACCAGTACATGATCAAAGAGATACCGATAGAAGGCCATTTCTACATAAAGTCAACTGCTACCAACAGAAGGCTACTAATGAAATACTGAACAGTCAAACTCTATACCCTCAATATTATTTATTTATTATGAAATGGTAATATTTTATGTTTTTAATGAAATTAATTATATTTAATGATATTTTTTGGCATGTCAGGGAACCGTACCTAGTACCCGGGTAAAATTAATCATTCCCATTGATTGGAGATGAAAGCTATATATGAAAGGAAAAAGGCCGGACATGCAGACGTGCACAAAAAGGGAAAAAGATTGGTGTAAAGTAGTTCATACAAAAAGAAAACATCCATACTCGATGATTAGTGGACATAAACAAATCCATTCTTTCTAGAGGACAACAAAATCTGCACCTTATTTAAGGAGTGAGGAAATACAAGGATCTTCTTATACACTCAAGCTAATAATGTTGAACCTGGAAATCATGGAAGAAAATGATACTCTATTTTTCAGAAAAAAACCAGAGAAGGACTCAAAAGCATTTCTGATTAATCAAAAGAGTCCAGAGATTAACTTCACATCACTAGAGCTATTTAAACTCTTATATACTATCTTAGTGATTCTTTTATTTACATTTTGAGTAGTGTGTATACTCTATATTTTTATTAAACACAGTATCTCCTGAGCTAAGCTGGATGATTTATATATCCTCACCCAAATTTTCCGCAACTCCCATATATCCTAGTGTGTATAGTGGTAGAGGTCACGTAAGGCCTGGACAGCCTATGTGCTATTGTTTTATTTTCCCACGTAGAATTGTGGTAGTGGTATGAGTACCTGGACAGTCTTTGCACAGTTGTTTAACCCGATCCAGGGTGTGGATCAAATTTATATAAATTTTTTGAGTGGAATATGTCTCAGCTTGGGACTGAACCTCTTGGATATATATACTGTTCATTTTAGTTTATTTCTAATGGATATTATATATATTTTCTATTCCTCTGTTAATTACATTGAAATATAATTTTTTTAGAGTTTATTTTATAGTTAAATTAGCAAGTGTTTATACTTATTGTGAACCAGTAAGTTAGTTTCAAAAGTTAATTTAATCTTCTAATTAAATTTACTGTGACCTAATCAATCATTGAAAAACTAATTGAAAATTTACAATTTTTATAAATTCACTATAGTTTTACTTGTTTTAAATTGGGAAATTTTACGATAAATATTTTTAACAGAAATTTTTATTGGTACTCAATTCACCCCCTCTTGAGTAACCACTCCGACAAACAAAAAGGTTTCAAAAAACATGTTCGCTACCCCTGTAAGTATGGATGTTTTAGAAGAAAATATAATTTTCATGGATACAAATGGTATTGTGGTAGATTTAATCATATGTAAATTATGTGTCCATTTATCCAAAAAAATTACTATTATTTCACAATTTATGGATGGAAAATTTTGAGTGGGATTCAATCCTCTCAAAATAATAAGTCAAGGAATGATATTCAAAAAAACATGATAAAGATGGAGTAAAAATTTAAAAATAATTCCAACCCCTGAAATTATTTGTGAAAGGTGTGAACAACCTGTAAATATTGAAAAGAAATTTCTTGTGATGTAATCATCACAAAAATGTTTCATAGAAATTATAATAAGTGAGAGATAAATAAATAAAATTCTCTAATTATAGAATTTTACATGAAAGATTTAAATGGAGAAAGACCTTGGATTATTCAGAGTGGGAGTTCTTTTCATATGAAAATATAATTAAAGTTATTAAAGAATATGAAATAATTTTAATAATTTTCATTGATATATAGAAATATTGAATCGTTGAGAATCAAAGGTATGGGTTCAACTATTATTGGGAAAGAAAAGATAAAATCCCAAAAATGTGTATATGTTTATGGGATGAAATAAATTTTCCATGTGTTTCAAATCATAGTGATGAGGTTAATAAATTTAACTTTTGAAAATATGGGGTTTTTGGTGAAAACTGGAGAATATGGAAGATTGATACAAGAGGCCATTGTACGAAAGGAAACTTATTTGATGTTGGTGAAATTAAAAAACTCTTATTTCATGAGTATAGTAGAAGAGAATTTAATGTGGAATAAATGGTAGGGATACAAGTGTCAAAGAAACATGAGAAAGTTATCAAATAGATATAGTGTCTGTGATATGCCTTATTTTCTAAGAAGAATATATTGATGTTATAATATTTTTCAGAAGGGGAATATTACAAATTTCATGCATAAGAAATTTCATATTTCTTGAAAAAAATCCTTGTATATTATTAATTCGTATACTTTTGGTCCAATAAGAAAACAATAAAATCATGGTGACAAGTATTTGTAACACCCCAAGCTTCCATGGTATGGTTCTCTTTGAATAATACAGTAGTGTGTGTTGTACGCAACTTCGAGTTCTATCACACACCACAACAATTCAAACAAGCCGTTATGATTTGTAATAACCACTTTTTGAAATTTTATAAATTTTATCTTTCAAAATGGACATCAATTTTGGATTCTGAATATTGAAATTATCTTAGGGTGAATTTTTGGTATTTTTCTGAAAACTTTCAATTTTTGATGAATAGTTAAAAACACTGATTTAGAGTTTAAAACCGAATTTTTATTTAAATAAATATTTATGTTATTTAATTTTAATTATGGTAAAAATAGATATATAATACCTATATATGTTCAATGTAATTCATTTGAGTTAGTTTAGAATAATTTTAGATATATAAAAATTTTATTTAACTTTTCACCGTCTTTTACTAATCTCCTAGGAGAATTTGCAAATTCACATAAAATAGAATTTTACCGCTTCTGTGAGTGGAATTTAGAAATTCTGAGAGACACGGTGAATATCTAGGATTATAATGTGGTTAAATAAGGTAAATATAATTTTTGGTGAATAGTAACTTTTTACTTTTATTTACCATCGTTAAAATTAATCAGGGTAATTAAGGGTAAACATGATATTAATATTACGCTAAAAAATTTCCTAATTCTATTGGAAAAGTGTATCTAGACCGAAAACAACCATAGGAATAAAATTTTATCATTTAGGTCCACTTGGATTAGATTAGGACATTTATTATTATTTAATTCAAACAAGAGTTAAAAGAATTAAAATCTATGTTTAATAAATAAAACATTTTTAATATAAGGATATACTTAAGATAAATTTGATTATAAATATTCATTAGAAATATAAGAATATTTCCTACATAATAGGATTTTGTTTCTAATTTTTATACATTCGATAATTTAATTTATTTATGAAAAAATGGTGATATAATAATTACATAATTAATGAAATATTAAAATAATTGATATTATAAATATCAAAATTAATGTAATTTGAGACTTTTTATGAATTCCACTAATTTTCTAGGTTAATATGACATATTAAGATAGGTTATATAAATTGTTTTTGAAGTAATAATGTTTTTATGAAATTATCAAAAACAAAATACCCAATAATGTCAAAATTTACATAAAATAGTTTTCAAAACAAATATTATACTATTAATTGATATTCTATTCATAAAAATATAAATATCATAAAATGTACTTATATAATTATATGTGTATCATTAATGGACCACTTGGGGGATCTCTTGGAGGTATATAGTATTTTTATTAACTATATAATATAAAAATACAATGAGACATGTTAAATGTCAAACTATTTGACTATGAATTAAATATAAATGATAAGGTTAATATAGTGACCAAAACCTGTCTAAAATCTATTGGTTGAATGGATTTAGACCCATCCACACCATAGAATTTATTTAAACCACTTTGGAAGCATTATAAATTGAATATGAATTCATTATAAAATAATATTTCTAGCATTTCCAAAGGTTCCACTCACCACTCTTATAAAAGGGAACTCCCCCTTCACTCTAATTCACACCTTCTAGTCCATTTGGATCGGCCAAATCCTGCACTAATACCCTCTAAAATTCCTTCACTTCAATATAGAGGCCTTATTTTGATATTAAAGCCAACCTATAGAGCCCTTTTGATCATATGAAAAGGAATAACCTGAAGAAGAGGTAATGTTTTCATCAACCTCTTTCAAGTTCCATTCTTCTTCTACTTCTTCTTTCTTTGTTATTTCCATTGTAAAATAATTACTCCTATAGACTTTACATATTTTGATGTTATTATAAATATGTTACAACCATATTCATTATTCTATCCCTCCTTTGAATGACATGTCACCATAGGTGCGTACGTACGGCCTACCGTCTCCACATCGTGGTGTAATTGTAATTCAATACATTATTTTTTGGATGGGTATAATAATGATGTGTAATTCATGTAAATAATAAATATACCATGATGATGATTATTTATATATGATATACCATCCAATTATATATTATTTTAATATCAAAATAATTATATTGTCGCTCGTGCATACGTACGGATTACCGTCTCCACGAAAGCGATGAGATTCATTCCTAATCATATCCATTCAAGACTAAATTTCATTTGATGATTAAAAATAATTTTTAGAGACATGATATCATTCTGGATATTAATAATATAAATCCCAGACATAAAAAATATAGCTCACATAACAAATAATATAAAAGAAAATTAGTATGTTAACACACAAAACGATGATAATACTAAGATATTATTAACAAATCAATGTCAAAAGTCATATATGATATCATATTAATGTATATGATTCATGTATAATTTAATAACAATTATTTCACCATTAAATAGGGGTCTAAACTAACCTCAACCAAGGAAATGTACAGGGTAAGGGTTTATTTCAAAATCTCTTCATTATCCATGGTTGTTTATACGTAATTATCTACTAGGACCTCTTTATCATCCATATCCATGTTTCTTAAAAATGTATTTAAAATCATTATTAGTATTTTAAAGACTATAGGTAAAAGTCAGTTATACCCTTGTTGACATTTTATAAAAATTTTATAAAGGAATCTTTCTGTCATTTTCCAAACTAGGTCCTTTTTAACCTTTTCGACAGAATTATGGTTATAATGTCTTTTTTTAACTTATACAGCGGGTACGGCTATTTTCAGCCGTTATAAAATATTCAAATATTCCCTTACAAGATTATAAGAATATTTTCAAAATAAATTATTTATTTTATATTTATGTGACTTTAAAATTATGTACAAAAAAGAGATATGTCCATCAAATAGTTTTGATTTCATCAATTTCATCATCCTTTGATGGATTTTAGGCATATTTGATGTTGATTTATTAGGAATCATAACTTCCATTTAGTATTGATGGTTTTTTGATATGTTTGATTTTGGATGTGTTGTTTTTATACCATTCATGGTTTATGGATAAAGTATTGACATTTCGTATGCTAGTTTTAATACGAATTTTTAGGTTATGTTTAAAACTGTTCATATTAAGAATGCATTGGAATTAATAAGTGACAGGTGGAGCCCACTATATCTCCTCGATGCATCAGTAGGTCTCATGAGACAAACTAGAGTCTTGGAATAAGGCTTTGAAAAAATCTTATTTGCAGTCTTGGCACAAGGCCTTGATTATGTGGTTATGATAGTCTGGAATTATGCATTCCATCATTATTAAAGCGGTTATTGATATTGCATGTGATTTTTCGACTGGTAGAATATCCACTTGAATAAGTAAATGGATTTACTTCATTCTATTTTTTCCATATTATGCTGAAGTTCATGTTTAAAAGGCTTTTGTTTTAGTTATACATTTACTAAAATGTTTATGCTAATTTATGAATGTTTCCACTGTATTGTTATCCTTACTGAGAATCTGAGCTCACCCCTTACTTATGTTTTATTTTCCCAGGATTCCAAGATGTGTATTATGATTGATATAATATGTTATGATAAAGGGAAAATTGTAATTATTAATGAACTATCTATACTGTGTTTTATGCATCAAATTACAATGTAAATTTAATGTATGCAATCTATTTTCCAACACTGCTAAACTGATCGGTCCTTCATGACATGATTTCTTGTAATCATGACAATGTATTAAAATAATGCACCAACTCTAGGTAACTAGGGTTGGGGCGTTATAGTTGGTATCAGACGATGTTTAGCAATAAACTGAGAAACTAGATTTAGATAAACTCTTATTAGATCACATTATCCTAAGATAGACTTCGAGGATTATTATAGGAGATCATCCTAGAATTTTGGTACTGTAGACATTTTTTGAGTTTTCCAAGAATTAAATCCCTGTCTGGATACGAGCAGGTAGAGGCGGCACTGGTACAGATGTACCTAGGAGTAAAACCCTAAAACCCCAATTTGAGCTAGGCTCGAACGAGAACTGGTGCACGACAACGGGACTTGCAACACTCTTGGTTACGACACTCTTGGAGGATATGCTTAGGATAATTCTCATTTTCTATAAAAATCATAATGAAGGGTTTATGGGTATATTCTTCCTCAATGAAAACATTTTTATGATTATTGATTATATCCATAAACCGTTCAATTTATGTTTGGTATTTTACATGTTTGGAATTATTCATTGGAATTCAAAAATTGACCTAGTGTATGCCATTATTTAGAAATGGTTCCCAGTAGAAGGAATGAGAACTCCAGTAATACGTATGATCCAAAGATTATGAAGGGTCATATCATTCGTGGTATTAAGAAAACATTTATAAGGGAAATAATCTCCCATTTATTATCAACATATGAAGAAATAATATCATATTTTAGTAAGATAAGTAAAGAATTCTATGAGTATTATGTCTTTGAAGGGAAGCAAGAGAAGAAAAGGATGGTAGAGAGAAAGATGGATAAAGGGAATAGGGGAAAGAAGGATTTTCCCAAATGTGATAAATGTGGAAATAATCACCTTGGTAAATGCATGAAGGAAATTGGTGTTTTTATAAGTTTGGAGAAAAAGGACACCAAGTATGTAATTGCAAGGGTAAGAAAAAGATTTCAAATGTAAAATGATTCATATGCAAGGTGTTGAGACACATCGCGAATCAGTGTTCTAGTCAAAATATTATACCGAAAATGATGTTATTAGATAATAATCATGTTATGATACTACCTCGGATGAAGAGGAATGACTAGTGTTCTTATGTTGTTAATATAGAGTTATTAAATTTCAGTGTTGTATCTACAGTAAACTGGTTATATGAATTAGGGAGACAAATAAGGGTTGTACTATAGTACTATTTTATTGAGGATTTGAGATTATAGTGAGCTACAATTTTTTTAAAACACATGCTTGATTGAAAGTTAATCCTTAATATATTCCCAATAATGAGGTATTGATTTTTGAATAAGAGATGGTTGATTTTAATAAATTTTATTGGATATTCATGACTACCTTGAAAATGATTAATGATTTTTCATTGTTGGAGTTTAAAAATTTTTTTGATAGAATGAGTATATCCATTATTCTATAAGGAATAAGGGAGGATTAATGTAATCATTAAGGTTTTATGGTAATTCAGGATGTTACCATGTTTTAAAATAATACATGATGAAGGTGTTCACAAGTTATTATTTGGAAAAAAGGATCTTCATTGTGTTTAACTTCATTATAAATTTGGGACTATGAGTTTGGATGGATTTGTTTTGGATAAGTATAATGTTTAGAATGGATTGTGATACTGTTGTTATGGTTGTTTTTTGATTTTTATAAAAAGGACAACATGAAGACCGTGTGACAACCCGTCGCACCGGACAAAGCTGTGGGAATAGAAACCACAACCATAGTGCGATTGGGATTTATCACCTACCACTGGTCTACATGATGTTCCTGGATGGTATAATGTAGTTTCTTTTTTTAAAAGGGTCTGATATGTGAATTATAAATTCATTATATTGGGAACCCTTTAAGATTTTGATTAATAGAGTATTTTTGAGTTTTGGAGTGAAAGATGAATTTGTGGTAGAAATATATTAATGGATAAAACTCCAAGTATAAAGTAATTATATCTCCTTGTAATATTAGCCATTCTCATAAATAAATTCCTCAATATTATGAAACATAACTTAGAACAAAAACATTGTCCTAGATGGTACCTTAGATTATCACAAATATATGCCTTTGTGATGGTTGGCCTTTTCATATCCATGTTCTCTACCACTCTCCATCACATATTGATGGTTAGATTTCTCTTCCATATCCATTTTTTCCTACATGTAACCCGAGTATGTGTTATTTTTGGGAACCTTCATACTTACCACTCTTTATTTTAAATAGAGGTCTCATTAATCCATTTTTCAATATGTGATTTCAACTAAGATATTTTGAAATATTAACCCCATGTTTCTAATACTGCGCATAAATTGTGAGGAAGAAATTTATTGAAGGAGGGAAAAATGTAATTCCGCAAGCTTCCATGATAAACATCTCTTTTAATAACACATTAGCATGTGTTGTACCCAACATCGAGTTCTAGCACACACCACAACCAATCAAACTAGCCATCATGAATAGTAATACCCAATTTTTTAAAATTTTTTAAATTCTATTTTTCAAAATTGAGTTCATTTTTTGATTTGGAATATCGAATTGAGGTTCGGGTGATTATTTGGTATTTTTCTGAAAACATTCAATTTTTGAAGAATAGTGAAAAAACACTAAGTTACATTTTAAAACTGAATTTTTATTTAAATAATTATTTCAGTAATTTAAATTTAATTGAGGTCAAAATAGATACATAATACTTACATAACTTCAATTTAATTCATTGGAGTTAGTTTAGAATAACTTTAGATATATAAAAATTTTATTGAACTTTTCACCGTCTTTTACCCATCTCCTAGTAGAATTTCTAAATTCACATAAAACATAATTTTACCTCTTATGTGAGTGGAATTTCAAAAATCCGAGAGACATGGTTAATATGAAGGAGTAAAATGAGGTTCAATAAGATAAAAATAATTTTTGGTGAATAGTAACTTTTTACATTTATTTACCACAGTTAAAAGTAAATAGGGTAATTAAGAGTAAAAATGATATTAATAGTACCTTAAAACATGTCCTAATTCTATCAAAGAAGTGTATCTTTACCAAAAACAACATTAGGAATAAAATATTATCATTTAGGTCCACTTGGATTATATTAGGAAATTTATAATTATTTAATTCCAAGAAGAGTTAAAAGAGTGAAAATCAAAGTGTAATAACTAAAACATTTTTAATATAGGGTTATACATAAGATTAATTCAATTATAAATATTCGTTATAAATATAAATATATTTCCTACATAATGTTTGTTTATTTATTATTTTTAGACATTATATAATTTAATTTATTTATGACACAATGGTGATGTAGTAATTAACTAATTAATGAAATATTAAATAATTGATATTACAAATATCAAAATAAATGTAATTGGAGACTTTTTATGAATTAAGAAAATTATCTAGGTTAATATGACAAATTATGATTGGTTATATAAATTTTTTTCGAAGTAATAATTATGTTATGAAATTATCAAAAACAAAATACCCAATAGTGTCAAAATTGACATAAAAGAGTTTTTAAAACAAATATTATATTATTAATTGATATTATATTCTTTAAAATATAAGGTTCAGATAAAGGACATATATAATGATAGTTGTATCATTAATGGACCACATGGGGGTCTCTTGGAGGTATATAGTAAGATTATTAAGTACATAATATAAAAATTCAATTAGACATGGTAAATGTCATACTATTTAACTAAGAGTTAAATACAAATGATAAGGTTAATATAGTGACCCAAACCTATCTAAAATCAATTAGTTTAAAGAATTTCGACACATCCCCACATTAACTTTTAAATAATCTACTTTTTATTCATTATAAACCGAATATTAATTTATTATAAAATAATATTTATGGCTTTTCCAAAGGTGCCCCTCGCCCTTTTATAAAAGGGAACCCCCCCTTCACACTAATTCACACCTTATAGGCCATTTGGGTCAGCCAAACCCTACCCAAATACATTCTATACTTCCCTAAATTCAACCTAGAGGAATTATTTTGATCAGAAAGAAAACCTAAGGAGCTCTTTTGATCAAATCAAAAGGAAGAACCCGAAGAAGAGGTAATGTTTTCACAACCCTCTTTCAAGTTCCTTTCTTCTTCAACTTCTTCTTTCTTTTTTATTTAAATTTTAAAATAATAAATCCAGTATATTTTATATATTTTGTTGTTATTATTAATATGGTACAACCATATTCAGTATTCTATCCATCCTTTGAATGACATGTCACCATACGTGCGTATGTACGGCCAACCGTCTCCACGTCGTGGTGTAATTGTTATTCAACACATTATTATTTGTGTGGGTATAATAATGATCTGTAACTCATGTAAATAATAAATATAACATTATAATGATTATTTATATATGATATAACATACAATTATATATTATTTTAATATCAAAAGAATGATATTTTCGCTCGTGCGTACGTACGAATTACCGTCTCCAAGAAAGCGATGAGATTCCTTCCCCATCATATCCATTCAAGACTAAATTTCATTTGATGATTAAAAATAATTATTAGAGACATGATATAATTCTGGATATGAATAATATAAACACCATACATAACAAATATGGATCACATAACAAAGAATATAAAAGAAAATGAGTAAGTTAACACCCAAAACGATGATAATATTAAGATATTGTTAACAAATCAATGTCAAAAAATCATATATGATATCATATTAATGTATATGATTCATGTATAATTTAATAACAATTATTTCACCATTATAAAAGTGGTTAACCTATCCTCAACCAAGGGAAATTACAAGGTAATGGTTTATTTCCCAATCTCTTCGTTATCATAGATTTTTTATACGTAATTATCTACGGGGACCTCATTATCATCCACATCCATATTTCTTAAAAATGTATTTCAAATAATTCTTCATATTTTACAGACTATGAGTTAAAGTCAATTATACCCTTTTTGACTTTTTATAAGATGTTTATAAAGGAATCATTCTATCGTTTTCCAAACAAGGTCCTTATTAACCTTTTCGACAGAATTATGGTAAGAATGTCTTTTTTTATCTTATATGGAGGGAGTAGCTATTTTCCACCATTATAAAATCATCGAATCTTCCCTTACAAGATTATAAGAATATTTTGAAATTAAATTTTTTTTATATTATGTGACTTTTAAATGATTTAAAAAAATATATATTTCTCTCAAATAATTTTGATTTCTTCTATGTCATCATCCATTGATGGATTTTAAGATTATTTAAAGTTGATTTATTATGATACAAAACTTCCATATAGTATTGATGGTTTTGGGATATGTTTTATGTGGATGTGTTATTTTTATATCATTCATGGTTTATTTATAAAGTATTTACATTTCCTATGCTATTTTTAATATGAATGTTTATGTTATGTTTAAACCTGTTTATATGAGAAATGCATTGGACATAATAAGTGACAGGTGAAGCCCTATATAGCTCCTTGATGAATTGGTAGTTCTCATGAGACAAACTAGTGTAATGGAACAAGGCCTTGAAAAAATCTTATTTGTAGTCTTGGCACAAGGCCTTGACTAAGTGGTTATGAAAGTCTTGTATTATGCATTCCATCATTATGAATGTGGTTATTGATATTGAATGTGATTATTCGACTAATAGAATATCCACGCGAATATGTAAATGGAATTACTTCATTTTATTTTTTCCATATTATGGTGAATTTTGTGTTTAAAAGGATTTTGTTTTAGTTTTTATTGCGTTAAATGTTTGTGCTTATTTATGAATGTTTCCATTTATTGTTATCCTTACTGAGCATCTGAGCTCACCCCATTCTTATGTTTTATTTTCATAGGATTCCAAGAAATGTATTATGATTGATATGATGGGATAAGATAAAAGGAAAAATGGAATTCTCAATGAACTATCTATATTGTGTTTTATGCTTCAAATTGTAATGTAAAGTTAATGTATGTAATATATTTTCAAAGACTGCTAAACTGATCGGTCCTTCGGGAATTTATTCCTTGTAATCATGAAAATGTATTAAAATAATGCCCCGACTCTGGGTAACTATGGTCGCGGTTTTACAGTACATCACCACTTTCATTTATAACTATACTCACATTACGTGTGTTATTTTTATGAAACTTATGTGATATGATTTAAAAATGTTTAAAATTTTCAAGAGTAAAGCTAAGAAGGAATGTGAGTATTCAGGAATGAAGTTGAGGACTAATTATGGTAGTGAGTATAAGAATAAATAATTTGATATTTATCTTGATAATTAATGAATTAGTAATGACTATAGTTCCTCAAAAACTCCACATTAAAATAGAGTTGTAAAAGGAATAATAGATGTTTTTTGGAAATGGGGGGAACAATGATACAAGAAAATGGTCTTTCCAGTTTCTATTAGAGGAAAATCATGTGTAAAAATTTATATATTAAAAAACCAATTTTAATATAGTCCAAATTCACATATGTTTCCATATTAAAGGTTTTATGATAAAACTCAATGTTTGATGCACCTAAGAGTATTTGGGGGTCCATGTATTACAAAGAAGAAAGGTGGAAACCAAGGAATGTTTTAGCAGAAAGGTGAAGAAGTATTCTTTCTTGGATATGATCTGGATGGGAGTGGATGAAGATATTTCAATGAATAAATAAGAATACTTGTTTATTCTTGTGATTTGAATGTTTTTTAATGGATAATGAAGATAAATATACCCACGTAGATAAGGAAGTGGAGAAGTATAGTGAAACATTAGTTAACTATTCTAATAACGATATACACAATTTTAATCATACTCAAGAAGAATAATCCTACTCATTTATTTCTTCTATTGAGGGAGATACATGAAAATCTCATCCTATGATAATGAAGCAAGTGGGAGCTCATAGAATTATTGTTGATCCCCATCATAAAGTTCAAACAACAAGAACATGAAATTACAACACACACACTTATTTATATTCAAAAGTTTAACTGAATGATTTGAATGAATCTTTTGAGTATCTATAATGGGTAGAGGCCATGAATGAAAAGATGAATCAGATAGAAAAGAATGATACATGGGAACTCATACAAAAAAATTAACAACACACATGTTATTGTTAAAAAGTGGGTATTCCAGAACAAGATTAATGAAGAAGGTGAATTGATATGAAACAAAGAAGGTTTAGTATGGAAAGGTTACTCATAAATTGAAGGTGTTTATTTTAATGAAACATTTGATCCAGTGTCATGGTAAGAAACAATTAGAATTATTATTTCTATTTCTACACAACAAAGTTACGAAATTTGTAAAATGGATGTAATGTTAGAATTTGTAAATGGGGATATTGATGATCATGATTACAATGAAAATCATTGGGTATTTGGTGTGTCGAAATATTCATGTTATGTATGAATGATGAATAAATACTTTTATTGGATGGAACAAGCTTGGAGGTCATGGTATTCCAAATTTAATACATGGTCATGGAAGATGAGTTTTATGAAAGGATGTGTTGAAAACAATATTTATATCATATAATGTTAGGAGTATTCCATTATTTCAATTGTTTATATTGATGAAAATATATTTTCTGGGAATGATGAAATAACATTTGAAAATTATTAAAAAGTGATCCTAATGTTTTTTGAAATGTCGATACTGGGGGAAAGAAAATTCATTCTCAGGATGAAAATTTTAAAAATAAGAAACACATTTTTCTATCTCAAGAAAAATATTATAAGGAAGTTTCCAAAATATATTTATAATAATATCAAAATTTATTTCCACAATAATTTTCATTGGAATAGTTTATTATAATGATAGAGAAGGAAAGGAAGTTGATCATAATGAATTTTGGATGATGGTTGGATGTTGGTTATAGTTGAATACCTCAAGACCTGACGTTGTTTATGTTATTACATTAGGTGAATGATTTTAGAGTTCTCTAAATAAAAAAAATTACTAGATAGAAAAAAATTATCAGATACATTAGAGGCATGAAAATTTTTTGAATTAGGTGTGATAGTTCAAAATGTTCTAATTTGATTGGGTATTTATGTTCTCATTGGGCATGGAATGTTGAGGGAAAAAGATCTACATTATGTGGAGTTTTATTTTTGGGAAAAGATGGTTTAGTTAGAATACATAGAAACAAAATTAAGTTCCTATCAGTATGGTGAAAGATGAGTATGTTGCTTCAAATCTAGAACCTACCCTGCTTATATTGAAGAAGACATAGTTAGAATATTTACTTGTAGAAGTGATGTAACCATTTCTCTTTGTAAATAATAATAAGAGTGAAATCAATATCTCTAGGAACTGAGTAATACAATATAATTAAAAACATATTGATATCAAATATCATTTCATCAAATTGCTTTTGGAGAATAATTAATTGAGGCTATAGTATGTTCTTAAATTGTAATAGGTAATTGAAATTTTCAAAAAACTATTGCCAAATGATGTTTTCACTAAATTAAGGTTGAACATGGGAGCCAAAACTATTTTGAATCATGGTTTATGTAGGTGTATTTTTTCATTATATTATCTTACATATGTATATTGGGTCAAGGGTTATAATTTTTTTATAAATTTTTCCTTATGGAAGCATGTAAATAGAGAGAGTTGTGGGTACGTAATGAGTATATCATTGTTTGTGTGTGAAATATTCTAACTGTTTGTTGGAGTGTTTGTTGGAAAAAAAATCATCCATGGAAGTTGAAGAGGTAGATAAAAATGAGTAATAGAGTTATGAAGAAATGTTGAATTGGTTTCATGTTCGCAACTTTTAGAAAGAATGGGATTTAAGTAAATTATTGTTTTTTCCTACAATTCATTAGCTCTCATTGGATTAGAATTGTTGATAAGTAAGCCATATATTGAAAATAACAAGTCCAATTATTTTTGAAACATGGATGAAAAGAATATAAAAGGGGGATATTTTGAGGACCAAGATGATAAGGATGATCATATTTAGGTGTTTTTTTTCAACAATGTTTAACAGGATAAGAAATCAAATCACTTTTTTTCTAGTTAAAATTACACTGACCATCATATTCATGAAAGCTGAGACCACAATGGTTGAGAAATTCCATCATATAGAGAAGTTATTTTCTAGGTGAAAAGGATCATCAGACTCATATCAGGTTCAGAGTAGAAGAAGAGACCATAATTGGAGAGAATCAGAATCTGGATGACTATGATATAAATATGATTAAGCATTTTTGATCTTGGAGTTCTCATAAATCATATGTATTCTGTAAGAAATTTATTGAAATATTGATAAATTAAAGGAGGGTAAAAGGTGATATAAATTGGATTCAGTTTGATTGTAATCATGCCAAATGTATTTAGGATGAGATAAAAATAAAGCTGTTATTGGAGGAATGGTATGTTACAATAATTTCAATTATAAGTCAGACAATGATAAAGCTGATCCTCCACGTATTCAAAATCATAATGGAAGTCATGATACAAGTTAAATTTTATGAGAGAAGAGAGAAGTTAAAGTTGGTTATGATGATCCATCGCATTCAATGTTCCATCTTACTCATCAAAGATAGAAATGAATGTGATGAAAGGTCATGGGTATCATGTTCTTAAATAAAAGAAGTTGTTGTAGTGGAAGCTGCTAATATCGTCCCATCAGACACATTATGCCATAATAATCATCATAGGATCAATAATTTTGGACCAGTGAATGAAAAGAAATAAAATATTTGGTGACCCATATGAAGATGAATATTATATTTTATTAAATAATGTAGTCAACCATTTATAAGAGTTTGAATTTAATTTTTTATCATTCAAATGGGTCAACAAAAGAGACAAAAATAAATCTATTGTTTTACATTTTACTCATCTCATATATCATAATTCTAATTGTAATAAAACTTCCTATGTTCAAATAGTATCTAGAACTGTAATAATGAAATCCTAAACAGAAAATATGATTTGGAAATATAAAGTGTACTGATATTTGTTAAGAAATTCAAAATAGAGGTGATGTTCAAAGAATAATTGAGAATGATTGATAAGAAATGATAAGAGTTTAGAAAATTTTTTGAAGTCAAGATGCACCCGAAATCCATGTGAACATGCTAATTCAATTAATTTAGTTGATCATTCATGTTTTTAGGATTCCAACCCAACCCAAATTTTGCGTAGTATAAATGATGAAAAATACATTTTAATTATCTAACTGAAGTAATTTTCATGAGTTGTATATACAAGTAAGAGTACTGAAGTAATTCAAAAGATAATAATAGGTTTCAATATTGTTATTCTTGATGAAATCTCATCGCATATAAGAGAAAAGAGTGGAGACAAGATTTCAATATATTCAGTTGGTCTTCAGATTTAGATGATTATCATATTCAGCTAGTTATCATATTGGGTTGGATTATCGTATTGGCATTTCTAAAATGGAGAATAATTTTTCCATATTCTCTCATCTGAATAGAGATAGAGGTATATTTTTCATATTAATCAATTAGACTGGGAAAACCATACTAGGAATTCAGAATTTTTTTATTACAATGTCGAAGAAGACTTTACCAGCTTTTGGGTAAGAAAATGTGGAATTTCATTGATGGTTTATATTTTTTTGAAGTTGATAAAGAATCATTGTACCATTTTTTGTAACAAAAACAATTTATTACATAATTTTTGTTAAAAGGAGAACTTGCAATATTGGTTTTCTTACATAGTTCTACATGTGCTAAATAGGAACAAACTATTCCTTTTATTTAACTCAAAATGATAGTTTTCTAGTGGATTGTATGGTATTGGATCATTGTCAAACCATACCAACGACGATGATATTGTAATAGAATAGTGAAACTTATAAATTCTTGTGTTTCTAGGGATGTGTGTTTGAAATTTTTTCCCTTAGTGAATGTAATATATAATAATAGGAGAACGTTGTTTCTGAAGAAAGAAAACATAAATGAAAATGTTAAAAATGATTCACCCATCCCCCTCTCACAGATACAATTATCCTGATTGGGAACATATAAACCCTTACATAAAATATTTGAATTTTAAAACATTTGAAATATATTAATACAGTAAATTATCACACACTATGTCTCATGAAGGTGATGGTTGAGAAGGTCATGTACACATTTAAACAATGAATTTTCATGAAGAAGACAATCATGCATCTATTTGGGTGTGTGAATCATGATGACATCATGAATTCTTACAATATTACATGAAAAAATAAGTTTTTGATAAAAAAAATGGAACATAAAACCATTTGAATTTTCACTAACAAGATAGTTAATGTGGCGCATGAATTCAATCATAATTGAATAAATGAAAACTGTTTGAAAATTGAAAATAATACATGAAAATTCACATATAAATTAATAATATAGATTAATTTTATGTGAGAGGGTTTATGTTCAAGAAGATCATGTGTTGTTTGAAACATGCATAATGGATTGAGAATTTAGGAATAATTTAATCGACATGTTCAAGTATTACTATTTTAAAAAAATAGGGGAATAGTTTATGTACATCCCTTTACACATATATTTGAGGCTGGTTCTTCATCAGATTAACAAATTAGTACAACATGAGAATAGTTACATTGATCCAATTAGTCATTTACAAGTTATTAGAATTATTTGAGAGAAGATAACAAACTCACCCAATGTATTTTGAAGGTACATTAATAGGTACACGTGAAATTCACATCTTATAAGATCATAGAGGGAGATCAAAGATCATCCTAATAGTGGGTCATTCCTTGTAGAAAAAGGGAATTATTATATTTTGTTCTAGGAGAAGTTGAAGTAATTTGGTTTTAAATAAGAGGATAATGAATCTATTGGATTAAGTTGAAGCAGAATTCACTATGTTGGATCTAAAAGAGATTCTAGACACTTGTTTGACAGAGAAGAATCTCTAACCAAATGGAATAACTGATTATAGTAAGGAGTCAGATTTCATCTGAATCTTTTTAATCTAGTTTGATTCTCTCCATATCATTACTATTTTACATTAAGTGAGTTTGACAGATATCATAGTGTGGATTGATGAACTCAACAAGTTCAATAGGTTGAATTCAAATGTATAATAATTCACAAAACAAGTCTACCACTGATTCACACCCACCCTCAGTGGCATCTAATCCATCATTTGGATCTATAAAATATATATTAAAACATTTACAAATGTGAATTTTAGCTATATAAAATCGCATTCAGGGGTTATGTGATCACAAGTGAGGGGATTTAGGTCAACAATTCAAAATATGGATGACACGCACCTATTACGGGTTGTGAAAAAAAAGTATTTCCTCTAACTGTGTATCATTAGTATTGAATATGGTTGTCTCCCAAGATTATGGTTTGGAATAGTGACATCACAAATGTGAACGTAAAATAAATAACATCAATTGAATGACTAGGGAAAAAAGAACGTGGTGTTTGAAGATCATATTAGAGGAAAGTGATTGGGTTTAGGCTTTCTTCCCTTCTATAAAGATATCATGGTCCTTATGAAATTTAAAAGTTTGTTTTTATTAATTGTTTTAATGAATTATTTAACGATCGTTCATCCTATATCACCATTCATTCTGATTTTTTGATAGTGAAAATAATCCACCAAAGTTATTTTGTTGGATTATTATTCATCTAAAGTGTGAAAAGAACAATGGTTCTCCTGTGGAACACCTTGGTGATTCCAAATCAGGAATTAAGTGTAAAAATTACCCAAATCAGTCTACAATGCCTTCCCCTCACGTTTAATTACCACTAAACACATATGACTCTGAACCTATATCCCCCAATATGTGTGATCCAAAACCAAGAAGCTGTAGAATAA
The DNA here is from genome assembly GCA_963277665.1 of Viscum album. Taxonomy (NCBI): domain Eukaryota; kingdom Viridiplantae; phylum Streptophyta; class Magnoliopsida; order Santalales; family Viscaceae; genus Viscum; species Viscum album. The sequence goes on along the minus strand of OY728165.1, from coordinate 899,737,741 downwards.
TTTTATTAATCAATCCAATGAAGAATATTAATATTATAAATGAACGTACTATCATAGCCCATTAGAATTATGAAATCCTATACTGAAAACATTTTAACAAATAAAAATATATATATGAATTTAATAAAACTAGGAATCAATCCTTACACATGGTATCCTCCCCTTCATCCAACCACAAAAAGAGTCTATGTCTCTCTTAAAAAAGAAACCATTGGGGTATATGGGATAGACGACAACATGAAAGTAAAAAGTTACGAAAGTATTAAAACTGACTGTCGAGCAGCAACAATGTGTGTTATCTCCTTTTTTCATCTGATCCTTTTCTCTAGCACAATATCATTGTATTTAAAGAGAGATTTAACCTCCTAATATCTGTTGTTTCAATTTTTTTAAAATATCCATGACATTGAATAAATAAATAAATAAAATTATATTTAGTGATGAATCTACTAAATTATCCAATATTTCCAAATCCTAGCATCGAGATAAAATTTATAATAGATGGTAGCATTATCCACCATTAGAAATCCCCCATTGTATGAATGATAAATCATGATATAACATTGATTCAATGGTGGCATATGATTTCACTAGTATAATGGTGGCATGGGATACCATTAGTAGTGAAATACATACTTTTTTATATTCATTCCTTATTCTTCCTTCCATTTTATTCCCTCACTTAATTTTATTCTCTATAAGGACTAATCGGATATTTTCTCCATAGATTATTACTACTCCATTTTGGTGTGTGGAAGTGTCAATACTATCTCATGCATGCCTTTCTTCTACATGCCTCTCTTTGGATGAATTCCTGACATTACTCTTACATCTTGTACAATGGTATTAACTATAGTTAACATAGATCCAAATCGCTAGTGTATAACCCCAAAAGTAGAAATCATGGAAATGGATGTAGATGTGGAAGAATGAATCTTCTGCATCAAAAGAACATAGAGTATGAAAGATACTGGGAAGAGGGATTTATCATGAAGATATGGAGATCTCCAAACTGGGGGCATGGCTTTCTCAAGGCGGTGATAGTTTTTCACCGAGCCTCAACATTATGAGTAGAAGATGTGGGGTTTTGGGAGGGAATTGAGGGTGACCAGCTATTGTTCCTCTAGATTCTATAGTTGGGTCAAAGGTAGCTTGTTCATCCATTTTCCCAATGGTGGAAAAACTAGATATGGTCCTCGAAATGGTAGTGGTGACTATGGGATTCCAAAAATGGGGTTTTCCAGTAGTAATAGACATGCTCTATGACAACAACGGCAACATGGGATGTTGGTATGGTAGTAGCAGAGGTGTTAGCATTGGTTTGGAAGCAGTACACGTGTTGATGTTGGCATGGTGGTGACACAAACCCTATCATTTTCCAGGAGGAATAAAATGTTCTACTATATGTTAAATTGGTGGAATGACTAATGAATTGGGAACATGGTAGGAGGTGAGTCAATGGAGGTCATAGGGTACTTCATAGAGATCTCAAGAATGAAAGGATTTGTTCTTAATCAATGTCTTAATCATCAAGGTCTACCAAGATGGATAAGAGGATTCAGGATCATATGAACCTCATTAATGTACATTATCCATCCCTCCATCCTTCAAAATTTTTGGAGGGGGAAACATTATCATGCACGGAATCATACCATTTTAATGTGGGAACAAGGTGTTCAGAACAAGCACTAGAGGTGATCCAATGAATTTATAGGATCCAGTAGTGGGTAAGAGCTCCCACCTAAGCTTCTTATTCATTGGTAATGGTGTAGTATGACAATTTCAATTGGTGGATGTCTTAGGAAGAAGGTGGTAAGCATTGAAGTGTGGTGGAATTTGGTGTGTGAGCATGCGGTAAGTGTGATTCAAGTTGGACGACACCCGTTTCGTATGCTCTGAATAGTATGTTAAAGGCACTAGCCCACATCATAAATAAAACAAAGGGTAGAAAATTCATAAATATCAAAGCATGGATCTCATAATGTAATGAAGTAGGGAAGGAGATGGAGGACCCCAACCCACCATCATGCACCAACCCATTCTAGTGAGTACTTCCCCCCATTGCTCTGTGGATTTCAACAACACAAGCCAGGCTATCCGAGTTATGATCTAGCCCATAGATTTCATCCTTTTATTCCCAACATGGTAATGATCCCACATACATGCACTAAATCTAGTTCGATTCTTCTATTTGGCATGTAGTGCTGGGTGGCCCCATGTGGGATGGCTCTGTGGCGTTCGGGCCATTTGGTAGAGTGATGATCAAGTTGGCCTCTTTTTTTTGGAAAAATTTTCATTAACATTAGAAAAATAACTACCAAACATAAATAGTAATGAGATTAAATAAAAAAATTATTTCATCAACAATTTCATTAATTTTAAATTATTTCAATCCACCATTCAATATTTACCGTAATTAAGTAAAACATCAAATTCCATGGGAATGATACATTCTAATCCTCAAATATCCTTCAAACAATGTTTAAAATTATACATGAAAAGTGAGTAAATGAAATACGCCCACACTTAAAACATGATTAGACATAAATAGAGAATCTCAACATTGAATATTAGGGGACACTTATGTTACCATCATTCATATCTCAATGAAATAAAATAAAATAATTATATATGTTAAATCAAACATTCAAAAATGCACATCAAATATCAATTCAAAATCTCGATTTTCCATTGAACAATAAAATATCTTACATTAATTTTTCCCATTTGAAAATGATGATACTTCTCTTCTCATCCATTCATTATCATTAATTCATTAATATTAATGATTAAAAATCATTATTTACCCCACCTTTGAATATTTTATCTCATCCCTCCTGATACAATTCAAAAAACATTTTTTCAAATATTGATAAAACATTCTTCTTATACAGAATCATGTAATGGAATATCATTATCTACTTTGAAAAGAAAATGTAAATATAAAATAATGAGGGATTTTCATTATGGTTCAAATAAATCTAAGTATTATGGTAGTTAAGAAATGAATTTTTAATAATTAAGGCACAAAGAAGTGGTTAATATCTAAAGTATTGCACATAATGTTAAAAGTGAAGTTTAATTAAATTATCCCCTTTAAATTATAAACTCCCACTTCCCCTAAAATTGAAAGTAAAGGTTATTATCAAAACGAAGCATAATGAATTATTTGTGGTCCTGGAATTTTTCACTACTTTTAGATGATTTTTTAAATTAAATTTTATTCATTTATTTTTTATTTTTTAGAAAACAAGGCTTGGAATAAACCTCACATCAATCACCTAACCACATATTACAAAAATCATTGGTCTAATAATGGTGATTTTCAAGTTTTCCATGTCACAACCCATTCCAGTATATATATATATATATGTATATATATATATATTATTTTTTTCATGAAGAGAAAAATGAAAGTACAATGTTTAAATAAAACAAACCTTTCTCATTACCCAAAGGAGAAAACCAACACTTGTTTCTTAAAATTAATTTAAATCCATTTACCAGGACTTCCCCAACACCTATACTTCATCATTAAAATATATTGAAAATATCAATGAGGAGGTTATAAATTGATAAAAATGGCATGAAACATGCATTATTTCCAATAAGTAATTTCATGAACTATACTGGATAAACATGTATTGATGAAATTCTTGTCTCAAGGATAATGAATTTTAAAAATATTTCTCAGTCATTTTTTATTTGTTTTAATAATTCATAGTTTATACATGTTTCAGTGAAATTTCTAGAAGTTTTCTTTTCTCAAGACCACTAAAAATATATTCTCTAGAATAAAATATTGAGTAATTAGTCAATAAATCCTCCTAATAATGGAAATATGATATTGGTTAATCACTCAGTGAATGAATAATAATTAAAATTCAATTTTCATGAATTTCAAAAATTCAATACTGAATAAATAACAATAAAATGTAATTTACATTAATCAAATAATTCCCTAAAATCATGAGTCCACATTTTAATATTCGTTCTTCACATTAATAAATATCTAATCTATTTTACTCCTTTAATATAATTATAACTTAAATATAAAACACTGAATCATAAGATTTATAATAAACTCATGTATCCTAGATATGTCAAGGAAAGAATTAATTCATGCATGGGAAAGCAATTTACAGTTTAACATAGCTACTGGAATTTCATGTTCAATAATATATTTTTTGAAACATGTAAGAAATTGTAAACATAACTAATTGAAGGAATGATCTCCTGTTTCCCAAAAGGAATTTTTGTATTTAGTTCTCTATTTAGAGGATGCCTTTGGAATTCCTTCATGGTGGTGCTATTAAATAACTCATATTGGTGTAAGATCATTTTTATTAAGGCTCAAGGGATGAAGGGAGGAGGTGACTTAATCCAAATGTCTTTAGAAAATAGTAAAACTCAGGTTTCATCCTAGAAGTTATTTTGGTTAATATAATTGGAACGACTTAATATCATGGGATGAAATCATTATAGGGTTTATAGAATTTTAAAATCCACCACCAGTTCTTTAGGTATATTCCACTAGAACATTTTAAGCCTCTCTCTATCGACAGTGAATAGGTTTCCTTATTATTCTCTCTTTATATTTATGGAACCCAAGGGATATGCATTAGTAACTATAAAAGGCACTTACCACCTAAAACAACCCTTACCTGGTAATAAATATATTCTTGAATTGTTGATTTAGACTTGGTCTCCAGGTTAAAAAGACTTTTTTGATCTTTTTTTCATGTTCCACACTATTTCTCTCCATAAAAAATATTTAGTAATCAAAATAAACTCTTCTAATTTTCTCTAGTTATTTTAAATAGAGTTTTCCCTCTTTCTCATTACCCAAAATTTTCTGATTCATCTATTCTACAACCTGATGGGATTGGTGCTCCAACATTAAATATAGATTAGAAATAATCCCATAAACCATCTAGTAGGGTATAATACATATATGTCTTTTTTATGTTGTATGGTATTCCCACAAGGTGTTATTAATCATTTGGATCTAATAGCTACATTTGTTTAATCATTTTCTCCAAATACCATTAATCTCATGTTCAGACTCTATATCTGGGCTATTTGTTTTTGTATGGAAAGGTTCTGATTTTTTAGGGTCACCCAATACTTTTTATGCACAAATTCAATATTTTGGTTTTAAAAAAAGAGTCCCTAGGTCACTGATGATCATCCTTATACTGAAAACCTTCCAAATTTATTAGTCCATACAAAATCATACAAAACTTTGGCATCATCAGTATTTGTTTCTATAACTTCCATCCATTTAAATACATAATCATCAATAAGTATATTGTAATAATTCCCAAAATACATGGCAATGGGTCTTCTAAAATTAATTCCCTGAACATTAAATATTTCACAATAAATAATGGGGTCTTGTGGAATATCATTTATTTTTGAAATTTTACCATAATATTAATGCTTCCTTCATTTTTCACATTTTTCAAGAGAATAATTAAATAATATTGGTCAATAAATTCAAGAGTTTAACACTTTTCTAGCCATACTTCGAGGTCCAAAGCTACCTCAATATGAAAATCTAGGGAAAAATATAAATATAGATCCTATTTTTGTTATTTATAAGAACATCATTATAAATTGGTCATTACATATTTTTCACATAAAGGGATCTTCATTGATACAGAATCTCAATTTTTTCATATGTTTTTTTATTTTAATGATTTTTTAGGTGAGAATGCACTTGTGTGGTTGATAGATAATTAACTAAATCGTAAAACCATGGTTCTTTATCTTTCACTGTGTATAGATTCTCCCAAGGTATGTGATCATTGAGCGTGATTAGTTCGGGAATGTTAGTTTTATCAATGTTTGTGAGTCTAAAAAGGTGATATTCCACGTTGTTTTCAAATCCCTTCTTGTCCTTTATTTAATTGATGATCTCTTGTGAGAGTATTATACATCTCACCAACCTTGGTTTAGAATCATCATTTTTCATCAAGTATCTATGTTCTATATGATTAGAAAATAAAACAACTTCAGTTCCCAATAAGAAAGATATAAATTTTTATAATACAAATATAACTACAATTACTTACTTTTTTTAGTTGTGTAATTGAACTTGACGCATCCAATGTTGTTGAGGAATATTTTATTACTTTTATTTATAATTTCGTTATTTGATTAGAAGTTAGTTTTTATAGATTGTTTTTTATTCATCACACAACAACTCAAATTCGTCCTCACAATCTAAGGTTTTATAATTGTTGGTGTAATCAAATATTACATTAGCTCACCAAATTCCTCCCTAAAACTATCATTTAAAAAAATCGAGCTTACTTAAAAATAAATATAGAAAGGGAACGATTAATATTACTAATATATTTTACAAATATTCTATAAAACCCCCATGGTCCATGAATGATCTTATATATATCACATAGGTGGATATAGTGATGAATTTATTACTTCAACATTGTACTTATACACATCAAATGATTTTTTGTGAAATTATGTGACCTAGTGCTATAACTTTTTCAAACATTATGTGAAACTTCTAAATGTTAAAAACAATATATTTCTCTATGTATGATTTGAAAACCATTTATAGATTTCCAATGTAGTGATCAAAGGAGTGGAAAAAATAGTAATGTCGTCTAAAAATTCCTCTTGGAAGTCATCAAATTTATCTGAAAAAATAATTACCATACACTAATGGAATATACCTAGGGCATTACATAACCCGAAAGGCATCCTATTGTTGGATAATGTTACAAAAGGGTTGGTTAATATAAGGCCCCAGCCTTAAACCTTACTTAATATTGAATTAAATGAATAATTCACATTGAGGATCTTTTCAGGTTTAGAGTTTTAGAGAATTAGAACATAACTATTACATCTTAAAAGATTACAAAGTAGACACTTCTACTAAGTCTCCAAAAAATAAAAACTCTTAAAAAGAAAGATGTCTAGATTCCATGTTTTAGATATCATGAAATTTCCTTGATCCCATCCTTGACCTTATTCCACTTTAAGTCCTGTGAAAAACATTTCGAAAAACATGGGGTGAGCATAAAAAGCTCAGTAAGGGATACACAAAGAATGAAAACTGTTAGTTTTTCAAAATCAAGTAAACCATGTATACTCTATCAAAGTAATACCTTCACCTTCATGAAGTAGTAAAAACTCTTCACTGAATAAAGTATCATTACTTACCTTTTTGTAACCAAAGGATTACCATAAAACCCATATAAAGAACACATAGAATATATAAAGGTAACTTGGGACATAAACATACTTATGTGGAATAACCATACGGTCGACTTCCACACATATCACTTAATGGAATAGCCATACGGCCAATTTCCATACATACTTAATGGAATAGCCATACGGCTGACTTCCATACCCAATGCATTGGAGGTTATAACGTAACCACCCGTCCTGGTATTCACGGCACCACCCGTCATATGGTTTATAACGTAACCACCCGTTAAAATGTCCAAGTACCAGTATAAAATCATAAAACATAAAACCAATATAAAGGAATGATAACATTTCCACATTTCAACCACAATATATCATAAATATATTGACATAATAGAATCATTTTTCAAAACCATTTTCAATACCAAAATACATAAAAGAGTATATGTTATTTATTTTATTCTAAAAACATTACGGCTTGTTGAGAAATCCAAAGACCAAATAGTACTCGCGGTGGCGGAAAAGGTCGTTGTCGCCGCATACGTTAAAAGAAACATTCCTTTTTATCGTTTTGTAAAACTCTTCGTAGAAAAATATTCCTTTTGTATAAAAGTAAAAGTCAAAGGAGTTTATACACCGTATAAAAGAAAGTTGTGTATAAAACAAAATATGCCTCAATGAAAGGAGATTGAGACGAAGACCCTTACAAAGATCATTTTTAAAATAAAATAGACATATTATGTGTGTTAACTATAGGTACACATAAAGAAAGTAAAAATAAAAAATAAGATATAATAATATCATGACATAATTTGAAAGTAGGAGATTAACCCAAAGAATGGAAGTTGGGTTAAGAAGTTCCCTTACCTCGGGTCCGACTTGACTAGATCGTTCTTTAACGTCCTGAATAATAAACATGAGTTAATTTATACTTGATTAAGAACCTTTTTAAACTTCATTATTCCTTTTATATCACTTATTGCCATGTTATAAACATTATGTAACCATTTAAGTTAATAATGTTTGTTTTGTCAATATTTGGTTCTTAAGTCGAAAGTTGACTTCTTACAATTACATGTTGTTCGTGTGGTCAAAAGTTCTTTATATCCAGAATGAAATTCCTGATTTGGATATCATATATATCATATATATCCATCATGTACATGTATTTATAATATTACATAATCATTTAGAGGTAAGAAATGAAATGCACCGTTCATGGAGACGGTAAGCCGTACGTACGCATGAACGCTACTTTCATTTCTTTGTCATATTAGTGGAATTAAAACTAAATGAGAGGTATGTATATTTTAATTCCATAATTATATTCATCATTTAGATATATCATTAATTATATATATACATTAAATACATGTAATTTTAATAGTACATTACATTTGGGGATAAGAAATGAAATGCACCGTTCATGGAGACGGTAAGCCGTACGTACGCATGAACGCTACTTTCATTTCTATCTCATACTTTAATGGAAAGAAATAATAATGATATAGAGGTATATTATAATTCTAGTATAACATCATATATAATAACTTTAAATCCATCCTTTACACGTCCCACATATGGCATTAACGAATCACATCACTTTTAGGGGGTGGTAGTCCGCACTTCCTTAAATGAAGATATCGTGTTTACCCATAATGGAAACCATAAAGGTATGCCAAAAATGAAAAATAAAGAAGCTTAAAGAAAACATAAACCTATTATATATCATATATAAAAATAGTGACATCATAATGGCCACCCCTGATGGTGTTAAATGAGTATTGAACAATCATCGTTTCGGGAGGCAGAATTTCGCCATCCATGGAAACCGTATGTTCTTTAACCATTTGATGTAGTTGTGTGAGAGTTTAGCTCAAATAAATCTTATAAAAACATCCTAGTATATTGAGGATACTGTTTTTGTTACAGAATAAGTAAATAAAAAGAGTTTAGAGGGTTGGAGAAGCAAAATAAAACAAATGAACAAGAGAGAATGAATTACCTTTAAAAGTGTAACTAATTTTTATTTGAGTCTAAAGGATTCCATTGAAAGAATTCTGCCCAAAGTGAATCCTCTAGGATTAGGAGAGGGATGTGGAGAGAGTAATTGGGCAGTGGTTTGCCGAGCCAAAGGCTTGAGAAGTGTGTGAAATGAGGTAGAGGTGGTGACCTTTTATAAGAGGAGAGGAGGGGCACTTTTGGAAAGTAAAGAAAAATTACTTTATTTGAAAAATTTTTTCGGTTTTAAAAGGTCCCACATTGATATAATTCGTGGCTAAGGTGATAAGGGTTCTAAATCCACTCATCCAATTGGTTTTGGACATGTGTAGGTTTTAGATTTTTCATTATCTTTCCATTTTATTTAAATCGTCAAATAATGATGTCATCGCTGCATCATTATTATGTCATATATAATTTAATTTATTTAATGTCTAAAAATTATAAAAAAATACTATGATGTAGGAAATCTTTTTATATTTCCAATGATTATTTATAATCAAAATTTGGACTTGTATAACCCCACTCAAAAATTATTTTAGTAAAACATTTTATGTTAGTGTCATTTTCACTTTAACATTAAATAAAAATATATTAATGTCATTTTCCAACTAAAGTGGCTCCATGGGGTCCCCAAGTTGGCCCATGGATTTTATTGGTCGGCCATGACTCACCCAATGGGTGTAGGACAAGTGTCATGGTGTTTTCACATTCTTATAATACCATTTTTACCTTAAACTACACTAATTACCTCTAATCGCGATTAATGAAAAAAAATTACTATTCACCAAAAAATTATTTTAATCTCATTGAACCACATTTTACTTCTTAATGACAACCATGTATGTCGGATTTTCAAAATTCAATACAAATTAGTGGTAAACTTTCATTTAACTGAAAAATCAGTTTGCTTGATTACCACTTAGTGGTTTCACTATTCATCAAAAATTGAAGTTTTTCAGAAAATTACCAAAAATTCACCCTAAGCTATATTTGATATTCCGAATTCAAAAATGAAGTCCATTTTACAAAATTCAAAACATATAAGTCAAATTAATTAATTTAATAATTAATTCCCACTGTCATGACAAATAGCGTGTTTTTGTGAAACAATAAGTATCAAAAGATTGACACCAGTTTAAGTCCAATTTCAAAGTGAAATTGATTCCAATGACCACCATTGGATTAACTAGTAAAAATATTTTCTAATTTCACTTTAAAACCAATTAAAATAATAATCTAATCATATAAATAATTTAGATTAAAAAGAGGTTTTGAATTAAAATACAACATTTTACACTATTCATAAAAAAATGAACTTTATCAGAAAGTTACCAAAAATTTACACAAAGTAAATTTTGATGTCCCGATTCTAAAGAAGAGTTATATTTGGTCCAAAATAAATTATAAGAGTGATCAAAAAAATATTTAATGACGGTTCACCATTAAAAGGTGATAAGTGAACCTTTAGTGAAAATTAGAGTATATATATGCCCTAAAATTGAACTCTTTCTGTATTTTAAGCCTTTATCTTTTATTGGGTAAATGTAAAAACATTTAAAAACATATATAATCATATTTTAGTTATTTCTATCCATTCCCGCCATTACAACGGCTACTTGTTAACTAACATATAAAATAATATTATTTTATTACTAGTGTGCTACGTAAGTTTCAAAGAAACTCATCGTTGCGTATCGGGTACGCTATCGAACATAGAAACCCCTTTAAAATAAAATTAATATTTAATTCGTAAATATTAATAAATATGAAAATTCTTTATTCTTTATTTACCTAGGATGTTACATCCTTCCCCCCTTTTGGGAATTGCGTCCTCGCAATTTTATTCACTTATCAAAATAAGTGGGGGTATTTATCCCTCATAGCATTTTCAGATTCCCACGTTTCCTCTTAAATCACATGGTTTTTCCACAAAACCTTTACCTGATGAATCACCTTATTCCGTAACACTTGCTCCCTATGGTCAAGAATCTGGACCGGTTGTTCCTCATAAGATAGGTTCTCTTCCAGCTGAACTACCTCTGGACTCAAAACATGATATGGATCTGGCATATACTTCCTCAACATTGAAACATGAAAAACATTGTGTACCTGAGATAAACTTGGATGTAAGGCCACTCGGTATGCAACTGATCCAACTCTTTCCAGAATTTCGTATGGTCCAACCAACCATGGACTCAACTTTCCTTTCTTACCAAATATCATCACACTTTTCCAAAGAGAAACCTTGAGAAAAGCATGATCACCTACCTCAAAAGATAGATCCTTCCTCCAGTTATCCGCATAACTCTTCTGCCTGCTCTGAGCTGTTCTCATGTGATTCTAAATCAACTAAACTTTTTCTGCCATCTCTTCTACCAATTCTGGTCCCATCAGCTTCCTTTCACCCACTTCATCCCAGAAAGCTGGAGTTCGACACCGCTTCCCATATAATGCCTGAAATGGTGCCATCTGTATACTGGAATGAAAGCTGTTATTATAAGAAAACTCAACCAAAGAAGGATGTTGGTCCCAACTTCCCTGATAATCCATAGAACATGATCGTAGCATATCCTCCAATGTCTGGATTGTTTGTTCTGACTGCCCATCTGATTGAGGATGAAAAGCTGTTCTAAAATTTAATTCAGTACCCAACGACTTCTGAAGGCCTTTCCAAAATTTAAAAGTAAACCTGGGATCACAATCCGATACAATGGAGAGAGGAACTCCATGTAACCTGACAATCTCTTTAAGATGCAAACGGGAAAGTTGATCAAGATAGAAAGTATCTCGTATAGCAAGGAAATGAGCAGATTTGGTCAAGCGATCAACAATAACCCAGATTGCATTATTACCTCGAGATTTATTCGGTAATCTAACAACAAAGTCCATGGATATATTCTCCCACGTCCACTCTGGCACTGGTAAAGGCTGAAGCATCCCTTTCGGTAATTGCCTCTCTGCTTTAACCTGTTGACATGTTAAACACTTCACAGTAAAATCAGCAATGTCTCTTTTCATTCCATCCCACCAGTAATACTCCTGCAGACCTCTGTATATCTTAGTACTTCCAGGATGAAAAAACAACTCATTCTTCAACTTTGAATCACAAGGCACACATAACCTCTTCACAAACCTCAAAACACAAACACAAACTTATCCAAGAACTCATGGAAAATTTTATTCATAAGGTCCATGAATACAGTAGGTGCATTGGTTAACCCAAAAGTCATAACTACAAATTCATAATGGCCATATCTAGTACGAAACGCAGTCTTCGGAACGTCTGCTTCTTTTACTTTCAACTGATGGTACCCCGACCTCAAGTCAATCTTCAAAAAATACTGAGCTCCATGGAGCTTATACCACTTCATTCGATGGCCCAACATCTGCTGAAGTTGTTGCAAAGGATTTTACCACCCCTTTCTGCTTGTAGTCTAATTGCTTCCCATCACTCAAGCTCCTTGTCGGACACTCGTCTGCATAATGAACCATTTCATTACACTTAAACCATCTTACTGTTGGCTTTTCATTTCCTGCTTGATCATCTTCCTTACAGTTACGAGCAATATGACCAGACTTACCACACCGAAAGCACTTACCAGACATGGATAAACATTCTACAGGATGCATTTTACCACACTTCTCACAGGATGGATATTTGGTTTTCTTACCTCCTTGCTTCTTTGATGAATTATTCCCCTTTTAATGCCTACTAGACCTCTTATTCTGTTGTTTGTCATAGAACACCTGATCATCAGCAAACTCCATTTCTACCTTCTCCGCACATCGAACAAGTATTTCATAACTTTTGAAATCACGAGAAGCTAAAGCCATTCGATACTTTGGATTTAACCCTGAGTAAAACCTGTTTATTTTACTATCAAGATCTCATATGAAGTTTGGAGCATACCTTTCCAATCGAGTGAACTTTTCTTCATAAGCAGCCACTGAATCTTCCTCTTGCCTCAATTACATGAATTTCTTTTCCATCCTAAGTCGAACAGCCTTAGGAAAATACTTCTCAAGAAACATACCTTTGAATTCATCCCAGTCAAGAGCATCAATCTCATCGGCCTCCCTGATATTTTTAACCATAGACCACCACTGATCTGCTTCACCCTCCAAACGGTAAATAGCAAGACTAACCTTTTGATTGTCTGAACACCCCATGACATCAAAAATCTTCTCCAGTGCTTTAATCCACCCTTCAGCTAGCACAGGGTCAGATGATCCTCTGAATGATGGTGGATGTTGCCTCAAGAAATGTTCCACCACTGACATGTTCCTCTGCGGTTGATCTGGCTGATCTCGTGCATGGATACCACCTCCATTTATCACTTGAGTCAACTGCGCCATTACTGCAACAAACTGTTCAGTTCCAATTCCGACCATCTTAGGTTGCTGATTTGGAAGGTTGTCTTCCTCCTGATGTCGTCCCAACATAGATTCTTTGTTTCCTCTGCGGAAAACCATTCTGAACACCGAAATATCTTAGGCGAAGCAACATGGTAATCCGTAAATGCTATATCATTTCAATCATATTATAATTTAACACTTTTCTAACTCCTAAAGTTGTCTAAACCGTCCTTTGATACCAACTATAAGGCCTCAGCCTTAAACCTTACTTAATATTGAATTAAATGAATAATTCACATTGCGGATCTTTTCAGGTTTAGAGTTTTAGAGAATTAGAACATAACTATTACATCTTAAAAGATTACAAAGTAGACACTTATTCTAAGTCTCCAAAAAATAAAAACTCTTAAAAAGAAATATGTCTAGATTCCATGTTTTAGATAGCATGAAATTCCCTTGATCCCATCCTTGACCTTATTCCACTTTAAGTCCTGTGAAAAACATTTCGAAAAACTTGGGGTGAGCATAAAAACTCAGTAAGGGATACACAAAGAATGAAAACTGTTAGTTTTTGAAAATCAAGTAAACCATGTATACTCTATCAAAGTAATACCTTCACCTTCATGAAGTAGTAAAAACTCTTCACTGAATAAAGTATCATTACTTACATTTTTGTAACCAAAGGATTACCATAAAACCCATATAAAGAACACATAGAATATATAAAGGTAACTTGGGACATAAACATACTTAATTGGAATAACCATACGGTCGACTTCCACACATATCACTTAATGGAATAGCCATACGGCCAATTTCCATACATACTTAATGGAATATCCATACGGCCGACTTCCATACCCAATGCATTGTAGGTTATAACGTAACCACCCATCCTGGTATTCACGGCACCACCCGTCATATGGTTTATAACGTAACCACCCGTTAAAATGGCCATGTACCAGTATAAAATCATAAAACATAAAACCAATATAAAGGAATGATAACATTTCCACATTTCAACCACAATATATCATAAATATATTGACATAATAGAATCATTTTTCAAAACCATTTTCAATACCAAAATACATAAAAGAGTATATGGTATTTATTTTATTCTAAAAACATTATGGCTTGTTGAGAAAGCCAAAGACCAAATAGTACTCGCGGTGGCGGAAAAGGTCGTTGTCGCCGTGTACGTTAAAATAAACATTCCTTTTTGTCGTTTTGTAAAAAGTTTCGTAGAAAAAGATTCCTTTTGTATAAAAGTAAAAGTCAAAAGATTTTATACACCGTATAAAAGAAAGTTTTGTATAAAACGAAATATGCCTCAATGAAAGGAGATTGAGACGAAGTCCCTTACAAAGATCATTTTTAAAATAAAATAGACATATTATGTGTGTTAACTATAGGTACACATAAAGAAAGTAAAAATACAAAATAAGACATAATAATATCATGACATAATTTGAAAGTAGGAGATTAACCCAAAAATGGAAGTTGGGTTAAGAAGTTCCCTTACCTCGGGTCCGACTTGACTCGATCGTTCTATAACGTCCTGAATAATAAACTTGAGTTAATTTATACTTGATTAAGAACCTTTTTAAACTTCATTATTCCTTTTATATCACTTATTGCCATGTTATAAACATTATGTAACCATTTAAGTTAATAATGTTTGTTTTGTCAATATTTGGTTCTTAAGTCGAAAGTTGACTTCTTACAATTACATGTTGTTCGTGTGGTCAAAAGTTCATTATATCCAGAATGAAATTCCTGATTTGGATATCATATATATCATATATATCCAGCATGTACATATATTTATAATATTACATAATCATTTAGAGGTAAGAAATGAAATGCACCGTTCATGGAGACGGTAAGCTGTACGTACGCATGAACGCTACTTTCATTTCTTTGTCATATTCGTGGAATTAAAACTAAATGAGAGGTATGTATATTTTAATTCCAGAATTATATTCATCATTTAGATATATCATTAATTATATATATACATTATATACATTTAATTTTAATAGTACATTACATTTGGGGATAAGAAATGAAATGCACCGTTCATGGAGACGGTAAGCCGTACGTACGCATGAACGCTACTTTCATTTCTATCTCATACTTTAATGGAAAGAAATAATAATGATATAGAGGTATATTATAATTCCAGCATAACATCATATATAATAACTTTAAATCCATCCTTTACACGTCCCACATATGGCATTAACGAATCACATCACTTTTAGGGGGCGGTAGTCCGCACTTCCTTAAAGGTGTTAAATGAGTATTGAACAATCATCGTTTCGGGAGGCAGAATTTCGCCATCCACGGAAACCGTATGTTCTTTAAACATTTGATGTAGTTGTGTGAGTGTGTAGCTCAAATAAATATTATAACAACATCCTAGTATATTTAGGATACTGTTTTTGTTACAAAAGAAGTAAATAAAAAGAGTTTAGAGGGTTGGAGAAGCAAAATAAAACAAATGAACAAGAGAGAATGAATTACCTTTAAAAGTGTAACTACTTTTGATTTGAGCCTAAAGGCTTCCTTTGAAAGGATTCTGCCCAAAGGGAATCCTCTAGGATGAGGAGAGAGATGTGGAGAGAGTAATTGGGCAGGGGTTGGCCGAGCCAAAGGCTTGAGAAGTGTGTGAAATGAGGTAGAGGTGGGGGCCTTTTATAAGAGGAGAGGAGGGGCACTTTTAGAAAGTGAAGAAATATTACTTTATTTGAAAATGTGTTTCTGTTTTAAAAGGTCCCACATTGATATAATTCGTGGATAAGGTGATAAGGGTTCGCAATCCACTCATCCAATTGGTTTTGGACATGTGTAGGTTTTAGATTTTTCATTATCTTTCCATTTTATTTAAATCGTCAAATAATGATGTCATCGCTGCATCATTATTATGTCATATATAATTTAATTTATTTAATGTCTAAGAATTATAAAAAAAATACTATGATGTAGGAAATCTTTTTATCCTTCCAATGAATATTTATAATCAAAATTTGGACTTGTATAACCCACTCAAAAATTATTTTAGTAAAACAATTTATGTTAGTGTCATTTTCACTTTAACATTAAATAAAAATATATTAATGTCATTTTCCAACTAAAGTGGCTCCATGGGGTCCCCAAGTTGGCCCATGGCTTGTATTGGTCGTCCATGACTCACCCAATAGGTGTAGGACAAGTTTCATGGTGTTTTCACATTCTTATAATACCATTTTTACCTTAAACTACACTAATTACCTCTAATCGCGATTAATGAAAAAAAAATACTATTCACCAAAAAATTATTTTAATCTCATTGAACCACATTTTAATTCTTAATTACAACCATGTATGTCAGATTTTTAAAATTCAATACACATTAGTGGTAAAATTTCATTTAACTGAAAAATCAGTTTTCTTGATTACCACTTAGTGGTTTCACTATTCATCAAAAATTGAAGTTTTTCAGAAAATTACCAAAAATTCACCCTAAGCTATATTTGATATTCTGAATTCAAAAATGAAGTCCATTTTACAAAATTCAAAACATATAAGTCAAATTAATTAATTTAATAATTAATTCCCACTGTCATGACAAATAGCGTGTTTTTGTGAAACAATAAGTATCAAAAGATTGACACCAGTTTAAGTCCAATTTCAAAGTGAAATTGATTCCAATGACCACCATTGGATTAACTGTTAAAAATATTTTCTAATTTCACTTTAAAACAAATTAAAATAATAATCTAATCATATAAATAATTTAGATTAAAAAGAGGTTCTGAATTAAAATACAACATTTTACACTATTCATAAAAAAAATGAACTTTATCAGAAAGGTACCAAAAATTTACAAAAAGTAAATTTTGATGTCCTTATTCAAAAGAAAAGTTATATTTGGTCCAAAATAAAGTATAAGAGTGATCAAAACTATATTTAATGATGATTCACCATTAAAAGGTGATAAGTGAACCTTTAGTGAAAATTAGAGTATATATGCCCTAAAATTGAACTCTTTCCGTATTTTAAGCCTTTATCTTTTATTGGGTAAATGTAAAAACATTTAAAAACATATTTAATCATATTTTAGTTATTTCTATCCATTCCCGCCAGTACAACGGCTACTTGTTAACTAACATTTAAAATAATATTATTTTATTACTAGTGTGCAACGTAAGTTTCAAAGAAACTCATCGTTGCGTATCAGGTACGCTATCGAACATAGCAACCCCTTTCAAATAAAATTAATATTTAATTCGTAAATATTAATAAATATGAAAATTCTTTATTCTTTATTTACCTGGGATGTTACAGTTAATTTTTTCTTCTCAATGGTTTCTTGGGAAATGGGTGCCTGAAAATAACATTTTTATCCATCCATGAAATAGTAGTTTGTCCTCCTAGCCAACCATTATTTCATATAGTCTATGAATGGGATGTGGAATTATTATTTCAAGGTGATATGGTACAGATTTCTAAAATAAATTCACAACCTCAAATTGTTAAGAACTCTTATGGGGATTGATTCATTATTCTCAGTAGTCACTTTTTTACAAACAAGTTTTCTTTCTAACCTCATAGATAGGGATGGCCCATTATGAGTCATAAATTGGGTATATTATATCATTCATCGATATTTTTTTAGTATAAATTTTTTAAGATTCCATTATGGATGGGATAAATATCCCATGGGGTTTCATAAGAGGTCTATATTCTTCCTTCATTAAAATATTATTGGAACCGACATTGGTTTTTATTCCCAGGATATCTCTAAAGATCTACCTATTGATTGAACGTTTCCTTCCAAATGGTCAATTAAATGTTTCACTAGTTATTGGGATAGGATGTATGTTTTTATAACTATTATTTTTTCAAATTCCATAATATACACATTTTTTAAGTCACAATGGAGTGGTTTTAATTCTAGGATTGGGGGTTGTTCTAGAGATGAGATTGATTTTAAAATTCATAATAAAAAAGAATGAACATCCTTATAAAAGAGTATCATATCATTTTATTTGAACAAATTATAAAAAAATTTATTTCTTCATGATCATTAAAAATCGAATTTCCATATTTTTGAGTACTCACTTATTCTTTAGTGTTTTTAGTAGAAAGGTTATCTCCTAGGGGTAAAAATTCTATTATAATAACTGATTTATTAATGATATCAAGATGGTATTCATGAATAATTTCAAATATAAAATGATTGTTTTACGGGTTCTTCTTATAGTTGAGAACATTAAAGTACTCATTTCTATCTCATAGCTCCATGTTTAAGGTTCATTAATGTATTTTAATGACTGTTTTCAATGTCTTTATGAATGGTGTTACAATAAATAATTGATGAAATACCTAGTTCTATATCTTCCACCATGTTAAGGATATAAAATTATATTAGAAAATTTATTCCTTTAGTTCCTACAATCATATCCTCTAGAACTCCATCTAGAAAGATAGTGGGTTTGTTGGCCAGTTGGAAAGAATATCTTTTGTGTTTTAGATTACCTATTTTAAAATATCAATAAATGGAGTTAAATAAGAAATTAATGGAAGCACCCTAATAACGCAAGGCATAAGCCAAATATATATAACCAATGGTCTAATGAACATATAATTATTATGGATCGTGACAATTATAGGTAGTTTTTGTGTGTTCATGGATGAAAAACATCTCCCTAGAATGATTATTTTATTCCCATCTAACCTCATTCTCCAATTGAAAATAACATTGAGTAATTTAGTATATTTGGTTATTTTATTAATGGATTCTTTGAGTGGTATATTGATTAAAACCTTTTGAAATGTCTCATAGATCTATCTTTGATGTTTCAATTCCTCAATTTTCATTGATTTTATAAATATGGATTGGAAGGGAAAGGGGATGTATTTATTAACCCTTTGATGTCTTTTTAATGGATTTTCAGATATTTGTTTCCTAAATCATGTCTTTTTTTCTTCCTAAATAATCATGTATTCATTCTAAAGTGGTGTCATTTTCTATTCTTGAATCTATCAAGATTTTGTAGAATTTATAGACTCCCCTTATTCTAGTTCATATTGATCTTCATTGGGTTCTAGTGGATGGATCTCCATGACACTCCACGCGATGATCATAGACACATATTATTTTGATTTTCTGATTATCGTAGATGAGTGTTTCCGTCTGTTTTTGAGTACTATATCCATGAGATTATTAAATTTATTATAAAATAATTTACATTATTTTACAACTCCTACATCTCTATTCCTTTCCTTCATTCAGTTGGGGGTTAACATGATGACGGACTTCAATAGGTTTTTTTAAAAGGAAGGGGCTGATAGGAATTTTGATGGAACTAAAAATTGTATGGTTGTTAGAAAGGGGGTGGATTATATAATTTAAACTATAAAATGTTTCTAGTTTGACTTCTTAATAATTTATATCCATATTGGGATTTTCTTTATATCCATGTTTGGTTCTATTGAAAATTTCATAGGTGGAATTTAACTTCATAGCTTTATATTCCTTATTCCGTAACACATTAACTAGTGATGTGATGGGGTGAGGAACATAAACGATAACACTGAGGTGGGGTAGGTTTTTTATAAACTTATTTTACTACCATATGTATTATGTGGTTTGACAATTATTCGATTTTAGTTTCAATAATGGGTGATGAGTCTGAATATTTTACCCTATTGATTCTTATGGTGCTTATATTTCTTGTTCCAGATTGTTGTGAATTTGGGGAAATATTCTCGAATAGGATCATAGAATCCATGGTTGACTTATCAATCGAAGATAATTTAAATGATTCATCCAAGAGGGTTCGGTCATTTTCTAGCAGCCCCTGGTCTAAAAAGTCTACGATGTGATGGCCTTGCACAACTTGGTGAGGAAATCTTATAAATAACTTTTTGAATCTTTCAAAATATCCATAGGGTGTTTCTTGAGTATCTTGTAAGAACACGTAGATCTAATCCTTAATACACTGATCCATGAGTCTAGGCATAAATTCTTCAGGAATATTATTTGGATATTTTCCCATCGATGGATCTCTATTGGTTGTCGATAGTAAAACAATTCAATAGATTCTCCCTCAATTGGAATGTGGAATGCCATTCTCTTGACTTGTTAATCATCCAATACTCTTAGATTAAAGCATGATCAGATATGGTTGAACTCATTAATGTGTCGGTTCCTTTATTCTCCTATAGTGAAATGAAATTTCAGTAATACCTGAATCATATGGACTCGATATACAATTTGTTTTACCAGCATGGTTAATTGATTATTTTGAATGGAATATTTTGGGGCCCAAAAGTCCCTTAGGGTCTATTGTGTGTTAAGTTCCATATTCAAGTGATCTAAATTAACACTATTCATTTCACTTAATCCTTCTAACATTATTTTCCCAAATTATTTTTCTAGGCTAAGATTCTTAATCCTTGTTAACAAATTCCTCTCTATATTAGGGTCAATATCAAATATTTCCTTATTGGAGGTCCCAATCATGAATGTTATGGTTTGTACTAAACAAATACTCCCCCATAAAATGATGAAATTTGTTTAACATACACCATTAATTTAGTGTGGAAAAAAATAATTATTCCCCCTAAGGGTGTAATAGTAGTAGTGAAGAATGTCGTATCCCAAGAGTAGTTTTTTTAATCAAAATGTCACGAATATTAAAGTATAATAAAGAATAGGAATTGATTGAATAGGGAGAAAATAACATGGATTGAGAAATTAAATTTAGAGAAAATTGATTGGGTTTAGGGCTAGTTATCCTTATGTAATTATATCATGGACCTTTTTAAAATTAATTTCTTTATTTTATTAATTGGTTTTATGAATGGATTAACCATCATTCATCCTCTTTCACCATTGATTCATAATGATTAATTGAGAATATAATTCACCCAACTTCCTTGGATAGAATATTTTCCATCCAATGTGTAAAAGGTATTGTGGATCTATTATGTATCACCTTGGAAATTCCAATTCAAGAATTTATGATCCCAAGTTCCTATATAAGTACACTATGTCTTCCCCCTTATTTTATTGATAACTAAACAATTCTATACCTGAACCAAAACTACCAAATTTGTGTGATACATAACCAAGAAGTGGGAGAATAATTAGCCTAAGGGTAGAAATTTATAATTTCTAAATTTGAAATAAAAATATAGTCATATCCCATTAAAATTATGAAATCATGAACTAAAAAAACTTCTAATAAATAAATAGAGGCAAAATAATTTAATAAAACAAGGACTCCAACATTACATAAGGTCACCGACCCTTATCCCAACAACAATATGACTCTACCCCTCCACTAAAAGGAAAAATGAAGGTATATGGGGAATAAATCATAATAAAAGAAAAAGAGTAGTAAAATAGAGTGTCCTACCACAAAAACATCTGTTCTCTACTTTTTCCTATAATCCTTTTCTATGGAAAAACCTCCTTGAATTTATAGATGGTGGTACACTCTTAAAATATCATGTTTGAATATTTAAAAATAATGGGGGATGTTGAATAAATCATAAATGATGATTTAGTGTTAAATAAGATGAAATCCTGGGTATTTCAAAATTACATCAATGGGATAAAATTTATTTGTGATAATTCCATAATCCACCGTTAGACATACACTATAAGACCAAATGTAGATCATAGGCTACCATTTACTCCAGAGTGGAATTTTTCCAATACTGTTCTAATGGTGGCATGTTCTACAACTGGCGGTGAACTGCATACATTTTTTTATTCATTCCATATTCTTTAATATCACTAATTTATTCTTATAAATTTCATTCCATATTTCTTGATCCGTCATGTTTAAATATATTCTCCATAGAATCATCCTTCTCCATTTTTTCTTTGTGGCAGTGTTATCAGTGTCTCAGGCATAGATTCCTTACTTGTCATGGTTTGTCGATGAATGCATGATAGTACTCTTAAGTCTTACATAAATTTTGTAACAATGGTGGAAATGGATCTTTGTAAATGGCGAATGAACGTGACAAAAGAGAGCATGGGCCATAGAGGTGGATGTGGTGGTACGACTCATCATCAATAGAGGCTCCTAAGGTATGAATGATATTGAGTAATGGGATTCAGGTGGTGTGTATGGAGATCTATAGATGTGTGACATGACTTCCCCATTGTTGAGATAGTGGTTCACCTGATCCTGGACATTAATAGTTATAAAAGTGGTTTTCTAGATGGGAAATGTGGGTGAACATCGGTGGATCCTGCCAATTATAATGTGGCCTTAATGGTAACATGTTCTTCAATTGTCCAAGCGTTGGATTCATTGAAGGTGATCTTTGAAATGGATCTGATGTCTTTGAGCTTCCATAGATAAAGTTTTATTATTCTCGGAGATGTGTTCAGTGACAATATTGGATGTAGGGGTTGTTCTCCCAGTAGTAGAACAATTGTTACTATCGGTATGGGGGTATAATAGGCGCTAACATTGGACTAGTGGTAGGATAGATCCTATCATTGGACTACTTGTTACACATGTGCTATTATTGGTGCTGATGTTGGAATGTTTTAATGTCTTTGTTTCATGGAAGGTGGTGGGGCAGTGGTAGTATAAGGGTACTTAATCTAGCTCTTGCGAGAGAAAGGATTTGTTTCTTCATCAAAGTGTGAATTATTGAGGTCTACCAGGAAGGAACAGAGGATTAGAGGTGTTTTGAACCTTGGTAATGGCCACTATAAAACATTATGGACATTAGAATTAAAGAAGGGGGCTTTATTATCTGGAAAGGAATCACCCACTTCGAATGTAGAAATAATGTGGTAATAACATGAACCAGAGGTGATCTATTCAAGTGGTAGGATTTAGTAGTGGATAAGAGCTCATGCAGAAGAATAAATGCATCAAAAATTCTTTTATAAAATGATTGAAGGTGGGGAAGAACTATAGAAGAAGGTTGTGTGGGTAAGAGTATGGTGGAAGATGGTGTCCCAACATGAGATGATTGAGATTCCAATGGGAGAACACCACTTCTGTATGTTGTTAACAGTAACTACATGGATATTCACCGCATCATAATTGAATCATGGGGGAGAGATTTATTTAATATCAAAGTGTTCACCTCCCATAGAAATTATGTACAATGGGGCCTGAAGTACCCCAACCCGCTGTTAGGCACTGATCCGGGCTGGTGAGGCCTTGTTCCAATAGGTTCATGGAATTCACCACCATGGTCCGACATACTCAGGCTATGGACCCTACCGTATATTTCACCCACACAGGTCTTGTATGGGATTGATCCCCAATGTTGTCTCTATTTCATAGGCTATAATTCCCTTAGGCCTGCATTGCATTGTGGCCCCTTTTGGGATGACAATGTGGCATATATTCCCTTTATTAGAGGGATTTCTTAGGTGGACTTTTTTTGTAAACACCTGAAAAACATAATAAAATTATTAATAAACTTTCATGAGTAATGAGGTAATATAGAAACATAAAATTATGTAATAATTTCATTCATTTTAAATTTTTACCCCACAATTTAGTAAAAAATTTAATTCCTTTGGAATTATACATTAGAATCCCACAATATACATTAAACAATGTTTAAATTTTTTCATGAAAATAGAGTACATCATCAAATTCCGTTGAACAATGTTCTTGACCTACCATAGTGATTTAAATCCATATATTTCTTAAGTTTGATAGATACTATTGATACATTGTGTGAAATTATCATTACTATCAAATCTATTAACCATGTTTATATGGAAGGGAATAATATTCCTTTCAATAGATGAATTTGATTTCGAATTTAATGAGTCAGGGAGAAGCTTTTTCAGTAAATCTTTGATCACACTACCCTCTAGAGGAAAAGGGTTTGTGATCTATAATGATACATCAATGAATGGGATGTAATGTTTTATAATGAATAATTATAAGATAGTATCCTAGTCCACCTGTGAATTGATGTTTCATGATAAAATTTTCATGAATTATGATTCGTAACTGGAAGTCGTGATCAATGATTTGAAGACATGAAGGCATTATCTATATGGTTAAAGGTGTGAAATATATATATAAGTCATAAAATTGATTATTATATATTTACACATAAATAGGTGAATATTCACTAAGGAAGATGGTTGTAACTGATTAAATATTATAACTTCTCAATATATTACCACCGTGGGAAGGTGAACAAGAAGAATGATACTTTTAGTGAAATGACCAAGATAGATTATCTATGATGAGGTTTTAACTAGATCCTATACTTATATATTTAAAAATAATGGACCCTAAAATAATAATGAAATGATAAATATCGAATCATTCCAAAATAAATGTTCAACTATCTATTCATGTGAAAATTAAATAGGAGCATATGGAATATGTGAAGTTACAAAATAAGGTATGTAATATTATCAACATTATTTGTTATTGTAATGTAATGATTAGGTTTAAAAATAGAGCATTTGTACTAGAAATATTGGAATTAAAGAAGGATCTATTATATTAATCTCATATTTCATCATTATTTATTAATCCTAATAGTACAATGTTATTTAGAGATCATAATGAGTGTTCATGGAGGTTTAACATGAAGAGTTTTATTTTGAAGTATATATCTCAATACTTGGTATACTAGTAATTTAATGATAAGAGATAGAATTATAATGGGATATCATGACCATTACCTATACCGAAGGAGAAATGGAAAAACATCACCATGGATTTAGTCATGGGTCTCCCCATGACATGTAAAGGGAATAATTCTTTTTGGTCTGTATTCATCCATCTAATAAAATTGGCATATTTTATTTCCACATGATGTGACATCTTGTACCTGGGACACTCCTATGTAACTGAACCCTGTTGTCCACATAGACTATAGCATGCCTCCCCGTTTTACATAGGCTTCCAACAAGCAGGGATGGACTAGGGTGTCTCAATGGGGAGACTATACCCTTTTTTTAGATTTTAGCACAATATTATAATAAATTATAATCAATGTAAATATACAATAAGTAACAAAAAATAGATGAAAATATAAAAAACCAGATAACATAGATAAACATAACTATAATAATAATCGCTATATACAAAATGATGTCATTTCCATGATTCTATACAAAATTAAGAGGCATACATGGAAGCATGAATACATTAAAAAAATATATCTCAAAAGGGAAAAAGTATGAAAACAGTGTTTAATATAATTATTATCCTAATGTTAGTCGAACCCTCCAAGCTACCATGATATAAGAAATTCAATCATCCTTGATAGAGTCTTTGATATTCTCCCTAAATGCATCAATGAAGTATGTTTAGGTACTGATCAATGGCCAAAACAGGTGATGAAATGTATTTTGTAGGCCACCACCAATGGTTTCTATATCAAATCTAATCTATGTATATAAATTTAATATTGTGGAGTTATTGTAGTAATAAGTTAATTGAAGTAAATGAATTAGTAACCATGTGGGGTATGATCTGCTCATGGGATGCTCATCTAGCGAAACCTACAAAAACTAAGCAGGATGCATCTACATAGGTGACCTATAAATGGTCAAGATCTAAAGAACATAATCAAGGTATCCATGTAGTGTTAATATGTTAATATGACCTGAGGTGAAACCAAATAATTATTCACCTTCTATGGACATGCCAACTCAAAATAACCTAAGACATTCCACTGGAAATGTCTATGACAATGTATATGGATAAAGTCTACTATAATGTTTTGGTTATACATGACTAGGGACTAAGGATAGAATCCCAAGAGCCTCATATCCAAGGACATTAAATTGAATCCAAAGAGTGTATATAAGGAATTCATATTTATAGATATGAAGTGAATGAATCATCAATACAATGATAAGACATTTATGTACTAGTAAGACAAGGGCCAAATTCTATTGTGGGTTTCTCCCTTTACAACTAGCTTAATGAATAGGGGTGGCATTATCTCAGTGCTCTAGGAATTCTATCAAGAATCCAAGATTGTCTCATGTATGACAAATACATTAATAATATAATTATCAATAATCAATAGGAATAATGTGTATATAATTAGTAACATTTTCCATGTGTCGTCTATGAAAATTTTCTATTCCATTTTATTCAATACATTATATTTTCATTTATAAATTAAAAAGGTTCATAAGTGGTGTCATATGATTTTATCATTTTATTTAAAAATTTATGGGTTCTATGTGAATCCTACTTACCCAATTATAAACTATAAATTCACTTATATTATATTAATTAAATCCAATGTGGAAGCAGAACCAAACACACAAAAGGGAATTTCTGTTATTAATAAACAAAGTTTCATAAATCTATATACATTTGAAACACAATCGGTGGCTTGCATTGAATTGATTGACAATAATGACTGGGGGATTATTAAGGAATTTTAGTTCAAAACAAGGCAACCAATTTAAGGAATATTTATTTTAGTGGTGACATGTGTGTAATTTTAACAACTAGAATATTGGAAAAAAATGTAACAATGAGACTTGAGGGAATGTTATAGACAAACTAGCTTATAGTGGAAGTTGAATCCTCATTTGGTATAATATTTTGTTTTGAGCTGGACTGGATTAAATACCTGAAATAAAAAATACCATAAAAATCATTAATTATAATATTTCAGCGAAATATTATCTATGATGGTGAGATAAACTAATAAAAGATGGTAAATGATTGAATCACTTACTGTAGGATAACCAACCCAACTAATGGTGTTTTATGAGAGTCCATTTAAAAGGGACAGATTAATTCCATGATTTGGGATGGATGTGGAGATCCAACTGAGGAGAATTTTTTTTGTGGATAAAAAAGAAAAGGAGGGTTAAAAGTTATAAGGTTTCAAGGGAAAGGGGTCATTTTACCCATTATATAGGTACCACATAGTTTTCACTAATAGTTGGACCAACTCATGTGTCAACCATGTGGGGTTACTACCTATGTGGAACTACCCAAGCATGCTAGGACTAGGGTTTGAAAAATTATGTGCAGCCCATATGAGTACCTAACGAGCTTCCTTTACAATTTTTCACACAAATGTGCAGCATACTATTTGTGGTTAAACTATCCATGCGTCTCCCCTTACCGACACACATAGTTGAGTCGAATGGTTACTACTAACCAGGTACCAATGATTTTCCTTAGACTATGTTTTCCAAAAACCTAACCTTTATGCTTCGAACGGGCCCAAGACACTCATGAAACCACTGTAACATCATTATGAATTTTCATAAGGATAAAACTAAAAAATAAAACTAACTTTTTAAGCATATGAACATTGAATGAAAATAAGTTATCTGAAAACCTCTCCCACTAAAGAGAAACCATCCCCATGTTTCCCTTCTGAGGGTGGTAAACAATTTTATAAGAAAAACCCATCCATTGAACATGTACACTGAATTCCCACTCTCATGAACCTTCCTACACTCATCCATGATTCAATAAAACCAGGGTTAATGGAATTGACTTACCTCAAAAATCATTTCTACTTATATTAATTATAAATATAAGATTAAACTCCATAGAAGCCTCAATTTCAAAATCAATTTCATCATGATCCAAATCATGAGACATTTCGGTGTGGTATCTGTGAAGTTGGGATACATGGAAGATGTCTTTCATGGATCTCTACCTATTGGGTAACTATAATTGATAGGACATTTCACGCAATCACTCAATTATCACTATGAGTATAATTAGCCTAGATGCTATATTATTTTTTTCAATATCTTGATATCCCGGCCTATTTGATAAATATAAGAAGAAGTAATCCCTAACCTCAAACTCCAGTGGTCATCAACATCAATCGACATATAACTTTAGCCTAGACTGAGATGATTCAATTTTTTTCATGATAAGATATTCCTGTTACAATGTCTTCACAATGCGATGAGGTCCTTGTAGCACTAACTCTCACACAACTAACCAACACATGGGTGAATTGAATTTTCTGACATGTAAATCCTCAAAATGATCCATCTATATCATATATTTGAAACTGTTATTGAATGTAAAATATACCAGTGGAATATAATTTTACCATGAACCTCAGAAATCAAGGATTCATTCTCTAAGAATGTTCTATAACACATGTATCATATTCTTGGACTATCCACTAGTCCTATGGTGATAGGAGGTACTCAATAGTACTTATGAACCAAAACCCATTTGTAACCCTTGATGGAATAGAGAAATAAAAGGACAATCTATATCTGATATATTAGTATGAGGGATAAGATGAATTTTTATAATGTCACTTATTTAATGTCTAACTAGTTCATACAATAATAAGGTTTATCTAATAGGTGGGAAGTGTGTGTCCTTTGTCAGCCTGTCGGAGATCATGCATACAATATCACTACCGCAAGGGGATATCATTAATCCAATCACAAATTCTATCGTCAAGTCATCCCATTTCCACTCCAAAATGAGATATGGAAATAAAATCCCCACTCTACACTAGTGTTACACCTTCACATACTGATAGGTGGAACTTCTAATGATAAAGTAAGCTATCTGTCTTTTCATCCCCAAGCAGCATTTCGAGTAGCACAATTAATGCTTCATATTTGTAAGATAAGGGTGTATCATCGAAAAAGAAAAATGATATTCTTGAATTATTTCCTCTCACAGGTATCTGTGAACCTATATGAATCCCTCAAACACAATATCTCATCCCTATCAATGATCCCTCACAATTTTTAGTATTTTTCTAAAACACTCTCCCTTAAGACTAAGCCCTCGGGTTCTAAAAGATGCATCATCTTCACTCTATATATAAGTGAATATTACATTAATAAATATTTAAGGACAGGATCCTTATGATTCTACTATAACTCTATGTTAAACGTAGAAACACATGGGAATCCTCCACCACTCATTATTTTCCTCCTGAACTGCATGTCTTGGTTTCCTCCAACTCAGATCATCAGTCAAAACATTCCTATTCTAGGTGTATAGGAAATCTCAAAATCAATGTACTATAATTATTTAAATGATATTCTCTATCTGACATTTAAATCATGTTGTATGAAGATGTACATGAGTATTTAATGGTTTTTTCAGATGATAATCTTCTCTTCGTGCAGATAGTGTCTCCAATAATTCAAGGAATGAACCACAACTACTGACTCAAGATCACGCATATTGTAATTCCTTTTTAGGAGGCCGCAAATACTGATGTCCATTTGACTTGACTCACTATCGAATCATTATAACTTCTCCTAGGCTGATTCTCAATGAATCAAAATAAATAGTATATCTTCTTCCTAGATTTGGAATAATCAGGATCAGTGATGAAATCAATCTTCATTTCATATCCTAAAAATAATTCTCACAGTCTGCAAACCATATAAAATTTACACATTTCATAGTCATTCCTATGAGTGGGGCTCCCAGACATGATTAATACTATATAAAGAACTTATAATATCAATCCACCCTTAAAAACATCCATATATAAATGATATTCTGAGGGTTATCTCATGAAAATGTGACTCTCACACACTCTAGGTCAACTAATAGTCCTGTCTTTGAGATAATGTGACCCAATTAATGATCTTTATCAATTCAAAAATTGAAATTAGTAAGCTTAGTTAAATGGTGGTTCTCTCTTAGTGTATTTAGTATGATCTCAAGATGTTTGAAATGGTGTTATTGAGCATGATAATGCACCAATATTTAATTCACAAATATTACCATGAATAAATCTATAAACAGATGGAAAAGAAAATTCATCATATCCATAAGAATAGTAGGAATGTTCATCGGACTAAATGAAATAACCAGATACTCATAAAGGAAATATCTATTTGGAAATATTGTACATGTTATGTATAAAGTTATAACTCATACCTAATGATAGCATGTCCTAAAATCAATCTTTATGAAAATATGAGCTCCTCGGAGCTTATTCAAGAAGTCATTTATAAGAGGAATTGGATAAGGATTCTTAACTATATGATTGTTCAACTTATGTTAATACAGTAAAGTCTAAAGAGTACCATATGGGTTTTTGGGAAGAAAGATAGGTTAACCCTAGGGGAAGTGATACGTAATATAAAACACATAGCTTCAAAGTCCTCTACCTACTCTTGAGATCCTGAAACTCAGATGTAGCCATATTATAAGTAGAAATAGATGCTATTTTTACTACTGGATCAAGATCAATAGTAAATCTATATATTCATCACATGATATTACTAAAAATAATCAAGGGAGACGTCCCTAAAACAATCTACTACAAGAGTTAAATCCTCCTGACGTGTTCCATGATCATCTATATAAAGGATTGTAATATAGGCTCTCTCCATGCCCATCCCATGACACTCAGGTACAACACAACATTCAGGAACATATCATTCACCATTTTGAATGTAACTAATATCCCATAGTTATGTGAAATACACCCATCAATGATATAAATCCACATGATCCTGAAAATAGACCAACCAATCCATTCTGAAAATTAATAAAAATCCTACCATCTCAAGAATGAAGAGGCCCCATTAGAAGCGATAACTACCAACCAAGTATTTGAAATCTCTAAATTAGTGCACACATACTGACCATTCTCCCAATAGTGTATCTAAATTCATCACCCAACATAAATAATTATCTTTTAGAGTATGTATTCCATGGTAGATACATGGACAAAAGAAAGTGAATCACCCCCATAAAAAAGTAGAGATACTAAAGTAGAGGATACCAAGATCAATTCTCATAATGTAGATGGCACAAAAACCTACTCCTGAGGAATAGGTTGTATTGTGTACATCTGTCATGATCCATAACATTGTGCTTTAAAATAACTAATCTGAGTGGGTCCACTCATCATGAGCTATATATCCCGAGTTCGGCCTCCTAGACAACTTCCACATCCTCAACCTGAACAATCAGTAGTATTACAGCTTCCATCATGGTGCGGGGATAAATATCCTTGTCTTGAAGGGGAAACTGATGTAGATCCTATTCCACAATGAATAAATGGAATGATCTAGAAAACATATTAAGATACCCCATACCGCAAATACCTCAAAACTCAACAGGTTAGCAGTATCATTAAGGCTTTATGTGACCTTTCAGTTTACACTGTTGGCAAGCAAGATAACCACCAGTTTAGATACTATCTACGACACTTCTCTATCAAGAACCCTCAAAATGATGTTTACTACTACTAGACAAAACACTACCCTACATCGGTGCTAAACCACCATACCATATACTATCAGCTTCCCTCAAATTTTTATCAGAGATTGGTTCTTGATTCACATTCCCTGAAATAATAGTCAAACAAAAGATATTTAACATAACCTATATTTTATTACTAATCCCATCCTCATAGTTTTTATCTATGGAACACTAATCACTAGATAAATAAAATTAATACACTAAATGTCATTAAATAATTCCTCATAATCCAAAAATTATAGGGTTATATCATTTAGCTGCGTAAACTCCCTAGCTCAGTCATCTACCAACGTCTAAGGAAAGAAATTGTCATACAAAGAAGCCTAGAAATATCTCTCGATCGTATCCCGATAATGGTCTACCTGAGTGAAAATTTCAAAATAATTATTGGAAGAACCATGATGAATATAATATGT
The DNA here is from genome assembly GCA_963277665.1 of Viscum album. Taxonomy (NCBI): domain Eukaryota; kingdom Viridiplantae; phylum Streptophyta; class Magnoliopsida; order Santalales; family Viscaceae; genus Viscum; species Viscum album. The sequence continues at coordinate 899,705,565 of OY728165.1, read as the reverse complement.
TAGCATGACCCTCCCAGGTGGATGCATCTCTAGATGCTCAAATATAGACAACAATTCCTCCAGCCAAATCTCAATACCGTATGGGCCACCAACCCCCAAAAAAGATGGTGGATGTTTCTATTAGAACGCTCAAAACAACTCTTCCATAGATGGGGTCTATCGCATGTATCTCTCTATATTATACATACTCTATAGAAAACCCCATCATAATTGGTCCTTGGTTCCCAAGTAATGTATAATGAGAGGTGTTCTAGGAAAAACTATTAGCTAGTTAAATCCCACTAGATAAATAGAATGGTTTTTTGAACCTTCTTAGGGATCAACCTGAGGCCATTTGGAGGAATATATCTATAATTTCTAAGAACATTCCTACGAAAACAATATGAAGTGAAATTAATTACTCACAATAGAAGGAAAATCATAATGTCGTACTACCCATAACACAATAACCCAACTACCTGAGATCCAATGTTAGGGTGTTGGTCATATTACACGTTTTTAATCATAGATGTTATGGTATATGAAGTTACAATTACATGTTATAGTGGAAAAAAATTATTTTTTAACTAGTATACACATTTAATGGAATCCAATTTATTTTAAATTATGAACTAAATAGTTCATAATTTCATCTAAATGTCTATTCATATATATCAGGGTCTAGATTGATGCGTCTTCCATTCCCATGTTATAGTTTCATACGCTTTATAAGCAGAAAATGTAACAATATACAAAGATACCTAGACTTTTATGATAGTTCAACGATATGGATATACATTCCCAATATATAAAGGCACACAAAATCTTTAAATTGTAATTGGAACCCATGTAATTGCAACCAAATAACATTCCAGCTTGTTTGACAAATGGACCACGGCTCAAACACATTGTAATTTGTTGATTGAGGTACCAAAATCGAGATATATAGGAAGAAACCATTTAGGTTGATGAAGATACTTTAATAAATCTAATTATTTATGTAATTTATCATATAGAAATGTTATTTTGATAAAAGAAATAACAATAAAGGAATTACAACATGTTTCTTGAAGTGTATGAAATAAAATAAATATTTCATTACATATGCTTAGAAATTTAATACCTAAATGACTATAATGATTCATGAGACACAGTCTCCATTCCATGCCAGCCAAGGGTAAAGATGAAATATGAAATAGTAACAAATTCCCCAATTCATGTGTGTCACCCACTGATGAAATTAGTATAACTATAATAGGCATAATTCATAACATCAATTCATATCCCCGAAAATTTTTCTTTTCCCCACAAAAGGGTTTGATACTCCCAACCACAAGATAATTACAAAATTCTAAAACATCATAATATTTTATATAACCTCTATTGAATAGTAATATATTAAAATGACCTCTAATACCACATTGGGACTTACCGGAACCAGTTCACTCTTGAGTAATAGAACATAGTTGGACATATGGCCTTAAAAGTTCCTCCCAATATGAAAGAGTCTACCAACTTGTAGTGAGGGCATAAGGTGTGTCTATGTAGAGAAAATAACCATTGGAAAAAGTATAATATAGTGGTATTATGAAAGGATAAAAACTAAAAAAGATAAAAAGAAACAATTAGAACATAAAAATAGAAAAACATATCGATAATATAGATAAAATACCATAATAATCAACATTGTATTCAAAGTGAAATCCTTTTGAAGATTGTATAAAAAATAATAAGAATACATGCTAGTAGGAATGAATACAATATAAGTATATCATAAAGAAAAAACCAAAAATATATCCAATAACATCGACAGACATATCACAGTCTTCTGCTCCAATATCTCATACTATAAGCAAATTAAGCATCCATGACTGAGTGTTTTCTGTTTTCCCCACCTGCATCCATGAAGTCTATTTTGTTACTAATCAGTGGCATAAATTGGGTATGAGATAAAATTTTTACGGCACCACTAAATATGTCTACAACAAGTCCATTCAAGGTATATAAATTTTAAATTGTGAGGGTATACAAGTAATAACTGAAATAATGTGCATGAAATTATAACCATTCTGGGATCAAGCTCCTCATGGGATGCTCATATGACCAAATCTTATTTACCTTATGATGGATTTGTCTAAAACTTTGATGTGTAAATAGTTAGGGTATAAAAAACATAATCACTATATCCAAGTATTGATAATAGGATGATAATATTTTAGGGGAAACAAAGGAATCCTTGACAATAGAAGGCCAAGATAACTCACAATAATTAACAATGAATCCTAGATATATGGCTCTAAGTATAATAAAAGGAAAGAAATAAGGAATTACACTATAAAAGTGTCTAATTGAGTACATAGAGCACATCCAAATTCAATACCAGACGAAGCATGACTAGGGACCAAGGGAAGAATCCAGGTCACCTTTTTTATGAGGCCATCAAACTGAATCCACGTAGTGCATCAAAGGAATTATAATTTTTTTTATATTATTTGAATAAATTATTAGTAATATGATTATAAATTAATGTACTATTAAGAAAATGACCAACTTCTAATGTGGGAATCTCCTATGGAAACTGGTTCAATGAATTGGGGTGGAATTATCATAGAGCTCATGGAACTCCCTCGAGAATCCAAGGATGGATCAAGTCTACCACTACTTTAAGAAGAAAAAGGTCCATAATCAATGGTCACAATATATATAAAATTAGTAACACTAACTATTTAATATCCATGTAAATTTACTTCACCATTTTATTCAAGACATCACCAATTCATTTATTCATTACAAAGGTTTATAAGTGGTTCTATACGATTTGATCATTCCATCTAAAAATTAATTGGTTCCAAGTGAATCATAATTTTACAATAATAAAGTATCAATTATTCTATATTAGGATAATCAAATTGCATAAGGAAGCTAAACCGGACACATCAATGGGATTTTTAGGTAATAATAATAAAATGGCCAAAAATCCACATACATTCAACACCGAAGTGGTGACTTGTATTGAGGCAATGACCTACAAAAATTAATGGGGGGTCTATTAGGGAGTTTAGTTCCAAAATAGGAAACAAATTTAAGGGAGATTGATTTTATGTTCGATGAGTAGCTAATTTTGACATGATGAATAATGGGGAAAAATTTGGCAATGATACTTGAGGGAATGTTATACACTGCCTACCTCATTGTGGTAGTTGACTCATCATCTTGAATAAACATTAGATTCATTTCAGAAGAGAATATATCAATTTAATAAAACAATAACCTAAAAATAGGACATACATGCTTGCATGGAAAAAAAATTGAATATGGAGGGGTATATGGGAACAGATGGAAACATTTTGAGGAACATACTATTGGAAAACCACCATGAAAAAAATATGTCTTATTAGAGTCTAATTGAAGAAGATATATCAATGAATAGGTTGTGGATAGAGGTGGTGTTATGTGTGGGGAAGAATGGATAAAGGTAGAGAAATTATTATGTGTAAAGGGAAAAGGGTAATTTTAATTGTTTTAAGGGGGTGTATGGTTTGGATACCCAATTTTTACAAACCGTGTGACAACCATGTGGGGTTTCTACATAAGGGGAAATACCAATGTTAACTATGAACATGTTTCAACAAACCATGATATGCTCATGTAGGTCCCCTTCTCAATTCCTCTACAGTTTTTTCAAAGACATCTTGAATCCAATCGAGGGTTAGACTAACCATGGCCCTTCTCTTTATGGGAGACGTGGTTGATCCATATAGTTACTAAAAACCATGAGTCAACTAAGAACCTTAGGCTTTTTTTTTCAAAAACTAGATTTCTATCTCTGAACAATAGCGAGACACTTTATGAACATCTATAACCTCAATAGTTATTTCTATAAGGATAAAAATAATGATTAAAAAAGTAATGATATGTTACATAACAGAAATGATGAGATATTAAAACATATAATATTTATCTATTTATCAGGTATTTAGGATGTATGATAAGGAAGTGTTAAGGATTCATGGAGAAGCACTCTAAATCTTATCTGATGAAGATCAATGATTAAACTCAATGTTATGGGAATGTCTTAAAAATGATTTTAATATGGAGATGATCATTAAAACTTTATATCATCCATAGATAGTAGTTTTTTCTAGGTGGGAAATTCAATCCCTAAAATATATGATGAGAGCATAATATTTCTATTTAAGATGAGTTTGTTATCAACTCCTTCCTACGGTATAACTTTACTTTAACTATATCTTTTACTTAAGTATTCAGATAGCTCCTCATGAATCCATATTGGGAAAAACGTGTATGACTCATAAATGTAGGGATAAATTTGTGGAGTGAATGATACATGGAAGTGATCTAGCTAAATAAATTGATAAGAAGGTCAGTTACATTCATAGATACATTAAGGTAGATCAGTATTGATAGAAGAGTTATGATAAATATCATCTTTGAGATCTGGAGTTCAATGTTAGTGATAATGTGTTCCTATGAATTTCTACTTGGACTAATCTTATGTGATGTTGAATGAAGGGAAATATAGACCACAATATATTGATCCCTATGAAATTTTTATCACATTGTTATAATAGGTTTTTTATGTGGCACTTCCTCCGAACCTTTTGAAGTTCATGATGTGTTCCATGTAGGTCTTTTGAGAAAGTACACACCATATATTTCACATATACTAATCATAGAGGTCATACCATTAGGTTATGATAATTTTTACGAAGATAAAAAGTATAAATTTTCAATCATGATATAAGGTTATATGGAATAAGTCTACATACATGGATAAGGTTCTCTATTATAATAAAAAAATTATGGAAGCTATGTGGGAACTTGAGGATGTGATGAAGTAGACGTATCCTAAATTCTATATATTACATTGACATAATTTTGAGGGAGAAATTTTTATAAGTGGGGTAGAATGTAAAAACCTAATATTTAATAATATTTTTATTTTTAAATATGTTTTAGTTATTTGATATATCTCTCTACATGCAACATAGAGTTTAAATGAACCGTGATTTACTATAGAAATATTAATTTTTAATGTCACTATTATTGTCTAGTCGTTTGATTGATGGCTATGAATATGATCAAATAAATTATTTAAAATTATTTTTTCATCCACATATAAATTTAATTAACAATTTATCAATTTATTAAATTAATAACTAAATCATTTTAAATTAAAAAAGAGACGTGTTTCAGAAAAATAGTTTTTATGTGTACAAAGTATTTTTATCTCAATAAATTAAGATAGTCAATATTTATGAATGATTTTAATAAAATATATAAATATTATATTGAATAAAATATTTTAATATAAATATAATGGTTTCTACTAGGAAAATAATTTGAATAAATTCAATTTTATGCTTAAAAATACATTTTATAAAAAATAGTTTTTTGGTGTTTTTATTGATTATTTTGAAACTAATTTATACCAATTATAGAAAGTGAATATGATAAATTGGTATTAATATTTTCAATAGTCATTTCTAATTTTCTTTAATGAGACCACTTTTATTTTTTGTCATAATGAATAGTAACTATTGAAAAAAATTCACCTTGGATAAGTTTGAAAATGATTAATGAGCTGGAGGGGGGTTAAAGTAAAATATATGGTTTCAAATGTCCAAAAAATGTATAAATATGATTAATTGAATATATTTTTTTGTTATTTTAACATTCCTTTAAAACTTTTTCCATTTGGTTACACTTTCACAATAATATATATTAATTGTATTTTAATGTTTTATGTATTTACATGTTTGAAACCCACCTCAAGTATAATAATAGGTCCTCTTACCATTACCTATTCATACTTTATGACTCATATATATTGACCATTAATAGTATAAATACCTTCCAAACTTCCTTAATCATTTCCAATTTCTCCTGATCCTCCCACCAGACCAACCTTTGAAGGCTTAAGGTGTCTGCAAAAAAAGGTTCCCAAAGTAGAGTTTATTATTTTGACCAATCTATTTTTAGTTTCTTTCTTCATGAACATCCACCAAATATTCTATAAACATATTATCATTATGTAATAAATATTTATGCTATAATTATATTTTTTATGTTAATTTTATAACCATTTTATACCATCCTTCCATCCTACGAGAAATGATAATTATGTCTGAGTGTGCATGTGTACTACCACCTCAATGAAGTGATACAATTATTTTTTTCAACTATGCCAATAATGGATGGTCATAAGTATGGTTTTAGAGATAATATATAATATTTATGATATTATTATGATTCATTAAATATATATTATTTTTTAATTTTCATTCTTTTCGTTCATTGTAAAATGAAAACCTTACTCATGCATACATAAGGAATACCATCTCCAGGTAATGATGTTAATAATTTTTCATAAGAAAATTATATAAATTGTAATAAAATTTTATAAAATGAATAAATATTATACCTAAAACATTATTAATAATCTGTAGATGATCATATCAGGACCAATGTAGATTTTCTTGAACCATCAAACTAAAACATGCATGGAAAACAAATCAGTTTTCATCATAATGGTGATTAAAAAAATTGTTCATAAATGGGAAATTGGAAAATATAATTGAATAATATATTTTATTAATGTAATTATTAATATTTATTTTTTATATTTACAACAAATCTGTATTTATTTTATATGATCTTATAAATTCATATGAAGAAAGTCAGGACCTGTGGTAAGAGTTAATTCTAAAATATACTTTTTATTAGGGATTATTTATGTTTGAAATTGAATTGATGGAAATTTTATGTTATATATATTTTAAAAATTCATATATTTTCTTATACTACGGTTATATATGTATTTTATTTTTATTCCTTTAATATTCCACTCTTTGGAACTTAAAATTATGGATTCTATTTTTTAAGAAAACTGACCTTATTTGATCTTTGTTCAGCAAACCTTTTCTTCCATGATAATGTTCCTTAAAACGTTTTATGAAATGTTATTTTATATGATAAAATGACTATTTAATTTCATTTTTAACCACAATGAACATTATTTTAATATTTTTAAAATGAATAATCTTATCATCTTCTAAACAAGGAAATTTTATACTTTTTACCAAATTGTGACATGAATCTTTGTTTTTAACATTTATCTAATGATAGTATTTTTCCAAAGTCATGATAGTTGTTTGATTTGAAGAATAATATTTCAGTTTCAATGGTTATTTTAAAAAAAGTCACAATATTCTAGTAATATTTATTTTATAAAAGATATTGAAGGAATATGGTATTTCCCCCATTTTTCAATGAAATTATAATTTTTTTAAAAGTATTTTTCAACTAGGTATATATCCATTGAATTTTATTATTATTCACTATGGATATGATCTAATGATACTATACATTTTCTTTCTCTGTGTTTCTTATTATTATATGATGTTGTAATATTTATGAAACCCATTTATTTTCCATATACCATTCTACAATGAAATGATAAATGTTTATGCAATCTTTGGGTAAACATATGTATGGTATTAATTATATGAGGTTTTGGATTGTTTTATATCTCCAATGAATTATTTAATAATTTATATATAATGATATAATATTCTTTATAATGGGGAGTGAACCCAATAAAAAAATGGAATTGGTCAATAATGACGGTCTTGAGAGTGAATGATTACTAAGGAAATGGTGGAATGAAGAGTGTACCCAATCCACCATGGGACCTTTTCCGTAATTATAGTCTTGGAGGTAAAAAACTACAAATTAAATGATTTTTTTTATTTTTTATTATTACAAAATTCTTATAAAATATTTTCATTCTTATGATATTTACATATGGCTCATGAATGATTAGTGATGATTCCCATCTCTTATTACTAATTTATTCTGAGATACTAAATATTTTTTCCTTGACTAATGATTTATGGTGTATTACTAATTTTGTATGATCTTCAGAAGTTACGATCATGCCCTTATACTTTTATTATTATCATGTGCTTGCAAAATATCATTTATTGAAATCACCCATTTTTTCCTTTACTATGTAATTGAGATCTCCATTTCTTATATTTAAATTTTTTCTAGGTTATAAGGAAATTCATTAAGTAAGAAATGTATTAGAAGAGTACAATGAGTGATGAAATTTGAGGGAGTTTTTTAATATTTTTAATAAATTAAGATGATTATGTATCTAGTCTCAAAATATATTAAACCATTATTGTTCTAGTTTGTGTGTTATTGTGAAATTTATTGAATATTAATCTAAAATGATGACATATTTATGAATGTTATGATTGGTTTGACTCTTGAACTCTACAAAGGATCTACTTGGGATATAAAAATTGGTCCATATGAGGCTCTTACATGGATCCACCCCTAATGATCTTAACTGTGTGAGGTATCATTGTGATAACTTAAGTTGGTGGCCCCCTCTATCTTTTGACTTAAATTTAATGTCTACATGGGGGATTCTTCTCGAAAGACCTTATTGGGAATTATTTACACATAAATGACTCATTTTATTGAGTTGTATACTATATGAAAATCATCTATGTGTTGAAATGTGTGTTGGGGTCATATTTATAAGAAAATTCATTTATATACTTTTTGGTTCCGAATTCCACGCAAGGGTTCAGATTCCCATTTAAAAAAAATTGATGTCATCCTATGAATTGATGGAGCATCCCAAGAAATAAAGGAAAAGAAAACTCAAGATTTGAGTTTCACATGAATGATTTAAATCCACACACATGATTTTTTATCTCCATTTACAACTTCAATTTGTATCCATTCTGCAAAATCCAATCAAGTAACCAAGGCATTCATGGGAATGTTTTCTATGTTGTGTATATGAAATAAGAACTTCACACAACCCTCTTTCACATAATATAGGAAGTCGATATGTATTATTTATTATATGTCCAATCAAAATTCCATTTTAGTTGTGTGGAATCACTCAATTTCGAGTTAATGAAACCTAATCCAGGCATAACCCTCTTGTGCACCAGATATGATGTTAACCAGCCCCTTCTATGATCTCCCTTCACAGATAATAAATAAAATGAATTAAATACGTATTCTATGACTATAATATTGTACACCATTACTGAAAATTTCATAAATATATTAAAGTTTACACACCCTTCCTAAGGGTGGACCTCCGGAAGTTGAACCATCATTTTTTTATGTAATACAGATTGTCCTTGAAATTATGAAAGTATGGAACTCACAAAGGTATATATCCTTCTTGTCAGGTTCCCTGTGGGTCGTCCCTTGAGTGGGCCGCAAATTTTTTAATCCTCTACAAACTTTTTTCAACCCATGTTTCCTGCGGTTAAAGGTTCCTATTGCACACACCCCTAACCTTTCTCAAACACCCCTCTCTTGTGGACACCCTTTTATTGCACACAAGCCTCCAATATTTCATGAAACCCTAATTTGATTATTCATGGAGTACAATTATATTAGGACAACATGATTTAGAACCTTTTTTCAAAACTCCCATTCCTTGCATCCAGACTTCGATGCTTGTGGGCAGTGATTTCATGGTCCATCATGAGTATCTCCCTATTACTATATTGCATTATATTCTATACTGTTTTGTTTTTATCATATGTATGCTAATTACGCTTTCTTGTCGAACTAGGAACACTAACATGTACCTTATGATCGACCTCTCATACACACAATCCCAACATGGAATTTCTAAATCCATGTTCTGCTCCGTGGCACATGATCTATGGACAAGTATATTTATGGTGTAATGAGTTTGTCCCCCACGTCCATGTTGCATGATATAAAACATCATAGAATTAACATCCTCAACTCCATAGGTTAAACTATAGTATTACCCCATTTAATTCCCACATGATTACCTATGTATGATTATTATTATATGACACCCTTTCTCACCATAGAGTTCAATCCACCCTAGAAGAGTTCAAGACAACCCTAGAGGAGCACAAGACACCGACTGAGGATAGTATTACATATAAACCACACACACCACATTCCACAAGTATTAGATGATCCATGCATGACTCATATATAATGATATCCTTCTCACATGAAATTAGATCCTCCAGACATATAAAGACATCCTCCTCTGGAATCATTCATGTGTAATCCCAAATCCAGCTATCATTTTCACACCTTTTATGATGTGAGCATCAGGTATCCCATTTCCTCTGGTTTTTAAATCTGAGAATGGATCACATGGTCATAGAGGTTGGTGGATATCATGACATCCTCCAACCCTCCCAATGGGAATCCTGCCTAGAGTAGGCCCTAGTATCTACAATCTATGGGCTGCTCCTATGCATATTCCCAAATCATGTCCAATCTTGTGTGCCACCTCCTCAGGTGTAAGATGTAATAATACTCACTATATGCTTCTTTTATTCATATGGCCCAATCACATGCTCAAATTCCATAGGCCTTATAATTAGGTGTAATCCCCATCCATTTTCAAACTATGTGGGATTTTATTCCCTATCAACTTGGATATGTATGAAGCCTCCTAGAGATCTAAACCTAGTAACCAACACTCCATCTACTCCACTAACTCCACCAACTCCATCCACTCCATCCACTCCATCCAGTCCACCCACTCTATACACTTCATCCACACCATCAAATTCAACCAATCTGTCCACATCCATTTGTATTCTATATGGGATGAAACTTCCCACAATTATCATGCCACTCTACTAGGATACCAAATTCCTACTAGGTCTATTGAGAATAACAATTCCTGATCCCCACATGAATTAAACTATGAGGAATACTAATGAAAATGGAATATTAAATCCTTAATCAACACAACATTCCTCACTGCAATCCATTCATGACACAATCATACATCCCACATGACATTAAAATAATCAAACTAGTCGGGTCACACAACCTTGAACTGTGACATCAAACTATGACATCTTCGATTACCACCTAACTAGGATATGTAGGAATCCTATCTAAGGTCAAAATACGTTACCAAAAACTATATCCACTCCACTAATTCCATCCACTCCATCCACTACATCCACTCCACCCACTCCATCCAATTTATCCACTCCATCCACTCCATCTACTCCATCCACATCCCTTTAGATTTTCCAAAAGCCACAAAATCCTCGTAATATCATGTCACTAACTTGGGAGACCACATATCCTTTAAGTAAATTGGGAATATCAATGAATAATACCCACATGAATCCATCCAAGATAAATCCTCTTGCAAAGGGAAGCATCCTTCTGTAATCCCCACAACATCCCATAATGATATACTTTTTGAGGCAGAAGATTCCTTAATGAATTATGTTAAACATTACGTACCGGTCCTGTCCCACAACCACAAACTATGGAATTGAACTACATGGGTTTTTATCCATACATCCTTAAAAAGGTATATAGGACGACTCTATAAGTTTCAATACCAACCAATGGTAAATTATGGTTCCCCACACTAGGGGTGAAACTACCCGATCATCCTCTATAGGTGTCCAGATAAACATTCTTGGTGTGACACATTCCCTCCTAGAGACGCACCTCCTCGATCCACCTCCTTGGGGGGACATGATCAGCCATGTTCATCTCTAAAACGCATTAAACATGTGCCCCTAATATACATTTCCAGTATATTCCAACCTATCTCTAGAATATATTAATATTGTGACCTTGAGAATATACATTATGTTAAACGTGGGTTTTCTAATGTGAAAGCATTGGATGATATGTGCCTATGGAATCATCAACCTCATGCAAAACATGGGATGCCTATGGTGTAAGAAATTGAATATATTCTTTCAGCATTAGATACCTCATGATAGACATGGGTTGCTTTGGGTTTCTCCTATAATATGCCTCCATGAGATTCCCTCATATGAGGAATAATATATGAGACCAATGTTCTTAGTCTCTAGACAAGCCAACGATGCCAAATGTGAATACACTCTTGACCAATGGATTATTCCATGTCAAGACCCCTTAGAATGATTAGAAATAAATAGCATAAATATTCAACATCCAAAAAGTTATGGAATCATGAATGATTTTCAAAAAAATTAATTAACTCTACATGGGTGACTTGGACATGGTGATGAGAACCAAGGAAGAATGCATGGAAGGAGGAACTGACATATCATCATCTATTTTTGAACAAGGAGTATAAATAGCCACTAAAAGTGATGATGGTATCCCAAATTATGATATTAGGAATGTAAGGAAACATAAAATATAATTCCAACATGAGTCAATATTTGGGGATGGCACGCCTCGACGAAAGCGTCAGAAACAGAAATGGTGAGCTAGATGTGAAATTGTTATTATTCAAACACAATGATTAGGTATGTTGGTCATCATATCAAGTATTGGGGTATTATGTGAAACACTTATTCTCAAAATGGAGACATGTTGCATTCAATAGTTAGACACTTTATCATGTCACCAGATCCAGCTATCTAGCACCCATACCCACTAAGAAAACAATGGTTCTGAAATGGAACTCACCAGAAAATGGGGCAATTAATCATCGGTAATTACCTTCTACAACATCATCAACATCAATCAATCTTGCAATGACCATGTAATGTTTTATGAATTTTATGCATTTGGAATTACATTCCTTGAATCCATTCTGACACTAAATCCTCCTTGTTTCCATGACCCAAGTTGTAGGAAACTAACCACCCAACAACTATTGGTGAAGAGGCAGGAGAAATTCAAATATGGGGATCTTGTATGCCCCCACCTCCACCATGGCTCCCATCACACCCAAAAATACAAGGCACCACGCTGCATATCACCCTCAAAAATCATCGAGAGGCTAGTGATTGATTCCATCATACGATGGTAGAAGAAGATGGTAGTAATTTCTATGGGGGATATGGCTCATCATGTCCCGGATGATTAATTGCCTCACCAACATCACTAACACCATGGGCCGCATAGGGAGATACTTCTACCTACTCCCACCATGAATCGATTTTGAAGCCTCCACCCACATAGGTCCAATGACTCACCACCCTATATCAAGGAGTTAGGGGATTCCTGAGTTACCTTGCCTACAACTACCACATGGGATTATCCATAGATGGATACCACCAGGCCATATATGATACAACCATGATGGGTCCTCCATGTAAAGGGACATGTGAATTATTACCCTTCTCTACTACCCTCGGTCCAAATAACCTGACAAATGTTTTAGGTGTAGGATGAGGATGGTTCCTATCAACGGGAATCATCTTCCAAATATCCAGTGGCTCCTTCCACCACCGACACATTCCGCCAGATATTTGGGCCCAATGAGCATGGTTACGTTAGTGGCCTATTGGGATTGAGAAATTAGCTACCCCAATGGAATGATGGTATGAATCCATCAAAAACTAGCTCATGCAATAGCTGTTCTGGACTAACACATTACAATGAGATTAAGTACAAAGGCCCTCCTTGTACTATCACTTACCAAAGTGGAGGTCGTTACCACTCTATAAATTTACATGGAGTCCCTCCCTAGGTTTTGATCATCAGTCAAAGTAGAGACCCACAATACTTGATTGACTACCAATAAAAATGTCCTCCCAACTCCACTATCACAAGTCAACACAGAGCCCTCCAATGTTGTAAGCATTCAACACAATGGTCCTACATACACTATTCATAACATGAGTGAAGGTCCTTCCCTCTTTACCATCACTAAATGTGGAGGTAATAACAATGCCACCACAATCTAGAGTGTACATCCTACCCAATACATTAATGTTCAATATATAGTCCCAATGAATGTTTCAACCATATCAAGAAGAGGTCCTCCCCACTCAGACATTGATCAGAACAAAGGTCCTCCTTGAAGCTCAGCTCGATAGTATGGAGGTCATCCCCATACCTCTACCACAGAAAAACATGGATATCCTCATCATGATTTCATTGAACAATGTATAGGTCCTCCATGATAATTCAACATCCATGGTGTAGACCATCCATAGTCCCAAAGCAATCCAAGCAGAGGTCCTCCCCACATCAATGGAAAATGATATGGAGGACTTCCCCTTATACCATCCAATAAAAGGGAAGGTCCTCGTCACACTATCAACTGAAAAAATTGAGTTCCACCCCATTCCTACGAGATTAAATATCCTAAAGCATCTTCTGAGTAAATAATGAAGAACATCTGTCATCGAAGGAAAAACATCAAGAAGGGCCAAGTCATTTTCAGACCTGTTCTATTCTCAGCTTTTGATGAAGACTGTGATTTACTAATGGAACATACACCCCTTGCATAAGAATAATAGTTTAGGGAGCAAAAATGGAAGGTGAAGTTAGTCATCCTAGAAGGTGAGATCCATATTATTTCAAAATTCTCTTGCATGTACATGCATGTGGAGGAAACATTGGCTCCCATATAGGGGATCATGACGCAGTCATCTCGACCATCACTGGTTTCACTGTCTACCTCAACCCAAAACCACATAGAGTTATTATGTAATGGGATAGATGAATCATATTCGGTGAAGTCGCTATCGAGTTTTTCTACCTTCATACATGAATCATTGGTGAACACTCAGTCATACAAATATGTAATGATACAATTGGTATCTCCCTCGAGAGATGAACCAACATGTAGCGACCAATGATCTCATGTAGTGGATCCTTCACTGGCCGTCCAACCACCACAAGGATCCAAATCAATACCATCGTGAATCTCCCAGACAATGCAAATTGAATCTTGGGCCCACCAAGGATTTATCCCCCTCTAAAAAAATTCATGTGGGATATTGTGACTTTTGATTAGTTATTAGTGTCTTTTGGCCAAATATTGTTCCCAATTTTGACATCCTGGAGTCCCTCATCAAGGACCAGGTTACGTGTTTCCACCAAACATCTTAGATTACATGTTTTCACCTCTTTGGCCACTAGTTGGACTACCCAAGAAACCGAGATTACATTGATGCCATCGATGATTAGTGGCACATGGATGAGTTTGCATCCCTCCCAGTGTCATAGGACCCTATGTCACTTGGATAACATCAGACCCTCAAATATAGATTAATTAAGAGCTTCAGAGTGATCTAAAAAATCATTGAAGATTCATCTCCACTTGTGTATATCTATGGTGGGGGATATTACACTTCTTTCCACTCCAATCATATATAGTTATAGCCTAACATTCATAGTGATATGAAGGACATTCCTCTGAGTATCATGATATTAAATATGATTTTATATTATTTATATAAGGATGGAGACACTGGCATAGTTTACAATAGCGAGAACCCACACCCTAGGGAAGTGCATTATCAAGTAGACCCTAACACAGGTGTCCAAAATTTCCTATAAAGGCAATCAATCTGCCTGAAAGATCCCTCTACATTACTTCCTACTGTTAAGAATACCATCCGGGGAAATGGAGCTCTCAAACACTCATATCCATCAGATATTTTATAATTTATATAGGTCAATATCGATATTTCTACCTTTATCTAGTAGGTCGTATATCTGAAGAGGAACATTGATGAGCTCCATGCTGAGTGATACCAAAATTATGGAACTCCTCAATAATATCATGTTCTTCCTCTACTTGGGTGAAAGGGGAAGACAACACTCCTCCTCATCCAGTTTCTCAAAATCATGATTGGAAAACTTCTAATCTTGATGGAGAAGAGAAAATAGTGTATTGATGCATTCCATGATCTGAGTCATCTAATATGCTTGAGCATCAGGATAATTTTTCGGAAGACCCAGATCGAGCCACTCTAAAATATGTTCCATGAACGATTGAGCCTTCAACCATGATGATGAAAATATAAATGCATTGGTGGTTAGGGATCCCCTTTATAATAGGACTCCCACCCAATTAATTCAAATAGCCTCTCTCACCACTCACCTTGAGGCCCTTGAGACAAAAAATGTTGATGTCCCACCCAATGAAAACTGTATCCGACAGAGGTAGATGATATGAGAGATCCCGAATATTTCAACAACCCTACCTTAACCCACTTAAATGGGATGGGCATCCGACTCCAGCATCTAAAAAACATCATCTCAAGGTGCATACCAATGTTGGTAAACCCAGAGTATTAAAAGGCCACTAAACTTAGATGCATTGTTTAGACATTGGAATGGTCTGCATTCATCTAGTATTTCTAGTTTCACATTAGTTCCATTACTTATTGGGATGAACTCCCTAGGTTGTTTCTTTAATATTTCAACTCTACCACATGCAAGAAAAGCACTTCAAACATCCATAAGTGCAAGAAATAACCAGATGAAAGTCTCATTTTATTCATCACTTAATGTAAGGGCCTTAGGTATTTACTCGATATTTTTTTGATCCGAGGTCATTTATTGACAAT
Organism: Viscum album; assembly: GCA_963277665.1. Taxonomy (NCBI): domain Eukaryota; kingdom Viridiplantae; phylum Streptophyta; class Magnoliopsida; order Santalales; family Viscaceae; genus Viscum; species Viscum album. Next base: position 899,689,243 of record OY728165.1, on the reverse strand, counting down.
TTTGATGGGAAATGTAAAGACTCAAATGGTCCCCACCCTCTTCACTATGAACATAAATTTTTGATTTTTAGATTTCTCTAACAATACTTAGTTTGTAGATGAATTATTGTTGCAAACCAAGAATTAATGTCTATTGCCTCGTACAGCTCTTGGAAGAAGAGAATCAAGGAAGAGAATGCCATTGTCCTACATTTAGAAGCCCCCAATCTACTAAATTTGTCGATGGAAGACCCCTACCAAGAACATACTCACTAATTGATGTATCCTCCGCAAGCTCAACCACACCCAATATAGAATAACCAGGATCCACGTCATAAAGAATTTCCACCTCAATGAGAAAATGTGGATCATACCCCTTATTAGGATCTATCATATTGATAGGGATAGGACCCCAATTGTTCCAATTGTAGAAATGGGGAACCATACCTACTCATTTAATGATTAATAGGTTTCTAGTTATTTCCATAGCTCATTGGAGTTTGGGATTCAAAAGTAGCCAGAATGCCAGAAGTCAAATGATGATGGGTTTACTGATCATCCCGACCACTTCCCATACTTCAAAATCATTGGATATACATTCATGAAGTGATATTTGTTCAAGTATTTTATTTAGGACTTGTTTCATAACAATATGGCCATGTTGGAAAATGTACTGACATAGGTAGTACAGATCTCTATCGAGCCTGACAGTCATGGTGAGGGATCTGGTGAATGGCACCAGGTTTACAACCATGGGACTCATATGTATGATGACAATCTTGACAACATAGTTGTCACTCATTCCCATGGTTTCATCCAAGAAGTAATAGGCCAAACTAAATCTCTTGAAGTTGATAAACCTTCTTCAGATACCACTTCTGCATCCACCTCATAACCGTTAACATATCATAGGAGTGGGAACCACAGTGTAAGAATAATCAAATCCCCCCACTAGTTCCGAAGCTATCACTCATCCTTGGTGACCTCATGTCTCAAGAGATCGGATTCACCCCAATGTTCCTACCAAAACTATAATTTTACTCTGAGGATGAGTATGAGTATGCCTCTGTGAAAGACATCATGTTAATATATCCCTTGAAGATCCTTTATGATGAGGAGTACCAGACATGCCCTCAGAGTACCTCTTACCATTGCTGTAAAAGAATATTTAAAGGACATGTGGACTGTTAGAATGAAAAAGACAGTGATTCTAGATAATCCATCCCTGAAACTAAAACCAAAAAGTAGGTTATTTGTAGAACTCAGTAGGAACAGTCCTCCTAGCCCTCTTAGTCAGACTCACCGTCACAGTTGACAGCGCTAGTTGTCCAGGTAGAACTGCCACATCTGCATCATGATCTATCATGTCTCGCTAAATACAAGTCTCAACCATATGAATGTCATCCAATAAGGGATTTGGGTAGGTTATCTGATGAGAATTAAGAACATTCCAGCACCAGCATGAATCATGTGGTTCATCCAACAGTTTCTGTCATTCCTCCTACCAATGTAAATCCCCATGTGGGAATAAATGCTCACATGGAATGAAAACACAATGATATAAAGTAAATATCCAACATAACTACAAATATATTGATATTAGTGGTCAAACTTATATCATAAGATAAGTGTGAAAATATCATAATGTCCTTGAAAATACCCCAACAGTCTGAAATAATGGTAGTGGCTACAAAGGCCTTTTGTTCCAAGGAAGTTGAGAAAGAATAATGTAAAGCCATCATATTTTTCTCTAAAGAAGATGAGGGATCACTTTTGCAGAGGAATATCTGATACTATACAAAACTGGCTATTTCAATGGTGTGGACATCGATTATTATCTAGTTGAAGAGGTTATGGTATTAATCTCATCTAGTCCCAAATGCTTAGAAATATGGGACTCACTGAATGACACATGTGTAACTCTAACATGAAAATTAAGCATTATGATATGAACCAATAGAGACCATGTGGTGAAATATGATTGAAGACCAAGTTCAGTGGCATGATTTCAAACACTGAAATCATGGTTGTATCTGAGGATATTGCCTACAACGCACTGATTGATAGGCCTTAACTCTTTCTAAATATAGTAATTCCATATTTTTATCATCAGTTCCTCATGTAATCCCTTCATTGGGAAGTATTCATTCTCCATGGGGATTCATCCACATTTAACTATTCTGAAGTCTTCTATCTAGATGTCTGTTATTACAATATAATAGACAAGAAATTTCAACCGAACGAGGTCGATCACACCAACGTTCTAGCTGGTTCATTGTTAGATTTGGAGGATGATTTCATCCTCCCAATTCAAAAATTGGAATCCATGATGATATACATGGGAATATTCTTTATCATTTTGTGGAGGAAATAGAAGCATGTCCCTAAGTATAAGGAATGTTGAAAGATTACAATGTACCCCTACATCGGCCATGCATAGATCATAAAAGAAACCCTGACCCCTGTGAGGTACTGAGATGTTTTCCTCATGGATACAACTGGGAATCAAACCTTAATATTTTGCGGAGATGGGTTGAGATGGTAGAATCTAACCCACCACTATTACTTTAACATCATGGATCTACCCCTTAATTGAAGTCCTAATGGGAGTTTCATAAAAAACTCTATTTCCATGGTCTTTGTAGAGAAAGAATCCCCAGAAAGGATCTTGTTTCCAACCAAGATGAAACCACTACTCCCCTAAAAACCAGTTTCCCTGGATGATCTATATCATCCCACTAATTCCCCAGCCTTAGGAAATGATTAAGAGAGTTTTTAATATTCTCCTCCTATATTTAAAGTGGGTATCTCCACCACCATTAATGAGTTGGTTCAGGTGAACCTCAGCACCTAGACAGATATGAGTCCAGCATTTGTTAGCGTATCTATGCCTATGGGGGAAACACCATATGTAATCTTCCTAAAGAAACATCATGATAAATTTACCTGGGGTTCTAATGATATGTTAGGGAAAGACCATCTGATCCTTGACCAACTTCTTGTTTATTTGGTGATTCATCACAAATTCATGCAGCTTACAAAAAAATTCAACCCTTCTCATGGTTTTATAGTCAAGGCCAATTTTGAAAACATTATCAAATAAAAATTATTGAAGGAAGTTTAGCACCCTATGTGTTGCTGCTACATCATTCTGATTAAGAAGAAGAATGGGAATATTAGAGTATATATCAACTTACAGGATCTCAACATCCATTGTATAAAGGGTGGTTTTCCAATTCCAGTGACAATGTTATTAATCGATTCCACAGTTAGGTTATAGGATCTCCCTTTTATGGAAGAATATTCTGAGTACAACTAGAACCATATGGCCCCTGAGGATGAGGAGTTTTACACCTTAAGTGTTCCAGAAGGTACATTCTTCTACCATGTAATTACCTTTGGTATGAAGAATTTAGGATCCACTTATTACTGATCCATCCATAACATCTTCAAACTAATCATTGAGACACTAGTGGAATTCTACCAAGATAAATTGGCTGTCAAATCCTACCATGTAGATAACTAGCACAAAAATCATGAGAAGTTTTTCGATTTCATCCTCTCTTGAAATTTGAATTTGAACCCATTGATATGTAAATTCAAGGTTACCCATGAAAAGTTTTGTCAGTTTTGTTAGAATATATAGAGATATTTAAATCATCCCAAATAAAATAAAGGCCACCATCTAGATTTCTCATAGGAGTATCCTTTGAGAGCTCTATGTCCTTCAAGAAAACATATCCTACATGAAAAGATTTATTATGAATATGCACGGTATGTGTAATCCCTTTCCTAGGATCATGAAGAAAGGTTCTGTCAACCAATGGGATAAAGAGTGGTAGAACTAAACTGAGGAAATCAAATAGTACCTTTTGTAACCTATATTTCTGATTCCACCTATATCAGTGAATCATCTGTTCTACTACGTTTACACCTTGGATCAATCCCTTAGTGACCTTCTCTTCTAGAAGAACAGGACTGGGAATGAGAACAATTTATACTATCAGAGTATCATGCTCCTCGACATGGATACTAGATACTCTCATATTGATAAGAGTTTCCTTGAACTAGTTTTAAAATTGAATAAGTTTAGGTATTAAATTTTGCATCATGAGATACAGTTGGTGTCCTATGTGGAAACGTTTAATTATATCTTGAACTACCCCATGATGATAGGAAGACTAGCATGCAGGGTGGTTATCCATTAGAATTTCCACATAAGGGTCATTTTATTAAAGGTTATCAAGGGTCTGGAGTTGTCAGAATTTCTAGTTTCTCATATGGACCTCAATGAATATCCTCTAGATATCAATTTACTATATGAGTCTATCCCCTCATTCCATCTAGTTGGGAAGTGCTAGAATATTCATTTTGATGGTGTCTCCAAGAGCCCAACTGGTATAATGATCAATGACAACAAGTTATGTAGGAAGTTCACAAATGATCCTATGGAGATCATTAGTAAGGGATGAAGTTATCAAACTAGATTTGAATGTGGGGGTACGTATATTACAAATTGGTCTTCAACTGCATTGAGTTATCCAATAGGTACAATGCACGTCAGATTCCTTCTAGATTTGTGCATTGATGACCATATCCTCTTCATAATACCACATATTTTTAGCCCATTGTAGTATGGGGACTTGATATGGTGGGACCAAATCCACCAGCAATAGCTCATCACTATAGGTTCATTCTGATAGAGATAGATTTATCATCAAAGTGAGAAGAAGTGACCTATATTAATGAAGTCATGTCCTGATCAGTGGTTTAATTCATGAGAACTTATTGAATTAATAAATTTTGAGTTCCTCATTATATTATCATGGAAAATGGTACCCAATTTTAGGTGGATGAGTTGAAGAAGTTGTAAATTAATTACAACATTCAGTCCAACCATAATTCTCACTACCATGCACAAGAAAACGGAAAAATTGAGGAGTTCAATAAAACTCTCTATAATATACAGCAGAATATAGTGGGCTATAAAAATAAGAGTTGGTTAGAAAATATCCCAGACTATATCTGGAATTATCAGACGATGACCCAAAATTCCACCTAGGTGACTCCGTAATCCCCGGCATATAGAACAGAAGAAAACCATCCAATTAAGATCTAGTGTACATTGCTCTGAAAAAAATATATGATCTGCATGAATCAAACAGAATGGAACATGTCTATGTAGATGATTTGGAAGACCACTAATAGAAAACGATCTAATCCTCACACAATATATAGATGCATCATAATAAAATTGTTACTGCATTCTACAATACGGTTTCATCTGATATTTCATCCATGGTGACACCATTCTAGCTCTCAGAATTCCAATGATACCCACCTGAAGCCACCAAAGTTGGAGACCAAGTGGGAAGAACCTTCTATTATTCACAAGGTCTATGAAAATAGTGCCTAATCATTAGTCACTCTTTATGGAGAAAAAATTACTCCTCCTACCAATGAAAAGTTTATTTGGAAGTACATCATATGAGGAGACACAATCATCCCCACAACATGATGTTAAACTGTTTTGTCCCATCTTAGCTGCACGATGTTAAAATTCATAACATTAGTGGTCCTCTACGCATGTCCTTAAAATGAATGTTCCAATTTCCAAGGCACACGACCATACACAGGGAACCTTGTCTGATATATATGACCTTAAACTAAAAGATAATTTTAGTAATCATGACATTAAACTGAGTTCAATTCCTCACTAGGAGTGTTTGATGTGTTTTTGGTACTCCTAGTTCCTCATTCATGTTGGGTTATAATGGCCCCACAATGAATTTTTTCAATTGATCATTTTATCTCCATTTTCCCTACCACATGACATTAAAATGTGCTACTTATGTTCTATACATATAATGATAAACATCATAGAAACAATTTCTAAGTCACAAAACAATAATCTACATAACACCATTGTCCTAGTTGTATGAAAACAAACTATGTAGAACCATAATTTTTTCGTTTTATGGGATATTTCTCCTAGTATCAGCGACCTACAATTCCATATTCACAATCTTTTTTGCGAATTCATTTCTCTCCATATAAGATATATAGTGAAACCCATATTTTTTACATCCAACACCAACGACCCCCAGAAAAAAGGAATGTTTCATCCCAATGTATGGGTTAGACCTATGCATGGATACATCAATAAATAAATATGTACAAATTAATTCATTACCATGTAGGATTTATAGTGACTTCAAGAATTCTCATCTCTTTGTGCATCTAAAAAGTCATCAACTATCTTCACTCTTTTTCCCCTTTGGCCTTATCATAGTCCAACCATTATGACATTAAACCATATGCAAGACTCATCATGAATGAATATGTGGTGTGTGGGCATCCCTGGTTCCAATTCAAATTGATTTTACTATGACTCCACATTGGTCATACCCCTTGTAGTGTTGTTACCCATGGTCCGTGATTCACATATTCAAATAGATATCCCCCCATGGTCAATGAAACAAGACTTTAAACTGTTTGCAAGGGTACAAAATCTCTGAACATATTCTATAAAACATATTCAAATAATCATGAATTTAAAATGTATGTGGGTATCTCCTTGGAAATGTTTCATATAATGCAAGCCCCTCTTTCTTCATTCTAATTGGGTTACTCCTACCATGACCCATATATCCCTTTTTATTGAGATGTTCCCCTCACAAAAGAATGAATTTTCTCTAAGATGTGTCATTTAGCATTGGGCCTACGTGTTCCTCATTCATTTAATCACAGAACGCATACCCATTTAATGCATTATCCATTATAGTCAGAATGGTACGACCATAAAAGAAGAGATAAAGTCATCAACACATGACATTTAACTGTGATCCCACCCATTACATATCCCAGATGATTCATGAAAATCATGGGATGCTTTAGTATCCTTTATAGAAAGTATTCCCCCCATTTTTGTTTGTCTCTTACCAAATCAAGTTCCATAATTTCATGTGGCCTAATCTCTATCCTCATCGTACACTAAGTGATTCCCTGATGCATTGTATTTGGTTGTAGTCACAAATTCATCCATCGTTCAGCCCCTAGGACCCGGTTATGGTCCATACAATTTAACCATAAACTATATGTAGTCCAATTCAAGGAATATATGTGGTATACGAGCCCCATTGGGATACATTCACACTGGGATATACATATCTTGTTCAACCAATATGCACTATAAATCATCCTTTCTTAGTCCATAGTCCTAACTTTGACCTGATTGACCCTATGGTACATACTGTATGACTTTAAACCATGCTCAACAGGAATCAATATTGTTCCACATGGTGTAGATACTTATTGGTTCATTAATTTTGGTTGTTAAATATCACACAGAAAAAAATCCTTTAATTCTTATTTTACCCATTTTCTAAAGTCTACGATCCTAAACTAAAAACCCATGTCCCTTACAACATGACATTTAGATGGTTACAAAAAGTACAATAATCATGACTTTAAATAGTAAATGACAATCCATAAGAATGTGTTGTTTCATTTTTGTTCCCCTTTGGTCCTTATTTATGTCAGGTTTATAATAACATCACACTACACATATCAGTCATGGAATCTCCACTTCAGTATAGGAATTATGACCTTAAACTCTATGCAGTTCACCTTAAGTTGTGTTTTCTTCACATGAGACTCTTCCCCTCAATCATGTTGAGATTTACCTATTGTGTTCCATATATAACTTTAGATGATTTTTCCCCTTTGTTCAATTGACATGAATTTAAACTATCCACCATGGTCCAGAATGTTTGGCCAAAAACTATTTGTGCTACCTTCCTAAAGGTTCATTTAATTTGACTTTAAATAGTACACAAAACCCATGTTTGAATCCCATTTTCTGATCCACCCATTCCACACATTGAGTATTTCAAAATTTTAATATACATCACACTTAAAATAATGATGAACACCCAATAGTGATGGTCTCATTACATTTGGTCCCATCTCCCATCCTTGTCCAATGCCCTAATGGATATCTAATAGCAGACAGAGGATCCCATGTTTCAAACATGTTCAATAATCAATCATACATCTACTGACCTCATTCGTAACTGGTGTGGTCAATATTCTTTTGTTCCAAATATGTTCAATAGTCTATCTATATCCATTGATCACCCCCAATCCAAATACCATATTCCTCATCTTACATTATTTCTAATTTCACATTACTTAGTTGGATTCTCAACCATGTATTTCCTCACTCTTATTGTGTTTTTTCACATGTCAAGAAAATTATATACCTATACTTGTTTCCCACACCAAATGTGACTCATATCAGCTTAAGAGTTCTCATAGGGTGTTTACCGATACAGTCAAGCCACACAAAGGAGTCCTATAGTCCGAACCCCAAAACCATGAAATATGGGTTCAAGTCTTGGTATAATTATGTTAAACTGTATATGAGTGCCTTCCCATGGATATGAATTGTGGTGTTTAGGCGTACATCGACTCAATTAATTTTTTTTTTCACTATATCACACTACACATGTCTTTTTCAAATGTTAATCCAATGGTCAGAGCTCTTTTATCTTAAACTAGAAATCAATGTCCAAAAATTATGAATTTAAGCTTTGTGAAGATCCTCCTTGGAATGTGTGATGTAGTTTTGGGCTCTATGTCCTCATTCACCTTGGGATGGTCAATCCACCAAGCTATACATATACATTTTGGGAATCAAATGGTCTAAACTCTATGACCTTTAACTAAGAGACTATGGTTCATGAAAACATCCTTAAACTATTGGACATCATTCAATCCATACAACCTTAAACTATGTACATCATCCCAATCACATGTATTTAAACTCTGAGAAGCATACTAATCAAATGATGGTAAACTATATGTTTCTCATTCATTACTATATGAATTTAACTATATTTTCAATGTTATAATCATAAAATATAAAAATGTAGGTCTATCATCCTTTTTGCATGACATAAAACTATAGTGTATTTTATAACCTTTCATAAGACCCATTCATTCTGTTACGGTCATCTACCACATCACTCATGTTCTTTCAGCCCTTTCTCGGCATCCGAGATGTCACTTCCTCGAAATATGGGTATGATCATTTTTCAAACTAGTATAATTATACCAATGTGATCTAATCCATGATGGCATAATCATGATATTTGTAATGACCAAAATCCGGAGCCACTCAACTAGTGCCCCGCACCCTGTTCGCCACATGACCTCAAGGGAATCTCCCCAAACGCCAGAGCTTCCTGACTAGCAACAAGGGCCTTGGTGAGTCATTAGGGAAACTATTCTATCATTTGGTAAAGTATACAAGGGAGAGGAAGTAAAAGTCAATATCATAAATAGTAAACATCATACAATAACTGAGGCTAAACAATGAAAACAATGAATATGTAGTAATGGTGATAATTATGAAGCAGGTACAAGTATCTAAGGAAAGCATCAAACTCAACAACGTGCTGAAATACAACTTTGAATCAAAGTACCAAAAGTAAACATCAACTCTGGAAGCATCGCAAGACTAAGCACGGTCATATTCTCTCCAGCTCCAACCAGCAATCATGTACCTGAAGTAGAAGGGCCACAATCTCTATCCACTCCTGCATCAATATAACCTGTTTGGGCCGAAAAGCTGGACCCAAACAGGTTGTGAGACTAATCCTAGTAAGACCAGAATCTGGAGCCACTCAACTGGTGCCCCACACCCGGTTCAACACATGACATCAAGTGCATTTCCCCAAACTCTAAAGGCTTCTGACTAGTAGTGAGGGCTTTGGTGAGTCATTGGGGAAACTATACCCTCATTTGGTAAAGTATACAAGGGAGAGGAAATAACAGTCAATAGCAGAAATAGTAAACAACATACAATAACTGAAACTAAACAAAGATAGTAGTGAATATGTAGTAATGGTGATAATGATGCAGCATGTACATGTGTCTATGGAAAGCAGCAAACACAACAACGTGCTGAAATAAAACTGGGAATAAATGTAATAAAAGTAAACAGAAACTCCAGCAGCATCACAAGCATAATCTCGGTCCAATGCTCTCCAACTCCAACTAGAAATCATGTACCTGAAGTAGAAGGGCCACAATCCCTACCGAAACCCGCAACCATATATCCTATTTGAGTCAAAAATAAGGACTGAAACATGGTGTGAGACTAATCCCAGTAGGCAACCAACCCAATATCTGTTCCCTACTATAGTGAGCAATATAGAAAACGTAAAGGAAATAAATGCAGCAGAAAAACATGAGTACACTAAAGTAAACAATGCTACAAATCTCTATTAACATTTATTTATTAATTTAATTCAATCATTAAATTATCAACCAAGGAACCTAGAAAACAACTGTATATTCACTAGGCATAGTAAGTAACACAATATGTATCTCAACAGACTACTTAAACATCAAGAAGTACAAAACCCAAGATTGTTCTTTGGCTTGGTGGACTCGTCACAACCAACCAAACAATATTCACACTGACTCTCTGAGTAGCTGACACTGGTATACCCCTCTAGTCATGTAATCATAAAGTCACAGACACTCTGGGAAGCTATCACTATCCATTCCCCTGTAGTCTTGTAATGATAACTATAGACTATCTGAGGAAGAACTTACTCATAATTCCCCATTTTGTCTCAATATGTAACTAAGGACACTGTGAGGAAGCACAATGACCTATTCTCGTAGGTCCTTCGAACGGTACTAATTTATAACTGACTCTCTAGGTAAGACCTTAATCATCAATTCCCTCTTTAGTCTACCGCACCAAGTTCACACAACCCTGAGCTGTCTAGTCGTGCATAATCAATTGTCAGAAGCCCTAAGAAAGTTCAACAATTACATGGATAATAGATACAATGCATCAAATGAATATAAATAATAGGCAATACATGAAATCAATTATATCAAGGCAGGAAATCAATGCAACAAGGTCTTCCTCACAGGCAACCTAAGCTAAACGGTGATAAACAATAAAAACAAGGAAAACACCCTTGGGGTGATCCTCAAACATGCTAACAAGCATTAATTATTCATATAATAGCCACAAACATACAATAAATCTAAGTCAGATAATAATGTAGGATCAAAACCCTACCCCGAGATAACTGATACATGGGAATCTCACACTTTTGCACAAAAACTCAAAGATATTCAACGTAAGGTAACAAACCACCTAAATCAACCCTAGGAGATTGATATACTAGAACCTCATTACATGAATCAGCCTAAAACAGAGTAGATCTGCAATAAATTCTAAAACGTTTATCCTTAGATAACTCTAATAAGAGAAATAATCAGGAAACATGGCCAAAGAAGAACCAAGAACTCAACGCAGCGATTCTATTGCAACCAATAGCATTCGATTCAGATAAACGGTGAAGTATCGCGGGATTGGAGAAGATTCACGATCGTACATCGCTCTCGGTCGGAAAAGCTGTATATGAAGATGTTTTTGGGGTTAAAATGCGACCCCAGTCTGTTTAATGAAAAAAAAGTACACAACATGTACTTTTGGAGTACACGACATGTGCTAGGCTTTTACGTACTCCGCATTAAGCGGCCTCCAAATCACCCCTACATGGGCCGTGCATGTGGCCATGACACAACCAGCACACGGCCTCAAGTAACATCAAACTACACGGTGTGTACTTATAATGTACATGGCATGTACATAGAAAATTTCCAGATTCCTCTCTTTTCCCCAAAAACGACCAGAAAATGAAAAACATACTTGAAAAGAAGGTCTGGGTTCTTACAAACTTCTCCCCATAAATAAATTCTTCCTCTAATTTCCCTAACAAGGCGGCGAAGAAGAATCCTGGAACAACTCTGGCCACTATGATCGCATATCAGCCCTTATCTCTGATGTCTCATCCTGTACACGGCCATGATACCCTATCACCCATACCAAAGGAACAAACCGGCCATGAAGTACCTTTTCACTACGATCAATATTCCTGATAGGATGCTCCTCGAAAGACGCATCATGCTCCAGCTCAACCTCCTTGGGTTGAAAAACATGAGATAGTCTAAGAAATAGTGTCGAAGTTGAGAAACATGGAATACGTCGTGCATATCTTAGTACCTATGAGGTAAATACAACTTATAAGAAACCATCCTGACTCTCTCTAGATCCTCAAATGACCTGATTTATCACGGTGAAAGATTTATCTATCTCCTGCTCCTATTGTGTCCCAACCTTGGGGTAACAAGTAGGAAGACTTGATCTATGACCTTGAACTCCAAAGTTCGTCTCCGCTGACCATCATAAGATTTCTACGGAGACTGTGCAATAGATATCTTTTTCCGAATCATCTCCACCTATTATGTAGTCTCCTGAACAAGTCGAGGTCCTAGCATAGCTGCCTCTTCTACCTCCAGCCAACATAAGGGTGATCAACATGGCCTACCATACAAAGCCTCGTAAGGTGTTATATTAATAGTTTCCTGAAAACTATTATTGTAGGAAAACTCCACTATAGGTATATATCTCTCCCAGGAACCTCCAAAATCAAGGGCGCATGCTCTTACCATGTCCTCAAGCACCTAAATCGTGTGCTCCGACTGGCCATCTGTCTGGGGATGGTAAGTTGCACTCGGAAGTAGCTATGTACCCAAATCCCTCTATATCTCTTTCCATAAATGTGACATGAATCATGCATCCCTATATGAAATGATAGTACTAGGAACCCCATGCAAGCGTACAATCTCACGAATGTAAAACTGTCTAAGCTCATCAACGCTGAAAGTCGCCTTAATCTACAAGAAGTGAGCAACCTTCGTGAGCCAGTCAATGACAACCCATACCGTGTCATTCCCTCAAGGCGATCTCGGTAACCATGTCACAAAGTCCATCGCGACATCATTCCACTTCCACTCGGGAATGAGTAGATGTAGTAAAAGCCCTGCTAGTTGCTGGTGCTCCGCCTTCACCTTCTAACAGGTAGAACACCTGATGAAAAAACCAGAAACATCTCTCTTCATACTTGGCCACCAGTACTGGCAGTTTAGATCATGATACATCTTGGTGATGCTAGGATGAACTGCCCAAACTGAGGAATTAATGTCTCGTATCATCTCCTCGTGTATATCTGTCGGCACCCATATGTGTCCCTGGAAATGCAAGATCTCACCCTCGCCTACGATCCATCTGGGAAGAGGGTCCTCTCCTAACACGCTTTCCCGTAGGACTAGGCCTACAAGAATCTGATAGCTACCTCCATCGAACTTAGTCAAGAAGGGTAAAGGTTGTAGCTAAATAAGAACGAAAGTTCTGACCCTGTCTGTCCTACACCTCCAAATGAATTTCATAGAGCACAGCCATATGTTTCCACTCGTTGATGGCCTCCTGAACTTCCTGTATCTGTGTCCTCCTGCTCATTGTGTCTTCCATAGCGTTGCCTTTCCCAGGTGTATAAGCAAGCTCGAAATCGATAGACTGTAGGTACTCAACCCACCTCCACTATCTCAGATTCAAGTCATGCTGTGTGAAGATATACTTGGGGATCTTGTGGTCAGTATATACCACAAAATGCTCTCCCAAAAGACAATGTCTCCAATAACGCAAACCATCAACAACTGCAGCCATATCCTGGTTTTTCATAGGATAGTTCCTCTCATATGGCCTCAACTGGCGAGATCTATATGCAATACCACGATCCTCCTATATAATCACTACTCCAAGCCTGATGCCAGATGCATCATAGAAAACTGTATAACTCTTGCCCGGCTCCGGCAAAACTAGAATCAGTGCAGAAGTCAATCTCCCCTTCAGCTCATGAATGGATGAATCATAGGCTTCCGACCAAACATACATCACCCCCTTCTTAGTCAAGCTCGTTAATGGCACTGTTAAGCCTGAGAAGTCCTGTATAAACCACCTGTAGTAAACAGCCAACCCTAAGAAACTTCGTACCTTGAAGACATTCTCCGGCTGCACCCAGGTAACTACTACTCTCACCTTCTCTGGGTCTACCAATACAATTGTCTATGAGATGACATGACCCAAGAAGTGAATCTCATCCATACAAAAGCGGCACATTGAGAGCTTATCATATAATTTATGATTCCTCAATGTTCTCAAAATGATCTCAAGATGGGTAGAATGGTCGTGTTGAGTGTGAAAGTACACCATGATAACATCCACGAAGACCACCATTAAAGAATCCAAGTAAGGATGGAATAGTTTATTCATCAGTTCCATGAAAACTTCTGGCGTGTTCATGAGACCGAATGACATAACCAAATACTCATACAGACCATACCTGCTCCAGAAGGCTGTAAGAGGTATATCAGATGGCTTGAAACGCAACCGATGATAACAGAATATCAAGTATTTCTTCAAGAACACTCTATCTCCTTGAAGATGATCAAAGAGATCATCTATCCGTGGAAATGGATATAGGTTCTTGACCCTAAATTGGTTCAGCTAATGATAATTGACAAAATGCCTAAGGGTGTCGTCTGACTTCTTAAAAAACAGGACAGGCGAACCCCAAGGAGAAGTACTGGGTCAGATGAAACCCTATGCGTACATCTCCACCAACTGCTTCTTGAGCTCATTAAACTTAGTTGTAGCCATACTATAAGGATTAATGGACATAGGTTTCTCTCCTCTAACAAGATCCATAGATAAGTCTACCTCATACTCTGGCGAAAACCTGAAAAGTCCTCTGGAAAGACATCCCTAAAACGATCCACCACTGGAGGACAGTCTATCTGTGGAGTCCCCTGGTCATCCAGGTACAAACTATAAATCTGAGTTGTAACTCCTCCTAGCCCATGATGCCCTGGTCCATCTCTGCTCGCCTGGACATCGCATTCTCCCTTGTGAAGTAAAGATTTTCCGTCTGGTGAGGTGAAACTCACCCTACAACGATAGAAATCGAAAAAGGCATGGAAGGTAACTAACCAATCCATCCTAAGAATTAAATCATAGACTTTCATCTCTAGGACATAGAGGTTCCATGAAAAATGACACCCACCAACCTCAAGGGGGAAGTCCAAGCACTGACGCATGCTTGCAGTTCTAATCCGCAACGGTGTGTCTAGTGTCAACATGTCCTCAGAAGTAAAAATAGTAAGTCCAAGGATTTCCAAAGTATGCATAGAAATAAAGCTATGAGAAGTTCTCATATCGAAAAGTGTAGAGGAAAAAATTGAGGCTACTAAAATCGTACCTCAAAATGTAGAAGGTCCAGGATCCTGCTCTTGATGAATCTTCTCTACCGCAAAGGTATGGCCTGCACCACGGCCTTATGTAGTAGCCTGAGATCCTTGAGTTGACCCTCCCTGACCCTGAACACTGCGTCCACGACCTCTATCCTAGCCTGAGAAACCTGAAGAACTCCAGCACCTAGTCTACTACAGAACTGGTAATCCTACTCCAATACACGGAGTCGAAACTTCTCCTCCTTCAATAGCTGCTGGAAGGAGAACCTTGTAGAAATGCTATAGATGACCCATATTGCCGCAATATAGGCACTCCACTGGGCCTCTTGGGAAGTGAGGCTTGTTATACCCACCTTTTCCACACTAATATCACAACACTTGGTTGCCAGGAGGAAGATCTCATCTACCAGAAGGAATACCTCGCTTCCTCGGGTCACCTCCTATAGACTCTAGGTGGTGATTCCTACTATCTATCTGATATGAATCAGCCCTGGATCCTAAACCTCCCTGGTCTACAGCACTAGTATCCCTCAGATTTCTCTCTGTGATAAGTGCTCGGTTGACTATCAGAGTGATATAAGTCAACTAAAAGACGTTCACATATGATATGATGTCCAATATGAGGCCTTCCTCCAACATCCTCACTGTAAGCAGCTCTTTATTTCCCAGAATGGTAGTGAAACACTGTAAATATATGATGCTAGAGGAATACACCATAACTGTGAGAGTACCATGCTGTAGGTTCATGAACTCTCTGGCTCCGTCAGCCGTCAGCGTCGCCGACTAGAAGTAGTTATAGACCATTTGCTGAAACTCATCCCAAGCCATAACCTATTGGCACCCTACCTGTGAAACTACATCCCACCATCTATTGGCAGATTCTCATATCATATAACATTCGACCTTCACCCTCCCTTCCGGAGGCATCTCCAGGTGCTCGAAGATGGATTACATGGCCTCTAGCCTTGATTCGGTAGAATGTTGTCCTCCATCCCCTATGAACGTGGGAGGATGCTGCTGCTGAAAAACCCACATCAACTCTACCATAGACGGGGTAGTATACTGAGCTCCCTAGAATTTATACATGAATCTCATAACTCCCTCTCTGAACAGAGCATCGACACCAATGTCTGGAATCACTACAGTTTCTATGTTCGGAATGATAGGACAAACTACCGGTAGTCCCTGATCTGTCGTATCAGGCGTTCGGTCACTGACTTGCAACTGAAGGTCAACCGGAGGACATCTCGGTGCCATATCTCTGAATGGTTGAAAGCATGCCATAGATTCAGGATTAAAAAAGATATAAAAACTGAATTCACAAGAAGGAATAGGGAAAATAATGCATTCAAGTTGTGAAAAACATGACAACACAATGTGGTCTTTCCCTACACGGTGTGTTTCCTTAGGTCATTCACATGGGCATGTACTTCCACCTAAAATGGTCGTGTAACACCCCAAATACACGGTGTTTTGTCCTAATACACAGCATGTACTTAAATCCTATTACCTTCATGAGTCCTTCTATACAGTTAAGCCATACGGATCATCTAAGACAAAACTACACATCGTGTTCAACGAAGACACGACGTGTATTAGACATGCCTTACTTGGCCCATGTTGTTAGCGACACGGCCTGACACCCAGTAGATACTACACGGTGTGTTCTGGATGGACACAGCGTGTACGAGGAACGGTAACACCGACCAGTATTGTTCGTGACACATCCAGGTCTCTAGATCAAACTACATGGCGTGTGAGATTCAGATACGGCGTGTATGTGAAAAGGTAACATGACCCATGTTGTCCGTGACATGGCAGGGTCCCTATTTCATACTACAAGGTGTGCTAAACTAGAATGTGTCATGTTCCTACAAGATTTTTCCAGAACCCCGTGCTTTTTCTCACACGGTCAATGACATGGGTTAAAAACTAGACAGTGTGTATTAATAAAATACACACCGTGTATTCTAGGTTTTTCCGGCCAGTCGCTCAGAGAGTGCTATGAAGCCCAGAAAACACATAAAATAAGAGATAAAGTTCCAAATTCCAATCCATGAGGCCCCATACTCCTTGCGAATCAAAGCTAGGCATCATAACAATGCATATAACAAATAAACAGTATAACAAACTCATGATCCACCAAATTCCGATCCTCGAGGTCCCATAACACCTCTAATACCAAAGTTTGGTGTCTATGATAAAGAAGTTCTAAAAAAACTATACCCTATCAACATAGCAATTATTCAATCACAGCTACTATCACAACAACATGCATAGTCTTTTAAAAATTATATCACAACATCATGCAATTTATAATACAATTTAGATGGCATGGAAAAATGCATGACAAGTGATTTTTCTAACAAGTGCCTATATGATGCATGAGATGACATACCCTTATCTCATCGGGTTGCGACAAAATAGAACCACAATCATATAAACAGCAACATCAAAAAACAAGTGCACCACCCAATGGTGAATTCAATTAAACTGTAACATTTTCAAAACTCAAAAACTGCAATATTCAAGGTAACATGGATTTTTCCATGTACACAAGTTCTAGAACTCCCTGGCACAACTATTTAACATTAACATATTCTTTCTTATCCCTATCTAATGTTTCTAAACAGTAAGTCAATTGAAAAGAATAGAAAAACCTCTGATACTTCTTTGTAACGACCCGAATTCCGATCCACTCAACTCGTTCCCCGCACCCAGTTCGCCACATGATCTCAAACACATTTCCCCAAATTCCAAAGGCGGCCGACTAGCAGCGAGGGCCTTGGTGAGTCCTTGGGGAAACAATGCCCTCATTTGGTAAAGTATACAAGGGAGAGGAAATAACATTTAATAGCAGAAACATTAAACAACACACAATAACTAAAACTAAATGGCGGAAGAAATGAATATGTAGTAACGGTGATAATGATGCAGTAGGTATAAGTATATAAGGAAAGAATAAAACCAAACAACGTGCTTAAATACAACTTAGAATCAATGTACTAAATGTAAACAACAACTCTAGCAACATCGCAAGCCTAAGCTCGGTCCTATGCTCTCCAGCTCCAACCAGCAATCATGTACCTGAAGTAGAAGTTCCATAATCCATATCCATACCTGCAACCATATAAACTATTTTGGCGGAAACAGAGGACCCAAACAGGGTGTGAGACTAATTGCAGTAGGAACCACCACAAGATTTGTGCCCTACTGTTAATGAGCAATATTGAAAAAGTAAAGGAAATAAATGCAGAAGAGAAACAGGAGTACACTAATGTTAAATATCCTACAAATATCAATTTACATTTATTTATTAATTTAATTCAATCATTAAATAATCAACCATGTAACCTAGAAAACATCTCTATATTCCCAAGGCATTGAACGTAACACAACAGATATCTCAGCAGACTACCTAAATAGCAAGCAGTACAAAACCCAAGCTTGTTATTTGTCTTGGTGGACTCGTCACATCGAACCAAAAAATATTCCCACTGAATCTCTAGGTGGCTCACACTGGAAGTCCCCTATAGTCAAGTAATCATACAAAGGCACAGACAATATGATAATCTCTCACCGTCTATTCCCCTATGGTCTTGTAACGATAGCTATAGACTCTCCGAGGTTGCCCTTACACCTAATTCCCCATGTAGTCTTGATATATAACTATGGACACTCTGAGGAAGCATAAATTCCAATTCTCTTAGGTCCTAAAAATGGTACTAATTTAAAAATGACTATCTAGGGAAGCCCTTAATCTTCAATTCCCTCTTTAGTCTACCACACCAAGTTCCCACAGCCCTGAGTAGTCCAGTCATACATAATCGAATGTCATCAGCCTTATGTAAGTTCAACAACAACTTGGATAATAGATACAGTGAATCAGAATCATATAAATAGTAGGAAATACATGAAATCAATTATATCAAGGATGTTAATCCTTGCAACAAGGTTCTCCTCAAAGGAATCCTAAGCCAAACGGCGATAAACAGCCAAAACAAGGAAAACACCCATGGGTTGATCCTCAAACATGCTAACAATAAATAATTATTCATCTAATTTCCACAAGCATACAGGCAATCTAAGGCATATAATAATCCAGGATCTTATCCATATCCTGAGATACCCGATACATGGTAATCTGGTACTTTTGCACAAAAACTCAATGACATTCAATGTAAGGTAACAAGCCACCAACCTTGACCCTAGGAGATCGATATACTTGAACCTTGGCCTGTGAATATGCCAAGAACAGAGATCTGCAACAACATCTAAAACGTTCAACCTCAGATAACTCTCAAAAGAGAAAGATTCTGGAAACATGGCCAAAGAAGAACCACAAACTCACCGCTGTGATTATATTACAACCTACATCGTTCGATTAGGATAACCAGTGACAGATCGGTGGCATGTAGAATATTCGTGGCCGTACCTCACTCTCAGTCGGAGAAGCTATAGAAGAAGATGTTTTGGGGGTTAATACACGACCTTGGTCCATTTAATAAAAAAACAATGTACACAGCTTGTACTTTTGGAGTACACTGTGTGTACTAGGCTTTTCTGTAATCTTCACTAAGTGGCCTCCACATCACCCGTACATGGACGTGTATGTGGCCATGACACGACCAATACACAAACTCGAGAAACATCAATGTATATGGCATGTACATATAATGTACATGGGGTGTACATAGAAAATTTCTAGATTCTCCTCTTTTCCCCAAAAAAGTCCAGAAAGAAAAAACTTACCTGAAACAAAGGTTCGGGTTCTTACAAGATTGTCGGAAACCATTCTATCATTAAACCACTCCATTTCCACAATTCATTTCTCCCTCATCTAGATCCTCATCCTCTTCCATGTGTTAATTGACCCCCAAATGTCTTGGTCTAATGCCATTTTGGATCACCTACAGTCCTGAGATAACATCCCCATACACATCAGATGGAATTATGATATAGGTTGATTATTTTTAATACGGTCAGTAGTCACCCATCATTTGTTTGTCCCCAGTTATGGATTATAGTATGGATTTTGTGTTTTTCAATATGGTCAGGAATCATCTTATACCTCCATTCCACTCTCCTTGTGTTCCATATTTTGTGAATTGTGATTCACACCTCCCATTCCCCTTTATTAAGATTGAATTGAACCCCTATTGTCTTATTCCATTCATGCACTAAAGTGTGTTGGAAAAGAAATTTGGGTTTTCTAATATCCCTATGCTCCAGTCACAACCTCTCGTATCATGAACACGCTTAGTGGTCAGATAATAATAGCATTCCCAAAAGGATCAATGATTATATGAAATTATCATAAAAATGAAAAATACTATGGTCTCATCTTACTTCTCACAGTTGGCATGATCCATTTGATAATAGGGATTAGTTGATGTTTGTCACTCAAATATGATTGATGTACAATAATTTAGAGTGAGAAAAATTAAAATTTCTTATGTATGAAGGAGGACTAAAAATTTGGTAATCAATATATGACATCGGTGAGGGTTATCCAAATTATGGAGCCTCACTTGAGTCTTGGAAATATCATCCTTATAGATCTTCTACAATGATCGGATTCTACAGCTCTTCCAACCTTTTGAATGTGGCCTCCATGGTCTCCTGCCACTTTCTTAGCTTTTTTTCCTCATCGTCAGCTTCCATGAAAAGTTTTTTAGATATGATCTATGACTAATATTGTTTATCCTACAGTTCTTCCACATGGAGTTCTTCATGAATCTTATACCTCTTGACCTCCAATAATTTATCATGTTGCCTATTGATGGTCTTCGATTGACTGTTGATGAAGTAAGTGAACTCATTTATTTTCTCCAACAGTTTTTGAATCCCTCGAGTTAAATATTAGAGATTCCAGATTCTATTATAATTGCTTTAAATCAATGTTATGAATAGATATTGGCTTCCATCAAACATCTGTTAGGAGATAAATTAATGAACCATCACTTGAAGACCTCATGAATTCCCCCCACCAATGCACAAGTTGAGAATCCAATGGAAAATAAAACCCATCTAGCCTACTAGCTAAAATTCCATAGTATGATCCATAAATTTTTTAATGCATTTCCATGACCTGCATCAGATGATGTGGTTATATTTGTCTGTTTTAGGTTAAGAGTATTCTATCTATATAGGAATTATATTCTTGTACTCATGAAATACCAAAAAAACATTTACAACACAGACTTACTCATACATCCTCTTAGATATACTATGATCTAGATAATGAGGCTAATCATCTTCAAATAGAACTACCATGATAAATTCATCTTCAACATCCCTGAGTTATGCCCCACCCATAGCATCACTCACAGTCACAGCTAACTGTTTTCCTATGGCTGAGGATGAATCAGCTTGGTCAACCAATTCTGCATGAACTGCCACATCCATCAGAGAAGGTCCCTAAGATGTTCCAACCTTTCCAATTTGTTTAGTGCATGATCACTAAAGACTAGTTGAATGAAAGAGCACATCAGTCAAATGGATCATCAAATTGTTAGTTTCAGTCATGAGATAGTTGGAGACTTAGAGGATCTCAACATCAACATATTAAGTCCCCAAATCCTAGTATGGATTTATACCACATGATACCCCTTTATGTCTGTTGGTATTTAAAATAAATGTACCAATTTGTCTTGTGTTGGTTTAGTAGCCTCTTCAATGAATAGTAAAACATGTTTACATAAAGGATCTATGAAATCTATTTGTAGCCAAATTATTGAATATTGTTCTTACGTTATGTTGTATTAATTTCAATGATTGTTCATCTTAGGTTATCTTCCACACTAGTTGTGGGAGCCATGATATGAATTCCATGTCGTGGTCCCCGCATAGATTATCGGGGGAGACCTATAGTGTTGATGATGCCACCTCAGCTACCTTAGGTATCCCAAAACATACCTAGACTACAGAAAGGGGGTCCCATAACCCTCTCCTATAAATTAATTAGTGCACTTTCACCCCTTATGGTGGGGCCCCTTTCACAGTACATTGATTCTCATATAAAGGAAAATTTATAGTTAGAGAATTTGGAGAGTGGAAAGGATCAAGGAAGGGTACAAGTGAGTTAAGGTTTACCTCATGGTACTTAGTCAGGTATTCTTTGGATGATGAAATCTCACCAATTTTATTGGAGTCCCTTGATGAGCTACAATACCATAGTATTCCTCATTATGAGACCCCTATGCTACCGCATAAGATGATGTATCCTTGATAGAATTATCAATTGGTTGTATATCAGTAGGTCCGGATCACCAATAAACATAAACCACCCTGGGGTGGAAGGTAGGATGGCTTCTCCTCATTAGCGTGAAATTATGTCCCTGGCGGACAAGTATGTGAGCCTCTCGTTAATGTAAACTTTTACCATGCTTTTCATTAGACCAACCTCTGGCATCTAAACCTCATGTCAGGTCAGCTTCCACCATAGGTCTTCTGATTACATTGACCTCCACAATGTCTTCTCGTCAGACCAAATAAAAGGAATGTCTACATAGATAAATAGTTGTATAAGGTACACCCACATCATCTCATGATCCTCCATTAATGAACCAAGGACTATTTTGAGACCCTTCCACTATAGAATGTAGGGGTGTGGCCACACCGTGTGACATCCCCCCTATTTTGGTTCTAGTTTGAGTCACCCTAGATGCCTAGATTTCCTCTCAATGAGTATCCCATCTTCTTCCTTACTAATCTATATCCATGATCACATGTTCAATCAACCGAATATTTTTCCATAGGATTTCCTTTGAATAAGATTACACCCAATTTTTGTCATATTCTATTGAAAGAACAACATCAAGGTTGGTCGGCGACAACATTATGGTTTCACTAGATTTCACATCCACCAATATGTTCCATATTCGGTTACGGATAAAGGGTTTTCACTCTTAACAAACCCCCATGTAGACACACTTTTCACATGTTTGTGGAACCAAAACCACAAAGAGAAACATGACATCATGTAAAACTTTTTGTAAACCTTTCAATTGATGTGGTCTACCAGTACCCCACCTCCAAAACATTTTAGACACTCCATATACTCCCATGATCCTTAAAGTTTGTCCACCATTGGACCAAATAGGGTTGTGAAGGATTTTTTTTTACGTATGCACGGTTTCCTATCCAGACTAAAATCTATGCCTCGTCAAGTGTCACATGATGGACCGCATAAATAATCAAAATAGATGGTCTACAACCACATTTTATAGGACTGATGGAATTAAAGAATTCAAAAACACTGAGATGTGATGCCATCCATCCATGAAAAAATTGGAAGGGTCCATAGATCATTCATGGTTCCTTTCCCATTTCAACGAGACCATGAATGTCGAATGTATCGACAGAATGGGTACCCCCAAATTTTAATTCTTACCAGCTTCTAGGATCACTGCCATCGCCAACATCTCGTGATGTATTCCCATCCATGTATCTCTAACAGGTAGCAGCCACCCACTCAAAAATGTTGTAAGGAAGGTGGTACATTGAACAAGTGGGTTCTATGTTCCTACCATGCTATACCCCCCAGGTTTGATAATGTCCCTCTTCCATAACCAACCATTTTTCTCATGGATTCCTCCTCTATGATGTCTCCATTAACTACTTTCCCTGACATGATATCCTTAGTTCCTGATCCATTTTGAGGAAATTGCAGACCATGCCTAGAAAAATATATCCTTTTGAAAAATAAGAGTGGGTTTCATCTTCTACATTAGCACCATCAAAATATGATGTTCCATGAGTGGATTCTTCTCCCTGTTCTTCCAATTATTCTCTAGTAAAATGAACTCTTCATACTTGAATCAACCGGTTGGAATGTTGTTGATGCAATGAATGTCCCATAAATTGATGATGAGTTCTCTATGGTGGAGATAGAACATGTTCGTATCTAGGAACCAAAGTCTATGAAGCTTTAGAACCAGATCAACTTGATGGTAAAAGTTGAACTGCGATGTCCATGTCGCTTCACATAGCCCGATGTTATGCAGCTCCATCAAATATTCTTTGCATATGTAGCACACCCATTACTCCAACAACCATTCGTGGGTGAAATTTCCACCAAATAACATATCCTAGTACTTGTACCACCCTATGATAATGTCAATTATTCTTTTGTAGAAGGTAGTGGCATAGTGGAAACTATATTCTTCTACCTCTAGATGATCCCATATGACTATCTTGGTCCACCCATTTAGTGTGTAAACAATATTGGGTTCATTCACCCTATCATTATAACCCTGAATAATGAAGTTCCATTGTTGGAGGTTGTCTCCACATGTGAACCACGATTGAAGTGAATACACCCTGAAGGATAGAATGGTCACATCATCGAGAATCCCGAAATTCTACCGTGGGAGATAGTCACTCTGAGTTAAATCACTCTTTGATTGATTCAACTATCCTAGAAGCATTTGATTTTATGATATGACCCTCTTGGATATAAGGATCATAGTGTTTCCAACCGTTTTAGCTTTTGAGAAGCCATATATTCTTTTATCTGAGTATCATCCCATTGATATGCCTTATCAAACTAGTCTGAATGATCCATGTAATATGATTTTAAGATCTAAGGCTCAAAGTGAAAGAGGTGATGATGCACAACAAATAAAAAGATAGATGTGAAAATTGTTGATATTTCCACCAATATAGATGCTTCAAAGAAGGTGAAGTTTCCTAAAATAAGTGGATGAATCTCAGTTCTCCATGTATAATGGATTAACTTATGTTCACGAGAGTGAATTTCATAACACAATGAAATTCAAGGTACCATAAACAACCCCCACTTAATTATAGGTGAGGATCGGAGCTTCTACATGTGCATAAGTGTCTTACGTGCTGAGAATGGAGTTTTGTGTGCACCCAAGGGGATTTAATTTTTAATTCAGTATTTCCCTCAATACACGACCTCTTGGTCCCCATTCATCTCAAATTCCAAGGGGGCATTTTTGGTGTCTAATTACAGCAAAGGGCACAAACACCCTTTTTAGCGAAACCGAATACATTATCTGAATCGATGGATAATCCTAAGAATTTCATGGAAGGATCCAAAATGTTTTTATTTCTACATGAAATATTACAATCCAAAAAAAATAAAATTGCATTATAGTTACGACATCAATCCATTTCCCTTCCACGAAACACACTCAAATGACCAAGGAAATCTAGTGCAAGTTGTCTACTTTGTGCACAAGAAATAAGATCTACAAAAAACCTTCTTCTGCACCAGATATGACGTCAATATATATCCCTTACACAAAGGCCGCTAAAATGGGCAAGTAAGACATGAAAAATCAAGTTAAATTGTAAGCAAAAAACCAGATTCACATCAAACCCTATTTCATGCCAGATATGAAGTCAACCATCCTCTTGTGCGATCATCCGGTGCAAAAAATGGAAGGAAAAGTGTATAAGAAGACTTCCAAAACTAGAATCTTTCATGACATCACTATTGATTTCATTTAAATATTAAAGGTCACACCCACTTCTTCAGGATGATCCTATGGAAGTCAAATAGTCTCCCTACTATGTGTAAGACTACTCTTCCTAACATTGAGAAAGCACTGAACACTCAAGGTATAGATCATGCACGAAATGTTCCCTACGGGTCATCATATAAGTTTTCCCTAGTTGTGTAATCCTCTCCCAATTTATTTCATCCCAAATGGGTGTGCGAAATGTGTTCTCTTGCATGCACCCCAGACCTTGGGCACACACCCCCCACTAGTAGACACCATGTTCTTGTGCACAAGCCTCCAATCCAATGCTCACCCCTTATTTAATGTTCCATGGAATGAATTTATATAATAGCTCCATGTTTTATAAATTTTTATGATGAACCACCATTCATTATGTGAACCTATTATAATCAACCATTATATTATGCATGTAGTGATTTCATGGTCCCTCAAAAGGTTTACCCTATGACTAGTGAATGTGTTTCCACACATTTTTCTTCTCAACATAGGTATATTAATGACATTAGCTTATCATCATAGGTACATAAATGTGGACCTCGTTATCAGAGACTCTTCAAAACAAATCTAACCTATCATTTATTAATCATTTCCCTACCCAATGGTTCATGTGCTATGACTAGTTACATAAAAGGTGTATAGAGTGAGTCCCCCACATATGTGCTTCATGACATAAAACATCCTTACACAAATATCATCAAAAAATGACTGAAAATGTAGTCTTACCCCATGAAATTCAAAATAAATTCCCCTTGTATATTCTTCATGGGATGCCACCGTCTACCACCATAGAGTTCAATCCACCATTAGAGGAGCACAAGACACCCATGGGGGAATCTTTTATGTGAAATCACAAAAAAACCTATGCTAAAATAATATGATGATCCACATTTGACTCGCATGGAATGAGATTCTCCTCACATGCAATTTGATCCTCACCATGTGGAATGAAATCCTCCTCAAGTATCTTCTAAGAGTATGCCCACATCATCTCTCATTGGTGAACCATTTCCAACATGATAATTGGGTCTTCTATTTCCTCTTGTTTCTTTCACTAAGCATGAATCACAATGGATTATTGGTCGGTGGAGAATATGAAAACCTCCAAACCTTCTAACGAACATACCTAATAGAGTAGGCCTCAGTCTCAACCATCCATGGGCCATTCTTACGCATACGCCCCAATCATTTTCCATATACTAGGCCTCCTCATTAGGTGTAAGCCCCAATCCTATTCATTGTTGGTTGCTCTTATGTGTAATCCACAGTCACATACTCCAATTCCATGATCCTACTCCAATGGTGCAAGCTGTGTCCCTATCCTAACGACATGGAATTTAATTCCCAACTAACTCGGATACTTATAAATCCCATTGGACATCTAAAACCAGTATCCAATACACCATACAGTATACCCACTACATCCATTGCATATAATCCATCCCCTTAATCCACTCTACATACTCTCTCATCTTCATTTACTCCATCCATTCCTTCAACTCTATCAATGACCATCCTTATTTTCCCCCGGAAACCACATCCTAGTAAGATCATGCCACTCACATGGGAGACCAAATATCCCCCAGGTTCACCGTGAAGCTCAATGAATAATCCCCAAATGAATCCGTCTAATATAAACACTCTTGTGAAGGAAATCATCCATGAGTAATCCCCAAAGCATCCGTCACTAACACTCCTTTCATGCAGCGATCATCCTTACTGTATGACGTTAAATTACATGGACCATTCATGTCACATGACCTTAAACTGCAGCCTCGAACTATGTGGGATTTGAATAAAAACTAACCAGGATACAAATAATGCATCCCTGAGGTCTAAACCATGTATAAAACACTCTGTACACTCCACCCACTATATCAACCTTATCCACTCCATCAAACCCATCCACTCCACCCACTCCATACAATTAATCTAGAAAATCCACCGCATCCACTCAATCCACATATATTTTAATTTTCCATAGGAATCCACATCATGATAATATAATTCCACTCACCTATAATACAACATCTACTCCAAGTCCACCGGGAATCTCAAGGCATAAGCCCCATACAAATCCATCCAAGTGAAATACTCTTCTAAAAGGAAGCTTCGATGCATAAGACCCACACCATCCTTCACACACACTCCATTCATGGTGTGAGTGTCATTTCCACATGACGTTAAATAGCATGGACTGGTCATGTGACATGACCTTAAACAGTGGCATATAACTATGTGGGTTTTAATCAAATCATTCTTAAAAAGGTATGTTGTATGCCTCTCTGAGGATCAAACCTTGTTAATGGTAATCCATGGTTTACCCCTCCTATTAGTGAAATTCCCAGATCCACCTCCAAAAGTGTCTATATCAACCTTCCATATGTAAAATCATCCATAATAGCGACAAAACTCCTTGATCCACCCCCACGAGGTGTCTTGGTCAGTCAACATCATCTCCCCAAAATGTTAAACCAGTACCCATGACCCATTTATATAACACATTCTGATATGTATCCAGATGAATTGGAACTTGAGAACCTATTCACTTATTGAATTATGATCATGGGATGCTAGAGGTAAAAGTAATAGATGATACGTTCTTATGGAATCATTTACATCACGATAAACTAGGGATGTCTGAGGTGAAGGTCTTGGAATATATTCCATCAAAATTAGATACCTTGTGATCGAAAAGTGATTCCATTAGTTCCACACATACGATTTCTCCATAAGATTCCATTATAAAAGGAATAACAATGGTGACCAATTTTCATAGAATCTAGTCATTGCAGTGATGACCTACATGAATAATATTTTGACAAACGGTTGCTTCTCTTTAAATAACCCTTGCAATTCCCAGAAAGAAGTATAATAATTAACATGAATCCAAAAAGAGATGGGACTAGTAATTAATTCCATGAACATGAATTTCCTCTATGAGGTATTCTAAGACAAGGTAATGAGTTCCATGGAAGAAACCATGGATGGATGAGCTGACATCCAATTATCCATCGTGATCATGGAGAAGACGTAAAATTAAATATTTATAAAATCCTCATGCCTTTAAAAAGAGGAATGCAGTGAAATATGAAATGTGATGCTATGGAGAGTGATCACACAGCGGTAGCATGGACAATCTAAAGACAAAAAAAAGTGTCATGTAATTGTAGAACTATTGCAATATAAAATGATTTTC
Source organism: Viscum album (assembly GCA_963277665.1). Lineage (NCBI taxonomy): Eukaryota > Viridiplantae > Streptophyta > Magnoliopsida > Santalales > Viscaceae > Viscum > Viscum album. The sequence goes on along the minus strand of OY728165.1, from coordinate 899,660,389 downwards.
ATAGTCACTTGTATCTTCTGCCTCGATGCTAATTGCAATGAACTCAACAGAATAGCTTCAAAAGATCACAAAGAATAAAATCCCTCACATTATAAAATAGTCCCCATGTATATGAATTTCATATAAATATAACACAACAATTACATAACATTGTAATCAATTATTGAACCATATAAATTTTACATGACTGAAAAATGATTATCATCACCTATTCACCAATAATTAGAAGACTTGAAGACTTTCACATTACCATAAAGGTTTAATTCCACCAATTCACAAATGGATACCATTTATAAGAATCTATGTGGGAATAATTTATCACTGATTGATTATCATAAAAAATTTCTCTTTTCTCCGATTAAATAATTAATCACATGAATCATATATGGTGAATATTTTTTCGTTTGTTAAGATATATTCATTTTTAATTTTTCTTAAACAATTATGGAAAATTTAGAATATTATTATCTATAATTGAATACATTTATCAAATAAAATAATAATTTAAAATAATATAATATATAATAAAAATGTAGAGGATATTTATTTGACAATACTTTTAGAGTTGATTGGGATATTATTTTCTTTTTTTTAAATGAAGTTGGAAATTATTTATGCAATGCATTTGGAAACTTGATTTACAATTAACTTGATGCAAGAGGCTCACATTACTGTGAAATAAATATTGAGTTGTGTTTAATGCACACTTAAAAATGGGATGGTAGAGGATGCATGAATAGAGAAATATTTAATGGAATATTTTTATTTTGATTGAGTTGGAGGCATTGTTTATACAAAATGACCACCTAGAGGGCCATTTATCAGTATAATTATATGTGTTATTTATATCATTAATATAAAATATTGTTTTCACGTATCATAGATGTTTTTGAGTATATTTTAGTGAAAATTATTATACCAAACTAAATTAAATGAACAAACAGTTGGAGAATCTTGGGGAAAATGAGAAAATGTTAGTAGATATTTTCTAAAATAAAAAAAGAGAAATTTTGATTTTTTAAAATCTATTACTACATTTATTTATGATGATAATTGAAAATTGGTTCTAATTTATCAATTAAAAGGTTTAAAATTGAGTTATCAATGTTGAGTAAATAAGAAAAATCAACAAGTGGTGGAAATACTAGTATAAATATGTGTTAAAGTAGAATTTTAATAACATTTTTAAACCTTTTTTTGAACAACTTACTAAATATTTATGTGGTTTATCCATATCTCCATATATATGTTTTATTTAAATACATTTATATATGAAATTTCTCATAAACATTGATTTTATTTTCATAAGGTGAGAAAAAGGCCACTAATGATTTCAAAAACTATATAAAAAGTTCAGTATTTTGGTACAAAATGTATAGTGAGATACAATCTTTTGAGATTAGAATCATTTACTATTGGAGATATAAGAATAATATTGAATGAGTTGTTTTTGATAAAGAGGATAAAGTTGAGAATAAAAATGTTTTTATAACTATTTTTTCTAAATTGATAACGAATCTTGTAAACGTAGAGTGGTAGATAATACATTCTACTACTATTTGTGAATGCTATAGGATTAAGAAGCATGTATTTAACATAATATTTTAATATAATTTAAAGGGTGATAATTATGGAACAAATTTCCATAAATAAGAAATAATTTGGATTAATTTTTATAAATAAAGAATATTGTATAGGGTGTCCCAATCTAGACACACATATATTTCTTACATGGTTTTTAAAATTTAGATATGACATTTATCAAGTAGTATCACAATATAGAAGAACCTAGGTTTTAGTTTATTGGGTGATTAAGTACATAAAAATATTATTACACATTATAACTTCAATATCACTCATAATAAACTCCATATTGGACTTCCTTCTATACATAGTACTTCATAAAATTTCTGGAAGAATAGAAAAAAAATTAATGGGTTCTCTGAAATGCTCGGTAAGAGAAACCTATAAATGGGAAACAATGGTTTCTATCATAAAATTTTTAAAAAAATTGGATCAGAGGAGAAATATCTTATTAAATAAGGAATTCATTTATAATATACAATCATAAGAAATTATTTAATGTCAATGTTAATGGAAAGGGATAAAATAATCATCATGAATGAATAAATCATACAGTATATCTTGTAAACAAATGAAAATAATTAATATAAATGGAAAACTAAAATTAGATAATGGTGTAACATGGAAATGTGGCCTATCATGGAAATGAGGCACATCATTATAAATATGTATCAAATATAATAATAGAAAAAACTTGTGAGAAAACCCAATCATAAACATGTTTTATGAACAAACCCAATAATCTCCATGATGTAAAAATGTGTGAAAACATAATCATTCCCAATCCTTTCATTTTCTATTGGGATATAAAACCTTAACCAATTCATTGTAGGTATATATTATACACTTCGCATAATTATCCATACACATGTATTCCACATGAAAAAAGTAGGCATCAAATCATAAAGAACTCATGAAATGAAAATAGGATTCATAACTTTTATAATAGTCATCAAATAAAAATGGATTCATAAATTCAATCAGAAGATACCAAAATCCAATAAAAAGTATTATATCACAAAACTATATAATGGGTGGTCCATAAAAAATCACTAGCGGATATTGTTGGTCGGAGTGGATTCTCAAGAGGGGGGTGGGGTGAATTGATTTATAATTTATAATTTCTCTTAAAAACATTATGGTTAAGAATACCACAAATTTTAAAAAAAACGTCCCAGTTAATTAAGGATGCATAAATGTAAATTTTCAATTGGTCAATAGGTTTCTTAAAGAGTGATTAATCCTCAGATGAATCAGTGTAGAACACCAATTCTGCTTTTGAAATTAGTTTACTAAATTAAACAAATACACACACGAACCGAAATGAACAATCACAGTGTAAGGAAAAATAGTTTTAGGTTTTAGAAAATATAAGAAGTGGATAAAATAATAACAGATTATATGATGATTTCACAATAATGTAGATAAAAGGTACAATCTCAAGTTGAGACTTAATCCTCTCCACTTGGTGATCACTTTCCACAAATTAGTTTATATTAAATCATGATACACAGCCTATATCAGGCATTACAACAGTTTTCACAAACTGTCTAGGGAACACAACCTCTACAACTATTCTTCATGGGAAAATCAAATAGTGTAGACCACACACATTCTCTTCCATAGTTTTATGTGGTAACTGCAAATAAGGGGATGTTTGATGTGAGGATATTCAATATACACCAATTCAATCATAGGAGACATTGTGTGCTATAAAAAGACTCACTCATTTTTCAAAGATATACAAAAAGGAAACACAATAGAGAAGTTATGATGAGAAATAGTTTAGAAGGAAATATGTGTTTGAAGACAATCTCATGACTCCTTGGAATGAGAAATGTTGAATTTCAAGTCAATCTATGGAATTTGTTTCAAAAACATAGTGTCGTAACTCCAGGTTCTAGCTTTCAGTGTTTTGTTTCTAATGTTGATCAAGAGTTGATGAAGCATAGAAGGAAGGAATGGGTTTATCCCAGAATGATCTTTATGATGATTTTGGGTTCAGGATCTTAGTGTTTGATGATTCAGCTTTTTGATCTGGAAAGTAATCTCTATCACACTTCTCATGAATCCCTTTATTCATGTCTGCGTATATGTTACACATCTTATTGGTATTATCGATCCTACTTTTTTATTTTGTGGTCTTACCTTTTTATATTTTCGGTCCGATAATGGGAATGATTAGATCACGTGCATGATTTCTCGTACATCGTACTGTCCACGATATTATCTCTTGAAAAATTTACAATCAGCATTAATTAATTTCAGATCATTTATTTTGTCACAAATGACCGTTAGAAATGTATTTGAGAAATTGAAAAAGTATGGAAGAGTAAGTGTCGATAGACTAGTAACGGTAGACATCATATCGTTAGGTGTCAATAGTACATGCACATCAGTTATCTAATCTATATCCTTTAATAGTAGTCTCACACCAGTAACCATGTAATGGTGACCTTTTCACGGTAAGCCTATAATAGTGACTTTGTAGCGGTGACCATATAGTGGTGGCATTGTAACTGTAACCTTGTAGCTATAACCTTCTAACGGTATTCCTGTTAGTGTAACCATGTAATCGTAATCTTGTAATTGTTACAATGTAATGGTAAGCTTGTAACTATAACCATGTAACACTAACCTCTATAACGGTGACCTCTGTAAGGGTGACCTCTATAATGGTGACCTCGGTAATGGTTACCATTGTACTTAGGTTAATTCTGCATTGTAAGCTTAACCAATCAAGTAGTCAGATTGAAGATATATGAATATTAATCTATATGAATTGAATGAATAGAAAAAAATGATGGTTCTCACATAAATGAAAACAAGATTTGGGATTATCAAAATATTATTTTAGATTATAAAAATATTATTTGGAATTATAAAAATATGATTTCGGATTATAAAAATATAATTTGAAAATATAAAAATTTGATTTGGGATTATCAAAATAGGTGAGTCCAAAAATCCCCCCTTTTGATAATCAAAAATTATGGCATTGATAAGACTGTTGAATCAAGGTGAAACAAATCTACAAAGGTTAATGAATCAGAAGATTTTTTTTGAATATTTTCTCCCCCGTGAGAATGACTTCTCCCCTTTTTCTCCCCTTTAATATTTTCTCCCCCTTTGTGATTAACAAAAAGCATACAGAAGAAAAAAATAATGAAATGAGAGAATCATTATTAATAAAACACGAGTACAGTACAAAAAAATTGATACAGAATTCCCTATCAATGTAGATAGTCCACACACAATCCACATCAGATATGCCCATAGTATCTTTGTCCTTGGAGGCGGAGGATGTAGGTGCTGAAGGTGGAGGGATAGGCTGAGGGATGGAAATTAGGAAGGAATGCAGAGCTACAATAGAAGAATCAGTAGACCTGTAGTGAGTAGATCACTGAGGAATCAAGGGGGTCAATCTTCTTATGGCCTGGGTAGGAGTCATCAAGGGAGCAGCACTGGTGGAACCTGAAGCAGTTGAAGAAGCAGGAAAAGTAGGATGAACTATGATTAGAGTTCAGTCCACATGGAGGAAAGGAATGGGAAGATTCCTGAATTCCATAATAATACATCCTCCTCTCTCCATAGAAGAAATAAAGTCATCTTTATTTTCCGTGAATTTTTCCAAAGTGGGAGTTAGATCTCTATGTCTGGTAACCAAATCCTTAGAGGACTAAGTGACAGGTGGGACCCTTATTTTTTCCAACAACAACATGAAGTGACCATCCATCTGATGTTTGGTGTACACCCATCTGTTGTAGAAATCAACTTGATCCTTGATGGCCTTCTGTTTTAGAGCAGCTTCCCTTAAATAGTTTTCCACAATATTATGAATTTACCTGGAAATGGAAATGACCTGAGATTTTGGGGAACTGCCACTTGAGAACATTTACACTTCTTCTAAGATAATTGTCCTAAAATATTCAATTTCAATTGGAGGAGATGCTGATGTGGAAGAAGATGTAGCTAGAGGATCCATAGAGAAGGACGCTACATCATTGAATGATTTTGTTAAGCCCATTGATCAGTATTTTTACATCATCATCTTTCCCTTTCACATGTGTTTCCCTGGATTTCTTAAAATCCTCAAACATTGTGACAATTTTCTGAAATATACTTTTAACATATGCAAGGTCTATGTATACTTGGGTCCTTGAATCCAAATAAGCATCTAGTTTGGAAATATAATGTTTCACTGAAACCATATATTATGCCCACTATTTTACTTGATTATGAAATTCCGTGACCTATTGTAACACAGTTGAGTGAGAGGTAGAAACTATCCTTTCCACTGAATATGTTACATGCCTTTGATTGACTGTTATTGTTCATGTTATCTCAGTGTTTTGATCATTAAAGAGTCTTTCCAGGTCTAATTTCAAAGAATCAAGGTCTTCCTTTGTCAAATGGTCTTGAGGTAAAGAGGATTCTGGAGGGACAAAAGTGAGTTTTAGCACTAAGGGTCTTCTGTTAGGCCTCTCATATTTTGGATATCATAGTCTAAACCCAGCACCATAAATCTAGGGTCCTCAGACCATCCTTCAATCTCATGAAAAATAATAACTTAGCCTATAACTACAGGTTCCTCCCCCTCAATCTGAGAAATCTACTAATCGGCCACATGCATTTACTCCAGACCTCCTTGATAAAATGAAACATTAGGAAGGTTCACTTCGACTTTGACTTCAAAATCTTCCACTACTTCCAAGACATGTACTGACTCAACTAAATCAGCATCTTCTTCTTCTGGTCTTGTAACGACCCAAAATTTCATTAATGGAAAATCCATCTTGATCCAGTTAAATGTTTCTTTATGAAAAAAAAAATGTTTTTATAAGATGTCAACTTCTTTAGTTTAACGTTAAGATTTGTGACCGTTACTTTTATAGCCGTTGAACAGTGATCATCTGGGTAGTTTAAATATAAGGCTTTAACGAACCAATTTTCTACTCAGATAAAGGAAGCGATGGCCTCATCCAGTAGAATTGCCCCTTACGAAGCCCATTTGTCGGAGCTCGGAAAAGAGGTGGCGTCTTTGGGCTTTGCCCTTGACCAAGCCCAAGCTGAGCTTCATCAAGTCAAGCTCGAACGTGATCGTCTACAGGAAAAATGGAAGTTGATAGAGATCACCACTCGAGCGATGTTATCCGAGCAACCCCAAGAGTCTGTCACCATCACACACCTTACCCTTAGGTCTTATGCGGCTATTTTAAGGGGTTATGTAACAAATAAGTAGCACCATGTTCATATACATTATTTTTGTATATAATAATGAATATAATTTCTAGTCATTTTTGATGCCTTGTAATTAGTTTTTAAAGTACAAACGGTGTTTTTAGTTATTATTTAATTAAGAATTAAATTAAAGGATTTTTGAATTAAATAATATTTTAATAAAATATTATTATTAATATTAAATTAATTTTTATTAAATATAAATGATCTTATAATTTTATGAATGCAATTAAAATTTTTATAAAGGTTTGAAAGCAATTTCTGTCAAAACCCGTGCATTTTTTATAAATGTTAGTTTTTATTTTAAAAGTAAAAATTCACATATTTAGAAAATTATTTAGATAAAATAAATATTATTTTTGGAATCAGGACGTCGAAATTATCCAACGGTGAATTTTTCATAATTTTCTGAGACAGTCAAATTTTTGAGTAAAAATTAAATACCATTTAAATATATAATGTGTTTTATGACATCATAATGACCCAATGGTGATGTAATAAAATACCATAATCCTTATGTTCGGCCAATATGTGTTTTATCATTAAAATAATGAGGTTTTGGGTTTGTTTGACTTACTTTTCAAAACATTAATGGATCCCTCAAGACTTATTCAACACTTTGCCTTTTTAAATTAATTTCCATGGGAGTGTGACTCACCTCCACATAAGCAACCCTAATTTTTTAATAAGATCGGACCTTGGCCTTGTAAAATATTGTTTTCCTCTTTCCTTTTTCCAGAAACCATGGGCAAATACCATGGGATGGTTTGTGGTTTGGATTATTTTAATATAAGTGGTCCCAAACCTAAATAATAAAGAATTCTCTCACCTTTCCTATATAAACCCACCCAAGCTCCCACTTCCTCCTCACCCAAAGCCCTTTAAGTTCGTCCAACCTCTTCCCTACTCTCTCTAGAATCCTCTCAAGGTGCCCCAAGCTCCCAAGAAGCCTCTCACAAGCCTCTCTCTAGCCTTTGGAAGCACACTTCCAAGTAAGGGTTTTTTCTTCCTTTCTCATTTTTGTCAATTTTCTTTAAGTTGTATTGCCCTTTTAATTTCATTTATTAATGTTGGGGTATGGTTTCGCACCTCCCCCATACTGCCCTCTTATTGTTTGAATGATGGGAGAACCCTTTCTCTCTCATTAAATGCCTCTCATGTACACCTGTTACTATGCCGAAATTCCGAAAGGAACTTCTCTCTCTTCTTTTACATTCAAGCAATACTTTTGTATCATGAATCTAAATTCCATTTCAATTGTTGGGACATGTATATATATTACATCCTTACTGTCCATTACATGTAAATATGATGAGGAACCCCTTTCTCTCTCATCAACTTTTTTTATGAATTCTTATGTCACACCGTTATGCTGCCGAAATCGCACCGATTTTCTAAGCCAATGTCTTTGTGTAGTGAATACCATGCCCATTTCTCCATCAAGGGTATTCACCTTTATGCACATTTACATATTTATTGTAAAGTTTCATGTATGAATTCCACATTCCTTTATCGTGGAATAAATGATTATGTTTTATGCATCCATGTTTTATGATCCATGTGGCACACTTATGCATGAAATGAAATGTTTAAGAAGGGTGCGCCCTGATAGCGCTCCAATGCATTGGGTAAAGTATAGTATCATGATACGTCATGTGCAATGAGTGTTGACTCATGCTAATTCAAGTGCAACGAGGGTTTACTCGTGCTTCAAGTGCAATGAGGGTTTACTCATGCTCCATGTGCAATGAGCCTTGGCTCATGCTAATTCAATGTTAAGTGTTGTTGCCACATTTCCATGTTATGATTATCATGCTTTATCATGCCTTTATGTTCATGTTTCTCTTATTCTATATTGATATTCCTATTGCCTAACATGTATTGTACTCCTCATGTTATTCATTATGTACTCCCTTACTGGGCTTTATAGCTCACCTTTTTCTTATGCATGTCCTCAGGTTATCCCATGCAATGCTAAGTACGAAGGAATGTAGTGGTCATGTAAAGGAAGTTTTCAATAAGGATGTTGTATTTCAAGTTTAAAGTTTTTATGTAATGATCCTAATCCCCAAAGACACTAAACCTCTCGATCTTCTTTGTTGTATCAAGTGAAGTTTTGTGTAATAAAGAATGTTTAAGTTGTAATAAAAAGTAGGGTTGTCATAGTTGGTACCAGAGGATAGGTTTAGTTATTTTTGGGATTAGGAAACCCTAGTAAAGCCTTAGATACAAGACTAAGCATAATAAAAACATCCCTAAGTTTTGGTAAATACTAAGTAAGTGGTTTATCAAACAAATACATCCCTGTCTGGATACGAGCAGGTAGAGGCGGCTCTGGCACAGATGTATCCTAGGGGTAAAACCTGAAAACACCGCTTTGAGCTAGACTCGAACGGGAACTGGTGCACGACAACGGGCCTTGCTGCACTCTTGGTTACGACACTCCCGGGGGATATGTTTTGATAAATTCACAATCTTAGTATGAACCCTTATTGAGGGAAAAATGCCCCTAAGAATATATGTTAGAAGGAAGATCATGAAAAGCCTGGATTGAATCCTATAGACTCATGAGTTAAAGAGATTAAAGTTTATTTATAAGTCATCAACTTTTGTATTTGGATTACCCTTTATGTGTTACCCCTAACTTTCCTTTTATTCCAGCCAATGGCCGGTAATAGGAGAACTCGAGCTAACAACCGTTGTGAAGATCAGTGTGATGATTGTACTTATGAGATGCCCAATCCAATGGGAGCGGGAATCGCGAACTTTGTCACGCTTCTATCTCAGCTAACTCAAGTTTTGAATAGAAACACTGGTCAAGAGGAACGTTCAACCCCCCCTAAGAAAGAACAAGTCGCTATTGAAAGCTTAATGAGACAAAGGCCTCGTACTTTTAGTGGATCATCCGATCCCACAATTGCTGAACAATGGATCAACTCCATTGAAAAGATATTCTCCATCCTCCAATGCTCTGAAATAGAGAAGGTTCTCCTGGCGGCTTATCGTATGGAGGGTGAAGCTGATCAATGGTGGACGTTGATCAAAAATACGAAGCCTGAGGAGGAGATCGAGGCTTTGGAATGGAAGGTATTCCGGAAGATGTTTTTTGATAAATATTTTCCACGCACCCTCCATCTTAAGATGGAAAGGGACTTCCTTTCCATCAAGCAGAAAGATGAGGAATCTGTGGGAGAGTACGAGGCAAACTTCACAAGGCTTGCACGATACTCTTCCGGCTTTGTCGTTACCCCCGAATGCAAGGTTGACCGCTTCTTTGGTAGGCTGAAGCCTAGCTTGCGGAAAGCATTAGCGATCCGTGACTTCGACAGCTATGAGGAAATTGTCCGATGCGCCCTCAAGGTTGAAATGGAGATCGTAGAATCACAGGGGTATCATGGGGACAAGAAGCGGAAGGTGGACTTCAATGCTGGTGGTCCGATGGATAAATCCAACGACGCTAAGAAATTCCAGCACCCCACTTGCCAAAAGTGTGGAAAGAAGCACCCTGGAAATTGCCTTAGGGGGACAAGAAAATGCTTCAAGTGTGGAAGAGAAGGGCACCTAGCTGTTAACTGTCAGCAAGAAGGACCCGCGGCTGCGACGGAGGGGAGGAACACTCCGTTCGAGCCTCAACGCATTTTTCAATGCTTCAAATGCAAAGAACCGGGTCATTTTGCGAATCAGTGCCCTAATCCAAGGGTTATCGGAGGCAATCAACAACCTCCAAGATAGCAAGGAAGAGCTTTTTCCATCACTTCTGCCGATGTGAACCCCGACAACGAAGTGGTGACAGGTACGCTAGTTATTCATTCAAGAATAGCGAACATACTTTTTGATTCAGGTTCTACGCATTCTTTTATATCTCAAAAGTTTAGTAGAACAATCCCTGCACCACCACAAATCATGGAAGTAAAGATGTCGGTGAGTACGGCAAATGGGGCAATCATTGCATCCCATGAGTATAATTCCTCCCCTGTTATAATCTGTGGATTGAATTTCCCGGCGAACCTCGTCATACTCCCTTTGGTGGAATTTGATGCAATTCTTGGCATGGATTGGCTTTCCTTATATAGAGCCAACATAAATTGTCGGGAGAGGGAAATCACACTCCATATGGAGAATCGACCCCCGATTCTTTACAAGTGTCAGGAGGAAGATGAATCTCCTTTAGCTCCATCATCTCAAGCATGGATATTACTGCCTTATGAGCACTCATATCTGGCTCAGATGATTGATTCCAAGGAAGAAACCATCCTTGAAGAAATGCCTATTGTGAGGGAATTCGCTGAAGTTTTTCACGAGGAACTTCCTAGTCTTCCACCAAGAAGAGATGTTGAGTTCTCAATTGAACTTATACCTGGGGCGCTACCAATATCGAAGACTCCATATAGGATGGATGTGGTTGAGCTTGAAGAACTGAAGAAACAACTACAGGAGAATCTGGATAAAGGGTTTATACGCCCAAGTGCATCACCATGGGGTGCACCAGTCCTCTTCGTCAAGAAGAAGGATGGGTCAATGCGGCTTTGCATCGATTATCGTGAACCTAACAAAATCACGATAAAGAACAAGTATCCTCTCCCAAGAATCGATGACTTGTTTGATCAGCTGCGTGGAGCACAATACTTCTCCAAGGTCGACTTGCGGTCGGGATATTATCAAGTAAGGGTGAAGAAGGAAGATATCCCCAAGACTGCTTTTCGTACAAGGTACGGGCACTATGAATTCATAGTAATGCCTTTTGGACTCACCAATGCTCCAGCAATATTAATGGACTTGATGAATAGAGTCTTTAGAGATTACCTATATAAATTTGTGGTAGTCTTTATAGATGATATTCTAATATACTCCAAAACCAAGGAGGACAATGAGGAGCATTTAAGAACTGTACTGGAGACTTTGCGCAAGGAGAAGCTCTATGCCAAGTACAACAAGTGTGAGTTCTAGTTGAAGGAGGTCTCATTCTTGGGCCATATCATCACAAGCAATGGGATATCTGTGGACCCCTCCAAAACATATGCAATTGAGGGATGGCCGAGGCCAACATCGGTAACTGATATCCGTAGCTTCTTGGGGTTAGCTGGATATTATCGACGATTTGTGTGAAACTTCTCACGATTGTCCAACCCTCTTACCAAGCTAACTCGAAAGGGAGTAAAGTTTTCTTGGAGTGATGAATGCGAAGAAATCTTCAAGGAGTTGAAAAGGAGGCTTATCACTGCACCTGTGCTCACTTTACCCACAAGTGGGGAGCTTTTTGTGGTATTCAGTGATGCTTCGAAGAAGGGCTTAGGATGTGTGCTGATGCAGAATGATAAAGTGATATCCTATGCCTCAAGACAGTTGAAAATCCATGAGCGAAACTATCCAACGCATGATCTGGAGTTGGCGGCGGTGATCTTTGCCTTGAAAATCTGGCGGCATTATCTCTATGGAGAGAAATGTGAGATATACACTGACCACAAGAGTCTTAAATATATATTCACACAGAAATATCTTAATATGCGCCAGAGAAGATGGATAGAGCTCATAAAGGATTATGACTGTTCAATACATTACCACCCTGGGAAGGCGAACATGGTAGCGGATGCCCTAAGTAGAAAGGATCCAGCAATTCTATCAATGATGAGAATTGAGAAGGATCCAATCTTCTTAGACTTGATGAAGATGGACGTGGGAATCATAAAGGAGGGAACATCATCAATCTTTTCACAAATGATTGCTCAACCATCTCTTTTGGAAAGGTTAAAGGATGATCAAAAGGATGATGCGAGAATCCAAGAAAAAGTGGAAGCTATCAAAAAGGGAAAATCCTAAGAGTTTAATGTTAATGAAGAAGGAATTGTGCGGTTTGGGAAAAGACTATGTGTCCCATCAAGTTCGGAGCTGAAGAAGGAACTTTTGGATGATGCACATAGTTCAAATTTCTCTATTCACCCAGGGAGCACAAAGATGTATCGAGATCTCCGAGAGAACTTTTGGTGGGATAATATGAAGAAGGAGATCGCTGAATATACATCAAAGTGCCCGGTGTGTCAGCAAGTGAAGGCAGAGAGGCAGAAGTCTAAGGGGATGATGCAACCATTGCCCATACCAGAATGGAAATGGGAGAACATCACCATGGACTTCGTCACTGGACTTCCAAGTACATCCAAAAGCAACAATGCAATCTGGGTTATTGTGGATCGTCTTACAAAGACTGCACACTTCATTGCTATTCGAGAGGATTTCTCTTTGGATCAACTGGCATAGATATATATCAGGGAAGTGGTACGGTTTCATGGAGTACCACTATCTATTGTGTCTGACCGAGATCCAAGATTTACCTCTAAGTTTTGGAAGAGTCTTCAACATGCTCTGAATACTGAACTGAACTTCAGTACGGCCTATCATCCTCAAACTGATGGCCAATCTGAGCGGACTATCCAAACACTTGAGGATATGTTGAGAGCGTGCTCAATGGACTTTAAAGGAGGATGGGATCAACATCTTCCTCTGGTTGAGTTCTCTTATAATAATAGTTTCCACTCGAGCATCCAAATGGCACCATATGAAGCCCTGCATGGGAAAAGGTGTAGAACACCGGCATGTTGGGATGAGGTCAGTGAACGTAAGCTGCTTGGACCAGAAATGGTCGAAGAAATGGTGGAGAAGGTGAAAACCATTCAGCAGCATATCAAGGCAGCCCAAAGTCGACAGAAGAGTTATCCAGATAATCGTCGACGAGACCTTGAGTTTAAAGTCGGAGACATGGTGTTTTTACGCATATCTCCGTGGAAGAAGGTCATGAGGTTTGGAAAGAAAGGGAAGTTAAGTCCAAGGTACATTGGCCCATTCGAGATTCTTGATCGTGTTGGGGCTGTGGCCTATCGACTAGCACTTCCACCTACTATGGCCAAGGTTCATGATGTCTTCCATGTATCCCTCTTAAGGAAGTACATACCAGACCCTTCACATGTACTCTCTTCAGAGGTGGTACAATTAGAAGATGATCTTTCTTATGAGGAGCAACCAGTGAAGATCTTGGATCGTAGAGAAAAAGTTCTACGAAATAAGACAATGACCCTCGTCAAGGTGTTGTGGAGAAACCACAAGTTTGAAGAAGCAACTTGGGAGTCAGAGGATATGATGAAGCTAAGTTACCCACATTTGTTTTAGTGTGGGAAAAGGAAAATTTCGAGTGCGAAATTTCTTAAGGGGGGAATGTTGTAACGACCCAAAATTTCATTAATGGAAAATCCCTCTTGATCCAGTTAAATGTTTCTTTATGAAAAAAAAATGTTTTTATAAGATGTCAACTTCTTTAGTTTAACGTTAAGATTTGTGACCGTTACTTTTATAGCCGTTGAACAATGATCATCTGGGTAGTTTAAATATAAGGCTTTAACGAACCAATTTTCTACTCAGACAAAGGAAGCGATGGCCTCATCCAGTAGAATTGCCCCTTACGAAGCCCATTTGTCGGAGCTCGGAAAGGAGGTGGTGTCTTTGGGCTTTCCCCTTGACCAAGCCCAAGCTGAGCTTCATCAAGTCAAGCTCGAACGTGATCGTCTACGGGAAAAATGGAAGTTGATAGAGATCACCACTCGAGCGATGTTATCCGAGCAACCCCAATAGTCTGTCACCATCGCACACCTTACCCTTAGGTCTTATGCGGCTATTTTAAGGGGTTATGTAACAAATAAGTAGCACCATGTTCATGTACATTATTTTTGTATATAATAATGAATATAATTTCTAGTCATTTTTGATGCCTTGTAATTAGTTTTTAAAGTACAAACGGTGTTTTTAGTTATTATTTAATTAAGAATTAAATTAAAGGATTTTTGAATTAAATAATATTTTAATAAAATATTATTATTAATATTAAATTAATTTTTATTAAATATAAATGATCTTATAATTTTATGAATGCAATTAAAATTTTTATTAAGGTTTGAAAGCCATTTCTGTCAAAACCCGTGAATTTTTTATAAATGTCAGTTTTTATTTTAAAAGTAAAAATTCACATATTTAGAAAATTATTTAGATAAAATAAATATTATTTTTGGAATCAGGACGTCGAAATTATCCAACGGTGAATTTTTCATAATTTTCTGAGACTGTCAAATTTTTGAGTAAAAATTAAATACCATTTAAATATATAATGTGTTTTATGACATCATAATGACCCAATGGTGATGTAATAAAATACCATAATCCTTATGTTCGGCCAATATGTGTTTTATCATTAAAATAATGAGGTTTTGGGTTTTTTTGACTTACTTTTCAAAACATTAATGGAGCCCTCAAGACTTATTCAACACTTTGCCTTTTTAAATTAATTTCCATGGGAGTGTGACTCACCTCCACATAAGCAACCCTAATTTTTTAATAAGTTCGGACCTTGGCCTTGTAAAATATTGTTTTCCTCTTTCCTTTTTCCAGAAACCATGGGCAAATACCATGGGATGGTTTATGGTTTGGATTATTTTAATATAAGTGGTCCCAAACCTAAATAATAAAGAATTCTCTCACCTTTCCTATATAAACCCACCCAATCTCCCACTTCCTCCTCACCCAAAGCCCTTTAAGTTCGTCCAACCTCTGCCCTACTCTCTCTAGAATCCTCTCAAGGTGCCCCAAGCTCCCACGAAGCCTCTCACAAGCCTCTCTCTAGCCTTTGGAAGCACACTTCCAAGTAAGGGTTTTTTCTTCCTTTCTCATTTTTGTCAATTTTCTTTAAGTTGTATTGCCCTTTTAATTTCATTTTTTAATGTTGGGGTATGGTTTCGCACCTCCCCCATACTGCCCTATTATTGATTGAATGATGGGAGAACCCTTTCTCTCTCATTAAATGCCTCCCATGTACACCCGTTACTATGCCGAAATTCCGAATGTTACTTCTCTCTCTTCTTTTACATTCAATCAATACTTTTGTATCATGAATCTAAATTCCATTTCAATTGTTGGGACATGTATATATATGACATACTTAATGTCCATTACATGTAAATATGATGAGGAACCCCTTTCTCTCTCATCAACTTTTTTTATGAATTCTTATGTCACGCCGATATGCTGCCGAAATCGCACCGATTTTCTAAGCCAATGTCTTTGTGTAGTGAATACCATGCCCATTTCTCCATCAAGGGTATTCACCTTTATGCACATTTACATATTGATTGTAAAGTTTCATGTATGAATTCCACATTCCTTTATCGTGGAATAAATGATTATGTTTTGTGAATCCATGTTTTATGATCCATGTGGCACACTTATGCATGAAATGAAATGTTTAAGAAGGGTGCGCCCTGATAGCGCTCCAATGCATTGGGTAAAGTATAGTATCATGATACGTCATGTGCAATGAGTCTTGACTCATGCTAATTCAAGTGCAACGAGGTTTTACTCGTGCTTCAAGTGCAATGAGGGTTTACTCATGCTCCATGTGCAATGAGCCTTGGCTCATGCTAATTCAATGTTAAGTGTTGTTGCCACATTTCCATGTTATGATTATCATGCTTTATCATGCCTTTATGTTCATGTTTCTCTTATTCTCTATTGATATTCCTATTGCCTAACATGTATTGTACTCCTCATGTTATTCATTATGTACTCCCTTACTGGGCTTTATAGCTCACCCTTTTCTTATGCATGTCCTCAGGTTATCCCATGCAATGCTAAGTACGAAGGAATGTAGTGGTCATGTAAAGGAAGTTTTCAATAAGGATGTTGTATTTCAAGTTTATAGTTTTTATGTAATGATCCTAATCCCCAAAGACACTAAACCTCTCGATCTTCTTTGTTGTATCAAGTGAAGTTTTATGTAATAAAGCATGTTTAAGTTGTAATAAAAAGTAGGGTTGTCATAGGTCTACTTTCTACCCTTGTTTTATATCCTAATAGAGGACTAAGACTTATAAATTCCTCTTTATTTTCATCAACAGTTATCTTAAGCTCGTCATGACTTGATTCAGAGTGCTCATCCTCATCCGAGGTATCTCTAACTTCTCTTACGATATTTTTATCCCCTTCTTCTTCACTACTTTCCTTATCACTGTCCCTTATGACATCTTCCCTTCTAGGAAATATTTTTAGAGGGATAGGCTCACCAATGGATACCATTGTAGCCCGAGGATTGGAGGGAAGGTTAGCGTCACTCCTACCATCTATAAGAGGGTTATCTCTATCAGGCATAGTAGAAGCATCTTATTCTTCAGCTAAACAGGCAGGCTCGGCTTCATCAAGATTAAGACCAATGTCTCTCTTATTCTTAGGCCTAGTAGGATGAGTCACATGACTAAAATCTTCATACACCATAGCCTCATCATTCACCCATCTTTTCAGCCATGGATTCCAGTTAATCTTCATCAGCTTCTAGATTAAATTAGTGATGCAATTGTTATCTTGTACAACAACAATTTCTTCCTTATCTCCACCAACTCCTTTCACTTTCAACATAAGAGATATCAGCTTGGCATGGAATAAAGCATTTGATTTGGAACTAGTCTCGGTAATTTCTTCAAGTTGAGTCATCAATAGTCGACACAGGATAATCTTATGTCCATGCATTAGTAGATAAAAAATGAATATATCCCGATACTTCAAAACAACAAAGTACCTTATCCTGGGACTTATCACATGATGAACAAATTTGCAAAGAAACGTATCCTCTCATTCCATATCAGTAGTATTGAATTTTCTAGGAATTAAATTCCCTGTCAATTTAGAAAAATATTCTATATAGAAAAAGAACTCACTAGTGGGAGGTACCACTTTTGAGTAATAGTCCTAAATTCCTTCATGAGGAATCCTTAAACAATCAACACACTCAGAATAGGAGAGTCTTACATTTTCTCTATTTACCTTGGAAGTCATCTAGTGCTCATTATCAGACTGTACAAACATCTGATACTCATAGAATTCCTTCACTAACTTTGGGTAATAGGGTCCACTGTTGTTTGAAAACATTCAACCTATACCTGAGCTTCCAGTACCTTAAGCACTAAAGATCATCTCGAAAGAAACCACTCTGAACATAATTCCTTCTCAGCTATTATCTCCCTCTATGATAAATTTGGGTTCAATACCTTTGCTACATTCTGGATTCTGCTACTCGATTCATCTCTAGGTCTCTTAGGATCAGGCGCATCTCCCTCATCACTTACTAGTGGCCTCTCCAATCTAGCCATTAATCCAGTGCGGTTCGAGGTTTCTATAGAGGTTTAGGTTCTTAGATTTTAGAGCAAGAGGTTTGGAGGAGGGTTTTATGTGGATCAAAATGTGGTCTATCTACTATTTTTATCATTTAGGGATCAAAAAATAAAATAAAATAAATAAATAAATAATAGAAGAAAAATGATTCAGATTCTGGTTGAGATCACATAAAACACAATGTATCAGACTTCAAATGTCTATCGGTAAGAAGGTATTTGTAAGTTCAAACGATGCAGTCCTAATAGTGAGGTCTAATGGTGAGGTCCTAATAGTGAGGCCCAAATAGTGAGGTTCTAACAGTGAGGTTTTAATAGTGAGTTTTTAACATTGAGGTTCTAACGTTGAGGTTTTTACGGTGAGGTTCTACCGGTGAGGTTCTAACAGTTAACATTTTATCATACCTAACTCATGTGTAAGGTAATTTAACCTCTCAGAATTCAAAGGATTTGTGAATATATCATCCAATTGTTGTTCATTACCATTAATTCAACTGTGATATCACCCTTTTGAAAATGATATCTCAAGAAGTTATGTCTTATCTCAATATGCTTTGTTCTGGAATGAGATACTTGATTCTTGGAGATGCTATTAGCACTTCTGTTGTTACAATTCATATTGACTTTTTTAAATTGATATCAATTGTCTAGTAAAGTGTGTTTCATCCCCAAAATTTGAGCACAACAACTACCAGCAGCTATATACTCAATTTTAGCAGTAGATAATGCAACAGAATTCTATTTTTTACTACACCATGATACTAGTGACTTGACTAACATGTGACATGTCCCATATGTTCTTTTTCAATCTAGCTTACAACCAATAAAGTCAGAATCTGAATAACTTATTAAATCATACAGTTTTCCTCTTGGATAAAATAGTTCTAAATTGGGAGTATATTTGAGATATTTGAAAACACTTTTAACAGCATTTAAATGAGATTATTTAAAATTATCTTGAAAACAAGCACACATCCATACACTGAACATAATATCAGGTCTACTAGTAGTAAGATAATGTAGACTCCCAATCATTCCTCTGTAATAGGTTTGATCCGCTGGTACTCTAGTTTTATCAGTATCCAATTTGAAAGTTGTACTCATAGGTCTATCACTACCTTTAATACTATCCAATCCAAAACATTTAAAAGGATCATTAATATATTTAGTTTTCTTTAAAATAATAAAATATTTGTTTCGAAAAATTTCAAATCCATGAAAAAATTTATGTTCACCCATTAAACAAAATTCAAATTCATTTTTCATCATTGATGAAAAATTAATACATAAAAAACATTTAGGAGATCCCAAAATTATATCATCTACATAAATTTGTACTATTAAAACATCTTTGGAAATCTTTTTAATAAATAGAGTAGGATAAACTATTCCTTTAGTAAAACGTTTTGAAATAATAAAGGAACTAAGTCTATCATACCAAGATCTTGGAGGTTTCTTTAGATCATATAATGCATTACACAGTTTAAAAACATGACTTGGAAAATATGGATTTTTAAATCTAGGGGGTTATTCAAAAAATACATCCTCAACTATATATCCATTTAGAAATTCGCGTTTGACATCCATTTGATAATGTTTGAAATTAAGATGAACTGCATAAGCATGTAGAGTCCAAATGGCTTCTACACCACCTACAGGAGCGAAGGATTCCTCGTAGTCTATTCCTTTTTCTTGATTGTACCCTTGTACAACTAGTCTAGCCTTGTTTCTAAATATATTTCTAGACTCATCAACCTTGTTCCTAAACACCCATTTAGTACCTATGGTCAATGTGTCCTTAGGTTTGTCTACTAGTTCCCAAACAATGTTTCATTCAAATTGATTTAATTCTTCTTGCATATCGATCACCCAAAATACATCATTGATAGCATCATTAATATTTTTCAGTTCATGTTGTGAATGAAAAATTTTATGTTCAACCTGGTTTCTCAGAGAAGCTCTAGTTTGTGTCCCTTTATTTAAATCACCTAATACAGCATCTAAAGGTTGAATCATTAGAGTTCGAATACCTATATAAAGAGTTAAACTAGACTCCTCCTGATTTCCAATTGGTTCAGGCTCAATAGGTGAAAAGTCTGGAAGATTCCCAGAACTAGTTACATTTTCAGGAGGTTCAATTTCATTAACATTAGGATCCAGAATGGTCATATCTTCCTCACGATTTTCAAGACAGGTTTTGGGTTCAATTGGATCAGTCTCATCAAACATTACATGAACTGACTCATCCAGACATTTGTTTTTCTTATTGAACACTCTATAGGCTTTACTCAAGATAGTGTACTCTAGGAACATTCCTTCATCACATTTGGAAGAAAATTTTTGAAGATTATATATTGTGTTAAAGATAATGACTTTTCAACCAAAAAATCTATAGGAATAAAAATTGGGCTTCATATTGTCCCAATGTTCGTAATTTGTCTTCTTAAGAATTGGTCTAATCAAGAATCTATTAATAATGTAACTGGTTTTATTAATAGCTTCAACCCAAAAGTAAATTAGAAAATTATATTCAATGAGCATTTTCCTAGAAATCTCTTGAAGACACAAATTTCTTCTTTCCATGACTCCACTCTGTTGAGGTGTTCTAGGAGCAGATAAGTTGTGACTATAGCCATTGTGTGAGAAATAATATTCAATATATTGATTTTCATACTCACGGCCATGATCAATTCATGAGGTATTAATTATGAGTCCACTATGATTTCTTACAGACATGGAATATTCGATAAAATAAGAACAAGCATCACTTTGGTGGGCCAGAAAGTATACCCATCTCTACCCATAAAAATCATATACAAGAACACAAACATAGTTCATGCCATTTAAACTTGAAACTCTTGATGGTCCAAACAATTCCATGTGAACCCACTCAAGCAGTTAAGAAGTCGAAACTTCTTTCTTTGGCTTGAAAGAAACATTGTGTTGTTTTCCCTTTTGACATGGATTACACACTTTGTTAAGAGGAAATTCCAATTTACGTAAGTCTCTAACAAAACCTTTCCTAGTCAGGTTGCTAAGTGATTGCACATTACAATGACCTAGTCTTTTGTGCCACAACCCGGATTCCTTATTAATAGCATTTATGCAAGAAACATTTAGCTTAACTAAAGAATTTAAGTCAACAACATATATATTCTTATTTATGAGAGCAATAAATATTAACTAATTTTTAGAATTAAAAACATTACAAGCATCATTTTCAAACATGAAATTTAAACCATCATCACAAATCTCAGAAATAATTAGTATATTGTATTTTAAACCATCAACAAATAGTACTTTTGAAATTAATAAAGTATTAGGGTTACCAATCTGGCCTAAGCTGACGATTTTCCCTTTAGCATTATCCTTGAATGTGATATATCCACCGTCAACATTAAATAAAATTTTGAAACATGAATAGTCTACTATCATATGTCTTGAATATCCACTTCTCTTGTACCCCATCAATCTACATGAACTCTTTAGGTAATTTTCCTGCAAAATAGATTAAGCATGGGGTAACTTTGGTGCCCAGATTTTCTTGGGTCCAGAGAGGTTAGCAATTCATACTTTAGAAACCCATACCTGTCTCATGGATTTCCTATAATCAATAGATACTGTTTGAGACATAAACAATTTTTTTCGTCCTCTAGAGAATTTTTTTTCATGAAATGGCCCAGAACATGAACTAGCTGTGAATTTTACAGATTTTGGAAAAATTTAGTTTTAATAAACCTTATCTATCTTGGCTGATATCCTAGACCAGTTTTATATTTTGGGGAAATCTGTTTTCCTAGGAACTGAGTCAAGGTATCCATAATAGTAGTAAATTTTTCAAGATCTCACCTTAATTTCTCATTGGATAATTTGAGTTTAGTAATTTCTTTTAACAGTTGATAACATTTTTCCTTCTCAATATCCTGATCAAATTTATAATTAGTATTTAAAGAATTATGTCTTCTCAATAATTTATATTTATCCTTTAGTTCATTAAATGTATCCTCATGCATTCCATATTACTCAAATACTTCATCCTTAGTCATATTTTCATAATTTTTTGTTTCACCATCATTCCCAGAATAATAATAATTAGGCATATGGGAATAAGGTGTTACCTCAGAGGTTTCTGTCAGGAGGCACAAGTTGACATGATTGTTTTGTTCACAATCAGAAGCATAAGATCCATTGGAGCTATCTTCTGATGCACTCTAGGTAGGTTTCATATCCTTTTTACAACCTTTGCCTTTATCTTCATATTCCTTCCTAAATTTCACCTTGGGTAGTCTGCCTTCACGTGACCTTTTTGTTTTCACTCATAATAGATTTCTTCATTTGTGTTTTCATTCAATTTTCTGTAATTCTTCCATTTTCCTTTAATATCATACATTCCCTTGTAGTTTGACTTCCTAAAGAGTCTCTTATTTCGGAAGAATTTTTTGAATCTTCTAGAAAGATGAGCCTTCTCCTCATCACTGTATGAGTCTTCACTTGTGTAAGTATTTACAAGAGATTGATCTTTTTCTTTATCCTTATTCTTTGAAGTAGTAGTCTTAAATTCCACAGTTTTCTTCCTTGGTTCTATATCTACTTCTTGATTCACCTTAAGTTATTCTTCATACATTATAAGCTTTCCAATTAGTTTCTTCCCTGGATGTTTTCCTATGTCTCAAAATTCTTGGATAAAAACAGAAGTCCCTCTCCATCTATTAGGTTGGAATTGTAGCAGTCTCATAATCTAGTCCGTGTTGTCCACTGGTTTCCCAAGTAGACTCATTTTATTCACTATCTCATTGAACCCGAGATACATTGTCAAAAATGAGTTCATCAGAATTCATTTTAATGTTATCATATTTAATAGTGTAATTATTTATTCTCATTTTTTAACATTGGTTGTTCCTTCATGAGAAATAGATAAAGTATCCCAAATTTCATATGCAATTTTACAAGAAGATATTATACTAAAGTCATCATCACATAGAGAATAGTACAATCCATTCATTGCATTACTATTATTATTATACGTATATTTATTAAACTGAGACCATTTGTCTCTAGCATTAGTAGGTAATGTATGTTGTTCTTCAATTGTGTCCCAGCTTTTAGGTCCAATGCACTCTAGATACATTTTCTTTTTTAATTTCCAATGATCATTGTTATTACCATTAATGAAAGTTGGAATGTTATTAGTGGTACCCACAACTCTATTTTCCATAGTTATTTAGAATTTAGTGAACTAAAAATTTAGATATGAAAGAAATGTCAAGACCTTTAAGATTCAACTAAAATCATAGTTAAAATGAATTTTCACACTGGATAAAAAACCCTCTGATACCAAATGTTGGTCGGAGTGGATAATCATGTGGGGGTGAATTGAGTTCCAATTTGAAATTTATATTAAAATCATTATGGTTATGAAAACCCAAAATTTAAAAAAATGGCCTAGTTAATTAAGGCAGTATAAATGTAAATGTCCAATTGGTCAACAGTTTTCTCAAAGGGTGATTAATCCTCAGATGAATCTGTGTAGAACACCAATTCAACGTTTGAAACAAGTTTACTGAATTAAACTAATAAAAACACGAACCAAAATTAACTATCATTGTGTATGCAAAAACAGTTTTATGTTTTAGAAAATATAAGTAGCGGATAAAACCAAAATAGAGTATATGATGATTTTCACAAAAATGTAGAAAAGTGGTTCCCTCTCAAGGCAAGACATAATCATCCCCACTTGGTGATCACCTACCTCCAAGATGATTATATTAAAACTTGATACACAGCCTCTATTGGGATTTTCAACAATTTTCACAAATTTTAATTGAAACACACCCTCTAAAACCATCCTTCACGGGACAAACAAATAGTGCAGACCACACACGGTCACTTCTACAGTTATACATGAGATCTTTGGATAAGGTGAAGTTTTATGTGAGGTTATTCAATATCTTTCTGTTCAAGGACTAGAGACAGTGTGTGATATAAACTGACTCACACACTTTTCAAAGATAAAAAAAGGAAATAAAATAGATTAGTTAGGATGAGAAAGAGTTTAGAAGGCTCTATGTGTTTGCATATCAGCTCTTGACTCCTTGAAATGAGAAACTTTGAAGTTTGAGTGAATATCAGGAAGTTGTTTCCAAAATCGAGTGTCGCAACTCCTTGTTCTATCTTTTAGTGTTCTGTTTCTGATGATGATATAGTGCTGATGAAACACATAAGGAAAAAATGTGTTTATCCTAGAATGATCTTCATGATGCTTGTGGGTTTATGATCATATTGCTGGATGGCCCGACTTTTGGATCTAGAATGTAAGCTCTATCAAACTTCTCATGCAACCCTTTATTTGTGTCTGCATATATGATACAATTCTTGTTTGAATCCTTGATCCAACATTTTTATTTGTCGGTCTTCCCCATTTATATTTGAGGCCTGACAATGGGAATGAGTAGATCACATGCATGCTTTCTCATACCTCATATAGTCCAGGATATTGTCTCCTGAAACTTTTATAATCAGCATTAATTAATGTCAGAGCATTTATTTTGACAAAAATGGGAGATTGAAAAATATTTGTGAAATTGAAAATGTATGGAAGAGTAAGCATAGGTAGACTGGTAACGGTAGCCTTCATATCGGTAGGCTTCAACAGTAGTTGCAAATCTTAAATCTAAACTTTAACCTTTAACAGTATGCTCACACAAGTAACCTTGTAATAGTGACCTTTTATTGGTAATCATGTAACGATGACCTTGTAGTAGTGACCATATAGCGGCGACCTTTTAGCTGTAACCATGAAGTTGTATCCTTGAAGATTTAACCATGTAACAGTAAGCATGTAGCTGTATCCATGTAATGGTAAGCTTGTAACTGTAACCATGTAACGGTAATCTTGTAACTATAACCATGTAACGAAAATCTTGTAACTGTAACCATGTAACAGTAACCTCTATAACGGGGACCTCTGTAATGGTGACCTCTGTAACGATGACCTCAGTAATGGTGATCTCTGTATTTAGATAAATTCTGCACTATATGGTTAACCAATGAAGCATGATATTGAAGATATATGAATATTACTCTATAGGAACAACATGATTAGCACTGAATAATGGTTCTCACTTAAATAAAAACAAATTTGTGATTATCGAAATATGATTTCCGAATATAAAAATGTAATTTGGAATTATAAAAATATGATTTCGGATTATAAAAATATAATTTGGAAATATAAAAATATGATTTGGGAATATCAAATTAGGTGAGTATAACAGAAATAAATCGGAGAGATAAAAATAGAAAGAAAAATAAAAAAATATTATCAAAACATTTTAAATAATTTCATAAAAGAAAAAATTATAATTAAATGTCAAAAATAAATTTTTTAAAGGAAAATTAGATAATTTTAAAATTTTCATCTAGGAAAAGATATTTATTTATTACAACATGATAATAAATAATGATCAAGCCAATAAATTTGGAGTCGAATATAAAAATATGTGCATGAAAAAGGAAATCCTTTATTATTTTAAAATACCATTATTGATACCCACATCATTTAAAACGTATAAAAACCATATATTCAATGAAATTGAAATTAAATATAAATATTATATGTGATAAATAATATTTTAATTTCTATTTAATAATATTATAACATTACAACAATTAATAATTTGGATATATAAGAAAAAATTTCCATTAAAATTTTATGAATTATTCATAACAACATGGTGTTTTTAGGAAGGATAAAATTAATAAAAATGGAATATTTTGGTCATAAAATGTAAATTATACTCATAAAAAGAGAAAAAATAATATATAATAGGTATATGATAGTATAAAATAAACATGGAAGAGACTAGTCAAGGAAATTTATTTATGACTCAATGAAAGAAAATTGAGTTTATAAAAACCCTTATCTTGGATTCCAGCTTGGTTGGACACATTATAAATTTATATATAATATCTATAGACACATTTATCATATATTATATTATTTCATTTATATTTATATCCATTTTTAATGATCGTTTTTGTCATTTATTATATATTTTTTACATGTTTTTAATTAATATTAATTATTTGTAATTAGTGATTTTAATAAATCCATGTTTTTTATTATAACAATTCCAGTTGTTACTCCATGTTTATATGTTATTAATATTTACATTGTTCAACGTGATGAAAATATAAGTTTTATAATGGTTTATAATGTTCCATGTTCATTCTGTTGAACATTGAGTTACGATTATTTAGAAAAAAATCTAAAACGATTTTGTTTCTGTAACCTTTGATGTACAAAAGTTTGTTTCTTAATATTGTTTTTAAATAATAATAATAATATTATAGAAGAAAAAAACATTATTTGAATCATAATATAATATATTAAAATTAATTATATTTATATAACTATCCATGATAATAATTTATAGCATCATTCATGTACACGATTAAACTGACCAAAACAAGAACATGCTAGAATTAATTAGCCTTGTATGATTGTAGAATAATTTTAATATAGTCTCATGATTATATAACAATTATACCATTGAATATTAATTATTAATTTATAATATTACCGATATTTATTATTTCTGAATCATTTTTAATATAATCATTATAACATTGTTCCCGTAGGTGGTAAAACTGACTCAAACTAGATCATGTTATAATGGATGAACTAATATGGAACAGTTATTTAATAATGGTAATATTACTTTTCTATAAGATTAATGATTTATAAAAAAAGATAATATAGTGGTAAATAATATTTAATTGTTGGTATGAGAAGTAGAAATGAAAGAATGAAAATAGTGAAGAAAATACTTCCATAGAATAATTTAATTTCATATTGAAATCATTTTTGATTTCGAATGGATTTTTGAAATATCTAGAGAACATAAGATCAAAAAAAATTATATAGGATTATTTTTAAAGTAGATTAGGTAGATTATAGTTGAAATTTTAAATTTTTATTGTGGATTTAATGATGTGGTGGATTTTATAAGTGATGGGAATGACACTCTAGAAAATATTAACAACATTAGAATATAATAATTTTTTTCTCATAGAATATGGATGGAATTTATTTCAATTCAAAAGATATGTTGTGGTAAGGTTTAAATCCATCTAACCAATAAATTTTGTTAATGTGTTATGTAACACCCCTAAATTTTAGAATATGTTATTTAAGATAATACTACAATCGATGGCTTCTTCCACATGAAAAAATGAACTAAAATGTTGCATGAATTGTTATATGAATATTTTAAATAAAATAATAAGAATAAAAAAACCCAAATTAAATAAAAATATACAAATATATTATAAATTATTAGATTTATCAGAAATTTTTTAAATGTTTTAATATTAAAAATATTTTCCATTCTCAAATAACTATGTTTGGTAGAGCTTTTTATTTTATTGAAAAAACTATAATTGATAAATTTTATAATATTATTATAAAATATAAAATAATATAATAAATTTAATTAAATTATAAATTTATATTAAATAATGTTGAGAACACATAATGTTTGAACATGTCAGTTTCCTATAATGAAGCGTTATTTATTTTTTTATTTAAAATTGAAACTAATAAATTTTAGAACATGAATTATATATGATTTACTTAATTTTCTGATTCACAATTTCAAAATTATATTAATGTTAATTTTTTTAATATTTCATAGATAATTGATTTTTAGGTGGACAATTAAAAGAACTATATTTACAAAAAAATATGAATTTTAAAACAATATCATTTTATAATAAAGTACTTAATGTGAATAAATTTTTTGAGCTAGTAAAACATTTAATTAGTAAGCACAATTATACATTTTGATAAAATATAATGTTGAATTTAGAAAACCTATTATTAATATTTTAATGACTCAAGTAATATTTTCCAATAAAAAATTGTTTTCGATCTTTAATTTTAATTAAATTTTATTTTAGAAATTTTTGGATACGACATGATTTGGAAGTTAAATAAATATTATGTATTTTTGATAATTTAATTTTTTTGAATAAAAAACATTGATATCTTTATACCACTTATAAATTTTATGAATAAAAATACCTTTAAAAAAATACAAGTACTATGCGTTATGTGCACTAAATTTTTAAAAAAATTATCACCTTCAAAAATATTATTTAGTAAAACAATTTTCATATTTTAAATCATCATTTTAAAATCAGTTAATTATTTCAATTTTAATCTGAACCATTATAATTAAACACTAATTTTAAAATTGAGTTAGCATGGTCCATGTTAATTTGGGTAAAAATATAAAACTAAATAGAAAAGCTTAAAATTATTCCAAAAGTTGAATCCAAAATGTTTTTTGGATAATATTAAATACCTTAAAAGACCAAAATTAAATTATTTTTTATTTTGGGGTACTTTTACATCAAATAGTGTAATAATATTATTTTAATGTAATGAGTATTTATTAAAAACAATTTTCATTACATAAATAAAGACCCATCATCACCCTAATTATCCTCACACCCAACACTCATATATTATAATAAAATATATCAAAATAAATCCCAAAATCTCCTAGAAATTTCTTAGTATATTTTTTATTCTCAAAATACCATCGCTCAAAGGCTTAATCCAATTTGCAAAGGAGATCTCCCAAGGAGTATAGTAAAATTCTCAATTACTCATTTTAAATTTATTTTCTTTTATTTCACCTCCTACCTCTTCTAAATACAATATAATAATGTTTGAATAATTATATCACCATAATAAGTAATCTTAATTTTTATTATGTTTATGGGATAAAAATTTTCTACCTTCCTCACAATAATTCAGAAAATAAAATTATAGCTTGTGCTACTTGTGGACTACCACATCCATAAACGGTGGGATTTATTTTTCATAACCAAATTTAACATATATTGAAAATAGATAATTTAATGTATTAATATTATATTTATAAAACTATTAATAGTTTTAAATTGTAAACCATTTTCTATCTTCCTCCCATTCTATGGAAATGTGTGCACCACTTTTGCGTAAATGAAAAAAACTGACTCCATGAAAGTGATGTGATTAATTTTTTCATATAGTATTTATTATTAATAAAAATATCTTAAAATATTATTAAACAACTAAAAAAAAGTCAATTATATCATTATTATCCTTTTAATAATTATATTACTATAAAATAATCACTTTCTAAACTATACCAAATCATAGATTATAGCTTGTTCTCATTTGGGTTGTTTAAATAACCTACATGAAAAATGCTATAAATTTTTATCATTGTTGGTTATGGAAAATTAAATAATTATTTTATTAGACATTAATTATCCAATAGTTTTTTATAAATAAATAATGGTTATAATTATATTTAACTTTTTGTTGTCATACCACACTTTTATTCATTAAAAATTATGAAACAAGCTTGTCTCCTTATATTATTTTTAATCATAAATAAAATAAATATGAAAATAAATTATGAAATAATAACTAATTATATAAAATCTATTAAATTTCCTATAATTATCTCAAATTGATAAAATTTTAATATATAAATAATATTCAGCACTACCATTATTGAACTGGTACAAAAATAAAATCCAAAGCTAATAATATTAGATAACATATAAATAAATAATATATTCATAATAAATAATTATAAATATAGTATATGAATGTTTATGGGTATGAATTTTTTTCATAATTAAGTGATTAATATAGATATCTTTGTTATGCATGAGGCTAGATCATGTTAAGCTAAGCAGGATTAATGGTAAGTGTGTTTCATCTAGGTTCTCATTCATTGTGACATGTTTTATTTAATCTACCTAATTTTATTAAAATGTAATGTATAAAACCTATTGTTCATATAATATCATAATTTATATTTTATTGATTTTATTTTATGTTCAATTTTAACATATCTTTTTCTAGGGGTTATATTAAAACATTTATTATTTCTTAAATGATTTCTGTCTTAATTTTCATTCTTTGTGACACATGCCATATTCACCGCATTTTTAATTTTTTTAGGGGTATATAATTACCAAATATGTTTTTTTAATTTAATTAATTAAATTATTGTGACTTACAAATCCATATGTTCATATAAAATTTATGTTTTTTCAATTTTTAAGTTAAAAAAGTTGTTTGGATTTTGTTAACTCAAACCCAATTTTTAGATTTTCAATATTTCATCTTGAACATTTTACTCATATTGTTGGTTTCTTAGACCCTACTAATATATATTTAACATTATATTTCTATCTACGGAAAATGAATTTTATATTTAAATATTTATCCTTGATGAACTTATTCCCCATAAAATTATGACATTGGTAAGAACGATTCCCTTTCTCTTTGTCATCAATTTATCTTCATTGTACGTATTTTAACTTCTTTATAATGTTGTTTATCTGGAAACACAATTTCATGTTATATAATCTCTTACAAATATTTCCATTTTCATCTTTCAAATGGACGTTTTATTACTATTTTTATGATGTGGGTTTTCTTCAAAGGTGTTTCAAAACACTAAAAAAGGTTATCCACACTTTCATTATCAAATAATTTATCACAAACTACTAATTTTCTATGAAAAAAGTATAAATTTTTAATGAATCCACTATTGTATATATTTTTTAAATGTAAATGTTTTTGCAACAATTTTTTGAAAAGGAATTTTGAATTTGACCAGTATCATCTATTTTTATGACTATGGTAAAAACATTATCTTAAAGACTGATATGGTTTCTTTTACCACTAGGATCACTCATATTAATGATGAATTCATTTCATATTTTAAAAAAAATTTAAAATAATTTTTACCGTTAATTATTTTAAAATGAAAATGAAATATTTTAATATTTTTTAAAAAATAAAAGTTTTATTTTAAAAGGTATTATTTATTTTCATATGGATTTTAAAGACTTTTTTATTAATACATATTCAAAATATTTAAGTCTTTCTATATTTTTTTTGAAAAAATATTTCTTTTATAAATTTTTAATGAAAGAATATTTTATTTATAAAAGTTAATTTTTCAAATATTTTATCAAGAAAAATTTATTTTATTTTAAATAAAACAATTTATGTAGTTTTAATGCATTTTAAAAAACTGTTATTTGTCTAATATCCTTTAAAGTGATTTATAAAATAATATTTAAAAACTATGTATTTATCTATGTTAATATCCTTTGAAACTCATTATGATACTCTAGGTATATTTATTATTCCACCATCGAACTTTCTTATATTGATGGATTGATATTTTTTATAGGATAGTTTTTCATGAAAGTCAAATCTTTTCTATAGGTTAAGTAGTTGATGGTTAAGGTATGAAGGTTTCCATGATCTAATGATACACATATGTATAAATGATTATTATTATGAAGGATGGTTTCCTATATCTCACTATAATAAATTTTTTGATGTTTTATATCTCATGATCTCATAGAGAGAACATTGGTTGTAGCCTAATCCAAAGAAACAACATGGGTAGTATCCCAATCCCTAAAGGGTACATGGGTTGTTATCCCAATCCTTCTAGGGTACAATGGTAGTGATTCATTCCCAATAGGGTATATAAGTTTTTATCTCAATACCTATTTGGTAAATGGGTAGTTATCCCAAGCATAATATTCTACATGTGTTGTTATCCAAAGCCCACTATGTGACGAGAATTAGGTAAAAATACATTCCCTAACAGGTTATTATTTCTTTTTCTTTCTATTATGTCATATTTCTATGTTATATTCATATATGATGCTTCCATAGATCATGTTTATTATCTCTTGAATCTAAAATCTTATGAAATGGTATATCTTTGATTATTTGAGAATACCAATATATTTATTATATATAGTGGAAAACTATCATTTTTCCACATTTTGTTTAATAAAATATTAATATAATTATCAAGATTGATTATATGAATATGATAAAAACTTGATGAAATATTGTCAATTATTTCCCTTACTTATCATTTTATCCCACCACTTTATTATATTTATATCCCCTATGTTATTAATATGAATATAACTTGTAAAAACTATAGAAATAAGTCTAATGTGTTTGAATTATGGATAAATGTTCATATGAATTGGAAAAAAGTAGATTATATAGTCGATCATCAAAGACACTAAACCATATATTCTTTGGATTATGTGTTTTTTTTCAGATGTAAATTTTATGCTCTGAGAATGATATGAATGATATGTGTTTAGATTAGTAAACATCACATTTTATCAAATACAATGTTTTTGGAATCAGACCTATAAGTGCATGTTTAGAGGAATCTGAGTTGGTATCACATCGAGGTTTAGTTTTTTTTCGCTTTAGATTAGTTATTTTTTTCTGTTGTGATGATATAACATTATTGAAAACCTTAGGGATAATTTTATGTATAGGATAACATAATGGAATTTTGGTAAATTATATATTTTGTGGCTTCCAAGAAATTACATCATTTTCTAGACATTGGTAAATAGATTCCACTATGGAACATATTCACATAGTGGTAATCACTATGAAAAGGCTAGTTTATTATCAAATAAATCTTCATCCTTTTCATGATGAGTGTTCCCTAGACATGACACATTTATATGAACTATTAGCGGATATTCTTGGGTGAATTTATGTAAAAATTGAGAAAAAATATAGAAAGTTTAAATGGTTGTGGTTTATGTATTATTAAGATAAATTACGTTATATAAAAATATTCATGGATAACTTAGGATAAAACAAAATATATATAGGTTGATTTAATTGTATCATAGAAATACAAATGTTTCAAATACTAATATGATGTTTTTATGAGAGAAGAAATCATATGATTTACTTTTCATATTCATACGATCAATTACTATGATTTTATCAGATATTTTCATAATCATTTTGGATTCATAATTATTTTGGAAACAAGATCTGGAAAATAATGATGTGTATAATATTTCTTTAGAAACTCCTAATTATTAGATAAGGAATAATATTTGGTGTAAATGGATGATAATATAAACATATGAATATTATGATGAAAAATGTGAGTTTCCAAGTCTTAACTAAAATAATGATGTTCATATCCCCTTAAAAAATCATAACCTGAGTCACTATTATCTAATGGATACCTTTATATATTAAACATATCGAGTGATAGTTTAAATTATTAGGACACAATTTTTTTAAGGGGGATAACATAACACCCAAATATTTTGGAATATATTCATTAAATTAATACTATTATCAACAATTTATTTAACAAGAAACACAAAACAAATGGATTCAAAACATATCAGATGAATAATGAATGAAAATTAACTTTTTATGAGAAAACACTTTTAAGGAAAAGTGAGAAACCACATAAATTCAACTAGGAGGACAGACCTCATAAGAAATCACAAAATCATTGAAAGAGAAATTAATCCTATTAGAGAGATCCTCCCTAAATAATTTCCAGGAGAGTGCGTGCACCTATGTATTTGGATCATCGTTGATAATGACCTCAAAGAAATAGGTCATTTTCTCCCATGTTTGAATGTACACTTCCTTACTTATCTTCCCTTCATTGAAACCCCTAATCAATATAAGGTATTGTTTGTTGATCCAAGTAGCCTGATCCCCATTAGTAACCATGCGAGGAACCTTTCCAGTCATCTGGTCAGACTCTTCTTGTGTAGAATTGATATTGAGAAGCTCCTCCACCATTTCTTCCAGCGAGTGCATAAGCAGTTCTAGGGATTTCCCATTAATGACCTCTTCCACACCAGTTTTTTCCGCACAGGTCTCACCAAAATTGGGCTTCACTACATCAGGGTTTCCATAAGTTTTAACACTATATGAATTCATGCACTCCAACTCCTTGGATTTTATTTTTTAACCTAACCTGGTCTCCATTGATTTTGGAAGGAATGAGTAATCCTTGCACTGTTTTCTTTTCTTCACATTAGTCAATATGCAACTTCCTGAGTCTCGGTTATATTTTTGTCCCTTATTCATTCTTATATTGTATAGGACATTACTATGCTTCCCACACACATTGTCCATGAAAAAATAGCAAGGGTACTCCTCATCAGACTCTGTCCCACATGTTGTCTGAACATCCATGTCATTCCCTTGGTCTTGAGCCAACCATTCAATTACCATGCCATCAAATCAGTTACAGGTTTGGATGGCCTTGTTTGTCTATCGTTTTCTTGTGATCTAGTGACCCACCCGCTCGGTTGGAGTACCCGTATTTGAGTCATTCAGAGTTAGTTCACAACCAATTAGAGTGACTTGTTTTGAGGAGTAATGAACTTTGTCACGACTACTTTCCTCTGCTACCTCCAAAGGCATTCCCTCATGTTCAAGATCTGCCTCCGGATGAGGTGGAGCTGCTCTGTTGGTCATGAATTCATCACCGTGAGTCCCCTAGGACTGCCCTATATCCAGCGGCTCCTACTCAGTCTCCTTGCAGTCAACCAAATCTCTCTTCAGGCGGGGTGCATCACCTACCACCTGAGACATTGGCACATCGTTACCCCTCACAGAAACTCCATCGCAGTTTGTTTTTCACCCATAACTAGACTATAGGTTCCCCAATAGCCTACACAGCTTGCAATGATCCACCCATGATTCAAAGTGCACTTGTTATTTTCACCAGAATTCTTTACCAACCGTAACCCACACCTACTCCACCGGTGGCTTGGATACATCGACCTCCAAAGATCTGCATGGTTTAACCGGATGGCTGACAGAGAGTGTTCTTTCATCAGAACACAACAATATTCATACCATATTCCCTAAGATTCAATGTATAGGAGGGTTTTGGATTGCCAAGGGGAGTCCAGGAAAATTGACCCAATTTCCGACTATAGAGAGATCCCTTTTCATATGAAAATCGTATGTCCATCGGAAGAGGAAAAACCAGAAACCGAGGAACTTTCACAGAGCATTGGACCACACGCGAATCAAATAATCCTACGAGCCAAAGCCAATCATCAGATGTTGATTGTCAAGAAGACTGACAATCACACGTTCATGAAGCCCCCAGTATTCAGAGACGAACCATTCAAAATCGTTCACCGTGGGTCTTCGATGCGTAATTCAAGCCACTAGAGTCAGCTCCAAAAGACATGAATCATCCGTGAACTCCAAAACTGATAACAGATGTTGCGGCGAGCCACCAAATAGGATAGGAACCTTCTAACATAGTGATATTTCTGGGAACTAAGGATGAGAAATAGGGTTTGAGCAAAGGGAGAAAGGATGATGTGTCGAATCTAGGAGAGGCGATGCAAGATCCAACCCCCTTCCAACATTGTGTAGGGGGATGGTGGGAGCTGATTTCGGCTCTGCTAGGGCATGGCCTCCAAGAAGACGAGTTGAGCCGCATCTGAAATCCCATATCCTATATTAGATGAATACAAATAATAAATTATTTGAATAATATAACCCCAAGTAAATAAAAAAATAAATTAATCACTTAAATATTATAATATTATAAGATAATTTCTTAATATTATTTAAAATTAAAAGATGAATATTGTTTCTCAAATGACCAATTTTTAAAATGACTTAAATTTTATCCAAATAAATTATGTTGAAAGCAATTATAATAAGATTATTATAAATGAACTAATATATTATATTTAATTTAATTATAAATTGAATTGAAAAAGTATTTTGAACACTAATTGTTCAAAAAACACCATTCTTCAACAAAATAGTTTTCATTATACATTATATTCATTAAAATGATCGATTTAAAAAGATAAAAACTTGAATGTTTTAAAATGAACATTATTTTTTAATTTAGAATTCTGAAATTTTATTATGGTAATCTTTTGTGTTTTTCATATATAACTGATGTAAAGTTAAATAGTAAAAAATACAGTTTTTATGAAAACTGTGAATTTTTTTTGAATATAATAAATCATATAAGTGTATAAAAAATTTTAATTGTTCATAATATATTTAATAAATAAAAATATACATTCAAAAAAGATTTTTTATCAATTTATAAAACCTATGATAAACATTTTATGGACTTATATAATATTTCTAATAAAAAACCATATTGTTATTTTCTTTTAAATAAATATTATTTTGGATGAATTAGGTGAGGGATAAATTTTTTAGATACAATAATATTATTATTCTAATATAAACCACATTATGTTACAAAAATAAAAAACACAGATAATTTTATCCTAAACATAAATTTAATGCAAAAAAATGTATTTTCTCTAAAAAATGATTTCTACATATTATGTTCTATAATTATAAAATTTATTTTTCTCACTCATAGAAATATTATTGGTAAAAATTATTTAAATATTCTAAATCATCATGTTTAGAGTAATTAATAATTTCAATTTTAAATTTTAGTCATTATAATTAATTACTTTGGAAAAAAATGAGTTACAATGGAAGAAGATAATTTTGTTAAAATGAAAAATTATTGAGAAAAGCCTAAAGTCACATAAAATTTAAATAAAAATTGACATTTTTAGAATATTATTGACCATACATGGTGAATTTATTCTCCTCCGGCTTTGGTCTTCCATGGACTAATGTCCGGGGTTGTCAATCTCATCCCTCCCCCTCCCACATGGGGGAGGGGGTGCACCATCTTAGTCCTCCCTCCTGCCTACACCCTCTTACTATTCTGTATGATCTCCCCTCCTTCACTTCCCCCACACTCGACCCCATGGTTCCATATTTTGATCAGGGTTTTCCAAATATTCCAATTTCTATATGATAATTCACAGAGGCATCAGAAATTCAGAGGCTCTCTGTAGTCGCTCTCTTTGGCCGAAATTGAGCATCAGTTGAATCCTACAATTGATTCATTTCAGATTCATGGGATATAATTCACCCTAATGTTGTAGGAATCCAAGACCCCCTCAATATTCTCCTTCACATGGAGATAGATGATGACCTTATTTTGGCTTGGACCGGTGACTGAAGATCCTTCAACAGCAATCAATTATCCATATTACTTTGTTATTTCGACCTCCACCTGAGAATAGTCCCCATGATTGTGCCAATTTGGGAAGGTATTATGATCCTTCCAATACCAATTCAAACCAATACAATTCATTCGATTCCTGAAAACATGGTAGCTTGATGTTTTTACTTTGATCATAGATCTCAATCCATTTTCAATCTAATTTCTCCTCACATATTTATCGAAACAGAAGGTTCTGAACCTCATATTGACTTTTTATTGATTGAGATCATGACTAAATACCAGATAAAAGAGATGGTATATTTTGAGTATTGGATAGATTTATACTCTTATTTTTTCAGCTAAGTCTCTTTTAACAGGTCTGTAGGTGCAAATCAGTACCGTAAAACCTATTTTTTGATATTGATCATGCAGATAGTGAGAAGGTGAGGTCTTATAGGGATTTGGATTCTATACCCTCAAGGGTTAGGCTGGGATCATTTATTTCAGAAAGAGGTGACACCATTGTATCATCTACTAAAGGGGACATGGTAATTACGGGGACTTCTTCAGGTTTCCAGAACCCGAGATCATTCCCTTAGGTTCACTCAGTGATATAGGTACATGACTCTTCCGAGTCAAAGATATAGAATATGCTTCCAACTCCACTAGATATCCAATTAACCCTCCAATAGAATATATATTCCAACATAAAAAATGGATAGGAAGAGGGGAAAAAATGGGGGATGAAAAAACTTGAGATACTGAAAGGCCATAAAGATAGTTCCATCCCCCATAAATAAATCATCAAAAAATGAGGCACGATTATCTGAGACCCCCAATCACCTTAGGAATATGAGAAGGATTGTAAAATTAATTGTTTCTCAAGAAATAGATTTTAAAAAGAGAATCTGATGATATTTGACATTAGAGACTATCTGATGAATGCTAGAAGAAAGACCAAGGCTCAGAAATATTATTCGTGCCTTCTAAAACCAATGACTACTCGGTCAATATGCAAGGGTATTAAATTTAGGGAATTTTTTTAGTATTAATTTAAATTTCACGATCATACATAAACACTTTCTATTGATTTAGATTTTTTAATGACATGTTCAATGAAACTAAAGGTTACACTCTTGAAGAAACTAACTAGTTCTCTGATCTGGGGGTATATGATGGTGTCAGGAATGAGGCAAAGAATGAGGATTCCAACTAAAACTTCTCCCACATTATGAGAAAGAGATAGAGAATTATGTATTTGATATTAATGTTTCAATGGTGGAAGCTAGTAATGTTTATACGAGATCAATTCTATTTGATCTTAATGATGTGCATGTTGATTGGATCAACAAGAAAGACTAGATTTTGGCACATGGAATCCATGAGGGAAAAATAAATCTGAAATAATACCTTTAAAATTGGGATAGTTTGGCCAACCATTTGGAGGACCTCATAAAAGCCAATTTAGAAATAAATGTTACAACCCTCTCCTAAATCTTATATATGGTCTTTAATTTAAAATTTTTAATCCTTTCTAGAATAGATTATCATTATCTTATGATGATTTAACATGGAAAGGCTTGTAATCATTTTGTGTTTCTCACATTCCCTCAAATTTTTTTTAGAGAATAAAATCAAATTGAGGAATATTGAACTTAACATGTAATACATTTTATTATTGTCTATATTTAGAGCTTTTAACCTAGAATAAAATCATGTAATTATTGTAAACTAATGAGTATTTACAAAATTACACATTAAATTCTTATAAATGGTTACATCATCACCTCACCAATCCATAGACCAAAGATCATTATATTTGACCATAATACACCATAATAACTCCCATTCACTTATATAAATCTCATAGAGGTCATATTATTCTCAAAATAAATCCTCTAAAATCCTTAATATAATTTTTAAAGGATCTCTTAAAATGAGTAAGGTAAAATTATGAATTACTCTTCTTCCATTAATATTCAATTATATATATTTATAAGTACAATAAATATAATATAACCATGTTTACATAATTAAATAATTATTATAAGCGTAGATAAATTATATTATGTTATGGGGATAACCATTTTCTACTTTCCTCCTAACCATCCAAAAAATGAAAATGTCACTTCTGTTACGAGCAGACAATAACCTTAATAATCCACGCATTCCATTTTCATAAACAACAATTCATGTACGGTTAAAAAGGGTAATTAGTGGATTTATTTGATATTTATAACATTATTAATATTATGAAATTATAAATCATTCCAAATATTCCCCCAATTGTATGGAATTGAATTCATTGAATGTGTGTTACAATAAACAATCACCTCCCAAAAAGTGACGTATTAAGATTTTTCATCAAGTATTTTATTCATTTGTTAAAATCACTTAAATATTATTTAACACATTAAGTAATCTTTATAATACCATTATTCTTCTATAATGATGATATATTCGAAAATAAACATTTTCTTAACTATACATTATAATGAACAAGCCTTAAACATCACATAATTGCGAAATAATTTAATAATTCACATTGATGATCTTTTTAGGTTTAGAGTTTTAGATAATTAGGTTATAACTATTACATTACATCTCAAAAATAACAATCTAGACACATCTACATAATCTAATTTTTTCACAAAAATAAAACAAATTAAATAAAACAATAGTTCTTTCCATTATATAAATCTTCTGGAATTCTTCCTTTCTTTTACTATTCCATATACCCTATGAAAAAAAATCAAAAAATTGGGATGATCATAAAAATCTTAGTAAGTTTTATAAAACAGCTAAATAAAACATTATTGCATCAATACATACAAATCAATGAAATCATACTTTTCAATCGTTAACATACCACAGAAAATCATATGTTTTATGAATAACACAAGGAAATAAAATATAATAAAGGCAAATTGTTGCATCCATATCAAATTTACATTGTTTCTTTCACATATAAATAGGGAGTTACATTTTTAACAACCATCATAGTATATTCTCTAAATCTCTTAGCAGAAACATTAACGTTTATCTCTGTCACGTTGTCCAATGCATTGGAGAGCTATCTTGGGGTCACCCACCCTAGGGTTATCACGGAACCACAAATAAATATACACAATTCCCAATAACCATAACATATTCATATCAAATAAAACAAGAATAAATAAAATATAACATTTCCACATTGTAATCACAATATATCATTTCAAGATATTGACATAATTGATGCTTTATCAAACCACTTTCAAAACCATTTAACACATTTAATTAATAGATTTTTTGAATCGAAGTGGCCCATACAACATTCAGTATTTTGAAAGAAAATTATAATTCAAAACATTCATGTACATATAAATAAATCCTTAAAATAATTTTTAAAACATTGACATTAATGAGAAATATTTTGAAGAATAAATCATTAAAACATTTAAAATGATATTTTAGTTAAAGACTTACTTACCAAATGAGAGATTCTTGAATATGAATAATTGATGAATAACATTAATCAAACCGTATAAAATCTTGAGAATAAGATGATTCAGGATATAATATGTCCAAGGGTTTTATATAAACTATATAAAAGTGAATTGGTTTATAACAACATAAAAGACTCAATGGAATGTAAATTGAGACAATGTCCCTTGCAAAGATCATATACTTAGATTAAGGACAAATCAATGACATAATTATGTGTGAAAAATAAGAATACAACCAATATAAGTCAATATTATGTGTGAAAAAATCATAGGTAATTCAAAAGTATTCATAGCATGACATAATCAAGAATTATAAGTTTAACATAATGAATTGAAATTAGGTTATGAAGTTCTCTTACAGAAATTTGACAGCCTAACAACATCACATTAAAATTCAGAAAATGAGTTAATGAAAGATAAAAGGGTCTTTGATCACATGAACATAAAATGGAAAACAATATTTATATATAAGAACATATCTTGACATAAGAAAATGAAATTTTAAAAATACATAACATAAAATAATTCTTTGACAAAAAGAGGACGGTGAAAGGTTCCCTTACCTATTGGGTAACATACAAAACATACACCATATGAAATAAGGATAATACAATGTAGATTTAAATACCCATAAATTAAATAATATTACATAAGGAATAAAATCATGGTAAGTACAGAAACTATAAAAAAGGAAATTGTTTCATATATAGCATGAATCTCATAAGAATAAAAAGTAAGATGAAAACCCCAATCCTCATGTCTGACTTGACATGTTCCTTCTTTAAAATCCTGAATAATATAGTAATGTAAATTTCAATTTCTTAAGAACAATTTTAATATTTATTATTCCCATTATATTAATTTTTACTATGTTATAAACATTACATAATCATTTAGGTTAATAATGGTCATTTTTTCGATATTTGGTACTTGAGTCAAAAATCAACTTCCTATAATTAATAGTTGTCTATGTGGTTAAAATATTGTTATATCCGAAATTATAATCATGAATTTGATATCATATATATCATATATATACATTATATATATGTATTTAACATATTAAATAACATTTGGAGGTAATAAATGAAATACACCGTTCATGGAGAAGGTAACCTGTGCGTACGCATGAACACTACTTTCATTTTTATTTATTATTAAATGGATTGAATACAGAATAGATAAATAGGTATATAATAATTCCAATATAATATAATATATAATTTCAGTCACTCCATCCTTTACATGGTCTGTGTATGGCATGAATTGGTCATATCACTTTGAGGGGGTGGTAGTCTGCACTTCCTCAAATTAAATTATCATATTTACCCAATATGGAAACCATAATGGTATGATATAAATGAAAAATATAGAAGAATAAAGACAATAT
Source organism: Viscum album (assembly GCA_963277665.1). Classification (NCBI taxonomy): domain Eukaryota; kingdom Viridiplantae; phylum Streptophyta; class Magnoliopsida; order Santalales; family Viscaceae; genus Viscum; species Viscum album. The sequence goes on along the minus strand of OY728165.1, from coordinate 899,618,565 downwards.
CAATATAATATATATCACATATAAATATATTTCCATTGTAATGGCCACCATGATAGGCAGTAGAAGATTATGGAATAGTGATCATTTTGTGAGGCATCTGTTCTCCGTACCAAGAAACAGTATGTTCATATCCATTAGATGGAGGTGTGTGTATGTGTTGTTTGAATAATTCTGAAAAAACTAGTATATTTAGGATACTGGTGTTGTTATGTAAAATAATAATAACAATAGCATAGGTAATGATGAAGTAAAATAAAATAAGAGAACTTGAGGGAAGATACCACCTTTAAATCGGGTAACTCCCTTTGGTTTGAACCAAAAGGATTTCATGAAGTGATTTTTTCCTAAGGTAAAGATACTAAGAGTAATATAGGTATATTAAGATATTATTTAGGACGTGTTTGGATGATTAAATGGGGAATGAGAGGTGTTATTAAGGGTTATAGGTGATGGCTTTTTATAAGGGGGAGGTGGGGCTCTTTAAGAATGTTTGAAAATTTTATTTTATTATATAATGATTTTCGGTTTCTAAAGGTCCAAAACATATTTAATTCAAATAAAAGGTGTTTATAAGTCAAAATAAAATAATCAAATAATAATTTTACAGGTTCCAGATATTTTGTAATCCTTATATTATTTATTTAAACATTTGTTAACTTATTTAACTTTTACCATGTCCTCTTATATATTCATACTATATGGTTAATATATTTAATATATAATGAAAAGATACCCAAAATGGATCATTTATGATATTTTTAACATCATATATTTAATTTCAACAAATCATATATTTTTATGACTATTTTTTTAATTTAATAAATTATTGATTGATTGAAAAACTCTTTTATGTCAATTTTCATACTATTCATATCATAAATTTTCAAAAAATATAAACCAAAATGATTCTTTTGAGATACATTAATTAATTAAAATATAAAAATTCCTACTAATATATAAAATTAGTGGATGTCATACAAAGTTTCAAAATAATTTTTTTTAATATTTTTAATATAATTTATTTGAAACTATTATTAATGAAACAATTACAGCATCACCACTGTCATAAATAAATTTGTCTATTTAATGTCAAAAAATTATAAATCAAAAAACATGATATAGGAAATCATTTCAGATTTCCAAATAATATTTATATTCAAAGATATAACTTATAAACCCCCCTATAAAATTGTTTTTGTAAAAAGATTTATGTTTCTGTTATTTTTGTCCTTACTTTAAATTAATTAATATAATGTGCCATTATCACCCCCAAAATAACGCATGGGGTCCCAAAATCGTCCTAATGATTCCCATGGTCAGAAATATATAATCCAATAGGTTTAGAACAAGTTTATGGAAATATAATATTATTTTAATATTATTTTTGACCATTATTTACAAGATTTAACTTGTAACCATGGTAAATAAAATATTTACTGATGTAAATATTCCTAATATATAAAAATAAATGTTAGATATTTACAAAATTTGGATCTCTTGGTTAAAAATATATAATACACTTTTCTAAATTCAAAATAAATAAGTTGATGAAATTAATTTAAAAATAATTCTTCTAGTCAAAACAAAAGTCCTATTTTTATTAAATAATATCTCTCCAAAGATTGACACTTGTTTATGTTCAATTTCATAGTAAAATTACTTCCCATGACAAAATTGGATTAAATGGTTAAAATAAGATCCAATTAAACTAAATAACCAATTAAAATAATAATCTAACTGTAAAAATAAAATAGATGTAAATGATACATTGAATTAAAATTATGTATTTGGCACTATTCATTAAAAAATTAACATTATTAGAAAAGTACCAATAATTTACACAAAGTAAATTTTTATAAAAAAATTATAAATAAGAATAATATTTTGTCAAATACAATATATAAATGTTACTGTCACGACCCCCTACACGCAAAGTGTACTCCTCTTGGGCCAGAAATGTGAGAAGCGAGATAATGACCCCTGAGTCCCGCCTCTGGTAGGTCCCGGGTTGATGACTACCCCAAGGGTATAGTAAACACACAAATGGGAGGCATTACCCTCTAAGATAACACATGAAAAAGAGAGAAATAAGATAGACACCAACCAAATACAACTCAAAACTGATATGTAAAAGAAAACCCAAGTGCATATATGTAATGTCATGAAAAAAGTACAACAACTGAATGGGGAAACTACAAGTACCCAAAAGAATGTAAAACAATAGTAATCACAAGCCCAACTAGCTCCTACAACCACAAGCTAGTAGTAACCAGCCTGATCTACAAATTGATCCATGTGACCTGAAAAAAAGTTAATATATACATAGGGTGAGTATAACAATATACTCATTAGGATCCCCCCTAAAGCCTCCCACACAAAAGTAAAGAAATCATGCTATAGCACAGTGAAAAAAGTGAAACTAACTCGTCACCTAAAAAGGTATAATAGGTTCCCAACCTCACCATGGATACTCTAACCAAGTGACACATACAAGAATATAGTATATAGTAATGAATGTCAAGGGTACACCGCTACTACTTCCCCAATGGTTTTCCACTTTTCCCCAACGACATACGTCATGTGCATCTCTCTCCAAAGGCTTACCCACATATACCTGAGCTAAGCTCTACAATCTGCACCTCGTGCACCACAAAGGCTTGCCCAAAGACTCTTGGGTGAAGCACCACAACATCATCACAACCAAAAGTAACCATGTAGGTTCCGAGAGCCACTACAACCCACATAACCTGTATCATACATCGGGTATTGTACCTCAAGCCATTACAGCACATAAAATGCATAACAATCCTCAAGCCATCAAAAACTATACACGTTACACCTATAGTAGTCCATATGATACTACATACGGAATATATGTTTGGAAATAACCAGAAGCCATTACAGCCCTCTACACACATATATGGGGAAAACTAACTGTTGTGCCAACGGCACTAGTGTGTACCAAGAGAAGACGACAGGGTCAAAGGGGGTATTCAGCCATTCACCCTACCATCAGAATGTTGGGGAAAACACCCCCCAAGGCTCAGAATCCTCGGGTTGTCAGTTTCCCTTACCGATAGGGTGGATTAGCGTATATAACGTCAAAAATTACAGAATATATATAACTCAAAACCACACTATGGGCATAACCTAGTCTTAGCCTCAACTGCAGTTAACGTCACTCGGACTCTGGGATGTTATTTCTAAGACTAGGCATCCTATAAGCATACAACCAGTTAAAGAACTTCATTAGGTTACTTCATTCCCTTTTTGATAAATTCCAATGTACATTAATTAAGTCTTCCATCCTTAATGAACCATGAACAACCCACATTAAGTTTCTTGGCGTCACATTCAATATTTACTGTTCCTTTAAAGTTACAACATCACCATTAAATTCCATCATCTTCATCCCCGTGGATTATCACCATTTAATAAAACATTCATTTCATAATTACTTTCCCATATTCCCAGGAATTTTAGAAAAGCATCCTATGCTACTCAACACAAGGGGGCTCAACACGGTGAGTAGATATACTACCCGTCGTGTCTTTGCCGCCTATAGCAAGAGCATAGACCCATTCTCCCTTGAGAGACTAAATAGGGAAAGCATGTGGCATACCCCCCACGTCATCACCCATTTTGGAAGAAGGGTAAGCAAACCCACCCACCATGAGCAGTGGGGAAAATTATAGTAGATAACAAGCAATCAAACCACCAAACTTCCAGCCAACACATCCATTATATTCCATTATCCCTGGTGTCCTCCCCGACACCCACATGCATAAACCGATGCATCTCACCACTCTAGGCGTCATCCACTACCACAACCACAGGGCCTCACCACCTCCACATATCACAACACCCCTTCAGGGTCACATCACAACACAAACAGCATGAAAACAACACATTACATCAATTGGGATCTCAGCCCTAATACACAACAAGAGAGTAACTCAGAACCCTTTAGGGAAAATTCAATCAATCAAGTTTGTAAATCCATATTGAATTAATATATTCAATTCATTGGTTCCAACATCATGAACCAAAATAGTAAGCTATCACAAGGATTAAACATGCTTACTATGCCAACTTAATCAACATCAAATTAACACAAGAACCAGATTATTTTTCATGCCTCTTTATTTTAGACAATTAATTATCAATTAATTCCGGCTTTATGTTCTTTATCAATTCATCAAGAACAAAATTATATCATGCAAGGCATAGATATCAAACTATCTAGTAAACATGAGGCAATAACATATGTTCAATGAAATTTATTAATCCGGTTCAAAAATATAATTAGGTCAATTCCATTGTGATCCAAAGGGCTAAATCATGATACCTCTATGATTGCACATAAAAATTAGAGAAACCACAAATCCCCTACCTCAAAGGTCACAGAACACTCAATAAACTGGTTCGATTCTCCACAAATCCTCCTTATATCTCCTCTCCTAACACAACCAACAACAAATATCATCATTTTGGATATCTACATAACTAGATCTACCCATAACGGGCATAGATCTAAGAAGATGAGAGAAGAGGTGGAGTAGATCTATGTAGATATAAGAAACCAAATAAGAATGAGGACATTCCTCAAGAAACTGGCTTTAATTTGAGAATAGAAGACTCTGAACCGCCTCCAAAACGCCTGGGAGAGGTTCTTATGTCTCCAAGGAAGGTTAATCTCGAGTTATGGTCGATTAGGGGATTAAAAGATAAAGATAAAGGCAAAATGGTAAAGATCCTAAATTTTAGTTTCTAACTTTAAGTTCCTGCATGGTTAGTCCTAATGATTTATTAAACCGTGCGCTAACCGTGCATTAGATTCTCCTTGTCAAAAACCCATCGCACGGTAATTCTGCACGGTTAGAAAAACTGTGTGCTAACCGTGAGTTATCCACTCCCTCCAACACCAACCTCACATGGTTTGGCCCCACAGTTAATAAAACTCGTGTGCCCCCCGTACGAAGGCTACTGCTCTTCATTTCCCCCTAAAAGTCCACCCAAACGCACCCCCAATTCACCCGGACCTCCCAGAACACCTTTAGCTTCACATTTATCACAATGTAATGGATTGGAGAGGTTTGGGCCATTAAATCAAATACCTCTAAAAATATTATTGTCCTCGAGAATCCGAAACCCACCTAAAGAGAAAAACGAAACAAGGTTTGAACAACCACCACTCGAGATACATCTCAAAATAGAGCAAGACACCAAGAGCAACAAAGAGAGTCATATCATAAACATGAATGTATCATAACCACATAAGTTGAAACGATACATGAAAAGAGTTAATCTTCAAACAAATCTGGGTACTGAGTATGCATATGTGACTCTCGTTCCTAGGTACTCTATTCCAAGCCACCGTGTCGCCACAAGACATGAACTAAAGGAATAGAACGTCTATGCAACACCTTCTCCTTGTGGTCTTGGATCTCCACAAGTTGCTCCTCGAAGGTTGCATCATCATCAACATCGATCTCTCCCCAGTCAATGATGTTAGAGTTGTCATGATGATAACGACGAATCTGCGATACACGGAAAACATCTTGTATCCGACTCATCTGTGGGGTAAGTGCTACTTGATACACTACAACTCCAACACGAGCTAACACCTTGAAAGTCCCAACAAAGTAGGGAGAAAGCTTACTCCCACGACCAAACCTTCACTGCCCATGACGGGGAGTCACCTTCAGAAACACATGACCCCCAACATAAAATTCTAAGGGTCTCCGTCTTTGATAGGCATATGATTTCTGATGAACTTGCGCTGTCTTCATCCTCTTTTGAATCGCCTGAACCATCATTGTTGTATTATTCACTAGTTCTAGTCTGAGATTTGCTAACTGTCCAAGCCCAGTTCAGCAAAATTGAAAATGGCATGTTTGGTCATACAAGGCTTGAAACGGAGCCATACTGATGGTAGAGTGAAAACTGTTATTTTAAGAGAACTCCACCAAGGGTAATTGCCTCATCCATGAGCCTCCAAAATCAAGAACACAAGAGAGTAACATGTCTTCAAGAGTCTGGATGTTTCACTCCGTCTGACCATCCGTTGGATGATTAAAAGAAGTGTTAAGGCATAGCTTAGAACTGATAGTATGTTGGAGACCTTTCCACATGCTGGAGGTAAAATGAGGATCTCGATCAAAAATGATCATCCTTGGGACTCCATGAGGTCTCACTACCTCCTCTAGTCACTGCCTCGACAAAACGTTCTCTAAGATCGACTCTTTGATCGCTATGAAGTGGGACGATTTAGTTAAATGATCTACTACCACCCAAATAGCATCTTGTCCTCCCGGAGCTCGAGGTAAACTAGTAACAATGTCCACTGAGATATCCTCCCACATCCACTTAGGAATCTCTAATAGTTGGAGAAGACCACCAGGAACACGGTGTTCAGCCTTCACCTTCTGGTAGTCTAAACATTGAGACGCAAACTTCTCAACCGTGTGCTTCAGCCCATGCCATCAAAACTGACTCCTCAAAGCTCGAGACATTTTTGTCACGCCAGGATGTACTGCTAGAGGTGAACTATGGAACTCTTTGAGAACCGTCTCACGCATCTTTAAGGGAACAAAACTTCTTCCTTGATACAACATTTTGTGTTGTTCATCCTCCGACCAACCATCAGGGGCCCCACCACAAACTACATGGTCTCTCCAGACCTCCACCTCAAGATCCCCCAACTGGGTCACTTCCACTCTATGCATTAGGGATGAATGTACCATCATCTAGAAAATATAACCTCTACCCCAAACTTCTCCCATGTTATGATGAAAAGCTGATAGTTCCTCCATTACTCTCCAAGAATCACCAGATTCACGCACAACATCACTATGTGACTTTCGGCTGAGCACATCAGCTACAACATTCCCCATTCTAGGTGTATATGATATTTCAACATTGTATTACTGCACGAACTCCATCCACCGACGCTGCCGCAAGTTCATGTCACGCTGGGAGAAAACATACCTCAAACTATTATGGTCGGTGAAGACCACAAAGCACTCACCTATGAGGTAATGTCACCACAACATCAGAGAAAACACCACGGCTGCCAACTCAAGATTGTGGGTGGCATAGTTACGTTCATGGGGACATAACTGCCGAGACCCATAAGAATTAATTGACCTCTTCTGGATAAGAACACAGCCTAACCCCAGATGCGAAGCATCACAGAAGACATCAAACTGGACTCCTCAGCTGGAAGACAAAGGACTAGAGCACTTACTAACTTCTCCTTTATATACTCGAAGGCTTCCTAGCACTGTTCAGTCCATACGAAGGCCTGATCCTTCTTAGTCAAAGATGTTAGAGGAGTCACAACCCTTGAGAAATTGAACACAAACCTCTTGTAATAGCCTGCGAGACCAAGGAATCATCTCACCTCTGACACTGTCTTGGGGGCTGCCCAAGACACAACTGCTTCTATCTTCAATTGATCCACATCAACTCCCTGTTGGGACACAACATGCCCTAAGAAATGGACTTCTTGAGACCAAAACTCACATTTCGATAACTACCCAAATAGCTGATGTCAATGAATGACTCCCAAAACGGTTCACAGATGCTCAGCATGCTCCTCTTCAGACATGGAGTACACAAGGATGTCATTGATGAAGACTACCACGAACATGTCCTGGAACTCACTGAACATAGAATTCCTCAATCCCATTAACACAGATGGTGAATTATTCATGCCAAATGGCATTAAAAAAATCTCATCAATCCCATGACAACAACAGAAAGCAGTCTTCAGAATATCCTCATCCTTTACATGCATCTGATGATATCCTGACCACAAGTTGATCTTTGAGAACGAACTTGCACCCTTTAGTTGGTAAAATAAGTCAACAATCCACGAAAGAGGATATCAGTTATTTATTGTCACTTTGGTTAAGAGATGATAATCGACACACAACCACAAAATACCATCAGCCTTCTTCATGAACAAGACTGGTGCACCCCATGGTGACACACTTGTCTGAACAAAACCACACTGCAACATACCATCAAGCTATAAACGTATCTCTCGTAACTCAAAAGGGGCCATTATATACAGAGACATAGGGATAAGAGATGGTCCTAGCTGTAGCTTGATCCCAAACATGATCTCTCATTGAGGGGGTAAGGCTACAACCAATTCTGGAAGAACATCAAGGTACTCCTCCATGACCCTAGGAAACGCCAACTACTGAACCTCTAACGAACTCAGCATCAACTCAGCCATCACGTACGATAAGGATCGAACATGCCTATGACCCATCCGAGGATATCATTCACCAACAAACATCACCTGCTCTCCATTGGCACTATGGAAAATGAACTTCTTCCTGAAGCAATCCACAATAGCATGCACCGAATACAACAAATCCATACCGAGGATGACATCATATTGTTGTATTCATAAACATAGGAAATCTCCACAAGAGCGGTGTTTCCCCAACACTATATCACAATCTCTAGATACTTCAAACGAGTCATCTTGACCTCCAACTGGCGTAGTCATCACCAAGGGCAATGGAAGCATCTCTACATAATGTACCAAGGCATGGAAAAGGGTAGGTGATATGGAGGAGTGTTTCGCTCCTGAATCAAATAAGGCATACATCAAGGTAGAAAAAAAGAAAAGGGTACCTGGAAAGACATCTGGCTCATCTGGTGAGGGCAACACTAGAGCATGAAGATGACCACGACCTCCTCCACGACCTCTCTGACCCTGATGATGACCACCACCATGGCTAAACTCTTCTCTCTGAGGACGGGGGCCATCATGGGGTTGTCCTCTGCCTTCCCCATCTACCCTATGGTGATCTAAAGCTGGTGAAAACTGGGGATGTTGCCTCGGCTGGAACTATCTCAAATGAGGAACCTAGAGCGTAGTACCCAGTACACAATGACTGCTCTGAAAGTTCAGGCACTCCCACTACTGATGGGCACGAACACCACAAGAAAAAAAGCACCTGATCACTTTGAAAAGGCATTAGAGTTGCTGCCTCTAGAGAAATGAGATGGGAAGGGCTGAGACCGACCCCTAGGTGAACATAAACTCTTCTTCCATGAAAACTGGGAACCCCGGACCACAGCTCTGCTCCGTGAAGAATCATGATGATTCCGCTCTCGCGAAGATCCGGTCCTGGCCAAAGTACCCTCCACAACCTCCTCCCTAGCCATAACCTCAAGATATGTCTTAAACATAAATGGGGTGACCTAGTGTTGGATCTCTGGATGCAAGAGTCCTCTAAATACCTCGCCCTGGCCTCCTTATCTAGTAAAAGGTCCGAAATTTATTGTAGGAGGTTCCTGAAATGGATTCCAAACTCTCTAACACTGAAGCTTCACTGCCGAAGGGTAAGAAGCTCCTAAACGACCGGACGCCTTCACAGTCGAAGAAAGGAACTCACCTCTAAACTTTTCTCGGAACTCCTCCCATGAGATTGCTGACTCCTCACGATCCCCGAGGAACAACAACCACCACTGCCTCACTACTCCATGCAGCATCGTCACAACCAAGGACACCCTGTGCTCCTTCTGAGAATGGATCTAACTGAAGCCTATCTCGACCTCCTCCAACCAGTCTTCCATGACTGCATCTAAAACGGATCCCTCATACTTCTGTAGAACCTTGCGCTAAATCTCTTGGAGTTTATTCCTCCAAGTGTCATCATCGTCAACTTCCACCCTGCGGTGATCTTCTAGGACAGTCTGCTAGACATATTCTACGCAAACCTGATGAGGTTGTCGACCAGGAGCCATACCTGTAAAATAACAAACCGTTAGATATCCTAAGCCTAGAATATGGAAGACTCAACATTAATTAATTTATTTTTTTCTTTCATTCAATTTTGGTTAACCTATCCCATGTTCTACCCATTTAAACACAGGTACAAAGAAGAATGATGCATCATCCTTTCATTGGTCTCTACCCTGCAACCAGTATCACCTTGTTTAGCAGCCATTGTAAACAAAAAGGTCCGTGCAATAGATCATAGGGGGGCCTAAACGCCTATGTCTCTGCCGGTCTGTAGTGTTTACCCCACCTGCTAAACATGAATGACATTGTTTCCCTACCAACACATGCATCCTCATATGTGCCAAGCTCTAAACTCCATCCTATCCATCAACCAGACCGCTAATACCACTGTGTCATGAACCCCTCCTCACAAAGTGTACCCCTCCTGGGCTGGAAATGTGAGAAGGGAAATAATGACCCCTGAGTCCCACCATCAGTTGGCCCCGGGATGGCGACTAGCACTGAGGATATAATAAAAAAAAGGGAGGCATTACCCTATAAGAGAACACATGCAGAAGAGAGAGATAAGACAGACACCAAACAACTCCAACTCAAAACAGAAATATAAAAGAAACCCCTGGTTCATATTTATAATGTCATGAAAAAAGTACAACTGAAAGGGGAAACTACAAGTACCCAAAAGAATGAAAATCAATTGTGATCACAAGCCCGGACATCTCCTACAACCACAAGATAGTAGTAAATAGCCTAATCTCCTACCTACTCCTAGTGACCATAAAAACAGTTTATATATACGTAGGGTGAGTATAATAGTATACTCAGTAGGATCCTCCCCGAAGCCTCTCGTGCAAAAGTAAAGAAATCTTTCTAAATCACAGTGAACAACAATTAAAACTATCTCGTCACCTAAACAGGTATACTATGTTCCCAACCTCAAATTGGATACTTTCACCAAGTAACACATACAAGAGTATAGAATATAGTTATGAATATCAAGGGTATCCCGCTACTACTTCCCCACTAGTTTTTTTCTTTTCCTCAACAACATACATCCTGTGCATCTCTCTAAAAAGGCTTACACACATATACCTGGGCTAAGCTCCACAATCTGCACCTCGTGCACCACAAAGGCTTGCCCACAGACACCTGGGCGAAGCACCACACCATCCTCACAACCAAAGGTAACCAGGTAGGATCCGAGAGCCACCACAACCTTTATAACGTGTATCATATGTCGGGTATTTTTCCTCAAGCCATTACAGTCCATACACCGCGTAAGGATCCTCAAGCCATCACAACCTATACACGTTACAAATATAGTAGTCCATATGATACTACATCTGGAATATATGTTTGGAAATAACCACAAGCCATTACAACCCTCTACACACATATATGGGGAAAACTAACCGCGGTTCCAACGACACTAGTATCTACCAAGAGAAGAGTGCAGGGTCAAAGGGGTTAGTCATCCATTCACCCTCCAATCGGAATGTCGGGGAAAACACCCCCCCCCCCCAGGGCTCAGAATCCCCAGGGTGTCAGATGGCCTTACCGACAGGGAGGAGTAACGTATATAAAGGAAAAAATTACATAATATATATAACTCACAACCACACTATGGGAATAACCATGTCGTAGCCTCAACTGCAGCTAACATCTCTCGGACACCGGGATGTTATTTCTAAGACTAGGCATCCTATAAGCACACAACCAAGTAAAGAACTTAATTAGGTTACTTCATTCCCTTTTTCATCAATTCCACTGTACGTTAATTATGTCTTCCATCATTAATTAACAATGAACATCCCAAATAATGTTTCTTGGCATCATAATCAAAATCTACTGTTCCTTTAAAGTTACAACATCACCATTAATTTCCAGAATCTCCATCCCAATGGATTATCACCATTTAATAAAACTTTCATTTTAGAATTACTTTCCAATATTGCCAGAAATTTTTGAAAAGCATCTTATGCTACTCATCACAAGGGAGATCAACACGGTGATTAGATATACTACCCGTCGAGTCTTTACCGCTTATAGCAGGAGTGTAGCCCCATTCTCCCTCGAGTGGCTAAACACAGAAAGCAAGTGGAATACCCCACGTGTCTTCTCCCCTTTCGGAAGAAGGTTAAGAAAACCCATCCACCATGAGCAGTGGGGAAAAGTAAATCAGATAACAACCAATCAAATCACCAAACATCCAGCCAACACATCCATTACATACTATCATCCCTGGTGTCCTCCCCGACACCCACATTCATAAACCGATGCATCTCTCCACTCTAGGCATCATCTACTACCACAACCACAAGGCCTCCCCACATACACATATCACAACACCCTTTTAGGGTCACATCACAACACAAGAAGCAGGAAAACAACACATTACATCAATTGGGCTCTCAGCCGTAATTCACAACAAGAGGGAACTCAGAACCCTTTAGGGAAAATTCAATGAATCAAGATTTTAAATCCATATTGAATTAACATATTCAATTCGTTGTTTCCAACATCATGAACCAAAACAGTAAGCTATCACATGGATTAAACATGCTTACTATGCCATCTTAATCAACATCAAATTACCAAAAGAACCAGATTCTTTTTCATGCCTCCTTATTCTATCCAATTAATTTTCATTTAATTCAGGCTTTATATTATTTATCAATTCATCAAGTATAACATGCTAACAACCAAGGCATGGATATCACACTATATAGAAAACACGAGGCAACAACATAAAATCAATGAAATATCTTAATATGGTTCAAATATTTAATTAGGTCAATTCTATTGTGATCCAAAGGGCTAAATCATTCTAACTCTATGATTGCACAGAAAAATTAGAGAATCCACAAATCCCCTACCTCAACGGTCAAGGAACACTCATGAAACCGGGTTGATTCTCTATGAATCCTCCTTAGATATCCTCTAATAACACAAACAAGACCAAAGATCATCATTTTCGACATCCACATACAAAGATATACCCATAATTGGCATTGATCTATGAAGATGATAGAAGAGGAGGAGAAGATATAAGCAGATCTAAGAAACCAAACAAGAACGGGGGCATACCTCAAGAAACTGGCTTCAATTTGCGAATTGAAGCCTCCAGATTGCCTCCAAAACACATAGGAGAGGTTATTCTGTCTCTAGGGAAGGGTAATTCTGAGTTATGGCCTATTATGGGCTTAAACGAGCAAGATAAAGGACAAACGGTCGAGATCCTAAATTTTTGGATCAAACTTTATATTCCCTCAAGGTTAGTCTGCAGGGTTTAAAAAACGGTGCGCTAACCATGAATTAGATTCTTCCTGTCAAACACACCTCACATGATTATTCTGCACGGTTAGACAAACTGTGAACTAACTATGAGTTAGCCACTGCCTCCAACACCAACCTCGCACGGTTTGGCCGCACGGTTTATAAAACTCGTGTGCCCCCCGTGCGAAGGCTACTGCTCTTCATTTCCCCCTAAAAGTCCACCCAAACGCACCCCCAAGTCACCCTGACCTCCCGAAACACCTTTAGCATCACATTTTTTACAAAGTAATGGACTGGAGAGGTCTGTGACATTACGGTTACAAACACTTGATTTAAAAATGGTTCACTATTAAAAGGCGTTAAATCAACCTTTTAATGAATATTAGAGTATTTATGCTTAAAATTGGATTAATTCTCATTTTTAGAATCTAAAATTTATTGGATAAATGTAAAGACATTTACCAAACATGTATAATCATATTTTAGTTTGTTATATTCATTCCCGCCAACACAATGACTAGGAGTTAACTACCATTTAAAATAATATTATATTATTATTATTTAGTATGACTCAACCTTTTGTGCAACATGAGATTTTTGGAGAAATCCATTGTTGTGTGTGAGGTACGCCATCGAACATTGAATCCCCATTAAAGTAAAATTAATATTTACTTAACAAATATTAATAAATATAAAAATTTCTTATTCTATATTTACATTGGATGTTACATCCTTCCCCCCTTTTGGGAATTGCTTCCTCGCAATTTTAATATTTGGATTAGATACTTCATTGAAAGTAATACATTAGAAAAAGAGTCCAAAAACTATCACGTAAAAATAAATAAGAAGAAGTACAACGGTCATCTGAGATAACCCATACTAGTATTCCATGAAAAAAATGGATATGGAAGAGAAACTATGTGTCATGATCTCCTATAGAGTGATAGAAAACATGATTATGAGAAAGTTAACCAACAGAAAATCACAGACATGTGATGGGTTAAATGGCCTTTAATTCCCCAGAAGAAAAAGTTAATGGAAAAAGTTTTTGTTTTATGATACTTTCTATAACATTGTGTAATTTATTTATGAGCTTAAATAAAAACATAAGGAAACATACTAACTTGTCATGCATACTTTCTTCCTTTACTAAATTCCTACCACAAACTAATATTTTCTCCAAACAATGAGTATTAAAATTGACTTGTTCAAATTAAAATCACTACAATCAACTTATAGAGTAACACATAATCCAGAAATGAATAAATATATATTTCCCTTTTCTATAGAAATCAATCAAAACTGAAATGGTTATTATGAGATCAGATAATCCCCAAAATGGATCATCAATTATAAAAGGATATACTACCCTTAATCCCCAAAATTCATCAAACAATACCCAAAGATCATCAAAGACCATTCAATAAACAATTATCCATAAAATACTCCAATATAATCCAATCTAAGATTGAAACCCGAAAGTTAAAAGGATTTGATCATATAGTCTTCCACAAAAATGTGATCATTTATCCCCAAAAAACATCGACTACTCGTAAAGCCTCATACTGAAAATTTATTAAACGAATCACATATTATCTATGATAGGTTGATCATTTTCATAAATAACCCAAATCACTATATGTCCACAATAAAAACGCATAATCTTCCAAAATAAAATTTCAACCATTACTCTACAAACAAAATCCCATAGTGTTCTATTGTCCTTAAGCATATAATATTCCCCCAAGAGATAATTTCTTCCAAAATAACCTTTATCACTTAATCACCAAATCAGTTTCCTATATTAAGGATATCCATTTGATAAAACAAAAGTTCTCAAATCAACTTTTTCTTGATCCATAAAATTATTTAACTAAATAGAATAAGTCACACTTACCTGGGACTTCAAGTATGACAGTGGTAGGTGTTGTGCCCTTGTCTCCCTTCGATTATGGGTTTGATTCCTGCTTCCTTAACAGATGTGATAGGTTGTCTTCCATCTTGCATATTGTACCTTTTATAAATCTAAAAAAACCTAATATGAGTTAACATCAATGGATGTCTTGAACCTCTCATTTTCAACCCAACACATAATTACCTCAATATCCTAATTTATGAAGTCTTATTGTCATTTTTTACCTCCATAAAATTACATTATTCCCAATGAATGAACGTCATACCTTGATCATGGTGTCCACCTGGATTCATCATCATCTAGTTCACAGAGATAGATGGTCAATGCATTTCAAAAATGATTTAGAAATCCATCAAAATCATCTTCTTACTTTATCCAAATAATCCTCGTACAAGATGGGTCATATGGCTATTTATAGTTAAATTGTTTCAGAAAATAATCATGTATAAAATATAATTTCAAAACAATTGATAAAACTTTATTTCTATAAAACAGTCGGACTGAGTTTGAGATACAACATTCAATCAATGTTCCTTTTAAAATAACATATATATGTTCTGAAATACTATAATTTATATCCAAATTTAAATAGTTTTTGCAAGGGTCTCCTTCTTTAGCACAATTTTTAAAATCATAATATGCCTCTACATCTTGTGATAAGGTAAAATATTTCAAAATTCCTTGATAATATTTACCATTCATCAAAATATCAGAATATTGAGAAAAAAAGATTTTATTAAATACAAAACATGATCCACGATGGTATCATAGAATAGATCAAGTGTTTCATATCTCAAACAATTTCTTTCAAGTGATTTGAATGTTAGAAAAAAATTTAGAGTCGTCGAGACATGACATTGCTTTAATTATTGCAAGAACGTAATCTGGAAGAGATTTAAATTTCATTTGAGATCCTCCTCCATCCATTTGTAACAAACTTTCCTTGATCTAAAAATGTTACAAAATATGGATTTAACTAAAAGAGTATACATAGATACTAACCATGTGTTTAACAAGAACTTCTTATCTCTAAATTTGTCTAAACCGAACTCTAATACCAACTATAAGGCCCAAGCCATAAAAATTAAATAATCTGGAAATAAGTAAATAATTAACCTTGATAATCCTTTCAAGTTTATAGTTTTAGAGAATTAGGCCATAACTATTACATTACATCTCAAAAATATCAAAGTAGACACTTCTACTCTATCCAATTTTTTCACAAAAATAAAACTCCTTAAATAAAAAAAGTGTTCTTTTCTTGATATAAATCTTCTTGAACTATTAATTTCCCTTACCCTTCCTTATACCCTATGAAAAACATTTCCAAATCGTGGGATGATAATTAAATGCTCAGTAAGGGTTATAAAATAGGGAAATAAAATATTAGTCTATCAAGATATACAAATCAATGAAACAATACTTTTTGATCTTAACATACCACATAAAATCATAGGTTATATGAACAACACATGGAAATCATAAATCATAAAGGTAAATTATGGCATTCATATCATACTTAAATTGAAGCTTTCACAGCTACCTAAGGAGTTAAATTTGGAATACCCATCACAATATATTCCCTAAATCTATTAGGAGAAAGATTAACGTTTACCTCTCTCACATTACCCAATGCATTAGGGATCTACCTCGGGCTCACCTACAATAGGTTTATCACAGAACCACCCATATAAATAAACAATGCCCAATAACCATTACGTTTTAATAACACATAAAACATGCATAAAGGAAAGATATAATTTCCACATTTTAATCACATTATATCATTTCAATATATTGTCATAATCAATGATTTATCAAAACATTTTCAAAACCATTTAAAAATTTTAATGAAGATATTTTTTGAATCAATGTGTCCCATACTAGTTTGAATTTTTTGAATGAAATTTTAATTTCAAAACATTCTTGTGCATATAAAAAAATTCTAAAAACCATTTTTAAAACATGGACAATAATGAAAATGAGTTATAAGAATAAATCATTAAAAAAATTTAAAATGATATTTTAGTTAAAGAGTTTCTAACCAAATGACAGACGCTTGATTAAAAATAAATGAGGAATAAAATTTATAAAAGCTTGTAATAAAATGATAAATAATCGATTCCTGGTATTATATGTCAAAGGTATATATATACAACAAATAAAAGTGATTTTTTATACCAACAAGAATGTCTCAGTGGAATGTAAATTGAACCAAACTCCCTTGCAAAGATCATATCCTAATATTAATGACAAATCAATGGCATAATTAGGTTTGAAAATTAAGAATACAACCAATATAAATGGATATTAAGTGTAAAAGAATAAGTGGTAATTCACACAAATTCATATCATGACATAATCAATAAGTAGAAGTTTAACCCAAATAATTGAAATTGCATTAAAAAGTTCTCTTACAGAAATTCGACAGCGTTACGCCGTCACATTAAAATACAGAAAATGAGTTGATGAGAGAGAAAAGTGTCTCTCATAAAATTAACTAAAATTTACAACAATAAGGATACATAATAATATATCTCAACATAACAAAATATAATTTTTAATTGACATAACCTAAAAGAAGTCTTTGACAAAAAGAGGACGGTTAAAGGTTCCCTTATCAATTTTATTACAAACAAAACTTACACCACATGAAAGAAAGATCATACAAAGAAGATGCAAATACCAATAAATTAAATTATAATACCCAAGGAATAAAATCATGGGAGTACATACACCACACAAATGTAAATAGTTAAAAATATTGCATGAATCCCACAGGAATAAAAAGTAAAACGAAAGCCCATTACATTGTGTTTGACTTGACTTGTTGATTATTAAATCTCTTGAATAATAAAATAAAATTAACTTATAATTGATTAAAGAACCTTTTTCACGTTTATTATTCCATTTATATTACTTATTACTGCGTTATAAATATTACATAAACATTTATGTTAATAATGGTCATTTTGTCTATATTTGGTGCTTGAGTCAAAAATGAACTTCCATTAATTAATAGATTTACCTGAGGTAAAAATTCCTTTATATCAAGAATTATATTCATTATTTATATATCATATATATCATATATATCCTATATATAAGTATTTATAATAGTACTTAACATTTGGAGATAAGAAATGAAATACACTGTTCATGGGGACGATAAGTTGTATGTACCCAAGAACACTACTTTCATTTATATTTCACATTTAATGGAATAAAAACATAAATGATACATATTTGTATTATAATTCCTGTATAATATCATATATTATTTCTGAAACTCCTTCATTTACATGGTCTGCATATGGCATGAACGAGTCATATCACTTTGAGGGGGCGGTAGTCCGCACTTCCTCAAATGAAATTATCGTATTTACCCATTAAGGAATCCATTAAGGTATGCAATAAATAAAAAATACTGAAGCATAGAGAAAATATAATTATAATATATATCATATATAAATAAATTTACATCATAATGTACAATATGAGAGGTGATAGAAGATAATCGATTAATTTTCGTTTTGTGAGGCTACAGTTCGTCGTACACAAAAATAGTATGTTTGTATCCATTAAGTTGAGGTGTGTGTAAGTGTTGTTTGAGTAATTCTAAAAAAAACCTACTATATTAAGGACACTAGTGTTTTTTTAAACAATGAATAATAAAATCATTGGGAGTGTATATATAAAACAAAAGAATACACCTTTAGAGAATACGTTACCTTCAAATCAGGTAACTCGCTTTGATTTGAACGAAAAGGCCTTCTTGAAGTTATTTATGCCTATGTTAATTGTTCTAGGAGGAAAAGTGATATCATGAGATATTATATAGGATTACATTGGAGAATAAAAGGGGGATTGGCAGGTGTAAGTAAGGGTTATAGGTGTTGTATTTAAAAGGAGGAGGAGGGGCTCTAGGAATTCTTGAAAATATTATATTATTATATAATGATTTTTGGTTTATAATGGTACAAAAATTATTTAATTATAATATAAATTGTATATAACATTAAATAAAATCATCCAATAATAATTGGATAGATTTTGGATATTTTTTAATCCTTATATTTTTTATTTAAACCTTTATTAACTTATTTAACTTTTACCATGTTCTCTTATATATACTTACTATATGGTTGATATATTTACTATTAAATTACAAGAGACCCAAAATAGTTCACTAATGACATTTTTCACATAATATATCTCATTTGGCATAATATTATATTTTCAGGACTATTTTATCAATCAACAAAATATTTATTGATTTAAAAATTCGTTTATGTCAATTTTAATACTATTAATATCATTTGTATTTAAAAATTATAAAACGAATTTATTCGTTCAAAAAACAATAATTAATTCAATTATAACAAGTATTATTAATATATAAAATTATTGGATGGAATAAATAGGTTTAAAATAAATATATTTTAATATATTTAATATCATTTCTCTGAATCCTTTATTAATGAATCAATTACAGCATCACCATTATGTCATAATAAAATATGTTTATTTAATGTCAAAAAATTATAAATAACATACCATGATGTAGTAAATAGATTTTTATTTCCAAATAATATTTACTATAAAAGAGATAACTTATATAATTCTGTATAAAAATTGTTTTAGTAAAACGATTCAGATTTATGTTATTTTGGTCCTTACTTTTAATTAATTAATATAAAGTGTCATTATTACTCCCAAGTGGCTCCATAGAGTCAAAAATTGACCCTAGGATTCCACATATTGTTCAAGTATCAGCCAAAAGGGTTATGACAATTTTGGGTAATTTAATAATATTATAATATTATTTTTCCCTAATAATTACTAGATTTACACTTTATCCATGGTAAATAAAATATTTAATTAAGTAAATATTAATAATGTATAAAAATAAAAGAAAACTATTTATAAACATTGGACCTCATGATTAAAAATATGGAACCTATTTTTCCAACTTCAAAACACAGATAATGAAGAAACTAATTTATAATTGATTCCCGTTGTCAAAACATAAAGCGTCTTTTTAAGAAATAATAACTATCAAAATATTGACACATGTATAGGTTTAATTTTAAAGTAAAATTAGTTCCAATGACCAAAATTGTATTTAATAATCAAAATATTATCTGATTAACCTTTATAAATAACTAAAAAATAATTTAAATATATAAATATATTAGATGAAAAGGCTTTTTTGAATTAAAATTCTGTATTTTTCACTATACATTAAAAATTTTACATTATCAGAAAAATACAAAAAAAAATATATCCAATGTAATTTTTATGTCCCAATTATAAAAAAGAATTATATACTATAAAATATACTATATAAAAGAGAAAAAAATTATATTTAAAAAGGGTTCACCATCAAAAGGTGGTAAATTGACCTTTTAAAGAATATTAGAGTATTTATGCTTAAAATTTAAAAAATTATATTTTTAAGCCTCTAAAATTTATTGGATAAATGTAAATACAATTAATAAATATGTATACTCATATTTTAGTTAGTCATACTCCTTACATCTTATATAATAGCTAGACATTAACTACCATTTAAAATAATATTATATTATTATTTTTCATTATGACTCAGTCTTATGTGCAACATGAGATTTTCAGAGAAACCCATTTTTATGTGTCAGGTACTCCATCGAACATAGAATCCCCTTTAATGAAAAATTAATATTTAATTCTAAAATAAAAATAAATTTTAAAATTTCATATTTTTTATTTATCTGGGATGTTACAATACTCAACTATAAATTATAGTTTTTTTTTCATATTTCGGTTGATTGAAACATCAAATTAAACAATTCCATGCATTTCTATCATCAATGAATATAAAAACAAAAATTACACTTTTTATCAATAAATTAGAAAATATGTTTTTGGTTTATGGATTTGGAAAGGTAATATTAATATTTTTCTGATTATTTTTATACCACCCTTTTTTCGGTAAAAATGATTGAAACAAGCTCATAACCAACTTCTTCATCACGAATGATAATGACATAATTATAAAAATAAATTATAATATAATTAATAATTATAAAACATGAATTATAGTACTAATAAGTTTATTTTAATGATGAACTTTGAATTCATAAACAATAATAAACACCCCATTATGAAACTAGTACTAAACAAACAATCGAAGTTAATAATATCTAATAAAATTTAACTAAATAATATATTTGAAATAAATGATTATAAATAATATTTATATAAGTTTATATGTATGAATAATTGTTTTTAAATTTTGATTAATGTAATTATTTTCTTATATAAAAGGTTAGATAATGTTCATCAATGCAAGAGTAAAGGTAAGGGTGTTTCATCAAAATATCATTCCTTTGAAGTATGTTTTGTTTTATCAAATGAATATCATTAAAAATGTGTGCATAATCTCTATATTTTATATAATATAATGAATTAATTTTTTTTTTGGGATTTTGAAGTACAATTTCATGATCTCTATTTCAACATACTTTTGTTGAAAAAAATTCAAATACTCTAAGGGATTTCCATCTAAATTATAATTCATTGAGTCTTATGTAATATTCACAACTTATTATAAATATTTGAAGTGTATATAATACCAATTTATTAATTTTTTTTCATGTTCTTATTAATATTATATGGATTTACAAATCCACACAATGTTATATATATCATGGGGTTTACATTGGGAAGATAATTATTTTTTAGCGATTTTATTGACTCAAACCCCCAACCATTGAGTTATAAAGTTTAATATTGAACATTATAATTATATTAATGGTTTCCTACACCAAATTATTTTATATTGAGCTTAAAGTTTGTGTTAAATAACATTTTTGGTCAAAATCTTCCTTCATGATTAATTTATTTTCATAAAATTATGATATTTTCAAGAATGATTCTCATTATCCTTAATAGCAATTTCTCTTCAATGTCCTTATTTTCTCTTACCCCCAATATTCTATTTTAGGAAACATAATTTTTTTAATCTCATTAGTCATTAAAATTTAAATTTTACTAGTTTAAAAATAATGTTTTATTAATATTTTAATGATGTTTGTTTTCAATAAAGGTATTAAAAAATAATTAAAAAGTTTTTCCATCATATCATAATCGATTTTTTTTCTTTCTGTCCACATTTTCTATGGAAATATTTTTTGTACTTTAAATGGATAAATTTTTTATGATTATTTTTAAATGTAAAATATTTCAAAAGTTTTTAATCACATTTTTAATATAAAATTTTAATATGTCAGATAATTTTTTCTTCTACAATTATGGTAATTTTTTTCTATTAAAATAAATTATGATTTCATTCAACATTATACGAAATCATTTTTATGACGATTCATTTACATGTTTTAAAATGGTTTTCAAAACTATATTTATCCATAATGATTTTAAAAATAAAAATAAATTATTTCATATGATTAAAAAATATAATAATAATTTTAAATTAAAATATTGAGATTAAAATATATTTTAAAGACATATAATTGTTTTTTGAAAGGCCTTTTTTGTTTTAATGGTTAATTATTAATTTTTTTATTATTCTCAATTTATTTCATTTTAAATAAATAATTTTAAAGGAATTATCAAGAATTTTAAAAAGGGATATTTCTTTCTATTATTTTAAAATTATTTATACAGTAATATTAAAAAATGGTATCTTTATATATGTCATCATCATTTTATGATCATTATGTTACACTGGGGATATTTCTTATATCTTCATGATATGTTTTTTCTCTTGATGTACACTGATTTTTTATTGGAATGTTTTCCACGAAACCCATCTCTTTTACACGAGTTAATTATGTAATGTTTGAGGTATACATATTTTCATGTTGTAATGATAAGTACAGAGACACCCAAATATATATATATATATATATATATATTGAAGGTTGGGGTCCTATATTTTCCACTAATGAATCGGTTAATGATTCAAATATCAAGACATCAAAGAGGTTATATAGGTAGTAGACCAAGCCGAAGAGGGTACACGAGTAGTAACCCAAGCCCAAGAGGCTACAGGAGTTATATCCTAAGCCCAAGAGGGTACACAGGCAGTTTTCCAAGACTAGTAGAGTACACATGATTATAGACTAATCTAATAGGTTGTATAGGTTGTATCCCATACCTAATTGGGTATGTGGGTATTTATCCCATACCTAAGAGGGTAAATAAGTTATTAGACTATGCCTAAAATATGAGATGGGTTATTAGGCCAAGCCCACAATGTGATGAGAATATGGTATCAATTCCTATTCTACTAGTTTATAGTTTCTTATTATTTTTATTATTCCACGTTTTAATGTTATATGCTTATGTTTTGATTTCATGGATCATGTTTATTGTATCCTGTTTCTATACCTGCATGACAAGGTATATGATTGATCATTTGAGGATATAGGTCATCATATTATTTCTTGTAGAAAACACTTGTTTTTTTATATTATTTTTAATAATATATTTCTTCAATTCTCATAATTTCACATATACCTATAATCCTTGAAGAAATGTTGTTTACGTTCCCTTACTCAACATTTTATTTCAACAGTTTCTCATATTTCCACTCCTCGGGTTATGAAGAGGAGTATAAGTTATGGGAAATTTAGATGGGAGTGTACTGTAGTTTGATTAAAAAGAAATTTTCACATGAATTATATATGAATTATATTCTATAGAGGATCCTAAAATAATCTAAACCATCATTTCATGGGATTGTATGTTTTTTTTGAGATGATATATTTATGCTATGAAAATGATATAAAATATACGTTTGTCTTGGGAAATATAACATTTAATCAAAGGAAATATTTAAAGAAGATTTTGAGCACTTAACCTAGGTGTTTATGTTTGGGGAGCCTCATATAGGTGATTATTGTGGTCTTATCTCTTAGTATAACCACAGTTTTTATCCATTTTAACCCTTACCAAGGTGATATCATTTTACAATGGAAAATGATTTTTTTGCCCAAAAAATTATATGATCTTATTATATTTTATTGATTAGGATAATTCCAAATATAGAATACATTTTACAAGATTAAAATTATAGAATGTTTAAAATTAATTTTAATATATGTATGCATTATATAATAAAATAATATATTTTTAATACTCACTAAAAAATTTATCTTTTCTCGAAAATTACCATAATTTCAATATAAGATAATTTTTAATATTATTTATTTAAAAATAAATTCTATTATATCAAATTAAAGCATCCACAGTGATAAAAATTAATTGTATAATAAAAATGCATAAAGTGGGAAAATAATTTTCAAAAAGATATTTTTAAGCATAAAATGAATCAATGATTTTTAAAAAAAATTATTTCATTTATAATTCAATGGTTATATCAGCTTAACTCCTATATAAAAACCTATTAATGCCTATATATAAGATCTAATGTTAAGATAAGATGTTGTGGGATTAAATGGTGGCAGTTTACCTAGTTTATCTATTGTAGTGATTTCCACGATGTGGAACCTCTCCCACATAAGATTTTACTCTACCAATACTTGTTCATGTTCTTCTTGATATTGGTTAAGGGAAATTCTTTCAATAATTCCTTCTTTTTATGCATGCAAAAAAGTAATTATAGAGGAATAATCATATTACATAACACAATTGATTTCCATTCCTATAAAAATTTCATAATTAATTTATCCCTATTTATTCCTACCAACTCAAAAATTAATGTATAATAGTTACATATAATATTTCTATTTTATTAATATATCATAGTACATTTTAGTACATATATTCATATGAAAGAATATATTCCATAAAAAATTTATTTAATAATTAATATTTAACTAAATAATAGATCATTACATTATACACCCTGTAAAAAAATTTCTCCCTCACAAGGATAAAACTGGGGGAAGATAAATTTGTAATATTATATCATTAGGTTCCCATAGAGATTATTAAAACGTATAATTCCACTATATAACATTGACTATATGCGTGGTCATGTTCAAAAACAACTTATATCATCTATGCATAACAAACACTAGTTGTTCCTTTTATGAGATATCATGTTCTAACTACACTACTTATGAGTTTAGTACATGTGAAGGGTCTGGTATATACAAACACAAATAGAATAAGTAAAACACATCCTATAATTGGGAGATGTGTGTAGTATTTTATAAATTATATGATACAACTCGGAAATGATCACAAATATCTAATGGATCTATTTATATAGGGATTAACTTTTCATTATTCTTTAAAAAATAACTCATTTATAAGGAGATATCTAGAGGAATACTCTATCACCTACATCAAAATGAATATCTCATCAAATGATATTATTCTATTTTTTATAATTTTTTTATATATTTATAATGATTTTTACCCTTATCTATAATTTATTGGACAAGATAAAGTCATATTCTCTTTCTCTCTTTAAATTTACCCCAATACATTAGAGTCATACACCTCTTTCTATAAAAATCATCAAATTGTACCATTTTAATTCTTTAATGGAAACTGCTGTTATATAAGAACTCTATCAGGGGGAGGTGTTCATCCCAGCATCAGTATAAATACATTGAGTATAATTTTATTATTTCTCCTAGAGAATTAATGTCCCTTATAAGACAAACTATTTTTCCAAGGGTAATAATCAATTTTAAAATAAAACTCCACCTCCACTGATCATTGAATAAATATTGAAAAACATTTGGTAAATGAGGGATCTCAGTTAGGTAAAATCTAGAGTGGTAATAAATGAAAACATACCATGTAACTTATATATATTGTGGTGATATATCAAGAGATTTTGTTATCATTTGAGAGTAATAAAATGAATTGAATTTGTAAGGTGATCATTAAATCCCAAATGGAATCCTATCCATTAGATATATTGGGGGGTACTATGAGAAAATACATTTTGATTATTTACAATTTCAAAACATGTATGGGTAATCGTAACATTATTACCATAGACTTATAGCATCAATCCTTATCTTGATAACATACCAAGCATTGATATATGCACTTATAAATTTTCCTCTTCATGTTATTTGACCAAATCGTTTTCATTAAATTATTATACATATTTTTTTCAATGTGGAGAGAGAAGGATGATTTCTACACATCAACATGATGTTACAGATTTAGTTAATGTTTTAATGTGATGTATATCTAAGATATAAAACATATAACTCGATTATTATCAACGTTCAACCCTAGAATATTATCTACATTTTAATGTATATCAATATCATTTTTTAGGATCATTGATGTTTACATGGATGGATGTTTGAAAATTTATTTAGTAATGATCATATATCTACCCATATTTTATAAATTGAATATTCATACATTGAAAATCCACGATTATTGGGTCTTTTTAAAACATCATCATGAATAATGTAGCATGATAGTTTCTACTTAGATAATCAGTCACCTTTTTTTCATTTCCTTGGTGGTAATATATTTATCAGTCATAGTCATTGATCAATTACAAACATATAAATTAGTGCATTTTTAACTCATTTGTGTGATTATATTTTTTATTTTCTTCGATCAATATATATATCACACTTTTCACCACAAATATGATGAACTAAAATATTTAATGAATATATAATTATCGCTAACTCCAGTCATGCATTAGGTCATTTTTCTCATGAGTTTTTATTTTTGCCCAGGTAAAGGAAATTTCCTAATGATTATTCAATATGAAACATTTGAAACTATTTAATGATGCATCGTTATATATAACGAACCATTATCCATTATAGTGTGATGACCCGTCCCTGGAGCCCAATGTGGTGACAACCCAAATCCCGCCTTCTATAGGCATGGGGATGACGACTTGTACCGGAAAGGTGTATCCCTAAAATGGGAAGGCATTTACATTAAACCTATACAAACACAAATCACAAGAACATAACATGATGCAACCACGACGTCAAACTGTAGTAGTAAAACTGTGTACTGAAAGTAAAGGGGTCGGAATACAAGCCCTACTAAAAAATAAAACACAAAAAAAAATAGAAAACAAATCATGAGATCATCTACCAGGGATTCTACCTGAAGGGTATGTATAGATCATCTCCACATATTTATACATCAACCATCACCGCCATACACCATCAGGTCTTGGATCCCTGAGTCATAGTCATGGATTCCCGTCGTCTGTACAAAACACAACAAGGAGTGGACAGAGCCCGTGCAGTGGTGAGTATAACAATACTCAATACGGACCCCAAAACCCCTGATGGTATCTCATAATTCTATAGTGGAATAACACTAGAATAATCTCAATCATAAAGCACAATGAAATAGACACAAATCAAACTAGGTGTAATGGGGTACAACAGCACAGATGATTAGTCGTAAGGATAGATCATCTTACTCAATCAAGAGGCATTGCTGCTGACCTACACAGGATCGATAGGTATTAACCCCCATAAGACCCACACATGATCGACAGTTAATCACCCCCTCAAGACCCACACTATATCTATTGGTGCTGATTCACACAGAATCAATGGGTGCTAATTCACACAGAATCGTTGGGTGCAGATTCACATAGAATTGATCGGTGTAGATTCACACAGAATTGCTCTGTGCTGAATCACAGAGAATCGATGTGTGATGATAGATAAGGAATAACTCGGTGTTGATTCCCATAGAATTTATGGGTGCTGATTCACAAAAAATCACTTGGGGATGATTCACACAGAATTGTTGGGTGCTAATTCACACATAATCTATCTTCATTCTTCAGGTCTCCGCCATCCATTGGATTTGTGCTCATATTATGATTTTTTTGGGAGAAACTGCTCCTCATGTCATCAATCATATTTCAACTATCACGATGTTCCATGTGGATGTTACCGAATGGTTCGTCATGTTATAAGGTTTCCAACACAACAGATGACTTTTCAATTGGACAACTGGTCTATATGTTGTAGGAACTTAGTTTCGAGGTCTCGGTGGGATTTGGGGTCAATCCAACACGGATGTACACCAATATTATCCAATACTCTCTTGGAGTATCTCAATATGATAATTTTTCTCCAAGGATCCCATATCCATAGATGGTTCATCAAACAAACATTTGGTTTGAAAGATACACCCTTTTAAGCTTATCTGGGATCGAGAGGGGTTCAGGTCCTATCCGACCCGTGTCGGGTCGACCAGACCTAGCCGGGGCTAGCACGGTTCGGCTGGGATACAGACTAGCCTCGCTCACTAGGCAACGCGGCCTCGTGAGCTGACGTGGATCATTAGTTGGGTGGCCACCAGCTTCCGAACGGCTCAACAAGAGAAATTTGGCTATTCATTCAGCAGCTCCAGGTTGTCCGCAGGACCTGCGGTGTGCGAGTCCCCCTCATATCTTGGCATTGATGCCACGGCCCCTTCATTGCGGCGTGTGATATCGCTTCACTTCACCAACGCGATTGGCTGGGTGTGGGCTGCCCCTTCGGGCCCACCATGGTGCTGCCTTCTTCTGCAGCTAGCGAGTGCCAGAAGCCGTTTCCGCCAAGCCGACAAATTCTTCCGCAGACCACTGGGTGTGCTCCGGTGGTCTGTTTTCCTTTCTCCTCATGCCTTTGAGGATCCCGGGATGCCTCCATCACTACCCGACTCTTGGATTCCAATTTTCTCCGCATTGGAAGTTCATCCCTAAAGAATGAGACCAAATCGAAGCGGAAGTGGGTGTGAGCCTTATTGGTTTGGACCGTGCCCTCCCTGTTATCATCTCAAACAAGGGAAATAAATAATAACACCAATGAGATATATTTTAAACTCCATTCAAACCCCATGAAACAACCACCCTCAAATTCAAAAAATGATATAAATAATCAAGGGAATTTCATGAATTAATAAACATCCCCTATCTCAGATATCGTTGGAGATGATGCGGTGGTAGAAAGAGAATCATTGCTTTGATGGATTCGCCGGCATTCTTCACTCTTGGTTCGATCCCTACAATAGCATCCAAGCTTCCGTTCCTTAGTGCAAGATGTCCTGTCACTTTGGAAGTGATTCTTCCATGGTGAATCCATGTCAAAACTCTCCCTTGAGCCTCACTTAAAGAAATGGAGAATGAGAGCTTAACACAATGAAGCATTAATGAGGATCATTAATTAGTTAATTAATGCTTCTCCCATATCTATTAATAGAGTAGTTATGAAAACAAAGGGTCAAAACATTAAATGGCTTGACAAGTCATTGGCCCGACCACCGCCACTCAATAGTTAGTGAAAAAAATAAAATTACTTTGTCATGTTATTTTATTATTTTTTGTAAAGTTCAAAAATTATCTATTTCTCCCAACCAACTGCGGTCAAAGTGAATCATCCCTTAAGTGATTTCGGCACTACTAATTCAACGATGCTCTCATATTTCAATTCCTAGCACCAGTTCAAATGATAGAAAATATCTCCCACACATTTACTAAGCATACCTTAAAAATGATCAAAAATTATTAACAGTCTCCCTCAACCTACATTGATCGAGGTTACACTCCACCTAGGAGAAACACACCCACACAAGAACAGTGGTACTCTCAAGTTTTTAATCCGAGTTACCGTTTAGAAGGTAAGGGTTTTAAAATAGAATAATTGTCAATTAATTATTTTATTTACTATCAAAATATAACTTCCATTAGTAACCCGCGCAGGGATACGTTAATATCTGCATATGGAATATATAACCAAACGAGTTCATCGGTGGTATAAAACTTTTAATATGAGTCACCGTTCGTGAGTTATAAGAAGTTGAAAAATAAAATATTTTTTATTTAATTATCTTATTTATAGTTATTCCATTTTTGGGTTTTCTCACCGGAGGCCTGTTCCGACTAAACATAAGTCTCGCCTAGGGTAAACCCACCATATTGAACGCAACGGTGACTTATGATTTATTATCCGGGAACCTTTTTATGAGTTATTCCAATTTTTTATGAAAACCACTCATGCACTCTATTTAAAACATAACATTTATTTATGGATAATTCTGGGAACTTTGGGCCTGGGAATCATGTGACATTAGATTTTTCAGTCTTGAAAAAATTCAATATAATTTTATGAAAAATTATATAGAAATTTAAGGAAATTACATAATCGGTAAGGTAATAATAGGTATGGTTAATAATATATTCTTAATATCCTTGAATATATCATCATAATCTTATATCATGGTAAAATTTACACTTTTCAATGTTATCATGCTTAAAGGATTGGAAAGTCATGAGAAATTTCTCATACAATGTCAGTATAATTAAACTAAACTAATAAAACATTATACTTTAGTCATAATTTTTTATATATTGGATTAATTAATCTTGTCATTATTTTATGCATCAAAAAATATATCATATCTTGTGATCAGATGACGAAAGGAGGATAATTTTTTCCTCCAAAATACATATTTTCAAAACAAGGAATATAATTTATCATTTTTTGGGTCTTTTGCACAATCCTTTAATTCTATTTATATTCTTAATATTTTTAGAATATATGGGAGTATCATAAATAATTGATGATAAATATTTTGTTGGCAATATCAATAGACAATATTCATTAGATCTTAGAAAATATAATGTTAATTTGTATGTCTGAATCACATAACTATGATTTCATATTGTTCATATTTTTTGTAGAATATTATCTTCGATATATCTTCACTATTAACTCTTAATTGATGATATTATGATTAAAATTCAATCATCGAAAAATATTGACCTCATTATAGATAATCATACAGATCTTCAA
Organism: Viscum album; assembly: GCA_963277665.1. Taxonomy (NCBI): domain Eukaryota; kingdom Viridiplantae; phylum Streptophyta; class Magnoliopsida; order Santalales; family Viscaceae; genus Viscum; species Viscum album. Next base: position 899,587,832 of record OY728165.1, on the reverse strand, counting down.
TAGAGGTTATATGTATTTTTTTAATGATATTATTAATTTCATGACTGTCATTCAATAGAATAATTGATCCATTTGTAATTTTAAAAAATATTATTGGTCACCCAATGGTGAAGAACAGATGCATATAAAATCCTTATCTACATTTATTTGATAATTTTTTTCAATTCAACTAACTCAACCATAGAAAATTTATATAGAGTCTTTGATATTTATATAGAACTAGGGATGAGTCTAATTGAAAACTCACCATCATGATCTAGGATAAAACCCAGAAATTTATTAGGAAATACATGGAAAAATTCCAAAAAAAAAATCAGAATCTATATTATGATGATTTATTTTATATTAATTTTATCTTATTACCCCTCATAATTGGGTATTAAGACCCATATAAGGGATGCATTTTCCATTAAACGTTTATAGTCAAAATTTACTGATAGATGATCATATGATGATTTTGGATAAAATGAGATCAATATAAATGCAACCAATATATTATTGAAATCACATAAAATTCAATAAAAGATGTATTATAATATATTTTGGAAACACATTCCCACATACTTCTATTAGAGAGTATTGGTATGTGTAGCACCCTCGGTTTCAAGTATGTAACCTTTTTCATATGATTTCATGTATTTTAAGTGTTTAGGTTATGTTTTTGAGGGTTTTTTATACATTTTGAAAGTTTATAGTTCATTTTTAAAGGTTCATAGTTTGAGAATGGTTAGTGGAAGCTGGGAAACACCTATACGAAACAATGAAGAGTGAAACAAGGGCTTCTGGATATGCGCATGGTTGGGGCATAGTTTGGTCAAACCATGAATCCACAAAAGGGAAACTATTTAATGTGGGGTAATGTTATTTTTTATTACTGGATAATTTATTTTCTAACCTTGAGGTCCATCCATAAAATTTTCTTTTTGATGTATAGGTTTTTTCACGGTTAGCGCATGGTTTGCCTAACCATGCGACTACCCTACACGGTTTTAAAGTGAGATCCAAAAAAAGTGGATCTCAAAAATTTTCAAATATAAACATATATACTTATATTTATTTCAGTCCTAAATCTCTATATATTAATCCCAATGGTTTTGGAGTCTTCCCCCATGAATCTGGAAGCGATTTGATGGCTTTTCAGTGTGTCTTAAAGCCTGATTCCATTGGCAAGTCTTTATATTTGGTATATTTCCTTCAATCAATTTATTTTACCTCTCTCATATTACTATATATAGTATGATGTGGATAGATATATGGGTTTTTCTCTATTCATGATGATATATTGTTATTTTGATGTTAGGGGAAGAAATTAAATGTGGGGTTTTGGTGTTTCAACTCAGTTTTATTGAAGAAATTTTGATTTTCTTCATTTTTTCCATAATTCATATGGTAGTTGGCTTCACTATTGTGTCCTTTTTGTAATAACATGTAGTATTTGATTCAACTTGGATTAATTTAATGAGTTTTTCTATGAAATTAGTTTTCAAAGCATGGTGGAAACCCTCTTTAGTAATGGTTTTTGGGTTTTTAGGTTTTGTGGAATTGTGGAAACTTGTTGTTCAAAGTGGCATGTATTATTGATTTAACAATATTGATTTTCAAAAATGTATTTTTTGATACATGGAAAATGTGTTTTTGAATGGTGTTCAGAAAAAATAATGTTTCATTGAAATTGATGGAAATGGTTGTTTCCGAATTGTTTTGGTATGAACGGGTAAGTGTGAGTACATGATTTCGAAATGAACATGAATAAGAGGTGTGTACTATTCGAGTATAAAGGGATGTGATCCTGGATATGGGTCATGTGGATTTGGGAAATAATAATATTTTCCACATTTTTATTACTTAGTTAATGGATGAGAAACTTCTTATGAGTATGGAACTTTTATAGAAGCACATCTATGTGGGTGTGCTTGTGAATCACAGAATGAGTATTCCAAAAACAATTTTTGAATGGTTTAAAGGGTTGTTTTATTATTTTGTTTGTAAAACAATTTAGTATAAAAATTATTTTCCTTGATTCATGTAATGTGAAAACTCTTTACATTTGAATCATTTCAGTGAGCGTTGTTCATTGTCTAGGGACTTATTATTCTCTAGTGTGTTAATAATCTCTTTATCATTACTTCTATAGTTGTGGGATTTTCGGTACTACATCACCAAATTTTAAAAAAAATAAATAATCTCTTGAGTTAGTTAACATCGTTCTTCCTCCTATAATTTTGACATGAACGAGTTAAATTTATTTCCCTAATGTAACTTATAATCTGAGAATCTAAAAATACTCTAGGTCCTTTTTTACTCTCTAGAATAATATAAATCTCTAATTTCAATCTCCACCATGAGAACATATTTAAAAATTGATTCATAGATTTAAAAGTCCCTTATAGATAATTCCTTGTGATGATATGGTTTTTGGCCACTAAATAATCGATCAATCTTGATTTCAAAGTCAATAATAAAACTAGATGTGTATCTTGCATGTATCATGATGTTAGTGGCATATGTAACAATTAATTAATCCTACATTTGTTTTAACTCTATATGTTCTCATTCATTTTTAATATAAAGTGTTTTGGTAAAATATTTTTTAAATAATATTTTCTTAAAATATTCTCATCTCATAGATATTATTTTCCTTATACGTTATATTTTAAAAGTGTATCTATAAGTGTTTGGCCTCATAATGAAACTAATGGATGACTATTACAATATTCTAATGGTCTAAGAACTAGAGAACTGAAAATATTTTCTCTCTTTCAATAATCAATTACTCAGTAATTATAAGCATTGAAAACGCAATAAAAGAGGGTGGTAATATTCTCATTTAGAATTTGATAACATGTTTTTTCATTCCATTGTGAATGTAGAAATTAAACATGGCTTCACTAGTAATTAATATGTTAAAAAAATATCTATAATCATTTCCATGATTGTGTTCACCATATATCCTAACCCATTTGTTTTATTATTTAAAAAATTACTACATTATCCTTCACACTTATTATTATCTTGGTTCCTCCTAATTCCATACATTTATTAAAATAAATTAATGTTAGGGATGTGAATAATTACAAAAAAACAATAATCTTATGAGAAATAACTTATAAATATTATGTATACCCTAATCTAAAATATTTTAGGTTTTAATCTATGTTAACCATGGTATGTTTCATTTAAAATTACAGACATAAATATATTTGAATAATTAAAAATGGTTTATAAGGGGAATGATGATTAACAAAAGAATAAACTATATTTCAAGAACCCAAAAATTTGAATAAATTTTGTTTCATAACATTGTGAGTTATTTTAATTTATACTCAACAAAACTATTTCATTTAATGAAATGAGTATAACTATAATAAGACCATTGGATTTCGACTATTATATGACCACTGGTCAATATGACTGTTTGAATCTAAATGTTTCCATTATTGTCTATAAATACAAGTGATCTTCATTAATTAATATAGAAAGAAGATTCGATGGCCCCATCCAGTTGTCTTGGGCCGATCGAATCCCATCTGACGGAACTCGGGAAGGAGGTAGCACCTTTCGGCATTGCTCTGGACCAAACCCAAGCCAAACATCATCATGGGAATCTGGAACGGAATCAACTTCATGAGAAGTTCAAGCTAATAGAAATCACTACTCTGGAAATGTTGGCCATGCCGCACCATGATTCTATCACCATATCAAACCTTACTCTTAGGTCATATGCTAGTGTTTTAAGGGGTTTTGTAATGAGACCTTAACTATCTTGTGTAATCGATTCATTTAAATAAAAATTCTGATTTCTTCTTATGGTGAAGTTTGTGAATTTTCAAATGTTTTTATAAATATAATACGCATATTATTGATGAATTTTAGAAGGATATTTTTAAAAATATTAAGGTAAATCTTAAATAATTAATAATGTGTAGTTATTTTCAAAAAATGGTATTCTACAGTTATATTCAGTAAGAAATTTAGAGACTAATAAGATAAAAATATTTTTTTATTAATAGTAATTTATCAATAGTGATTTTATGCTTAGGATTAGTAATGTGACCAAATGGATTAGTAACCTCACTTAAAGAAAGTATTAATATAATTTGTGCAACTTGATTAAGTAATGTGATGCAATAAAATAGGTAAATAACTCTTTCAGAAATTATTAGTCAAGTGTTAGTTATTTCAGGTGAATAGTGTTTTTTAATTTAAAATTATATTAAAAATATTTAGAATATTATTTTTATAAAATGGAGTTCATTTTTGAATTCAAAGCATCGATATTAGGATATGGTGATTTTTGGGGATTTTTCCGAAAAATTGAATTTTCAGTGAACAATGTTTTTATATAAAATTTAAATTAAAAATATATAGAAAATTATTTTCATAAAATGGAGTTCATTTTTGAAATCATATCATCGATATTTCGTTAAGGTAAAATTTTGGGATTTTTCTGAAAAAGTTGAATTTCCAGTAAAAAGTGAATTTTTAGTTTAGAGTTTCGGGTGTTTAATGAAATCATTAAGGATATAATAATTATGTAATAGTACTAGTCGACTTATGAATAGTAATATAATGTATGAGGTGTCCCATTTGGCCAATACCATGGGCAAATACCATGGGCAAGCCCATGGTTTTTCCAATACCACCAATGAGTTGTCCCTTGGCCATTAATGCCTTGTCCCCACACTTTCCCTATACATTCGAAGACATACTCTCATCATTTCCATTCCAAAATCCACCTCAACGAATTTCTAGTCTACTTAAATTCCAAGGAGTCCTCCAAAGGTGCGTTCAAGCCTCCCAAGGTCCCAAAATTCAATATTTTAAAGTTACTATTCAAGGTAAGGAATCTTACCTCCCTCTTTCTTTTCAAGTACTCTTTTGTATGTCACTTCATTTAAGCCCCATGTTTTTATATTGGGGGATGTTCTTTTATATTACTATTACTTCCATTTTCATGATAATGTGATTATAGATCACCTTTCACTCTCATCATTTCGTTTTATGAATGTTTAAGTGGCGTTGCTAGGCTGCCGAATTTTTTGTAAGGGATTTCTCCACCCTTCTAATTTTTCATGTTCTATTTTCATGTCATGTATTTCAAGTTCCTTTTAATATGTTGGGGTATGATAATTTATATCTATCATACTATAATATTTATGTCTATATTATGAGAGAACCTATTTTATCTCATCAATTCATTTTTTTTATGTTTTAAGTAAGGTCGTTAGGCTGCCAAATTTTTATAAGAGAAATCTTATTTTTGTCTTCCTTTCAAGTACATATATTTAATATGGTATATCATTAAAATATCATTAACATGTTCTTAAATCCTTTATATTATTTCCCCCTACTATTTTATGGAACATTTATGAGTGGGTGACCCATTTTCCCTCCCTTTTAAATGTTTTCTAAAACCCTGTAACATAGCCGTTATGTTGCAGAACTTTCGTCTCAAAATGTCATTCTCTTTTCCTCAAATTATTTGATTTTATTTAGTTAATTCTCATTGATATTTATTCTACTGGGGTATTAAAATATTTATCAAAATGTTCTATTTTAATTCTGGTATTTACAAAAATGAAACACGCTTTCCTTTTCTATGGGTTTAATGTTACATAACGAACATGTCTTTAAAGTAGTTATTAAAATGTTATGACTATGAAATGAAACCCATTTATTTTATTCTATATGGGTTATTTATGAAATGTTTTATGATGATATATGTGTCTCACATGATTTTAAAGACAAATTAATGGTGTTCCTAGATAGCTCTCCAATGCATTGGGTAAAGCTTAATCTCAAGAGATGACCATTTTAATGATACCTTTGTGAATAACCATAGTAATTTTTTTAATGACACCTTGTGGATGGACCATGGTGAAACAGAAATTATTGTCTATATTAAATTTTGTAGCCACATCTCCTTGTTATTAAATACATTATTTTCTATGATATTCCTCATGATTTCTTTCTCATTCTTTAATGTTCTTTTTCATGACTTTATTTATGTATCTCAAGTTCACATGTTAAATGTTTCCCCTAGTTTCCCTTACTGTGAATTATGCTCACCATTTACTTTGATGTATGTTCTCAGGTTATGAGATGTAGTAATTAACCTAGGATGAACATAAGGAGAATCCTTTCAAGTGTTTAAGAAAAATGTTTTTTTTTCAGGTATTAAGTTCCGGGTTTCCAAGACACTAGACTTTAAAGATTCTCTATTTGTAAAATGTAACGAAAAGATAGGTTATTAAAAGGAGGGATGTTATAGTCGGTATAAAAGGAGGTTTAAGTTATTTATGGAAATTATAATGTGAAAACATTTGGAAGAACCCTATAGAAAAGTTTAAATGTAGGAAATCTTCCTTGTATTTTGGTGAGTATTGAGTAAGTGGTTTATCAAGAAAATAAATCCATGTTTGGATATGATCAGGTAGAGGTGGCTTTGGCACAAATGTACATAGGGGTAAAACCTAAAAACACCGCTTTGAGCTAGACTCGAACGTGAACTGGTACACGAAAATGGGCCTTGCTGTACTCTTGGTTACGACACTCTCAGGGGATATGTTTGGTTAATCGCAAGCATTTTATGAATCATTATGAAGGGATTGTAGAAAAATGTAATTGTCTAAGCATGATGTTTTAAGACATAAAATCATTTTAGTTAAAATATTCGTAAAAGAAATAAGTTTATCATGAAGGATTTATTATTTTAGAAAATGACCCCATCGTCAAGGAATACATTAATCTATAATATGAAGAGTTACTTGGACATCCCCATGAAATAGAGGTAGAGTTCTCCATTGAACTTGTACCTGGATCTCATCTGATGTCCATGACCCCCTATAAAATGGAAAACTTGGTGCTAGAGGAATTAAAGAATCAAAACTGAGATCTTTTAGAGAATGGGTTTATCCAACCAAGTGTGTCTCCTTGGGGAGCACAAATTCTCCTTGTAAAGAATAAGGATGTATTGATGCAGCTATGCATTGATTATAGAGAACTGAATGGGATCATAGTGAAGAATAAATACTCTATTCCAATAATTGATGACTTATTTGACAAACTTCATGGGACTCAATTATACTCTAATATTGATCTTAATTCTAGTTATCATCAATTGAGGGTGAAGACTGATGATATTCCCAAAACTACCAACCAATAAAAATATGGCAATTATGAGTTTGTTGTTATTCCCTTCGGACTGACTAGTTCACCTGCGATTTTTATGGATCAAGAATAAGTTGATTTTGGAAAATTATGTTTTATCAAATGGATATCCTTTTTATAAGAAAATGATTTGGTAATTAAATAGGAAAGGTTATTTTGCAAGATGTTTTCTATTTGGGGGTACTATATACCTAAGGGAAAAAAATACTACAGGATTTAATTTAAGGAGGAATGGATTTTTTATGTATTTATTATGGACATATGGTGATTTGGGTTATTTCTGGAAAATGATGAACCTAGCATAGACAATATGTGAATAGGTTAATGACACTTTAGAATGAGACTTTAATAGTAGTCAATGTTATTTGGAGATAAAGGTTAAGATTTATTGTGGAAGACTATGTGATTAAATCATTATAAGATTTGGGTTCCAATCTTAGTTTGGATTATTCTAAAGAGTTATAAGGATGATTTTGTATGGAATGGTCTTTCTAGAACTTTGATTACTTTTGTTGAATTTTGGAAATTAATAGTGATTTTTTATAAAGGGTTATCCTTTTTGGGGATTCTGTGATCTCATGATAACCTTATTAGTTTTAGTTGATGACTAAAAACAAGAGAAAATATATAGTTCTTATTTTATGTATTATGTGATTCTCTAGGAGATGATTATTGTGATTTTTACGAGACAAAGTTTTTTTGAATTCTCTTTGTTTGGAGAAAATATTAATCTTGGTGGAAACTTATTAAGGGATGAAACTCTACTTGAAGGTAACTATATTTCTTTATGTTTTTATTCTATGTAATAAAGGAATTCCTCAAAATTAAGAATAGTAATGTAAAACAAAAACATTGTTGGATTACGTTTCCTATAGGGTAGTCAAAGACTGTTTACACACATCATAAGTTTGTGATTTTTTTGTGGTTAAATTTCCCCTAATCATGTTTCATATCGCTCCCTATCAGAACATGAACCTTTGTTTTCTCTTCCATTATCCATGATTTCCTACATGGAATCCTAGTATGGTTTAACTCGGGTGACCTTTGTACTTCCCTTTCATTCTTTTAAAGTAATAGTTATACTGACTCTTTTTCTAATGTGGGACTTTCAGTGAAATTTCCAAACCCAATTTTAAAATTGTGAGGACGCAATTTCGTAAGGGGGAAGATTGTAATGACCCGAAATATTGAATAAATTTTGTTTCCTAATATTGTGTGTTATTTTAATTTATACTCAACAAAAATATTTCATTTAATAAAATGAGTATAATTAAAATACGACCATTTGGTTTTGACAGTTATATGGCCATTGGTCAATAAGACCATTGGAATCTAAATGTTGTGATTATTGTCTATAAATACAAGTGATGTTGATTAATTAATATGGAAAGAAGATTCAATGGACCCATCCAGTAGTCTTGGGCCGATCGAAGCCCATCTGATGGAAATCGGGAAGGGGGTAGCACCTTTGTGCTTTGATCTGTACCAAACCCAAGCCGAACATCATCATGTGAAGCTGTAATAGAATATCCTTCACGAGAAGTTCAAGCTAATAGAAATCACTACTTGGGAAATGTTGGCCGAGCTGCCCAAGATTCTATCGACCTAGCACATCTTACACTTAGGTCCTATGTTGGTGTTATAATGGGTTATGTAACATGATCGAAACTCCCTTGTGTAATGCTTTCATTTAAATTTTTTTTGGATTTATTCTTAGGGTGAAGTTTGTGAATTTTCAAATGTCTGGATAAATATAGTATGAATATAATTGATGAATTTTAGAAGGATATTTTTAAAAATATTTATGTAAACCTTAAATAATTAATAATGTGTAATGATTTTCAAAAAAATGGTCTACTATAGTTATGTTTAGTATGAAATATTGAGTCTAACAAGATCAATTTTTTTGATGAATCGTAATTTATGTATCGTGATTTTATGCTTAGGATTATTAATGTGACCAAATGGATTAGATATCTCACTTAAAGAACATATTAATATAATTTAGGCACCTTGATTAAGTAATGAGATTCAATAAAATAGGTAAATAACCGTTTCTGAAATTATTATTCAAGTATTAGTTTTTTTGGGTGAATAGTGTTTTTAATTAAAAATATTTAGAAAATTATTTTTTTAAAATGGTGTTCATTTTTGAATTCAAAGCATTGATATTAGGTTATGGTGATTTTTGGGGACTTTTCTGGAAAAAAAGAATTTTCAGTGAATAGTGTTTTTATATGAAAATTAAATTAATAGTATTTAGAAAAATATTTTCATAAAATGGAGTTAATTTTTGAAATCACAGCATTGATATTTGGTTATGGTGGAATTTTTGGGATTTTTCTGAAATAGTTCAATTTTTAGTGAATAGTGAATTTTCTGTTTTTAGTTTCGGGTGTTTAATGAAATCATTAAGGATGTAATAATTATGTAATAATTCTGGAAGACTTATGAATAGAAAGATAAGGAATGAGGTGTCCCAGGTGGCCAATACCATGGGCAAATACCACGGGCATGCCCATGGTTTTTCCAATACCACCAATGAGGTGTCCCTTGGCCATTAATGCATTGTCCCCTCACTTCCCCTATAAATACCTAGCCATTCTCGCATTCCTTCCATTCCAAAATCCTCCTCAACGTATTTTTGGTATTCTTACCTCCCAAGTAGTCCAAAAAAGGTGCTCTCAAGCCTCCCAAGGTCCCAAACTTCGTGATTTTGAAGTTACTCTTCAAGAAAAGGAATCCTACCCCTCTCCTTCTTTTCATGTACTCTTTTTTATGTCATTTCATTTATGCCCCATGTTCTTATATTGGGGGATGTTATTTTATATTCCTATTACTGAACATTTCTTGATCATATGATGAGAGATCCCCTCTTACTCTCATCATTTCGTTTTATGAGTTTTTAAGTGGCGCCGTTAGTTTGCTAGATTTTTTGTAAGGGATTCTTCCACCGTTCCCATTTTTGAAGTTCTATTTTCATGTCATTTCATTCATGTTCCTTTAATTATGTTGAGGGGATTGATCTTCTATATCTATCAAACTGTCCTTTATGTGAATATGATGAGATACCCTATTTGATCTCATCAATTCCTTTTTTTTGATGTTTTAAGTAACACCATTAGGTTGCCAAATTTTCATAAGAGAAATCTTATTTTTGTCTTCCTTTCAAGTTCTTCATTTCATATAGTATATATTTCAAATTCCATTAACATGTTCTTAAATGCTTTATATTCTTCCCCCTACTGTTTTATGGATCATTTATGAGTGGGTGACCCATGTCCTCTCCCTTTTCAATGTTTTCCAAAACCCTGTAACATTGTCGTTATACTGCATAAATTTCATCTCAAAATGTGTTTCTCATTTTCTCAAATTATTTTATTTTATTTTATTAATACTCAAGGATATTTATTCTATAGTGGTATTCACATATATATATATAAATTTTATATAATAATTATGGGATTTACAAACATTAAACTCACTTTGCTTTTCCGGGGGTTTAAAGTGACAAAATGATCATGTCTTTAAAGCAGTTTCTAAAATGTTATGATTATGAAATGAAAACATTTTTTTATGATATATGGGTTATTTATGAAATTTTTGATGATGGTATATTTGGATCAAATAATAATAAAGAAAAATTAAGGTTGCAACCTGATAGCGCTCCAATGCATTGGGTAATGACTTAATATCTAGAGATGGCCATTTTAACGATACCTCGGTGAATAACCTTGCTAATTTTTAAAATGAAACCTTGGGGATGGACCTTCGTGAAACTGAAATGATTGTCTAAGTTAAATTTTTTAGAAACATCTTCAAGTTATGAAACATGTTATTTTTATTATGATATTCCTCGTGATTTCTTTCTCATTCCTTAATGTTCTTTTTCATGACATTATTGATGTATCTCAAGTTCACATGTTAAATGCTTCCCATTGTTTTCATTACTGGGCCTTCTGCTCACCCTTTCCTTTGATGTATGTCCCCAGGTTATGAGATTCACTAATGAACCTTGGATGAACATAAAGATATGCCTTTCAAATGTTTAAGAAGACTTTTTTATGTTTTCATTTATTATGTTCCTAGTTTCCAAGACACTAGACTTTAAAGATACTCTGTTTGTAAAATGTAATGAAATGTTATGTTATAAAATTGAATTATGCTATATATATGAGTTTCAATAGAGGTGTGTATTTTATCCTCATTGTCATTCATGAGGATAAAATCTAGTTTATACTCAACCATCCTATTTTTTGTTATTACCTGAAGGTGCATCAGTATCGGAGGATATACCCACTTGTTTGAATCTAGAGAGGTATATAATTTCTATAAAACCTTAAAATCCCAAGTTTCACAATATTATAGGAGGTTACCCTACATTTATACTTTTCCTTATGTTTATTAGTAATGATATATCATCATAATACCAAAAAAATAAACCCAATGTCAATACCAACTAAGGTGACCCTTTAAATAAATATGTATAACTACACAATTATTATAACTTAACAATTATATTTATCAAGCACTCTCACAATCCTAAAGACACAATGGTCTAGTTTCATTTCTGATTATGAATATAAACATATTATTACATATTATTACATTAACATCTCCCATAATCAACTTTACATAATAATACCTTCTATACATAGGCCTGAATTTAATTCACCATAGAATGGAAAAACATTAAGGGTGAGATTAAATTCTTGTTAAGGGAAACATATATATGATATAAAATGGTTCATATCATAATCTTGTGAAATAATGAATCAAATGTGGAATATATTTTTAAATGGTCCTTCAAATAAAATGAGAAAATCATAAATAATGATAAAAATTATAGAAAATGTATTGAGATAAAACTATCATCATGAAATCCTAACACAAATTCCATGGCATGGAAAAAAATTCAAATATTTATAATCCATGGAAAAATAAAATTAGATAATTGAATAATGTTGAAATATGGAATAATCAAAAATTGGGTCACATCATTTAAAATATAGAAGGAGCACGAGAACAGGAAAAAATTTCTTGAAATTATAATTATAAAAGGATGATATTTCAAAATATAATTCTCCTTTAAATAAATCATATATTGAATAGATTTTTTTAGAAATCACACTAAAATCATACAGAATCATGAAACATTTTTTAAGAATATCATTTTTAGTATTAAATGAGATCTTTATAATTTTTTCATTAAATTTGTTTGTATAAATTGATGTGACCAGATTTTGAAAACTATGTATAAATAGAAACAAAATTTTATTTTATTACATCTTTAATGATATATTTAATTAATATGAACAATTATCTAATAAAATCAATTTATGATTAAAAATGAATTTTTCCCTAAAATTTTTTTATGAGCTATGTAATTTTTAAAGAGACTTAGTAGATTATGTTTTAATTTTGATTAAATATATTTTCAACATATGTAATATATTAACACCAATTTAATTAGTAATAGATAGGATATACGAATAAGAAAAACTAAGAAAGTTTTTTTTTCTTTCAAAACTATTTAAAATATATTTTTACATAAATGTTAAATTCTAAAATACATAAAATTGAATTTTACATAATTATGTTATTTTTTGGATTTTAAATAAAAAACTTATCTTAAAATTATTATTTTTTGATAATTTTTATTTGTTTGTAATAAGTTAAAAATAAATTCATTACCAAAACTATAAATTTTACAATTTTATACTTATATAAGAATGGTATATATGTTTATAACACTTTTTAAGTGATCAAATATGTATTTTATAAATAAAATTATACATTTTAAAAAAACTAATTTTAATTTATAAAACATATGACTAACAGTTTGAAGACATAAGTAATATTTTCCAAAAAACATTTTCCTTGGTATTTTATTTTAATGGAATATATTTTTAGTACAATTGTATTTGGATTTATATATATTCTATATAAATTTTAATTCATTTATAATTACCATTTTAATTCATGAAAATAAAAAAGTTATAATTTTATCTTGGACCATAATTTTATGATTTAAAATATATTTTTTCTGGAAAATAATTTTTATGCTTTACATGCGGTAAAAAAATTAATTTTATAATATATGGTTTTCATATTTGGAATGAATTGGGACTAGTTTTTCATTTATTGTCAACAATAGGTAAATATGTGTTTGGTATGTTGAAGATGATGTGTTGATGCTTGGATAATTGTTATGGAATTATTTAATAGTGGTTGGGTGGCATGATTGAGAAATTTTCTCTGTGAAATGTGATGATTGATTGAACTATTATTAAATTTTAAAGTCATGTACTATGGACAACACATTTCATAAAATAATTATAATACCATGTATATTGTTATTTACATGAAGTGTATAAGATGAATTAATTAATTCCATAAAAAATATAATTTTCTATGATGATTTGTAAAGAAGAATATTATGAAATCCATGGAAAATGTATTTACTTTTTTTATGAAGAAGATGAAGTGTTTTGGATTGGAACATTATTTGAGATATTCTCAGAAAATTATGATGAAGGATTTTGAGAACATTTAATGGAAATTTACCCAAAAAAATATGGCCAACCAAGCTAACTAGGATAACCATCTTGACCACACATTATGTTATAATTTCTTAACCATGCTTGTGAACCAGCCTATCCAGTTAGCAAGGTGGAAGGTGAGTGGCCATATGTATATGGTACACATGAGAGAGTGTCTGGGTGAGGGATAATAGGTCAGGCTAGTGTAGTAGTGAGGAAAAAGGTATATATGAGGCTCGTATAGTGTGTAGTGTAGGAGTATACGGCTGCTAACCCCATGCTTCCATCTCAATTATATTGAGACACTAGTTAATTAATAAATAAGAAATCGACTACACTCATGGTAAATGTGGGAAAAAGTGGCTTGGAAATTGTTTTTCTATTTTAATGACTTATAGGTAAAATGTTCACCATCAGATTAGATTGATCAACCGTTTGATGGAATTGGGTAGTCAGCTTCATTATCTTGACCCTCAACAATGCTTCGGATCAATGGGTTCTTTATGGAAAATATTTGATGATCTATTTGAGGCTTATACGGGTTTTTTGTGATTTAGTTAATTTAATTATGACCTTCAAAACTCCATTCCTAACACCATAGACTATCTTGCATGAGGTTATCTAAAAGAAGTTGTCATGGACGAATGAAAAAATGTTTCATAGGTTTATAATGTGTGGATAATGGAGAAAATGATATTTATCCCTAGTCCATGAGGATAGTTCATTATCAAATCATGTTAGATGTGGTGACATATTTACAAATTATGTTTATTTGAGATATCATGAATCTATTGGTGAATTTAGATGTGCGTTAAATGAATCGTTTTTAGGAATATCTAAATTATATTATTATTAGATCATAAGTTGTGGGTAGACACATATAAAAGGAGAAGAACCCATGGATGAGGGGGTTTATGATATATTGTGAGAAGAATAACTTTTTCAGAAGAAAAAAATAGCACAATAAATCCTTATTATTGAACAATGAAGTGTCCCACCTCACAATGTTCTTAAGCACAAGATAAGTGGATCCCATAGGCTATCAAAATCTGTAAATAACACTAAAACTGCTTCATAAAAAAATTCATGAATCCATTCATCATTATGTGTTACTCGAAATGTGTAACCTAATTTTTCAAGAAGAATATATTAAGACACTGTGAACTAGTGTATACAACAATGTATTACCAAAATAAGATAAGTGGGTATTGTGTTATTAATATTTTGTGAAGTAATTTCATGAGCATATAGACACAATATAATACAGTTACACAATGGTCTTGTGGATCAATAATATTTGTATGAATGTTGTTTTTCATTGAAATTTTGTGAATACATGTCTATTATTTGAGACAGACAATGAATACAATTTTTAAAAACAACACGCATGATTACATGGATAAATGTGACCCTATTAATATATAAGTGCGCACAAAGAAACCATAAAAGAAGAAAAGTAAGTGAATTATTTAATAAAAAGGAATTACATGCACATCATCATCAGATATATGAATGAACACATGAATAATCACATACGATAGATAAAAATAGAATTGATAAAAGCACATAGAGTAATAAGAATAATATTCTATACATTTTCTAGTTATTTGGTTGAGAAGACAATGAAAATTATGAATGAAGATTACATGAAGAATACTGAGATTTTGAATGATTATTTCAATATAGAATAATATTTGTGAATTTTTGTGCATCAATGAACACATATACGTGGGGTCAGGAATTGAATAGAATAATGAATTCTATCCTGAGAAGTGTTTCACCGAGGCAAAAGCTATATTATAGGTGATCAAATTCAATTTAGAAGGGATAATAGACCCGAGAAATTGATTTTAAAGGCACTTGATGGACACATGAGAAGGTCTGATTCAGAGAGATCATGGTGGAATATCAACAGATCATCATATAGGGGATTAATCCCTAAATGAAGATGATGAATTTGGGTTGGTGTTGGGATCAGGTGATGTCGTATCATTGGATCTAGGAGAAGAAGGAGTCTCTCATTTTGAGATAGTGAAGGAAGAATTTCATTTGGAGTTTGACGAAAAAGGAATATCTCAATTAGAGCTAGAAAAAAATTCTTTCATTTAGAGCTAAAAGAATGAGATTTATCTCAATTAGTATAGTGAACAATGTAATCACTTGTTTTATTATGAAGAATCTATAACCGGGGAGAATAAAATTTTCAAAAAGGTTTAGGTTTTTTTGATACTTGAATATATTATGTGTCACTATCTCCATTATACAATTTTTTATATAGTAAGAATGACAGATAGTCTTTAGTGGACCACAAAACAAAACAAGATCAATAGGTTGAATTGAATGAAAAGAAATTCATAATGAACTACCACAAAATAGGGCAAGGTAAGCGCCTTGATATATCAGTGATCAGCAGAAAGCGCTGATAATGACGGGGGGATTTATCAGCATTAGACAAAAGTGATGATACATGTATATATAAATAATTATTATATTATAATAAATTTCATTAAATAATAATAAATATATTTATTAGAATTATTATATTTATTATATTTTTTAGATTTATAAGACTTATAAGATTTGTAGTAGATTTATTAGATTTATATTTATTAGATTAATTAGTTGAATTAATTAGTTTTTTAGGATTGTTTATTTATTAGATTAATAGATTTATTAAATACATTGTATTTATTATTTTCAATATATTTATTTTATTTATTTTATTTATAATTAATATATATACCCTTTTAAATATATATTTATATTAATTATTAATTATACATGTGTTTCCATTGAATTTGGTCAATAAATAAATTCACCATGCATGCATAAGTTATATATCATAATTTATATTTATACATTACATCCTTTCTTATTGTTCATGTTGTATATTGATAGCTCGTTTTTTATTATGTATATTTACTAGGTATATGATTAATTCATTTTACCCATATATAAAACTATGTTCTCAAAAATACTTATAAACAATATTAAATATATTTAATAAAATATTTTTATTATATTTATAAATAATAAATTTTAATTATATATAAATTCCATATAAATATATTTATTTTTAATTATAATTACAACAATATATATATTTTATGAATTTTAATATTATAATAAATAGATATGATATAATTTTATAAATAAATAAATATATTTATTTATTTATAATAATATGAAAATATTTATAAATAAATTTATTTATATTTATAATTATAACTAAAATTAACTATACATGTGTAAATAATTATAAAATTTTAATAAATATATTCAATATACTACTTATAAAGTTATAATATAATTATATATATATATTTATAAATATATATGAATTTTTTTAAATAAAAAAATATTTATAATTATAATTTATAAATGAATATTGATATATTTAAATAATAAAAAAATTATAATAAATATATTAATTATATATATTTGCATGCATATATTTATAATTAAATACAAATAATTATAAATATAAATTTAAATAAATGTAGATATATTTAACTAATTAAAAATTATAATAAACATATATATATATATATATATTTATATAATTATAAATATATTTTTTATAATTTTATAATTATATATATATACACACACAGACACACATATAGAGAGTTATATATATATAATTACCACTATAAATAAGTATTTTTTATCATAATGTTTTATTACAAATAAATATATATCTATTTATTAATTATAAATATAAAAAAATATTTATTTATTTTAAAAAATATTAATTTATAAAAAATATATTGATTATTTTCATATATAATTTCACATATAATTTATTAATTTTTTTAAAATATATGGAAATATTGATAAATAAATACTAATATTTATATTTATAGTTATAAATAAATGCAGATATTTTTAAATAATTATAAAATTATAAAAAATATAAAAAATATATATCAATAAAATTATAAAAATTAGAAATATTAATTTTTTATGATTTTATAATTATTAAAATAAAAAATATATATATTCATTTATAATTATAATTATAAATAATTATATATTCATATAATTATAAATAAATATATATTCATATAAAAATTATAAAATTAGAAGAAATATATTTGTTTATATCTGTATTCTTATAAATATTTATAATTACTATAATTATTATAATTTTATAGTTATCTATATTATAATTTTATAAGTATTATGATATATATATATATATAATTATTTATTGATTTTTATATTTATAAATAAATATAATTTTAATAATATATATATTTACATATATATATAGTAATATTAATAAATTATCAACATAATATCTTTATCATTGTTAGAAAAGCACAAATACATGAATGTTTTATAAACACATCCTATTTTAGCACTAACAAAACATGTCTTTATGAGCACGTTTTAGCTAGCGCCGACTAATTGTTCAACGAGTTTTATAAAAAACAGAGACATTATTTTTCATTCAATCACCCCTCTGGCGCTCTTATAAGTTGAGCCTTCTGCCGCAGACCTCTGCTCTGCCCCTATACAGCTCCGCCACTGCTAACCCCTCATCTTCCACCACCTCTTTCCCCACATTAAACTCCTCCTCCACCGCAAACCCACCTCTACTGTGAACCCTCATCCACTGCTCCTCTATCTCTCCTCTAATGCAAGACCACCTCTGCCATGATCCCTCATCCACTGCTCCTCTCTCAGTCCTCCACTGTGAACCCCACCACCTTTGTGAAGCCCTCCATTGTCGATTCCGATGCTGCCTACCCCGACTCTATCATCACCAGACCCAACTGTTGCAACCATTGTGGTATACTATCACTTTTTTTAAGAAATATTCATTATAATTTATCACACTTAATAGAAAATTATTTGTTTAGTGTTTTCTATAGGTTTTTCCCATTTAAGTGATGAGTATTGATTACTATTATATGTTTCTTGTATGATGTTATTAGTGGATATGTATTTAGTGGGTGTTGGAGGTGAAAAGTATTATTGCTTATATTTTATTATCAATTTTTAAATTCAACATGTTTGAATTTTTTCTTAGATCCTATTTTAATTTCTAATAGGAACGCAAGGTAACTATATTGCAGATATTTTGTGTGTTATTGTGACTGAACATGATTCCCTTATTGCTTTTCCCATACAATTAGTTATGTAATTCCCACATTTCATTACTTATTGTTTTCGGGATGTGATAACCTTATCTCTTTTAAGATGGTGTTGTTATAGATGGGAACCCTTGTGTTTTTTATTTTACTGGTATATGCCTAATATCTTCACATCCTAGCATCCAATGAGATTCCAATGATGTCATTTTCTTTGATGATTTTTTTGCATTGAGATCCCCAAAAAACACATTTTTTCATCATATTTTACATTTTATGGACATCTTACATCAATTTAATTTTGTTTTCTATTATTAATCATAGTTCCAACACTTATCCAATTATCACAAGAGAATCAAAATCAGAACATGTTGGATAAAACATCTTCTTCTTTTTCTTAGTAATTAAGAGTGGTGATAACCCTAAATCCAACTGACATGGGTTATGTGTGATAAAAAACACTGGATATAAAATTATCCATCATGTTTCATCAATTGGAATTTATGAATAATTTTTAAGTTATCCTTTCAAAAAGAAATTTACAATTCAATCTATTTGATGCCAAACCCATTTATTATTATAATGATAGATGCAGAACTAGGATATGTGTATACCTAGTGAGTGGGGACTTGAATTTTTCCTTGGATTTCTTTTGAATGTATTTAATTTGGTGAGTAACATGTTTCTTTACTTTTCATGTTTTAGTTCATTCATACATGACTAATGAAACTGATGCTTATGGTTAAACAACTTTGATCAAAATGGGATTGGTGTTAAATGTCATAAAATTTAAAAAAAATGATGTGGTGATCTTCATAATAATTTAGTTTAGGTAAATATTCCATGATTGTAGAACCCAATACTATGGTTGAAATCATTTTATAGAAGTTCACATAGTTTATGGTCATAATTATTGATCTAGAAAAGGGGAGGTAGTTTATTTAATGTTATGTGCAAGGTGATAACTAGACAAGAATTATTAGTGGACAATATTAGTAAAAACAACATTAGGAAGGGGTTTGTGGGGTTTATGAAAATAGTTCACAAACCAATGATTAATGGTATGATGTTACTACCAAAATGGACTTCAAGATATAGTAGCGCTCTAACCCCTTCGAACAAGGAATGAGAATAATTTAAATCATAACTCTTGTTACTTTAATTAGAATGTTGTTTTAATTAAATATATTTAATCCTTGTTTAGTTTTTAATATTTCAAGGAAAGATATGAATGAGGTTATTATATTATGGGTAAGGGACTATGAATCTGACGAAGTAATTGAATTTGTCTAATATGGATTGTTGGGGTGTCAAAACATATCCAATAGACCTCTCTAAGAAGTTTAAAGGTTATATAAGATGAACCATATGCCAAGTTGTTATAGTTTAGTTGAAATGGAATTGTTTTGAGTGAAATTTAATATCATATGATGAATATCATTATGGAAATGGATTTTTAAAGATCTGCATCATATGAAATGTGACATTGAATGGTCTTAGTGTCTAGTCAGTGGAGAAAACCATACATGTGTTGATGAAATCTCTTACGCCAAGTTTAATATGGTGTTTAATTAGGGTGAAACTGAAGATTGAGTATAAAATAAGAAATCTTGATGTTATTAGTGAAGAAAACCTTTCGTGAGTTGATGAATGGGTATAAAATAAGAAATATAGATGTTATTTAAGTAGTGGATATTTTGAGTTATAAGGGAAATAAATAAATTGTTATCCCTACCTATCCAATGTTACATGGGACACTTTCTAGAAACTCTAGTCAAATAACTATAATAAAAAAAGTATTGAATCGTTCCACTCGCAAGAACCTTATGGTGAATCCCCTCAAAGGGACAAATGATATAATTCAAGTGATTATAAAATCATATTTTCTTCATAACATAATAATATATATATATATATAAGTTAGTATTTTATTACAAATTTAACAAATTATATGAATGAATTATTAACTATTGATATTCAATGTTATAAAGTTGTCATGAAATTTAGGTTGAAGCATCCATCAATGGTACCAAACCTATATTTTCATTATGAAATATTCTTTAAAAGGTTTTTGAAAATTTGGATACATTACTTCTTTAACGTCATGAATGAGTTTTGGAAAGGTACAAATTCTATTGATACTTATAATGATAATCTCATCACTTTGATTCTAGAGGATATTTTTATGAGTTCAGTTAAGAATTTTTGAATAACTAATATTTTTAATGACATTTATAAAGTCTTTTGGACGATTTTTTAAAATAGTCTAATGAAATTCTAACCATATATTAGTTTATTAGCATATTTCTTTTCTAATTTTGACTTGAGACATGATGTACATAAAAGGATCGGGAAAGCAACCTACATTCTTATACTGATGAGTGGCATAAATAATTTCTTTTTGTGAAAGGAATGAATGTTGAGAAATTCTGTATTATTTAATTCATTCCTAATTATATATTTTCATTGGTGTATTTATAAATGAATAAACCAATAATAATTTATGTGGGAGACATATAAATTGTTCTTGGGGTCTACAACCAATTTATTTCATTTGATCCGAGTATCATTAGGATAATGTAGTGTTTGTAGTAAATTTTAACATGAGTGCTTCATGGTTGTGAGTGAGGTCACTAACAATGGAATATATCCGTTGGGGCTCTCATGTTGTTGTGAAGTATAATTGATATAACGGGACAATGGAAGCATGCATAAGAGATATCCAATGGTGTGGTGTACAATATCAAATTCCTTTTTAAAATATTATTATTACACCAACCTTTGGAATAATTTTATGGAATCATAAATCACTGATTGATTTGGGATGAATCGAGGTATTTTCTATATATCTTCTATAGAGTGTCTCTATCGAGATCTATGCCTTTGTTAAAATTCATATGTGTCTATTTTAAAAATATTTGAGTGTTTTGAAATTTCTCATAGAGGGATTTTGCACATTTTAAATGATTAATATTGTTGGGTCATGAAGATGTATTGAATTAGATTAAAAAAAGGAATTTTGGTTTTTCGAAAGAGTTTCTTGGAACCGATTGATTTATTTTAAAAAGGTTGTATTATATTAAAGAGTATTTTGTTTAAATGTTAGGTTTTTTATTTGGATTTAATGTATTGTTTATTGAATAGATTAAAAATGACATTTGAAGTATATTTTTTTCATAATCATTTATGTTTACAATTAAAAAGAATTAGGAAAACAATTACATTATATCAATATTCTGTATACTTATTTTTTTAAATACTATTATCACCGAATCAAATAGTTTTGTTGTGACTAAAAACTGGATGAATTCTAATCATTTGATAAGAGAGTTTGAAGAAGGAGTAAAAGAGTTCATCATGTTTGCAAAAGATAATGAATATGAACCATCTCAAATACATTTTCCATGATTATGATATTATTACTGAAGATACATTAATTCAGATTTGGAAGAACACTTGATCATTCATGAAATAGAATGAAGTTATAAATGTTGGAATAAACCTGGGAAAAATGATGATATAGAAAGTGTCTGGGATAAAATTGTAATTTATGGATCATAAAATATGATTACAAGTGTAGACAATGAAGGGGACCATATCTAGGACATGATTACATATGTGAATGATGATTAATAACATGTTGAGGAAATGATATGGATATTTGAACATTAATTTCATGATTGCCCAAATCTTTTGTGTAGTTAATGAGTTTTGAAAAGATACCTTCATATGGTGGTTGCACTAAATATAGACCATTTTCAGCCATAATGATGTTGTATAATTTGAATGTATGAAATAGATGTAGTGAAGCCAGTTTTTCTGAATTGATTACTCTCTTGAATAACATGCACCCATATGAAAATAAGATCTTGAGACGAACATACGACATCAAGCGAATGCAAAGTTGGATGAGTATAATCTCTAAACGAATACACTCTTGCCTAAATGACTTTATACTATTTCCCAAGGACCAAAAACCACATAGATAATTCCCAATGTGTGGTGCTTATAGATACAAGAAAGATGAATCTGGTCCCCTGAAATTTGTATGGTACATTAAAATCATTCCAAGGATTATGTGCCTTCCTTGAAGTGAGGATACCATAGGAAAATTTACATAGAACACTGATATAATAAATAAAGATGGGAATCTATGTTACCATAAAAACCCTCCTTAGTGGAAGAGAATAAATCATGAGGATCCATATTTTGGAAACGAGATGAGAAACCCTCATCATGCATTATCTATAGATGGTGTGAATAATTTTGGTTTTCAACAAAGCACTCACAATACATGGCTAATTATTTTGGTAAATTATAACTTCCCACCATGGATTTTCATGAAACAGAATCACATCATGCTATAAATTCTTATATCAGGACCAAAACAACTGGGTAATGATATTGATGTTTATTTCTCTCCATTGATTGAGGATCTAAAATTATTGTGGGATCTATGTGTTACATTGTATGATACATATAGAAATTATGATTTCATGTTAAGATACATACTTTATAAGATGATAAGTCACTTTCATACTTATGGGAATTTTTTAGGATATTTAATTACTGAATATATTGGGTTTCCCATCTATGAAGAAGGTACACATTCAATTAGGATAAAATATTCATAAAAAATCATGTTTATAGGACATCACCGATTTCTAACCTGATGAAATAAGTACCGATCTTGGACAACATCATTTGATGAAAGTTTAGAAGAATGTATAACAACTTCTTCACTAATAAGATATCAACTATTTGAGAATGTAAAAGATGTAGACATATCTTTTGGTAAACTATTTTCGAAAAACTATAAGAAACCCACTTGGAATTATATATCCATTTATTTTGCATTACAATACTGGAATTGAATGCATGTCCAACACTTTCTGTATAGCATTCTTAAATTTTCATAAATTACTATTAAATTATTTTAAAGATAAACAAAAAAATATTAGTACACATAGAAGATCCAAATGTTTAGTGTATCGGGAACACTAGGACCGTACATAACAATTACAACATCAAGAATTAACATTTATTTAATTTCTTCTTCTCTGGCTTCTTATTGTTGCTTGTCCTCTCCTTAATACATGTAGCCACCTGAGGATATACATAAAACGGGGTGAGAAAAAAGCCCAGTAAGGGGATATATAAGAAGAATATAGCATGGGGTGATCATAATCATGACATAGGAAAAAGATCATGAACATGAGAGGAGCATAAATAAAATACGTGAAATGTGGCAATGTATAAATATGAAACATCATGTCTTAGTGGTTAACTAAAATACAAACTTTTTAACCAAGATAACATCTTGTTCAAACATCATTTCACATTTACGCATGAGATTCATCACTTTACCCATGGTATTGGAGCGCTGTATAATTCTGGGTGCTCCAATCACATTGAAACATTAATATTGCGCTATATAATTCTGTGCGCTCCCATCACCTCATAATGTTATTGTTATCATGAATGCCACTTAGAAAATATATCAATAATGAACATAAATAACCCATGTTAATTAATGGGTTTCATTTAATAGGAATACATTCATAATCTTTGGGTTCCCAAAAGAAAGAGGGAACAACATACTTGATATAAGAACCATCAACCATGAATGAGAGGTAAAGGTTGAGTTCTTAAAAGAATATTCTTTTGGAAAACATTTGGATAGATCTAAACATCATTAGAAAAAATTTATATCCTAGAAAAGGTAATATAATTATGAAAGAATGATTTTTAAGAAGTTACCATACCAAATCAGAGTGAAAGATGGAGAACCCGAACAAAGAAAATTGGGTTCGAGATTTTCCCCTTACCTTGTATCTGAATGGTTCCTTCTCCCTAATGTCCTATATAATGAAATATATTCATTAATTAGAAATCTGTAACCTTTTGTACATTAATATGGTTAATTATGGTTTTATTAGGTGATCTTATGTGCCTTTGGATGAGTTTTAGTGCTTAAATAACATTATTCGAGAATGTTTGTTTTTATGGTTTTCTTGAGTGGTTCACTTGTATTCTTAAATTGATGTTCGGGTGGAACATGGGTAAACATCCAAAACTTATATTACATGTTATTAATTATATTAAAATATTTATAATGATCTTATAATGAATCATATTATATCCTTGTGGGTGAATCATCAGATAAGAATTAAATGATGATTATTTATGTTAATTTGGGCGGTTTTTCGATCACAACAAACTTGTTTTAATTTATCACTTAGTAATATGGCCATATGTTGTTTAAAGAACATTATATAAGAAATAATACATATAAAAAAATCTGGTTCAACCATAAAAATGGTTTCATGACCATATCTGATGGTATAAATGGAAGAAGAAAGCATGTCGTTCTTGAAGGTGATAAATTAACACCTCACGAACAACATTGTCTTTAATAAAATAAAAGGAAGAGGAAAAGGGGGTTGGATGATATAATATCCCATTAGCATCATAAAATTACATTATATGTATAATCATGGAGTTAAAATAACATTTTTATTAAGAATGGTGGGTAGAGATCAGGAAAAGGACATGAACTTGAAAGGAAATTAATGGAGTAGAGGGAGAGAAATTACCTCTTAAATCCTCTTATTGAGATTCTCCTTAGAAAAGCTCTGGTTGGTCAATTTATGAGAACATAATCTCTTGAAATTGGGATAGGGGATAGGTATGATGTTGGGGCAGAGTTTAGAGAAGGATTGGATCATGAGAGGTGTGAGGAAATGAGGGTGTGAAGGATGGTTTTTATAGTGGAGGGGAGATGGGTTTCCTTAATATAAAATTAATTAGCTTATTAATTTCTCCTAAGACAAGGAATATTGAGTCTTGAATGACCACTAATAGTAATTTTATCATGTTGTTCCGAACCAAGTTGACTTACATCAGCAGAACATCACACATCACTCTATTATTAGCTTATTTCTCTTATTTGTTTTTAAATTACGGTATTTCAGTATTCATAAAAAAATTCATGTATTTTAGATAAATCTCAAAAACATACCCCAAAATTTTTTCAACATTTAGAATCAAAAAATTAATTTCATTTTTCAGAAATAAGTTTCTAAATATTATTAATTTAATATTTAATTAAAATCATAATTTACTTAAAAAACAGTTTTCAAAAATTAAAACTGATTTTATAGTGCTTTCAAAATTTGTGTATGGTCTTATAAAATTATCTAAAACCTAACAGACATTGATTATATAATTTATGAACACATTTTAGGTAAATAAATGTTCTTTTAAATTAATTATATAATTATAATTAATTACTTATGACTTACAAAATACCAAAACGTTTACTAAGGTCGAATTGTCACTTTCTAATGTGTCTATATTTTATTTAATTATTCATGGGTAATGTTACTCTTATATTGGATGATTTACTATTAATAAGGGTCATATTACTATTCATAATGGTATGTTACTATTCATAAGGGTATGTTTCTATTCACAAGGGTACGTTACAATTTACCGAAAATTATTTTTGATTCATTAGACTCCAACAATAATCTTGTACACAACCGTGTATGTCAAATTTTCAAAATTCAAAACACATAAGTGACAAACTTATGTTTAAAGTTCACTTATCACTAAGTAGTTCATTATGTTGTGTTTTCTTGTGATTTTATGGCATATTTATAAGAAGATTAATTCCATTGAAAACATTGGGTCGTTACATTTTTTCCCCATTATGAAATTTCTCCATTGAAATTTCATTTATCATAAACAAGTGAGGGTACTTATCCATCATCGCCTCTTTTAGATCCCAAGTTGCTTCCTCAAAATCATGGTTCCTCCACAACACTTTGAAAATATGGGTTGTCTTGTTGCGTAGAACCATATCTATCCGATCCAGAATCATTATTGTCAGCTCCTCAAAGGAGAGATCATCTCCCATCTACACCACCTATGAGTTTAGTACATGTCAGGGATCGGGTATGTACTTCTTCAAGAGTGATACGTGAAAAACATCATGAACTAAAAGCCATATTTGGTGGAAGTGCAAGCTGAAATTCCATGACTCCTATGTGGTCAAGGATCTCAAAGAGGCCAATATACCTTGTTCTTAGCTTCCCTTTCTTCCTGAATCGCATGACTCTCTTCCAAGGAGATATTAAAAAAAAAAGACTTTGTCTCCAAGGTCAGACTCCAAGTCCCGTTGATGGTTGTCAGCATAACACTTTTTTTGACCTTGAGCACCTTTGTTGTGTTAATATATTACTAAAACCTTCTATGTCATCTCTTGAACAGGATCAGGTCCATGTAGCTTTCTTTCGCCAACTTCATCCCAACATGTTGGAGTTCTACATCACTATCCATACTGAGCGTCATATGGAGCCATCTGAATACTCGAGTGGAATCAATTTTTTAATGAGAACTCAACAAATGGGAGATGTTGATCCCAACCACCATTGAATTCAATAGATCAAACTCTTAGCATATCTTCATGCATCTGAATAGTCCTTTCAGATTGGCCATTAGTTTTGGGGTGATAGGTCGTGCTAAAAATTAAATTCATTACTCAAAGCTTGTTGATGGGTCCTCCAGAATTTAGATTTGAACCATGGATCACAGTCAGATAAAATTGAGAGTGGAAGATTGTGAAGTCTCACCACTTCATTCACATATATCTTTGCATGTGGTTCAATCAAGAGATCATCTTGAATAGTGATAAAATGGGAAGCCTTGGTGAGTCGGTCAACCACAACCCATATCACATTATTTCCCTTTGATGTCTTTGGGAGACCCGTGATAAATTCCATAGTAGCATTTTCCCATTTCCACATGGGCATATGTAATGGCCGCATCATACCTTTGTATTTTTGTCACTCATCTTTAACTTGCTGACATACCAATAACCTTGATATATATTCTGCAATATCGTTTTTCATGTTATCTCACCAGAAGTGTTCTCGGAAATCACGGTACATCTTGGTACTCCCCGGATAGTTAGATAATGTATAGATATGTGCAATATCCAATAGCTCCTTCTTTATCCCAGGTGATGGAGGCACACAAAGCCACATTCCAAACTGAATCACACCATCATCGTCGATATGGAACTCTTGCATCTTCCCTTACTTTATTGTATTCACCCTATTTTGTATCTCCACATCATCCCTTTGTGCTACCTTAATATTATCCTGGATAAATGGTTGCACAATCATTTGGGAAAGTATGGATGTGTCCCCTACCCTTATGATTTCCAAATCCATCCTTTACATATCTAAGAAGATGGGGTCTTTCTCAATCAATAACATGGATATAGTTGCATGCTCTTTTCTTCTTAGAGCATCAGCTACCTTTTCCGCCATTCCAGGATGGTAGTGAATAGAGCAATCGTAATCCTTGATTAGCTCTAACAATATCCTTTGACGCATGTTGATCTCCTTTTGTGTGAATATATAATTTAGGATCTTGTGGTCAGTGTATATGAAAAACTTATCTCCATAAAGGTAGTGTCATCGGATTTTCATGGAAAAAATAAAGGATACCGGCTCTAGATCTTATGTCAGGGAGTTATGCTCATATATATTCAACTACTGTGAGGTTTAGGCTATCACATTGTCCTTTTGCATGAGTACACAACTGATCCCTTTCATTGAAGCATAACTGTATATGACAAAACATTCTCCACTTTTCTAAAGTGTGAGTACAGGTGAACTGATCAACTTTCTCTTTAGCTCCATGAATATTACCTCACATACTTCCATCCAGACATACTTTACCCCTTTCCTTGTTAACATAGTTAGCGGGCTAGACAATGGTTAGATGTTTTCCACAAAACGTCAGCACTAACCATCTAATCCAAGAAAACTACGGATTATTGTGACATTAGAGGGCTTTGGCCATTCCTCAATCGTCATTTTTTTTGAAGGATCCATAGAAATTCCCTCACTTGTGATCACATGTCAAAAAATGTGACTTGATTCATCCAAAAGCCACACTTGCTGAACTTGATGTACAAACTCTCCTTTCATTATGTCTCCTACACAGGTCTTATATATTCTTCATGTTTCTCCTTGGTCATGGAGTAGATGAGAATATGATCAATAATCACTACCACAAATTTTTCTACGTAATTTCTAAATACCATATTCATCAAATCAATGATGATTGCAAGGGAACTAGTAAGTCCTAAGGGAATCACCAAAAACTCATAGTGCCCGTAGCTTGTTTGGAATTCATTCATCTAAATATCTTCCTTCTTCACCATTACCTGATGATATCCAGAATGAAGAGCCACCTTTGAGAAGTATTGAGAACCTCTTAACTGATTGAACAAGTCCCCAATCCTTGGGATATGATACTTGTTCATTATGGTGATCTTGTTGAGTTCCCGATAATCGATACACAACAACATTGTTTCATCCTTATTCTTCACAAAGAGAAATGGCGCACCCCATGGTGAATCACTAGGGCATATGAACCCCTTTGTCCAGATGCTCTTGCAGCTACTTCTTTAACCCATCCATTTCGATAGGAGCCATCCTATAGGGACACTTCAAGAGAGGAGTATCTCCATGTATAAGTTAAATTGAGAAATCTACCTCACGAACCCGGGGAATTCCGGGTAACTCATCAAGAAATACATATCCGTATTCCCCTACGATGGGAATTTCATCATGGTTGGAACTTTCCTTCAACTCAACCATTTGTGAGAGGTATGATTCATCATAGGGAATCAACACCCACACCATTGATGTATTTTTCGAAGGATATTCATGATCTTCCTTGAATTTATATTGGAAAATGGGATGGTTCGGAATAGGAAAAGATATTTCCTTTTCCTGAAAGTTGATATGTCCATTATATAATGAGAGCCAATCCATTAACATTATAGCATCAAATTCCACCAAGGGAAGTATTACACGATTTTCCAAAAGAATCTTCCATCATATGCCAACAGGAGAAGATTCAAACACATGGGTTGCAATGATTGCTCAACATTTTGTTTTTATAGATATATCTACTTCAAGGGTTCGGGGCTTCGATTCTCTAGTTCTAGAAAACTTGCATGATATAAAGGAATGCGTAGAACCAGAATCATATAAGAATTTGTCATTATAGAATGAATAAGAAGTGTACCTTGTATGACTTAATTGTCATGATCCACCTCCGCAATAGTGATGTAATAAGCCTTCCCTTATTTCTTTCTCTTTGGTGGTTGCTGATGTTGATTACCCTCGAGAACTCGAGGTATAGTGCACTGAGTTGAATAGTTCCCTAGCTCTTTACAGATGATGCATTTAACCATGAGTGGTTCTACCATTTCTTCTGCCACATTACCCTTTTTATTCAGGTATTTTTGATACTCTTTAGCATGGTGTCATTTCCCTCACTTGAAGCACCTCCTCGTCTCGTTGAGGCACTTCCCATAGTGAAAATTCCTACATTTTTGGTGTGTGGGTCATTGAGTTTTCTTCCTACATTTGTCATTAGATCCTCCAGCTTGAAACTCCATCTTTCGTTTCTTATGTTCATAGCCATGGGACCATTCTCCAAAACTCTATCTCCACTTTGTGGGCACATCGAACAACTTCTTCATAACTCACAAAGTCTAGAATTGCAAGAGCTTTTCGAAGGTGTGGTTTTAATCCACTAAAGAATCTATCAATTTTTATATCATCATTGATAACAAAAACCGAAGCATAGCATGAAAGCCTTGTGAAATTTGCTTCATAGGTTGTGACGGATTCTCCTTTTTTCTTGATCTCTATGAATTCTCTCTCAATCTTCATGCGATTTTCTCTTGGGAAATACATGTTAAGAAACATTATATTAAAGTCTTCCCAATCCATATCTTCAATTTCCTCCCCTGGCTTGGTGTTCATAATCAAATCCCACTATTGATCGGCTACTCCATCTAGTCGATAAATGGCTAGTGTCACGTTCTCTATATCAGAATAGTGATGAACAGAAAATATGTTCTCCATGGAGTTGACCCACTGTTCCGTAGCTAGTGGATCAGAAGATCCATCAAACGATGGTGGTTGTTTCCCCATAAAACATTAAATAGACAGTTACTCCCTCTTCGATGAAGGAGGATGATCCCAATTATTATTGTTATTGTTCATAACATGTGATAATTGGGTAATAATCACCATGAAGTTTTGAACTCCACCTCCCAAATCATTGGGTATGTTGTTCAGGCAATCGTTGAATTGACCCTCACACGAGTTGTTGGATTGATTTCTCCTGGTTCCCACCATTTTCTAAAATAGGAAATGTTAGACCCAAAAATAAGTAAAAAATTCATGAATAACTTATTCATTTAAACAATTTATTCCAAAAACATAACATATGGTATCCCTTTGTAAATACTCTTGTGTGAATATTTTTATTTAGTCTCATGCTAGAGGTTTTCGCTACAGTTCACCAATACTAATTCCCAAACTAACTAATCTCTTCCTATGATACCAACTATAGCATCCCTGACTTTTCTTACAATACAATTAAATAATTTTAAAGATAAAAACATAATAGTATTACACATATAGGATCCAATGTTTTAGTGTCTTGGGAAAACTAGGACCGTATAAATCAATTACAGAATCAATCATAAACATTTATTTAATTTCAACTTCTCTAGATTCTTATTGGCAATTGTCATCTCCTCAGTACATGTAGCCACCTAAGGATATACATAAAAATATTTGAGCTAAAATACTAGTAAGACGATAGATAAGAAGAGTATTGCACGGGGGAGCATAATCATGACATAAGCAAAATATCATGAACAAGAGAGGTGCATAACTAAAAGACTTGAAATGTGGCAATGCATAAAAATGAAACATCATGTATTAGTGGATAACTACCCCACATACTTGTTAACAATGATAGAAATATGTTCACACATCATTTCACATTTACTCATGATATTCATCATCTTTCCAAATGCATTGGATCATTTTATAATTCCGGGGGCACCCGTCACATTCAAACATTCATATTGCGCTCTCATAATATTATAATTATCATGCACGCCACATAGAATATATATCAATAAAAATCATAACTAGGCCATGTTAAGGAATGTTTTTCAACTCATAAGAATAAATTCATAAGATTTGGGTTCCCAAAGGAATAAGGGAACAACATACATTATACAAGAACCCTCAACAATGAATGAGAGGTAAAAGTTGAGTTCTTAAAAGAAGTGTTCTTTTGGAAAACATTTGGATTGAAATAATCTTCACTAAAAAAAATGTATACCCTATAAAAGTTATGTTAATGATGAAAAAATTATTTTTATGAAATGACCATACCATATTGGAGTGAAAGATGTAGAACCCGATGAAAGAAAATTGGGTTCGCGATTTTCCTCTTACCTTGTATCTGAATGCTTCCTTCTCTTTAATATCCTGTATAATGACATTATATTAGTTAATTAGAAATATATAACCTTTTATACATTAATATGGTTAATTATGGTTTTATTAAGTTATTTTATGTATCTTTGGATGATTTTTAGAGTTAAAAAAAATCTTCGGGAATGTTGGTTTTTATTGTTTTCTTGACGTGTTCATTTGTATTCTTAAATTGAAGTTCGGGTAGAACGTGGTTAGACATCCAAAACTAATATTACATTTTATTAATTATATTATATGAGTTTTAATGATCTTATAACGAATCATATTAGATCCTTGTGGGTGAATCATTATATAAGAATTAAATGATGATCATTTGGGTTAATTTGGGCGGTTTTTCGATCAAAACGAACTTGTTTTAACTGATCACTTAGTAATATGGCGAAAAGTTATTTCCAGAAAACTAAATAGTAAATAATAAATATAATTAAATCTTTTTCAACCATAAAAATGGTTTCATTACAAGATCTGAAGGTAGAAATGGAAGAAGAAAGAATGTCGTTATTGAAGATGATAAATTAACACCTCACGAACAACGTTCTCTTTAATAAAATTGTAGGAAGAGAGAAAGAGGATTGGATAATATAATATCTCATTTGCATCATAATATTATAGTATATGTATAATAATGCTGTTAAAATTCAATTTTGATGAACATATTTGGGTAGAGATCAGTAAATGAACATGAACTTGAAATGAAATTAAAGGGGAAAAGGGAGAGAAATTTCCTCTTAAATCCTCCTCTTGGGATTCTTCATAAGGAAGCTAGGATTGGTCTTTTTATGAGACCAGAATCTCTTGAATGTGGGAGAGGGAATGGGGATGATGTTTGGGACGATTTTAGATAAGGATTGGAGTTTCAGAGGTGTGGGGAAATGAGGGTGTGAAGGGTGGTTTTTATAGTGGAGGGGAGAGGGGATTCCTTAATATAAAATTCATTAGTTTATAAATTTTCCCTAATACACGTAAAAGTGAGTATTCAATGAACAATAATATTAATTTTATCATGTGATCGATAACCATGTGGGATTATATCTGCATAACATCACACATGACTCTATAATTACATTATTTAGCTTATGTTTTGTAAATTACGGTATTTCACTATTCATCAAAAATTCAAGTATTTATGAAATATCCAAAAAATTTACCCCAACCATTTTTTGACGTGTGGAATCAAAAAACGAAGTCCATTTTATAAAAATAAAATTATAAATATTATTTATATAATATTTAATTAAAATCATAATTTACTTAAAAAATCAGTTTTTAATAATTAAAACTGATTTTATATTACTTTCAAAAATTACATAGGGTCTTATAAAATTATCTAAAAACCATAATACAATTATTCAATAATTTATGAACACGTTTTAGGTAAATAAATTTTCATTTAAATTAATTAATTAATTATAATTAATTATTTATGATTTAAAAAATACCAAAATGTTTACTAAGGTCAAATTATCACATTCTAAGATGTGTAGATTTTATTTAATTATTCATTGGTAAGGTTACTCTTATGTTGGATGTTATACCATTCATAAGGGTCATATTACAATTCATAAGGGCATGTAACTATTCATAAGGGTAGGTTACTATTCACAAGGGTACATTACTATTCACCGAAAATTATTTATGTTTCATTAGACTCTAAAACTCATCTTGAACACAACCGTGTATGTCAGATTATCGATATTCAAAACACAGAAGAGATGAACTTATGTTTAAAGGTCACTTAGCACTTAGTAGTTTATTATGTTGTGTTTTCATGTGATTTTATGGCATATTTATAAGAAGTTAAGTTTCATTGAATAACTTTGGGTCGTTACATTCTTCAAGTTAATCAAGTTGGAAAAAATATTATGTGAATGTGTCATCAACAAATGGATAAATGCACCCAGGGAAAAAATGGTTAAAATGAAGGCTAGTTTGGACATGGTCGATTTGGGAATACGAGATGATTTGGAGCGAGTGAAGGGTGAAAAATAGACATATCTTCTTTCAGTTTCATACTCTCTTTCCATGAAGGAGAGATATCAGTTTTGAAACATCTTGAATTACCTAAAGGTTATAGATGGGTATTCTTCGAATTTCAAGAACATCATATCAATGAACGATTTAATGTTAATGTGTCTGAAATTACCAGACTTGCACATTTTTATGCAAGATCTAATTTCAATATCATTTGGTTGTATGATTCACAAGAATGTCTGTTATATGTTAACGAAGCTCAATTTAATTTTAAAAGTTATATAATGAAATTTTATAGATAAAAAGAAACTACTGAGTATGGACATGGAAATTGGGGTCATATTATGTTAATTGGTAAGCATTGGTCTACCCAAATCTCATCACACTGGATGTCTTGCGGGTGATGAAATTTCTAGAAGGGAGGTTGTCACAATCAATATTACTGATCGTGATCAGGCCCATATTTATGTTTTGCATAACAGTTTAGAGGTTGATCCATATGTTTGAACCCATAAAGAAATTATTAGGAATTTGAATACATTAATGGAAAAAAATGGATATCATATACACATAATAGATACTTTATACGTTAGTTTTGGGACAATATATATTTATATAGTCAGATGAAAATCCGAACAAAATTACAGAACGACTTCGATTGGAAACTGGAGGACCAAGTGTGTATTTATAATCTTATAGTGCTTATGTAATTAATAGTTATACATTATATACTGATAAACATGATGAATACAGTACCATGTAGAAATGTGGAGTTACACTTGTGGCGAAAGTGATGCATGATTTCATTGTTAAGGATAGAAATCAAATTTATTATAATATTTCAAACTTAAGAATAATCAAAAAAAATATGTTAGTTGGATTATAAAAACTACCATGCACCAATTTTTCAATACATGTGGGTTGATAACATGAGTTATGATAAAATAGATTAGTTGGGATTAATGAAAGAAGATATTGGTGAAGAAGGTTACAAAGAAAACCATTTATAATGGAATCACAGGCGGTATATGTATCTTATGTTCCATATCCATTAAATAGACACTATTCAATTGTTATGTTATCCACCAAACCATTTAAGGGTTATATGAAAATTCAATGGAGGATGACCCGTTCATTGGTAGGTTATAATAACTTCATAGTGGTCCCAATGTAGATTGTGTTTTGTTTGTTAGAGTACACCACAATGAAGTAATTGTATATTCTATAGAGGGGTAATATATATTCACCCTTAAAAAAGAGATTTCAATAATCATGTTATATTTTATTTTTAATATACGTCGTGATACCATATGCTATTATCTATTCGCTAATGCTTTTATATTATCTAAATTTAATGTTAATAAAAGTCAAGAGATAATGATTTTTTACGTGATGATACTCTTAATCCCAAGGCAAAACAGGTATTTCAACCTACCATTACTTGTAGGGTAGCAGACCAACATGTTTCTCAACCTATTTCTACTGTTTCTCCCAGTGTAAAGGTACAACCACTATCTGCACATGCCGATGATAGTGATCTAGATGAACATATTTATGAATTTGAAAATGAGTAAATGGTATAAAATGAAACACTGGTGGTATAGAAAAAATAGGGGCGCTGTAGTTTGACAGAATTACCACAATATCATAATGAAAAAAGAGAAGGCATCAAATAAGATGTTAGATAGAACAATAAGGGCCAATATGTTAACCCCAACAAGGCCATGTTTAGTGATTACATTGGAATATTCACTCAGAAACATGTGCCGATTAATGTATAGTTTTGGCGCCATGTTTCCATTAGATATAAGACACTAATGTGGGGAGATATTACTGTAACATTATGATATCAATTCATTAATTTTCTAAAAAATAAAACAATAAAACATTGACTTATTCTTCATCATCCCACATAGAGTTTATTTATTGTGGATGACTCGCACAAGGACTATATATCAAGGGATCCTAGAAGGATTTACAGAGGCTTTCACATAATTTTAATGAAATATTATCTTAAAGACATTGAAGGGACAATAAACCCGCTCCCACCTATTATTTATGCACACTTGATAACCCAAGGAGCATGGGATGAATTTAATACCCATCATGCATAGTAGTATTTTTAGGTACATTGTGTTTAGTAATATGTTGTTTTAATATACATGTATTCATCACTTTAATTGATATTTTCATAAGAAATAGTAACTGAGTGCGTAAAATATGTAACGTGTAGAAGAACCACTGTATCCCTACCGTAACGAAATAATGTGGTACTCTTCACTTGAAAAAAAAATTTGTAAGTATTTTATATCGACCATAAAACTTTTATGTGACGTAAAACAACACCAAAACTATGTTCTTCTGTTTATATGCATATTGATGACTCCCATTCTAATGTCACCTTCATCTGATGTAATGTGCTATAGAAGTAGGTGCATGTAAAAAAATATTGGATACTAATAAAAGAAAAAAAACAAAAATTGTGGGAAACATGTGTAACTATGACATAATAAATATATGTTTTTCATTAAATCAATATAAAATAACAATGATGACTTATTTCCATATATAATCTATCTGAAATATTCATAGGAATCAAAAACACCAAATTTGAATGTGGACATAATTTTGGTGGACTTAAAGAAGATAGAAAATTATGGTTGTGTTAGAGGTAAAGGTTTTGGCGCGTCATCCCGATGTTTTTTTTGTGAAAGAAGTGGAGGATAAAAGTGAAGAAATAAAATTGATGAGATATCAAATAGATATCCTTGAAGAACATATAAAATTGCAGATAGAGTTCATTTCCAGTATGATGATGGGGGGAAAAGAGAAAAAACAACTCAAGAACAACCTACATGTAAAGATCCCACACCACCCCCACTGTCATTGAGGTATGCCATTCCACTCAAAAACCTTTCTTAGATGAAGTAATCAATGTTATAATAATTGGATCTCTGAAATGTGGATCAGATAGACCCATTTACCTTTCCAATAATGATTTTTTATATGGTGAAAATGAATGTGATTTATATTTATCAACACCCACCCATCACATTGTAGTGTGGGCTACGATGTTCAATATATAGAATGTCATGCTACACAATATCCCACTTCCAATAGGTCAAGTAAAAGTGTTGATTAATGTATCCCATGAGATTAGAACCAAGGTACCTATTCCAATTGATGATGAATATATTTGCAAGGTTAAAAAATCTCTTAGAACATTCTCAGCATGGCCATCATAGCTTGTAAAAAACATGTCGGCAAAGAGGTATTAATTCCCAATTTATTTTTCAGGCTAAAAAATTAACATTTAAAGAAAAATGGTTTATAACAATGAATGTTATTATAGAAGGACACTGGGATGGGTGTGAAAATAAATAAATGCTCCATACAATTTCAAGGATCAACCAACTGATCAAAAAAATCTACCAAAACACCATAGAACTACTTGTTCTATATCTACATTTATTATCATTTAAGGATCATATAAATACAAAATTGAAATAAGGTGGGGTTCACACAAATATTTTTGATGATAATATGTCTAGTGAGGATGATCTATATTTCATTACTACTGGAAATGTATGTGAAATCATGTAGCATGATTTTCTAGGTGGCTTAGTTGTAAATTTATACCTAAGGTATGTGTTCATGATTTTATTTTCCAAAAGCTGATATACTATGACAACATAAATTTCATATTTTTTGAAGTAATATATATGAAAATAAGTTGAAAGATTTCACCATGAATTTTTTTTTGGACTTGTTACTCCCCACGTAACTTCTACAGAAAAAACAGATATAGAATCTGAGAAAGAGTACGAAATATTTCCCTGCATTCTCAAATTGTTCAATTGAAAAAATAAGGATGACATACCCTTCATAATACCAATTATGTAGGTGTAAAACTATATAATTTAACCATATAAAATATAATTTAATTTCTTTCATTACATAATCAGTTTTTTGTTTTTAGATAAAATTGGATGCTCATGGCTGTCCATTTGTAAAATCCAAAGATTTTTTTGGACTCAATGCATGGGTGTCCTACAAAATGAACACAAATGATAGAATTTCTCAATTTGTAATACACAAAAACCAACAATTTAGAAAGAAACATATAGTTATATAATTTATATTTTATATTAATTATTATTATGTTATGATAGGATGGTGCGTGAGTGTTGTCTAAATCATGGAATGAGTCTAGGGTAAAAGGATAAGAAACATCACAAGTACTACACCTAGAAACAAATCAGGGTATATAAAATAGTATTTCATTATCAAAACAAATATAAAAAAATTTCTTATTTTTCTTATTGTTTCAGTTGTGTTTGAAATAAAAAAATGTTAAAGGGCATGGTTATTATGTTTCTAAATTTATGAATGAGATCGTATTACGCAAACAAACTAGTATCCAAAAAGTGGTATTTTCATCAATAATTACTATTTAATTTAAACTATTATTAAATATTTATGAATAAATATTTTTTCATACTTCCTTGATTTATTTAAATACTCCTATTTACCAGTTGAGAAATATTTCATTTGAAAAGAATGGGCAACATAGGTAATGGAAGAATGTATAGAAATTGCATGAAGATGTGACCAGTATGACTTGAAGTGTCTATTTTCAGTTAAAATCAATAATAATATTAGTAAAATGAACAAATTCCATACTAAAAACTATGAAAACACATTTGATTGTTTTGATACGTTAGGAAAATGATCTATAAGTAATTTGTGACATGTAGTAATCAAATGAACCTAAATCCAACACATTGTGTTACCATAATGACATTCCGTTCGTATTTCTATATAAAATTACAAATAAATTTATCAAAAAGAACTAGTGACATAATATAATCCACCAAAAAACATTAAGATTATTTTTTTACTTTAGGCGAATAGTCCATCAATCATTTTGGAAGTGTTGGATTCAGCTGCACCTCAATCCGACGAACAGTGTGCCTGATATGAATAAACATGTTCAGTATCAGTTTAAAATTGACCTTTTTACTCAGAATTTGTCACTCAATAAAAAACTAGAAAACTCACTCCAATTTAATTTATTATTTAGTACAATGGTTCATTAGTACTTTTTCAAGTGTATTATGTAGTCTCATATCAAACCGAAGTGTGATGCGATCAATATGACTAAAAATGTTTTTTTCCAATTTAAAAGGATATTTTAGTAAAACACACAACTAACTTAATAATAATTGAGATAAAACATTTTGATTTTTATAATACATTAGGACAATGATCTATATGTCATTTCTGACATGTAGAAATAAACCAAATCTCAATCTGTCACATAGTGCGACTAGTATGACTCAAAGGGTCTCTTTTAATTTAATGTTGACAAAACTGGAAGATTGAAAACCTGGTAAGAACATTCATATTGTTTTTATAATTTAGGAAAACAATCAATGAGTCATTTATGACATGTAGAAATTAACCAAACCTCAATACAATGCATGATATGATAGGTATAAATACAAATGTGTATTTTTTTTAAAATGACATTAATTTAAGTAAAAAGAACAACTGACATACTAAAAACCAAGAAAAAACATTCATATTGTTTTGATTTTTTTATACAATAATAAACGATTCATATTTTATTCCAAATAATCTTCCACACCTCAATCCAATGCACGGTGTGATAGTTTGACTAAAAGTGTATGTTATCAGTTTAAAATTTACATTTTACCTCAAAACGTGCCAGTCACTAAAAACTATGACAACACTTTTTGATTGACTTCATAATTTTGTACAGTGATTCTTAAGTCCTTTTTTATGTGTATCAAGTATTCTCACATAAAATCGATGCACGATGTGACTGGAATGACTCAAAAAGTGTATTTCTAGAATAAAATTATATTTTGGTAAAAAAAACAGACATACTAAAATACATGAAAAACATTTGGATTGATTTGATACCATAGAAAAACAATGCATGCATCTTTTTTGATGTATAGAAATCAACCAAACCTCAATCTGATGACTGATGTGACTAGTATAAATCACAATGTGTTTTTTATTTAAAATCTATATTAATTTAAGAAAAAAAGTACATGTGACAAACTAAAAACCGATCTACTACTTTAAAATCGTTTTGATACTTCAAGAAAATGATCCAAGAGTAATTTTTGATATGTAGGAATCAACTACACCTCAATCTGATGCATGGTGTGACCCATATGAATAAAAGTAAATTTTAACAGTTTAAAATTGACATTTTACCTCAAAACATTTCAGTCACTAAAAACAATGAATACACCCTCCAATTGTCGTCACAAATTAGGATAATGATTCATATGTCCTTATTGATGTGTATGAACCAGTCCCACATGAAACTAACGCACGATGTGACCAATATGACTCAAAATGTGTGTTTCCAGATTGAATTAATATTTTTGTCAAAAAACACAACTTTCATATTGAAAACTAAGAAAACCAATTCATATGTTTTTGATATTTTTGATTAATGATCCATGAGTCATTTTTGATGTGTAGGAAACAAAGACAACGCAATTTTATGAACGATGTGACTGGTATAAATCCAAATATGTCATATATATTTGATATTAATTTTAGTAAAAAAATATGGGACATACACAAAACCAATAAAACCCATTCATATTGTGTTGATATATTAGGACAACGATCCATATCTCATTTTTTACATGTAAGAAAGAACCCCACCTCAATATGATACAATTTGTGACATGTATAACTCCAAATGTTGATTTTTAATTAAATATTGACATTTTATTAATGTATTCTTTCATAGTAATGTTTTATTTATTTTTTTATAGTATTACTGACATAATATATGTATTCTTATACAGGTAGAAACTTTTTCTTGACTTGAGATGATTTTTTGGACAACTAATACCATGGGTAGACATTTTTTAGAGGGGATTATGAATTTCAAAGGATTAGACATTAATGATTTAACTATTTATTTGATAATTATAAATGTAATTATATATAAAATTGTTTGAAATGTGTATTTAATTGTTTTCCAATCCCTTTTCTGTGGTTCTTTTTTCCTGTATGCATTTATTTAATCTTGTCTGCTCTGTACTTTGTGTATGTGGTGTGTGTAGTGTAGGTGGATGTGCTATTGGTGGATGTGTTGTTATATAAATATTACATCACATGAATCTAGGCTATTATCAATTCTATTTTGAGCACTGATAAAGGCCCCCTTTATCTAAACTCTTTCGACCACTAATAAAGTAACCATCAGAAATTAAAGCTCTAATAATGTAGTCTTTAATAAGCACTAAAAAATAGACCTGATAAAAATGTCCTTTATTTGCACTAAAATAAAATGAAAAAATGCGATCCTTTATCAATTCTTTTTTTAGAATTGATAAAGTACACCCTTTATCAATGACTTTTTAGCATAGTAAAACGGTCCCCCTTTATCATCATTGAGATAAACAATGATTTTCTAGCGCTATTAAAAGAATTTTGTTGCACTAATAAAAGCACTATCTATAATAGTGAGAGGTAACCACTAATTCATCCCTCCCCTATTAGTTGTCAATAGGGCCTTGTAAACTACATGTGCTATCATAGTGTATGTTTCATCTATATATCCAAAATATTCTTTATAATGTGATGATTTCATGAAATGAGTATGTTACATAAAATGGGGAAAAATAAAGATACTCATGATGATACTAATATGAATATTTCTTCCAAGATACTTAAGAATATTAAGAAAATATAGTAAATGAAGCTAATGAATAATCTTATAGTATATTTAGTTTTATAATGAACAGAATTTAATCAAGTTTTTATATCTTACAATAATTATTTTTATGATTATGCTAACAAATCTTACTCATGATGTGATGATGATATAAAACATCATGATATTTATTATTTATTAAAATAAAATAAAAAGAAACATCCCAAAGAAGTTGTAAATTGTATTTTCAGAGGATTTTAGTCTCTTTTGAATTAATAATTATAGTTGGAAGATATATTTAATTCCATGGAAGAATCATTGGTTGAAAATTTTATAATATCTAACATTCATACGTAACTTTTGAAATAAAAGGATAAAATAATTTCTATTTACAATGAATGATCTGCTAAATATATTGAATAATTTCAATGAAATATTTCTGGGAAAGATTTATTTGATATTTTAATTTAGAATATTTACATGCATTTTGGAAATTAAACAATTTTTATATGGTTTTCAAAGAAACCCATATAGGGGATAAAACAGGTAGGTTAAATCATTTAAAAAATTATTTATAAGAATCATGAAACATGCATGATGAAAAGATGAATAATAAAATGGAGGATATGGAAGAAAATATAATTTTAGTTGAGGATGATAGGAATTAATTTAACATGAATAGTTTAGATAAAGAGATGAAATTGAAGAATCAACCATCATCACAAGATGGATCTTCCCACATTGGTTTTGAAATAGTTGTTTCTACACAAGTGTTCTTTGAGGATCATGATTCAATGAAGATAATGACATCATTTTATAACCAATTGAAAATATAATCTAAGATGATGGTATCCCATTACACAAAAAAAAAATTATACAAATTTTATTTCATGTTACGGTATATTTATTGTAAATTTTAAACCAAACTCTGTGAAAGTAAGAATTACGAATAATGGTGATTGACCCACCGAATCATGGGTGGATTTAAAAATAAAAAATAATATCTATTCCCATTAAAAGAACAAAAGATTGGGGTATCCTATCAAATAATCGATGTACACAGTCTATGAAATATGACCATACTACATTGTAAATGAGATGAAGAATACTCATATGTTATTATTGGTGCCCTTGTATGTTTTGGAACAAAGCATTGGAATGCTGGAAAACCATTACGATTTAGGAGGATAACATATGGACTATATTTATGAGGACACAATCTGAGAAAAATGGAATACCTTCAC
This sequence comes from Viscum album, assembly GCA_963277665.1. Classification (NCBI taxonomy): domain Eukaryota; kingdom Viridiplantae; phylum Streptophyta; class Magnoliopsida; order Santalales; family Viscaceae; genus Viscum; species Viscum album. The sequence goes on along the minus strand of OY728165.1, from coordinate 899,544,695 downwards.
AATAAATATGATTTTCAATGAAAATAACTTGTGAGGATTCATCATTGGGATGTGAACAGAACAAGAATATTGTAAAAGAAACAGTCACAAAAAATTATAATCAGAGACTGTATCCTATAACAAAAGGAAAGAAATATATTTATATAAGTTAATATCTTAGATGAAAAATATGTTTTATTTTTAAGAAGTTAAAAAAACATACGAATCTAGATAGAATAAAAATAAGTTGAAAGATATTATTTCATAGGTTACTATTGGTGATATTAATGTCATGGGAAGAAATCATAATCTTGCTGGTATAAAATTTCATTGATGGGAAACATGTATGAATCCAAGGGAGTCTTGGTGAATATATGATATCATTTTCATTGAGAAATAATTTTGTGACCAAAAAATTTATCCATGATACCAAGATAAAATAGACATGAAGGATTTATTTTTTTGGAAGATGTAATAAGAAGGATCACAAAATAGAGAAATTCATGACAAGACATCCAGGAGATATTTCTTATGATAATAATGGATTGAGGCTTCAAGGAAACATTGTAATTTCTTGTGATTATTATTAGAAAATATTCAATATCTGTAAAGAATGCTGATTTTTTGTCCACGTAAACTAAAGTTGTGTAATAATTTAGGGAAACTTGAGGGGGTTTCTAAATCTAAATGAAAGCATGTATATACAAATAATACAGGTGAAAAAATTTGTTCTACAAAACATTGAAGAGAAGTTGACTGAGATTGGGAGAAATGATTGGCCCATATTGTGGGACAGTTCTCAACCTAAATGTTTGTCCTAATGAAAAATAATATAGCTCCTTATTACATATATATATATATATATATATGATTTTATACTTACATGAACAGAATATCCAGATATGGATGTATCCCTTGAGGAATTTATTTGAAAAAATATAAATATTAAATATTCACTATATATTTAAAGTGGAACTTCTTAACATCATTATAAAACTAGAAGATTAGGTATTCCAATAACAATTTCATGCCTTATTCATAATTGTATTAATCATATAAATTAAGTGGGAGCTATTGATTTATGTGAAGATGAGATAAATGAGGATCTATATTTTTTTACAAGAAAATTGTAAATTGTTTATGTTGCGACTATGAGCCCTATTTCTGGAAGTCGTTTCATACATTATTTAATTTTCATAAGACCCACGGAATCACATCCCAATGGGATGAATAGTTTATCAGTACTTGTAAAATAGATTCATACATTATTATTAGATTAGATTTTACTACAATAATCACAATATATTTTTTTGGGAATAACACCATTTCCTCTATCATATATATACATGTTAATCATAGAACACCTCTTGGGTTCCTTGGAAAAGAGACAAAACAATTATGAGTTCAAATGCTTATGGAGGGTTATGTACATAAAAATAAGTCATTAATGAATAAACATAATAAACATGGAATGGTAAATAACTATTAACACATACCAGATAAATAATTCTATAAGGAATAATTAATATGGATTTGTAAATAAATCAAAAAACATTACATTTATCCAATAAACTAAAAATGAAAATAATATAGATGTAATATCATAGTAAAATTCTCATGAATATTAGTAACTAAACTCTTAATGAAGTAAATGCTTAATTATTGGACATCATGTATCAGTCACATGAAACCTCTTCCATTGAGACCTTTCCAAATGAGGTATAAAACTACATGTAAGAATTTTTTTAATGCTATATTAAATTAATTGTCTCATGAGACCTACCAATGAATCAACGAGATATATAATATTGGACTATACCCATCACAGTAGGTCCAATCATTCATTAAATACTAAATAATCAACTTAATTCAAGAATCAATATTCTTTAACATCAAATATCAATATTTAGTAAAGTATAAAAATTTACCAGAATTTCCCTCGTCATCAAATAACAATCAATATAAAAAAATGTAGTTAGAAATGAGAAATAATTTATGTAATTCAAATATATTTAAAATAAATGATATTATTATTTAGTATAAATTTAGTGTCCAATTACAACAGGAAGGTGAATATTTCAAGGGACTGTTATTGAATACAAAATGAAACAAGAAGGTGAATTTTAATACCATCATTGGTCAAAATAATCATAAACCATAAAAAAGAAGAATACATATGGTATCAATGAAATATATAACCATTGGATTAATAATAATTTTTATTTGTTATAAACAATGAAAATACCATAAAAATATATTCAAAATCATTTTTGAGGAAAATATCATTTTCATTTGTATTTTTTAAAAATCACTTTCTCTGAGAATCACATTTAAAAGAAATTTCTATAAATATATCCCAATAAATGTGTAAAAGACACATTAGTGAAATGATGATCATGAAATAGTTTAAATCTATGAATTCCTTAAAAGTTAAAATAAAATTCCTCTTGGACTATAAAAAGATGCGAAAAATTCTTTTTTTGAAAACAACCTGAATATTCCTTTCACAATTTTGACAAAAGACGATTGGGTGTTGTTTTAAAAATGAAATAATATTACTCTAATTTTTTTATGATTTAAAATGAAAAAAAAATAAATTAATGATTAATTTTGAAATTGTTAAAAAACATTTTTAGAAAACCTAGTTTTGGATGAAAATAGATTTCTGACCAAAGAGAGAAATGGAGTCATATTTTATTAAAAATAATTTCCCAATTAAAATAATTACCAAAGAGTAAAAAATGGAAATATTACATGAAAATATAATTAATAAATATAAGATAATAAAAAAATTATTTATTATGAATTCTTCAAATAATTTTATTTATATTAAATTCAATATTATATAATCTTGATTTGAATGATATTGTAAAATAAACCTTTACAATGATCATAATGTTAAAGGGAGAATTAATAAATGAGTAGATTATGTATTTTAACACTAAATAAATATAATAAAACATTAAATAAAACGTAATGAAAAACATTTCATTATATACATAATCATAAAATTATATAATAAACAAAGTCGAAGATTAACCCAATGAATAGAAGTTGAGTTATGAAATCCCTTACCTGACTTCATATTTCGAATTAACATTCATTAACAAAATTTTAAGTTGGTTTAAACATATTTTTTCCTAATTAATTTCCTATATTTATATTTATAGTATCTTATATGAATAATTTATCTCATCTGATCATCCATTAGTTTTTATATTTCATTATTTTCATTGTTTCGAGTGTTAGTTGGCAGGTTTTCTCATTTGTGCTTTTTTATGAAATTTATATTTCTTTTGAATATTAACAAGTTATATAATCTCTTGAATAATAATCAAGAAATAATTAAAATATTTTTTCACAAAATTTACTTTTAATCCAAATCATTAAATATGGTTAAGAAAAATTTATTATTTTATGATCCTAGAGATAGTATTCCGTATGTACGCATGAGTAACACCTCTATTTTTCAACGATCGTAATGGAATGAATTTATGTAATATATTAACATTCATGAATGATAATAATATCATATATAACATATTATATAATTATATATATAATCCATGTGGTGTGGTGATGAAAGGAGGCTTATCGCTTCGTGATGTATGAAGTCTACAAGTACACGAATGATGTTATCATCATTATGTGAGTGAAATGGTATGAAAGAAAATGACATATATTAAATTTAAATAATGAAGTATATCTTACTAATATTATAATTATATAATTAATATCACATATAATGAACAAATATATCCTTCTCACCTGGAATGTAATGTTTCAGTGGAAGATGAATCACATCGCTTCATAAGGCAGTAGTCCCCCATACACACAAGCGACACTATCTTATCCCCTAAGGAATGAAAATTAAAAAGTTATATATGATTTAATTAATTAATAGGTATAATAATTTCATAAATATCCAATATATAATATATTTACATCATCATACCCAACTGTGAAATGTAGAAATGGAAAAACAAATGACATCAGTTTGTGATGTGGTATTCTGGCATACACACAAATGATGATTTTGTAAACCAATTGACCTAAGTGGAGAAGGGTTTATGCCATGATAAATCTATAATTTTTTTTAATTATATGTAATATATTGAGTTTATTATATATTAATGTGTTAAAAATAATTTAATGAGGTGGAGATATAATTAAAATAAAAACGATCATTGAAGAACATTACCTCTTCATTAGGTATCCTCATTAGGATTTCATTGTAGCCTTACTAGGTTTGATTTATTCCCAATATAATACTTGTAGTTTGAGTTTATATAATTTTTTAATTTATTTGGATATGCATTTTATGAACCGTTGTGGTTTTATGGTGTGAATAAGAAAGGATATGGGGTGACCTTTTATAAGTGAGGAGAGTGACACAGTTCTAATTCTTTTAAAATGATTCAATCATACAAATAATTTTAAAATAAAAAAGATAATATAATAGAAACTTCTATGTATTTTAAGACACATGTTTGAAATATTTCTATAAAATTGGTTTTGGAAAATTTGTAGGTCATTTTTAACCCTTATTCTCTTAGTTAAACCCTTGGTAAATTATTTTTTATATAATGTGTTATAATTAATTTTTACTACTTACACAATTAAATTTGGTAAAAAATGGAATTGAAATTGTTATAAAATATATATTTTTATGATACCTAATATTGAATATAGTTTTAAAAATTAAAATCACTTAATTGGGAGGAACTAATTTCATATAATCCTATATTTATGACAATAAAGAAATTTTTTAAAGGGAAATTTTTCAAAAGTGGACATCGTTCTTATACCATAAATAAAGTTAAAAAAGATTATAGTGGCGTAAATTAAATTCAATGATATATAATTTAAATAATTTTTCTTTAAAATGAATTTAAAATATACATTTTTATTCAATTTAATTTAAAATAAAATTTATTTTTCAATTAAAATTTTATATTTTTCAAAATTCATAAAAAAATAATGTTTTTTCAAAATATAACAAAAAATTAATCTATGATTATTTTTGTATTTTTATTTCAAAAATAATGTTTATTTTATCAAATTTATTTCTAAAAATTGGTAAAATTATTTTTAAATTATGTCTAGAAAGCATCGTTAATCACCCTTTCAGAAAAAATATATTTTATCAAAAAAATATTTAAATTTAAATTATTCCTAATTTTTTTATAATTATTATATATTATTTATTTTAGAAATTTAGTTATTAATATTCTTACTAAACAATTTAACATCTAGAATATAAATAATATTTTTAATTTTAGTATTTTAATAATATATCATGTTTTGTATTACCTTGGTGTTGTATATAACAAAATCTAAACTCAGTGTTGCATGTAATGAATGGAAAAAATTGTTTTGTGTGTAACACAAGGTAAAACTAGCATTTCATTCATTAAATCTATTTAAATGATTGAATTTGTTTAAAAATTAATATATCATGATATCTCAGGGTGTAATATCTTTTTCTAATCATGGTGTTGCATGTCCAATTAATTATTGAATACAATGTTCTTATTTTAAAATTTAAAGGTGTTACATTCTCTCACATTTAATAAATTGAATCATTATAATATAAAGATGATATTAGTAATAAAGGGATTCAATTATTCAATTACCATTGTTAAAAAACACACATCCTGAAAGGCCTAACAAAAATTCACTTAATATGAGAGAAAAGGAAGTACAAAGGCCCTCTTGGATAATTAGAAAATAGGGATCCAAGTTGAAGAACATATGTGGAAAATGAAAACCTAGACATGTAATAAAATAGTAAATAATTATTGAGAGTGATTTAGGTCATTGATCAAAATCAATTGAATGATCAATAGAATGTTAGGGGCCTCAAGGCCATAAATTTGTGACAATTTAAAATTCTCTATTATTTATCAGATATTAAGGCAACATGGTAACATTTATGTTTTGAGATCATTTTTTATGTAATAAAACTATTTTACAATATAATAATATTAAAAAATATAAGTACTTGATACATTTCTATTTTATAAACACTTTTTCATCCATTGGTTGTGCTTCGATCAATTTCCAATTCATCCCTCAATCAAATAAATGAGTATACACAAATGAATTTTTTATGTGTGAAGAAAAAAATTACTTTTAATGTATTGTAAGATCTATAGAAGTTTTAATATTTCTTTTTTCCATCTTCAAATATTTTACAAAAACAATATGGTTAGTGCAATTTATGCCATATGTATAAATATTTATATAGTGAATTACAACAATAATCATTAAAACCTCATGGAATGATCAACTTAAACCATTTCAGAAATGGTAAAAATTACATCTATTCTAAAATAATAAAATAAATAACTTTATAAATAATTTCATTGAATTTCATAAATTAAATTATGATTAATACAAAAAATAAAATTAAGTATCTCTTAATCATTAGTTACCAAAAATGTGAATAACTTCATCACGTATTCTATTAAAACCTGGTAATAAAATTATTTACCAGAAAAAGTTATTGAAAAACATAATTCTTTTTTATTACTTATGTAAAACATAGATTATTGGATATATTTTTAAAATCCAATGATGTTCTTAACCCCATTAAATATTTTAAAAACCAATTTTCCAGAAAATCATTAATCAGTTCCAAGGTAGTTAGAAATATCTAATTTACATTGTCCATATAAATCATATCTTTTACCCAACACCATTATCTCAATATCATGAAAATATCAAGGGTAATATTTACCTCAATCATGTGTTTTCCAAAAATTCCAAATTTCCACTGAATCTTATTTCTTGGTACTGTTAGACATAAACTTTCAAATACTATGAGTAATGTAATTTAGTAGAATCCGTATACATTTCATAAATCTTATAACTAGGATATCATTAAATGAAACACTCAGATTACATAATTATTGAATCCAAACATAATAACATTAATCATTCATCTTTTTCTATGGTAGTAAAATAAACTTGACCATGATCCATTGGTGTTTATTGAGGTATAATCCATTGAAACGTGGGACATTTATTTGTGTAGTTACCTATATCCATATCGTCGAAACATTGTAAAATGGAGACTTTTTTACTTCTATTGAAATCATAATAATGATGTTATTTTTCTTTACACTTGTAGAAATCTCTCATACCCTTTATAAAAGTACCAAGGTCTTTCTTTCCACAATTAATACATGTGGGAAAACCCTTCTTTACATTATTCCCTTTATCCATTATTCTTCTTACCACACCATCATTCTATTGATTTCTTTAGAATAAATAATACATATAGATCTATTTATCATTCTTTTTTAAGACATGTTACCATGTCCCAATATAATGAGAATATTTTGGATACTAGTTACATTAGAAATAATGGATTAATAGTATCATAGAAATGACCATTCATATTTTTTGGATTGCATGCATTGATATGGTTCCCATTAATTCTACTAGGAAGAATTTATAAATTATGTAATTAAATATATTATATAATATCTTTATATAACATTATTTATAATCCCAAAAGATGTTGAAATATTTAAAATAAATTGTAAATTTTATGCATAGGTAATCTCATATTAATTAACATGGATTCTTTTGGGATGTATCTATTTTAGAATCCTTAATAATTTTTTATATAGAAAATGAGAATTATCTTAGAAATATCCCCTATTGGTGTCATATAAGGTGCATAGTAAGGCCAATGTTCATTCACTAGGGGAAGTTGATTCATGCCCAATGAACCCTTTTTAGAGTTATTAACCCTATGTACATCTGTTCTAGAACAACGTCCACTAGTAGTATTACTTTAGGGATGTATTTTAAAGAAATAACAAATAATATCTAACATAAAACAAATTTATTATATTATTGTATTCTTATTCTCAAAGTTTATCATAAGGTTATGTTCCTAAATTGATGTCTTCCTAAATCTGGTTTCCACGGTTAATACTAAACATCATATGATACCAACTAATATGAATCTAACCCCGGTATCTTGGATAATGTTTTTTCAATATTACATTAAAATAAGAGACAAGGTGTCACATTGTGAAGGTCCAAATATATTAGAATCCTAGGAAAACTTGATACACACTTATGTCTTAAATTACATATGAATGAAAAAATTAAAACACAATTGTTTTTCACGAATTACATTATTTCTTCTAGAATATCCTTCGTTCTCAATCATTGTACACTTATTGGATTCATGGGAAAGATAAAAAATAATGTTGAACTCAAATCATGAAAAAGGGTTAAGTAAAATGGAAGATATCGAGAATGAATAATCATAATTAACCTGGAATGTTAAATAAATGAGCACACATGCAATTTAAAGAACTTTATATGGAATAATTAGTATAGAATAGTAAATAATTGAACAAACATGATATTTAATCAATGAACAGAAAAATAAAGGATTCCAGTGATAATATCATAGTGAAAATATCATTGATAATAATAATTGAACTCTTAATTAAGGCAATTCATAGTTATTGGATGTCATGTATCAGGAACATGATACCTCTTCCATCAAGACATTTTAGAAGATAAATTCTAACTACAAGTAAAAATTAATTTAATGGTAACTTAACAAGATTTTCACATTAGGCCCAATAATTAATAGAGGAAATATATATTTTCAGGCCCCATCTATCATTGTAGGTCTAAATAATACCTCATATATTTAATAACCACTTTTATTCATTAATCTATATTCTTTAACATCAAATTTCTAAATTTAATAAAGGATATAGATTTATCAATATTTCCACAATCAGTTATAAAAATTTCAATGTAAAACATAGTTTGTATAAATGATACACTGTTTAAGAATTTAAAATATACATGATAAATAATATTTATATTTTTGAGAAATTTAATTTCCATTGATCACAGGAGGGGGACCATTTCTGGGGAAAGTTAATGACTACAAAATGAAAAAAGGAAGTGAATGTCAATACTATATTTATTCAAAATAATCATTAACAATGTATTGGAAGAATAAGTATAGTTTAAATAAAAAATATACCCATTGGAGTAATAATTTAGGATTTCTGTAATTGATGAATTAAAATAATGTAAAATAAATTTAAAAAATTCTTAAGGAAAATAAACTTCTCAATTTGAAAAATATTTTGAAAATTCATTATTTGAAAATCACCATTAAAAAATTTTAATTTAAAAATAACCAAGTAAAAATTAAAAGGAATCTTCAATGAAATTGTGGTCATGGTTGCAGGTAATTTTATTCATTCCATAAAAGTTAGAATAATATTACATTTTCACTATAAAAAATGATAGGAAAATTCCATCTTCGGAGAAGGATAAGAAGATTACTTTTATATTTTTAATAAAATCAAAATGTGAATTGTTTGAAAAATTAGATAATATTCCATTGAATTTTTTAACGAGTACAAATGAGTAAAAATTCCATTAATATATCGTTTTGAAGAGGTTAAACACATTTTTAAATGTTTTTAGAGAAAATGTGTTTCTAATAAAGTAGCTTTTATATCGTAGAGAAATATAAAGTAGGATATCCTTAGAAAACATCTCAATTAATTTAAATAAAAAAGAGTGTGAAATTGAAATATTACCTGAAAATATAATGAATATCTAGAGGAAAATAAAATGATTTTTTTTATTCAGAAATGTTCAAATAAATTCCGTCAACTGAAATTCAATAGTAAATAATCTCAATTATACTATGATTTTGAAATAAACCATTAAAATGATCATAGCATTGAAGTGAGAATTAATAAATATATAGATTATGTGTTTTCATCATAAATACACATAAAATTTTTTAAATACAACATATGCAAAAAAAATTATCCATACACATAATCATAGAATTTAAAAATATATATAGTATAATATTAACCCAATTAACATAAAATGAGATATAAAGTCATATAACTAAATATTTATTTTTATTGAACATTATTTAACCTCCTGTATAGTGATTTAAAACAATTTATTAAATTATTCTAGAACCATATTAATACTTAAAATATCATATATGATTCTTTTATAACATCATATCACCCATTAATTATTAATACTTCATTATTCTCATTATTTTATTTTTTAATTGCTATTCTTTCTCATTCATGTGTTAATATGAATGTTATGGTTCTTGGGAATATATTATAGTTATATCATCAAAATAATAATTATAATAATTTTTCTCCAATTTTACTTTTAAATCAATTCATGGATGATGGCTATGAAAAATTATGTATGTTACAGTCATGAAGATGGTAGGTAATACGTACGCATGATTAAAGCATCAATTTTCAACAATAATTATTAAAAGAAGGTATGTAATATAATATATTTATAAAATGATAATAATAGCATATATAAAATATTATATAATCTTATCTATCATCAAAGTGATTTGGTGATGAAAATTGAGTCACATCACATCCTTAAGGAAATAGCACACACGTACACGAATGATGTTATCATCTTTAAGTGATTTAAATGGTAAGAAATGAAATAAAATATAATATATTTATAAAATTAAAAATATTTATTTAGTATAATAATTATTTAATTTTGAAAACATATAATAAATAAATATATCATTATCACCTTCCATGTAAAGAAATACTGAATGATGAATCACATCACTTTTCATGGTGATAGTCCGCCCTACAAATGAGAAACGTTATCTTATCGCCTACCAAGTTTAAAATAAAAAGATATATATATATATATATATATATATATATTATAATGACTTAAAATTTATAATTATGTTATAAAGTTCACATATATACTTTATATCTCTCATCATACTCAATCGTGATAGTTTGAAATAGAAAAACAGAAGACATCGGTTCGTGACACTGTAGCCTGCCATACACAGAAACAATGATTTTGTAACTCATTTGATGGATTTGAAGAATGTTGGAGGTTATTAAATTATTATAAAAAATTGAATTATATATAATATATCTAGGTTATTATATCATAATGGATTAATAATAATTTAAAAATATGGAAAATGAAATAAATTAAAAATTCTTTTAGATGAATGTTACATATTTTTCATGTATTCTCACTAGGATTGAACAAAATCATTCCTAAGTTGGATTTTTTCCAAAATAAGTCTTCTAGAATAAGGTTATGAAATTTTTTAATTTATTTTATTAGGTATTATATGAAATAAAAATTATTGAATGTGTGAATAAGAGAGCATAGGGGTATATTTTTTAATGTTAGATGAGTGGATCCCTTGAATTGTTTGGAAATGACACAATTATAATGACATTTTTATATTTAAAAAATCTTAAAAATAGATAATTAACAATATTAAAATTTATAATGTGGAAATATGGATATATAATAGTTGTTGAACAAGTTGGTAGGTCATTTTTAACCCATATTCTATTAGTTTAACCTCATGTATACCAGTTTTCACCTAAACTGTGATAATTAATTTGTACTATTCTCACCATTCACATTGGTAAATAATTATTTTAAACTTTTTAGAAAATATAATAATTATTATTCAAAATATTTATCCCATTTTTACAAATTAAATTCAATGAATTGGGAAATTTTAATTTTAAATTAGTCGTAGAGACAAGGTGAGAAAGAAAGTTTTGAAAGTGAAAATATTTATTTGATGAAAAATTTACTGTACGAATATTCTTTATGAAAATTATTAAAATTAACTTAATTGGATTATTTTATATATAAATGAACTAATTTAACTATAAAACCAATTTTAAATATAATTTAACTTTATAAAAAATGTAAATGAAAAGGTAGTTTTCGGTTAAAATATAGTATTTTTCATTATTCGTAGAAAAATGAAACTTTTTAGAAATCTTCCAAAAAATTAACCTAGTATAATTTTGGTATTCTCATTTAATTTTTTTTTTTAAAAATAATTATTTTAAATTTTAAGAAATTAATTTTAAATTATGTTAATGAAGGGTGAGTAACTCATCTTTTACGGAAATATAGTTTTTAAAAAAACATATACTCTTTCATTTAAATGATTCATATTTTATTTATAATAAATTTATAACAACAATTTTAAAAATTTTGTTATTATTATTCATACCCACCAATTTAACAACTATTTTATAACTATATTTTTAAATAATAAATTTTTTATAATTTTTCATGTTTCATTTAAACTCAGTGATGCATGTAACACAAGATAAACTCTATTATTGTATGTAATGAAAAATAAATTTAGGATTACATTTAAAAAAATATAAAATCAGTTTTATTTGTAATAAAATGAATTTAATTTTTTTATTAATTTTAAAATATATCATAATTTCTCCTGGTGTTATAGATTTTATAAGAGTAGTCTTGTGTGCTGCATAAACTATAGAAATCAATGTTATTATTTTAGAATTATGGGGAATTATATTTTTTTATGTATGTGAATGATTATAAATTTTGTTGATACATCTTTTAAATTATATCCCCATAAATGAGAATTGAGAATATCTAAATATGATTTCACATGAAAGATAGTTTATGGACAACATGGACAACTTTGGTTGTGTCTCTCTTATTTTCTAATAGGGATAAACACATAGAATTAGACTTTTTAACTAAAGGATATTTGATTTGTGAATCATGTTATATCATCCATATATTTTAAGAGATCAGTAAATTTTTATACAAGTATAATAATCATGTTTTTTGATAAGATCCCACTTATCCTATATATTTTATTTCTAACGAGGGAGAGAATGTTTGAGCACACATATTGAATTTAAAATATTTGAAGAGACGTTGAAAATAAAATAAAAAGGGGGATACTGTTGGATCGTGTGTTTCATTTATTGTCAAATATTTATCAATATATTTTTTAAATGTTTAAGATGATGTGGTGATTCATGGAGAATTTTTATGTATTTTTATTGCATTGTGTGTCATGCTTGAGAAATTAACCATGTGAATTATGTTAATTGATTGAATTGATCTTATATTTCAAAGTCATGTTCTTTGGGGATTAAATTTTTTACTATAAGTGGGCTACCATGAAAATTTTCATTCATGTGATTTAAAGAAGTGGAATTAATTAATATCCTAAAAATATTATTTTTTATAATTATTTTTGAAGAATAATATTAATAAGTCCATCAAAAATGCTATAATTTTTTTTGAATAAGATGAAGTGTTTTGTCTCAAAAAATTATTTTATAATGTTTTTTAATTTATGATTAATAATTTGGAAAACACATCATGAATTTCAATAAAAAAATATGCCCCACCAAGCTGACTGGGTTAGCCAGCTCGTAACAAAATTATATGTACACTTCTTAACCGTGATTGAGAACCATCATGCCCAGCTAGCATGGAGAATGGTAAGTGGGCCCATGTATAAGGTATTTAGGAGCTAATTATTTTTTGTGGTCTCACAAGTTGGTCCAACATTGATATGGGTCAGCGCATGTAGGTGTGACGCATGTGGAAAGTGATGTAGATGTATGTGGGTGTTGATCCCTCACTACTAGATTGATGGTGTTATGGAAAAAGCTATTTAAAAAAAATGTAGTATATTATTCTCATTATCGATGAGATAAAACAGTTCGGGAAAAATAATCATCTGTTTAAATGAGTAACGAAAAAAAATAACGTCATTGGATCCAATTTACCATGACTGTCTAGATGAATTTGGTTGTTGACAATATCCTCGTGACACTCGATGCTGCTCCAGCTTGGTGGGTTTTTAATAGACATAAGATTGATGACCGAAATAAGGCTTTCATAGAGGATTCATGATCGATTTAATGATTCAATTATTCTTCAATGCACTATTCATGAAATCTCTATATTTTGTGCATACGTTTAAATCAATAATGTAGACATGGATAAGTTAAAATCAAGTTGTAGATGATAATGATGCATGGATAAATGGTGCACCAGATCATTATCCCAGACATGTTAAAAGAGTTCATCAAAACATCATTAGTCGAAAGTAATACTTTCTATAATTTTAATCATTTTTTTTGGAATCCATAAAACACATTCTTAAATAATATTTTTCACTAACATTATATATCACAATAATTTTTAGTGTTTTGTAGAAAAAATTCATTTTTACTAGATATAGATATTATTTATAATTATACGAATATGAACACTATATCTTGATGGAAATGTAATTATCAATACATCAGATTGATTATGTTTATTACATTAGATAGATTGTGTTTAGTAAATTAGAATAACTGAGTTTAGTATACGTGACTAACATAGCTTATATCAATCGAATAAAAAAAATTTATTCCATCGAAAGAATGATGTTTATAATTTAATGATAAAAAATATTTCTAATAGATGAAATATTTTTTCATCATTGTAATAATGAAATAAAATGACATCTGATGAATATATAAAAAACATGTCGAGCTGTCAAGATAAAGCTCATTAGAGGTTATTGCTACTAACAGTGAGAATCAAAGAATATGATTGTTGTATTTGTTCGTATAAATTGAGGTGCATTAATTGAGGTGGGAGCTAAAACATTTTCACTAAACCCTTCTGAAGGATACACTTCAATAACTTCTTCTTAATTATTCATTTTAAATATTTATAGAGTTGTTATTCAATGGAATGTATGTGACAATCATAAATTCCTTAGATTTTTTGAAATTTTTATTCATTATGTAAAATCTATGTTTAAAAAAAGGGATTTTAGTGAAAGGAAAATTGAATATTCTGATTTGGATGATAAAGGGATTCAGGGGCTAGGTAGACAATGATTCTAATATACATTGATCGTGGGTTTTCTTTTAATAAATATAAAGAGATTTATTGTTTTGTTAAAACTAAAAATACCTAAATTATAAGTTATATATTCCCATAATGATTAATGATAAATTATTTTTCTTTATTATAAAACATATGTGAGTATTTTTGTACCTATTCTTTAAAATATAATTTTACATTTCTTTGTATGTTTATTATTTTCACTGTTCATTTTTAGAACGTTTTGTTTCTTGTAACAATAAAAATCTATAATATTTTGAACAATATGTGTTCCCTTTTAATAAATTTTAAAGGTTTCATGATATTTGTGTCCATTAAAACATAACTAAGAAGTTTTGGTTTTGGATTAGGTTTATTTTTTAAACTCCAATTAACCCCCCTTTTGCAGCCAATAATATGCCCTTCAACACTATAATTGGTATCATAGGAGGTTTTTATGATTATCTTTCTATTTATCAATTTTTAATTTTAAGAAATGTTGAAATTTTTTATAAATTTTCTTATAAATTGTTTTTATGGGTATTTTATAAACAAATTTACACTAAAATTCATTTAGTGGAAAGAATCATTTTATTACAAATACGTAATGTTTAAATATTTAAAATCTAGAGAATCTTAATCCTAGATGAAGAATGATTTATTTGTGGAAAATTATAAATATTAGATAGATCTTATGAAATCCTTTGTAATTAACACTATATTATATAATTTATTTATTCTTATGGGAATTTATAAATATCTTGAAGGAGAATATTTAATTTTTAAAAATTAAGTGAAGATTGAATATTAAATTAATTATCAGGTAAGTAATACCTTTTCAAATTATTTGAATAGAAATTTTGAATGTAAAATTTACTATTTTATAACGAAGAAAAATATTATGAAGAAGTTATATATTACTCATTTTTTTATTTCTAAATTTTTATAATCTACAATAAAAATTATTAGAGGTTATAATCAAGAATTTTTATTTCTTACAAGGTGAATATATAGCTAAAATGCATAAGAGATTCATAAAAAAATTTATAGTATAATTCCTATGGGTGATAATGTTATTCAAGATGGGATTTTAGTTGATAAGAAAATTGAGATTATATGAGGGTAGTGGGAATTTAAGAGAATATATACTGATGATAAAAAATAGATTATTAAGTTGAGTTTAGATGATTAGGTTGGTTGTCTTATACTGTATGATGGAAGATTGAGATGATATTTTGAAGAAGAAAAAATGAAATATGGGGTATCTTTTACTTCTAGTTCAGATATTTCCAATAAAGTTATATCTACAGATGAATTATCTATTTCATGAAAGAATAAGAATGTTTGTGATTAAATAGAGAGAAGTTATTCTGAATAGACTATGAATGAGTTAGTTATTATTTCTTAGAGAGTGAACTACATTAGTGGGAAATAGGATTTTTGATATATGTGTTTGAATAATTTTATAGATGAATGTGAGAATAGCTTTTATTATGAAATTATATGTTATGATTGTTAGAAACATGTTCATATAAAAATAGATTGTCCCATGATGAAGAGAAAAGATTAGAAGGATATAAATTTGGATTGGAATTATAATATGTTCTACAGACATAAGGGTATGAAAGTTATGAAATCATCATACACATGGAGTGAAAGTATAGGTGATAGTTCTTAAGATAATTCATGAGACAATGAATTTAATGTTCATGAAAATATCACATTCGTTGCTAAAATTTCAAATAATAATTACTATTTTTTGACGAAGGATTCTTCTAAAAACATGAATAATATTACATTGAATAATAGTTGTACTGATATTAAAAATTAGAATAATTCTATATCTTTGTATGATGAATCAACATCATCCGATGGGAATAATACTTTTCAAATTTTTGAGGATTTTTATATATTTTCTAAACTTCTAGAAAACCAAAATTTCACGGTTTCAAAATAAAATTATGTGAT
Organism: Viscum album; assembly: GCA_963277665.1. NCBI lineage: Eukaryota > Viridiplantae > Streptophyta > Magnoliopsida > Santalales > Viscaceae > Viscum > Viscum album. The sequence continues at coordinate 899,528,012 of OY728165.1, read as the reverse complement.
TGAGGAAAAATTTATAAAATAATATTCAAGAACATATATATACTTACTATGAAAATTTATATTAATTTAAACGATTTAGATAAATATAATATCTGGAAAACTAATTTTTTTAAATTTTAATATAGATTTAATTCGTGTAAAAACACTTTTAAGGGTAAAAAAATAGTTTGGAGATTAATTTCCAAAATTTCAAGGATGAAAAAATTACTATCAGAATTTACTATTCGTAAAGAAAATTTTGATAAATTATACCTAAAGATAAAACATGATAGGGATGTGATTAAATTGGGTTTTACTAAAAAATACCAAAATTTATAAATAAATTTTTTGTTCTAAAGAGTGACCCATTATATAAAAAATGTGAAATTTGGGGATATTGTAATAATTGAAGTTATTTAATTAAATTACAATCTTTAGTATTTTATAAAGATTATTTTACTAGACACTGAATAATTTCACAACATAGTAATATTAAATAGATGCATATTTCGAAAATTTATTTTCTAATAATGCTTGGACAAGGAATGGTTTCCAAAATTCTAATCATTTTAAATTTAGGCTAATAAGAAGTCTTCCAACAAAACTATATGGTACATATATAGTGTTTTTTCTATAAATATAAATATGGATAATGGTTTTTTCAGGACAATAATTAAATTGAAAGGAGGAAAAGTCTTATATGTTGACAATGCTCAAGGAGAAATTATTGGAATAGGTAAAAAATTTCTTCTTGGGAAATCAATAATTTAAAATGTTTTATTTGTTATAGGTCTGAGGCATATCATTTTTATCGTATGTTAATATGTAATGATGGATATTTGGTGAAATTATGCAATAATTAATCTACAATTAATAGTTCTGATGATAAATTTATTATTTATGAAAATCAGAATGTTAATGTATTGAAATTTATCACCAAAGAACCTAGGTGAAAATATGTACCTTGACTTAGTTAAATAGAAGATCAATCATAGTTATGGATTGGAAGATCAGGATACTACAATGTTTAAAAATTAACTAAAATCTCTAATAAATTAATATTTAATAATCTATCTAATCTTAAGATTAATTCTTCTAATTTTTTTATCCTTTTCAGTTAAAAAATAAACGTATTTCAAGCATTCAATCAATTAGTGATTCTTCAACTTTTGAAACATCAATTTTTCATATATAGGGATCTATTTAGTCCTTAAAAAACATGAAGTATCCGTAGAAAATACAATGTAAATGATTTAATTGATGATTACACTAGATATACTTTGTATACTTTTCAAACAAAAAAGTCGTATGCATTTTTCTATTTTAAAAATTTTATAGCCTATATTAAAAATGAGGATAAATATACACATGAAATATATTTGTATAATCAAGTTGGTGTATTTTTAAATTCAAATTTTAAAAATATTTAACTTAAAAAACTTTTATTTCAAATCATTTTATAACATAGAACTCCAAAGTAAAATGGTATAGTTTAAGGATGAAATATAAATGTTCATGAAATTACAAGAACATTATTAAGTGAATACCCAATTGATAAACAATTTGGGGCTGAAGAAGTTATTAATTCCTATTATACTATAAATCATTCATTAATAATACCTTATATTAATAAAAATATTTATGATTTTTAGAATTCAAGATAGACAAAACATTATTATTTCAATGTTTTTGAATTAAAAGTATTTATTCCAAACACTAATGAAAATAAATATAAATTTTCCCCAAAATATGATTATATAATATTTATAGGATACATTGAAACTTCTCATGCCCATTATGTCATTAACAAAAACACAGTTATTTTTTAGGAAACAAATAATGTAAATTTTTCGAAAACTGGTCCTTTGGTTTTTAGACAACCTCAATTCAAATATTTTATTTTATTTCAAAATATGATTTTAAAAACATGTTGTAAAATTTATATGATATGATATTAACAAAATATTTTTCTAAAAGTTATGTCTCATGATTAATTTGAACTTTCTATTGAAAAATAAAATTTTATAAACCTAAGGAATACATTTGTCATTATGAATAATCCTAGTGATAATATAGTTGGTTATATAGATCAAACTATTAGAACTATAATTTCCTTTAGATAAAAATTTTAAAATTGTGCATTTTTTCACAATTTTAACCTTCGACTCATGATTTGGGTTTAGGTGAAGAAAATTGGATAAAATATACACTAGATGACATCAATCAATTTAAAAGGAATCCAGTTTGGAGATTAGTTAAATGGCCTAAAGATTTACTTCTTATTGGTGAAAAAATTAGTTTTCAAAATAAATGTGATGAAAATGGAATTATAGTTTGATATATTGTTATACATATTTTAAAGGGTAAATTTCAAAAATATGGAATAGACTACATAGAAACATATCCTCTAATAGTTATGCTTGAATCTATAGGATTCTTCTAGGATATGCAGTATTACATTATTTAAATATTTTCAAATGGATGTGAAGTGTGATTGTATTAATGGACATGTACGAGAGGATGTTCATATAGACTAACCTCCTAGTTTTGAAAATAAAAAAGCTTCAGAGCATCTATTTAGAATTACTAAATCACATTATGGACTTATACAATAATTTCGATTCTGGTATGATATATTAACTGTAATTTTTTCAATAAAATTTTGTTAAGGGAGATACAAATCCATCAATTTTTATTAAAAAGGAATATAAGAACACCATAATTGTTCAATTTTTATGTGATTATATTTGGATGAACTCATAAAATTATTACATATTCCTTTACAGATCTTAAGAAATTTGTGTTTTTAATATGAGCATGATCAGTGATCTTACATTATTTCTTGGTTTTCAAATTTCAGAAATAACTAAAAGGAACTTTTTTATATCAACATATATTTATAAAATACATTCTTATGAAATTTGGATATAAAAAACCCAAAAGTATAAGTAAACCTACCAAAACCTCAAATATTTTATATATTTATGAAAATAAAAAACTATATGATCAAAAAATAATTATATAAATGATTTATAGTTTACTATACCTAACATATAGTAATATAGATTTGATGTTTTTCTGTGATTATGTTTAAGGCATCAAAAATACATGAAATAATCCCATATAAAATAAGGATATAGTTTAGTTAGTTTTCATATGGGAACTATAGATCTTGGATTATTTTATTCTTCTATAATTAATTTTTAAGTTAAATGTTTTTTTCTCAGATCTCTATTTGGGCGGTTTGAAAATTGGAAGAAAAAATACATACGGATGTTTTCATTTTATAGGAGATGATTTTGTTTCTTGGCCTTATTGGAAACAATATTTTGTAGCGCATTCTAGTACTAATTATAAATATATGACATTTAAAAGATTTTGTGCTCAACTATTGTGGATTCTACACACACTCACGTTCTTTGTCTTGTTATTCAATAAATTTATAATTATGCTTGATAACAAAAGTTCTATCAATTTTTGAATAAACCCATCACATAATTCACTAGCAAAGAACATAGATATAATAAATCATTTCTTTCATGACAAAAAAGAAGATATTATTTTATAATTCATCATAATGAATGAAAAAATTACTGATAAATTTAAAAACCCCATAAAATTTGATTGTTTAGAATATATTAAATAGAATCATGGTGTAGTAAGTATAAAATGAATATTAATATTTACTTATTTTTTACTAATATATTTATATTAATTTGTTCATTTCAAATTTGGAGTACATGATATTTTTATTTTCTAATATTTTTAGTTTTATATAAAATCATTAATTTCTTTTAAATAATTTCAGTTTTCTAATTTTTTTAATAATTGTTTTGAAACAAAATTCTAGATTTTATAAAACATTTGGTTTTCTATAATTATTTGTTTTCCTAAAACCATTTTGTTTTGAAAAATTATTATTTTATCAAACGAGGTTAGTTATTCTAAATATTTTTTTTAAAACATTGGTTTTTATAATTGTATTTTTTTCTGAAAATATTTGATGTTGTAAAATCAATATTTTTTTCTAAAAACATAGGTTTTTTTTGGAATTTTGTAGTTTTTCAAAATAAATAGGTTTTTTCTATTTTTAGTTCTTCCATATTTTGTTTTATCAAACAGATATTTAAAAAAAAATTACCAGAAAACGTTCACAGATAATGTTTAATTTTATACTCAGAGTTGTAATTTTTAATAATTAGTATTTAATATCTTTTTTTTAATTTTTTTGTTTAAAACCATTCTATTTAATATTTTTATTTTACAATATATTTTCAAAAAAAAATTCCTAAAAATATTTTCTAAATAAAAACTATTATGGGTTAAAAGTTAATATTTAAACATTAATGGATGAATTTTCATCACTGGATCCAAAACAAATTTTATTTCAAGGCATTATATTTATCTTAGTTTAATGTTAAACTATAAACCTATAAATATAATTATGGGACACCCCCCTCTTGTCAATCTCATTGGCTGATCTGGACTCCCAAAAAAATCAATCACGTGTTTGATTAGCTAGATATTATTCGATCAATACCCTTTATCTGATCAGTTTTCCATTTCATTATTAGAATAATAGATTCTAATAAATATATTTAAAAGAAATATGAGGTAAAGGAAAAGATAATAGAAAAATATTTGTTTGATAAGACATCTTTTTTGCTGATGGTTGTTATCAATTTTCAGGGTTGGGAAATATTTTGTGTTGAAAAATGAGATTTTGATCTTCACTATCCTGTGATAGTGAAAGAGATTTATTATAATATGGTTTTTATATTGGAGAATAATATATAGGATAATAAATTTAATATATTTTATGATTAATATACTATAAAATTTCAATATGTTTTATATTTGTTGGATTTTCTTTAAGAGGTAGAAGCTAATCTTTTTAGCCACAAACATCCAGACAAGCTGGGTAGTTTTGGAAAATAAAATTCAGTGACTTATTTATTTTATTATTATGAAAAAATAAATATGTATTTTGATTTAATTCTAGATACTATAGTGGAAACTCTTTTATATAGAGGAATATTATCAAAATAAGAAGTGGTAGTGAAATGATGAATGTTTTTATATCATTGTGTTAAACTTCATGTAAATATGAAGATGATTAATTTAGTAATGTTCATTTTCATATTGATATAAGAATTAATGAAAAGATCCATAACGATGATATTTTTTTATTTAATTATTTCATTAACAATATTTATTTAATTTTATTATTGCGATTATGATTAATAATTTGGTATTTGTGGAAAGATAGAAGTGTTATTTAATAAGTGAAGAAATTATTCCTAGAATGGGTTTAGTTTTTGTGCCTTAGATGAAAATGTTTTTTTGATAAATTGGACAAGGATGTGTCTGAATAATGTGTTATTAAGTTAAAATACATGGTTCCAAAAAAAAAGTTTCTCCTCCAGCAAGGCTAAAAAAGAATTTTATTACAATGATTTTAAGGAATTTAAGGGATTGATGAAGTGAGAATATGAATAGAATACATGTTATCTTGTTTTTTTAGATAAAGCATAGAATTTGGAATTTAAGGAAAACACTAATGAATATTTAAATGGTTTTGTGAAAAATAAAAAACAGAACACTATATTTGATGAACCTAAAACCATATAGAGTTTAATGATTGGAGTAGAAAAACTCTTGCTAAACCATTACCTATTTCACCTCTATGAGTTGATTAATCGGATCTTCAGTCCTTTCCTATGTCTATTGGTGATCATTCTATTCTAGTTCAATCTATTCCATAATAAGTGTTTATATTTGGAACTTGTATCGTACCTAATATTTTGAGATATGAAATGTAATGTACAATAATTAGAAAATTATTTTTCAGAACATGTTAAATAGAGGGTTAATATAATTGTGAACAAAACTGGAAAGGTGGATATTAAAAGTGATGAAAAATTGGAAAAATAATTAGATAAAGTGTTAGATGAAATATAAAAATAATCATCATTAAAAGGATAAAAAATATGTTCTTATTAGTCATCTATTTCTTATTATATAGAAAAACATATTGATTTGTCTGTTTCTAATAACAAAAAAAGTACCGATATGTAAGAATAAAAATAAAAATCTCATAAAAAGATATCAGAAAAGTGTGATCCTTTTAAGAATGATTATGATTTCATAGTATAATATCTAGTGAATCAGAAAGTGAAAGAGAAAGTATACGATTGCACATCTTGACATCATATTTCCCATGTGTTCTTGGACTCATCCTATTCTCTAGCTGATGATTCTAAAGCAAGGTTTTAAATTATACTTACTTTAATGAAGCACTAAAAAATATCCTAGATGAAATTCCTTAACTAGTATGTATTTAACATCATCAAAAGAAAATTGATATATGGTTTAATATAATTGAAATGAAATATTCATTTTGTTGGTTAGATAAAACCATTGTGAAAAATTAAGCTTATTTCAAATATTTCAATGTTGATTCAATGTAAGAAAGAAGGGGGATGAAAAAAAATTATTATGTGGAAGAAATAAAAATGGATTTACTTAAATTTCCATGATTGGAAAATAGTAGGAGTGAAAAAATAATCATTTGATATATTAAAATATTTTAATGAATTTTCGTCTATTTTTTTCGAAATCAAAGTGTGTTGATGTTTTGATGATTTTTATTGAAACTCGCGATTGGTAAATATATCATCTAAAAAGGAATTTTTCTCTCGAAGTATAATTCTTTAATTTAAAATCACATAATAGAAAAATATGATTCATTGAATTAAAAGTTATCAATATAATAAAATAGTATCGATAGTTCAATGTTTTTGAAGACAATATTGTTATATTAAAATCCTAATAAGAAGTGTTTTAGATAAATCAAGAGGAATATCAAAATATGAAAGACATTTTAAAAAATTTGTTGAATATGGTTTAATTTTTATTATGAAAATTTGATGATATAATAATTTGAAATGTTGATTTCATTTTTTGATAGAATAAATATTTCACCAACATTTTTTTGAATGTTTTTCTAATCATTGTTGGATAGTTATTATTTCTATTTTTTTGTGAATATATATTGTAAATTATTATTGAGACATACCTTTCCCTATCTTTTTAGGTGACTTGTATTTCTAATTATTTTTGAAATACATAAAGGGTGAGAATTTGTTATTTAGATTTTATTTAATAAATTATTATATTATCATTGTTCTAGGAAATATTTCGTAAAACTTATGTTGAATAAAAATGGTGATAAAAATATAGCGGGAGATAATAATGAAAGGGGAGAAATTTTTTAAAAAGAAAAAATTAATGAAGATCATAAATTTTTAATATTAAAGGGATGTTATGTTTTTTCAATTTTATAAGTTTTTAGATTTATGTTTCTATAGCTTTCCTTTCAAAAAGGGGGATATTTTTGAGTAAAAACTACTACTTTTGAAACTTTCTATCCTTAGTTCTGAAAATCAAAACATACATTCGTAAATAAAATTTTTTAAAAACATTATATATCCAAATGATTTTAAAGTGTTTTGTATAAAACATTTTTTTCTAATAGATGTAGAAAAAATTTATAATTAGAAGAATATGATCTCTATATTTTTATGGAAATATATTGTTTAGCCACCAACACAATGAAAAAAAATTCCCATTAAATGAGAAAAAGGAAGATTATCAAGTTGGGTGAAAGTGATAAAATCCAAGTTCCTCACCCTATAATAAAGGAATAATATCATGATGTAAATACATATTGTAATGATAAATAATGAATCTATTACTTTCAATCCCTTTGTTGAACAGGTTGTATGATGTAAAGTTCCCTTACCTTCAAGTATGGATCACCTAAATTCCCTGGTCTAATATCATATAACACATCCTGATTAAGATGATCATGTTGCAGGACGTTTATTTTTTTTCATGAAGAAGATCGACCAAAATCTTGTCGTCAAATTCCATCAGAAAGATAAAAATTATGATCATATTTGACAAGATAAGAACATAATATTTTTCTCAAGTCTCAAATTCGATATAAGTTATGAGAAGATAAAAGTCATTGAATCCATGAACTACCCAGCCCCATTCATACCTAACCTTCCCACCACCTCACATCTCTCTCACTAGACAATATCTATATATTTTCATATTCATGAGACTCACATGAGGGTTCCAACAGTCCCATCTCCCATGATACTACATACACATTGAATAATAATTCCATGTCATATATGGGGAAAACCTTCTAAGAAACATGGAATACACCCCATCTAGAATAATAAGTTAATTTTCCCAAATAAGATACCATGCCCAAACATTCTTGAAGATGCGTATGTAGTGACCATATTCTATAACTCTATTCATACACTCATAGAACCGAACACAGTATAGAAAATAACATTCCATATATTTTTATTTCCGTTCCATTTTGGACATCCACTTGAAACCATACATCTAAAAATTCTAAAAAAAAAACTCTCCACTCTATAGAAAGCCAAAGATCATACTGGTATTTTTCCATATAATATTTTCTAATACCCCTTTGAAAAAGATCACCACAGCATTTCAATGTGAGGTGTGTCACAACACATGTAATGCGAAACAATTTAGATTCCCTTCCTTTTTATGTACATGTCTATAAGAATGTCTATACTCCATAAACCCTAAAACATAGAGTTAATATTCATTGATATTTAATAACAATATTGCATCAGATGAAGATGTACAACACATGATGATCTATCATGCTATAAATTATTCAACGTTATTTGAAAAATCTCCAAGAATCACGCAATATGACCATTGGTGAGGTGCTTATAAATAGGGGTGTATTTATATTGTTGGGAGATTATTATTTTTCAAGTCAACCCATCTAAAGCATACTCTTCTATAACATCTTTTTAGTTATTGTTGGTAAATATTTTGAGAGTTTATATTCTATGGAATCCGAGAGAGGATTTTAAATTCATTAGAATAATTTTCACATATATTCTTTATGTCCAATCAAGATTTAGATTAAGAGATTCTAGGTATATGAAGACTTTTAATTATGATTATTCTAATAGAGGGATTACAAGGATTGGAATAGAGAGATTCTAATATTATTTCATAAATTTCATTCTTTAAAAAAATGACATGTATAGTTTCTTTAAAACTATGGATACATAATAACTAGGATATAAACAACCAAAACATTTTGGATTAATTAATTTCTCTCTTCTACGAATATTATTTGATTGTTTTCTTAAAAAAAATTTATAAAATTTTATTTTACTTTTATCTAAAAGTTTATTATTTCCACTATGTATTTTTAGATTGTTTTAATTCTTGAATCATTACTAGAATATGATATCTCAAAGGATCTATTTTTTATATTAATAATTTTTTTAATTCAAATGATATCTATGTACGATAAATATTATGTAAGAGGTTTTGGTTTTGGTTTAGTTTAAAATTTTATACTACATTTCAACCCCTCCTATTGATATTACTGCTCCCAATGTTTTTATTGAACTCCTATGAGATGATGTGAAATATTAATTAGATTTTGTTTATTTGAGATATACTGAATCATTTGCTGAATTTTAATGATTATGACATGACACATTTTTTAAAACATATTTTTGGTATTTTTATAAAAATAGAGGTGGTTGGTGATACCTTTACAAGGATAAGTACCCTCATCCAATTGGTTTATTTATATATTTTGGGAAAAATATCATTTTTCAATGAATAAATAGAACCACATAGAATTATATTTGTGTAATGAAGAGGCCCTACATAATATATCTTTTTTTGAAGGATAATATGATCCCATGGGGACTTGACATGTGGAAATAACCCACAAAATTTATAATGGACAATTGGTTCAATGAATCCATTCACGATTATTTGATAGTCAAAACGTGTGATCTCATTCTTTTTCACAAACATACTAAGACATAAAAAAAATGTGGATACAAAACTGTGTTATGTGAAAAAGTTAAATGTATAGTCTATTCTTAATGTTGTGTAATGAAAATATCATGCCCATGTAGAGATAATTCCCTATAATTACAAAAAGGACATGTGCGTACATAATATTATCATGAAGGTTTTTCATGAAGAATGGCTATTAATACACACATATTTTGGGAATAGGATAGTTAATAAGCGATTTAGAATCCACATGGATGATCACAGGCTTATGTGAGACCACATTCATAAATATGTGTTCATAAAGAAAAAATGGACGATGAATAGTACGAGAATACTCACATACAATGTAATCACTTTATTATGATACTAAAATACATGCATACAAATGTAATAAGGAATTTGAGAAAAAAATAGAATTCATAAATGTATATATATTAATATGAATAAAATTAAACATTTGTTATATGTTTTTGTTTGATAATACCATACTATTTATGCATGAATTGTACTTTATTAAAATTGTGTTTTTTCAAGATTATTTTAACATAGAATAATATTTTTGAATTCTTTTCCATATCTCGTACAGATCAATGTGACATCAATACATGAGGAGAACGAATAGTTCTTGCATGGGAAGTTTTGCACTAAAGAAAATGTGTAGTTACAAGTGATCAGATTCAATTAAGATAGGACAATAGAACAAACTAGTTAATATTTAATATACTTGATGGGTAGAAAAGAAAATTTTTTCTTATGAGATCTTATAGTACGATCAAAAAAATATACGTCAATGGATCAATCCTTAATTATATATGAAGTATTATGGTTGGTTCATGGAGTGTGTGATTTATTTGGGTTGGAGATTGGGGAAAGGGGCTCTTTATTGTAGATGGTGCATGAGGTATTAAAATTAGATATAGATGAAAAATGAGTCTCTCAATTGGAGAGGGAGTAAAATTATTACAATTTGAGATAAAGGAAATAAATGTATCTCAATTGGAGAAGGGAGTAGTGTGATAACTTTTTTGGTAGAAAAATCAATAAAACAGGGGAATAAAATGTTTCAAAATGTTGGAAGATTTTACCAATCCTTGTAAATACTATTTCTTTCTCACTACATAATATAACTTCACATGAGTTTATATTGATAGATAACATTATGTAGATCTAGGGCCTTAACAATTTCATGATGTTGAATTAAAAGAAAATGAATTTTTAAAATGAAACAACAAACTAAACCATCCTCTATATATGGAAAATATATCATGGGGAACTACAGAATTAGTGGGTTCGCATTATATATTAAGTCCAATTTGGTTTTTAGGCATTATAGGTAAATTACATAAGTAAAAAAAATTTACCATTGTAATGGTAATTCTAGTTAAAATGAGTTTAACTAACCGTAAGAAAACATAAAACATTTTTTAAAATGCCTATAAGCTACTATATAGGAGGTTGATAAACCTTTCATCGTACCCTCTCTATTATTCTATTTTATTGGATCCTTTTAACCAATGAATATTTACATTTCCTTTTATATTATTCTAAAACTTCCACACCCTCCACTTATAAACGGATCATTCACCACCCCACTTCTCCTCAAACAAAAAAGTAAATATTTGGACAACAAATAATCTTATATCCCTTACCAAAATTACATGACATGCCTTAGGGGATATTTTAAGATCAAAACACAACCATTCAAAGGTTTATTCACTTTTTCAATTGAGTTTCAATGAGTAAGGTAATAATTCTTAATTACTCTACATCAATTAAAATTATTTTCTTAATATTCTCCTAACAACCTAACATAAATATTAAATCATGATTAAATTAGTATTATTTATATACTTATACGTTGTTATGTTTAGGGAATAAAAATTATTCACATTTTTCATTTTTTTGTTAGAAAAATGAAAATGTCATCTACGTATACATAAGGAATACCACATCTATGAAATGATGAGTCTTATTTTCCTTTACCATAAAATATGGCTAGATCATAAGGAATATTTATTGTATATATATTCTATATATAACATTTTTAATATTATAAATACTAAGTTTTTTCCAACCATCCACATGTTCTATGAATAATGAATGTATCATCTATGTGTACATGTAACACCAAAATAAATTAAAATATTTTCTTTTTATAATTAGTTAAATTTTATTGGTATCTCTCAATGCACACTATACTAAATTATCATGCATTACACACAAGAATGACATTCTTTGATGGCTTATGTTGCGCTCAAGACTGGGTTTCACTAAATACAATTTAAATTATTATTTAAATTGTAAATTACCTCATAGATGATAAATTTGAGGTAAATAATAGTATAAAATCACGTAGTAAATATATATTATTGATTTCATTTATTACAAATAAATTAATAAATTTATATAAAAAATAATTGACTAAAAACGACATTATTTTTTAAAAACATAATTTTATGAACCTATTGAGTTGTATCATAATAAGTTAAATTATTTAATATTAGTGGAATATATTACTAAAATAAATATATTATATATGAAACAAATTTTTTTACAATAATCATATATATTTTATAGGCAATGGAGAATAAAAATTGAAATTTAAAGCAAAAAATATTTATTTTTCTAAAAGTAATTTTTCCAACTTTTAAAGAAGCATTTTTATAAAAAAAAATTGAAACCCTTTTATAAATTGTATTTGAAAAAATATAAATAATTTTTTAAAATTTTAATTTAAAAATTATAATAGGGTAAATTATTGGAAATTTTTTGGGTTGTTTTATTTTTTGATGAATAGCGAAAAACTAAATTTTAAATGAAAACTGATTTTTAATATAAATAATTTACGATGATATATTATATTTTAAATTAATTAAATTAAAGATTTAATAAATTATACATATATTAATCCAATATGATTCATTTAAATCATTTTTATATTGATGATATATATAAAAACATAGTAAAATTGTGAACATTTCCACTTCAAGAACTCATTTTAAAGACACATCAGTGAAATTTAATTTAAATTAATTTCTGCAAATTCTAATATTTTAATTTTAAAAAATGGATACCAAATACATAATGAACATTAATTATTATTTATAATAATAAAAAAAAAATTATGAATGTTATTAGTGAAATTAGTTCAAATTAATTACAATTAGTAAGATAAAAATGAGTTTACCAAGAGACTAAACATTAGGAATAATTGTCCAAATAACCAATAAACATGTTCAAAGACTATTTAATGTCCATATTTAGAACATTGACCTAATAATATTGAGTTTGGATCATTATTTGAGCCTTTATTAAAGGGAATAACATGGATGGAATTCCCCCTTCAAAAAGATACATGTTTACCAGTCACCCCACTTTTAAAATACCCCCACCTATCACCCTAATTCACAACTCCCTAACCAATTTGGTTCCTCTAATAGCTACCCAAATAACTCTTTACCATCCCAAAAAATCATCATAGAATCCATATATATGGCTTAAATTTATCATAGGAAGAATTAGTCCAAATATAAGGGGGATACTCGAAGAAGAGTTAATGTTTTTTCTAAAAACCTTATTACTTACATTCCTTCTCAATACCATTAAAATATTTTTTATATCATTATTAGATAATTAAATAATTATATAAAATAAACTTATATGTATTTATGTTAATTTTATGACCTAAAAATTCATACAATTTCATCAAATGGGTTATTAAATCATTGTTCATGTGTAGGGTGGACTACCGCCTCGTGAATCAATGTCGTTCATTTTTCCATTACCACCTTTCAAGGTTGGTCATAATGATAGAAATAATATATATATTTTATATATGATAATTTTCATATATTTATGCATATATAATTATTATATAACACATAATTTCAGGAATTCCATTTTGTGGTAATATAATAACATTGTTCGTGTGTACGAAAGACTACTACACCACAAAATGATGTGATGTATTCACTATTTAATGGAATGTATTATGGAAAATTTTAATAAAAATAATATATATATATGAATTAATATTAAATTGGAATATATATAAATATATTTTACTTTAATATTTTTCAATACGACATGAAAATGGAAACATCCTTCATGGTTATGAATGACCTACCTTCTCCATAAACCATGTATTTAATTTCTTAACACCAAATTTTATATATAAGTCTAAATTCATATACAAAAAATATATATAATATTTACACGATGTTTTAGATTAGGGGATTATGAAATCGTGATCTAATTATAACGTAAAAAAATAACATGTTAAAATATACTTATGAAACAATGTAATTAAAACCTAAAAAAGTGAAAAAAAATATTATTAACAAATAGGTGATACTATTTCAAAAAAGTATCACATATTATATTATAAATATTAATATTTTAATTCTGTAATTTAATAAAATCCGTAAAACCATTATACATGAGGTTAAAATGGGTTTTAACCAAAAGGGAGCACAAGGTAAGGGATTTCATCTCCATTTAGATTCTATTGAGGATTATTTGTATTTCTGAAAATATTTTCATATTTGAGGTGTATATAAATATGATTACATAAGTAATATCATGAATAATTAATTTATAGTGTTATTTTATGTTTCAATTTGAATTATTTTTTTAATGAGATTTCAAATGAAAATTAGTAAGTTAAAAAAGTTATAATGGAATCATCTGTGATTATTAACATTCTCATGAAACAATAACATTATTGTAATAATTTTTCATTTTTAATTAAATTTATAATAAAAATCCATGTTCTTGTGTGATGGATATTATTATTTACTAATATTTATAAAAAAATTTATATATGTCGTTTACTTTTAATATTATATGATTAACTAGGGAAATATTGATAAATTGTATCCCTTACTCAAAATAAATATTTCACAAGGATCATTTTTAATGATTTTAAATTGATTATTTTATATATGTGGAATGATTTTGAAATGAAAAAAATATATTAGGGATAATTTAAGGAAATTACCTCTATGCATCAGTAGTCTTATTAGATGAAGCAATTAGCCAAATCAGATAGGTTTTTACTTGGTATGTTTTCAATTATCATTAGGATATATCTTGATAGTAAAGGTATCATATAGATTTGAAAAATAAGGTCATATAAAAAAGAATTTCATTCATTCATTATTCAGTTATTATTATTCGTGATATTTTGTTTTTGACATTATCTTTGGAATCATTTCATTCTCAGTTCATTGATTTAATGGAATGTGTTTTAGTTATTTACATTTCTATAATGATTTTTAATTATATATATATTTATGTGGAATGTTTTTTGAATTATATAACATTCAATATTGATTACAATAATTTACTTTTTATTACTTCCACTAGACATAACCAATAATTAGCAATTAAGATCACCATTACATTTTTACTTTACCCAGTTTATGAAGAAGGGATCTTTGAATGAGTTCCAAGGATGCTGTTTATAAGATTATGTTATGTATTATGTTATATTTTATTTTCCCAATGTAATATCTGTAACTTTCTTGTTAGATGGTTTTCCAATATTGAAAAATATTTTGTTCATAGGGATTTGAATTTCTTATATAAGAAAATGTAACAAAGTAAGGCCCCAGCTTCGGGTTACTGAGGTCGGGGTCATTAAAATTGGAATTAGAGAATGTTTGGTAAAAACCATGGACACAATATATATGAGGCATATATTAGGGAATATTAACCTAATATAAAATTTTAGGATAAGTATATAAGAACATCCTAATGTTTTTATAAGTTATAGATTATGTTGGTATTCCTAACAATACATCCTTGTCTGGATACTAAATATATATATGGCTCTAGAACATATGTTCTTAAGGTTAATAATAGTAAAAAGGGAACCTCAAGCATGAATCAAGTATAATCTTGTACACAAAAAATGGTCTTTACTGAGAAATTTTGTTGACATTCATGGGGTGATATTCTTAGGATAGTTCACATTTTCTTTACAAAGCATTATGAATGATTTGAAGTTAAAGATAGAGGAAAAGAAACCAAATGTTATGATACTAAGATTAATAATTCCAAAATTTTTAATTAGTTGAATTATATATTATGATATAAAATTGATAATATTTTTAAGTACTCTTTTATATTACATTATTTATAAATATATTCTGGAGGAAAGAATTGTATCAATAATCAGGGGCAATATAGACAATTACCTATTTAGTTAAAAAATACATGTAGTATTGGGATATATTAAATTAGGATATATTAGGAAAACATAATTATTTTATAACAAAATACCTTTCAAACATGGAGAAACAAGTTTCAAAATTAAATTATCCTATACTAGATCACATTATGGGATAGAATCCATGTAGTTTAGTGGTACTACTAATCCGATTGTTGATGGGAATTATAATAGTTTTTTTGGAAGATATTTATATCCTTGGGATGTGGTGAAAAAAATGATACACTCACACTGTATTGTTACAAATGGGATTATATTCAACAGTGTTCATTGATCTAGAATACAAGGGAGAATGAATAAATAGATCTCATGGGATGTAAATATTTTAAGGAGTGCTTTTTTGATAACTATTACTATCATGAGAAAATAATAGAGAAAAAGAGAAAATACCTTAATTTTAGGAAAAATGAGGAATATAGTTTCTTGAACTATTAATCTACCATTACAATAGTATATAGGTATGATATAGATTTTATATGAATCACTAAATGAAATATCTAATATTTATTTTAAGGGATTAATATGATTCTATGATGGGTTTTGGTCTCCAAATAACTTTCATCATATTGTGAAATGTTTTCATGATCCATAAATATGAATAAGTAATTATAAATATCATACATATTCATGGGAAAATAACAAAAGAAGAGTTATTATCAACACCATGAATTTGTTTTTAAAATTTGAAGTTAAATAAGTAATTCCCACGTTGTGAAAACTATGTAAAAAATCACATCAGGGAATTATTGAAGGGATTAAATTTTTTATATTTGTTTTGATAAATGTGTTATCATGTTAAACAATTCATGGGGAATATAGAAAACAATAATATTTATTTTTTCACATGTTGGGATAATGGTGACTATGAAAATAAATTATAAAGTATTCAATGGAATCTACCAAATAAGAGGCCAAGGGGGGTATAAGCTTATTAAATCAATTAAATTGCAGTAGAAGTACTAAATGATTTAGTAGAAGGTACATTAATTATATAGTAAAATTTTTCCATTTCCATATTTGTTTCTAGAACATCATTCTATTTTATATCTTCCTTTTTTTAAAAGAAAATTAGATATTTCTCTTTTGATTTAATAAGTGAGTGGTCAATGAAAAATCCTAAGGGAAGTCCCATTGAAAAAAAAGATGAGTTGGGATATCCCTATTATGGAACATAAACATGATATATTTGCTGACCTTGTTTTCATATATATGGTTTTTTTATATAATACTTATTATAGACTTGGTTTGAAAAAATTATACAAACATTTATTTCAATAATAATGAAATTATGATTTGTAGGGAATATGGTGAGTTCTTTATCATTAGAGCTGAAACATTATCATCTAATACTTATCGAGATCCACCGCCAGTTTCTCTTATAAATTAAATTATTGGGGAATAATTGAATTAAACATCTAGGGATTAATAAGGTGATATTGAAATTTTGGAGGTATGTATTGTTCAAGAATACATTGATCTATTTCCAGAGGATTTACCTGGGATTCCCTACGGTAATAGAGTTGAATTTTACATTTAATTAATACATAATTCAAGACTAATATTAAAGAATTCCAATAGAATATCCACTTTGTAATTAGTTTATTTGAATAAATAACTATTTTATTTGGGTAATATGGGATTTATTCACTCTTGTGTCCCACCATGGGGAGCCCACGTTATCTTCGTTAAGAATAATTATGTATCTATGAGGTTTTACAATGATTATAGGGAAATTAAAGTTACCACTACATTGAACATGTATCATATTCCATGCATTGATGACCTATTTTATCAACTTCATGGTTCCCAATATTTTTCAAATAATGATATTTACTCCGGGCATCACCAATTGAGAGTATTGAAATATGAAATTCCAAATAAAGATTTTTTTGATGTGGTACGAACATTACATGATTATAGTAATTCGATTTGGATAGACTAAAAAACCATATATTATTATTGTTATAATTAACAGTGTATTCAAGGAATATCATAACTATTTTTTTGAAGAATTAGTTGATGATATTTTCGGGTATTTTAAATGAAATCATTACCTTGATATTATCTTTTGGATCATTCTCAAGAATTTAAGATGGAATAAATTATATGTAAAATTTCATAATTGTTATTTATGGATTATAGAATTTTATATCCTTTTTTATATTATCTAAAATAATTCAATATCATCTTATATTGTAAATAAGAAGGCAATTAGATAATATCCAACACCAATGAACATAATTGACGTATGGAGTTTCATGTTTTTGAAAAGCTACTATCAGTAATTCATTTTGAATTTTTCACGATTGGATAACCCATTAATAAATATTACAAGTAATTGGGTTAGGTTTGTTTGGAAAATGTAATTTTAAGAATGTTTTGACAACCTAAAGATGATATTGGTCAATGCTCTTATTTTAAAAATACCATCTATATGTGATTGGTTATTGATATATAGTGATTAATCAAAGACTGGAATTGGATATTTCCAAATGAAAATTGATAATGTTATTGAATATGAATTAATGAAATTTAATAATAAAAATAAAATTATGAAACCCATGATCTTGATTTTGCATTTTCAATCATTGATTTGATGACATGTAGACATTATCTTTATGGTGAATTATATGATATATGTATGAATCACATAATCCGGAAAAAAAAATCATTTCATAGGAGGAGAACAATTTTTGACCAATGCAATGACTCAAGATACTCAAATATTATTATTTATCAATACACATCCACCTAGGAAAACAAAATAAGGTAGACTAAGAATTGAGTTTAAATGATCATCAATTTTTTACCTAAATGGGGATTGAGATGGATCCTTTGTTCATAGAATTAGAATATATGGGCATATGAATTTCTATGAAAGGGTATATATCAATCATTTTTCAAATGATTTAAAAAATATCATTATTTGAGATTATAAATAATTATCAATATAATGATGAATACTTTTGGAAGAAAATTATTTTCATAAATTATGTGAAATTATATTATTTTGTTTGTGAAGACGGTGAACTAAAATTTACAATGATATCATGTGTTCCATCTATACCTGAGATAAAATTATATTTGTTAGATGAAAATCTTATATAAAATTTATCTATACAAAATGGTAGCACAAATATGTATATGGTTTTCAATGAGCATTTTTGGTGGGATAACCTGAAGCATGAAATTGCGAATTATGTATCCCGATATTTTGTTAGTCAACATGTTATAGTTTTTAGGAACCATCATAGAGAATTCACACCACCATTTTTATATTCCTATGCATAAATATGAAGATATTACTACGTAATGTTTCCTATGAATTCCAATGACACTATGAAAGAATGATGCAATTTGGGATATCATTGATCGCCTAACCAAATCTACGCATTTCCTCGCTATAAGAGATTAATTAATTATTGAGTGCCTCACAATGAACTATATTAAGGATTTTTTTATACTTAACAGAAAACATATACCAATTTTCTCTAATCTAGACCCATGATTTATGTTGATATTCTATAAGAGTCTTTAGAAGGCTGTTAATACTGAGCATTATTTGAGCACTGCCCACCATCCCCACACTAACGGATAGTCTGAAAGAGAAATTAAAATAATGGAAGACATGTTGAGATCATTCTCAATTTATTTTCAAGTAATATCAAATAATTACATACCTTTTGAGGAGTTTCACTATAATAATAGTTTTTATTCTTATATTCATGTTGCATCTTATAAAGCATTATATAGAAATAGATTACATACTCCAACCTATTGAGATGAGGTTGGTGGAAGGAAGAGGGTATTCCCATATCTTGATGAAGTGGAATAACAAAGCTAATGGATATTTAGGATAAAATTAGAGTACATAAAATTAGGAAAAATTGTTATTATGATAACAAGATGAAGGATCTGGAACTCCATGTGAAAGATCATGTTTTTCTGAAAGTATCTCCATTGAAGGGTGTTATAAAGTTTCTAAAGAAGGGGAATCTGAGACCTAGGTATATAGTTCCCTTTGATGTAATAAAAATAATTGGAGTTTTTACTTATCATTTGGAAATGATTCCAAAACTATCAAAAAAACATGATATTTTCCATATATTTTTTCTAACAAAGTACATGTTACACCCAATACAGGTCCTCACCTATTATGAGAATGTACTAGAAATTGATCTATCATATTATGATGAATCCATATATATTATTCATACTAAGGATAATTTATCGATTAATCAAATTTATTATCTATTAATTTAACTCTGTATGAATTAAAAAATTGAGGAAGCCACATGGGAAACATAGGATATTGTGAAGATGAACTACCCTCATCTCTTTAGAGGGTAATATCCATGAAATTTCAATTATATGATTTTTAGTGGAGGGAATAATGTAACGCCCCAATACATTAAAATATTTTCCTATTATCACAATTTTAATTTTATTTATATATTTTAATGAAAACAATACTGAATTAGGATGCATTACAGACAACAAAGTATGTTTTCAATGGATTGTGTGGCACGCAAGGCTGGGTTTTATCGAATATAATTAATATAATGATTTTAAATGAAAATTAACTCCTAGAAAATAAAATATAGGTTAAAAATATAATTTGAAAATTTATGAGATAAATTTTTAGTTAATTATTTTCTAAATAACTATAAATGAATATAAAAACTAATAAAATATAAAAGAAAGTGTTTTTAAAATCTATTTCTATGCACCAAAGCTGTTTTATCTTAAAAGTTTCATTTAAAATATATTATTTGATTATTTTAATGATATTTATATATAATATATTAAATAAAATGTTTTTAAATTCGTCTAATAGATTTGATAGGCCTAGGATAAGAATTAATAAAATTTTACGTTAACAAACTATATTTTCTTAACGGAAAGTTTTCCTCCTTTTAACGAGAGACTTATTTTAGTTTTTCATGAAAAATGTGTATATTTTATTAGAAAAAAAAGAACATGATATCTTAAATTAGAAAAAAAAATTGTCTTAGTATTATTTTATGGTATTTTTCTGGGCTGTTTCATTTTTTGGAATAATGTCAATTTCCAAATTTTAATTGAATAATTACTTATCATATAAATAATTTATAATGTAATGTTATATTTCAGATTAGATTTAAATTTATATAAATTATATATATATTAATTAATTTCATGTTATTTTAATTATTTTATATTTAATTTAGATTTAAAAACTATGTAATCTTTTGAACATTTTCACATTAAAAATCTATTTTCTCAACACGTCTGCATGACTAATATTAAATTAATTTCTGAAAATTTTGTGATTTAAATTTTGAAATATGTATTAAATATTTTTAATAGTTATAATTTATAATTTCTATGAATTTTTGACAAAAATAATTATTTAGATAAATAATAATTAATTACAACGATTAAGAGAAAAGTAAGTTTACTAAGGAACTAAACACTATACTTATAGGGGAAATAACCTAGAAACTTGAACATGACCCATTGGATGTATATGTATATATATTTTAACATATAGGATCGAGTTTGGGGCACTATTTAATCCAATTTACACCTCGCAGACCTCGCAGAATACTTTTTTCCTTCAATACCTACCCAAATAAATCTCCAACATCACTCATATAATCAAAAAGCCCTATATTTGGAATAAATACATCTTAGTGAGGTATTAGTGGAATAAAATAGAGGATACCTAGAGAATAAGTAATGTTTTCTGAAAGAGTTTTTATTTTATTTCCTTCTCAAACCCATTAAATTATTTTTATTTCAGGATTATATAAAAAAATTAGTATCTTAAGTACCATGATTTGTTTTAATGTTTTGTTTATTACTTTAATCTTCCAACGCTTCTATGAAACGGGTTACGAAAACATCGTTTTTGTGTACGGTAGACTATCGTCGCTCAAAATGATGCCATTATTTTTTCCATTACCACATATAATGAGTGGTAATAATTATGTAAATATTATTTATATATATGATATATATATATATATATTATATTTTTATTATTTATTAATTAATATATAAGTTATACATTAATTATTTCCATTTTTGGTAATAGGATACCGTCATTCGTGTGTACGGCGGAGTACTGCTTCGCAAAGCAATGTGTTTCATTCATCATTGACATGGAATATATTAAAGATGGTTCTAATAAACATATTTATTATATATGAAATAATAATAAAAAAAATATAATTATTATATATAT
Source organism: Viscum album (assembly GCA_963277665.1). Lineage (NCBI taxonomy): Eukaryota > Viridiplantae > Streptophyta > Magnoliopsida > Santalales > Viscaceae > Viscum > Viscum album. Next base: position 899,505,681 of record OY728165.1, on the reverse strand, counting down.
AAATATCATTTTCTTTTCTCTTTTCATATGATAAAAAAATTTAAACAACATTCATGTGTGCGTACGATCAACCGTCTCCATGAACAAGGTATTTCATTTCCTATTACCAAATTTGAGGGATAAATATAATTAAATATATAAGGAATATTTATGATATTGATATCATTTTTGAAATTAAAAATAATATGAATGAATAATCTATGTATGAAGAAAAAAATTATGAGTCACCACTTAGATGAAAAACAAGGCAATTAACAGTCAAAACAACGAAAATTATAAAATATTATATACAAAAAAGTGATAAGATGTTATCAAAGGATCTCATATGATATAATAAATGTTAATATGGATTTTTATAAGTTAATTAAATTCATAATTCCATTATACACGAGGTTGAAAAACCTTCATCCGAAAGGGAGCGTAAGGTATTGGATATCATGTAAATTTATAAATCATTAAGACTTATTCATTATTAGGATCTGATTCACATTTATATGGATTATATACTAACACATTGACATGTATAATCCAGATTAATTATTATTCATGGTATTTTAATATCTAATTTGAATTAGTTCATCCAAGTGTATTTTATTTTAAAATTTTCATGTGACAATAGTTTTTGTGAAATCTATTGAAACTGTCAACTTTCCCTTGAAACAATAATTTTACTGCAATCATTTTTCATTTTTCATAGAATTTATCTGATATATACAAGTACTTTTATGATGTATATGATTATTTATGAAACCATATACCATTTTTACATATATATTTTACATTGAATGTTATTTTGTTAGTTGTGGAAGTATTTATAAATCTTTATCCTTTTCTCAATGAAGATATTTGAAAATTAACCTTATTCATGAATTTGAATCCCTTATTCGATATATGAGTAATTATCTGGAAATGAAAGTCACAATTTAGGTATTGGTTAATGAAAACCCATTGATGATTCAATAGTCTCATGAGACATATTATTTGGATAATTTTGATGGGGTTTTACCCAATATGTTTTAAATTGTCTTGAGGAAAGATCTTGATGGAAAAGGTATCATGTTCTTGGGAAAAAAGAAATCCAATAATCAAGAATTTCATTCATATATAATTAGTTTATTATTATACATGATATTTTTTTCATTGAAATTATCTATGTATTCATTTTATTCTCAATTCATTGATTAAATGTAATTTATTTCAGTTATTTACCGTTCCATATTGATTATGACTTATATGGTTATTTATATAGAATGCATGTTGAGTTATCAACCTTTCTATATTGACTTTGGTTGTTGATTCATTATTATTTTCACTATACTAGACCCATACATAACATTTGAGTTCAGTCTAATTGTTTTTTTTTTCATTCACCTTGTTATGAAAAAGATATATTTTAATGAGATTATGGATTCAGTTTTCCAGCAATTCTTATTTTTTATCATTCATTTTATTTTTCCAATGTAATATGGGAAACAAGTACATCAACTGGTTTTCCAAAACTGAAAAACATTAATTTAATCTATAAGAACCTAGATTTTCACTCAGGTATGAATCATTTAATTTTTAGTTGAATATTTCATTTGGAACTAATATGGATTCCTAAGTGGATAAAAGGTTCAAATGTGTGTTTAGGGCATGTTTGGTGCACAAAACCCATCTTTTTGGGAGAAATAGGTATGGTAAATTGTATAGAGTAAACCGTGAAATAATTCCACATTGTTCGGAAAACTGTTTAGATAGTGTTTTTCTAGATAGAGCAACCCTAAATAGTTGGAAAACAACCATGTGGCCAAACAGTTAATATGCCCTTGTTCCTAGGTACTCGTGCATGGTTTGCGCACGAGTTTTCAAAAAGTGCAGAAAAACTTTGCACAAGCTATTTAATAGGAAAATTTTCCTTTTCCCCTAACGATCTAACTAAGACACCACCATCATCCATAATCCTTGTTTTTGTGGGACTAGCCCTTTACTCTCCCAATTTGGTACCTTTTGAAGATATAACCTTAGAATTAAGAGATCTCATTCATCTGTTAATGGACCAAGATTATGTTTATTATGTGCGATGCACAATAGTATGTACTCAAGTTCTCTTGAGACGTTCTCTTTATCTTTTTCTTTTGACCAAGAAATCAGGGTATGATAGCTTTTCACATTTTCATATAATTACTCCAATATGAGTCATATTATGGGCCAATACTGAAGGAGGATACTGGTACAGACCATGGTTCGGTGGTCTATAACTCATCGGTAAAGATCGTTAAATCCAGATTAATTTTTTGGGACCCAACGATTTGATGAGGTGTCATTTATTGAATTTATATTCCTTTCTTATAATCATTAATAGAATATGGATATGTTATTTCTGTATATATGATTAATTATAGGTGGTTATGACCACAACTCTATCCCTTCCATGATGAAGTTTATTCTATAACTAGTTTTTTAGTGATTTGACATGTTTGAGCCACTGTTTGAATGTGCCTTGGCCTTACCACACTAAGGGTATTCTTTTTTATACTAAATGGAATTTTTATATTGTGGATTACATAATTTAAAGTACCATGTATGGTTACCACTATACTATCTTATGTTATGTTCTAGAATTGATAATTAAAAGTGAAACTGAAATTAGAAATTATATTGATTATATTACTTAACAATATTTAATATGAATTTATAGTAGGATTCTTATCTTTAGAACCACTTACCATAGTAATAGAAGGTAATGGAATGAACCTTAAATCTGAAATATTCCTTAAATGGATTAAATGTTATCATGATAATTGCCCTTGCCACACTAATTAAAGGCAAGGCTTTAACCAAATGAAATGATTAAAAGTTTTCATTCAACTTGACCCTGTCATACTAATTAAAGTCAAGGAATGAACCAAATGACGTTACAAAAAATTTTCATGCCACTTGACCTTAACACACTAATGAAAGGAAAGGCTTGAACCAAATGAATTTATTAAAAGGTTGAATGCTTATCGAACTTATCACAATATTGAAAGGTAATGCTTGAACTGAATAAAATATTACATGACTTCATAATTAAATAGAAATGGTCTGACACAAGCTCGTCTTGGATTCTAATAAGAGAATGACATTAACACTCGGGGACCCCTTTCGATTCAAGGATACGACATGCATAGGTTTATATCCACCTAGATCATGATCCTTTTATGTTATTTGATGCCTGATATTACACCATATAATACATTAATATTACCATTGGATGCCTTGGATACAATCCTTGGATCCATCATTGACAAGTACATACAATGGTTAAATCAAATTGGTCCTTATCTTGGCTTAGACCTGTTTTACATTGGTCGATCACCTTGGACTCTGTAGGTCCCTTATTGTGGAAAACATTCTATTATGCTCCTTGAATTATAATCTTACCACATTCTAGGATATAATTATTATTGATTTAGAGACCCTTGAGGTATATGTTTCCTTGGTTAATACCTTGGGACATCATTATTAAATATCATAAGTCATTATTTCCAAGTTACATCCTAGAACCTTCAATATTTGTACTATCATAAGGTTATTTATGTGTTTTCTATTCCTCATGAGATCAATCAATATAAAATTTATAATTACTTAATTAAATGAAATGGTAACATTTTCAGACACAAGTAGAGGGTTGAAGCAGTTATATGGGTATTTAGTTACACTGTACTGTATTACTTTATATATTCTTGCCTGCACACAGTTACTTGTCCATTACACTGGCTAGATTTTATTGACACCATTGGTGGTGGCCTAGTAAAATTTACCATACACCCTCTCTAGGCACTATTTGGTACCCAAGGAAGATTACATGGTTGACATTGTTGACAAAGGGAAGAATATGGATTCAACCAATTGATTACTTACTATTTAGTATCGATATTGACAGCATATGAACGAGCTATAGAATGGGATTATTTGGATTGTATTTTGACTCAGTTGTGGAACATGTTATTCCTTCTGTCTTGTGTCCTTGTTTTCCAGTTTTCTAGTTAAATGACACATCATTAGTTATAAATGCGATTATATTTTTTAGTTATTATTACTATTGTCTCCATTTTCTGTTGTTCCTTCTGTTTACTTATATTTTTCTACTATTTACTGAAGTTCACATCCATACTCCATGCAATACATTTGTATTGAGGCCATAGTCTCCTCATAGACATGTCCATGTCCGTCGCAATAAGTTGGCTACCTTGGGCTTTCAGGGAGATGCGCTTGAGGCCATGTGGCGCACTGGGGTTGGGTCACCTGGTGAGTTGAATCCAGGTCCTTGACATCCGAAAGTAGTATTAGATGTGTTTCTTTAACATGTATACATTTATATTTGGGTTCATTAGTCTGGATATTATGAACACTTGGGACTTGGTCGTAAGGCGTGCATGGCGGTTGCGAACCCATTTTTGAGGTAAATACCAGGTTACCTAAATTTAAATTATTGTTATGATTTTTCCAATTCCAGTTGATGTTTTCAAAACATTTGACGATTCACATGGTGTGTGGAGTTGTGGATTATTACATTGTTTAAGGATATACTTTCATCCTTTGCCTGATGATATGAGGGAAAGGGGCACTATTGCAAGAATAATTCTTTTCACCTATAATTCACAAGTCATGCATATTTCCATGCCATATAGGTGCAATTCAGTAATTTACATTACGTGATATGATTTTGATTATTGATTGATACGCTGATAGTTATCTTATGATTATATTACACATGCCTATGATAGAGAGATTTCCATTCTCATTTCATGAGGTTAATGGGCCCTCATGGGTTGGGATGAGTAATTTTCTGACTCAATCCATTATTTTATAAGAAATGTGTGTTGTTTCTAGGGATAGGTGTATGAGAACTGATTCACAATAAATGATAATACCTTATAAATTGAATTATGAAATTTAAAATGAAATGGTTACACTTCCTTATCTCGCCTTTTCATGTTTATGAAAATTAAAGGAGTGATCATGGAAATTGAATGTAAAACGAAATGAAACATATAATTATCTACTTACTGATAAATTGTCATCAAAGCGAGTAGTTTGGGTAGTATGCCTTGGGTAGTGAGTTTTCATGTGTTCAGATTCCATTAGTGATGCAATATTACTTCTAAAGATTATTTTGAGGAACGTTATTGGCATTTTTAGACAAATTACACCACAAAATCCTCATATCGTATGCTAGGAAGGTGACGAGGACAATGCTATTGGAAAGGTGGGCCTTGAGTTTCCAATATTACCTCTATGAGTACCACTTGAGGCACCATATGATATATTTAATTTGTGAATTGATGCCCATGTTCGTGTTAGTTTCATATGTCTGATGGAGTCTATTCATGGTGATCCACAGATTTCACCTACGATGGCAGATCTAACTCGTGAGTTCCTACAACAGAATCCTCTTACCTTTTCCAGTGATGGAAGATCAGAAGGTGTAGACTCATGTATTGAAGCACACTATCTATCTTTGAGAATACGTAGACACCTCTAAAGAGGATGTTCTAAATTTCCACAAATATGCTTCGGGATTCGTCCAACAGTTTGTAGGATGTGTCTAACTAGGTCAGTCGTCATCAGGGCATGTTTTGGGTTTATTTCCATACTACCTTCTATGATCAGTTTTTTCCTCAGAAATTGAGAGATGACAGAATCAGAGTGTTCATGAATCTAGATTACGATTCTATTTTAGTGAGGCAATATTCAAGGCATTTCATATAGTTTATGTGCTTGGAACCTCTTCTCGATAGTGATGAGTTTTCTCATGATTGATGCAATGAGGATGGTCTCATGTACGCCATCTGTATTCATGTAAATGTATTTTTCCTTCATATATTTTCTGAAATTCTTGATTAGGAACTTATCGTTGAACACAACCTATGGGACAACAATAGTAGCAGACATAGAGGATGAGTTCTATGTCAGGTCAGTAGTTCATCCAATGGTAGGAAGAATTCTATTAATGTTCATTGTTAGAGTAGTGATAACCTGAGTATCTATTTTGGTAGCTCTAAATCATTTCATTGGTGTGGAAGATAGTGACATTCGATGCCTTCATTCAATAGATACCCAAAGGAGTGTTGTGATTAAAGATGTATGGGGAATCTCTAGAATTTTTGTAGGACCTTTCCACTATCTTTGAGTGGAAAAGAATCCACACCATCTCCACATTCAGGATAGAGTACACTTACACCATGTCAGGTGGCGAATTGGAATAACACCAGTAGGTCTAGCCATGGAGGGGGTTGTGGCTAGGGTATTCATACCCCTGATCACCAGTATCACCAAACAACATGGTTATGATCATGGTAGTCTATATGTTTCATAAAGCCAGGGATTACGTCATTTTCATGCACTACAACCAATACCCAAGGATCAGACTGTGGGACCTTCTAGAGTATGAGGTACTATTCTAGTAGCCTCTACTATATTTTATACAATATTTGATACAATTCCTTCTAACTATTTTATCTCTATATCCATTCTGGATAGTCTCATACTAGAGATACATTATCACTATTATGCAATGACACTAGATACACCATTAGGGGTATGAATATAGGGTATACACTAGGGTAGCGAGTTTCCCCTTGAGGTATAAAGTTACACTTTATTGTAGAATCTCTCCATTCTTAAAAGATGGTTGTTGATGTCATTATCAGAATGATTTTTCTGGTTCACTATCAAACTTTTGTAAAATTTTCTGGCCAAAGAGTACCTTTTACATCATTAGAAAAAAATCAGTTATATGAATAAGGGTGAGTGGGATGTCCATTCAAATATATCTAAACCAAAGAATCATGGGCAAGGTGGGGTGAGTCCAAAAATTGCATATATATTCATAGAAGATATTAGTTTTATTCAAATTAATTTCCTTACAGTAATGGATCGTTTGATGGATGACTTCCCCGATGATTTTTCTTGATTTCCTATTAAAATAGAGGTATAGCTTATAATTGAAATTGTTATAGGAAAATATCCAGTGTTCATTCCTCCGTACAGGATGGAACCTCTAGACATTCAGAAGCTCAAGAGATAGTTAGAGGATTTAGTGGAAAAAATTTTTATATGGCCTAATTAGTCCTCTGGGTGTTCCCATGATTTTTCCAAATAAGGTGGATGGAACTGTACTTCTATGCGTAGGTTACAGATGGATAAACCAAATTATATTCACGAACTATTATCCACTACCTAGAATAACTGATATCTTTGACGAGCTTCGAGAATCCAAGGACATCTCCAAGATAGACCAGATATCTGGTTATCAACATGTATAAGTCAATTCATCAGGTATACCTCACTTATATTTCCGTATAAGGTATGGTCTATATGAGTACCTTGTTATGTTGTTCTGTCTTACAAACACACCAAAAATTTTCATGGAACTGATGAATAGGGTGTTCCACACCTATTAGGTTCTTTTGTGGTGGTTGTTGTGGATAGAACCTTGGTGTATTCCTGCACTCGTAGAGACTATGGTATACAAATTTAGATCGATGTGATTAAACTGAGAGAGAATATGATTTACATGAAACGAGTTTTTTGTGATTTTTTTATTGAAAAATTCCCCTTATTAGGTCATATAATATTAGAATCAAGAGTACATATTGACCCAAAAGGTTAGTTCCTTATTTCTTGGGAGAAACCCAAGAATGTGTTTGATATACAGTGTTTCATGGGTCTCCATAGAAATTACAGGAAATTTATACAAGACCACTCATGTCGTGCATCAACACATACTGGTGTTACAAAGAAGGGTTTTATGTTCTTGTGGTAAGAAGCGTGTGAGAAAGCCTTCTAGGAGATGAAAGGGAGGATTTAATCTGCACCCACTGTGATTATTCAAGATTTAGGTATATGTTATACATCATTATGTGATTCATCAGGTATCAACCTAGGATTATTGATTTTGTAGGAGGACATTTTTGTTTCCTATAAATATCTATATTTGAGGTCACCTGTGAGAAAATAATCAACTCATTCCATTGATCATGCAGCATTTGTCCATGCATTACATTATTGGAGACATTACCTAATGGGTGAGCACTTTGTGGTGTACACGGACTCCATGATCCTCAACAATATCTTTTCAAATTATTACATGAACCTCAGATAGCGAAGATGGGTCTAATATATCCAGTCCATTGATTTTGAGAATGCGGATATTTCTGAAAATTCCAACATAAATGCTGATGTGTGGTGTCCAAAAACTCAGACACATTCTCTATGGGAAGCCAGTGATTAATGGAAGATAACGACCCACTTTTCTGGGTTACATCTAGAGTATCATGAAAGTCACGAGTAATCTGACCTCTAAGCCTAGATAGTTTCCTCTTCCCTCCTAGAGAAGGTGTTTATTAGGTAGTTTTCAGATCCTTAAGTATTGGTTCCCCATAAGTGTATATTAGGAGATAACCCCCATCCTGATTGGTCTATGGATAGAGATGATGTGCTGCATCTATGTGGTCATATCTAGGTTCATACAGAAATTAGTGAAGATTTGATGAAAGAGTCCCACACCTATCTGAGGGAAGCTCATCTAGTCTCTCAAAGATGTATTACGACATGTGATTCTAGAATTTGTGGCCTATGATGAGATGTATAATATCAGACTACATAACTCGGTGTTTCACCTGTCAGGAGGTGATGGCGGAGCACTAGAGACCTGCAGGCTTGTTACATCCACTTCCAGTCCTAGAATAGAAATTGGAAGATGTTTCCATGGATTTCACGGTCAGCTTTCATGGGTCACTAAGGTGTAGTGATGCTATATAGTTAGTCATTATCCATATATAAAATCAGCCAACTTCATTCCAATATATGAGAATTTATTAGTTGATGGTCTAGAAAGAGTGTATGTTTGTGATATCATGGGACTACACGGGGTCCCTTGTACTACCGTTTGAGATAGGAATTCTTCTTTCACATCATCGTTCTGGTAGGGTATGATGAAATATAACTGAACTCGGGTGCATTTATGAATAGATTTTTACCCTCAGACTGATGGAAAATTGAAAAAGCTGATAAATGATTTAGACGACATGCTCTGAACATGGGTCCTTGATTTCAACATTCATTCGAAGAATAAAATCCCTCTCATTGAGTTAACTTATAATGAAATATTTTAGGAAACAATTCATATGGCTATGTTCGAGGTTTGTATGGTAGTTCATGTTGTTCATCCATGTGCTTTATAGAGGTTTGTGAGGCTTCCCTAATAGGTCCTCATCATTCTTAGGAAACTCTAGAGGAGGATCAGAAGATCAGAATGTTTATGACTACTGATCAGTCAATACAAAAATATTATGCTTATCATCATCGATGAAATTTTGAGTTCTAGGTCAAGGATTGTGTTTTTATTTAGATATCACCAACGCTTGGTAATAAATTGTCTCAAAAGAAGTGAAATCTATTACCCCATTTTGTAGGGCCTTTTGAAAATCTATAAAGTGCCAGACCGATAACCTATTAGTTTCTTTTACCACTAAGGTACCATTTCATCAATGTAATATTTAATGTTTCATATCTTTTCCAATATCATTCATATCCTTCTCTTACAATTGATCCCAAAGAAGATGAGATAGATACTGATGCTACCTTTGAATAATATCCAGTACACATCGTCGAACGGAGCGCGAAAGCTCTCCGGGGCCATTTTTTCCTTCTAGTATTGGTGAAATGGAAGCATGGATGGGTACATGATGATATTTGGTAGAGGGAAGCAGATTTATTTGACCAATGGCTAGTGTTGTTCTCAAACAATGTTTCTCCAACAATGGTAGGTGAACTCGGGGACGAGTTCTTATAAGAGGGAAGATTGTAAGAACCGTGTTTTTCACTTAGGAATGTATCCTTTAATTTTCGGCCTCAAATTTATTTTGTACCTAATATGGATTCTTAAGGGGTTATAAAAGGTGTCGAGTGGGTATTATATAACTCATCCATAAATTTCATTGATTCTGGATAGGTCATGTGGCGCCCAATGATTTCATCAGGATCCATTTATTGAATTCACATGCCTTGATTATGATCATTAGAACCATATGGATATGCTCTTTCCAAATATGTGATTAATTATTGGTGGTTATGAACACAACATCAACCCTTTCATGTCAAATGTTATTCATTATATGGGTTTTTAGTGTTTTGACATTTTTGATCCCCTATTTGGGTATGCCTTTACTCGACCAATATAAGGGTAAAATTTTATATATTAAATGGAATGTGTATATTATGAATTTCATAATGGAAGGTACTATGAATTCTTACCACTTGACCCACCTAAGGTAACTGATTCAATTGATCATTAAATTTGAAACTGAAATTGGAATGTATATTGAGTATATGACATGGCCATATTGAATGAGAATGAATAATAAGTCGCATATTCAAACACCCAATTCCACATTAACAGAGGGTAGTAGAATAAACATTGAATATAGAATATTCCTTAAATGGATTAAATGGTTTCATGCTAAATGGACATGTCAAACTAATGGATGGAATGGATTGAACCAAATTAATTGATTAAAAGGTTTCATGCTACAAGGACTTATCACACTAATGAATGGTAAGGCCAGAAAAAAAAAAATTGATAAAAAGGTTGCATGCTACTTGAAATTATCACACCAATTAAAGGAAAGGATTGAAAAAAATGACTTGATTAAAATGAGTCATGCTACCTAACCTAATCACACCAATGAAAAGAAAGGACTGGAATAAATTAAATATTACATGACTTAATAATTAAACAGAAATGGAATGACTTGAGCTCACATTGTATTCTGATAGGATAATTCCATGGGCACTCAGGAACCCAATTTCGACTCAAGGATACAGCTCGAATAGGTTGATACCCACCCAGATCCTGATCCTTTTATGTTCTTGGATGCCTAGTATAACACTATAGGATCCCATTATAAAATAATTGGATTCATTTGATACACTCCTCAGATATAGCATTGAAAAGTAGGTTCCATGGTTAAAGCCCATGAGTCCCTATCTCTCCTTAGTCACGTTTTACCTTGGTGGGTCACATTGGAATTGATAGGTGAATCACTGTGTAAGTCATTAAATTATGCTCCTTGTATTACAATCTTACCCCATTAAAGGATACAATTATTTTTGAGTTACTTACCCTTGAGGTCTACATCTCCTTGGTAATTACTTGGGGACTTCATTATTAAATATCATAAATCATGGTAGCCTTGTTACATCATGGAACCTTTACTATTTATACTATAAAGAGGTGATGTTAATGTTAGATATGGCTCATGATACCTATCAATATAAAATTTCTAATTAATTAATTAAATTAACCGATTACCTGTTTAGACACTAGTAGAGGGTTGATGCAGGTACTAGGGTATTTAGTTACATTGTAATGATTTACTTTATATATGCATGCCTGCACACTGTTAAATTCCCATTACAAGGGCTGGATGTTATAGAAACCATTGGGGGTGGCCCACTGATATGTATCCACGCCCTCTCTGTGTGTTGTTTGGTACTCGGGGTAGATTACATGGTTTCTATTGTTGATAAAGGGAAGCATACAACTTCAACCTCTTGATTTCTTGATTTTTAGCATGTATATGGATAACATATTACCGATATGGAGTATGGGATTATTTTAATAGTATTTTGATTCTTTTATACTATTGTGTAACATTTTATTCTAGCTATCATGTAACCATGTTTTCCAGTTTTCTAGTAACATGACATATAATAAGTTGTTAAATGTCATTCCAATTGTTTCAGTTATTTTTACTATGGTTTCTGTTTTCTAATGTGCCTTATATTTACATATACTATATCCACTATTTATTGATGTTCAAATCCATCTACTGCACTACAATTTGGTAATGAGGACATAGTCTCCCCATAGGTACACCCTAGGCTCTCACTACTAGTTTATACTGTCCCGACCCGTCCTCGAGGCCCATGTCGTGACTACCCCAAGCCCGCCTTCCATAGGCCAGGGGATGTCGACTAGCACCAAAGGCGTAAATCCCGATAAATGTAAACTAAACACCACAGAGTACAAGAAGAAGTAATCACTAGGTAAAACTGAATACAAGCAGTGCTGAAAGTAAAGGGGGTCGGAAATACAATCCCAACTGTAATGTACTAGGTAAAAGACAAAACAGCCGGAAGGTGACAAGCCGCTCCTGGGTCGTCCACCAAGGATCCTACCTGAAGGGTAGGTATAGATAGCGCAGCTCCTGGATCATCCACCACAGATCCTACCTGAATGGTAGGTACAGATAGCGCATCTCCTGGATCGTCCACCACGGATCCTAACTGAAGGGTAGGTACAGATAGCCTTCACAACGCTCTCGCCCGTCAACCTCCTCCTAGAATCGTCTTGCCGTGAAGTCCACCTCCGGATACTGACTCGTCATGAGGTCCACCTCCGGGTACCCTACATCTCTCGAACACTCGGCCTCTGTAAACGCTGCCCGTCATTTGCAACCAACACATCGAAGTGTGGGCATAGCCCGTGCAGGGGTGAGTATAACGATACTCAGTAGGGACCCCGAGACCCTCAAGGTCTCACTAAATCCATCAAGGATAACCACAAGGAAAATCTCAACAGATATCCTCTACTTAGGTATATTCCCATAAATATACCTATGTTATCAAGCAACCCATCTCAATCATGAGGAAACACAAAGATTATGAAATCAACGGATAACCACTACCCAGGTATATGCCCATACATATACCTAAGTTATCAAGTGACCCATCTCAATCATGAGGAAACACAAATATCATAGACTCAGCTCAAACCAGGATTTTCAATTATCGAAACTGTAACTACTGATGAGCCCTGTCTCTGGAGTGTACAGTGATCCTGTCATGACTCCATGGTACTTACCTAAGACTGATGAGGTAGTCCACCTGTTGAGTACTGTGGGCCTGCAGCTACAACCAAGCGCTTCCCACCATGGGTCTTCCACTACAACCAAGCGCTCCCCCTCATAGCCTCCAGAGGTACTTCTTCTATTGAGTACCGCGGGTCTGCCGCTACAACCAAGCGCTCCTCCGCCGTGGATCTTCCGCTACAACCAAGCGCTTCCCACCATGGGCCTGCCGCTACAACCAAGATCTCCCCCTCATAGCCTCCAGAGGTACTCCTTCTATTGAGTACCATGGGTCTACTGCTACAACCAAGCGCTCCTCCGATGTGGGTCTCCCGCTACAACCAAGCGCTCTCCACTGGGCTATCTGAAACTCACCGAGTCGATCGACCAGTCGTCGTCAAGTCTCAGTCGGTTACACAGTCTTCGTACTCCGCACACTCGTCTCTAGGAGGGTCCGCTCCACGAGCTACTGGTCGATACTCCATGTATCACAACGTCCCATGAAGAAGTATCTCAAAGGACCGCCTCATCATAGGGGTCTCAACACAACAGACGACGGGTCAATCGGGCGCCCGGTCTATGAGTTATTAGCCTTTTTGTCCCAGGGGCCCGGTTGGTTTCATGTGTGAACCAACCCGGTCGTATCTAAACTGTACCCCGAACTCTCATAGGGTATACTCATAGGGACCGCTTCTCAATGTGATAACCAACGCCGCTGACGGTTCGTCAAACGGATGTACAGTCTGAAAGTTATCATCTTTTACGTTCGAGGGGCCCGGTTGGATTTCGGGTACAATCCAACCTGGACACTATCCAACTGCCACCAAAACTCAGGAGAAGTATTCCAGAAGTTCCTTCTCATCAAGAGGAATACAACAAAGTCGATGGTACTTCAATCAGAAGTCCGGAGCTCATGATATAAGCATTTCTGCTCTGAGGGCCCAATTGGTTTCAGGTTCGAACCAACCCGGTCATACTTCAAATGACACTAGTTAAATAAACCTGTCACACCATTGCGATCCATACAGAAAAACACATGAGATGGACTACCCATTGGTCCAAAATAGATAGCTGGTGAAAAAGTTTCATTTCACTGCAACGCGCGCGGACCAGGCCTCATGGGGCTCGTGCCTCGACCTCGACATAAATATCCAAAATTGGTCTTGAAACATCTGTCTTACTTCCAAGGTCGCAACCTCATAGACGGTTCGACATTCCAACATCGTATGAGAGAGATATATCCGAAACAAGATCCCATAATAATAATAATATTATTATTCTGTGTTTCTTGGGCCCGAGCCATGAACCAAAATTTTGTATTCAACATTAGACTTGAATCGACCGTATGGATGTCAGGTTTACATCGCCACTGATGGAAAGCCAAACGGACGTCGCACGCATGAGTTATGGCAAGTCAAATATTTAATAATAATATTAAATTTATTATTTTCTGAGCGCTTCGGGTACCCAATCCAAACACCCAAAATAGACATTCAATATTGGACTCGGAATGTCCGTCTCGAAATCAGGGTCGCACCATTGCAGACGGTTCATAAAACCGAGGTCGTACAAGGAAGTTGCAGACAAAAATGTGTTTTATCATCAAAAGTAATAACAAAAATATTTTATTATTATTATTAATTACTTATTTATTTACTATTACTAACTCCAAATCAATCCACATTTTTTTATCTGTTCTTGGGCTCTGGAAACATACACCATCAATTAATTCCTTTGTTTTTATTATTATATCATTAACTTAAACTTCCTCTCTACAATCTATCAAATCCTTCACGTTTTAGCACCTCCAACCCAAACATCTAAACCCTATTAGCCAGCCCTTCACGCGGTGTTCTTTTCCGCCCGAATTCATTCTTTGAACACACGCCGAAATGACACCGCCGCGTCGCCACATCCGTGGGTCACTGTATATTTGTTGAAAACCCGAAAATTGTGACAATCACAGATTTTTGATCCTCGGGTCGAGATCTCCGCATCCGTTTGCTCAACGTAACATTGAGTTTTTTTCACGCTTAATTATTTGGCGATGAATAATGCATGAGAAACGAAACATAAAGTTTCACGGTCTATGTGCGGATCGATAACCATATTTATTTGGCCACCGTCGTTGAGATTCAAGAACAAGAGGAATTAACACAGAGATATTTATCATACTTCAAAATTAAACCCCTACCTAAAATCAAGAAGGTTGATTGCTTGACGAAGGTAGGAGATGTTATATTTGTTCCGTTGACGTTGTCGCAGGATGACAACGTTTCTTCATCAACGTCGAGAAGGAAGAAGTCGAGGTTGGCGCTAGCATTCTTTGCGTTCATCGATGAGGGAAAGAAGTCCTCTCAATCCTCCCAAATCCCCTATCTCAAGACTCTCCCCACTACAGATTATGCCAACACCCATAATAATAAAGTATAACCATTTATTAAAGAGTTGGCATAAATATTTCAAGAGAATTTCAAAAACGTACCAAATAATTAAAAGATTCTTATTTCATTAATGAAGAGGGTTGGAACATTAAATTGAAGGGGTGTTAAAGGGGGGTTGGATAGAGTTATGGGAAGATGAGAGGTCGGGGATCGTGTGGGACCCACCTCTCATATATCCACACATGAGAGGATTTAACATCCTTAGATATAAATTTGTTTTAACAAAATTATTTAACATTTCTTAACTAAACTCCAATATTAATAAAACTCAACCTGTTTAAAACGTAATTGCGCTAAAGGTCCCCTTAAGAAATTACTGGTGCTGCGAGTTCATCGGTGCCCTCAGATTTCAATTCCGAGCACCGGTTCAAAAGATAGAAAAACCCGCACATACGTTTACTGAACGTACCCGAAAAAATGTTCAGAATATTATTTTCAGTCACCCTCAACCCACTCCAGTTAAGGTTAGGCTCTTCCTAAGTAAAAAATGACCCAACGAACCCATCGATACTCTCGGATTTACAATCCAAGTTACCGTTTAGAAGTTATGAATTTTACAATAAAATAATTGTCACTTAATTATTTTATTTGCGGCCAAAAACTAACTTTTTCTGGTGGCCCGTGCCGGAAAAAGTCAGTATCTTCTTAAATAAAACATTCCATCACAAGTTCAGAAGTGGTCTCATATTTTTAATCCGAGCTACCGTTTGTGAGTTATAAGCATTTGAAAAATAAAATAATTTATTTAATTATTTTATTTACGGTTAAGCCATTTTTGGGATTTTTCATAGGAGGTCTGTGCTGAATAAACTTAAGTCGCCCCTAGGGTAATCCTACTATCCTGAGCGCAATGTTGCCCTCAGATTTCTAATCCGAGCTACCGTTCAAGAGTTACTCCACTTTTTCAGAAAAACTGCTTACGCGTGTTAATTTATGCTTAACCAAACTTCGGAAAATTATTCCGGGCACACCGGGCCTCAGAATCAGGTGTCGTCTGAAACCGTGCACTCACAAAATTCCAAAGAAATTATGAAAAAAATTTCCTTGAAATTTTTGGGTCTTTACATTACTCCCACCTCAGGGCTTTACGTCCCCGTAAACCTTCAACACACACTAGGGGAAACAAAAAGTGGTACTGAGCACGCATCTGAGCCTTCCGCTCCCATGTGCTCTCCTGGAGGTTCCTATGCTGCCTGGGTTTCCTTTTCGCCGACCAAGGAAAAACCATCCTATCGTTGTAAGTAAACCACGACCTTTTTTCCTAATACCGTCAATCCGTGTATGATTTGTGATTGCCGAGTCCATACCCAAACTAACGTCATAAGGCCTCGATGCTGTCACCAAGAGGTTCCAACCGAAACTCTCCCCTCAAGGGTCAGATCACACCTGTTGGCGTAAGTGTGTTTATCGAGTATCCTTTCAATGGTATCTCCAGACGTGAGGGTCAAGTCAACGGTTTTAAACGGAAACTCTAGGTCTAGGATAAGATTCGTGGATGGAAAGAATGATTGGTACCTATGTCTATTGATATGGCAGCTCGTAGTAGACACATACCGTACCTCAAATAATTCTTAGAGCACTTGGTTCACACTCTGTAACCGCATGCATCTATTCTCTTCCCCTACCCTCCAGCTTCATGAGCCTGGTGGGGACTACAAATATGGGTGGTTTTGACATGTTGAAATGTACATCACCTCATGCAACACACTTAGCTCTCCTTCTATGTCTGCTACTATACAGATTCATCTGTCCTTAAAACTTCCTCTTCTGGAAACATTTAACACGCCCAAGTCTCTGAGACTGGCGCCAGTTTCAAGCTTTCTCACTGCTAACCTTCACTGACTGCATCCATTCAGCAAAGAATTCTCAACCACAAAGGTTCTTTCTAGCACTCTAGCATAAGTAGGAATGCATATAGGAGGGGTGATGTCTTAGATATCCTTAAACACACCATGATCAGAGGTCCGAGCTCTATATAACTGATCGAATCATATTCATCGATTACCCGGAATGCTCGGTATGCCTCGATGAATACTTAGCTACCGAAACATCGTCCTGCCGTAGCTGTATAAGCTCTAGAAAACTCTCAACCACCTCCTCAAGCCAGTCCTCGACCGCCTGTGAGTTAGGTTCGCCTCACAACTTGAGGGTATCTGATCTTGGAACATGTGTAATGCAGTAAGACTACATGTTTCATCTACCGGTACCGTCAGTTGTAATTGTTGACCAACAGGTAGTGATGTATAGCTGACACACTACCCGAAGGAACTATCTCAGGCATCGGTCCACGTACTGAAGCCTCATCACTATGCAGACCGTCCTCATGGTCATTCACTGGAAAAAACTAGTAGCCAAGTCCACCATCCACTCCACTGATGTCTCAGCTAGGCAGAATACTATATCAATTGCCTCCAGCCAGTGCTCTGCTATCTGGGAATCTACCTCACCTTGTAACCTCGGAGGCCTCTACTGCTGGAACTCGTGCAACACGCTCTGCCAGCGTGTACAGTTCGATAGAATGGCTGGTGGCATCTGCTCCCCAACAGGTGGTGGTGCTTCTGTTACACCACCCGAGGGTGCCAACATAGTAAAAAGGGCCTCGCACTAGAGCCTCGTCGCTCGATGGGCCGTCATCGTGTACTATCTCAGAACTCCAACTGACTGTCTGCATGGAGACATCCTGAACAGATATAACACGACCAGACGATTTATACCTGCTGAGCTGACCTGGTTTGTTCTGACTTTAAAACTTTTGGAAACACACACGCAATCTGTGTTTTCATGTACAAAGTTTGAAATCAGAAGTCAGGGTCCTGGTGTATGGATACGTCAGCCTCCGCACCAACACTGAACTCCCTGAACTGAAAACCACACTCGTTAACCATAACACTATTTCTTCTCAGAAAGAGAAAAAAAATTAGAGTCCTATGTTCTGCGGTAGAACCGACTCCTCTGATACCAATTTGTCATGAACCGTCCACGAAGCCCATGCCGTGACTACCCCAAGCCCGCCTTCCATAGGCCAGGGGCTGGCGACTAGCACCAAAGGCATAAATATTGATAACTGGGAAGGCATTGCCTTTATAAAAGTAAACTAAACACCAAAGAGTAATAGCGGAAGTAATCACTAGGTAAAACCGAATACAAGCAGTGCTGATAGTAAAGGGGTCCGGAAATACATGCCCAACTGTAAAGTACAAGGTAAAAGACAAAATAGCCGGAAGGTGACAAGCCGCTCCTGGGTCTTCCACCCAGGATCCGACCTGAAGGGTAGGTACAGATAGCGCAACTCCTCGATCGTCCACCATGGATCCTACCTGAAGGGTAGGTATAGATAGTGCAACTCCTGGATCGTCCACCACGGATCCTACCTAAAGGGTAGGTACAAATAGCATCCACAACGCTCTCACCCATCATCCTCCTCCGAGTATCGTCTTGCAGTGAAGTCCACCTCCGGATACTGACTCATCATGAGGTCCTCCTCCGGGTACCGTCCAGCCCTCAAACACTCGGCCTCTGTAAACGCTGCCCGTCGTCTGCAACCAACACAACGAAGTGCAAGCATATCCCGTGCAGGGTTGATTATAACGATACTCAGTAGGGACCCCGAGACCCTCGGGGTCTCACTAAATCCAACAAGGATAACCACAAGGAAGATCTCAACTGATATCCTCTACTTAGGTTTGTGCCCATACATATACCTAAGTTATCAATTAACCCATCTCAATCATGAGGAAACACAAAGATTGTGAGATCAATAGATAACCAATACCCATGTATATTCCCATAAATATACCTAAGTTATCAAGTGACCCATCTCAATCATGAGTAAACACAAATATCATAGGCTCACCTCAAAGTAGGATTTTCAATTATTGAAACTGTAATTGCTGAAAAGCCCCATCTCTGGAGTGTATAGTGATCCGGTCACGACTCCGAGATACTAACCTAAGACTGATGAGGTACTCCACCTATCGAGTATTGTGGGCCTGCTGCTACAACAAAGCGCTTCCCACCACGGGTATGCCGCTACAACCAAGTGATTCCCCTCATAGCCTCCAGAGGTACTCCTTCTATTTAGTACTGCGGGTCTGCCGCTACAACCAAGCGCTTCTCCACCGTGGGTCTGCCACTACAACCAAGTGCTTCCCACCATGGGTCTACCGCTACAACCAAGCGCTCCCCCTCATAGCCTCCAGAGGTACTCCTTCTGTTGAGTACCATAGGTCTACTGCTACAACCAAGAGCTCCTCCGCCATGGTTCTACTGCTACAACCAAGCACTCCCCACTGGGCTATCTGAAACTCACCGAGTCGATGGATCAGTTGTCATCATGTCTCAGTCGGCTACACGGTCTCCGTACTCTGCACGCTCGTCTCCGAGAGGGTCCGCTCCACGAGCTATTGGTCGATACTCCAATCATCGCAAAGTACCATGAATAAGTATATCAAAGGACCTCCTCATCATAGGGGTCTCAACACAACAGACGGCGCATCAATCAGACGTCCAGTCTGTGAGTTATTAGCATTTTCGTCCTAGGGGCCTGGTTGGTTTCGTGTGCGAACCAACCCAGCCGTATCTCAATTGTACCCCGAACTCTCATTGGGTATACTCATAGGGTCCGTTTTTCAACGTGATAACCAACGCCGCTAACAGTTCGTCAAACGGACGTCCAATCTCAAAGTTATCATCTGTTCCATTCGAGGGGCCTGGTTGGATTTCAGGTTCAATCAATCCCGGCCACTATCCAACTGCAACCAAAACTCAGCATAAGTATGCCAAAAGTTTCGTCTCATCAAGAGGAATCCAACAAAGTCGATGTTACGTCAATCATACTTCTGAAGCTCAAGATATAAGTGTTTCCGCTCTGAGGGCCCGGTTGGTTTCGGGTTCGAACAAACCAGGTCGTACTTCAAATGACACTGGTTAAATAAACTGGTCACACCATTGCGATCCAAACAGAAAAACACACGAGATGGACTACCCATTGGTTCAAAATAGATATCCGGTGAAAAAGTTTCATTTCACCGCAACACCCGCGAACCAGGCCTCGTGGGGCCCGTGCCTCGACCTCGACATAAATATCCAAAATTGGTCTTGAAACATCCGTCTTAATTCAAGGGTCGCAACCTCGTAGACGGTTCGACATTCTGACACCGTATGAGAGAGATATGTCTGAAACAAGATCTCGTAATAATAATAATATTATTATTCGGTGTTTCGTGGGCCTGAGCCATGAAATAGAATTTAGTATTCAAAATTAGACTTGAATAGATTGTATTGATTTCAGGATTACATCGCCACTGATGGAAAGCCAAACGGACGTCGCACGCATGAGTTATGGCGGGTCAAATATTTAATAATAATATTAAATTTATTATTTTCCGAGCGCTTCGGGTACCCAATCCAAACACCCGAAAAAGTCATTCAATATTTGACTCGGAATATCCATCTTGAAATCAGGGTCACACCGCCGAAGACAGTTCGTAAAACCGAGGTCGTACGGGGAAGTTGCAGACAAAAATTTGTTTTATCATCAAAAGTAATAACAAAAATATTTTATTATTATTATTAATTACTTATTTATTTACTATTCCTAACTCCTAATCAATCGACCTTTTTTAGCCCTTCTTGGGCGCTAGAAACATACACCATCAATTAATTCCTTTCTTTTTATTATTATATCATCAACTTAAACTTCCTCTCTCCAATCTATTAATTCCTTCACGTTTTAGCGCCTCCAACCCAAACCTCCAAACCCTATCATCCAGCCCTTCACGCGGTTTTCTCTTCCTCCAGAAGTCATGCCTTGAACACATGCCAAAATTACACCGCCATGTCGCCCCTTCCGTGGGTCGTTGTATCTTCGTTCAAAACCTGAAAATTATGAAAATCGCAGATTCGTGATCCTCGGGTCAAGATCTCCGCATCTGTATGCTCAACATAACATCGAGTTTTTTGGATGCTTAATTATTTGGCGACGAATAATGCACGAGAAACGAAACAGAAAGGTTCACGGTCTATGTGAGGATCGATAACCATATTTGTTTGGCCACCGTCGTTGAGATTCATGAACAAGAGGAATTAACACAGAGACATTTATCATACTTCAAAATTAAACCCCTACCTCAAATCAAGAAGGTTGATCGCTGGACGAAGGTAGGAGATGCTATCATTGTTCTGTTGACGTTGTGGCGGGATGACGACGTTGCTTCGTCAATTTTGAGAATGAAGAAGTCGAGGTTGGCGCTAGCGTTCTTTGCGTTCATCGATGAGGTAAAGAAGTCCTCTCAATCCTCCCAAATCCCCTCTCTCAAGACTCTACCCACTAGAGATTATTCCAACACCCATAATAATAATGTATAACTATTTTTTAAAGAGTTGGAATAAATATTTCAAGAGAATTTCGAAAACGTACAAAATAATTAAAAGATGTTTAGTTCATTAATGAAGAGGGTTGGCACAATAAATTGAAGGGGTGTTAAAGGGAGGTTGGAGAGAGTTATGGGAAGATGAGAGGTTGGGGCTCGTGTGGGCCCCACCTCTCATATATCCACACATGGGAGGATTCAACTTCCTTAGATATAAATTTGTTTTAACAAATTTATTTAACTTTTCTTATCTAACCTCCAAAATTAATAAAATTGAACCTTTTTAAAATGAAACTACGGAAAAGGTCCCCTTAAGCAATTACGGCGCTGTGAGTTCATCGGTGACCTTAGATTTCAATTACGAGCACCGGTTCAAACGACAGAAAAACCAGCACGTACGTTTACTAAATGTACCTGAAAAAAAGTTCGGAAAATTATTATCAGTCACCCTCAACCCGCTACGGTCGAGGTTAGGCTCTGCCTAAGTAAAACATGCCCCAATGAACCCATAAATACTCTCGGATATTCAATCCGAGTTACCGTTTAGAAGTTATGAATTTTACAATAAAATAATTGTCACTTAATTATTTTATTTGCGGCCAAAAACTAACTTTTTCTGGTGGCCCGTGTCAGTAAAAGTCAGTATCTACTTAAATAAAACAAGCCATCACATGTTCAGAAGTGGTCTCGGATTTTTAATCCGAGCTACCATTTGTGAGTTATAAGCATTTGAAAAATAAAATAATTTATTTAATTATTTAATTTACGGTTAAGCCATTTATGGTATTTCTCATAGGAGGCCCGTGCCGACTAAACTTAAGTCGTGCCTAGGGTAATCCTGATATCCTGATCGCAATGGTGCCCTAATATTTCTAATCCGAGAAACCGTTCAAGAGTTACTCCACTTTTTCAGGAAAAATGCTTACGCGTGTTAATTTAAGCTTAACAAAACTTCATAAAATTATTCCGGGAACACCGGGCCTCAGAATTATGTGCTGTCTGAAACTGTGCACTCACAAAATTCCAATGAAATTAAGAAAAAAATTTCCTCAAAATTTCCGGGTCTTTACATATACTCACTGGCGTTCAGGGTGATGCACTTAATGCCATGTGGCCCACCAAGCTCAGGGAACCAATTGAGTAGAATTTGGGTGTGTGACATCACATAATCTTGTATCTCTACCAAATGTAATAAATTAAGGCACCAACATTGGGCTACACGGGTTGGGTTTCTTACACTACATGTGATCTACCACCTCCATGAAACGATTTTATTTTTATCCTCATAGAATTATAATGATGTTTATAGAAATATATGAATAAAAAATAGTATATCTATATAATTATTGTATTCTAGATGTTATATTAATATTTTAGTTGTTATTAATATATCCTCATTTTCCCATTAAATATTTTTGGAACATGCTTATTATAAATTTTACATTTATGTTTCACAGTTGAAAATATCATTAGATGAACATAAAACATTAAAATATATCATGAAACGTATATTAATGTATCAGAAATTGTCTTATAAATGATAAATTCTATAATAAGATAAGGATCAACTTCAACAGTATATATAATTCCCAAAACAATCAAAATCAAGACATCTGGATTTGAAAATAACTGAAAAATAACTATGTAATGCATAGTAAATTATTATAACCAAGTAGTAAAATTTGTTATGGATATGAATAATTATTTAATATTAGATATTAATTTGTTTGTTTCCATTATATGGGATTTTAGGGTTCTTTCAGGGAATCTGAGAATTATGATAAGTGTTTCTTTGTCTCAATTTTCAAATCCATAAGATATGTTGTATATTGCACACCATGATTTATTTTATATGGAAAACATAATAACACATAGGAATTTTTTTTATTGAAATTAAATTTTATATAAGTTTATATTAAATTATTTTTAAAAAAAATTCATTTATAACTTTTTGTTATATTACTACTTAAATTTATAAGGTTTTTTCATATCAAATTCATTACATAGAGGAATTTTTTGTATTATACTCCTAATTTCATTTACATAGTTTGTATAATAACTTTTTGATATATTACACCATGGATTTCCTTTTATTCATTTTATTAGATGTTTAATTTCATTCTACCTCATTCAATGGGTTTTTTTAAAATGTTACCGAATTTGTAATTTATTTTGATAACTCAGATCTCATTTATTTACATTACAATTAATCTTATTGAATCTATTTCTAACATTAATTTTTACATCCTCCTCAAGATTTTATATCATGGATTTTGTTCTAAATAATACAATACTGTTTACTTTTGGTAGATTAAACCCTCATGAATCCATTACTTCATTGTCTTATCTAATTATTCCTAGTGTATATGTATGATTTTTTTTTTAATGACTTCCTCTATTATTAACCTTTTTTAATCCTTTTATTGAAGGTAATTTAACTATACAAAAAATAAATTTAATGATTTTTAATAATTATATATATATACCAATTTATCTATACAGTTTTAGATTGGGGGATACTTATATAGAAATCTATTCCATTTGTTGATTGGGAATATAACGACAAGTTGTATACTTGTTATTCAGATACATATTTATTTTCATTACTAAGGAAATATGATTATATATTTCACCGTTTATTAATTACTTCATATGATGAATTCATTTATCTTTATTAGTTATAGGTGGATCCCACAATATCCCGTTAATGCATCGGTAGGTCAATTGAGCCCAACTAGCACGAGAATTTGGTGCATATATACCCAATTATTAATGATGTTTTGGAATGAGACCTTGAAGATATATTTATGATGTCTTGGAAATAGTCCTTGATGGTAATATTTTGATATTCTAAATTAGGCATTTTATCATTACGAAGCTATTTTTATCTATGAATGTTATCATTTATATTGTTATATAATAAATTAATTTTTTCTTAATTTTTTGATTCGTTATATGGAATTATTTGATTAATATTTATTTCCTTTCATTACATTCTTATATTTTTATTCTATGATAAAAAATTCTATTACACATCATATGTCTATAAGAAAAACGTATGTGTGGAAAATTTGTGGGATATGTTGAAAACATATTATGGATATAATTGTTCTTAATTTAGTTGGAAAATGTACCATTTGTTGAGAAATAAATGAAATTTATTAGTTTAGGTTTCATCCTAGTTGTATAAATCTCTAAAACTAAATGTCCATGGGAATAAATGTAATGGAATATTTGATAAATGTGATGTAATTATGGGATGTTTTTATCAGAGATGTAACAGTTATAATCAATGTCGAGGTTAGATAAAATTATATATTTATACATAATATATTTAGTAAAAATTAGTAGTCATAAATCTTATTGACTAATGATGATTAATGGTTAATCACAATCTCAAATCTGTAGATAACCATTATGTCTAGTTTAGGTAATATTGAATATTTTCTATTTTATTGAGTTCTGATGAGAAAACGTTGTGGAAACCCTATGAATTAGAATATGTAAAGGAAAAAATCCCAAAAACATGGTGAAATAGAGATTGTGTGGATCTTATAATAATTACATCTTAGTCTGGAAAGTATCAAGTGGATGCAGAAATGAATCAAATGCATATAGGTTTAAGCACCTTGAAACAGATAGTTGAGTATCAATTTGATCTTCACTCAGGGAAAGATGAGTGGGCCAAATACTGCACACCTGTTGAGACACAACTAAGGTATTTTCATTAGAAATCATGATTCCATTTATGAACCATTGTGACAAATTTTAATATATTTGGTTTCGTGAAACTAATAATTAATGGTTATGGATAATCGATAATGAGATATTTAGATTCATAAGATATGTTACGTTTGAAATTTATGAATCAATTATTCTGTGTTTGTAGTTTTATTTTATGAATTGTTTTCTCATAGATCTATTTTCATTTTTTATGTAATTGGTGGAGGAAAGGAAAACCAATGTAATAATATACATGATGGAAAATTTGATGATTATAGCAATGAGATAACAAAAGATAAATACCTTGAGTATGGAATATATTGACTTTTATAAACCTGTTGTCATGAATTATGAATTAAAATATAATCGTAGTGTAATTCCCAAATATAGAAAAGGATTGGAGTATAGATTTTCATGGTAGTTTAAGAGATAAATATAATGAGGGAAAAATATTCAATTTCCTATATGCCAAGAATTTAGGAATGAAAACCCTGAGAGTGTCTTCATGCATCATGAATATGGTTTATGCATTGGAAAGAGGGATACATAGGAACAAATTAACAAGGAAAAATAAATATTTAAGTTAACCTGATGAATTAAACAAGGGAATTATCCATGTAAAAGACATAGCTCAAGGGATAATAGGGATAATAAATCTATATGACCTCCTTGACCATGAGAACATGGCAGAGCTTGTGTAATGACTACCAAAAAAGTGGATCATGATAATTAGGGTACACTTTTCCCCCACCATGAATCTAGTTACGTCCTATTGCTATTTTATTCTAGGAACTCTAGTATACCACTATAAATTTCTAAGAGTACTAAATCACTACATCAATGTTGAGGTACAAAATTAATAGAGAAAACATCTAGTTGTACAATTATTTTACACAAAATTTAATATTAAGAGAATGTGAATAAAAAAAATCATATTATTTTCCATTTATATGAATTTAAATTGATTTTAGAAATGGATTGATTTTTATATAAGGTAAAATTTAATTTTTAAAATACGGAAATCACATTTCATATCAACCTATGATATTATATCAACAAAATGATGACTATGAACGCCCTTTGAAATAAAAATATATAATAAGGGTCTTGATATAGAATAATGAGGTACTCTTGGGTCAAATGGTTAAAATCCAAAATATTTTGGATATTCATATTATTATGGAATAAGTTAATTTATTAATCATTATAATGTTAGTGAGGAAAATATCTCATTAGAAATTGCATCTTGAGTCTTGTTTATCATATAAAAATGCTTAATTATTTTTAATAGTAATTAATAAATGAAACTGTGATGTTTAAATTTATTTAGGGTATATGATTTAACATCTTGATATTTCAATATGTAATTATCCTTTAAATAAATACATTGCTGAATAGGATATTTCACATTTTACATCAAACTAAAAAAATTGTGATTTTTTTATAATGATAATATTATAAGTATTAAATGAGACAATCATAATGTAGCCACTGAATTAAAATGTATAAATAGAAGTAACAAAATTTTGAAAAAATTTTAAAATGAAAAAATTGTTATTTTAATTCTTATTCAATAAAAAATTCATTTTTATAGATAAATAACTAATAAGATCGTTTTATGATTAAAAATATATATAACCAAATTATTCAATTTTAAGTAATATGTAGTTTTAATTTATAAAACTAAATATATAATGTTTTTATATTTTTTAATATATTTCTCATCTTTGTAATATATTTCCATTAATATAATTATTAATTTATATGAAATAATAACAATAACATTTAAAAAAATTAATTTTATAAAAAAATAGTTTTCATAATATTATTGAATTATATTTAAATAAATAAAACATTGTATATTATTTCAAATAAATTAAAATTAAAATTTTATTTAGAATAACAATATCAAAACCTCTAGAAAATTGTTTATGAAAATTTTCTAAATGTGTATTCAAAAAAAATAAAATAATAGATTTTAAAAACAGTATGTTGATTTTAAAGAAAATTAGGATCATCATATTATGGTCATTTTCCATAAAAATATTTATAATATTATTTTAATTAAATATTATCTTGGTAATTATTTTTAATTCTAAGGTAGCACTAAAATTTCTTTTTTTCATAAAGAAGAATTTTATTTCCTAAAAATAAAAAACATCGATAAGTTTACCCTAATCATAAATTTTAATCTCAAAAATACATTTTTTTAGAAAATGGTTATTTACATTTTATATGTGGTAGAGTTAAAATTATTGTTATTATTAAAATAATGGATTTTAAATATGGAATCATTGTATGATTTATGATTATATTAATGGATAAATGGGGGATTGTAGTTTAAATAATTAAACTAAAGAGAAACTGGAACCACTTAGTTATGATTTATCAAATTGAAATATGATCCAATATTTAGAGTTGATTAATCAGAATCATTGATTGTATGAGATAATAGATTTTCGTAAAGTTACAATAAGTAAATCGTTATAAACAAAAGAAAAACATAAATAATATACTCATAGGGTAAAATAAAATGTAATTTTATAAAGAAAGTAAGAAAATACTCAAATAGTTTTTTTTAATCAAATTATTTAAAATTTATCATTAAATAGGTATATAACCCCTACTTTAGGTATCCATAGTTTTAACTAAATTATAATGGTTATTGTGTTTCTTAGACAAAATCCCTCAATCAAACTCAATCAGAATCTCTAACTTCCTAGCCCTAGAAACCCTTGATACTCCTAATCGGAACCAGCAATCATCAAATACATGTATTAACTCAATATGATCCCAGATGAAGAACAACAAATAAAAATTAAAATTATTATAAGTAATTTATAATCTCCTCATATTTAATAGAAAAAAAACTCTCTCATGATTTATAAATCAAAATTAATACGATCTTATATAAGAGTAACATTCAAATTGGTGGTGTTGTAAAATCATTAGATCCCACCTCTATGAATTCAAATATATTTTTAGAAAAATCTCCAATGATCGTATTCTACGATTCAATGAGTTAGTTGAAATATGTTTGATTGACCTCTTTATTAATAGATATGCATGTTCTGTATGTCTTCAACCTATTTTTTGTTGTTGTAATCATCAGAAATTGAAAAACACTTGCATCCATCAAAAATAAATTTTAGAGTTATTTTATAAAAATTATTCTATTTTTTGAATACATATATTTTTTTGATCAAAAATATGTATTTCTGATGAAAGAAACATAGTTAATCTGATGGAAAAAACATAGTTAGTTCGATAGGCTAAACAGAGTGAGTCAAATGTAAAAGACTTCTTTAGTTAGTTTGACTAAACAATGTATCTAAATCCAAGTAAATTGATGATATTTTTTTATTATAAATGATTTAAAAATTTGGTAAACCAATATTTTTTCTAAAAAATAATAATTAATTATTTGGATAGAGAAATTAAATAAAACAAGATATTTAATAATTTAAATGTTATTTTGAAAAATATGGAAATAAAGTGTATAAATTATAACACTTTAATAAAACTTCTTATAACACCCATAGACTATTACACATATCATTACATGAATATTATCATAATTATCAATTAAATAGAAAACAAGAATCATAATTTATAGTGTCTTTGGATTATTAGATACATAATTAAACAAAATGAAACCAAAATAAAGCATATTTTATTTAATAATCATAAGGATATCCTACCTCCCATAAATACCTTACATCTTCGTTGGATACCATAAGTAATACATGAATAAAAGGATGATCTAAAAATTCTAGTATTTAAATAAACATCATAATAAATCTTATCACAGGGGTTTGAAGGCATAACATAATGATATAAAAATGATTCGAACATGAATAAACAAATGGAATATTAATATAATGAAAAGGAGATCATATAATAACGGAATAATAGTAATGTGTAATACTCATAAAAATGACTACAACATGAGTCAAGGCTCATATCACATGGAGGATAGTGAATCAATGCTAACACTCAAGACCGTTGCACATGGATCATGAGTTAAGGCTAACCACCAAGACCATTTCACGAGATGTCTCATGAGATTAATCATTAACCAAATCATTAATGCACTCTTGGAACACACCCATCATATAATTTTCATGAATATTGTTCGTATATAAATAAGAATACATATGGAATCAAACCTAATCCTAATAGCTACACATGGAATGAATTGGGTATCATAATAATGTCACAAGGTGAAAATGAAGGAATATCATAATAGTGTCTATGAATGAAAGGATTTATATAATATATAGAAAATCATAAGAAAAAATAGTAATATGTCATGATAAGTGATTACAAACTGAAATGAGACCATTTAAAAAAAGTGATTAATAATAATTAGAAACAATACATTTTAGTACATTTTAAAGAAAATGTTAAAGAATAATTAAAATGGAAGAGTAATAATTTTTTGTGTAAAACCAAAAATGAAACAGAAATTTTTTTCATGATAAAATGAGTTATACTATAAAAATATTGGTGTCTTAAATTAGGTTATGGATTGCACGTGGAAGCGGGTACGAAATCGTGAAGTTCCCTTGAATTGGGCTTTCTTATGGGGAAGAATTGAAAAGGGAACCTTCTTAAACCATGTAATTTCCCATAAAAGAAGGGTGATACAACATGAAAATAAGATTTTGAAACATATCCATTGAACATATAATATTTACATAAATATAATGTGTAAATACATTAGTTTAAGGATAGATAAAGTGTATCTTGAAGAAAAAATAGAGGTTTCTAAAGAATCCCTTACCTTATTTCTGAAACTATTCTACACTTGATCTTAATGTCTGAATAATCAAATTAGACACGTTAAATAGTAATTATAGATAATTTTATCCTTGAAATTTATTTATTATAATTTTATAAATATAATTTAAGGTATTTTTATGAGTTATAGTGTTCAATTTTATCGTTTTAGAGTGCTTGTTTTCTTAGTTTTCATCATCAGTTAGCTTATATAAGATTATGGATGTTTTTGTAAAATCAAAATAGAAATAAAAAATTGATGTTATAAGTTATTAATTATAATAAATAAGGTTAAATTATAATATAATTCATTTTGTTATTTTGGTTGTGGATTAATCATTAGATAATATGTTTATGATAATTATTTAGATTATTTTGTGTGGTTTTCACTCACAACGAACTGGTTTTGTTTTATTAATTAACATCATGAGTATATAATGATTACATAACATCACATTAAATATAATAAAAATATTAACATTATGTTTAATCATAGTAAATTTTTTATTACCATCCTAGAAGCACTTAATTGAAAAAATTTTGATTCCCCTAAAGGTGATAAATTGACACCTCACGAACAATGTTCTCATTTCTTGAATAAGTGTGGTATAGAGGGATGATGAAGAATTATTCCATTAGAATAAAACCATTATAATATTTTTATGTTACTGGAGTTATTATTCCATTTGGATGTGGGGATTTGATGAGGGAATAAGAGAAGGAATTGTAATGAAATTAAAAGAAATGAAAAGGGGAATTTACCTCTTGAACATTTCCTCCTTGAAAACCTCTTTAGGAAATGTTTTTTTTCATTTTATGTTACAATGAAATCCTTGATGCGGGGAAGGGTCTTGGGAAGAGTATTGAGGATAATTTGGACAAGGCTGAAATCTAGTATGGTGTGAGGAGAAAAGTTGGTGAGGGGTTCTATTTATAGTCGAGGAGAGGGGATTTTGCTAATTATTTTATTCATTAGATTATTATTTTGTCTCAAGAATAAGAATTTTATTTAAATTATAAAAAAATTATTTAAATAATGGATTATAATTAGATATTATGGTGGTTGAATCCGCGATTACTCAAGGAATACAATATTTAAATTATATTGTATAAATACCGGAAATTATCGTATTTTACTATTCACCAAAAATTAAAGAGCATTCTAGAAAAATATCAAAAATTTAACCTAAAATTTTCCAATGTGTATAACTTAAAAATGAACTATATTTTATGATAATAATTTTATAACTATTATAAATTAAATATTCAATAAAATCATTATTTAATTGAAATATACAGATTTCAAAATTATAACTGATTTTGTAACACTTTGAAATAATAAATAAGGTCTCATAAAATCTACTTATAATCATAAGATAAAAAAATATTAAATTATGAATATATTTTATGGAAATACATTTTATTTTAAAAAATTATATTAATTATTAAGTTTAAAAAAATATAATAATGTTTTATAAAAATATCATCACTTAATTAATAATTTCTAAAACATTTATTTACTTATTCAGTGATATATTATATCATGTTATAATTTATAATATTCTAAAATTTTATTTATAGTTTTATTGGTGAGGTTACTATTCCATTGTTTGGTTTACTATTTATAAGGGTCATATTACTATTACAATGGTTAAGTTACTATTATTTTATTATAGGTTCATCAACATCAAGAAATACCAATTATTTCATTAATTTTTCATTTAAAATGTTTTTATTGAATTATATATGTATTTTCATGTGATTTATATTATAAGAAATAATTAAAATAAGGGAATTTTATTTCATATAATTTGGGATGTTACATTCTTCCCACCTAATGAAATTTCTCCCTCCAAATTTATTTTTACATTTGATGTTGAACACATGAGTGGGTAATTCTCATTCATTGCTTGCTAAGGTTCCCATGTATCCTCTTCATACTTATGGTTACATAATAGTTCCATGGCCAAATGGAAGTCTTATTACGTAGAACATTATCTCAATGATCCAATATCTTCATTGGTTTCTCATCATATGTGAGGACATTATCCTAGTGTACCACCTATCAATTCAGTACATGTGAGTGATATGGTATGTACTTCCTCAACAAGGATATGTGGAATACATTTTTTACTTGAGACATGGTAGGTGGAAGTGAAAGTCAATTGAATATGGCTCAAACACAGTATATAGTTTGTAAGGGGATGAGGTACAAGGGGGTTACCAATCATTTCTTTCCAAATCACATTATTCTATTCCACATATATGTGTGAAATAGTACCATGTCTCAAACTTTTAACTCAAGGTCTTGTTGGTGATAGTATGCATAACACTTTTGTCGACTTTGGGATTCCTTGATGTGT
This sequence comes from Viscum album, assembly GCA_963277665.1. Taxonomy (NCBI): domain Eukaryota; kingdom Viridiplantae; phylum Streptophyta; class Magnoliopsida; order Santalales; family Viscaceae; genus Viscum; species Viscum album. The sequence continues at coordinate 899,473,117 of OY728165.1, read as the reverse complement.
AGCTAAATGGTTTTCAACATCTCCGGCAATTATTTTTTCATTTTGGGATCTATAATCTTTCATTCACCAACTTTATCTCAACATTCCAGTGTTCTATACATTTTCCTATAAATGCGCTTCATGTAGATCCATTTTTATATTTGAGTAGAATCTATTGTTTTTGGAGAATTTTACTAGTGGCAGAAGTTTGTCCCCTCTTCCTTTAAAGTCTGTAGAAAATTCTCTCAACATGTCATACAGTGTCTAAATATACCTCTTAGATTAACCATCAGTTTCAATATGATTAGACATATTAATGTTAAGCTCAATGCTTAGATCATGATAGAGGCTTTTCTAGAACATCATGTTGAATCTTGGATATTGATTAGACACAATCGATAGTGATACTCCATTTAACATTATAATTTTCCTAATATATATATATATATATATATATATATCTGTGTGTGAATTTTGATCTAGTGATAATTAATATTGAATTTTGATAAGGTGAGATTTCATTGTTAGATGATCCACAACCACCCATAGATAATTGTTTTCTTTGGATGTCCAGTGAAAATGCCCTTGGTAATGGTATCCCACATCAATGTTGGTTTGGGTAATGGTTATAAAATCCATTAAGACATTTTCCTTTTATCCTTCACTTTCTGAAATACTAGGGACATTAATGTAATTTTATTAGTTTACTTATTCATATTGGTGCACCAATTGTTCTCTCGATAATATCAATACATTGTTGTGCTCCCTTGGTAAATAGAGAAAGTTGATCTAGGTGAAACTATATAAAATCATCGTGCTCCCTCAGTGGATTGGATGGTTCACATCATCATGACCCAAATCTCATGTCTTATTACTCATCCGTTCTAAACTCTGAGGATTTTCGTTTTATTATGTCTCCCACCTTCTTCTGAATTTCCTCATCATTTCATTGAGCATTGTTTATTTTATCCACAAGGGAAGGATGAGAAATCATTTGAGAAATGATTTATGATTTTACATCCATAATAATTCCCATATCAATACTTCGAAAATCTAATATGGTTTCATCCTTCTAAATTATCATCATTGATAATATTTCACAATCCCTTATACATAGAGCATCTAAAACCTTATTTTACTTACCTGGATGGTAATGGATTGAGAAATAATAATTATTTATGAGATATATCCATTTTACCTGGTGTATATTATGATCATTCTATATGATTATATATTTCATACTCCTGTGATTATTATATACCTCACCCTTCACCCTATAGAGACAGCGCCACCAGATTTTCAATGAAAAGATCATAGCTCCAAACTCTAAATAGTGCACAAGAATGTTTTTCTCATGTATATTGAAATTTATAGATGGAGAGGATGTCAATTTTTATATTTTCATCAATAAAAACATAAGCCCTTATTCAAAGCATCACAATTCACTATATATATTTCTCTACTATTCGAGAGTGTTAGCACTGGCGTAGTGATAAACAACCTTTTGAGACCCATAAATCCTTACTCATGTTGTTGAGTCCATAAAAACATCACCCCCTTATGTGATATATTGGTTATTTATTTTTTAATATCCATAAAATGTTTTCTCAAATATTTGGTAACACTATGGTAGAACATGGAATCTACTGATCTATATTACAGATGTTGGACTTGACCACTCATCAATTGACTTTATCTTAGAAGGGTCCATAGATATCACTTTGATGGTGATTAAATTACCCAAGAATGATACTTCATCCATCATGAACTCACATTTACTCTAATTTCCATATTTTTTGTCTATTATAAATGTCTTTAACACAATATTAAAATTCTACTCGGGTTCCTCCATTCTCTTTTAGTATATCAAAAATCATCGACAGAGAGTATCAAAATTTTGTTGAGGTAATCTATAAAGTATAAATTCACTAAATCAATGAGTATTTGTCTACCATTAGTGAGTCTAAAGGGAATCACTATGAACTCATTATTTCCATACCTTGTTTTAAAGGTAGTCTTTGGAATATATTCCTTCAACGCCATTAATGGGTGATATCTTAACTAATGTCACACAATAGAGAAATAACTGTCCCCATGTAGCTAATCAAACAATTCATTTATCCATAACTGGGGGTACTTTATCTTTATCGTAATCTTATTGAGATCGTGATAATCAATTCAGAGGAGCATTGGTCCATCTTTCATCTAGAAAAAGAGGACTAGTGTGCCCCTTTGTGAAGTACTTGGGCATATAAAACCCATGTCCAGATTCTTATGTAACCACTTCTTCAACTATTCCAGCTCAATGTCAAACATTCTATAAGGTGTATTTAATATAAGAAGAGACCAAAAAATATGTTCAATAGAGAACTCAAACTCTCCATTATGAGTAATACTAGACAATTCTTCAGGGATGACAATATTGTTGTCCCAGACAATAGGAATGTCTTAAAGCAAGATTCTCATCTTTGACTCAATTATTTGGGCTATATTATCATATTCATAAGGTTGTATTATTGATCCATGAGACAAATCTTCTTAAGGATATTCCTTACCCTCCTTAAACTTCTATTGAATTGGAGGATTCTTTGGGATGTAATGTTTAATATCCCTATCATGATAGTTGATGTTGAAGTTGTATAAACATAGGCAGTCCAAGCCCAAAATAGCATTAAAACCTAACAAGGGAAGTAAGAAAAGACTTTATGGGAGGTTTGGTCAGCAAAAATTAATCTAGGATTGGTTATATACTTTAGATGCATTAATTTAGCAATTTCTTTTACTTAGAGATAACTAGAACTAAAAAGTTTGAGTTGATGTTTGAATAGTTATAATAAACCATTAATATATAATCTAAATCATAGAACTAGAAACGAATAATACATTTTATATTATTGAATGAATAATCATCATACCATTAACCACATCATTTTCTAACTCTGCCACAGTATTAGTGATATAATATGCTCTTCTTTACTGCCATAGAGGGCTTTGTTGTTTACTTCATCCTAAAACCCTTGGATTTGGGAAATGGTTTGATTAATTCACTTGTTCCCTATAGTTGTAACACCATTCTAGATTCATAGTATTGATCTGAAACATCCCTTATTCATCCACATTAGTGGGACTCTTCATATACCTTCATAATTTATTATCCAAATTCCCCATTCATCAAAATTTGATGCCATTTTGGGTTCCCTTTAGACAATTCCTTGGATGATTTTTCCCACAATTTTGATGTATGGATATTGGGATTTGTTTATGTCATGGGATTTATCTGCTGATCCACCCATAATAGACTACATTTCCACTTTTTTCACTAGGTTCATGAGACCACTGAGATTCTAATATCTCCATTTCATCCTTAAGGGCACAACATACAATCTTTTCAATGTTATCAAAGTCCTAAATCACCAACTCTTTAATTATACTCGTCTTGATTCCTCTAGATAATAGATCCAATATTCATTCAGTTTTCATGAAAATGATGGAGGAATATCTTTCAATACTTATAATATTTTCTTTGTACACCCCGATGGACTCATCACTGTTCTTCTTAAGTATGAGGAACTATATTTCCCTATTTATATGGAGGGTTCGGGGAAAATATTTTCATGAATTATTCCCATTACATGGAATAAATTTTTTCTATGGAATTTGTGTTCCTTATCAGTTTCCACCACTAATCAAATTCACCATCATAATAATATACTTACATCACTACATTCACTTACTTTTCATACTGGATGAAATATAATATATTATAAATGTAGTTAATCCATTGTTCATTAAAGAGGGGATCATAAGATCCACTAAACATGTGATATATTTTCTGCATAAAGGGTTTAAATAAAACATTCATTTTCCTTGAAAGAGGGTGTTCCACATGATTCATGTAATTATTCATAACTTTATATAGTTTAGAATGTACTATCATGATGTTTTTAGAGCACGTTCCAAAAATATTTGGAATATCAGTAGGGAAATCATCACATTTTCTATAAAATTTATTATTAGAACATGTTCTTCTATTACCCTTTAATATCTAAGAAATATAAAGTACAATTTGGGGATGTTAATACATAACTAATAAGAATAATAAAGGGAAACATTGAACTTAAAGGGATAAACATCTAAAGTAAAATTATATCCTAAATTTTGATTACCTAGGCTTCAATATAGGTTATACATGATATGTTTCGTAACATATATTATTATGAGAATTTTTTTGTTTCATTAAAAATGGTTTGTAATGAGCTTATAAATTAAACAAAGCATATCCCCATGGAGTGTCACAATAGGTGTGCAGTAGGGCCCGTTATCGTGTAGCAAGTTACCACAAGTCATGCTCGAATCCCATTGTCAGAGTTTTTTCTCCTAGGTGAATCTATTCTAGAACCACATCAATATATAGTACCCATTCATTAATTTATTTCAAAATAAACCACTTAGTTTATTCATTCCAAAACTTATGGATGGTTTCTTAGACTTTTCCTTATCCCAATGGTTCTTACTAAAGTTCTCTAGTCCTAATATCAAAAAATAACTAAACTTTTACTCTGATACCAACTATAATAGCCGTAAAATTTTTAAAATATAATTGCATGATTTTAATTATATTTATCTATTAAATACAAACCAGGGATACTATATTCTAGAGTATTTGGTAGATTATATAAAAAATTAAACAATACAAGATCAAAATAAAACATCTTTTATTTAATATTCATAAAGAGATCATAAATCCATTCATGAACCTACATCTTCATAGGATTCCTTGGAGAATACCTGAAAAAGTGATTAGGTAAAAAGACCAGTGAGGAAATAAAAATAAAAATAAATTTTATCACATGAGATAGAAGGCATAGAATAATGATATGAGAAGGATTCAAACATGAATAAACATATTGAAACGTAACACATATAACCCTTGATCATATAATCATGGAATAATAGTAATGTGTCAGAAATATAAAACATGAATTTATCATGATTCAAGGCTCGTATAATATATAGGATAATGAGTCAAGGCTATCCACCAAGAATACTACTCATGGAGCACAAGTCATGGATGACAACCAAGGTCGTTGATCATAATGTATCATGAGACTAAAAATTACCCAATGAATTTGATCACTATCTGGATGCACCCATTATAAAATATTATGAAAATGTTTTCCACATAATAAATCATACATAATAAATAAAAAATAAACATAATGTTTACACATGTGAAGAATTTGGAATCATTATCATGTCCAAAGGCATAACCAGAATGAATATCATAATAGTTTCCCTTAAAGGGAGGATTTAAATCATACATGGATAATCATAAGGAAAAAATAAGCATATTACATGATAATTTATGACAAAATTAAATGAAAATATTTAAAAATAGTGTTATATAATATTTATAAATAAAACATTTTAACGTATTTTAAAGAATGTTTCAAAGATTATTTAAAGAATAAAAGGAATAATTCTTTTTGTAAAACAAGAAATGAGACAATAATTATTTTCATGAAAAAATGAGTGATTTTATAAAAATTATTTTCTCTTAAAATATATTATTGATATAACTTGGATGTTTATAAGAAATCATGAATTCCGCTTGATTCGAGCTTGCTTATCGGGAAGAATTGCATAATAGACCATCTTAATGCATAGATTTACCAATTAAATAAAGTTGATAAGACACTAGAACAAGAGTTTAGAAAATATAAAAATAAAATAAAATAATTATATAATAATAAATATGAATTAAATTGAGGTATATAAAGATAAATATTAACCTGGAGGAAATAAATAGAGGTTCAGAAAGAATCTCTTAACCTATATCCACAAAAGTTCTGCATTTGATCTTAATGCCCAAAATAATCAAATTATATTCATTAATTAAAAAATAATGAAACATTTATACATGAAATTTATTTATTATAAATTTATTAAGTTCATTTATTTGATTTTTTATGAGTTATGTGTTCAATTTAATCATTTGGGAGTGCTTGTTTTCTTAGTTTTGATGATCAGTTCTCTTATATAAGAACATGGATATTCATGTAAAATGGTAATAAAAATCCAGAACTGAATTTATAAGTTTTTAATTAAAATAAGAAATGTTAAATGATCATATAAGTCATTTAGTTTTTTTGGTTGATTTTTAATCGTTATATACGAAGTCAATGATAAACGTTTGTAATATTATTGTGTGTTTTTTTCTCACAACAAACTTATTCTGTATTATTATTTAACATCGTGTGTAAATAATGATTCCCATTATTTAAAAAGTATGTAATACAAATATAATAATTTTTTTACCCATTTTAATAGTTTTATGACCACACTTTATGGAGTTAATGGAAAATGAATATTTTCCATCCTTAAAGGATATAAATTAATACCTCACAAATGATATTTTCATTTCTAGAATAAAAGTAGGGGACAGAGTGATGAAGATAAATTATTCTATTAGAACAATAAAATTACTATATATTTATGTTGATGGAGTTACCATATCATTTGGTTGAGTTATGTGACTGTATAATATGAAAATAACATGAAAACAAATTAAATAAAAAGAAAAGAGGAATTTACTTCTAGAGTTTATCCTCCATGAAAACGTCCTTAAGGAATGGTTTTTTGTATTTTTGATGACAAAAAAGCTCTTAAACGTGGGGAAGGGTCTTGGTAATAGTATATGGAATAATTTGTTCAAGTATCAAATATGTGATTGTGTATGGAGAAGTATTGGTGAGGTGGGGTATTTGTAGTGGAGGAGAGGGGCATTTTCTAATTATTTTATACATTTGTTTAATATTTTTAATCAAGACTATGAATAGTTTCTAAATTATCACCAAATATATTAAAATAATTAATTTTAGTATGAGATTGTTGTGATTATATTATGGACTACTCAAGGAATATTTTATTTAACTTACATTGTATAAGTGCTATGAATTACAGTATTTTAATATTCACAAAAATTTTAAGTATTTTGGAAAAATAACAAAACTTAACACAAATAGTTTATTATTTGTAGAATTAAAAAAATGAACTGAATTTTATGAAAATACTTTTCTAACTAAGATAAATTTAATGATTAAATAAAATAATTATTTACTTGAAAAATATATATTTTAAATTTACAATTGATTTTTTGAAATGTTAAAAAATTATATATGGTCGAGTACAATTATCTTATATTCATAAGACAAAAAAATATTAAATACATTATATATTTTATGGAATTTTTTTCATTTAATGTATTATATTTTTTATTGAATTGAAAATAATTACTTCTGTTTTTTAAAAATATCATCACTTATTTTATAATTTATAAAAAAATTATTTAATTATATTATGATATAATTATATATTATTACTATTTATTAGAATATTAAATATTATTTATACTATCATAGGTAAGGTTAATATTCAATTATCTAGTTTTATATTCATGAAGGTCATATTACTATTCCAAATGTCATGTTACTATTCTTTCACGATTGGTTCATCTACATCTAGAAATACATTTTATTTCATCAATTATTCATTTATAAAGTTATTATCATGTTCTATTTGTAATTTAATGTGATTTATAACATAATATATATATATATATATATATATATGTGTGAATTTTCCATTGATCGGGTTTTTTTTCAATACAAATCTCCTTCTTTTTGGGACGCAAAAAACACTACAGTTAATGAGAAAAAATAATAATTTTAAAAAAAATATACAATCTATTTTATTTTAAAAATGTATGAAATTAATTATTTTCATTATATTAAAATTTTTCACCGCCATTATTTATTATATCCCCTATTTTTTTATCACAGTTTTTTTTTTCAAAAAAATTGTCCAAAATATTTCTTAGAACAACAATAAGATAAGAATTTCATAAACAAAATATCCCCAATAAATTAACACCCTTCGTGATTTAAAAAAATAATAATAAATATTAAATATGTAAAATGATAGATAAAATTATTTTTATGAATTAATTTTTAAAATATATTCATTAAGAAATGTGACGGACATCTATCCAACCATGATTGGAAAAATATTCAGCACAAAAAGTTTGAACTGATTTTTAATCAATTGAAATATTTATTAAAAAGTCCTGGTTTTTATTTTCAAATTCATTCATTATCCCCCTTCACCAACCCCATAAATTTCCTTATTTTTATTGAAATAATTGTTTGAAAAAATGTTCTGTCTTTGGAATATGGAATTATAATGATCCTGGTTTCACATCAAGAATTTAAAAGGAATCTCCCTTATTGAATCTCAATTTATTGGATCACGAGAAAAATAATATCATATTGGTGGTATCCTTTGATAGATTTATTTTTACATAATGTGGATTTTGTGATCAAGTTTTCATTGGTATTTTGGATACACATCATTTTTTTGAAATGATTTCCTTATAAATAATATTTAATATCATCCTAGTTTAGAGAACCACATGATTTCTCTGGATTCTATTTCTCTTTTTATTTGGTCTTTTGATTTTCACCATAAATGGGATCTTCCCCACATGCCGATTTGGATTTCCATTCAAATATGAACTACTTTATTTCAAAGATTGGAATTTATAATATTTACTGGTAATATTGTGGGCCTCTTCATTTATATTGACAACCAAACCAGATCATGAATCCATCCAATTTATCCTCGCATATGCATTTCAATTAATTTATACAAGGCGCATATGGAATTTATTTTTATTGATATTAAAGGGAAGTTTTTTTGGAAGCAACCAATTTTATATGAATAATAGTTTGAAATATATTATTTGTTTAGGTTCTTTGACCAATTTACATATGGATTCAATTATCAAGAAAACCTCTTAGTAGGTAAGTTAGTTCTGCTGGTCATCACTAATGTTGATACTCATGGAAAGTGGATAATGACACTTCTTCTTAAACCAATTTCTTGGATGTTTTTTCTGGCCAATAGAATGACTTGGTAGGATACATGTTAGCAATATAGGAGATTATAGAGGATATATTGAGTAATTAGGAAAATCTAACTAGTAATGATCATTTAGTTTATTCTGATTATTTCATGTTTGGAGGTGATGAGAATGGGAAGGTGGATGATGCTAGCACTCGTAGTTACACTAACATACACACCAGTACAGATTCTAACCTTCTTTCATCATTATATATATTATGGGGTTTTTATCCATCATATTCTCAATTTAGGTGTATTTTGTCTAGTTGGTTCCCTCATGATCAATTCACATTACAAATTATTTCATTACATAAAATGTAGTTAAAGAGGAGGATAAGGACAGTAATGGTTTGGGAAAAACAATTTGATTAATGAAAATAAAGACGTATGGGTCCCAGACAATGTTGGATTCATTTCTTTGTAGAAAAGAAACAATAACCATTCTTATCATTGAATTGTTAATATGATCACCCGGTACATTTAGTCACAAGGACACTTTTAATAAATTTTAAGAAAGGTAACTATAATTCAAGACCTTTTCCATTCAATAAGGGAAAATTTAAACACAATGAATAATAATGTGTACTAAAACCAATAGTCACTAGATTATTATGAAATCCTAATATAACTGATGTAGATATAAGGATATATGGAATAATAACTAAAAATGTGGTCCCCAAGATCTTGTTATGTAGATAAGCATTTACTAGTTCATTCTGAAATGGAAAAAAGGCACTGAAATACTAAGACACTTCTTTTGACCATATTCCTATACAGAATACAAATCATCAATGTGAAAATAAAATGGATAAGAGTGACGATTCTAATAAATAGGAATAGTTTCAAAACAATAAGGAAGATTCATATCAGGAACCAGTGATGGTTGGCATTTCGAATAAAATGAAATATATAGATGATTTCCTGTTTTTCTAGTATTTCTCTTAGAAAATGAAATCATCATACCCACAATTCAGCATGGTTTCATGCCAGGAAATCATTATATCCCATACCACCACTATTATGACCAAGGAGTAGTGGAAAACAATTTTAGAGGATATATTTCCTTAGGAACATGATGAACCATATGAGTAGTGGATTAATTAAAATCTTAATTAAATATTCATGGATGTTGATCAGGATCAATTATATATTGGCAATTACATAGTGATTATTAATCTTATCACCATTGATATAGAATAAATTCTCCAGATTCATCCTAGAAATGATATAAATGACCTATTATGGAAATATATGAATAATCCGTATGACTTGAATAGTAATTAAAAACATTAAAACATTCTTTTGTCATCATCTTGAGGCAAAGTTCTTTAATTTTTTTTTCTTATAGGGTATATATCTTGTTAGTTGATTGATTTTTCCATATCCTAAATTGGTTTTTATTAATTCTTATATGATGATTTCATATTAGGTGAAAATTTTTAGAATCCTAATAATCCCCCCAAAAGTGGGTGTTTATTGATTTTTTGATATGTTCTTATAAATTAAAAACAACTTCTTTAAGGAATGGTTTTTTTATATTATCTAATTTTAGCATGAAGAAATTTTCATCAAGTGAATAATTATTTATTTTATGACAGATTTCTTGATAATGATTTTCAGATAAATTCTTCAAACGACCAACAATAATTTATTTCATAAAAATCATATAAGATAAATCATCAAAAAAATAGATACATCCAAATATGTATTTTTAACTCCTTTGATTTTCTAATCATGAAATTTTAATTAATTTTTTTAACCATCTACCAATTTAATTTATTCTCACTATTTTTTCCATTGAATAACTTTTGAATGATTTGAAATAATATTCATTTTCATAGAGATATTATATAACCAATTTAGTACATTTAAAATATCTTAACATTCAACCTTATTTTAATGTTATTTCAACAAGATTAAGTACTCAGAAGATAAATAATTTTATCCATTGGGTTTTCTAAAACTTCATTGAAATAGGAAAATATAATTTAAACCCTTTATATAGACTCATTAGTGGGAGAATAGGTTGAGTTCGATGTAACATTAGAATCATGTTTTCAAAAAGTACAATAATATACATACAATTTTACTAAATTAGATACAAAAACAACATCAACATTCTTATCCAAATAAACCTTGTATGATAGCTATGTTTTATATTTTTGATTTTATAATGACTTTTTGGAAATTTTATGTTTTACAAGAATTTCAAAATCAGCATCTTTTTTAGCATAGAGTAATATAATGATGACTCAAAAGAATTTTCTTCTTTTTAATTTGATAATGGGGATTCTTATATTTCATATTCTTACACTTTTTACAAATAATTTTCCAAATTCTCATCACTTATTATATCTACATATCTTTATTTCATCCCACTTTTAATAACATTATCTTCAACACTTTCTGAAAAGTAATATTCTACTTCTTGAAATTACATTTAACTTTATCAATAATAGTAGGATTACATGATGTTCCAACCCACACAAATTCTAATGTAAAATATTAATCAATAATTGATAAATAAACCATAGAATATAGAAACATATAAGGAATTCTTATGTTGACTAGTTGTGAAAAAATATTAAATTGTTCAACATGATAATTTTCTACATTTATAAAACACTCCACGATTTTTTCGTCATAAAATATATTCTTATGGACTTCTTATTTCTCTTAATCCTTTAATTTATCAGGAGTCTTTCATTGAATTTCAAAGAATGTTTTTGTAAAACCTAAAATTGGATCACCCAATTTTTTTTCATATTTTCAATTTATGATCTCCTTATGTGACTTATTGGACATAGCCTTTTTTTTGCCTTAACAGAGAAAAAATGATAATAATTTTTTCATATTTATTCTATATCTCCTGAGTACCATCTACATCAGACATAGCATTTTCTAATTTATCTATAAAATTAATTAGATTATGCACAAAACTAAACTCATTATTTAAATTGTTTCTTCTCCAATCAAAGAATCCTTCTCTCTTGCATATCCTTTTAACATCTTAATAACCATCACAATAATAAATTTTACAAACATTTTTTATAGAAACAAGGGAAAGAAAAAATATTCATTTTTATTGAACTTTTTCATTTCAACATATATGAATATAAAAAAAATATTACCAAATTAAACTTATTCATATTTACCATGATTTCCAACACAATGATATCTAAAACATTCAACGTATCTCTGTCCAATCTCCTTGGTATAAAATTCCCCTTCATATAAAGAGTTACACTTTAAAAATCCGAAATTATGTGGTAAAACATCATTATAATTTTCTTATTGAATATTTATCATTTATCATTAATCAAAAATATAGTAAGTAATATCCCCTATATCATCATTGAAACAAAAACCATATAAGAATAATAATCATCCACTATTGCTAAATGGTGAAGATCAAAACATTATTTTTCAAAATAATACTTTATCCAAACTGAAAAACTAATAAAATTATTTACCAATGAATCTTTCTTATCAAAACAATGTTTTTAGGTCATCCTTACCTTTACAGCCTCTCTGTTTTCAATATCTTCAATAGAATCCATTTTACTAACCCTAAATATTATAACATATCAGATTAAGAGAACTATTCAGTTGAATGTCAAACAATAGGATGTAAGAGAGATTTGTGGGATTATAGTGGAGATCAGTTAGTGACATATATGTGGGAAATGAAAAACCAAACTCTTATTTATATGTTCAGTGGTGAAATTTTGACTTCAAAAAATATTTCATCTTGAAATAAGTCTCATTTTTTATGACTACTATTTATCCTAGAATTTTTAAATACTAATTATTTACATGTAGTAGTTGTTATAATGATATTATTTTTTAAAACAAAATATTATTTTAAATCATTTTTTAAAAAAAATTATAAAATAGAAATTTTTTAGTGAAATGAATGAAATAAAATATAACAAATACTATGGATTATAAATTATTTATTTGAGTAAAAATAAAAAATTTTGTGAGATGTTTTTTCTCATTATTTATCATCTCTTCTTTCTAAAATAATATTTTTGATAAAAAATATTGAAAGGACCAAAAATATGAAAATCCAATGTTTTTAGAAAAACTAAAAATTTTATATTACTAATGTTTTTAGAATAACTAACAATTTTATAAAATCAAATGTCTTTTAGAAAAACATTTTGTAAACAATAATTTATTAAAAAAATTAAAACGTAAAAAAAATCTTTTTATAAAAATTAATGATTTTAGAAATACTAATAAAATGGGAAAAACATTTCTAGAAAATATATTTTTTATAAAACCCACTTTTTTTGAAAAAATATGGATTTTAGAAAAAACCAATGATTTTTTGAAAATGTAAAAATATAAGATTTAAATTATACACCCCCTTTGAAATGGTTTTTATTTTTGTAAAAAGATTAGTAAAAAATAATTTTTTATGAATTATCATTTTATATTGGCTAATCTTGGATTCTTTTTAATATATTCAAATCTATCAAAAATTTTGGTGTTTTATAAATATATCAGCATGTTGTACTTGTATATTATTGAATTTTAAAATAATATCATCTGTCTATGTGTGGTACTAAAGGTAATGGTGTCTTATAAATTTTTTTATATCAAGAGTGATTTTATGGGTTTTTTTATTAATATTATGGATCTTTTGTTATCACAAAATTTTTTAGTTTTACCAAAAATGAATCCAATGTCATTGAGTGTATGTTATATCCACAACACTTGAGTTAAATATGTTCCAACTGCCATGTATTTTTCTTCAGTAGTGTAATGTGATATAGAATTTTTTTTTCTTACAGAAAGAAGATACTAAATATTGTCCTAAGAAATAAATAGTTCAAAATGTACCTTTATATCAGTTTTTAATCTACAAAAACCTCCATCTGAAAAAATTCAATGTTCAAAATAATATAAAAAAAGTTACAGTAATCTAAGATCAATAAATCTCTTAAGATAATGAAAAATTCAGTTCACTTATTATAAGTGGGATATTTCTAGATTAGCATGATACCTCACTCATTTGAATACATAAAACATCAAATACATATGTGTAGTTGTTATGTATAGTAAAATATTAATCATTCCTTTAAGGATATTTTAATCAATCAATTTCCCAGATTGATAAATATCTAAAGTATTTGATTTTTCTATAAGATTACATATAAATTATGGTCCCTCATATCCAAATTTTTTAAGGAGATATTGTAAATACTTATATTGAGATATAAAAGTTACTTTTGGTTTTAGCGAGTTTTTAAATCGAAGAATTAATGTATGTTATTTCATTATTCTCATCTCAGAATTTGATTTCATTGGATTTGTAATGTAATCTGTAAGATATTTTTTAGTTAATCCATATATAATTTCATCAATATATATTTTAGAAATTACTGTGTTCATATAGGCCTTTCTAATAATTTTCTAGATCCACAACTCATTTAATAAAATAGTTTTATTATAATAGTCCAATTAATCTTACAAATGAGGATTTAGTGGATTGTTTGTGTCTATAAAGTTATTAGTAAGTCTAAATTAATGGTCAAGACTTTTTTTATATTAAAAAATATGTGGTTTTATCTACATATACTTCCTTTTATGCATATTAATTATGAAAATCACACTACACATCCATTTTAAAGAGTATGAAATTAAGAAATGATGCAAATTTTTGTAGAATATAGATAACATCTAGTCTAGCTACTGGAATATATGTTTCTCAATATTATATTTCCTCTTTTTGATTATAAAACTTAAAAATTCATAGATTTATTTATAATTATAATTCAATATTCATCACATTTATTTTGAAAACCCCATTTTATAAAAATGAAAGGAGAATATTATTGGCATTCAGATAATGTCCAATAATGATTCATTTAAAATTCAATAGCTTCATCATTCCTAGATTTTATAAAATATTTTTCACCTAATGTATCATCAGGATTATTAGATTAAAAGTTCGATAAAATTTTCCAATGTTAATTATTTTTCTCATGTAACATCTGTTATAACTGGTTTTCCTATATCACTATTGATATTATCAGTAGGATGATTCTAAATGATAAACTAATTCCAATGGATTATAAAATATGTTATTTTGAAATTAGATGAAATTATTCTTCAGATATACCATTAAAAAATTTCTTTAGTTTTTATCTTATAAGAAAAATTTCTTTAATTGGGTTAAAATCATTTTTTGAAATAAAATCTAAAGATAAGAATTGAGGCTTCATGAATAAAAAAGGATCAATTTCATTAAATTTAGAATTCAATATTACCACAATAGTTCTTTTGATTTTATTAATGAATATACATTCCTTAAAATTTTTAGAAAATCCTATAAATATTCCTTTATTACATTTTGGAGAAAATTTGACATATTATAATTAGTTTTAAAAATAAATAACATGAATAAAAAAACATTAAAGTATGGAAATTTTATATTTCTTTAAGTACATAACATATAATTATTTTTATTAATTAAACCACTTATTAACAAATTTATAGTATAATAGGATGTACTAACTACTTTAGACAAAAAATATTTAGCAATTAGGTATTTATTCAACATGGTTCTTGTAATTTCATCAACAGTTGTATTTCTTATTTTAATGACACCATTTATTGTGGAGTTATAATGATCAAAAGTGTTGATTTATAAATTTTTTCTAAAAAAACTTTCAAAATAAAAATTTAAAAACTATCCACCTTGATCAATATGAATAGTTATAAAATGTATACTTTTAACATTTATAAAAGTGGATAATTTTTTTAAAAAAAATAGAACATGATTTCTTAATTTTTTTCAATAAAATAGAATCATGTATGTCTACTGTAGTAATAAACTAAAACATATACATAGTATTTTCAACCCATACATCATGTTTTTATATTAGAAAATTGACTCATGTTAACAAAATATAAAGAATAACATTTTGAAAATTCATTCTAAGATTTAAAAGATGACCAACATTGATATCCAAACCGATAAGGATCAAAAATTTAAAATAAACCGAGCTTAAGATCTGATATACATTCAACTGAAACGTTCTAATAGATTTTAGAAAACATTTTAACATTGCGATTTTTGAATATTCTATTCTACAACCAATATTGATTTTCCAATGTACTACATAATGGTAGATATTGTATCTTATTGTCTTATAAGATAAATCAATATACATTCTCATGATTATTGGTAGAAAACATAATTTTAATTTTTGAACTATAAAAATTACATTTATCATTATTGAATTTCATGATATATAACTTATTAAATAATTGAATTATGATAATAAGGCAGGGATTAAAAACAAAAACAAATAAAACAATTAAAATTAAAGATGTACAAAGATGATCAATGTTTCATACTCCAATAATTTATCCTTGAGAAATTAAACTGAAGGATACATTTCCACTATTCATTTTGACATTCTTATTGAATAAATACTCATTCCCTATCATTTTCCTCGAACTACCAATACACATGCAAAATATATTTTTGTGGGAAAACTTTTTATTTTCATGAAATTAAAAGGATTTTAATTTTAGAACCCATATATACTAGGTTCCAATAATATTAAAAATATTCCATATCCAAATATTTATAAAATTAACATTATGTGATGTTGTTGATTGTTTATAAAAATAAGTTTTCTGAAAGAATAATGATTTCAGTGTATAGAAAGAACATGTATTTGTCAAATTTCCTCCACTTTTACGTTTCTTAAAGAATGGGGTCCTCTTTGGAACAAAATATTTTTTTTTCAAATTTGGAATTTTAGTCAAACCCATTCTAGACAAATACCATAAGGTTTCATCAATTTGTACATTTTATCAATATTTTCTCCACCAATAGTAAATTTTGATTGAATTTTTTTAATTCTGGATATTTTATAATTTAGTTTCACAAATAAATTTTTATCCCCAATAGAAGTTATACACGAATCCTGATTTTTTATCTCTTTTAAAAAACTATATTATCATTATTATATTTAACTATATATTATGAAAGATTATAAATTTCAGTAATAAATATATATATATATTCATGAATTTTCATCAGCAATCTTTTCCTCAGTAGCATAATGTTTTTTTCGAAACATTTCAATTTTCTTTTTCAAAAAGTTTAAGAAATATTGAGACTTTCTCAAATATTGGTAAGGTATAGTTCTCTTGGTATAAAATAGATTCCTTATCTAAATATATAGATTTTTCCTCAATTTCACTATGAGGATAATTAGAATTAAATATAACATTATTCATTATTTACGTATATTCCTTATCCAAAAAAATTATTATGCTTTATTATTTTATCAAATAACCCAATATTATTTTGATATTCTCTGTTAGCATCAGACAAATTATCATAAAAACTATCACCGCCTATAGCACTATAAGTGCAGGATTAATTCAGCATTTCCTTATGCTTATAACTATAGTAGTTATTAGAATTCCTCTAAAAATTAATAACATTCTAATATTATCTATTAATCTATGGAAAATA
Organism: Viscum album; assembly: GCA_963277665.1. NCBI lineage: Eukaryota > Viridiplantae > Streptophyta > Magnoliopsida > Santalales > Viscaceae > Viscum > Viscum album. The sequence continues at coordinate 899,455,668 of OY728165.1, read as the reverse complement.
TCGTTTTATATGACTAGTTTTATTACACTCATAACATATCATTTCAAAAGAATCATCCATATAACACTTATACTGAAAATTATTATCATACATACATTTTAAATATTTCTTCCCATCAATTTTTTTTTCTATTAGAAATATTAGCCAAATAATTAAATTATTACTCAGAAGAGTAGTTCTGTATTTTCATTTGAGTTTTCATTTTCATTGAAGATATAAAAAAATATTTCTATAGATATCACATTCTTAAAAATAGCTGGAGAAGAAGAATGATCTAATCTATTTTTTCGGTTTTAGCATCTCATTTCAATGATTCATCATATAGTATAATAAAATAAATAAGATAATCTAAACTCAACATATTAATATTATTTATATCATAAAGATACATTCTCTGAGATTCTTACTCTCATGACAAAATCTCAACGATATTTTTGACTATAATATCATCAATAAGATATTTATCACCCATATATTATAAATAATTAATAATCTTAATGAATATATGATATATATTAGAAATAGATTCCCATGGTATGAGATAAAATTATTGATAATGTATTCTAAATGTTACTCTTCAACTATCAATAACATTTGATGTACCAAAATTAGTAATCTCCAACATCATCTAAATATTATTCACGTCTTCACAAGAAGAAATTTGACTATAGAAATTCCGTATCATAGAATGTAACAAATTATTCCTTATATAATAATTAATTTTATAATCATGCTTCTCTTGATTTAGAAAATTATTATTCTCATTCTCGGGTATTTTATAATTCTAAACAATCACAACAATGTTATCTAATTAACTATAAACAAAAAAAGTATTCATATATTCTCTCCAATATTCATAATCTAACCCATTTAAAGTTGACGGTCTTCTAGGGTTAATAATATCATGTGTTAAAACTTTTGAACCTACCATATTTTTAAACATGAAAAAAACACTTTTAATAAAATACACAATAATGTGAAATAGTTCATACAAAAACCCATAATTTATATTTCATAGGAAATTATATAAAACATTAGAAATTATCTTAAAATACCAAAATTAAAATGAGTGTATATAGAGGTAGATCTACCTTACCTTATACCCTCTCAATTTTTTCTATTATTGGATCCTTTTGAGCCCTAAATATTGACTTGGCCTTAAATGTTATTAAAAATTACACTCACTCAACTTTTAAATGGACCCTTCACCACCCCAACTATTCTAACAACCTTTTACACTTATCCTAACCAAAAAATACCCCAATAACTTATAAATATTTCTATAAAAATACTAATTGTTATATTATTTTCAAAATAACACTTTTATATGATTATTCATTTCTGTAAAAAGGTTTTCCATGTTGTAAGGTAAAATATCATAATCACACTTCTATTTAACTTATCATATTTATTTTATTAATATTATCTTAAAAACATAAATTACATAATAAAACATTATGAATTTATTGTAATTTAAATATTATCATGATTCTATTTTTATATAAGAAATATTATTTACCCTTTCCATTTTTCTTTTAGAAAAAAAATCAATCATTCGTACGTGCAGAATACTGCCTCTATGAAGAAATGTGTCCTTTTTTCCTTTATAATATAAAAAAATATAAATGGTACATTTATGGAATACATATTTATTTACCAAAATTTTAATAATATTAATAAATAAACAATTTCTTACCTTCCTCTCATTCTAGGAAAAATTTATGTGTCACTTGTGTGTACGTACAGACCAATTCTTCGACAAAATTATGTTATATTTTTCACAATTACATTATTTATATGTCCATTGAAATATAATTAATGAATAAATTTGAAATCCAAAGAATTATAAAGGTTCTTGAGGTGTAGAATTAATATTTTACTTGTTATTAATATAACATTATACACCTGTTAAAAATTATTGATACACGCATATTAGAAATTTTACTTCTTCATTTCATGACATCATTTATAATGGGATGACCATAAAAAATTATAAAACGTCATGAAAATTATATTATAATATATTAAAATTAATATTAAATTATAAATTCTATCATACACATAAGGATTAATATTTAATGTACAAGAAATGCATGAAAAAAACAAAATAACAATAGCAAATAATTAAAATAAGTGAAAACTAATTAATGAAATCATAATAAATTCTTATAGAAAATATTAAAAAGTGTTATATATATGAATAATGTTATTAAATAGAACATAAATATGGGTAGGAAAAATAAGTAGGAGGTTAATGTTCTTTAATAAAATTTGACACTTAATGTATGGATTTCTTTGTCTCAATTTCAAAAATCTAGGATATATATTTGATATCGATTACCATGTTTTCTTCTATATGGATTACTTAGTAAAAAATTTATTTTATTATGCATATAAAATTTTATTTATGGTTACTTTTAATTTATTACATAAAACCCTCATTTATAAAATTTTTATAATTATTTCCTCTAAATCACTACTTCATATTATTCATATCCTTTGTATTATACAAAAAATTTCATTTAAAAAGTGTGTATACTATGTATTTTAAATATTTCACATTTAATTAAGTTTTATTCCGGGTATTATAATTCCAATTTCAATATATATCTTTCATGGTGTTTTTATTAAAATGTTCCCAAAGCAATAAGGTATTGGGATAACTCAAATCTTATTTATTTGAGTTGTACTGACTCTTTATAAGCCTATTTTATAAAATAATGGTTTCTCCCACCATAAGTTTTTATTTCATTGTTTTAAAAAAAATACACTAATAATAATTTATTTTTTATGATTAATCTCATGAATATACATTATTGCAATCGTCTTTCCTAGTCATCAATTGTGCATAGGTTTAATTTTTCTTTTAATTATATACTCTCATAATGACTTATTCTCATTGATTTGATTGATATTAATTCTCCTATTTTACCCTAAATTAATTGATTTTAATAAATAATTGACTTAAACATATACACAGTAATCTATACAGTTTTATTTTTTGGTATACAAATGTAGAAAGTTATTCTATTTATTGATCAGAGAAATATTGACAATCTTTGTACTTATTGTTTTAATGTTCTTGTTTATTAATTTTTAAGGAATTCTAGTTATGTATTGTATATTTAATTCATTTTATGATAAATTTAATTCCTTAGATAAGATAAGTCATGGATGGGGGCCACAATATCCTCTCGCTGCATCCGTAGGTCTAATGAGACAAACAAGATTGGCTATTTTGTGTATGTCAGCACAATTAATTATAACATCTTAACATGAGGCCTTAATGATATGATTATAATTTTTATAATAATTCATTTTCTCATAATATTATTTTTTATGAAATTATAAAATATTTCATTAAAAATATTTTTTTTTCTTTCCATATGATTTTTTATATTGTTATGTCACATTTGGATTTTTTTTAAAGCATATATGAACAAATATATTGTATACATTTATTATAATTTACTTTCTACCATATTATTCATGAATTTGTTATTCTATAACTCCATCTGGCATATGAATTCCCTTATGGAGAATTTGATATAACACTTCTTAATTTTCAACTTTCCTTATTTATGATGGAATATATAACACGTCATATATTTAGATGAAAATAACATGTGTATAATATTTATGATAGATGTTGAAGTATTATTATGGATTAAGTAATTCATAATTTATTGAAAAATGTTTATTATTTGACAAGGAAATGGGATTTATTAATTAATTTTTTATCCTTATTCACTAAATTTATAAACCTAAAAGGACATGAAAATGAATGTGAAGAATTATTTTCCATAAGTCATGTAATTGTGGGAAAATTAAATCTGATGCATCACACAAATGGTTCCCATTCTTTGTGAACAAACCCAATCATTTCCACAAATTAAAAATGAGAAAAAAATAATCATTTTTTTGATCTATGATAAAGAAAAAAATTTATTCCACTATTTGACATGAATTATCATTCCATCTCAAAAATTGTGTCACAAAACTAGAGAATATAAGGATTAGTGACTCTATAGAATCGTTATATATAAAATTTATTTTATAACCCTTGTAAAAATTTCTATTTAATTGATCTACACTAGAACCCCATATATACTCTTTATATAGAATTATCATATTAATAAAATGTGGAAATGGAAGCATAAATGGTGATATCCAATTATAAATAAAGAAAACCATAAGGGATAACAATCAAATATCATACATGAGCATAATATGAGAATGCAGGTATACTCATGATACATATAAAATTTCATTCCCAATGAAGCAAAGATAAAAATCATGGAATAGGGAATGGAATATCATAAGATATGGATCAAATTAGTGTGTAAAAATTGAGTCAGTAAACATAATCCACGAGAGAATAACAATGTAATCTGTATAAGAATAAAACTATGTTAAAATTGAACTATGAAACAAATATTAGTGTTTGGAATCTTTATTTTCACTAGACATATAATTTAATCAATGATTTTGAGAATTTATTTAACCATGCATAGATCACCATCAAGATTCACACAGTTGAATTCATCCTTATATCAAATAAATTGTGAATAAACATACATCACCTTTCTGAGTCACACATGTGCACTCACACATACAAAACACTAAATTGTACAAGTATATATATCACCTTGATGATTCAAACACATCAACTCGCAATTTTGAACAACTAAGGTGTGAATATGTATACATATCTAATGTTCTTGAAACTTTTTACTAATTCATTAGACAAAGATATAATATTCCACATATCATTCATCCATATTTAAATGTTCCCCAAGAAAAAAATTATTCATCGTATCATAAAGAACCCATGGAGATAAAATGGGTTTCATTATACACATTATAAAAACCCCACGGAATGAAAATGGGTTTTGTATCATGTTCAAATGGAATCATATAAAAATCATTAGTAATCATAAAAAGATAAACCCATACAAAATTGGGTATCTAAAGGTATTCCAAAACATTTTTGTTATATAAAATTCAATCAATATATTTAATAATAAGATATTTAACATATATAGACAACAGAAATATAATTAATTCAATAACGACTACAATCAACTAATTTATATAATCTAAGACAATACTCTTCAATAAATTGAAGTAAATATATATTATTCAAAAATCAAAGACATTATAACAATGGTTATGTATATTAATGGGGGAATGGATAGACATAGAAATTGAAGCGATGTTTCATATAATTGATAGAAAATAAAATTACACAATATAACTGGTGAAAATTTGGATGTTATAATTTATTAAATATAACATATCATTCATGATATTCATAAAAATACTATAACATAGCTGATAAACACTAATTAAGAGTTTTATAAAAACTAAAATTAAAATAAGTAATATCATTGATCATTTGAAATCATATTAAAATAATTATTTTATAAAGATAAGAGAAAAATAAATTCTTTTAGAAACCATGACAACATAGAGATAAAGTTTCATATAAAATTATAATGGTGTAGTAACAATGTTCTTACATAGAAATTTTTTAAATAGATACGATTTTCACAATTTGATGAAAATATCCTATATCAAAAACACTTAAAATTTATTTAAAACTATTAAAGAAGGTAAAATAATATAGAATATCCATACTCATTTATCAGGAATAGACAAAAAATAAATTAATCCAATTGTTATGGACCTGAAAAATGGATTATACCAACATAAAAAAATTTTAAGATTTATTTTCTTAATGTAGGTAAATAATGAACTAAGGGGTGAAATTAAATAAGGATAATACTGGTATAACACTAAGAATGATCAGAAGAGAATAATATGATAGGGGTTTTAGATATAAAGGATAAAAAATTTCTAAGATTAATTATATTTTAAAATAAATATCTATTTTAAAATGATATTTGTGATAAAACCATCATGATATGGGAAAAGTAAGAATAAAATAAGCATGGAAGGATTATTATTTAATAGATATTAGTGACTCTAAAAAAGGAAGATACATAATAATTGAAATTAAAATGGAAGGGAATAATTCATATATAATAAATAATAATTTTAAATATCAATCATGTTTCATGAAATTAGATTTGAGTCAAGGAACACCTAACAATTTCATATGATTTCAAATCAATATCCCTAGAAGGATATCATTTCTAATGACACATTTAATACCATGAATAATGAGAGGATAATGATTAAAAATTATAGAGGGATATTAAACATAGTATTTCAATGAATACATGGTTTATAATAATAACTAAAACTCAAGGGGTGAAAATTTTAGATAAGGAATTGTTACCTAATTTCCCTACTTATTCGAATTCACTTTATGATCTTAGAGAATATGGGACTTCTATATAATCATATTTTCTAAATGATGTACATGAGGAAGATTTTTAAGGATAAAGTCTATAAAAATTGGATAAGGGATAATGAAAATTATTTTTTATATATTTTCATGGAAATTTTGAACTATTTTTGAGTTCCAAAATGGGTGTAAGTGAACTCCTTTTATAGGTAAAAAAGTGGGAAAATATTTAGAAAAGAATGTTAGGTAAGGGGAAAAATGTAATTTCATTAGATTTTGGGGGGTTATGTGGGTAAATTTTATTGATACATGGAGTTATTAATCTCCATCATAAAAAATTTATTCTATAACATTTTAGTGTCAAATTTATTTAGTAAAATTCAAGCCACCTTAGATTTCCAATTCTAACACTTATTAATCTTGATTAAAATTTAATAATGGTTATTTATTAATTAATAAAATTATAATATAGACCTTATTATTTAATTTTAATGTGATAAATTCTAATTTTTACTCCGTTTAATCTAATTTATTTTCAAAATATTATAAAAATATGTTTTAAATAAAAAAATAAAATGTGTTAAAAACTAGGTCAGTAGAAAATTCTATTTTAGTAATTAAGTGTTTTTAATATTAATTATCATTGATTACCAATTAAATAAGTTTTATTTTTTTATATTTCTTTAAACATAATATTATATTCTAAATTACAAATAAACCCATTCAATTTTATAATGTAGAAAATATTTTTACAAGTATCATTCTTTGAAAAATAACCATTTTAATGCTGTAACTAATATTTACCTTGGTAAAGAAATTTTATACCCAAAATTTTAATTTTTATAACAATATAAATTTAAATTATGATCTAAAATTAAAAAAAATTGAAATGAAATTTTGATAGCTTATAAAAGGTAATTTTAATTTATCATACATCATGTATAAAAATCATTGTTAGAAAAAGTGTGTTTGTAAGTTTAATATCTATTTTTAGTTTAAATTTTTCATTACCAATGACTTTAAGGATATAAATTAATTTTTTTATAATAAAATAATGATTATTTTTTTATAAAAAGATAACAAAAACGAAATACAACCATCAAAATTTATAATAAAAATAAAATTAAAAAAATACATTTAAATTTGAATAAAATGTTACTTATGTTATAAAATATTGAATAAAGGTTTTAAATGTTTCAAAATATATTTTCAAATAAAATGTTATATTCATTAAATAAATATTTTATAAATTAAATGTTTTTAATGAATCAAATTCATTCTAATATATTTATATATTCTCAAATTTATAATTTTGGTAAAACATTAATTTTTCATACTCACCTAAAAAAATTATTTTAGAAAATCACTAATATTAATCTAATGAAAATATTAATATGATGTATTCAAAAACGAAATTTATTTTATTATTATATTTTTTACCTCAATCAAAATTAAATTGTGGTTTTTCATTACCTATAATAAATTATTTTAATATTAATAAATATCTTTTACCATAATGACGGTTCTCATGTGTGACCAATTATATGATAATTTTATAAGAGAAATGACCACATTTAATGTTTATAGTATTCCTTACTATAATAAAAATCCATAACTTCTATTATATAATTAAAAAATATATGTTCAATGGACATATTATATCATTTAATGGGACACAAATGATACAATATATCAGGGGTGTAGACTCATTTATCATTGAGACACTTTATCATGGTGTATTCCTCTAGTAATTTCCAGTGTATAAGATAATGATAAAAAAATACTGTTGTTTGAATCCCAAAGTAATGTGTCATTATATGTTCCTAACTCTAGATGGGTATATTAATCCATAAAAATTATGTTTTTCCATAAGGAATACTATTATTCACCTACTTTTATGTGCTGATGAAAAATGTGACAACATATGTTCACAATGAGTTAAGATAAAGTGGGTGCATCATGAGTTATATAGAATGAATGAATATGGTGAGGAAGTATTTTTCCATTATTTTATTTAATTGATGTTGATATCTCAAGCCCTTTTATTGGAATTATAAAACCTAAATAAATCAATTTCCATGATGTTCTATGGGAAATTTCCTTCTCATAATTTAAAAAGAAAGACACATTGAGCACATAGGTTAATGAAAACAGAACGAAACCTTATTGTTTTAAGATAACATGATAAAGGGATTATATTACAATTTAGGAATACATATAAGGTTTTATTTCATTTCTAAATTAAATTATTTATTAATTGGTGTCTTGGAATGTTGTTATATGCTAACATTTTACAAAGGGTCGCTTCACTGAATTCCACTATGAAAGAGGATCTGAGGGTCGCACACATAGTGTATCAATACCCTCAGTTAAATAATAATAATATTTCTTATCTAAAATGATGAATAAATATTACTCTAATTTCTGGTTTTGTAATTATTAATATTTTTTTGATTACATATATTTAATAACTAGTTATTCAAGAGAATATTTTGCAAGCAGAATATTTAATAAATATTTATTTTACATTTAATGAAAATAATATTTATTTATTAATTGGAAAATAAATTAGTGTTTTTAAAAAATAGTTATTATTCCAGGCTTGATAAATAATTTATAAGAATTAATGAACAATCTTAATGGACTTATAAAAAATAATATGAATTAAATGTTATTTTAAAAAAATTTAAACAATTTAGTTAAAAATAATATTTATTTAAATATTTTTTTTGGTATATGTGATGAAATAATAATATTATGATATTTATTATAGAGATGGGATTTAATAGGGATTAATGAAATAAAAAGTGCGTAGGAGAAATTATTATTTTCTAACCCTAGAACTATTTGATTCAAAATATACTATTTCCATCTAAAAACACTAACCATTTTGTTGTTTTTTCTCAAAAACCCTATATAATCCACTAAATCCCTAGATACAACCTATCAAAGAATACTCTCAAAAATACAGAGCGGTCCTCCTTCACCACCCTTCTCGATTCAAGAAATATTAAAGGGAAACCTTTTTAGATGTGATTCTCATGGTGTTTAATGACGAACCACACAAGCATTCGGATCATAGGTTCTAGAATGAGAAAGATTCATATAGTGATAATAAAAGTAACATTGTACTCATATGTATCACTACATGAAGTAATATATAATTTATTCATATTATTCAATGATAATATGGCATATATATATTTTAATATTCATCAACGAAGAAATAATTCATTATAAAAAAAATTCATTACTTGCACAATTTAATTATTAATTCACTATGGGGTGATCATGAATTCCATTCCATCATCATCTTGTAAATAAATATTTGATTCAATTTAAATTGTCAAAAAGACTATTCCTTGATTTTAATCATAATATATTTATAGATTACAATAATAAACTGAGTTGAAAATTAATTAATGGTGTTTTTGCTACTCTTGGAGCCATTAAGTGGAATCAGAGCAGACATATGAAAATTTAAAATTATTTAACGATTATTTATTGAGTTAATAATTATTATTAGTTTGTAATTATGTTTTAATAATTAATTAATATGAATTATGATATATTTTCTTCTTCCTAATAATTCTCTCAAATATAATCAATAAATGGATTAATTTTGGATGATGAAAATTCAAATAACTTAACCAGAGGTGTAAAAGATTTTTGTTGGATGACATAAGAGTAAATGTTTTGTAGACCATAATTACATTCCATATACCCATGTTTAATGTTCCAAAACAACTCAAAAATTAATATAGATAATTTTTATTTATTATAAGCAGTGTATGTTTAAGACAACACATGTTTATTGGGATAGCCTAGTGCACAAGACTACATGATATGTAACATGGGTACATGACCTATGGTCCATTAGTCAATGGAGATCTGTGTATTTTCACATGCCACATGTGACTAGTAACCATGTAACTCAGAGAACACACAAAATGTATCCCATGTTTACATTATGTCCTCAATTAATTTCAAGGGAAGGCCAACACCCTTGGTCCCTATATATGTCTTGTGGATAAATGATGAGGAAATTCAAAAGACATGTGGCTAGATAGTAAATGTTGTGTATATTACCAAGTTTTCAAAATTTTAAAATAAATTTATTTTACTTATTAAACCTTATCAACATTACTTTTGAGTGTCATTAAATTGAATTTTACATGACATGTGATGAGTTATATATATACTTTTGTTTAATAGGTAATTAATTTAAGACAAATATTTTGAATTCAATTTTATGTATAATTCGTAATAAAATAATTAGCCTATAGGAATTAAGACATTATATGATATATAAATTACTTGTATTCAATTTTCCATTCATTTCCTAGTATACACCATGAAATTACATAACAAGATGAGTATACTTCATTCAAAAAGAGTTAAAAGTATATAAATATCATACACGCTAGGTAGTTTAGATGGTTTATTTGTGTGTTTCCTCCAAGGTTAATGTTTTGTAAATAGTAAATTTTAAATAAATATATTTATTTAGTTTAAAATTTTTTTGGATGAGAATCTCAAGGAATTATGGATGAGAATTAATTTAATATAATTTATAAATTATATAAGAAAATTAATTAATTATAGCATGATTTATATTAAATAAGAATGATTTGGATTGAGTAATATTTTGTTAAATTTAAAATTAGATGCATGTAAGTGGATGATCATAAGTATAGATAATATCATTTTATGTGATCTGTTTTCATTTAATTTTATTTAATGTACAACGATGGTATGGGTAACATCACTACTCTTGTTATATAAGGGAATATGGGACCATGGATTTCTTTTATGTAAACCCCCTATACGAATCCTTTGGTTCCCCTCACCCACATGTGAGTTAAATCTATTGAAAAAGATAGAGCACCTAGGTGAGTATAGGAGATTTATGTTTGGATCTGATTTAAAACCAATCAAAAAGATAAATTGGTAAATTGGTGGAAAGTTGTTATAAGAACCAGTTCTGGGCTTGAGGAATTTTTCCCTAGGTCTATGGTTAGTGTATTATCCACTAGATAAAATAACCATTATAGAAATCACATAATCGTATCACTCTTATTATTTTATTACTATAACGTATCTTGGTTATGGATTTTTTGTCACAATAACATGAATTAATGAATTAACCATCATGAAAGATTGAACTAAAATAATTTATTTTATGTGTAAAAATTTTCTAAGACATGAATTACCACTTATGTAATTCAAATAAATATTATAAATAATATATTAGAGATAAAATGGGTTATTTTTTATAAAAGATTAAAATCCATCATATATATTTATATATTAATTCGGTATATCCTTTCACTACATTGGATGCAATGAAACCATATTTTAAAGTGTCTGATCAACCTTTATTAAGGTGATTCCAATTATCTGAAAATTTATATCTTTTTTATTGGTGATGATATGAAGTTTTTTTCATTAAGAGCTGATTTCATATGCAAGATATAACACTGCTAGTAGAAAAAGAGTTTTTGGAATACAATTTGCGTATTTTAGGATCGTGTAGTCAACTTAAAATATCAACATTTGGTAGGTTAATGTAATTGGGAAGTTATACAAATCCAAATACCATAGAATATCTTAAGATCTCTTTTTGTGTTATAAGAAAAAACACATGAATACTAGAAACTGAAATATCATAGAAATATGATATTTTGAATCTAATGGTGACATCTGGTATGTTTTTATAAAATATAGTGACATTAAAAAATTTAATATTTTTTTACAATATTATAAGTTTGAGTACAAAAAATACGCTCTTCTTAATTTTATAAGTGATAATATACTTGATTTAAAACATGAAACTAATATCCATACATGTGAAGGATAACCATATCACTAGAAAATATTTCCATGAATTATAAGATGCTTTCATGTTATTATATTCCATCAAATGAAATTATATTTGTTTAAAATTTCTATTCCTCAAGTGCTTGAGCAAATGAAAAGGTGGAAATAATTATTTATACATACTAAACATTGGGTAATTGACATAGACTCCCAATTCCTCATATTATCTTCTAGTTCCAATAATATTTTAATGAAATATGAGGATATATATTCACTTAAAATGATTTTCACATTCATGATCTATATAAAGATAATGAAATATAAGAGAGATATGATATTCTTAATTCTCACTTCATATAAAATCTTAGAGAGTTGGGTCCATCTTGGAATTATTAGTCAATATGATTAGATAAATAGTGAACTATGGCATCATGGAAATTTCATTCGTTGATGATATTCACACAGATCCAATCCTTTCATAATAAAATAAATCATTCTATTGTTTTATTGTGAATTAAAACATAGGAATTAATGATAGGGATATTTCGGAATAACTCTCATTATCCAAGTTGACAAGGACAAGTGGAATGATTAAGCCATAGTCTATATGGGGTATAAGAAAAATAATAACAAGGAAAACAGGTCCAAGACACACTCAATAACTAAATCTTGTAAGTATCATACATCAAAGAAGAAGACTATATAAATGTAGTCCATAGATAATAATGTAGTAAATTTTTCATGTCCCTAGCTATGCCACTAAAAGAAGAAATAGACCCACAAGAAGGGGGAAGCTAATGGAGAATTCATCATGAAGATCAGTCTTTCTCTATATACACATTGGGAATTATATATATTTTTGGTTCTCACAAATGTATCAAAATGTAGGAAACTACTAAATTTAAAAAAAATCTTAGGAGAAGTGGATATTTGACAAGATAATGAATAAATATTTGATTCATTGGATATAAGATACTACCATGTTTCATTTCTAACTAGATTGATTTTGTTTTAAATAGTTTTTATTTTTTACTATAAATTACTAAGAATATCATATATATTTATTATATTTACATGGACTTAGATATCTTGAAAGATTAAAATAAATAATTCCACTTTGATAAAAGCACCATTTTATGTCATCACATTACTAAATGACAATATTTATGTATTAAATTATAAACCCCTATATTAGATGGTGATAACGAATCATGTTTCCATGAATCATTTAACACCTACTTATAGGTTCACTATCTTGGTTATGTAAATGATATTCATTTTATATAGATCTATCAAGATTGTAATTTAGACTCATTTGAGCTAAAATATTAAAATATGTCATGCTTCTTTTCATGGAAATATGAATAAACCACCATTCATTGGGTTGGGTGAAAGGGACATAAATGTTCTTGGATTTTTACACATTGATTTGTGTGGACCTTTTCGATTAGGAGATATATGTGTCTATAATTACATCATAAATTATACTGATGACTTGTGTAGAGATGTATATGTATATGTATACTTTACAAGGAATAAGTATAAGTCCATTGAAAAATTAAAATAATTCCAGAATTAATTATTTAATCAACAAGGTTATAAGATGAAGAATATTTTTCTAGATCTATTGGGATATTATCCTAAACAACAGTCTATTAACATTTTATTGGAGTCTGAGATTCTATCCAAACACACTCCACCATATATACCATTGGTGACTGGTGTTAGTAAAACTAGGATAGATTCCATGATTACAATGTTGAGGAAAATAAGGAGTTGCGAATATATTCCATTATCCTTTAGGGGATATGTATTACATACTAAAATAGTCATTCTAAACTGAGTAAAAAATTAGTAAACAGAAGAACTCCATATGTGTTAATGTTAGGAATGGAATTTTTTTTGTTACAGAATCATGTATTGTGATGCGAGGACTGTTTTAAGGCCATCATAAGAAAACAAAACTAGAACCCCAAGGAAAAATGATATCTTTATAGTATTTCCTAGGTAAATAATGAGATACAACCTGTAGAACCCCTCAGTCAAGAAAGTGATTGTTTCATGATGAACCATATTTCTTGAGTGGGAGAACAAACTAAATAATGATAATGTGAGGAATATTGACTTTGATGAAGTTGATTCCAATGATAATAAAGAGTCAGTACATGAGAATATTCCATAGGTATCCATGGAATAGGTTTTTCTTGGAACAAATATATTGCATAGTTTCACCTGAGCGATAATAGATCTAGAATGATATGGTTTTCTAGTCACTGATGACGGTGAGTCATTATTAGTTAAAAATATGTACCACTCTCTTAGAAATAGAATGTAACAAGCTTATATGCTTCAAGATATAATAAATCCATTAATTATGATATCGATTTGCTATATTGGAATCAATTTTTGGTTTTGAATGATTTTCCAGTCAATGAATGTCATGTTTGGTATAAATGGGTATTTAATTGAAAGCTATAAATAGAAGGTAATGTAAATACCTAAAAAAGTATGGATATATTCTAAAGTGTTCAAAACTTTCTTAAGAATTGAATATAATGAAACAATTTCTCTTATTTCCATGTTTAAATCCATCATAATTATTCTTTCATTAAGATATTTCCATGACTATAAAATTTTGAAAATGATTATCAAAATATTTTTCCATAATATTATCCATTACCAAGATGTATATATGACACAACCTGAAGGGTTTGTGACTCTAGAAAGTTAAAATAAGATATGAAAATGATAGTTATCCATATATGGATTGATGTAATAATCACAAAACATTATGTTTGTTGATGAAATACAACAATTGTTTTAAATAATAACTAAATCAATACATGTGTTTATAGGTAGTTCGGTGGGAGTGAAGTCCCTATAATAGTATTATACATCGATGAAATATTACATATTGTAAATTATGTACTAGTATTATAGTCAACTAAGGAATAACTGAACAAGTGCTTCTCTATGAATTAATTTAGTGAATTAGAATATATTCATGGGATCATGATCAATCATGATAGATCTAAGAGGATTCCTAGAATGAGTCAAGGAACATACATTAACTAATGACTGAAAATATTTAGAATGAAATAGTACAAGAGATGATTTATTCTAATTTCACATAGTATATATAATTTTAAGAATATGTTTCCATATACACAAGAGGAGAAAGATACATTAAGTAAGATCCCATATGCTTCTCTAAAAAGCTTAATCCTATATTTCATGTTATGTACTGGGATTAATTTTTCCCACACATTTATCATTGTAGGAATATATAATTATGACCCCATTGAACAACATTTGTATTCTATTAAAGATATCATTAAGAATGTGAGAAGAACGATGGATATGTAACTTGTTTCTGGAGAAGCCAAAGATAAATTAATCAAGGGCTATCCTGATGCTAATTCTTAAATTGATCTAAATCACATAATGTCACAATTGGGATACATATTTGGTCTCAATGTATGTGTTGTGAGATTTAATAGTTCAAAGAAACCAACTATAAATAATTCTAAAATTGATTCAGAGTATATAGAAGCTTCTGATATAACAAAAAATCTATTTGGATATATAACATTATCTAAGATAATGATTTGGTTCCTAAAGGTAAACACCCAATCACATTATTTTATGATAATACTGCATTGGTAGTTGTCACATAGGATCAAATTTAACTTTAAAATATATAAAACATTCTCTAGAAGTATCACTTATTGAGATATTTTTTTCAGATAGTTCAAGTTTTTTCAGAAATATTTCTATTAAATAAAATGTGGTCGATCTATTTTCTAAATAATTATCTCAGTAGAATCATGAGTATTATATGAGAGATTGATTATTTAAGGTTGTTATTAGTTGGGTCTTGTTAATGTGAGAGTATATTGGAGTCTTTGACCTCTAATGACCTAATATATACTAAATTATTTCAAGTTTTAATTATTTAGAATATCAATAAAAAAATCATCCAATTTTAATTATTTTAATCATTAGCACAGTATGTTATAATGTACTAAGAGTAACTATCACAGTAAATGGTTATATAATATACCACTAGGATAGGAAAATAGAAAGGAAACAATAGTATTCTTAAATATATGTAATATAGTGGGATGAAATCATTTTATGGGATACAAATTCTATTTTCCATCATGGGTGAAGACTGATAGGAATTTAAGGAACATTCTCATGGGGTACCCCCTTGGTAATTTACATTATAAGAAGATTATAAGAATATGGAAAGCTAGTAGGAAATTCATATTTATATGTGTCCTTGGATATTCATATTTATGGATTTGTGTTTTGATCCATAATATTTATTATTTTTATTAATGAAAATTATTAGTCTCGTACTTTTATGTCTTGATGAAAATTTCAATGGCATATGGTCAGGGTGAGGTAAGATATGTTGGGTGCAACACTAATAATATTGAATTAATGAATAATATGAGAATATATTTGACCATTTTATTCTTTAACAAATGGTTAAATCCAAGGCCCTTTTATAGAAATGAATGAACCTAAATAAATCCATGGACCATGTGCTCTATGGTATGGTTCATTCCCAAAAAGTAAAAGAAATAGACATTAAACATATAGGTTAATGACACCAAAAAGATACATAGGATCTCAATCCATGGAGAGAACCTCCCATAGAACACTATTAAGAACAACGAGTGACCCTAATCCACCACCCCTCTCAATTATAGAGGGATCAATGAGAATTATTCTTGGAATTAATTATCATTCCAATAAAGGAACAAATGATGTAGGATTTAGGATATTCAATGTTATCTCCCATAGATTCTTATGATGACACTCATAGGTTTGAAGTACACATGTGGATCACCAAAAAATGTAATATTCACATTCTTCCAATGAAATAATTAAATTACGATATATATATATGATGTCAAAATCATCAATTAAGAAAGAATTCACTACATGAAAATTCATTAATTTCATAAATTAATTACAAATTTTTTATGTGTTGATCATGGATATGGTATTGAAAATATCATATCAATTAAAATTTGATTCAATTATATTGTTAAAAACATTATAAATTGATATTCATACCTTTTTAATCATATATTTAACGAAAAATGTATTTGGGAATGCCCCACCGTCTTGTTCATTCACCAAAAATAGTAGGTGTAATTAATATTGTTTTTATTTTCTAATTGATGATAATATTTTTATTTACTAGAGGATTTATTATTTTTAAATTTGATTAATAATATTCGTCCAATTTTTTATATCTCATCATCCAGTCAATAAATTCCCTTAAACTAAATAAATATAATTATCACAATTTTAATTTTTCATAACTATGGGAATAGTTATAGGTGTCCCTTAGATATTCATGAATCCGATTTGAAATTTCTAATGAGGTTTCATCCTCAGTATCATTATGTTGAAAATTGAACTTATATTTTCCCTCATAATAGAAATATATATTGTGAGGATTTTTTCATTAACCTTTTTTACTAAATTATCCAATATAATGGTGGTATGTTTTCTAAAAAATATAATAGCTAGGATTATATTAATGGGTTGTATTGGGTGGAATTATAGATGAGATTTTTTATCTTTGAAATTATCATCGTTAAAATAGATAATCCTTGCCGAATATCTCATAAAAAAATTTTAAAGCAAGGATAACATGATTTCTCTTAAGAACATTACTATAAAAATCTTTGATATCTGAGTTATATATTTGGGATATAGTAACCATTCCACTAATGGTTTTTATTAACAGTACAATATCTACTCATTTGGTTAGTGATTTTATGTTTTCAAAAAAATACTAAGTACAATGGTGTAGACCAAACAATTATAAATATCAAAACACCTATTTATTAATTGTATTATTAGTTTACTCCACTATATATCAATTATAGAACATACTTTAGTAGTTTTATTTTCAGGGGCTTTCCCTTATTCCAATAGTTTTGGAAATTCTTGATGCATATCATCCTTATTATCCCTTGGATCAAGGAATTCATTAGGTTGGTGTCTATGTTTCTCACATATATGATATTGAACTATTATTGGTACCACCTGATGAATAATATGTAATTTCAAAGTGGCCACTGATAAATTAAAATTTCAAGAATAATTAGTTTATTTATACCCTCCTTTTCAGCAAATAAAACATATCCCAATACCTTTGAGACTTTATACATAGTTATTCAGACAACATTTCTGATATGACTAATGTTGAAAATTATTTCCCTAATAATATTTATTTAATAGACTTCCATGAGGCTCTACATATCTCTTATTTTGTGTGTTGGGAATCTCAACCATTTATATGTTATAAATAATGATTCCTGAGAGTTATTATTAAATAATAACAAGATTTATCACTAAAAATATTATCCCATTAGGTTGATTAATTAGGAAATTTCATCAGTGTACATAAAATACATTGTAAACATAATTAATTTTGGGTTTAGCCATTATAAAACCAAAATGACCTAAGGTGACTACTGAACACTATAAATGAATTATTGTAATATAAGTACATGAAAAAATCACCATCAAAATGACTTACTCATCATAATTATTATATTAGATTATAGTTTATCCTATATAACTATAGATTCAATATAGTTTTCTTTATGTTGAGTAATATCATATTACTTAACATAATATCCTGATAATGTAAATTAAATATAATTTCTTGAAAATATAATTTCATGAAAAATAGAATATCACCAGGGAGTCTCTAGATAGGATTTTGTTCATAGTCCCACTCTCCATGCACTAGATTGAAGATCAAGATAATTCTCAACCATCATTTTTTTTGGGTTTTTTTACCCCTATGTGCATGTGTGACATAGGTTCTTGTACGTCCAAGTATCCCGTGAGGGATGAAATTTCTAGGAGACCCACATAATAAATACTTTACCAATACTTTGGGATTTTATAATATACTTTTAATTAACCCTTATAATTATCTTAGTTGTTTTCACTAATGTTATCTTATCATCTCCCACAAAATAACATCACTAATCCCCAAAAACAACTACCCCTCAACTAATACCTACTATAGATTCATGATCTAAATAAACATAATTTTTTCATTATTTTAAATTAATAATAAATCCGTCTCACAAATTGTATTTCAATAAAGAGACTCAATGGTTTTGTGACATTGGGAACTATATATATTAAAAAATAATTTTACAAAACTTTTGAATATTTCTCCCTAATTGAACCCCAACAGACTCTATTGTATTTTATACTGATATTAACAACCTACAGAAATTGGACCATACAGAATAGGTGAGTTTAGATACTAAGCAGAGGTAATCATTATATATATTAATAAAATATCATAAGTGGGAACAATAAGATCATATGGTTATAATAAATATATTTAAAAAAATTCATACACAGTAATGAATAGATAACAAATAATGACATAATTCTTGTAATATCAAAAAACATGGATCAAAATATTGTGGAAATATGAGGTAATAAATATGATTCATGAGAGTATAACATAGTCATGAGTAAAAAAATAAATTTTTGAAATCTATCAATTGTCAATTAAAAAATTTTATTGTGAAAAATTTCATTAATGAGTCATAAAAATTCACCCATGCTTAAAAGACATCTTAATTATACAAGAATATACATCACCATTATGAGTCTCACTCATTCACTCACAACGGATAAAAATAAATTGTGGAATTGTATACATCACCATCATGAGTCACACAATTGCATTCATTATTTATAAAATATAATTTTCCCCAAGTATGCATCTACATCATGAGTCCAACACTCGAACTCATTCACGCGAACAACTAAATTATGCTAGTGTATATATATATAATGATTTTAAGACATTAATCCAATGCATTAGATGGAGATATATGGCACCACTTATCATTCATCCATACATTCAAGTGAACAATAAATCAATCATTCATAAAATATTAAATAAACAATAAAATACCATAGGTTTCATATCCTTCTGAAATAGAATATTATATATTAATCATTAATAATCATAATATGATAATCCCAAAGTAAAAATTGGTTTCAAAAGATATTTAGTATGATTCTAGGTAATTTATATTCATTCAACATATTAAATCATATGGATTTTACACTATATAGATAAAATAAATATGGTTAAACCGATAATTTAAACAATAAATAGATGAATTGAATCTGGGTTAATAACATATAATTAAAGGATAATGTCTTAAATAAAAAAACATTAATAATATTTATGAAAAACACGTCAAAAATATTAAATTTCCATCATCATTTGAAATAACATTAAAAGTAATATTTTATAAAACATAGAGAAAAATCATTTATTTTAGAAACCACATAAACATAGAGTAAACGTTGATATAAAATGAAAAAGGTTGAAGAATTATGTGTTTATATAAAAAACATTAAAAAGGTTTTTTTCAAAAATTTATGAAAATGATATATTTTAAAAATAATAATCATTAATTTAAATATTTTAAAGTGGTTAATGTCGTAAAAAATAAAATTAATCCATTATTGAGACAAAGGTAAGGATTTCGAAAAAGAATCTAATGAATATAAATACTGGAAAAGGGATATTATAGAACAAAAATAAAAGGTATTATTTGTTTTCCAAAAATGAAAAAATAATGATCCAAGGGGGGAATGAATTACAAAGAAGAAAATTAAAAACTAAGAATAACAATATGAGAAGAAAATGTTATTGGTTTTAGAGATAAAAGTATAAAAATTACCTACACTATGTATCATTAAAAATAAATATCTATTTGAATTTGAAATTGGGAGACAAACCCTCATTGTATTGATAAAAAAAGTATCGAAGGAGCATGAGATTAATATTACAAATTGGACATTAAAATCGCATGAAATACTAGATATTTCATAATCGAAATCCATATTGTAGTGAAAAAATAATATAAAAAAATAATTGTGTTAAATATAATTCATGTCTTATGAAATTTAATATGAGACAAAAAACCCCTTACAACCTTTTAAGCATTCGAGTTATAACCCCTAAAAGGATATGATTTCAAATAAAATTTTTAAAATCACGAATAATCAAAGAATCATGGAAAAAATAGTTAATGGGAATTTAGATACACCATTCCAATAAAAATACTATTTATAATGAGATATATGTACTAAGGGGACATAATCGGAGATAATAAATAGTTATATTTTTTCCCTTCTTTATCGAATTCACTTTAATCTTGTTGAAAATTTCGATATTCTCTTGATGTGTCCTTTGTCAATGAAGGACTTAAAGAACTTTTTTGACAAAATTGGCTACCAAAATTGAATATGGGATCATGAATATATAATTTTGGTATAGTTTAAAAGGAAATTATAATTAGTTTTGTGGCTTGTAATGGGTCAAAGTGATATCCTTGTATAAGTTAAAAGAGGGAAAATTATTTGGAAATGTATGCTGGGTAAAGGGTAAGATTGGAATATCAGGATATTTGGGTGAGTTCGGTGGGGAAATATTTGTGATAAA
Organism: Viscum album; assembly: GCA_963277665.1. Lineage (NCBI taxonomy): Eukaryota > Viridiplantae > Streptophyta > Magnoliopsida > Santalales > Viscaceae > Viscum > Viscum album. Next base: position 899,434,006 of record OY728165.1, on the reverse strand, counting down.
TGTAGGTGTACATTTCTAAGCTAAAAATGTTATTTTATAAGGTGTAAGTGTCAAATTTATTTGTTAAAATTCAAGCCTCAACAGATTAACCATTTTAACACATATTAATCTAGATTGAAATTTAACCATAGTAATTAATTTATCACTATAAAACATAATATGACCCTTAATATAAATTTTAAATGTCTTTAATCCAAAATTATAATCTATTTAATAAAATTTAATTTCTAAATATTGTAATGTTATCTTTTTAATTAAAACCATTAATGTGTTGAAAAGTTGTTTTTGTAGAAAAATGTTTTTGGAACCCTTAACTGTTATTAATCTCATTTACAAACGATTAACAATTAAATGAGTGTTAAGTTATTTTTCTATATTTTTAAATGTCATATTATATTATTAATTTCTGAAAAAAAAACTATTCAATTTTAAAAAGTACGCAATAGTTTAAAAATTACAATTCTTTAACAAATTACAATTTTAATATAGTAACAAATAATTCAATTGGTAAATCTGTTTTATGCATAAAATGAAATTTAAATTATTACACTAAAAAAATTTATATAAAATATTAAATTAATTTTATCAAATATATTATCTTAATTGTACAAAAGTTTATTTTAATATTAGGTTTTTTAATGCATAAGATAAATTGTTATTATATATTTTTTCAGCACAAAATCGGTGAGTTGTATAAATTTATCAATTTAAATTAATTTCATGTCAAAATTTGGTTTATTATAAAAAATAATAGTTATATTCCATCTAATGGAAAATAAAATGGAATACTACCATTAATATTTTTAATTTAAAAAACACATTGAAAACATTTTTCAATTTTGAATAAAATGTTACATATGTTCTAAAATGTTGAACATTGGTTTTATATGTTAAAAATGATTTTTTAAAATTCATATTTTTTATCCTTAAATGAGTATTTTACCAATTAAGTGTTATCATTAAATTGTTTCGATTGTTTATTTATTAATAAAGTCATAATATTTACAATTTTGGTAAAATCTATAATTTTCAAAATTTACATAAAAACAATTATTTCATAAAAAAATAAAAAATTCATCTTAGGATATTTTTTTATGATCAATTTAGATGTGAAATTATTTTTTCCAAAATTAATTTAAAAAAATTATAAATTTACCTTTTATATAAAAATATAATATATTAATAAAATCCTCTTTTGTTAAAATATTCTCTTCTAAAACATTAGTAATTATTAATCATATTTTGTATAAATTTAAAATTTATTATAATATTTTTTTATTTATTATATTTTTTATTACAACTTTATTTTATGGAAAATATTCATCTAATAGGTATCTTCTCATTTTAGTCACCTGTTTCATGTGATGAAAGCTATCAAAAAAGATATTTTTTTAGAAAAACAAAATTGAAATATTAGGACATTACAATCATGCACATTCATTTCATTACAACATGAGATTTAAAAAATATCTAATGAATTGTATGGATATATAGTATCAAAACCATAATAATCCATATAAATGTGTACTACATGAGAACAATCATCCATCATATCATAAAGAACCCATGTTAATAAAATATGTTTTAAAAGATTTATATTTGTCATCACATCAAAATATTTTAAAAAATTTATTAGATGACACTAAAATTAAGTAACCCAAAAAATTTATTTCATAAAATAAATTATATAGTGATTAATAACATTTATCCATAGAATTTAGTTCATATAGATGTTGAAATAAGATAAATTAAAAATATTTGTCAAAACATACAAAACATTACCATAAGAGATGAAATTAATAGAATATATCCAAAATAATTTTTAATGAAAAATGAAGAATGTTCAATACAAGACATTATAATGGGAATTTTTTAATGAATCCTAGAAGATAAATAATTCTAAATATAATAGATGTGGAGTCAAAGATAAAAATATATGCATAAAAATGACATTTTCTATATTATTTTAAATACCTTTATTGAAACCCACATCATTAAAAATTATAACAAAAACCTATATTTAAATAAATTAATGGTAATCATAAATATTATTGGATATAAATCTAATTTGATTTTCCAATTAACAAATTAGAATATTGTTTAGAAGATAAATATAGATATGGAGGAAAAGGGTTGGAATTATTCTGAACAACATATCATTTTTAAGATGGGGGAAATTATTCAACGAAGAATATTTAGATAATAAAATCTAATTTATATATATATTAATTAAAAAAACATATATAATAAATAAATAGAATAATAAAAGACAATTTAATGAGCTTTGTTAAGGAAAGTTGTTTACGACTCGATGAATGAAAATTAAGTCAATGAAGACCCATATCATGGATTCCTTCTTGGTCAGTTGTGTTATAACATCCCATATAGTATACATTTAATGAATAAAAATATATTATTGAACCTAATAATTATTTTTTAAATTCCATTGTAATAATTTATATTCATTTTTTATATAATTTTTACTTATTTAAAATTAATATTAATTATTCCAAATTAGTGGTTTTACTCTTTCCATTATTTTTTAGGTATAATGGTTTTGATTGATTCCCAGTTTTTATAAGTTATTCATATAATAACATTTCAAGGTACGATAATAATTAGTTCCATAATTTTTTAGGAAGTTCCACGCTCATTCTATGAATATTTTAGATTTTATTTTTGAAGAAAAAATCTTAAATTTTTATGTTTCAATGACATGTATCCTATAAAATAATATTTATTAATATTGAGTATAAATAATAATATTGAAATTAAAGGAACATTGTTTTCATATACAATTCACATATTACTAATAATTAAAATTACATAACTATTCATGAAATAAATTCATTTCATTATTTCTTGTTGGTAGTTAAGTTGAACAAAAAAAGAACATGGTAGAATTAATTAGATAAATATGTTTATGGAGTGTTTTTATTATAGAATCATCCTTCTAGAATTATGAGAAAATAAAAAAATAATCTATATTATATAATACGAGGATTATTTTTTAATTACTAATCATTCCTAATTTAATCATTATATCATTGTTTCTGTAGATGGAAAAACATTTCTAAATAAAAGAATATTATATTAACAAAATGAATAATATAAAAATATTTAGTAATTGTAAGTTTAATTTTAAAAAATCCTAGTCATTAAAAATAAATTTTTATATAATTATAAATAGTATTCAATAATATATATAAAATTATGAAATGGAGAAATGAAAATAGAGGAGAAAAAACATAAAAAAAAGAATATATCATTCTCTTAGAAACCAACTTGATGTACAAGGGATTTGCAAAATATCATTGGTATTGACACTCAAAAAATTGGAAGGGTGTTGTTTGGGAATAAAATGATGTATATTTTAAGATATAATTATAATTTTAGAATGTATTTTAAGGGGTAGTGGAAGGATCCTTTTATAATTGATTGGAGTAACCCTATAATAAATACTAAGGACATTTATATTCTATAAATGTATTTCCTAGGGATAATGGATCCAATTTAGTAAAATTTATAATATTGGATAATATAAGGTCTAAAAATACTGAAAAAAATCATTTTGGGGCATGTTATAATGATAATTTTGGATTTATCTCTAATTTTATCCCCCATTTATCCCTTTAAACCATTTTATATGAAAACTTTTTATCATAGAAGCTTATTTTTATTCATAAAAAATAAAGGAAAATTATTACCTATTATTGATTATGATAATTTAAAAATTTTAACCCATTTAAAAATATTCAATTTATATAAGTGGAAGAAATTAATATTAATATATATACTTATTATTTAAAAATATATAATATTTAATAATCATTAAAAATACAATTTTCCATGAAAATTACCTAACAATTCACCTTTAAATATTTTTTTATGATGAATTTAAAAAATGAAGTTCAATTTATATAATTTAAACTCTAAAGTTATTAAAATTTATTTTATTATAAAAATATATAATGTGCAAATAAAAGTTTCCAAATGACATTTTTAGGAATAAACTAAATAAATTATTTATTAGATAAAAATTATTTATATAATAATTACACATTTATATCATCCGAAATTCAAATTATAAAACTACTTGAGACCTCCATGTAATATCTATGGGAATGATAAGATGTGTTGGTAGTAATAGGTTTTAGTTAAACTATAATTGATCTTATAGTGATTTTCCATAAGAATAAAATTATCTTTTGAATTATTTCACTCAAACCATACTTAATAAAGTTCAACTTGGTATTGGTATACAAAAACTTATATTGATGAAAACTTTTTCACGTGCTTTTGAAAATGATCTTTATAAGTACGAATCATACTTATTGATTGTAATCATTCTCTATTATATAAAAATTTTATAATTTAGTTATCTCTATTAACTCCCACCAGTCCAAAGATTATGTTATGATGGTCATATATAATAAATTTATTTTATTATTATATCATAGTGTTTTTTATTTTTGTTTTCTTATGAAAGAATATATTCAATAAAAATATTTATTTAACATGAAATATTCAGTAAAATTATGTGATGTCAAATGATTGTTGTGTGGTCAAAGAAAAATATGTTTTCAATAAATAGATGTAAATCATGACATATTATCTTAGTAATTTCAATAAGAAGAGTGAAACTAGATTGGTAATTTTTAAATATGGATTTGGTGGAGATGGTCAAACTGCACTATGGTTTGACGGTGTTTTATATGATTTGGTTTGTGGTATGAAATTATTAAACAAATAAAATCAATGGAACCCCTGAGGAAAATCCATGTCCTTGTTTTGAATAATATGTTGTAATTATTAAAATAGTCTTATGGTATATGGTATATTTTTATAAGTTATTATATAGAATCCTTGGATTCCACAAGTTAAAAAACCACATCATGGTTGTAATTTTGTTTAATGATAAAACAAGGTATACTATTAGTCTCACGGTGAGACATGATAACATTATATGTGGATGTTTATAAAATAATGTTTCAATAGACTCCCCCTTATAATGGTATTTATTGTTAGATATTGAGGTTGAGTGATTTTTTTATTTTACATTTTATAATTTCACAATATTATTATCTTAATCATTATTCAAATGGATTATTTTTAAATCCAGATATTGATAAAACATTTCCATATAAGATATAAAGGGTGAATTTGGTGTTTGAGGGAATCTTTTCTTAATAGGAATTAGGAAACTATAGTTATATATCAAGACTATTTTTGAGAAGATTAGTATAACAAGACATGTAAGTGAAAATTTTACATGGTGTTTTTCCAAGGAGTCAATTTGTGGTTTTTGTAAGTGATGTGATAGAAATTCTAATGTATTTAAAGACAAAAAACATCTTTCTTAGTGAAAATTAAAAAATTTAAATACATTTAAACCATGTTTTTTTAATGAAAATGTGTTTATGAAGGCCATAGTTTTTTTATTGAAGTCGTAATCTAAGAAACCATTTCATGTTTTAGAGGACCATATCATGTTTTAGATAAATTCAATAGAAATTATATACACATCTCTTTTAAAAATTAATAAATTAATTGGAAGGTAATTGGAGGGTTGATTTATTAATAATGAATTTTTTTAATAGTCAAATAATCACATGTAATATCAATATCCAATTTCATAATGATGGAATGCATAATGCCAGGCTTCATAACCACAGAGTCAAGGCCTTATTCCAAGACTACAAATATGATTTTGTCCAAGCTTTCTGCCAAGACAGTAGTTTATCTCATGAGACCTACCGATGCATCGAGGAGCTATAATGGGATCCACCCATCATTTACTAATTCCAATGCATTCCTCATATGAAATGTTTTAAACATAATAAAAACATTAGTATTAAAAATATCATACAAAATGTCAATATTTAAGCCACATACAATGAATGGCACAAAAATAGCACATCCACAGCCAAACATAACTCATTCAATAGAATATAGACGATTGTATTATGATAAATCAACATCAATCAAGAATAAAATACAGTAAAGGTTATTGAAATAGATGAAAATAGTAATTAAAACTATTTGAGATAAATATCCCATTTTTCTTGAAAACATTTATATACAGAACTATTTATCAAAGAAGTTGTTTAAAAGATATTTTTGAATCAAAGTGTCCCATACCACTTGGAAACATTTTAAAGGAATTTTAATTTCAAAACATTTATGTCCACATAAATAAACACTTAAAACCATTTTTAAAACATGGATATTAATGAGAGAAATTTAGAAGAATAAATATTTAAAACATTTAAAATAAATATATTAGTTAAAGAGTTCTTAACAAAATAATTGATGCTTGAATAAAAGTAATTGTGGAATAAAATTAATAAAAACATTATAATATCATAAGAATAAAAGTATTCATGATATAATATGTCAAATGAAAGTATATACACCATATCAAATTGAATTGGTTCATAATGACAAAAAGGTCTCAAAGGAATGTAAATTGAGATGAAATACCTTAAAAAATTGTATCCTTATATTTAGGAAAATCAATTAAATAATTATGCATGAAAAATATAAATACACTCAATATAATTGGATATTCTATGTAAATCAATCAGATTACATTCACAAATATTCTTGTAAAAACAAAACCAATGAATTGGATGTTTAACTCAATGAATAGAAACTCAGTTATGATTACCATTAAAATGTTCAAATCAATGGAGTGTTAATTTATAAATGGATTGATTATGTGTATAAAAGTTATTTCCATATAAATGAGAGTGGAAATTACTACATTAATAATAAATAGTTATTCCACACATAATCATGGAGTATAATTATTATTGAAGTATGTGTAATGCCCAATGAGTGGAAATTGAAATTTGAAATTACATTACAGATTTGGTAACTATCGAAACATACACTCCATGAATAAAGTATCATAAAATGAAGATGTAAATACCCATAAATTAAATTATATTACACAAATAATGAAATATTGGTCCTTACATACACCACACAAAAGGAAATTGTGGCAATATGGCATGAATCTCACAAAAATAAGAAGTGAGTTGAAAAACCTTACCTTATACTTTTCCTTAGTATAGGGTAGTTTAACCTCCTGTATAATGTTTAAATAATGGTTATTAAATTATACATTTACCAAATACATAAATTCAATAACATATAAGATATTTTAATATTTATTTGTTAATGATATTTCAGTAGTATCATTGTTTCAGGTGTCAACTGATCTGATTTCTTTAATAAGATCAGTTTCGTTAGTCTTTTTTGTTATGGAAAGGATGTATTTTATTCATATCCATAATTTTATTATGTTCGTAAAAATTATTTTTAATCATAAAAGTAAAATTATTCTTGAATTATTACGATGGGGAATGAATCTCATCGAGTTCATTGAGACGGTAATCCATATGTACGCACGAGTGCCATCATTATTATATTGATTGTGAAATCGTATGTAATTGGATGGTATAAAATATATACTTAATTATTAAACTGTTATATTTAATATTTATATTTGTTGTACTCATTATTATACCCATCCAAATAATAATGTGTTTGAATAGCAAACTACACCACAACGTGGAGACAGTAAGCCGTACGTACGCACGTATAATGACTTTGTCATTCATATGATGGATAAAATAATGAATATGGTTATATCAATCTTATAATAAAATCACAGTATATAGAAGATATTGGATTTATTATTTTATAATGGAACCAACAAAGAAATAAGAAGGGGAAGAAGAAAATAACTTGAAAGAGTTGAGGAAATAATTACCTGTTTTTCAGGTTCTTCATTTTGATTTGATCAAAAGGGCTCCATTGGTTGGATTTCTAACCCACTTAAGGCCTCAAGGATGAAGGGAGGAATGTTGGGAGGATATTTGGGTAGGTTTTGGTAGATCCAAATGGCTTTGGAGGTGTGAAATTATGCTAAGGGTATGTACCCTTTTATAGGAGAGGTGAGGGTCACTTTTTGAAAAGCTTGAAATATCATTTTATAATAAAACAATTTCTATTTATAATGGCTCAAAAATGATTTATTTAGAGGATAAGGTGGGTATGGGTCGAAAACCACTCAACCAATAGGTTTTAGATAGGTTTTTTTCACCATATTAACCTTATCTTTTTTATTTAACTCCTAATAAAGTAGTTGGACATTTACCAAGTCTCTTTGTATTTTTATAATATATGGTTACTAAACATACTATAAAAAGCCAAGAAAACCCCAAGAGGTTCATTATATATATATATATATAATCTTATCTGAGTCCATTTCTCGAACCTTATATTTTTACAAATATTATATAAACTAATAATATAGTATTTGTTTTAAAAACTCAATTATGTCAAATTTGACAGAATTTAGTATTTTATTTATTTGAAAGCCAAAAAACATTATCACTTAGAATAAAATTTATTTAATCAACCCTAACATGTCATATTAACCTGTATAATTATTTTAATTCATCAGAAGTCTTAATTTACATTTATTTTGATATTTATAATCTCAATTATTTTAATATTTCATTAATAAAGATATTACTGCATCATCATTATGTCATAAATAAATAAAATTATTTAATTTCTAAAAATTATAAACAAAATACGATTATGTATGAAATCATTTTATCTATATAATTTATATTAATACTCAAATTTATCTTATGTGTAACTGTATACTAAAAATGGTTTATTTATTAAACTTTGAATTTAACACATTTACTATTCATTAAGTAAAATAATAATAAATGTCCTAATCTAATACAAGTGGACCAAAGAGGACAATATATTATTCATATGGCTTTTTTGGTCAAAGAAAACTTATACAATAGAATTAATACATGTGTTAGGGTAATTATAATATCATTTTACCCTTAATTTCCCTATTAAATTTTAACCGTGGTAAATATAAGTAAAAATTTACTATTCACCTAAAATTATTTTCATCTTATTGAGACACATTTTACTTAATTATGTCAATTGTGTCTCTCGGATTGTTGAAATTCATCTCATAAGAAGATGTTAAATTATTTTTTATGCAAATTTGAAAATACTCGTTGAAGGAGGTTAAAAGACAGTAAAAATTTCATTAAAATTTTATACACTTATTTTTATTATAAAATGACTCAAATGAATTAAATTTAAATTATATAGGTATTATAAATCTATTTTGAATAAAATAAATTTCAATAAAATAAATAATCAGTTAAATAAAATGTTCATTTTAAATTATAATGCAGTGTTTTACACTGTTCATCAAAAATTGAATGTTTTCATAAAAATATCAGAAAATTTCCCAATACTAATTTTGATATTACAAATTCAAAAATTAATTTTATTTTACCAAATTAAAAACTAATATGTTTTACTAATTAAATTAAAATTAATTCTCATTTTCCAAACCAAAAAGTGGGTTTTTAAAAAAGTAAAAACTATCAAATGATTGACATATGTTTATGTCAAATTTAATTGGGAAATTACTTATAGTGACCTACATTGTATTAAATGATAAAAATATAATATATTTATTCTTCCAAACCATTCAAATGAATAATTTAACACTATAATTTTTTTTTGATTAAATAAGTTGTTTTCAATTAAAATTTAGTATTTTTCAATATTTATCAAAATATGACAATTATAAGAAAAGTATCATATATTTATCCAAAATATATTTTATGTTATTATAATGATTAATTTAATTTCATTAAATTTAATATATAAATGTGTCAAATATTAGTTTAAAAAAGGGTTTTCCCATAAAAGGTTGTGAAATTTTATTTTTTGAAATATACTTCTTTTATCATAAAAAAATTAATTTGTTCTTATATTATGTCTAAAAAACACATAATATGGATTCTAAAATTATATGGAGTATATAATATTCAAAATTCAGTTGATACTATTCATAACCTCTTTTTGAACGGGTAGTCTGGTAAGTCGTGGTGCGCTCGATCTTTATGGTGCGTGTAGCACAAGCAATTAAATTAAATTAAAAAATAACTAACTATGAAATCTTGGGGTGTAACATTATTCCCCCCTTTTGGAAATAATGTCCTCTAAATTGTAAAATTAGGCTTGGGAACTTCAATGAAAGTCCCACATCAGAAAAAGAGTGAATAAAACAATCACATTAATAGAAAGAAAGATAAGTACAAAGGTCACCTGAGATAACCCATACGAAGATTCCATGTAAGAAATAATGGATATGGAAGATAAATTATGTGTCATGTTCTGATGGAGAGTGAAAGATACAATGATCAATAGAAATTTAACAACTAAAAAATCCCAAACTTGTGATGGGATATATGGTCATTAGTTTTCAAGCAGTAAAAGTAAACATACAACATTTATTGTTTTATGTTCTATTTTAATAAAGTTGAGTAATTTATTTATGATATTGACTAATAACATAAAGAGATATACTTACTTTTTAAGTTTAGTTTCATCCTTTAATAAATTTCTACCACTAACTCATCTTTTTTTCAAATGATTTGTATTCAAGATGACATGGTCACACATGATGCACTAGAATAAACTTCTAGAGAATCACATAATCAACAAAAGATATACTATATAGTTACCTAGTCTTTATAGATTAACCCAAACCAAAATGGTTAGTCCATGATCAGATGATCCCCAAAAATAATAATCCTTTTTAGAAAGAAATATTAATATTAGTTTCTAAAATTAAACCAATAATTCCAAAGTTCAATAAATACCATTCAATTACCAATTGTCCTTAAAATCCTTCAATTTAATCCAAACTAATATTGAAACCCAAAACATTGAATAATTTGATTACACACTCTTCCATGTTAAATTGTATCTCCAAATAACATATATTATTCTTAAAGTCACATACTTAAAATTAATTAACCTTATCACATATTCTCTATGATAGGATAATCATTTCCATAAATTACCCAAATCACTATAAATCCACAAAAAACATAGATAATAATCCCCCATTACCCCTCAATTGAAATCCCATAGTATTCTATTTTCCTTTGGCATATAGTGTTCCCAATTGAGTGAACATCTTCCAAAATAACATTTTTCACTTAGTCATAAAATCATTTTCCTACACTAATGATATCAAGTTTATAATACATAAGATCCCAAATAAACTTATTTTTTATCTATAAAATCATTTAACTAAAATGAATTAGTCATACTAATGAGGGACATCACGTAGTCCAGTGGTAAGTGATAAATCCCAATCACACACTGGTTGTGGGTTCGATTCCCACAGCTTTGTCCAATTCGATGGGTTGTCACATGGTTTGCGTGTTGTAATTTTTCAAAAACAATTTTTATTACATTCCCAAAATGAGATAAATTTTTCAAAATTACCATAACATAATTTCACCAGAAATGTTATCTCATAGCTCACATTTTCACCCCAAAATTTAAGAACGTGTAATTGCCTCAAATTCAAGGATCATATAATCCCAAATGGTTATTTAAATTTATATCAACAATTGAAAAGATATTTCTTCCTAAAATAGCAGTTTAACAAGACAAACTGTAGCGTTACACATACAAGAGAAAAGACTTCCAAAGTAATCCCATCAACAAGAGCACTAATACTTTTAAACATTTCCCCATCCATTTATTTCCACATATTTTCTTCCTTAACAAAGAGGTTATCCTATAGAATAAGTTATTCACTCGATTAATGCCAAGGTCCCTTACATTTATGGTGAATGACTATAAATGTATTCTTGGGATCATGTTTCTTTTCATCCATAGTACTCCTCATTTTTCCTCTGCAATTCTTTACTTTAGGTCCTTTCCCAAAAATAAAGCATTTCTTTATTCCATTGAGACACATAGCTAGGTGTCTTCTTCCGAATGACCTGCATGATGGAAATTGAGCATTATTTTCTCTATGGCTTCCACAGCTGCAGCTCTTATTATTCACTTCCATTCTCTTATTTTTTGTGTCTGGGAGTCAGTTAATATATATGTTCTTGATCATATTTTTAGAAAACTAATTTTTCATGAACATGATATCTTTAACACCTATCAACATTCCATTTCATTGCTCATTTTCACCATTGTGCCCTCCTTGTACATCGTGTTCAATGTTCCTATGACTTCAGTGGAATCCATCCATTGACTAACACAAGAAAGCATAGTGTGAGTCATAAAATCATTTATAGAATATCATAACACCTTATTTTCAATCTAAAACACCATAGGATTAACCAATGTAATTTAGTCTCTTCTTATATTTAAATCCATCAAATTGGTTTGTAATGAAAATGTGAATTATTTAAATCATAACCCCCAAGTGTGTTGTAACCATGAGTGTAGAAAGAACCGTTTTCATGTACTAGGATACCTCGGGTCATGGCTGAAACTCCTTGTAGTTGTTTTCACTTCTAGGTACACCTGTGCCAGAGACCCCTCTACCTACTCATATCCAGACAGGGATGTATTTCTTGGAAAACCCCCATCATATTTAAATTACTAAATTTTTTTGATTTTCTTCTATACTAATCCTCAATTTATATCTTCAGTTAGTGTTTTCTAATCAATTTTTTTTCTAAATCGATCTTCCAAAGTTTGTACTAAACTTCCTCTAATACCAACTGTAACGCACCGACCCCAATTACCCAGAATAAGTGCATTATAACATAACATTGGCATGACATAAGTAATCATGACCCAAATGATATATCAGTTTAGTAGCCTTGGAAATACTAAATACATATATAAGATTTATGTTACATCAAGAAATAAAAAAACAACAATAGGTCCCATTCGAACACTCTTATATTGCTTTGCCTATTCTTGCTGGTTAATCGTAATATAATTCTTGTCATCCTAAGAAAAATAAAACATAATAAATGGGTGAGCTTATATTCTCATTAAGTATAACAATATAGAAGAAACTTTCATAAATAATAATAAACATTTACGATCATGTCTAAGACTAGACCACAAGCCTTTAAAATAGACACTTTATAATAATATGGAAAAGATAAATCAAATAATGCCATTAACTTATTAAAATGAATGTTCTACTAGTTGAATAATCACATGTAATATCAATATCCAATTTCCTAATATTGGAATGCATAATTCCAAACTTCATAACAACATAGTCCAAGCCTTGTGCCAAGACTACAAAATAAGATTTTGTCAAGGCCTTATGCCAAGACACTATTTTGTCTCACAAGACCTACTGATGCATTGAGGAGCTATAGTTGGATCCACATATCACTTATATGTCCAATGAATTATTCATATTAAATGGTTGAAACATAATCAAAACTTTCCTATTAAAACTAGCATATGAAATGTTAATATTTTAGCCACAACCCATGAATGGAATAAAAATAGAACATCCACAGTCAAACATAACTCATTCAATACAATACAGATGATTGTATTATGATTAATCATCCAAAATCAAGAATAAAATTCACTAATGGTTATTGACATATATGAAAATAGTCATTTAAACTATTAGAGAGAAATATCATTTTTTTCTGGAAAACATTTAAATGTCGCCCTATTTATCAAAGAAGTCATTTAAAAGATATTTTTGAATCAAAGTGTCCCATACCAATTTGAAACTTTTAAAAGGAATTTTAATATCAAAACATTTATTCCCATATAAATAAATACTTAAAACTATTTTTAAAACATGGAGATTAATGAGAAAGATTTAGAAAAATGAATATTTAAAACACCTAAAACAATAATTTAATTAATGAGTTCCTATCCAAATAAGAGGTGCTATAATAAATGTAATTGAGGTATAAAGTTAATAAATACATTAAAATTTCAAAAGAATAATGTTATTCATGATATATTATTCCGAATGATAGTATATATACCATATAAAAGTGATTTGGTGCATAACAACATAGAGGTCTCAAAAGAAAGTAAATTCAGACAAAATAACTTATAAAGACAAAATCCTTAGATTAAGGATAATTCAATGAAATAATTATGTGTGAAAAATTTAAATACCAACAATATAATTTTATATTCAGTGTAAATCAATCAGATTACATGCACACATATTCTTATTAAAATTAAACCAATGACTTGGATGTTTAACGCAATGAATGGAAATTCAGTTAATATTACCCATATAATGTTCATATCAAGGGAATGTGAATTTATAAATGGAGTGACTATGTGTATGAAAGATATATCCATATAAAGGGGAGATTAAATTACTATATAAAAAATAAATAGTGATTCAACATATGATCATGGAGTAAAATAATTAGTAAAGTAATTATACTGCCCAATGAGTGGAAATTGAAATTTGGAATTCCGTTACCGATTTGGTAACATATGAAACATACACTCCAAGAAGTAAGTATCATACAATGAAGATGTAAATACCCATTTACTAAAGTATATAACACAAATAATACAATCATGGGTAGTACATACAACACAAAAAATTAAATACTTATTGTATAGCAAGAATCTCACAGTAATAAGATGTGAGATGAAAACACTTTACCTTGTACTTTTCCTTAGTATAGGGTAGGTTAACCTCATTTATAATGGTGAAATAATTCTTATTAAATTATACCGGAACCAAATACTTAAAAATGATATCTTATATGATCTTCTAATATTTCATTGTTAATGATATCTCAGAAGTATCATTGTTTTTGGTTTTAACTGATCTGATTTCTTTTATATGCTCGGTTATGTAAGTATAGTTTTTTATGGATTGGATGTATTTTATTCATATCCAGAATGATATATAGTTATTAAAAATTATTTTTAATAATTAAATGAAAATTATTCTCAAATGATTATGATGGTGAATGAATCTCATCATGTTTATGGAGACAGTAATCTGTATGTACGCATGAATGAAAATATCATTATATTGATAGTGAAATTGTATATAATTGGATAATATATCATATATAAAAATCATTAAAATGTTATATTTATTATTCAAATCAGTTATACTCATTATTATACCAATCCAAATAATGAAGTGTTTTCATAACAAACTACGCCACGACGTGGAGACTGTAATCCATATATACGCATGTATGGTGACATGGTCATTTATATGTTGGAAGGAATAATGAATATGGGTGTACCATTTTTATATTAACACCACATTATATATCATATAATATAGTTATTTTTTTAAAAAGGAAACAACAATGAAAAATAAAGTGGATAAGAAAAGAACTTGAAAGAGGTGATGAAATATTAATATATTTTTCGGGTTCATCCTTCTGATTTGAACAAAAGAGCTCATTAGGTTGGATTTATGAACAAAGGAAGGCCTCTAGGATGAATGGAGGAAAGGTGGGAGGATATCTGGTAGTTTTTGTCCAAGAAAAATGGCTTTGGAGGTCTAACATTAAGTGAATGAGAAGTACACTTTTATAAGAGAGGTGAGGGTCACATTAGGAAAAGCTTGAAATATTATTTTATAATAAAATTATTTTCAGTTTCTAGTGGAATAAAAAAAATTTATTTCGAGGATATGGTGGGGATGTGTAGGAAACCTCTCTACAAATAGGGTTTAGAAATTTTTAGGACATCATATTATCTGTATCCTTTAGATTTAATTATCAGTTAAATCGTTTGGCATTTACCATGTCTCCTGTGATTTCTATATTATATAGATAATAATCATACTATAACAATCCAAGAGAACCCCAAGTGGTTCATTACTAATATATATATCATTATCAACGTATTTTGGATAATCCTTATATTTTTATTAATATTATATCAATTAATAATATAGTATTTTTTAAAAAACTCTATTTTGACAATTTTGACACAATTTTGTATTTGATTATTTTGAAATCCATAAAAAAATATCAATTTGAATAAAATTTATTTAATCGACCCTAACATGTCATATTACCCTATAAAAATTATTTTAATTCATCAGAAGACTCAATTTACTTTTATTTGGATATTTATAATATCAATTATTTTAATATTTCATTAATAATGTAATTATTGCATCATCATTGTGTCATAAAAAATTGAATTATTTAATTTATGAAAATTATAAATAAAATACCATTAAGTTGGAAATATTTTTATATTTTTAATAAATATTTATTGTCGAAATTATTTTATTTTTATCCCCATATTAAAAATGGTTTAGTTATTAAACGATGAATTTAAAACTTTTAACTGTTCTTTGAATAAAATAATAATAAATATCCTAATCTTATCCAAATTTAGCAAAGAGGATCATATATTATTCAAAGGTTGTTTTTGGTAGAATTACAGATATTTAATAGAATTAGGAAATGTGACTGGGTAATTATAATATCATTTTTACCCTTAATTACCCTATATACTTTTAATCGTGGTAAATATAAGTCAAAAGTTTCTATTCACCAAAAATTATTTTCATCTTATTGAACCACATTTTACTTAATTATTTCAACTATGTCTCTTGGATTTTTGAAATTCAACCCACATAAGTGGTAAAATTATGTTTTATGCAACTTTGTAAATGATCCAAGATGGTGGGTAAAAGATGGTAAACAATTCAATAAAATTTTATACATCTAATTTTATTATAAAAAGACTCCTTTTAATTACATTGAACATATATAGGTATTATATATCTATTTTTACTAAAAATTAATTTAAATAAAATAAATAATTATTTAAATATAAAGTTGGTTTTAAAATATAATGCACTATTTTTCACTATTCATCACAAAATGAATGTATTCAGAAAAAAAACATCATAAGATAAATTTGATATTTGGAATTAAAAAATGAATTATATTTTACCAAATTCAAAACCTATAATTTTTATTAATTAATTTAAAATTAATTCATGTTGTCAACGTCAAAATGAATTTTTTTAAAAAGTAAAGACAATCAAACGATTGACATGTGTTTATGTAAACTTTAAATGTGAAATTTCAAATAATTACCTACATTGTATTAAATGATAAAAATATAATCTAATTATACTTCCAAACTACTGTAATACATAATTCAACACTATAAATTTTTCCGATTTAAAAAATATTGTTTTTAATGAAATTTTGGTATTCTTTACTATTCATCAAAATATGAATGTTATCAAAATAGTACCAAAATTTTATCCAAAATGAGTTATTATGTCTTGATTATAAATAAGAATTTAATTTCATTAAATTTAATATATAAAACTTTCAAATATTGGTTTTTATAAGGTTTTTCCATTAAATGTTGGTAAAATTGCATTATTTGAAAAATAATTCATTTATCTGAAAAAATGAATTAGTTCTTATACTATGACTAGGAAACACATAATATGGATTCTAAAATTATATGTAGTATATAAAATTCAAATTTCAGTTAATATTATTCATAACAGCCTTTTGAACGGCTAGTTTGGTAAGTCATGGTACTCTCGAACATAGTGTTGCATGTAGCACAAGATATTGAATTACTTAAAAGAAAAAAACATACTATGAAATCTTGGGGTTTTAGATTAGAAACTGAGAATCATTTTATAATAATTTAATATTTCATGATTTTTCCTAAAGTGACTCTCACCTCTCTTATAAAAGGAAACCACCCTTTTTCTTTAATCCACACCTCCAATGCCCTTTGGCTCGGCCAAAACCTACCCATATATCCACCCAAACACCCTCAATTCATTATAGAGGATACCCTTTGGGAATATTTCCATCTGAATAAGTCCTTTTGTGCAAATAATAAGGAGACACCCGAATAAGAGGTAATCCATTTATCCCTTTTATCAATGTTATTTTATTCTTCAACATCATATTTCTCTATTGTTTCAATATTAGAATAAAAACTCCAATACCTTAAACATTCTGATATATTATTAGAATTATGATAAAACCATATAACTCCTTTTACCCATCCTACAAAAAATAATATCACCATGTTTGTGTGCATACAACGTACTGTCTCAATGCCGCGGTGTAAATTGTTTTTCATGTACACACTAATTATATGGGTATAAAGTTGAATATAATGGATGTAAATAATAAATATAACATGATATTGTTTCTTTAGAATTCATATTCCATCTAAATCCATACTATTTATCCATAAAGAAAATTATATCATCGCTCGTTCTTACGTACGACATACCATCTCTATGACACGATGAAACTCATATTCCGGGTTCACAATCCAAGAATGATTATAAGAATAAATATTATTAATATGTATGAAATATATGAAATAATATTATTAATAAGTATGAAATATATTAAATAATAATTATACTGAGATTATATATATATATATATATGTAATTTATATACCTCCATTTAATAGGATAAGTAAATGGAAATAGTGTTCATGCGTACGTACGACCTTCCGTCTCAATGAATGGTGTATTTCATTTTTTCTATCTATTATATATTTTTATATATAGAATATATATCATATATAAATCATATTTTACTATCTATATGTAAGTATATTATGATATATGTAATACAATAAAAAATAACTAGTTAAAACATGTTTGATAAAGAAAGTGATTATTACCCGAAAGGTTGCTTCAACATGGAAATTATTAATAAAAGTGTAATAAAAAGTCCTAAATGAATCATATATGATATCATTAATATGGATATGGTCATTGTATAATTTAATAATATTTTTTAACCATGATACAGGAGGGTAAATCCTCCTTTACTAAAGGAAAGTATAAGGTAATAGTTAATTTTATAATCTCATTATTTTTAGAGGTTTTTGATGCATAAGTATCTACTTAGACATTTTTATCATCCAAGTCCAAGTTTCTAAAAATGATTATATAAAAAGATTTACTATAATACTATGGATGTTTAATGTCCTTTTACACATGTTTTAATTTTGTTAATTTTTTTTGAAAGGAATCTTTTAGTCATTTTCCAAACGAGGTCCTTTTATGATCATCTCGACAAATTATAGATAGACTGTTTTTCTAAATTATAAGCTGTGAGTGGATATGTTCCTATCTTATGTCACCGTACCATATTTAAGCTTTCTATACAAGATTACAAGGTAATATTCAAAACCAATGTTATATTTTCATATTTCACAGCTTTAAAAATGGGATATTTGTCTCAAAGAGTATTAATGAATTTATTAAATTATTTTCATCTATGTAAACATCCATTGTTGTATTTTATGCTTGTTTGATGTTAATTTATTATGATGAAATATTCCATGTTGTATTGAGGGATTTTTTATCAGATTTAATATAGATGTGATATTTTTATACCATTCATGGTTTACGATTAATGTATTAACATTTATTATATAATTTTTAGTATGAATGTTTCTATTATGTTTCACAATTTAATATGATGAATTAATTGGGCTTATTAAGTGATTAGCGAGGCCCGTTATAGCCCCTTAGTAGATCATATGGTCTCATGAGACAAACTAGTGTCTTGGCACATGGCTGTGACAGAATATTTTTGTATGATCTTTGCATAAGGCCTTAACACAGTGGTAATGATGTCTGGAATTATGCATTCCCTCATTATGAGATTTGTTATTGAATTTACATGTGATTATTATGTTATTAGAATGTCCATGTTAATATTTAAAAGGAATTATTTGATTTTTTTTAACATATTATGCTTATGATAATGTTTTAAAAGGATGATATTTTAGATTTCTACCCCGCATTAAATGTTTATGCATATTTATGATACCTTCCGCTATATTGTTTATCATATCTAAGAAACTGATCTCACCCATTTCTTATGATTTATTGTGTCTGGATATTTAGTAGTGTTTTAAGATTTTTATAAAGGGTTAATCTACGATAATAATGGTGTTCTCATTGTTTTATTTTTTCTATGTTTTATGTTAGAAGTTTTAAAATAATGTTCATGTATGTAATCTTTTTTGAAGACTACTAAACTGATCGGTCCTTCGAGAATTGATAAATAATAATGATACCAATTTATTAAAATAATGCACATGCTTTGGATGACATGGGTCAGTGCATTATAGAAAAAACACCAAAATCCTTCTTTATCCCACATTGGAAGTTTGAACAATATGTTATATGGGGTTTACCACTTTACTTCACATGTTTTATTATTAGTAAATTCATTTAAATCATTGTACCTTAGAGAATCAGTATATGTACCCAGAGAATAAAAACCATCATACCTCTGGGCATTGCTCCAGATACTCATACAATATATACCATTACAACTTGTAATATTAGTCCAGGAGCATAAACCATGTATTACATTGGTTGGGTTTAGAGCATCACTATGGCCCTAAAAATGAAAAACATCAGTTGTACATAGAGAATCTATTTTTCCCAACTGAAGTATGGGAACCATAGTACAAAATAAAATATATTGTTTATTCACATATTATAAGGTTCATCATCAACTAAAATTTTTAAAATATTAAGGGTTCGCTATTATAGTTAACAAAAATACTATGATTCATTACGTCTAGTACAATTGTCTCAATTCTATAACTAGCCCATTTTACTATTTATCCATAACCACAACCATTTAACATAACTTCAACCCATTTAATATGATGTACATTCCACATTAACCCATTATCAATACTAACATTTTTATCGGATAACCTAAATGAAAATTATAAGTTAATAAAAACAACCCGATATTTTTTTTAACATTCAAAAAAATATCACAATTATTTTAATATCAAAATCCCATTAATTATTCAATTAACAACTCTTTTTTCTATTTTAAAAGTAATGGTACACCCCTTTTGGGACCATAAGCTCGGTATCATAATAATCAATGGAAATTAAGGGGTTTTTGATGGGTCTCACATATCAAATTAATGCTTAATTCACTTTTCTTAATCAAAAAAATAATTTTAAAACACAACAGTTCCATGAAACAACCAGATACACATGGTAAACATCAATATAATTGGAAAATAGCCTGTTGACCACCAACATCAAGACTGTAGACAAACACTAATCCAATAATGAACCTTGATACATGATAGAATGTCTGAAACACTAATATTAATAATCCCCTAGAAATATATTTCACAAGATCTAGAAGTAAATAAATAAACAAAAATATTTCTACAAGAAAATAGAAGGAAACAGTGGAAGATACATACTAGGAGATTAAATTAACCCTAAATGGAACTCTAAATTTAAAACAATCAAAGGATATTAAACCATTGATTATTGGAGAGTAATTTGTATATAACCGTTACTAGTGGAGAATTAAATGGGTAGAAATTGGGTAAAAATTATATAAATTCCCAAATGTAAAACATCATTTTCACAATTTTTAATGTGGAATGTGGTTGGATGTACACCTTGGATAATCATATTCCAGCAATGCAGAACCATTTTCCCAAGAAAAAACTTTTTTGTATAATTATCTTAGCCACTCAAACAGTTTGACAAACCGTGAAGTCACTATACAATTGCCTATGTTTAAGACGAGATCACGTCAAATAGTCTTATTATCCTCCATCAATTGTTTTTAAAACATCTACCACCTCACACAAATTTATATGGTTTTGGTGTCTAGTTAGTATTACCAATACCCCAGCGACGAAAAATGGACCAAATGTTCACTTTTCCCTCTATTTTCATTTACCAAACCCCAAGAAACTCTAAATACATTTTCTAATCAAAAAAATCATTCTATGAAATAATTTAATATTAGTTAAACCAAATTATAATAAAATTATAAATAAATGTATGGGATATTATATTGGAACGTGAACTTCATTAAAAATATAAGTGATTATAGATTGATAATGGAAGGAGTAAAAATGTAGTGAGTTATGGGGGTAGCATTGGTTGAAGGTAAAAAAATTTGAGAATACCATACGAGGTACTCCAGAACGTGATAGAGTTATAAATATGTTGAATGATATATTGGTCTAAAATTACTGAATTATAAGAAATCAAATGGGTTTTACGAGGGTAACATAGGTGGAGGTAGTGAATTGTGTGGAATACATGCTCAAAAAACATCCTTGTTCTCATTTGGGGTAGGAATTACCTAGTTACATATGAATAAATGGAATACTGAATTCACCTATATAAAAGGCTTTATCTCCCTCACCTATGTAATTTTTTTTAGATATGTACAAGAATAAATCTATGACCTAAGCTTCTTAAATAGTTTGGTGAGATAAAAACGATTTTCGTTTTTGAATCATGGAAAATAATTCTCAGAATATTTTCAGAAATGTAATGAAGATATATAATGGAAGGATTTAATATTTCTTGAGAAAAATTATAAGAGAATGTTCTAATCAAGGGTAAGAGTTCAAGTGAATAAACATTCAGAAGTTACATATGTTCTATAGAATTTAATATGTGTGTCAATAAATGAAACACAAGACTCCATGGAAGATGAAATATATATGATTCACATTATCATAAAATATTATATCCTAGAAGTACCAAAAATCTCTAGGACTTGGTAAAATTGAGGAATAGTTTCAAAAGAAAGATATCTTGAAGATATCGAAGAAAATATTTAGTATATAATCAATTTTATATATAGAGGGGGTTACAAATATTTACAATTGAAAAAATTCCTAGTGAATAGTTGAGGGAGTGATTTTTATTAATTTCTACTAAAAAAATATAGTAATTTGGAGTACCTTGAAGAGGACCCAAATCTAAAAGACTCATTTCAATGGGAGTTATCTATATGGGATGAGATCAAATTTGTCAATGTTTTTAAAATACATACATAATGTAAAGGAAAATTAAGAATTTATTTATTTAGAAAAAATGGGTAAATCAGCTGAATAAAAATGTGGATGGAAAACGTAGGTCCAACGCACAACTAGTCGTAAAGGGGTTTCTAGAAAAAGAAGGCACAAATTTCTCTAAAAACATTTTATAGTGAACTAAGATCCAAATATTTAGATATTAAATACTTTTAAATGAATGTTCATTAAATTATATACAAACATGCATTATGAATACAATATTTAGTGCCTTTGGAATCATGGTACACAATCATCTAATCTGGTGAAATATCTTCAATGCTTCCCACAAAAATAATCAGATTTATTACCCGTTTCAAACATACCATACATAAAACAATTCTTTATAACCTGGGGAATAAGGAAATAATAAAATGGGATCTCATATGTATATTAATGGTAATCATAACTGATATAAATCATTGATCATATAAAATTATAAGCTAATCATAAGGGTTTGTGATGATGAACATAATATAAAAATTTTCAACACAACCTTCCATAGATTATTAAACTGAGTCATGGATTTGATATTTGTAGTACATAATACAGGAATCAAAATGAAATCAAATAATATGAGCCATGATAACATAATATCTGCTTAAGACATAGGTTTTTTTAATACATATATGAAATAAAAATATTAGGTACATGATTTCATCCAAGAGATTCATAACATGTTAGGCTTGGGATAACCACAGCTTTACTTGATTCGAGATTTGGATAACAACCCATGTACCACCTTTTTAGTGATTAAACCTTCTGGGTGGACACACCTCTATCCATTATAGGAGACTATTTATCATAGTCGAATTGGTTCATTCCCCAAACCATAATGTTAGTTGAGGTTCACTCTTATGACAATCAAAGTTGAAAAATTCCCTTAATGAATCAGGTTCACTCCCTATTCTATTCATGTTTTCTCATGAGATATAAATATTTACCCAAGGCATTGAAGAGAGATATAGGACCCTCCCACATTTTGTTATTACTTAACCACATTATTAGATATATTGTAACCACCATCCTCGGATATAATTTATACACCATTAAATATTGAAAATAAGACATTCATGTTCCCCAACATAATAAAACATTATCATATCATAACCCATTAAATTAAATGGGTTTCACAAAAAAAATACATCATTTAATAACCTATGAAAAAGATAAATGTTTTGTTATCATTTTATCAATTCTTTATTGAATCAGCAATGAAAAAGGTTCTTGATTCATAAGAATTATTTCATAGTATAACCCATGGAAGAGATATGAGTTTAATAAATATTTTTTCTTAATTAACCATTCGTAGAATTATTAAAAATTTAATCTTTGGTTTATATCTCTAATAATGAATAGATAACATTATCATATTTTATATTGTATAGAAAATAATTTTAAAATAATTTTTTTGGAAAATCATTAATGAAAAATATATTTTCTTTTAAAATCATTTTTTAAAACATAATAAAATTTTGAAATCATTTTCTTTTAATATAACCTTATAAAATTTTAAAATCAAATTTTAAAATAATTTAAGGCATATCTTGAGGAAAATATAATTTTCTTATTTGAAAAATCTTTTTGAAACATTTTGAAAATGGTTTGATTTTAAAATAACATTGAAAACAAATAAATTGTGCTTCAAAAAAGTAATGGTAATGATGATGGGAAGGTTCATTCATGCTTTAAAATTTAAAATATATATTCCATTAATATTTTTGGTAAATTCCATATGGGAATTTTGATGTATATACACTAAAAAAATATACATTTGGTGAATATGGCATGTGTCTCACAGAAGTAAAAAGTGAGATAGAAAACCCTTATCTTATGTCATGACTTCTATAGTTCAAATAAAAACCTAATTTATAATAAATTTAAGTTTATTATACATATATTAAAGAAATATATAATTATATATAATACTATATATTATTTTCAAAGGACCTTTTATTACTCATTTATTAGCAATTCAATATTAATATCATGTTTCGGGCAATAACTGCTTTGTTTTTCATTTATGTTTTTCATTTCTATATATTAATAATCTTAAATTTATCATCGATTATTAATATAGATAATTTTAACATTGATATAAATATAATATATATTTAATATATATGTATTTATTGTAATTCATGAACTTTTGTGATAAAAGATGAAGTACATTTTTCATGGAGATGGTTCGTTGTACGAATGCATGAGCAATGATTTCATTTTATTGTTTGATTGAAATAAATAAAACTATGTCATATATTATAATTAAATAATTATTTAAAGATCATAACGATAAGATTATTTCATTACACTTATCCTTAATACCTTCCATGTAAAGCGTGAATGAATCACACAGCTCCACATTATGTTATTCTGCCGTTCAGGCGAGCGAAATTATCATATTCCCATATAATGGAGAGTATCAAAGTATGTGTGATATAAAATTTAAAGAATTTTAATGAAATAAATATAATTTTATATTTATTATATTAACAATAAATCCATCATTACAACCATCTTTGATAGGTCAAAATGTAAAAGAAAATAACAATAGTTTGGGAGGTGGTATTCTGACATACACATGAATGATAATTTCGTAAACCATTTTATGGAAATGGGGATGCTTTTACATAATTAACATAACATAAATCTATATAATTATATTTAATATAATTATTTTAATATATATTACTATTATAATAAAAATTCAATGGGATGGAGGAAGAAATAAAAAACTACTCACTGATGAAAGCTACCTCTTCTCCGGGTATCCCCCTTAGGTTTATACGAAAAGAATTTATCGGCTGGAATTATGCCCAAAATAAGGATTCTATATTGAGTAATGTTATATTTTTATGTTATATATTAATTTATTGTATGATCTAAATGGGTTTCACAATATGAGGAAGGGATGATAGGGGAGGCCTTTTATATGTCGGGTAGAGGGCATAATTAATATTTTTGAAAATAATTGTGTGATACCATAGTATTCATATGTATCATGCATCCAAAACATGACATTATAAAATGTAAATGGTTAAATGGTTTATATATGTACAACCAATAGTTTTTATATAAGTTTATATTTCATGTTTACATGTATATGTTTAGTTTAACACCCTGTAAAACCATTTTTACAATAATCGTGGTATGTAATTTTTAGTGCAATAAATATTCATTTTTGTCACAAACTATATTAAAGTTATTAGAAAATATAACATATATCAATTCAAAATATGGATTATTTCTTTCATATTAATTTCAAAAATGGTGAAAATTTTAATTTAAAATTAATTCCACAGACGGAACTTGAATGGCAGTTTTTAAAGTGAAAATATTCAAAAGTTATCAAATATTTTAATTCAATAATAAATATGAAGTTAGTTCCTATAACCAAAATTGAGTAAATGGATTTATAATTCAATTAATTAAAAATATACATAAATTACCCTAGAAAATAACTTTCTAAAGTAATTAAATGAAAATGTAGTTTTTAAGTAAAAATTAGAATTTTTCACTATTTATCAAAATATGAAACATTTCAGAACAATACCAAATATTTCACCTAATAAAATATGGATTTTAATATTTCAAAAAATAAATATTTTTTTTAAATAAATTAATAAAAATTTTTAAAACATAATTTTAAAATAAGTGCTCCAAAGCTGACAAAACTTTTTTTATAAAAATACAATTTTAAGCGTAAAATTACATTTATTCCTATCACTTTTCTAAGAAATTAAATAAGATGAATTTTAAATATATTTTTTAATATATAATATATAAATTTAATTAATACCATTTTCCAAAATTCATTCATATAAATTATTCAGTTAAAATTTATTTATGGGTGTGAAGATATTTTTTTTCAGAAAATTATTTTCTTTTTTTAATGGTTTTTATTTTCATATATAATTAATTGGTCACCAAATAATTCATTATATATGCCTTTGTATAATATATGTTTTTATAATTTATCAATTTATGTTCATACCCTCTATTCCAATAGCTAGGTGAAAATGATCATACTAAATAATATTATTTTAGTAATATCTCACTTTTGGTTTAAACTAGTTGTTACATGTAAAAGAAGATAAGATTGTTATCATGTGTATCACATGCCAAAAATATATTTTCTGGACAAAGCATTGTTCTTTTATGACTGGATTCATGGTGGAGGTTGTTTTTTTCCTGATTTGGTCTTTGATGATTGGATTCATGGTGGAGGAACCATGTAGTTTTAATGTATGTTTAAAGAGAGAAAGAGTTTATTTCACGATGATTAAGGAATTAATGGAGAAGCCATAGAAAATGATTCATAAATGGGAGGAATTTAGGTTTTATCAATGCGTTTAAAATATATTTTCTAGACAAATCATTGTTCTAATAGAAGGATGTACATGAGAAGATAACCGTCAATATCTTAGATGGAAATGGTGGAGTTTAATATCTGATGCCTATAATGTCAAAATGTATACAAAATGAATGATGGAAAGTAAAAGTGTTTCCAAGAAAAAGTTTATTTGAAGTTAGCATTCATCAATTCCTAATGAATGTAGTTTTGGAAACAATATGGACTTCTTAGAGTTTGAAAATGCAAACATTGTACCATTAATGGGAGTTATGATTGTTAAATGTTTTAATAAATTAATATATTTCTATTGAGATCAAATCTATTTGATTTATCCACATGAAGACTAGGTGTCCATGACTACAACACCCACCAGCTAATCATTAATATGGAATATAGTGAAATTACTTGAGAGATATATATATATAAAAGAAATTTTAATCTTATTTTTATTCCTTAATCAATGTAAATCAGAATTCCCCTTCACCATTGAGGATGAATCATGTCTGAACCATTTATATTTTGTTTTCTTTTTTTTGGTACTCCTTTAATAATTTTCATCTAATAATTTTTATCAATGTTTTTTGGAGGGTTTTTAGTATGATGTGGTGATTTGGGATTAGTGTGACTTCCATCTTATAGATTCCATAACAAAGGTTCATATTAGTTCTCTGTTTACAACTCATTTATTGTTGAGGTTTAATCAGTAGTTATTCATCATCCTAATTTGTTTTAATTCTATAATTGATCTAATATCACTTATTTAATCATACTTGTACTCATTCTATGTATTCGTATTCTTATGAATGATGGTTACACAATAGTTTATTTTTATATAATTCTTTAAAAAAAATTATGTTTCTCCTTTCATGGATCGAATAATCTTGAAGAAACATTTCATGACCTATTCCTATATTTTTTATGCTATGATTTATTTAATTCTAAAAAATTTGGATTATTTGAATTTATTTTTACATCTATCTCTAAAAACAATTCATAAAATTTTCCGATTCAATGTTAATTAATTAATTCAATTTAATAATAAAATATAGTATAATAATTATTAATATTGTTATTAAAATATGAATTATTAAATAATGAAAAATAGATATGGTATTTTGTTCATTAATAACATGATTTTTTAGAATAGGATGTAGAATATTGATGAATCATATAACACATCACACATATTAAGATATCATATGAAATATATTAAATAGATATAAAATAATTTATGATAAATTTGGAAGTAATGACCCAGTATTTGTGTAACCAATGAAGAAGCCCATATATTATCTTAAAAGTTATATCGTGAGGAGATAAATAATATTTATTGATATAGATAATAATATAATATATATAAATAATATTTATTCAATATAGCATATGAATGATTCAAGCTACAGGTTTTTTAAATATATATGATGTTTATAAGATTATGGAACTACCTCTGATTATAAAAAAGAAAAAAAATCATCTTTTAGGAAAGAATCATGGGATTCCCATTAAATATAAATTAATATTATAATAAATAATAAATATTAAAATGAAACCTTACAAAACATTTAGATATGTTATGTGTAAACCTATCACTTTTTATTAATTTAATAACATGTAATTCAAAAATGTCATTCTTAACACTTAAGAAGTAAATATATATATATAATTTACATAAGATTTTTTTATAAAAGGTAAATCATTAAATAATTTCTAATAATATATATTTTAGTTTATTATCATTATTTTACGTGTATTCATTGTGCTAGAATCATTATAAACAACATTTCGACATTATTCACAACAAGTTATTAAGGGTTAATTAAAACGATATCATTAAGTGAAATCTGGAATTTGTAACGTATGTTCCATATTATTCATTATATATTTTATAAATCATATTCACTTAATAATTCTTGAATTTGATTTAAAAATTTTATAATATAAAATTAATAATGATATATTTTTATAATATTAATGTCATAATAAATTATTTATGCTTTTATAATCAATCTTTCTTTGTAATAAATTTTTCATTTGATAAATTTAACAATTGGCTGGAACAATACACCCATAATTTTATTATATTTAATATTGATGTTTATAAAAACATGAATATTTAATATTTATGATATATTTAATTTAATAAACAACATAATATTTTCATGTTAGTAATGATGTTGACTTTAAATAATCAATGTATAACAGTCTACTAAAACAATGAAAACAAAATCTCATAATGATTTTGGAAGCAATAAAAAAGGCTCTCTAACTATTATATCCATGATTTTTTAAAACTATGGACTAGGAAAAGTCTAAATTATTGATAAAAAATACCATATTTAATAAATGAAAATTAATGAATCAGAATGATAAACATGAACAATGTTATGATGTAATATGTAATTAATAAAATTTTATTAATTAGGAAGAAGATAATAAATTATCTTAGTAAAAATTTGAGGTAAAAGTTTTTTCATCAAAAAATTTAATATTACATTTTAATTTATTTTACATCACTTTATCAATATTCTATACTTAATTTTAATTTTTCATCGCAACAAATAATTTGTTAACCAATTATTTTAATTTTATTTTTATGGGTCAACTAAAAATTCTTTTTAATGTGTTGAAAATGTAATGATTTATCAATTTAAAGATAAAACATATTAACATTTTCATTTTATTCAATATATGGTTTTGGGGAATTATAAATTATGATGGATGGGCCCGAGATATATCCCCCTAATTTCTGAGATGAGGTGAATTATCTTCAAATAGCCTCGGAGTGGCATTTCCTCGATTACTCTCTCAGGCTAGGATTTTCCCTCTGTGGAAGATTAGACTGGGGGAGGCCTATGTGTGGATCTATGGCATTGTCTCCCCCTCTTCCCTTTATACTTGCTTATCCTTCTTCTTTATTGGTCTCTGGCGGCGACCTCTACATTCTCTCAGGTGATGGTCATCTTTTTTTTCCTCTGTATGATTCTTTTCATCTATCTCGTGGTCGGTGCCAATGCATAAATCCCCTGACTACTCCTTCCCTACTCGGGTCTCTCATTCTTCTTTACCCCTCCAGGGAGGATCAGATGTGGTGGTAATGGAGAGATATTTGGATATGCGGAGCGGAGGTCGTCAGCATGCCTCATGCGGCCTTCCCTCGATGGCGTTTTTTCATGTTTTTTGGGTTTAGTTTATACATATGTGATTCGTGGTGTTTTAATTGTGGTTTTCTTTATGTTTGTGGTAATAATGATGTTGTGTTGACAGCGACGACAACGTAGAATTGAATATGTAGAGATGTTTTTATGTGGCGTTTCATCCTATCCTGGTTCTTTAGGTTATCTATTCTGGTTCTGAGGCTCTCCCAATCTCTCTGAGGTAGAGTAGTGAGGTGGTCTTGATGGATCTTTAGGTCATGAGATCAAGCGGCCAGTTTAGGGTAATCGATGGTGGTGGCATGTTTCAGTAGCGAAGGTCCAGGCATCGTCAGTTGTGAAGGCGGTCTCTGTTTTTGCAGAGGCTGATGTTGGGTTGACGGAAATGAAAACGCAGTGATGTCGAGTTAATATTCACTGGTGTTTCATCCTATCCCAGTTTTTTGATTCTCTACTCTAGTTATGAGGCTCCCCCAATCTCTCTGAGGCGGTGTAGTGAGGTGGTCATCATGGTTCATTGGGTCATGAGAGCGAGCGGCCATTTCAGGGCATCAATGGCGGTGGCTTGTTTTGACATCGAATTCTAAGTGTCGTTATTGTAGAGGCTGATGGTGACAAGGTGTAGAGGATGAAGACTTCGTCGATATGTTGACGCGAAGACAGTGATGGGGTCTAGCTGAAGACGTGCTGATGGTGGTGAACTTGCAGTTTGATCTGGCATAATACAACTCGATCAACTACACCGTACTCCAGTGGACTGTTGTGGCCTTTGGACTACAACAACGATAGTGGAACTAGATCAGATCAGTGTGAAGTATGTAACGATGATAAAACAGAACTCCGTGAGATAGTGGTGAAGTTGAAATTGATGGTTTTGAGGATTCTAGTGGGTCTCTCTGGCATGGTAACGATGTGAGACTCAAGGAAGGCACTTGACACGAGATTCATGGGAATCGAGATGATGATGATGTTATTGAAAGGTGTAATTTGAATTGAATGTGTTCTTGGAATGTATGGTTTCCCTCTTATACTTAAAGAGGATTTTTAGAAAAAGGAAAAAAATAGATTCGGAGGAGATGATTTATCTTCAAAAAAATGAATTATGTTCACTAAAAGGAGAACCATAAAAGAACCATTTGGCCCTTTTATGATTGTTAACAACATGATTAAACATAGTAGTGGTGGGGTTTGTAGATGTTCATGAAATTATAAAGGTTCATTAGTTTTGTTGTTAGATCACTAGAAGATTTTTGGGTTTCTCTTTCCCCAAAAAGAGGATGTGAGAATTTGAATCATTCATGAAATAGATTTTTCAGGAAATATTGGGTAACTGAGAACTTGTTTTACATACCACTGATAAAAAAATATTCCTCTAGAAATATATAGATAGTTGGATGTTATAAAATACAATGAATGGATGACCGTGAATGTAGAAATTCAGCGAAACTTGTTGACATAGTGGTACCACTTATATCTATCAAGTGGGATCACATTTATTAGGTTTCAATATTAAATATTATTTTGTGAAATATCTGGTTACTTATTGATATGATATTATAACATTCATATTTTTTTATGTGAATAATGTTTAAGCCACTATCTATATATATAGGATGAATGATTAAATCATTTTAATGAATTTTCTTATTATTTTACATTATTTATTTTCTGTTCATAAATTTATTTTATTCTTTTAATTTAGGCTAAAAATATTTGAGTGAGTGAAAATCAAAGTGGTGGAAAGGGTTAAAGTGTTTCTTCTCTATTCTAGTACTCTAACATTGTAATGATTTAGTTCTAATGATCCAGTTCATCTATTATTATCATAAGGTGAACATAAGTATTGTGTCTGGAATTCATGTAAGATTTTCATCAACTAGTATATGGGCAACAAGACTCTTTCATAGAGGCTTATTGGGTTTCTAAAAAAATTTGAGAACATTCTTACTCGATAAAATGAATATTTATTTAGTAGGAATTATTATAATATACAGAGATGATGTCTGAAGATAACAATATTTGAATTGAAATTTTTGATGGAAAATGTTTCTATTACTAGAGGATATAGATCAAGGACTACCTCATTCAACGTGATTTTTAATTTATTTCTAAAGATGAAAATATATATAAAAAGGATAAATATGAATTGTAAAATAATTGTCAAAAGGATTTAGGTATTTTTATTATGACCTAAGACTACAATGGTACTCTAAACATCCAAGATACAAAGACCACGTATTATTTTATTTCATCCAGGTAAATATTTATGAGAGAGAGGTAACACTCAACAATGTATGATTAATATGATAGTTATTTATCATTTGTTTCTCATAAGGTAGATCTACAATGGATCATGTGGATGTTTTTAACATGATTGTATCTAGATTTTATTGGAAAACCAATCATTTATAGAAAATGTTTGGTTCATATTATTATTGTTATCTTTATCATATTCATTAGGTGAAATGGTAATATTATTAATTAAATTCAGCAGAAAAAGGAAAGTTGACAATCAAATATACCTATAACCTGATTCTAAATGATAATCCTTAAATGAGGTATGGTTAATAACCTTCTATAAATGAATTTAGTGAAAAAATAAAAGGTACCTATCCTCAAAAAATAAGTCTAATATGATAAAAATATTAGTTTAGGGGGTGGATTTTTTGGGGGATCTATCAATCACAGTTTAGATTATTGGAACTATGGTAAAATGGGTCACCCTGAGAAGGATTACTAAGAGGGTAATTTAAATTTTGGATGTGAAAGTTTTGTTGGTTTAATTTTCATTGGATCAGTAGTGGAATGTAGGTAAAATAAACATATGATTGTAAAAACTCTAGTTGATTTTATTTTTTAATAATTTTAGTTGTTTTACCCCTCCCTTAGTTTTAAGGGATATATAATGAATTATTTATATGGAATATATAGAGGAGTGAATCTCATTAATACTGATGTTATTGAATTCATGGGGATAGTAGATGTCAATTTTTAGTTGATTAATGGAGCATTCAATAGGCTTAAATAATTTCTTCATATCTGAGGAATTTAGAAGAACTTGATTTTAGTAGAATTATTGGATAAAGATGAATATAGAACAATCATTTTGAATGGATTGTGGAAAAACCTTTATGGATAGATTTTGATAGATTGAGGTATAAAAGATAGACCATTATATCAAACAATAAGGGTAGTTTAAGATACACATAATTTAAATAAAAAATGGAAAATTAGATATGTAGAATAATTGTCCGAGAAAACCTAGTGAGAAAGGTATGAAGACTCCCAAAAATTAAAGGATTCATATATATAGAATACTCGTACATCATAAATTTAAAGAGATGGATACTCATTAAGTACTGGATAATCATCATTATGTTCACTATAAGTACATAAAAGATCTAGAAGCTGGATATGGTATATATTGGTGTTTGGGGATATGTTTGAGTGTAATATCTTAGAGGTTGATAATAATTAGTTTCATTAATTGATGAATCAAACATAAATGTCTAGATATAGTTCCTAAAATAAAAATATTTTGTTTTCAGAGTGTTCATACGATGATACTCTTTTATTGAAATAAAAGATGGATTTAAGAAGAAATATTGAGGATCTAATGATGGATGTAAGTACATTTGATGTATTATTTAGAAATTCTATCTAAAAAAAGTTTAATCATGACAAAACTATACCTAAACCACATGAAAAATATTATAACTAAAAAATATAATATGAAATTGATGGAAAGGTAAAATTGTATTAATCAACATTTTGAAAAGTACAAGGTATTTTGGAAAAAATCAATTTGTAATAAAACATACGTAATCAATATAAGACCATTAGCACCATTGGGACAAAATTTATTAGATGCAATATAAAGAGGGATTCCAACAGATTTTTATAACCTTATATTATTTGTATGTATATCCTTTGCACATGTAGATGCCAATGACAAAGGTAATATATATGTGTGATCTCACGCATATTTCTTTATATGATATAGAGATAAATAACATATATTTTGGCTTTGGGATAATGAGATAAAACTAATCCTTAGAAGGTAGGATGATATTTTTTAAGATATGGTCCATTGTAAGGTATATAATTTGATGGTGATGAATATTGAAGGAAAATAATAAAAATTTATTCAAATTGACAGGAATGGATATACAAGAACAGCAATAATGCAATTGAACTTATATGGATTTGAATATATCAGATGTTCAAAATATATAAAATAATTTTCATGTGACAATAAATATTGATTGAATATGAGAATAGAAAATTAAATTCAATTATTTTTAATAATTTCTGTGGATCACTATAGAGTTTTGGAAGTTAAAATTACAAAAAAAATTTGTTTCGTAATGATAAGACCCACCGGAAAAATATTGAAGTTCCATAAGGTTCAAATGATATGTACTGATGTATGAAGATGACCTTAATTTCAAACTTCTAATCGATGTAAGAGAACTATAATCTTGAAATTATTAGGTACCCTTGGTTAATTTTTTTGGAAGGTAATGAATAAAGAGGATTTTTATTCACATTATGAAAATAAAACATAAAAGCTAATATATTTACCATCAAAAAGAGGGAACATTAAAAAATTCTCTTTTTATAATTATAAAATTATTTTTATGGTATTAAGAGTTTTAATTAAGGAAGGTGGTTAATGATTAATAGTAGATTGAGGTTTTTACATCAATAAAATATTAATTATTGTTGTTATGATTGCAGACATTTTAATTTTACTCATATTGCTTACTTACATAGGATTAAATATGGATAAAATAGAAGTAATGGCATCTTTTATTCATGTTGGTATAGAAGAAAAAATATATACGAAGCAACATGTTTTAGTATTTGATAATTAAAATAAAAATTTTAGTTATAAACTCAAGAAAAGTATCTATTGGTTTAAAGAAGCCACATGGCTATGGAAAATGATGTTTTAATCTTCTATGAAAGAGAAATGTATTTCAAAAATAAACTGTTATCGTTTTTTATTTGATGGATTATAATGATTATAATTTCATTATTATATTATTGTTAGTGTAACCAAATATTCTTGTGGGTCCACTAATTCAATAGATATAGGGGCTGAATAAATACATTTCAATTTTTTAAATTTATGATTTTGGAGAAGCATGTAAAATTTTGGTAATGTGGATTGAGTGATATCAGATGTTCGAATGTTTTTTTAATCTTAGAATGAGTATGTTCAGGAGATCATAATAAATTTATGGTGACTATATGATAATATTTTACGATTTCCCTTGTAATCCTCTTAATAATATCAAAGGAACTTTCTCTATAAAAGTAATAATAGAAAAGGAAAATTGAAATAATTATATATGCTTCTATTTTAGGGATTATTTTTTATGTTATGGTACGTATTTGATTGGATCTTCATAATTTAGGGTAATGTTTAAGTAGTTTCATGTTAAATATGGTGAAACAATATTGGTAACCTATGAAGAGGATCATAAGATATCATAATAGAATATTATATATAACCCTTTACATATGTTATGTTGATCTATTGGTTTGGTGTGTTGATGTACATTTTTTGGGAGACTAAAACTAATAATAAAGTTATATTGGGTACATAATTACCTTTGGGGGATCTGGAATCAATGTGATGTTAAGGTTGTAACTAAAAATATCAATATTCACAGTTGGGGAAAATTGTAATGTGAAAAGAAATATTGGTATGGAAATCGTGTGGTTTCAATTTCTGGTCGAGGAGTTATGAAGTACCTATGAAAAAGAATCACTCTGATATAATAGTCATACTATGATATATTTTGGAAAAAAATATTTATCAATAAAACTGTGGATCACATCATCCTAAATTACCATTATAATTGGATGTTACATGAAGATGGAGTTTTGGGGTTTTGAATGACTGAAGGAATACCGAATCGTGAATATACATTAACTAAGGATTTAATTTTGAAGATCAAGATGGGACATTGTGCCTTATTTGAGTTTGGGTGGATGGTTAGGGATTAAGGATGACCTTTTCTTGAAGTAGAAGATTAAAGGGGGATTCATTATAAATTATTCAAAGATATAGTCAAATATTTGGAGAAGTCATCTAGTAGGTAATTATGGGAATCGTGTGAATTCAATTAAAACTACAGTAAGCTAATTAAAAATAGAAAACATGGGGAAAACTTTATCCATTTTTAGAGAAGTGGTAATTGGATTTAATGTAGTGGTAATAAGGTTTTTTGAATATTCATGAACTTCCAATGGTTCCTCTGGGTGGTTTTCATACACAAGATGTTTTTCATGTGCTTATGTCATAAAAAGGAAGGTAGTTAGTGTATGAATAAATCATATTATAGATTTTAATGAAAATAGTGAGGTTATGGATATATTATTGACATTCTAGTGATTTGAAATCCTTCTGAAGAAAGACAGAGGGAGTCAGTAGATTCGTAGTGTTACAGATGGGTGACCATAAATGTAGTAAGTCAGGTCAACCTATTGAATAGATAGTTCCCCTAATATCTATGTGATTGACCAAATGCATGAATTCTAGAAAAGGGAGATATAAAATTCTAAATTTTACTAACCACATCTATAAGGCGTACCATTCTTTTTTGGAGCCTATATGATCATAAATCCATAGTTATACGATTATTATCAAAGTGTAGTTTTAGAAGAGGTGACCTCCTGGTAAGTTTCCAAAGGTTTTATTGAGTGAGAAAAAAGAACACTAAATGATCTTTTTTGGCCTTTTGGGATAGTCATTAGTACGATATGTGATCCCAGTGGGAAATATCATGTGGTGTGCTAAGATAGAAAACAAGGTATTATAAGAGACTCATGGGGTCATATGACTTGGTGAAAGGCCCAGGGAGTTTGGGTCATGGAAAATGGGAATTGTAGTCAATACCCAATTGAATGTCTAAGGAAACTACAAAGGTTTTATCTATATGTTCCATAATGAGGAATTTTTTCTTTAAAGGTGGTAGAGTGTAACAACACTAGAATATTAAGGATTAAAAGGATGAGTATTACTGTTAATGTCAATAAACTGAACCTTAATTTTGAGGATCCCACCTAATTAGAAACAATAATTTAATTATTTCATATTGTTGAATAGTTTCAAGAAGGGTGACGTGATTTGATGTTTCTTGGAGTGCATGTGAGTGGTTTAAAAAACACTAAAATACCATGTGTTGGACCATGATGAAAATTATTACTTTGATAAGAATCCATCATGGGTAATAGATTATGTTGTGTTAGGATGGAAACAAATGTATTACAAGGAACATGTAGGGTCAGAAGACTAGGTGAATGGATTGGGGAGATTGGGTCAGAAAGCCATTTTTTGTTGATGTTCTATATGACTTAGTGATCTATATTGATTCAAATTAAAAATTTATTGGAATATTTTTTATCTAATAAAATAAATATTTTTTATAAATATTCATATATATATATAGGATTAATGTCCAAACCACAGGCATTCCATTATATTTACCTTATTAACTGTTTATCTTTTCATTCATTACCTTGTCTTTCATTACCTTCGTTGAGTGTTTACTGAGTCAAAAAACATTCAGGAGTAACTCAAACATAATTTTCTAATTAGGGTGATATTTTTTCTTCCATATTCTAATACATTAAACTTGCAAGGATTCAAATACTATAATCTAATTACTCAATTATTGTCATTATTAAAATTAACTAAAAGTGTCTATAATTCATTTGGGATTCTCAACACCAGTTCATTAGATAAATATTTATTTTGTAAATATTATTTACATGATGTAACCAACTCAGTAATTTCATGGTAAAAGTAATTGAAATAGTGATTTTCAAGGGTGATAATGAAGATCATTTCTTATGAAACATATATGGGTTTAATATACACTATTATGGTTTTTTATATAAATCATTAAAATTTATAAGATATGAGTTTGATTTCATCATTAATAGTATATTTATGCTTCTTTAAAAGATAGATTGTTTTTTTCAAAATAAATTTTTCATAAATTCTTATAATTATCCATGGAACCTTTATGAAAATTTTATTTC
The DNA here is from genome assembly GCA_963277665.1 of Viscum album. Taxonomy (NCBI): domain Eukaryota; kingdom Viridiplantae; phylum Streptophyta; class Magnoliopsida; order Santalales; family Viscaceae; genus Viscum; species Viscum album. Next base: position 899,395,732 of record OY728165.1, on the reverse strand, counting down.
CATTATGGTTACTTATGATACTATTTTATGGAACCTTTTTAATCAGAATAGGGTTTAGGTTTGAAAGTATAATTATGATATTTTTCAAGCTCAAAAGGTTATTATTTAAAAAAATTATAGGGGTTTTCATGTATTTCAATTTCTTAAAGGGACTTCTATTTATTTTATACCTCTCATAGATCTTTTTATGCACATAAAATTTTTAATATTATTACTAGGATTAATGATGAGTATGAACTATTAAAAATTAAAAAATTCAATTATAACTCTTATCCTTTATTAGGTAGTTGTATCATTTAATTAATTTTGGTTCAGTTGAAAAAATTCCCTTTTGGTGAAAAAATATGTTTTTTAGGTGAGATATTTTATTAATAAACTAAAACTATAAATCTAAAAGGTATTTATAATTTAGCTGATATATAATTTTCTATAAATCATATAAATTTATATTGATTATATTTATGTCTTTATAATTGGTATCTACTTATGGTTTAGATTATTAAAGAGGTTAGTGTGTATTTGGTTGAGTATAATTTAAGACAATAAATACGATAATGGGTTAATTAGTTTTAGGGTGATCATAAATACAATAGATTTGATAACCATTTTTTATCCTATGTCATTTTATTTTTTTGGGATTAATGAAATTTTGGTTGACATTTATTAGTTTTTTAGGAAGAATACACGATTGATTAATATATGACTACTAGGTTTGGGTTTTGATTTGATGTTAACGTAATGGTGGTTAGTGATTTTTTTAATTTTGTAAAATAATGCATATATAACTTATTAGATTTAAGATTAAATTGGTGATAATGTTCTTAAGGATAATCAATGCTAATTTTAAAGGATTTTTTAGGGTATATATGATTAAGGGTATATATATTTAAAAATGGTGGATGGTAAGTAATTTTATATTAAGAGGACTATTGATATTTTATGATAGTAGTTAAATGGGATTTATAGTTTTATATAATTGTGGTTTTGGAATATTTAGGGTTTAAAAATACTGAGGATGATTTCATTGATTATCGGGGCTTAATAAATATATGTATAAAGGATAAATTGACTTTTGGGAAAATATATTGTTGTTTTTTTATGATTATTGGCTTTAAGATTTGGTAAGGAATTTTTTTTGAAAATTTTTAGGTTTTAGTGATTTTTGGGGATTATATTAAGCGAAATTTGTAATGACGCTTAGTTTATATTTCTACCTTTATTATTTAAATTAAAGGGTTCAAAGGGTAGGATATTATGATATTATTTTTAATATGATTTTTGATATGATTTTATATGGAATGATTTCAAATAATTACGGTCACCTTAGTTTTAGTTCATGGTTACATATATAAAGAACCAAGTAATCATTGTTATAGAAAAAATTAATATTTTGATTAACTATTTAGATTTCTAATTTTAAGAAGAAATTAATATTGTAAAAAAAATTATAGTTAAGAATTCGTATATTATTTATTCTTTTTCAATGGATTTAAGATCATTTTTTCAAATTGAATGAAAGAAAATTTCACTTGCCTTTCTCATACCATATAGATAATTTACATGTAAAAATTATAGAAAAGTCTTACTTAAGCAGTTTTAATAAATATTTAAAAATTCATGTCATATGTAAGTATTTATATAATATATAAAACTTCACTTCCATACCTAAAAATTTATATGGAACATGGAATTTTTATAAAAAAAATGGAAAATTCTAAACTTTTTTATCTCTCTTTAAAATGAATGTATCATCAATGAATTTAAAAAAAATCATGACCTCATGAAAATATCATGCACATAATGATTTTAAAGTTGTTGAAAACAAAAGAGATTCTCAAATAACATATATGTGTTTTGTTTTAATTTCTTTATTTTATGAAATTCTTTTAATGTTTTGGAAAAACAACAGTATGAAATTTTATATTACGATTTCATAATGTTATTGTATAAAAATAAAATTCTTTCATATGTTTTAAAACTATATGTTTAAAATTCTAGTTTTTGATAGTTAAATTGTTTTTTAAATAATTTATGATAAATTATACCAATCATATTTAGAGAAAATATGCAAATTATTTTGAAAATGTTTTAATTTATTAATGTACATTGTGGGCCATATCTTTTCATATATGAAAAATTAATGAATATTTGGGGTTCCTGTGATGTTTAGATTGGTTTTCGTAATAAAAAACATTTATTTTGAAAGTGAAAATATTAGTTTATCAAGGTGGTTGAATCATAGAATATCATTATTGATTATAAGACATATGAATTTTTGAATAGAAACAATTACTGCTTAAAAATTTATAAATGTATATTCTGGTTGATAATTCAATATAAAATGTTTCACGAGTTGGGATGTAGTTATTTTTTTTACTTTTTTTCGAGTAGATATAATATTGAGAATTTAAATTTTTTATTTGGGATTCTATAATAACTCATGTTTTATCTTTTAAATTTTTTTATTAAATTATATTTTTGTTATAATAAATTATATATCATTTTCAAAATAATTTGTGTATTACATAATATAAATGAATATTATTAGAATAATATAACGTAACAACCAATTTTTTTTTATATATTTACCTTTAAGAAATATTATATAGATATATTTTTTAACAAGAAACACCAATATAAAATAATTCGTTACTTTTTAGATGAATATTATTATGAAAATTAAATAACTATAAAATTTATTGTGAATAAAAAAATAATCACTAAGAAATTTGTAAAAAAATTGGGTTAATAAAACATAAGGTTTAAAAATGATGTTTTAAATTAAAATAAATTTTTTATGAATATCTTATGTTTATTTAAAATATAAATTTTAAAATTTTATAATTTTAAATTTGTAAAATGAATATAATTATAAATATTATAATATAATAATTATTCTAATATTAATTATTGGGGTTTTCCAAAATTATTTAATATTTACGTGATTATAAAAAAAATATTTTTTTTACAAATATAGTAATTTTAATAAAGTTATCATGGTGTGTGTATTAATTAAAAATATAAATAAAAATTATTATATGAAACAAATATTTCAAGTGTAAAATGTATAATTTTCAAATACAATATTGAATTTGTGTGTAACAATTTGGGAACATAAGTAATATTTTAATAGGAAAACTTTTTTATTCATTTATATTAAAAATTATTCTTCCTCACATATATAAATTAAAGCTAAAAAATGGATTTCATATTTTACACCATAATTTTTCTTTTATTTTATTAGTTTAATTTCATTTTATGGAAATAATTATGTTACGAAGATTTAATCCAAAATATAGGATAATAGTAAATGTGATATTTTCCAAGAATTATCTCATTAATGTTGTATAATTTTTATATAAGAAATTAAATTTATAAATTTTATATGAATAATTTTATTTTTTTTACACAATTATAAAAAAATATTATTACTCATATAATTGGAAACTAATGTAATATAATATTAAAAACACATAATGGTGAAAAAATATTTTCCATAAAATAGTTTATCTATTAATTAATATTATTACTCTAAAAGTTAATTTTATATTATTTATAACTTTAATTATATAATATAGAGATTAAATTTGGGTTTATAAAATCAAACTTTTTTAAAGAGGCATTCATTAAATTTGTAATAAGAAATAAAATTCTGTGGTAATGACCAATTATTATGGTAAGAACCAAAATGGTAAAATATAAAAATATAGTTGTAAAAGGATTGAAGCATTTTTATAACATGAATTAAAATTAGTGGTAAAGTCTTGATTGAACTTATATCACTTCACACTACATTAATTCTCACTTTTTCCACCACTTAAACTTGAATATTTCCATTCAATCATTGAAATATTAATTAGTATTTAAAGAGCCATTGTATTCTTCACATTTAAAAGGAGGTCACAATAATCATATTTATCTAGCCTTTTAAAAGCCTTATGTATACCAAAACTATACCCTTGGACCACATCAAACATCTCCCACATCCTAGGAGAATTATTATTTTTAAAAGATTCATCTATTAAACCTAATAGTGATACCTAAGGGAAAAAATTCAAAAGTAAAGGATTTTAGGCACATGTACAGAACATATCAGGAAAAGAGGAAATGATTATTTCATCTTAATTTTTATTTATTGATATATAATTCATATTAATAAATTTTTGTATGTGTATATATTAAAAATATATTTACTGTTTCAAATTAATTATGAAATATGATGGATTTATAATTCCCTAACTTGTTCTACCATCCCAGGATTTTCAATTAGATAGATATTATATAGTAAGGGTTTTTTGAAAATTTATTAACATTTATTAAGTTATAATTGTTCTTTTGGAAGTTATTTTATAGTTAGGTATAATTATGATATTTTATGTCATTATGTTTTATTTTCACTTTTTTCTTAAGAAATACTTTTATACCACATAAACCCTTTTTTAAATATCTCTAACTTCATGAAGTATGATATCCAAAAGGGACTTGGTTTACTGAAATTCCCTTTTCTTTTTGAGTAAAAATGTTATTCGCTGAAATTGATTATTCTACCTTGGACTAATTATTCTGTTTCACATTTCATAAGATATTTCTCATTCTCTCCTTATAGAAAATGATTTCTTTTACTAAAATATTATTTTTTAATGAATTTGTTTCTCATAAAAGATAAATTTTTAAAAAACAATACTATATCCCTTCGAGAGGAAGGTTTACCTATTATCCATGTTCATTATTCAAAAAAATTATTTTATTTACTTTTATGAAAAAATAATTTTTTTCTCATTTTAGCTTCATATTTCCCTTCTCATCTATTAAAAATTTAATATTGATTACTCTTTTTATGATGTAAGTTTTCAATAATGTAATTTCAAAATATTAAAAGTGTTTTCCATCCATTTATTATTATATGTCTCATATTCTAATACACATAATATTTACAAATACATAATTTGTTATAAATATTCTTTTATTTAATATTATTTTTATTAGTAAATGTTTCCAAAACAATTATTTTACCTTTGGAAAATTAATTTACAAAGTGGTTGTAACATCCTCTTTTACTCCAAAGTGAAAAACATGTTCCAAAAAATCATTTATGATTTAATGCCCATTTTATATTTATCTGTAATGGATTTTTTTTATTGGAAATAATTTTTCATGATCAATTCCATAAATTATATTATTAAATACAATTTTTGGGTGATTGAATTTGGGTCTTAACCATTTACATTATTAAAGCGAGTTTTGATGAAACAATTTAGAAAAGTTACAAAACCCATTTTTATACATGTGATCTTTATGAAGTGGTGGGTGATTGATTTCATGTTTCGCATACATTTATGTAATATTAATAGATCATGTACTATATTTCCATCCAATGAACTTTTTTTATGTTTAACTTCTAACAAGAAAAAATATGTTTGACATGTAGTATCCCAAACCCAATCAGTTATATGTTTTATAAGCCAAGCCCAAGAGGGTACACTAGTTACAGTTCAATCCCAAGAGGTTACATTGGTTTTACCATAATATCATGAGGTAAAAAAGAGATATATCTTAATACTATGAGGGTATTCAAGTTGTATCTCCAGACCAAGTAGGTACATGGGTTATAGCCCAATATAAAGAGGGTATATGGGTTTTATCCAATGTCCAAGAGGGTATGGGGTAGCATCCCAATACGAAGGGTGTACCTAGATTCTTGTTGATGACCTAGAGGTTATATAAGTTAAATCTTGATCTAGAGAGGAAACATGGATAATATCCTAATAAAAATATGATACATAGTTTGTCAACCTAATCAAACTATGTTATGAGAATCCGAAGAAGAGGCCTACTCCACTAGCTTATGATTTCTTATGATTTAGCCTATGCCATATTTCAATGTAGAGTGATTTTGTTATTCTAACATAGCTCATGTTTACTGTATAATCTTTCTACACTATAATGTGATTAAATGGGTTTGATCATTTGATAATTAAATTAATTATAATATGTTTTGTGGAAAAATCACATTGTTATATATTTTTAATAATATATTCCCCCCATTCTCTTGAATTATCATATTTTTATGATCTATCCCTTGATGAAACATTGTTTAGTTTTTCTATTACTATGAATTTAATGTTATCTCATTCATATAGTACAACGATCCATTTTATTAATATGTGTATATCTTATGTAAATTTTATATTTGAGTTTGTTGTGGCTTAATTATGGATAAATAGTCCCGATATGTGTATATCATACACTCTTTAGTCTATGTAGTTATTCATGATATATAAATGTTAATATATAGAAATGTCATAAAATATAGAGAGGAAATTTATTATTTATATGAAAGATATTGTTAAAGAATATGTTTTTATCATTAGAACTATGATTTTGGGTCTAGGGTAGCCCAATTATTATCATAGTAGGTTTTAGTAATTTTTGAGACGTATTTTAATTAATTTTTTGAATTCAGAAAAGATTATTAATTGAAAACCCTATGGATGAATCTAGGGGTAGTATATAACCTTTATGTATTGGTAAAGTATGTATGATCTGGATTTTTTTAAAGGGATGTTTTTGTTTTGTTTTGGTTGAATCCCTTGTTTTGGGCTTCAGGGGATGTATTATAAAAGTATGAGAGGCCTTGGGGGTGTTCCGGGAGCTCGAGGCACGAATGAAAGGAAATATGGGCAAGATAAGCCAGGGTGCACGACCTGCGCACGGCTAGGGAATACCGTGCAGCCTGCCCAGGAAAACCGTGTGACCCCTCCCCCTCCGGATAGTAGCATGTGCACGGTTTGCGCACAGTTTTCCAAACCGTGCGGCCAAACCGTGCGTCCTCTTAATGTTTGGAAAATTTACAAAATTTCCCCTCAAGGATTTTAAGAACTGACTCAGGTTTTTCACTCTTTTACTCCCTCTTCACCCTATGAGAGAACCAAATTTCCCAAGACCTCGAAGAGATCGATATCCCTCGTTTCAAAGGAATTTTTGGTTCCATTGGTTGCAGATCGAAGCTCTGGGTAAGGCTAATCCCATATTTGCTTCTCTTTTTGGTTTAGGGTTTGTATCTTCTCTCCCTCTTTTTCCGACTCTCTAAAACCCTATATTTTGGGTGATTTTTAGGTTGAAGATCTAATGGTTTGGTCGGATTGAGCTATAAGGACTCGATTGAGAGTGCATTCAACCGTGGTTTCAAGGTATGTGGTCTACTAGTTATATCCCATGGTTATTTGGGTGTTTGTGCATGTTTAGTTGTGTTCATATTTTCTCTTGGTTATTTTTTGGATAAACATTTCATGTTTGGTAATAATGGTGTTTGAAATGGAAAATGGGAACCCTCACGATCCTTGTGGGATGTTTTTGGATTTACATGACCTAATTTAGGGCCATCTATGGGATGCGCCAGCTTTCCCGAACATAGGGATTGTTATTAAAAAAGTGACCCTTTTTAATAAATGGTAGATCCCTTGATGAATATGTTGGTATGATTTTTTGAACTTGTAATAGAAGTTAGGTGATGCACCTATACATGGAAATAGCCTAAAGGTAATTTGTAATGGGTTGAATGGTTGATTCATGGGAATGATGAATGGGTTAAATGGGTTAACGTGTAAACTAATTAAAGACCATAATGGAATGGATTATGGGTCTAATGTTGAATGCTTAGTGAGATAGGAATAACACATAGGAGTTCGGAGAATGTTTAAATGATGTGAAATGATAATGTTTTAATGGGTTAAGGCATGATATGGATCCCCATGAGGGTTTGTGTGAATAGTTTTTACTGAAGGGAAATGGTTTGGATGGTTGATGGTTACATATATATATAAGCATATGCACATGGATTAGTAGTTTGGGGTATGACATGAGGAACTACTCCCATGGATCGAGTGAAGACTAAGGTTCTAAACTCCACACTAAATTCATGGGTTTGGAATGGGGACTTATGCTCTTTTCTCCTAACGGTTGCATCCACCCGGGGTGATGCATCGAGGTGATGTTATGGATTCTATGAGGGGGTTAGTCATGGTGAGATAGGATAACCATGTGTTTACCCTCTTTTATGTGATTGTTGGCCCTAGACCCATGTAACATAGTGTGTGTGGTTAACCCATGGAAATGTGATGAGATGGTAAGTGATGATAATCGGTGTGAATGAATGGTAATGGATGTGGCAATGTCGTTGACTCTGAACTGGTTAATGGTACATAAAATAATTACTTTGCAATTATCATTATTATTCCTTTTCCATGCACTACCTATTTATACTGGTTATTTTGTAGACATCGTTTGTTTTGACCTATTGAGTTGTACTCACACCCAGCTCAGGCCGCCGTTGGGTAACTGAGAAGACTTCATGTTTGCAGGTCAGGAGAAGGGAAAGGGTCTTTTCTAGATAATTAAGTGGACATGAGTAGCACTTGGTGGAGGATCTGGACTTGGAGTCGGGACCATTTTGTGGATTTTGGTCGATGTCTTTATTTTGGGCTTTTGTTCACTTTTTCACTTATTGTATGACATGACATATTTATTTTCGGAAATGGTTGTTGTATATATTCCTTGTTTGTTGGTTATTGTTTCCTCTATTTGGTTTATTTCTGTTGTGTCTTACTCTGATAAAAAGGGGGTATAGTCTCCGCACTTGACTCTATAGACCCCCGCTACTAGTTGGAAGCCTTTGGCGTATGGGGATGCGCGCTTAAGATCATGTAACTACGCAGCTCTGAGCACCGGTTTAGTGGCTTCCAGATCGGGGGCGTTACAAAGTGGTATCAGAGGAGGTCTTTCTTGTCATTCTCTGAGGTATTGTTATTTGGGATTGGTAGACAATGCTTAAGACATGTCTGGCCATGGTAATGAGCTTGTGATTGAGAGTAACTAACCCATGTACAAGTGAAAACCCAAGTCACCCTGGGTGGGAATTGTTTTTCTTGGTTGTTTGTTGTTACAGTTGATGATATTTCACCATTGGGTGATGCACATGTGGTTTTATGGGACTGTTTTATGATATTAGGCTCGTGGCCTCAACGGCATGAGGATTTTCATTCATGCATCATTTTAGGCACCTAGAGAGATAGGTGACATCCATTGTGTTATGCACATGTACGGGGTGAGTGTGTGAGGCAGGAAAGTAGCATGCATCATGCATTTCATGAAACCAAGAAAAAAAGAGAAGAATGAAATAAAAAAAGTGGGTAAATGATTATTAATGAAATTTAAGGGTTTGAAATGAAGTGGAAAATGTTTTTGTAAATTGTTGTGTGAGTTTGGTGATAGTACATGGTTTCTTACCCAATATGGACCATGGACCACGGAAGGGATGGTGGGGGTGGTGAATTTTAGGTGTTAACGTTGTGGAATTAGTTTATGAAAATTGGTTGGTGTAGCTAGTAATGATCTTTTGATAAATTCATTAAAGTTATGTGGTGTGTGTGCTAAATCTCATGCTGGGAAATGTAGAGAGATGCCACTACGACGTCGGTTACCAGTTTGGAAATAGGAGGGTGTTACTGAGAACACGCCTCCGGTAGAAGATCCTGAAAATGTGGTGATCAACGAAGGTAGAGAAGACCAATTTTGAGGGAACTTCCCTCACCATATGCAAAAGATGGATCGGGACCCAGGGTGGGTTACACCAAGTATGTTTGAGCTGACCATGGAGTTCTAGCTGCAGCACCCTCCGACCTTCACCAGAGAGGTTGGGCCAGAGGTGGAAGAGTTCTGGTTAGAGTATGTCCAGACGATATTGGATCATCTAGAGACCCCTGTTGGAAAGAGATTAAAGCTGGCTGTTTATATATTGTGGGGCCAGGAAAGGTATTGGTGGGACATTCAGGCTCAAATTGAGCAGGCTAAGGAAATGTCGTGGAAGGTTTTTCAAGAACTGTTTCTGGAGCATTTCTACCCAGATACTTTGAGGCAGGAACGAGCTACAGAATTTATGAGCCTGACTCAGGGATCGCTATCAGTGATGGACTATGCTAGTCGCTTCACTGATTTGTGACACTTTTTCCCAGTGTTAGGAGGGGATGAGGAAGTAGTGGCAAGGCGTTTCTAGGATGGGCTGGGACATGAGATTAGATATCGAGTAAATATCTTCCATTTAAAGAGGTTTATAGAGGTGATGGATCAGGCACTCATCTCTGAAGGGAACCTGAAGGGAGATTCAGGTGGTGGGATTGTCGTTCCAGCTTGGTGGACAAGTGGTTCATCTTCCGAAGGTCGGAAGAATCATTTGTAATGATTCCAGCAAAGCGGTCAGAAGGGAGGGTTAGCCTCTCAGAGTGGGAACTATGTGTTCTGTTATCAGTGCGGTAGGTCAGGTTATATGTGGGGTGAGTTTCCTCGACCTCTAGTTTAGTATCGCTCGTGCGGCAGGATGGGACATGTCCAGAGGTTCTGTAGGAAGCCTCGACAGGCGGGCGAGTATGATGGTGTAAATCAGGTGCCAGGTACGGGAAGGGGATCAGTTTCCTCATATCAGGCAGGTTGTTGGAGCTCCACGGGCCGTATTGGCAGGGGCGGAAGATGTGTGACTCCATGGAAAGATCACTCATGCAATTAGGGCAGTGTAGCATAATGTACTCTAGCAGGAGCCCAAGGTAGAGGGGCAGATCTACTGCAGGATGTTCAGTTTGAACCAAGTGATGGAGAGGCTAGATCGTGGACTGTTAGAGGTACGATCCTTGTACTTCTACATTTTCTAGTGCATTGTTTGACATAGGTTCCACACACTCTTTTATCTCTGATCAAATTTTGGAAGCGCTGGGTTTACCTATGGAGAGGGTGTGTGGATTTATATCAATTGACAACTCGGTTGGGGGGTGTTGGTTGAGGATATCAATAAGTGCAAGGGATGTGCCTTGGAAGTCGGTGGGTATCGTTTTATATTGGATTTGTTCGTTCTCAAGATTTTAGTGTTTGAACTAATCTTGGGAATGGATTTTTTGATGTTGTATCGGGCGCACAAAGACTGTTATCATCGTAGAATATCATTCGGGTCGCTTGATGGAGAAACTTATGTCCACTGTGGAGAATGGGATGTTCGAGCAGGTCATGCAGGACCGTTTGGTCAATAGATGAGTGGACTCACAACTCAAGTGGCATGTCTCATGATTCATGATAATGAAAGAGGGGAATAGCCGATTTTCCCTCCTATGGTGGATTGGTTTCAGGATGTGTTTCCTGAGGATTTATTGGGGTTACCCCATGAGAGGTATGTTGAGTTCGCAATCGAGTTGTTACCAGGAGCGGAGCTAGTTTCCATTCCGCCATACTGAATGGCATCGGTAGAACCCCAGGAAATGAAGTCTCTACTTGAGGAATTTGGGAATAAGGGATTTATCTGTCCTAGTATGTCTCCTTGGGGATCTCCTGTGCTTTTTCCAAAGAAGGCCGATGGGCCGTTAAGGCTGTGTGTTGACTATCAAAAGATGAATCAAATGAAAGTGAAAAATTGGTACCCTCTTCCTAGAATTGATGACCTGTTTAATCTGTTGAGGGTTTCATCATGGTTTTTTAAGATTTATCTGAGGTCGGGTTATCACCAGTTAATGGTGAGTTCTTCTGATGAACCGTGGACAGATTTTCGGAGTCATTACGGGTTTTTTGAGTTTGTGGTATTACCTTTCGGCATTACCAATGCACCATCGGTGTTTTTGGATTTGATGAACTGGATCATTCATCCCTATAATGATCGGTTTGTGGTTGTATTTGTTGAAGATATCTTAGTGTACTCTAAAACTCACGATGATCAAGCCCAACATCTTGACATTGTCTATGTTATGATAAGAGAGAACATTCTATATGCCAAGCTATCAAAGTGCCAATTCATGAAATGTGAGGTGTATTTTCTGGGTCACATCATCTCAGAGGTAGGTTTGTTAGTGGATGCAGAGAATGTGCAGGTAGTTGTATTTTGGGAGCAGCCCAATTGTGTTTCTAATGATCATAGTTTTCTAGGTTTGGACGGGTATTAACAAAGGTTCATTCAGGATTTCTCTCGCTTGGCAGCACCACTCTCGGGCTTCTCCAAGAAAGGAATTAGGTTCAATTGGTCTGAGACTTCAGAGAATTCCTTTCAAGAGTAGAATAAGTGGTTGACGACCCAAATATCTTGATCTTACCTGAGCCGGGTAAGAAGTACATCGTTGTTTGTGATGCGTCCAGAGTCAGACTTGGTGCTGTGTTGATGCAGGATGAGTGGGTTGTGTCTTATGGGTCGAGGTAGTTGAGACCTCAAGGGTGGAACTATACCACTCATGACCTTGAGTCGGCTGCAGTGGTATACGCCTTGAAGTGTTGGAGGCACTATCTATTGGGGGAATAGTTTACTATGTTTACCGATCAAAAGAGTTTAATGTACATTAGCTCACAGTGGGATCTGAATCTTTGGCAGTGAATATGGGTTGAATATCTCCAGTATTATGACATTGAGCTAGTGTACATGCCAGGAAAGAGAAATAGTGTAGCTGAATCTCTGAGCAGGAAGGTTCAGAATCAGGTGGTTCTGGATTCCAGTACCGAGTGGAAGGTGATGGATTTAATTGCAAAGATGCACCTGGAGGTGCAGGAGGGGAATGGTCAGGTCACTCTTGCTTCCTTAATGATGGATTTGATGCTTTTGAGTCAAGTTAAGGAATTTCAGCTTGATGATCCTGAGTGTTTCATCATGAAGGAAAAGCATAAAGGTGGGGAGCTACCTTCTGGTTGGGCCGTCGGTGTGGACGGTGTTGTTCGTGTTCATAATCATGTGGTTGCGCCAGAGTGTATGCGTGAAGAGTTGATATGTGAGTTCCATGCATCAATGAGGGAAGTGAATCTCGGTTTGAAAAAAATTTATCATGATCTCCGAAGGCAGTTTTGGTGGCCTGGAATGAAGAAGGAATTTGCAGGCTTTGTGGCGCAGTGCCTTACCTGCCACCAAGTGAAGGCCGAGCATCAATTCCCTTGTGGTTTGTTGCATCCATTTCGCATTCCAGAATGGAAGTGTGATGATGTAACAATGGATTTTGTCATGGGTCTTCTGAGGACTCCGCAGAAGAATGATGCAATCTAGGTGGTTGTGGATTGGTTAACGAAAGTGGATCATTTCTTACCGATTCAGGAGGTCTATACAATCGACCCGTTTGATGAGCTGTATGTTTGAGAAATAGTGTGGTTGTATGGTGTTCCTCTAACCATAGTTTCAGACTGAGATCTGCTTTTCACATCACGTTTCTGGCAAGGGTTGCTGAAGGTGCTAGGTACGCATGTGTTTTTTAGTATGGCTTTCCACCCACAGACGGACGGGCAGTCGGAGCGTACGATCCAAGTGTTGGAAGACATGTTAAGAGCTTGCGTCTTGGACTTTGTTGGGTCTTTGGGGAGGCACCTATCGATAGTTGAGTTTGCCATCAAGATAATTTTCCTGGCTATGATTCAGATGGAAACGTTTGAGGCACTCTACGGGAGGCCATGTAGATCTCCGTTGTGTTGGCTAGAGGCCAGTGAATCTGAGTTGATGGGGCCAAGTCTCGTGCATGAGACTTCAGAGAGAGTTAAGTTGATCAGGAAGTGGATGTCTACTGTAACACCCTGAGATTTTATGACATATATTATTTTTAATTTCTTTGATGTCTTCTATTATTCACTACACCAAGACTATCTTATACAATACGCAACACTGTATTAGCTTGCAGTATACGCAACACTATTCTTGGCTCGTGTTATACACAATTTCAATTTCGTTTTGTGGAAATTATTCTACAAAACATCAAGTATAGATTTTGATTAATGTATAAATGAAAAAAGTTTTGAATATGTTATACGCAACACTAAACAGTGCTTTCACTACACGCGACCATGACTTGGCTTGCATTACACGCAATCAAGAACTTCTTCGATAACATGTGTTGTACGCAATATCAAGTTTCACTAAACGAGATATTATTATAATATTATTATAAACAACCCATTATGAATTGTAATACACACATGTATAAACTTTATAAATTTTATCATTCAAAATAGACTTCATTTTTGGATTTGGAATATCGAAATTAGCCTAAGGTGGAATTTTGGTATTTTTCTGAAAATATTCAATTTTTTATGAATACTGAAAACACTAGGTTTCTATTTAAAAACCGACTTTTTATTTAAATATTTATTTATAGTATTTAAATTTATTTTAGGTAAAAATTGATACATAATACTTATATAAGTTCAATGTAATTCATTTGAGTCATTTTATAATAATTTTAGATATATAAAAATTTTATTGAACTTTTCACCATCTTTTACCCACCTTCTAGGAGAATTTGAAAATTTACATAAAACTTAATTTTACTGCTTCTGATAGTGGAATTTCAAAAAACCAAGAGACACAGTTAATATCAAGGAGTAAAATGTGGTTCAATAAGCTAAAAATAATTTTTTGTGAATAGTAACTTTTTTCTTTTATTTACCACGGTTAAAATTAAAATAGGGTAATTAAGGGTAAAAACGATATTATTATTACCCTAACACATGTCCTATTTCTATTTGATAAGTGTAATTCGACCAAAAACAACCTTTTAAATAAAATATTATCATTTAGGTCCACTTGGATTAGATTATGACATTTATTATTATTTTATTTAAAGAATAGTTAAAATGGTTAAAATCAATGTTTTATAACTAATATATTTTTAATATAGGGTTATACATAAGATAAATTCTACAATAAATATTTATTAGAAAGATAAAAATATTTACTACATAATTGTATTTTATTTATTATTTTTAGATATTAAATAATTTAATTTATTTAAGACACAATGGTGATGCAGTAATTAACTAAATAATGAAATATTAAAATAATTGATGTTATCAATAGACAAATAAATGTAATTTGAGACTTTTTATGAATTAAACTAATTTTATAGGTTAATATAGTATGTTAGTATTGATTAAATTAACTTTTATTGAACTAATCATGCTGTTATGATTTTCACAAAAATCAATTACCAAATAGTGTAAAACTTTACATAAAATAGTTTTCAAAACAAATATAATATTATTAATTGTTATTATATTCCTAAAAATATAAGGTTTGGAAAAATCACTTAGATAAGGTTAAATATATTAATAATGAACCACTTTGTGATCTTTTGTCTTGATATAATATGTTTATTAACAATATATTTTAAGAAGACAAGAAGACAGGTTAAAAGTAAAATTATATAACTTAGAGTTAAATCCAAATGATAAGGTTAAAATAGTAACCTAAACATTTCTAAAATCTATTGGTTGAGAGGGTATCGACCCATCCCCACCTTTTCTTCGAAATAAATAAATTTTTAGATATTAAAAACTGAATATGAATTTATAATAAATTTATATTATAAGTTTTTTCTAAAGTGCCCCTCTACTCCCTTATAAAAGGGCTCCTCCTCCCCCTCCTCCTCACACCATTCTGAGCCTTGAAGCTTGGCCAAACCCTGCCCATTTCACTTCTACAATTCCCTAGGAACATCTTGGAGGTTATGGTCTTCTCAAAAGACCTACTCTACTTCCCTAAGAGAAGGATAAAAAGGAGGTTCATTGAAGAAGAGGAGGTTCAGATACTTACGAAGCATATCAGACCTAAGGTAAGGGGTGATTTTTCCAATCTCGTTTTTATTTGAGATTGATATTTCGTAATTATTTACTGGGGTATATTTATCATCCATGTCCCAATTTTCTAAAAATGGTTTCATGTATGTTTAAATTCCTTTTTACCCATTTTTTAATTTTACTACATGGTATGTAAGGAATCTTTCTTTTTTTTTCAATACGAGGTACTTTTTGACTTTTCCAGCAAAAGTATGAGAAGAATGTTTTTTAACATAAATGGTATGAAAAGATTTTTATGGTTTTATAATGATTTATTTTTATGAAGCTTACTCTACAAGATTTCATGACTATTTTCAACAAAATCCTTTTCGTTTAAAATTGTGTGGCATTTTGTGAAAAGAAAATGATTTTTAAGAAGAAATGATATTTTCCTCAAAAATTAATTTCAAGTGTTTTTTCAATACAATTTTCAATATAAGATGAAATTATTTCATATGTGTATGTTTCAAGTATAATATCTCTACGATTTAGATGGTTTGACTTTTCTTATTATGAAATGATATCCATTTGTTTTAAATGGATTATGTTATGATGGGATGATGTTTATGAAACCCATATTTATTCTCTGGGTTATGACGAATGATTTATGTTTATGTTGTGGCATAAGTAAAAATGATTTCATTATGATATTGGTGGTACCTATGTCTCCCTCTACTTCATTGGGTAAAGATTTATATCTTATGAGATAGACATGGATAGAATGGTAAGTTAATCTGGTTCAGTGTTACAGGACTGGAACAAGGAGTGAACTCGATTCAGAAAGGGAATTTGTCCACTAAGATGGTCTTGTCAACAATGCATTGGCTACTATGGAAAATCATATCATGTAATTAATGGTTTCCACAATAATAGGTTTTATTCCCATGATATTTTATCATGATTGATGTTCCTTTCTGATATATGCCTTACGTACTTCCAAGATTTATGTCTTTGCTCATGATTTTGATGTTTAGATTTTATGTTCATGTTTTTGCATTCAAATGTTTATGGATTGTTTTTTTTCTCTATGTTTACCCTTACTGAGCATTTGAGCTCACCCTTTTTTTGTTTTCTTTTCACCGCGATATAAAGAAAGGTTTTATGTATGAAAACCAAAAAGGGGAAGATCTTTATGGGAGATGTTGGAGAACTTTCACCATGATTAGAAGATTAAGTTCTGAGTTTCTAAAGACACTAAACTAATACTGTTTTTGGGCATCTATTTTTTTTATGTATTAAGTATTTAACAAAAGTAATGTAATTTCCATGTATTTCAAGATTTAGGTCTCTACAGTTGGTATCAGAGAGAAGTTTTAGTTAACCTTTGGAATCTAGAATGCAAAAATGTTAGTGAAATCTCTAGAGATATTTATAAGGTATGTCTAGTGATGTCTCTAAGGATAAGTATACATATAGGTTATATTCCTAGAATTAAGATAATGAAATTATAATAAAACATAATATGTTAGATATTGTGTTGAGTCAAAAGTCTTCTTTTGACTTCTATATCATGATTTGGAAATAAAAAATGTATTCTATCATATTTTGGAAATTACAATTGTCTTCTATCATGTTTATCGTATCATACAATGTTGATCATACTGACCATATCGTATCGTACAATACTGATTGTACTGACTCTGTCAATCGTACCATACTGACTCTGTCAATCGTATCGTACTGACTCTGACAATCGTACCATACTGACTCTGTCAATCGTATCGTACTGACTCTATCAATCGTATCGTACTGAATCTGCTATTCAGATGTTCATTATTTGTTTTGGTACTTTGTCAAAATCACTTGTTTCATATGAATCATACCATTGCTTATCAATATATATATATATATATATCTTGTTTTAACTAATACGATGTCGTTGAGTTAGTTACAAACTAATCAAAACGATGTCGTGCTTTCTGTTTCAATATGACCGTTATGATGACAGGTGTCCAGGTCCCTTCGAGTTTTTCGGAGAAATATGACCGTTGGAGGAAACATGACCGTTGGAACCCGAGGCCTATAAATAGGAGGTCATTTGAAGCCGAGAGAACAACGATGAATGAAGAATTGAACGAAGAGACTCTGTTAACTATCAAGATTCTATAGAGAGACACAGTGACTTCTCTCATCTTCCTTGTGCATCCAATCATCGTATCGAGGGCTTTCAAGTAATTGAAAGACAAAGGTGTCGATTACCTACAAAATCGAGGGATGACGGGGATAGGCAAACAGACGTGCCGATCATCGTATCGAGGGCTGCCGGGGATAGGCAGACAGACGTGCCGATCATCATATCGAGGGCTGCCTGGGATAGGCAGACAGACAGTCCGATCATCGTATTGAGGGCTTACCAAGGTGTTGGTGAGACAGACCTTTTATCCTAGGTGAAAGGATAACCCTTCTCTTTGGGTTAAAAGAATTTTAATTCTTTTACATTTCCGCTGTTACTTGTATTTGAAAGGAATTTTTATTGTTTCCTTTCTTCTTTACATATTCAATTGTAATTGTTTCAATTACAATCATTCTTTTACATATTGTATTGATTGATTCTATACACTTTAAGGTAGAATCGTTCATATTTGTATTACTCTGATTATTGGGTTCATCTTGAATACAATTGCCTTACATTACATTAGTATTTCAATACATCATACCTTTTTTATATTCAATACAATTGTGGGTGTTTTTATTTGTATTAGTTTAAGATCTTTTAAACTAATCTCTTAGTTGCTAAAATTCAAAGGTTTTTTAACCTACAATTCACCCCCCCTATTGTTTTGTACCATCTAATAGACATACATATCTATATATTCGATCCAACAATTGGTATCAGAAGAGTTTTTTCACTGATTTGTATTACTAGCTTTATTTCTTTCTTATTATTATCTTGAATACTTACTACACTAACTTGTGGAGTGGAAAAGTGTTTGTTGTATTAGATGGAAGGAATGAATATTGGGTCAATTGATAATCTGAATCCTTCTAGACCACCAATCTTTGATGGGAATGATTATGTGTACTGGAGAGATCGTATGAAGACATTAGTTATCAATACTAGTGTAGACAATTTTATTATGCTTACTGGAGGTTACAAAATTCTTGACAAAGAAATCAGTACATTCACCAACCAAGAGAAGCAAGAATATCAACTGAATTACAAGGTACGCAATACATTATTATGCCCTATGACCAGGAATATATACAGTCAGATATCTTCATTAAAAGCAGGCAACTGTATTTGGAAGAAATTAGAAGTCACTCATTTTGGTACATCCAAGGTTATAGAAACAAGGAGAGCAATGCTTCGAGCAGAGTACCATGGATTTGTTTTTCCTTATGGAGAGCCAGTATGTAAAGTGCCACAAAGGTTTATGACAATTGTCAAGAGTTTACAGTCTATGTGAGAAAAAGGTATTGATGATGAAGCTCTTCTTGACAAGATTATAGATATAATTCCAAATGAATGGGAGTAAAAAAGGACAGTTATTGATGAAAATAGAAAAGTTTCCCAGATTACTCTTGATGAACTCTTTGGAACTCTTCTACAGCATGAGACAAGAATGAATAGAGATGCTGATTTCAAGAAGAAGAAGAATGGGAATGGTAGTGTAGCCTTTGCATCTAAAGCTAAAATGCCTGAAAGGCTTACGAGGTCTAAATCCAAGAAAGTTGTTATATCTGATTCAAGTGATTGTAATCTTTCGGATAATGAGTTATCCAATCTTGCTAGAAGGATGAACAAGATTGTGGGAAAGAAAGACTTCCAATATAGATTCAAAAAGGAAGACAGGAAAGATAGGAAAGATTCAGAGGTAACTTGTTATGAATGCAAGAAAGTAGGACATATAAGGCCTGATTGTCCTTTACTGAAAAGGAAAGATAGAAAGGAAAAAAACTCTGAAAGAAACAAGAAGAGGTTTTATAAGAAAAAGAATGTCTTTAAAGCAAATGATACGTGGAGTGCAAGTGGTAGTGATTCCTCAGATGATTCTTTAGAGTATGAGACATCAGGACAGAGGAATATCGGACTCTTAGCCAGATTACCTGTTGAAGATCATTGTCTCATGGCCAAGGTACATAATGATGAAGCTATTACAAACGTCTCTTTGAATGCAAATTATACTGATAATAGATATTATGAATCTTCAAATGATGAATCTTCATCATCAGAAGATGATACATTGCCTTCTTTTGAAGAAGTCTCTAGATTTGCTAAATTACTTGAAAATGAAAATTCTAAACTCAAGAAGAGACTTGAAAAATCAAATTCTAGAATTTCAATCTTGACTAAAGAAATATCAGATCTCTCTAAATATCTTGATGTAATAACTTCTGATTTTGAAAGTATTTTAAAAACCCTTGAGAAAGTTAAATCTGATAAGCATAAACTTTCTAAGGATCTTGAAACTGTAATTTCAAAGAAAAATATTTTAGAGCCTAACTCTAGTTCAAATTCGAATGTTTTGGAAAATAAGAATTTGGTTTTAAAACTAAAGTTAGAGATTTTATCCTTGAAAAAATGTTTGTCAAACTTTACTCATGGGAAGGAAAACTTTGACAGGATGTATTCTCGAATTAGACCTTTGAGAAATCGTTCTGGTCTAGGTTATACTTATTCCAAACCGGTTTTTAGTAACAACTATTTTGTTCCTCAAAAAACCTCTTTTTGTTCTAAGTGTCAATGTGAAGGACACTGGAGAAGAGATTGTTCTCTTAACAAAACTCAATCTTTAGGATTTCATAAAGCTCATTTTGCAAAACAAATGTGGATTCCTAAAATTATTTTATCTAACCCTTCTGGATCCAAACAAGTTTGGATTCCGAAAAACTAATTATTTCTTTTTCAGGAAAATGAGATGTGTACCAATAAGAACATTTGGTACATGGATAGTGGTTGTTCTCGGCATATGACTAGAAACAAAGATCTCTTTGAAAAGGTTATCAAAACAAAAGGTGGAAAAGTTACCTTCGGAGATAATGCTCATGGAAAGATTATTGGTATAGGTAATATTGTTTTTCTTGGAAAAGTTATTATCTCAAATGTTTAGTTTGTTAAAGGTCTTAGGCACAATCTCATCAGTATAAGTCAATTATGTGATGAAGGTTACCTTGTGAATTTTAGAAATGATAAGTGTTTAGTTCACAATTCCAAGGATGAGTTCATTATATCTGCCCATAGGCAAGAGAATGTTTACACTATTAACTTAGAAGACCTTAGGAACCAAAACTTACCCTGCTTAAGTGCAATAGAAGACCAATCATGGCTATAGCATAGGAGACTAGGACACTATAAACTGAGAAACCTTAGTAACTCTCAAAGAAAATACTTCTAAAAGGGCTACCAGATCTTAGATATGATTCTTCAAAAGTCTGTTATCCTTGTCAATTAGGCAAGAAGCATAAAACTAGCTTTAAATCAATTAATTAAGTTATAACTTCTAATGCATTATAGCTAGTGAATATGGATCTTTTTGGTCCTTCACAATCTGGAAGCATTGGAGGAAAATACTATGTATTTGTTTTAGTTGATGACTTTACT
The DNA here is from genome assembly GCA_963277665.1 of Viscum album. Classification (NCBI taxonomy): domain Eukaryota; kingdom Viridiplantae; phylum Streptophyta; class Magnoliopsida; order Santalales; family Viscaceae; genus Viscum; species Viscum album. Next base: position 899,374,584 of record OY728165.1, on the reverse strand, counting down.
AGATTTACATGGGTCTACTTTCTCACAAAGAAATCTGAAGCCTTTTCCTATTTCAAAACTTTTAGAGCCCATGTAAAAAATGAGAAAAACCTACCATTGATAACTATTCATAGTGATCATGGTGGTGAATTTCAAAATTCATATTTTGAAACTTTTTGTAGTAAGAAAGGTATTACTCACAATTTCTCAGCTCCAAGAACTCGTCATCAAAATGGTGTTGTTGAAAGAAGAAATCGTATTCTTCAGGAAATGACTCGAACCATGTTGAGTGAAAACTCAATTGCTAAGCACTTTTGGGCTGAAGCCCTTAGTACTTCCTGTTATACTATAAATCGTGTTTTAACTGGACGATTTCTTAATAAAACCCCTTATGATTTATAGACTGGCCGAAAACCTAAAGATTCATACTTCAAAGTTTTTGGTTGCAAAGTATTCATTTTGAATACAAAAGATAATCTAAATAAATTTGCACCAAAATCTGATGAAGGAATCTTTCTAAGATATTCTACAACCTCTAATTCTTATAGAGTTTTCAATAAAAACACTTGTACTGTTGAGGAAACAGTACATGTAAAATTCAATGAAACTGATCCTTTTGTTTTCAACCAACCCAATCCTACATCCTCAGATGTGTTTTGTAAAAATGTTTATCAACCGTTATTAGATCATTCTGATAAGGAAAATTTTCAAGAAAGTATTCCTGAAACATTTACCACAGAATATTTTCTACCATATGTTGATGAACAGGCTTTACAAAACCCAAATCAATTGTTTCTTAGAAATAATCTCAGTGATAACATCATTGGTGATGTAAATCAACCTGTAAGGACCAGAAATTCCTTAAGAAATGAAATAGAACATCTTGTTTTTCTTTCCCAATTTGAATCTAAAAGTCCGAGTGAGGCTTTAGGTGATGATGATTGGATCAAAGCAATGCAAGATTAACTAAATGAATTTGAAAAGAACCAAGTTTGGACATTAGTTGATAGACCTAAAGAAACAACTGTGATTGGTGTAAAATGGGTTTTCAGAAACAAGTGTGATGAAAATGGAATCATTGTAAGAAATAAATCAAGACTTGTTGCTAAAGGCTATAATCAACAAGAGGGAATAGACTATGAAGAAACATATGCTCATGTAGCTAGACTTGAATCTATTCGTATTCTATTAGCCTTTGTAGCATTTTTCAATTTCAAACTATTTCAAATGGATGTCAAATGTGCTTTTCTAAATGGTTTTGTTCAATAAGAAGTTTTTGCCGAACAACCTCCTGGTTTTCAAGGCCCAAAACATCCTGATCATGTTTTAAACTCACCAAAGGTCTATACGGTCTAAAACAATCCCCTAGAGCATGGTTTGATAGACTTACATGATTTATTTTACAAAACAATTATACAAAAGGTACAGCAGATCCAACCCTTTTTATCAAAACGGAAAACAAAAATGTTTTGATTGTCCAAATCTATGTTGATGACATCATATTTGGATCAACTCAGAAATCATTAACTGATTCTTTTGCAAACTTAAAGAAATCTGAGTTTGAAATGAGTATGATGGGTGAGTGAACATTCTTTTTAGGTTTTCAAATTTCTCAAAAACCAGAAGGAACTTATATATCTCAACATAAGTATATAAAAGATTTACTCAAAAAGTATGGATTTGACAAAACTAAAAGTATTAGTACTCCAATTGGTACCTCAAATACCCTTGATCTTGATGAAACTGGGAAACTAGTAGATCAAATAATTTTTAGAGGTATGATAGGAAGTTTGCTATACTTGACAGCTAGTCGACCAGACTTGATGTTTTCTGTATGCTTATGTGCAAGATATCAATCTAATCCAAAAGATTCTCATTTAAAAGCTGTAAAGAGAATCTTTCGGAATTTAAAAGACACTATGGATTTATCTCTTTTTCCTCTTCTGGGAATGATTTTGTTTTAAAAAGTTTTTCAGATGCTGACTTTGCTGGTTGTAGAATGGATAGAAAAAGTACATCTGGAACATGTCATTTATTAGGAGATTCCTTGGTTTCTTTGTCGTGCAAGAAACAACACTCAGTAGCACTATCCACTGCTGAAGCTGAATATGTAGCAGCTGGAAGTTGTTGTGCTCTAGTATTGTGGATGCAGCACACACTCACTAACTATGGATTGATTTTTTCCAAAACCCAAATTCTTTGTGATAATACAAGCGCCATAGCTCTAAGTAAAAACCCAGCACACCATTCTCGTGCAAAACACATAGATGTTAGGCATCACTTTCTTAGGGATCACACACAAAAAGGATATATTATTTTACAATTTATCGGAATGCAATAACAACTTGCTGACATTTTTACAAAAGCATTACCCTCCGATAGATTTGAGTTTATAAAACAGAAGCTAGGAATGATTACATTAAAATAATCATTCATATCTACTTCATGTTTTACAAATCTCCTTACAGTAAATAACTCCCTCTAAAAGGGGGAGCACATTTCTTTCTGTCTTTATGTTTCTTTTTATCTTATATTCTTTAACTATTTACTCTCTCGATATGTGTATCTTTTTCTGTTTATCGTATTGACAGTTTTATCGTATCATTCATTTTTTTTACCTGTTTATCGTATTGATAGTTTTATCGTATCATTAACTTTTTCTTTTCCATCGTATCGACCTATGATGGTAATGATTTTCTTTTCCATCGTATCGACCGATGATGGTAATGATTTTCATTTCCATCGTATCGACCGATGATGGTAATGATTTTCTTTTTTATCGTATCGACCGATGATGGTAATGATTTTCTTTTCCATCGTATCGACCAATGATGGTAATGAATTTCTTTTCCATCGTATCGACCTATGATGGTAATCAATTTCATTTCCATCGTATCAACCGATGATGGTAACGAATTTCTTTTCCATAATACTAACTGATGATGGTAATGAGATTATTTTCCATCGTATCAACCGATAATGGTAACGAATTTCTTTTCCATCGTACTAAACGATGATGGTAGCGAGATTGTTTTCCATCGTATCGTTAGTTCATGGTAACAAGATTGTTTTCCATCGGCTTGTCAGTTCATGATAACAAGATTGTTTTCCATCGTATCGTCAGTTCATGGTAACAAGATTGTTTTCAATCGGCTTGTCAGTTCATGGTAACAAGATTGTTTTCCATCGGCTTGTCAGTTCATGGTAACAATATTGTTTTCCATCGGCTTGTCAGTTCATGTTAATGAGATTGTTTTCCATCGGCTTGTCAGTTCATGGTAACAAGATTGTTTTCCATCATATTGTCAGTTCATGGTAATGAAATTGTTTTCCATCAGCATGTCGTTTAATACTTTTATTTTATTTTATTTCGTACGGTTGTGTATTATTTAATCCTAAAACCAACAACTACCTTACGTTCTCCGACAGGTATTTTCCAATTTTTTTTCGTTTTTAATCCTAACCATTGATTTGTTTTCCTCTAATCCTGACCGTAGAAGATCAACGGTCGTCCCTTTTTCGCCTATAAATAGCCCCCCCTCCCCAAACCCACATTGGTTTTTTAGGTTTTGAGGCGAAGCTCTGCTCCACCGGTTATAAATCATCGTACGATCTATCATCGACATCATCTTTATGTCTCAATCCTCTGCTAATACTCCCGCCGAAATGTCTTCAAAGACTTTTACAGAGAAAGACATTAACAGAGAAAGGTTAGTTTCTCGGGAGTTTTTTGATTCGTATGGTTCCACAATCAGAAGAATCATTCTCTTTCAAGGATGGGAGCATTTGTGTGTTGAAAGACCTGTTTCTCAAGATCCGGTTCTTTTTTATGAAGTTTGTCAGTTTTATAAAATCGTATCTTTCGACAAATACATGACTATCAATTTTGTTGTGTACAATAGAAAGTTGTCTATGTCTGTGAAACAAGCGGCTCATTTTCTGAATGTCCCAATAGAAGGGGACTCTTTCTGTCCATCTCATAAACTACCAGAAGAAGATGGTACGTTTAATAGAGAAAGTGCTGAAAAGACTTTGTTTGTTATTAATGAAGAAAAGAGAAAAGTATCTCATCTTTCACCGGACAATCGTTTTGTGACTTTATGGATGCAAGGTTTTCTTATCCCAAGGAAAGGGGATAGAGAAACTCTGAAAGTTTATGATATTTTTATGCTTGACTATCTTTTGAATAAGTGAAAAGTAAATCTCATGGGGTATGTTTTTGAAACCATTAAGAATGTCAAGACAGGAGGGATTAAGTCCCAAATGATTATGTATCCAGCCATCCTTACGAAGTTAATTCTTGAAAGTATGATGTTTTGTAACATTCCTTTGAAAGGAAACCCCATAGATTTGAAGCCATCATGGATTCGTAAGAGTACGATGAAAAAGTTGAATGTTTGTTTTGATCCGAATTCAAAACTTTTTGTCAGAGACGTAGAAGCTGAATTAGCTCAGAATCAATCGGCACCTATGCCAGCCAAAGACATTCAATCTACTGGTGTTACTCAAAAGTCTGATCTGCAAACCAGTTCAAAGCCTAAGAAGAAGCCAAGGTACAGTAAGGAGGTGGTAGGAAAATGGAGAAAGGATAAGGAACAAAGAAAGGAAGGTGATCCAAAGTTCAGACTTGACCCAGCTGAGGGTTTTGCAGAATGAATATGGGTAGAAGAAACCCTTAAGGCTGAAAAGAAAAAGAAAGCTGTTTTGAAAAGAAAGGCTCAAGACTTTGATATTTCTAAAGTCTTGAAAGCAGTTGAGGAATCTAGTGCACATCTTACCACAGAAGTGCATCAAGAGCCCATCGTACAGAGTCTCCCTGAAAAAGGAAATCAGAAACAAGTGATGGAAGAGATAGAAGAAGTGGAAGAAGAAGTAGACTTTCTTTTAGAATTTCTTCAAAGTTCAAATAAGAGTAGAGAGGAATCGGTTCAAAAGCTGAGTGAAGGTGTTCAACAAACTCCTCATGCCGATCAAGCACGATATCCAGACATAATGTCATCTCAAGAAAACCAAGGTGCTCAATCCTCTCACACTGATAAAGTTGTTGTCATTAGTGACAAAGTGGAAGAAGAAAGAAAGCAGAAAGAAAAAGCAAAAGGAAAACAACCAGTTGCTGACTCATGCAGATCGTATGAACTAGCATCGTACGATGAAGATACTGATTCAGAACATACAATCTCTCTCAAGAAGAGTGATTACATTGTTCATGTTTTGAGAAGGGTTGAGAAGACCATTCCTTATTTCCCGAGGTTGGAAGGGAAGATTGATTTTATTACTGACAATCAAAAGAAGAAGTTTGGCTCTGTAAATGAATTGAGGAAGAAAGTTTTGTCAGTAGAAGCTGATTTGAAAGTTCTTTCAGAAAGTTCGGTTGCTCATAAGAAGGCATGCAACAAGATGACCAAGTGGTCGTACAAAACAGAGAGCTCAATCAATGATCATGAAATAACTATTACAGATATAAGAAGGTTGTCAAATGAGCTTGCAGTTTCTTTCAATAAGCTTGACAGAGAATCAATTGAAAGGATGAATATTTTATCTTCTCAACGAGCCGATGTTCCTTCAGTGTAAGATTTGCAAGAGAGAATAAATGTTTTCCAATCTGAATTCTCGAAGGTTTCATCTTTCAAGGATGAAATGGTTTTGTTGAAGAATCAAAATTCTGTGTTATCCAAAGATAACAAGAATTTGAAAAACAGAATTGATACCCTTGAAGAAGTAATCAGAGTCTAGGAGGAGACTATCAAGAATCAAGATCAGATTTTTTCGGATCAACAAGAGCTTCTCAGAACTCAGGGAGAATCTATTTCTGAAGACAAGAAGGAGATAAAAAAGATGAAGGCGGTTCTTCATGAGTTAATCAATAAGGAGAAAGAAAGAGAAAACCAGTGACTTGTATTTGTTTTCAAGTATGGAAATTTTTGTTATCATAATGATTGTTATCTCAAGTTTTTTTTTCTATTGTCTTGTATTTCTTTACTAACTCCTTCAGATAATTCAAGATTACTCCTTTCTTTTTGTAAATCACAAAGGGGGAGAATGTTTACAAAGGGGAGAATGTTTTATAAAGGGGGAGAATGCTTTTCAACACTCTTAAGGAAAATCTACGAATACAATCCTTAGGAAAGTCCATACCTAAGGGGGAGTTAGTTATATTCAATTTCTTATTCAGAAGAGTTTCCAATAACTCAGGCGGAGATAAGTATTTCTTGTTACATTTACTTTGTGTGTTGTTCTTTCCAAAAATGGGGAGATTGTTGAGTCAAAAGTCCTCTTTTGACTTCTATATCATTTTTTGGAAATCACAAATGTATTCTATCATATTTTGAAAATTACAATTGTCTTTTATCATGTTTATCGTATCATACAATGTTGATCATACTGACCATATCGTATCATACAATACTGATCGTACTGACTCTGTCAATCGTACCATACTGACTCTGTCAATCGTATCGTACTGACTCTGACAATCGTACCATACTGACTTTGTCAATCGTATCGTACTGACTCTGTCAATCGTATTGTACTGACTCTGCTATTCAGATGTTCATTATTTGTTTTGGTACTTTGTCAAAAGCACTTGTTTCATATGAATCGTACCATTGCTTATCAATATATATATCATGTTTTAACTAATATGATGTCGTTGAGTTAGTTACAAACTAATCAAAACGATGTCGTGCTTTCTGTTTCAATATGACCATTATGATAACAGGTGTCCAGGTCCCTCCGAGTTTTTCGGAGAAATATGACCGTTGGAGGAAACATGACCGTTGGAACCCGAGGCCTATAAATAGGAGTTCATTTGAAGCTGAGAGAAAAACGATGAATGAAGAATTGAACAAAGAGACTCTGTGAACTATCAAGATTATAGAGAGAGACACTGTGACTTCTCTCATCTTCCTTGTGCGTCCGATCATCGTATCGAGGGATTTCAAGTAATTGAAAGACAGAGGTGCCAATTACCTACAAAATCGAGGGCTGCCGGGGATAGGCAGACAGACGTGCCGATCATCGTATCAAGGGATGCTGGGGATAGACAGACAGATGTTCCGATCATCGTATCGAGGGCTTCCAGGGATAGGCAGACAGACAGTCCGATCATCGTATCGAGGGCTTACCAAGGTGTTTGTGAGACAGACCTTTTATCCTAGGTGAAAGGATAACCCTTCTCTTTGGGTTAAAAAATTTTAATTCTTTTACATTTTCGATGTTACTTGTATTAGAAAGGAATTTGTATTGTTTCCTTTCTTCTTTACATTTTCAATTGTAATTATTTCAATTACAATCATTCTTTTACATATTGTATTGATTGATTCTATATTCTTTAAGGTAGAATCATTAATCTTTGTATTACTCTGATTGTTGTGTTCATCTTGAATACAATTGCTTTACATTACATTATTATTTCAATAAATAATACCTTTTTTATATTCAATATAATTGTGGGTGTTTGTATTTGTATTAGTTTAAGATCTTTTAAACTAATCTCTTAGTTGTTGAAATTCAAAGGTTTTTTAACCTACAATTCACCCCCCTCTTGTATTGTACCATCTAATAGATATACATATGTATATATTCGATCCAACATATTTAAGGTACTCCGCCTTTATTATGTTGTTTTCCAGGCATGATTTTTTCCTCTCACACTATTCTTTTTGGTTTTAGAAAATGGTTGAAAACAGGAAGATTCACGATAATGGAGGATATGATGGACAATGGAATGATATTTTTCATGAGAAACCAAATGAAATTGGATCTGGAAGTCCACATATCATTATTATGCCTAATCACCAATCTCATAATATGATCAATAATCTCAACTTTGGTATATTTCCGGACTCAGATAATAAGAGAAAGATGGACTTTCATGATGATCATAGAGGAAAGAAAGTTCAATTTCCCTCATGTAAATCATGTGGTAAGAGGCATCAAGGAGAATGTTTCATAGGAACTGGAAGATGCTTTGGGTGTGGGAAAGAAGGACACAAATCTAGTAAGTTCAATGGAAAAGGATCAGTTAACACCATGGAAAAGGATAATGGTATTGCTACGACATCAACAATGATTCTATGTTTTAAATGTGGAATGTATGGAAATTATGCAAACTAATGCCCTAAGGGATAATCTCATGAAGGGAATCAGCATGGTCATATGGGTAGTATTTATGTGGATGATGATGAGGAGACTAAAAATGATATATTATATGATAGAAGTGTTGAGGCGTGGTCAATGGTTTAAGAAGGTAGTGGAATGATTTATGTTTATCAAGAGTTATGTTGTATAGGTAACAGTACTATGGAATAAAGACACATCTAAGGATTGTTACACTATTGTTTTTCCTAAAGTATTTGAATGTATATGTTGAATGGTACCAGTAACCACGAAAGGATAATTCGTATATTTTTGAAAAGTAGATGATATGTGCATAATGAAGGGATAAGGAGATATTGAGATGTGTTATAGTGTTTATGAGCTCATGGATCATATAAGGACAATGTGATATCATGGTTTAAGTATAAAGAAATTTTGGGATTTCGGTATGTGGAAAGAGTTAACTTTTGAAAACATTCATGTTTTCACTAAGGTTCAATGGGTATTCATTTTTCAAGAGAATACATTATTATGGTATTCAAGTGTTCGGAATGTGACCAAGCAGATATATCTTATATGTGGGATAATTGATGGTATTCACATGCTTGGTTGATGACATTTCTAGTAATTGTTTTCTTTATATGATGATATTGGACATATGTATTTTGGATAAGTTTAAAGATTGGAATGGATTATGTCGGACATCAAAATAGTATTGTTTAAGGATAGATCTTTTTGTTATAATAGTATTGTTTTAGAAAAAGGACAACCTACAGGACGGGCGAAAACCCATTGCGTCAAACAAGGTTGCGGGAATCGAACCAACAACTGAAGTGCGACAGGCCTTTATTACCTACGACTAGCCTATAGGAAGTCCCAGGTTAGTAGAAACTAGTTTTATTTCTTTTATGAAGAATGATAGATGATGTATAATTCCATTTTGGAACCACATCTGATTAAACTCACTATAGACAAACTATTGTATATAACATTTGCTAACCCTATGTTTGAGACAGATGGAATGACCTATCATTCTTTCACATGATCTGCTAACACATCGTGAAAGAAAAATTCAACTTCATTTCGTTAAGAGATGAAGTAGAAATTGTTCGAGGCATGAGTACCGTTGAGATTGTACCAAAATCAAGTAAGTATTTATTTTAATTCCAAAATTATTCAACTTTAGAAAATTGATCTTGAAAACCACAAATGTTGTCCTAATGCTCTTATATCAGATGAATCAGATGGTACATTAGATCATCACAAATTTATGGCTTTGTGATTGTTGGCTTTTTCATAGCCATTTCTTCTACCACTCTTCATCAGAAGTTAATGGTTATATTTCTCATCCATATCCATATTTTCACCTATGTTGTCCTATGTGGAATCCCAGTGCTGAGTTACATTGGGTGACTGTTATGATTCTAACTTACTTTTTTAAAATAAAGTTACAGTATTCTTTTTTACGATGTGGGTTTCTATGAAAGAAACTTTCTAGTAATAAACCATTTATAACCCCAACGAATTTCGAGGGTGAAATTCATTTTAAGGTGGGTAGAATGTAACACCCCGAGATTTTATGAGATATATTATTTTTAATTTCTTTTATGTATTCTATTATACACTACACCATTATTAGCTTGTATTATAAGCAACATCGTATTAGCTTGCAGTATACACAATGCGATTCTTGACTCGTGTTATACACAATTTTAGGTTTGTTTTGTGGAAATTATTCTACACAACATTAAGTATAGATTTTGTTTAATGTATAAATGAATAAAGTTTTGATTATTTTATACGCAACACTAAATAGAGCATTCACTACACGCAGCCTTGACTTGGCTTGCATTAAACGCAATGAAGACCTTCTTTGATAGCATGTGTAGTATGCAATATCGAGTTTCACTAAACGAGATATTATTATAATATTATTATAAACTATTGGTTATGAATAGTAATACCCGCCATTTTTAAAATTTATAAATTTTATCTTTCAAAATGGACTTCATTTTTGTATTCGGAATATCGAAATTATCCTACGGTGAAATTTTGGTATTTTTCTGAAAATATTCAATTTTTTATGAATAGTGAAAACACTGGGTTACTATTTAAAAACCGACTTTTTATTTAAATAATTATTTATTGAAATTAAATTTATTTTAGGTCAAAATTGATACATAAAACCTATATATGTTCAATATTATTCATTTGAGTCATTTTATAATAATTTTAGATATATAAATATTTTATTGAACTTTTCACTGTCTTTTACCCACCGCCTAGGAGAATTTGAAAATTTACATAAAACTTAATTTTACCGATTTTGTGAGTGAAATTTCAAAAATCTGAGAGACATGGTTAATATCAAGGTGTAAAATGTTGTTCAATAAGTCAAAAATAATTTTTCGTGAATAATAACTTTTTACTTTTATTTACCACAGTTAAAAGGAAAATAGGGTAATTAAGGGTAAAAATGATATTATTATTACCCTAACACATGTCATAATTCAATTGGATAAGTGTAATTAGACCAAGAAAAACCTTAGAAATAAAATATTATCATTTAGGTCCACTTGTATTAGATTGGGACATTTATTATTATTTTATTTAAAGAATAGTTAAAATGGTTAAAACCAATGTTTAATAACTAAAAAATTTTTAATATAGGGTTATACATAAGATAAATTCTACTATAAATACGAATTATAATGCTAAAAATATTTTATACCTAATTGTATTTTATTTATAATTTGTAGAGATTAAATAATTTAATTTATTTATGACACAATGGTGATGCTGCAATTATCTAAATAATGAAATATTAAAATAATTGATATTATAAATAGCTAAATAAATGTTATTTGAGACTTTTTATTAATTCAACTAATTTTATAGGTTAATATTGAATGATAGTATTGATTTAATTAAATTTTTTCGAACTAATCATGTTGTTATGATTTTAACAAAAATCAATTACCAAATAGTGTCAAAATTGACATAAAATAGTTGTTAAAACAAATATTATATTACTAATTGTAATTATATTCATAAAATTCTATGTTTCAGCCAAATTACTTAGATAAGGTTATATATATTAATAATGAACCACTTGGGGATCATTTGGATTTTTATAGTAAGTTTATTAACCATATTTTGTACGAAAACAAGAAGAAATGGTAAAAGATAAATTATTTAACATAGAGTTAAATCCAAAAGATAAGGTTAAAATAGTAACCTAAACTTGTCTAAAATCTATTGGTTGAGAGTATTTCGACCCATCCCCACCTTAGTGTCGAAATTAATTTATTTGGAGATATTAAAAACCTAATATGACTTTATAATAAAATAATATTTTATGTTTTTTCTAAAGTTCCCCTCTCCTCCCTTATAAATGTGCACCTCCTCCCTCTCCTCCTCACACCATTTTGAGCCTTGAAGCTCAGCCAAACCCTTCCCATTTATCTTCTCCACTTCCCTAACAACATTCTTTAGGTTCTGGTCTTGTCAAAAGACCAACTATACTTCCTTAAGAGAAGGCTAAAAGGAGGTGTGTCGAAGAAGTGGAGGTTGGGATACGTACGAAGCATATTGGACCTAAGGTAAGGGATGACTTTTCCAATCTCATTTTTATCCAAGAATGTTTATTCGTATATACTTACTGGGGTATATTTATCATCAATGTCTCTATTTTCTAAAAATGGTTTCATGTATGTTTAAAGTCCTTTTAACACATTTTTTACTTTTACTAAATGGTATGTAAGGAATATTTTTTTTCCATACGAGGTACTTTTTGACTTTTCTTGAAAAAGTACAAGAAGAATGTTTTTTAACTTATATGGAATGAATGGATTTTTACAGTTTTATAACGCCTTATTTTTATGAATCTTACTCTACAATATTTCATTACTATTTTCAACAAAATACTTTTCTTTTAAAATTGCGTGGAATTTTGTGAAAAGAAAATGATTTTTAAGAAGAAAGTATATTTTTCTCAAGAATTATTTTCATGTGTTTTATCAAAACCATTTTCCACCTAAGATGAAATTATTTCAAATGTGTATGTTTCAATTATAATATATTTATGATTTACATGGTTTCACTTTTCTTATGATGAAATGATATCCATTTGTTTTATATGGATTATGTTATGATGGGATGATGTTTATGAAACCCATTTTTATTATTTGGGTTTTGATGACTGATTTATGTTTGTGTTGTGGAAAAAGTAAGAATGATTTCATTATGATATGGGTAGGACGTATATCTCCCTCCAATGCATTGGGTAAAGATTTTATCTCATGAGATAGACATGGATGGAATGGTAAGTTAATCCTCGATTCAGAAAGGGACTTTGTCCACTAAGATGCTCTTGGAAGCAATTCCTTGGCTACTATGGAACATCATATCATGTGTTTAATGGTTTCCACAATCACATGTTTTATTCCCATGCTATTTTAAAATTATTGATTTTCATATATGATATGTGCCTTACATACTTCCAATAATTATGTCTTTGCTCATGATTTTTATGTTTATATTTTATGTTCATTTTTTTTACATTAAAATGTTTATGGATTGTTTTATGTTCTATATGTTTACCCTTACAGAGCATTTTAGGTCACCGTTTTTATGTTTTTTCCCTAGGATATAAAGAAAGGTTTTATGTAAGAAAACCAAAAAGGGGAAGATCTTTATGGGAGATGTGGAAGATCGTTCATCATGATTAGAAGATTACGTTCTGAGTTTCCAAAGACACTAAACTAATATAGTCTTTGGGCGTCTGTTTTTATCATGTATTATATATTCCGTAAAATTAATGTAATGTCTATATACGTCAAGCCTTAGGTCTCTACATCTACATCTCATTGTAGGAAAAAGTCGTATATAGATCCGAGGCATAGACCTCTTGAGTTTGCAGTGGGAGATAAAGTGTTCCTTTAGGTGTCGCCAAGGTTGGGTCACCATCAGATTCGAAAGTAGGGTAAGTTGGCACCCAAGAATGTGGGACCTTTTGAGATTGTGGATATGATCGGACCAGTGGGTTACCAATTGTCTCTTCCATAGCGGTATGGTGGGATGCATGATGTGTTTCATGTGTCACATCATCGACGGTATCACACTGACCCATCTCACGTGGTTGAGGTGGAAGATGTGGAGCTTGAGGCTGATGCGTCCTTTAAGGAGCATCTGGTTCATGTGGTGGATCGTAGTGAAAAGGTCATGTGAGGAAAGATTGTGCCATTAATGTGAGTACTATGGCAGCATGGGAAGGTTCAGGGAGAAACTTTGGAGCGATAATCAGATATGCGGGCTCAATGGCCCAAACTCTTCTCTTCGGTTGCTCAATGAGGCTTGGAAACTCAGCTAAATGACGAGCCGTTATAAGGTGGGGAGGTTGTAAGATCCCGTTTTTTTAAAAGGTATGTTTTAGTATTGTTTTGGATGAATCCCTTTTTTAGGCTTCAAGGGATGTCTTCTAAAAGTATGAGAGGCCTTGGGGTGTTCCGGGGGCTTGGGGCCCGAACGAAAGAAAATCGGGGCAAGACAAGCCAAAGCGCACGACCTTCGCACGGCCAGGGAAAACCGTGTGGCCTGCCAAGGAAAACATTGTGACCCCTCCCCCTCTAGACAGTAGCAAGTGCACGGTTTTCACACGGTTTTCCAAACCGTGGGGACTCTTAAAGATTGGAAAATTTACAAAATTGCCCCTCCGGGATTTTAAGAACACACTCTGGTTTTCCTCTCTTTTCCTCCCTCTTCACCCTAGGAGCGAACCAAATCACCCAAGATCTCCAAGAGATTGATCTCCCCCTTTTTTAAGGAGTTTTTGGTGCCATTGGATGTGGATCGAAGCTCCGAGTAAGGCTAATCCCATCTTTGCTTCTCTTTTTGGGTTAGGGTTTGTATCTTCTCTCCCTTTGTTCTAATGCACTAAAACACTATATTTTGGGTGAATTTTAGGTTGAATCTTCAAAGGTTGGTCGGATCGAGGTCTAAGAACTCGATTGACAGTGAACTCAACCTCGGTTTCGAGGTAGGTGGTCTACAAGTTATATCCCATGGTTATTTGGGTATGTGTGCATGTTTAGTTGTCTTCTTGTTTTCCCTTGGTTATGTTTTGATTAGCCTTGGAATTTTTGGTAATAATGGTGTTTGAAATGGAAAATAGTAACCCTCACGATCCCCGTGGGATGTTTTGGGATTGACTTGACCTAATTTAGGGCCATCTTTGGGATGTGTCAGCTTTCTTTGACATAGAGATTATTATTAAACAAGTGACCTTGTTGTAATAAATGGTAGAGACCTTGATGAATATGTTGTCATGATTGGTTTAACTAGGAATATAAGTTAGGTGATGCACCTAGACTTGGCAATAACCTAAAGGTTATTTGGAATGGGTTGAATGGTTGATTCATGGGACTGATGAACGAGTTAAATGGGTTAATGTGTAAACTAATTAAAGACCATAATGGGATAGATTATGGGTCTAGTGTTGAATTCTTAGTGATATAGGCGTAACACATTGGATTAGGGAGAATTGTAAAATGATGTGAAATGATAATGTGTTAATGGGTTAAGGCATGATGTAGATCCCCATGTGGGTTGCTGTGAATAGTATTTGCTGAAGGGAAATGGATTGGATGGTTGATGGTTACATATATATATATATATAACCATGTGCACATGTCTTGGTTGTGTGGGGTATGACTTGAGGATCTACGCCCATGGGTCGAGTGAAAACTAAGGTTCTAAACTCCACCCAAAATGCTCGGGCTAGGAATGAGGACTGATGCTCTTTTATCCTAACCGTTGCATCCACCCGGACTAATGCTTCGAGGTGAGGTTATGGTTTCTATGAGGGGGTTAGTCCTAGTGACATAGGATAACCGTGTGTTTACCCTCTTGCATGTGATTGTTGACCCTAGAACCATGTAACATAGTGTATGTGGTTAACCCATGGAAATGTGATGAGATATTAAGTGATGATAATCAGTGTGAATGAATTGTAATGGAAGTGTCAATGGATTTGACACTGAACTGGTTAATGGTACCTTAAATAATTACTTACAAATTATCATTCTTATTCCTTTTACATGCACTACTTATTCATACTGGATATTTGGTAGACACGGTTGGTGGTGGCCTACTGAGTTGTACTTACACCTCGCTCGGGCCGTCGTTGGGTACCTGAGAAGACTTCATGTTTGCAGGTCCGGATAAGGGCAAGGGTCCTTGCTAGATAGTTGAGTGGACATGGGTTTCACTAGGTGGAGGATCCGTACTTGGAGTTGGGACCATTTTGGGGATTTTGGTCGTTGTCTTTATTTTGGGTTTTTTTCACATTTGCACTTATAGTATGCAATGACATATTTATTATTGGAAATAGTTGTTGTACATGTTCATTGTTTTTTGGTTATTGTTTATGCTATTTGGAATATTTTTGTTTTGGATTTCTCTGATAAAAATAGGGTATAGTCTCCCCACTTGACTCCATAGACCCCCAATGTTAGTTGGCAACCTTTGGCGTACGGGGAGGCGTGCTTAAGGTCATGTAACTACCCGGCTCAAAGAACCAGTTTAGTGGATTTCGGGTCAGGGATATTACAAAGTAGATATTGGGTGGATTCAAATAAATTAAAACACTATCTAGATAATATAATGTGAATGTGGTTTTGGTATATATTTACCTAGTAATAATAACTATGTAAAAATATGGATGAGTATCAAATTGATCATCACTTGATGCATGATGTCTGGGACTAAGAATGAATATCTTGATAAACACTTCTGGGGGATATTTGTTTGAAATTAAACCACTATTTATGAAGTATTATGATAGATTAAAATTGATTTTTAGGTTGTAAAATATAACTACTTATTTTGGAAAACTGAATTTGAATATTAACATTAACCAACTAGGTTAAATAAAATGATTTATTATTTTATACAATTATATCATAGTTGAAATTAATTATCATAAGTCAAAATGAATGTTTACATTGATAGTACATCTTATGATTTAGATATCATATTACTATGATAATTTAAAATAATTTTATATGATAATATCATAACCATTTTGGTTTTAATATTTGGAAGGAAATATGTTCATGAAAATAATTTTGTGAATGATATTTATCACGAAAATCTATTAACCAACTACCTAACTATATTTACAATAAACAGTTGAGATGAAAGAAAAAATATCAAAACATTCCCATTATTTTAGAAATGATGATTCTCCTTGTATCTATTATTGTGAGGTTGTAATCCGACTAAAAAAATGTCTCGAGATTCTTATGGATTCCATATATTATATCATTAGTTGTGGGAATTTAAATTGTAATGACATAATTTATTAATAGGCATATAATGTAACTCCCTAAGAGTTCAGAATATTTTTTAAATAATCATTATATCGATCAATTATCTCACAAGAAGCACCGATCAATAATAGAAAACAATATATTAAACAAATATTATTAAGAAATTTTTGAAAATATATATCATATAGTAAATAAAAGGATGTTGATAAATTAAAAATGAATATAATATAATTATATGAAAATTTAATGTTTTAAAAGTGATTTTCTCAATAAAATAAGTGTTTGTTTTTATATTGTTTTTTCATCTATATGATAAATTTATATATTTTAGAATTCAAATTTTCTAATATGATTTTAGTTTTTCATTTAATCATATCAAAATTATACAGGGTTTTATTTTTTGAATTTTTATGAAATTTATTTTTGGGTGAATGGTTAATAAATTATTTTTTACTAATATCTTAATGATTATAACATTTTCAGGAAGTAATAATTACAAATAAACCTATAAAAAAATTGGACCAAAAATATATATAATTAGTGATATTATTCATTTAAAAAATAATATGATGAATATATTTTAGTGAGTTTGGAAACAGAAGTAATATTATTCTATGTAAAAAAAAATTTACTTTTATTAAAAATTAGATTTCATCACTAGTATAAATTAAATATAACAAAATGGTTTCTATATTTATCATCAACATGTTCATATTACATAATAAGTTCATTTTAATTTTTATAAATAAAATTATAATTACAAAGATTAATGTTAAATACCATGATAATGGTACAAGGTTATTTTGAAAGAATCATTTTGTTAATTCTATTTAATTTTATATAATAATATAAATTGACTATATTATATAATATATAATATATTATTTTTATATATATATAAAAATATAATATCAGCCGTTATTTTGAAATTTTTTATATAAGATAAATAACACATAATGGTTAAAAACATTTCCTACAAAATATTATTCTTAAATATTAAAAAATTAATTTGAAAAGTTAAGGTTCTATTATTTATAAATTAAATTAGATAATATAGATATTAAATTTTGTTTTATAGGAATATAATTTTGCTTTATGGGTTACCTTGTAAATTTACTAAAATAAATATTAATATGGTGGAAAATTATTACTAATGTAATAACCAAAAGTGTTTAATATAAATGTCTTGTGGAAAAGACTTAAATTTTTTTAAACCTGTGCGAAAATTAGTGGTAGAATATTCATAAACCATATATCACACAACAATTAATTATTTCCTACTTTTATATCCATTTCACCTTAAATTGTGTCATTCGATCATTGAAAAAGTAATTGGTTTTTAACAAATGTTCCATTTTCATCACCATAAAAATTGATATCAATTCAACCACATTTCTCCACCATTTCCAAAGGCTCTACTCTACCAAAACTCTACCATATTATCTCCTCAACCCTCTCCCAAAAAATTAAAATACTTTTTATTTTTAAAATACTAATCAAAATATACTTAATTTGATAACCAATTGGTAACATCTAATAAGATATGATATTATCGTCACTCACAAAATGAATTAGGACCCCAATAATGGGTTCTTCTTTCTAAATTTTGATTCATTGAGAGATGATGTATGTTCCCCACTTTATTATTTTTTATGGTCTATATATTAGTCATTAGGTTAATTTATCACAACTTTTCTTCAAATTTATGTAATTTACAATTACATACCATCTTATACCATCCATAAATTTTCAATTTTAACGATTTGAACATTTCAATGGTTTTTTGAAAATCATTTTTAATTCATTGACTCATGATTGTTCTTATTGAACATTTTCATATAATATAGGAACACTATGATGTTTTTATTTATTATATGTTGTTTCCATTAAATTTATATTTATTTACATCTCTACTCCATAAATCTATTTCTAAATGCTCCTTGGATCAGGAATTCTGATATCTATATGGGATTTGATTTTCTCAAATATCCTTTATTTGATTTAATATGTTATTCCCAGAGAATTATTCATCTAATTGTGATAAATTTTAATATTTTTTTTTTCATATGTAATTACAATTTTATCATGGTATAAAATGATTTTTTAATATAACATGTAATCTATTTTAATTTCATTCTCATAATTATTCAATATTTCAGGAAAAAACTCATATCCGTTAAAAAGTGTTTCCTTCCATTTCCATGTTCAATATAGTAAAAAAATTATTTTCAATTTTGAAATTATAATATTTTTTAATCATTTAACATTCTTATTTATTATCCCCTAATTCAAATTTATGTTTTGGTTACTCTTTTTATTATGTATTTTTTCAACAAATTTATTTTAAAAAATTAAGAAGTTTAAATTTCCTATTAAAATAAAACATTACAGTTTACAATCTACATTATCTTTAGAAGTATATTTTATATTTTGAAATATCTAATATTTATGATTCATTTTAAATGGAAAATTTTCCAACTTGTTTTCACTTTTTAAAATGACTTTTTAAAATTGACTGAAACTTCATAATTTACACCAAAGATAAAAGAGTTTTCTAAAAAACAATTTCATAATTTCATATTCGTTTGATAATTATCTCTAAAGGATTTATATAGATGGAAATTATTTTTCTTAAAACACCATATAAATGATCTTATAAAATACTAATTTTTGTGAATTATTTTTTGGTATCAACTTATCATATTGTTGACGTGAATTTTGGTTATACAATGTAGAAAGGTTTCAAAACCCATTTTTATTCCATGGGTTCATTATGATATGATGAGTAATTTTTTTTTTGTATAAAACAAAAATGTATGGATGATTTATATGTGGGTCATATATTATCCTCCAATAAATTTGATTATGTATTATATATCACAATATGAATGATAGTATACAAGAGGTTTCCTAATCCCATGAGGGTACATTTGTTGAACCCTATGTCCAACAAGGTAGATAGATTGTAGACCATATCGAAGAAGGTAAAAGTGTTTTAGCCCATTATCAAGAGGGTATATGGGTTATAACTTAAGAAAAATATGGTAAATATGTTATATCTCATGATGAAGTGGGTACATAGGTTGTATTCAAATCCAAAAAGGGTACACAGGTTTTATCCCATGACCAATAAGGTATATAGGTTTTATCCCAATCCCACATGGGTAAATGGGTGGTTTCCCAAAACCAATAGGGTCAAATGGTAGTAGAAAAAACTCAGTAGAGTTGAATGGTTGTCAACCGAATCCTTCTATATAATGAGAATAAAGTGGAAATTCATACTCTATTAGGTTTTGATTTTTTATTCTTTGGGTTTTCTGAAATTTATATGCTAATGTTATACTACAAATGATCATTTTTAGCATATCATGTTCATACAATCCTATAACATGGTATATGATTTATAATTTGATACTAGAGGTCATCCTACACTGTTTTGTGGATATATTATATACTTCCATGTAATGTTTATTAGGATATTTATCCCATGATCATGATTTCTCATATATCTAAGATCCAACTCTTTATGAAATGTTATTGAGTATTTCTAATAAAGAGTATTAAATCTCACCCATTTTTTATGATTTTGTTCCTCAGGTTATAAATATTATTTTAGATTATTAGATTTCTATAAGGTATTTTAGTGATTCTAAATTATAGTTAAGTATTTACAAGTTTTGTAGGTAAATTTTCTTCAAAGACACAAAACATTCCATTCATGAAATTGTGTGATTTTTTATAGAAATTTAGTAAATCAAGAGAGGTTAATATCACATTATAAAAAATATAGCTTTAATTAATGTGTTATTCAACAAATCTAGGAATAAATAACGTGGATTCCTTAAATAACATGACACTTCAAGGATTAATACGCTAATTAAGACCAATTAACATAATGAAGGACAATAAAAACCACTATAAAAAATGAATTGAATAAAAAATCATCACAATGGCCCCCCAATAAAACTATACCATTGAAAATAATTATAAAAAGTAATTAATAAAGATTTTATATGGATGTAATTATAAGGATGAATGAGGGAATGAAATTTTTATTTATTTATAAGAAATAAATATATTCATTTAGGCCAATATTTATATATAATTCAAAGTGGTTTTTTGGGGTGTTCATTATGTTATCCCTGAATATATAAGACATGATATGATTAGGTACTCTATATTAAAAAATATAGTTTATTAAATTTACTTCATAATATATTTTGTATTTAAGGTGAAGTATATTTGAATTTATTTTCTTATTTGTAAATTAATATTTGGTATAATTTTGTAGGATACATAGTGATATTATCTTCTTTAAAAATAAAGAAATTATAAATTTCATATATTTGAAAGTTAAAAGAATGATTGTATAAAAAATCAAAAAGTATAAAACCACAACAACATGTATTTAATTATATTTCCTTCTATCCAGTTCACATTGCAACACATATTTATTAAAACATTAATGTATCACTTTCAATATTGTAATTCAAACAATTCATTACCATCTTATATCACGGCAATACAATCCAATCCATTTGGGGAATTATTTCATGGATCCTAACCATCCTTCCTATTCATTCATAGGATTATATAAGAAATTAGACAAATCATAACTATATGTGATTTATCTAATTTATCCTTCTATGGAGAGTCAGTACTTAATATTTCATAGTCTTTGTTGTATTAATAATTTCATGTAGGTTAATATTATGTGAGCACATAATGAATCTGACATGGTCAACATTGTGTTAATATTATATGTTAGGTTAATCATATTTGAGAACATATTTAATATGATGTAGGCAACAACATTTAATATTAAATCTCATAAAATTTTGTATTTAATTTTATGCCAAATTAGTTATAATCTAACATGGTTAATAGAATTAATCATAGAATGATATTCATTTAATATGATGTAGATTATATTATATACTATGTAGGATCTCATATTGTTGGGTCAGTCATACATGACCCCAGCCCGCACCTTCTTATTCTTAGATAGGTTAGTTCTTCCCCATATTATTCAAATGTGATCCGTAAAAAACTTATGTATCTCATTATAAAACTACAATCCAAAATAGGTAATATGATTTTGGTTATTCCTATATAATAGATAATCCCCTTGATTTTATCCTATACATGAAAGGTTCTATGAATTATATATATATAAAACTCTTAAATTCCTCAAAATCAATCAAAATTCAAATCATGTAATTCTATCCAATTAATGTTAAAAAGTATAATAATAATAATAAGAATAAAATTTGGTATGATTAAATAAATAAAAATGGTAATGGAAATTAATTAAAATATTAATATATATATTTTTAAAAATTATAAAGAATTTTATAGAAAAATATAATTTATCTTACATGATAAGATATCATATTATATTTATTCAATAAATATAAAATAATTTTATGATAAATATTGAAATATTTTCCCACAATTATTATAACCAAATAATAATCCAACATATTATCTTATAGGTTTTATCATGATTAGAGAATAAATAATTTAATATATAGATGAAATTAATAGATATATAGATAATTGTAAGATCCTGGGTTTTTCTTGAGGCATGGAACTCTCATTTCAAGTTAATGTTGTTGTTTTTTTTTTGGATAAGACCCAAGGTCAGGTCATGGGACGGTTGGGATTTTTTTGGAATGAATGGGGAAAACATGTTGAAATATCGATGCTGGTTAGGTACACATTGTGTACCTGGCCTACACAGCATGTACTTCTAATACACACTGTATGATGTGTCTTCATGATGTGTATCTAGTATGGCGTAGAAAAAAAGGAAAATAAACGCTATGTACATGAGGTGCACACCGTGTACATTCCCATCATGGTTGTCTTATAAAATAGGAAATAGATTACTATTTGGATGAAAAAATGTTTTTTCTCTCATTTATGATCCCAAGACCCCTGTACACAATTTTATTCAAATTCAGAAGTCATAGTGACTCCGATTTGAGAGTATTCAATCACATTAGAACTACATCAGTATGTACTCTATTCCTTTTTAGTCGATCTTGATTCTTTGGAATAATGACTGCAATATTTGGATTTATGCTCATATTCCCTAATATCCCATTCTATGTTTGTTCTTCAGATTTTCTCCAGACCAGGATGAATCAATACATTATACTAGATGAGCTATCTACTTCTGAGGCGACGTAGGTGGTCTATACTTTATTTAGGTTTTTATTGTACTTTTATGGAATTCGACCGATATTCCACACGTGGTAATTTCCAATGAGTCCTCATTTTTTATTGGGCTGCTTGTCATAGTTGTAGTTAGACCTAGTGAGGATTCCCATATATTCTGTTTAGTTGTATTGAAACCCATTACACAATTAATGGTCACCCAAGGGGAGAACATTAAATAAATAACAAGTTTATGTCTGTTTAAACCACCCAAGGTGTGTGTTCTTGTGCTTTCCTCGTTAGAGAAATCCTGTTAATGCATTGATAGCTTGAGTATCTTGTCTTGGAGATATACTGCCTCCTTTCTCAATGAATATCATGTTATAAATTGTTTATTTCGATAGATTGACATGTTTAATGGATAATATGGGTGGGTAAGCCTATATAAAAATTATAATGGCATATTAAATGGTTTATATGGGTGGGTAGTCCCATATGATTTTTTTGAAAACTGGTTTTCATGTGTGGGTATACTCATGGCTTCTGAAGGTTGATGTGAGTTGGTATACTCACATGGATTGAATGATTAAATTTGAATTATTGAATGATAAAATGCTGGATTTAATGGTTTGATAGATGCCTTGGACTGTTATGCCTATATCAGAAACATGGTAGTGGGCGGTATCAGTTGAATCTACCCCATGGGTCTTGATCTTGTGGGATGGATGAGTTATTTCTACCCTGTGGATCTATCTTTCTTGGGATCACGTAGTGCTTTTTATTTTCATGCTCTTATGACCCCAACCAGTGCCTAACCAAGTTTCCACCAGGGATTCCCATGGGACTCGATGTATTTCTTTGGACATGCTCCTTGGATCTAGCCCTCAGTGGACTACATATATTACAAGGATTCCTTGGTCTATTGAAACCTTGGATCTAGTCCTTGGGGTCAACATTTCACTATATGGGTGGTCGTGGTATATTTTTCTTCACCATAAGGCATGGTCTTGGGATACTTGATTTCTCTATACATCCTGGTTGTGCATTTCTTGATACATATGGATGTACTATGTGGATATGTGACTGGATTTTTTAATTTTTATAGCTTCTTTATCATGAGATAAATCTCTTTTGCAGGTAGCCTTGAGGGCTGGTTGGTTTTACTTACTGTAGTAGACTTATGCATTGGTCATACACAAATTTTTTAATATTTATTTACACTTTTAAGAAATTTTTTAGGATAGTTGTTATAATATAATATAACATGGTTGTTTCCTACTGGGTTTTTTTATCTCACACACTATATGAGACTACTTGGGGACCAAACAGATTATATGGTTATAGGTGATGATAGGGGAAAGTTCCCTTGTAAAGACCCGTAAAATTCAAGGGAAATTTTTTCTTAATTTTCTTTAGAATTTTACAAGAGCGCGGTTTCAGACGGCACCTGATTCCGAGGCCCGGAGTGCCCGGAATTAATTTCCGAAGTTTGGCTCGGGTACGTTCAGTGAACGAACGAGCGGGAATTCCTAACTTTTGATCCGGTGCTCGGAATTGAAATCCGAGGGCACCGATGAACTCGCAGCGCCGATATTCGCTTAAAGAGACCTTTTCGGGAGTTGCGTTTGTTGCAAGTTGAAAGTTAGTTTTGGGGTTTTTCAGTTGAGTTAAATAAAATTTGTTTAAGACAAATTTTATTTTAACTTATTAAAAACCTACCAAAGGAGGTTGGAAGTGGGACCCACACCCACTTAACCTCCCTTGGGAGGATTAAGTGTGGTGGGGCCCACACGAACCCCCACCTTTTCAACTCCCCTCTCTCCCTCTTAATGGCTTGACAAGTTAACTTCTATTTAATTATACAATTCATGTATATTAAATAAGTGAGTTAATTAAGGGAGTTAAACCCTTTTTGAATTTCAAACCTTTGAAATTCTTGTGGTTAAGTTATGAAATAATATAAGTTAAAGCTTATATTATTCTAGGAGTTTCTTTTACCCTTGGGAGGTTTTCTTGAGAGCTTTGGAAGCTTTTCTCCTCTTCTTCTTCAAACTCAACGAAGAACGCGAAGAACGTCGTTCTTCAAACGAAGAACTTCTCCGACGAAGAACGACGCCTCTCTTCTTCGTCCTCGGTGTCAACAAGAGGGAACGCCGCTTCCTCTTCGGACCTTCTTCGTCGGCATACGAAGATTCGACAACGACTCTTCCTCCGCGACACCGATATTTCACGACTCCGTCAACGTGCGACTATCAAGGTAAGGGTTCTTGAGTTCGTTGTTTCCTTTTTATTTGACATTCCTCAAGACTTGACGTAGAACGCTCAAGTTTCCGACGAAGAACGCCGCACCGCTCTTCTTCGTCTTCGGTGTCAACGAGAGAGAACACCGCACCTTCCTCGGACAACCTTCGTCGGCGTACAAGGATTCGCCAACGACGTGCCTCTTCGGACGCGTCTCTTCGTCAACGGAATTGACGAACGACTACCGCGACGCCCGATCTCCGCGACGTCGACTTCCGCGGACATAGTCAAATCCTCGAACTTATACCCGAGGTAGGGGTTGTTGTTTCATTATTAATTTATTCCATTTCTTGAACGTGGATCTGGCATGTCTAACATGAGGCTTTGAATGTTCAAGTTGAGTTTTTATTTAACGTGAGGGGGGCCGGACCGCATGAACACGGCCGAACCCCCCTCCGACGTTTATGTTGATTTATCTTGCGGGAGGAAGCAAGTGGCGTGGTGCCGTCGCACCACGCGGATGAACGTGCATATATCTTCGCGATGCCGTCGCACGCACCATGGTAGAAACAACAGAAACGCGACGCCGTCGCGCCGCGTTGAATGATTATCAAAGCACGGCGAAGGGGCGCAGTGCCGACGCACCGCGCCGGATGACGAACGCCGCGGCCGGTTCCGGGCCGCGGCGGGACGAGAAGACCGCGGCCGGTTCCGGGCCGCGGCGGGACGAGGAGACCGCGGCCGGTTCCGGGCCGCGGCGGAAAGGAAGACCGGCGGCCGGGCCGCCGGCGTCAGAAGCCGAAAGGGGGACCGGAATTTCCGGTCCCGTTAGAGAAAACCGGCCGGCCAGCTGGCCGGCCGGATATCTTTAAAACCGGGGGAATTAATCCCCCGGCCACCTAATATAAAACCCCCCTCTTAATAAGGGGGGCGGATCTTAAAAGGAGGGGGGGGGGGGGCAGCAGCCCCCCGGTTTGTTCCCAGCCGGCCCCCACGTGCGGGGGCCGTGTTTTATTTTTTTTAGCGCGGCACAAAGGCCGCGCGGCCACCCTATCAGCGGGGCTTGTCCCCCGCGTGCCGACCGTGTGCGGCCGAGCCGCCGCGGCACCCCGCCGCCATCGCGGCCCGCCGCCGCCGCCGCCGCCACCGCGGCCCGCCGTCGCGCCGCCCGCCGCCGCCGCCCGCCGCCGCCGTCCGCCGCCGTCCGCCGCCGCCGCCCAGGGGGGGGTCGGGCCGGGTCGGCCCGGACCCGGACCCCCCGTTTCGAACCGGAATTAGTTTTTGGCTCATAACTTGAGCCTCGGACCTCCGATCGACGAGCCGTCAGCGGAAACGCGATCCTTGGATCGAGACGGTCGTTTCGGTATATCGCACTCAAGGTTTCGGATTACTTTGAGTCTGGCCGGGTTGGTTCGTTCACGAAACCAACCGGGCCCTCGGAGCGGAAACGCTCATATCTTGAGCTACGGACGTCCGATTGACGTGCCGTCAGTCGCGTTGTGTTCCTTTTAGTGAGACGGATCTTTTGGCATACTCCGCCCGAGGTTTGGACGCAGGTGGAGTACGGTCGGGATGGTTTTTCCATAAAAACTAACCGGGCCCCGGAGATGAAAATGCCAATAACTCACAGACCGGGCGTCCGATTGACGCGCCGTCTGTTTCGTTGACTTCCTCTTGATGAGACGGAACTTTTGACATACTCCGCCCGAGTTTTGGATACAGTCGGAGTATGGCCGGGTTGGATTGTACTCGAAATCCAACCGGGCCCCTGGAACGGGAAAGCTAATATCTTTCAGACAGGACGTCCGCTTGACGAACCGTCAGCGGCGTTGGTGGTTACGTTGAGTAAAGGTCCCTTTGAGTTTACCCTATGGGAGTTCGGGGTACAGTTGAGATACGGCCGGGATTGGTTTCGCTCACGAAACCAACCGGGCCCCTGGGACGAAAAGGCTAATAACTCACAGACCGGGCGTCCGATCGACGCGCCGTCTGTTGCGTTGAGACCCATGTGACGAGACGGACCTTTGAGACACTTCTTCGTGGGACTTTGAGATACTTGGAGTATCGACCAGTAGCTCATGGAGCGGACCCTCCCGGAGACGAGCGTACAGAGTACGGAGACCGTGTAGCCGGCTGAGACCTGACGACTGCTTGACCGACTCGACTTGGAGTGAGTCGACTAGCCCAGTGGACGGAGCGCCCGGTATTTGGCGGCAGACCCACGGCGGACGGAGCGCCTAGTAGTTGGCAGCAAACCCGCGGTACTCATCAGGAGGAGTACCTCAGTAGGCTATCGGGTGAGGGCCCGGTATTTGGCGACAGACCCTCAGCGGACGGAGCGCCCGGTAGTTGGCCGCAAACCCGCAGTACTCGACAGGAGGAGTACCTCAGCAGTCTTAGGTTAGCAAGCAGTACCTCGGAGTCGTGACAGGACCACTGTACACTCTAGAGACGGAGCTCTTCAGCAGTTACGGTTTCGATAATGAAAATCCTGGTTTGAGCTGAGACTTTTGACCTTGTGTTTACTTCATGATTGAGATGGGTCACTTGCTAACTTTGGTATATGTATGTGCATATACCCGGGTAGTGGTTATCCGTCGTTTTCACAATCCTTGTGTTTCCTCATGAATGAGATGGGTTACTTGATAACTTAGGTATATGTATGGGCATATACCTAAGTAGGGTTTATCTGTTGAGATCTTCTTGTGTTTATCCTTGTTGGTTTTAGTGAGACCTTGAGGGTCTCGGGGTCCCTACTGAGTATCGTTATACTCACCCCTGCACGGGCTATGCCCGCACCTCGTTGTGTTGGTTGCAGACGACGGACAGTGCTGACAGAAGCCGAAGGTTCGAGGACTGGACGGTACCTGGAGGTGGACTTTACGACGAGGCGGTACCCGTAGGTGGACCACTGGGCGGGACATACTCGGAGCGGATGGCGGGACCCGTGGAGCAGAGGAGCTATCTCTACCCACCCTTCAGGTGGGAATTCCAGTGGACATCTCAGCGTAGCAGCTTTACTTTTCAGTCGCTGTTTTCCTTTTCGAGTTGTACTTTACAGTTGGGCTTGTATTTCCGGCCCCTTTTTCTTTTCAGCTCTCCTTTTTGTACTTAGTGTTTTACTTCCGCTTGTACTCTGTGGTGCTTGTTTTCTTTTATAAAGGCAATGCCTTCCCAGTTAACGGGATTTTACGCCTTTGGTGCTAGTCGCCAGCCCCTGGCCTATGGAAGGCGGGATTGGGGTAGTCACGGCACGGGCCCCGAGGACGGGTCGTGACAAATTGGTATCAGAGGAGTTCGGTTCTACCGAAGAACTTATAACTCTGATCTTTCTTTCTGTGAAGCAATAGTGTTAAGGGTATCGGGTCTGGTTTTCAGTTCAGGGAGTCCAGTGTTGGTGCGGGCGGCCGACGTATCCATACACCAGGACCCTGACAACTGATTTCCGACTTTGTGCACGAAAACACTGATTGTGTGTGTGTTTCAAAGGTTTTTCCCCTTAAAATAGCTCAAACTAGGTCAGCTCACCAGGTATAATCGTTTGATCGTGTTACGTTGTTTCTTTCAGGATGGCCCCACGACGGCAGCCAGCTAGGGTTCCGAGAATCGAACGTGACGACAGCCCACCGAGCGACGAGGCCTCGGTGCAGGGCCCTTTGTCAGCAGTGGCACCGGCGGTAGCTCTACCCGCCGAGCCCCCGATGCTTCCAGCAGCAGCCGCTGACGATGCACGTCGCCTCAGCGCAGTGCATGAGTTTCAGCGCCAGCGACCGCCCAGGTTTCGCGGGGAGACGGATCCCCAGGCTGCAGAGGACTGGCTGGAGGCAGTGGTACGAGTGTTTAGGCTAGTGAGGACACCAGCAGACCTCATGGTGATCCTCGCTGCGAGCCTACTACACGCAGCAGCAGGTAGGTGGTGGAGCCACTTGTTTCAGTTTTGCGATGAGATGAACTTCGCATGGGAAGACTTCGAGACCTTCTTCAGGGTGGAGTTTGTGCCAGTATCTCTACACCCCGAGCGTGTACAGGAGATTCTGCCTTTACCGTGTGTTTTTCGATCAGAAGCCGAGTCATCTGTGGGCAGTAGACAGATGATGCAGAGGTCCAAGAGGACCAGATCAGCAGTTGGGCGATCTCGGGTTTTAGGACCAGTGGTGCAGGGCACCCGGAGTGGGAACAGAGCTAGCCGTGCAAGGAGCAGGTTGTGTTACTCATGCCGCGGAAAGGGTCACCTGGCACGTGACTGTCCGACTCCTCGATCCGCAGGCTTGGAGGGAGCCACCGAGGTTGAGGCAGCGACAAATGCTTGAGCAACCGTAAAGCAGGTGGACAGGAGCGGAACTAGTGGATACGTCTTTTGTACTTCTAGTTCCATGTTGATGTTGCTTTTGTGTAGCGTCTTGTAATATGAGCTGCAATAATAAAAGACGATTACCTTTGTGATGTTTTCTTTCCTGTCCTCTTTTGTGATGTTACTAAGAGGTTCCAGTTGACTATTGACTTGACCCTCACTTGTGAGACATCTACTGGAGGAGACCCAGTTACCACACACTGATGCCGACAGTGTGACTCAACCTTTTGAGGCGAGAGTAACGGTTGGATCTCTTAGTAGTAGCGTCGAGGCCTTACGACATCATCCTTGGTATGGATTAGTATCATCCATGTTAGGATTGACTGTTTTAGGCAAAGAATGTGGTTCATCCAGGGGATGAGACCAGGTTTCTCTTATCGGCAAAGAAGAAATCTCGCAGCTCTTGTGGGACCAGAGATGGTCCGGACCACGTCAGAAGAGGTCCATGTCATCCAGGAGCGGATGAGGAGAACACAGAGCCGGCAGAAGTCATACACTGACAGGAGGCGGAGGCCACTAGAGTTCGAGGATGGTGACCTCGTCTTCTTGCGGGTCTCACCTCGACGTGGTATTCGGAGATTTGGCCGAGGCGACAAGTTATCTCCGCGCTTCATCGGACCCTTCCAAGTCCTCAGCAGGGTTGGCGAGGTGGCTTATCGCCTGGCTCTACCACCTCAGATACACCGGGTGCACGACGTCTTCCACGTGTCTCAACTGAGGAGATACGTGCACGACCCGACGCACATCATTGACCATGGGGAGCTTGACGTTGACGATGGGGCGACTTTTACGGAGGTCCCGGTGGAGATAGAGGATCGACAGGAGCGGGTCCTACATGGGAGATCGATTCCTCTTGTGCGCAACAGATGGCGGCACGGGAATCTCCAGGAGAGCACATGGGAGCGGGAGGCTCAGATGCGTGCTCAGTACCCTCTTTTGTTTCCCTAGTTTTTGTTGTATCTTTACGGGGACGTAAAGCCCTGAGGTGGGAGTAATGTAAAGACCCGTAAAATTCAAGGGAAATTTTTTCTTAATTTTCTTTAGAATTTTACAAGAGCGCGGTTTCAGACGGCACCTGATTCCGAGGCCCGGAGTGCCCGGAATTAATTTCCGAAGTTTGGCTCGGGTACGTTCAGTGAACGAACGAGCGGGAATTCCTAACTTTTGATCCAGTGCTCGGAATTGAAATCCGAGGGCACCGATGAACTCGCAGCGCCGATATTCGCTTAAAGAGACCTTTTCGGGAGTTGCGTTTGTTGCAAGTTGAAAGTTAGTTTTGGGGTTTTTCAGTTGAGTTAAATAAAATTTGTTTAAGACAAATTTTATTTTAACTTATTAAAAACCCACCAAAGGAGGTTGGAAGTGGGACCCACACCCACTTAACCTCCCTTGGGAGGATTAAGTGTGGTGGGGCCCACACGAACCCCCACCTTTTCAACTCCCCTCTCTCCCTCTTAATGGCTTGACAAGTTAACTTCTATTTAATTATACAATTCATGTATATTAAATAAGTGAGTTAATTAAGGGATTTAAACCCTTTTTGAATTTCAAACCTTTGAAATTCTTGTGGTTAAGTTATGAAATAATATAAGTTAAAGCTTATATTATTCTAGGAGTTTCTTTTACCCTTGGGAGGTTTTCTTGAGAGCTTTGGAAGCTTTTCTCCTCTTCTTCTTCAAACTCAACGAAGAACGCGAAGAACGTCGTTCTTCAAACGAAGAACTTCTCCGACGAAGAACGACGCCTCTCTTCTTCGTCCTCGGTGTCAACAAGAGGGAACACCGCTTCCTCTTTGGACCTTCTTCGTCGGCATACGAAGATTCGACAACGACTCTTCCTCCGCGACACCGATATTTCACGACTCCGTCAACGTGCGACTATCAAGGTAAGGGTTCTTGAGTTCGTTGTTTCCTTTTTATTTGACTTTCCTCAAGACTTGACGTAGAACGCTCAAGTTTCCGACGAAGAACGCCGCACCGCTCTTCTTCGTCTTCGGTGTCAACGAGAGAGAACACCGCACCTTCCTCGGACAACCTTCGTCGGCGTACAAGGATTCGCCAACGACGTGCCTCTTCGGACGCGTCTCTTCGTCAACGGAATTGACGAACGACTACCGCGACGCCCGATCTCCGCGACGTCGACTTCCGCGGACATAGTCAAATCCTCGAACTTATACCCGAGGTAGGGGTTGTTGTTTCATTATTAATTTATTCCATTTCTTGAATGTGGATCTGGCATGTCTAACATGAGGCTTTGAATGTTCAAGTTGAGTTTTCATTTAACGTGAGGGGGGCCGGACCGCATGAACACGGCCGAACCCCCCTCCAACGTTTATGTTGATTTATCTTGCGGGAGGAAGCAAGTGGCGTGGTGCCGTCGCACCACGCGGATGAACGTGCAGATATCTTCGCGATGCCGTCGCACGCACCATGGTAGAAACAACAGAAACGCGACGCCGTCGCGCCGCGTTGAATGATTATCAAAGCACGGCGAAGGGGCGCAGTGCCGACGCACCGCGCCGGATGACGAACGCCGCGGCCGGTTCCGGGCCGCGGCGGGACGAGAAGACCGAGGCCGGTTCCGGGCCGCGGCGGGACGAGGAGACCGCGGCCGGTTCCGGGCCGCGGCGGAAAGGAAGACCGGCGGCCGGGCCGCCGGCGTCAGAAGCCGAAAGGGGGACCGGAATTTCCGGTCCCGTTAGAGAAAACCGGTGGGCCAGCTGGCCGGCCGGATATCTTTAAAACCGGGGGAATTAATCCCCCGGCCACCTAATATAAAACCCCCCTCTTAATAAGGGGGCGGATCTTAAAAGGAGGGGGGGGCAGCAGCCCCCCGGTTTGTTCCCAGCCGGCCCCCACGTGCGGGGGCCGTGTTTTATTTTTTTTAGCGCGGCACAAAGGCCGCGCGGCCACCCTATCAGCGGGGCTTGTCCCCCGCGTGCCGACCGTGTGCGGCCGAGCCGCCGCGGCACCCCGCCGCCATCGCGGCCCGCCGCCGCCGCCGCCGCCACCGCGGCCCGCCGCCGCGCCGCCCGCCGCCGCCGTCCGCCGCCGTCCGCCGCCGCCGACCGCCGCCGCCGGCCGCCGCCGCCGCCCAGGGGGGGGGGGGGGGGTCGGGCCGGGTCGGCCCGGACCCGGACCCCCCGTTTCGAACCGGAATTAGTTTTTGGCTCTTAACTTGAGCCTCGGACCTCCGATCGACGAGCCGTCAGCGGCAACGCGATCCTTGGATCGAGACGGTCGTTTCGGTATATCGCACTCAAGGTTTCGGATTACTTTGAGTCTGGCCGGGTTGGTTCGTTCACAAAACCAACCGGGCCCTCGGAGCGGAAACGCTCATATCTTGACCTACGGACGTCCGATTGACGTGCCGTCAGTCGCGTTGTGTTCCTTTTAGTGAGACGGATCTTTTGGCATACTCCGCCCGAGGTTTGGACGCAGGTGGAGTACGGTCGGGATGGTTTTTCCATAAAAACCAACCGGGCCCCGGAGACGAAAATGCCAATAACTCACAGACCGGGCGTCTGATTGACGCGCCGTCTGTTTCGTTGACTTCCTCTTGATGAGACGGAACTTTTGACATACTCCGCCCGAGTTTTGGATACAGTCGGAGTATGGCCGGGTTGGATTGTACTCGAAATCCAACCGGGCCCCTGGAACGGGAAAGCTAATATCTTTCAGACAGGACGTCCGCTTGACGAACCGTCAGCGGCGTTGGTGGTTACGTTGAGTAACGGTCCCTTTGAGTTTACCCTATGGGAGTTCGGGGTACAGTTGAGATACGGCCGGGATTGGTTTCTCTCACGAAACCAACCGGGCCCCTGGGACGAAAAGGCTAATAACTCACAGACCGGGCGTCCGATCGACGCGCCGTCTGTTGCGTTGAGACCCCTGTGACGAGACGGACCTTTGAGACACTTCTTCTTGGGACTTTGAGATACTTGGAGTATCGACCAGTAGCTCGTGGAGCGGACCCTCCCGGAGACGAGCGTACAGAGTACGGAGACCGTGTAGCCGGCTGAGACCTGACGACTGCTTGACCGACTCGACTTGGAGTGAGTCGACTAGCCCATTGGACGGAGCGCCCGGTATTTGGCGGCAGACCCACGGCGGACGGAGCGCCTAGTAGTTGGCAGCAAACCCGCGGTACTCATCAGGAGGAGTACCTCAGTAGGCTATCTGGGTGAGCGCCCGGTATTTGGCGACAGACCCTCAGCGGACGGAGCGCCAAACCCGCAGTACTCGACAGGAGGAGTACCTCAGCAGTCTTAGGTTAGCAAGCAGTACCTCGGAGTCGTGACAGGACCACTGTACACTCTAGAGACGGAGCTCTTCAGCAGTTACGGTTTCGATAATGAAAATCCTGGTTTGAGCTGAGACTTTTGACCTTGTGTTTACTTCAGGATTGAGATGGGTCACTTGCTAACTTTGGTATATGTATGGGCATATACCCGGGTAGTGGTTATCCGTCGTTTTCACAATCCTTGTGTTTCCTCATGAATGAGATGGGTTACTTGATAACTTAGGTATATGTATGGGCATATACCTAAGTAGGGTTTATCTGTTGAGATCTTCTTGTGTTTATCCTTGTTGGTTTTAGTGAGACCTTGAGGGTCTCGGGGTCCCTACTGAGTATCGTTATACTCACCCCTGCACGGGCTATGCCCACACCTCGTTGTGTTGGTTGCAGACGACGGACAGTGCTGACAGAAGCCGAAGGTTCGAGGACTGGACGGTACCTGGAGGT
Source organism: Viscum album (assembly GCA_963277665.1). NCBI lineage: Eukaryota > Viridiplantae > Streptophyta > Magnoliopsida > Santalales > Viscaceae > Viscum > Viscum album. Next base: position 899,340,678 of record OY728165.1, on the reverse strand, counting down.
GGACTTTACGACGAGGCGGTACCCGGAGGTGGACCACTGGGCGGGACATACTCGGAGCGGATGGCGGGACCCGTGGAGCAGAGGAGCTATCTGTACCCACCCTTCAGGTGGGAATTCCAGTGGACATCTCAGCGTAGCAGCTTTACTTTTCAGTCGCTGTTTTCCTTTTCGAGTTGTACTTTACAGTTGGGCTTGTATTTCCAGCCCCTTTTTCTTTTCAGCTCTCCTTTTTGTACTTAGTGTTTTACTTCCGCTTGTACTCTGTGGTGCTTGTTTTCTTTTATAAAGGAAATGCCTTCCCAGTTAACGGGATTTTACGCCTTTGGTGCTAGTCGCCAGCCCCTGGCCTATGGAAGGCAGGCTTGGGGTAGTCACGGCACGGGCCCCGAGGACGGGTCGTGACATCCCTAGTATAGGTTGTTGACTGTGGCTTTAGAACAGGGAGCATAAGACCATGCTGAGGATTGAGATGATATGATGCCTTTTTCATTTTTTCTTTTTGGGATACATTTATTATATTTTATTTACATGTACTATTCTAGATTATTTTCAGATACTTATACAGTCTACATCATCTTATATATGCGACACTTCTGGTTATTGATATATATTTTTGTCTTTTCTTGATTTTAGTGGTCTTATATTTATTTTTATTCAGCTATTTAATATTTTTTCCTTCCACTATGATACTTGGGTAAATAGGGAATAGTATCCCCACTAACTCCCATATTCCCTCACTTCTAGTCAGAAGCCTCTGGCATTTGGGTATGTGTGATTGAATCCATATGGCCAACTGAGCTCTGGGCACCGCGATGTCAGGGATGTTACAAAGTGGTATCGAAAGCAGTTGTCTTTTCTGGTTTAACTTACCATTTGGAGACATTAGATAGAGATAACAAAGAAATGGGATTTGGTAATAAACTTTACCTGAGAGTAGAAACCCCGCGTACAAAAAAAAGTTGAATAGCCTCTAATTGAGTTATCGTTTTATTGATTGTGACTATTATAGGTAATTTGATTTCACTGTAGTGTGACACATTTTATTTCTTCTATTAATAATGACTCAATTGTGGGTTCTATTTCTTTTTTAACGCGATTATATGAGGTTGATCCACCTAATGCATTATATAGAAAATTATTATAATCACATGTCATGATTTATGCCCTGAAATCTAGGATGCATTTGATATTTCATGATGTTTTGATAGTTGATGTGATATTTTGTTCTTCAGTTGTGTTAGTTGAGTGTATTAGATAAAGGATTGAAAATATATTTGAATCCATATATATTTTTGGCCCTTATAAATTTGGAAATGAGTCACTAGTGAAATTTAAGTGTTAAATGAACTTTTTTCATGTATGGTTTGAAAAGGGGACCATGGATGGCTTCATGAGTTATTATGGGAACTCATTGATTAAGAATTGGTAACCCTTGGTGAAATTTCATAGATAACTTCATGTGAAATGGAAATGGAACATTAAATGGTGAATTGAGACTTGACCTTGACCCGAATTCTGAGTGGGAATTAGGAATTTTTTCTAGAGGATCGTAAGTTGTTCCTTATATAATCATTGATTTAGGAGAAAGATTAGTGTTTGACATTGTTTTGAGGAGGGTTTTGAATAGTCCAATTATATTGTGATTTGTGATTTAATTTTGTTTATTCCTGAGGTGTGTGTTTTAAATTGTAGAGACATGCCACCACGATGACCTTTATTGGTATGTTGTGATGGAGGTGATGACCATGCATCAAAGATAGTGGGACAATTGCTACAGGTTGACCCTCTTATAGTTCCAGCTACGCCACCTTGGGTTTTTCCAAACATAAGATCTGAGGCACTATTCTATGAGGGTTCTTTCTTTATATGTAGACGATACAGGAAGCCCCATAGCCCGCCTTGACTTTGGATGAGCTGACACTGGTGTTCCAACAGCAGCATCCTCTTACGTTTTCATGGGATGGTGGACCATAGATAATAGATCTATGGCAAGATACCAGGTTAATTATAATTTAGCATCTAGAGACACATTCATAATAGAAGGTTAATATCACGACTTACATGATGCATTGAGCAGAAAATAACATGGGATAAATTTAGAACCAGGCTGATGGGCTGTGGAATATGGGATGGGATGAATTTTAAACCAACTTCTAAGACTAATTTTCCCATGCGACCCTAATATCATAGTAGGATAATAAGATTATGCTTATGGAGAATGGAGCGATAAAGGTTATGGAATACTCAGCATGATTTACTAAGTTGTAGCTTTTTGCACCGTTGTATCTTAATGATGAGCTATCAATGACAAGGCGCTTTGAAGATTCTCTCAAAAAGGGAATCAAATATCAGGTCAATGTGTTCTGGTTGCCTTCTATTATTGATATTGTGAATCAGGTGTTGATTATAGAGTAGAACCTAAGGGATTCTAGGGGAACAAAATAAGAGAGTTTGTTTCTCTCCCTAGTAGATATACTTCTTCAGGTTAGAATTTCAATTTTTATCCTTCTCTTGATTAGATTACTATTCAGGCTATTGGTGTAGGTAGATTTGAATATTTCCATCATTGTTGTTGGAGAGGCCACATGAAATAGCAGTGCGACCATGACCCATTCGATTTCCATGCTTGCGGCATGATGGGGCACATGCAGGGGTTTTACTGGACCTTCACTACAGTTGTGATTAGAAGTGGATATCTCAACGTTGTGTTCAGGTGCAGGTTCTTCAGCACCATGATAGGATATGAGAAAGAGCTGTGATGGCCAGTTATTTTAAGGAATTTGTGGTCATGTCCATGGTATCCATACAACATATTCTTAGAAACAGAGGGGAAGATCAGCTTAGAGTAGCCAAACAGTGTCACAGGGCCGTGGTACAGGCGATACTTATGTAGTGAAAAAAACCCAAAAGGAGAAGGATTGTGGACCATCTAAAGTGAGAGGTATGATCTTAATAGTTTCTATTATTTATTCTTCTCTTTTCGATACAAGTTCCTCTCACATTTTTATCTCTGCATGTGTGGTGAAAATCCTTGGAGTTGTGGTTTTTCTTTCTGATGTAATTTTGACGTTAGACATTCCATTGGGAGTTAGAATGGGTGATGTATTCCATGGTACGGAATTTACCCCAGAGGTTGGTGGGTTCCACATACTATAGAGTGTATATGAAATCGAGGTGATAATGTTTGACTTCATTTATGGAATGGACTGGATAGTATCTTATCAAGAATACATTGACTTGTATTGCAAGAGGGTTACTTTCACATCACCATAGGTTTCATTTTTTATTCACAATGGTGAATGGAATTTCCAGGCGATATGAGCTCGACCTGAGCATCATGGGATTGGCAGGATGAAAAACCATATTTCTATACTGTTTTTGGATGATCAGGGAGTGATTTAGGAGGACTTTCCTTCTGTGCTTGATTTCCTCAGTGACGTCTTTCCAAATGACATTTTTGGTTTACCACTGGAGAGAGAGGTGATGCTCTCCATTGATCTAGTGCCATTAGATGCACCAAAACCCATTCCTCCTTTCAAGATATATAAGATGGAGATGCATATGCACAATATTCAGCTGGATGATTTGGAGGTGAAGGGGTTTATCCGACCCAATAATTATTTGTGGGGTTCTCTAGTCCTTTTTGCAAAAAAAATCTGATACCACTCTTCAGCTATGTGTGGGTTGTCATAAACAATACTAGCTGATGGTTGAAAAAAAAATATCATTTTCCAAAGATATAAGTTATGATCGATTAGCCTCATGGAGCACAAGTGTTCTCAATGATTGAATTGATATCAGGATATCACCAGGTGCATGTTCGACTAGCATACCTACCTCATACTTCCTTTCATAGCTAGTATGGTTTATAAAAGTATCGGGTTATGTCGTTTGGTGTCATGAATGTGTTGGCAGCTTTCATGAATTTAATGATCTTAGTGTTCCATCCCTACATGGATTTTTTTTGTTGTGATTTTTGTGGACTATATCTTGGAGTATTCTCACAATCTACATGACCATTCCAACCATCTTGAGATAGTTTTTAATACACTAAGATAGGATCAGTAATTTTTTATGCTCACAAAGTACCACATTTGGATGGATTGGTTTCACTTTCTAGGTCACATTATCTAGGAGACAGGTGTATCAGTGGACTCAAAGATGGTGATAGAGACAGTTTCCTAAGAAAAACCTAATATCTTTTTTTGTTATACAGAGGTTCATAGAGCTAGAAAGATACTACATTCATTTTATTCAAGACTTCTCATGATTTGAGGACCGTTGATGAGATTGACTGTGAAGGGTGTAAATTTTGTGTACTAAGAAAATTATGAGATAGCCTTTTAGGATATGAAAGGGAGGTTAACATCCTCACCAGTCGCTAATTCTTCCATAGAAGGGTAAGATAAATACATCGACTGATGATTCTTTATATATTGGGATGGGGTTATTGTGGTTTCATGGAAGCCAAGTCATGGCATATGTGTCTCGACAGCAGATTCCTCAAGTGAGAAATTACCCTACACATGATCTCTAGTTAGATATAGTTGTTCATGAGTTTCATTGTTGGAGACACTATTTACTATAAGTGGGTATTATGGTGTAAACACAGCACCATATCTTCAAGTGTATCTTTACACAACGTGATCTGAATTTGGGGTAGTGAAGGTTGGTGGAGTACCTATAGTCCTTTTACATCGATTATGCTTACATTCCAGGTAAGGGCAATACTATAGCTGATGCACTGAGTAGGAGGAACCAAATATAGGAAGTGCAGCATGCCAGTATCGAGTGGTAGCTTTTGGCATTGTTTTCTGAATGCATATAGAGGTTCACGATAGATAGGAGTATAACTTTCTTTCATCCATAGTAGTTACCTATACCATACTATAAATAGTTAGGATGAGGTATCTATCATATTTTGAAAGCCTAGTTCTATGGAAAGTTGTGGTAGGTGAGGACCCTTCTCTTGGTTGGATGGTAGGGGATGATGAGATACCGCGTATCCGTGGATGTTCCTAGGTTCCATTTGATATACCTAAGGAGATGATGTGGGAGTTTCAGGCTACACCTTGGGGAGTGCATCCTTGTGTTACTAAATGTTCCATTACATGCGACGATACTACGGTTTGTTGGGATTGAAGAGAGAGGTTGGTGGTTTTGTTACTAGGTGTTCTAGTTGTCAGTAGGTGAAGGTGGAAAATCATTGTCCAGTTGTACATTTACAGCAGTTACCTATCCCGGAGTGGAAATGGGATGTTTTTGAGGTGGATTTCTTGACTGGTTTACCGAGGTTTCCTCATGGTAATGATGCTACGTTGGTTGTCGTTGAAAGGATTACAAAGGTCCAAAATTTCATTCCAATCCTGGATACCTTTATTGTTAATGGTATTGGGAAGTTTTACATCTGAGAGGTGGTACTACTTAATGATATCACACTCACTATAATTTCGGATAGGGACGCCCACTTTACGTATTGTTTCTAGAAGAGTTTTTAGAGGGTACTAGGTAAAAAGGTTCTTATGAGCACAATATACCACCCTAAGACGAATGTCTAGTCAGAGCATATGATACAAGTGTAATATGACTTGCTACGAGCATGCATCCTGGATTTTGGGGTCTCTTTGGAGAGGCACATACCTTTGGTTTGGTTCTCCGACAATAATAGTTATCTAGTGATGATACAGATCCCACCATACGAGGCTTTATATGGTAGGTCATTTCATTCCCCTTATTCTAGTTAGAGGTAGGAGAGGTATCTTTACTGGGACCACGTCTCATGTTGGAGACTTCTGAGTAGGTATAGATGATCTAGAAGCATATTACAACTACACAGTCTCACCATAAATCAGAAACCGATTTCCAAATATGACCACTACAGTTCAAGGCCAGGGATCAGTTTTTCTTATGCATTTCAACGAGGTCAGTACACAGGTGAATCAGATGATAGGGTAAGCTTCCAGCCAGTTATGTTGTCTCGTATAAGATTCATGAGGGAGTTAGGTCGATTTCCAACAATTTGATGTTACCTCAGAGGTACCGAACCAAGTACAATGTCTTCCATGTATCTCATACACACTTCTATAACTCAGAATTTTCTCTCCTTTTTTCCTCCCAAGGAGGTTGAGCATCAGGTTGATGCATCCTTTGAGGAGAATTTTATAGTTATATTCAACATGAGCTCAAAGGTTCTACAAGTCCATTCAGTTTATATAATATAAGTGCAATGGAAGCATGGATGTTTACAGGACGAGACTTGAGAGAGGGAGGCCAACATATGTGATCATTGGCCAGAGTTGTTTTCAGACAAATCATGACCGCCCATTAGAGAGAATGATTGTAAGAATTGTTATAATGGATGGAGAATATAAGATTCAATGATTTTCTTGAGGTAAGATCTCTATTTTTGGAAGAATTTTGTTACATTCCTTTTTGGTATAGATGCTAGACTGGGCCATGGGCTGGGTTGGTTGTTTATTAAAATGAAAGGGGAAAATAGGATGAAATCTACCAGCAGGCTAGGTACATGTCGTGTACCTGCCCTCCATGTCGTGTACTTCTAGTACACGCCATGTATCTGGACGTCACAATGTGTATCCAGTCTAGCTCAGGGAAAAAAAGAAAAGGAAAGTACACACAGTGTTCTTGGGGAACATGACATGTACTTGGCCAATGGGGTTTTTTTATAAAAGAAGTAATATCATAATTTTTTTACGGAAAAAATGTTTTTCTCTCGTTTTCTATCCCAAAACACATTTAAAATAGTTTTTCTAATTCCAAAGTCATTCGAACAGTAATTTGAGGGTCGTCTATCACATTGGAACTTCATCAGTAAGTACTCAATTACTTTTTAGTCATTATTGATTCATCAGAATAACGACTGCACTGTTTTGATTTTGGATCATATGACTTAATATTCTGTTCATCATCTATTCTTCATATTTCTTCCAAACTAGGGTGAATAGAGACATGATACTAGACGATCTTTCTACTACCGAGGTGAGGTACGTTGTCTATACTTTTATTCATCTTTTCTTCCACTCTTCAGACGTTCGACTGGTATTCACCCCTTCAAACATTCCAGAGAAGCCTCATTTTAGAGTGCTTTTCTTATCGTAGTTTTTCTCATACATAGTGATGATGCTTGTAGGTTCTATTTAGGTGTGTTGACACCCGTTATATGATTCATGGTCACCTGAGGGGTTCACATTAAGGAAATTACATGTTTATGCCTATTTGAACCACCCAAGTGGTGTGTGCTTGTGCTTTCCTAGTTAGATTAAGCTTGTTAAAGCTTTGATAGCTTGAGTATCCTATTTAATAGATTTACTACCTCCTAGATCAATGAATATCATGTTATTTCTTATATATTTTGAATTTTTGGTTTTCTAAATGGATAATATGGGTGGGTATACCTATATGAAAAAGATAACGGCATGTTAAATGTTTTGTATGGGTGGTTAGGTCCATATGATTGCTTTGATTAATGGTTTTCATGAGTGGGTATACTCATGGATTGTGAAGGTTGATTTTAGTGGGTATAATAACATGGATTGAATATTCAATTTGAAGGATATAATTCTTGAATTATTTATTGAATGGTTATATAAATTCCTTAGACGTCTCTCTAGGGATCGGGAATGCGGTAGTGGATGTCGTGGGTTAACTCTTCCACTTAGGACTTGATTCTATGTGATACTATGGGCCTTTCAACCCCATGGATCCATCTTTCTAGTTAATTTGTTTGACTTTTTATTTCAATTCACCAATGACCCCAATCCAGTTACTAACTGATTTTCATCCAAGGTTTCTCATGGGGCTCGATGGGATTCCTTTGAAAAGCTTCTTGGATCAGGCCCTCTTTGGCATAGATATATTTCATAGATGTATTGGTCTGTTGACCCATTGAATCCAGCCCTTGCGGTATACACTTCACTATAAAACATGGAAATTGGATATTTTACTTCACTATACAGCATGGTCATGAGATACATGACTTTTATAAACAGCATGGATGTGGATAGCTTGATATAGATAGATGTATAATAAGGATGTGTGAATTACTTATTTACTTTTTATAAGTGATTTGTTAGAAGCTAAATATCCTTTTAGGTATCCTTGAGGGATGGATGGTTTTACTTACTATAGTATACTAATTCCATGGGTATAAATAGTTACTTTACTGGTTTTTTACAATTGCTATCACTTTTTTAGATTTTTTATTGAATCATTATAGACCTTGGTGGTTTCCTACTTGTATGTTTATCTCACACCCTATTTGGGACTCCTTAGGGACCCAAATAGATTATATGGTTACAGGTGATGATAGGGGCTTGCCCCCTAGTACAGTTTGTTGATTGTGGATTTGGAGAGGGGAAGTATATGATTAGGCTGAGGCTTCCGATTCTGGGATACCATTTTGGATGTTTTCTATTTTAGGGATACGTTTATTGTATTGTATTTCCATATACTTTTCTAGATACTTTATAGATACTTATACAATCTACATCATTTTTTATATAAGACACTTCTGGTTATTGATATGTATTCTTGTCTTTTCTATTTTTCAATGTTTTCTATTTATTTTTCTCTGATATTTATTATATGTTTTACTTCTTTTGTGATGTTATTGTAATGAGGTAATAGTCTCCCCACAAACTCACCAGGGCCCTCACTGCTAGTCGGTATGCTCTGGAGTTTGGGGAGATGTGCTTGAGGCCATGTGTCCAATTGATCATGGGATACTATTTTGGGTGGTATCCAGGTCCATGATGTTACAATAATAAATATTTTTTCATGGTAAAATAGGATATATTCGAACTAAATGGTAATAAAATATTTAATAAGATTGTAAGGATAGGATAATTCTCGATTTTAATGATAAAAAAAAATTACATATTAAATAAGATAATAGGAATCTCCTTAAATTATATTTTTTAATATGATCAATAATTTATCATTAAAGACAAAATTATGATATAATTAAATGTGGGATGTGTGGACCAATCCGTAATAATTATTTTATCAACATGTCATTCTAAAATCTTATTCATAAACCATATGAAATATATATTTTTGGAAAATTAATGTAGTATTTTCTAACAAATATCACTCACATTACCTTTTTTTAACATTTTGATTTTTATATCCTATCCATATTCTACACACATTCCTTCTCGTAAAATCATTATACATGTCCTTTACCCTTGAATAACATGTTTTTCTTATTGCTTCATTATAAGAATATCCATATGGGAAGATTGAACTTTTCTAAATAAGTATCATCATTTCTTTAATTTATTTTCATAATCTTATTACCCTAAATCTTATTTAACCTAATTAATAAATTAAATCATACGAAATTAGTATATATATAAATCCATAAATTGAGTGAAATAATTATTTATAGATTATATTATAATAAAACATTTTTCTTAGTGTATTCTTGTTTTGGTCAATTGGGCCATTTACATGAACAATTCTACAATTTTTCTAAATAATTGTTATTAATGATTAAAAAGACACGGCTATTTAATATTTATAATTTGTTTGATTTATTTAAGAATGAAAATATAATTATGAAAATAATGATACTTAATGTAAAAAAATATAATCTTTTAAACCAATAAATACCATATGAAATTAAATAAAAATTAATAATAAAAAAGAAAATGTACTTGAAACAAGAATGTAATTAATAAAATGTATTAATTCAGTGTGTAGATAACGAACAAGGTGGAACAGGATTCAAGGTAAGGGGTTATTATTCAGAACTTATAATTTTATTTTTTAATGAATTTTTTTTCATTCTTAATATTTTATGGATCATTATCAGTTTCCTCTCATTAACCAATTGATTAATCCAATTTTGTAAATTCTATTTTATGGGATAAATGATTTTTTCTAATAAGTCAAGAACATTTATTTTTAGGAGATTTATTATGAAATTTGTTTTACCCCTTTATTTATAATTTTTTTCAGACCAAAAGCACACTTTTGTGTTTACAGAAGTTTAATGTGAGTGAATTTCATTATTATATTTTTCAATTTTAGATTTTTAATTGGACAATATAATGAATATATCTAATAATAATCAAATTCAAAATAATGATCCTTTGAAAGGAATAGAAATTTCTTTTGTAATGTTCTAATATCATGGAATAAAGTCTTATGATCAAATAAAGGACATGTAAGGAAGATCATAAGGCCATATTTGTAAGGTAAGGACTTTATGCTTCACTAACTAGTTTGTACAGAGCCACTGAATAGCTGATGGGACATATTAAATAACCTTATGCAATGTAAAACAACTTGAAAAATAGTGGAGGAGAATAAGCTTGGTGATGAAAATTCCAAAACCTGCTAGGGTTTTTAGTAAGCCAGTAGCCAACTACTGGAAGCTTTTAGCTTGTAAGTGGAGTTTTTCTAAAGTCAGAGTGCTCCAGGTGTACCATCAGGACTCTGATGGAATCACATAATTTGTCGGGGGAATCCATAAAGAGGATCAATGGGGACATTTAGTATGGTTAAGAATGTAATAATTTAGTATTCTTAATATTATATGACCGTAAAAGCATTCCATAAGATTTTTGGAGATCATATAGCGAATAAATATGGCTCGTTAGTGGCGTAGAAGACCCATCTCGAAAATGTATCTACTAGTTAATGATAATTCATCAGTTTTGAATATAATTCTCTATCAATGATTAGAAACCAATAGAGAAGCTGCAACAGAATCTCTATAATGTCAAATATCACTCAAAGGATAATCTCAATTTTTCACCAATCACTAAGGATCTATTATTCCATAGACTATCATTATATATAATTAAATTTGCAAATACTTTTTAGAGATAAGGTGGAGAATATTTAGTTGGTTTTCATTAAGAAAACATATTTTCTTCCCATACTCGTCTAATTTTTTTCACTTCTCTAAAAGGGAGGGATGGGTTCATTGGATTCTAATGAAGATTAGGAGGGTTCTAATAACCATAATTGAAAAATATAGGATTCATGATTACTGCAACTATCAATTATGTAATAAAAAACCTATTAACTTTAGGCGAGGATACATCAGAGCTCACACTATGTTATTCTAACAATGATTTATGAAACGATGTTTTCCCTCTCTTTAAATATTCACTTTGCATCATTAAAAACCAATACACATAATTTAACAAATTGAATAAATACTTTTCAATTGTTCATAAATTATCAAATAATATTTATATTAACCTTTAAAGTACAAATCAAAATTATTTCTTCATCTTGTTAATATTAATTTTTTAATATAACATTATCTTTTATTTAATTTTTAAAGGGGAAACCCACCTCAATAATTCCATTTTTCCTTGACAAAAATTTTCTATCAATGTATCTTTGGTTTTTTTATTAAAAAAATATTATTAAAAAATAATTTTATATATTGTTTTCAATTATTTTAAATATCAAATTATTTCAATTCTTTATCATTTCATAATGGAATCAAAATATTATTCATAAGCTCACGTTTTTGAGGAAATGAATTATTTATATTGTAAAAATCATAAGTCAACCTTTCTTTGAATCATGAGTTACCCTATATGAAGATTTGTTATGTAATAATATACTTGAAATAAATAACCAGAAGATATGTTGACAACCGATGATATTAAAGCCATTATTCTAATTTTAAAATTCATGAATTCTCGTTATTATAGACTTGATAAAAAAATTAATCATGTTTCTTTATGTAAAAATTCACATATAAAATAAAAAAAATTAGAATTCACTCTTGGGGGAACCAATAAAATAAATTTACTAGATTATACATGCATTTAAATGATTTCGAAATCTATATTATACATACAAAGGAATACATTACTAGTATGATATTTATTTTTTCTTACATATAAAATTATTTAAATCCACATGATAAAAAAAATTTGAATAGAAATATTAGTAAAAAAGATAATTTTCATACTTCTTTGAAATTGGGCAACCAAGGTCATCGTTCTAAAAAGAAGAAAATGACATAATAATATTGGTCAAAGAATATATCAGATCCATATTGTTATATTAAATTAATTTTAAGTGAAAACTTGAAACATATCCCAAATAAAAAAATACCTAAATAAAACTTCCTCCTTCAATGCTACAAATAATTACTCATCCATAGATGAAGTTCAAGAATTTTCAAAGCATTCAAAGAAAATAAAGAAATTGTTCCAAAAAAAGATTCATACTAAAATAATAATGGGAATAAAAAAGTGATACTATATGTGATATATAATACAATAAATAAAATGGGTCATATAAATATGGATTTCCCTATGTAAAAATATTATATTAAAGAACAGAAACATGTTATCAAGGCTCTGAGTGTTACAACATAGAGTACAAGATATGACTCCAAGATATTAACATTCATAACCACTTAATATGACTAAATTTTAATGTTCATTATCAAACATGTTGATTAGTATGTTGAGGTTAGTTTCCATATTCCCATTTTCACCCCTTCCTCTAATTCATCTTCTTATTTTAATTCTCCGCCTCTTCTTCTTCCCTTTTCTCTAAAAGTATCATTAATAAAAAAAACCATAAATATTTTATTGATAAAATTGGAAATATTAATGATGAAATAAAATCATTATAAAATGAAATCGATAAAAAATATATATAATTTAATAGTTAAAAAACATATAAAATATAAGGTAAATATATTCATAGAAAAGGAAGAATTATAAATTAAACTTAAAAATAAGATGTACGTTAATAAACTTGAATCTAAAATCCAATACCACAAGAGATCTCTCTCCAAATTCACTCAAGGAGAAAATATTCAGAATAATATTTGGGATAAAAAAGATGAGGAAAACAATATTTTTTATTAGTTTCTTATATCATGAAATAAACATAAAAAATAAATTTAAAACTAATTTTCTTAATCTTTTTACAAAATATATGTTATTAAATTATGATAAATGAATTGGACATTTTATTCATGAAATTGATTGAATGAATGAAAAATATGTGAGGCCAAAATCAATTCAACTTCATCTAGAATTTCTAAATGGAAAATATCATACCATAATAATCTAAATAAAAAATTCTTTATTGGATAACATTAATAATCCCATATTTATTTGGGTACTAAAATGTTTTGACATTTTATTTTTTATGAAAATCTTTCATGATAGGAAATCACAATAAGTTATATAATACATATTTAATGATTTCAAATTACATAAGAGGGATAAAATATCCCAATTTTATCAAATTAATGAACTAGAAGGAGGTCAAATCACCTTCAGTTATTACTCAAAGAGGTTGATAATTGTTGAAAGTACCATCAATTTTTATAACACCGATCTTATTAAAAATGTTTTATTTTTCGAAGGCATGATTCATAATTTTCTATGATGTAAAATTTCCTGATAATGTAAGTAAATTAAACTTTTAATGTGCTCTAAGAAATGTTTTTCATCGAAAATAAAATATTTTATTTACCAATTATTGATTTCAAAATATTTTTACATTAAATTTTAGATATATCTCTATCCAAAACATGAATCTAATGACTCATAAAGTTATTTAGTCATGGTTTTGTGATAGATTAATATATCACTATAGTATATTCTCGTATATAAAAATCAAATATTATCAACAAGTATGATATTAATGCAATCTATATTTCAAATATGACACGGTTTGTGAATCATGAAAATGTGGTATCCACAGAAATATTTTTTTAATTAATATACAAATTTAGTCATATAAATCTATTGATTTAATTCAGATTGATTTTTTGGAATTTCCCAAATAGAAAGTATTGAATTTAAAAATATACATGGATTATTTTCGATGAATTTACATGATTAACTCGAGATTATATCTTATCTCATAAAAGTTATTCTTTAAAATATTTATTCAATTTTTCTAAATAACATGAAAACAAAAAAGTTTATAAAAATATATTTATTAATATTATCATAGAAGATATGTCTACAACAAGGAATTTAGTGATTTATACTCTTCTCCATGATTTAATCATTTTTTCTACCCCTTGAACCCCCTCACCCAAAAAAATGAGGTTGTAGATATGGTATATCAAACTATCCATGAAATCACTTGAAATCGTAAATAAATAAATTTACCTCAATATGTGTGGGATTGAGCCATTAATAATGAATGATTTATCATTTATCACGTTCTCAAAATTCCTTATATCAAAAAGACGCCTTTTAAATTTTTGAAAAATAAAAAATCGAAAGTTGTAACTTTATATTTTTTTAGTTTTAAATTTTATTAGTCACAAAAGTAAATAAAAAATTGGAAAATATGATTAAAAAATAATTATTTATCGTTCTTTGGTAATCTAACTCTATAATGGTATATAGATTTTTTACAAATTAAAATAAACTTTTGGAAGAAACAATTCATATTTTTTGTTACGAAAAATATCCAAAATGAATTTCTCAATTTTTATTGAAAGTAATATTTTATTATAAAATGGACCATTAAAATACAATGAAGTATATGTTATAAAGGAATCCCATTTTAATTTATTTCATAATGGTTTTAAAAAACTTAATGAAAATCCCTTTGAAAATATCATTGGATATTTGAAAACAAGAAATCATACAAAATGACCAACTATAAAAATGGTTGAACATATTACATTATTCTCTCACATAAAACCTCGCAATATTAACTATTCACTTCATAATGAAAATTGGAATATTTACATGAGATATAAACTAAATCTATTCACTCTAAATGATGTATGATATCTCATCAAAAGGACTAATGATAATCTTATAATATGAAATAAATGTATTTTTAAGAACAAGTTAGATGAACTTGGTAATATCAATAACAATAATGTATGTATAGATGATAAATATTAAATCCCAGAAGAAGGAATATACTATGGTGAATCCTTTTAACCCAAAATTGGTTAGAATAAATTTATATCTTATATACATTACCCCCCCCCCAATTAAATTTAAAACTCTTACAAATGGATGTTAAAAGTGTTTTTTAATTTGTTTTATTAATTGATATACTTTTGTAGAACAACCACCATGTTTTAGTATATTAATTATTAAATTCTATATTTCAAATTAACTAAATCTATTTATTATTTAAAATAATATCCTTTAACTTTGTATGAATATTTATCAAATTTTATTTTATCAAATTGTTTTAAAATCAAAAAATATGATTCAGTAATTTTTCTATAACACATCTGAAATACTTTCATACTCGTATAAATTTACATCGATGAATTGATTTTCAACTCACCTAATGAATCCGTTTGTTTTAAATATTAACTTATAATGAATATGTAGTTAGAGATGAGATTTATGGGTGAATTCAAATTCTTCTTCAATTTTCAAATTTCCGAAAATATTGATAGAAATATTTTTAAACTGAGGAAAATGTACTAATGAACATTTAATAAAATTTTTCTAGAATCATGGTAAATAAATTATTATACCAATGATTTTAATTTAATTATAATTATATATGTAGCTATTAATATATTTGACAAAATGATTTATATACTTATTATTGGTAGTTTATTTATCTTACTCTGAGTCATCATTATGAGACCTCTAATCGTCATAGGTTTTAAAAATAGAAGAAAATTTGAAAAAAAATCATTCAGGGATTAGGGGAAAATGGTAATTTCCACATTGATATGATATTTTATTGTTTTTCTAACCATGATGTTTTTCCTATAACATGTTATTTATCATAGGAAAAGTGTTTTGTGGAAATTCAAGTCTTTTGAATTTTAATGGAATATTTAATAATCAATTAATTAAATATTAATTTATACATGAATGTTCATTAACTAATATTTTTTAAAAGGTGAATCTTATTGATATTATATCTCTTTTATTGAGTTTAGAATGTATATTTTAAAAAATAGAGGCATAACCTTCCATCATGCCCCAGCCCTACAAACTTTTCTTTTCTTTTTTTTTTCTCTTTTTTCATTATATTTCCTTTTATATTTTTTTATTAATTCAATTTTACCTTGGATTTTTTCATATTCCCATGTGAATCTATCCCTTGGGATCTTTATATGAGATAGGTAGAGGGTATAAGACGGTGGTGGATTAAGAGACCCCTCATAGGGAGCTCGTTCTGAGGTAGAATGCCTCTTTTCGGGTATGTGGCATGTAACAGGTATGATGTTTTGGTGGGTTCCATCCAAAGGTAGTACCTTTTTATGTTTTCATCAAAAATTCAATTAATATATTTGTTTTTATGTTTTAAATTTTTTAATGGGTCGTTGGAGACCAATTTTGGGTCGATCTATGGCTTTCTGTGTGAAATCGAGCATGTTTTGCGGTTTTTGGGGTTTTATGATTGCGAAAACCAATGTACACGTCATTTAGGTCATTTAACACACTCTATGTGTAATTTATATTCATGGAAGATGGGTTTTTGTATTAAATTCCATGTACTGGGGTTAGATTCCTTGTATTTGTGACTCAGGGTGCGTCGAGGGAAAGTGGGCATGTGGGTATACCAGAAGACCAAATGTGAGGTATAAGGCTAGTGGATATGTACCAAAATCCACCAGACCATGTTTTCAGGTATATTTATAGTTATAAATATGGGATAACCATCTGTGGAAATCCATGCATGTGGTGGTAATTGTCGTGTAGTCTGGAATTATACACACTAAGTGGGGGATGAGGTGCAAGGGATTATACCTAGACCTGGGTACATTCTATGTACAAGAAATTCATTTCAAGTTATTTGGAATTTACATGAAATGTTTATATAGGATAATGGAATTACATTACCTTTTTTATTACATTCTTGTGTACCTGATGTACACATTGTGATCTTTTTCCTGCCATACAAGGGTTTTCCTATTTTCACCCCAATTTTCAAATTTGACTTGTTAGTAGTGTATTCTGGTCATTTATTTAATTTAGTTCCAGATGGTGGAATACCATTATAATTTGGAGGCTATAATTATGGTGTTTTTGAAGGCATTTCTTTTCTAATAGGGTTAATTTATGGTTTCGAGTTACAAATCCCCATAAGTATTGGGGGATTATCTATAAGGCCTGGGTGATGGTTCGAAGACCGATGGTCATCATAAATAATGCTTTATATGAGGATCCATTTATTTTTATTTTAGATCAATTCTATAAAAAATATATTGTTGTATATCTAGGGAGAACTATTTTTATCCCTACTTGCCATAACTGATTATTCAAGGATAATGCATTTAAAATTTATCTCATATGATTGAGGATCAGAGCTACTGGATCCTTTGGGATGGGTCTAATCTATGGGATCAAGGTTTTGGCATGGTGTATTTGAGATATTAACATTACTCTTACGTGGGGATTCCCTTGTGGACTTGTAATTTATCTAGTGATTTGTGATTACCGTAGTCAACTGTTAACAATATGTGTGAGGCATGGTCTGATTTTAATTCCATTATGAGAGAGTTGGTTCCTAGGAGTGGGTTGTCTTTTTGGATTTTTTTTCTATGGTTTTGATTCATGGAAATTTCCCTAGAGGTTTGACAAGTGACAATGACCCATTGATGGGTACTACTTCTAAGGAGGTCCTGAGTACCCTTTTGAGTTCCCTGGTTGGTATGCCTTGGATTTGGATGTCGCATCAGTCAAATTATTTATCGAGGATATGTTAGTGTCCACTAAGGGCATTTTTTCATGTCTCTAAAATGGGCATGTAATATTGTTTTGGATGAGATAGAGGAACCCCACGTATGGTATACAACACTTTTTGGGGACATTGATCCATTTGAGGATGTTTTATGGTAGTGGCCAGAGAGATTGGGAGTAATAGGGGTGTTCCATTGTGGATGTCTATTTTTTATATGGCCTTAGAAACTTTGGAGGGATCATTTTTGGTTTGGACCCGAGGGGGGGTAATAGAGAGTCTATGGTGGTTGTTTTTAAATGTTGAGATCTTGGGGACCATGAAATCATCGTGTTTTATTGGATATGAGTAGATCGATGCTTCTAGTTTAGTTGTTTTAAAGGTGGGTTTGAGGCCAGATCATCCTACATTTGTTTGGCCTTTAGATATTCAATTGAGGTTGTTTCTTCTTAGAATGAGGGTTTGAGGAGGAGACACATGAGATATATAGGACTAGGAGATGGCCTTATGTTTTTATGTGGTTCTATCCTATATTACCTTTCTATTGTTAGATGTTCATTTTGAGATAATGGGTGATAAGTAATAGTGTTCCCTCCTCTAGTTTTGCGTACACCTTTTTTAGATGGTTTTTAGTTTCTGATGTTATAACAATCATAGTTTGGTTTACTGAGCATTGTGTTGGTCATACATCAAGTTCATCTAGATGGATCCCAAGGGGATCTGATTCAAAATAGTACATAGTGGAGTCCAATTTGTTCTACATGACATATAGGACATAAAAAATCTTTAACATGTGTATGGGAGGTTTTTTCACCAGTTCAGATCATTCCAGTGGATTCCTAGAGTTTGTTGATGTGCTTTGTCATGAAGACACCAACAGTTACACCCTAGGTTCTGAAATTTTTTCCACTATATTAGATCTCTTGGATATCATATGTAGATATGGAATATATGCGAATTTTTGTGTTTTTGGGTGAGTCTAATGATGAAAATCCTCTAACATGGGACATAGTTAGAGTAGATTTACCTCGGGTGTTAGTCTAGGACCCCTGGTTGGTCATCTTACTTGTTTTGGTTTTTCACATTTTTATGCAGTTTATTCTTTATATAAGCTACTATTAGTGCAGGAATATAGTGGGAATATCACATGTACATTAAAATGATATGATAACAGATTATTGGTTCATCATCGAGGGAGGCCAATTAAGATTTATTTTCCACCCCTACACATTCACCTTAGTGTGAATGCAGACCTAATATATCTTTTCTATATAAAATATAGGTTTCACGATGGATGGGTTGTAGCGACATGATTCTTGATTAAGTGGATCCACTCATGTGGAGTCTTTGGTCAGGCTGGTGCAACTTGAGTGTCATGGAGAATTAGTATACAGTGCTCCTCTAAGTTACCACTATATCATGTTTTATAATTTTTTAGCTTTTTTAATCTTCTTATATGTGTTCAGCCCAATAGGCTACTAGATACTGAATTTTTTTTCATGAATTGAGTCTATATGACTCTATGTGGCAATCCATTTTTTATTTAATTCTTATTCTTCAGTTTGTTATAATGGGTACTCTGATGTTCACGCATGTGTATTAGTTTGTTTATTTTCCACAATTATTACACAATGATCAGTGGGTATAGTATCCTCGAGGTATCTTCTATTCTATATAAGATTATTTTTATCCTATGATATATTATTATGTGCAATTATGGACTTGTGGTGGAAATATTTTGTCATGTGTCAGTTCAAACCAAGTTGTTTCATTAACAAAATCAATCAATGATGTCTGTTTTTATGATATAGAGGATTTGGTAGACAAGTGGTCTTCGTAAGTCTTAGAAATTGTGATGGATATCGGATCGATGTGTCATGAAAACATTTAATGATATGAATTATAAATTTCTAGGGAATGGGGTTACTATTATAGAATATTGTTATTTTGGTGTTCAAATATCAAATAGTGTATTTCAATTGACTTTGTGGATTCTTGTTATGTTATAGTTTCTACCTCTTATAAAATGAGAAAGATTACAAAATTCATGAGCCTTTATAGGGATGTATGTCTCACAAGAAATATTTCGATCAATATTTTTTACTGATGATATAGGTATATTTGTTATAAGTGTCATAAAATTCTCATATTTTTCTATCTTATATAAGTTATTGGTGGAATTATGATCAACTAAAACATATTTTTATATTCTCAATGATAGGCCATACAAATCTTGTGGAAAGATTTTATCTAGTGGTGGAGATGAAGTCTCCTTACCGAGGGATGAATGATATACCTAGTGGGACAGTGTGGTCTTTGAGTGCCATGTCGGTGGATCGATGAGGTAAATAATGCCTATGAGATCACTAGATTAGTATTGGGTTGCTCTAAGGTGGTATTTTCCTAGAAGTTATTAGTGTTTTTGTTTTGGAGAGGGATATTTTGTTTCTATTTTCCATCTTCCAGGTTGTGCGGTGGGGGAAATGTGATTGTTATCCCTAATGGATTTGGTGGTCATGTATTTTCTTCTATGGTGGGTTGGTTGAGACTATTTTTCACTAGGTTGTGGTTAAGATAAGGAATCCTATTATTTTAGAAGTGGACTGCTTGGAGTGATCCACATATCATGGATTCCTTGAGAGGGAAGGTTTGGTTGAGCCCTTGGCCCTATTCGTTTTGGCTTTTCACTGGGTATAACATTATTAATATAGTTATATTCTTGTGGAATTTGATTGATTACCGAGTTGAGTGCGGTCTTTAGGATGATCTTTGAGTGAGGGAGATGCATTGGGTTTTGATGATAAGTTCTTAGATTACACCTATATGTTAGAACTTTCACACGTGAGGAGCATGGTCAGTGTTTTTAGGTGTGTTAGCCTAATTTATTTAGGGCTTGGCTCACATGGAAATGAGTCCCATTTAACTTTTGTGATCGGTTTATGTAACTACTTGTGATTGGGGGTTTACTATATCATGTTAAAGGCCATGAACCTTGTTTAAGGAATTTTTGAGAGTAGAGTTTTTGGGTTTGTGTTGTAGCTTGGGTGCAATTGGTTTGGCTATGTTTATCCATTTTGTTCAGTAATAGATTATCGTAGGCTATGTGGTAATCCATTTTGAAGGTATTTTAATGATAAGGATACTCCTATGCTGGGGAACATTATAAAAATAAATAATTAATGTCCCTTGTGTTGGTAGAATGCTTTGTAAAATGTAAAACCGGTCATTGAATAGTCAATATAGCTTTATTTATAGTTCTTAGGGGAGATTGTGGTTAATGGATAACCACCAAGGAATCGTAGGGGCGAGATTATTTTCTATTAGGGAGTTTTTTATTCTTGTTGTCGTCGTGGGTTGTGAAAATAAGGTGAAATTTGATCATGTTATTCTTATGAGTGTTTAAGTGGGTAATAGGTATTTCTCATATATAATGACTTTAGATAGTATTTACAACCACTCTATTTATCATAGAACAAGTTTTTAACACAAAGACATGATTTTGGTGTAACTCTGAGATGTTTGAATTTTCATGGTTATTTAACAATTAATAAATTAAATATTAATTCATTTACAGATATTCAATTAGTGACACATTTTAAATAGATTTGAGAATTTATATTTTCTATCTGGAGTTATTTTTAGAAATGGGGTGGGGGGGACTAGGAAATTCATAACCATGTGTTGGGAACTACGGTCGGGCCTCAACTCCTTTTCTACTATTTATTTTCATTTTTATTCCTTTTCCATTTTTTTTCTCCTTTAGTTTCTCCTATTTAATGTTACATGTGATAATGGGGCTATCCCCATTATGATATTCATTTGAGATATAGAGAGGGAGATATGAGGAGGGAGGAGTAGACGCCACCCAAGGAGCTCTTCCAAATGTAGATCGAGGCTCGACGAGTGTGTGACAGAGATTTGGTGTGAATATTTCGTTATTTTACCCAATGGTAGTCTCAATTTTTTTTACCATCAATTGAAATATCATAGTTGTTTTTATTTTTTAAATCATTTAATGGGTTAATTAGGACACAATGGGGGTTGACCTACGGTTTATGGGTTAAATATGGTGTTTCATGAAAATTTGGGGTATTTTTTTTTGATAACTCATGTATACAGTGTGTTGTTCAAAGAACAAAGGTTGTGTATTACTATTGTTAAGGAAAGGTTTGTATTAGAGATATATAACTTTTACTAGGGGTATTCATTATGTAGTGAAGAATCTGGGTGTCTAAGTTGACATGGCTGTGTGGGGAACATGACCAGCCCCTGTGTGAGGTACATAACAAGTGGACATTTAATGTTCTTGTCCAGAACACATCTGTGGCTACATGGATAAAAACATGGATATGGAACTAGTGTCATGTACAAATTTTGTATATGGATACACAAACCATATAGTAATGAGGTGTGTATGATGAGTGGTGGATGAGGTACATGGGAAGGTACAAGTTTTGGGGTACCTTTTGTTTTCATGGCGTACACGACGTGTACGTTTTGGTGTACTTGATGTGTTTCCAAAGGAAAATTGCCTTCGTGGACCTTTTTGGTTATATATGGTGTACCTGATGTACCCCTCATGTACTTCTTCTTTCCCTATATTTTTTTTACTCTCATTCACCCCGATGTCAGAATCGGACTTGTGAGAATTATATTACGTCCATTTTTTCACATAAACATTGATTATGGAATCCAATTTTAATTTATACATTGTATGTATGGTATTTTGGAAGAGAGATAATTTACATGAGTATTATATTGATATTTGGAATAAAAATCCTCCTGGTTATTGGGTTGTGATCTATGAGGACTAGGTTATAGTTGTAAGCTAAGTGATCAACCTGGCTCGAGTCTGCCATGGTGATCTATTTGAGGTTATTTGGGATGTATTCTATAAGACAATATAATCTCGTATCTTTGGGGATATCTTTGACTATCCAAGCATGTTGGGACTTATTACATGTTGTCATATCAGTTTAGTATTATCCCATGTGTTTGAGAATATAATCTATCAGATCCTTTAGTCTTGGTCAATGCCATGGGATGAAGGTTATGTCCTTGTGCTTTTGAGATATTGAGATGAGTTTTAGTAGGTATTTGGGATTCCCTTGTGGGATAGCTACTGATCATTTAATGAGTGGTTTCTGTATTCAGCTATTGAAATTCTTGTGAGGCAGGTTTTTTTATTATCTTATGGGAAAGTTGGTACCCATAAGTGCATTGTTTTCTAGGAATTTCAACTAAGGTTTTATTATGTAGAAATTATCTCAGAGGATTATCTTTTTTTTTGTATCCCTTGATGGGTATAAATATTATGGTAGAAATTTGGAATGTTTTAATTTCCGTGGTTGGCATGATTCTCTTCTGGATTCCCTTGTGGGTGTGTATTTGATCAAGGATCTATTGGGGGATACTTATAGCTATTTGGGGTGTTTCTGCACTTGGAATATTCGGTTATTTTAATTGAGCTTATGGAACACCTCATAGGGTGCCCATCTATTTATATAGTATTTGGTATGTTGCATAATATTATTATGGATGTGTCCTAAGAGATTGGGTTCACCATGGGATTCTTGTGGTGCATGTTTCATTGTGTTATGGTCTCTGGTTCCATAGCACCCTTGAGTTAGTTTTAGACATATAGATGGTTGTAGATAGCATGAGTTGTCTATTTTCTACATTTTGAGATCCAATTGACCATGTGATCACCATGAGTTTTCAACTGATAGTGGATCCCCAGTATTAGTTCAACTATTTGGAATACTGGTTTGACAATGGATCATCCCATGTATTGTTGGCATTTGTCCATGTTATTTGATGCAATTTGTGTACATGACTTTGTCTTGAGGAGAAGACCATTTGGATATGTTAGACTAGGAAATAGCTTTATGTTTTAATATGGTTCTCTACTCAACTAGATATCTATGGATCGATGGTCATAGGGATCTAATGGGAGATTTATACTAGTTTACCCCTTCCAAATGAGTGTATTCCATGGCAAGACGGTTTTCAACTATGAATATTGTATCAATCCTAGTTTGGTTTATATATAATATATAGTTCATTCCATGGATCTGTGTGGATTGATACCATAGGGTCGTTCACATGACATTTCCATGGTAGATAACACATTATTCTTTAGGACTTTTGGGACATGATAGATAAAGATTGTCTTTTTGGGAGGATCTATCACACATTCAAGTCATGCTATTGTTGTCCTAGATTTTGGTAGATGCACATTGTCATGTCGAAACCTATGGTTGCACCCTATGTATGACATTTTTATCTTTATGTTATATGCCTTTTATATCTTGTACATATCAAGATGATACTTCTGTTTTTGTGTGGTTGGATGATCCATGTGTAATAAATCCTCTAGCATTGGCCAGAGAGGTGGTAGATATACCTCATGTGACATGCTAGAACGTGTAAATGGTTGTTTTAGAAGTTTTGGTTTCCCCCTTATTATGTAGATATTACTTCTTTACAAATATAGTTAGTATCTATATAGGATTTTTATATCAAATATGGATTCAATTTTTATTAATACAAATTATAGGTCCCCCATTTGGGGTGGGTGATGAGATTTTTTTCTCACACGGTGTTTGTACACCTTAGTGTGTGACCAGACCTGATATCATCATCCATTTTAGAGAAAAGGTTTCTTTTTGAATGGGGATAAGGTCCAATGTATATTTGTATATAAAACACACTCATTTGAAGTATCTAGATTGGTATGTCATAGCTCAATCATCTTGGATACTGGGTATGTGGCTCTATGGATGCTAGTTGTGAGGTTCATTCATGTATAACCGTTGTGGGATTGTTTCATGTCCTTTATGGGTTATTATTGTCTCCATTATCCTAGAGTATGTATTCCATATCCAAGTATGAATATATCATTTATTTATTCTCAAGGGATGATTTCATTCATCTTTAGTCTCAGGATGTTTGGAGTTGCGGAGACTGTGGTCCACAGATGGGCCTTATAGTGAAAGATCTAGCTTGGTAGCAGTGTGGGCAAGACATATAGGTCTCCCACTTCCTGTCATTAAAACTTAATTTTGTAAATGTGTGGATTATTCTATTGGTGAATTTATTTTCATAAATGAGTAAACTCAGAGACTTCAATTCTATCCAATGACATGTATTTTTGTCAAATATGATCTTTCAGTGCCTCTGACATTTCATATTCTTATTCGGGAATCTGATTTTGTTTCGTGTAATTATTATGTTTACATCCAGTTAGTGGAACATTTATGCAAGGTTTTTCATCTACAATTTCATTGAATTCATGTGTGCTGGTGTACATCATGTTCAAAATTAAAATTCCCTTTTGGGAATGGGAGACATGATGAGGTCTTTTCGAGTTTGGTGCTGGTGAACCTTCTCATGGACCTTCGGGTCAAAGTATGATGATGCCTATTTTTTGTTCTGGATCTACTTTTTTCCCATTGGATAAACCTATGCATATAGACATCAGAATGATTTTCCCTTTTGAATGGAGAAGTAGAATATAGAAGAAGAACATTATCCTTTGGTCCATGCTACTCTTAGGATGGATTTCCAACCTGATAGCTTGAAATATTTTTTTAGGGAAAATGGTGATTCAAATACATTTATTTGAAGAATGGAAAATAATTCCTCAAGAAGACGATAATTCATCTCTTTATCCAGTTCTGACTTGGGGACATTATACTAACACCAAAGGAGAGGTCGTGGGTCACTCTTTTCCAGTATCTTCTCATTCTAGGTTGCAGATCTTGAATGACAATAAAATATATAAAACTAATGATAAGCTTCATATTATGGAATGAAATTAGTTTAGGGGACCATTATAAGAATTATTTTATTTTCTCAGAAGATTAAATTACTAGGTTCTCATTCTTTCTATTATGGAACATAAATAGACGGTTGAGAAAATCATTTCTTTTTTATGAATTTTTAATTTTCCAATGCGATGCATATGTCTCCTCATAATAGACTTGTCTGGATAATATGGAAATGTAATGTATATATAGAAATGGTGTTGGTATATGATAAAAATATTACTACCATGATATTTATGAATAATGATAGGCTTCTGTTTTAATTTGGGTGTGTGAGATATGATGTTAGTGAGTGGACAACATTGTGTCAGGTGTAATCTGAACATCAATCAGGGAAAATTCATTGGTTATTGGGAGGAGACATTAACTTGATCACTGAAATGTCCGAAAAGAAGGGGTGAAGTCCTACCTTACTCATTTGATGTGTTAATTCATATACATTTAGACTATAAATGTTATAATGGACATGGGGTTTTACAGAAATTAATTTACATGGTGCAATTAATAAAAAATAAGTGAAGGGATATGGTGTAGGATTGATATATGACTATTAAATATATGGGGTGTTTATTCCTATCCACTAGATGGGGTTACTTATCTTCCATTAATGATGTCTGAACAACCTCTAATTCTGGTCTAATGAAAAATATTAAACAATGGACTGTATTACAATTGTTTTTTAGAAAGTATAATAGGATTTAAGGATTCCAACAGAAGGCTAAATGCTCAGGGGATCTACTGGTCAAGGGATGATTTTGGGGCAGTCATTGAGATAGATTGAAGAGACTAAGATATTCACATTAGGGATGGATTAAAAATATTCCAAATGGTTATTTTATTCATGAGGAGATAAAAAATTATATCACTAAATTCAGAGAGAAACTTTTTGAAAGATTGGATGATGAGGTATTTTCTACAACATATGTCAAAAAAAGAATTATCCATGGTAAAGGTTCATAGATAGAAATGGTGGAAATGACAAAAAAATGGATTTATGGAATAAGGATGAAGATATAAATACATGCTACTTTCATGCATGCGTGTAGGATAAAAAGGAAAATATAACATTCAATATCAAGATGGATAATGGTTCTTTCACTAGGGACAGGGATGTGATTCAAAAGAATATTGAAAATAATTTCAAAGACCTTCATTTTTAATTTAACCATAAAATTAAGACACTTTTTTGATTTGAGATATGGATGATAATTGTTAAACCCTTATTGAATAATAGTTCACTAATGAGGATAATAAAAATATGGAAACTAAAAATATTGAATAATAAATTAAGGTAGTTATATTTTGGATTAAAAAATAATGTATGAATTACTAGGTATTGTTTTTGTATTTTCATGATACATTATTTAAATTTATGTCATATAGGCCATACAGAACGTTTTTAAGGATGAAGTTTTAACACGATCTATTTCAATCCCTAAATTGGCCCTTAATGTTGATGTTAGGAAAAAAATTAACATGAATCACATCAGAAAATTATGTATTTGAAATTTCTCATAAGAATTTATCACCACCATCAAATGTAAGATCATAAAAAAATGTTCTTTTGTGGACTATTTTGGGGAAGAAACATTGTTCCATGAAGGGTCGGAGGATTCATGAGGCTATCATTGTTGCGATGGATATAGTGAATGACATAAACAAAAAGATTATTGGTTCATATATAATTATTAATTAGGATATGGATAATTAAAATGATAATATAGAGTTGAGTTTCATCATAAATACTGTGGATAATTTTGGTTGGAATGATTGGGAGTGTGATCTAATTTTTAGGTGCTTCTATTCACTTCGGTATTCAATGCCATTATTGGGGAGATGCTTTGGTTTCATTAGTCTAGTTTGAGGTTTGTGGTAGATATATCTTATCTATTAGATCCTTTTCATCCTTACCCAGGAGATCTGACAAAGAAATATGAAAATTTAATTTGATAATGGATCCATTCATGCCTACAGGAAAAAATGGGATTATTGTAGTATCTCATTTGAAGTATGCAGTTGACATTATATTCACTAATAATTGAAAAATATACCACTTTAGGGATTTCAATTCATTATGGAAATATATAAGTGAAGGAGTGGAAAATTTACCAATATTTTTAGAAGATATTTTTATCTTCCAATGAAGTGCTATAACCCACACAAATTAATTATTCAATGTTGTCTGGGTATTCAGAGTAGAAACCTTTTGGTGGACTTTGTAGGGGCTCCTATTTGAGATTGAACTATAAGAAATCTATATTTGATAAGAAGGAGAGTCGTATCATAGTTCATATCTCCAAATGGAAAAAATATCTACTTTGGTAGTAGAATCACGTTGGAGAACAAAATTCTTAATACTATTCCCATGAATTTTTTTTTCTAAAGATGAATCCACCAAAGAATTCTTCTGATTAAATAGAAAAAATTATTAATTCATTCATCATGGATTTAAATTGTTATGGGATGTGTCATTCGCCTCCATGGATGTGGTTGGTGTACCCCTAATCATAATGGGATCAATATGAAAAGCAAGGCCAATTAGGTATTTTCCCGGTAATAATTCTTAGCGAAGAATATTATTGAGGGTAATTCTCTATGGTAAATATTTATGATAACTGAGTTGGGGTGGTATGGAAATATTGGATGATCATATAGGTAATCTCTCATGGATGAAGTGATGCATATGGGAACACCTCAGATGCTTTGACAATAATTTTTGATGAGTTATTGGGTGTGGTGAAATCAAATATTGGAATGATAAATGTGTCGGACAGAGACTCTACATCCTGAGATCTATAGTTCCGGAGATTTCATTTTTGCAGGAAATCCTGTATGAAAATTTTATGGCTTTCACCCTTGATGGAGATATAAAAATCATGAATGAGAAAATTACTCATGCCGATGAATCTGATAAATGTATTTTAAAAAAATTATCATTAGGGGTCATTAATTCTCAAGATTATCTCAAATTATCTCACCCAAAACATTTGAAAGGCAGGAGGGAAATATTTCTATAGTACATAGACATCTGAAAAAGCTAAACTTTATCATCTGGTAGTTTTTGAACAATTTATTTCTCAAGGATGAAAATTCTCAATGAAATGGGGTCTCCATGGTATTAAGGTGCATGTGTTGTGAGAATCATTGTACTAATTTTTTGTGGAATTTGATTTTTTTTCATTGGGGATTGTTTTTAGTTGGGGTGGTATAACAAAGGGTTTGGATATGGGATCATGCCTAAGATTTAAAAAATTTCATCAATTTCTAGTTTTGGGGAGAAAACATTCAAACATTTGAAATCAAGACTCATGGGATAATTTTTTACATAGTTTATTGGGTTTTATGGGAGATAAAGAACAGACATAAATATTGGTTTCAATATTTGCTTCATCTTTGTAAATTTCATGTCAATTCAATTGTAATATAATTTACGCATTTCTTACACAATAATAATGCATGGGAATATGACAAAGGATCTATTCTATTTTCATTAAGGATCTTTGGATGAGCTCTAGTTCTAAGGAAGATCAAATGGAACCCATGTACATTGCAGCTAAAACTAAATATTAAAGTGTTATGCATCCAAGAAAACATGATATTATGATGAATTGATCATGATGAAAACGGGATTGTGATAATTGGTATTAATGTTTTTATAGATACCAGTAATTCAATTGAGGCATAGACCCATTCCTTATTTAGTGGAATCTATTTGTGAAAACATTACAACATCTAGATTGCAGAAATTGAATCTGATTTAAAGCTTTTTTCTATCTTTATGTGGGACACCGATATTATTCCATGATACCTAACTTAACTTATCATGTTGTGAATTATAATCGTCAGAAGTACTACAACGATCACACAAACCTTATAGGAAGATATATTTCCACATAGAGTATTGATAGAAAAGGTAACCATGATGATAGTGTAATTATTTATTATAGAACAGGGGCACTTTGTCAGGATAAAAATTTAATTATTAGAGTTGATGCATTGGGATGAGATAATATTAGACTACCTTAATGTATGTTTTATTTATAAATAAACATTTATTTTTATAATTACTAGAGAGTATAGTCTCCCCACAGAATTTTTAAACACTCGCTACTATTTGAAAGCCTTTAGAGTATGAGGAGGCATGAATGAGGTTTTTTAGTGATCAAAATTGGATGACATATCTTGCCTAATTATGTTGGTGTGTTATAGGTCTGACATCATTTCCAATGATGGTCTATTTTACTTGTTTTCTTTTATATTTTTTCATGTTTACCATTAATCATATATTTATCATAATTAAACTTGTTTTGAATTAAATATTTTTTTCAAATGTTAATTTTGGAAGATGAAAACTACATAGGAAATGTACGTGTGGGTAATTCCACTTATATAGAAAATTACTCATCATAAGGAGTAGTAAGTTTTAAATCATTTATCATCATTCTATAATTGATGAAAATTACATAGATTATAGTATTTGTTGATCCCATATAATATGAATGAAACTTACCCTCTTAGATTTCAAGATTACATATAACTGTATCCCTATCTAGTATAATAATACTAGTGCCATTAATATTTATAAAAAAATTCATCCATCACTCTCACACTAAACACATTAATCACAAGTACTGCTTCTTGAGAGATCACATCCAAAAGGATGGCATCTTAATGGAATTTTATATTACATAATTTTACCTTTGTGATACTTTCACTAAACCACTAGATGTAGATTATTTGTATATGAATAAAGGAGAATTAAAAAAATTGGTTTCTGAAACATTTTATTGGGCCGTGTTTAACATGATTAATCTTCTAAAATCAATTTTATTCATATTATTATAGTTATTTTAAATGAATTTCTCTTTCATCATAAAACTACAATATTTTTATTTTATATTTTTATTATTTTTATTATTTATCCAGTAGATATGATCATAAAATCTCAATTGTACATTAATATGAGTGGGATACATATATCTTATTTCCTGAAATTTTTCATAAGGGATAAATTTTCTAAATTGATAATGGTTTTCTATTATATTAAAACATCAATGATTTATTTTATAAAACAACAAAGATTTATTAAAATTATTAAAATATTAAAATAAATTTTTTTTCAAACATTGAATTCTCCAAGTTTTTTATTTATAATTAAAATCTATTTTAAAATTATTTTCAATATATATATGATAATTTATGAATATGTTCTCTAATTTTTTTAATCTCTTTTTATGGAATATTAATGTTGAGTAAAATTTGATACATATACTTATCTATCAAACATTGTATTTGTTATGATTACTATAGCACAATGAAAATGAGATTATTCTATTAAGGTATTATTTCACATAAAAGGGATATGTTTAAAGATTTTCAATCATTCAATGATGAAAAATTACTCTTTGAGGGATGAGTGTTTTAGTAAAAGTTATATACTATTTTTTTTAATTTTATTTACACTTAATTTATATTATCATCCACTTTTATTCATTTTAACCTTTATTAATATTTTTTAATCATGTTTAAAACATTTTTATAACTCTTTATCATGAAAATATTAAAATGGAGTTTGGAATCTAATATATCTTTAAAAAAAATTATTTTCAGTTTTTATTTTCAAAATCTATTCTTTCTTTTTAAATCAATTTACAATATTTATTTTTTAGATTTTATATTGAAAATATTTTTCAAATTATATATTTATTTTTTCAAGAAAATTATTCCTTTTCAATTTTTCCCTATCCATATTTTAATTTTTCATATTTATACTTCTAGATAAATTTAATGAACATTAAATTGGAATAAAATTATTTAATATTTGGGGAGATATTTTCATATTTAAATTTGGTATAAATTTATTTTTATTATTATATGTTATATATTTTTGAATGGGGGTGTTAGATGTTTTACTATTGTTTGATATATATAATGTTTGACTACTTCTTGTAATAATTGAATATGTTTTTTGACATATTGAATACATTGTTATATCATTCAATCTTGATATAAAATTGTTAAATCTTTTTGTTTTAGTTTTTTGTGATTTCCAAAAATTGGTATATTTTTATACATATCTATATATCATAGTGTGTTCATGATCACCAAATCCTTTTTATTTTAAACAGTTTCATTTGACTATATTTTAGTATAATATTTTATACATTTATCCATGTATTTGATGGACAAAATTAAGATAATCCGGACTTTTAAAATCCACCATAATTATATTTTTTAAGGATGACAACATTTTTTTCTTATATTAAGGTCTTGGAATAAATATAGTTTATCAAATGAGAGTGACGAATGGAACCATGGGAGGAAAAAGTTGAAATGATATGAGTAATGTAATCAATGCCTCACTAATATATTGCCACATTATAGCTAGCAGCGATAGATAAAACCACCACATGTAGCAAAATAATGCCAACTAGTTGGTTGGGGGTGTACCTTCTAATCGATGAAAACCCAATAACCTCTCATGGATGCATGTATGACACAAGCTAGCCAATGTATGGTATAATCTAGATGGTGGGTGTTTTCAATAAATTTAGTTCTCTTGGTGTACCATAGGGAATATGATGGTAGCTACTGGATTGTTGGTGGCACCAAGACATAGGATCTAGGGGTGCATTTATTATGGTCAAAATAGAATAATTTAGTTATCTTCATCTTCAATGGACTTGAATGAATTATTAATGATTTATATACTGGTTGGAGCATAAAAATATGTCTCCATTATATCATGAAGTATCCATGATGATAATATATGATCTAACTAATGAAAATTACTCAATTGAAAATATTATCTTTTTTCAAAGCATAATTAGAAACAGTGATGCTCAAGGAGATTCAATATAATTTCAAATTTCTCTCAAGAGACAATATCAATATTTCTTGAATATCATTGTTTAAATTCTTCCATTATAACTATATATACTATCAATAGTTAAAAGTCCTCTTGAAATGCCATGGAGTCAATTTGTAATATGTTTTCATCAAGAAAACCTCTCTTCTTGACATCCCCTTCTACAACGGGTCCATGATACTGCAAAATTGATGGATGTGGTTCTTGGATACTGATGAATTCCAAGTGGTATCTCAGAAACATAATCATTAGGGATGGGTTTACTGATCAATTACATGATAATTTGATTAAAATAAAACCTCTCAAACTAAGGAGTGGTGATGTAGGAGCTCACACGGAGCAATTACCAAACTCCTTTATCAATAATTATTTTCTCTCTCATTCAATTTAAACATAGCATTATTCAAACTCGATACACATAATTTTAAAAAATAGATGCATTCTATTATGTTATACATTATGTATCAATTAATATTAAAATTAACCTACCAAATATGTATCAAATTATTTATTTATCATATTAATTTTATATTTTTTTAATTTACCACAGATTTGACCATAATTTTTAAAAGGGAAATTACCATCCCCCAACACCTTCCATAGTACTAAATAAAATTAATTCTATTATGTGTCTTATTCATGATAGGATTAATTGTAATTATTGATGTTTATGGGTGGACCAAAGATATAGTCCCCCAATATGTTGTTGATCTACCTCTATTAGATGGGTTGGTACCCCCTAGATTTGTTGTTAGGCCAGGTGGGCTTTTCCACTAGATTGGTCAGTTAGGGTTTCCAGGTGGTTATAGACCTAGGAATTTCACCATACACCGGTAGGTGGTTCCGAAACCAAGTATGTACAGGGGTCTTCTAACAAGGTTTAGGATCACCCATGGTTACTCTTTTACTTATATTACTTGTCTACTTTATAGTGTACTAGTTTGTGTTTAGTCTTTCTTATTTACCTACTTTATGTAATTCCAATTTTGGAATCTTCTATTTTGGGTTTTGTTATTTAAATGAATAGAACGTTTTATGGAAATTGAATGTAGTGTCTACTGGATTTCTGAATGAGAAAAATCGTGTTTCTTATTTTAAAATGTGAAAACCATAATTTTATAATTGTATTTCAAACCTGTGTTCGTGGATTGTTTCGGGGAAGGAGATGTTGGATTATATAGTTTCTTTTGGCATCCCTGTTGAGCATTATTAATTCTCACACCTATTTTACCATTTCAGCTGCATGTTTCCTTTGCTCAGGTTTCCTTAGTTGAGTTTATTGTTATTAGAGTTAGGTTGGCCTTTGGATGGGAGGTGACTTGGACGGTCACATGGAGGTATGTTTGGTTTTACTTTCATTTTTCTTGTAGTTTTATTTTTGTCATCAATTTTTATCTATCTTTATATCTTTTGATCATGGGCCAAATCGTTCCCAATGATCAAACTTTGTTGCCCAACACTGGTTTCCAGCCCGTGGGGATCAGGAACTCCCTTCGGGCCATGTTGCAGTCCAGTTTGGGTGACTAGTTCAGGGTCAACTCGGTTTGGTTCGTGACAAAATGGTATCCGAGGAGGTTCTTCTTATATAGGGTATCTGGTAGATGGAGATTAGGACTGTCGGGACTCGAGAGGTAGGTATAGGAAGGAATTCATGAACCCTTGCCCATTTTGAACCTCGATTCACCCAATGTAGTTTTGGAATTGAGTCCTTGTTTTGTTCTGGTTTTTTTTGGATTGAGGGATGAAATAGAGGAAAACCGATGTTGAATCGTGATTTCACATGGATTAGTGAACCATGTGGAGTTTGTGTACATGGTTTAAGTCCCTCCTAGACATTGATGCTTACATGGTGCATTTCCCACTACCATGTCGCTAGGTTAAGCATGACTACTAGTCCCTCCCTTTGGTAATTTGAGGTATGTTGTGTGTTGTCAGGTTTGTTGTGGGTGTAAGTGCACTTTTGAATATTGAAAAATGGTTTTGAAATAAGAATGATTTCCTTGAAATGGATTTAAAATGGTGAAATGAATTTTTAAAAATTATGGTTCGTGGTATAAAAACTTGATGGTTTCATGGAACTGGTTGAGATATGTATTGGGTGCAATATATGGTACTCATTATGAACGTTTTCACAAGTGAGGGAAGGCATGGGAAGTGCATTTTGGTGCGTATGGTTGAATGCGAATGAAGAAATGTGCAACGTTTCATGGGATTAATTGGGTGTGTACTTGGAAATAAAGGCTTGACCTTGTTTTTATAAAGAGATTTAAAAAAGGGAAAATGATTTCTGGAAAATTGAACTTTGTTTGGAAATTGGGTTTCATAGATGGAAACTGGACTTGAAAGATGGCGGTTTTGGAACCTGAAATGTAAAATGGAATTTTGGATGTGTTTATATTTTCTTGGTTTCTTTTACATGGTTGTTTTTTGTATGGAGTCTTCATTATTGTTGCTTCGTCTTGATATTGGTTTTGCCTATATGTTTTATACGTTGTTCAGAAAATGTAACCCTGAAAGCTCCCAAAGGTTTCTGATAAGTTGTGCCAAATATTAGGTCCTTCTCGGACATTTCCTATCCTTCACGGTGATTGGGGTCAGTTAGAAGCAGCAGAATGGCTTGAAGTGGTCGACCGTGTCTTCAGGGTTTTGGGAACTCATGAAGCTGTTAGTGTGGATGATGTTTTGTGTCTATTTGAAGGTCTGGCTCTAGATGAATGTGAATTGGTCCCCCCCCCCGTAAATGCGAGTTGGGATGACATGGGAAGCCATTTAATCCCTCTTTGTCTCATGGTTTAGACCTAAAGAGTTATAGACGACGAAAAGGGAGGAGCTCATGTGTATTTAACAAGGCCAATAGACTGTGATGGCATATTTTGAAAATTTCAAGGATTTTGTTTCCTTTTCTCCAGAGTTAGAATCATAGGATTTGATGAAGAATTCTCTCTTCATTGGGGGTCTTCACCCAGAGATCATGGAGCATGTCCTCCTTTCTAAAGACCATCATTTCGAGAAGTTGGTGGGTGAGGCGTTCTTAGCTGAACTGGTCTCTGAAGTGCAGGTGCTTGGCAATCCAGCAATTCCAGTTGCTCATGAAGGTTCCCCATTTGGTGAGAATGGTGTACCAGAGGGACCTATTTATAATGAGTCATCTGCATTGGTTTTCTCTTATAGTTCATTGGACCATTTAGTTGTCTTCCACCAGTGTGGCTGGTTCGGGTACGTGAAGCTGTTATGTCGCATCCCTCTGAAGATGTGTTGTCGTTGCAGATGTCTGGGCCCCCTTCGCACACCAAGCACCCTTCGACCCTAGCACCGTGCTACAGCCCAGACTTCATCCATCGCGCCTCAGACCTACCATCCAAGCATCGCTGCATCCCTCCCCCACGCTTCCGCTGTACAAGCCTCCAGGAACTCGACCCCCCCCCCCCTTCATTCCAACAATCCACACCATAATTTTCCTACAGATCTTGTCCCTCTCATCATATGCCCCTTTATTCGCCTCACATCACGCACGCCGCACTGCCCCGGGCTTCCGACCTCACCCAGATTCCCTCCAGGACCTCCAGGCCTCCACCCTTCATATCCCCTTGATCGACCACCCCATCCATTGCACACCCCTTGCAGGTCTCGTCAACCACCTCTTGTTCACAACTGGCCAACCACCCTGCTCCGACAACAGCTGCACCATCCTCACCATCGCTCTGCCTCTCACCCCTGCATGGGACCCCTCATTGTTTCCCTTCACCGACAGCCCAAAACCCCCATAACATTCCTGCTTTGGTCCCTATTAGCCTTGTCTTTCCTCATTCATGCTTCTTCTCCCGCTCTGTTCGGCATCAGCCTCATCCGGTATATTTAATTTATTCATTTATTTAGATATTTATTTATTAATTAATTTATTATTTTATTTATATATTTATTTAATTTTTGTTTGTTTATTCTTATATTTATTATTTTATTCTTTTAATTAAATGATTAATTAATAATATATTTATTTATTCCTTTATTTATTTAATTAGTTAATTATTTATTTATTATTTTATTTATTTATTTATTTATTATTTTAATTAATTAATTATTTAATTTATTTTCCCTTAATTCCATCTTGGTGTTTTCATTTAATTTGTTTTAATTCAAATATTGTGGTGGGTTGGATGTCGTGTTCTGTTATCACTGTTTAGCGTGCGCAGTTTGTTCACAAGGGATTGTTCTACCTCCTATCAGAGTTTGGTTGCGGCCACTCGCCATTGAGGTAGGCGTTTCAGACTATTTCTTTTCCTGCATAACCCTATAATCACTTTCATGGTTTGAATTAATATTTATATGTCATTCGCACCATCCTTGATTTTATCCTTAATTTATAAATGTGTTTCCGGGTTAGTTAAAATTGTTGAAAATAGTTTCTTGATAAATTATCAAATTCATTGTGATAGGGACTAGCATTGTATCTGATACAATACCTTATGATATATATATTTTATAATACAATGAAATGAAAATACCACATTATGATATGATTCGTTCATTTTTTTTATTATAATGGAATGTATCATGAATTATTATTTCATTATTTATTATAATGCCTCAATAATAATACATTTAATATCTAAATCTAATCATATAAAAATTTGATTTAGGTCATATCCCTTTTGACCTCCCAATTATAATAAACCATAATGACTATGTTCCATTTAAATTTATAGTGTTTCATATATAATAACTTATAATAGCTTGTCCAAAAAAAATTATTATCTTAAAATACATGTTTAAAAATATCTAATCAATTTTACTATGTATCATAGGATATGAAATATCTTTTTAATACTCCTCCAATATAATTTCTTATTTACTATAAAAAAAATTTATAGTAACTCTCTATAAGTCAATATCTATCCAAATTTATTCATCCTAAAAGTGTGGCCCCACAATAATTTACAGACTTGCAAATAGATATGAATCTCTAGATCTATAAATGTAATAATATAGATCTATCTATAAAATAAACAGTGACACAATTGTTATGTAAGGATCTCGGTTGATCTCTATCAAACACATGTATCTCATTATCTATGTCCACCGGTCAAATATAAGCTATTGATCACTCGCATACGTACCAATCATATAAAATGTGAGTTAACATGGGATATTGAGTATTTTAATCCCATATAGAATACTTATATATTCTCGACTCTCCCACTTTAGACTAACCATGTCAATGAACAAATCACATTTCATTTTCCTTTATATATGAGAATGTTAAATACCCCTCATCTAAATACATAAAAACTCATATGTACTACCTATGGGTGGATACACACTCTCCAGTATATCTCAATCATGGGCCCAAATTTAATACACATTACAGGAATGGATAAATCACAACTTGGTTATAATCCATCTGATGAAATGATCCAAAACAAACCCAGCCACCCCTTAAATAGTGAAAGCCTCATGATTTGAATAAGAAAAGTATCAGTGTATAGATGTTCTCAATCTAGGTATCTCACAATCAATAGGTGAAATGGACTCTATATATGATCCTTGTACCCTTAGTATACAGATGTCATAGTGTATAAATGTCAATGTGGTATAATTACTAGTTTATCTAGTGTAAAAAACATTTTTTCCCTCATCAGAATATTCTATATCTCATTGAATAATCCTACTCAAGTAAACCATTAAATTATGTCTTAAACTATAATATTCCATGATCATTATTATATTGGAATTACTCTAAGTCATACATTTAGGGGTTAATAATCAACAAAATTCATGGAATATGTACCATGATATAAATTTATGTAGCCAATTTGAAATAATGAAAAAGGAAATGTTTCCTTTTATTTGATACATTTTATATTCATAAAAATATTTTATGAGTACTTCAAAAATACGTATATATGAATTTTTCCATCATATCATATATTCTGAACCTTTATATCGTACTTATGTTTCCTATAATTTTTGGGGTTTCGTTAACTTATTATATCTATATGTAATTCCTGTCACATAGGTATGACAGCATATCATAAAACCCTCCCACTAAACTCTTTAGTGATTAACATCTATAATGAAATAAAATTGTAATAATTTGATGATTTTTGAATCATATTCCAAATTTCCAAATCCATTAACATATTCAATATCCTTAACATCATAACATTAAATGAAACAATGTTGAAATCATCTATTTTCTACTTTGTAATATTTTTATGTTTAAAATCATTAACCTTTGAACAAATTTAATAAAACTTTTCCCTTCAGATCTTATAGTAATAAATGTTAATATATACATTATTAATTACTAGGATATCCTATAAATCTTTGAGATAAACTAATATTCACATTTTTATAGAAATGAAATTTACCTTTTAACATTTTTCTATACATCAATATCATGTAACTCTATTTGGATATTAAGTGAAATTCACTATGGCTTTTGTCTAGTATAATACTTTAGTAAATAATTATATTTACTTCCTCACTATATTTAACAAAACTCATTACATTTATATTTAATGTTTGATATCATAAAAACTTTAGGATATTACATATAAATCTCTATAATTTTAGATCAGGTTAATCATTTATTTATTTACATTAAAAATATATAAATTCAAAAACACTCCAAGTAGCCTATAATACAGTATATTCTATTAAAAATGTCATTTTGATGTTTGGAAAATCATCTGTGTAATAAAATAACACTTGTTACCTTTTATTATAATTATTAAAAACAATAAACAACCTTTTCTAAATCACATATGATTCCTTATGTATTTATAGCATTTTCATTCTGATAAGAAGACATTATTCTTTGAAATATACCACTTTTTTCTAGTAAGTGTAGCTTACCACATATTTTATCATATATATAGATAAACCTTTTATCATGGATAATTTTTTTAATCCTTTTGTAAATTTCAAAACATGTTATATAAATAGATGGATCATAAGACATGTGTATCAAATTAAATATCAGATATTCTTCAAAAAAAAAATTTAACAAATTTTTTTTATCATATAGAGTAAATAAGATATTTATACACATATTTTATTTAGATCCGTTTGAGCTTGATAAAATCATTTACAAAAAAATATTTAATGAATCAGATATTTTTTCATCACTTAAATAAAAACTACATTATTAATAAATTTTTTCCATGATTATTAACTCTTGTACATCTAATAAATTAGTAAATTATATTTCTGTTAACAAATAGAATTCAAACCCAATCAATTAATTTCTAAAAAATTGATACCTAAAATAGACATTCCTTTTATTTTTAAAATGCACATCGGATATTCTAGATTATTCTATTTTAAAAAATCATTACTCCATCCTTTTATATTTTATCTTGAGGTCTGAATAATCAGTAATGGATACGTGAAGAGTAATTTTTTGACTCTCCTAAAACATTGTTCTTCTAGTAATAATTTTCCCATCATTTAATATTAATGTAGGAATGCAACCTTGAAATCACAATACTAGTTCATCTATTTTCAACACTTGATAATATTTGGAAAAAAATTCGTGAATTCAATAACATCTTCGAAGCATTTCCATAATTTTAAAATATGATGGATACCTTAAATAGAGTAATCCTTTTCAGGAATCCGCAATATCTCTAATTAATTAGTAAACTAAACCATATAGGGTATAAGAATCATACCCAATCATATTTATTATAAGAGTCTTAATTTCCTTAGTTTATTTTTCATTTAATTATTTTGAAATCCTAAATGAATCATTCCATGCTTCTCATGAAATTATAGATTCACTTGTCGAATTGATTCAATAGAAGGTTAATTTGGAAGGTTTTTACCAAACATATAAAATTTTTCTTTAATTAAGAAATCTTATTAAGTTTCCATTCATAAAAGTTAATTACATTAAGATTCAAATTCTTATATGATTTTCTCAAATATTTTTTTTAAGATGAAACTATTTTTCTACAACATAATATATTATTAAATGAGTACCATGTAATACTACCATTTAATGATGAATTTATATAAATAGTATATGATAACTTATATATTTTATACAAATTATTTCATTATTTATTACATAGTGATATGTATAATAAAATCCATTAAGATTGGTAGGCCTATAGTATTTGTGAAATTATATACATTTCATGGTAAACTAAAACAAAAACACAATGAAATTATTTAAAAAAACCAAAAAATTCCCTTAAATTCAATTAATATTAAAATATTTCAAGAGATAACATGGGTATGTACATAATATTGGAGTGATATATAATGATAAGTATGTTAAAAATCACTCAATAACATAATATAAATAATTACATGTGTGATAAGCGGAATAACATAGTGACATTAAAAGGTTATAATCATATTTATAAACACAGAAACCGGACATAATATGGTAACATAAATACATTATAGGAATGAGGAAAAAATATAAAAATGATATCATAATAATAAGTCAATGATAAACATTGAAAAACAATAAATAAGTTTTCTCAGTAAACCCTCATGTTCACCATACATGGTATCTCAAGAGATGAAAAAATACCCATTTAATAAAAGTGATATATAATTTTCAGAACACATGTTATAATCATATCATGTTCATAGATTTGTGAGGAACAAAGATTATAAAAACAAATATTGTATTTCATCAGTTTTATTACTAGGAATAAGGATTTTGAGATACATAAATATAATTATCCACTTGATTACTGATGGGTAAAACTAGGTGAATTCTTTTGAGTTGAAATGGGGTAATGTATTCCAAATGAAAAACATTTTCATGGTAAATCATGGAATAATTATTGTTTTATAATGGGTGTGCATAACGGTTCATAAAAGGGATTAATAGGAGTGAATGTTTATTTTTCATTAATTTTTTATCATAATGAATTTAAAGGTGTTGGTAAAAAAAAATTTCAACATAAAAAATTGGATATAAAAATTCTTAATATAAAGAATGTACTTAAATGAAGAAGAAGATGAAAAGAATCCCTTACTTGATAGTTTTCTTCTAAAAGCATCGGAGTTTATTTTTCTGTGATTTGTAACTCTTTCATATGAATATATATGGGGGTTAATAGAAAATTTATACTAAATGGGTTATGAGTGAAGTGAAAAGGGGGCGGTTGGTTGATTATTATTATAAAAAGAGATGTGAATTCTTTAGTATTCATTAAACATAGATTTTGGTCTATAAGTAAAAACTAATCCAAACCGCAAACCAAAACATGTTGTTTGTCAATTGTTTATAAAAATAGGAGTGGTTATTAATATTTTATTATGTTTCAAACAGAAATCACTAAAATATTACAATTTATTATGTGTAAGTGAGTCGTGTTTAAAAGTAAATATTTTTAAAACCATAAAATATAATATAGGTTATGGAAGATTAATGATAGGCTTGTAAAATTAATCAAATAACTTCAAAAACACATTATTTTAATGGGGAATCTTATTTTTAGTAATTTCTATATGTTGTTGTATTAATTACATTTCATTTTGGATATTATGATTTCATAATACATACCTTATAGTAATAACATATATAATGTATTGAAAAAAATTATAATCCCTCAGAAAATTACAAAAAAATCACTATCGGATAATTTAAATGTTTTTAATTTAAAAATTAAATTTATTTTAGTAAAATTAATTTTCTAAGCATAATAATTTTCACATTAAAAATCATTTATTTATTGAAAAATACTAATATTTATGTCACAAATAACTTTTCCACCTCAATAAAAAATTTATGGGATTTAATTTAAATTGTACTACAATTTATATTTCAATAAATATTATTTAATATAAATAATTCATGAAAATAAAATTTATTTCAAAACTCATGGATTTATCAAGAAATATTTTTATTTGAAAAGATATACTTCCCAATAATATACTTTTTTGTTTCTTCAAATGAAAATTTAATTTGTATCAAACTCATTATATACTCATATATATAAAGTAATAATAAAAAGGGGTCAATATAATCATAATTTTATTAAAAATAAAATATTTTACTTTTTACTACTAGTGTCTATATACCTTACCATGTATTACATCAGCATATTCTATAAGGGTATGGTGTGTGATGGTATTACTTTCATAGGGTGATTTGAAGAACATGGTTTGGAAGGGGATCCCAAGAATCATTAAATTATTCCATATCTAGTTTTCATTATGTTTTAGTTTTTAAAACATAGTTTCGATTTGCTCAAGAAAAAATACAGTTGATTTTACCTCCCTTGGAAGCCTAGAAAATTGGGCTTCATAGTGTATGATTGTACAGATTAAGACAATTTAATTTTTCATATTTTTCTATTAGCTTTTAGTATAACCTCTAATATGGAATAATATCAGTGGCCACAATATAATGGATATATTAATAAAATTTATGATTCATTTTGTATTTTAATATCGAAAGACAAATTCTAGAAATATTTTATAAGAATCCAAAAGAAAAAATTAAATATATTTCATGTGTTTTCCATTACAACATTACATAAAAGGTATTTATTTATTCAAAAGGTAATTTCATTTAATAAAGTCTAGTTCTTTACATTCTTCCCCCAACTAGAAATTTCAAACAATAAATATAATTTCATACAACAAAATAGATGAGGGTCCTTCTATTTCTTCTCCTCATCTAATTCCCATGTTTCCCCATTAAACTAGTGGTTTCACCTCATTATTTTGGCTATGTGAGTTGACTTGATTCGAAGAACATTGTCTATACGATATAAAAAATTTATTAGTTTCTCCACAAATGAAATAACATTTTCCATAGCTAAAACCACTATATTCTGTACATGTGAGTGGTGTGGTTTGTATTTACTTAAGAGGGAAAAATGTAACACATCATGTACATGATATAAGTTAGGTTTTAATTTTAGTTGACAGACTGAAACTCTGATGTGATCAATAATCTCAAAGGGATGGATGTGTCTAGGAATAAGAATTCACTTATTTCCATGCATCATGAATTTATTACATTGTGATTTTTGAAGTATCACCTTATTTATGACCCTAAAATTTATGTCTTTTTGATGATTCCATGTGTATATTTTTCTATCATTTCCCAAATTTCATATGAAATCGAGTGGTTTGAGATTTCTCTATGAACTCTTTGATAAGATCATGTCCCACCATCTTTTACTCCCCAAGTTCATTCTAGAATATAGGAGTCTGACAAATCATCCTCTCAAAGCATCATATGGTTATATTTTAATGATAGAATAGAAGCTATTATTGTATAATAACAAAACTAGAGGAATGCGTTGATCCCAACATTCATGGAAATCCATTAAACATGATTTTATCTTATGAAAAAGAGTTGAAATGGTTCACTTAGACTGACCATCCATATGAGGGTGATAAGTAATGTTAAAACTCATATCTATATCCAATTTTTGTTTAAGGCTTATCCAAATCCCCATGGTAAACTGGAGATCTCAATAAAATAATGGGAATAGCAGTATTCTATATATTCATACCACTTAACTTAGTGATATAATTTTTATTTGGTTAATATATAAATCTTCCCTACATGTAATGAAATATTTTCACTTTATATTGTGAATTACTACCACCTAAATGGAATTATACCCTATAGATGTACCAGGGAGTTGTACAAAATATTCCACGATTCTCATTTCCCATTTTCATAATTGTTTGAGAAATGTGGGTAACATATCCATAGCCTTGTATCCTTCATCTTTTACATGTTGGTTCACCAAAAAGCAAGAAAAAATTTCAATGAACTTCTACATTATGTTAACCCACATTAATTTTTTACATCAAATCCCATAATATATTAGTTCATTCAGGATGAAAAGTAAAGGGCAGGAATTTCAAATCATCCAGATGTCCCTTATTTTTTCAT
The DNA here is from genome assembly GCA_963277665.1 of Viscum album. NCBI lineage: Eukaryota > Viridiplantae > Streptophyta > Magnoliopsida > Santalales > Viscaceae > Viscum > Viscum album. The sequence goes on along the minus strand of OY728165.1, from coordinate 899,296,451 downwards.
TCCATGATGCGAAAATTATTTGGGTTACAAACCCTACGAATCCATATATAGAATAATTGAACTCAAGAATATTCACTAGATTTATCCGTATATCCTCACAGTATTTTTGGTGTTATTTTATCCCCCTAAAATGGATGGTAGACTAGTTATTTGAATAAAGTTGGATATAATTCCTTTTATGATTCCAATTTCAAACATTTACATTTCCAATAAGATAAAATAACATTTTATTCTCATTGGGGATTGGGTTTGGGGATATGTTCTTCTTAAATAATATTCCACTTAATTTACCTTCATGTGATGGTAATAGATTAAACAGTAAAAATAATTGATCACATCAAACCACAAACATTTTTGTAAATTGATTTTATTTTGAATATGTACTTTAGGATCTTATAATCTAAATATATTCCTCACTTCTCCCTAAAATGGTAATATCTCCAAAAATTCAAAGATAAGATTAGATTATCCTATTTCAGATCATGTAATGGGTAGTTAGGCACTTGTATTTTTAATTTGTGGGAGGCATAATGTATCAAATTTTCATTTTTCATGAGTCCACAACCCACAAATATTTTCAACGTATCACTATAGATCCCAAATCCTTCTTCATTGGTGTGTAATGTGTGAACTAGTGTAGTTATTATCCGCTTCTAAAATTCTTTTATATCTCACCTTGCATTAATTTGTCTGGAAAAATATTAATCCCTTGAGAGATAACTTGGTCCGTTGGTTTGACAATAATTAAAATTTTATCACAAATTAATCATAGTACCAATATAAACTATGGAATGAATGGATATCTATTATTAATGATGGTTTAGTTGATCAATCAATTACCTCTATCATCAAAGGATATATAGATATCCTTTATTGGTGATAACCTTCCCCAAATATGTGACTTTATATATACAAAACTCTCATTTACATTGTTTCACAAATAGATTTTCCATTTGTATGGTCTTTAGTTGAAAATTAAAATGATACTTATGATCCAAATTTATTTTAGAGAGGATAATAAAATCATCTATAAATACTACCATAATTTTTTTATAGTAATCCATAAATATTCTATTCATTAATTCATTGAAGACAGCTATAGAATTAATGATTCCAAAAAGAATCATGATGAACTTTTAGTGCAGACACATTTCATGAAAATTAGTGTAGGGGGTATTTTCATTCTTCACATTTATGTTATAATAACTATACTGAAAATACACCACAGATAATTACTATTCGGCACATAACTGATTGAATGATTTTTCATTCTATGGTAAAAGATACATGTTATTTAAAATGATCTTGTTATACTCAGGATAATCAATGTCAAGGAACATTGATTCACCAATATAGTTAATAAAATTCACCAGCACACCCCATGATGAAGAATTTGGTAGAACAAACACTTTATAGAGATATTCTTATAGTATTTTCATTGTCTACTCAATTTCAGTAGCTAACATTCTATATAGGGTCATGAATATTGGAAAAATTGTGTGTTTAAGTTCATCTTGAACTAAACCACTTTTTTTGGAGGAAGACTAGAAAATTACTTAGAGAATATATCCACATAATCAGTTATAATGGGCATTTCATCAAGTATGTTTTTTATTAGTCTCAATCATTAGACCAAGATATGCTTTATCATAAGAATATAATATATATTCATAGGATAATGATTCAAATTTAGATCCATCCTTCACCTTCATATGTCTATAATTAGATGTCAATTCTTAATATAGAGGATCATTCTATATCCCAATATTTTATGTTGTCTTTGTAGAAATAAATGCAATCCATAACATGAATTTCATTGATTTCGACTAAAGATACTGTCTAAAGGTTCTCTGGGAAAATTTTCCCATTAATATTGATAATGGTGTTTTTATATGCATTGAATGATATTATTGACTCATTTACCATTTTACCTAATAACTAGACATCCATGTTTGTAGGTGGTGTTTGAATAGTTCTTTTAAACTACTGTGATATGGATGAATGCATAAACCAAAAAAAATAGTACACTTTCTAGTCATGAATGGATAACTAGTGCATCTATTACCCCATAATCGTAAGGATAAACCTTAGGAGTTGTGATGGAATATGATCAATTTATCTCTATAGGACTTGGATGTTATTTTAATAAATTATCTTTATTAACCCTTAGCATACTACATTGGTTTACATAGTTTACTTGTTACCTATAGTTGAATCATTTTTCAGTACGTTAGGGGTTGAATAGTACGCTCCTTTCATCTATCACATCAGTGGGTTTCTTCAATCAGTATTAGTAATCATGAGGATCTTCATTCCCCTAAATAATGTTTTAACACTTAAATTTCATGTAATATAGGACATACATATTCTAAAAAAAATTAAATTTTTATTCTTGACTTTATTACAAGAAATAGATTTCTCCATCACTACCCCATAATTAATCTCATTGCTATACTACATGTATCTTTCCCATGATACCATTTATATTCACTAGTAAAATATTTGAATTTGTGGGAACATTAGAAAATTTCACCCTAACTATTAAAGTCTAGAATCAGAAAATTATTTTTTAGATTAAGAATTATCCCATTGAATAAGTTTTCAACATTAATTTTAGGGTTATTAAAAAATTTGATGCTTGTTGCAGATGCCTTTTGAAGTTTTCCTTTCACACATATATGGATTTATCCTCATATTTATTGAGGTCAATGAACATACACTGAATTTTAGGGTATATATTACAAAGAAAATATTTAATAAAATTTTTCCTAAATTAAAACCACTCAGTCGCTTTAGTTTATTCATGGTATTTCAATTTTCAATCCACTTCCACCATTTATCCACTTCTCCCTCGAAGCTATAAACATATAATAGGGCATTATATTTCTCAGATCATTTAAGGACAAAAAAATATTTTTAGTGGATATTATCTATTGTTATATGATTACGGTTTGAAAATATCTATTGAAATCCGGATACCTTCTTTGTATAAGAGTCTCTATTTCATATTGTAATTTATTAAGGGGTTATAGTGTTCCACATGATTCATGTTTTTATTTAAAAATTCAGTGAATTGAGAATTTATATTCATGAATTTATCAATTACTTCTACCATCAGGTTGTATATCTTTTTTGGGAGGTCATAAAATTTCCAATCACATTATTTGTTGACTCAGTTCCTTCTATTTCCAACTTTTGACTAAAATAAATCAATATTAGAGATTAAAATTATAAACTTATTAACCATATAAAAAGGATGTAATAAATATATAAGGTATGACTAATAAATTACATGTATTCATTAACATATGAATTTATAGGGTTCTGTAACGCCCCGACCCGATAATCCTGACGTCGGTGCATTATTACATTATGTTGGAATGATTTCAAGGAAGTCATATGGAAAAGGACCAAATTTTTTAGTTGTTTTGGAAAACAAAAAACATACATAGGTTCAACATTACAACATGAAATGAAAAACAACATATAATTTTTAAGGTGAACATCCACAAAAATATTTTTAACCCTATAATTAATTTATAATAAACCTCTTCTCATCATGAGTAAAAACAAAACATAAGAAAAGGGGTGAGGTCAGATGCTCATTAAGGATTTACAATGCATCGTAAGATATCAGAAACTTAAATATTAGGAATGGTTAATAACTAAAAACACATGCCATTGAAAATAATCTTTAACATATTATGGTAGGAATAATCGCTAAATAAATTGTGCCACAATAAAACATAATAATTGGTTTTCCACAAGTTGAATTACCACATGACATTTCAATTAAAATATTAATAACAAGGGAATTCTTAATTGGGGAAATCAAAACCATACAGTCAATGCCTCGTTCCATAACCATAAATAATCAAACTGTCAAGACCTAGTACCAACACCATAGTTTGTCACATGAGACCTACTGATGCACTGAGGAGATATAACAGGCCCAACCCAACACTTACTAGGTCCAACACATTTATAATATGAATTGGGATCAACATAAACAACATACACATTCATTTTGAAACTATCATATGCAATGTCAATCACCATACCCAATCATTAAACATAAAAACTAACCTTTCTGAATAATATAGTGAATGGTTTCAAGATAAAAAATACACTTTCTAACTAATAATAAACCATCCAATAAAACATGGTGGATGAAATCATAGTATATAAACCCCAATTATATATAAGATTCATCAAAGGATGTTGAAATAGATGAATATAGTTTTAAATTAGACCACTGAAAATTCCTTGAGAAAATAATCTGTAATCATTCCAAAGTGTCTCATACCACCTTGATACATTCAAATCAAATTCCATTAGAATATCATGAGAATATATAGACTATTGATGTGATATACCAAAGGTATGTACATACACCAAAAGAATTAAATAAGTGGTGAAAAGGCATATTTCTAATTAATGTTAACGTGAGATGAGAAAAACGCTTTTTTACTTTGGAAAGAAATGTTCTTTTGTAAAATAAGTTGTATTTGTCATGATATAGGACTATAAAAATTAATTTCCCATAAATTAAATTCTGAGGTCATTGAAATTATATTTTAGGCTTAAATAAATTATTATTGAGGTTTAATATTTTAAAAATAGTTTTTAATGAAGCTTTAGAAATAAATCATTTTACTGCGGTTTAAAGAATATATTAAATGATTTTAAAGTGTAAAGGCATGTACTATTTTAGTAGACCATAAATAAACAAAAATAGATTTTTCATGTTAAAATGTATTATTTTTTAATGAAAAATATGGGTTAATATATAATAGAGAGTTAACATCAAAATAGGTAAGAATTTTAGAAGTTCCTTGAATCAGTCTTGCATTTCAGATCAATTTATTTGAATGATTCCTTTAAAACATGTAAATCCCCATAAAATAAAGAATTATTATTATAGGTAAACATATATAGAAAGTTTATATATAATATATGAGGATTAAATAAGAATAAATAATAATTTCACGGAGGTGAGTAGTGAATAAGGGCAAACCAAATGAAAATAGTGGTTTAGGTAGAATATACTTAAAACATTGTAATCTATTGAATAATATAACCCAAAATTAATAAAAAAAAAATATAATTTGAATATAATGAAAATAAATATATTTGTGATATGAAACCTCAATGTTATGTAAACATACACCATACACATTTAAGTTTTGTGAATATGGAATATCTCACAAAAATGTAAGTGCGATAAAGAAACCCTTACCTTAAGTCCGAACGTGTTCTCCATGTGATCTTAATGAATTAAATAATATAATTTAGGTTCATAAATAAATAATTCCATAACCTAATATTTAGATAATTTATTTATCATATGATTCTTATGTTCATTTGTGGCCATTTTTTTTGGTTTAATAGGTTCAATAGCGTTGTTCCGGTCCATATGATTCTTGATTGGTATACTTATATACATGTACTGAGAATCGTGTAAAATGAGAATGGTTGTATAGAATTGATGTTTTATGATATTAGTGAACCTAAAGATGGTTACATGGTTGTAAAATTCAATTTTTTTCTTGCAGTGAACAAGAATCATTATATAAAATATTTAATGATAAATAATTGGGTTAATTGGCGGTTTTTGAACACAACAAAATAATTTTGATTTATATACCAAAACCATGTGTCAAAATAGATTTCAGAACCATATATGATAAATAATATATATATTATAGACGGATTCAACCATAATAATTTTTTCTAAACAATAATTTAAGATGGTTATTGAAATTGAAACCCATTGTTCGTGAATGTGGTAAATTAGCACATTAAAGATAGTGTTTTTTACTAATAGCATAAAAGAAGGGTAAAGGAAAGATTATTATAAATTATTACATCATTATAACAACATTAAAGTAAATTTAATGTATTTTTTATTTCATAAAATTTTGATTTGGATAAGTGAGGATAGAAATGAAAATAAATGAACTTGAAAAGAATGTAAAAGAATTAAAAAAGTAGAATTTACATTATCCATTTTTTTCCTTGAAAGCCTCTTTAGGGGAGAGAATTTGGTCTTTTTATGAGACCAAGGGCTTATGGGTCTCGGGGAGTACCTTGGGAGGATAATTGGGGAGAATTTATACAAGGAATAAGGCTTTATACGAGTGAAGAGAAGAGTCTAGGAGGGGTGGTATTTATAGTGGAAGAGAAAAGGGGGTTCTCATTATTTTAATCATTAGTTTACTATTTTTTCTCAAGAATATGAATTGTCCTAATTCATGTGAAAAAATATTAATAATTGCATTTCAGTTAAATACATGTGTGCATATATCATCCTTACATCACCTATGACTTAATAAATCGTGTATTTACCATTTATTGTAAATTACCGTATTTTTCTATTCATAAAATATTCATGTATGTTAGGAAATTCCCAAAAATTCACCCTAATCATTTTCTAAAGTTTATAATAAAAAATGGACTCTATTTTATCAAAATAGATTTCTGAATATTTAAAATTTAATTTTTAATAAAATCATTATTTAAATTAAAAATATATATTTTATATTTAAAAGATATTTTATAGAACTTTCAGAAATTAACTAGTATCATAAATTTATCCTAAAACTTTCTGAAATTAACTAGTATCATAAATTTATCAAAAATTCATGGTATATTACTAAATGGTTTTACATACCAAAATATCATGATTCAACACATAAGAATCAATCCCATATCCATCCTTACTATATCCATATATATGGGGTATTTGGAAATCCTCATTTTATTTAGAACACCACGATCCATGCTACTCAATGCATCTGCAACCTTATTTTCTTTTAACCAGCACAAAGAAGCCCAAAATTTTCACATTCCAAACATAGTTTATATCTTCATCATGAATCCTCCTGAAATATGGTAATATCTCAAATTAATATAATCCCTTTTTGGAAACATGGAATAATCCTTACAAATTCTATAGGATATATTCCTTATATACATAAATTTTGTAATATCCATCTATTATAGAATCAACCACTTGTAGAAAAGTCAATAATCGATTTTGATGTAGTGAGTACTTATCCAAAACAATCATTTCAACATCATTATTTTAATCATCATGAAAATATATAGGTTTTACATTACCTAATCAATATATATTCCCAGTATATTAACATTATACTGAGTCACCTATCCTTGGTAAAATTCATCATAAAACCTAAAATTCTTAATGAAATTGTACTTTAGTACATTCCTAATATATTTCATCACTCTTATTACTAGTAAATTTATGAAATATTATTCAAATGTTATAATTTTCAATGTGGAATTCTAATCATTACACTTTATCTACAGATGTATAATGACCTGATCACTATCCAGTAACATCATTTGGGGAATATTTCTTTAAATCTTGTTGAATTGATTCGCATAGTGTCCCATTTCATTATAATTGAAGCACTGTACATTGAAAACTATTTTCTTACCCTTCCAATCATGAATGTTTTGGTCATTTTTCCCACACATGTAAAAGAATCATTTCTATTCTATGTAGCATATGGGGTGTCTCCTTCCACATGTATATATGTTGGAAAACTACCCTTTTTTTCTTCACTTAATCCACTCTTTCCTCTTCCACACTATTCTTATCTTTTATCCCTTCAAAGACATTATACTTAGATAATTCTCTATATACCTTGTTAACAAATGATATTTTCTCCTCATATTATGAAGAAACCTTTCAGACTATCTTCCTTTGAAATTATGGATTAAGACCTTAAGAGACATGATCCATATTACTCTTTAAATCACGTCAATTGGTGACATTTTCATTCCTAATACTAGGCACCATTTCTACTCAATTCTATATAAACAAATAGATCATAATATTATGAACTCTATGTAACCCTAAACATGGTATATTACATAACCTTAATATATTCCTCACAAATCCTTGAACCATATACTTTGGATACTTTAAAGGTATAAATCCTTCATAGTGGATTTTAAGAAAAATGGGAATTATCCTAAGAATATTATCGGGGAGTGTCAAACGAGGTGCACAGTAAGGTGTGTTGTTGTGTACCAGGTCTCCTTGAGTAAATTCCAAAAATCCCTGTCAGATTTGTTACAACTAGTTACATCTCATCAAGAACCACATCTACATGTAGTATCCAAGCTTAGATTTATTATGTAGAAATATAAAAATACTCTATTCCATACCAAAATTATAGAATGTTCATGTATGTGTATCATCAAGTCTATCATAGGGTTTTTTCCCCAATTCTAAATTTTCTAAATCTAGTTTCCATGTTTTCTACTAAACTTCATTGGATACCAACTATAATGACCCAACCCGAGAAGCCCGGAGTCGATGCATTATTTCACTACATTGGCTTGATTGTAAGGGAGTCATATCCTGAAGGACTAAATAGTTTAGTATTTTTGGAATATCATATATTTATATTGGATAAAAATTAAAACTCGAAATGAAAAACAACATATTAGTTTTATTGGGACCATCCACAACACTAAGTTTATCCCTGTAATTCACTCATAATACACCTCATTTCATCCTGGTGAAAAATAAAAATAAGAAAAGGGGTGAGTTTATATGATGATTAAGGATAAAAAATAAATCAAAATATATAATAAACATAGACATCAGGCATGGTGGATAACTAAAAACAAATTTCATTAAAAATAAAATTTTACATACTATGGTGGGAATAAGAGCCAAATAAATAATGGCATAATAAAACATAATCATGTGTATTACACTATTTTAATAATAACATGAACTTTTAATTTCCATGTTCGTAATGTGGGAGTGAATAACATGGGACATCATAACCATACCATTATGGGATCATGACAAGACTAAAAATAATCATACTGTCAAGGCCTAGTTCCACGACCATAGTTTGCCTCATGAGACCTACCAATTCACCGAGGTGATATAGTGGGCCCATCATAACAATTAATAAGTCCAATGGAGTCCTTATATGAATGGGGATCAAAATAATCAACATAAATGTTCATATTCAAACTAACATATGAAATGTATATAACTTTCCCCAATCATTAAACATAAACACTAACAATTCGCAAATATATGGTGAATGGTTTCAAGATAGCACACCCACAGTCAAAATAATCATAAACCATTCAATTAACCCTAGTGGATGATATCATAGTAGATCAAAATAAATGATGTACCATATTCAATAATGTATTTTGACGTATATAAAGATACTTTTAAATGATACCATTGAAAAATCCTTGTGTAAATAATCATTAAACATTCCTAACTCTCCCATACCACCATGAAATAATCTAATCATATTCCATTAAAATATCATGAAAATAAGGATACTATTTATATGATATACCAAAGGTATTTACATACACCACAGGTAATAAATAAGTGGCGAACAATGCATATATCTAATAAAATATAATGTGAGTTGAGAAAAATCTTTTTTACTTTGGAAAAACAATTATTTTAGAAAATCATTGGTATTTTTCATGAAATCACATTATAAATATGAATATCCAAGAAGTTAATGGGGCAGTTCATTGAAATTATATTTTATTCTTATATAATGTATTATTGTGGTAAAATAATTTAAAAAGAGTTTTTTAAACAAGCTTTATAAATAAATCATTTTATGATGGTTTATGGAAAATATTAAAGGATTTTAAAACGAAAAGGGTTGTTTTCTTTCATAAAACAAGAAATGTACAAAAAATAGAAATATCATGTAAAAATTGGTGATTTTATGATGATAAATATGGATTAAATTATATTATATTGTCAACATCAATATAGGTAATAATTTTATACTTTCGTTAAATCAGGCATTCATTTTAGACAAATTTTTTGAAAGATTCTCTTAAAAAATGTAATTTTACCTAAATTAATGAAGGATTGTTATTGGTACAAATATATAGAACATAAAAACAATATTTATGAATACTAAAAGAGAATAAATTATAATTTTATTTTGGTGATTAGAGAATAAAATAATGCTTAATAAAAACTTAGGTTCAGGTAGAAAATTTTTAAAACATTGTAATCAATTGAATAATATGAACAAAAAATTAATAATCATAAAATCCTAAATTAATTATCATGAAAACAAATATATTAATGATATAAAAAATTAATGGGAAGCATACACATCACAGATAAGTAGTAATAGTGAATACGGAATGTCTCACAAAAATGTAAGTGAGATGAAGAAACACTTACCTTTAGTCCGAAGGTGTTCTCCACATGATCTTAATGACCTGAATAATCAAAATTAAGTTAATTAAAAAATAATTATAGAACCTCCTATTAATATAAGTTATTTAATATAACCTTATTATGTTCATTAATGGGCTTTTAGATGGGTTAAGGGGTTCAAATACATTGTTCAGATCCGTTTGTTTCATGACCAGTGTACTTATATACACGAATAGAGAATCATGTAAATTGAGAATGGTTGTCTATAATTGAAGTTAAATGTTATTAGTGAGAATATATAAGTTTACGTGGTTTTAAATTTCATTTTCTTACTTGGAGTGATGATGAATCATTATATAAATTATTTAACAATAACGGTTTGGGTTAATTAGCGGTTTTTGAACACAACAAACTCTTTTTTGCATTATAAATAAAAACCATGTGTAATAAAATACTATAAAACCATAGATGACAAGTAATACATATATTATATTCCGGTTCGACAATAAAAATATTTTGATGTCCAGAATTGAATATGTTAATAGAAATTGATATCCCATCATCATTGAATGTGGAAAATTAGCACATCTCAGATGGTGTTGTTTTCTAATAGTAAAAAAGAATTGTAAAAGAGAGATGGTAATAAATTATTCCATCACAATAAAAAATTAATGTACATGTAATGTATTGGATTGGTCATAATATTTTTATGAGGTTAGGTGAGTATAGGAAAGAAAAGAATGGAACTTGAAAAGAATATACAAGAATTGAAAAAGTGGAATTTACCCCTTGAATTAATCTTCCATGAGAGCCTATTTAGGGGAGAGGATTATAAATTTTTAAGTGGCCAAGGACTCATCGAAGTGTGGGAGGAGCTTGGAAAGTGAATTGGGGAGAATTTAAACAAGGAAAAATAGTAGAGATGTGTTAAGAGAAGAGGTAATGAGGGGTTGTATTTATAGTGGCGGAGAGGAGGAATTTCGCATTATATTAATCTTTTTTTTATTATTTTTTCTCAAGACTATGAATATTCTTTATTAATTTGACCAAAAACCTAATAAGTGGATTTTCTTTCAAACTAGGTGTTCCTACTTCATCCTTATATCACCTATGACTAAATAAACCATTTATTTTGCATTTATTGTAAATCATCATATTTTATTATTCATAAAAAATCGTATTTTTAAAAAAATTCCTAAAGATTCACTTCAACCATTTTATGATGTGTAGAATAAAAAAATGGACTCTATTTAAAAAAAATAATTTTCTAAATAAGTAAAATTTAATTTTTAAATAAAATCATTCTCACTTGAAAAATACTAATTTTATATCTAAAATTGAATTTATAATACAATCAAAAATTAAATGTGGCCTCAAAAAAGAAATCTAAAATCATAGGATAAAAAATATTTATTTAGGAACTGATTTTATTTTATTAAATTAAATTATTAATTTTAAATTTTAATTAATCATTTATCACTCACAAAAATATGAATACATAATTAATAATTTATCAAATATTCTACTTCAATAATAAGGAGAAACAATCTTATTTATACCATTAAAAGTGAGGTTACTATTCATAAGTGTCGTATTACTATTAATAAATATAACATTAGTATTATTAAGGGTATGTTACTATTCATAATGGTAGGTTACTATTCACCAGAAATTACGATTATTCTATAAGACTCCAAAAATCACCTATAATGCAACCATGTATGTCAGATTTTAAAAATTCAAATACTAGAAGTGAAAAAATTATGCTTATTGGCTTGGTTATAACTAAGTTTATTTTTTTAGAGACTTAGTGTTTCATGCATTCAATATTATATTTATTTATAAATCCTTAAGGTGTAACAGTTTCAATCTGTGTTATCTGTGGTCGATTTAATTTAAATTTAAAAGAAATTTATGCTCCCTTCATAATAGTATGTAAATAAAACATGATAAATTAAATAGTATCTCATAGGATTGACTTTCCAAGTGTGATGTATTTGAAATCTTTTTCCTTCACCTGGTACAGGTCGAGTAAATACCCAATGAACCCTTTCAATGTTATTACCCCTAAGTAGATATTTTTTAAAAAAATCCACATGCTATTGTCTTGAATGTGATGTTTTTATTGAAAAAATAAACAATCTATACTATTAAAAAAATTAGGTATTTTTTACCACGTTTATTATTATCCCTATTTTTTTCATTAAGGTTTTATAAACCCCTAAAATAAAAATACATTTATCTGATTCTAACCATGAAAACACATGTCTTTTATTAACAATATTTCATGATTTATTACATAAAGATACAGGTAATATAATCTCAAATGATCAAGAGGTCTATTTTCCCTAGGAAATTTGATATATAACATTGTAACATGTAACAGGGATAGAATCAAATTATTTAAAAACATCGTAAGTTGGCTAAATATTCCACTGATCATTTAATACTGAATGGAATATCCTATGGAAATTCATAAGAAATGGATGAGATCTAAATCCAAGTAATAGAATAATAAAATCATGACGTGATGTAAATTTTTACATGTGAGAAAACTCGCATAGCATGGTGACATAGATTTTTTAGAATCATAATCACATATTTCAATGTATGACATAAGATGATAACATCATGTCATCATAAGAATGTACCAACAACATAAATTGTGAAGTCATAAATATAAGTCAAGTCTATCAACTAGGAAATTATAACATAGTGTTAATAGGGAAAAAACCTATGCAATATAAAAGATAAATATTGAGATAAAAAAATTACTCAATGCACTATATAATTATACAATTCTACACACATTTGACATAATCATATAATGAACTTGCATTTGTATGCCACAAATATCTCACAACATAAAAATTCCTTGAATCTCCTTTAATTCCATGATTAAGGAGTGTTTGTTACATAAATTGAACTACCCAATATATGAAGGACCGATACAACTAGGTGAATACCCTCAAGTGGGAATGGGGATGGGAATTCACAATAAAAATGTATTGAATGGGGAATCATGGAATAATTCTATAAGCATAATGGTTGAAAATGAAAGTTCATGGAAGAGATTAATGAGAGTGAAATGTGTTATCATAGTATTACATTATAATAAGAACTGTAAATCCATATGTAAATTCCCTTCTCAGCCTGAAAATTATGAATTCAAAATTCTTAATAAAAATAATGATGTTCAATGGTGAGGATGTGGAAGAGAATCCAATACTTGAGAGGTTACTTCCATATATTGGGTGGAGATTCTTAAGATAATGATAACACATTGGGAGGTATTTAGATAGGGAGATGACAATTAAATTTTTGGGTAATAATATTTTATTGAATATGAAATGGTGTTTAGGTGGGTATTTATAGAAAAATTAGGGGAGATCTGCAATTATTTCGAAACATTGGTTTTGGTCTATAAGTAATAAAATAAAAAAATACAAATTTCCCAGGGTATGATCCCATGGTTTTTACCAAATAGATTTGGTTTAAAATATTATATTTTCTCAAGAACCAAACAAAGTAAAATAATACCTTCCATGATGTGGAAGGGATTCATTCTGTTAAACAATTATTTTTTAAACCTTAAAATATAATATATGTTTTAGAAAATTCATTAAGGGTTTTTAAAATTAATAAAATAATTTAAGAATGTTTTATTTTAAAGAGGAATTATTTTTTTGTATCATATGCCTTTTATAATATTTATTATATCACTTTAGGACTATTATGTTGTCCTAATTCATGATATATATTTATACAAAACTAAATTTTTATACAAAATTAGACATTCTCAAAAAAAATTAAACATTAACCATAGAATAAATCAAAATATATTTTTCAAATATGATTATTATTTTACCCAAATAATTTTATAAATACATGAATTTACACTCTCAAATATAATTACTTATTTCATGGAAGATACAAGTATTTAAAACACAAACTATGTTATCACTGCCAAAAAATACATGGGAAATATTTTAAATAATATTAAGATTTATATTTGAATCAATATAATTTAATAAGATTATTTCATAAAAATAATATTTATTCAAAAAACATGGATTTATCAGAAATTATATTTTAATTAAACATATATTATTTCAAATAATAAAAATTGTCATTCTTCATTGAAAAATATATCTTTTAAATAAAAGTATTTTTATAATAATGTACTTCTATAATGTTATAATTAAATTAGATTAATATTATCATTTTTTATAATAAATTATAAAACATAATTCGTCTATGTTATTGATAAATAAACCCTGATTACACTAGAGTATACCCCAAGGATAAGGTGTGTAATGGTTGTACATTCTAGGGGTGGTTCGAAAAACATATATTGAGTGGTGATATCTACGAGCTTGAACTTCTACAATAAATAGTGTTAATAGGTTCTCGTTTTTTGTGTCTCATATTATTCCTAGTAAATGGAAAATCCTTCGTATGCCATATCTTCTTGAAACTCTGACATATGGGCTTTATAGGGTATGATTCAACAGGTCATGTTCATCACTTTATTCTTCCAATTAAATTAGATTTTATTATAATACATAATATATACTAATCTCAATAATCACAATAGAAATTTTTTATTAATAATAATTATATTTTTTAATTATATTGTAATCCCAATATTAAAATGATAGCTATATTTTATAATAGTTTAAAATAAAAAATAAAATATAGTTCATGCCTTTTCTATAACTACATTACTCAATAAAGAATTAATTTACCTGGAATGGAATTCAATTTATAAAATTCGGGGTCATTAGATGGTATCCCACTAAAATGATAACACCTTGTATGTTTAATGTATTCATTAGTAAGACAAGATCCATATTTTATTAATAAATAATCCAACTATGAAATTTATATCACTACATAGTTATATAGGTAAGACATCACCCCAGTAATAGAATATATTAATCTTGTAAAATTTATTAGAGAACTATTTATCCAATCAAAAATATTAATGAACCTAACATGATTCATGTATTATGATATTTTTTCTGTTTCGAAGGTAAGTGTAACCTAATTAGAACTCCATGAATGGGAACCAATATATGTAATTGAAGTACTAATTAATTTATTTCCTTTGTAAAGAATATACAAGGTCACCCATCTATGAAATGGATTATCTTGTTACCTGATCCAAGTCATGATAATTGCTACTTTGAAAGGAATATATCACATATTATCTTGAAGGGGATATAATCTTAGCATATTATATCATGTTCTTCCATTTTTTTATGAATGATTCTAATGATTTTATTTTTCAACCCCATTCCTCCACCAAATCAAGATGTTCAAGACATATTCATGTGTAACTATTTAAAAAGGCCATGATTTTTATTACTCATCAAAAAAAAAAGATTCCAAACATATTTACACACATCTAAATTCATCCCATAAAACAGTACATAAAAATCCATAAAAAGTTTATAATTATAATAAATTGGATATCCCTTCTTGAGTACACCTAGAGACACAAATATCCAACCCCGACCTTTCTAGAATAAGAAATAACACTCTTGGCCCCAATACCCCCTATTTTTCTTAAGAGTGATCCCAACTCATCATAATCCTAATAAATAATATTTATAAAATATTTTAAATAAATAAATTCAATCTAATAGATGTTATTACTATCCAAATTCATGGTATATGGAAAGTAAATACATTATCATACCTAGAATGTAACTTCTTAAATGCATGTATAATAATATATAGAAGCAGTTTAACAAAATTAAACAAAAACATGAACATATTAAAATTATAAACAATTTATAAATATGAATAACACATAAGTTACTTTCAAATAAATTGATAATTCAAATATTTAAATATTAGATAAACATTTAAAAATAATTTGTAAATAAAATCTAATTATAAACACTTTATAATTTTTATCTATTCAATATATATATTCCATGATCATGGATAAAAATAATTTATATTTATTTTACAATTGAAAATACTTCATCTTAGTCATATATGAAATTTCATTTAAATAAATGATATTTTGTAATTTTTAAAATTTCATAATATAATTTTTATAGTTTAAAATTTTTAACCAATCACTATTTCAATTACACTATATGAAAAAAATTCATTTAGCTGTGTTTCTATTTTTCGTTGCTTATGTTTATAAACATTATTAATTTATTTCCAATGATTATATTAACATAGTAAATTTTATATACAATTTTATATAATTTAAATTTAAAATACTCATAAATTTTAAAAAACAAATGGTTTCCAGTGCCTCTGGCCATTCTTTATGGATCACAAACCTCACGTGTTAATGTTCCATAGCGACTTAGAAACTAGCCCAACCCACAACCCTCATGGGTGTTCAAGTGAAAATGATTATACCCCAACCCATTCATATGTCAAGGAATTCCCCCAAATATAAATGAGAAAATTATTAAAACTCATTATTCTGGGTGGTTGAACCAATTTCCATTGGGTTCTCATAGAGAAAACATACCAATCCATTTATTTGTGTTTCATAATATATATTTATATACAAATAGTAGTATATATTTATATACATGGTATATTATATTTATTTAATTAAAAATATATATATCACAACATATAAATATATATTATCATATGTATATACACTAATATATATATATATACATATTTATGTTCACATATTTGTGTGTGTGTGTGTGTGTGTATAATTAAAATTTTATATATGTATGTATTTAAATATAATTTAATATATATATATATATATATTTATTTATGTGTCTATGTGTGTATTATTATAAATATAGTTATTAAATTATATTCGTATATGTTTATCTATTGTTAATTTTTAAATTTGTAGCATTTATATTCACATCTTAAATACTTATGATATTATTAACTAATTTGTTTTGAATTATTTGTGTGTGTGGGTGCATATATGTATATATATGTGTGTGTGTGTGGGTGCATGTGTATATATATATATTGGTATCATAAAATACTCAATATAATGTTATACCTCTTTTTATGTATTTTCAAATCATAATGGTGTGATTAAATGAGTAGAGGCTTGGTAGGGGACTTTAATAAATGATATGGCTTTAAGGTTGTATGTTTTGGAAGTTGGAGATA
The DNA here is from genome assembly GCA_963277665.1 of Viscum album. Lineage (NCBI taxonomy): Eukaryota > Viridiplantae > Streptophyta > Magnoliopsida > Santalales > Viscaceae > Viscum > Viscum album. The sequence continues at coordinate 899,279,116 of OY728165.1, read as the reverse complement.
TCCATGCAATGAATAAAAAATCATGATATCAATGATTTATGGGCTTGACCCCATGAATCTATAATTAGTAATTGAAATATATTCATGATGTGAACGGTGAGTTCCTAACATAAATGAGATTTGAGATTTGAGATTTTAAGATGAGGTTATGTGTTTTCTAATGTATTTTCCTTCTTAACAAGCTTTGATGTGAATCCATATTTCACTGCATGAATTTGGGAAATTACAGTAAAAAAATTATCCATCACCAGATTTTAATATATAATATTCTTTTTTTCATTCCTCCCTAAACCCCATCCTCCAACAAAATGTTTATAGGATTTCCTTTTCCCTTATAGCTCCAATCATTGTCTTCGGAATCCTGTTCGATATTGCACATCCAAATCTATATGTAGTTCTTCAATATTAATCAATTATATCATATTATCCATTATCATATCAATTATATCATCGACTTATTGGTTATATCTAAGGGTTTTGGATAGATCTAATGATATTTTTTATTATCATTGATTGAATCGACATTCATATTCTATGATTAAACATTTATACAATTTTTGGATGATGAAAATTGGTAGAAGTGGATCTTATTTGAAAATATGATCTTGTACTATCCTTTTTGGGTTTAGTTTCAATATAAATTAAGGTCTTTTACACAAATTATAAAATTATATTTTGAATAAAAACCAATTAATTACAAAACAATGATCATGTGGCTGAGAGTGTTCCAAAGAATAAGTATATATAACATAAAAAGAAACTAAAACATTACATCATTATTTTATTATCTACAACCAGATCATAAATAAATTTGTTCTCCTACAACATAACAAAATAACCTAGGGAATATAAAAAATAAATTGAGTGAGGTAAAAATCATAATATGTGAATAAACATGATACGGAAATGCAACATATGAATCAAAAATGGATAACAAGATATCCTAAAATAGAAGTCTCATGAGTAATCACGTGGAAGAATAACATCAATAAAAAACATCATAAGACAATATAAATATAATACATGTGTCAGAAAAAAACAAGACCAAAAAATAATTCATGTCTAATTAATTATAAATTATCATGTGGTGGAAAGGTCCCATAATGTATTGGGTTTACTTCATATATAATATATGTATCATCTGATGAGACTAGAGTTTTTCCCAGTTAATTAAAGCCTCATATGGGCATACCTATCATATCATGATCATGATTATATTATTGAAAAGGGGAATCAATCATAAGGCATTAATATAATAATTACACATGTAACAACATTGGATTTCATAATCATACATCATATCATAATCAATGGAAATTTCATAATGTTGGCATCTGAGATATGAATACAAGGAATGTACTACACCAAAAAAGGGACAAATAACTATCTGAGTAAATTTTAAGAGACCTCTATTTATAATTTATAAGGATTACGTTATCAAATACAGATAGGAAAACTGAGCTAGAGGGATAACAATCAAAATCTGAAGAAAATTGTGCCTTAGAGAGATCAGTTTCACCAATTAGAATGTCTTTTTCAGATATATTTATATATAACCCCTTTAATACCCTTTTTTAGAATACATATAAAAATGAGAAATAGGGGTTTTCATTGATGAAAACATGACTTTTTTTTAAAGAAACTAAAATTTTTATTAATGGTTACAATTATAGGAAAACTCATTGTTACTGTATATGTAAAAACTGAATATTCCATTTCTGTTTCATAATGAAATTTTAAATGTCTCATATAACATACATAATAATATTTAATTTAAAAAAAATTAATTAAAGTAAAAAATAGATATTAAATATCATTTGTAACTCATTTATTACCATATAAATACATGCAAAAAATAATTTAAAAATAAGAACATGGAAAGAAAATCGTTAAAAAATTAATATTTAAACTATTTTAAACAATGTTTTGACAGTAAAGTGTCCCTTATGTAAAACTATAAAAAATAATTTTCAAAAAATGATAAATAAATTAAGTATGTTAATAAATGATCTTCATAAGGCAATCCAGAATAAATATTAATTTTCATGAACCATTTTGGAGAACATGGACATGGATAAAGAGACTTTTAATGGAAAAATTAAAAGTAGTTTTTTAAAATGAATCCAAATTTCCACTTTGGATTCATTTTAAATGTAATTCACATGAATGAGTTAAAAAATGTTACACTAAATATCATGAAAATATATTGTTTCATGCTATCTCATTTCAATGGTAATGTATGCTCACCATAGAAAAGAATAAGTGGTTAATATGTTATAATATTCCTATAAATAAAAGTGAGACAATTAATCCATTACCTAGTGTTCATAAATTCTGTGTATCTAGTTTTTCTCCATTATAATAAATTTATATAAACATTAGTTTTATTATAAATATATTATATGATTGATCCCTTGTACATAAACCATTTAGTTCGTCTATTTTAATGAAATATTCAATTACCTATTGAGTTATGTCCTTTTCAAGTGTTTTTCGGATGCTGAATTTACCAATTAAAATAGCATAAATGTTTTTAATATTATCAAAGGGTCATTATTACTTCATCTATAGAATAATTATCATGAAATAATTAACATTTTTATACAAATATCATACTTTTAAAATTTACCATAAGTTATGGTTATGAAAAATGAACAAGGATGAAATAATGGAGTTGATAGGTCATACATAAACTTGTCTAGAATTCCCATTTTTCATTGATGATGATGGAAATAATGTAGGTGTTATTTTAAATTAATGATAATTACATCATAAATATAATATTATTTGGTTAAATATGCTTATATTTATAATCCATCACGATAACAAAAAATAAATCACATCGCTTCACCGAGTGGTAGTTCACTGTACAAAGGAATGATGTTGTCATATTTTAGTGGATGGTATGGTAAGATAGTATATTATGTAATAATATAGAATAGTGATTAATATTTTTGGAATATCATATTTGAAATTTAATCCATCATCATGAATATCTGTGATAGGTGATGATTTCAAATAAATTACATTTTTTCACGAAGCATTAGTCCACTGCACACTTGAATGATGATTTGTTTCCCATTTTATATAATAGAATTAATAGGTTAGTTATGTGTAATTAATGGGCCCCACTAATAGAATAAAACCCCAAAATAACATGGATGTCATGTCTTATCCAACAATGTACAACTAGATGGTCCACAAACATGTTGTCCCCACCTCGGGGCACACTGACATGCATGAACGGGTCATCAAACTAATGAATGTCTGCCACGACCCATCCCTCGGGGCCCGTTTCATGACTACCCCAATCCCGCCTTCCATAGGCCATGGGATGGAAACTAGAACCAAAGGCGTAAATCCCTAAACTGGTAAGGCATTTCATTTAAAACTTGAAAACACACACAATAGAGTACGAGTTGGAAGAAAAACAATAAGTACAGCTATATAAAAATGAGTGATGAATGTATAGGGGCCTGAATACAAGCCCAACAGAAAAGTAAAAGTAAAACTGAAAAAAAGTACAACTGAAAAGAAAAAAATAGCTAAATGGTGAAAATAATATCCTGGATCATCCACCACGGATCCTACCTGATGGGTAGGTAGATATTGCCTCCCCAGTGCTCCACGTCTGTTGGTCTCCTCTGCGTACCAACACGTCGTATGGTCCACATCCGAGCACTGTCCAGTCCTGGTACTCTTATCCTCAGTTAGCGATGTCAGTCGTCTGCAACAGACACAACAAGGTGTGGGCATATCCCTTGCAGGGGTGAGTATAATGATACTCATTAGAGACCCTGAGACCCTAAAGGTCTCACAAAATCATACAATGATAAACCTCAAAAATATGAAATCAACTGATAAACCCAAATAGGTATATTACTATACATATACCTAAGTTATCAAGTAATTAATCTCAATCATGGAGAAAACACAAAACTTACTGATTCATCTCATCCAAGATTTTTATTCACATTATCAAAACCACGTCTATTAGAGAACTCCCCCTTTGTCGAGTAAAGTGGGCCTGCCATGACACCAAGGCGCTTCCCACTAACCATGGACTGCTGAGGTACTCCTCCTATCGAGTACTGTGGGTATTATTCCTCACCAAGGTGCTCCCCACTATGGGTCTTCCACCACAACCAGGCGCTCCCCCTAATAGCCTACAGAGTTACTCCTCCAGTCGTGTACCACGGGTCTTCCGCCACAATCAAGTGCTCCTCCACTGTGGGTCTGCCGCCATAATCAGGCCCTCCCCACTGGGCTATTCAAGTCACTCTGATTCAAATGGTCAGCATCATTCAAGTCTCATCTAGCTACTAGGTCTTCGCACTCTACTCACACGTCACCAGAAGGATATGCTCCACGAGCTACTAGTTGATAATATAACTTTCACGAAGTCCCACAAAGAATATCTCAAAGTTCTGCCACGTCATAGGGGACTCAATACAATAGACCACTAATATAAATGAAACTTTTATCAACACTTACATACCAACGGTTTGTGTAAACCATTGGGAATGTCTATGTATACGAAAGGTTTTTGTAAACCATTAGTCTAAATGATTTTAAAAAAGATTTTACCAACTGTTTTGAAAAACTGTTTGTAAAGGCCTTTAATATCACCTTTTTACCAAACGTTAATTTAAACCATTGGTAAAGAAATACATTCCTAACAGTTTTTAAAAACCATTCGGAAAAAATTACCCTAAATACAGTCAGACATCCATTCAGCCTCCACTTGATTGCAGATTACAATTCCACTCGGTGCGCCCTAAATCCAATCTTCCTCCTACCAAACATATTCCACATATCGTTCAATCATCAATCAAAGAATTTTTTTCTTCTACACATCAAATCTATAATATATTCCTTGATTTTATTGTTCTGTAATTATGTGCTTTTGTTTTCACTTTTGAATTGGTCGAAAGGGGATCTTTGTGGTCATTAATCATGGTTTTGGGTGGTCATTTAGGATGTAATATAGTATGACATCATTTTAATTTATTTATCCAATATTATTGTTGATTTATGTTCAATTTTTTTATCTTTTACAAGTGATATTGTTTTCAATTTTTATTTGGCCGAATGTGGATCTTTGTGGTCATTAATCATGGTTGTGGGTGGTCCTTTAGGATGTAATATAGTATGTCTTCATTTCACTTGATATATCTAATATTATTATTGATTTATGTTCAATTTGAATATCTTTGACAAATAAAGTTGTTTAATAAGTTTTTATTAATGGTTGAAATAATGAAAATATGGTATAAGGGTTCATAAGGTGTGTATGACGGTAGACATGGTGTCTACGATAATCAAGTTTCCTAGGAATGTACATGGGAATGTACACCGTACATGACTAGGATAGCTATATAAATATACGTGGCCTATCCCTAATAAATATTCGGTTTCTTAATTTTTTTTATCATAATGGTTTTTCTATAATTGGTTTTTTGGGTTACACATTAGTTATCTATTTTTAATTACTTCCCTATTTGTTTTAATTGCAGGAAATGAAACCCATTGAAGAGAGGTGTCAGAAAAAGAGGACATAAAATAGTAGGCGCATGACAGAGATGGTAATTCTTCCACTCATCCCTGTTGTGATTATTTTATTTCATATATATATATATTTCAATAACTTATAATATAATGTGTGTACATTTGTGTTAAACCTTTTTTTAGGATCCACCCCCTAGATGAGAGATATCTGATGAGGAGCCTGATATTGCTCTCAGTACAGAGGCTACTAGTAGGAGGGGGTGGTGTTAGAGTTAGATGATCATATGGTGGTCCAGGTACTGAGGCTGGTGGTACGAGGGCTCGTGGTGCGAGAGTTAGATGATCCATTGGTCATACTTGATTGGACTATGCCCCTACCAAATACATATCTTCTATGCTCGATTTTGATTCTAGTGTGTCTTTAGGGACACACAGGATATTTAGACCTCCGATGTTTACACTACCAGTTGGCCATATGTCTGTTCCATCATCTTTTTCTTCTGGTTCATTATCTCTGAGTTATTATATTCCACCTTCTTTGACTCCTGATCCGACACAGTATGAGGCTGAGGAGGGTACACTGAGGGACCCTTCACCTGTACAAGATATTCCTTTAGGTTCTTCACATCCAGTGAAGCCCATTGATCTGACTACCACATGAATCTTTATATAACTATAACAAATTTTTAAACCAAAATTTATTCTTATTAAAACTTGTACTAATATTGTTTTTTATTAATAACTGATTCTTCTAATGATAGGAGGTGGGGGAGGGGGCATAATCTCTTTTGTGCAGTATGGAACCGCCAAACATAGTTAATGGTTGAATACAATGATGATGGATAGATGATTGATAAATCTGGGCAGAAATTCGTGTTTTTTTGGCGATTTTAGCCAAATACTCCGACATCATTCCGGTCAGCCCTATCTTTTGGAGAAATCATCCACACGATGTCAAGGATAATGCATGGGCCAAAATATGGGTAAAAATCTGTTGGAATTAATGTATTATTTTTTTGTATTTATGTATATTAATCTATTGGGTGTCAGCTTTGGTTTACCTTCCATGATGGTGAAAGAGCACGGACATCACATTTAAAGGAGCTAAGAGAGATTTAGAGAGCTTATAAGAATGAGCTGTATGTTGCTTGGTGTGATAGAGTGGGCACATATTTGGATACATTACCTATCGTGGATGACATCCCTATAGAGCAATATCTCCAAATGATTACCCATTGGGCGACTACAAAATTGAAGGTATTAATCCCATTTGAGGTATTTAGATGACAGCTTTCATATTTTTCATTAATATTATCTTATTTATTATTAAAATTTATTTTGGAATCTTTTGAAAAAAACAAAAAAAAAATATTGATTCAAAGAAATACCTTCACACATTGGGGTGCACAACTCTTTCAGATCAAGAGAGGCAGCTGGTACGATATATTTATTTATAATTTTTTTTAGGACTTTCCATTTTTATTGTTTCCTACATAAATTATGTGATTAATTGAATATTGAATATATGATTATACTTGAAATTTATATTGTTTCAATGTCATTACAGAAGCTCAAATTGAATATTGAAGGACGTATCCCTCGAGAAAAATTGTTTTTCTCAAGTAGTAGGAAAAAAGATGGAACTGCGGTTAATGAACCGACACAAGAAATGATTGTATGTTTTAATTTGTTTATTTCAATGTTTAATAACTATTTTGAAATTTAATAATATATTAATATTTGTAACAAGCTACTTTTAAGGCCCTTGATGGCCTGGAGCCTGACAATTTTGGGCCACATGATCATTTATATCAGGGTTTTGGAGATGAGAACTCTGGTTGAGTATGGTGCCGACCAGTTAAAAATATATTATCGACAAGGAATTGGTCCTCTCCAGTTATACATTATAGTAGAAAATTGTTGGAATAGGTCAAGGGGATTGTAATACAGTCTGATAAAATGGTCACAGAGTTGAAAGAACATGGGAAAACGAGGGAGAAGGAATTTATGAAACTGATAAAAGCTTTATCTTCATCACTCCCACCAAAGGCCAACGCGACTTGTCAGACATATATGTCATCACTGGGAGAATTATACAATGCACCAGGATGTTGTTCTAGTGGCGGTTGAGATGATGAAATTCCTGGTGATGACGAGGATGCTGAAGAGGATGAGGGTGAGGATGAGGATGAGGAAGAGGGTGAGGATGGGGCCGAGGTTGAAGACAGGGACGAGGGAGAGGACGAGGTCGAGGGAGAGGATGAGGAAGATGACATGGATGACAATGAAGAAAGAGATGGTGGTGAGGATGAGGCTGATGATGATAGTGGTGATGGTGATGGTGATTAGGGGCAGATTGATCCATTACATTTTTGAATTCTATATAACTCTTTATTTTTGAACCTGGGTTTTCACTCTGGTATGGATATTTATAAATTCAGTATAACGCATTATTTTTTACCAAATATGGAAGCCACTTGAATTTAAGAAGTATTAAAATTGAATTTAGTTTCTTTCTTAATTCTGCCTAATTATATTGAATTGCATGTCTTGAATAATTTTTCTTTAATATAATTGTTTCATTTGATAAATAAAGTCATGTTTTTATATTAAAACCCTCCAACGGAGGTGCGCTATCTGCAAAAACTCACAGTGATACTTCATGGTGTGATAATTTGACTCTCAATTAGTAGTTTCAACTACCCAGTACCACTTTTAAAATTAACAAATATAAAATATATATCTTCATCATACCACAATCTTAAATCAAGAGTCTGTTTTTATAACATAATATCAGTTTTTATAATTTGAAGGACACCTACATAAGATTTATTTGGAATCCTAGCCAAAAGATGCTACCCCGCGGATGTCGCTGGACCAGGCCAACACGCTGCGGTCACACCACTGTCACGACATGATAATGCCGTGATTTGGCCCTACTCCAAGACAACACCCCGCGGCGGTTCACAATCCTGCTGGAATTTGATGTATGATACCTAGATAGAGTTTTAGATACATTACCCACCTTCCTTCCTGGCCCCCAGACAGCCCCCCCACTCTCCTCCCTATACCCTAGACATCCCCCCCTGACATCCCCGCACCCGCATCAATCCGAGACACGGTGTGGCCGGTACCACTCAAAGTGTCTTTCTTTTGTTTAAAATGGTTACTCTTTTAAGTAAAAACAACTGGAATACAATAAACTGACCAAATGCATTCATATTGTGTTGATACTTTAGAAAAACGATCAATGGGTCATTTTGACTTGTACGATTCAACCCCACATCAATCCGAGGCGCGGTTTTGCCGGCACCACTCAAAGTGTCTCACATTTATTTGAAATGGACAAGATTTTATGTGAAAACCACAACTGGAAAACATAAAAATGACCAAACACATTCAGATTCTATTAAAACAATAGGAAAATGATCCATGATTCAATTTTGACATTTATGAGTCAACCCCACCTCAATCTGAGGCGTGGTGTGGAAGGCGCCACTCAAAGTGTCTCACTTTTCATTGAAATGGACAAAATTTCATGTGAAAACATCATCCGGCATACGGAAAAACAACCAAACTCATTAGGATTGTGTAGATACTTTAGGAAAATGATCTATTTATTATTCGTGAGGTTTACAAGGAGACGGAATGTCATTCGGACACGTGGTTTGCGCGGAATGACTGAATATGTGTTTTTTAGGTGTTCGGCGTGCTTATAAAGAGTGTGTGGGGTGGTCAAAACTGGAAGAATGACCTCTAAATGCCATAAAATCAGACGACAACGAATGTTGGGTGAACTTGAAAATGGTCAGCCAAACGACATGTCAATCGGAGGTGACGTGTGACCGCACTGGCTGAAAACGCACTTCGCGTGTCGTAAATGGCCAAACATGGGTTTTACGGTCAAATGCATGCCTAACTACAACGAAATGACTCGAAATCACACGAAAACACCGTAATTATTATTCTTGAGGTGTTAGAGGATACTACACATCATTCGGACCAGCGGTATTCACAGCACGACTGAATATGTGTTTTTTAGGTGTTCGGCGTGCTTGAAAAGCGTGTGTGGGGTGGTCAAAACCTGTCGAACGACTTCGGCATGCCATGAAATTGGACAAAAACAAAGGATGGGTGAATTGTGAAATGGTTGTCCAGAAAACATGTCAATCGGAGGTGTCTTCTGACCATGCTGGCAGAAAATGCACTTCGCTTGTCGTAAATGTCCAAAACATCTGTTTTACAGTCAAATGCATGCCGGACGACACTGGATTGACATAAAATCACACAAAAACACCCTAATTATTATTAATGAGGTTTAAGAGGAGATGGAACATCATTCGGACCCACAGTTTGTGTGGCACGACTGAATATTTGTTTTTTAGGTGTTTGGTGCGCTTGAAAAGCGTGCGTGGGGTGGTTGAAACCGGCCGAATGACATCGGAATGCCATGAAATCGGACAACAACAACGGGTGGGTGAATTGTGAAATGGTCGCCTAGACGGCACGTCAATTGGAGGTTTTGTGTGACCATGCTGGCCGAAAACGCACTTCCCTTGTTGTAAATGGCCAAAACAAGCATTTTATGGTCAAACGCATGCCGAACGACATTAGAATGACATGAAATCACACAAAAACACCCTAATTATTATTCTTGAGGTGTAAGAGGAAACGACACATCATTCGGACGTGTAGTTTGCAAGGCACGACTGCATATGTGTTTTTTAGGTGTTTGGCGCACATGAAAAGCATGTGTGGGGTTGTCGATACTGGCCGAACGACCTCAGAATGCCCTGAAATCGGACGACAACAAAGGGTTGGTGAATTTTGAAATGGTCAGCTAGACAGAACATCAATCGGAGGTGTCATGTGACCGCACTGGACGAAAATGCACTAAGCGTGTCGTAAATGGCAAAAACATGGGTTTTATAGTCAAATGCATGCCGAACAATATTGGAATGACTTCAACTCACACTAAAACACCCTAATTATTTTTCTTTAGGTGTACGAGGAGACAACATGTCATTCGGACCCGTGGTTTTCATGGCACGGCTGAATATGTGTTTTTCAACTGTTTGATGCACTTGAAAAGCGTGCATTGGGTGGTCGAAACCAGCTGAACGACATTAGAATGCAATGAAATCGGATGACAACAAAGGTTTGGTGAATTGTGAAATGGTCGGCCAGACGGCATGTCAATCAGAGGTGTCATGTGACCACGCTGGCCGAAAATGCACTCTACATGTTGCAAATGGCCAAAACATGCGTTTTACAGTCAAATGCATGACGAACAACATCAGAATGACTTAAAATCACACTAAAATACCCTAATTATTAATCATGAGGTGTATGAGGAGACAACAAGTCATTTTCACTCGCAATTTGTGCGGCACGGCTAAATATGTGTTTTTTAGGTGTTTGGCGCGCTTGAAAAGCGTGCATCGGGTGGTCGAAACTGGCCGAACGACCTCGGAATGCAATGAAATCAGACGACAACAAAGGGTGGGTGAATTGTAAAATTATCATCTAGACGACATGTCAATCCGAGGTGTTGTGTGACCACAGTGGCTGAAAAGCACCCCGCGTGTCGTAAATGGCCAAAACTTGTGTTTAACGGTCCAATGCTTGCCAAACGACATCGAAATGACGTGAAATCACACGAAAACACCCTAATTATTATTCGGGAGATGTAAGAGGAGACAAAACGTCATTCGGACATGCGGTTTGTGTGGCACTACTGAATATGTGTTTTTTAGGTGTTTGGCACGCTTGAAAAACATGCGTGAGGTGGTTGATACCAGAAGAATGACCTTGGAATTCCATTAAATCCGACGAAAGAAATGGGTGGGAGAATTTTAGAATGGTTGGATAGAAGACATGTTAATCAGAGGAGTCATGTGACCACGGTGGCCGAAAACGCACTCTGCGTGTCATAAATGGCCAAAACATGTGTTTTACGGTCAAATGCATGCCGAACGACATCAGAATGACTTGATATCACATGAAAACACGCTAATTATTATTCGTGAGGTGTACGAGGATTCAAAACATGATTCGGACGCACGGTTTGTGCGACACAACTGAATATGTGGTTTTTAGGTGTTTGGCAAGCTTGAAAAGCAAGCGTGGGGTGGTCGAAACCATCCGAACAACCTCGGAATGCCATTAAATCAGAAGAAAACAAAAGGTTGGGTGAGTTTTCAAATGTTCAGCCAGACGACATGTCAATCAGAGGTTTCGTGTAATCACGGTGGCTAAAAACCCACTTCGCATGTCCTAAATGTCCAAAATATGCGTTTAACAGTCAAATGCCTGCCGAACGACATAGAAATGACATGAAATCACATGAAAACACCCTTATTATTATTGTTGAGATGTACAAGGAGACGAAAAGTCATTTGGACGTGTGGTTTGTGTGGTACTACTAAATATGTGTTTTTATGTGTTTGGCATGCTTGAAAAACATGTGTGGGGTGGTCGATACCAGCTGAATGACCTCAGAATGCCATGAAACCAGACGAAAACAAAGGGTGGGTGAATTGTGAAATGGTCAACTAGACAGCACGTCAATCGGAGGTGTCGTGTGACCGCGGTGGCTGAAAATGCACTCCGCGTGTCGTAAATGGCCAAAAGATGCGTTTAACAGTGAAATAGATGCCGAATGACATTAGAATGACTTTAAATCACTTGAAAACACCCTAATTATTATTCGTGAGGTGTATGAGGTGACGACACATCATTTGGATGCCTGTTTTGTGCGGCAAGATAGAATATGTGATTTTTAGGTGTTTGGCGCGCTTGAAAAACATGCGTGGGGTGGTTGATACTGGCCGAACGACCTCAGAATGCCATGAAACCGGATGAAAACAATGGTAGGGTGAATTGTGAAATGTTCTGCCTGACGGCACGTCAATCGGAGGTGTCGTATGATCGTGTTGTCTAAAAACGCACTCCGTGTGTCGTAAATGGACAAAACATGTATTTAATTGTCAAATGCTTTCCGAATGACAACATAATGACTTGAAATCACACAAAAATGCCCTAATTGTTATTCGTAAGATGTAAGAGGAGACGACATGTCCTTCAGACGCACGGTTTTCACGGCACCGCTGAATATATGTTATTTAGGTGTTTGGTGCACTTGAAAAGCATGTTTGGGGTGGTCAAAACCGGACGAATGACCTTGTAATGCCATTAAATCGGACAACAACAAAGGATGGGTGAATTTTGAAATTTTTGGCCAGACCGAACATCAATCATATGTGTCATTTGACCGCGCTAGGTGAAAATGCACTCTGCGTGTCTTAAATGGCCAAAACATTTATTTACGGTCAAATGCATGTCGAAAGACATCGGAATGACATGAAATCACATGAAAACACCCTAATTATTATTCATGAGGTGTATGAGAAGACAGAATGTCATTCAGATGCGCGGTTTTCACGCAACGGCTGAATATGTGTTTTTTAGGTGTTTGGCTCTCTTGAAAATCGTGAGTGGGGTGGTCGAAACATGCCGAATGACCTCATAATTCCATGAAATTGGTCGACAACAAAGGGAATGTTAATTGTGAAATGGTTGGCCATACGCCACGTCAATCGGAGGTGTCGTATGACTGTGTTGGCTGAAAACGCACTCTGCCTATCGTAAATGGCCAAAACATCCATTTAACGGTCAAATGCATGCCGAACGAAATCGGAATGACTTGAAATCAAACGAAGACACACTAATTAGTAATCGTGTGGTGTACGAGGATACGACATGTCATTCCGATGTGGGGTTTTCATGGCATGGCTAAATATGTGTTTTTGAGGTGTTCGGAACGCTGGAAAAACATGCGTGGGGTGGTCGATACCAGCCGAACGACCTCTGAATTCCATGAAATCGGACGAAAACAATGGGTGGGTGAGTTGTGAAATGTTCAGCCATACTTCACGTCAATCGTAGGTTTCGTGTGACGGTGGTGTCCGAAAACGCACTTCGCGTGTCGTAAATGACCAAAACATGCGTTTAACGGTCAAATGCATGCCGAACGACATCAGAATTTCTTGAAATCACATGAAAACACCCCAATTATTATCCGTGAGGTGTAGGAGGAGACGACACATCATTAAGATGTGTGGTTTGCGTGGCACGACTGAATATGTGTTTTTTATGTTTATGGCATGCTTGAAAAACTTGCGTGGGGTGTTCGATACTGGCCAAACGACATCTGAATTCCATGAAATTGGATGACAACAACGAGTGGGTTAATTGTGAAATGGTCGGCCAGACGACATGTCAATCGGAGTTGTAGTGTGACCACGGTGGCCGAAAACACACTTTGCGTGTCGTAAACGGCCAAAACATGCATTTGATGGCCAAATTCATGCCGAAAAACATCGCTATGACTTGAAATTAAATGAAAACACCTCAATTATTATTAGTGCGGTGTACGAGGAGATGACCTATCATTCAGACATGCGTTTTTCACGGCACGACTGAATAAGTGTTTTTTAGGTGTTTGACACGCTTGAAAAATGTGTATGGGGTGGTTGATACCGCCAAATGACATCAGAATACCATGAAATTGGACGATAACAAAAAGTGGGTGAATTGTGAAATGGTCGGCCAGACGACACATCAATCAGAGGTGTTGTGTGACCGTAGTAGCCAAAAACTCACTCCACATGTCCTAAATGGCAAAAACATGTGTTTAATGGTCAAATTCATGCCAAACTTATTCGGATTGTGTTTATACTTTCTAACAATGATCCATGGGTCATTTTTAACGTGTATAAATTATCCCCACCTCAATCCGAGGTGCGGTGTCACCAACACCACTCAAAGTGTCTCTTTTTTATTTAAAATGGACATCATTTAAAGTAACAAAAATAACTGACATATGCAAACCCATCCAAACGCATTTAGATTCGGTTGAAACATCCGGACAATGATCCATGGGTCATATGTGATGTGTACAAGTCAACCCTACCTCAATCGAAAATGTGGTGTAGCCAGCACCACTCAAAGTGTATCTCTTTTGTTTAAAATGGAGATCATTTTAAGTGAAAACAACAATTGACATATGGAAAATCGAACAAATGCATTCAGATTCTATTTAAAATTTAGTACAACGATCCATGGGTCATATGTGACATATACGATTCAACCCTGACTCAATCCAAGCCGTAGTGTGGCCGGCACCACTCAACGTGTCTCTCTTTTGTTTAAAATGTAAATCATTTTATGTGAAAACAACAACTGAATTACGGAAAACCAAAAAAACGCATTATGATTCTATTGAAACAGTAGGAATAAAATCCATGGGTCATATGTAATGTGTACGAGTTAACCTTGTCTCAATATGAGGGCCAGTGTGGCCGACACCACTAAAAATGTCTCACTTTTATTTGAAATGGACAAGATTTTAAGTGAAAAAAACAAATGGAATATGGAAAACTCACCAAACATATTCATATTGTGTTGACACTTCAGAACAACGATCCATGGGTTGTATGTGACATGTACGAGTCAACCTCGCCTCAATCCTAGGATTGGTGTGGCCAGAACCACTCAAAGTGTCTCACCTTTATTGAAATAGAAAACATTTTAAGTGAAACCAACAACTAACATACGAAAAACCAGCCAAATGCTTTCAAATTTTATTGATACTTAATGAAAATATTCCACGACTAATCTATGACGTCTACGAGTTAACCCCACCTCAATCCGAGGCATGGTGTGGCCGGTATCACTCTAAGTGTATGTCTTTTGTTTAAAATGGACATCATTTTAAGTAAAAACAACTGGTATACAGAAACCCGACCAAGCATATTAGGATTATCTTGATACGTTATTTTGAGGTTATTAGCTTCTAATTTCTAAATTCAATCATGTATGTGTTATAGAAAAGGAAATTTTGTATGTATTCTTAATTCTGTATAACCCACCCCCTAGACACCCCCACCCCTGTGGACAACCCCTCACCCCTGGACACCCCCACCTCCCGATACACCCCAAACCCTTTGTATGCCATATTATATATGTGTTCTATATAATTTATAATTTTATATGCAACATATTTAATTTTTTATGTGTTATTGATTCTTAATTCAGAATTCATTACATAATTCATTATGCTTGTATTCAATTGAGAATTCAATTATGAATTCTGTATTAAATAGGGTAATTGGTTTCATTTACATGATTATAATTGTGGTACATTCCATTGTTATGATAGTATCATATTTTATGTGATTTTTTGTGCTATAATAGGTGTTTTTGTTGTTGTTAAGAGTGTATGTAGGTGTGAAGTTGAGTGTGCACTGGAGGAGATTTTAAGTGGCAAGAAATTCTGGTAATACACTATACCAAAGGTTTACTAAAACCATTGGTATATTTTTGTAGATATTTTTACCAACAGTTAACTAAAATAATTTGTAAAAGATGGAAATTAACTTATATACCAACAATTATTTAAACAATTGGTAAAATAGGATTACACTTCCAGTATTGCCAACAGTTTTACAAACTCCTGGAAATGCTCCAATTACACTGCATTTCTCAATAGTTATACAAAAAATGTTGGTAATGGGATACTACCACGTCTTACACACCAACGGATTTCAAAACTGTTGGTATAAGATATACCAAAGGTTTGGCAGACATTACCAACTATTTGAAACCATTGGTAAAGGCATAATTTCTTGTAGTGTATGGTGCGTCAATTGAACGCCCGGTCTGAGAGTTGTTAGCCTTTTTGTCCCGGGGGCTCAGTTTGATTCGTGCACGATCCAACCTGACTGTATCTCAACTATACCCCAAAATCTAGTGGGTTGTACTCAAAGATACCACCATGATCAAAGAATATCAGTTCCATAGATGGTTCATCAAACAGACATCAGATGTCAAAGTTATGGCCAAAAGAAACTAAAGGGGTCAGTAGTGGGCCTGGTTCCGGTCTGACACAGTCAGACCGACCCAGCCCGATTCTGACTATGTTGAACTGGTCTAAATAAAATCGATCAAAACTATTGGGTCTGGCCCAACCCATTTGGCGGGCCAGCCTGTTAGGTTTGGCCCGGTAAGCTGGGCCTAGCCCAGCAGGCCGCGTGGGCAGTTTTGCCAGGGCTCGGGGCCTATTCGGCCCGGAGCGCCACGAGGGTGCCACTCGACGTCTCATCTTGGATGTCTGAGACAGGTTAGGCCAGCTTTGTGAGGGGTGCGGCTCGGGTGGCACGAGGTGCGCGAGGCACGTGTGCCGGCGCGGTTCGGCCAAACGCACGGAAGGCGGCCAGGCGGGCCAGCGGGGCACGGCCAGGCCGGGAGGTGACCGGGCAGGGCGCCGTGTGGGATAGCGGGCGGCAAGGCAGGAGGTAGGTAGGCGGTCAAGCAGCCGGGCAGGGCGCTCCTAGGCCGGTAGGCACCCGGGCAGGGCGCCGTGCGGGCCAACGGGCAGCTGGGCAGGCCGGGAGGCGCGGCCGGGGGGCGGCTGGGTAAGCCATCTCGGTGCGGTTCGGGCCGTCATGGGCCTACAGGGTTTCAGCCGGGGCGCACAGAAGGCTGACGATGGCTGGGTGTCGGGTAGAAAAGGTAGGCTGACGGGCGGCTGGGAGTTCGGAGCGGCTCGGGATGGCGGGTGGCGCGGTTCGGCCCAAGGTGGCGGTGTCGATCCGGTCAGAGCTCTACAACGGCATCGTGGTTCGCGGAGGCTGAGGGTAGCGTGGATGTTGCCTTCATCATGCTGTTGCCTTATTTCTTCATCACCATGACATATATTATCAAAAAAAATATCATTGGAGGTGGGTCAAGCCATGTTAGTTTGTCCCGCACCCTCCGTGGTTAGGGTGATAACAAGAGGCTCGTATGTATCAAGCAAAACAACCCACATTCTTCATTTTGAAATAGAGGAAGAACATGGGAATAAATCGTACATAAATAAAATTTAACCCCTAACTTTTTTTATGATCGACAATGAATTCGCGAGAAGAAGATGAAGATGATCATCGTTCATTGCGTCCGCCGCAGACTTCCAATTCCGAGCTGCGTCAGCTCATTGGCGACGATGTGGATGGTAGGTTGGTTGTAGATGTCCCACATCAGTAGGTGTCCAGGGAAGACATTCGAAGAAGATAATTTCCAGTATTCTTCATTCTTCATTGGAATAATTCTCTCAAGCTCTCCTCTTCCCAAAGCTTCCACCAAATTGCAAATTCCATGCCAAAAGTGGGATGATTTTCCCAATTTAATTGTTGGCACAAAACTCAAATTAGGGAAATTAATTACGTAGGTTGGCGTATTAAGGATGGAGCATTGGAAACATTAAAATTAGAGGAGACAAGAGGCTCTCCCTCATTAATGGGGGAGAGTATATAGGTTTTCCTATCCTATAAATAAAAGGGGGGGGGGGGTTTAGTCTCATGTTGTCCCCACATCGTAACCTCCTGTGGGAGGTTATGTTATGGTGTGACCCACCACTATAACCTATCATTGGAGTTTAAGGTGTGGTAGTCCAGCCTCCAACTTCCATGAGGAGTTTTTAACCAACAAACACCCACATGGGGGCTCAAATAAATATAAAGTGAAGCTCACTATATTCATTATTTTCCACGAAAACCCAAAAGGTAACTTTAATTCTCGACCCACTGCCGTAAAAGTGAAAGTCTCCTAAAGTAAATACTGGTGTTGCGCGTTCATCGGTGTCCTCAGATATCAATTCTGAGAACCATTTCAATATTTATAAAACTCTCTTGTACATTTACTAAACGTACCCGATAAAAACATCAAAAATTTATTCCGGACACGCCGAACCTCGGAATCATGCGTCGTCAAATTTCACGGACTCATAAAATTCCCATGTATTAGAGAAAAAACATTCCACTGAAATCCTAGGTTTATAATTTCTCCCAACATCAGGGCTTTACGTCCCCATAAACTACAACTCGAACTAAGGGATCAAGTGCGAGTACTGAGCACACATCTGAGGGTAAGGTAGTCCAACTGATGAGTGATCGGCTGCACACTCCTCCGAGCAAGTACGTCCTGTGCTGCAAAATCTCCCTTATCGTCGGTGAAGGTAAACTTGGTCCCATCCGTGTGGAAACACAACACTTTGCGCCTAATATAGTCGATCTGAGCAAGGACAGTAGATAACCAGTACATACCCAAGATGACGTCAAAATGCCTCAACGCCACTACTAAGAGATCCCATCCAAATCTCTCGCCTCCTAGAGTAAACTCACACTGTCGGCACCTATGATTAATCATCGAGTATGCTCTCGTAGGAGTCTTTAGATGCAAGGATCCAGCAAATGAATCTGTTAGAATCTCTGAGCTCCAAATGAGGGTAGTGGCAATGAAAGAGTGACTGTAACTTGTTTCTATAAGAACTGTAGCTATGGTGGAGTAGACATAGATCGTTACACGAATCATCTATAGAGTGTCGTGATCGTTGGAATCAATTGCCTGGAGCTGAGCTCTCCCATGTCCATCTGCTCCCTGTGGTCGGGGTCGACCACCTATTGGTGGTGGCGGTAACACCTCGAAACATCATCCACCACCAGCTACATGGCCAACTCCTCTACCATGTCAACCAGTTCCCTCTGGACCGCCTCGATCGAATCTCCGCCTATGCATGGGAGGTTCTTCGACCATATGCTGATCAACCGAACGGAAGGTCGGACAGTCACGAGCCTTGTTATTCCACCTGCCGCATGCATAACACTACCCACTCCTCGTAGGTTTGTCTCCACCCTGGGTGCCCCGCACAACCGATCCTGAGTCGTGCAGTTGTCCACCTGTAGGTATGGCCCTCTTGGACCTCTGCAACATCTATATTCTACCAGCTGTAGAAGAATATGCTACATGTCTACTAGTGGTGTATCTCACTGCTCGAGACTGCTCATCAAGGAAGCTCTCCACTAAGATGGCTCTCTCTAACTCCCAACCATGCGTCGGGATGTTGAGTGAGATCACTGGAGGTCTGATCTCATTCCTGAGTCGCTGCTCAAAGGTTTGGGCCTTGAAAACTGGGTCCCATCCCATATTATGGAGTAGAGTGAGAGGTCTGTGAACCTCGGTGAGTACTGAGCTACAATCATGCTGCCCTGTAGTAGATGAAGTAGCTCTTTAATGCAGACTTAGCAGAGAGACTCTGGGACAAACATTGACTAAAACAAGCTATCGAAGTCTACCAAAGGAAGCGTTATCTCGTTGTGGACCTAGATCATCAAGCTCCACCATATGCCTGCTACTACCTATAGAAGGCTGGCAGCAAATATCACCATGAGGTCTGCTGGTGTCCCTACCAGTCGGAAGACTCTCACCACAAACTCCAGCTAATCCTTAGCCACTTTTGGGTCTATCTTCCATTGAAAATGGGTGGCCTCTGGCGCTGGAACATATGAAATGCGCTCAAGTGGAATGCATTGCCTACTGCTGGGGCTGGTGGCATCAGTGGGCCAATGGGAAGTGGTACAGCCGGTGCCTTTGCTGGAAAAGTACCATGCACTGAGGCCTCGTCACTCGTTTCACTATCTGTGCATACAACTCTCGGGGCTCTTGCTGGTCTTCTGTGGGGAGGCATCCTGAAAGAATAATATGTGACATGATCAAAGATTATTCCTGGTTATCTAACCTGGTTGAGCTGACTTAAAGAAAACTTTTTAAAATGCATACAAAATCAGTGTTTCATGCACGGAATCGAAAATAAAAAGTCAAGGTTATGATCTATGGATACGTCGGCCACCACACACACATTGGACTCCCTGAACTGAAAACCACACTTAGTAGCCTTTACACTATTTCATCACAGAAAAAATTACTGTCTTAATTTCTGCAGCAGAACAGACTCCTCTGATACAAATTTGTCATGACCCATCCCCCAGGGCCCGTGCTGTGACTACCCCATGCCCGCCTTTAATAGGCCAGGGGCTGGTGACTAACACCTAAGGCATAAATCCCTAAAATGAGAAGAAATTTTCTTTAAAACTTGAAAATTCACACAACAAAGTAAGAGTTGGAAGAAAAATACTACGTAAAACTGTATTAAAAATTGTACCAAAAGTAGAGGGGGCAGAATTCATTCCCAACAGGAAAGTACAAGTACAACTGAAATACTAGTACAACTAAAAGGGACAAAACAATTGAATGGTGAAAAGAATCTCCCTGATCGTCCACCACGGATCCTACCTGAAGGGTTGGTATAGATAGACTCCTCACAGCTCCACAACTATTGGTCTCCTCCGCGTACTTACACGTCGTTCGGTCCACCTCTGGGTACCGTCCAGTCGTGGTGCTCTCAGCCTCAGTCAGCGTTGTTTGTTGTCTGCAACCGTCACAAAGAGGTGCACGCATTTCTCATGCAGGGGTGAGTATAACGATACTGAGTAGTGACCCTGAGACCCTCAAGGTCTCACAAAATTCAACAAGGATAAACCACAAAAATATAAAATCAATAGATAACACCGCTTAGGTATATGACCATACATATACCTAAGTTATCAAGTAATCCATCTCAATCATGAGAAAAAAACAAAATTTACTGAAACATCATAACTAGGATTTTTATTCACATTATCGAATCCACTGCTGCTAGAGAACTCCTCCTCTGTTGAGTAATGTGGGATTTCTATGACACCAAGGTGCTTCCCACTAACCTTCGATTGATGAGGTAATCCTCCTGTCGAGTACAGTGGGTCTGCTGTGTCACCAAGAAGCTCCCCATTGTGGGTCTCTTGCCACAACCAGAAGCTCCCCCCTAATATCCTGTAGAGGTACTCCTCCTGTTGAGTACTGTGGGTCTACCGCCACAACCAGGATATCCTCCACTGTGGGTCTTCTGCCACAACAAAGTGCTCCCCAATGGGATAGTCATGTCACTCTGAGTTGATCGGTCAATAGTCGTCAAGTATTTGCCTGCTACTAGGTCTCCACACTCTGCTCCATCATCACCAGAAGGATATTCTCCACGAGCTACTGGTCGATACTCCAACTATCACAAAGTCCCACAATGATTTATATCAAAGGTCTGCAACGTCATAGGGGTCTCAACGAAATAGACGGTGTGTCAATTAGATGCATGGTATGTGAGTTATTAGCCTTTTAGTCTTGAGGGTCCTATTAGATTTGTGCACGATCCGACCTGACCATATCTCAACCATACCAAAAACACTAGTAGGGAATACTCAAAGGGACCTTCTTGGTCCAAGATTACCAGCACCCTGGATGGTTCGTCAAATGGAAATTCGGTGCCAATGTTATGGCCAAAAGAATGTAAAGGGGCCGACAGTGGGCCCAGGTCCGATCTGACCCGGTCGGACCGACCCGGCCCGACCCAGTTTGGGTCGACCCAGTCTGGGTTTACCCGATTAGACTTTTTGGGTGTGGCCTGACCCATTGGGCGGGCCAACATGTTAGGTTCGTCCTGACCCTTTGGGCCCTGCCCAACAGGCCGCGTGGGAGGTTCGGCCCGGAGCACCGTGAGGCTGCGGCTAAGCGTCTCAGCCCAGATTGTCGAGACTCGTTCAGCCAGCGTCGCAAGGGCACAACTTCGGCGGAACATGGCATGTAGGCCGGTGTGGATCGGTTTGGTGCATGAGAGATGACCAGGATGGTCTTCGGGCATGCCAGCGGGGTGCGCCCTCGCCAGGGGGATGCCGGGCAGCGTGCAAAGCGGGCCGGCAGGAGGTCGGGTAGGTTGTAGCCAGGCAGGAAGGCGGATGGGCATGGTGCGGCCCTGCCCGTAGGAGGCTGGGCAGAGCACCAGGCAAACCAGTGGGTGGCTGGGCAGGCCATGTGGCGTGACCGAGTGGATGTTGGGCAGGCCAGCGTGGTGCAGTTCGGGCCGACGGGGTTTCAGCTGGGGTGCACGGAAGGCTGACGGCAGCCGGGTGATGGGCGCCGCGGGCAGGCCGGCGGGTGGCTGGGAGGTCAGCATACCGCGAGGGTGGAACGGTGTGCAGAGGTCGTGGGGAGCACGATCACTGCCTAAGTTGTGTCGTCGCCTCATTGGTTTGTCTCCATGTCGTAGATTATCAAAAACAAGATCGACGGAGGGGGGAAGTCCATGTTAGTTTGGCCTGCACCCTCCATGGTGAGGGTGATAACAAGAGGCTCGCAAGTATAAAACTCAACAACCCTCATTATTCATTTAGAGAGAGAGTAAGAACATGGGAATATATCATACTTAAATAAAATCAAACCCCTACCTTTGTTTTATGATCGCCAAAAAAGTCACAGGAAGAAGACGAAGATGATCGTCGTTAGTTGCAGCAGCCGCACACTTCCAATTCCGAGCTGCATCAGCTCGTTGATGACGATGCAGAGGGTAGGTCGTTTGAATACATCCCATGTTGGTAGCTGTCCGGGGATGAAGATAGAAGAAGATAATTGTCGGCGTTCTTTGTTCTTCCTTGGAAGCTTTCTTCCAAGCTCTCAACATCCCAAAGCTTCCACCAAATTAAAAATTCCAAGCCAAAAGTGACATGATTTCCCCAATTATATATTTTGTACAACATTCAAATTAGGGAAATTAATTACGTAGGTTGGAATATTAAGGATGGAGAGTTGGCAACATTAAATATAGAGGAGTCAATAGGCTCTCCCTCATTAATGAGCGAGAGTTGATAGTTTTTCCTCTCCGATAAATAGGGCTTTATTCCCGTGTGGTCCCCACGTTGTAACCTCTCACGGGAGGTTATCTTTGGGTGGGCCCCACCACCATAACATCTCATGGGAGGTTAAGGTGTGGTGGTCCCACCTCCAACTTCCATGAGGTGGTTTTAACCAACAAACACCGACATGGCGACTCAAATAAAAATAAAGTGAAGCTCACTTTATTTATTATTTTCCACAAAAACCCTAAAATTAAAATTTAGTTTCAACCCCTTGTCGTCTAAGTGAAAGTATCCTTAATAGAATACCGGTGCTGCGAGTATATCGCTGTCCTCATATTTCAATTCCGAGCAACAGTTCAAAAGTTATAAAAACTCATTCGTGCATTTAATAAATGTACCCGAAAAAAACATCAGAAATTGATTCCGGGCACACCGGGCCTCAGAATCATGCAACGTCAAGCTTCACGGACTTGTAAAATACCATTTTATTTATGAAAAAAAATTCATGGATATCTCTGGTCATTACATTCTCCCCACCTCAGGGCTTTACATCCCCATAAGCTAAAACTGGAAGTAAGGGAACAAGTTGGGGTAATGGGGACGCATTTGAGCATCCCTCTCCCATGTGCTCTCCTGGAGGTTCCCATGCTGCCAGCGAACATGCACGAGATGTATCGAACTTCCCCATATGACCCACTATTGTCAATCCTCAATTTCCACTGGAACCTCCGTGACGGTCTCCCCATCGTCGACGTCCAACTCCCCATGGTAGATGAAGTGAGAAGGGTCGTGCACGTATCTCACTAGCTGAGATAAGTGGAAGACTTCGTACACCAGGTGCAACTGAGGTGGAACATATAGGTGGTAATCTACCATACCTACTCTACTGTGGACCTGGAAAGGTCTAATGAATCTTGTAGATAACTTTTCGCCTTGTCCAAATCTCTGTTGTCCTCGTTGAGCTCACACCCGTAGAAAGACGTGGTCACCATCATCAAACTATAGAGGACTCTATCTCTTGTCAGCATATGACTTATTCCTGCTCTGTGCAGTCTTCATCTGCTCCTGGATGATATGCACCTTCTCTGTGGTATCCCGTACCATCTATGGTCCCACCAGAACTGACTCCCCTGGGTCTGTCTAGCACAAGGGTGATCTGCAAGGTCGCCCGTAGAACACCTCAAAAGGCGCCATCCCGAAGATAGAGTGGTAGGTGTTGTTGTATGAAAACTCCACTAAAGGTAAGTGATCCTCAAAACTATGACCAAAGTCGAGGACATAAGCATTGAACATGTCCTCGAGAGTCCGAATGGTCCTCTCTGTCTGGCTATCCATGTGAGGATGGAAGGCGGTGCTTAGATGAAACTACGTACTAAAAGCCTCCAGCAACCCCTTCCATATCTTGGAAGTAAACTGTGCATCACGATTGGAGAAAATAGAATATGGTACTCCATGTTGCCACATCATATCTTGAACATAGAGGCATCCCAAGATCTCTACTGAGCCCTGCTCTCTGATCGGTAGAAAGTGGGTCGACATGGCGAGTCGGTCAATGATCACCAAAATCGAGTCATGTCCCCTGGTTGTTCGTGGAAGTCATGTCACGAAGTCTAGTGATATCCCATCCCCCTTCCACTCTGGGACTTCTAAAGCCTGAACCAAGCCTGCTAGTACCTGGTTCTCTGCCTTCAATTTCTAACAAGTGAGGCATCGATAGACAAACTATTCTACTTCTTTCTCCATACATGGCCACTAGTGCGGTCGTTGAAGGTCGTGATACATCATCACAACTCCTGGATATACCGCTAAAGGGGATGTGTGTAACTCCCTCAAAACTTCCTCCTGAAGTGACATTGGAACCACAATATGTCCTCTAAAGAGGATGAAGTGCTCCCCACCTTCATAAAATCCATTAGGTTCTTGCCATGTGGATATCTAACCACGTCGTTGCTTGCAGTCAGCGACTCCACATTGTGCCTCCCTGAATCGTTGAAGAAATGGGGGAGTGACTGTAAGATACTATAAAAAGGATACTCCATATCTATCATTAAAGGATATCTGTAAGGTAGCCAGTTGCAATGTCACCTCGCCTAGCAGCTATATACCAGATCTCCTGCTGAGTGCATCTGCAACAATGTCTCCCTTTCTAGGATTATAGACTATCGTGAAGTCATAGTCCTAGAGGAACTCAATGAATCGTCGCTGTCTTAAGTTCATGTCCTTATGAGAAAATATATACCTAAGACTCTTGTGATCAAAGTACACAGTAAAACTTTCACCCCTCAGATATTGATGCCACATATTCAAGGCGAAGACCACTACTGCTAACTCCATGTCATAGGTAGCGTAGTTCTGCTCATTTTTTCTCAGCTTCCAAGAACCATACGTGATCACTACTCGCTCCTACATCAGGAAACACCAGAGTCTGGTCCCTGATGTGTTGTAGTAGAATCTGTACCCTATTCCTTCCTCTGGAAGACTCGATATGGGGCACTAGTCAGCCTCTTCCTTAGATCTTGAAAGCTCTGCTGGAATCTCTCCGACCACACAAAGGGTTTCCCCTTCTTATTCAAGGCTGATGGTGGTGCTTCAACTCTGGAGAAGTCTGGAATGAACCTCTATTAGTATCCTGCAAAACCCAGGACTCCTCGTACCTCTGTTACGTTCCTCGGTGGCTCCCATGAATGTACCGCCTCAATCCTTGCTAGATCCACTGCAACACCTGCATCTGAGAAGACTTGTCCCAAGAAGAGAACATCTCGGATCCAAAACTAGCACTTCGAGAGATTACCGTAAAGTCGGTGCTCTCGGAGTGTGTCCAGTACTACCCGAAAATGGTATTCATGCTCCACCTCAGTAGTCGAGTAGATAGGAATGTTGTCGATGAAGACTGTGACAAAGCGATCAAGGTATGACTAAAATATCCTATTCATGAGCCCCATTAACATGGATGGAGCATTGGTTACACTGATTGGAATAACTAAGAATTCGTAGTGGCCATACCGACATCTGAAGGTCGTCTTCTTCATTTCCTCATCTCAAACTCTGAGCTGTTGATAGACTGATCTGAAGTTTATCTTCGAGAACCACCTTTCTCCCTTCAACTGATCAAAGACATCATCAATCCTCAGGAGTGGGTCACAGTCACCTGGTTTAGGCGATGGTAGTCGACACAAAGTCTCAATCTCACATCTGCCTTCTTGGAAAACAGAATCAGGGCTGCCCAGGGAGAAACACTGGGCCAGATGAATCCCTTCTCATGCAATTCCTTTAGCTATACCCGTAGTCCATGAAGCTCCATGAGAGCGATACGATATTCTACTATAGATATCTGTGTCTTACTAGGGTACAAGTCAATGTATAAGTCCTCCTCTTTGCGAGGAGGCAGTCCTGGAACATCTTATGGAAAAACATCTACATACTGGTCCACCACTATAGGATTTCTTGGACTCTCTACATCAACTACTCTGAGGGTAATGCATGCCAACTGATGAGTGATCAGCTGCACCCTCCTCCGAGCAAGTATTTCATGTGTTTCAATGTCTCCCTTCTCATTGGTGAAGGTAAACCTGGTCCCATCTGTGCAGACACACCACACATTGCACCTAATACAGTCAATCTGAGCATGGACGGTAGATAACCAGTCCATACCCATGATTACGTCGTAAGGCCTCGACACCGCTACTAGGAGATCCTAGACAAAGCTCTCGCCTCCAAGATTAAGAATACACTACCAGAATCATTGTGTAATCATCGAGTCTTATCCTGTAAGAGTCTCTTTCCATAAGGATTGAGCCAACGACTCCTTTGGAATCTCCTGAACAAGGGCAGTGGGAATGAATGAGTGATTGGAAACTCTATCTATAAGAACTGAATATATGGTGGAGTAGACACAGATCATACCTCAAATCATCTTTGGAGTGTCGTGATCATAGTCTTATACTTCATGCAGCTGTTCTATCCTCTTTCCACTTACTCCCTGTATTCGAGGTGGACCTCTTGGTGGTGGTGGCGGTAACACCTCAAAATGTCATCCACCACTAGATTCATGAACAACTTCTCTACCACATCCTCCTTCACCCTATGAACCACCTAGATTGAATCTCTTCTTTTTCATGGGTGGTCCTTCGACCATCTTCTGATCATCTGAATGGAAGGTTGGACAGTCATGAGCCATGTGACCCTGCCCGCCGCATGTGTAACAATGCCCACTCCTGGAAGGTCTGTCTCCACCATGGGTGTCCCGCATAACAGATACTGAGTCATGTGGTCATCCACCTGTAGTTCTATACCTCTTGGACTTCTACAACATCTTTCTACTTCCAGTTGCAAAAGACTCCACAAAGTGTTGATTAGTGGTGGATCTCACTACTGGAAACTGCTCAGTAGGGAAACTCTCCACTAGGAGGGCCCTCTCTAACACAATAGCCTGTGTTGGGATGCTGTGTGAGATAACTGAAGATATTATCTCTCACCTGAGTCCCTACTTGAAGGTCTGGGCATTAAAAAATGGGTCTTGAGCCATATCAGTGGAGTAGCGTGAGAGGTCTGCGAGCCACGCTGAGTACTATGCTACAGTCATGCTGCCTTGCTGCATATGAAGTTTCTCCTGAATGCACAATGCACTGAGAGTCATTGGGAAAATCTCTCCCCCAAACAAGTGCTCGAAGTCTGTACCGAGAAGTGTCATCTCATCTTAGACCTAGAGCATCAAGCTCTAACATCTGCCCATTGCTACCTTTAGCAGGATGATAGCAAGTCTTACCATGAGTTATGTTAGTGTACCGACCAGTCGGAGGACTCCCACCACAGCGTACATCCAATCCTCAGCTGCCTATGGGTCCGTATCTCCCCTAAACCTAGGTGGCCTCAGGAGCTATAACTCGTGCAACGCGATCAAGCATCTTGCATCATCTGCTACCAGGGCTTTTGGCCTCGGTGGCCCTACGGGAAGAGGTACTGCGGGTGCCTCTGCTGGGAAAGGGCCCTACACCAAGGATTCATCACTCGGTGGGATATTTCCACGTACAACTCTCAGGGATCTAGCTAGTCATCCGCAGGGAAGCATCCTAAAAGAAACAGAGGTGACATGATCACATATTATACATGGTGAGCTGACCTTGTTGAGCTAACGTAAAGAAATTTTTTTAAAACAGACACGCAAATAGTGTTTTCATTCACCAGGTCAAAAATCAGAAGTTAGGGTCCTGGTGTACAGATATGTTGGCCGTTGAACGAACACTGGACTCACTAAAATGAAAACCACACACTGTACCCTTAACATAATTTCTTCACAGAAAAGATCATAGTCCTAAGTTCATCGGTAGAACAGACTCCTTTGACACCAATTTGTCATGACCTTTCCACCGGGGCCCATTCCGTGACTACCCCAAGCCCACCTTTCATATGGTAGGGGATGAAGACTATAACTAAAGGTTTAAATCCCTAAACTGGGAAGTCATTGCCTTTAAAACATGAAAACACATACAACAGAGTACGAGTTGGAAGAAAAAAACTTAGTAAAACTCTATACAAAAGAGTACTGAAAGTAGAGGGGCCAGAATACAAGCCCAACATGAAAGTAAAAGTACAAATAAAAAACAAGTATGACTGAAAAGGAAAAAATACCTAAAAGGTGAATATTAGCTCTGAGATCATCCAACACAGAACCCACCTAAAGGGTAGGTACAGATAGTCTCCTCAGCGCTCCACGTATGTCGGTCTTCTCCGAGTACCAACACGTCGTATGGTCCACCTCCGGGCATAGTCCAGTCCTGGTACTCTCAGCCTCAGTACACATTGTCTATCATCTACAACCAACAAAATGAGGTGCAGGCATATCCCATGTAGGGGTTAGTATAACGATACTCAGTAGGGACCCCGAGACCCTCAAGGTCTTACAAAATCCAACAAGAATAAACCAAAAAAATATTAAATCAACAGATAACCCCACTTAGGGATATTCCATTACATATATCTATATTATCAATTAATCCATCTCAATCATTAGGAAAACACAAAATTTCCTGACTCAGCTCAACTTGGATTTTTATTCACATTATCAAAAACATGACTCCTGGAGAACGCCTCCTGTTTCGAGTGTAGTGGGCCTGCAGTAACACCAAGGAGCTTCCCACTAACATTTGACTACTGAGGTACATCTCATATTGAGTATTGTGGTTCTGATGCGTCAAAAAGGCACTCCCCACCGTGGTTCTTCTGCCACAACAAAGCGCTCCCCCTAATAGACTGCAGAGGTAATCCTCCTCTCGAGTACCACAGGTCTTCCGCCACAACCAGGCGCTTCTCCGCCATGGGTCTGCTGCCACAACCAAGCGCTCCTCAACCTTGGGTCTGCCGCTAGAACTAGGAACTCCCCACTGGGCTAGTCAAGTCACTCTGAATCAATCGGTCAGTAGTCGTTAGGTCTCAGCTAGCTACTATCTCTCTGCACTCTGGTTGCTCGTCAACGAAATGATCTGCTCTACGAGCTAATCGTCGATACTCCAACTATAATGAATTCCCATAACGATGTATCTCAATTTTATTCCATGTCATAGGGGTCTCAATGAAATAGACGACATATCAATTGGACGCCCAGTCTGTGAGTTATTATCCTTTTAGTCCCATGGGCCCGGTTGGATTCGTGCACGATCCAACCTGATTGTATCTCCAATATTCCCCAAACTCTAGTGGGGTATACTCAAAGGGATCATAATTCTACATGATTTCCAGTTCCAGTGACAGTTTTTCAAATGGACCTCCGATTCCAAAGTTATGACCAAAAGGATGTAAAGGGGTCGGTAGTGGGCTCGAGTCTGGTCCGACCCGGTCGGACCGACCCAGTCTAGGTCAAACTGGTTTGAGTCGACCGGATCAGAACTGTTGGGTCTGGATCGACACATTGGGTGGGACTGCTTATGTGGTTTGGCCCAGCCAACTGGGCCCAGCCCAGCGGGCCGTGTGGGCGGTTCGGCCTTGGCTCGGGGCCGATTCGGCCTGGAGCGTCGTGAGGGTGAGGCTCGGCATCTCAGCCGAGATGGCCGAGACAGGTTTGACCAACGCAGCGAGGGGCACGACTCAGGTGGCATGGGTCCCGTGGGATGGAAGGGTTTGGCCGGGCGCACGGGAGGAGGCTGGGCAGGCCGGTTGGGCATGGCCAATCTCAGAGGCAATAGGGCAGGGCACCAGGCGGGCCGTCAGGAGGTCGGGTAGGGCGCCAGGCGGGTCGGTGTGCGAACAAGTGTGGCCCGACCCGGCTGGATGGAGGCTGGGCAGGGCGTCAGGTGGGCCAGCGGGCAGCTGGGTAGGCTGGGGGGAGCGGCTAGGGGGTGTCCAGGCAGACCTGCTCGGTGAAATTTAGGCCGGTGCGGGCCGGGGGATTCAACTAGAGCACACAGAAGGCCAGCGTTGGACGGGAGCCGGGCGACGTGGGTAGGGAGGCGGGCGGCCGAGACTTCGGCACGACTCAGGCCAGCGGGTAGCATGGTGCGACCTGAGGTGGTGGTGCTGATATGGTCGGAGCGCCATGAGGGAAGTGCGGTTCGTGGAGGCCACAGGTAGCACGACCGTTGCCTTCATCATTCGTCGCCTCATTTTTTCGTCTCCATGACGTAGATTATAATAATCAAGATTAACGAACGAGGTTCGGGCTATGCAATTTTGGCCAGCACCCTCTACGGTCAGGGTGATAATAAGAGGATCACAAGTTTTAGGCACAAAAACCCTCATTCTTCATTTTCAGAGAGAGAAAAAACATGGGAATAAATCATACATAAATAAAATTAAACCATTACCATTGATCGATGATCGCCAAAGATGTCGTGGGAAGAAGTGGAAGATTATCATCATTTGTTGCATCCACTGCACACTTCCAATTCCGAGCTGTGTTTCCTCATTGACGATGATGCAAAGGGTAGGTCGGTTGAAGACGCCCCACATTGGTAGGTGTCCTTGGAAGAAGTTTGAAGAAGATCGTAGCCAGCGTGCTTCAATCTTCTTTGGAAGCATTCTCCTAAACTATCCTTTTCCCATTGCTACCAACAAATTTCAAATATCGTGCCAAAAGTGATATGATTTACCAAATTTAATTGATGGAACAATATACAAATTTGGTAAATTAATTATGTAGGTTGGAATATTAAGGATGGAGTGTTGAAAAAATTAATGTTATAGAGTCATGAGGCACTCCCTTATTAATGAGGGAGAGTTGAGAGGTTTTGTAAAGGCCTAGACCCACCTGGTCCATTACTTTTCCAAAAACATGGCTCCAGTGTGACGGTGGAACCGTGAGGGTGACACAGTGACGGTAGCACCGTGAGGGTGACACCGTGACGGTGGCACCGTCAGGGTGGCACGGTGATGGTGGAACTGTGAGGGTGCCACCGTGAGGGTGCCACCGAGACGGTGGCACCCTTTCCTCACCGAGCGGTCTTCGTTCATTCTCAGTTCCCGATTTTTCTACTCCCACAAAAAATATTTTGATGCAAATATGATTTAATTCCCCCATTCTATGCTATTTAAAGCCCAAAAATAAATTCTGAAATCCCCAAGAGTCGGGCAACCCTTAACTTACCAAAATGTGTGGTTTGTCCTCAGTGTCGCACCCTTCCCTGTACCTTCCAGATCCGCCCATATTACACATTTCCTTATGGATAAAGAAAACTTTTTAAATCATATCCGTTATGACCACCTCTTCGAGGAGAATTGTTAAATGAAAATTAATTCCACCATGCATAACAACCCAAACACGTGGTGAAACCACAATCTGACTTTATAGCCGTACAAAATTCCATATCTCGTAACAATGTGATCTCATCTTTATATGACTCTAGAAATTATTTCTTATTCATCTAGGCTACTCTTCTTTTATTCTTTGTGAGTTTGGGGTACTCCTTCTTTAGGAATGTGGTGCACATGATCTGGAGCCTTTCTGCTCCCCCTTGGATTCCCCGACGTTCCTCCCTTTCTAGTCACGCATCCCCAATTCTTGGCGCATGGAGAAGAACTTAAATCCTTGATCAACCAAGTAGGTATTTTTTTCGTGTCTCCTTTATGTGTATCATGCGGGGTGGGTACGCTAATGTTTCTGTGGGAATGGATGAAACCAAACCTTAACAAAGATAATAAACAGACTATTAAAGAATTATGGGGTGTGTTTGACAATTCTGTTGTACTCTTCTATAATTGATATATGTTTTGAAATGTATGGGCTTATGCTCAAGGAAAATCATGGTCGTTGGTGGTCATTCCTTGCGCACTAATGAAACCTTGTCTTCTGTGATGATTAAATTACTGTAACATGGAAATTGGTTAATCACCTAAACTCGGTGGGTTAAATAGATTCTCAGTGAACATCAATCCTTGTGTGGTCACCCCGGTTAACCAATATAAAGAAGAACCTAATGAATGATGTTCTTGAACCTGAATGTTTCCCTACTCTTTTTTGATAGTAGGTGTGTTGTTCTGCTTGATGCTTATGGGGTGTGTGGATAGAAATGGGATCCTCTGTTGTGGCATGGTTTTTGGTTGTGAATATGATGTTGTGTGGGGATGTATCTCGAGGCTTGGTTTTGTTCCAGTACTTTAAAGGATCTCATGGATCCCTTTGTTGTTGTTACTTTACAGGAGAAGTGGGTGTGAATGCTTAAATTTCTATTTGGGTGTTTCTCTTTTATGGAATGGGGTTATGCCTGTTATTTTTTAATTAGATTATAATTTAATTAAATGGGATCACTATACCATGAAAAAAATAATGTGCTCAACGGGGAGTTGTTTTCCAGGATGAGTGGTGACATGGTCGTGGGTTTGTGTTTCTTGTGAATGAATAGTAACGACGGTGTTTGTGCTTAAAATGGTTTTTTAACTCCTTGGTTTGGATGAGTGATTTTTATATATATTATATAATTTTACTTATTATGTTTCTTATTCATGCCCCACCCATGTTGAGCATCTAGTGCCGAACAACCCCATTTCATGGTGGAGGGTGTTTTCCAAACACTCTTATGAGTGGCTGGTTATTAGCTCCTTTTTTGATTCCTTTCCTGAATAGACCAAGACTCATTGGGAAGGATGTGATGGTATGAGGTTCATTATAGCACAAGATTCTTCAAGAATGGTAGTTGTGGTGGTTTCCCAGGTGTGTACGGGAAGGTTGTTTCCAAAGTGTCTTCGAAATGATGCCCAAGATTTTTCAGGTGTGGCAGTAGTTGTTCTGGCCTAGGTGTTTTCAGGTGTGGTTACGCGTCGTTGTTGTGGCCTAGGAGTCTGTGGACGGGATGTGTGGTTGCGGCCCAGGTGTGTGCGGGCGGGGTGTGGCAGTGGGACTGCGGTGAGAATGGCGGGAGAGGTTCGATGCACAAGATGTCGTCAATAACTAGTGGGGAAGTGGTGCGGTGTACCCAAACATCGATGTGTTATTACTATTATATTTCACAACATGCATTATTTGGGGAGCGTTCTTTGGTGAGACTTGGGTGGGTTGATTTCCTTGCTATGTGTTTTGATTATCCCTTTTCTCACGGGGCATTAGAATGCCTCCCCACTTGTGCATGGGAGCTTTTGTTTTTCCCTAATGAGTATACTTTTATGCTCACCCTATGTATATAAAACTGTTTCCAGGATTCCAGGAGGACTTCAGGGATCATGCAGGGTCATACTAGTTCAGACATTGTGACAGTTGTTGTTGCACTTTTTCCTTCTTTTGCTAATTTTTTTGGGATTTTTTACTTTTGTATCATTCGCTTTTGTAACATGCATATGAGAATGGTTTGTTTTGGCTTTACATATACTTCCACATTTTTTGTTGTTGGTATTTACTATCTTATCTCCTAATCCTATTAAATAAAAAGGGTAATGCATTCCATCTTGTGTGTGACTCTATACCCTTTGTTCTAGTCACCACTCCGAGACCTATTGAAGGTGGGTCTTGGGGGTCATTATCTCTCCTTCAACATGAATAAGGAAGGGTCATGCACCATGTTGTCCCTTCTCTCATCATGGTGAAGGTGGGACTTGACAGAATGGTATCAAAGCGATGTTGGGAGACAGGATAGAGTTCCTAGTTAGCCACAGTGAGGATTTCATGGGATGGTAGGGAAATAGTGTTGGACAATCTTGGTGGGTGAAATAGGCCAGGGAAGACTGGCTAGGACATGAGATTTTGGGCCCCTGTGATCCGATGCAAGGAATCATGGCCTACCGATCATCCTAGTGAGGCTACACTGATTGCAGGTTAGAGACCCATGGAATGGTACATGCATCATAATGACTTTTGTTCATGAGTTTCAGGGTTATTTTGGGATTTAAAATGAATAATAATTCTATGAAAAATTAATAACAATATTCTACACTTCTCGGGCTTAGGCATTCCATTTTTACATTGTAGCTATGGCACTTGGGAGATGACCACGAGTAGTGCGGGTGATCGAGGCCTAGGAGGTTGACATGGCTGATCGGTAGAGGACTGACTGAGAGGTGGAGGATGATCAGTTGCAGAGGACGCTTTGTGCCTTTCAGTGACGAACCTTTGGGAAGTAGGAGGGAAGCACCTCAGACATAGAGACATAAAGCTGGATTGAGGATCGGGTGATAGCATTAAGCTTGATTCGGGGTCCGACGAAGTACTGGGTTCCTCTGCCTGTAAGCCAGATGCAGGGAGCAGCGCATCAGTGGTGGACACTCAACCTCAGGGAGAAGAGGGAGGGTGAGGTTATGTGGGCTAACTTTGAGAGGGAGTTCTGGTCGGAATTCCTCTCTTCCACGATGAAGGCTGAGAATAGGCACAAGTTACACTCCCTCCAGCAGGAGAGCATGTCCGTGAAAGAGTTGGGGATCATGTTCAAGGATCTCCTCCACATTTCTCCGAACCTCTTTAAAGATTATGAGTTTCAGGTGAGACGTTTGGGGGAGGCACTTCAACCTTCTATCTAGTATGTTGTTACTCCCTTCACCTTACCGACATACATGGAGGTCCAGAAGAATGATGAAGTGGTGGATAGGATGCATACGCTGGGAGGGGTATTATGAGAGGGAATACAGTTGGGCTCGTCGAATGGGAAGGCCGTTAGTAGCAGGCCTCTTGTATTAGGGCCCTCTAGGTTTCGACTAGTAGAGTGCAGGCCCTAGCAGTTCCAGTTCCGATCTCACGGTCCTCACCCATACCTTTCGGGCCCAGGACTGAGATGCTTCATCTGTGGTAGCCATGGGAACCTTCAGAATCAGTGCCCGGCCAGAGTACAATACCATGAGGGTGGTCCAGTACAGCACATGCCCCATCCGCGGCAGTTTCCAGCGAGGCCCTTTCAGCAACATCAGCAGGGACAGCGAGCACCCTCTCCTCTATGTGTAGATGTCGCAGGAGGAGGCCGACCTCAGGGACCTCGACCAGGGCACAGTCGGGGAGGCGGCCGACATCCATGGGGTAGGGGAGTGGGCATGGGCAGTTATACATCGTGGAAGCAGCAGCTTCAGTAGGGCCAGAAGTCATTCGTGGTACGATCAACTTCTTTAGTACTCATGCCCATGCCATGTTCTATACAAGATCTTCTCACTCCTTTGTTGCACACAATATGGCCCGTGGTCTGGGTCTAGATGCTGAGTGACTTCTAGTGCCCCAGTTGTTGATTACACCGGTCGGAGGTCAGACCGACTTGTTTAATGTTTGTCAAGGGTGTAGACTAATGATAGGGCCACATCAGCCAATCAGGGATCTTCTACTATTGCAGGTACATCCTCATGATATCATCCAAGGAATTGAATACTTGTTCCTTGTATGTGCTGTTATTGACTTCTTCTGAATAAGGATCATGTTTTCAGACATGGGCAGCCGATGTGTGACTTTCATCTGCGAGCGGGGTTACCAGGAAGGCAACCGACATGTGGAGACCCTCGTTTCCTTGTAACCTAAACTATCAGTGGAGTCGGCGGATACAGAAATGGTGGAAGTCCTAGGGATCATCGGTGAGTTTATGGACTTCTTCCCTAAAGAGGTGGTGACTCTACCTCCTCGAAGTGATGTTGAGTTTGGGATAGACTTGCAACCTGGAGCCCGTCCCATTTTGAGGGATCCCAACCGGACGACACCTTCTGATTTGTGGGAGTTGTGGATTCAGATTTATGATCTGATAAAGAAGGGTTTTGTTCGACCAAGTGTGTCGCCATGGGGTGCTCCTGTCTTGTTTTCAAGGAAGGATGATGGTGTTATGAGGCTATTTATAGACTACATGAGAATGAATTAGGGGAAAATCATGAATCCCTACACTTTTCTGAGGATAGACGATCTCTTTGGCCAGTTGAGGGGAGAAGGATGTTTCTCTAAGATCGATCTATGGTCTGGATATCACCAGTTGAGTGTGAAGGAGGGTGACATCTCAAGTACTACCTTCAGATGTAGGTATAGACACTTTGAGGTTGTAGTCATGTCGTCTGGTGTTACGAATGCACAAACTGTGTTCATGGGACTCATGAACTCTGTCTTCTGGGAATACATGGATTGGTTCGTAGTCCTGTTTATTGATGATGTCTTGATCTGCTCAAGGTCATGGAAGATCACACTGAGAAACTGAGAACAATTTAAGATCCCTCCGATAGCACCAACTATATGGGAAATTTCCCAAGTGAATGTTATGGATGTGAGATTTGCACTTCCTTGGGCACGTGGTGTCCAGCCAGGGAATTGTGGTAGACCCATCAAAATTCGAGGTGGTTTTTTCTTGGGCAGCACCTAAGAATGTGGTAGAGGTTCATAGTTTCATTGGACTGACAGTTTACTACCGGAGTTTCGTACACAAATTCTCCCGAGTTTCATCACCTTTTACAACATTGACCATGAAAGACCAAGATTTTTTATGGGATGGGAAATGCAAGGAAACCTTTAGCTATCTAAAGGAGAAGTTGGTAAGTGCCCCAGTGCTGAGGTTACTAGAATAAGGGGAGGTGTATGAGGTGCTCTGTGATGCTTCAGGACAAGGCCTCAAGTGTGTGTTGATGCAAAGACAAGGGGTGATCTCTTATGGGTCTAGAATGATACGTCCCCAAGAGTGTAATTATGCCACCTGTGATCTGGAGTATACGGCGGCCATGTTCGCACATAAGTCATGGCGGAATTACCTCATCGGGGAGCGCTCTGTGGTCTTCACAGATCAGAAATTCTTGAAGTATATCTTCTCCCAGCGGGACCTGAACATATGGCAGTGAAGGTGGATGGAGTCTTATCAGGACTACAATTTCAAGATTTACTACACCTCAGGAAAAGGGAATGTGGTGGCTGATGCCTTGAGACGGAAGTCGCAAAAGGATTCGGTTCGAGAGTCGAAAGATGCATGGAAGGCGATGGAGGAGTTGGCTACCTTGCAGATGGATTTAAGGGAGGATGGTGGTAGAGGTGGTCTCTTTCAGATGATAGTGCAATCCTATCTCTTGTGGAAAGTGGAGGAGTCTCAGTGGGGAGACATAGAGAGAGATGTAATGCATAACCAGGCTAACCGTGGCAATGCTCCGGAAGGGTGGAATGAGGATGGTCAGAATCAGATGCTTTTCAGAGGGATGTTGTTTGTTCCGGAGATGATTCACGAGAGAGTTCTTGGTGAGTTCCACAACTCACCCCTGGCAGTACACCCGGAAGCTTCCAAAATGTACCGGGGCTTGAAAGGTCTGTTCTGGTGGCCTGGGGTGAAGTGGGTCGTGGCAGCGTTTGTAGAAAAGTGCCTCATGTATCAAAAGGTGGAGGCTGAACACCGCATCCCAGGGGGTATGTTACAACATTTATATTTTCTTGAGTGGAAGTGTGATGACATCTCGATGGATTTTGTCATGGGACTACCCAGAGTTTAAGGGGGTTACGATGCTATATGGGTAGTGGTAGACTGACCGATGAAATAGGCCCAATTCCAAGAAATCAAGGAGTCATGTGCAGTGGATGCCCAAGAACATAAGTACGTGGATGAGGTGGTACGGTTGCACGGAGTCCTGAGATCCATAGTCTCGGATAGGGATGCACATTTTACCTCACGAGTCTGGAGAGGATTGCAGCACGCTTTTGGCACCATGTTACGTCTTAGCACTGCTTTCCACCCCCAGACAGATGGACAGACATATCGCACCATCCAGACATTGAAGGATATGATATGAGGATGTATTCTGGACTCTAGGGGTTCATGGGAATGACAATTTCCTTTTGTGGAGTTTTCCTACAACAATTGAGATCACTCTACCATTGTCATGGCTCCGTTCGAAGCTTTGTACGAGAGGCCGTGTGGCTCACCCGTGTGCTAGATAGAGGTCGGGGAGGCAGGTGTTCTTGGCCCGGAGGTGGTGCAGAGCACGACGGTGAAGGTTCATCTTATACAGGAGAGGATGAAGGTGGTGTAGGACTGGAAAAAGTCATATGTCGATAATAGGAGGAGACCCTTGGAGTTCGAGGTCGGGGACCACGTGTTCTTGAAGGTCTCCCCTCTGTGCGGGCAATGAAGGTTCGGCAGGGGGAGTAAGCTTTCTCCTAGAGTCATCGTACCATTTGAAGTGATGTGGCGGGTCGACGAAGTGGCTTATCAGCTAGCGCTACCACCTCAGCTACTAATATTTCACGAAGTCTTACATGTGTCTCACCTCCGGCGATATCTATACGACGATTCACACGTCCACGACTGGGGAGAGCTGGATATTGAGGACGACGTGAATTTTGTGGAAATACCAGTGAGGATTCAGGATCATGAGGAGAAGGTGATCTGTCGACAAACTATTTTTTTGTTACTGTGTTGTGGAGGCATGGATGGACCGAGGAATGTTCCTGGGAACAGGAGAAGCAGATGCACACCCAGTACCCAGGGCTGTTTTGAGTTTTGTTCTATTTTTGTTGTACCTGTTTGTGATGGAATGACTTACTTTGTGAACGATGGAACATGCAATTTTACTTATTCTGTGGATGTGTGTGAAGAGTCCTGACTATGGGGAGGGGAGGACATGATCCATAATCAAGACGCATTAAGGTGGATGCGATTAGACCCGTGTGGGCGAGTCAATGCCACCAAAAGCGGATAGTATCTTGACATTTATGAAGAAACTCCCTAACTCATATGACTGGATAGTGTGACCCTGGAGTGTCTCTGGGTTACACGAGGGAGAGGAGTTCCTATATGTCAATGTGGTTCACTCTTGAGAGGTATCATTCGAGGTGGTTGTTCAGAACCCCTCTTTTCTTCAGGTCTAGTTTTGATTTCCGAGGGTTGGATTAGTTTGAGTGGTATCTGATGTAATGGCATAGACCCACCTGGTCCCTTACTTTTCCAAAACGTGGCTCCAACGTGAAGGTGGCACCGTTAGGGTGACACCCTGACGACAGCACCGTATGGGTGGCACTGTGAAGTTGGCACCGTGACGGTGTCACCATGTCCTCACCGAGCAGTCTTCGTTCTTTCCCAGTTCCCTACTTTTCTTCTCCCGCAACATATATTTTGACGTGAAGATGATTTATTCCCCCTTTCAATTCCATTTAAAGCCCATAAATAATATCTAAAATCCCCCAAGAGTTGGGAAACCCTTAACTTACCAAAATTTTTGGTTTTTCCTCAGTGTCACACCCTTCCTCCTACCTTCTAGATCCACCCCTGTTACACACTTCCTTTTGGTTAAAGAAAACTATTTAACGCATAGCCTTTATGACCATCTCTCTGAGGATAATTGTTAAATGAAAATTAATTCAATCATGCGTAACCACCCAACCACGTGGTGAAACCAAGATCCAAATTTATAGCCGTTCAAAATTCCATATCCTGTAACAACAGGATCTCATCTTTATATCACACTATAAATTCTTTCTTCTTCCTCTTGGCTATTCTCATTTTCTTCTTTGTGCATTTGGAGTTCCCATTCCTGAGGCAAGTGGTTCACCTATGCTGGAGCCTTTCTTCTCACCCTTGGAGTCCCCGATGTTTCTCCCCTACAAGTCATGCATCCCCAGTTCTTGGCACATGGAGATGAACTTCGATCCTTGATCAACCAAGTAGCTATTTTCCTTCTTCTCTCCTTAATGTGTATCATGCGGGGTGGGTACGCTACTATTTCTGTGCGAATGGATGAAACCAAACCTTAACAAAGATAATAATCAGACTATTAAAGAATTATGAGGTGTGTTTTACAATTATGTTGTACTATTTTATAATTTCTATATGTTGCGAACTGTATGGGCTTATGATCCCTGAAAATCATGGGCATTGGTGGTCTTTCCTTGCACACTAATGAACCCTTGTATTATGTGATGATTAAATGAATGTAACATGGTAATTGGTTAATCACCTAAACTTGTTTGTTTAAATAGATTCCCAGTGAACATCAATCATTGTTTGGTCAGCCGAGTAAACCAAAAAAAAGCAGAACCTAATGAATGATGTGCTTGAACCTGGAAGTTTCCCTACTCTGTTTTGGTAGTAAGTGTGTTGTTCAGATTGATGCTTGTGGGATGATGTGGATGGGGATGGGATTCTCTATTGTGGCATGGTTGTTGGTTGTGAATTTGAAGGTGTTTGGGGCTCTATCTCAAGGTTTGGTTTGATTCTAGTACTTTTAGGGATCTCATGGATCCATTTGTTGTTGTGACTTTACTAGAGAACCAGGTGTGAATGCATAAATTTATGTTTTGGTGTTTCTCTTGCTTTGGCTTGTGTTTATGCCTTTTAGATGCACAATAGTGAAAAATTTAACTAAATGGGATCACTTGAACGTGAAAATAGAAATGGGATCAATGAGGAATTGTTTTCTGGGATGAGTGATGACATGGTCGTGGATTCATGTTTCTTGTGAATGAATAGTAATAAGGATTCTTATTCTTATGATGGTTTAGGAAATCTTAGATTCAGATGAATTCTTGTTATATATATTATATAATTGTAGTTATTTTGTTTTTCATTCGCGCCCCACCCATGTTGAGAACCCAGTGCCGAACACCCCCATTTCATGGGGGCGTGTGTTTTCCAAACACTACTATGAGTGGATAGTTATTAGATCCACTTCTACTCCTTTTCCCGAATAGCCCAAGACTCATCGGGTAGGCTGTGATGGCATGAGGTCCATTATATCCCATGATTCTTCGGGCAGGGTAGTTGTGGTGGTTTCCCAGGTGTGTGTGGGTAGGTTGTTTCCAAAGTTTCTTCAGGATGTGGCCCAGAATTCTTCAGGCATGGAAGTAGTTGTTCTGGCCCAGGTTTTTGCGGGCATGGGTACACGTGGTTGTTGTGGCCCAGGTGTTTGTGGGTGGGATGTGTGGTTGCAGCCCATGTGTGTGCGGGCGGCATGTGGCAGTGGGACTGCGGTGAGAAAGGAGGGAGAGGTTCGATGCCTAGGATGTCTTCAATAACTAGTGGGGAAGTGGAACGATGTATCCAAACATCGATGTGTTATTACTATTATGTTCCTTGACTTGAATTATTTGCGAAGCATTCCTTGGGGAGTCTTGGGTGTCCAGTTTTCCTTACTAGGTGTTTCAATTAACTCTTTTCTCACAAGCCATTAGAATGCCTCCCCACTGGTGCACCAGAGCTTTTGGTTTTCCCTACTGAGTATACTTGTATGATGACCCTACGTATATAAAACTGTTTTCAGGATTCCAGGAGAACTTCAGGGATCGTGTAGGGTCGTACTAGTTTAGACGTTGGGATAGTTGATGTTGCTATTTTTCCTGCTTTTGGTACTTTTTTAGGGTTTTATTTTACTTTTTTATCAAGTACTTTTGTAACATGCATATGATAATGGTTTTTTTTGGCATTACCTGTACTTCCACTTTTTTTGTTGTTGGGATTTACTATCTTATCTCCCGATCCGATTAAAAAAAGGGTAATTCCTTCCATCTTGTTTGTTATTCTATACCCTTGGTGTTATTCGCCACTTTGGGACCTATTGAAGGCGGGTCTCGGGGGTCATTGTCTCTCCTTCAACATGATGAAGGATGGGTCCGGCAACCTGATGTCCCTTATCACATCTTGGTGAAGGCGGGTCATGATAGGTTTTCCTCTCTCCCATTACTAGGGGGTTTAGTTCCGTGTGGTCCCCACGTCGTAACCTCCCACGGGAGGTCAGGTTCGGGTGGGCCCCACCACCATAACCTCTCATGGGATGGTAAGGTGTGGTGATCCCACCTCCATCTTCCATGAGGACGATTTAACCAACAAATACACACACAAAAACTCAAATATAAATAAAGTGAAGATCAATTTATTGATTATTTTCCACGAAAACCCAAAATCTAACTTTTATTCTCGACCCACTGTTGTCGTAGTGAAAGTCTCCATAAGCGAATATCGGTTCTATGAGTTCATCAGTGTCCTTGGATTTCAATTCCGAGCACTAGTTCAAAAGTTATAAAAAACTGCTTGAACATTTCCTGAACGTACCCGAAAAAAACATCAAAAATTGATTTCAGGGACACCAGGTCTCAGAATCAAGCGTCGTCAAATTTTACGGACTCGTAAAATTCCCATGTATCTAAGAAAAAAATTTACAGATAAATCCTAGGACATTACAATGTCCACACAATCCAACACATGTTCATTAGAGTGTGATTGGTCCTCACTCACACAAGCCAATGGGAATATTCCCAAAGGGTCACCCATCCTGATCACTACACCATGAGAAAAATGAATAACTACGGAGTTCTAATCTGGATGAATCCTGAAAAGATAGGTGCACCTTGGTGACTTTAGTTATATCATTTAGTAATTTAATCATTTATTATTATGGTATGTTGAAATGAATTCTATTTAGGTGATAACATCCTCATTGTGGACCCTTAATCTTGTCCGAGATAGTGCCACCACAATTAAGGATAGGTTCCTCATCTAATACTAATTTAGAAACTGGGCACCACTAATAACATAAACACCCATCCATAAAATAATAATTGGGCCCTATCCCACTATTTACCACCAGTTTACCCAAAAAATATGTAGTCACCATCTTAGGGCCCACCCATATGCCTGAACGATTCATTATAATAATTTCAATCCCCATAGGCCAACACATATTCATTCTAGTGTGATTTTTCCTCACTTGAATCCACCATGGTAAATATTCTAGAAGGCCACCCAACAGGATCAATACTACAATCCAAGAATTGTAAATTGTAATGTTCTAATTTGGAAGGCTCTTAAAATTAATGATGCACCTTGTTGACATTAGTCATATCATTTAATTGTTTAACCATTTGTCATTCTAGGGTGTTACATTGACACACATTAGTGAACAACATCCTCATTGTGGACAATAAATCTTATCATGGGTAGTTCCACCACAATTAATGTTGGGTTACACATATATTACCAATGTAACAACTTGTAAATCCCTATGATTGCATAGTATGATATCTCTTCAAAGAAATTTAATGACTTGCGCTACACACAACACTGAGTTCGAGCGCACCACGACTTTCCAAACAAGTCCATCAAAAAGAATTTCTGAATATTGTTGACTGAATATTGAATTTTATATACTCCATATAATATTAACATCAATATTATGTTTTTAGACATAATATAAGAACAAATTCAATTTTCTAGATAAATGATGTATTTTTCAAAAAAATCATTTTTAACCCCTTTTAATGGAGAACCCTTTTTAAATACAATATTTGACAATTTTTTATATTCAATTTGACAAAATATAATTCTTCTTTAGAATATTCACATAAAAATTTACTTTGGATAAAATTTTTGTGTTTTCTAATAACATTCATATTTTGATGAAGAGTGAAAAATAGTACATTTTAATTAAAAACAAATTTTAAATCG
This sequence comes from Viscum album, assembly GCA_963277665.1. NCBI lineage: Eukaryota > Viridiplantae > Streptophyta > Magnoliopsida > Santalales > Viscaceae > Viscum > Viscum album. Next base: position 899,235,237 of record OY728165.1, on the reverse strand, counting down.
AAATAATTTGGAGTGTTAAATTAAACATTTATGTGGTTTTAATGTATCATTAGATTATATTTTTATCATTTAATTTAATTTAGGGGATTGTTTGTAATTTCACATTTAAACTGCATATAAACAAGTGTTAATCTTTTGATAATTATTATTTCTTAAAAACACGCTTTATTGTTTTGACAACGAGAATTAAAGTTTAATTAATTTCTGCAACTTCTGTATTTTGAATCTAGGAAAATAGATTCCATATTAGAACTCATGAGTTCTAAATTGTGTTAATAGGTAATATTTATTTTTAGATATTATGAATATTTACTTCGGTAAATATTTTATTTTCCATGGTTAAAGGGTAAATCTGTTAATTTGGGTAAACAAATATTATTATAATAATATTAAATTACCCTAACATGTGTCCTATTTCTATTGTATTATACCTGTCCAACCATGGGATTCCTTGGGTCGATTTTGGGACCACATGGAGCCATTGTACAGTGATAATGACATGTTATATTAATTAATTAAACGTAAAGACAAACATGACAAAAACATATATCTTTTAGTTAAACCATTTTTACAAGGTGTTATTTAAGTTATTATTTAGAATATAAATATTCACTAGAAATATAAACCAATGTAGTAAATAATGGTATTTTATTTATAATTTTTAGACATTAAATAAATAAATTTATTTATGGCACAATGATGATGTAGTAATTACATTATTAATGAACTAATCAAATAAATGGTATTATAAATATTAAAATAAATATAATTTCAATGTTTTTATGACATACAAAAATTTTATAGGTGAATATTACATGTTATTATTAATTCAATTTTAATTTTTATAAGAAATCAAGCTTCTATTTCTTTCACAAAAAACAGATACTAAATAGTGTAAAATTGACATAAATGAGTTTCAAAAAAAATATTATATTATTAAATTATATAATAGTACAAAAAATATAAGGTTCTGAATTTTTTTTTATGATGGGTATATAATTAAAGAACCATTTGAGGTTATTTTGAAATATTTAATTAATTTTACTAACCAATTATTATAATAATACAATAATACATGGTAAAAGTTATACTAATTAACTAAGAGTTAAATCTAAATGATAAGGTTAATATGGTGACCCAAACATGTCTAAAACCTATTGGATTATAGTTTTTCAACCCATAACCACATTATAATATATATAAATTAGTATCCAGCCATTTGAAACCGAAAATTAATTTTTATAAATTAATATTTCAATATTTTCTTAAGTTGCGTCTCACCTCTCTTATAAAAGAGCACTTCCCCTTCTCTCAAAATCACACCTCCAAAGAAATTTGGCTTAGAAAAAACCAACCATATATCCTTTAAAGTTTCCTCATTTCAACCTAGAGGCTTTATTTTTATCAAAAATACCTCCTATGGAGCCCTTTTAATGAAATCAAAAGGAAGAAACTGAAGAAGAGGTAAATATTTCATCACCTCTTTCAAGTTATTTATCATCGTCCACTTCCACTTTCTATTTTGTTTCAATTATAAAATAATAACTCTATAATAATCAATATAAATTGATGTTATTATAAAAATGTTAAAACCATATTCATTATTCAATTCATCATATAAATGAAAAAGTCACCATACGTGTGTATGTACGTCTTACTGTCACCACGTTGTGGTGTAGTTGTTATTCAATTCATAATTTCTGTGGATGGGTATAATAATGATGTATAACTGATTTAAATAATAAATATAACATGTTGATGATTCTTTATATATGATATAAAATCTATTTACATATGATTTTAATAAAAAAAAATGATATTGTCGCTCGTGCGTACGTATGGATTACCCTCTCCACGAACACGATGAGATTCATTCCCCATCATAATCATTCAATAATATTTTTTATTTTAAGATTAAAAATAATGTTTATTAACATAATATCCTTAGGTATACGAATCAAATACATCCTATCCATAACCATCATGGATTACGTAACCAGATCATATAAAGGAAAACAAATCAGTTTACATCTGAAACGATGATACTACTGCAATATTATTAATAATGAAATCTTAGAGGATCATATATGATATCATATTTATGTATATATTACTTTTATAATTTAATAACAATTATTTAACTATTATAAATGAGGTTAATGTACCCTACACCAAGGAAAGTTATATGGTAAGGGTTAATTCTATAATCTCTTTACTTATCCGAGGATGTTAATACGTAAGTATCCACTGGGACCTCTGTATCATCCACATACGTGTTTTCTTAAAAATGTATTTCAAAACATTTTTAATATTTAATAGACTATGGGTTAAAGACATTTATAAATTTATTTTACCATATATGTTTTTAAAGGAATCTTTCCGTTGTTTTCCATACAATTCACTATTTGACGTTTTTGACAACATTAAGATAAGAACGTCTTTTTTAACTTATATAGAATGCGCGGCTATTCTCCACCATTATAACATCATCAAATCTCCCCTTACAAGAATATACGAATATTTTCAAAAATAAATGTTTTATTTCATACTTATGTTGATTTTAAATGATTTCAATAAACAAGAAAAAGATATTTCTCTAAAATAGTTTTTATTTCATCTATGTCAACATCCATTGATGGATTTTACAGTTGTTTGAAATTGATTCATTATGACTCAATTCTTCAATAATGTATGAATGGTTTTGTGATATGATTTGCAGTGGATGTGATATTTTTATACCATTCATTGTTTTGGGATAAATTATTGATATTTTTATGCTATTTTCAATAAAAATGTTTATGTTATGTTTAAACCTTTTCATATGAGAAATGCAGTGGACTATGTATGTGACAGGTGGATCTCTTTACATCTCCTAGATGCATCAGTAGGTCTTATGAGACAAGATAATATCATTGATCAAGGACTTGAAAAAATATTATTTTTAGTATTGGCGCAAGGCCTTGAATATTTTGTTATGAAGTCTGGCATTATGCATTCCGTTATTATGAAAGTGGCTATTGATATTGCATGTTATTATTCGACTAGTAGAATATAAATGTGAATAATTAAATGGAATTATTTGATAATATCTTTTCCATGTTATGATGATGTTTAATTTTAGAAGAAACTTGTTTTAGTCCTATACATTTCCTTAAATGATTATACTTATTTTTGAAAGTTCCTGCTATAATGTTATCCTTACTGAACATCTGAGCTCACCCCTTTCTATGTTTTATTTTTTGCAAGATGTCAATAAGTATTTAATGGTTGACCTGTATAGATCGGCTAAGGATATAAGTGTGTTCTAAAGGGGACAAAATTTTGTTGATTTTATTATTTCATGATGTAATGTAAAACTTATGAATACATATAGTACTTCCAAGGCTACTAAACTGATCAGTCTTTTAGGACATGATTCCATTTGTCATGACAAAGTAATGTAATAAGGCACAGACTCTGGGTAACAGTGGTCAGGGCATTACAATTAGTATTAGAGAAATTTTAGTATAATCCTTGGAAACTAGATTTAGATATACTCCAATTAGAGCACATTACCCTAAGATATAATTTAAATATTAGCATTGAATAACATCATAAAATTTTGGTAATTTAGAGATTTTTTGAATTTTCCAGGCAATACATCCCAGTCTGGATATGAGCAGGTAGATGTGGCTCTGGAAAAGATGTACCTTGGAGTGAAAACTCTAACAAGGAGTTTTAGGATTAACTTGGGGTATCCAAGTACATGATAAAATTCCTTGCTACACTATTGGTTTCGACACTCCCGGGGGATATGCTTAGGATAATTCACATTTTATTTGGAATCTATTATGAAGGATTTAGAAGTAATTACTTCCTCAAAGAAATAGTTTTATGATTATATATTATATGTATAATCCTATTAATTTAAGTTAGGTATTTTTAAAATTTGTAATTTTTCATTGTATTCATAAACAAACTTGGTATATGTCGTTGTTTATAAATGTCACCTAGTAGAAGTAATGAGAATTCCATCAATATGCAAGATCGAATGATTAAGAAGGATCATATCCTTCATTGTATTGAGCCAAAATTTAAAAGGGAAATAATTTCACACATATTCTCATCATATGAAGAAATATTATCATGTGTTATTAAGATAAGTAAATATATCATGGAGTCCTATGGCTTTGAAATGAAGCAAGAGATGAAAAGGGTGGTAGAGATAAAGATGTATAAAGGGAAGAGGTGAAAGAAGGAATTTTCCATATTTGATAATTGTGGAAAGAATCAACATGGTAAATGCTTGAAGGGAATGTGATTTTTTTATAAGTGTAGTGAAAAAGGACACCAAGTATGTGATTTCAAGGGTAATAAAAAAGTTTCAAATGTATAATGCTTCATCTGCAAGGAGTTGGGACACTACATGAATCAATGTCCAAATCATCAGAGTATGCCCCCAAATGATTCTATTGGGTAGTAAACATGTTATGATACTAAAAAAGATGAAGAGGAATGTCAAGTGTTATTTTTCTGTTATTAAATAATTATTTCATTTGAGTGTTGTATCAATGATGTACTGGTTATATGAAATATGGAAATAAATAAGGATTTTATTGCGGTTCTATTTCATTAATGATATGAGATTGTATGGTACCAAGTAATGTGAAACAGTTTCAGGTTAATTATATTGGAAAATACATGGTTGAAAGAAAGGTAAAACATAATATGGTCCTGATACTGATGTAGTGATATTAGAATAAGAGATGGTTGATTTGGATAAATTATATTGGGTATTATTGAAAACCTTGGAACTGTTTAATGGTTTGTTTATTTTGTCATTGTTTGAATATTCAAAAAAAATTATACAAAGAATATATCTATTATTATATAAGTAATAAGGGATCATGAATATAATAAATAAGTTTTTATGGTAATTCACGGTGTTACCATGATTTAAATGAAAAACGATGAAGGTATTCAGATGTTATTACGTGGAAAACGAGATTTTCATTTTGTTTACCATCCATATAAATTCTAGACTATGAGTTTGGACAGAATTATTTTGGATAATTCAAAAGGTTCAAATGGATTAAGATTGATGTTGGAAACAATTAATAATGATAAATCATTTTTTAATATTATTTTTTGACTGTAATAAAAATGACAACCCGGAGGTCAAGCGACAACCTGTCACGTCTGGTAAGGCAGTGAGACTTGAACATGCAACCAAAGGGCGATAAGAGAGGATAACCTACCATTGGAATTCATGATGGCCGGGTTTTTATTAAGTAGTTTTTTATCACTTGGAAAATTAAATTATAAATTCATTATTTTTGGAACCCTATACGATTAGGATAAATAGAATATTTATTAATTCAATTATCTTTTGGAGTAAAAGATGAGTTTTTTCTAGGAATTAGTTGAAGGATGAAACTCTACTTTTCATATATATATATATAAATATATTTTACCTCTTAATATATTAATAAATTACTTCTTAATCTTTAGGGAAGGGATCTTAAATCAGAAAATGTGTTATATTAATACGATATGTTTTGTTGAATTGATGATATTTTACATCATCTATGATTGATTACATTGTGGCCCTTAAATTTACACTAGTTTGTGATTGATGAAATAAATCACTCCATATAAATATTTCTATTTTCCTTCCAATTATGTGTCGATAATTTCCACCAATTTTCTCTTAATAAAGATCATAATTTGGTGGTGACTTTTTCATTTTCTGTTCCCTCTTATCAAGACTAAATTTTATTAACCCAATTTCCGATGTGAGTTTTCCAAAAAGGTATATTTCTATTTTTAACCATTTATTTTTGAAGAACAATTTTAAATTTCAAGGACACAATTTATTTAATGAGGGGAGAATGTAACACCCAATGATTTCATAGTATGTTATCTCTTAAAAAAAATCAATGACTTGCGCTACACGCAACACAAAGATCGAGGGCACCACGACTAACCAAACTAGTCGTTCAAAAATTAGTTTTGAATAATATATACTAAATATTGAATTTTATTTACTGCATATAATTGTACCATCCATATTATTTTTTTAGACATATTGTAAGAAAAAATTCGAATTTTTAGATAAAATAAGTAATTTTTTAAAAATGCAATTTTACAGACTTTTAATGACGATCCCTTTTTAAATACAATATTTGACACTTTTGAATGTTCAATTCGACAAAAAAAACTTCTTCTTTAGAATCAGGACCTAAAAATTTTGATTGGATAATATTTTTCTACTTTTCTGATAACTTTCATATTTTGATGAATAGTGAAAAATACTATATTTTATTTAAAAACAACTTTTTTAATCGAAATAATTTATAGATCTAAATAATACATTTGAGTATATATATAGTATCATTTGATTATATTTTTTATGATTTAATATAATTTATGTTATTGGATGTAATTTTACATTTAAACTGGACATAAACATGTGTCAATCTTTTGATAGTTATTATTTCTTAAGAACACACTTTTTGTTTTGACAAATGGAATTAAATTTAAAATAATTTCTATCACTTCTGTGTTTTGAATTTGGAAAAATAGATTCTATATTTTGAATCAGGAGGTCCAAAATGTGTTAATAGGTAACTTTTAGATTTAGAAATTATTAATAATTACATTAGTAAATATTTTATTTACCATCGTTAAAGGGTAAATCTAGTAAATAAGGGTAAACAAATATTATTATAAAATATTAAATTACCCTAAAATGTTTCTTATTTCTATTGGTTGATACATGTACGACCATTTTCATCCTTGTGTCAATTTTGGGACCACTTGGATCCACATGAGAATGATAATGACACTTCATATTAATTAATTTAATGTAAAGACAAAATGGTATAAACATATATCTTTTAGTAAAACAATTTTTTCATGGTTTTATATAAGATATCATTTATAATATAAATACTCATTATAAATATAAAATTATTTCATATATAATTTCATTTTAATTATAATTTTTAGACATTAAATAATTAAATTTATTTATGATACAATGATGGTGCAGAAATTACCTTATTAATTAATGAATCAAATAAATTGTATTGTAAATATTAAAATAAAAATAATTTCAAAATTTTCGGACAGAGACGAATTTTATAGGTGAATATAAAATTTTATTATTGATTCAATTTATTTGGATATATGTAATAACGTTTTTATGACTTTCACAAAAACCAAATATTAAATAGTGTCAAAATTGACATAAATGTGTTTTAAATTAAATATTATATTATAAAATTATATAATAGTCCTAAAAATTTATGGATTTTCCAACGATATTATATAATGATAGTTATATCACTAATGAACCACAAGAGGTTCTCTAGGAATTTTATATTAATTATATTAACCCATAATAATAATAATACAAGAATACATGGTAAAAGTTAAACTATTTAACTAAGAGTTAAATATAAAAGATAATGTTAATATGGTGACCCAAACCTTTATAAAACCTATTAGTAGAGAGTTTTTAGACCCATACCAACTTTAGAGTCGAAATAAATCAATTTAGGGCCATTACAAACCAAAAATTATTTTATTATAAAATAATATTTCAATGTTTTCTTAATGTTCCCCTCACCTCTCTTATTAAAGGGCAGTTCCCCATCTCTAAAAATCACACCTCCAAAGCCATTTGTCTCAGCCAAACCCTTCCCAAATATCCTCCCAATTTTCCTCAATTCATCTTATAGGTTGTAGTTTGATCAGAAAGACATCCTATAGAGACCTTTTTATCAAATTAAAAGGAAAAACTTTAAGAAGAGGTAAATATTTCATAAACTCTTTCAAGTTATTTTTCTTATTAAACTTCCTCTTTATTTTCTGTTTCCATTATAATATAATAACTCTAGTATCTTATATATAATGTGATGTTATTATAAAAATGGTACAACCATATTCCTTTTTCTATTCATCATATGAATGATAAATTCACCATACGTGCGTACATACAACATACTGTCTCCATGTCGTGGTGTAGTTGTTATTAAATACATTATTTTTTTGGATGGGTAAAATAATGATTTATTACTTATGTAAATAAAAAATAATTTTTTTTATTATTCTGTATATATTACATACCATATATTTACATAAGATTTTAATATCAAAATAATGATATTTTCGCTCATGCGTACGTACGGATTTCCGTCTCCACGAACGCGATGAGATTCATTCCCCATCATAATCATTCAAGAATAATATTTATTTTATGATTAAAAATAATTTTTATGAAAATAATATCATTCTCTATATGAATCAAATACATCCTATCCATAACAAACATGACTTAAGTAATGAAGCAGATAAAGGAAAACGAATCAGTTAACACCTGAAATTATGATACTACAGAAATATTATTAATAATGAAATTTTAGAGGATCCTATATGATATCATATTTATGAATATAGTTCTTTTATAATTTAATAAAAAATATTTAACTATTATAAAGGAAGTTAACATACCCTCAACCAAGGAAAAGTACAAGGTAAGGGTTAATTCTATAATCTATTTACATATCTGAGGTTATTAATATGTAAGTATCTACTCGGACCACTTTATCATCCACAACAATGTTTTTATAGAAATTTATTTCAAAATATTTTTAATATTTAATATACTATTGGTTAATTTCATTTATACCCTTATTTTTCCTTATATGTTTTGAAATGAATCTTTATGTCGTTTTCCTAACAAGATACTTTAAGACCTTTTCATAAAAATTAAGGTAATAATTACTTTTTTAACTTATACGGCGGGTGCCCCTATTTTCCACTGTTATAACATCTTCAAATCCCCCCATAAAATATTTTAAGAATATTTTCAAAAATAAATGTTTTCTTTTATAATTATGTGACTTTTAAATGATTTCAAAAAAAAGAAAGTGAATTTTATCTTTAATAGTTTTGATTTCATCTATGTCAACATCCTTTGATGGATTTTACACCTGTTTGAAATTGATTCAATGTGATAAAAATCATCCATATTTTATTAAATATTTTGTGATATGTTTGACTGTGGATGTATTATTTTCATACCATTCATGGTTTATGGATAAAGTATTGACATTCTATATTCTTGTTTTAATATTAATGTTTAAGTTACATTTAAACCTTTTAATATGAGGAATGCAATAGACTTAGTAAGTGAAGGGTGGAGCCCACTATAGCTCCTCGATGCATCAGTAGGTCTCATTAGACAAACTAGTGTCTCGACACAAGATCTTGATAAAATCTTATTTGTAGTCTTGGAAAAAGTCCTTGACTATGTGGTTATGAAGTCTGGAATTATGCAATCCATCATTATAAAAGTGGCTATTGATATTGCATGTGATTATTAGACATGTAGAATATCCATTTGAATATGTAAATAGAATTATTTGATTTTATCTTTTCCATATTATGATGAAGATTATTTTTAAAATTCTTTTTTAGTCTTATACATTTCCTTAAATGTTTAGGCTTATTTTTGAAATCTTCCGTTATATTGTTATCTTTACTGATCATCTGAGCTCATCCCTTTATATGTTTTATTTTTCCCAGGATGTGAAGAATTATTTTATGGTTGACCTACATGTATAGGCTAATGATATATGTTTGTTCAAACGGGAAAAAATGTTTTTGATGTTTTTATTTCATGATGTAATGTAATGCTTATAAATGAATCTAGTACTTCCAATGGTACTAATCTTATTGGTCTTTCGAGACAAGATTCCTTTAGTGATAATATATGTTGGATTACCATGTTACATGAGTTTCCATGATATATACTACAATGGTTTTATAAAAATCCATATTCTCATGAATTTGGGGATTGCTCAAGATAGTGGTCATGGTTTTCTAGAGTGTGCGGACCCTGATTGATCTGATGGTTGTGCTAGAAATTGTTATCCTTCATTGAGAAGTGGTTGGATCTAGAGCTACAAAAATATGACATACCTATTATATTTACATTTTTTTAGATTCATATATAGTTATCACTCATGATTTGTGGTGAGCTATACCCCCTTCTCAAATGGTAGTGGGTTGGTAGTAGACCATTGTGTAAGATTCCATATTGGATAGGTCATCATTGATAGTGGTCCATGAGGTGGTACTTATAAAAGGTGATGTAGGTAGTCCTTAAAACACTAGTATCTTATTGGAGGTGTATCTAGACACATAAGAAATAGTACCAGTTTACTTTCCATGATGCATTCCTATGAGATGATCCAACCAATGCGAGTGAGTCAATACCACCCAGAGTGGAAAGTGTTGAGGTGTAGGAATGGATGCATTTGAATTATGTGTTTGACATATTTCTATGTGATTAGGTGTTTATAATTCCCAATTTTTTTGGAAAATGTGGAAATGGTAAAGGATAGATACATATAGTATGATTTTTTGTTCTTAATACTTGAAATGTCGTTTAAGGTACGACATGTGACTTCACTACTCCATCAACAATTTTTGGCACAAACCCATAAGACATATTTTCCCCTAGAAGTATCATTATTTCAATTCATAGAAATGGATGTGGTTATTTTTTTCTCAAAAAATTTCTTTGGGAGCTCCGGTAGAGTGTATCAGTGATCATACAATTTTGTCAATAGTGTCACCTGAATCTGAGGTAGAGAGAAAGAGAAAAAAATGAATCAATATGTAGCATCTAGTGGGGCCTGATAATGTTTTATATAGTTAGGAAAATTTTACTATTTTAAATTCCAATCTTGACTATCACTAGTGAGGATTACAGTGTATTAAGATGGTGGTAAGATATTTGCTTTCTTTGGTGGGAAGGATTCTCTAGAAGAGAAAAATGAGGTCATGTATAGGAGGATATGACTTATTTTATTTCCCTAAAATTACCCTTAGATAAGAGTATGTTGCGGGATTCTAGTTTTCTAGGATGGTGGATATGTATGAGGACATCTTTATTGAGTATTTTTTATTCAATTTAAACTCCAATCAAGAGTTGTTTTATGCATAGAGCCTCAACTAGGGACAAACCAATGTTCTTTCCAACATTATGTAATACCACAAAGATCCATGAGATATAAAGATGATATTAGTGGATATTAGTAGGTGGGTCCTTTTAAGAGGTAATGTGTTTTTCTTGTAAGACTGGGGATTCTCACCTAGGATGAGGATGAGATATTAACATTTGATGTGGATGGATTTCACATGAATGAGGTGACTATATTTGAGGAGTATCTAACATTGAGATTCAATGAATTATTCACCATGTGGTTAGAGGTGATTTTATTCTCCCTTTTCGACTTCAGAATGGGTTATCATCATCATTGAGTTCAGGAGGAGGTTATACTGAAGTTGGATTTCTAAATATATAGTGGTAACTTTTAGTTCATGCTGATACTCTTTTGTCTACTAAAGTCCCATGTAGAAAATGAGAGAATAAAGGACCATTTATTTAACCCTTCATGGACCAATGTGTGCTATTAATATCTACATAGATCCTTTTTGTACTAGGTTTCATAGGTGGATAATGTGATACAATTTAGGATGGTTCATAACAGGCATTGATGGTACCCCGTTTTGGGAGATCTATTATATTGATAGTTCTAGATTTAGATAGGTCAAAATTATAGGAATTGAATTCTACTATATGGGTGTAATAATAGACTTCATAATAAATGAGTCAATTCTCTCTTCATGATAACCCAAGGGTGTGGCTATGTTAGTGAATTCTTAGAGCGAAATTTTGACTGATGTTTTCAAAAAAGGTAATAAACCAATTGACCCCATTAAGGCAATCCCTTGAAGAAGAGGATGGTGTAATGTATCCTTAGTCAATATATGGTACCCCTCTATATGTTTAGTGGATTATGGAGTCTAAACATGGTGGTAAAAACAGTGAGACTTTATATACTTAGATACCTACTATATTTTCACCTGATATATTTTATGTAGGTGGGGAGCACATCATTCTTTTTAGTGGATGAGAAATGGTGCCAGTGATGTTTTGGGAGGAGGAGGTGAGAGTGTATCATGCATTCTATTTAAAGGTACATCCATATGGGGAATTGATATACCAGGACCTCCAACATCAGTTTTGTTGGTGAGGAATAAAGAATTATGTAGCATTGTTTTTCACTCGATGTCTCACTTTTCGACCAATAAAGGCTAATCAAAAGTTTCTAGTGGATTTAGCACACCCACATTAGGTTCCAAAGTGGAAATCAGATGCTATAGATATAATAATCATGATATTCATTGCAATTAAATGTAGAGGAAACAATTACAATTGGGTTGTATTAGACATAATAACCAAGTAATCCCAATTCATAGTTATTTGAGAATCAAGTTCATTAATTTTATTAGGGGACCTTTACGTGCAGGAGATAGTCCATCTCCATTTTTTTGCGTCCATATTTATTTAAAATGTATTTTCCGCTTCATTTCATGATTATAGAGTGGATTGTGGGAGGTTTTTGGGAATCAACCACATTTTAGAATTAAATTTCACCCCAACAATGATAGCTAGATAGAGTAGACCATTCAAGTCTTGGAGGACATCTTTTGTGCTTGAATTTTGGAGTATGGCCATAGTTTGGAGGATTTTTTACCATTGTCAGAGTTTATGTATATCATCAACTACCACTCCACTATTTGTATTAAACCCTTTGAGACTTTCTATGGGTGACCATAAAGGTCACCACTATGTTAGACTAACCCAAGAGAGTAAGAATTTATAAGCCTAGAGTTGAGGTGAAATATGAATTAGAAAGTGTAGATCATCTAGGATCATATGAGAACTATATATAACTATCAAAAGATCTATGTGGACAAATAAATATGGACATTGATATTAGACGAGGGAGGAAATGTGTTCTTCAAGGTTTCACCTCAATGTGTATTTTATATATTTGGTTGAGGTGATATGTTATCTCTAATATTAATTATAGTTTTCTAGATTCTACATCGGTTTGTGGAGGTGGAATTCCAATTAGACCAAACAAAACAAAAAACTAGGTACAAAAAGTCTTTCACATGTTGAATTTGAAAAGTTATGTGATGAACATGATGCATGTTATAAAATGGGGTACGATTAACATCGATGATGGGGATTCCATGTTAAATACCAGATTGAGATCAAGTATCTTGATGAGAAGATCCTATATGTTTGAGTGATTACTTTGGTTCACGTTTGGTGGTTGAATGAGAATATTTAAGAGTGAACCATGGAGTGGGATACCCAAATGTGAGATCCGTACCCACAATTTTGGTGTAATCCTTTTAACTTTTATGGATTAAAATTCCTATGATGGGGTGAATGTAACTCCCATTTTTTTATTTAACTATTTTAAATATAAATAGTAATGTTTTCCAATCTAGGAACAATGTTATTGTGAGATTTCAAGGCCTAGTAATACCTATATTTATGTAATAAAATATATTAAATTTATTAAAATCATAAAATTTCCTTTTTCATGAAATTTTGGAATGAATAGAGGATAAGATTAGAAATATAAGGTCTATTTTGTTGTTAGAGAATATTTTATACCCTATAAAAGACATAATATTAGACATTTTCAAACCCTTGGGTTGAGTGTGGTCATGCGATGATACATAAATAAATGGATAAATTTAATACATTTATTTTATTAATTTCCATAACCTAGTCCTTCCTTAATAAATTATTGTTTAGTAGAAAATTTCAAGGTTATCCACTTAACCCTGGAGATCTAGAGTGGAGTAAATGGGGGATATTTCATGGATGAATGATGACTGGATCATGGATTGATGATTATTGTACAACATAGTTCATAGATATTGCCAACAATTGTAACATAATATTGTTCCTCTTCAAAAATCGATCCAAACACGATGTAGGAAATTTGATTTTGGTGGTTTCAACCTGTTTGTTTAACCGATGCTAAACAAATATCTATTTAACAAAAAATAATTGATTCACACATTGGAAGTTAAATTATTTTATGGTTTATTTGATTATTGTTGTTTAATTAATCCATTCTAATATAAATGGATCGAGACCACCCCAAAAAAATAAATGGGGTTTGTTCCTCTCTCATGTTTCTTGGATTTAAACTACATTTATTATCATGTTCATTATTTGTGATTTATTTGGATGTTGGTTCAATGAATACCTTATATTCTATCATTGAGTGACTATTCTTAGGTCAAATGGATTGATTTTGGGGATGCATTTCACAATCACGGATTTGATCGAGGTGTATTAATGGAGGAAGAATAAATGTGGATTAGATCATACCAGTGATTTCTAGTTCATCCATGTTTGTCATTTGAAGATAGCACGATGCGATGAAAATTATCCCGAGTATCAGATCTCGCCAGATTTTGGAAAACAACAATGTGAGGCTCAAATGAAATTGATCCATAATATCTGATAATGATTGGTGGTAAATCTATAGATGAAATTGGGGTGGTTGAACACATAAATAGTTTATAATTTTTTATAAATTACCTACTACATGATGTGAGTATCAGGAAAACACATCTTATAGTCCCATTATTGTGGTTATAGGGTTTTAATGGAGAGATAAATATGAAACACCATAGGACACTTAACCAACTACAAGGTAATATATTCGGAATACAAATCCATTGAGCCATGTTGTCTTACATTCCATGTGTTCTTGGTAGGAAAATATGTTACTCATGGAAACATTCTCGGTATGTACCTGGGGTGAACGCCTAGGTGCCCATGTGGCTCAACACACTGTGTATGGTGGGGGACACACTGTGTACCCTAAAGAGTAGATTTTCATGGTTAAATAACTTACATAAAGTGTTTTAGTTACTCATATATGCCAAGGTATGTGACGTACACCACATGTACCTAAAAAGTTACTCATACATGGCATAGTATACAAGAAAAAACACATGTAAACAAGCACTACCCAATGTACATAGGCATGGGTTGTTAGAAATGGAAGAGTTTAGAACAACCATTACAATCCTTATACTATGAGGGAATATGTCATATATTTCAATATTTATATTTCATGAGAGATAAAAATACATGGGATGAATAGTGGATGGTAATACATGTTGTATAGAACAAGTTCATATGATTGGGCACCAATAGTCTCTTCATATGAGGGTAAAATTTCTATTTACATACTCGGCATTAGATTTTAGTCCCCTCATTGTGATTAGTATTGGATAGAATTCAATGCTTCCCCTACGGGATCTGGGAAGAATCCATTATTATTTAAATGTGGGGTTCATATTATCTACAAGAACTTCACACACAAGACGTTAATACCTTGTGTAGTATAATGATTTAGTAGGGGTTGTGGTGTCCTCTAGCGGACTTTTTTGTGATCCCCAACCCGTAGTATTATATCCATAGAGATCCCGTGAGTATATCATGGTGAGGCCCAATAATAAGGACCTATAGAATGAGTTTCATATTATAATATATAGCTTATGATGTGGGTTCCCCTATTATGAACATTTCCTTTAATCCTAAAGAAGAACCCTAAGGATGGTAGTATTTATGATTTACATGAGACTTGGAGTCTATTATTAGTATATCTAGGTTATTGATAACTATATATTTGTATCATATCTTGATTGTGAAGCTTGTGGATTGATGATATGATTACTCTTGAGGTTTTATGTTTGGAAATTTTAAGATGAAATACAGGGTACTATTATACTCACCCCTTCATGGCCTTTTCCAACACATATTCTATTTAATAAAAATTAAAGGCCTTATAATGGGGTACATAGAGGATTGGGAGTTGTTGGATCATAGATTGGGTTAAACAAAGTGAGTTTCATGTCAGTGATGAATTTGATAGACATCTACTCCTTTTGAGTAGGTTAAACATTATTACCAGTCCTTGATGTCTTTTATTTGGTACTATTATAACATTCAATACCTTATTTCTATACTCTTATTGTGGGATTATAGATGTATTCATGCATTCGTTTAATTTGATTGAATTTTTTTCATTTTATGTGAATAGAGATTCGAGAGTGAATATATAAGCACTTGAATAATCCCACCCAATTTTTTGATATACCTACTCATTATTTGTTAACATTCCCTAGTATATTGGGGATGGGTTTATGGTAGTCACACTCGACTATCGTATTATGTTGTTGTTATCTCATGCGTTTGAGCATACAAGTTTAGTGTCCTAGACTATTCCCCTAGGGATCACGTATTATACACCTGGTTAGCATGCTTTGGCCAATACCATAAAGAGGGATATGTCAGAAATGTTTTTGGGATATCCCATCAAGGGGAATGTATCAAGTGAATGACTATGGCTATTTTCGGAATGGTGATAAAGGAGATTGAGTCAGTCTTCAAAGAACCAAAAAATGTTAGTACTTTTGAAATATTTATTATATCTATGTCATATTTAATATCATAGAATAAAACTTGTATATCTTATGTACTAATATTAATGGATGTTGGTGGAGTCTTATAAAGTTTTATAGTCACACCCTACCAATGAATTTTGGTGTGCTCGAAGATTTTATGTTTTGGGGTCTAGTGATGGGAAAGGTCCATATAATAGATTCATGATAAGGTTACTCAGTTGATGTAGATGATGATAGATGGAACATAGGATGGGTGATACTTTTTTATTATTGGTTTACCATACATCATGTCCTATTTTTTATGTTTTATTTTTTACCAGATATTCCATACTACTACTACAAGGGTTGTGTTTTATTTTTATTTTCTATAAATCTGATGGTTATTTATTTATTTTTATAATTGATGATTGTTTTTATAACTCTATTTATTTACATTCATGTTATCCTAGTACTAAGGTAATAGTCTAACCACATTATTACATGTTCCCCTCCTCTATTCGATATCCTCTTGAGTATGGGGAAGTGTGCATGTTGTCATGTGGAATTACTGGATCAGACATAGTGGTTCGGGTTACGGTGTTAATAAATTTAATTGAAGGCACCATGTTCACTAACATGTTTCTTCATTTTTCCTTGATTTAAGACACATTTGAGAAGAGATGTAATTATTGGGACCCATGTAGGGAAATTATGTTAGTTCCTAGCCAACATTATATAGTGAACATATGAGTTTCCATAAAGTGGAAATGTTTGAATTTTTTCTATTTGATATTACCACTAATTTAATTCTTCATGGGTGATTCACATGAAGTTGATATATTTATTTATGTGAACTGGTTCACATGTACACATCATGATATGTAGGTAGGTTCACATGCTATATATACTTGTTAAATTCATTTGATAGAGCCCAGATAATTAAATTCCAATTGAAATGGTGAGATATGATTTTGGTGAATTATTTCAGGAATTCTTGTATTTAAACCTGTTGTATTCTATAAAAGAATATATTTTTTTGGATATTACTTAAATACATGTTCTAGAGGCTTGAAATGGGATTTAGGTAGTGTTTTGGGGTTTATTCCATGTTCTTTTTGATATCCTCTTAGGTTGACCGCTGTTGTTAGCCGTTGTGTGTTCTTGTGAATACTTAACAATTTTATAGTTTATGTCCTTGGATTTATATTAATAATATTATATAATTTCAGGAAATTATACCTCCTAGATGTCTAACATAACCAGTTTCACAACATTTTGAGTTGTAGGATGTAACCGACCATGCTCAATTATTTTCTCCCCAGCGCCATGCAATATAACCAATAAAACCTAGACTCTTCCAACTGGTAACTGTCAAGGATAGAGGATACCATAATGAATGGATGATAATAGTAAAATATTAACATGAATTAAAACACTATATCTCCTAATTATTCTAGGGAACCTAATATTCAAAGAATACGTAGGCCTAGATATGAGTAATATAGAGGGTTTTTGACTTGGTTGATACCCCAGAGGATCAGAAGGTTAAGCATAAGGCCCTTATAATAGAAGTAAATTTCATATAAAAGGTTTATTTCATATTTTAGGCTAGTGTATGGGAAGTAATGTTATGAGAAACCTTCTCAAACATATATTTGATAAGATCTTTCTTGATTATTTAATGAAGGACCGTTTTTAGGAGTTCATGGAGCTCTATCAGAGGATGATGAAAGTGTTAGCATATTCAACATCATTAATAGAGATTATTATCTTTCCTCATATACTAAAATGGAGAAAATCATAAAAATTAAGGATGTTCAATATTGTACTTAAACCAGATATGAGGTAACATTATATGAACATTAATTTGAAATTCCATGCTACAATGCTTCATAAATCAGTAATGATAAATAAAGTGATCATTGAGGGATGACCTATCGGTATTTTTCTGACTATTAGAATATCGACATGTGCCTTCTACAATGTGTCTATGGTTTCTCATAATGGGATAACAACGCGTAATTCATTAGATGGATTCTAGGGATGTGATTGGTGGTTAGAGTAGATCCAAGATTCTTTGACTCGTATGGGGAGTGAACATGAAAGGTTTTATAACTGTGGGATGAATGTACAATTTCTTAAAGGCAATACCATTACACACAATACATGTCAACAATATTGCATGCCTCTCTATATGAATCATTTTTTATTCAATTAATTTATGGTTTCTTATTGCAAAATCTTTCCATGGTGTGGTCACATGACCTCAGGAATAGGTGAAGGCCATATACATGTTGGTGAACCAGGTTGGCCATAAGACTCAAGGGTGTCATAGAGTGGTGGATGTTAGAGATAATATAGTGGATCATGCAAAATATTTAAATAGATATGGATCTTCATTTTTTCAAGATATGGTCCAATTAACTTATACTCTATTTGATTCCTTGTTTTACATAGGATAATTAATTCATTCATAACTAATTGTATGGTTGTTAGGGTTAGAATTAATTCTAAAATATTCCTACGAGTTTATATTTTTTGACACACACCTAGTAAGAAAAGTAAATCTTCGTCGTATCTATCTTGAATACCCCCCGAGTGTTTATTTTATTTAATCATGTATGGGGATTAAAAATTATAGAGATGATCGTTTTCAAAATGATCCATGAAATGGACTAGTTGACATGTTTCTATGAACACATTGATTATCAATGAGTATGAGTGAACTTTTCATCACCTAATAGTGAATGGTCTATGATAATTGGTGAGGGAGATATTGTTGTTGGTAGAGTGGGATCATATCATCATTATAGGGAAGGATTTTCATCATAGGTGGTAGGAATGATCCTTCCAGTGGATCATATGGTTACTCACTTCTATTTACCACTGGTGGTGGACTTCATTCATGATGTATTTATAAGGGATTTCCCAGTTTTCTCACCACACAAGGGAGTTGAATTTGAAATTTTGAAAATGATTGTTGTGTTCACAATAATTATTCCACTATAACTCATGATACTTGTAGAGTTAAAATAGGTCAATGTAGATTTAGATGATCTTGAGGCTAAAGGCTCCATCTGACCAAGAACTTCCCCATGGGGTGATTCGATGTTGTTCTCTAAGAATGTGGATTGTAGTCATTAGTTATTGGTCTTATGTATGATGAATCACTTAATAGAGAAACACTGTACCTATTTACAATAATTGATGACTGGTTTAATTAGTTTTTGGAAGCCCAATAGTTCTCCATGATTTATTTTCATTCAAGATACCTAACACATTGGGTCAAAGTGGAAGAAATCATGAAGGAATCATTTAAGAGAAGGTATAGGTTTCAAGAGTTTCTCATTATTACCTTTGGATTGAATGATTCCCCAGTATTTTCCATGGCTCTCAAGAAAAATATTCCTCACCTATATTTATAATCCATCACCATTGTTTTCATTAATGAAATCCTTCAATAATCAATGTTTCCCACATCACGTTCAAGAAACCAAGATATCATGTTGTGTTTTCTCCAGTCACATTAGATTTATGAAAATATAAGAAAGTAAATTTTTAATAGGTACAAATTCTTTATAATGTGGGTTTCAATATCAGGGATATCAGTTGATGCAAAAAATTTTGATGTAGTTATATCTTTGGAATTTTGGTGGAATGCGTTCTGTGATTAGAGTTTTCTTAGATTAAATGGGTATTGTATAAGATTTGTTGCATAATTTTCTAACATGAAGGAACCCATGACCACAATACCAAGAATGAATAATGTTTGGATTGACAAATAAGTGCTAATAATCTTTCTTTGAGATAATGAAAAGGATAACATCATCTCTGATATTGACCCTTCATGGGAATAAGGTTTGCAATGTTTTCTAATGCGATGCTTCTATCGTTATATAAGAAGTTATTATGATAAACCATGATCTAGAATTTTCTTAAAACACTCTTTATATCATACTCCATGAGAGGAATTATCCTACTAACAATGTGGATTAAAATTTTGTGGTTTATGAAATGAAATGATTGCAGTAATACATCTTTTGAGGGAGATTTATTTTCCACATAATGGATAATATTATTATTTTTCACTTAGTATTGAATGGATTATCATCAAAGTTGTTGGGTAGAGTATTTATATATTTTTGAACATGACATAGAGTATGCTTCTAGAAAAGTCAATGTGGTTGTGGATATACTGAGTAGAAAAATGATGGAGTAGGGAGAATATGCGCCAAATGATCGATGTAATATCATTGATTTATTGGAATAATTATTGGTGGGTATAAATTAGGACAAAGGGGAAAATGTTTTTCCACCTTTATTTGTCATATACTCATTGGTATAATGTGTTAGGATAGTTGGGATATTGATCGAGAGTGTATTGTGCTGCAAGTGAGGTTGGAAGTAGGTGGTTTTATTTTAGTTGGGGATTTGCAAATACATGGATAACTTCTAATTTATTTTATGATGATGGTTATATCATAAATGAGAGAAAATATTTTGAGATACACTCATTCCTCATAGTCAATAGTGCAGTTAGGGATGATCAATATGTATCATGTTTTTAAGCGGATGTTTTGGTGGCTTAGTATGAGGAAAAAAATTGCATGATATGTTTCCCATTATTTGAGTTGTTATAAAATAAATAATAGTCATGAGATACATAAAGGAATAATCTATCAACATCTACAGCATTTTCTAAATTAGGGAAAGGGGAATCAATACTTTGTTATAGGGTTTTCCAAGATGCTGAAAGGTTAAGACACCATTTTAGTGGTTGTAGATTTGTTGAATAAGCTAGATCCAAAATATGAATCTAAGAGAAGAACTCGATACATTGTATAGAAAATATCAATGTTCATGTGATCATGAAGACTCATAAAGGGGACTCAAGTGTACTATCATAATATAATACATAGTTCAGATATCTGTTTTTAGAAGATTATAAAAGGAAATGCGGACTTGGATGAAGACGAGTACATCCTTTCATCCTTGGACAAATGGTATGTAAAAACTCTATCTTTTAATATATAGATATTATATATTTTTAGATTAATATTCATTACATTACTCAAACACACTCAGGGGTATTTAAGTAGAATAATTCCTTTAAATATATAACTACAAAAATAAATGGATCATAATAGTTCTATATCATCTCTTACATTTTTCCTTAGTACTAGAACCCTTCTTAATCTTATAAAATATAATACCTTTCATCATAGCCTATGGAAAATAAACATAAAAAAGGGATCCTAGATAATTAGTGGTGGTAAAACAGGGATGTACGTAAATATAACCTAATAATAAGGGTATGAGTATATGCGAATTACATTTTAAGAAAAACATTAGACGTCAAAGATCATAAAATTTACTCATGAAATAATTATTGGCAGTTCAGAAGACACGAATAATAATGGAATCCATGAAAATGATATATAAGAACACATCGATGGATAAAAATGTCATGGTTTCATGCACATAATCCTTAAAAAATAATTTCTTTAGTCATCAAGGCTCATTTATATGAATATCATAGTGTAATGGGTTCACTTCCCAAATAATATTAGTATTCATGGATCACTCTCAATGAAATCATAGTGGACAATTTCCCTTACTAAACTGGGTACACTCTGCATTCTAGTATGATTTATCTCAAGAGGAATAAATCCTTACCCAACTCATTGGGGGGTTATATAGGTCCCACCAATTACATAATGAAACACATACATACATGTTCCACAAGATCATAAAAAATTAATTATATTAGAACCCATAAAAGAAAATGGGTTTCATAAATCAATAATCATTTCAATCCCAATGAAGATTAATGTGTTTTATAAATAATTTCATATTTAAAACACCCATGGAAATGGAATGGACTTTATAAACATCATATTATCATATGGAAAATCCACCTAAGGAAATAATAATGATGGTATCATTAGATCATATCACCAAAAATAATTAAGTAACATCAAATGATGTTATCATAGAAAGAATGTTGTTTTTGAAATACAGATTAGTTTTTCAATTTCTAGAGAAAAATAAGATTTCCACATTGAAAAAAACCTTTTAAAACATAAAAAATTCATAATACTTTTCTTTGAAAATAAATTTTGATCATAGAATTGGGTATTTAAATATCATTTAATCCATTTCTTGTGGAGAGTATCCTTTCCAAATATTGAAAACAAATTTGAAAAAAAATTAAAATAAATTTCTTTCCAAATAAATTCAAGAAAATGTAATGAAATATTTAAAACATTGATTGGTCAGGATATGTGGAATTTTTTATACACAATAAAAAAAATCTTTGTTCATATTTTGGGTAAAATATGGACGATAATTTTTTGTAAAAGTATATGAAGATTAATTTTAAAAAGTTAGGAAAAAAATTATAACATGTGTACTATGTTCTATAATAAATAATTATTATAATGTTAAAATATTTTAGAAATCTATTTTAGAAAAAATGGATATGGGAGAAAAATTTTCTCTGACCAAAGAGATAAATATAGATGGTTTTCAATAAAACATAATATTGCTATCATGAGTACATAAAGAGATTAAATTGAATGAAATAAATGTTTTTTCAGAAATAAACATTGGATAATAAAATTTATGAATTTCCTGATAAATATATCATAGTATTTCATTATATAAAGCATAATAATAAACAATCTGGATAAATAATGAGATTATAACAACTATCCTTTTCCACTGTTCCATATTTTGAATTGTAGGGCTAGTTAGGGAATAAAATAAATTCAAACATTTAATATAACTGAAATATTTATATCCTTGTTATAACATTTCATAGGGGTATTATAGAAACCTCATAAAAGAATATAGATGTATAACACAACATTTGTCCCAAAGAAATAAATTTGAGACAAAAATCTACAACATTAAGTATTGACTTCCTTCAAACAAGTTCAATCCTCCTTTAGAGTAAATATACGTTCATTATAAATAAATAAAAGAATAATAATTATAAATATCATACAATATATTAATTACATATTACCCTTTATTGACCATTTAATAATAATTCAATGTTAAGATCATGTTTCGGGTAATAACTCCTTTGTTTTTCTTCTATGCTTAGATTTTGTATTTTCAATCATCAAACATTGATGATGGTTCCATCATATTTATAATTTTTACCATAATATAAATATTATATATATTATGTATATACATATTTTTCATGATCCATAAATATGGAGATAGAAAATTATATACAATGTTCAGGGAGATGGTATGATATATGTAAGAATGAATAATGATTCTATTTTCTCGATGGATAATATGACATGAAGGTAAATAATATATTAATTTTATATAATAATTTTTATTTTACATATATAAAATATATGAATTATATTTTTAATAATTACCATCCATGTAATGGTTTAGTGAAAAACGATTCACATAGCTTCGCAGGGTGGTAGTCCACCATACATAGGAATGACATCGTGGTATCCCCCACAAATTGGAAAGAAATAATTTATAAATAATATAATAAATTTAAAATTCAAATAATATCATAAATACATATTAAATAAATATATATTACAAAAAAAATATATTCTTTTGTGTATCGTGGTTATGGAAAACGAATAACAGTGGTCCACAAGGTGATTGACCGTCGTACAAATGAATAATGATTTATTATCTCATTGGATAGAATATGAGATAGATTTAGGATTGTCCATTATCATAAACACATATATTAACATGGAATAAAATTTTGTTAAGATATCATCAAAATATAATAATATTTTAATTATTTATAAGAATAATTAAAAAAATGCATCGTTAAAAAACATTAATAATTTATCAGACAACCTCTTTAGGTTTAATGAGAAGCGTTCCTATTTTAGAATAATGATATCACAAATTCCTATAGGATTTTGGTTAGTAATTAAAGAAGGAAATTTGATAATATCTAGTATGGACCTTGGGGATTTGGACATGTGAATATGAGATGGTAGAGGGAGGCCTTTTGTAAGTGAGGTGAGTTACAAACTTTTAATTTTTTTAATAAAAATTGGGTAACAATGTTTTTCACAAACAATGGATAAAACATTAGAAATTAGAGAACATAGAGAATTTAAGTTATAGATATATTCATATATTGGTTTTTATGAAAGTTAATAGGTCATTTTACCTCATATCTTTTCAGTTTAACCCATATTA
This sequence comes from Viscum album, assembly GCA_963277665.1. Classification (NCBI taxonomy): domain Eukaryota; kingdom Viridiplantae; phylum Streptophyta; class Magnoliopsida; order Santalales; family Viscaceae; genus Viscum; species Viscum album. Next base: position 899,210,700 of record OY728165.1, on the reverse strand, counting down.
AACCCATTTTCAGCTTAACCGTAATAATTACAGTTTACCATTTTTACTGTTCTTTTTGGAAAAAAAATAATTTTTATTTTATTATATAATATATATTATTATGATTAAAAATATTTAGATTCTTTATTATAATTAAATTCATATAAGTGAAAAAATATATATTAAATTTATACCTGTAGATTTGGTATGAAATTGATTTTCTAAAGAGAAAATGTTCGAAATCATTAAATGACTTTAAAAAAACACCAATAAAAAACTGATTGAAATTAAATAAATTGAATTAACAGTAAAATAAATCAGGTAATTTAACATGGAAAAAATTAAACAAGAGTGAAAATTTTAATAGATTTAATTGGGCGAAATATATTTTAATAAAAATCAATATTTTTCACAACTTACCAAAAAATTATTCTTTTAAGACAATTTTATAATTTCACCATAATATAATTATAAAAAAATTATTTCTAAGATAAAGTATATTTATTTAATATTTAATTTAAAAATGTAAACTTTATGTATTAAAATAATTGTGACAAAGGTGAAAAATAAGTTTGTAGAAAAATACATTTTTTAAGAGTAAAATTGGATTTATTTTCATATCAAAACTATAAAACATATAATATGGATGTTTAAATTTTTTTAGAATATATAATATATATATTTTTTTAAAATCATTCATCAAAATGTATTTTATTTATTAATTGACAGAAAACATTTTTCTGCAAATAAATAATACTATTTAGAAAATGTTTTCAATTTTCCTAAAATTATTTTTTAATTTACATTAATAATTAATTAGTTACCAAATAATTTATTTTATATACATTTATAAAGCATTTATTTTCATAATTTTTATAATCCATTTCAAGCTGGCCATTTCAATGTCTTGGTGATAATATTCATTTTTCGAAAATAGTATTTTTGATGCATGTCATGTTTGGAGAAAACATGGAGTTTCCTATTACATAATATAATGATAAAATTAAATTTATTTGAAAAAAAACTATTTTGTAAAATCATGTTTTTTATATTTTACATTCATTAAAATGAACATCAACCTTAAAATTCAACCCTTTGATAAAAATTGAGGATAGTTCTTCCTCATTCCATGCCCAGTTTCCCATGTGGCTTCCTCAAGATGGTGGTTTCCCCAAAAAAATGACTAAGCCATTTGTCTTTTTTATTATAACATTCTCTAAATGATCTGGAATCTGAACCAATTGTTCCTTATAGAAATATCATGCTTCATTCGTATATCCTCTGAGTTAGTTACATCTGAAAGATCTGGAATGTAATGTGTTTGGAGAGATATGTGGGACACATCAAAGACTGGAGAGTGGTTTGTTTTATGATCTAATAAATAGGATATAATCTTGATGTTATCATGAATATAAAATGGATATATATACCTAATGGGTAGCTTAAAATTATTTTATAATAAAAAATTAATCATTTGGTTGTGGTTCAATAAATTTTTACTTCATCTCTTACATCCAAAAATTAAGATGACTCTTTTAGGAATGAAGAACCAATGAATCACAAGATCCACATTATAATGAGTATTCATTCCTTATATCTCTAGTTATCATCCCAGAAAATGGTTAGTAGGAGTTATCCAATATGCACATATATTAATATAATGAAGTATCACAATAATTTATAAAACCTCATCCAATGTTAAAAATAAAAAATTCAACAAATGGATAACCACACCACCCTTCTAAAAATCTAATTTTAATACTATGGTCGCTAAATTTGAAAAAATAATCTTAATATTAATATCCAATAAACCATCAAGTATCTCTTAATGGTCAAATGCCAAATATGTGAATTCCTCAGTCATATATTCTCTCAAATTATGTTTATAACAATAATTAATATTAAAACTCAATGAGAAAATACATGATTACCTATTCCTTAAATAAAACAACATATTATATTTTATATTTAATAAATCAAATAATATTTGTAAACATCATCGATTATAGCTTGATGTAATTTAATAAAAAGTCATTAATCAGTTCTAAAGTCATCAATATGATCAAAGTTACTAAATTTATCTCAATCATCCATCTACCAAAACTAAACCCCATGTTCTGAACATTAAGAACTTTTTAAGGGGTTTCTTTCATTAATAATGATTATTCTATAAAATAACCCCTTTTCATAAAATCAAATTTATAGGTCCTTAGTACCATTCAATATATTCATGAAAATACTTCATGAACAATTTATATAGAATAATCATTACATATCTCATGATTCATATAATATAATTCATGAATTCCCATAAAAAAACTCATTAATCATTCCACTTAATTTTTAAACCATTAATTAGGCTTCATTATATTATTAATTAACTCATCTTTACTACAATATAGAATATATGTAATTTATTATCACTAATCATCCTAAATTTAATGATGATTATCACATTTAAGATAAACAATATTGTTAGAATAACCCATTCCATTTACTTATCATTTTAGTCTCCTAATCAACAATAGTATGTCCATTACTCATAGAAACTCTTTGATTCTCTTTAAGATCTTTTCCCCTATGACATAAATTAATGTAATTCTCAAACATGAAAAAGTTAAAACATTCAACCATTGATGATTCCTTAGGGGAAGAAATATTTTTAACCATTGTATTACCTAAAAATTTCATTTTCCACTTAAATTACATTCTTTATGTTCTTTTTTACACCTGAAAAGCATATTTTCATCCCTCTGAGACATTACCTTGATTTCTTCTTCCCACATTGTTATCATATAGAAAACTGAGTCTACATTCCTCCCTGATCTCTACCATCACAGCTCTGGGAAAACTCTATACTTCTATTATATGGTGAAACCTAGAGTTAGGTGAGGTATAATTTGATAATAATATATAATGAAAACTAATTTGGAATAATAAAAAATCAGTTATTCCATTTATCACCCCATTTGGTTTCTCATTTACAGATTATTTATCACATTCAATGTTTGTATAATCCCTGTCTTCGTGAAGGTATGACCTTGCATAAATTTTGGGTTTAATCTCTTGTTTTGGGTTAATGAAACGTTTCTTGGGAGTAAGGGGCTTCTATAGTGTTATGGGGGTTTGGGACATGAAAATGTGGAAATCCAAGCCAACCTTTTGAAGGTGCATGGCTGACATACATTTATGTAAACCATGTGGCGTTCCTAGGAAAATCATGCAAGGTTGGAGAGTTAAATTAATCATGTTTGGTGAAATGTTAGTTAATCTGTGTGGAGCTTACTAGGTAACCATGTTACCTTTTTCTTGTAGATAGTAGCATGCACATGGTTTTCACACAGTTTGGAAAATCGTGTGGATAAACCATGCTACCAAATAAATTCTTGAAAATTTACAGTTTTTCTATAATAGGATATTTAGATTCCCACCATATTTCACCCTCATATATTCCTCTATCAACCCTAATGATGAATAAAATCGACCCAATAATCCCAAGGGTTGTTCTCCATTGATTCTTTTATGTTTTGAGAATTTTATGTTTTAGATCAAAACCATGGCCAAGTCTATTACTCCTCCTACTTCTCATTCATGAATTAGGGTTTTTAGTTTCGAAAAACTTCTACTAAATCCCTAAAACAATTATTTTTTGGTGGAATATTTTTAGGGGCTTCAAATGGTGTTTAGATATGGATCTAAGTCTATGAATTTTTGATAATGAAAGGATGTGTGGTGATGGATCATTTGGGAGAACATGTTAGTGGGTATTCCTTATCTTCTTTTTTTTACTATTTTATGGGTGTTTGGGGTAGTGAGGTTGGCATAGATTGGGACCCTAGATTTGGGATGGGATGCCATGATGGATTTGATATGGAATATGATATTTTATTAGGTAACCCTTGGTATGGTTTTTTACATTGGTCCACAAAGAGTTTTTTGGTAATGCGAGTGTGGAAAGACTCATGGTTCATGACCATATGGAGTTCTAGGAGGACCATTAATATGGTTCTTGGGTATTGGTGACCCTCTGAGTATGATCATTTTGAGTTAGGTTTTGGATCTAGGAGAGGATGATTGGATCATATTTCTGATGTATTTGTATGATTACATTTTGTGAATAACCTTGAGTAAATAGTCTCTTGTTGTTTGAGGCATAATTTGTATCAGATTGGGGCTGAGTGTGTCATTCATGAACATTGATTTCTCTATGATATAATTTGTATGGTTTGGAGAGAAGAAAAATGCATTTTTCTTTTCTTGACGCAAACATAGGGATTCCAGATAATTCCAACTTTATGGTGACCTATTAGAGAGGTTGAATAGGGTTCCAAGTGCATAAGATGTGTGTTGAATATGTGGATGTTTTCAATATTGACATTGGGACACATATAGTGTTCCTAGTGAGGAATTTTCCTAGAGATCTAGGTGAGATTGTCAACTTATTTGGGAAATGTGAGACTCGAGCTGGTGTTATGATTATACAGTCTTCTGAAAATATGGGGTGCCTCAAGGGGGTTATCCCATTGTTGTAAGTGCCTCAGATTATGAAACATGTGAGATGATTCAGAGGTGGGATCGATTCATAATGATAACCATCACATTTTGGTAAATGGTATGGTTGATAAAAAGTTCTTTTAGAAGGGAATCTGAGTGGTTGTAGATTGTTATAAGGTTTTTTTCGAAGGAATATATCATTTTGATTCCCAGAACATCTATCTAAATACAGATTATTGGAGGCCTTAAGGTTTTTTAGGAGGAATATGGAAGGGCGACGAAATAATGGTAAGATTATTTTTTTGAAGATAACACCTGAGGTGAGAGTGGTCACATGGATTTTCTGTTTTGTATGAATTTTTTGGTTGTTGGGTGATATATTGTGAATACCTTTTGAATGATGTGGCCGACTGACCAATCAGAATGTTTAGGCGAGTATGTGGGTTTTGGGATATGCTCAGGTAATGGTGGTCTTGTAGGATCTAATGTCGGTGTAGGAGTGGTTTCATGATGGTATGAAACCATGATTGTCTATAATGAGGAACAAATGTCAGTACACGATGGTGAGTCATGATTTCGATCAGGATAAGTTTCCATCATTCTCTATTTAATAATGGAAGGAATCACAGTTATGTAAGTGACCATTTGTATGATTCGTGTGGTGGTCCATTGTGTTTTGGTTGTTAATTATTACCGACCTGCCTAAAGATATTGTTGAGTGTGGTAGAATTAGTTCCATGGGAAATGTTGGTTATGGTTTCTTGGTGGATGGTTGGGGATTTGTTGTGGGTCTTGGTAGGTAATCACTCCTGAGTGGTGGTGGTTAGGTGTTGATGAGATGTGTGTGGAAGGGAAGTCTAAGATCCATGGTTGGTTATGGTATTCCATAGTAAAAGGTTATGCCAAGAAACATGAATGTGATTTGTATGGATGAGATACATCATGGAGTTACAATCATAGGGGAGGTATTTGTAAAGATGGATTCTGGGATGTATACAATCAATGGTTTTGGAGTGAGGTCCTTAGGATTAATTGGGTTTCATAAAATGACATGGGTTCCATTCACAGAATCTTGGAATGAGATCTAGGTAATATTTTTTTTATTATAGGAAAACCAAGACAAACATGTCTATGTTTTGGTGGTCAACTTATGATCAAGTGTAAGTCATTGTGGTCAAAATCGCTCATTGTGATCAATGTTAATGACACTTTTAATGTGGAGAGTGATAATTAAGTCTTGGACATGGAGAGGAGAATGATGAGTTGATGTAGTGACACTGAGATTCCAATTAGGATCCTATGAGGTGAACATTTTGTCTCTAAGAGAGGTCATGTAGGCCTCAATTATGGTTTTTTTTGAGATAAGCATTGAATTTGGGATCTGGGTGGTTCCAAATTATATTTTGATTCTTTTTGATAGTTTTTAAAGGTCATGGTGAGAAATAACATCAGTTGGAGACAAGGGAGGTTGGGTTATATAACTATAATAATGATTGGTTGTACACACATGAAATTTTCATTGGTTGGTATTGAAATGCCATGATGTTTAAAGGAACCTTTTCTATGTGATGCAGTGTCATACCAATGATGACTCTTAGTGTTCTAGGATGATCCAAGTATATATATATTGAATTTTCTTGGAGAGAAGGATGAACGCAGAGACTGGTAAATTACCTTTGGTAGATGTTTTGGATGAGAAGTTTGTTTCAAATTTTTATATTTGTTTTGAGTGTTATTCCATCCACTTTTATTTTTTTATGAAGGGTAGGTGACCTTGTGATGGGAATATTTATTGGGGAGATGGATCCTGATTATGGTTTGGAGGGTATTGAAGTTGTGATGATGGAATTCTATGAAAAGGAATGGAACAACCATTTTTGGTGCATTGGATAATAATTATAGTATTTATGTCAAAAAGAATATTAAGGAGGTGAAAAAGGGGTAGTGTTCCATTAGTGTAAAATTGGTGTTTTGGGAAAATTTAGTTGGGGGAAATCCGAGATGATATGGTAAAAAAATGGAGGTGGTGAGAGTGACTCGCCTCCTGATTGATGTTTAAGTGGAATGTTTATTTGTTGGAAATGATGTAATAATTGTGTGACATCAGGTTGATCCTAGTACTTGAATGGATAAAATAAGAATGTAAGAATGAGAGGTTTGAAGGTAATGGTTGGAGGATAGTATAAGGATAAGTCCATATGGATGTTATGGTGTAGTGAGTTGGGAACACGTCTGATATGATGTGAAAGGCATGTTGAGATTGAGGCATTCTATTCTCGATATGGGGTGTGAAAAAAGGGATTATGGTAGAGATTACTAAATGGTCATGTTTTTGGTAAATCTCATGGTAAGAGTGTTGGGTTTGGGGAACTTGAGTGACCACCATTCATGTGAATTGGATCTCATGGTGAGTGTTGTCCTGATTTTAATCGGTTGACCACCCCGAGTGGTTTGGTTGTACCTTGGATGTATAACTATGGAATGGAATCATTAGAATATTAATGATAGATCAATATATGTATTGAAATGTAATTGTATATAATGTGTGTTTTCCTTCTGGTGATTTCATATTTCAGTCACCGTTAGAGTTTTGAAAAAATTGTAAAATGACACAACGTGATTTGGGTCAGGAGTTTTGGTGATGATCCAACCCAGGAAGTACTGATTGGTTCTTCCATAATGATTGTATTATTTGTGTGATTTTTTTCATGGGATATGGATTCATCTCCATTTCCTATGTTTTCTAAATTATGTTCTAGTGGTTTATGTACAGTTGAAGTTGACACGTGATTTAAAGATTATACGGGTTGTGTTGGGGATTGTGGTGAGGAATTATTATGGGGAAAGAACACGAATTTGGTTAGAATTCTGTGGTATAATATTAATTACCAATTAGAATCATGATAAATGGGAAAGGATATGTACTCCAAGTGTCCGGATCTCTTTGCTTCTGAAACTATGTGATTCTTGGGAATACAGCTCAAGGATGAGCCATTATATGGGGTGAGGTGGTAAGATATAGGACTTCATGAAGGTATAAAATTTTTTAAATTGTGATTTTCATATCATTTTTGTGTATAATGATATGTTTAATTGGATTAAGAGGATCCTATGATGTGTTTCATGTGTTTGGGACATGAAAATTTGGAGAACCGGGCCAACCTGTGCAAGTTGAATGGTCAGCGCATGGTTAAATAAATTAGTATAGCTTTCTAATAAAAATGTGCAAAGAAGGATAGTGGAATTATGCATGGTTGTAAAATAATTATTTAGACAATTAAGAGATTCCAAGGTAATCTTGCAACATTTTTCCCTTAAATAGTAGCATAAACACAATTTTTATAGAGTTTGGTAAATCATGCAGTCAAACCATATTCCCCAATATAATCTGGAATGGATGTAGTATTTTCATTATGGGATTATTTTCCCACCAATTTCTCCCTTATTTTTATGCCCCTCAACCATAATGATGAACCAAATCAATACATGATTCCCAATGGTGGTTCTCCTTCGAATCATGGTCATTTGGAGATTCATAGGTTTTAGATGTAATCCCTGGTCATTTCTAACACTCTTTCTACATCTATTTTATAGATTAGGGTTTGTAATTTCTCTCATAGTATTATGATTCCATAAAATAATCATTTTATAGTGGAATCTAGGTGGGGGTTTAAATTTGTGGTTGGATCTGGATCTATGGCTATGATAAAGAGTGTGTTTATCTTTAGATTCAACGTAGGCTGTCTACAAATTACATCCAATAGTTTTCTTATAGATTTGTGGATGTGTGTTGAGATATTGAATCCCTCTTTTTGATAATTTGTCACCTTGAGTGTTATTCGGTATATTGGTTTTCTAGATAATTATTTAGATCCTTCATGATGTTTTTGGGATGTGTTGAGGATTTTTAGAATGATTTAGGGCATCTCATTTAGTGCACTGACATTCACGAACCTAGAAGTAGTTCATTTTGAGTTTATAGTTGATGTGTGTTAAAATAGAGCCTAGAAAGAATTTGTTAATTTGGTTGGTTGAGTTGAAATGTAATAATAATAGTTGTTAATGGGGTTATTAATGGAATAATTGGTCATTGGGTTTAATATGAATGGGTCATATTAACTATGAAATGGAAAAAATGGTAATTGGTTGACGACCAAAGGCTTATGAATCATAAATGAGTAAAATGAGTTAATTAAGACTGTTCTTCATGTATTATGAATTATGTTTAAATACCAACAAGGATTAGTGTATAGGTAATTATGAACATTTTAAATTGACAATGGATTATGAATCGAAAAACATGTAAATGGGTTTGTATAAGTGAATTGATAAATATGTTGAATGGGTTAATAAATGAAAATTATAGGGTATACCTAATGTGTTAAATGTAATAAATAGGTTATTCTATGTTACATATTAATTGTAATTTTTAAATGATAAATGGGATATATGTGATAATTTATAGTAATGGATCAAAATTCAATAATTTATCGGGATTGTTGAATAAACTTCATTGTTTAAAGCTCATGAATAAGAATTTGGATAAACGACTATGAAATAAAATTGGAAAATGAGTTGATGGGTTATGGAATAGTATTAATCCCGTTTTTATGGTCATGGAATTTGATTTATTTTTTTTTGGTTGTGTTTGGTCGTGATATGGTATGTGTATAGTAAATGTATAAATAAGAACGTGTCTATGGCTTGATAGAGTGGTGTATTTCCATGAGATTCTATGCCAACAGGTCATGTTAGACTAAACTCTAGCCCAAAATTCAAGGTTTAGGGAAGGATATAGAGAATATATTCCTCTAAAGGATTCATTCCACCTAGACTGAGGTTTTGAGGTTAGGATAATGTGTTGATATGATTTTTTTTCCCTAGTGATATAGGGACTTGAATTATTCCCCTATGTACAATGAATGGCATCCTTAGACCCATGTTTAGATAATTTATATGAAAAACCAATGGAATTTTTTATTACAATAGATTATGTAAGGATGATGGAATAAATGATGGGAATGGTAAAAATGAATGATAGTATTGAAGTAATCATTTTTATGTAATGGAATCTGAGCTATAATTGTTTTCTTCTCATTTAATTAGAAATTTCCAATATTATGTATTTAGATTTTATTTTTTGTAGGCAGCATTGGTTGTGGCCAACTGAGTTTTACTCAACCCTTCTTGGACCTCCTTTGGGTACCCAAGAAGATCACATAGTCGAATGTATGGAAAGGGCAATGTCCCCATTCTTGGGAGTCAATTTGGGTTTGGGACATGAATGACTTATGATCTAGACATGGAGTCAGAGCCTATTTGGGGGTTCTAAAATTTTCTTTACTTCATGTTTTTGTTCACTTTGGTACTCCTAATCATGAAATTATACATTTTAGAATTTATTCATGGAATCATACCATGTTTGGGAAATGGGTTGTTATTCATGTTTATAGGATATTATATATTGTTTCTACTATTTCATTATTATATTATGTAGATTACTCTGGTAAATAAGGAATAGTATCCCCATGTGACTTATTTGACCCTCACCACTAGTTGAAAACCTCTAGAATATGGGGAGGTGAACATAAGATCTTATGATAACTCAGATCAGGGAACTATTTTGGTTGCTTGAGAGTTGGGGATGTTATAAAATTAACATAGTTATTTCTCATTTCCACAATTGAATAAAACCAAAAACCATTTCATGTGTAACAATATTCTATTTTGGGAACATTATATTCATGAACAATTACTTATTGGATGTATAAATCATGATACCTTATCTTTAATGTATTAAACTATATGTCTAATCTATGTCACTCCTTGTCATTTTTTAAATCATTCATGATGGTATATAATGAATTTGGGAATTTAAAAACATATCCCAAAGTGTTTCAAACTAGATGTGTAGTAAGGCTCATTATCATGTACTATGTAATGATAAAGTCCTGAATGCCATGACTTTTTTGGAGTTATCACTCCTAGGATCATTTGTACCGAAACCAAATCCACATGTAGTATCCAAAAATTGATTTATTTATAAGAAACCACTTTCACTCTTTCCTTCACCATTATTCTATGATAATTTTATATATAAATAATTCCATTAAAATTATCCTTAGGAATATCCCTTAATATCTCATAGTGATTTTCACATCCAATACTCCAAAGGATAACTAAACCTATCATTTCATACCAAATATAATAGCACTTAATTTGAATATATAGATATTATTTCTTTTTAGATGAATATAAATTACATTACAAATAAAATTTTGTAGAATTGTAAAGGTATAGTCCTTTTGGACAAATGAACATCAAAACAACTTGTTCATAATATTTTTACATAATAAATGATTTAGTTCCCCATAACTATCAACCTTCATTAAAATATCACAAGTAATACATATCATCATAACCTGTTGAAAGGAAACATAAGAAAGGTTGATCTTAGATGCTTAGTAAGGGTTGACAAGGGAGATATATAAACATTAGATGATAATAAGAGTATGAGAACATGACGATACTATTTTAAAACCATACCCTTCAAATCAAATATCATAATATTGAGTCATGGCATAAATATTAGAAGTTATTATTTCAGGTACCATAATGGAATCAAAGAACATGATCCATAAGAGCATAACATTGGTATAAGACATGTAATTATGGAATACACACAGGCATAAATACTTTTCTTTATATGTCAAGCCACATTTCAAAGGCCATCATAGCTAAATGGGTTCACTCCGCAAAACATCGTAGTAGTCATGGTACACTCCCAAAAATATCATAGTGGAAAAATTCTCCTACTGACAAAGGTTTACATCACAATCCAAGCCTATTTTTAATATGAGTTATCTATATTTATCAAATTCATTAGAGGGTGATATATGTGTAACCAGTCACCAAATTAAAATCTCACATATGTCTGCCAAAATATCATAAATCATTTATAATTTTATAACCCATAAAGGAAAATGGGTTCAATAAATCATTCATTATATCTAAATCCATAAAAATAAATGGGTTTCATAGAACATTTCATCATAGTATAACCCATGGAAAATAAAAAGGATTCATAAATATATTTTCATCATAAAAATAAACTACACATAAAAAAGAATAAAAGAAGTATAATTGCATCATACCTGTAGTAACGATTAAGTGACAAAAAAGATTCAATATTAAAAGGAAAATAATATTGAAAGAAAAATATATATTAACATTTATTGAGGAAAATATAATTTCCACATTGAAAAACAATTTTTAAAATATAAATTTTTTTCAAAATTTCATAATTTTAAAATAACATTAGAACTTAAAATGCAAGAATAAAAAATTATTAAAATAATTTTTAAAGAAAATATCGTTTCCACATTAAAAAATAAAATTTTAGACATAAAAATTTTCAAACCCATTTTTTATTTAAAACAACCATGGAACTCATAAAACAATATTTATATCATTGAGTGTTCATGATGGTGGGAAATTTCATGCAATTAAAAATAGATATTCCTTTGAAATATTTAGTAAAATAAAAATCGATCTTGTTTGGAGAATGAAATGAAGATTAAATTTGAAATACTTTTTAAAATTCTGAAAAATGGGTAAAAGTTTCATTAATAAATCTTTTCATGAATGTTTACTCATTTTTTGAAATAATTATTTAATAAATATTAATATTTAAGAAAATGGTTTCAAAACGACGAGAGAATAAAAGCTAGTTTTTTTTTGAAACATTATGTTGCTCTCATGAGTATATAAAGTGAGGAAAATTCAAGAAAGAAAAATTAATGAAATAACTAGAGGAAAAAAAATTTCATGACTTTCATGTGAAATAGACCACAATATTCCATCACCGGAAGCATAATCTTAAACAATCCTGATAAACAATGAGATTTTAACATCATTCCTTTACCACTTTTCTATCCTTATAATAGGCCTCATTGAATAATAACAGTAACTGAAAATTTTAATATCATGAAATTTTGCAGATTCATGATAAGAAATGTAAATGGGGTAGTATATATGCCTCATGGAATAAGATTGGTGCATAATTTAACTTATTTCCCAAAGATGGAAATTTGAGATGAAAATCTATTACATTATGTCTAAAAATCATTTCTACATATTAAAGTCTCTTGTATAACAAATATTATATTATTATAAATATATCACAGAACCATTATTATACATATCATAACATATTTGAATTATTTATGAACATTTGCTAATAATTTATTATTAAATATTTGTTAAAATGATATTTTGGGTAATTATTTCATTGCTTTTATAATATTTTTGATTTCGTATTTTATGTCCTCTTACTTTGGACATGTTTCCATAATATACAAAATTTTATCCTTTTTGTAAATTTCATATATATAAAATATTTATTTATTCATATTAAACTATAAATTATTATATATAAAATGAAATACATTGTTCATGGAGATGCAAGGTGGTACATACACATTAACATTGTTTCCATTTTCATGACAGATGAAATAAAAGGAAGGTAAATAATATATAAATTTAATATAATAATTATTAAGTCACACCTATATCATATATTCATCAAATATAACATAATTACCCTCCATGAAAATCATTAGTGAAAAAATGAATCACATCGCTCTAAGGGATAGTAGTCCTCTATACACATGAATGAAATCATTGTACCCTATTACAAAACACACATATAACAACACCGAAATTTATCAGCAATAGAAAATTGCGATGATAAAGTCCATCTTTATCAGTGAAAAAATAAGAACCGATAAATGTTACCTTTTATCTGTGCGAAACAAATTTTTTTGATAAAGGTATCCCTTTATTGGTGCTTTTTGTTTATCATTGAATAAATGTCATGCTTATTAGCACTTTATTTTTGCACTGATAATGGTTTACCTTTATAAGTTCTATATTTTTAGCACTAATAAATGTCATCCTTTATTAGTGATAAAATAAAAGTGCTGCTAAATATTAACCTTTATATGTGCTATTATTTGTATTGATAATGTTTAACAAAAATTTTTTAAAAAAATTTCATTAAATAAATAATTATTGTTAAAAATGAATAAAATGAATATGTATATATATATATATAAATTTTCAAAACTAATTAATATTATACATTTAATATATGTATATTTAAAAGGAATAAAAATTAAATAATTTAACAAATAATAATTTAAAATGAGTAATTGATAAAAAATTTAAACATTTTTTTAATTAAATATTTTTTTGATAAAAATGAATAAATTTAATATAAAAATATATTACAACTATTGATAAATATTAAATATTTAAATTAATATATAATTAAAAAACAAAATTAAAAATGAATAAATTACAAATTTATATAAAATTTCTTTATAGAAATTTTTTATAATGAAAATGAATAAGTATAATATTTATATTAAATATAAATAGTCATAAATAATATATATTAAATATATATATATATATAAGGAATAAAATTTCAATTTAAATCATATTAATGTCTTTTTATTGTAACAGAATACCGATAGTGGTTCTGGTTTGTATCATGTTATTGTTTCGTCTATGGCTCCGTTGATGGGGATTTGTACTCCATTACATCCAGTGTCAGAAGATCCTACTCGAGCGGATGAATCAAACGCGGTGGGTCCTGATAGGGTTTTCCTTGTTCCCCGCATAAATACTCCTAATACGAGGGTCTCGCGCAATGGTGTGCTTGTTGTGGTTGATGAAAAACGTAATATATTCCAAGAGTGTGTTGATGCTTGTTAGAATTCATGTGTTTCCTGATTTTGTTCGCATGGGAGTCACTCCTAGAAACATGAAGATCACCGGAAGCATATCCAACAGGCAAGGGTTTCATTGACTGGAACCTCTTCTCTAATGGTATGAATTTTTTTCATATTGTTTTTCAATAAAATGAGATGAAATTGAAGGCATGGTGTTCTGTCTTTTTCAATCTTAGTCTGGGGGTTCTGAGGTTCCAAAATTGGGACTCGTTGTTTGATCCCTTCCATGTGAAGAATATAGTTTTGCAATCATGGATTCATGTGAAGGCCCTCAAATGGGTATTCTGGCACCATATCATCTTATAGGAAGTTTCCCTTGAAATTTATTCACCTATTAAAATTGATAAGGATACATGTTCGATCTGGTACAGTCACATTGCATGTATTTTAGTTGAATTTGATATGGGTTTGCCAAATGCTGATATGGTTAATCTGCTTTTTTGTGAGTTTAAATTTGTATTGGATATCGAGTATGAGCATGTCCCTGAGTGTTTTATTAATTTATTGGCTATTGATCATGTCTAGATGAACTGTAATTGGGGGCTCTGATGCTCTAATTGTAAGAGGCTCATGCATTCTATTGAAAAATGATTGTTTAAATTGAATCTATCTTCTAATCGCCCTTTGTCTGAGAATGAAAATGAAACACCCCTCGTAGTGTGGTGGTGGCTTCGCCTCTTCCTACGATGGGGAATCTTAGGCCAACTGCTGGGGGGGTTGTATCCTTTGCTGATGTTGTGACTAGAAAGGGGACCTTATGTGGTGATTCTTAATGTGGTGGGGAGGTGCATCCAGGTTCAGGGGTTTGGAATTCCCCCACCCATGATTCTTCTACCACCATAATTCATTGGAAAACTTCTATATGTGGAGATGACCCTGATAGTGGTTCTGAGTTAGACCCTTCTATTCTCCTGGAAGAGCAATTCTTGGATAAAGGGAAGCTAACCATTGGTGGGAACTCTATTTGTCCCTCTATGGAAATTGTTTGTCATCATGAGGTCCATGTTACAGATCCTATGGAAGGGATGGGGCCCTCTAACCATTGATCTTCATGTGGTATTAGAG
Organism: Viscum album; assembly: GCA_963277665.1. Classification (NCBI taxonomy): domain Eukaryota; kingdom Viridiplantae; phylum Streptophyta; class Magnoliopsida; order Santalales; family Viscaceae; genus Viscum; species Viscum album. The sequence continues at coordinate 899,195,365 of OY728165.1, read as the reverse complement.
TAATTCATACCCCAATTGATCATTAGGATGGTAATCCCTACTCTTTTCATGTTATTTCCTCTAGAAATTTTGATGTTTTGGAGGTGTCTTCTTCTTCTAAGAGCCTTGGGTTGGGAATGTCATCAGAATTTTCCAATGTTATGAAGGAATTGAATGTGATTTCCTTTGTTTTTTATAATTATTCTTGTAAGGGCCTGAGGTTAGGCATGTCACCGGATACTATTAGTGTGATTAAGGACTTGCTTGTGCAGTCCAATACTGCCACTCGGATTACTATGTAGGACTTCCCTATGCAATCCCCGGTTGAGGATGCTTCTTCTTATAACGGCCTTGAGACAGCATTTACATCAGACAATGCCACTGGGATTATTATGAAGGACATTCCCTCCACTACTCCTAGTAACCCATATCATGCACAGTCCACTTGCTTGCCTGTGCCTATTATTGGGAATGATCTGCGGGAGATTCATGGGCATGGTGATCATGCACTCTCTGTGATCGACATTGTGAATGTGGATCCATTGAAACATGATGTCGGGAAGATTAATTTATTCACCATGCTTGATGATATTAATTCTCTAGAATTTTATTCTTTGTATAGGGAGATTTTGGACATGAAAGGTGCTCGGACCCTTTCAGTGTCTATTAACTATTCTTTCAAGATGGTTGATTCCATGGAGGTTCAGGTTGGGCAACCTTATTCTAAACGACTAGTTGTGGATACTCATGTTATTGATGGTGATCCTATTTTTGATTATGATCGTGTTCCTTTGGTGGGTGACCAATGTGTTGTTGTGTTTGGTGAGTCAGAGGGAAATGAAAATGGTGCATGCCAAATCTAGAAGCAATGGAAAACGAGGCGACATTCTAGAGGTCCAAGAGGAAGCGGATGGGGTGGTCGGGCCAAGAGATTAGTCCTTATTCCAAGATAGGGTCGTGGTAGGAAAGGGTAATTTTGGTATCTGTCTCTTGCATTGGTGGGTTTAGTCCCTTTTTACCCTTAATTTCCTTTTTGTACTATTTTCAATCTTTTATAATAATTTTCGGACGCCATTGAGCGGATCCATGGTCTAATGTTTGAAATATTATTTTGTAATAATGTTTGATTTTGCAATTTAACAAATATCAATCCTCGTGTGTTACATTTATATCAATTATATATATATATATATATTTAGTGCTATTATATATACAAACACACACAAAAATATATTAATAATGTATATAAAAACACATACACCTAATATTTATGCACTTTATTCAAATTTATGTATATTTTACAATTTTATTATAATATTGTATATTTAGTATATTATATCATTTTTCAATTTTTTTTAATACTATAACAGTTAGGGAATTCATTTTCATTATTTTAATATTTTTTATTTTATTTATGAATTTGGTCATTTTCTATTAATTATTTCTATTTATTTATATATTCAGTTTTAAATATTTTCAATATGAATTAATCATGAAATCAATATATATACATCCATATTTTTTAAATAATTTATATTTAATTAATAGAACTTATCAATTTTTTCAATATTTTTAAATTGTTCTCATTTTAAATTATTCAATTTCACTAATTTTTAAAAAGCATGTATTTTAGATTATATATCCACTAATCATGTTAAAAATATATTTCTAACTAAATATTTATAAAAAAATATATTTATAAATGTAAATTTACTATATTTATATATTTATATATTTATAATTAATATAAATAAATAATTTTAATTTTTTAAATAAGTATCAATTTAATTATAAATATATAATTATATATTTTTAATAATTAAAATTTTATAATAAATTTATTTCAATAAATTTGTTACCAATGCTTCAGTTTTAGCACTAATAAATATGGTTATTTATCAGCACTAGACCAACACTGTTAAAAATAATCTTTTCCAACTTTTTTTTAGCACTGATAAATATCAATATTGTTAACACTTATCAATTTAATGCTGATAAAAGGGATCATTATTAGTTCTTTTCTGAAAGCACTGTTAAAATTGTTCCTGATCTATTTAAATAAACCATAACCAAAAATCTATTAGTCACGGTTCTCAATCTCTCACAGAACTCCCATACTATCGACACGAATCATCTATGTTCCCTCGGTTGAATCAAGGATAAAATTCAATGTATATTATTTTCTAATTTTCTCAATTAATTTTTTTTTTCTTTTGGGTTCTATATTTTTCATTTTTTGTGGTGTTCTTAACCATGATCAACCCTACATCTCCTCACCTCACCACCACTGACTCGAATCTTTTAGTTTTATATAGGGATCATAATGATGTAATATGATATTAGTCAACATTTTTAGTCATATAATGAAGAAATAAATAGTAGTATTTTCCAATGATTTTTTTACCTATATTCTAGTGTAGGGAAAATATGAAAAAATCAATAAGCTGTATTTGAATACATTCTTTTCCTATTAGGAAAAGGGATGAAATCTTGATGGATGTCGTAACCAATTTTTCAATCTAAACTAAATAGAAGTATGTAATGTGGGTTATAGTGGAACACCCAACTAAGATGAAAAACTTATTAAACATTGAATAGGATTCCAGAGTTGATGAACTCGATTGATTATATGTCAAATTGATAATAATGATTCTAGGTGTCTAATATGGTGTTATATCTAATAGTGATATTAATTTTTTATCTTGATAATATAATAAAATTTAATTTTCAATGAGGTTATGGGTGAAATTTTATACCTCCATTATTTTAAAGACTAACAATAATTCTAATAAAACTACCTTGATATTGGAGGAAATTATTTGAGCCTTAATTAATGAATAACTCTTTTTAAGTGCATGAAATAATAGTTTGAGTGATGTTAATTCTAATTTTTTTTGAAACTACTCAAAGTCTCACATTGTACGACAGTGACCATTTAAGAAACCCTTGTATTTTGATAATAATGATCATGCATTTATTTATGTTTCATTGATATTGGTTCACTAATTGATTACAAATAAGAGGACTTAAAAAAACAAAAAACATCTAAAATTCATGGATTTTTTTTTGAAATTTCATAACAACTAGACTTATACAAAGGAAAACCCAACGAACGAATTTATTCCCTCCAAAATCTGGTTGAATCTCATTGAGTGTAAAATTCTTGTTGTTGAGGAGGTTTTAAATTCACTAACTAATATAACCATACAATACAAGTTAATGATAGTTTATTAAACTCATTTTGGGTTTATTTTATATTAATGTGGGGGGGTTAAATAGGGGTTAGATAATTTGATAGGAGAGAGTGGTGAAATGGAGATAGGTACCCTTATGCAAAAGACACTGAGTACCTGATGGAATGGAACCATGTACAGGTTGATAGGATAGTATAAATAGAGAAATTTTTTAAACAAAAAATAATTCGGTGACCCAGTATTATGTATATGGTGGTACTTTTAAGATTTTAATGTTGGAGTTTTTTATCTTATTAATCATATTAAACTTGTATATTAAGAAAACTATGGACCACTAACTTGTCATTGGATTAAGCTTGACTATTGGTTTCTCATTCTGCTGGTTTAGCGTGAATTGTGTCTTATTTCGGTCATGGTTGATGTGAGTAATCATTTAAAATGAAATGATTTTTAAAATTAAAATGATTTCTATTAAATGGTTTCAGATTGGGAAAAATGAGTTTTACTGAAATTTTTTTTGGATTGATAATTTTGTAAATTTATGGGTTTGGTGATAAAGTTGTCAGTTTGACCCTCATTATTTCTTCTTAGTGTTTTTATATGTGTTGGTATGTTAGGAAAGTTCATATTGGCATGTGTATATGGTAAGGAATAGACACATATGTGACAGTTCATAGGGTTCCAAAGGTGGGAATTTGAAATCAAATATTTTTATCGATTTACCAAAATGGTTTTTGGAAAGTTGAAAATTATTTCTTATATTGTATTTTCATTAAAAAAATGAATTATTATGTTGTCAAATGATTCCATAGAATACAGTGGTTTGAAATTGAAGAATATAATAGATGGTTTCAAAGATAGATGTTTGGATTTGTTATGAAATTTCTCTTATATGTCTATTATTTTTTCCTGAGAAGATCTATTCGGTTCTGTATCAGAGTTATAATGAAAATGATTTTATGATTTTTTTGTAATTCAAAATATGCCTCCTAGAAAGGTCCAAAATGTTTTTAGAGGGTCTCACCCTGTTTTTGGTTCTCCTTAGTTATTGTCTACCTTTCAGGGAAATCGTGGTTCATTAAGACAATGAAATGGATTGAGGAATTTGATCATGTATTCAGAGTGATTGGAACTCCCAAATCTATTAGAGTTTGTGTAGTTTTTGGATTTATATGGGTCTAACTTTGGCTGAATTAGAGTTGTTTTCCCCTCCAATATTCCATGTTGGATTGACATGGGAGGTTTTTCAGTCTGTCTTTGACAGACAGTTTATACATGAGTATGTGAATATGATGATAAGGTAAGAGCTCATAAGTGTCTAGAAAGGTCATCATATGGAGAAGGATAATTTTGAACACTTCAAATATATTGTTTCCTTTTAACTGGAGTTGGTTCACATGATCTATTGAATGATTCTCTTTTCATTGGTGCTCTACATCAAGAGATCAAGGAACAATTCATCTTCACTTAGGATCTCAATTTTGAGAAGATGATGGAGGAAGTGTTTTTGGATAGCTTTTTGTGAAAGAAGCATACTAAAAATTTTCTTAGTTGTTTTATCCAATTTTGTGGTGATGAATTTTGATGTTTCCTTTATTTTTGTTTTGTTTCTCTTGTATGTTCATCACTCATTATAAAAGCTGAACAAAACTATCCATCAGTAGTTCAAATGGTTTTTTATGTGGACCTTTTAATGGATGTCCTTTAAGGAATTAGTTCCCCTCCTTATATTGTTCATATTTAGGGATTTTTATTTTTTTGTAAATCACTCTTTATTACTTGTGTGGCGTTTTTATGTTTTGTTTGAGTTCTTTTGTGGGTTTATAACCTTTTCATAAGAAATATAAATAAATCTCAATAAAAAAGGACCACGAAATTCACATTCCGATTTTTTTGGTACATTATGGAAATGATCCAAAAGTCATTTTTGACATATATGAATCAGTCACACCTCTGTTCAACTCATGGTGTGACTGTATGACTCAATGTGTGCCTTTATATTCAATATTTACATTTTTTATTTTAAAAAAATAGGAATACTATATAATAGTGTTTTCCATATATTTACATTATAAATTTTTTTTCATTTATATTTTGTATTTTGATCATTTCTATTATTGTTTCAACTAATTTTTTATGTCTATATAGAAAAATGCTCCTTTTTTGGTGTTACAGTGTTTAGTATCTTTACACTATTTTTTATTTATTTTAATTAGTACTACAAAATGTGATGATAAATATATACATTATCATCAATTATATAATCATTGATATAGGAATCATTTATCTGTGATTTTAAAGCAGTAATAAAGGTATCTTTATATGTACCTATGAAGATCTTGATAAAGGGAGTTATCAATGCTGAATAAAATAACTCATAAATAGTATCTTTTATCAGTGCTTTTATTTGCTCCGATAAATGCACCCTTTATCAACACTTTTCCAATGTTGATAAATGACTTGGAAATTTTTCCGTGCTGTAGTAGGAAGTGCTTTTCTAGCACTAATAAAGGCATATTCTAGGACTATTACATGTGTGTTTTTAATTATTGGTATCCCTCACAGAATGAAATGAAATAAAGTATATGTGGTATAACAATAAACTAATAATTACAATATCAAAAATATAATATATTTATATTTATTCCATCATTATATCTACTTGTGTAAGATGGTTATGTAAAATGAATGATATTTTTCAATGAGGTGGTAGTCTACCTTATACATGAGTTATGATTTCGTATAACATTTGATGTTAGAGGAGATTTATTTAGGTTATTCGATTAAAATAATAACATCTCAGTATATTGTAGATACAATTTTATTATATTATTATAATTTAATATTATTTTTAGTTTTTAGGAAAAAAATTAATATAAAAAATCATTGTAAAAAACATTACATCTTGTTTGGACATCCTCTTTTGGATTAACATAATCCCTCATTGAGTGAATTTATAATCTCCCCAGGGACTCAAGGATGTGAGAAGGGAATTATGTGAGAAATTTTGGTATGAATTATATGAACCAAACGTTTTTGTATCAGTGAATATGAGTGGAGAGGCGGAGGCCTTTTATAAGTGAGGTGATTGGAACATTTGTTTTAAAATATAAAACCATTATCCCACATTTTTTATATTCCAAAAGGCTCAAAATGGGGCATTATTAATCATTAGAGGTGATAAAGTCAATATATGTCCATACAAAGGGCTTTTGGAAAACATTCTAGGTCATTTAACAGTTATATATTTATCTTTACCCAAGCAAACCTATTTTATCCATAACATTAGTAAATATTTTACTATTTATAATAATCATTTTGAAAAAAAAATAAATTTTAAATTATTGTTTAATAAAAATTTATATGATTAAATATATAGAATTTATTTTTCAAAATTAAATTAACCAAATCGGAAGAGTTATTTTAAAACTATATTCACATATGTCAAAAGAATGTTATTTTTTAATATGAAAATTCCCAAATGATTAAAATGGTTTTATGTAAACATTCAATATTAAATTTATTCCAATTACAAACATTATATAAAGAGATATATAATGGGATTAAATTTATTTATGATAAATTTTTAAAGAGTACTTAACATAGTAAATTATTATAACGGAAAGGAAAATTTTTAATAATAAAATAATATTTTTCATTGTGAAATGAAAAAGTAATATTTAGAGAAAATTATCAAAAATTAAATGAAATATATTTTTTACATGGGGATTTAGGAAATGATTTAAAATTTAACATTAAATTTTCTAAAATTAGAAAATAATATTATTTTAAAATAAATGTCCAAAATTTGACAAAACATGTTTTTAATAAAATACTATTTTAGGGGTAAATTTTGCTTTATTATTATCCCATACATAGAATGAAAATAAGATTATCATTAAATTTTTATTTATTATATAATTTATAAGTTTAATTAAAATCATTAAATACATGTAATATATTTAATTTATTGAGGTAAAATATATGTGTCAGCATAAGAAATAGTTTTAAGAAAAATACATACATTATCTTGAAATGGTTTTCTAGTGTTTATTTTTAATTAATTGTTCAAAAATAAATTTATTTTATAAACATGGGAAAGTCATATATTTTAATAATTTGGGTAATAATATTAATACATACCATTTCAGTTACTTGGTTATAACTACCATATCAAAGAATTATAGTTTTTTAGAATGATTCTTTTTTTAAAACACATTGTTTCATTTATTGAAATGTATCATCGATAATAAATTTATTTTAAAAAATGTATTTCATAATATCTTGGGGTATTACATTGGAAGTGAGAAGGAATGATCCATACATTAGAGAAGATTATTCGATCATCTGTTTAAATTTTGAGGTTACCTAGGATGATAACTTGGATTTTATAAAGATCAACTATAATAACATGTTTTACTAATTGATTTAGAGGGTTCTGTTTGAGGATCAATATAGAAGGCTTTATCATTCACCTATCTAATAGAATGAGGTTGGCAATTTATCAATTATTGACCATATATGGTAGACGAGACATCATATGGGGTTTCTTAATTTTAAAAAAGGTAGAGTATAACACAGATAAGGCACAATTATTATGCTAAATGAAGGAGGTAATCCTAGGAGTTCATTGGAGGATATATGGTTTTCATGCGAGTGTCCCCTCATTTGGGGAATTGACATATAAGGAAGAAAGGTGTGTTGACACCACAATATGTTGGGTAGTACATGATCATTGAGAACATATGGATGGCTTCTTATTGGTTTAACCACCCACCATAGTATCAATGTATAAACAATATATTTCATTTTTATCACAATTTGATGCATGATCCCAATCCTGTGCATTTGAAGAATACAACGATATTGAGTCCACACTCGATGAATCATTCATAGAGAGAGTAGTTCAGATAGTTAATCATATTTATAATGTGTTATCAATAATTATTTTTCATCTAGTACTATTTTTATTGTATCATGATCATTTTTAGGAAGATTTGTGGGACTGTGATGTAGAAAATCATAGAAAAATTCCAAAGATGGTTGAGCAGACATCATGGTAAACTTCATGAGGATGATAATTTTTAGCTAAAAAATCTATTCATGCTAGGAATGGATATTCATGATGTGAATGATTTATCGGATAAAACCCATGAAATATTATTTTCAGGGAAAGAAATAAAATCCTGAAATTAAAGGTCAAGTAAATAAATGGAGGGGATTTGGGATTTTAAGATGGGGTGATGCATTTTTTGGTATAGTGGCCTTCTTGATAGCCCACGACATGAATCCAAAATTTACACCATGAATTAGTATGGTTCCAAAATTTTAAATTACATTGTTACCTATTTTTACTTATAAATTAAAATTCTATACTCCATCCTTAAACACTAGTCTCTATATATTTGATATTGGTCATTCATCTTCCCTTAAGACTCCTCTCTTCGACGTTCAAGTGCCCATTCAATCATGTGCAACCATTCTGTTATGTTGTTCTTCAATTGTAATAAATTCCCTCATTTTCATCTTTATAAAAATAAATTATATCTTTAATATATTGGTAATATATAAGTGGTTTTATCTTCATATAATGAGGGTTTTAATGATCATTGATCGAATAAACATTTGGATTTTAGGTTTTGTATTTTGTACAACATTTGGTCTATGGACATTATCTGTATCAGATATTCTTTGGAATTTTTTTCATTTGCTAACTATTTTGTTTCATGCAACTTACCCTTTTGAACTAAGTCTACCTTTTTTGTAACTCATTGTATTCCTTCTGCGTTTTCTTAGTAATGTCTTATAGAGATGATTTCACTGACACCTGAATCAAAATAGAAGAATTTACTGTACTAACAACTTCTATTGGAAATTTCATCAAATAAAAAACCAATGTATCTCTTTTTAAATGTAACATGGTTAATATAGCATTTCATTTCTTAATCAAAGCATAATCCACATTTTTTGCCTTTCATGGATGGTAAAGGATCGTGCAATCATAATCCTTGATTAATCCAACCATCTCTTCTGTCTCATGTACAATTATATCTTATTGAATATATACTTCAATCATTTTTGGTCAGAATATATTTCATATTTTACACCATACAAATGATGCCTCCAAATTTTTAAAGAAAAAAAGCAGCTAATTACAAATAATGTGTATGGTAATTTAACTCATGAGGTTTAAACGGACGTGAAGCATAAGAAATTGCCTGATCATTCTGTAAAAGGACATAGCCATGTCCTTTCAATGAAGCATCACTGTAGATAACAAACTCACCATTTCTGGAAGGTAGTTCCAAAACTGGAGCATTCTCCAATTCTCTTTTCAATTCGTGAAAACAATCATCACATTCGCTTTTATAAATTAACTTAACTTCTTTTCTAGTTAACTTAGTAACTGGACAAGATAATCATGAAAAATTCCCAACAAACCTTTGTAAATAACCTGCCAAACCATGAAAACTATGAATGTCAATTATATTTGGGGGTCATGGAAATTCTTCAACCATTTTTTTTAGTATGATCAATAATTATGCCATTTTTTAAACAATGTGACCCAAGAAAGAAATTTTTTGTAACCAGAACTCACACTTTCTTAATTTCCCATACAGTTTCTTTTCTCTTAAGGTTTGAATGAAAACCCTTAAATGACTATCATTATCCTATTTACTTTTTGAGAAAACATAAATATCATCAATGAACATGACCACAAACTTATCCAGGAACTCATGAAATATTCAATTCATAAGATCCATGAAAACAACATGTGCTTTAGTTATCCCAGAAGGCATAATTATAAATTCATAATGGCCATATCAAGTATGAATTATAGTCTTTGGAATGTATTCCTCCTTTACATTCAACTGATGGTACCCCAACCCCAGGTCAATCTTGGAAAAATACTGAGCTCCCTGGAGCTGATCAAACAAATCATCGATATGAGGCAAATGATATTTGTTCTTAAATGTGATGTTATTCAATGCTCTATAATCAATGAAAAGTCTCATTTAACAATCATTATTTTTAACAAACAAGATAGGATGACCCCATGATGAAGTGCTAGGTCTAATGAAACCATTTTTAATAACTCCTGTAATGGATTCTTTAACTATAAAAGTTCAATTTGATCCATTCGATAAGGGGGTTTTAAAATTTTCATAGCGACCGGAACTAAGTCAATAGTAAATTAAACTTCCTGATTGGGTATAATACCAAGAAAATCATCAAGAGAAACATCAAGGTATTAATTTTCCACTAGAACGTCATTAATCTGAATAGTTCCTTTGTATTCAACAATATGTGCAAGGTAACATTCATTTCAATATTTTAGTATTTTCTCATCTTTCTAATATGTTATAAAAAGAAAGGCTTCATTATTGTACATAAACAGAAAATATTTCTTAAAAGAAACCTCTATAGATATACAGTCAATCATAGAATGATAAATAGAAACCCAATCCATACCCAAAATAACAGAAAAATCTACTAGAGGAAAAACAATAAAGTTTGCAGGTTGGTTCTTCCTGCACAAAGGACAAGAATGTTTTAAGGTTTTCATTTTGTCTCAACATTTCCTCTATGTGTTTTTAATATAAGTTCCAAATTCATATCTTCAGATGGAATTCAAAATTTACTAGAAAACTTCTAAAAAATAAAAGAGGGTGTAGACAGTAAATCAAACAATATATTGGCATAATCTGAACAAACAAACTGTGTACCTGATACTACTTCATTTGATGGCCCAACATCTGATAAAATAGTTGAAAATGATTTCACCACCCCTTTCTTCTTGTAGTATGGTTGCTTTCCATCATTTTAGTGCTTCATTGGACACTCATTTTCTTAATTATCCATTTCATTGAACTTAAAACATTTTACTGATTGTAAATCAGAATTTGTCTTAGCATTACCCTGCACTTTTTCATTGAAATTATGGTCCTTGTGTCCCATTTTACAACATCGGTATCACTTACCCAAATTCATAAGACATTCCCCAACATCCTTTTTAACAAAATGTTTGCAAACTCTAATCTTAAGATTCTTTCCATCAAATATTTTTTGAGAGTACTTCCCTTTACCCTACGACCTTGACCTATAATTATGTTGTTTGTCAAGGAACTTTTGATCATCGATATACTCCATTTCCACATTTTACACACAATGAAAATGTTTTTCATAACCGTTGAACTCATGAGAATATAAATCCCTTCAATAATTTGGCATTAATCTTGAGTAAAAATGGTTTATTTTACTATCAAGATCTTGTTGGAAATTTTGAGCATACCATTCCAGTCAAGTGAATTTTTCATCATAAGTAGCCACTGAGTCATCCTCCTGCCTCAATTCTAGGATTTTTTTATTCAATCCTAAGATGAACCAACTTAGGAAAATATTTCTATAGGAAAATACCTTTGAATTAATCCCAATAAACAGCATAAATCTCATCACTATCACTGATATTTTTCACCGTTATCCACCAATGATAAACTTCACCTTCAAAACGGTAAACAATGAGACTAACCTTTTGATGTTCTGAACACCCCATAACATCGAAAATATTCTCTAGTGATTTAATACACCATTCATCAAGCACAGGGTCAGATGATCCTCTGAATGATAGGGAATGTTTCCTCATGAAATGCTTCACTATTAACATGTTCCTCTGTAGTTGATCTGGACAATCATGTGCATGGATACCACCACCATTTATAGCGTGAGTAAACTATTCCATCACTGCAACAAACTATTCAGTTCATATTCCAACCATCTCAGGCTACTGATTTAGATGGTTTTCTTCCTCCTGATGTCGTCCAAATATAGCTTCCTTGTTTCCTCTGTGGAAAACCATTCTGAGCTATGAAATATCTTTGGCAAAGCAACATGTTAATCTTTATATGCTATATCATTTAAATATTAACATAACGTAATTTATGGATATAATTTAACATGACCCAAACTCCTAAAGTTATCGAAACCGACCTTTGATACCAACTATGAGGACCAGGCCGTAAATAGTACATAATATTGATTTAAATGAATAGTTCACATTGAAGATCTTTTCAAGTTTAGTTTTTTAGAGAATTAGGCCACTACTATTACATTACATCACAAAAAATAAATAGTAGACACTTCTACTCTGTTTCTTTTTTTTATAAAATAAAAACTCTAGAAAAAAAGATTTATGTCTAGTCTCCTTTTTTAGAATGCATGACTTTTCCATTATCCCATCCTTGACACTATTAATATTTAAGTCATGTGAAAATCATTTCAAAACATGGGATGGACATAAAAAGCTCAGTACGGGTTATAAAAATTGAAAGAAAACATTAGTCCATCATTGCATACATAAAATATGTTCTTTAACATACCTCAAAAAATCATAAGATTTATGAATAACAGATCGAAAACATAAACCATAAAGGAAACATGTGCCATCCATATCATACTTACATTTTAGCTGTCACAACTACGTAAGGAGTTACACTTGGAATACCCATCACATTATATTTCCTAAATCACTTAAGAGGAACATTCAAATTTTCTTCCGTCACATTACCCAATGCATTGGAGAACTATCATGGGCTCACCCACCATAGGTTTAGCAGGGATCCACCCATATACTTAACAATTCCCAAGAACCATAACATGTTCATAACACGTAAAACAAAAATACAGGAAGGAAAACATTTCGACATTTCAATCACAATATATCATTTTAATATATTGACATAACAAACACATTATCAAAACCATTTTCAAAACAAAAATATGCAAAAGGGTATATGGTATTTAGTTTCCTTTACAAACATTATGACTTTTTAAGGAATCCAAAGAACAAATAATACTCGTGGCGGTGGAAAGGACTTTTTCACCACATACCTTAAAAGAAACGTTATTTTTTACATTTTCTAAAACACTTAGTAGAAAAAGATTCCCTTTGAATGAAATGAAAATTCATGGGTTTTTGTTCTGCGTATAAAAGAAAATCATGTATTAAAACAAAATATGCCTCAATGAAAACATATTGAGACTAAGTCCCTTACCTCATGTCCAACATGACCTGTTCATTCTTTAATCTCCTAAATAATAAACTAAAGATAATTTATACTTGCTCAAGAACCTTTTTAAATATCATTATTCATTTTATATCACTTAATACCATGTTATAAACATTATGTAATCATTTAAGTTAATAATGGTTGTTTTGTCAATATTTGGTACTTGAGTCAAAAATGGAGTTCTTATAATTACAAGTTGTGCACGTGGTCAAAAATCCATTATATCCAGAATGATATTCATGAATTAAATATCATATATATCTTATTTATACATTATATATATGTATTTATAATAGTACATAACACTAGGAGATAAGAAATGAAAAGCACCGTTCATTGAGACGGTAAGCCGTAGTACACATTAACGATACATCCATTTCAATTTCATATTTTAATGGAATGAAAAAAATGATACATAGGTATAATATAATATATAATATCCATAACTCCATCCTTTATATGTCTCACATATGGGATTAACAAGTCATATCACATTGAGGGGGTGGTAGTCCGCACTTACTCAAATGAAATTATCGTGTTTACCCATTATGGAAAACATTATGGTAGGAAATAAATGTAAAATAAAAATGCATAAAGATAACTTAAAAATATTATATATCATATATAAATATAGTTCCATCATAATGGATGCCATGAGAGGTGGTAGGAGTTAATTGAATAATCATCGTATCGTGAGGTGTATGTTTTCCATCCAAAAAACATTATGTTCTTTACCCATTATATAGAGGTGTGTGTAAGTGTTGTTTGAATAATTCTGAAAAAAACAACCTATTATATTTAGGATAATGGTGTTGTTATAAAATAAAGGAATAAAAATATTTTATGGGGTTGGAGAAGTAACATAAAACAAAATAACTTAAGATAAGACGTTGCCTTTTAATCAGGTAACTCCCTTTGGTTTGTTCCAAAAGGGTTTCTCGAAGTGATTTCTGCCTAAGATAAGTCTTATATAATGAAGAGAGGGATCTTGGAATCTTATTGGAGTAGTGTTTGGTTATGAAAAAGGCTTGAGAAGTGTCTAAAATGGGTAATAAGTGAGGGCATTTTATAAGGGAGAGGAGGGGCTATTTTGGAATGTTTGAAAGTATTATTTAATTATATAATGATTTTATGATTATAAACATCCAGAAAACATTATTGTAGAATATAAGGTGGACCATGTTCGAAATAAAATCATCAAATAACAATTGGACATGTTTTGGATACTGTTTTAATGATTATCAACTTATTTATTGAAATCATTCATTAATGATCTAAACACTACAACATCATTGGGTCATAAATAATATTATTTATTTGAAGACTAAAAATTGTAAAACCTTTACCATGATGTAGGAATTTTTTCTGATTTATAATTAATATTTATAGTCAAATATATCAATTATATAATCCAACATTAATTTTTTTTAGTAAAACAAAACATGTTTATGACATTTTATTTTAACATTAAATAAATAGTTATTAATGTCATTATCTTACCCAAATGACTACATTGGGTCCCATAATGGACCCAGGGATTGTATGGGTCGGACCTGAATCATCCAATATGGTTAGGACATGTTTAAAGGCAATTGTAAATCATTATTATATTATTTTTACCTTAAATTATCCTAATTACCATTAATCACCGTTAATAAAAGTAAAAAATTAATATTCAGCAAAAATTATTTTCATCCCATGGAAAAAAATTTACGTAATAATGACAACCATTTATGTTGATTTTTTGAAATTAAATTCACAAATGTTGTAAAATTTCATTTAAATGAAAAAGGGTATTTTTTAATTACAACATAGTGGTCTCACTATTCAATAAATTAAATGTTTTCAGAAAAATTTCAAGAATTCACCCTAAGCTAAATTTGATATTCTGAAATAAAAATAGATTTCTATTTTACCAAATTCAAAACATATAAGTTTCATTAATTAATTTTATAATTAATTCCTGTTGTCAAAACAAAAAAGCATGTTTATAAGAAATAAATATTAAAAAATTGATACTTGTTAATGTCCAATTTCAAAGTGAAATTACTTCCAATGTACAACATTGAATTAAATGGGAAAAATATAATCTATTTAAACATTAAAATAAATTAAAATGTTAATCTATCCATATTAATAAATTAGATTAAAAAATAGATTTGAATTAAAATACAATTTTTTTCACTATTCATTAAAAAATAAACTTTATCTGAAAAATTCCAAAAATTTACAAAAAGTAAATTTGGATGTCCTGATTCTAAAGATGAATTTTATTTGGTAAAATATAATGTATGAAAGTGACCAAAACTATATTTAAATAGGATTCTTCATTAAAAGGTGTTAAATCGTCCTTTAAGTGAATATTAGAGTATTTGTGCTTAAAATCTAATTTTTTTTTATTTTAAGCCTCTAAATTTAATTGGATAAATGTAAAAACATTGAGAAAGCATGTATAGTAATATATTAGTTAGTTATGTCCATTCCCACCTAATCAACAGTTAGGAGTCAACTACCATTTAAAATAATTAATATTACATTGTTAGTGTGCTACGAAAGAATTCAAAGAAACCCGTTTTTGTGTATCAGGTATGATATCGAACATAGGAACCCATTTAAATAAAAATTAATATTAAATTCAAAAATATTAATAAATATGAAACATGTCTTGTTCTTTATTTTCATGGGATGTTACACGCATCTTTTAGGTTTAGTGGGATATGTGATCACGAAAGAAAAAACTGTTTTGTTTTGAGTTTTTATATGATTCATGCCAATTGTTCTATCATTTTCTAGAGGATGTAGAGTAACATAATTCTCATGAACATTCAGTGTTCATAGAAAGGAACCCAAATTTATTTCTATATTATTATTTTGAAATTCATCTCTATTAAGTGGTCTAATTTAATTTTGATATACTTATTGTTATTATCCAAATTTCATAAATATCTTATTTGAATTCTCCAATAGAGCTAATGGTGTTTATTTTTCATCTATGGGATATTATGGGAAAGTGTTTTAATATCCCTGATGTGTCACTATGGGATTCACTATTGATAATTTCAATGAAGGTGGATGGTGGCCTCTAACATTTCATAGCGTACCAAAATTTTAACTAGGTGATAGTAATGAGAAAATACTTATTTTCAAAAAATGATGATTTTTTGTGAAAACCTCAGAGGGTCCAATTTTTATTTAAGATCAACCTATGATTAGGGTACCATCATTTGGGTGTCTAGATATAATATTTTTTAAATACACTAATTTAATGTTGTTATGGTCATTTTTAGTATTTGGTTTTTCCATTTGGAATTTCCAATCCTATGAATATTTTCATGTTGCTTGTGAATCTAATCATCTATCTCATTTTGGACCCCTTCATGGTAATGTTTATAGAAGTAATTTTAGTTTATTATGAGATGTAGTATGATAATTTGTATTATATAAAGGTTTTCCACTATTTTTAGATAGAATCATATACATGTTAATTTAATAAAGTTCTATTATTCGATTCAAGAAGTTATTCTATGTGGTCATTTTATTTATAAGATGAAATATTCAGTTGGTCAAGAGATGGTTTGTGTAGTCGTGTCTTAGGATCATCCAAAGAACTTGTTTGAGATGTGATTATTTTTGGTATTGGACGGGTATTATTGATTTTTTTATTAAATACTTCATTAGGATACCTTATCCCTTTACAGTTTTGATCAGAAATTGGGTGAGGTCCCAGTGGGCTGAGATGTGTCGATGTTATTTTGTGTACTTTCAGACCCATCTAATATCTGCTCCTATTTTGATACTACCAAATCATAGGATAGATTATGTATTGTATTTTGATTCTTCTTGTGTGGGTTTGGGGTGTGTGAAGATGCATGAGAATAATTTTGTGGCATATCACTCACTACATATATTCCTAGATAAGCATTATTACCCAACTCATAACCTAGATTTATCCACCTTTATGCATGAACTATAGAAGTGGAGATATTACCTCCCCAGAGAGTGTTTCTCAATGTACATGAATCTTAAGAGTCCGAAGTAAATTACCAATCAGAAGGAACAAAATCTCATTTATAAGAGATCGCTGGAGTACATTTAGACCATTTTATTTTGATATAGATTATATTATTAGGAAATGGTATATGGTCACTAATTCATTGAGTAGGAATATTCTAGTGTAGATAGTCGGGGAGTCAGTGGAATATTGTGGTATGATGACATTGAGTTTTGATATGAGACTAGACATGCAGAATGATAGAGAGAATTAATTCTTGGCCAACAAAAAAGTTAATCACCCTATCAATGAACAAGTTAGGAGTGATAATGCGTCTAACCCAGAGTTATAGCTGATTAATAGTGATTTATATTTTGTATAGACCTCAGGGAATTTGTCTTGATCTATCAATGAATGTATTATTTTTTTGAAAATGAATGGTTATTCCATTGATCCTCAGGAAAAAGGTTATTGGTGAGGTGAATAAATATAGTTTGGATATTCAACATTGGGTGAATATGATGTTTTATACCTTTAGAGGATAGTAATGCTTGACCTTCAATATGATCAATGTTGAGAATTCGAGAGTAGGTTGGTTTTTGTAGCCACATACTATTCTAGTTTGAAAGTGGGAAAATATCTCCATGGATTTCATAACACAGATACCTCATTTTATGACTAATAATGATTTTATATGGGTGATTGTCTAATTTTTTTGATGAAATATTCCCATTTTCAACCCACTTGTGAACCAAAGAAGTTAGATTAAGTTAAATTCATGTATGTTCTAGACTTATGTTATGTTCATGGGGTTACCATGGTAAAAATATCATACTGGGATTCCTATTTCCAAAATCACTTTTGAATGTGATTCTAGGAGGACTTAAGAAATGACTTGAGTTTGAACCCCGAATATCACTCATAGATTGGTATCCAGTCTTATTAGAACATCCAGAATCATGAGGATATATTGTGGGATTTTCTGAATGACATTGGTAGTTCGTGGGATGATCAAAATATATTTTCATGTTTCTAAATAGTAATTGATATCAGTCCTTGATCAGGATGGCCCCATTTGAGTTTTTATACACCATGTAATGAAAATAATTTTCACGTTGTGCTGAGGTGAGTGAGAATGATTTCATCTGAACAAGACTCATAAAAGAGACGATTGATGTAGTTTGACTGATTCAAAAATGGATACAGATAGCTCTAATCAAACAAATGTTATATTTCAACCATCATCTTTGAACATTTCAGTTTTAGTATTGTGATAATGTGTTTCTTTAGGTATCAGTTCTGTTGGGATACCGTCACATGGAAAATTAGGGGAAACTAGTACCATGTCATGGTAGTTCATTTAGTGTTGTGAATTATTTTTCTATGTTGTATATATGGTTTTAAAATAAATGATTTTTTACCACTATTCAGGATTTCATTCTTGTTTTATAGCTATAAGAGACCATCCATACTCATCTCATGTGCTAGAGTTGGAAGATTTGGAGTTTGAGTGATATGCATTCGTGTCGGAGAAACCTGTAATTAACATGGATTTTCAAAACAATGTGATCCATGGAATGGTTATTTATTTGGTCTCAATACTTTGGAAACATGGCTATGATATCCATGAGGCTTGGATTTTGGGTGTTTGGGTGAGGGATCATTGGCATCACTTATTTTCTTCTAGGAACGCCTAAGGACTTTTATGGATTTAAAGTGACTTGTTGTGGAGTTTTAGACACCAAAATATCAGCGGTATGTCTTTTTTATAGTATATTTTATTTTTCTACATGATAATAGAGTTCTTGGGTATTGGGAGTAAATGTTCGGATTTTTTGAGGAGGTAGAGACATGCAAATGGTTTGAGGACTGTTTTCCCAAACCATGTGGCATATAAGGTATAAAAATACATGGGATTAAAGGGAGAGATATAAGTCTCCATGAATATTTTGAATAGTTTTCCCAACAATGTGGTACACAATCTGTTACCATGCAGCTAGTACAAGAAGGGATGGCATCTTGACCTCAGTTCATCATGGTTTTTCAAAAAATGTTTGATGATCCAAGGTAAACTGGGTAGCTTGTTTTTTGGGTGTATAGTGGAGCCTTTATTGTTGGTGCTTGAGTTTTCTAATTGTGTGGAAAAACTATGAAACCCTATCCAACTCATTAAATATTTTAAACATACCATTTCCCCTATTTATTTTTTAATGTTTTGGGGTTCTTTTTTCCCTCCAACATGCGCATCCCCTCTACTTTGTCCATAGAGCTCTCCTAATCCTTCCATGGTTTATTAATATTGTATTCATTGAGTTTAATCATCATGTAAGGTTCATTTTTATTGATTTATTCCACATTTCCCATCATCAATTCTGAATCCTCAATTTTATAGTTATTTTGAAACACTATGAGTGTTTTTGGGATGGGTTTTCGGTTTTATTTATTCTGTATTAGTTGCGTGATTCCTTATTCAACAACATACAGGTGTTCTCCATCATGGGTGTTGAGATTTAGAATAATCCCAAGGTGTGTTTCTCTATTTTATTCTTTTTTTAATAGAATAACATTAAATTTATAATCACCTTTGGTTCATATTGTTTAAATTTACATTTAAATGTTTTATTGTCGGTGCATAATCAATTTTTAAACTATTTAATCGATTTTTTTTGAAAAAAATTAGGTATTTGAAGAGGGGTTTTACAAATAAGTGAGGCATTCATTCCCACTAAGTGATTGATAAAAAGGACTAAATAATTTTTTATTTTTATAAATGTATTTATAAAGTTGTTTTAGAAATATTTTAACTTGTAAATGGTGTTTTGTTAGACTAGAAATGTTCAGTTTACGTAGTGGATTTTGTAATAGATTGATTGTTGTGGGAACATTCTTGTGATGTGTTTTAGCAAGAAGTATTCTTATCTAACAAGGATATGAAACCAGTATAGATTAATATTAATCACATTACAAAATTACATTCTTCATAAGATTAATAGTTTAGTTTCATCAGAATATTGGAACTCATTCTTCATGTTTGGCGAAAGATCATTAAAATCACCCAAAAATATCATCCACTACAGTATTCCTTCTTAAAAACATTATTCAAAACCTAAGGAAAGGAATCTTAAGAAAGGGGTGAGCTAAGACTATAAATAAGGGTAAAGAATGGATATATGTATTCATAATCATGATAATAAAATTATGATAAATGATGAATACATTAGAAGATCATACCCAACATAAAGAAGATCATAAAAATAAATAATTTCATCAAGATTGTCGGTTTATATTACATTAATCATATGGTAATGAGTAGAATAATCCATGAATTTGTGAAATAGGTAAAAAAATAGACATGTGGAAAAATCACCAGCTTATAACAATGTGAACATGTGTAATAAAAGGACCACTCATTTGGTTAGGTACACGAAATCATTCCCACACATAAATATATAGTAATGCATCCAGGTCCATGTATAACATTGCGAACATGTAATCAGGTTCACTCATAAAAATAATTCCCTAAAATTCAAGGATCATTTACAAAACATATTAGAGCACTTCATGGGGACTACAATAACTGGGAGAGACATACCACTATCCCCAGTCACAGTTCCTTCCTTATAAGGGATCAGGATTCCCTATATTCCTAGAGTGGATCATGTTTCGACATCATCCCTCAGTGTTTTGGGTTTCCCACTGGTCTTATAGTGATTGTTGTTTCCCTATCATCCACAGTGGATCATGTATGTCATCATGATTTCCAACATAATATCATGAGAAATAAATCTTTACCCTATTCATTTTAGGGTGATATAAGTCCTACTCAATTCATAATAAAATCATAAAACCTTGCATCTTATTATCACCCATAAAAAATATATGGTTTTCATTAGAATTATATAACAAACCATAAAACGAAATGTGTATCATCAAAATGTCATAATATCATAACCTATATCAAAGAGATAGGTCTCATAAACATTTCATCAAATCATATCCTATTAAATGATGTGGGTTTCCAATGAATAATACTTGTATAAGAGAAACAGGTGTCATAAACATAATTACATAAAAACATAACCATTAATGAATGAATATGAATGGTATTCCTGGATCATATCACCAGTAAATCATTAAGTATAATGATTTATTTAATCATAGAAGGATAGTTATTTTTAATTATCAAATGAAACAATTATTAAAGAAAAATATCATTTAATTGAAAATCATTTTCATAAAACCATTTCATAAACAATTTTTTGAAAAATAATGATTTACAATTTTATCTATAACATTTCTTGATGAAAATATCTTTTCCACTATGAAAAATATAAATAAAGAATTAGTCATTTTAAAAAAATTTCCCTCTAAAACATCATTTTCAACTTATAATGGAAGCTTGAAGATATTTTAATCCCATTTTGTTTGAAAACATCATGAATAATTTAAAATAAGGATTGAAATAATTTTTAAGAATATTATATATATAATGGACTTCAAAACATATTGTGAATTCCTGAAATCCTAAAAACCATTTTCATTGAAAAAAATATTTTGAAAACATATAAAGGAATAATTGAAAATAATATTAAAAAAATTTTAAATAGATTTTTTTTTTAATTTTTTTTCATTGAAATCCATTTGAAAAATCAAAAAATATTTGAAAATAGTTTTTGATAAAAATAATATTGTAATAATATAATGGAAATTTCATGGTAATCATATTCACAACAGTATGTAAGTCTAAATATGACTATCAATCCTTTTAAACCTTAAGAAGAATAGAAAAGAGTCTTGATTGAAAAACAACAAGAATATTCAATAAAAACCCATTTTTTAAATGGAAAAAACGTGGTTTAAAATATCCTATAAAAATCATATTATAATAATAGGGATTTTTATATTTTTTTAGAAAACCCAGTTTTGATTATCATAGATTCCTAACCAAAATGATTAATAATGTCAAATTTAATAAATTTTGTTTTCTCAATTATATTAAGTAACAAATAGTGAAAAAATATAACCAATACATGAATAAATCATAAATAAACATAATATAATAAAATTATATAGTTTTATTCATATATGGATAAAACTATTTAATCAAATGATGTATAATCATAAATAATATTGATAAAAAATGAGATTATTTCAGTAAACTAATAACATTTGGTAAATTTGAATCATACTCCACATGCAAGAAAATAAATTTAAATGGTGATTAATAAATCATGAAAGGAATAATATTCATTATATAACATATAAAATAGATTTATATACACAAAAAAATAGAGGTTCATAACTAAACATGTGTCTCGGAGAAGGTAAATTGAGACAAAACTACGTCACTGATTTGGTGAATTTTAAAATGTAATACACCATGAAATAGATATCATAAAATGGATATTTAAATAAAAATAAATTTATGTGTAATTCTAATAGAAAACATTAATTGGTATTATATACACCACACAAAATAAATTAGTGGTGAACAAGGTAAAAGTCTGATAGAAATAAATGTGAGATGACAAAACACTTACAGTATGTCTTGACATTATTCATACACATTCAATCGTACTGTATAAAAATTATATGTTTATTATACTACTACCACATAACCATATTCTCTTATATCCTAATATTTTTTAATTAATTATTACTTTATATTATCATTTTAGTAACAATACCATGTTAATGTTATGTCTAAAGTATTATTGGAATTTTTTATATATATTTTGATTTTTTTTGTTTTTGATCCTCTTTCATAGAACATTATTTTATTATTATAATGAATAAAAAAATGATTTAAATATCAGATATATATAGTATAAAAATATTTATAATAACATATAAAATATAGATATATGGAATGGAATACACTATTTATAGAGATGGTAGTCTGTATATCGCTTTTAGGAGGTGGTAGTCCACTTGTCCCTAATGAAGTTAACATATTTACAAAAAATAAATATCAGAAAGATATATTTAATGTAATAGTAACATAGGATTGAAGAAATAATATATACCATATATATAATATTAAGACATTATGTACATCATAATTCCCACCATTAGAGGTGGTAAAGGGAAAATTGAACAACATCATTTCGCGAGGCAGTAGTCCATCATACGCACAAATAGTAAGTTCATTACCTATTAGAGAAAAGTGTGAGTAGGTGTAGTTATAAAACTAAGAATAATAAAATATAATTATATTGAGGATTCTATGGTTTTTATACAATCCAAAAATAAAAATAAATTAGTTGTGGAAAATTAAAATAAAACAAATGATATTGTGGAATGATGTTACCTCTCATTTGGGAAATTCCATTCGGTTTTCACCAAAAGACTAACTCGGTTTGATTTCTTCCAAAATTGAGTCTTATAGGTTGATATTAACCAAATTTTTATATTCTTTGGGAATGTTTTAGATGATAAAAATTCGATTAATAAGTGTGAAGAAGTGAGGGGTTGAATGCCCTTGTATAGTGGAGGAATAGTAGAATTATTGTAAATATATGAAGGAAAACACTATTGACAGGTCTCCCTTATATCATGTGCCTACAAAAACAATAAATTTTATTAATTCTGATTAATTGGTATAAATATGTCTATAATGTTGATTTTTGTCAAGTTTCTTTGTCATTTATAATATTAATGTTTAACCATTAAATAAACAAGTGTTCACATTAATCACTCTAATTTATTATAATTATAATCAATAATATTCATGGTCCAAAAATAAGTTGAACATAATAGAAATTATAAATTATTATGATTAAAAATATACAATAGATATATCTTAATTATAATCACATAATTTTTAGTAATTAATTTAAAATGAATCCCACAGATGAGATGAGACGATGGGTTTTTAATGTAAAAAAATCCACAAAATTTTAAAAGTTTTTAAATCCAGTTTCAATGTTAAATTGTCCCCAATGACCTAAATTGAAATAATATATGTATAATTGATCTAATTATAAATTAATACAAGATTAATATATAATTTAACTATATAAATAAATTTGATGAAAACGATGCTTTTAATTAAAATAAAAAAATATCACTTTTTATCAAAAAAGGAATCTTCTGAAAAAATACCAAAAATTAACCCAACGAAAATTTTGATATTCCTATTTCAATATGTTGTTTATTTTTTATAATTAAAATTTTCAAATTGTCAAAATTAATTTTTAATATAGGTTATACATTAAAAGGTAGTAAAATTACCTTTTAGAAAAATACATCTTTTTATTCATAAAATTTGATTTATTCTTATCTTATACGTATATAATATATTGGATGAGTTTAAAAATCATGATTGAACATATAAAATAAAATAAATTGTTTAAATAATTATCAAAAGTTTTTTTTTATAATTTACCTCGATAAAATTGTGTTTGTACATAGAAAAATAGTTTTCATAGAAATGTAATTTTCTTATTTTCAAATAGATCTTACATTCATTTATAACTAATTGAAAACCAAAAGATTACTTTTTTATTCCTTATTAAATCCTATTTTAATAATTTAGTTAATCTTATTCATGAAATCTATTCCAAAATATAGATGGTTACTATAACAATGTTTTATTTGTAAATGGAATATTTTTTAGCAGTTTTAGTTTTGAAATTATTTTCAGACAAGTTTATTAAATGAATGGGTAAAATATTTTAAAATACTCAAGATGGTATCCTAATAATATTTATACCTCAAATATTTCTTGGGATCTTTTTGGGTGTTTGTAGATTTTGTTTTCAGGTACATAGATAATCGAAAGGGTAACATATTCCAAGGTGGATCTTCTGGATTACTGCCATCCTTTATTTTCTGGGGGAGACTCGGTCTCATAGTGATACACTCATTTCATGTCATTTTTTGGTATTTTTTATATATGGATTATACTTGATCCCTATCTAAAATTGTTCCCATTTTGATTTTAGATGGGTTTATTATTTTGAGAAATAAAGCATATGTCCTATTATGGCATTCTATTTCTTTTGTTTTATGTCTAGATTTTGTTATCATTTACTCTTTAGCTATTTACTCTAATGATCATGGTTGGATATTCTATTTTATGGATGATTCATTAAAATTTACCTATGGGAAAATAATTCCCTAGTGATAGTTGGTTATCTATTACTATTATTATCAATACATGGAAATCTAGAACACACTTCCTGCGATGTAATGGGCCAACTCATGTGACGAGTTAAGTTATCCAAGGATGGTTAATTACTTTCTGATTATAAAGATATTACATTTTTCTAATAAATTACATGTGCACATTCCAATTGGTTTCATTGATGAAGATTATTTAGAATAGTGAGCCTTCATGAGAGTGCATTAGATTTGACCCATATTAACCCATGTGATCTATCTATATCTTCTGGTGGTTTTTCGTTCTAATTTCAATCAAGAAGTACGGCTTCAATTTCATCCCATATATGCAACCCACTCACATTCTATACTCCAGGAACCTAAACATGAGAAATTATTTAGTGAGTTTTTTCACCCTTTATCACAAAGATAACATAAATAATCATGCTATAAAATCATGAATACTATCTATTCCACATGTATCACTCCTTCTGCTGAACCAGTATTGTACAAGGTGTCATTCAACACTTCTTTTTTAAAAAATTTATACTATTCTTGATATTCTTGGAAAAATCCAAGAATATGGTTCAAAAGAATTCAATGTTATGCTGAACCACTATTATAAA
The DNA here is from genome assembly GCA_963277665.1 of Viscum album. NCBI lineage: Eukaryota > Viridiplantae > Streptophyta > Magnoliopsida > Santalales > Viscaceae > Viscum > Viscum album. The sequence continues at coordinate 899,169,405 of OY728165.1, read as the reverse complement.
GTATTTCATCAACCATAGTATATACCACACATCTTCCTAGTCTAGATTCTTTCTATTAAATTTATAGATAGAAACACAAAATCGTCCCATAATCTCAAGAACCTTTTATCCACATGTTTTATATTTCTATGTTTCTATAATTATATTTTCTCAGGTATCTTATCTCATAAGTAGAATAGAATCAATATCTATATTGTATCACTATATTCCCCCACAAACTAGTCCCAGCAAGAAGAAATACACAACTTAATTGAGACATAAGCTTAACATTCCCACATATAGAATTGCGTCTTATGGATTCAACCCTCCACTCACTAGAATCATATTTCCGTTAGTGTTTCATCCTTCAATTCCTACATAAGGGAGTATTGTCCACTGGGAAACACCTTCTTTATCTCCAAATTCGTGTACCTTTATAGTGATTTTTCCACCTGAATATACATTCATTTCCTTCTATATTGTATAAATTTACATTAGATACATAGATATTCAAATAAGGAATATATTCATTCAACATATAGTCCCTAGAACATATCTTATTTAAGTTAGCCTTTCCACTAGAATTACTCAAAGCGGTTTCTATAACAGCACATGATTTAGGGAGATAAGGGAGTAACATCAACACTTATTCCCTATCTCAAATGTTCACTAGAGATGACTCTAACTAGCTCCATATCATATTTCTATTTTTAATATGATTGGAAAAACACTTGCCTTTCGATGGAAACATATTAGAAAATCTCTTGAACAAGACTACCTTTTTATATCACCGTTGTTTTTCATATTTGTTTGAAATGGTATTTATGAGTTTTGAATATGTTTTTACAAATAAAATGATAAAATCCATATTTTTAGAAATTGATATCCCTATAAACCAAACATCATTCTTATGAAGCCTCTCATATTCTCCCACATTCAAAGCATTAGACATGGAAAAAGTCTATAGAAGATCACATACCTTATAAAGTTTGAAATTTCCTATATGAATATTTTGAACCCAAATTCCATTCTATCAAACTTATCTATAAAAATAATACCTTTATTGGATTTCATTCATCTATAAATGATTTATCACTATTAATTACTAAAAAAGTGGAATGGGAGGTTAGAAACTACATACAAGTCTTATCCAACAAGAAAAAGGGTATAATGTTTCAATTAAACTGAGCTATGAATCACCATCACCAGAGACTGTCTACCTGAATAACTCCAACATTGTGATTTTATATCAGTTTTTGGGTCCATTAAAAACAAATGAAAAACCCACTAGATTCTATATCCAAAAGAACATAGCATACATAAATTAAATATAAAATCCATGATATGATTTACAGACCATATAGGAAATGCACACCCAAGCCACCACATGAAATTTTATATCCTAAGGATGGGAGAAAAAATTGATATTTTAGAAGAAATTATCAAAATAAAACCTCAAATGTCACATGAACATGACATTTTCACATAGTTTAGACTTGTATTCTAATATTGGTGGGATTCATATTTTCATTTATTTATGAGAATTGAAAGGTTAATAATAATTATGAGTATCAGTGTATCAATCATAATAGAATTCAACCAATTATATAGTAGATCCCAAGAAATGTTTCTGATAGTCATCACCTTATTTGATTCTTGATATTCATTCCACATAATCTTGAAATTATATAAAAACCATTCTCCTAGTTAAATATTCCCACTACTTTGACATTCTCATCCAGAGTATTATTACCAATTTTGAAGAACTCAAATGTTGTATCCATATTAAATATCATTTTTCTACATGATCCGACTATATATTTATCATCTAATAACTTCATTCTACCAAACATTTAGCCATCTTGCATCTGGAAATTAGGAGTGTTAACTACATGTGTCCTCCGTATTCATCCAAAAATCAATCATTTTTTCACTAGAACCTCTCATTATTTTGGTTCTAAGTTCATTTAATAAACTTATATTTAAAACAAAAACCTACTATATTTGAGTTTAAAATCACCCTTAGAATAATAAACAAATGTTCTATATTGTTTTTAACTAGAAATATTATTTATATTCTAAAAATTATGTATTCCAAAATCACTTGATAATGGTGAGGATGAATAGATAGAACCTTCTCCACAATGTGTTTATTATTTAGTGGGTATTAACTGAAAACCCAAAATTTTAATTATTTAAATAATTTTATAGTAAATATATATTATGATTTATATTTAATAAATAATAATTTAGATATCTGAATCAAATGGACAAGGTGGTTTGAAATCTTTCCAAGAAGGGACAACATATTCTTTCATAGAATTTCAAAACATCCATAACATTCACCACATTCCAAGAATAAATAATAATTCATACATAATAAATATATATAATAAGACACTTTTAAATGATACCAGATGGTCCAAAGACTTATGTAAACTATTATCATACTTCCAATAATTTATCTTTAATATCTTGTATATATTTATTTTTTTCAACTAAAAACCTACTGATATTTCCAGTGTTAATAATAACATGGAGCATTTATCATCCCTAAGAATCTTTGATAAAAGTTGTTTTTTGTAAAAATAATAAAAGAATCATATGATGCGTTATATTATTACATAAAAAATAAACTAAAATATCCAAATGAATAAATCATAAAATAATTAAAAAACATTACATTCAAAGAAAATTAAAAATGGAAAAAAATTACATTTCAATATATTATAATATAATTTATACTTATATTATATTAAAAAAATTTAAAATTCCAACCAATAACTAAAAAATAATTCCAAAATGTAAGAGACATGGTTTCCTTGTATTCAAAAAACCCTGAGACAATCTTCTAATATATCCTGATCATGTTACTATTGTTTGAACATACTAACACACCTCCATAAAAATAAGGGTCGTCCTTTAATAATAAATTGATAGATTTATTAAAACTATGAAGAAATAAGTAATACATAAATATTATAAAATAATATAAAATTAAAAATAAAATGAAAAGGATAAAATGAATGATAAAACACAATACATAGAATAAAAATAATAAAATAATTCATAAATATACATATTTGAAAAGAAATATAACACTAATAGTGTTTCTTCTATATTTTGATTATTGGATGTGATTTCAATCTTTTCAGTTATACTGCATGTTGGATTAATGTGATGTGATTGCAGCATGTCATAAATGAATAAATGATCATTTTCTTAATGTATCCTTATAATAGAAACATGTTTTTACAATTTTTATTATATGAAGCATGTTTTGACAAAAAATTACAATTTTAAAATCACTCCATATGCTTTTGGTCAAACCCATCCTGAAGTATATCATATTGATTAAATGGTAATTTATACATGTACAAAATGAATAATCGATAATTTTCATAAATTATTAGAAAAATTGAAAAACATTTATTATTTTTTAGTATGTGACGTGTGTTTTGATCTACATTGATTCTATTAAAAAACACACACTTTCAATCATATTGGCAACATTCTGTGTCAGATTATTGTGATGTTAATTCATACTCGTCAAAAATTATTGATCAAAGTTTTCCCTAATGTGATAAGAAAATTTAGTAATGTTTTCATATTTTCTAGTTTATTACATTTGATTAAAACAAAAATGTATCTTCTAAATAAAAACAAACAAAGTCAGACATACTATATACACCATGTGTCAGGTTGATGAGGGATTAATTCCTATACAACACAAATAATATATTTATTGTTTTCCTAAGTTTACAAAAAAAATCAAGTGTATTATCCTGCTTTTAATAATCAATTACATGTTTGGAACTAAAATTTCACATTTAAATGACAAAATGCATATTCATTAAAATCAGATACACCTTTTTTATATTAATGTAAAATTAATTTATATATATCAAAAAAAATGTTGAAATTTTTAAAAAAGTATCAAATCATTGTGACTTAGTTTTCTTAATTTCTAGTATCTGACAAATGTTTTGAAATTAAATGTATCTTTTTAACTAGAAACATTCTCATTCTATCATTATAGCCACACCATGTGTTATATTTATGTGAGATAAATTTCTATAAAATGAAAAATTAATTATCAATATTTTTACAAATGTATAAAGACAATTATACTAAATATTCATAATTTTGGTAATGTGATAGGTGTTATGAAATAAAATGTTACATATAAAATAAAAAAACCACATTGGTTTATAAAATAATGATATGTGTTATATTTTTGAGGAGTAAATTCTTTCATGTTAGAAATGAATAAAGGTTCACTGCCCTAATGTATCAAGAAATTATGAGTGTGTTTCTTTTTTATGTGATAATAATTTAGAACTTAGATGTCATTTTTGACAACATATACTTCTTTTTATAAATGATTTTTTCCTTAATATTATTTTCTCCATAGAAGAATCCCTATGTGTCATTATATCATGTATAAACTATCCAAATATATTCCCATTCATCATTTTTTCAATTTGAGCTACTCTAAATTTTTTTTGGTCATATTCTTTTGTAATCATATCTATTGTAGTTTTCCCAGAATATCATAATAACATTTTTAGATCTGTTACACATTTTCTTTGTTAATGGTGTGCTGTAAAAATTTAATACTCACTACCATATTCCATAGATCATCTAATAATTGCCCCTATAATTTACCAATTAATTTAAGATGAATTTTATGATCACAAACCACCTAGGAAGATTTTATTCATTAATCCTTTTAGTTTGAACCCTATGAGATAAATTTTTAGTAATTTGTCCAACTAATTATATAAATGAACAAAAATATAAAAATTAATTAACTTTTGAAATGATATTGTTCCATGATATCTAATCCATAACATTTCTTTCCACCCCCACCATTAGTACCCCACCATGTCCAGTAATTAAGAGAAGTAATGACCATCAAATACTCCCCTAGTTGGACCTCAGATGGAAACTAAAACTGAGGGTATAAATCCTATTATGGGAGATATTTCTCTCAAAATGTATGTTAGGGACAATAGATAAGAGTAGAAACATCTAACAACACCATATCATAGAAAATAAATAAATATATATATAGGAATTTATACAGTAATTCATGTCACCTCATAGGAAAGGACTCTATACAATAAAATTACAAAATAACTCTTACAACACTATGAAATAGTAATTCATGTTTCAAGCTATCTCGATACAGCTCAATCATAAAATAACCTCCTAGATAATTGAAATTTATATAGGGCGGATCATAACATGTATACTCAGTTGGATCCTCGACAACACCTAACATGAAAAGTTGAGAAAACATACTAATGATTCTATGAGTTATGAATAGAACAAATATACTTATAATAGGTTTACTACCCATTAGATGCACTAGAAAGGATCACTCACCAAATATTACATCTATGAATTTTTAAAAAATATATAAAGAATACAATCATAAGCACTATTAAACCACATCTCCAGTATTTCACTACTATCAATCCCGATTGTAAAACTGCTTTTGCTCCCATTACATCTTAACTAATGTAGGTCATGACACAACCCTATGAACCCCAATTTTTGAAAGGTACAATAACTTGTGTTGTTATTAAAAAAAATATACATATAACATATAATAAAATATAAACAACATCACATACACATCCATCATATGAAAACTAGAGTAGCAAGGTATAATGAACATAATGAAAATCTACTTCATTACATAGACATACCATAGATGACCCTTACCACATAACCAAAATATAATCATCACAATATTATTAAGATTAACACATGAGACTCCAAAACATATCATGATTGCACAAACCTTTAGAAATCATATCAAGACTACTACTAAAGGGAGATTGGGGAAGAATGGGTAGTCAGCAATCCACCCTCACCAAAAAGAATATTGTGGAAAAAAACTACAATAAAAACATTTGGAATCTATATAAATTGTTCAACTAGAGTGGGGTGAATTTATAAATCAGAAGAAAATAATTGAATAACTAGTCTCACCCAGATCATAGACAATGATTGTGCACAACTAATCTTAAACAACTCATCTCTTCCACTATTTCATCACAACTACCCATCCACTACTGTAATTTCCTCTATAACCCAAACCAACCTATTACCATTAAAAAACAACTGAAACAATTATATATTCTCATTTAATCATTAATTTTTATAGTTCTATATTAACAATTTCCAATCAAAATTCGATACATTAAGACATTTCTTCTCTTATTTAATTGCAATCCCTTTTCAACATTCACAATTAGTTATTCCAACCATTACAATAATATTTATATCATCATTTAATTTATAATTTAATTACCAAATATTAAAAAATATCCCACAACATTAAATTATATCCCATATCACTTTACTGAATTTGAATTTACAACCCACCATAATTTTATTGCAGTGTCATTACACAATATCATGCATCCAAAAAACATTCAAATCATTTATCAGAGAAACAACCACATATAAATATGAAGCATAAATATTTACAAGAATTAATATTACATGAACCAATATCGACCTCACTCATTCCCATATTGTTCAAAAAAATCATTTAATTATTGCATTTAATTATTATTTCATTATGAGAATTGATTTTTGAAAAAAACCAAAAAATAACACATATTTTCCATATGAAAACATATTAGAGGAATTAAGTGGTCTCACAAAAATAAAAAATACATAGTAAATATTCTTCAAAATTTAGAAGTCTAATTAAAATAGATCTTAGGGTTCTCATGTCACTTCATTCTAATAATTAATTTCTTCTTATTTAATGCAAAATTTTCTTTTTAGTTGTTCATGTCACTTTTTCAGCTAAATATAAATCATCAGAAATAGAAAAAATAATATATATATATATATAGAAAATAAAATAAAAACAATTCCCTATCCTAATTTTATTCATCCATCATTTTATATTCATTATGTTGATTAATAAAAATTACCTATATTAGATAAAATCATGATAAACTCATAATTTAAAAAAATAAGAGAGAAGATATTTAATCCCTGTGCTAATGGATATTTACACACTATGGCACTAATATTTAGTAGAGGGAAAATTTATATTGGGATATACATACAAAAGAAAGGGGTTAGAAAAAATTACAAAAGTTTCACCAGGATCAAATGGTTCTACTTTGGTTTCCATGGATTTAGGGGAATGAAAATGACCACAAATGGAATTAAAGAATGAATACGCTACTTCATAGAATCAGTAGATATAATTTTTCTAGATTTCCCTAAAATACTTGATCGAACTCCTATTTTTATTAAAATTGATTTACTTTCTATTTAATTATTTAACATGATTTTTTTAAAACATCTATAATTTATCAATATTATATGTTTTTTCCATTTTGTTCATAAATTATTTAAAATACATGTTTTTGAAATATTATTTACATTTATTTTCATTAAATAAAATAATATTAATATAGAGGGAAAATCGAAATTTTCAATATTTAAAATCACTACCTACATGTGAAAAAAGTGGTTGTATAAGGGTATGTGGAAAAAATCCCTCTCATGTTTCAAATGATGAACAATATAATATAATTACGATTCCCATCATACACATACATAATCATAATATAGCTATATTAGAGTTATCTTCCATTATTCATAACCTATACATAGAATCAAGCCCTAATGCATTGCTTACATAGATGAATCCCGTAAAATAACCTTAAAAAATCCCATATACTCATGCAATTATAGAAAATACAACTGATGACCACCACTGTGTAGTGTAATGATTTTTTCAATTTCATCCCTCTATGTTGAATTCCATAGAGTAGAGACCCCAAACATGATTTTTCTCTATAAACTATATTCTTGGCCTCAATGCCCCATCACATGCTGACATGTCCAATTCAATTGGGTGTTTCCCTATTTCATTTTTACAATAGTTTTTTTTCATTGAAAAATTGAAATTTGAAATTTAATATATTCCAATTTTAGTACCCATGGCTCACCAAACACCTTAATTTTACTCCAAAATTCCCAAAACCATCCAAAACTCATCTAAACTCTACAAAAAGGTAGGAACATTGAAATTTGTGCCTATATATAAAATACATCGTAAAATATAATCATTCCAAACAAATTACAATGAATCCTTTAAAGAAATTATAAATGGGATAGAAAAAATATCCCTTGGACGTAGCTTCAAAAATTATTTATACAACTTGAATATTGTCACAACATATGAATGATGGATCTCATAAAACTTTTGATAACAACCTCCAAAATCACATACAAGGATGTTACCTATCAAACCCGAATGATGATCCTAGAATGAAACGACGTCTAATAGAAGGTCAATGGTTCAATGATTTAATAAAACCAAATATATTTCTATTAAAGTCACACAAATAAAAAAAATTACACTTGAGTTGTGTGGAATACTATCCCACAAATAATATAGCATATATTTTTATCATTCTTCTTACGTGAATTAAATTTGGATAGTAAAAATATCATCACCTAAATTCAAATTGACTAGAAAAAAATTACAACCGATATTAAATATTTATCCTTTTATATAAGGGGATTCCAATGTTTTTTCTATAAAAAATATAATGACAACAATAAGAATCTTTGTAGAAAGAAATCACTTCACACCAATTTGGAAAAAGTGTAGAAAATTTGGAAAAAATTTATTGTAGAAAAATACATATTAGTAATCAATCTGTTTAACCATTTATGCTTATGAAATTTTATATTTAATAAAAATATAAACACATAATGAAAAAATGAACCATACTATCCTAGATTTCATTTAGTAATGACTCAAGAGTGGGTGAATTGAGTTCATAATAATTTGACAACCATTTAAATTTTCCCTCAAACTGTTATGTACTCTTTTAAAAGATAAAAAATAGAAATAAATATAGAGATTAAATGTTCTGAATATAAATTATTTTGTTGGGGTTTTGGCACAAAATCCCATATTTGACTCCAAAATAACTTTCTCAGCATGGTTGGTGTTTTTTACTATACAAGTCTTTCTTCCTTGAACCGTAAATGTTAAGGGAAAGTGATTAAAAAATATTAGAAATGTACCAAAAGAAATTACAATCCCCTACCATCATCATAAAGACCAATAAATGGACATTAACACACATATATCATCACGTTAAGTCTTATAAGAAAGAGACAAAAAAAACATGTTGAACATTCAACATAATGTCACAAGACACAACTGAAATATGAAGATGAACATATAGAGCTATCTAATACATCATCAAGGTGTGCATATAGAGTTTCCTCATCAAAGATAATTTTCATAAAAACCAAAAAAACACTTAGATATTAATTTTATGTTTAACATACATATTCGGGACAAAAGAGTATCCTATTTTACTCAATTTTTATAATATTTTAATAGAATACTTATTTAAACATGGATTTTAAAATTACTACCAATTCAACAGTAAAGATAATAATAATGAAATATAAACAATATTTTAATATGAATTTTTCATTTTCTAAATGTTTCCAGACAACAATAGTAATTTTATATAGGATCTTTTGATATTGGAACTATACATATTCGTGGAAATAAAACAACATTCAAATTCCTATTTCCATATTCCACATCACACCAATTAATAGAAAAAAATATAATAGTTTAATTTTCATGATATATTAAAAGGTTAAATCTTTCTTTGATAATATAATTATATAAAAAAATAAACTTATCTATGATGATCTTTATCTTTTTAAGACATTTATTGATAAGATGTTTGATCATATGACTTTGGATCTTGAAAGGCTTATTTTTCTTCACATGATAATTTTCATATTGAGTAATATATTTATTATTTTAATATATTCTACATTATGAGACTTTATAACATTGTATAATAGGTAGAAAAAATATTTTCTTAACAAAATTTTAATGTCTATATTATTATTTGTGCACTTATATGCTATTTTACATGGTTGAGACATAACACATATGAATTTCATAGGCCATAGGATATTTTAATTTAACATATTTCTGATGAATCTGACCTTTTTCATAAAAATGATAATTCACTAAGAGTTTTCCATTTGTATAATAATTTTCTTACATTACATTCACATGATATTTACTATTCCATTTTTCTAAAATCCACTGTATTCTGGAAACATAGCTCATAATACACTATTATCACATATGATATTTTCCTTATAATTTTATCTTTAAAAGTAAAAATGAAAATAATGTACCCTTATAGAAACACATAATATAGATTCATTAGTATAACATATGCGGGGTATCAGAGAATATAAATATTAGGATATGTCGGAAAAACACAGGTGTGCACAACAATATCCCTTTTTGATGATCATCAAAAACAATTATAATTTAAAATATACATAGATCTTTCCCTATATGAAAAAGTGTCTTTTTTATCATATCTTCTCCCCATCATTTGATGAAAAAAAAGAATATGTTTGTTTCAAATAAGACACATTTAATATAATGAACATAAAAAGATACAATGAATTTTAGAAGGACAAAAATGAAGAGAGATAGTTGTTGACATTGGAAAATATATGAAATAAATTTTATAGAAATAAATTAAAAAGGTATAAAATTTTTCAGAAAAAAATAATAGAAAAATGAAAAAAAGTGAACACAATAATGGATAAATAAAATATATCATGGAGAAAACAAGTAATGTGTACAATAGAATCAATACTGTTCTCATATTTGGGAGAGATATTTTAGGTTTGGGATAATAGTCAGGTTTCATAAATGAAATTTTAATTGATGGCTAATGTTAATGAATTAATGAAAATAATTATTTTATAGTGAATATCTATTATGGGTAAATCATAACTAGAATCTCCACCAAGACCAACATTGTCAACCACAGATTGATTTTATACACCATCGATGAGAATGGGTCTAATGTCCTGAGAATCGGCCTGGTCATATATATTAGTGGTATTAAATGTTATGCATTAAGAGGAGGTTGGAGGAATTTTGTTTTGGATTTCATGGAATAGTTATTACAATATTTATGATAAAGGGAAAATTAATAAAAAAAATAATTTCATTTTTTTGTAGGCATGATGTTCTACAAGAATGAAAGGACCCATAGAATTCCTAAATTAGAATTGGTAGTGGGAATATTCACACATATCAATCCTTCTGAAAAAATATTTTTATCAAAATTATGGATGAACATATTACCAGGTCATAGTTCTTTATTTTTCACTCAATATCATTTCAGTATGTTGGATTTATGAGCATAGATTTTTTGGATGGTTCACAACACTTTAGCTAAAAAATATGAATGTTATAGAGGTTGAATTGATTATAAAAACAAAATATATTTTTTCTTTATATATTCACCACCATTCCATTGAATGATACTTTAGTTTCATAAACTATCCCATTATCATCCTTTGTATCATATTCTCTAAATGTAGAGGTAATAAAAGTATCAAGAGTTTTTTGATGTTTTTTTGACTTGGAAGCCAATATTTAAAATTTTCAATCTATAAGAATAGATATCTTGTATAATACTCTTGGAGTGAACAATGAAATGTCATGAAGATTTTTTAAGAATCCCATATATAGATGATGATAAAATTAATGAATATCTGAATATATGAAAGAGGTTTCGGTATTTTTTGACCTCCATCCCAAATAGTTTCTTTAACTTCTAGATTTCTATTTTGATATACCATTAATTTTTTAAATAAAATTAATCTTGTGAAATATAATCATTCTATATAGAATACATTATTTTATAACGTCTAATATGTGAGGTGAAAACATCTACTAACATCACCTCATTGAATTGTTTATTGAAGACGTTCTACGCTCATCATTCGACATTTTTTTTATAGTTGAAGGTTATGTTGAAGGAACTATTTTTATGAACTCAAAATGCCATATCATTATCTTAATCCAAAAAATCGAACTTTTATTTGACTAACCATTTTCCAAGACATCATTAGGGACATACGATTTCACACCAAGTAAATTATAAATCATTTCAATTTGATACCAGAGATGAGATTTTAACTCATTTAGCTTAGATTTATTTAATATATTATCTACTAAATATAACCCATGTTATCATAATGTTATCATCTCATTCTTATTAAAAAAACATTATAATTTATCTTCTTAGAAAACATTTTTAGGTGAATATTTAAATCAATAGTTTCATTACAATGTGTAGTTAGTGTTCTGATGTGAATTATTGTTCTGTCCATATGATGAATATAGCATCATAAGATCAAGAAATAAATACAAATTCACATGAATTTTGGTTAGAAAATGGTGGTTGATACTAATGAAAGTATTGTAGTAATTCATATTTTATTTTTAGTTGAGTTACTAAGTTTTCATATCCTCTCATTAAATAAATGTCATTTAGGAATGTTGGTGAAAAATCGAGAAGTAATTAAATGAATATAAGAATATATATATTTTAACTAGTGAATGTAGATGAGGAAAAAATGTTATGGGTGGTCAGTACTTTCATTTCATATAGAGGATTATCCATATATTTAGGAAGGTGGTGTGATTGAAAAAACTGGAATTATTTCCTTTAAAAAGAAGTGGTGGTCAAAACGGAAAATATATCCAATAATAAAAATTTTTATAAGATGATTGGATAATATACCAATGTATTATTATGTAAATTGTATTTTTATAGATTTTAAGAGATTCTGTAATGAAATAATTATGTCCCTCAACACAGTTTTTATATTGTGGATGTTTATTGGATTACGTATAATGTAAGGGATCCCTTGGATGATTATGTTAATGAATTAAATATGATTCATATGAAGATCCAATCTATAAGGGTAACTTTTTATAATTATATATGTGTGTAGCTACACTTTTATTTGCTTTTTTATTGGTGGAATGTTATGATATCATTAGTTTGTAACTCCATCCAAAAAATAATATTGTATTTGAAAAAATATGACTGTTATTCTTGAATGATGAAATTAAGAGAGAGTATTCTCAAATACTGATTGGTAGTACCATTAAAATTGATGGAATGGTAAGGTCACACCATTGGAAATAAAAACCCAATGGATGAAATGTCACGTGAAAGGACCAAAAATATGTTGTCTGGTCCTAGCCCAGCCTGATGGAAATGTGGGATAAAAGAGACTTTTACGAAGGGATGCATTAGTCAAAATGAGAGCCTTGTAAATTAATCAACATCCACTTGTTTCTCTTTTATTAACACAATGAAAGTATCAATAGGTCATTTACTGTGTTGGAATACACTAGTAAAATCTTGGATGTTTGAATACGAAGCAACTAATCATTAAATTATATATAAAAGATGTTATAATAACTATGATTGAAGATAATTTTTGTATATTCATATGGTTAATATTGAAATATTATTATTTTTTATAAAAGGATTTTTCAACATTTGGATGAATAATAGAGTATAAATAATTTTAATTGATGTTATTCATATTTATAGACATATAATTAATCTAATTTCGATATGAAATTGTGATGATATAGGTTATGGGACTGAATTTTTTAATTGAGTATTGAAATTTTTATATGGATCAATTATAGATTCATGGTGAGTAAATGATGATACCTTTTATATGACCATAATTATAGATGAAATTAGGGATAAAGAATGTATACTTTTTTTGTAATCTAGATGTGTGACTCTGTGGGTTATAAATCCTCAATAAAAATAACTTGATGGTTTTAAAGGCCAATGAATTACTGAAACACAATCACATGAAAATTAGAATGTGAGAAATCAATATGATATGAATGAATAAAATAGTGTCTTTTAACTTAGATGGTCAGAATTAAATGCATCAAAAGTTTGGTCCTATACACTAAGGTGTTTGGGGACTTTATGTTTCTCATTTCTTTGGTGTTTAACATTATAATCACACTTTAATTGATTATGAATCTAGTAATGTTTTGGTTGAATTGATAAATCATATGTTTAGCATATTTCTACTATTTAATCATTGGAAATCATTGATTAAATGGAAATGTATTCATATGTTGAAGTGAATCTAAACACATAATGGTGTTGAGTACACCAAACATAACATAGAGAATTTATTTAAGAAGAATGGAATAAGGATTGAGAAAATTGTACCCTTAATTTCAAAAAAATGGATTAGAAAAAGGAACGAACCAAAATTTTATTGATAAATATATATATATTTGAGGATGCACTCGAGAATTCCAAACATCATTTGGGAAGAGAAACATATTAAAAAAATCACATTTCATTAATAAAATTCTATCCTAATTGGTTGGGAAGGAAATTATACTAGAACTATGGTCTACAAAAATATCAATTTTTAAAAATGCTAATGTTTTTATATGTTTCTAATATATACTTTTCAATACATAATATTTATCTAAACATTAATCAAAATATAACATATATTTCTCCATAGATATAAAAATGAACAATTTAGATATCACTTTATTAATATTGATAGAAAACAATTCATTAGAAATAGATATGTTGTCATTAAGGGGAAAACACTATGGAAATACCAGAAATAGTTTGAGGGGTGATTTTTAAGAAGAATCAACTTTTATAATAGAGGTTTATTAGAGTACTAATAATTTATGGACACTAGAGAACATAGAAATGGGTACTCAAGGCAATAGAAGTCAAAAAGTAAGACCATTGGAATGAAAAGACAGGTCATGAGTAACTAAATACCGAGTAATATAATAGAATTATGTATCCAAGATGTATAATTACTATAATTCATTATACAAAAAAGAAATAATATATGATAGTTTTTTAGTTTATCCAGTTAAGTTGAGAAGATCTACAGAAATGATGATAGGAGTAAAACATTTTTGTCATGATTTTTTATTTTACACTTCTAACTGATACTAGAAAACCGAAATATATAGAGGAGGTATCTTTTTAGTGTCATTAATAAGTGGATGTTATCTATAAATGAGAAGATAGAATAATTAAATTTCAACAAAAAATGGGTGATGGATGATATTTAAGTGGTAAAAATTGCACATGAAAAAGTGTAAATTTACTGGATTAAGGAAGAATGTGATGGAATGAAAAGGTATAAATCATTGATGGTAGTGGAAAGGTTTCAATAGTAGGATTTAATATATTTTTCAAAAATATTATCATCTGTAGATAAACATTTTACCAACCAAGAAATACTATGTATGGTTGCATCAAAATGTTTGTATCTTGAGTAAATGAATGTGAAGACAAAATTACTTCATGGTGAGTTAGAGAATGAAATGTACATGAAAAAACTAATAGGTTTATCCAAATATGGGAACATAAATATAGTTTGATGATTAAATAAAATATTATATAGTTTGAATCAAGTATCATGATAATAGACCCAATAGTTCAACTCATTTATAGTTGACGAAGGATTTAATTGGTGCCACAATAATCATTATTGTTTCTAGAAGATATTTGGAAATGGTAATTCAAACACATTGTTGAAATATTTAAATTAAATAATAATTGTCTGATCAAAATTTTTAAGTATTCATATTTTGAAATATAATTTGTACAAAAAATTCATGATAAATGATATTGGGAAATGAAGAAAGATACAAGGGATAAGGATTCAATAAGATATGAAGAGTGGAAAATTGGTTTTATTTATAAAGGTGTATATCATAAAAATCATTTAAAATTAGTACATGGATAAATGAAAAATAGTCAATACACAACTTTATAAGCACATAAAACTATCCAAGATACAACCACATATAATGGTAGATAAGTGTGGGTACATGAAGAATTTTCTTACAATTCACCTGTCAGAAATATTTTTTTTGTAATGATATGTATTCCACTAGACATAGATTTGTAGTGGTGTTTGTAACCTAATTTTCACCTAACCATAAAAATAAAAGTAAGAACTTATCAAGTCGATTGGTTGGAATTTTAATGGATCATAAAATTGAGGACTTTATTTTGGGGAGGAATATCCAACATAAGGTTTTGTTGATGTTTATTTTGTGGGAGACTCATATAGTAAAAAAAGAAAAACATGGTTCATATATACATATATATATATATAAATAAGTTAGATTTCATGACTTCGGAATAATGATACATCAGGTATAGTTGAAGGAGAGTATGTAGTTGTAATGGAAGATGGTAAATAGATGGATTTTTTGAAGAGTTTCTAAAAGAATAATTAATAAATCATGAAGGATGGAATATTTCTTGTGATTAAAAAATTAAATACACTTGGTTAAAAAAATTCAATACAAGGAGAAAACACATCAATATAAAGTAAAACATCACAAAAAATATGCTATAGGGTAAATTATTAGATATCTATAAGATTACTAGTTGCTGAAATATAGAAGATATATTTACCAATATATAGCTCTTGAAAGTCTAAGGGTAAATCACGCCACAGTGAGGATTGTGTGAATTAATTGTGAAAAAATAGAAAAAATATGCCACTAAAATGGTTGATAAATATATTTATATTCATTATAATTTCGTTCAACATAATGTGGAGAACGGGATACAAAATCAATAATAGTTTAAATCTTCATTTGTAGCTGGGTCATCTGAATTTCACATCTTCTGATAAAATTAAGCGAAATCCAAAATGATGATGAAATACCTAAATTGAACACATTGGAAAAAAATAATCTAATGTTTTTAGTAAATTTTGTAGTTAAGGTCAACAATTATACATTTGATAATTGGTGATATTAAATATGTAGTTTTATCCTTATATATGGGAATGCAATGTGATTGGAATAACAAAATAAGATTTTAAAAAATGTAATTAGTCCCCAACCCCAAATATGGATAAAAGTGTGGAACAATGAATCTGACACTTTCAATGTGTATTAGTGGATTATATAGTGCATCATAGCTTTAAAGAGTGTTAAAAATTCGATAATAAAATATTAATAAAGGGTTTTTTATGTTTCATGTAATATTTTTTACTTCTGTTAATATGAAGAAGTCATAGTGGTTCATCCCCTTCAAATTGTATAAATTCATTAATCATCTAAATATCATTTTTAAATTACTGATTTATGTAATTCTATTAGATGTATTACCATTGTTTTAAAATTAATTTCTTTTGTTGTTTCTATTGAGTCGTGTGGAAAATCAACTTAGTGTGGTGGGTAGGGTGAAATGTCAGCCTACTTATGGTACACTTAGTTGAGGGGATGTGATGTTCTAAAAGATTTTGTTTCACTATATTGATATATGTATGAACATCTTAAGGAATATCAGTCATACCTCTTGATGTTTTATTAGAAGTATTGGTAATCGGTTTTCCGGGTAGTGGGTTTTCCCCAATGGATAGGAATCATGAAATTCATTCCTTTTCAATATATTCTACTTCATGGTGGGCATTATTAAGAACCACTTTCATTTCCAAAGGCATTTCTTTTTTATTATTCCACGTTGAAACCAATAACCATTTCAGACAAAAAATATCTCTAAAATTTTAATCATATTTCTTATGAGATTTTTGATCAAAAAATCTATACTGTATTTATTTCATGGACAGCTAATAAACTTTGATTCAGCATTAAACATGATTGGGGACCTCATCTCGCCAATATTTATAGCAATTTATCAATATATTTTTGGACAATTATATGATATATTAGAAAATATAAATGAAATTACACGAGGAATCAATTCATCATGCTCATTATAATCAATAGTATCTGTAACCACTTTAGGTATAGAGAGTGAAGTAGTAATATCATATATTGTATGAACTTCATCCTGGTTAATAACAACTTTATCTAGTTTATCAACTTTATCTTCTCACTTAAAATATACATCATCAATAAGTGTGGGAATATTATAATATATAACCTATTTTTATTTAATTCTTTAAATAATAAGTTTATTGTATAATACATCCTCCAAATAATATTTAATTGGAACACTGGGATTTATAGCTTTATATCCATTAACAATAAATTTTTACCACATTAATTCCCCCCTATGTGCATGTAGGGTGAACTACATCTTCATTGGAAAAAAGGGAATTAACTGATTTAATGAAAAGATAAAGTAATATCCAATATTTCATTGAATTATATCTCTCAATTTATTCGACCCATTACACTTCGATCACATAAAACGAATTAATTCTATCTCATACTTTTGAAATAATGAAGATATAATTAATCCACAGGAATTGAAACTCTATGTTATGTTACATGAATCATATATATATATATATATCATTATGTATCATCGAATTTCAAATTTTTATTGATGTTAATGATATAATTTTGTTATATATTAATAAATAAAACTTGTTCAGATTCTCATTCCTTTGTTTTATTCCAGTCTATGTAAACATTACTGAAGCCATCCTCTGAGCCTCCAAGCTGTTTATGGTATTCTTATAAAGAATTAGATCTCAAAATAAAGATATTATGATATCAATATGATAAAAATCACCTAAACCAACTAAAGATAGATTAAACTTATGAATTCCTTCCCGAGAACACCAAAAATCCTCAATCAACTCAAAATAAGTGGTACAGAATATCATACTATTAAAAATTGAAATGAATTGATCTTTAACATAACTAAAACTGAACACATCATTTTCTAAAAACTCTTAGACTTATATTTCATAAAATACCATCATTCAATTATCATAAAAAATGAACTCCCATCGTTTTTAAGTTATATAGTTTCATTAGAAGTATGTCTATGTGGACTATCCATTAAAAATTTATAGATTTTCCATATAAGGCATTGTGAAGAACATTTTCTATTTTCCTAATCAAACAAGTAGTCACTTTGGATCTTTTTTGTTTTCCAATTATCATTGAACGGTTTGGAATTAAGTTCAAAATATTGATTTACGGTCAATAAGGGTATAGATTTGAGAGGGAAGATGATATCATAGGTTGAAAAAAAAAATGAAAAAACTAATTTCATTTGTAGAGAATGTGAAGAGTAACTAACTATGACATAGTAAAATTTAAATAAATTAAATTGTATCATTATTAATGAATGTGTGTCACGTTATTATTATAAAATTTAAAATAAAAATGATAATTGATAATACAATTTAATGTAGCTATAAGTATAAATAAAATTAAAATAATAAAATGAAAAAAATTAAAGTATCGTTTAGAAGATAAATTATTTAGCATTACATTTCCCAAATGTAATTATTTTTAAAATAAAATATATTATATAGTAATGTATTTATAATTTTATATTATATTTGAAATATATTACTTAAAAATTGTAAGGATATATATAATGATTATAATTTATCGTGTATATAAATTATAAATTTATTCAATATGATTTTTTCAAGAATGATTATTTATATTCCTAGAAGTGTTTATAGAATAATTTTTGTCACATTTTATCTGAACATGATCAAAATTTAATCATAATTATATTCTGGTGTATTTTATCCAAAACTGCTATGCATACAATCTTCTTACATCAGTATAGTTTTCTTCATTTTTTGATAATTCTATGGAGTTTATTTTCTTACTAGACTATGAAAATAAATATCTTCCTAAAAATTGGGAGGTTTGAAACATAATTTTATATTTAATTTAGACCATCCAAATTTTTCATAAGAATATTATCTTAAATAAAAACTATATGTTGTCGATAAATTGGAGATAGGGAAATTGTTCATTTTAAATATATTAATAATATTTTAACACCAGTGGAATTACAAACTTTTCAGATTTATGGAAATTTAGCATAATGAAATAATGAAAACATAATATTGGGCATACTTATAGTTATATAAAGAATTGTGCTAATTTTTACTCTACATAACTTATTATAAAATGACTTTACAAATTCATCCAAATAAATATTAATATTAGAACTCATGAGAGTTGAATAAATAATAAAAAATTTGAGTTTAAATA
Source organism: Viscum album (assembly GCA_963277665.1). Taxonomy (NCBI): domain Eukaryota; kingdom Viridiplantae; phylum Streptophyta; class Magnoliopsida; order Santalales; family Viscaceae; genus Viscum; species Viscum album. The sequence goes on along the minus strand of OY728165.1, from coordinate 899,149,517 downwards.
TATTTTATAATTGATGTACTTATTTTCATTAATGTAATATATTTCAGAATCCATTTTGAAATATTTGAAATCTATGAATGATATTTAAGAGTTATATAATATATTTTTTCTGATTTTTTTTAAATTGAATATGTTAATTTTTTTAAAATGTGTTCTAAAGGCGGCAGCATAGATGTCACCTTTAGGTGTCGGGTGAAAGGTGGCAATGGAATTGCAGCCTTTCCTCCAAATCATTTTTTTCTATTTTTTGTATTTTAATATTTAAGAATTTCGTTTTTTTAGTTTTTTTATTTAGTTTTTTTATAGAAATATATAAAAATGAAACAAAATTTTTTTGTAGAATTTATCTACTATTTAATATCCAGCTGTTCAGCCATTACATAAGTCTAGATTAAAACTGATTCTCTCATCTAGGTCTCCCTTTCATAAGAGGGATTTCCCTAGAAATCATTCTACATTTCCAATGTGGGAATCAGGTTCTCTCATTCCTACGCAGAACATTTTTCATTTCTGATGTGGTATTCGGAATTGTTTGAATTACATGGCTTTGAAACTATATAAAATATAAACTCTATAACCAATATAAATAAAACATAAAACATGGACTAAAAATATAATAAATAGTTGAAAATAAAAATAATTTCATAAAAAACATTGATTTAAAATAATATATAAGCATTCAAAAGCATCTAATTGAAACAAAAAAATGGATTAAGTATGTGACTTTGAAAGCCTATAAAATATTAAAAATATGAATAATATAAGTGAAACTTAAAAGTTGGATTAAAACTATAAGAAATAGTCTAAAAAATAAAATAATTTTGAAACAAATGTTTATGAAAAGTAATTTCTATACTTTCAAATTCTTAACTTGAAACATAAAAATGATTCAACTATGTAACATTAAACAACTATAAAATATAAACTATAAGAGTAATATAAATTAAAATTAAAACATGGATTAAACATATAAGAAATTGATAAAAATAATATATAATTTCATAAAAAATGTTGATAAAAATTAATTTATAAGCATTCAAAACCACCTATTTGAAACAGAAAAATGTTTCTAATATATAGATTTGAAAGACAATAAAATATAAATTATAAGACAAATATAAATGAAGCATAAAACAATGATTAAAAATATAATAAATATTATAAAATTAATGAGCTAATTAGTAATATAATTATTAATTATATAATTAATAATTATATAATAACTAAATAGTTAATCAATAATATAATTATTAAAATTTAAATTTAAATTTTAAATTTTCTAATTAATTTTCTAATTAGTAATATAAATGTAAACTATATAATAATTTTTTAGTAATATATTTAATAATTATATAATAATTAATTAGTAATATAATTATTAATTATATACTAATTAATTAGTTAATCTGTAATATAATTATGAATTATGAATTATTAATTATTAAATATATAATTAATTTTTTAATTAGTAATATCATTATATATTATATAATAATTAATTATTAATATATTTATTAATTATTTAATTAATAATTATTTAATTAGTAATATAATTATTAATAATATACTAAATAAATAGTTAATTAGAAATATAATTATTTATTACATAATTATTAATTTTAATTATTCTTTATATTTATTCATTATTATTAATAATATTTTATATAATAATTAAATATTTATATCGAAATTTAATTATTAATTACATAATAATTTATTATGTAATTATTAATATAATTTTCATTATATTAATTACTTTGTTAATTAGTAATATATTATTAATGATGTAATATATATTTATTTAGTAATATAATTACTAATTATATAATAATTAATTAGTTAATTAGTAAGATACTTAATAATTAATAATTAATTCTTTAACGAGTAAAATAGATATTAATTATCAAATAATAAATTTATTAATTTGTAGTATAAGTATTAATTATATAATAATTACTTATTTATTAATATAATTATTAATTAGTTCATTAATTATATAATAATTAATTAGTTAATTATCAATATAATTATTTATTATATAATAAATAATCAATTAATTTGTAATATAAATATTAATTATAGCATAGTTAATTAGTTATTTTGTAATATAATTATTAATTATAATTATTCAATATAAATATTAAATATTTATAAGTAATAATTAATTAATAACTAATTATTTGATAATTAAATTGGTAATTTGTATTATAAATTTTATTTATAATAATTCATTAACATGAACACATCCAAATAAACATTAAAGAATTCTTAAAAAAATAATCATAATTTAAAACTGGGGAATACCAATAATTTTCTATGATTTATGTGAAAATAAATTATATTCCTTAAATAATATAATCATATATATCTTCATAGACAGAGTTGTTGAAAGAATAAAAATCATGACATCCTATCCACCGTACTATGTTATTATTCACATAGGGAATGCTGATATTTCCAAAAAAAACATTTAAATGTGTCTGGGAATAATGATATATGATAGGAGAAGTGTTCCCTCTCTTTATATAATTAAATCCAAAATATAAATTACTAGCACAGCCAAATCCTTAATATTATTAGCTAAGAATTAATTTAATCCATTATATTAGTTAAATTTAATTACCATAGTAACATTTTTAAAATACATGTGAAAATAGATATGATTCATGTACCTCTCCTAGGTCTCCAAAAATAAATAAGAACCACTTCACCTGATAATTTACTAGACTCAAATTCCTTACCTTATAGCTCGTAGGGCCCTAAAATCTAATGAACTAGCCATTCCACCTTGACTATTTCATGCATCAATTTCAACCAATATCATTACTATCACATACATGACTTATTTTAAAGGTAAATTTAATTTAACATCAAATAAAGATTTGTTTTTGGGGGTTCCAATGAATTTTTGGAGGATATGGTGAGGTTTCATGATTTGGGCCAACCCATGAGCCCATTTCCATATTTAAAAACTATTTTCTTTCTTTTATAAATCTTTCATTTTTCAAAATGTTTCACCCATTACACTTTTAAAATGTATTTCCCTTCTCTAATAACACCACAATACTAATTTTTACACTTTTTTTATCCATAATAATGGTGGATTTGGGTTTTTATTTGCGGAATTAAGCCATCCCGGAAGCCCATTTTCTGTTTTGTTTAAAAACTAATTATTTAATATCATATTCAATATTGATGGGTGTTTGGTGATTTTAACTCTAAAATGAGACCACCTACCCTAGTCGTACCCCATTCTCTTTCCACCTTCATTGGATCATATATTAATCGTGAAATATGGAAGAACTTTTTACGATTTCTAAAATCATGCTGATTTGAAGAGGTAACTTGTTTCCTTCACAAATCCTTCAATTTTTACACTTCTCCCCCCATTTTAGTCCTGACATGACATTTTGGGCCTTTTTCAAACCTCGCATTCATTTTTTGTTGTTTCAAATTTTTTCTGTTGGTTTATTTGGTGTGATTTCTTCAATATTCCTCAAGTAAGTGTGTCTCATTTCTTCTTCCTCCCATTTACTTTGAGTTTCTTCCCTTTTCATAGGATTTATTCCATTTACTCTTGAATTTTATAATGTCAAGAATGTGGGGATATGAATATAGGGTTTGATCATGTGTTTTTAGGTATATTATTGTAGTTTCAGTGTTGATTTATGTTTCACGTGGTGCAGTGGTCGTGCAGTAGAACTTTCTCACAAAGATTAAACGGTTTAAACACTTATTTTAGGTGATTCCATGTATATGAAATTCTAGATGATTTATCATTAATTCATTTCCATTTTTATCACACTTATCCTTCAAAATAATTTCTGCAAAATTTGTTTTCGGTAACATTTATTAAGCAAATTATTTTTAAATACAAATTATTGTGTCAAATTCGGTGTTTTATTTATTTATTCTACGTTATGCCAATTGGGGTTGTTTTATTACTCATGTAATGGATATATAAATATGTTTTAGTGAAAAAAATTCTTTTTTGTGAGTATGGGTATTCACATATGGATTGATGTTGGGCTTTTCATGGATTTTGTGTGCAAAACATTGTTAATGTTTTTGAAGTTATTCTATTAATGTTATAATGGTTTTTTGGACAGATTTAAGTGGTGAAAAACTTTTGTAGATACTGTTTTGAGTTGATTATGACCAGAAATGATATGTTTATGTGCTACTATGTTTTAGTAACATTTGAAAATGGTTTGATCTCAAAGGGGGAAGCCTTGGTTACTAGGGGGCAGATATGCAGTAGCATGCTAGAGATCTGAGGGGTTTTATACCCATCTCACTCAGCAAAATGGTTAATAGAAACACTAAGAAAACATTATTGATGATGTTTGGGGACCACTAGGTAATGGTTATTCTCTCTACTTCTTCCTCAAGCATGATAACTAATTATTCTATGGTTACATTACACTGATTTACATAGTACATGGGGCCCGAGACTAAATAGTTCCTACGGGTATTTGTGAGATTAGTTCTCAATGAATCTTATATATTTTCATTTGTAATGTGGTGGTATTGGATGGAAAATATAGTATCTTACATGATTTATTTAATTGTTCCCACAGATGTAAAATTCCCTTTGAAAACTATTTTCAATTAAATGTTTCGTTCTTTAGAAATTATTTACCCCAATTCTTACGTATCAAAACTGGCATGTTTTTTATCTTATATTTATTACACTATGGATTCTATAATGAGATAAAATTGATCATAGGATCACACCCTACAAACACCCCTTCAGTGTAATTAGTCTTTATCATGTTTGACATGGGTAAAGGCAAGGCCTTTGGTGATGGCGGTTCTGGTTGTGAGTTCCCATCCATGGTGTGGGGTTGTGGAGACAACTAGTGGGAAATAACCCCTTGTCACATGGAGTCCATGGGTATGTTTTGATGCAACATATATGGGTATTTGAACCTATTGTTATATTACTAAACCTATGTTTTAGTTCTTTATTTTTTTTGAAGATTTTTTGGCATGAATTATCATATTTGGTTTACCGATTTTTTTCGATGTTTTATGTATCCATACTCAGGTAAAGTGTTCCCAAACCAAAATCAATGATACTCGGGAGCTTGTATCAACCCTTGGGGGTATGAAATTCCCTTTGAGCCTTATCACGAGACATTTTTGGTGCCGATTTTTTTGGAGACCGGATTTGGTTTGTGACAAAATGGTACTGAAGGAGGATAATCTTTTTGGGTAATATTATTATTTTGGGATGATTCGAGTAAGGGTAGAGCTAGGAATGTTGGGACTCATAGATTTGTTCATGTGTAAGGTTCATGGCCCGCACATATATTAGAAGATCTCGAGTCACCATTGGACATTGAAATTATTTTTCTGACATCAATTCCAGGTGGGACATGTGGGCTGTATACTACAGGTGGAGATCAGGTGGTGGTGCGGTAGTTCTTTATTTAATCATTGTAATGTGATTATATTTTTTTAATTGATGTTATTGATGAAATTTTCATAATTTTTGTTCTTATTTTTTTCTTCGGATTGTTTTCTTTTGTAGTAATACACCTCCCTGGAAAGCTGTTATGCACCCACAGGAGGAAGCCTGAGAGAGTTCTACCCAACCTCTTGATCGGAGTCTAGTAGAGGCTGTGGTTCGGGATGTCCAAGATCTTGAACATGGATTGTCTCCTGTTCCACATCATTTGAGAAAGGATGAGACTTTCCTAGGAAGGAAAAGGCCTAGTATATCCAAAAAAACAAGCCTTGTACATTCTGAGAGAGCAAAGAATCCCATGAAGTAGAGGAATGGTTCAAAAATATCAAGCACATGCTCGAGTTCCTGGTCACACCCGAGGAGGTCAGGGTGATGTGTTCCTCTATTTTATTGGAGGGTACCTACCATAGGTGTTTGGAATCAGTACTTAAAAACTCGAAAGAATTAGAAGATGCGCTGGGGATATTTCATGTTTGTAATCATTGAATAGTACTTCCCAAAAGTCTTAGAAAATTCTAGATCCCAAGAGTTCATGGAACATGTTCAAGGGGTTCTTTTAATCATGGAGTACACTAGCAGCTTCACTGAACTCATTCAGTATGCTCTTTATATCATCTCTAATATGAAAAAGAGGGCCCACAGATTTGACAAAGGCTTGCGACCAGATATATACTACCAATTTTTCTTATTTAAGATGAGTACCAATGCTGAGGTGGTTGATTGGGCATGTATGGTAGAGATTGAACGAAAAGGGAGGGCTTGTGTCTTTGGGATTGTATCAGTATTGGGTAGTGGAAGCTCTTTGGATATGAAAAGAAAGCGAGAGGAGTAGGGGAAGAAAGGATGTGGTAGTTCTGGCCACTCTTCCAGGAAGTTCTCATCTATGGCTTCTGATGTGAGATCCGTCATGTGGAACAAGTGTGGGAGTCCGGCCCATATCTGACCAGAATTCCCATTTCATCATAATCCCTGATATTAATGTGGATGTATCAGTCACTTATAATGTTTTTGTTGGGTGGCACATACACTTCATAGTAGTTCATGGTCAGTTGCTTCAAGAGGAGTTCCCAATTAGATAGAGACATCGAGGACAGGGAGATCTCAACTTGTTAGACATGGTAGTAGGGGTGGGATATCTAATGGGTAGATCCAATTTTGGGAACAACCACAGAATAGTGGTCATCCTCAGGAAGAGACCCAACATCTCTATGCGGTTGACAAGTAACCCAGAGGATCATAGGCGGGACCATCGATAGTTCGAGGAACCGTATTGATTACATCCTCTATATATAATGTTCTTTTTGATACTGGTTCCCCTATTTAATTCATTTATACCCATTTTGTGAACACTTTGAAATTTCCAATCGATTTGGTATCTTTTGTGATGGAGTTAGTGACGCCTCTGGGATGGAAGAAGGAACATGGTGTCAGGTTCTCGTTGTGTGCGCTTTTCATGTTAGGGGTTGAGATTGAGTGGTACCTATTTGTTTTAGATATGGATTTATTTGACACAATACAGAGAATTGATTTTTTAGTACACTTTTAGGTGCACATCGATTGCAATAGGCGGTGTGTGAGTTTCATGGAATCTGATGGGTTTAGTTCAAGTTTTTTTATAGGGAAATAGATCCTCGGTCGAGTGGTACAGAACATCCACTGTCAAATTTGGGAGATATTGTTTTCTAGTTAAGGTTGATATAGATTTAGGATGATGTTAATGATCCTAATGGTGTACTACCTCATGTAGTTGATGCGTTTTTGGAGTTATTTATGGATGATTTTTAAGGTTTTCCTCTAGAGCAGGATGTGGAGTTCTCCATTGATCTGTAACCAAAACACAACCACTATCTCATTTCACATATCTCATGATCCCCCCACCTATGTTACATATGGATAGCATAAAATCCAAATAATTTATTTTCATGAGCATCTCTCCTTAGGATGCACCTATGTTGTTGGCGAAAAATGCAGATAGATCCCTTTGGTTGTTCATTGACTAACGGAAGCTGAATAAGGAAACAAGCAAGAACACATATCCTTTTCCCAAAATAGATGACTTTTTGGATCATTTTAAAGGGTAAATATAGTTTTCTAAAAAATTCATGCATTAGGGATATCATCAACATTTGGTGAAAGAGGCAGATATCACAAATACAGCCTTCCGAAGAAGGTACAACCATTTCAAGTACATGGTCTTGCACTTCGGATTTACCAATGCTCTGGCGGTCTTATGAAACTAATGAACCGGGTTTTCCATCAGTATATTGATTCTTTTCTAGTGGTATTTGTGGATTGAATATTAGTTTATTCAGGATTTTTGGTGGAACATGAGAATCACTTTTGGATCTTCATGTGCACTTTGCGATAACATTGCCTTTAGTGAATGTTGTCGAAGTGCACTTTCTAGATTAGGGAGGTGAAATTTATGTGGCATGTGATATTAGAGCAGGGGGTTTCAGTGGACCCCAAGATGATCACTGCAGTTATTTCATGGGATAAGATGAAGAAGTTTTTTGAGAATAGGAGTTTCCTCAACTTGGATGGTTATTACAGGTGGTTTGTTTTGGATATCTCTTGGATTGCTTCACTGATGACCACGCGAACCCAGAATGGAATGAAATATGTATGTGGCCCTGAATGTCTGGAATCCTGCAAGGAGCTGAAGAGTCGATTGAATAACACCACATTATGATTTTTCCGGAGGATGGAAAAGGGTATGCTGTGTATTTTGATTCTTTAGGTATAGGTATTGGGATCCATGCTTATATTGGATGATAATGTTGTGGTGTGTGGCTCTCACCAACTCTGAACACATAGAATGAATTACCCGACCCATGACTTGGAGTTGGTAGTTATCATGCATGATTTTAGGAATTGGCATCAATGCCTCTTTGGGGAGAATTTTGTGGTCTACTCAGATTATAAAAGCTTTGCCTTTATCTTCTCATAGAAGGACCTTAATGTGATAAAGCATTGTTGGATTCAGTACTTGTAGGGTATCGAGTTTGACATTGTCTATACCCCAGGAAAGGGTAACGTGGTGGCTGATACCTTGAGTAGAAGAGTCCCAGTGCAAGCTTTGAGGAAGTCCAATTATGAGTGGAATCTGATGGAACTCTATTCTCTGATACATGTAGAGACCAAGGAGAAAAATAGTGGTTCATTCTCGGAAAGCATTCAGTGAATCATTATCTGGTGGATATAATTCACTGGGAACAACCTATTGATGAGATTTGTTTGTAGTTTATAAGGCCCCAGCCTTAAACCTTACTTAATCATGAGTTATTACAAGATTACACATTGAGGATCTTTTCGGGTTTAGAGTTTTAGAGAATTAGATCATAAAACTTGCATTACATTCCACATATAAACAAAGTGGTTACATAAAGATAGTATTCTTCTTTCCCATCAATGGAAACATATTTAAAATAAAACATGGATTCTTTCTTGACAGTTCCTTGACACTATCATCATATCATGTACCTTTCCCTTGACCTGTGAAAAACATTTCAAAAAAACATGGGATGAGCATAAAAAGCTCAGTAAGGGATATAAAATATATATGGAAAGGAAACATGGGTACATATATACATGAGAATGAAATCATACTTTACCCATAAAACATAAGCACATAAACATACCTCATCAAATCATGAATAAATCATAGAAATCATAAGACATATAGGTAACTTGAGGCATTCATAACATTCTTACGTAGAGAGTAACCCTCTTGGTTACGGTTGGAATACCCATCATAGTATATTCCCTAAATCTCTTCGGAGAAACCTTAACGTTACACTCCTTCGTATTACCCAATGCATTAGAGATCTATATCGGGTTCACCTACCCTTAGTTTATCACGGAACCACCCGTCTTCATAATAATGCCCAAGAACCACAACATAATCGTATCACATAAAACATGTATAAAGGAAACATAACATTTACACCTTTCAATAACATGATATCAATACAACACATTGATATAAAAACATTATGAAAACCATTTTCAATACCAAAACAAAAGAAAAGTAAAACATGGTATTTATTTTTCTTTTAAAAAAAGGTAAGGCTTGTAGAGGAAGCCGAAACTCAAATAATGGTCACGGCAGCGGAGAAGTCGTTGTCGCCGCATACGTATGACAAAAACATTCCATTTTGTCGTTTAGTAAAATGATTCGTGTAAAAAAGATTCCTTTTGGATAAACGTAAAAGTCAAAGGGGTTTATACACCGTATAAAAGAAGGTTGTGTATAAAACAAAATATGCCTCAATGAAAGGAGATTGAGACGAAGTCCCATACCTCGGCTCCGACATGACTCAATCATTATTTAATGTCCTGAATAATAAATATGAGTTAATTTCTACTTCCTTAAGAACCCTTTTCAAGTTCATTATTTCTTTTATATCACTTATTGCCATATTATGAACACTATGTAATTATTTAAGTTAATAACAGTCGTTTTAACGATCATTGGTACTTGAGTCAAAAATAAACCCTTTATAATTAAATGTTTTTCATGTATCCATTATATCCAGAATCATATATATCCAGTATATACATGCATTTATAATATTACATAATCATTTAGAGGTAAGAAATGAAATGCACCGTTCATGGAGACGGTAAGCCGTACATACGCATGAACGCTACTTTCAATTCTATTTCGTATTTTATAGAATGGAATTATAATGATATAAAGGTATATTATAATTCTAGTACAATATCATAAATAATATCGTAGTTCCATCCTTTATACGTCCCACATATGGTATTTACCGAATGAAATCACTTTGAGGGGGCGGTAGTCCGCACTTCCTTAAATGAAGATATCACGTTTACCCATAATAGAAACCATAAAGGTATGCCCAAAATGAAAAATACAGATGCTTAAGGAAAACATAAACATATTATATATCATATATAAATATAGTGACATCTTAATGGCCACCTTTGAAGGTGTTAAAAGAATGTTGAACAATCATCGTTTCAGGAGGCATAAATTCACCAACCACGGAAACAGTATGTCCTTTAACCATTAGATGTAGGTGTGTGTTAGTATAGCTCGAATCCTTCTTATAACAACATCCTAGTATATTGAGGATACTGGAGTTTTTACAAAAGAAAAGAATAAAAAGAGTTTAGGGGGTTCGAGAAGCAAAATCAAACAAAAGGACTCAAAAGAAGACATTACCTTAAAATCGGGCAACTCTATTAGATTTGAGCTCAAAGGCTTCCTTGGGAATACTTCTGCCCAAAGTGAGGATTAAAGGAGTAAGAGAGGGATGTGGAGAGTCAAAATGGGTAGGTTTTGGTAGAGCCAAAGGCTTTGGGAGTGTGGGTAAGGAGGTAGAGGTGGGGGCCTTTTATAAGTGGAGTGGAGGGGAACTCTTGGAAAGTAAAGAAAAGTCACTATATTTAAAAATGGTATTCGGATTTAAGAGGTCCCACATTGATGTTTTTTGAGGATACGGTGATAAGGGTTCTAAATCCACCCATCCAATAGGTTTTGGCCATGTTTGGGTCATATATTTTACCTTATCATTCCATTTTATTTAAATCGTTAAATAATGAGGTCATTGCTACATCATCATGATGTCATAAATAATTTAATTTATTTAAAATCTAAAAATTATAACAAAAATACTATGATGTAGGAAAGATTTTTATCTTTTCAATGATTATTTATAATAAAAAATCTGATCTTTATAACCCCATGTAAAAATTGCTTTAGTAAAACATCTCATGTTTCTGTCATTTTAACTTTTACATTAAATAAAAAGTTATTTATGTCATTTCCCAACCAAAGTGGCTCCATGGGGTCCCCAAGTTTACCCATGGATTTTCTTGGTCTCCCATGACACATCCTATGAGGGTAGGACATGTGTCAAGCTCATCTCATTTTATTAAGGCATTATTTTCACCTTAAACTACACTAATTACCTCTAATCGCGATTAAGAACTTAAGAGTTACTATTAACCAAAAAAATATTTTTATCTCATTGAACAACATTTTACTTCTTAATGACAACCATGTATGTCGGATTTTTGAAATTCAAAACCCAGTAGTGGTAAAACTTCATTTAAACGAAAAATCAGGTTCTTTAACTACCACTTAGTGGTTTCACTATTAATCAAAAAATTGATGTTTTTTAGAAAAATACCAAAACTTCACCCTAAGATATATTTGATATTCTGAATTAAAAAATGATGTATATTTTACAAAATTCAAATCATTTAATTTACATTAATTAATTTAATAATTAATTCCCGATGTCATGACAAATAGCGTGTTTTTATGAAACAATAATTATCAAAAGATTGACACCAGTTTAAGTCCAATTTCAAAGTGAAATTGATTCCTATTACCACCATTGGATTAAATGGTAAAAATATATTCTAATTTCACTTCAATACCAATTCAAAAGATAATCTAATCATATAAATAAATTAGATTAAAAAGCAGTTTTGATGTAAAATGCAGTATTTTTCACTATTCATTAAAAAATGAACATTGTCTGAAAAATACCAAAAATTCACACAAATTAAATTTTGATGTCTCAATCATATAGAATATGTTTATTTTGACAAACATAGCTTATAAAATTGTCAAAATATAGATTTAAAAATGGTTTTCCATCAAAAGGCAGTAAAATAATCTTTTAAAAAAATATTAGTGTATTTCATGCTTAAGATTGGATTTATTTTCATTTTAAGCCTCTAAAACACTATCTAATTCATTAATAGACATAGATAAAAATATATATTCTTCATTACTTACATGGGATGTTACCTCCTTCCCCCCTTTTGAAAATTGCATCCCCACAATTTATTTACTTATCGAATAAATGGGGGTACTTATCCCTCATTGCATTTTCAGATTCCCATGTTGCCTCTTCCATCATGTGGTTTTTCCACAAAACCTTTACCTGATTTATCACCTTATTTCGTAACACTTGCTCCCTGTGGTCAAAAATCTGGACCAGTTGTTCCTCATAAGATAGGTTATCTTCCAACTGAACAACCTCTGGACTCAAAACATGAGATGGATCTGGCATATATTTTCTCAACATCGAAACATGAAAAACATTGTGTACCTGAGATAAACTCGGAGGTAAAACCACCCGGTATGCAATTGATCCAACTCTCTCCAGAATTTCATATGGTCCAATAAACTTTGGACTCAGCTTTCCTTTCTTACCAAATCTCATCACACTTTTCCAAGTAGAAACCTTGAGAAAAACATGATTACCTACCTCGAAAGATAGATCCTTCCTCCGGTTATCCGCATAACTCTTCTTACTGCTCTGAGCTGTTCTCATGTGCTTCTGAATCAGCTGAACTTTTTCTGCCATCTCTTCTACCAATTCTGGTCCCATCAACTTACTTTAACCCACTTCATCCCAGAAAGCTGGAGTTCGACACCGCTTCCAATATAATGCCTGAAATGGTGCCATCTGTATACTAGAATGAAAACTGTTATTATATGAAAATTCAACCAAAGAAAGATGTTGGTCCCAACTTCCCTGATAATCCATAGAGAAAGAACATAGCATATCCTCCAATGTCTGAATTGTTCATTCTGACTACCCATCTGATTGAGGATGAAAAGTTGTACTAAAATTTAATTCAGTACCTAACGACTTCTGAAGGCTTTTCCAAAAGTTAGAAGTGAACCTTGGATCGTGATCAGATACAATAGAGAGGGGAACTCCATGTAACCTGACTATCTCTTTAAGATACAAATGGGAAAGTTGATCTAGGGAAAAATTATCTCGTATATCAAGGAAATGAGCAGATTTAGTCAAGCGATCAACAATAACCCAGATTGCATTATTACCTTGATATGTCTTCGGTAATCCCACAATAAAGTACATGGATATATTCTCCTATTTCCACTCTGGAACTGGTCAAGGCTGAAACATCCCTTTCAGTAACTGCAGCTCTTCTTTAAACTGTTGACATGTCAAACACTTCACAGTAAAATCAACAATATCTCTTTTCATTCTATCCCACCAGTAATACTCCCACAGATCTTTGTACATCTTAGTACTGCCAAGATGAACTGAAAATGGAGAACTATGAGCTTCACATAACAACTCTCTCTTCAACTGTGAATCACAAGGCACACACAATCTCTTCCCAAATCTCAAAACACAATCATTATCAATGTTGAATTCAGGCAACATACCTTTATGAACCAGCTCTACCTTTTTCTGCAACTCATTGTCTTGCTTCTATGCTTGCTTGATTCAATCTGATAGAGATGATCTCACGGATACCTAGAACAAAACAGAAGAACTTCCTGCACCAACAACATCTATGCCAAAGTTCATCAAATCCTTAACCAAAGGATCACGTTCCAAACGCAACATTGCTAATGAAGCATTACTTTTTCGACTCAAATCATCAGCCACTTTATTTTCTTTTCCCGGATGGTAATGAATGGTACAATCATAATCCATGATTAATTCCAGCCATCTCCTCTGCCTCATGTTTAACTCTTTTTGAGTGAATATATATTTTAAACTTTTGTGATCAGTATATATTTCACACAATACTCCATACAAATGATGCCTCCAAATTTTTAAAACGAAAACAACAGCAGCTAATTCCAAATCATGTGTAGGGTAATTTACCTCATGAGTTTTCAACTGTCGTGAAGCATTAGAAATTACCTGATCATTCTGCATTAGGACGCAACCAAGTCCTTTCAATGAAGCATCACTGTATATAAAAAACTCACCATTCCTGGAAGGTAGTGCCAAAACTGGAGAATTCACCAATCTTCTTTTCAATTCCTGAAAACAATCATCACATTCTTTTGTCCAGATAAACTTAACACCCTTCCGAGTTAGCTTAGTCATTGGACTAGATAACCGTGAAAAATTTCTAACAAACCTTCGGTAATATCCTACCAAACCAAGGAAGCTACGAATCTCAGTTACATTTGTAGGTCTTGGCCGTTCTTCAACAACCTTTGTTTTTGCAGGATCAACAGTTATCCCATCTTTAGAAACAATGTGACCAATGAAAGAAATTTGTTGCAACCAAAACTCACACTTGCTGAATTTTCCATATAGTTTCTTTTCTTTTAAGGATTGCAAGATAACCCTTAAATTTCTTTCATGCTCCTCTTTACTTTTATAAAACACAAAAATATCATCAATGAAAACCACAACAAACTTATCCAAGAACTCATTGAAAATTCTATTCATTATGTCCATGAATACAGCAGGTGCATTGGTTATCCCAAAAGGCATTACTAAAAATTCATAATGGATATATCTTGTACGGAACGCGGTCTTCAGAACATCTGCTTCCTTTACCTTCAGCTGATGGTACCCCGATCTCAAGTCAATATTTGAAAAATATGGAGCTCCCTGGAGCTGATCAAACAAATCATCGATATGAGGCAAAGGATATTTGTTCTTAACAGTGATGTTATTCAAGGATCTATAATCAATGAAAAGTCTCATTGAACCATCATTCTTTTTAAAAAATAAAACAGGAGAACCCGATGGTGATGTGCTAGGTTGAATGAAACCTTTCTCTAATAAATCTTGCAATTGCTCCTTCAACTCTAAAAGTTCAATTTGAGCCATTCGATAAGGGGGTTTTGAAATTGGCTTAACATCAGGAACTAAGTCAACAGTACACTCAACTTCTCGATCTGGTATTATTTCAGGCAACTCATTAGGAAAAACATCAGGATACTCATTTACCACTGGCACATCATTAATCTGAACAATTCTTTTATTTTCAACGATATGTGCAAGGTAACATTCATTTCCATCTTTTACAAGTTTCTTGGCCTCTTGATAAGTTATCAATAGTAAGGGTTCATTCTTGTACACAAACTGAATGTCTTTCTGAAAAGAAACTTCTTTAGCTCTACAGTCAATCTTAGCATGGTAAATAGAGAGCCAATCCATACCCAGGATAACATCAAACTCTACTAGAGGTAGAACAATAAGGTTTTCAAGTAGCTTCTTTCCACAGATAAGGATAAGAAGATTCTTATAAATTCTTTTTTCCTCAACATTTCCCCCAGTTGTTTTTACCAAAAGTTCAGGAGTCATTTCTTGAGATGGTATTCCAATTTTATTAGAAAAGGTTTTAGAGATGAAAGAATGTGTAGACCCCGAATCAAACAACACACTGGCATAATATGAAAAAACAAACAAAGTACCTGATAAAACTTCATTTGATTGTCGGACATCAGCTGCAGTAGTTTCATAGGATTTCACCACCCTTTATTATTGTAGTCTAACTGCTTCCCATCTCCCAAGCTCTTTGTCGGACACACGTTTGCATAGTGACCCATCTCATTGCACTTATAACATTTCACTAACTGTAAATAAAATTTGGTCTTACCATCACCCTGATCTTTTCCAGTGCAATCACGAGCCTTATGTCCCATCTTACCACATCAGTAGCACTTTCCATAATTCAGAAGGCATTCCAAAGCATGCCTTTTTCCACATTTATCACAAAATGGAAACATAGTTTTCTTACCGTCAGACTTTTTTTAAGAATTCTTACCTTTCTTCTGCCACCTCGGTCTCTTCTTCTGTTGGTTGTTATAGAACACTTGATCATCGGAAAACTCCATTTCCACCTTCTCAGTACATCGAACAAGCTTTTCATAACTTTCAAACTCACGAGAAGCTAATTCCCTTCGATATTTTTGCTTTAATCCTGAGTAAAAATGATTGATTTTACTATCAAGGTCTCGGATAAAATTTTGGAGCATACCTTGCCAATCGAGTGAACCTTTCTTCATAGGTAGCCACTGAGTCTTCCTCTTGCCTAAATTACAAGAATTGCTTTTCCATCCTAAGTCAAACAGCCTTAGGAAAATACTTCTCAAGAAACATACCTTTGAATTCATCCCAGTCGAGAGCATCAATATCATCAGCGTCCCTGATATTTTTAACCATCGACCACCACTGATCTGCTTCACCCTACAAACGTTAAATAACAAGACTAACCTTTTGATTTTCTGAACACCCCATGACATCAAAAATCTTCTCCAGTGCTTTAATCCACCCTTTAGCTAGCACATGGTCAAATGATCCTCTGAATGATGGGGGATGTTGCCTCATGAAATGTTCCACCACTGACAAGTTCCTCCGCTGTTGATCTGGCTGATCTCGTGTATGGATACCACCTCCATTTATCGCTTGAGTCAACTGCGCCATTACTACAACAAACTGTTCAGTTCCAATTCCGACCATCTCAGGATGCTGATTCGGAAGGTTATTTCCTTCTGCATGCCTTCGTAGCACTTCTTCCCTGTTTCATTTGCGGAAAACCATTCTGAACAAACATGTCTTAGATAAAGCAACATGGTAATATTCAAATACTATATCACCTCAATTTAACCATAAAAATATTTTTGGATAATCATTTAATAGAATTCTGACTTCTAATGTTATCTAAACCGACCTTTGATACCAACTATAAGGCCCCAGCCTTAAACCTTACTTAATCTTGAGTTATTACAAGATTACACATTGAGGATCTTTTTGGGTTTAGAGTTTTAGAGAATTAGATCATAAAACTTGCATTACATTCCACATATAAACAATGTGGTTACATAAAGATAGTATTCTTCATTCCCATCAATGGAAACATATTTAAAATAAAACATGGATTCTTTCTTGACACTTTCTTGACACTATCATCATATCATGTACCTTTCCCTTGACCTATGAAAAACATTTCAAAAAAACATGGGATGAGCATAAAAATCTCAGTAAGGGATATAAAATATATATGGAAAGGAAACATGGGTACATATATACATACGAATGAAATCATACATTACCCATAAATCATAAGCACTTCAACATACCTCATCAAATCATGAATAAATCATAGAAATCATAAGACATAATGGTAACTTGAGGCATTCATAACATTCTTACGTAGGGTGTAACCCTCTTGGTTAAATTTGGAATACCCATCATAGTATATTCCCTAAATCTCTTTGGAGAAACCTTAACGTTACACTCCTTCGCGTTACCTAATGAATTGGAGAGCTATATCTGGATCACCCGCCCTTAGTTTATCACGGAACCACCCGTCTTCATAATAATTCCCAAGAACCTCAACATAATCGTATCACATAAAACATGCATAAAGAAAACATAACATTTACACCTTTCAATCACAAGATATCAATACAACACATTGATATAAAAACATTATAAAAACCATTTTCAATACCAAAACAAAAGAAAAGTAAAACAAGTTATTTATTTTTCTTTTAAAAAACGGTATGGCTTGTAGAGGAATCCGAAACTCAAATAATGGTCACAGCAGCGGAGATGTCGTTGTCGCCGCATACGTATGACAAAAACATTCCCTTTTGTCGTTTAGTAAAACGCTTCGTATAAATAAGATTCCTTTTGGACAAACGTAAAAGTCAAAGGGGTTTATACACCGTATAAAAGAAGGTTGTGTATAAAACAAAATATGCCTCAATGAAAGGAGATTGAGACGAAGTCCCATACCTCGGGTCCGACTTGACTCGATCGTTCTTTAATGTCCTGAATAATAAACTTGAGTTAATTTATACTTGCTTAAGAACCTTTTTCATGTTCATTATTCTTTTTATATCACTTATTGCCATATTATGAACACTATGTAATTATTTAAGTTAATAACGGTTGTTTTAACGATCATTGGTACTTGAGTCAAAAATAAACCCTTTATAATTACCTGTTGTTCATGTATCCATTATATCCAGAATCATATATATCCATTATATACATTCTTTTATAATATTACATAATCATTTAGAGGTAAGAAATGAAATGCACCGTTCATGGAGACGGTAAGCCGTACGTACGCATGAACGCTACTTTCATTTCTATTTCATATTTTATAGAATGGAATCATAATGATATAAAGGAATATTATAATTCCAGTATAATATCATATATAATATGATAGTTCCATCATTTATACGTCCCACATATGGTCATTAATGAATGAAATCACTTTGAGGGGGCGGTAGTCCTCACTTCCTTAAATGAAGATATCGCGTTTACCCATAATGGAAACCATAAAGTTATGCCCAAAATGAAAAATACAGAAGCATAAGGTAAACATAAACATATAATATATCATATATAAATATAGTGACATCTTAATGTCCACCTTTGATGTTGTTAAAAGAATTTTGAACAATCATCGTTTCGGGAGGCATAAATTCACCATCCACGGAAACAGTATGTCCTTTAACCATTAGATGTAGGTGTGTGTAAGTATAGCTCGAATCCTTCTTATAACAACATCCTAGTATATTTTGGATACTGTATTTGTTACAAAAGAAAATAATAAAAAGAGTTTAGGGGGTTGGAGAAGCAAAATCAAACAAAAGGACTCAAAAGAAGACATTACCTTAAAATCAGGTAACTCTCTTAGATTTGAGCTAAAAGGAATCCTCGGGAAGACTTCTGCCCAAAGTGAGGCATCAAGGAGTAAGAGGGAGAATTTTAGAGCCAAAATGGGCAGGGGTTGGCCAAGCCAAAGGCTTTGGGAGTGTGGGTAAGGAGGTAGAGGTGGGGCCTTTTATATGAGGAGAGGAGGGGCACTCTTTGAAGGTAAAGAAAAGTCACTTTATTTAAAAATGGTATTAGGATTTAAGAGGTCCCACATTGATGTGTTTCTAGGATAAGGTGATAAGGGTTCGAAATCCACCCATATAATAGGTTTTTTCCATGTGTAGGTCTTAGATTTTACATTATCATTCCATTTTATTTAAATCGCTAAATAATGAGGTCATTGCTGCATCATCATGATATCATAAATAATTTAATTTATTTAAAGTCTAAAAATTATAAAAAAAAATACTATGATGTATTAAATCTTTTTATCTTTCCAATTACTATTTATAATCAAAAATCTGATCTTTATAACCCCATGTAAAAATTGTTTTAGTAAAACATCTCATGTTTGTGTCATTTTTACTTTTACATTAAATAAAAAGTTATTTATGTCATTTCCCAACCAAAGTGGCTTCATGGGGTCCCCAAGTTTACCCATTGACTGTCTTGGTCGGACATGACACATCCAATGAGGGTAGGACATGTTTCATGCTCATATCATTTTATTAAAGCATTATTTTTACCTTAAACTACACCAATTTCCTCTAATCGCGATTAAGAACTTAAGAGTTACTATTCACCAAAAAATTATTTTAATCTCATTGAACCACATTATACTTCTTAATGAAAACCATGTATGTCGGATTTTTTAAATTCAAAACACAGAAGTGGAATGATTTCATTTAAACGAAAAATCAGGTTCTTTAACTACCACTTAGTGGTTTCACTATTCATCAAAAATTGAAGTTTTTCAGAAAAATACCAAAACTTCACCTTAAGCTATATTTGATATTCTGAATTCAAAAATGGTGTCTATTTTAAAAAATTCCAATCATATAAGTTACATTAATTAATTTAATAATTAATTCCCGCTGTCATGACAAATAGCGTGTTTTTATGAAACAATATGTATCAAAAGATTGACATGAGTTTAAGTCCAATTTCAAAGTGAAATTGATTCCTATGAACACCATTGGATTAAATGGTAAAAATATATTCTAATTTCACTTCAAAACCAATTAAAAAGATAATCTAATCATATAAATAAATTAGATTAAAAAGCAGTTTTGATGTAAAATGCTGTATTTTTCACTACTCATTAAAAAATGAACATTGTCTGAAAAATACCAAAAATTCACACAAAGTAAGTTTTGATATCCCAATCATAAAGAATAAGTTTATTTTGAAAAACATAGCTTATAAAATTTTCAAAAGATAGATTTAAAAATGGTTTACCATCAAAAGGAAGTAAAACAACCTTTTAAAAAATATTATTGTATTCCATGCTTAAGATTTGATTTATTTTCATTTTAATCCTCTAAAACATTATCTAATTCATTAATAGACATTGATAAACATATATATTATTAATTACTTAATTGGGATGTTACATAGTTAAAGCAGTTTCTTCATGGTGGGGCAACGTCTTCTGATTAGTTGACGTCTTCCAAGGGAATCTTGTGCTTCAAGGGCCATTTAATAGTGATGTTATCTCTACTAAAGGTGGTTATGTAGGAAAACCACACGTCTCAGTGGGTTGTCCATTAGGGTGCCACCAAGATGTATTCTCATGTCCATCAGCAGTTCTGATGGACTGGTTTGAGACAAGACATTACAGACATCATGTCAAGATGCTACACATTCCAATAGGTGAAAGCAGAGCATCAAAGGCCCTCTGGTTAGATCCAGTAATTACCTATACCTAAAAGGTACTGGGTTGAGGTTTCCATGGAATTCATTGTTGTATTTCCTCATACACCTCAGGGTAGGAATTTAATTTTGGTGGTGATTGATCATCTGGCCAAATCAGCCCACTTCATTCAAGTCAAAGATATAGAAAAAGAGGATGAGTTGGGTTGTTTGTAACTTCTGGTGGTGGTAAGGATCTGTGGTGTTCCATCAGGAGCTTTCTCAGATAGGGACCCCTCATTTCACTTCTTAGTTTTGGTAAGGCCTTTATAAGGCCTTGGGGTCTTAGATTATGATAGCCACGACATACCATCCTCAAACGGATCGCCAGACATAGTGAGTGATTCGTAAATTATAGTTCATGGTCAATGCATGTAATCTAGGAATTGGATGATCCTGGGATATCCATTTGGGATTGGTTGAGTTTTTTTATTATAACAGCTACAAATTCTTGATTTGAATGGCTCCTTTTGAGGTGCTCTATGGTTGGCCTTGTCAGTCCCCCCCTGTGTTGGGATGAGGTATGTGAAACCTCATAGATGGGGTTGAGTCAGGTGCATGAGATGTATGAGAATTCCAAGTTGATTAGGAAGCTGTTATTAACATCATAGAGTCTCCATAAATAATATGCTGACCATAAGTGTCGAGAAATTGAATTTTGTGGTGGTTATAGTGTATTCTTTAAAGTGACCCCTCGTCTGGGAAATCTTCTATTGGGAAAGCATGGAAACCTAGAGCCACAATATTTTGGACCTTTTCAGATCACCTGGGGAATTGGGAAAGTGTCGTATAGGTTTTCCTTACCTTCTCTGTTGACATCTATCTATGATAGCATCCTTCTCTCGCAATTATAGAAATACAACCCGTATCAATCCCATGTTTTGAATTGGGAGTAGTTAGATATAGAGCCTGATTTTTTTGTTTTTGAATGGCTGATGTGAATAGTTGATTCCCAAAAGAAGGTTCTTTGAGGAATGTCTATTCCAATATTTTGGGTCCATTGGCAGCATGGAAATGACATCCACGAAACAAGGGAGTGGGAGTTGTGGGTATAGAATTAGTACCCATTCTTATTTTTCGATCAAACATTAGGTTTAATTTTCAAGGTGGAAAGTCATTCATTGTGGGGAGAATTGTCACATCTATGACCTAAATTAAAGGTATATTTCATTTAATTTCCATTAAGGCTTTTTTGGGGGTTCCCATGTATGTTTTGGAGGAATGAGTGTGTTTTCATAGTTTGGGAAAAACCATGAACCCATTTCAACATTTAAAAAACAATTTTTTTCTTTTATAACTATTTTATTATTCAAAATTTAGGACACATTACACTTTAAAATATTTCCTACACTAATTCATTTATATTGACTTATTAATTTGGACCACTTAGGAATCCATAATCATTGTGTATTTGGGTTTTTATTTAAGGAATTGGGCTATCCTGGAAGCATATTTCCAGTTTTAAAAAATAAAATATATTATTTAATATCATATTCTATATTTATTCTATTTCTGTGATTTAAACTCTCACTCGAGACCACTAAACATATGTGCACCCCCATTATCTTTTTCGTCTCCTTGGAGCTCATATTCATCTCGAATTAGGGTATTATGACTTAAGATTTCTCAAACCGTCTAGATTTCAAGAGATAACTTGTTTCCTTCATAACTCTTTCAATTTGTACTCTTTTCCCCCCATTTTAGTTCTCACGTGACCTTCTCAGCCTAATAGTAAACTAACATGCATTTATTACTATTAGGAAATTCATATACTCGTATATGTGAGGTGATTTCATCAAGATACCTCAAGGATGTGGGTTACCATCCTTCTTCCTCCCATTTGATTAGGGTTTCATCCATTTTCAAAGGGTATCTTCCTTTTATTAATGAAGTTCCTAATGCCCAGAAAGTGGAAATTTGAACCTAAGGTTTTATATTTGGTTTACATGTCTATTATTGTAGTTTTGGTGTTGATCCCAGTCACTCATGTTGTGGAAGTGGTGTGGTTGAGCATTCCCACAAAGATTCATGGGTTTTGACACTTATGGTGGGTGATTCCCTATGTAAGAAATTCTAGATGAGTTAGATTTGATTAATTTTCATTTTTATCACACTTTACCCTCATTATCCTTTCTATGAAATTTTTTTGTTGATGTTTGTTAAGAAAATGAATTTCAGGTAGGAATTTTGTATAAAATTGCGTGTTTTACATGTTTATTCTATGTTATTCCACCTAGGGTTGTTTCAATACTCATGTAATGGATTTATAACAAACATTTGGGAAGAAAATTATATTATGATGAATATGGGAATGATCATATTATTCAACATTGGATTTTTCATGTTTCATGTTTAATATAATTTCAATCTTTATTTCAGGACTCAATATTATGATCTTTTATATATAGTGTATGATTTTTAAATGTTATTCTCAATATCTCATATGATTACTCTCTTCTTATTTGTTATGTACCTCCCTTTTTAACCCTTATTGAACATCTAATATCACTATTTCATAGGGTTCCTTTCCCATGAATAGGTATAAATTATTTATGTATTATATGTTTTTGAAGGTAAATAGTGGTGAAGAACATAGTGGGATATGATGTAGATCACTTATAGACCAGTTTATTGTGTGTCCATGTTTCAAAAATCACTATACCTAAACTATTATGATAGGGATCATTATGTTATTTAATAAATATTCATCTATTGGTAAGTTAAATTTATGTATGTTATGTTTGGATCATTACATTTTATATTTTTAAACTATCATGACACATGATAGAAAACCATGCATCTTAATATTTCATGATTTTTTAGGAAACCATATTTAAACTAGTTGGAATCAATTTATTTATGAATTATTTCTAATTACAAATATCAATTTATATCAATACACCTTGATGATTATAATTAGTCTATGAATATTCACAAATAAAATCCTTAAATCAATTATATCATGGTTTTAAGCACCCTATAGAATTTTAATCACAGCAATAAAGCTTCAACATAACATAGAAAAAAATTAATTTTAGAACATGAAAATTTACCAAACATTAGAATCTATAAAAATATTCATACGATTTACTTGTTTTTCACATTTCTAAATATATATAATAGAGTCTCTAAATTTTCATTTAAATCATGTGGCAAATAAGAAATTTCATAAAGCTCCTTAACATAGTTACAAAAAATATTTTAAATTTATAAAAACTATTATTAATTGAAAAAATGTATCACATTTATAGAAAACATAATGTATTTAAATAAAGTAATGTAATCATGGTGTAATATTAAAAACAACCTAACTTATTTTGAAAAAAAAGGTATTAATAGTGTATCCATCACATTATTGATAATTATATCATAAATTAAAAAAATTATTTGAAATGATTTAATTTTTCATTATTAAATTTCTTCCAGGATTGTTAAGAAATCAGAATGCATATAAATAGACATTAAAGAATGTTTAAAAAAATTAATCATCATTTACCACATGTGAATATAATTAATTTTTGATTTTTTATTTAAAAATGAATTATATTCCCTAAATAATACAATAATATATATCTTCAAAGATAGAGTTGTTGCCAGCATACATATCAAGGGAACCAACCCAACATACAGTGATGTTATTCACTTTGGGAAGGATGATCTTGGCCACACAACTTTGAATGTGTCATGAAATAATGCTCTATTATTGGATAGGTGTTCCCTCTCTTCATATAATTAAATCCAAAACATAAATTACTAGCACAACCAAATCCTTAATATTACTATATTGGAATTTATTTAATATATTCTATATGTTTAATTTAATTAAAATAGTCACCCTATTAAAATACAAGTGAAAATAAATATGATTCATGTACCTTTCCAAGGTTTCTACCAATAAAAAATTACCCATTCACCTGATAATTTTATATACTCAAATTCCTTACCTTTGACCATGCATGACCCTAAAATCCAGTGAAGAGACCATTCCAACAATATTATTTCATGCACTAATTTCAAATCATATCATCAATGTCACATAAATGACGTATTTTAAGGGCACATTTAATTTAATTACCATTCTTTCTTTTCTTATGTGTTTTCCCATTAATTTTTTAATGAAATGGTGAGTTTTAATGATTTGGTCCAAACCCTGAGCCCATTTCTAGATGTAAATACCAATTTTTATTCCTTTATAACTCTTTCAGTTTTCAACATTTTTCACCCTTTACACTTCCAAAGTGTTTTCCCCAAAACTATTAACATCACTATACTAATTTGGACCCTTTTGGGATCCGTAATCATGTCAGATATGTATTTTTATTTAAAGAAATTGGGCCATCCGGGAATCCCATTTCCAGTTTTTTATTAAAAATTGTTTATTTAATATCATATTCAATTATTATGATTGTTTGGTGATTCAAAATCCCAGCTGATCCCACTAATGTTATTTTCACCCCCATTCTATTTCCCCCACATTAGAGCTCATATACATCACCATTAGTGACAAACTTCTTAGGAATTATCAAATAATCCAGATGTGAATAGGTTATTAGTTTCCTTATTAAATCATTCAATTTTTACTATTTTCCCACATTTTAGTTCTCACATTACCTTATCAGCCTTATTCAAAATTCAATAGCATTTTTACAAGTTTCGGAATTCAGATACTAGTGTATTTGGGGCGATATATTCATGATTCCTCATGTTAGTGGGTCTCCTTCCTTCTTCCCCCCATTTTCGTAGGGTTTCCTTCATTTTCATATAGTTTATTCCAATTCATCATTATTTTTTTGTTTTCCAAAAAGTGGGAAATCAAACCTAAGGTTTTATCATTGGTTTCATGGTATATTACTATAGTTTTAGGCTGGATCTATGTACCTCGTGGTGTGGTGGTGGTGCGGTTGAAATTTGGCACAATGATTTAAGAGGATTGAGACTTTTTGTATGTGATTCCATGTTTATGATGTTCTAGATGAGTAAGATTTAATTAGTTTTCATTTTTATCACACTTATCTTTCATTATGATTGTAAAAAAATTTGGTTTTGGTGGCATTTGTTAATAAATATTTTTTCTGGTACAAATTATATGTCAAATTGGGTGTTTTACATGTTTATTCTATGTTATGCGAATTGGGGTTGTTTTATTACTCATTAAATGGATTTATAAAAAACCTTAGTGCTGAAAATTCTTATTTTGGAGAATATGGGTATGCACACTATGTTCAAATTTGGTTTTTTCATGGATTTGTTGTGCAAAACATTGTTAACTTATGTGAAGTTATTATATTGATGTTCTATAGGATTTATGGACTGATGTAATTGGTGAAAAACATGTGTAGTTACTGTATTTAGATAATTATTACAATAGATGAGGTTTTTATGTGTAATGGATTTTGGTAACATGTGAAAATGGTCTGAGAACAAATGGGGATGCTCGGGTATCAAAAAGGGATGATATGTACTAGTACACTACTGATCCAGATGGGCTTTATCCTTGTATCACTGAGAATAGTTGATAATGGAAACCCCAAAAAACAATATTGGTGATGGTTGTGGACCACTAAGTTAGTGGTATGTTCAATATTTGTTTCTCATGCATGAGAAAAAAATTTTATGGTTAATTCACACTGAGGTACGAGGTACATGGGACCCGAGACTAACTACTTCCTAGGGGTAATCCCAAGATTTGTGCATATAGGCTATTGTAAATTTATCCTTGAATATGGAGATTTTTTTGAAAATAAAATATCTTAATTGTTTTATTAATATGTTATCACTCATTGAATATTCCCTTTGAAAAGTTTTTTTATTTAAAAGTTTCATTCTTTAGAAATTATTTCCCCCGCATCTTGTTTATCAAAAATAGCCTGATTTTCTATCCTATATTGATTACACTATGAAATATCTTATTGTTATCATATTTGTATTTGTCTCACACGCTACTTATACACCTTGGGAGTATGTAGACTTCACAGTGATTGACACAGGTAAAGGAAAGTCTTTGGGTGTTGGCGGTTTGGGTTGTTAGTTCCCATCCATGGTGCAGTGTTGTGGAGACGACTTGTGGGAGATGAACTGTTGTTGTGTAGACTCCATGGGGATGTTATAATTCTACTTTTATGTGTATTTTGACCTATTGTCTTATGATTAAACCATTTTATTCAATTATTGGTTTTGTTTAATGCTAGTTTGGCATGAATTTTCATATTATGTTTATCAATTGTTTTTTATTTTTTATGTATCCATACTTAGGTAAATCGTTTCCAAACCAAATACTATGATAACCAGAAACATGTTCCAGCCCGTTGGGATATAGAATTACCTTTGGGTCTTTTCATGAAATAGGAATGGTGTTTGTTTTATTGGCGACCAGATTCGGTTTGTGACAAAATGGTATCAAATGAGGTTAATGTTTTTGGGTTATATTATTAATTTAGGATGAGTCGGGCCAGACAAGAGTTACGACATTTGAGACTCAGAGTTTTGTTCATGACTAGGGTTCTTGGCCCACACATCTCTCGGCTGACCTCGAGCCACCATGGGACATTGGAATTGATTGTTTGACTTCACTTCCAGGTTAGACGTGTGGGATAAAGACTACATGTGGAGATCAAGTTAGGTTTGGTTAGTTGTTTCTTTTATCATTGAAATGTGTTTGGATTATTTATAATTGATGTTATTGATGACATTTTAAGAATTTTTGTATCAATTTTTTTTGTGACAGTAGTATTTATTAGCAACATGCTTCCTTGGAAAGATCTCATTCACTAATGAGAGGATGCTAAAGACAGTTCTCCCTCACCGCTTGATCATAGGCTAGTAGAGGCAGTGGTTCGGGATATCCATGCACTAGAACATGGGCTAGATTCTATTTCGGTTATTGTTTGAGTGGATGAGAC
This sequence comes from Viscum album, assembly GCA_963277665.1. NCBI lineage: Eukaryota > Viridiplantae > Streptophyta > Magnoliopsida > Santalales > Viscaceae > Viscum > Viscum album. The sequence continues at coordinate 899,121,837 of OY728165.1, read as the reverse complement.
TGGTCCTTGGATGGACAAGGCTGACTAGTTCCGGATGAAAAAGTCTCGTACATTCAGTGGTTGAATAGAACCCTAGTAAGCAGAGCAATGGATCAAAATGATCAAACATGTGTTCATGTTTTTGGACACACCCGAGGAGGTTTGGGTTAACTGTGCCTCTTTTTTATTTGAGGGTCCCAGCCACATGTGGTGGGAATAAGTACTTCAAATTGGAATGAATGAGAAGATGCACTGGGGAGATTTCAAGGCTGTCTTCAATGAATAGTACTCCCCTGATTTCTTGGCATACGCTAGATCCTGAGAGTTCGTGGATCTTCATCTAGGTGATCTTTCTGGGATGGATTACACCAACTGATTCGCTGAGCTGGTTCGGTATGCTCTTGAAATTGTCTCTAATGAGAAGTACAATGCCTGAATGTTTGATAAACGCTTAGGACTAGAGATACACTACCATGTTTTCTTGATTAATTTCAGGACCTATTCTAAGTTAGTTCATCGGGTGTGTATGGTCGTGATTGAAAAAATGGATGGGATGTTTTTTTTTGGGAAAATATTATTAGTAGGAAGTAGTATCTCTTTAGAGAAGAAATGTAAGAGAGATGAGTAGGGGATGATGGGTGGTGTTATTTCATGCCACTCTTCTAGTAGTTTTCATATGTGGATTCTGATGTGAGATCTATCATTTGCCACTAGTGTGGGAGGCTAGGGCACATCTGACCACCATGCCCATTTCTTTTGAATCTATGTTATCAATGTGTATGTATGTGTCACTTACTATTATTCTCTGTGGTGGAACATCAAAATCATAATGGGGCATGATCAGTGGCTTCAAGTGGAGTTCTAGCTCATTCAGAGCCGTTGAGGATGGGGATCTCGATTTGGTGGTTATGGTGGTAGGGCTAGGTCATCTTATGGGTAGATACAGTTTAGTTAATAGACATAGACTAACATTCGTCCTCAGGAAGATACACTAAATCTCCATTCGTTGGACCAGGCACCAGCAGGATCAGAGGTGGGGTTGTCGATAGTTCGAGGCACCGTTTCTATTAAATATTCTATAGTTGGTTTTCCTTTTGATATTGGTTCCCATGATTCATTAATTTTACCCATTTTTTAAACAATTTGAAATTTCCAACAGAGTTTGTATCTTTTGGGATGGATTTGGTGAAGCCGTTGGGAAAGGAGAAGCATGGGGTTAGGTGCCTGTTGTGTTCACTTTCTGTGTCAGGGGTTTAGATGGAGCGGGAAATATTAGTTTTAGATATGTATTTATTTGAAATAATTCTTGGCATGGATTGGCTTAGTATTCTTCAAGGTTCACAAAGATTTATATAGGTGGAGAATGAGTTTCATGGCACTTGATTGGTGTCGACGAGTTTTCTTCGTTGGGAAAGGGATCCTCAGTTGAGTCATGCAATACCTTCACTCCCAAAGTTGGGAGATCTTTTTTTCCAGTTATCATCACTCTTGGTAGATGTAGATGTCCATGCTTCTGATGGTGGACTACCTCATGTAGTGTAAATGTTTCTAGAGGTATTTCCAGATGAATTTTCTAGTTTTCCCCAGGAGTGGGATGTCGAGCTCCACATTGATATTGAACTAGGAAAACAACCAATATCTCTTCCCTCATATAGAATTAACCACACCAAGATGAGGGAATTATTTATATATATGGTTGAAATAGAATACCAAGGATTCCATTTACTGAGCGTCTCTCCTAAGGTTGCTCCTATGTTTTTCAAAAAAAAGGACCAAAGATCCCTCTAATTGTGCAGTGACTACTGGAAGATGATTACGGTAAAAAGTAAGAACAAATATATGTTTCCCTGAATATCTGACCTGTTGGATAATTTTATTGGGGTAAGGTTTTTTTCTAAAAATGACTTTCTTTTTGGATGTCATCAAATTATGGTGAAAGAGGCAGATATTGCAAAGATAGACTTAAAAAGTTGGTGCGACCACATCGAGTACATGGTCCGGCCCTTTGGATTGACCAATGCTCCAGCGGTCTTTATAGAACCCATGATTTTAGTGTTCCATTTGTATCTCTATTATTTTTTCGTGATATTTGTCGATGACATCCATGTTTACTAGTCCATCCCAAGTGGCAGTGACTAAAATTTGTTTTCATATTCACATGTGTTTACATATGATATTCCTTGCAAAGTAAAATGAATACAAATGAAATATTAAAAAAAATAGAAAACATGAGATAAAAAATCATTAATATTATGATCCTAACACAAACTATTATTAAGCTTAACTTATTTGGATTGTATTTGAAATAATATAAATGCATGGATCACATTTCCCCGATACAACGAACATCAGGAACATCCTACTAATAGTAAATATTGGTTTGGATGTCAAAAAATACAAAACACAATCAATATTGGACACTAGGAAAAACCCATATATGTGCTAGATAATATAACTTCACTATTAGACTCAATGGATCTAATATAATTCTACCAAATAGATAATGTATCTCTCAATAAAATGAGATAACATTTCCATGTATTCATATTCCTATATAAATAACTAGGATCTTTCATGATCAAAGGAGACAATAGAAACCCTAGTCCATATACAAAACATCTTATATCATAAAACCAAATCTATATCAATATATAAGTTTAACATGGGTGATTAACTCATATATGTCATCCATTAGATCCATATGACCATTTTACCCTAGATGACATAGAAGTGAATTAGATCAAAATCAAGATGATAAACCAATAGAAAAATATCCCAAAGGTATCATCTCCTATCAAACATGAGAAATAACATCCTTGATAATCATGAGATAATCCAAAAAATAGTTTTGTATAATTCCAAAACTTGACACCACAAACATATCCAAAACAATATCAAATAATAGATTTCTAGTTTATAAAGTGAAACCAAATGTTTCCTATGCTATAAAAAATGTTAACCCTCTTAGGGTCAACAAAACATGGGGACAACATGTTAATATTGATCAAATACATCATGAAACATATAATACAATTGATAAATGAAACCAAATATAGAGGCTCTAGCACATAACCCATCCACACCCACCACCTCACCCATAAGGGAATCCTGAATTTACACCATGCCTATAAGGGTATCCTCTATTTTCCTTGAGATCTCACCATGTATAGGATTCCTTATAATGGTGTCCTCTAGCACATCCAAAAATTAGGCCAATAACACTACAAGAATCACCATTAATCATAGTCAGTGTAGAGTACATCCCATTCTATTATCCTATTCCTACAAGCACATCCTCTATATTACCTCAGACCCATCACAAATTTTTTTGAATGGAACAAACTTGTACCTGACATCCCATTGTGTCAACAAATCGCGAAGTGTTTAAATGAACTAGACTCCATTTAGAATCTCTAAAAACACAATTCATTTACCCATTAGAATATATTACCAACACCCAAGTGCCACAAATGATCCTAAACACCCCTTGAACTCAAAAAGAAAATCTATCAACTGAAGATTCCATTCTGGAATCGTCTAAATAACCTTGAACTAAAAATACAAGTATATCCCATGAAATGTAGTACAAAAATCTCAAATTCACTATCAAGGTCCAAAACCACATCCTATTTAGGTGATCTCTTAAACTAAAACCTTATGTAAAACATCTCACTAAACCTATCCCAACACAAATCATATCACCAAAAACCTCTAAACACCAAAAGAAACTCTCCATCACACTCTACATGGAAAACACATAGAATAGTCTAACTATATATCCAATTATTACTCATGCGTGAGAGAAAAAGTGAAACACAACCAAAAGTGGAGTACATGACATGTGTTTCGTCTAAATGGTATGTACATGATGAAAGCTTCCCTATAAAGTCACCCATTACCAATCCGGCGGGTACTTCTCCATGTGTATGATGTGTACTTCTCTAAGTATATGATGTTTACTACCACCATATGTATCTTCACCCACAAATATTTAATTTCAATTTACCCTTCATTGGGTATGAAAAACATTCCAAACAAAGCATATCTATGTAATTTACATAGGTTATTGTCGTGTACTCTACACAAACATGTGCCCCGAAACAGGGGTTTATGGCCGAGTACCCAGACACACTCCAAGTAACTTCTACATGGATTATCCTAAACTAACATGTTTTATAGCCCTAATCCTCAACCCTATTCCAAAAATAATAACATATATTGTTTATTCTTTGATATATACATTTTTTACTAGATTTCTCTGATGGAATATCACTTACAAACACATTGAAATCCCCAATTCTACAAAAAAAGCACTATGGAGGATCTCATAAAACCCCCAAAAATATTAATTGATCATTGAAACGTAATATCAATAAATATATGTTCATTTAATGAAGAAATAATAAGTGTATACTACCATCGAGAATAAAATAATGAATCATCACTCTATGATTCTCACCAGGCACACGCTGTACCTCGAACTATGTCTGATCAGACTCCTCTACCACGACTTCACCACATCCCTCCCTCCTTTATCATAGATAATGCATATAGAAAAGGGGAGATCCCCTACTAGACAATATATGAAATAATATACAAGTGGATGAAATGGAATAACCAAAATGAAAAAACATACGGAATTGCATGTAATGACGGCGCGACCTGAGACATGAAATTTGAAGCGACATTATACATTATCTAGGAAAAACTAATAGTTTTGGACTCAACCGAATATTTGAACATTTAATCGAGGACTCCATTAAGAATATATCACTGAAATAACATGTGGAATTAAATTGAATTTAATTATTAAATATAAAATATTCTAAAAAAAATAGTATGGTCTAGAAATTATTTCGATCATATGTCCTAGGATTAACACATTATTTTGAGATAAATGGAATGATCATAATAAGTCATATATCATATTACAATAGAGATTAAAATTTCACATTAATCCCACCTTAGAAAAAATATATAAAATTTACACTGATTTTATTAACTCATGATGCCACATGTCATCACATTAAAGAAAAAAACATTCACGTGTACGGGTTATGTTCCATTAATTTATTTTAATTAAGTAAAAAAATGTTTACATGTCTTGGTCCTTGGGTCATGAAATATAATTAATATATTAATTATATTTATTTTCTATTATGATGATCCTTTTAATTATAAATTAATTTTCCCCTGAAAACTAAATTGATTTAATTTATATAGTCATTATGTAAATTGTACATATTTCGTCCCTAAATATATGATGAACATCGTTCGGTCATACCATGATATAGAAAATTGTATTTGATAAACATTTTTTTATTATATAAATCATGTTTCAATTGTAGACAAATATTTTATATATAGATGTATTACATTTATATATATATTTAATAAATGATATTTTTACATGTCTTATCCGTTGTTTATATTATTAAGAATATACCATAGTTTTTATGAATTCAAAACTAAATAACATACCTTATTCACTATTCATATTAAAACATCATATTAAAAAATCCCAATTTACCTATTGGGTTATATTACACATCATTTAGACTTGAATTTCAAGTCATGAATCCATGTGCTACAAATAAATTCATAACCATAAAAAGTGTAAAATTATTTAAAAAACACTGCCATGAAAAACATACCAAGAAAAACATTGTTAATCACCAAAAGATTTACATATCGATTAAATAAAATAAAAATTCATACCAATCCTATTAATACACAAAAAATTGTTTATGTAAAAATACTAACTTTTTAATTAATATTAAAATCAAATGATTCCTTAAACACGAAAAATACACTAAATCTATAAAAAAATATTTAAACATAAATAAAAAATTTAGTAGAAAAATAATATAATCCATTTTGAAAATGCACCAAACCCGAACATGGAATTATTCATTAAAACCTATGCTAGTTAAAAAAAATTACATAAATCAACCTCAAAAACAACATTGTTTTTGAAGTATTCAAAAATAAATCCAGAAATGTTTTCTAGAAAACCACTTCTAAACATTTTAATTTTATGTAAATATAACTATGAATAAAAAAATAGAATTTCAATTATAAAATCACTTCTACAATGCCGAGTGACTCACTTAGTGTATAAATTAAAAAAATACAATAACATAAAATGTTTTAATGATCACTGTATGGTGGATATATAAAATTTTTGAATTTTTTTACCTAAAGTGAAATAAATAATTTCAACATAAAAACTTCAGGTCTAGAAAATATTTCATACATTTAGTTTTAGAAATAGAAAAGATTAAAAAATGTTGCAAGGGGTATGGTAGATTATGAATTCAATAATAGATTAGCGGAAATAATGTTTTATTTTAAAAAAAACTTTTATGAAATATTGGGAAACCAAAAAGGTTCGAGTACAAAAAAAAAATAAAACAACATATGTGAAAACATGGACATTCCTACAATAATTAAAAGTGTTGGTGGAATTAACTCTATAGTTTATTTTAATGAATATAGGTAACCAATATATCTATATCATTATTTATGAGCTATTTAAATTGGAATTTCATTAGTTTCCATGTTTTTATGTGTTCCTCCCTGATATTCTCTACCCTCTTTGAAGCTAAATATTAAAATTCTATTTTTTTATCAATATAAGAAACATGTTCTTCTTTCAAATTATCCTGATACAGTATTTCAAACATTCAATGATAGTCATACATATAAAATTTTTTCTTGAATAGTTATTCTATCATTGTCTTAATATAATAAATATAAATCACTTGAACTTACATTCCATTTGAAATCTACATATTTGGACCCTTTGGAGTACTATAAGTTGAAATTGTATTTGGATCATGGATAGAATCCATATCACCCCGAATGACCATCAAAATATCATATTCCATAGTCATTCAACCATCTTTCTCCTAACCCATCTCACTATATTTTGAGGTTTTCATTCTTTATATATCTAGGTTATAGGAAAAATCATCAACACAAGTTGATTTGATCACTCTTGTTTATGCCCCATCATTTTAAACATTACCAAATGATTCATTGACAATGGATTTTTCTAGAATGATGAAATCCTTGAAAGGTATTGATTTTTTCTCTTAGCTGATTAAGAAATTTAAAGAATGATGGTTTCTTTAATTAAAATTTCGTGAACCATAAACAAAACTCATAATAGTGTATGGGTCTTTCTCTTTTTCCATTAGTGGTTATGAGTTTGTTTCCATGTCACATAGTTTATTATCCTCATGGGACATTGATCCAACCTATTTACTTTAGCATTCTGAAATATATTTACACAAATCAGTTGGATTTAATATCTCCTTGTCATCCCCACTCAAGGAAGAGAAGACATTTTCACAATTTATTGATCATGATTGGGATTTCTGGCCAGGAGAACTATGCATCAGTGAAAAATTCAGATAAGAATTATCTGGGATCGAAGGGAGTGGTCTTGGTGTATATTGGGTTTTATTTTAATTATATATAGTTCACACTACTTATTTGATATCCAGCCACATTCCCATGATTCTAAATTTTAATGTACCAAAAAGGATGGAGGTTTCATTGGTAGGGATCCAACATCACGTCGGAAATGTGGTATCCATGTTGAGACACCAAAATATCATTTTATGTTTTCATTGATTTCTACCACCAAAGGATTATAATAAACAACACTGATGTCATTCTGATGAAGTGAATCATTAGAGCCTCTCTTGATAATAATTCTCAATTCATATGCTAAGGAGATGAGTCCCATTTGTCCATAGGGTAGTAACGACACCCCGTAATAGTCCTTTCCTTATCACCAACATGAATGGAATAAATTACCTAGTAATTTACAGGATGAGAAATAATTCATCCATGTATCGAAGATGACCTTTTGTCTGCAACAAAATTCCTACCCACCCGATATCCACACCCACTCCACTCAAGGATTTGAAACACCGCCCTTGAGACAAATATGATTGTATAACATTTGAAAACCACCAGTTTTTCTATTTTTAGAACAAAAAACATCCAACCATATTCCTAAGAATGAATAATATTTTTGGGTTTTGAAAAGGAAGAGGACGTTTTAGAAAGCTTACCCACAATTCCATTCTTCAGGAATCATTTTTCATTTGAAAATTATTGGACCATCTAAATTTGTGAAAATGGGTTCCATTTCATGTTGATGGAACATGGTACCATTAAAATTATCAGTTCATCCTTAGATGAGAATGGATTTCAATAGATTGACAAGAGGAAATCCCAAATGAATATTAGTAAAATTTTGAATTAACAAAATTTTAGGGTAAGGTGGGATGATGTCAGGGATATATAATGGGAGAAAAGATAGATGAAATGCCCCTGTAGAAGGGAATCGGTCCCCTACTAATTAGGTATATACCAGGATGATGACCATGTCCACCTTGGGAATGTCTAATGGCTTCAATATTCTAAGAGCGGTTGTCATCAGTTATTTTATTTATCACTCTTTATTCCAAAATAAATTGAAATAACAGTATAATCTATGGAATGATTAGGGTTTTTTCTAAATATGGTGGGAACTTTATCACCTCTTAAAAAAAATCATAGGTAAAAACATATTCTATTCACTCAAAAATCATATGTTTTGATAATTTAATACTTTATCAAAACCACTTTTATAATAGATAACAATTATATTTATGATTTTTAAATTTAGAAATGATAATTATAGATATGTAAAAATATCAATCTTGATATATAAATGTTAACACCAGATACATTAGAGTTACCACCTAATTCATAAGATTAAACTGATGATTTGTAGGGATTAATTGTTATGATGCATCAGTTTAATCTTACAAATTTACTTATATCAGTTCTATCCTCATCCTTGATATAGATAGAGTTATCAATTTTATGGTTAGTTCTGATAAAGTCTTACAAGTAAGCCCAATGTGATGTTTTCTGTAAATATTAATTCATATGAATATTTAGATTAATATTATATAGATACATTAATCCACCCTAACCATAGTGCCAATATAGGTAGATTTATCAGCTCAAACATGATCCATAATAATGATCTCTACATAAGACTAAATGAAATCTGCATAAAGAGTAATTATTATATAGATTGGAGTTCATCATACACATAGTCCTTTATCTACATTAACCATAGAGTTGATATATTTAGATTTATAATTAATTATGAATTATAATTCAAAATTCAATTATTTATAAAAAATTAAAAATTAATTTTTAAAATATATCACTGATTATATATATGTATAATTATATTCAAAAATTAATATTTTTATACATACAAATGTATATAAAATTAATATTTATTCCTAATCACATAAATATACATATTAATTAATAATTTTTTATTAATATAATATATAAAAAATAAATTTTAAAATTGATGAAATTCTACAAATATGTTCATTTTACAATATTATTTAATGATTTTTTGTTTTCTATATATTTTGTTACTAATTTACATATATGATCATATTTAATCACATATAATTATATTTGTGTATTTTTGTGTGTGTCTAATGATCCGATGTATATTTCTATGTATGTGTGTTAGTGAACCCAACACATATGTCTGTATATCATACAATATACAATGCATATAATATTTTTTCTTAATTTTTGTATAAATAAAATAGAATCAATTACTATTTATATATACAAAATGACACAGATAAATATAATAATACTAATATATAAAAATTCATATATTAAAATTTCTATAATTTTTAAAGGAAAATTAATTAATTCATTAAAATATAATTTTTACAAGTTATTCCATAAAATTGAAATACAGAATTTTTTTTCATTAAATAAATAGATAAATATTTTATTAGAGAAATTATACTTGCAGTAATAAAAGTTATGTTTATTAATACTAAATAATACACTGATTATGGTAAAACATGGATGAAAATGTATATATAATCACACACATATATGCACATGTGTTTTAATATATATTTAATGAAATATTTTCAAATATGAATATATATACTTGTTTTAAAATACATTTGTCAAAAAATAATGACATATTTAAACATATAAGTAGACACCCACATACATATATATATATACATATACTCATAAATACACATTGAAATATATTTAGGTATTCATATATAAACACCAATACACACACACACACAATGATATATAAATATTTATAAACTAACAGACAACCATATAAAAAGATATTTAAAAACACACAAACACCTAAACATATATTAACACACATATACATAGTGATATATTTATAAACACAAAAAAAATTTGTTAATATATTTATATATCATGAAAATAAAATTGATATTAATTTTATATTATATTATGATTTATAGATTTAAATATTCATTTTATATGTATAAATATTTTAATATATTTCTATATTTATTTATACATTCAACATATTTTTCTATTTTGTTAAATAGTTATATAAGTTAATAATTATATAATTATATATAAAAATTTATATAAACAGACACATATATATATATGATGAATTTATCTCCATATATGAATATTATAAAATATATATTGTAAAAACAAATATAAATATTTGTTTATGAATTATACTCAATGTATTTATATATTTTTTTATATAATTAATATTTCAAATTTTATAATATATATATATTTGAAATTATAATTACTTATATAATTATAAATTACGAAAAATGAATATATATATATATATATATGGTATTTATATAAATATATTTTATTGCTGTATAAATCATATTTTATGGATATATATACATATATCATGCATTGTGACCATTATTAGTGTTACAAAAGTTCAAATAAAAGGAATCCTTTATTTGTACTAGATAAAAGTGCAAATGAATGTCAACCATATTTTCTCAGGTTTCGTTGTATTTATTCATAAATTAAAAAACTATGTTTCAAGTAATGTAGAATATAAAAAATTTGATTAAACAGGTCTTATTTAATTAATTAAAAAATTAAATAACTTTAATATATCAAAATGAAAATATTTTTCATTTACTCTATAACATTATAGAAATAATCATTATGGAAAACATCTGATTTCATAATCAATGGTTTGATCCTAAAAATTTTCTAGAACTATTGTATGGTTTAAATTACCATTAAATCTTAATGTATAATGCATGTGACCCTATTAAATGATCTAATAAAATAATTTATTTTTTATGGTTGTTATTTTTATCTACGTTAAAATTTATCCAATGGTAGAAATTGTATTGTTAAAGAAAAACTATAATCAATGAACATTATTCACTTGATCTTTTTCATGAAATAAATGTAGTTCTCAAATTATTGCTATCGGAACAAATCTATTTATAAGATGTCTCCAAAATGGAAGTCACAATCACCATATCTATGAATTGTAACAGACACAAAAAAGCTATTAAATAACATGTGGAAGAAAACGATTGAATGAAACAAAATAAAAAGAAAAAAATGATGTAATTAATTTCATTCTGACAATGTTTTACTCTAAGGGGGATTGCTATAAAGGCATATATTATGGAACAATTTATCAGTATAATAGTGAATTAAATCAATGTTACATGATCCAATCATACTAATTTATTTTAGGGACCAGTATGTGTAAAAGGTTCTAAATTTTTATTGATCTTTTAGTGGATAACCCACAAAGTATTCACCACCACCCAAGTAAAACCACATCAACTAACTTATGTGGTGAACAAATTCATGCTTTAGAAACACTTTATGTTTCCCCTAAATATCCATTTAAATAAACTTTATGTAATCCACATGAAATTTAAGAATGAATTATTTAACTATATAATTGATTCCTATGAAATCCCATTTAATCTGCACCAATTCTCTTTCCAAACATTGAATCAATGCTTCTAAATTATATGCTTACAATAACACTAAATTTGATCATCTTTTATCCTAAATTCCAAACTCTATTATTGGAACATTACCATCATAATTTTTTTCCCAAATTATACTTTCAAAACCATTTATTCTACAATTTAAAACAAATAACTAGAAAATTGAATTCATGTGATCAAAACTAATAACTTCCCACTTTAGAGTCATTTTTTAACTTCACCACCATGTATTACATGAACTTATAGATATCCAATATTCTTAAATATTCCTCAATAGTTGAATGGTATCCCAAATTATTATCATTATCTGATCATAACAATGAAATGACATCACCCAAGAATTACTTTGACTATAAACATGGGTGATATATCTATTATATTTTGAGGTCCACACACCATCAATTGTATAAGAAATTTTTCCTCAAACAACATTTTTATAAATTGATACTTCATTGAAATATAATTTTTCCTATTGTGATACAATTGATTCTCATCATACTAGGTCACAATTATGAATCATAAAAAATCCACCACATTTTGATTTCTTCTTAGATCCTCTAATATCCCCCATACCCAAATCCACTCATTCCCATCTTATATTAATGATAAATATTAAACCTACGATTTTGAAAGTAGAACTACAAATTAAATCATAATCATACAACTCAAACATATGCCTCCATAAGTGAAAACATAGTTATAGGTTCTATAATACGTGTATTCATATATGAAAATGTTCAAATCTACAAAACCCTATGGCGGTTCATCTATTCAAAAAATAGTAATAACTTCTCAAAACATTGAGTTAATATATGAACCAAATAACTAATTCATAGTGTTCATTTATATGATTATACATGAATTAGATAATAACTTCAATTATATATACTATTCTCATCCATGAATAAACCATAGAATATATATAACATTTGTCAGAAAATAAAAATGGATTATTTGGCATGTACATAACATATTCTTCCATTCTTGGTGACTTATCCTTGCTCAACATTATGTGTATATCTAGGGAATTAATAATCGGTTTTCCTTTACTCATTATAAATAACTCCCCCACCTTCTTGATTTTCAAATAGAGTTAACAAAAAAATAATACATTGTGTCACTTACTATCCCTATCTCAAAAAAAAAAATTAAATACCAAGATCCTTCATCTTGAATATTTTGAAAAATTCATCTTCCACATCCATTTTTTTAATGTGTGGTCCTAATAATAGATTTTCACCTATATTGAGAAATAATATGATGAAATACTAAACATCATATGCCTTCTGGTAATAATAATTATCTGTATATCTCCATATTAACTTTCTTTCATCCATAAGTTCATTGTACTTCTAGTTCGACTAACATGGTGTCTAATTTAATGTATAAGGGATCCACATCAATATGTAAAATAGGACCAAATTCCATCGGTCTATAAAACCCTTCAGCTACTCCATGTAAATACATTAATACAAGTCTCTAGGATTAAATATAGTTTTCACATATAACTACTCTATATGGGACCCATATATGGAAACCATATCGAGTACCATCAAAATAGTCATGCTTTAAACATCAAGAGGACTGATCATTGAATAATAAATACCTTTAGTTTTTTGAAATCTTCTCACAATAAGACTCTTATTATAACACATTGTATAATATTCTACCCCTTCATCTCATAAAACCATTATTCTTAATGTAATATCCTATTAATAGGTCATTATTTTAGCCACCATGATTTCAAAATAAGTAATGAATTCACATCATTCCCCATTGCAAACTCATATTGTCTTAATTCACTCAAACATTCAGCCTCCTCCAAAATTTTAGGTTCTCCATAAATTTTAAAAGGAAAATAATGAATCATACTTTAGTATCTATTATCTTGGATTTGTATCCTATAGTTCTATAAAAAAAGTGTTTTACCAATGGTTTTAAACCAATAGTATAGGATATAGAACCATTGGTATAATCAATACCAATGGTTCTCCAAACCATTAGGTATATGTTTGGGGGTATTGAACTATAACGATAGTTTTATATATTAATTTGGTATAGGTTACCTAGATTTACAATATATTGATTGTTTAATGAAACATTGGTATAGACTTATCTTACCCTACAAGCCTGCAAACCTAAACATAGCCCAATACATGGAAATAAAAAAATACAATTGAAAACACAAAAACACTACACAAACCACTTATAGAAAATAATTTTTTTTAAGAAACTACTTTATTCATTCAAAAAACAAAAGAACACATTTAAAACAACACATATATGATTTCAGATATAATTATCAACCATCATAGTACATATATTACAGTACAAAATATAATGGATCAATCAATCTCTCATCACAACCAATATCATCAAAAAAATAATCACCATCACCATCACCATCATCATTATAACTATTATCCTCACCACCATCCTCAATGCCATCATCACTATCAGCATCATCGCTATCAGAGTCGCTATAAACTTCGTCATCCACACAACCAATGGGCCCATCATCATCATCGCCAATTACATCAAATAACCAAAAAAATCACCATGAATGTATCAAAAATCATTGCAGTATCTGGTAGAAGTGATGGAAAAAATGATTCCAGAACATTAATAAAATTTTCAATGACCTTTTGACTACTTTCATGCTCATGTAACAGTAAATTTTTTAGCATTCATTGCTTCTATTCAAACCTTCTCTACCTCAACATGAGTTTTTTTCCAATTCAGTGCAACTAGAACTAAGACCTAATGTGGGGTAATATATCAGGGGTAAAATATACTCTACTAGTTTACAAAATACTCTCGTATGGATCTCATCTCATAATACGTGGTGAAAATAATCATTTTGACCAAATATGTTCGATTTATTTTCATTAATGGCCTCTAAAGTACACATTGATAATATAAATCGAAAACTAAGTTATAAAAGTGATATTAATATTTTAAATCACAAAATTATAACTTGTAATCTACTATTATGTATAATCATTGACACGCTTCCATGTTTTTTCTGTATTCCCATGAAATGATTTTTTTTCAAGGCACATGTCTATAGATATTCAATACCTCCATCTATAATGACATTGAATATAGAAAATCATTATTCAATAATTTTTTTTAAAAAAAAGTAGTCCTCATGGCCAATATTTAATTAAGAATTAATAAGAGTAGTCAATTGAAATAAATTTAAAATAAATTTATTATCTTATCCCCACATATTAAAATCTAAAATCAATCAAACTGAAATGAAGGGTGTAGATATAAGAATATATAAAGATAATAAATTATATATGAAATGGGAAGATAATTAAAAGAACTATACAGACATGAAGAACATTTCATTTTATTTAAAAAATACTTGTGATTAGAATTCAATCTAAATACATATGCTCCCTTAAATAAATTATATTTAAAAAGTGTAATGTTATTTATAATATCATTATCAAAAAATCGATTGGGGATAATATTATAACATGGATCTTTTTTGTTGGAATTTATGACGCATTATTTAGATTTTTTATTGAGGAGATGTATGATGATATTAGAAGACATAGAGATCCATAAGGTGAATAGTATGGTTATTAGACATATCGTACCCAGATTTAGATTATATACTATGTATTACAATTTTTAAATTGAGTTTCAGTTGATTTTTTTATGTTTTTATAAGGAGAACTATTGGAGGATGTCAACATGTTGATTATATGGATATTGAAATTATTATTATTATGGTGGAATTGAATGTTGTTAATGAACAAATAAGTTTTTTGAATTTGTCATATAATATGAGGCATTGATTATATATAAATAAATTTAATGTCCATAATTTTTTCAATAATTGAAGGTCTACCATGAAATATATTTTTCAAAGTGGATGTGATTGTTGCATACTCCATAATAAAAGATGATTTCGAATGATATTTATGACGATATGACAAAAGTTTGAGACACATGAAATATCCCTTCAAATAATTTGAAAATGATGAGATAAATGATTTTGTTTTTTGGAATCATAGTGTAAATACACGGATCATGTTATGAGTGAAGAACAAAGAGTTTTATGAAAAAGGCATGAATGACATTGAATATGCACTGACCATTTATTAATTACATTAGGGGAATCCTAATGTTTATCAATTTTCAATAATATTGAAAAGGAAATGATATACCATCCTTATATATATTAGAGTATGTTTTTTAAGAGGAAGTTAAATATATAAAAGGAAAATGATGAAAATTGAGGAGTTCACTAGATATCTGAGTTTAATAGAAAACAAGAATATGATAGAGAGAATATTTATAATCATGCTGAACTAAATACAACAATGCAATCGGTGATGAGCAGATTTCAGAAATTTTATAATGAACCAATCATAATGGGAACAAGGAGAGAACATATATATGTTTAACTGGATTTAAATCTAAAATAGTGTAGAACATTTAAGGTTAAACCTAAAGATAATAGAATCATACATAATTTTAATTTTGAGAAGAATTACTCGAATTGGGAAATCTACCTAACACACATAGTTATACATACATGAAACCCATTATAATATGTAAAGTTAATATATATTGTAAAAATAGTTATTTCTCAGACTATACTATGATATTTTAAGAAACATAAGATATTATTTAATTTTTGATCAGGTGTTGAAATCCATCAGAGTCTGAATAGGGTAACCACATAATAGTTACTTATAATTATCAGTAGTATAATTTGATTGGTAATACAGCTAGCCATGATTTATGATATACAACATATCATATCATACGATTGATAATGTTTCTAATAGAAGCATTTTTTCAAATCAAAATTGGTGGAGAAGATCCATGTGACCTAGGGGATTAAGAGGAAAAAATGTTGAATCCATGTGCACCCTTCCCCATATACTATGAATTTTAAATTAGTAACATTATTATTTATTATTTTTTTATTTTGTTTTCAAAATGTTAATTTTTTTTGGATGTATAACCATGTAATATATTCCTACCCCCTATCCACCCACCAACAAATTCAATGAAAATTAACCCGAAAATCATTAAAATATGCTCTTTTGTTGAAATTATATTATTAATATTTAATATTATATATCATTAATTTTATTTGTTTACTTTTTAGTATATAATAAAACACTATCAGTCATTCATATTTATAAATGATAATCATTCATTAGATGTATAATCCTAAACTTGAATGGCCTTATCTATACATGATCATTGTATAATACTAGGATTATAATAAATAGATATCAATTATAACATATGACACCATATTTAATCAAATTAACTTTTCAATTCATCATCAAAATATTATTTACTCTATTCAATGTCAATGAATAAAAACTAGAAACGAGGCTGTAAAATTATAAATGAGTGGATGATATCACTAATGTTTTTCCCACAACATGGTCATCAATTTTGTCAATGATATATTTCTTCTTATTAAAATATTATAATATTCACAAATTCTCATGTATATCAATGTAGTTGTTAGGAAGAAATTATAATTAATCTATATAATTTTCAATTAATTAAATTTTATTTCCCTAATTTATTTAAATCCAAAATTTATATGATTGTGAAATCATAAATCATTATATGAAAAAATATAACATGGATTGTTTATCTTGACAAAAATTGATAAAATTATAAACTAATGTAATCTTAATGTATCCAAATCTCAAGATACTATGATACCTCAATTTTACTTCTTGTATATGACCTCTAACCCCATAATTTAAAATTTTTTCAATCCTAAAACAATTTTCTAGATTATTTGTGTTTATGTAATTTAGAAATATTGTATGATACATAATTTATATTAATTTAATTATTTTTTTATTGGAAATTTTAAGAAATTACCTATAAATAATTCAACATTATTTAAATTGGAAATTTTTTATTAGATGTTTTAAAAATTCCTTGAATATTAGGATGTCATGAAATAAATATTTTCAATATTAAACCTAATTAATCACAAGTTTCAAAGAAATATACCTACTTCAACTCATGATCATGAATCTTATTGAACATCAATGTATAGAGGTATTTCATAAAAAACATATAATTTAAATTCTTCTTTGATGCTTTCTAAAAAATTAATTTTAAATATAATAAAATTGAGTATTAATGTAATTCATCATAATTTTCATTCAAAAGCTTGATTTTTTATAAATTCTTAAAACATATAACTCTTACAAAGAAAACCCATTTCTTGATAATTTGTTTCTAGACATTCATTCAGGATTTATATGGCCTCTATATCTATTCCAACTCTAGTAACCTAACCATTGTACAACTAATTATTTTATACTCTACATAGATCATCTAATTCAAGGATCCACATATTATTCATTTCCTCACCGTCGAGAAAAGTACAAAAATATACTACCAAAATATTAATTCATATAAGTACAATAATAATATAACATTAAATATTAAAAAAAATTATTAACATATTTGTTCATAATCATTATTTGTTACTTCATTTTGATGGCCAATCATGGAGAGTGAGTTGACCAGATTGATGTTAGAGTATTTGGAACGTATCTCTATATAAATGATATATTCTTACTCTATTTTACAAATAATTTTATTATCCTTATTATACTCAACCTAAAACAATCTTTCGAAATTTTATACATCTTTCCTATATGTACACTCAAAGCTCAAAGTAGTAGAACCAATTTTAAAATGAAAAAATGACGATTTTTTATCAATAAATATTATAATAAAAATAAATTATTTCTAAAAAAATATTTTTTTCAATAAATATACCTGAGCCTAGTTGATCAGTGGGTACTTATATATCCCTATGCTTTGAAGGATTTTTGACCAGTATAGTAGTAGTGGGTTCCAATGTATTTTAAAAATGATAATAAATTTTTATAGTATTTATCGAAGGGTCATTAATGTAATTTTATAGAGATAACTAAGTCTAAGTAGAAAAGAGAAGGGAATAAAAATCTATGAAAAATTATAAAAAAGTTGGGGAGCGGGAACCATCATCAAATGATGAAAATAAATTTAAGAAAGATCATATGTAAATTGTGGGAATAATATAGGCCATCTAAATATCCATGGTTACCCTAATGATATCATGGAATAATAATATTTTCTAGATGGTATATTTTATGAAGTAACATGGTTTGATTTGGTATGATGAGTGGATGGAGTAATTATGTTACCAACCCCTCACATCTTTTAACGTAACACGACCTCCACTAGGTTAGTGAAAGAATAATTATCTCATAGGTGCTGATTCTAGATTATAATTATAAAAAAATAATGACATACAATTATATATTATTGAAATATATATTTTTAATAGAATACTAACAATAGGAACTTGAGTAGGAATTATCATCTCTCACAAGAGACGATTATTGTCAGATGTATACTTCCTTTATACCTCTTAATTTTTTTTCATTTCCTATATTTGAAAAAAATGAAATTAATTAGAAAATTATGAATACTTTCTAAAAAAAATAAGTGGAAGATTATTTGATATGACTAAATTATTTAATACAAATATTGAATCCAAATAAATATAAATACTAAGATAATATAATCAAAAAATATTTTTTGAAACGAATATCTATACATAAAAGATATGTCTCAAAAAAAATAATTTATATTTATCATTCATAGATAGAGAATTATATATTTTTCATCATCTATTTTCGATTTCATCCGACTCAGTTTTATTTCATTTGGTTCATTTTGGCCAATGAATTATTTTATTGTTACATTTATTTGGTTTGGAAGTTTATTTTTTATTTTGGGTTTGTCCATTTTCCATTTTTTGGTTTTTTCATTTATTTAATTGGTTTTTATTTTCATTCTAATTTATTTTATATGTTTTAGTTAAATGCATCTTATTATTTTTATAATTGTATTGTTTTAGATTTTTTTCCTTTTAGGTTACAATATAGTTCAATTCAATATTTTAAAATGAAATGAAAGGAAAAATTCGAGCAGTTATATTGAAAAATGACATTAAGTTCATGTCGGATGAAAAATATTTGTAATCAACATCAAAGAAATTTGAATAGTAAAAAGATAAAAAACCTAATTAATGATAAACTAAAATAACTGAGAAGATATATGGATTAATATATATATATATATATATGTATATATATCTATATATCCAACTGTAAAATAATGTTCAAAATCAAATGTAACTATAGAAATATTTGATTCATGATAGGAAATAAATCTATCAAGGCCAATGTGGGTAGCGGTTGTGTCAATTTCATCCCTATTATCACGTATAATAGGTACTAGTATTATACAAAAAATAAAAAATAGTTAATAGATGATCTTTCAAATAAAAAATGTGTTTTCCAATGATGTTAATATATATTGATCATCAGTACAAGGACAACAAGTCATGTCAATAAATCAAAAATCCATAGGCATTAATAAATGTTCAATGTCTCGCTACGAGGTCAAACCACTATAATTTCATCATCAAAACTCAACCATTAGTGTGATAATCCAACATTTGTATTTTCTCAACCTCTCTATAATAATATAAATTCTCAAATCAGGGTCTACTATTTAATGCACTAAAAAATAGTATTTTGTGTTATTTACCATAACACAATCATGTTATGTGCTCATGTTCGTTTCTCATTCCGGGATAATAAAATTGTACAAATTTATAAAAAGTAATTTTCGTTAACAAACCTTAATATTAATACAAAAATAAAAAGATCATACTTTGGTGGAGATATAGTCTGTTGGTAAAATCAAGACATTCATTGTAAATAAATGTTAAAATTAACTGAATATTAATTTTTTGATAGAAAATAAACTTTCTTTCAATTTCAACCATGATGGATACTCTTTAATATGTAAATTATCTATCCCTATCAATGATAAACAAAAAACATTTTTATTTATATATATTTTTGTTCTATATATAAAAGGATAGAAATAGTTTAACATATATGTAAAATTACATGGCATGAGATAAGATATACATCATAAATTTACTTATGTACTCATAAAAAAATCACATTAAAATAAAACTATATGATGTCCCATATCCCACTCTTCAAGTTTCAACGTAGTCAATGTATATGATCCATGAATTCCCCCAGATTGGGGAAGTGAAGGATAATTTATTTCATTTTTCTGACAATTCTCTTCTTTATTTATAATTGGTCTGTTCAATCTCATGGTCATGTCGAAAAAAATATTGAACAGAAAATGATGCACTCTTTAAGAACATAGCCTTTCACAATAGATACTTTAGGCTTATTCCTATACAAGATATATGAATCCACTGGGTACATATTTCTCTCAATTTTATACGTCAAATGAAATGTAACGGGTCCACCAAGATGTATTTCTTTTTTAATATGAATATATAGATCCAACATGAATTTGAAAATATTAGGGGAACAATTTTCTCTAAATAAAAAAATAAAGGTGTCTCTTTGTACATATGTTTCAAAAAATAAATGAATAAAATTTTTGTCAAAATATCATTAAAAAAATGGATACACTACATAACGACCTCCCTTACATTATTTGATAATAGACGAATAATTTTTATTGTAATAAACTTATGAAGGAGGATTTGATAATAAAGACTCGTCATAGACATCATCTACAACTCTATTATATTATCCCACTTTGATATGATTCTTTAATATCCATCAGGAATAATAATAGTATATATTATATCTATAAATTTATTTTTTTATATATGTGTCCCCCCACAAGAATAAAAAAATCATTTCCATTCATTATCACTAATTAAAAAACTATGTAATTATGGTAAGATATTCCAAACCTTCAAATCATGTATATATTATAAATCAAATTTTTTATTCCTGTAGAAGTTTAAGATAATTGTATGAAACATATAATATTTTTTTTTGTAATGTTCAACACATCTAAAAAATGAACTAACAAATTATTTTGCAAATAATGAAACTAAAATAAGATAATTTTATTCTTCAAATTATATTTGAATTTAGTGAAGACATTCGTAGTCTTTATATATATCATATAACCTATCATGAATGATAAAAATAAAATCATACAATTCATTAAAAACGTTAGATGGAAATGAAAAAGGAGGTGTATTTTCTCTCTCTATGGAATTGTCAAATCTTTGTTGATTATTCTTATATAGATGATCTACTATCAAGAATATCCCATGTCCCATAAAACTAGAACTACAAAAAATATTTAAGGCATCTAAATTATGTTTTGTTTATAAAATTAAGGCTCTAATGTTTTCTCATCATGATCCATCCAAAAACAATTGTATAAGAAAGAAAATAATATATCATTCACATAATCAAATTCAAATATGAAATACTTCTTTCGAACAAGCATCATAAGTGAGAAAACTATTTATTTATTTAAGGAAATAAGAATTCTTCACTTTATTTCTATTATAATGAAAAATAATGAACTAATATTGAAATCAAATCCATTTTAAATCACCCTTATAATTTATGAATATATAAAAAATATTTCAAACAATAATAAATTATTGTTTGAAACAAATTATTTTATCATGGAAATGATAATTTTATAAGAAAAATGAATATGGTGAAACAATTAAAACTATATTTTTATCAACCTTATCAATAATTTCATTACTCAGTCCCATGAGATAAAATACTTATATATAAAACCATAATATTTAATAATACATACATCAATGACTAATAACTATACATAATAAAAAAAATGATTATATTCATGGAATAATTGATAAACTCATCTATATGAGAATTATAATATAAATAAGAAAACATATATTAAACATTAAGTATGGTATATGTTTTTTTCTAAATCCCACATGTTATAAACCAAACATGAATGTATTTATCGTTAGATGATAAATGTATTATATTATTTTCTAAATAAGTTCTTTTTATAGATTGGGACAAAGAAATTTCCATATCCTAAAAAATCACAGAATGCATAAGGAACAACAAAAACATCTATTTGTGCATATTAAAAAGAATGAAATGATCCTTTTTTTAAATATGTTTTCAAAAAAATAAACCTAATTTAAGAAAGATAACAATGTGACAATAAATGTACATATAAATTCAACAATCTATGAAAAAACCAATATATATATATATATACAACCATATAATATATTTTAAATCCAAGCATGGTTATGACATGAAATGAATAATATAAATTAATAAATAAGAAACTAAAACTAATAATTTCACAATCCCCCATATTTTCACAAAATTAAAAAAGTACAGTAATAAATAATTACATATTTTACATAAATATATCACAAAAAAAATAATCGGTTCATAATATATTTGTATAGAAGTTGAGAGAAACTGAATAAAATATACATCAACTAAAATAATACTTACTACGAGAAAAATTATCAAATATATTAATAAAAATCCCTTATAAATAGA
Source organism: Viscum album (assembly GCA_963277665.1). NCBI lineage: Eukaryota > Viridiplantae > Streptophyta > Magnoliopsida > Santalales > Viscaceae > Viscum > Viscum album. The sequence continues at coordinate 899,098,559 of OY728165.1, read as the reverse complement.
ATTTGAATGAATCATGACAAAATTGATTCTAGCACAATATTTTAAAAACAGAAATGGAAAATGAAAATTTTGATCGATATAAGTGATGAAGGATTTCAAAATAACCAATTTAATGTTAAATAAAAATGGGATTAATACATATACCAATGAGATATTTTTTATGGTGTGGAAGAAAACTAAAGTCCATGATATACTAAGGATGAATGTGTATGTGAATGTGATTGGTGGAGGGGATTCCATGTCCTAGGAAATGATTAGAAGGCTATAAAATTGATTTCTAAAAATCAAGGTTTTAAACATTATATAGAACAATGGTTTTTGGAAACTGTTGGTATAGCCTTAACAGAAATAGAGGATAATAATGGTTATTGATAATGGTTGGTAGAGGGGGACTAATACAAAATATTTTTAAAAAATGTTGATATTTTCCAATTTCCACTAGTTCTAGTATACCTATATAAAAATATATGCGACTTATCTACTTTAAGAACCAATAACTCAGGAACATCACATTTTAGGAATGTTCGCTAATCTTTAAGATTTCCTATGTTTTCAAGTATTTAAATCCTTGGAAACATCATAAAAAATTTCCTACCATTTTTAAATCTATCAAAACAGTCTGGTTCTTCCATAACTGACATAATCCATGACTATTTAGTAACAATTATAATTTGTAACATCCATTCAATTGAACCATATCTTATGATAAATTTCTTATCTACTAAATATCAATATCCTATTTATGACCTTTAGAAAAATATCATCATTGATGATAACATTCTGAATCTGGATACACTACATTATATTGTTTTCCTAGAATCAATATCCAAAGACTTCATTTTAATACCCAATAATGAAAATTATTGGGACTTATTCTATTTATTTTCCATTTCCTTAGAAACAACTATCATAGGTGATTAATCCAATGAATTTTTGATGAAATATTTATTCTTCCTTCAAAAATGACAATTTTTCAAAATTTCTTTCCCAAATAGAGAAATGGACTTACGTTTGTCAAGATAAATCCAAAACTCCGTAACTTTTCCACTAAATATTGATTCATCTTCTCCATAACTTTATTTTTTTCTAGAGTCCCTAGTATGATCTTCTCCAAAAGTATTCTTTTCCGCCATAATAACCATCACAACTCGTTAATTACTTATTATCTACCATTTTCAGAACACTAATATTGTATTTTAATCATGATATCCTTTTTAACCATTGATGTCAATAGATTGATGGTTTAAAAAAAAATACAATTTCTCATGGTAAACAACACCCATGACATTTCCATTGAATCACCAATGATTTATCATATTACAGTGACTAACATTGAGAACCAGCCAAACATGGTCCACATAAAATCATTTGAACCAGTAACAATATTATGTCCCTGAGAATAATACCTTCTAATTGAAATGGCTCATTTTTTACATCCTAATAATTCAATTATAACATGTTATTTACACCTTTATTAAAATATTCAACATCCCTTTAGCGTCTTGTAATTTCATCCCTTCATTACTAAAATGACCAAAATTCTCATTCCTTAACTATGGTGACGTTATTTTCCTTATAATCATTACACCTTGTTAACCCTGTTTAGATACAATGTTTTGTTTTTACTCCACTGGCTACTAGAGTGGAAGAACATGTAATTTTACAAGTACTATAAAAAATTCAATAAAAAATGAACATCATCCAAAATTCATACTAACATCATTATATTACATAACTCTGATATGTTCGACTCTTCTTCTAATCCCAGAATGATTTTTTTCTTTTTCTATACAGAAACAAAAACCTATGTCACTATCTTTAGTGGTTTACCATTCACAATATATACCATATAATGTCTTCTAGAAGTATAATTATTTACACTCAATCTCCCTAATATTGATTGAAATAAATCATTAATTTATATAATACTTTCCTAAACTATACTAGTTCCTCTCACCAGTAAACCACTTGTATCTTTCAAAACCGAACTTCTTGATGTACTTCCAAAATCATTATTCAGTGCAATATTTCTCAGTATGTCCTTTTCTCCCAAAATTATAATATATGGAACTTCCATTAGCTGAATAATGATGGAATCTACATTTTCATTATTTTCATTTCCAGTGAATCCTCCTTGTGACAATACATCCCCTACCATCAATACTATATACATTTTTGATAGATTATTGGATCTCCTTCAATTGGATCTCTGCCTTTATAATAAAATCAGGAATTTTTTCTAACACTAAGTCTATCTCACAACATCAATTTATCACAACAATAACCATATTATCCTATGATTTTTTGAGTGATGATAAAAAAATCCCCAATCATTATCCAGGAATGCAACTTTAAAGTGTTTTAATTAAATTAGTATCATATTTATGTTTTTGATGTGATTAGCTGATGCATTTCTTTCCAATTCTTTCACTGGGGTGAGCATCCATGCACATTACTAGGAATCTTATAGTTTCATTCGATGTCGCATTCCCACATTCCAAAGGTAGATGAAATTCATCACATTAATAGTGATATCTAATCCTTGATCAAAATTAGATGATGGGATGTTGGTTCCCGATACCCTGGATTCCTTCTTGGAATTCGATGCAATGTTTGGGTCTTGCTCATTGATAAAAACATGGTTGACGAAACTCATTCCCTTTGCCAAATCTCTATAGACACCGGTCAATTATCCTAACTTTTTTGAGAAATTCCAGGGGGTCTTGATAGAGAAGAGACCCTTTGTTAGGGGACTAGTCACGTTGGGTATTATTATAGATTTCATGGATTCTATAAAATTAGTCACTTTATCCACCATAGAGGATGGAATCTTATGGAGGCATATCATTCGTGGAAAAAAGACATACCATGTTGGTTAAGAGGTATCATATTCAAAATTCATGTCTTTCAAGGTTATTATTAGGAATAACATATTTACCACAAGGTAGGTCACGTATTTAACATCATGAAGAGATGGTGTGGGGAAGATCATAATGACCCATGGAGGAGGATCAAAGGGGTTGCGTCCCTTGGATGGTGTTTCAAGAAGGTTTACTATATATATGGATCAAAACTCCCTATGAGATAGTACATGTGGTGGTGTTCCAAATAATGGGGAGATGTCATACAATGAATGGTTATATTTATAGAAGGGAGGAACCATGGTTTACCATATGTATAGGACAAAATGCCCCATAAGGGTGGACTCGGGGTGGTGTGGCCCATAAATGGAAGATGGCACACCATGAAATATGATATTTACACCACTAAGAGGGAGGATCATAGTTTTCCACCCATATGATGGGGACACCTAGTTTTACTATTAGGTGGGATTTATCCTCAAATAGGTGTCCTACAAACCATTCCATTGAGGCAGGGGTCAGAACCCACTAGTTCGATGGACAGAGTGGGGACTACACAATGGATATTCCCTTAAACAAGGATTTATTGTGGTTAAATTATGTTTTTATTGTGTGTGGATTATTCCTAAGATCCACCCGAATGGATGGAATGGTCTCACTGGGATGTGGTATCACATGAAAGATCAGGATAGATTATGGGTGGATTGGATGTAGTGGATGGAGTGCTGTGGTTGTTGGACTAGAACCTCAGGGGGGGTTTTCATATAGATCACATTTAGTTGGGAAGCAATGTGTATGTAGTGTTGGTGGGGGCATTGCTGCTCATACATGAGAATATATCCAAATATAAGTGGAGAAAATGATTGGGGATTATGCATGAAAAATTACCATGGAGAATGATATGGGCTTATACCTAAGGAGTATGCCAATAGAATGGGACATTTCAGGGAATATATGTTGGAATAGACCATATAGAGATAGAGACAGCGGGTCCCTCTAGGGGGATTCCCATTGTAAATGCAAGGGATTATGCATTTCATCTTCGAAAAGATAGATATTGAGTGTTTCATTGCTATTTCTAAACACTATGATCACGTGAGTTAGGTGTGGTGTGAGATATAATAAGAGTCATTGGACCCATAATTTGTGTCACCAAAGATGCGTCGATGAGAGATGGTGTAGGGATTATAGATGTAATATTCCTGAGGGGAGAGTCGTTCTGTACGATGAGGATCTCAATCAGTATGAGGAATATCTCACACCATGTTGGTCATACATAATACATCCTATCATGATGTGTGTTGGGGCTTATATGTGGAATTTTTCTAGGGTGCACATGGCGATAATGCCCAATGGGAGAGGGAAATAAGATTTAGAGTGGGGGAAGTGATAGGTTCTCAACGCTCCCAACATCTCTGACTCTATGTGATGTATTTCATTACATGTGAGTTATACATAGATAAATTCTCATATGACCACACAGGTTGATATAAAAGTTTAACATCATGTTATGGGGATGTTTGTGCTATGTAGTTTAACGTCCAACAACACCAGCATGTGGGGATAACTCATTTACCATTATATATACATAACAATTGTACATTGAACCTTATGAAGGGGATTATTTCAGTAATTCCACTTGGATAGGGTGTGGAGGAGTTGTCACTCACAAGATCCAAAATAGGATCACAATGCTGAATAGAATAGTATATTAGTGTACCTATTCCCAAATTAATGTGTTATGTCAATTCATCGATGGAATCCATACGAGGGACCAATACATCACTACACACAAGCCTGGGGGCTGTGTGGAGATAGTGAATTCAAGAAATGATTTTTGCATGGAAAATGTGCTCAAACATGGTGTTTTTTAGACAAGTAAACCAATAGAGATTAAGGTATGGGGTGCACGAATAAATGGATGATTTCACAAAAAAGGATGTGCTTGAGCAAAAGATTGGGGTTCACACAAAGTTATACAATGAGATCAAGAGTGGAATTTTGTATGAACTCTCCTTTCATGAAAAAGAAAGAGATAAGGGCCATACCATTGTGGGCCGACATAAAGGTGGAATCACATTGAAGCTATCATGAAAAATATTATATTTTGAGGGGTTCATATTTTTTTATGTTATGAAAGAGGATTATTACATGTGGAAGAGTGATTCTTCAACATCTGAAGGATCTCCATGAAGAAGGGGGTGCACATAAACATGTTGACAAATTCTTCAGAAGTGGAGTGTAATATTTCAATCAGCAATGAGGTTTTATTTGTTGTTATTACTTTGATATACATAGGGAGCACTAGTAAATGACCATTTGACATAGTATTGAATATTGGGCATTTATGCATCTTGGTCATGGATTTCTATCTTACACGGTTACTTTAGTTATTACAAGCACGTACCTTGGGATTCTTTGAATAATCTGTTGAGACGAATGGTGCTCTTATTTTACCCAAATATATTCGTTTACTTCTTTCTTAGGAAATGAGTTCCATGAAATTCCCCCCCCCCACAAAATATCAGCTGAAAGGGGACTATGAGGTTAGGTTTCAAGGGAAACACTGAATAGGTTATTTATTTTCCATAGGGGAACACAAAAATGTGTGTTAGTGAGGAAGTGGACTTATGGAGATATAGTGTACTCTGTCGATGTTTATAAATACGCGAGGGGGGGTATTCAAAATACCTTGGATTTTCACGTGATAAAGAAATTATATATTGTTCATGTAAGCCTATGATTTTCACAAGTATAGAATGAAACGTTGCCTTTTCATTAATCTCAACCACCACTTTATTTTTTCAGTAATCACATTGAACAATTTTCACCTAATTGCATGACCTTTGATGGATCTTTTGTGTAGGGTTATAGTTTTTTATGTATCATACCCTTTCACACTTATTCATTGGACTTCCCATACAAAATAAAATTGGGTTTTCAACAAGATTTTGTTTATATAGATGCTTCCAATGCCTTTAAAAGAGAAGAAGTGAATGTGAAACCATGAAATATTCATTCAAAGAGGTTCATATATTAATATAAAATTCTATTGGGAATGATATAGTAGTCTTAGATGGATTATATTTTGTGTGAAAACCTCAAATTATTTAATTTTGACATTTTAGAAGAAGTATGTATCCCAGGATTCATGATGGATTCACCATGATCATGGTTCATGTGAGAAGATAGTCTTCAGTGGTACAACATTAAAATTCCTGGCTATATTTTTATGGAGAAGTGGTAAATTTTCATCTATGTATTGAATTCGAATATAGGGACAATCACAAGAGATGAGCCAGAGGCAATGGAATACCCCTCCCACTGTTACAGAACATTTCAATGTATAATGAGGGATAAAAGTGTGGGATCGAAGGAATGATAGATGAGTTATGGGTAACATCATTATTGAATGGAAATGGGAGTTATCGGGTCATGAACCATGTGATGAGTTAGGTGAAGAGATGCAGAATATTAGATATATCTGTATGTGTGAATTTATCAATTCCATTTCAACCATCAGTTGGAGATAGAGCATAGATTTTTTAGCTGGTGGTTTCATGATAAATACACATTCCACCACCACCATCAAATGGTTAGACAAAGCTTGTGTGAAATTATTTTCATTAGAGCCAATCTATTGTAAGGATTCCAATATGATGAGTTCCTCTATCCTGAGAATACTAGTGGGGATCGCTTGAAGAACCAAATATTAAATTTAAATTTTTTGGGGGTGGGGAAAGTAAAAATTAATAAATGTTCATCTTGAATGAAATCTTTTTCCCAATGTTGTTCGACCAATTCTTCAAGAAGGATGACAAGTTAAGGATGTTCGGCTGAGGGATGCAGTGATTGAAACATTCATAGAGGGGAATGGTAAGATCACATTGGTTGATCCAAGAGGCAGGAAAATATCTTATTTGGGGGTAAATCGTGGATGATTGATGGGACCAATTAGTTTAATATTCAACTTTTCTCGCTACTTTCCTGAGTAGGATGTTTTTTTAGTGAGGGACATGAGGATGGTGGTTCCCTAGAGCCCTTAGTGATTGTAGGAATCCTGAAATCTCAAAATAGCATTAACCTAGGATTTCAGGTCCTGTTGAATATTAATATCATTACATGATACATCTCAAGGGGATGGACACCTCAAGGATTTATTAGGAAATTTTGAATTCTACACAACTAGATAGTAGCTCACCTTGGAAGATATGATTTCCCCAAAATGATTAGTCATCCAGTTGTTGGTCTATAAACATCCCATATGATCATCTATGGGGTTCGACCACTTACACTCCATAATGAGGTAAATTTTCTCTAAATCATCAACCATGAAAATTTCAAATTCCACCACTTCAAGACTCTGGTGGGCTATATGATGGATAACCTGCATGGTTTTTGGGTGAATAGGGAATACTTATGGAGCTTCTAAAGTGGAATTCTAGTGGTTAGGATTGATGGAACGATCTGTTGTGAAACATACATAATGTCCCTTTTTATAGATAGTTTAGAATCCATCAGTAGTTGGAGAATAAAATCTATTCAATGATACATCAAAAGAGACACCCATGCATTATCTACTAGTTTTGGTGCATGCTTTTTACATTTGGATTTGGTGAGAATATCAAGTTATCACCTACAGATGACTATACCAGCCTATCAATGGAATATTCTATAAAATGGGTGGTGGTATATCCAGAGGAAATCATGTTAAGGAATGTCGTCGTAATAGAAGGAGGAATAGAAGAACTAAAATGGGACGAAGGCAGAACAACTTCATCCCATCCACAAATCCACAAGGAAATTCATCCCACTGAGGCAGAATGAGATGGGACCACAATGCGATGGACATCGTTGGGTGTGGCTGCATGTTCGACTTCTAATGAGATGTGGTCCAAAAAGGGGACACATGGATCATCAAAATATGAACAAAATAATAAAATATGGTATCTCTGGTAGCTATTTACTGAGGTTTGTTTCCTAACCCTTTGGTATTCTTGGTGGACATTGAAGAAATAACTATCAGTTGAAGACTTGTGAAAGAGGGTGAAGTATGGTTTACCGGAATTTATTGAAATCTGGTGCATTTAGTTGGTATAAAAGGTGATCGTACATCAAAGGGACGATTATCTAATGATTATAGACACCAAATTATGGAATAGGGGTGATAAATGGATCCTGGCACCCTTGTGATGGTGATGCTCAACTAAGAATCAAATAGAGTGGAAACACCACAAGTGGATAAAAGAAAAGAATAATAATAATTATAATTATAATGAGATAAAGAAATATTGGAATAAGGGGAATAGTAGGAAGAATGAGAATATGGGGATCCAAATGGAGTGGGTTCTCTTCAAGAGATTCCCTAGGAGGGTGGTGAGATTGTGGAATTCGAAGAAGAGTTCACTGACTATCTATCTGTAAGATCAACTAAATCTATATTATTACTTGCTTTATCTTTTCATCTCACAAATATTCTACGTAGAACTCAGCCAATTAAGAAAAAGATTGGTGTTGAGAAATAGATAGCATATGTAGAGGGTGAAAACTTGTCAGTGGGTGTAGGGGAAAATGATCTAGGGCCTACACCTAGAAAAAATGTAGGTGGTGAGCTGGACGAGGCTGAGGCTGTTAGTGGTGGGCTAATCGATGATGATTAGGTTACAAGATCATAACCACTAGTCCTTTCTGTTTGATATGGGGGACTATGAACTTTTATTACATTGATAAAAATTACTAATCTGGAACATACAATAAGGATAATCATTTAAATTACTCCTCTATGTATGGGAAAATATAAAACTATCTGGATATAATCAGGATTCCATAGCGTGTTGACATCATCATGTTTCTATAGTATTCATGTCTCAGACACATGATGAAAGGATGTTCAATTTTGGTCATTGAAATACCATTTTGGGAGGTATATGTTATTGTGGAAGTCTCTATAGTGACCCAAGATCCTAACCAAACTTTGTTTAGCTCGTGTAAGTCTTCAATTTCACAATTCCATACTTGTCATTGAGTGAGTGGGCTAACTGATGTTTTGTTTTCCATGTAGTACTTAGAAGATAATGGAACCAATGAGTGGATGGGGCTACGGAATCTATGTGATTTCATCTAGTGGTCTTCTCATTAAGGAAGAGTCGTTTTCCCAAACTAATCCATCCTTGTAGGTCCTAGATGAGTAGAAAACAGCTGCTGATAGTAATTCCACTAGAGGGGTGGAACTCAAAGTAGGCAGTTACAAGGCTTCCAAAGATGAAGAAATTAAAAATGGACACCCGTAAGATATGGGACCTAACCCTTCAAATATGATTCCATAAAAATACCCTCCTACTATGATCGTTTCTACCTTTCTAGAGTACGAACCTTCCAATCCTAAGGAACTAGACAATACTGAAACTAATATGGATGAAGAAAACTATATCATCTAGCATAGGGTGTGGAGGTGCATTTAGTGCCTCATTGACTGGACCCATGAACTGAAATTGGTGGGTTAGATGGGGTCACTCCATTGTCAGATGTGCAGCCTATTCACTGGAGGGGCATGTTCTTGGGCCTTAAATGCGCTGGTCTGTGACTATCTTGATGAGAAGATGTGGGAGGGGAGCCAACATATGGATGATTCATGGTGCTAGGATATGTACGATAGCCTGCATAGACATCATGAATTCAACCATGTGATCTAGAACCTTGAGGAACAAGTGATCAAGTGTACCTCCTTCCCACAAACCCAATAATTAATTATCCGTAATATGAGGGTTCAATTACAGGTCGATGAGCACCAAATAAAGAAGGATACTGCTCATATTATCGATAATTGGGATGAGTGTCTATGGAAACAAATAATATTTGATGAGAAACTGCATTCCCCCAAAAAATTGGATGAAAATATTTGGAGGTTATAGCATGTCCTTGGGGTCAAACACCAATGTTTGGTAGAGCTAAAACAGATGATTTCTTATGTAATGGTTTATGGGTGATTTTTCCAAAACTCATAAAACTTTCATGTAACATATTCTATGTATATAAACATTATATTTATTTCTCACATTATCACATTTCATTCAAACATTGATGAGAACTAATGATAAATACATAATCTCACATGGGTGGATACCTGTGTGAGAAACATGTGACGAACACATAATCATTAAGTATTTATGAGAGCACCAGATAACAATGGAACAATTAAGGCCTACTATTTTTGACCAACCACAAAGTGGGTTTGGGATGAGAGAAGTTTTTACTATAGAATAAGGCGCTCAGAACACCCTACGTTCTTTTCCCAATGTTCTCTAGTGTATGAATAGGATAACTTTAGGGGCGTTAGTGTCAATATGAACACATTGGAACAAAGAGTGTAAATAATGATACCCAATATTAGGAAGGAAAAGGTAATGGAATGAAATTAAGGAATTACTGCTGACAATGTGGGAAACATATTATCAGTACCAGTAGCCTAAAATGGGGATAATAAAATTAGGGTTTATTATTGACAATGTACGAAACACGAAACCTAACTTAGAATTTCATCCAAGTCTTCAAAAATCATGGCCTAGGACAATAAGTGAGCCAAATAATCATAAAAATACCATTAAGGGGTCCCTTTTAAAATAGAGGATGATAAAAATCCAAATAAGGGGAATGAAATGAATGGGGGTGGAGTTCTTGAATATTAAAATTTATTCTAATACACTTAGAATTACGCCACCGTATCGTAAAACAAATTTTGATTGGTACATTTGGTTGAACAAATTTCAAACCAATCATCCAAGGAGGACCTCTTGGGTGACGACATAATATTCCTTGTGATTTTTCATCTATAAAATGAGGATGATGAATATTTATTTTAACACGATAGGTTATTGATGATGCATGGAAGATTTTAACGTTGGGTGATCATCACATGTCCAACAGTATAACATCGTGCAACCAAAATGTTGCACATAGTTTCAAGTCATACTACCTATACCATATCGAGTAGTTTAAATTCATTTTCCATGGTCTGTGAACATGTCTATTCCCAATACATTTATGTTGCATGGATGAATAAATACTGACATAAATGAGGACAATGAGTCATTACATACCACATGAGAGATATGAAAAAGACAGATATGAGGAATATCTTATATAGAAAAGGGATAATACCACAACAATGATTTTAGTATACGTTCATAGAGTTTGGACCATGAAATCGATGACTATTAAGTAACAGATGACCATTGACCATGATTAAATCATATGTAACATTACCATACCAATCAATATTGGGAAAACAAATGTGTTGTCAATTGTTGACCAATTTAGAATCCCAAGACCCAATGTTTGTTATTGAAAATATATTATGGCATTGGCCATGGACGGGAGGTTCTCCAAATTTGGAATGAGACCATCACTATATGTGGGGTCCAAATGGATGTGAAATTTTGAAGAAACATAAATTGATAAATTCACGGAATTCTACATGTAATATACTAGAAAGTGGAGTCCTAACTCAGGCCATGCAAGAAGATTAATGTCGCGCTACTTAGACTATAGGGGCTATAAAAGTGTTTATGTTCATAATGTTTTGAACCAATCAATGGACACAACAAATTGATTTGTGTGGTGTGATAGATTAACAAAACTGATGTGTATGACGACAATGAGGCCCAACACGACACCACACATTCCTAGGGATTCAAATCTTGTTTAATGTCTTAATTTTTTAAATATAGGATTCTTTTTTATTGTCATAGATTTACATCCATGAAGTCTAGTTCAACTCTCACCTTACCAGAATCCTAATACCTAATAAACCATGCTCTATGTGGGAATAAATAAATGGTATAATGGATAATATGATATGTCTGAGTGCATAGAAAATGGAATGGATGTATGCACATATTCCCATGACTAGGATCATAGGGGTGAATGGTGAGTGGGGGTAGACAGTTGAATATGTTCGAAAACACAGATATCCCAACATAACCAGCAATGAATAAGGAAATAAAAGGAACAAAAAACTGTTTATAAGGTTTAAAAACACATCTACAACAATTTGATAATAGAGATACATTAGGGTGTTGGCCCAAAATATTATGTGAACCAAAATTGACAGAAAACCATCATCATTAAGGCGGTCCAATTAGATTAGAAGGAGGATGGAAAACTAGAAGGATGAAGACTCATAGTGTTATATGGGAATGTATTAAGGAATAGTAATCTAAATAGGTCTTTATGGATAGTTTAAGGTCGTATTGTGTGGACCATAATCAAGGCCATGGGGTCGATGATTTGAAATAGATTCCAGTTATACCAGATGAAAAAATGATTGGGAATTTCAATTTATCCCATGATGAGGGGAATCCCAACACATATAGTTATCCAACATATTGGTTCAATATAATGACACTATTAGTGGGAATCCTCTCTAGAAATGAAATGTTTTCTTCCCATGATTATAATGTGGAATCCTAAAAATATTTAGGGTATGTTTTCTACATAACATCCTAAATTGTGGAAGTGATATCTTAGTTTAACATCATTGTGTTTGGACCATTGAGGAAGGAATCCAAACTGGATGTGTATTGCATGGAGTCTCGAAATACCTGACAAGAGTGAGGACCAATGACGCCAAAAAATGAAAAACCATCCCAAAGGAGGTCTTCACATAGTTTAATGTCATGATGAATGGAATTTAACATATATTTTTTTGTCATATATCTTAGTCTAAATGGAGGATGTATAAAATATACAAGCATAGTGTAGTGCTATAAAAAACTTGATGTAAATTTGGCCATGGAGGCTCAGCACCACACCTAAAATTCTATAGAAAATTCCATATAAATTTTGAATTCATGAAATGTGCTCCATTATATGGAAGAGGGGCCAAATGATTGGAATATATATAGTAGGGTATGATTTAAAAATGTTTGGGCACCACTACATATCCCAAAAGGAAGGGAATCAAACAACACAGAGTCCTTGATATCCCATGTTGTTTAATTTCACGTGTTGGGGATGAACATGAACTACTGTTGATGAAATAAAATAACACATCTAGGTCTGAGATAGAAGATCCTGGCATCACTACATATCTCATATGTATGAGATACATTGATATGGGGAATATTATTTAGAGTGACTAGACCATGATATATAATCCATGTATTAATACATATCTTGTATGGTCTAGAGTAATGCTATATTTAGTTCATGAAGGGAATTTCTATATGTATGTATGGTTCATAAAAAAAGACTGGGCATGGTAGGTGACCAATACTGGGTGAAATATTCCTACCATTTACGGTCACCTAGCACCTCTGGTCCGTGATTTTTAAAATAATGCACTAATGATGTTGGTTGCCAAACAATTTTTTGTCTTGCAACTATGTCATGAATGAAGATGATTGATCCTAAGGGGGTTCAATGAATATACATTGTAAAACGGATGTGAATGAAGGAAAATAGGCCTAGGATTCCACATCCTGCACTTCTGGAGGAAACATAGGCCAAGGGGAAGAACAGATGAATATGTGGCTAGGCCCAAAGATGAATGGTCGGAGCGTTCCTATGCATCCGATAGGGAGTCATCAAGCCAAATTAGTTCATGGAGATGGAATGGTTGGTGACCAATGATAAGTTAAATTTACTCTCAGGATAGAAAATCATGGTTTTTTATAGTTTTACATATTATAGACAACATGTTAGTGGAATCATATCAACAAAAAGAGTAAAGTGGGAACTCAAGCAATGAACTGATGCAAATGTGGCCGATGGAGGTCTGCCCCACACCGCATGATCTCCAGTATAATCACACACATATTATAGTCATGATGAAGGGACACAGATAAGATTATCATATAAGAAGAAATATGTGGTGCAATTTCATGGAAAACACAATGTTAACAAGGACCCGAGATGCCCCATGCAACACAACATATTATTGAGTAGATACTTATGCATAGTTTAAAGTCATTAGGTTTGGACTTTAGAACCCAATTTGAAGTCATGTTTCTAGGATGTGAGTAATTTCCATTTATGGTCATGTGAATATCACTATAAATATTGTATAGTTTAATTTTTTGAAACTAAGTTGTCGTAAATGATGTTTAATATCATAAGGTAGGGACTAGGTGGAGAAAGTGTTCCAAGACGTACGCTTATGGTATATCTACAATATCCTGATATGAATGGGTTCCATGGAGGCCTAACATAGCACCATACACTCCCAAAAGGATCTTTTACATTGTTTATAATCATGTTGGATGGACTAGAGTACTCAGTTTAACATCATTTCCCTATGATGGTGGTTATTACATAGTTTATCATTGTACGACTAGTATGTTGATTGTTACACAGTTTATCATCATGCGTCTGAGACGATAGTTGTTACATAGTTTATCATGGTGAATATAAGATGATGTTGGGTACACAGTTTAATGTCCTGAAACATATACTAATTGTTACATTGTTTAACATCATGAAACTAGGATGTGGGTATGCATTAATGTGATGTACTACACTAGGAACATGGAGACTATTGGGGGATGGATATTATTTCCATCCAAAAAACCAACATGTACACACAATTCAGATTGACATTTTAAATTATATGACCCTTCTACCTGAGTTCAACCTTTGTTGGATTCATACCAAGTATCATTTTCATTTAAAGAGCCAGTATTGTATCACCTTGGAGGAATGAATGAAGGATAATCTTCTTGTTTAACACTCTGGATATCTTTTTTTACCTCTATAGAATATGATAGTCTTATAACTTTTTTTTAAGGGAATCCATTTTGGATAGAAAAAAATCATATATTCTATCAGATGTCTGCTGATGATAGATAGATATTTGGAGTGATGTAAACTAGATCATGATTGGTAAGACATAATTTGTTCTATACACCAGGGAATATAGAGTCACCTAGGTGGAATTATTGGTTATTTTTCGATAAGAATTGTGAGTTTTGGGTAGCTTGTCCTGCCAAATTTTCATGTTTTGGACCACCATCATATGATAGATGTGGAATTTTGTGTTTTTGAAAGCCTCAATATATCCATTTTCTTCTCCATTGTAGTGGGAAGTATGGTTTTAATTGATATTGTAAAATGAATACAACATCATCAACTCGAACGGTTAAAAGTTCATTATATTATCAGTGATAATGGAATAAGGGACTCCAAACTAATAGATGATGATGGTGGTCATGAACTCCATGACCCATAAAGCTTTTAATACCTTAAGGGGGATTAATTTTTTATACATAGAGAAAAAAATCTATTGTAGTTAGAATGATCATGCACTAGAGATCTATTGCCGGTGGGTATGGTCCCATGACGATATGCCCCCAGACCACAATGGTTCAAGAGTACACAATATCATGGAGAGGCACCAGTGGTTGATTCAAAATGTTTTAATGGATCTGACATGTGTGAAACCTCTTTTTGAAATCAATACAGTCATGGACCATAGTGGGATATAAGTATCGCATCCATTAAATCAAGTGGGAGGGCTCCATAATTTCCTAATGGGAACCATAGGACCTGACATTAAATTCTTTCACAACCCATGGAATCTCTTCTCAATCAATGAAATATAGTATAATTCCCTTAAACCGACATTTTTAGTGAGTCTACATGAGGTTGGATCTACCTTGAAGTGTAAAATTCACTGCACACGGATGGATTCATTCACATTTGGATCTATAAAATATTAGAGATCCATGCTGGAGATACACAACAATGGGGGTTGTCCCATTAGAGAAATTTTCAGCTGCTCAGGGACATAGAGGTTCCATTGTGTAATAAAGTATGGTCAAGTGGTTTACCTACTAAATATGTTCATCATCGTCCAAATAGATTGGATTGATGGACATTTTACGTGCCAATGAATAGTAAAATTCTTATTGGGAAAGCTTTTCAAGGGAAGCGGCTATACTGGCTAGGGAATCAATATAACCATTATCTAACTAGAGAACCGGTGTTATCTATTTTTGATAAGGGAACTACGCCATAAGTTAGTGTGAATTCATGAGAAATTTCATGAGTACTACCCTTCTAATGATGTAATCACCATTTATTTTATAAATTACTGACAAAGAATCCTCTTTTACAAATAGGTGGGCAATATCAATCCCGTGAGATAGCTCAAGACCAGTAATGAGAGACTAATACTCTACCTCATTTTTTATGAATCATTCTAATAATATGAATGAATAGGTTAGGAAAAACAGTGATGAGGTGATGAAGACAATTCGTATACCCACTCTATTGAGGTTGGGATCGTTCAACCTCATGCCAATAAGAATACGGGAGACTCCAACGAAGTAAATCACCCAAATGATGTAGATTGGTCCACATAGAGAATATCTTCATCTTGTACATCAACATAGATAGGTTTTTCCTTGGGGGATAAATGAGCATCCAAAATGTCTTCTAGGGATTGACACTTCAAGGACATATATGGAAAGAAATAGATGTCAAACTACTAAAGAATCACCACTCATCATACTAGTCGGCATGGAAACCTATGGTAGTTAGGGATATAATTTAATATATCCATGCAGTATGCTAGCTATATCTCATTATTCTATTGATATTTCTATAAATTATGCAAAGAAAAACTAGTGTAAAGAAACTCATCTCAATAGGAGAGTATCCAGACTCTTTGTCGAGAAGCATGTGACTGAGATAGTATAAGTTGTTCTATCTCCCTTAATTTTTCATTCGATCACGTATGGCACCAAGTGAACATTAAATTTTGGTCACATAGAGGACAAATGGACACCCCATGATTTTTTGAATCAGAACTAGAGGCTACATCAAAATTTTCATGATCACCTCAATGGAGGGATGTCACTCTTCAGCCAACTAGTAGATAAAAACATTCTTCATTACCAGGGAAAAGGGATTTCAATTTCTATCTATATTCCAGACGAATCACCATTTATAGGATATGTTTCCAGTTATAAAAAATGTTTCTTGAAGGGGGAATCTAAATGATTGAAATGACATCATCTAGGTCTATATTGACACCTGTATATCTAACAACAATACCAAGGAACATCATAGAGGTAACCCAAAAGAACTCATCAAGGGGTTTATCTTTATCATCATAGAGCATATTATGTTGAACACTTTCTCACATTATTTAATATAGTCATGAACATTTTTGGAATTTACCACTAAATTATATATGTTTATTTCCACTAGTTTCCGAAGGATCATGTTAAATATGTGTTACAAGGCCTATTAATAGGTATCATTTATATTCATCAAACCAAAATGAATTACCTAAAATCAAAAAGAACATTTCAGTGCTATGAAGGTGGTAAGATCCTAATCATTGGGGCCCATCTGATTATTGATGTACCCAGGGTGCCAATCCTTGAAGGAAATATCCTAGAACACATCTATGTCATTGATCCACAACTCCATCACTAGAATGGAGAAATCATCCATCAGACAATGGCAGTTGACATCCTTAATGTTGATATAGAATCCAATCATGCAAAATATCTTCATGACTTGGGTGATGTTGGATAGCCATAGGGAAAAATGAACATCCAAAAATATGTTGTCTTTGATAATCTTTTCAACTTTGGCATCTACCAACGACACCGTGGGATTGTTTCATCATTCTGGGAGGCTACATGAAACCATGATGGATTATATGGAGGACTAGATGGTGGATGAAAACCAAAGGGTCCAAACATATAATCTAGTCATAGTTCTTGGATAACACATCGTGGTTCTACATCATGAAATCCATATATTTTTGTTGTTTCTCTACAAGAATGTCTACACTGATCAGTGGTGGCCATATAATTTTATTGATACTATGATTGACTAGAACCAAATCATCAATAGAGGTAGATATAAAATCCTAAAAAGAAGGAGGAGAGTCTTCTAGAAATTATTTATTGTATAAGGTATAGGTATTATTTGGAGGAGGTTATTTGTCTAGGCTGAATGATTCTGGTGGAACACCAGTGCCATCTTGGGCAGTGGTGGAATCTTCCTGAGGAGAAAACCCCCAATGATAAAATCATATTGAAATAGGTTTTCATAACAATTCAATAAATAATAAAACCACAAGATCCATGATTGAATAAAAATCAATAGAGATGGCTTGGATTGTGATGGTTCCACCCAGCTTTACGAAAAAAGAAGGTCTAGCGAAAAGTTATAGCCATGGGGCGAAAAAAATGATACCAATCATGAGTGGTGTTTTAAAGTATAACCTATTCCCAAAAAATATAATAATACAAGTTAATATTTAAATTTTATTTGTATCTTGTATTTTGGTTCCATTTCATCTCAAAAACAACAAAGCAGTTCCCCATGTCTTATGTCGTAGCTTCCAACCATCAAATCAAGAGGAAGAATGAATTATATGGAGCAATTGATGGGATGGCTATGATGTAGGTGTTCTCCACCTCATCAGTCCAGGAATTATTTTATTTTATTTTGTAATAATCTACATACATATAGTGAGATTCAAAATAGGTAAAGGTAGAAGAATCAACTTTGAGGATGCCTATTAGACTATTGATGGAGTACATGAGGAATTTTTTATATACTGATGGGACTACTATATGAAGATGATTCCATAAAACACCCTTAAAATCATTTTACTATGTGTCCTATGATTTGACCATGAACATAGTGTCAGATATAAAACTGCCAAAACAGGTCTTCAAATGGATGCTACCACCTCATCTCCATTCTATCCAATCGTACCTCTTGATCATTAGGTTAAATTGTCTCAAATATTATTTAATGATTCCCAACCTATATAGTGTTAATTTTGGTATGAGATTGATCCTAGAAACAGTGTCAACTAGACTACCAGAGACCTACATTCCATTGAACTTCCCAGTGAATCAAAGAGGGAGAATGTTCCCTTGTACGAGATATCACTCATATAATCTAAATAAATAGATTATGACCTTTAATTGTAACTACTTGACTCCCTTTTATAGAATGTATTAGCTACCACTACATCTATTTCGTACAAGAGTGGTATTTTCCATGCTTATATGAGGTATTATCACGTATCTCCCAGGAGAAGCAGAGTAGTGAGGATCGAGAGCATGGAAGGAATATTGGTGAGGTGCTTGATGACATCGTACTTCAATACTAGACACACATTTCTTCCCACGGGAGGTCACTCTACCATGTGATTTACATTGGGAACTACTGAAAAAATTAGTGGATTCCAACTAGTGCTAGAAACACCCTACTTATTATTTGTCAAAATTTACATAACTAACAATAGCTGACTGTCGACTATTTATGGTCTCACCATAGATGGATGAAAATGATCATGATATGATCATGGTTTTTCTTCCTGGTTCATAAGAATGATATTGGGTAGTGGTGAGTCTATAGGAGTGTCATGGAAGGACTGTGCCTATTGAGTTTTTGAAATGCACACTGTCTGGTCTCAATGGAATACACAACCTATTTTGAAGCACTAGATTGAGTATTCAGTTGGATTGGCTTTCCTCAACGTCTTCATTGATGGCATTGTCTAGGTACATTACAAAGGCTCACATGAAACCCCTCATCATAATGTATCATCTTGAGATCCAAATATTAAATGGTATTAAATGACTCACACATCGTATTATCATCAAGGGATCCTTTTGATGTTGTGTGGAATCTGGGTGTGATTACAATTTCTAGTAGAATGAAATCACTATGAGAAAAAGATGACCACATCACCATAGTGGGAAATTTCAATCCCTTGATTCGTCGGAGACTACTCTTCAGATACGTGTAATAATGAAATATAGATGTAGAAGAGGATTATATGTAAGGTTTTATTATTTTTGTAGGATTGGTCTGACCTATATTGGTATGGATGAGGCCATGGGATCGAGAGAAAACCCTTCAAGACAATCGGTCATCATACATTTGAGTCCCATGGATGAAGACCTAATTCTTTCCAATTGAATCTTCACTATCACCATATCTCACATATTAGCATTGTGAATGTTGTGCTGAATCATCAGCCACCCTATCCACACTAGTATCCACCTTGTCTGGGAGTTAGTCCTTGAATACATAGCACTACATGATGGTATGTCCATGAATTATATGGTATGTTCAGTGACCAGGGTGATCAGTGATCTCTTCCTCATTGGTGATTTCTTTGTTCTAGTGTATCCATAATCCCTTATTCTTCAGTACTACAGAAATAAAAAAGAATATTAGACTATGATAAGGACTAGGGTTATCTTCTCTTACATATAAGGGGAACTCTATGTGCCTGGTCCAGAAGAGGGGGAGGATAATGATGTGGGATTGGAGTTAGACTCTATCATTTCTATGGTAGTGAAAACCAAGGTGGGGTCATCCAAATTTTGGGTGGATGAGGTGAATATTTTTGCGGTTTTTTATATGATGAGAAACTTCTTAGTGAGGATCCACTGGAAAAATATCTATATAATCTAGATCAGCCACCTAAACTATGAAAAATTTCTCAATAATGGTGTCTCTTTTTGCATGAGATGGATGAGGTAAAGGATGTTCCTACATGTCGTCAATCGCAGCTTCATCCCATTGTTGAGAACTGTAACAGAAATCCATGAATCTACTAGTGATATTAGATATGATGATGGTGGGATCCAATTTAGTCTCGACATTCCACATGGACATTATAAACAATTTATCCTAATCCAGTGGTATGTCGAGCGAGTACTTGTGGACCTTCCACCTGGTGATGGAGTTTTCTTGGCGGTCATCTATTTACATCATGTATAAGAAGTGGTTGCAAATACTCATCTTGAGTTTATTGGAATTTAACTTCTAGAGAAACATCCTATGGAGGTCTTCTCAACTAGAGATAAACTCAAGGGGTAACTGTCAATAACATATGAATTCATTCCCTTCAAATGTCTGAAGAAAAAATCAGAGCTTAGCTAGTTCATACTACTCTATGGTCCCAAAAATCATTCTGCATTTGGATATGAAGTGGGTTAGATGTGAAATTGGTTCACCCATCCCATTTAAGTAGGAGAGGGTCAGATTCCTATAATCGAAAAATGCTCATATATCATCCACCCATGATGAATATTATTTTCCATCCGGTTGGATTTCCCTCAGTTTTTTTACCATGTCTTCAGGCCAAGATATCAGAGCAGCCAATAGTTCATCCATGAGAGGATTCCTATTTTGGTGATGATTTCTTACCCCAAGATCATTGATTGGATCATCAATTCAATAGGTAATATTATGGGCTTGCAGAGCGACCTATAGGATGGATTTTGTGGTTGTTTGATCCAAATATTGAGGAGGATTCTCACACTACTCAAACACATTTTTTGATGCATACCATGGCTGCCTGAAATACCTATCAGGGTGCATGGGATCAATAAGATCATTTGGGTGAAACTATATGAGGATTAATTGCTAATACAGATACTTTCTAAGTAGATAAGGAACATGGTCTATCATAGGATCACTATAATTAAGGAACCTCTCGATGATGAGATCATTAATGATGAGATACTGATATGAAATATTCTATCACAGATCATGATTGATGGGTCATCCATTATCCAATGTGGAGTATCGTGTTGATATGATCCCTCAAGAGGTCCCTTACCCTTATTGAGATTCCAACAGATAGGAAATTAAGAAGTGGGTTACCTAGGTTGATGGTATTCCTCTGCTAGAGAGTGAGAATACCTATAGGGTTCATGTTATATTTTTCTTCCCCGATAGGATGATTCACTCTGTCTGATCCTACACCAATGTCGCCATCCATGGGAATTGTGATTATAGTCAAGTTCACCATGATTATAACTTTTTTATCCTCAATTTCAGCAGGGGAATTATGATAGAAATTAATATGGATGATTTAGAAAGAGGAACACTTTCCCCAACTGTAGATCTTCACATGTGGAGACACTTCATCAGTGATTCTACAGAGCACTATGAAGCTCTAAATGCATCTGCGTTAAATGATGTGTTGGTAACCGAGTGATATAGGATGTTGCACCACTAGAATTACTGAAAACACAAACATTTTTCATTACTAGTTGATAACGTCTATGTGTTATATTCTCTTTGGGTAGACCAACTGATTGTTATAGAGGCAAAAGGTAATCACCCAGATGGTCTGTTGGATGCAAAATATATCTTATAATGTGATGGAATCCACAATGTCTAATTCAGGAGACACATTTTTCCTAAATATATTAGAGAGAAGGTATTTAGAATGAGTGTCCCAGAAAATACCCTATTTTGATGTGGGACCTGGCTTTTATCATCACCATACTTCAATTGGAACTTACTAGGACACTAGAAATTTTACAAATATAGATTTCCGTAGTGGTGTAATATCTATGGGAGAGATCATTTCATGAAATAACTGATCAACGCACAATGGGTCTTCCCTCGAGGAAGGTGATGGTTGAATCAGCACATCCCTCTAAGATGGGGTATCAACCACTGCCACGTGATCAAAAGTAGTAGAGGTCATATACGGTTCCACTTGGTTCTCACGGTCTATCATCTCCTGGAAATACTATGTATGATCTCATGTAGAAGTAGTGAATGAAATGGGTGATGATAGAGATGATTTCATCATGAGACCCTCGAAGGGAGGTATTTCATTCTCATCCTACATATGCCTATGATGGTATTTGGGGATATTGTGAACATCACCAACAAAGATTACGAGTATCATTTGAAGGTCTCCTTCCACTTAAAATGATGCATATTACTGGGGGAAAGACACCGTAATTGGGTTAATAAAATCTTCATAATCTGGGAAGTGAATGTGGTCAACAATGATATTGTGCTTCATGGAGTTATTGATTTAGTAGTAGAGATTATTCCTTCTCCAAATGGACTATTCATTTGGGAAATGAATTCTTTCGGCATAAGGAGGATCTTCATGTTGGGGGTTGATTTCATGGGGATGACCTCTGCTTTGAATTTTAAGGATATCAGGAGGACCTCAATGTCGGTTGTCGTAGGAATAGGAGGACATACACATTGACTATAAATTTATCAGAGAGGACCTATGTTGTGGTCATTGTTAACATTGGTAGGAAATCCATGAATGGTTGTATGATTATGTGGAGGAATTCCTTTCTCTCTACTGAAATCATTGGAATGATCTTTGTGGGAGTGGGTAGGGCCTCCACTCTAGTTGGATGTGGCATGGGGAGGACCGCAGTGTGGGCTGGAGATGATGGCGTGATGAGGAACTTCTTATAGATCATCTGCGAAGTGTCGATAACCTCTAATTCAATTGAAGATGGAGAAGGGGGGGACCAGCACAAGAGATTGGTCCAATGCGAGGAGGAATTTCATGTTGCGGGTATCGAGACATAGGGAGGACCTCCGTATTGGAAAACATAAGCATGAGGAGGAAATACATTATATATGTCTATTAATCAAGGAGGGCCTCCACTTTGGACAATTCTAGGAACATGAGGACGAACTCCATGTTGGGTATCAGAGTAAGGATCACCACAAATATATCTGGAGACTACATGAGGAGGACTTCCATTCATGGTCTCATCATCAGGAACTGAACCATAATAGTGTTTATATAAACCAGTGGATGAAAGAGTAAACCCAACATACATGTGAGGAGGTTCGGGGATTGACCCAAACCCGACAACAAAGTGTGCCGAATCTATAGTATTGGGGACATGGAAGAATGCACTGACGATAGAAGGGGCCACTGGAGCTATGAAAGAAGATTCCCACTGATAGGAATCCTCTAATGCAAGGGCCCGATAATGGCTTTGGGTGATTCAAACCAGGGAAAAAATAGATGTGTAATAGTCCACATATTCTTTGGATTAGGAGATTTTTCATTGGTATCATTGATGCGGCCTAGTGGGAGACCTCCAACATTACTCTTGGGTGCTGGTCACTACCAAGGTCATCCAATAAACCCCTAATTCATAGGAATAGGGGAGTGCGTCAAATTATCCATTCATGGAGTCGCTCTAGAAGTGGTTCATCATTGGATAGGGGAGGAATAAATTGATGCACATCCCTTGGGGTTGGCGGTGATGGTGACACACTGTAGCCTCCATATAATAGTGATCCATATCCCCTGTGTTAATGACTCCATAGAATAATACCAACAAATAAGGGTGTCCATCACTCTCATATGAAAAATTTGGAGGGTCGGATATGGAATTAGTTCCAAGTATCAAATGGAATATAGAACGTCATAGTAGAGGTGGGGTGAAGTGGGATTGTAATAAAATAGGCCTTCTACCCTTTTGTAAGTGGGGATTGGGTGAATAGTTTCCTATAGCTTGAGAACTGCAAAGATGGTACCTTCAGATGTTAGTAAAAATTCATAGAAAACAATCCTCGATTCCCTAGCTTCATGAAATTTTCCATGGATAGATAGACTGATCCATGATGATTATATCACAGAAGGGGATGCCCAATATTAATTTGTATCAACGAATGGTGAGTTTTAGGTTGGACCCACTATTTCATAGTGACCTATTATGAAAAGATATATGTATCAAGTAACATGATTATATAATTATATTATGTCTCAAAAACTACTAATACTCGTATTTAGAATTATATATTCACATTTTATTTTTCATTTATGTTTATGATGAATTTGTAGGGGCATGATCGCTCACACATTGTTGTGATGCTGAAAGCATCATTGCACCCAGAATTCCCACTCCCCAATGGTGAGAAACATTCATCAATTTCTTAGTGATGTATTCTATTTGATCTTAATGGGATGATGAAATTTAAGTTCCTCCTCACATGGATTCATTCTGGAAGTTCATTGCATAGTCTGAATCTCCCTCATAGATTAAGATGTGGTTCCAAAAAGACATTCCCTATACAACACATTATGGACACCGATTAACTATGATTATTCATTCTATATGTTACATATGTTCCTAAAAGGGATGAAACCTTTGGTTTGGGGGACTGTTCATGTTGGGAATCATTTCAGATTGTCTGGATTCTTGATCATCAATCACCTATATCCTCCTCATTGGAGGGAATCTCTTCGAGGCATCTCTGAAATGGAACCCACGGCATCCTAGGTAGATCATGGGGTTTCTATTCACCAAGACACATCTTATGAGGGTTTACCCATGCTTCCTATGATTAACGCAATGTAGTTCATGAGTTTATCATCATGTAAAAATGGAAAGGGGCTGAACAAAATGACCCTTTTAGTCGGATCAAAGAGGGTACATCCCAAGGAGGGGGCTCTTGGAAGGATTA
Source organism: Viscum album (assembly GCA_963277665.1). Lineage (NCBI taxonomy): Eukaryota > Viridiplantae > Streptophyta > Magnoliopsida > Santalales > Viscaceae > Viscum > Viscum album. Next base: position 899,073,453 of record OY728165.1, on the reverse strand, counting down.
ATAGAGTGATGAATTATAATTCCCAATGAGAGTAGACCTGGTTTGGTGTGTCCCATATAGGGAATATTTCACACCATAAAGTTGTACATCCCCTAGGAGGGAGGAACAATGATTTAACAATTGGATGGGCCAGAACGCTCAATAAGGGTAGGCCTAGAGTGGTGTGTTTCGTAAAGATATTATATCACACCATAAAGTATGATTGAGACAACGTTGAGTGATAATAAAATAAGTGAACCCCTAGGTGGGGGACACCATGGCTTACCATTGGGTAGTATTGATCCTCAACAAGGTTTATTACATAACCTTATTATTAGATAGAGATTAAAACCCATGCATTTTGATTGATGGAGAGGGGATTGCACATGGGAAATTCACTTTTCAAGAGAATTTCTCTTGGTTGAATTGTGTTGGATTGGGTATGTATTAAACATGATATAATCCTGGATGGATGGCATGTAAAAAATGGGATGTGGTTGATCAGGTAAAATCAATATGGATTATGGTTGTATTGGATGGAGTGGATATATTTCCGGGCTTGTTAGACTTGAACCTAAGGGGCACTTCGTACATATCATATTTAGTTGATAATAAATTCCAATAAGAATGGACTTTATGGATATGAAGACCAGGGATTACACCAAGGGTGATTCCCATTGGAAATTCTAGGGCTTATGAATGTGAGATACCCATAGATTGATATAGGGGGTTTCATAGTTGTTTCTAATATATATGCCCATGTGAGTCATGCTCGGTGTGAGAGACATGAAGAAGCGATAGACCTGACTATTGTGCGGAAAAAAATAAATTGATGAGAGATATTGGGGGGCTTACACATATGAGTTGTATAATGATAATGAAATTATATATGATTATGATCTAATTACATTAGAGGAAGAAATAATTCCATGTCAATAATAACTAGAGAATCTTATCATGAAGTGTGACAGGGATTTTGAATGGATACTGCATGACGTACACATGGATATAAATTCCAAAAGAATAGGTACGATAGATTAAGAGTGGGGTAAGTGAGAGGTCCCAGGTTCCAATCCCATATCTAATCATATACGAAGGTTATAATTCCATGTGAGTAATACATAGAGTTATCTTGGGCTATTCGTAAATGATGAGATCATCGATTAACATCATGTGTTGAGGACATTAGTTCTATGAAGTTTAATATCTGGTATTTTGGATGGGGGTAATCACTACAAACCCCTTGAACTTACATAACTCTCATGCATTGGCCTATGGGAATGAGAAGAAATCGATAATTCTATAAAGTAAGGGTGAGGAGGACTAGTCAGTCACAAGTTCCACATTAGTGTAGCTATAATGAAAAGAAAAAATATTAGTATACCTATGCTAAAAATAAAGAGTTATGTAAAAAAAATGATGGAAACATTACAAGGGACCATGAAATCACTATGCACAATCTTTTAGGGCTATGTAGATATGGTGTTTTAAATAGATGAGGGATCCACACAAAAGGTGCTTGAATATAGTTCCTTGGATTCAAGGAAACCCATAGAGATTAAAGGAGGGGGTGCAGAAAACAATAGAGGTATGTGTGAAAAAGGATAGGATTGAGCATAATAATGGGTGGAGAACAAAGTAATATGGTGAATGTAAGAGACATATTTTTTGTACAATTGCCTTCAGTGAAAAAAGAATGATAGGATGGTTAGACCACTATGAGCCCATGTGAAGGCGGACCCCCAAAAAACCTGTCGCACCAAATCTTATACATCATGTTTTTTATCTTGTGTGATGTCGAGGAAGAGGTTCATTTACATCATCAAGAGATCCTAGATTCTTTGTTGATGCCTTATGAATCATATATAGACATAATAGGATTAATTAATGAATATTAATCCCATTAAAATGACATATTGTTTTCTTTGAAAATTCCATTGGGTAGTCGATGGGTTTCACTAGCCATCCGACTATATCCCACTATGTATCTATAGGAACCTTCTTATGGAAGGCTCTAAAAATTCCTCTATACTCTTCTTGACACCTGCAATTGATTTGGAACCTCCATGATTTTTTTAAAATGTGAACACATAAATCCATCAAAATAATGTGTTAGAAACTAAAATATTTGTTTCTGATTATTAAAAACACATAAGAGTGTTAGATACAATACTATACACATTTTTATTCTAAAAACACTTATGAAAATTAATCAAAATGAATATACATAATGAAGTTCTAATGAATTTCTCAAAAATTAATTTCTATATTTCATAATGAAATTATATGATTTTCAACACATAAATAATAAATTTAGAAACATATTTCATCAAATATTTAAATAATTCGGTCTCAAAACATATCCCCTATTGGGATAATCAAAAATAAAAAACTAAAAGTTTATATATTCAAGAAGAATTCAATTTATAAATTATTCTATATTCAACAGAATTTAAATTTTTCTAGAAACATTTCAAACTACTATCATTACCCATGGAGATATATAAATGATTATTCAATAAAAAAACCACCCCCTCTTTGAATATATAAAACAAAAACATCAAAAATGATTGAAAATAATTTGAAATGGATTTGAAACCATTTGAAAATATTGTTTTAGTGTCTATAACCAAACCATATGATTCATAATATTGTCCCCGAAAATATGTTTACAGAAGGTATTAGAGATATAAAACCTTAAATTTCAACACTTTTTCTGCAATTATAAATATAATATAGAATAAAAATATGTTTTATATAAATTCACTCATAACAAGATGATATTGTGGAAAAACTTCAAAAAAATGGAAATGAAAATTTCACAACCCTTAAAAAACAATTAATAGATTTCAAAACATAAAATAAATTAATTATTTCGAAATAATTAATTTTTTTAAAATAATATTCCTTAATATTTGAGAGAAAAAACAGATTAACATGTTTTAAAACTAAGATAACATTGAAATTTAATTTTTTATATTTTTTTTAAAAATATTGTCTGTTAGAAATTATTGATAAAAAGTGTGATTTTAAACCCACTAAATTAGTCCATTAAAACCAAAACTGGCTATAAGATTTTTCAAAAAAAATTCAAGAGAGAAAATATTATTTTAATAGATGATTCTTATATTCCTAGAAAAGAATATTTTGAAATAATATTTTATGTACTAAAATGATTCAAATTATAAAAAGATTAGAAAAAAAATTTCACATCCATGTGATTTGAATTAAATATAACATTTTTAAATTAAAATTTTAAGAACTAATGTACTATAAACTATATAATTTAATGGTATAGTACATTCCAAAATTGATATTATATCTTTAGGATTACTGGATCCCCTTCAAGTGATGATTGTTTTTTGTTATATAATGGGCCATCATATGTATGAAAACTAAATCTAAATAGAGATAAAAAGAAAACCTAATAGAGTGAAATAATTCTATAAAAAAATTCAATATTACAATAAAATTACAAAATAAATCAATGATATTAATATTTAGAATGAATGAAATTGATAAATTATTTCATTATAAATCAAATGAATGATTTCATGAATGAAATAATATAAGTTGAAAATTAAATTATCAGATGAATATCATTGGGATCAATATTTTTAATTGATAATATAAATCAATAAAGCTCATGGTTTAAATATTTAATACTTTAAAATTGATCATGATTAAATTTTTTCAAAGAAAGTAAAATTCATGTATTTTTTTCAATGTTTCATGAAAATACACAAAACATTATAAGAAAATGATTCATGATATATCATATAATATCAATAGTATTAAAAATAGATTGAAAAAATTAAACATTTAATTACTAATTTAAAATATTAGATAAATAAGTTAAAAATATTAAATTTTAATGAATTCAATTTAAATTTCAATTGTGCTCATGAAAATTACTTGAATTATATTATTCATAATTCTTGAAATAGTCTTTTTACAATGTTGTTTCCACTATAAACAACAAAGGAAATACAAGATGGATTCACCATTAATATATTATTTATATAAATGTGTTTATCCAAGTTAAAAAGAATATATTTAAGAAATTGAATTTTCTAAAGGATTTAATCAATTAGAATCATTGATGATGCCATAATATATGATTCTCAAGAACCAATTATTTTTGTACCATTTTTCTAATTATGAATTGATTATGAGTCATGCTTCCTACAAAAAATAAAGAATCAATAGATATTGATACCCAAAATTTTATTGAAAAATGTTAGCCAATAAGGATTTAAGAGCCCACATTTTCTTGGGATAATATTTTTGACAAGAAAAATGGTATTATTAATATAATATGTTTGTATTGAGGTTTAATAATCTTTGTCTAATATATCAAGAATTTTTAAATTTACACTCATAGATCATTTTCCTCGTTTTCTATAATAATATTAAAAATTTTATTTGGGGACATATATTCTAAAACTAAAATAATTGTTTTTTAAAATGATTATGTTTTATAAAAATGACTATAACAGCCTTTATAATTCCATTTTGATCCCAAAATTAAATTTTAAATTTTCTCGTATTGATTGAGCATTGCAAGAGAAATTTTATGTTCGTTAATTATTTATTCAAATTGTTTATCTTTTAGTTTATTTTTAAATTTCAAGGATAAATCCACATTTCCATTGGATATTTTATCATTCTTACTCCAAAAAACGTTATATTACATTTTTTTCTCCTATGAATTCATGGTGAGTTCACAAAAATCCTTCTATGAATTATTGACTAAATTATTTGCGTTCTTTAAAATTAATATAATTATATGAAAAACAATATTTTGAATAATTATAAGTTTATTATATATATTTAACATAATTATGGTTTATAAGACACATAACACATCCATAAACTGAGTTCTATGAGGATGAGAGGGATATGTCACTAGCACTGCATGTTGAAACAATAAATTACTTATTATTTTCATTATTATATTTCACTTTATTTTTAGATAAGTGGAACTAGTTCTCGATGTGACCCTTTTTCTAATAACCATATCACAATACCTATACTCCACCTCTTTTCTTGTCTTTTTTTCATGTCAAGAAGACATATTCCTTTTCATGAACTTGTATAGATTCTTAATTATGTGTTCATGGTCATAATCAATTATAGATGAATATTCATGATTTAACATTATGTAAATGTACTTCTATTATCATTGAACTATTCTCTATCCACCAAGACATTAATTTTCATTGTAATCTCATTTGTTATGAGTTACACAATGATGAATTCAAGAGACCTATGCAGTATGTTTTTCACTTCATTACTTTATGTCACTTTTGGTTCCTAAATGCTTGGAAATTACAAAGTTATCATACTTAAAAACATTTATGTGCTAATATCACCACCATAGGACATCAGTCTATATAATTTATCTGTAAATCTGAAAAAAATTCTGTAATTGACTCATAGAAATGCATACTAATGCATTGAAAATATTAGCACTACATATCATGCATAATATCTTTAACTTTATTGGTTCCCCCATGTGTAACTTTTCCAACATCCAAATTTAATAGAAATTTTGAGATGTATATATTCTATGAAATTCATTCATATATAACCCATAATATAGAGAATTCAGATTTTTCATCCAAATCAAATGACACTATATAATTGGAGGTTTTATTTTCTCATTTTTCTAATGTTATGTTATATCCTTGTATAACTGCTCTATCACAATCAAACTCGAGTCAACCCCATACCCGTGACCCGAGACATCCCACAACAAGGCCTCAAGTGCAACCCTCATCCTCCTGGTATATAAAGTATTGTTGGTCATAAATAATAACTATATTAGGATTGATTTATCCAAAAAATAAAATAAATAAAAAAATAGATAAAAATGTAACTAGAGGTGGAATATAAATAAACAAGACAAACCTCTATGTCACCTCATGAGTCACCACCAACCACTATACCAAAATTTATCTATAGTGATTTAGTCAATTAAGGATGCCACACCAAAAGCAAAAAACATATAAAAATCTACATGGTTGAGTATTAACAATTGGTAGGTGTGCCTGAATAAACTATTTCATACACCTTACCTTTAAAAATTAAAGAAATTTATGCTAGTTTTAAAATATAAATAAATATAATAAGGATTTCAATCCATTCTGAAACATGTAACATGCTATAGGTTATGAAAACAATTATTATCATTTACCATAAAATCCATTTAAAGACAAAGATGTTTTTTCCAAAAACCATTAAAATAAGGATCATGTTGTAAATGTGGAATTTTACTTGGTTATACAATATAGTGAAAATAGAAAAATGTTTCTCATTATTTTTGAAATGAAATGAAAACTATGGATAAATAATTTAACAAAGCAATAACATAGAATAATATGGGGAAATGATAGAAAGAACTATTCAAAATCCCAAAGAAACATGGGATAGTGGTGTATAGGTATCCTCAAACAGTTAGTGATCGAACATTTACAAAATAGTCCATATCCTACTTGAACAAACCAATCCACATCATCAAATTTTAGTCACTATAAAAATGTAATCCTATTAGGGAGACCTCACCTCAACCAGGAATACTTTTCTAACATTTTTGACATAGTCTTTGCATCTAGATACATAGAATTTTCAGGTGATTTAATTTATTTCACATGCCAGTAAATCCCATTATTCTTAAGTTAAATAATTTAAAAATCCATTTTTATCATTTCTTGAGGGGTATCACATCTCTAAATCCGTACACACACATATATCCTTGAAAATAACCGTTTAAACCCATGGTACAAAATAGAATCTATTTGTTCTTTAATTTAATATGACAATCATTTTAACTATATTTATAAAAATTTTAAATATTTAATACACATGTGAAAACATATAGGACATTAAAAATATGGGAAAGTAAAATAATAAGAATCAAAAAGAAAATTAATTCTATCAGAATCAAATATATTAATGAAATATCATTTATAAAAAAATCAATCAATCATTGAATTAAAATTAATGGTTTGGGCATAGGGGACTAACCACAACACACACAGGTTTTTGATGATGGCCACTCAAATATTCAATTTTCTAGTTAAACGCATATGCACCATCAAATGAATATAATGACACCGATCACTATTGTACATATTTTTATGGACAAGAATATGTAAAAGGGGGTCCTTATACATATTATATTCATTCACAATCCCCTCTATACATACACACATAAGAATTTTTCATATATATATTTATATATATAAACACACTTATCCCTATAATATATATTCATTCATCCATTAGAGAATATATATAAAGTGGGAACTTATATATGTATAATCCTACCTATGCATATACATGTGTGTCTTCATAGACAAAAACGACACAAATCCACCTAAACGAGGTCCAAAGAACTATATAAAAACAAAATAAAAACCAAAATAAAAAAAATCTCCAATCCAAATTATTCTAAATTGAAGGAACATAGGAAACCCTAACCGACATCGATAGAAAAGAAACCTCCATTGATAGAAGTGGAGTCAAACCACCTGAATATGACCCAAGATCCCTAAACATCATGGGATAATAAATTTTATACCCCAAAAGGTGGGTTAGTGTTTACCTAAGTCATTTTTACCACTCGAGAGAGAAGAAAACTAAGAAATATTAGAACAATGAGGAAGATGAGATGAGAAATAACCAACTAGACATTGTCACACCCAATACCAAGAGAAGAAATAACAAAAAAATAAGTAAAAGAAAAGAGGTCATGTTCTATGGGAGGGGGCTACTTGCATTGATGGGAGTGGGGATTTGGGGATGGTTCACAATGAATATGGGGTTAAAATTTTTGTTCAATGTATTTAATTTTTTTATTATTATTTATTAAAATATAATACCAAGCATGGTTTCTAGAATAGCTAGAAAAACCATTGGCCAACCATGTTCCCCTCACTAGGCTTCTAGAGTGCCTTCTTGGAGAAGGAAACGTGGTTTGGGAAACCCTACACCAACCACATGGTTCAGATTTTTTAAAACTGTAAATGCACTCACAAGGGTTTTTCATAGTTTCTAATTATAGTGTGCCAACCGAGAACTGATGATAGAATCCCAAATGTTTAAAATTTAATCTTAGACCATCCAAAACATAAATTAAAGTATAGGGAAATAATTAAATTTAAAAAATAATATATCAATCAGGTTAAGGGTGTTCCATATTCTCCAAAAAAATAAAATATACTTCTATGAGACATTGAAATCATCAAATTCATATAACTATAATTGATTACATTAGAAATTTGTTTTATACACATAGATGGTCCCTTTATAGTAAATAAGAAAATTTATGTAGAGTCCATTTTTAAAGTATTGATTCTTTAAATTGATTTAGGGTTTTGAAACCATGGATCTCTAAAATAGAAATAGTTGATCGTAGGATGGATAGAATGGGGGGGGGGTTAATTTACTTTTGAAAAATATCATAGAAATGAAAAATAAATTTTATGAAAATAATATATTTAAATAGATACAATCAAAAGTAATTATTGAAGAAAAAAATTTGATAATTATAAGTTAATTAATATAAATATTTGTGTTAGCATAGTAAAAATATTAATAAAAGGCAATAAAAAATTTAATAAACGATTTTTGAAATACCCTTCTATGGAATCCCTACATATCATCCCCTCATGTATTTGGGTTGTGTTTTTGGTTTTATCCTTTGATTTTAATGGTTTTATGAAGAATCCAAAACCGTTATTTTTTTTACATAAGTAATGAATCATTTTACCAGAAGTAGGGCATTAGTTTTTAGTGTTTTTTACCAAAAAACCATAATACACCACTATCATTTTAGTGGTTGTGTGTGGAAACACAACCTCACATATTTTTAATTTTATTTACTAAGAAACCATCTATACTTTTAAGGATTGTGGATATAAACCCATTCTCCCTCACTTTTAATGTTGTGATGACCTTTCCGCCTCACACTCAATGGTATTGAGAACCATAACCCTCACATTAAATGTAGTGATAACATAATCGCACCTCAAAATCCATTGTTGAATGAACATGGGAAAATAAAAAACAAGCTAATTTACTAGAATAATTTCTTTTAATAGCACTCTCATTACTCCAACACTAAAAATAATAGATGAGATTTTAGAAAGGGATATAATTTTGTGATATAGAATAATAATTATGAAAGCAATGAAAAAATATATCAAAAATGAACTTCATGGTACTGACATACATCAATGTACCCATGAGGCTGTATCTATATCCCCAAGAGTTCATAGAAACATTCTTGAGTCATAGCAGTTGAATAGGTCCAATAGTGGTCAAATTAGGGAGGACCCATTCGATAGACAATTGTTTCTGTCTTATAGAAATCTAATGGCTATCTCATGGTATCCCACCACATAGTAACTAGCACCAACTAGTTGGAGGATCTAAAAAATACCTCCTCACTCTTATTCAACCCACTTATTTGTCGAAAACGATCCTAAAAAATTCTAAAATGTACAGAATGAAATACATCCTAATAAACAACTTGATAAACAAATGTTTGTATGTGGTCTTTCAAAACACCCTAATATATTGATATACAACACTATCTACATCTTCCAGAATTTGAAATACATCAAATCAATCTTCTCTAACACGACTTTACCCTCATTCAAAATAATTTATTTCATAATTAATGAACTCACAGTGATTTAAAAATCAATAAAATTGATTAAGAAATATAGACTAGTATTATTCTTTTAAAATATAGGAATTATTATGAAGGGAAAACTAGATTTTAAACTCCTTTTTTCATGGTTTGGCCATACCAAAACAATTAATTTGAGATCTGATATAAACTTTTTGTCTTAGTGAACCTCTAATCACACGAATTGACCCTCCCGATGTTCTACATAGACAGAATGAAATATGGAACATAAATTTATCAAAAATAACCTCTGTATATGATTTGATTGGAATTGAGAAAAAAATAAGTACATATATAATATAAAATAAAAATGTAAAATAATACAAAAAAGGTTAGTAGGAAATAATTGAACGAAAAGAAAGAAAATAAACAATAAATTTTTTTTTTGTGGATCAAACTATGTCATGTTCGATAATGGAACACTACAAACAACATCATTAATAAAAAAAGATAATTATCGCAATGAATTAAATCAATCATTCATTATCACATTATAATAGTTTATATAAGTACCCAATAAGAACAAATGGTTCCACCACCCTTTATAATATTCTAGTGGTAACCCACTAGGGATTTTCCACTGATTGATCACTACAGCCTCACATAACTCATCTGGTGAACAATACACACTTCTGAAAATTGTATGATTTTTCTTACACATCCTTCTAATAAAACATTATATAAACCTCATAAAATCTTGGAGAAATATATTTAGATTTTTTATTAATTATTTCAGAAGTTTTTTTGTGTCAATACACATCCTTCCTCCAAACACAAGGTTGAACTTTTTAATTCTCATCATATGGTTACTCATCATTCAATATAACCAATTCTATACATCTACACATTTTCACTGCCACTTCACCATCACAATACAATTTTATAAATTATAATTCTAAAATATATCCTTCTTGAAATTATAATAACTATCTATAATTTTTTTTGACATTTCTAATCCTAATAATAATATCATTTCACATTCAACTTAACAATTTTAAAAATTATACATGATAATTTTACTTGCTAAATGACTATTTTAACCCTTTGATAAAAAATATATAAAATGGCCATATAAATTCCAAAAATATAAATAAAATGTATTATTACATTCAAAATAGTTACACCATTAAAACCATTTTTCGTGAAATTGTTAATCTCATAAATATGGACTTGTAACCTTGTGTATTTTAACTCCCATATATTATAATGCAGAATCCTCTTTAGAAGATTTACATTTAAAAATTATCAACATATAATTTGACCCAGGATATATAATTAAATGTAAATTTTTAAAAAAATTAAAACATAAATCATGAAGGTAGATTTTGTAACCCTTGCACCTTGATGTGTGGTGAATCTGGGTGTTGGATTTTTCTTGAAATATAACGGATCATTATCCTAGGTTTTCTGGAATTCATTAAACGTACCCATGATAAAGAAACATCTACTACCAAAATATGTATATAATAAAACTGGAGACAATATTTTTTACTTTGGTCACCATTAAGGGAATGTTTAATGACCATATACATGGATGTGTGATAATATACTATAAATAACTAATCATTACTAGTTTTTAGGAATCATTTCTTCCATCATTGTAAATCCATTCTTAGACTATTGTATTTACAATATAGTTCAAGGATTATCACACTCCATCGAATGAATCAATTCTGCTAACTCCCCTTATACACACTACATTGGATAGATGTCTTCTCTGTTTCTCATTATGAAAGTCACATCTTTAAAATAAAATATGATGGGTGTTTACATCCTAAAAACTATAATATAATTCTGTAATATTAACATTTATCAATAGAATAATATTTAGCAATATGTGTATGGTATATGTGGTAAAATATTCACCACGTAAAACCTCTCACAAAGACATCACATTTCTTAGGTAATACCTTTTACTAAACTCCTCCACCAAATTCCATCAGTTGAGTTCATATATAAATTTTCACTCGGGCACCTTCACACACATAATGTTTTTGAAACTTGCACTATGTTACTTGTTTCACATGACTGTTACCTATGATATACTATTCATAACTCGTGTATGATCACTCATGTAATTTTCACAACACTATATATTTATTTTTTATTTTCTATACCATATTCATGATTATTTCTTTACACAAATTCCTTAGATTTTCCATATCTGCCAAACTCTTCTTCATGATGCTTCCTTAAATTAATTCATGTACGTGAAACTATTTTCTCTTATATATTTCTCATAGAAGTATTAAATTAATTATAAGAGTTTATAAAATTTAAGAATATTTCTTCCTATATATATTAATGTCATATAATTCTATTCATTGGGAAACTCAAACCATAAGTCGACACTTAAGGTTTTACACTTTTGTTATGAACAATTCACATAGCTAAAATTTCATGACAACTAACATGTAAGAATCTACATGAAGAGAACGAATCATGAAATTACCAATGCATGAAAAGCATGATACCTTATTAGGGCAACATCAGGATAACATGACACCCAACTAGCTGGAAGCATGAAAAGTGCAACACTTCCTAGCTAACATAGAACATTCTTTGAAAGACGTGACACTGCTTCCTTTGATCAAAAATTATTTTGACCTCCATCATTCTATTAGATATCCAAATTCATATAAACAACCCCCTTTTACTTTTAACTTCTTATTTATGTTGAAATTATTACAAAATAATTTATTATTGACAAACACAATATTGATATTCCACTCAAATATCAAATATTCAAATATCCACACCCAAAATGGAAAATATAAGCCATAATTTTTATTATATTTATATATTTATATGTCATATCTTATTTGAATATCATAAAGCTGAAATCATGAATAACCTAAACAAGAAAGGATACTACCACCATTGATAGATATTTTGGCTCGCATATATTTTCCACCACACCTCCTTATACCCATCAAACTGAAACCAAGGAAATCATTTTCCCTATATAGAATTTATGGTTAATGTCAAATGTACTCTTCTTGTTCCAAAAATACATATTTTAATTCATTATTTTATATATGTAAAATAAAATATTATTGAGATTCTAAAATATTTTAACAATGAATTTACACCATTTTCATTTTATTTTAAAAAATTACCTAAAACTCTCATCCTCTCTAGAGAACGGTAAAAAAATATATTTATATGAAATTAATTAATAGAGATTTATTAGAATGAAAATTAAGTAGTGAATTTTTATCTTCCATATATCATTGTAAAAAATATTGATTAATAATTTAATTGTAGAAGTTTATAATAGTAAATAATCGAGAAAATCCACTTCAATAGTTTTTCCTCTTCTGCTTTTTTTCACCAATACGAATTTCCCATTGCCAATATTACTAATATATAAATTAATAATATATCTTATATATATATATGTTCATTTATCCATTTTTTAGTACAGAAAATCATATTTACACCCATTATTCAACCTCTTGTCTCAATAGGATATTACCAAGACACATTGTTTCCATCTGATGTTGTCTACACCTATGACCCCTCATCTCATGATTCTGTTCAAGAGTGACATTAATCTAGGACATTATTTATATTCAATGATAAATTAATTTCTTTATAATTAAACTATAAATTTATTATTATTCCGTGACATCAAGTAGTCATAATTAAAACTACACAATCAATAATAATTCTTTCATTAATTATCTAATAGTCCTTGAGGATACAAAATATTTTATTGATATTTCTCATTATCTCTTAATAAATAATAGACCCCAAGAATATCCATGTTACAATCATCATTATTATTCTCATATATTTGGATACAGGGATATCCACTGAATCTAACAGGGATAAAATTAGTCCTTTAATTTCACATAAGTTCTCCAAATATCCATAAACATGAACCCTACAGTGGAACACATCACCAACATCTAATATCATATTTCTGATGTGGTAAAATTGAACCAAATTATGGTCTCCCTAATGACCTAAATTTTGTTATCTCAATCCATAGGGAAACCACTAAACTGAGAATGGGACTCTAAATGAGACAAAAATAAAAAATAGTAGATTATAATCACTTTTAAATTGAATAAAATATTGTTTTTAATTAATATGAACATTTTATGATATAAAAAAGTTTAACATTGGTTAAATGTTTATACACACCTCAATCAATGATAATGAAATCAAGTAAAAATGAATATATAACATTAAAACACAAAAAAGTAACCTTTATACAATGTATGTTCAAATTTATAAAACAAATATCTAGGGGTACATTCACATTATCATTTTGACCACACATTATTTTATAAGATTACCAAAAAATATATCTAATTTCCAGAAATATACCATCATCATGTTAATATATTTGAAGTAACTGCAAACCCACAACTCTATCAAATGATCTCAATCGATATAACATGTTGTAATGTATATAAAAAATTCCTGAAACAATTTTATTACCCAATATTAGAAAGTATAATTTTTCTACACCAATGATCCCTCAATATCTTGTGAAATCACAAATGAGTTTTTTGATGGTATTTTTCAACACTATATGAGAATTGATTGAGGAGGCTGAGTTTGTTTTCAAACAATTTTGAATGTTTTTTTGGGAATAATTGTATATTATTGTGGGTTATTTTAATTCATGAGATTATTATTTTAAATAAGAATCAATTATATTTTTGATACAAAATATGGTTAGGTATTATATTGTAATGAATTTAAGGAATTTCATATGAATTTATGGGTCTTATTATATCATTGTCGAAATATGCATAATAATTTATAATTATTTATATATACTATTGTAAATCTGTATAGGACTCCTGAGTTAGTTTAAGGAAATTTGTGTTTGGTGAAATAAGGCTAGGTATTACATTATAAGAACTTATCAATGATTCTTAAGGCAATGGTACCTCACACATGATCTAGGAAACTCAGTTCATAATACAATGACGATTATTTATAACTTTGAGGGAATCATACAATTATTATCTCTATTAATAGTAATTTCCTGGGATCCTTGTAAGATTCTCTAGAATTCATATATGTCATGGTTATGTAAATATATGTCATAATAAATTAACGATTTTTGAGAAATTGAAGGAATTTGTAGAATCATATATTTTAGATAAAATATTACATAATGATGTTAAAGACAATTTTTAGTCATTAAAATTTTAAAGTGAAATTTCATTTAAGTTTCATGAATAAAATAAAATCCTCACCAAATAAACAACACGATCTCTCATGAGAAAAATTGGATAATAAAGAACCCAAATGTTATAATTTGTTTACAATAATAATGTTGGTTAAATTATTATAATGCTTTATTGACCCTTAGTTCCATAATCACATGATAGTATGATTTTCATTCTATATGATATTACATATGTATTGTTTTTTATGTGGATAAGATATCTATTGTTGTTGTGAATGATTTTTTATATGATTTAGTGATTAGGTTTTTATTAATTAATGTAAAGGTTGGACACATGAAATGAAAAGAAAACTACCACTGGTTATTTGTGGTGTTTACAAATATTTTTTGTTTAGAATTTTAAAACTATCATTATATTTTTTACTAATATATTGTTTCCATTTATTAGTTTCGGAAAAATATATTGTCGTTTTTGGTATTTTTGGATTTTACAAATACATTTTATTGAATATTTTCAAATGGTTTTAGATGCCGTTGTCAAACAGAGTGACTATTTGCATTTATTCAGCTAGAAAGAATATAATGGTATTTTTGGAATTTTAATTAGTGTGTTGGAGTGAATAATTCAAATGAAAGGGTTTTCTGATTGATTGAAAAAAATATTTTGGTGCTGAAAATGGTCATACGATCATTGTGTTTTATGTTGAGACACTCCGTACATGAATTATTACTATTTATGTTACATAGTGAAGCATAATAAATTAATGCTACCACTAGTATAAAAATTCGAGTTCAATAGATATATTATGGAGAAAAAAATGAAGAGAAAAAATAATTTTTTAAGATAGGATACTTGTGTGTGTGAAAATCTCTATGACGATGTGTGAGATGAAGATGGATTAAGCCAGAGAGACTAGATTTAATTGAGAAATCTGATAAGCACAACCATTTAGTGATCAATATGAGAATATATTCATGGATCATCATATAATGAGAATGAAAAAGTGATTATTTTATATATCCTTCATCTAATAACTTAAGGTGTGGAGATTCCAGAGTAGTTGAGTTATATATTTCAGAATATCTCCAAAAGCTCGAATTGGAGGATTTGTCATTTGATTTTAAGAAATCTATAATCTACATGAGATATTTCTCATATATTTTTGCAGTGTTTATAAATAGTGGGATCTAGTATAAATAATGTATAACTGGTAGTATATATTGATCTATAGGTAAATGATGACCCCTACATACCCACTATAATTTTGTTTTATAGTTACTATGGAAGGATATATAGTAAAATATAATAAATATAAAAATTAAGTAGTAGGATCACACAGAGAGAATTCCAAAATTATAAAATTTATTTTCTTATTGTATTTTATAGTTTCATTTAGAATATTTATGAGTATCTAATTGTGATTATCATATTTTATCTAGTTAAAGGGGTTAATTTCTAGGAGAGTAAATTGTAAAAGAATTGTAATAGCACCACAGATTCATCCACCCTTTGTAGTGGAGATATACATCCTAGGTCACTATCAAGTGGTATGTGTAACACCCCAAGCTTCCATGGTACGTTTCCCTTCGAATAATGCAATGGCGTGCATTGTACGCAACTTCAAGATTCTAACACACCACAACCAATCAAACTAGTCGTTATGAATAGTAATACCTACTTTTTGAAATTTTATAAATTCTATCTCTCAAAATGGACTTCATTTTTGGATTCGGAATATCGAATTTATCCTAGGGTGAAATTTTGGAACTTTTCAGATAACACTTATATTTTGATGAATAGTGAAAATTACTAAATTTTAATTAAAACAACTTTTTAAATAAAAATAAATTATAGCGATAAATTATATTATTGAGTTTTTTTAATGTATAATTAGAATATATTTTTACCATTTTATCCAATGGTGTTCACTAGAATTAATTTCACTTTGAAATTGGAGCGAAATAATTATCAATCTTTTGATATATATTGTTTCTTAAAAACATGCTATTTGTTGTGATAGCGGTAATTAATTATAAAATTAATTAATTCAACTAATATTTTTATAATTTTTTAAAATAGACACCATGTTTGAATTCGAAATATCAATTATATCTTAGGGTGAAATTTTGGCATTGTTTTGAAAAAATTCAATTTTTGATGAATAGTGAGACTACTAAGTGGTAGTTTAAAAAACTGAATTTTTCAGAAAACATAATTTTACCACTTCTATGAATGGAATTTCGAAATTCCAAGAGACATAGTTAATATGAAGAAGTTAAATGTGGTTCAATGAGATGAAAATAATTTTTGGTGAATAGTAACTTTTTACTTTTATTTACCACAGTTAAAAGTAAATTGGGTAATTAAGGGTAAAAATGTTATTATTATTACCCTAACACATGTCCTAATTCTATTGGAAAACTTTATCGCGACCAAAAACAACCTTAGGAATAAAATATTATCATTTAGGTCCACTTGGATTAGATTAGGACATTTATTATAATTTAATTCAAAGAAGAGTTAAAAGAGTTAAAATCAAAGTTTATTTATAAAATCATTTTTAATATTGGGTTATACATAAGATAAATTCGATTGTAAATATTCATTAGAAATATAATAAGATTTACTACATAATGATATTTTATTTATAAATTTTAGACTTTAAATAATTTAATTTATGTATGACACAATGATGATGCAGTAATTACCATAATAGTGACAAATTAGAATACTTGATATTATAAATACCCAAAATAATATAATTTGAGACTTTTTATGAATTAAAATAATTTTCTAGGATAATATGACATATTAGGATTGATTTAATTTACTTTTTCGAAGTAATAATTCTGTTATGAGTCTCACAAAAATCAACTATTGAATAGTGTCAAAATTGACATAAAAGAGTTTTTAAAACAAATATTATATTATTAATTGATATTAAATTTTTAAAAATCTAAGGTTCGGCCAAGAGACTTATATAATGATAGGTATATCATTAATGGACCACTTGGTGGTCTCTTGGATGTATATAGTATGTTTATTAACTATATAATATAAAAATACAAAGCGACATGGTAATTGTCAAACTAATTAACTAAGAGTTAAAACTAAAAGATAAGGTTAATATAGTGACCCAAACCTGTCTAAAATCTATTGTCTTAATGGTTTTCGACCTATACCCACCATAAAATTTGAATAATCAACATTTGAGGCATTAGAAACTGAATATGAATTTATTATAAATTAATATTTTTAACTTTTCCAAAGGTGCCCCTCACCCCTCTTATAAAAGGGAACTCCTACTTATCATTTCTTCACACCTTCAAAGCCTTTATGTTCGTCCAAAACATGACCAAATACACTCTAAACTTACCTCACTACAACTTAGAGGCCTTAGTTTGATCATAAATCCAACCTATGGAGCCCTTTTGATCAAATAAAAAGTAAGAATTTGAAGAAGAGGTAATGTTTTCACCACCCCTTTTCAAGTTCCTTTATTCATCCACTTCTTATTTCTTTGTTATTATCATTCTAAAATAATAACACCAATATCTTATATATAATTTGATTTTATTATAAATATGGTACAACCATATTCATTATTCTATCAACCCTTTGAATAACATGCCACCATACGTGCGTACGTACGGCTTACCGCCTCCACGTCGTGGTGTAATTGTTATTCAATATATTATTATTTGGGTGGGTATAATAATGATGTGTAAATCATGAAAATAATAAATATAACATGATATTGATTCGGTATATATGATATACCATCCAATTATATTTTATTTTAATATCAAAAGAATGATATTGTCGCACGTGCGTACGTACGGACTACCGTCTCCACGAACACGATGAGATTCATTATCTATCGTATCCAATGAAGTATAATTATCATTTTATGATTTAAAAATAATTTTTAAGGACTTGATATCATTCTGGACATGAATAAAATACATCCTATCGATGAAAAACATGGCTTATGTAACAAAACATATAAAGGAAAATGAGTAAGTAAACATCCAAAATGACGATAATACTAAGATATTATTAACAAATCAATGTTAAAAGATCATATATGATATCATATTAATGTAAATTATTCTTGTATAATTAAATAACAATTATTTCACTATTATACAGGAGGTTAACCTACCATCGACCAAGGAAAAAGTACAAAGTAAGGTGTTTCTTATTTCACTTTTAATTCCGTGAGAATTCCATTGTTCACCACTTATTTATTACATGTGGTGTGTGTAATGCCCATGTTTGTATTCATTGTGTAATATACTTTAATTAATGTATATTTACATCATCATTGTATGATCCTTCTTTCATGGGTGTATTTTTTTTATGTTACCAAATCAATAAGGGAATTTGAAATTTCAATTTCCACTCATTTGGCTTTACGCATATTTCATTGATTATATTACTCCAAGATTATGTGTGGAATCACTATTCATTTTATTATGTCATAATTTCCACTCCCCTTCCTGTGGATATACTTTTGATACACATAATCACTCCATTTATAATTTCTCAAGTCATCGATATGAATTTTATAAGAGTAATTTTTACTCATTCTCCATTTGTTGTGTTAAACATCCAATTCATTGGTGTTGTTTTTACAAGATTATGTGTGAATGTCCTTTGATTGTTTTACACAGAATATCCAATCATATTTAGTGTATTTATATTTGTCACACATAACTACTTCGTTGATTTATCCTTAACCTAAGGATACAGCCTTTATGAGAGATTTCATCTCAATTTACATTCCATTGAGACTTCTTTGTTGTTATACACCAAATAACTTTTATGTGGTGTATATAATGTACTTTGGCATATTATATCAAGGAAACCCTTTATTCTCATGATATTACAAAGTTTTGATTATCTCAATTATTTTTATTCAAGTGTCTCTCTTTTGGTTAGAATCTCTAACTAAAATAACATTTTTAAATGTTTTAAAGATTTATTCATCTAAATCTTTCTCATTAATGTCCATGTTTTAAAAATAGTTTTAAGGATTTATTTATATGGAAATTAAAGTTTTAAAATTAAAACCCCTTTTAAAAAGTTTCAAAGTGGTATAGGACACTTTGATTCAAAAATCTATTTTTAAATGGCTTCTTGACAAATAGTCGGACTTTTAAATGATTTCAAGAAAAAGGGGGATATTTCTCTCAAATAGTTTTGATGATTATTTTCATCTATGTTAACAGCCTTCATTATTCTTGATTGAGGTTAATGTGATAAAATACAATCTTCCATATTGTATCAAATGAGTAATGTTTGACTATGGATGTGCTATTTTTATACTATTTATGGTTTGTGGTTAAAGTATTGACATTTCATATGCTAGTTTTAATACGAATGTTTATATTATGTTTAAACCTGTTCATATGAGGAATGAATTGGACTTAATAAGTAATGGGTGGAGCCCGATATAGCTCCTCAATGCATCGGTAGGTCTCATGAGACAAACTAGTGTCTTGGCACAAGGCCCTGGAAAAATATTATTTGTAGTCTTGGTACGAGGCCTTGGCTATGTGGTTATGATAGTCTGGCATTATGCATTCCATCATTATGAAAGTGGTTATTGATATTGCATGTGATCATTCGACTAGTAGATTATCCATGTGAATAAGTAAATGGAATTATTTCATTTTATCTTTTCCATTTTATGCTGAAGTTCATGTTTAGAAGGCTTTTGTTTTAGTTATAAGTTTCCTTAAGTGTTTATGCTTTTCTATGAAAGCTTCTGCTATAATGTTATCCTTACTGAGCATCTGAGCTCACCCCTTTAAATTTTTTTCCCAGGATTATGAAGAAGTAATTTATGAATGACCTGCAGGGATAGTATGAGGGGATATGAAGAAAATATGTTTTTTTATGTAATGTAAAACTTTATGAATGTATCTAGTGTTTCCAAGGCTACTAAACTAATCAGTCTTTCGAGACTTGATCTTTCATGTGATCATGCCAATGTTATGTGATAATTCTCCGACTCTGGGTAACTGGGGTTGGGGCGTTACATTTGGTATCAGAGGAAGTATAGTACAAACCATGGAAGCTAGATTTAGATAAACTCTGATTAGATCACGTAGACCTAAGATGAACTTTGAGGATTAATATAGAATAACTTCCTAGAATTTTGGTATTGTAGATATTTTGTGAGTTTTCCGAGAAATATAGCCCTGTCTGGATACGAGCAGGTAGAGGTCGCTCTGTCACAGATGTACCTAGGGGTAAAACCCAAAAACACCGCTTTGAGCTAGACTCGAACGGGAACTGGTGCATGACAACAGGCCTTGCTGCACTCTTGGTTACGACACTCCCAGGGGATATGCTTAGGATAATTTATATTTTCTTTACAAACCGATTTAAAGTATTATATATATAAGATTAGAGTAAATGACCTTGGTTAATCATAATGTGTTTCAAATTAAGAATATGGTGACATGTTAATATCTAAATGATTTTATGACTACTATTAATCACACAATACTTTCTGGTTTTAGTCAATGGTTGGATTCCAAGGAAGTCATAGTGACTTTGAGAATGATGTACAAGGTGGGAATGGTGGTGGAAATGAGCAACAGAATGGAATGTTGATAGGCGTAAAAGATATCGTATTTATGACAAATCAATTTTACAAAAATATGATCAACAATATATATATTAACCGATTATCGGACTCAACAAAGAAGATAAAGGTGATGAATGATAATAGCTCCAATAGTGGAGACCATGGAGAAAGAAATACTCAATTTCCATCATATAGGAAATGTGGAAGCAGACACCCAGGAAAGTGTCTCAATGGGACAAAGAAATGATTTACATGCGGGAAGGAAGGACATAATGTGAAGAATTGCCAAAGAAAAATGAAGAGTACTATGGAAGAAGATAAAAATGGCCCCAAGAGTCCATTTACAGTCATTTGCCGTAAATGTAGGGGACCTGGCCATTACCCGAGTGAATTCCCTATTCTATAGGATATTTTCTTGGTCAAAGAAGAAGCTATGTGGAAATAAATGGTTGGAGAAATGTTTAAAAAGTATTAGTGCTTATTGTTGATGGGTTTACATTGGAATAATTTTCTCTTGTATTTGTATCCCTGTAGTTTTCCTTGTGAGAATGATATTTGAGGAAGAATTATCTCTTCTCTTGTGGATATTTTTATAAATAATCATTTGGTTTTATATAATCGTTGGGTTTGAGGAAATTATAAGTCATCATAATTTGGGATGAAAATTCAAGGTATGAGATAAGATTTGTGGTTAAATTATGTAATGGTTATTTTGAGAAATTTATTTCATTTTGGTAATATTATAAAATATAGTTTTTGAAAAATGACAACACTCAGACCGCGTGACAACCCGTCGCGTCGGACAAAGCTGTGGGAATCGAACCCACAACCAAAGTGCGATTGAGATTTATCTCCTACCACTGGACTACGTGATGTACCTGGTTAGTGTGACTTTTATTTTTAGTTAAATGATTTTATTGATCAATAATAATTTGATTTGGGATCTTATGTCTTATCAAATGAATACCCTTAGTATAAGAAAATGATTTGGTGATTAAGTGATAAAGGTTATTTTGGAAGTTGTTCGTTTTGGTGTGAACACTATATGCCCAAGGAAAATAGAATAGTATGGGATTTCATATGAAAAGTAATGGAGGATTTTTATCTTTGTTTTTATTTTGGATTTATAATTATTTGGGTTATTTATAGAAATGATTAGGTTATTTACTTTTAAGTATGTGACTTTAAGAGTAATTAATGTCATTTGGAGATAAAATTAAACGTGGAAGACTACATTCTTAATAAGTTTTGGTTTTCAATATTAGTTTTGATTATATTGAAGGATTTTAAGGACAATTGATTATTGAATGATATTTATTTAACATTGGGGTATTGTTGGTTTAATTTTGGAAGTTAAGATTAGTGTTTATTTCTCTCAAGAAATATCCTTTTGGGGGATCATTAGATCTTGTACTAACCATTTTGGTGTTGATTAATCTCTAATGACAATGTAAATATATAGTTCATCCTTCATGGATCATGTGATTCTATAGAAGTTTATTCTAGCTCTTCCAGTGTGACCAAGTCTTCATGAATACTCATCGTTTAAAAAAATTAGTTAGTGGTGGAAATTTATTAAAGAATGAAACTCTACCTAAAATGTATGTATATAGCTTTATATTCTTAGTAAATATCATAAATTAATGTAACTTAAAACAAAAAAATGTTGTTCGTTTACTTCCCTACTAGGAGACTAATGGTTGTTTGTCCCAAAACAAGTTTGTGGTTTTCTTATTGATAACTTTCTCCAGATCATGATTTCTATCCCTCTCCATCAGAACTTGACACTTAGTTTATCATCCATATACATGTTTTCCTACATGGAATCCGAGTATGGGTTATCTTGGTTGACCTTTATACCTCTCTTTCTTTCTTTTAAAGTGATAGTATTATTGACTCTTTTTCTGATGTGGGACTTTCCATTATATTCCCAAGCACAATTTTAAAAATTACGAGGACGCAATTTATCGAAGGAGGGGAGAATTTAACACCCCAAGATTCCATGGTACGTTTCCCTTCGAATAATGCAATGGCTTGCATTGTACGCAACTTCGAGATTCTAACACACCACAACAAATCCAACTAGCCATTAAGAATAGTAATACATACTTTTTGAAATTTTATAAATTCTATCTCTCCAAATGGACTTCATTTTTGGATTCGGAATATCGAATTTATCCTAGGGTGAAATTTTGGAACTTTTCGGATAACACTTATATTTTGATGAATAGTGAAAATTACTAAATTTTAATTAAAAACAACTTTTTAAATCAAAATAAATTATAGTGTTAAATTATATTATTGAGTGGTTTTAAAGTATAATTAGAATATATTTTTACCATTTTATCCAATGGTTTTCATTAATATTAATTTCACTTTGAAATTAGACCTAAACAATTATCAGTCTTTTGATATATATTAGTTCTTAAAAACACGATATTTGTTGTGAAAACGGAAATTAATTATAAAATGAATTAATGCAACATATATGTTTATAATTTTGTAAAATAGGCATCATTTTTGAATTCGGAATATCAATTATAGCTTAGGGTGAAATTTTGGCATTGTTCTGAAAAACTTCAATTTTTGATGAATAGTGAAACTACTAAGTGGTAGTTAAAAAAACTGAATTTTTCATAAAACATAATTTTACCGCTTTTGTGAATGGAATTTTGTAAAATCCGAGAGTCACAGTTAATATCAAGAAGTAAAATTTGGTTCAATGAGATGAAAATAGTTTTTGGTGATTAGTAACTTTTTACTTTTATTTACCACGGTTAAAAGTAAATAGGGTAATTAAGGTTAAAAATGATATTAATATTACCCTAACACATGTCCAGATTCTATTGGACAAGTGTATTTCGACCAAAAACAACCTTAGGAATAAAATATTATCTTTTAGGTCCACTTGGGTTAGATTAGGACATTTATTATTATTTAATTCAAAGAAGAGTTAAAAGAGTTAAAATTAAAGTTTATTTACTAAAAAAAAATTAATATAGGGTAATACATAAGATAAATTCAATTGTAAATATTCATTAGAAAGATAATAAGATTTCCGAAATAATGATATTTTATTTATAATTTTTAGACATTATATAATTTAATTTATTTATGACACAATGATGATGCAACAATTACCATAACATTGACAAAATAGAATAATTGATATTATAAATACCCATATAAATATAATTTGAGACTTTTTATGAATTAAAATAATTTTATAGGATAATATGTCATATTAGGATTGATTTAATTGGATTTTTCCGAATTAATAATTCTGTTATGAGTTTCACAGAAAACAACTATTGAATAGTGTCAAAATTGACATAAAAGAGTTTTTAAAACAAATATTATATTATTAATTGATATTAAATTCCTAAAAATCTAAGGATCGGCCAAGAGACTTATATAATGATAGGTATATCATTAATGGACCACTTGTGGGTCTCTTGGATGTATATAGTACGTTTATTAACTATATAATATAAAAATACAAAGTGACATGGTAAATGTCAAACTAATTAACTAAGAGTTAAAACTAAAATATAAGGTTAATATAGTGACCCAACCTGTCTAAATTCTATTGTATGAATGGTGTTCGACCTATAACCACCTTAACCATTGAATAATCAACTTTGGATCCATTATAAACTGAATATTAATTTACAATAAATTAATATTTTTAGCTTTTCCAAAGGTTCCCCTCACCCCTCTTATAAAAGCGAACTCCTACTTCTCATTTCTTTACACATTCAAAGCCTTTTGGATCGGCCAACCACTGCCCAAATACTCTCTAAACTTCCCTCACTCCATCATAGAGGCCTTAGTTTGATCAGAAATCCATCCTAAGGAGCCCTTTTGATCAAATCAAAAGGAAGAACCCGAAGAAGAGGTAATGTTTTCACCACCCCTTTTCAAGTTCCTTTCTTCTTCCACTTCTTCTTTCTTTGTTATTTATATTCTAAAATAATAACTCCAGTATCATATATATACTGTGATGTTATTATAAATATGGTACAACCATATTCAGTATTCTATCCACCCTTTTAATAACATGTCACCATACGTGCGTACGTAAGGCTTACCGTCTCCACGTCGTGGTTTAATTGTTAATCAAAATATTATTATTTGGGTGGGTATAATAATGATGTGTAACTCATGAAAATAAAAAATATAACATGATAATGTTTCTTTATTTATGATATACCATCCAATTATATATTATTTTAATATCAAAATAATGATATTGTCGCTCGTGCGTACGTACGGACTACCGTCTCCACGAACGCGATGAGATTCATTCTCTATCGTATCCACTCAAGTATAATTATCATTTCATGATTTAAAAATAATGTCTAAGGTCTTGAAATCATTCTGGATATGAATAAGATACAACCTATCCATGACAAAAATGGCTTACGTAACAAAACATATAAAGGAAAATGAGTAAGTTAACACCAAAAATGACGATAATACTAAGATATTATTAACAAATCAATGTTAAAAGATCATATATGATATCATATTAATGTAAATTATTCTTGTATAATTAAATAAAAATTATTTCACCATTATACAGGAGGTTAACCTACCATCGACCAAGGAAAAAGTACAAAGTAAGGGGTTTCTTATCTCACTTTTAATTCCGTGAGAATTCCATTGTTCACAACTTATTTATTACATGTGGTGTGTGTACTGCCCATGTTTGTATTCATTGTGTAATATACTTTAATTTATTTATATTTACATCATCATTTTATTATCCTTCTTTCATGGGTGTATTTTTTGTATGTTACCAAATCAATAAGGGAATTTGAAATTTCAATTTCCACTCATTTGGCTTTACGCATATTTCATTGATTACATTACTCCAAGATTATGTGTGGAATCACTATTCATTTTATTATGTCATAATTTCCACTCCCCTTCATGTGGATATACTTTTTATACACATAATCACTCAATTTATAATTTCTCAAGTCATCGATATGAATTTGATAAGTGTAATTTTAACTCATTCTCCATTTGTTGAGATAAACATCCAATTCATTGGTGTTGTTTTTACAAGATTATGTGTGAATGTCGTTTGACTGTTTTACACTGAATATCCAATCATATTTAGTGTATTTATATTTTTCACACAAAACTATTTCATTGATTTATCATTAACCTAAGGATACAGCCTTTATGAGAGATTTCATCTCAATTTACATTCCATTGAGACTTCTTTGTTGTTATACACCAAATCACTTTTATGTGGTGTATATAATGTACTTTGACATATTATATCATGAATCCCTTTATTCTCATGATATTACAATGTTTTGATTATCGCAATTATTTTTATTCAAGTGTCTCTCTTTTGGTTAGAATCTCTAACTAAAATACCATTTTTAAATGTTTTAAAGACTTATTCATCTAAATATTTCTCATTAATGTCCATGTTTTAAAAATAGTTTTAAGGATTTATTTATATGGACATTAATGTTTTAAAATTAAAACTCCTTT
The DNA here is from genome assembly GCA_963277665.1 of Viscum album. Lineage (NCBI taxonomy): Eukaryota > Viridiplantae > Streptophyta > Magnoliopsida > Santalales > Viscaceae > Viscum > Viscum album. The sequence continues at coordinate 899,046,503 of OY728165.1, read as the reverse complement.
TAAAAATTATCAAAGTGGTATAGGACACTTTGATTCAAAAATCTATTTATAAATGGCTTCTTGACAAATATTGTGACTTTTAAATGATTTCCAGAAAAAGGGGAATATTTCTCTCAAATAGTTTTGATGATTATGTTCATATATGTCAACATCCTTAATTATCCTTGATTGAGGTTAATGTGATACAATAAAATCTTCCATATTGTATCAAATGAGTTATGTATGACTATGGATGTGCTATTTTTATACCATTCATGGTTTGTGGTTAAAGTTTTGACATTTTGTATGATAGTTTTAATACGAATGTTTATGTTATGTTTAATCCTGTTCATATGAGGAATGCATTGGACTTAATAAGTGACGGGTGGAGCCCGCTATAGCTCCTCGATGCATCAGTAGGTCTCATGATACAAACTAGTGTTTTGGCACAAGGCCTTGGAAAAATCTTATTTGTAGTCTTGGCACGAGGCCTTGGCTATGTGGTTATGATAGTCTGGCATTACGCATTCCATCATTATGAAAGTGGTTATTGATATTGCATGTGATCATTCGACTAGTAGAATATCCATGTGAATAAGTAAATAGCATTATTTCATTTTATCTTTTCCATTTTATGCTGATGTTCAAATTTAAAAAGATTTTTTTAGTTATAAATTTCCTTAAGTGTTTATGCTTATCTATGAAAGCTTCTGCTATAATGTTATCCTTACTGAGCATCTGAGCTCACCCCTTTAATTTCTTTTATTTTTCCCAGGATTATGAAGAAGTAATTTATTTATGACCTGTAGGGATAGTATGAGGGGATATGAAGACAAGATTTTTTTTGATGTAATGTAAAACATTATGAATGTATCTAGTGTTTCCAAGGCTACTAAACTAATCGGTCTTTCGAGACATGATCTTTCTTCTGATCATGCCAATGTTATGTAATAATGCACCGACTCTGGGTAACTAGGGTCGTGGCATTACAGTATGGAAGCCTCATGTACCATCTTCAAGAACCTATATTAGTAATAGTTATATAATATATATTCAATTAATAGTAGTGGTCAACCTACCTTCGATGAAATGAATTTTAATGGTGGTAGAAATAAGATACAATCATATATTTTGTTACTTAGTCTTGAAATTTTGGATTTATCTACTGTGTAATTAATAAATATTCAAATAGGAGATCATATTACTATTATTTATAAAATAAATATTTATTTTTAATGAAATAAGAGAAATTATACCCCCATGTCCCTTTTCAAAAAGTATCGACAAATGTTATGGGAATCCAAACTAAAAAGTAGGTCTAACATAATCTCGAAAGATGTTATGAGTCAATTGTACAATAAAAAAATCCAAGATAGAAATATGGACAAGAATGTATAATGATATATGGATTGGTTTTGAGTAAACCATTAATGATTAAATCACCAGGGTTAATAAAATTATATTAAATATATTGACTTTGGGGAGAAATTGGATGATATTATTATTTTGAAGAAAATAATGATAAACATCCCTAATAGATTGAATCCTATGATTTCCTCTATATAGTAAAGTTAGTGTCTTTCACTTGATGAGAATAATAACATTATCATTTAATATTAAATGAGAAATACACCATTAATAAATGAATATGAAATAATACATGGATTTTGAATCTATGAGGATGATTATGTTGAAAAAATATATACCAAAAGCATCTAGTGAATCTGATGATGACTATGATATGTATAATTATATCTATAGAATAATTTCTCTAATATCTATTTTTTTAATATTCAAGTAAATTTATAAATGTAAAATCCCATTGATGTGTATCACATGATAGGGAATTTAACACTTTATAACTAATTTCCATAAGAAGAAAAAATATGAGTTTTATGATGATGATTTTCATAAATCCCCTAGAAAAAGAAATGGGGAAAGTGTTCAAAAATAAATAAAAAATATGATAAAAAATAATATAATAGTCTAAAATAGTACATCAAATAATATTTTGACGTCAAATTTGGATAATCTAAAATAGATTATATTTTTTCATATAAAAAAGGTTAAAACTATACCAGAAATGTCACAAAAAAGATGAATCTATTTTGATAAACTATACAAGACGTAAATCAAATTTTGAATAATTTTTTGGAAGAAAATATGATAAAAAAACTTATAAATCAATGTAGGTGATAATTATTCAAGAAAATCAACTTTCATGAATAATAATAATGATATGGTAATATCTATATTGCCATGGTAACAATCTAGAATGCAGGTTTCAAGATAGAATTTCAAATAAAGTAGAAGATTCAAATTCAGTGTCTATTGTTGGTGTTATGGAATATTTTCCCACAAATACATGACATGATGGTTTAATACATCTCTTCATGGAATAATAATTTCATTAAGGTAGAGAAAATATGAATTAAAAAAATCAATCTCCAGAGAATAAGGTCATGATTAAATGTATTGTGCATCTTTATACCCTAAACATGTTTAAATGTTTAAAACCATTTTGTGGATGAATTGAGAAACTGGGAAATTTTCTATTATGAGTGTTTGAAGAATAATCCAGAATGGTTCTACTATATATAAAAAGGAAACTATTTAAAAAAAAATTAATCCATAAGGGATGTCATTCAAAATGGATGTGGCATTGAAGGAATGTAAGAGAGGAGAACCATGGATCCTTGACAATGGTTGCACATCTCATAAGACTTGAGATTGACAAATAATTGAAGATATTTGCAATCATGGTGGAGGAGTAGTTAAATTTTATAATTTTATATCCTTCAGAATCATTGGTGTAAAAACTATTGAGATTTGTATAAAATTATGGAAATCCTAAAATATTTTTCTGTGTGGAAGGGATGAAACATAATTTTATCAGTGTATGAAAATTATGTGGTTAATGAAATTATGTGTTTTTTTTCAAAATAACTCATGAAGTATCATATGTTCAAAACATGGATGATTTATTAAATGTGGTGATAGAACAAATGGGAACTCATTCCAAATCAATGATCCATCCAACTCGTGTTACTTGAGTTCCAGTGATGAAAATAACGTATTGAATAAGACATGTGTACACCTATTCCAAAATAAATGGACAAAATATTGAAAAATAAATTTCCGAAAGAAATTATCCCACTCAATAGAGATAATGAATTTTTATGTTATTCATTTCTAAATTAAAATATTTCTTTAGGGTCAAACTAAAGGGTGTAAATTCTATAAACTAGTCATTTAATTTCATTCTTTTCAATCATATTTTTCATATGTGTTACATCTCTGCCCCGGTAACTAAAATTCGGTGGTCATATAATTACAATTTCATTGATACAAGAGATCACATAACTATGTAATGATCAATTTAGTAGTCTTGGAGAACTGGATACATACATCGCTTACTTAAGACATTGGTAACTAAACATAGAACAAATCCAAAAGAAATAATAGATTTATTGTCCCTTATTCAAATAATTCATCTTAAAAACATGGGGAAGGGAATATAATAAATGGTTGGGTTCAAATGCTCAATAATGATTATATGATATAATAATAAAAGATAAAATTTCAATATAGGAAGATATATTAGCGTAAGGTAAAAAATCTAAAAAACATACACCATTAGTATAGTATGAATAAAAATGCATCCACAAATTTTTTTTAATAGTGAAAACCTCATGGAAATTAATAGTTTAATACTGAATGAAGAAAAAAAAATTATTTATTGGACATCATGTATCTGGAACATGAACCATTATACCGTCAACACTGTTTTTGTCTCTGGTCCAAATCTCATCATATTCATTTTGGAAACAAAATTGAAGGAATTTTCGCAAGCTGTTTTATGTCATGAGAATAGTAAATTTATTAGGGTGACATCTAAAAATTATCCCATCCATAAACTCATGTCCACATAATTATTCATATATCTATTGAATTCATGTCTTATCAAAATATTCGTAGAGGGTAAAGGATATTGATTCATCGATATTTTCCCAATTAAAACAACATTTAATGAAAACACCATATGTAAAAAATGGTTCGTGGATAATGAAATTATAATATTCATGATAATATAAATATGTGTATTTAATTATATATTCAATGAATGATGATAAAAAATGATAGGGATGTATATATACAATAACACATGGAATAAGTGGTGAATAAAACATAAACAAAAGGAATATCATAATGATTTCCCGAAAATAATGGATTGAAATCATACATGGAAATTAATAATGGAAAATAAGTATGGATCATGATAAAATTATTCCATCTAGAGTGAAAAAATTTCATTTTCTTGTTTTAGAAACATTACAAAGGAGCATCTTTAATATGGTATAGGAGAGAATACAAAAGTGTCTTTAAAATGGAAAAATTCCTAATTGTTTTTATAAAATAAGACATAATAAAAGATATATTTTCTAGATAAAATGATTAATTTTAGATCAATATTGGTAGGTTAAAATATATTATCAATGTTACTTGAAAATGGGTATAAAATTTGGATATTCCCTTTAATCGGGAATCCTTATCGTGAGAAATTGAAAAGAGAACATTGTAAAATATGTATTTCCCCTTCAATGAACATAGAAATGATCCATGTAAATATATTTGGAAAATAAAAATAGAATATAGATGAAGTATAAGAGAATAATTAACAATTACATTGGTTTAAAATGAGAGAAATAGTTAATCGATAGGAAAAAAATTTATGTTTATGGAGAATCCCGGTTTATATGTCAAAATGTGTTGTACAGTTTGAAATACTTTATTTTATAAATAAATTATATTTATTAATAATTTAACTAAGAAAATATTAGACCTATATTTTATTTATTATAATTTTATTAAGTTTATTTATTTATTTTTTGATGAGTTATGAGGTACAATTTTGTCATTTCAGTGTGTTTGTTTCCATGGGTTTCCCGATCGATTCACTTGTATATGTGTATGATTCATCCTACAAAATGTAAATAATTATACCATATTAAAATTATATATTATTAACGAAAATATATAATAGTAAATGGTCTTGTATATCATTTTCTTATATTTGAGGATGATTCATTAAATAAAATGATAATGATATCCATTTAGTTTATTTTTTTCATTTTAAATAATCACAAACTAGTTTTGTTTTATAAATTAATAGGATCTATATATATTGGTTCCAAAACAATAATTTATTTGTCACTTAAATATTATAATCTGGTTTAAACTTTATAATTGTTTTATGATCATCCTTTTAGGCTATATTCCAAAATGAAAATGTCTTAACCATGATAATTGTAAATCGATGATCACAAATGATATTTTCATTTTAAAAAAAATCGGAGAGGTGAAGCTAATGGATAATGAATTTTTAATTAACAAAATAAAATTATATTATAATAAGATAATGAATTTATCATGTGAATTTGGATATAGTATGTGAGGGAAGGATTAAAAAAAAGGAATTTAATGAAATTTAAAGAGTATGATTAGGGGTTTCACCTCTTGAATTCTTTTCATTGAGAACATCATTAAGACACTTGAGATTTTACTTTTATTGAGAAACAAAGATCCTCAAGATGGGATGTTGATGTGCGAAGAGGATTAATCTGTAATTGGACATGATTTGTTACATGGAAGGTGTGAGAATAAATTTTTGTTAATGGTGGTAGCTATACTCTAGAAGAGGCATTTTTTTGATTATTTTATTCATTAGTTTATTATTTTAGCTAAAGTCATAGATTAATTATGAATCTAGTGAAAAACACAATATCTAGAGAATGTAATTTTGAAACAATAGGTTATTACCTCATACATAAATCAACCATGACCCATGAATTCATTTAGTTACCTGTATCATCAATTATATGATTACACTATTCACCAAAAATTTCAACTATTTTATAAAAATACCAAAAATGTATCGTAACCATTTTTCAGTGTGTAGAACACAAAAAAATGGACAACATGTTTTAAAAATAATTTTCTAAATACAGGAAATTTAATTTTCAATTGCAAACAATAATTTATTCTAAAATACTGATATTAGAATCAATACATATAATAAGACACATTGAAAAAATAATTGAGGGATCATAAAAATAACATTTAATAATAAAAGAACAAAATTTTAATTCCTGAATCTATCGTATGAAAATAATTTTTCTTTCAAATTATTATATGAATTATAAAATTGTAATTAAAAATTTAGTTTATAAAAAATAACAACAATTAATTTATCATTTTAAATATTTTTTCACATAATATGTGATATAATTATATCATATTTGCATTTATATAGATGCATTAATTTAATTTATACTTTCATAGGTGAGGTTGATATTCTAATGGTCACATTACTATTCAAATAGTCATGTGACTATTTAAAAGTATATTACTATTCAATTAAACATGATAGTGTGTGAAACATAATCTATTGAATGAATTTAATTTAATAAAGAAGATTCATACCATAAAATATTGGGTGTTACATTCTTCCCCCATTAAAAAAATTATTCCCCAAAATATTCATTGAAATCACCTTCTAAATAGATTAGTGTTGTTCTACTTTATAACATCCTCAAGTTTCCACATCTCTTATACCATTATATTGTTTCTCCAAATAACTTATTAGGTTTGAGTAATCAAATTTCATAATACATTCTCAACTATTTCAAGAATATTGATTGGCCCCTCAGAATTAGAAAATTTTAGAAGTGGTTCAATTTATTCATAGGTGAGTACATGTGTTGAGTTTGGTATGTATTTCCATTGTAATGATTTTCAAAAAAAAATCCTGAAAATTGGAGAGACATGCTAGAATTACTAATATGTAAGATAAGATCCATGTATTTGCATAATTTGAAATGTATCAATCACATAAGGTTCAGATTCCCTTTCTTATCAAATCATATAACCCCTTCCATGGAATTACTTTCAGAAAGTCATGAACTCCCACTAGAAATTACAAATCCTTTCCTCAGTTGTCAGGATATCTCTTTTCACTACATTAAACTACTTTTATAAGAGCTGTAATTGTCATTCCGTTTTTTCATTGTATCATAATGATGTGATATGCCTATAAGTTTTCTCATACCAACATTATCCCAACATGTTGAAGTTGTACATCTCTTTATGTATAATGCTTCATATAGAACCATTTTAATACTAGAATGGAAACTCCTATTCTATTAAAATTATACAAAATGTAAATATTGATGCCATATACCTTGAAATTTTGGTGATCATACTCTCAACAAGTCTTGTAATGTTCGAGAAGACTTATCAGGCTATCTATCTGTTTAAGGGTGACAAGAAGTACTCAAATAAAACACTATATCAAGAGCCGTCTGAAGAATCTTTTAGACTTTTGATGTAAAATGGAGATCTTGATCCGAAAAAATCAATAATGGTGCACCATTAATTCAAAAATATTCATTAATATAGAGTCCTCTTATTCTCTCAAGAGGTAAATGTTTTCTTATGGTAATAAATTTTTTTAATTTTGTAAGATGATAAATAATATCCCATATTGCGTCATTCCTTCTAGGTGTCCATGGTAGTCTTATGAAAACATTCATTATAATGACATCCCATTTCAATATATTAATAAGAAATGGTTGATTGACTCCACTAGGATATTATCTCATATCCTTCACATATTGATAAACTAGACAACTTGACACATAAAAATCTATTTTTTACCTCATGTTATTCCACCAAAAATGTTATAACAGATATCTACACATCATGATACTAATTGGTTATATAGTGAAATTTTATATAGGAGTATCATCTAATTGTCCTATTTTTAGATCCATTATTGATTAAACACAAAAACTATTTCCAAATTTCTGAACCCCGTCATCATAAATGAAGTCATATAATCTTCCATCCATAATGACTATAATATTATTTTTAAAGTTCTCACCAACATATTGATAACTTTTTATATTCACTAGTAAATAATGTTTATAAATAATTTCAAAAAGTATTGATGCTTCCATTTCCTTATTAATTACCATATCCATATTTACTAAATACATGTATATAGAATATTTATCTGTACTCATTTGGGTTATAAGTCCATGTCATTTCTTACAAAAATAATCTACCACCATATTTTCATTTGTTGGGTCGTAGTGTATTGAGAAATATTAATCGTTGAGTAACTCAATCTATCAAAATTCATCCACATTGAGTTATATATTGGTAATTATTTAAATAATACTTTTATAATCTGTATATATCTCACATATTTATCCATAGAGAAATTTTATCCACATATTTATAGAAACAATTGTGGCTTCTAACTCATGATTGTTAGTCGGATAATTTTTTTCATGTGTCATCAACTACCATGATTTATATGAAATAACATTATCATTTTTCATAAGAACACAACCCATTCCATTCATCAATTCATCACAATATACAACAAACCCATATTTTCCTAATGTAAGTGTCAAAAGTATAGCATTGAACAATATTATCTTCAATTATACAAAAATATTTATACATTATTTTCCATACAAACTTAAACCCATTGTGTGTGAGATTGTTTAATATGATAACTTATTAGGAAAAATTATGGACAAAAAATCGATAGTAACCTACTAAACCAATGAAACTATGTACATCAATTAAGTTCATTGGTGTAAAACATTCTTGGATTGAGTTTTTCATTAAATTAAAAACTAGGATTAAATCTTTAGAGACAACATGGTCAAGGATAGAATCTGTTTGAATCTAGAATTCATAATTTATAAATTTACCATATAAAACTTTTCTTCTAAGAGTCTTATGAAGAATCATAATTTTATTCTCATGGTCCTAACAGCTTTTAGAGTAAACCAAGACGTCATCAATATATATCAAATCCAAATTATCAAGAAATTACTAGAATACTGTATTAATTGGATAAATGAAAATATTGGGTGAATTAGTGAGTCCAAATTTAAATATGGTATACTCATAATGTCCATATTTGGTTAAAAAAGCTATCTTCATAATATCATGCTTCTTTGAACAATATTGATGATATCCTGAGTGAAGGGAAATCATCGAAATGAATTTTTCTACATGAATGTGATCTAGTAAATCCTCAATATAGGGTAGATGATACCTGTTAATTATTTTAATAGGATTTATTTATCTATATTAAATTCATATCCCGAATGATACAGCATTATTTATAACAATGATAAGAAGGGATTCCCATGGGGAAACATTAAAGGAATAAATCCATTATTACTAAATTCCATTAATTGTTTCTTTATCTCTACTAATTACACAATTTCCATTATATAGTGATTTATTGATATTAGGCATTCATTGGGTATTATATCGTCAGTGAATTTAACCTCAGGCTCTAGGGGGAATCCAGGTTATTCCTCCAGATGTACATATGTGAATTCTTTCAAAATTGTGACATCCTCAATTGTAAGATGGATTTACTCATATCCAAATATTAGTTGTTGTTCCTCCCAAATAATTTTATTTATTACATCTACTGGGGTTGGATCTAGAGAATAATCATATAAAAAATCTTCTTCCCTAAAGATAAGGTATTATAAATATTCCCCAAAAATAATAATTTCTTTCTTCTTGTACTAAATTCCCAAACCATATTTTCAAATATAGTATATACAAAAGATTTTATCAATTTATACAGTAGGTGTTATGATATGTTCATAAAATAATGTACATTTATAGGCTATATTGGGAACTTACTTTCACATATTTTTCAATGAGACTTCCCTTAGGTGTTTTTACTATGAAATCCAATATTAAATGAATTGGAAAATAACTCATTTTCATTAAAAATTATCGATATATAAATAGATTGAAATGATAGATAATAGTCTGAATAATTGGATAAATTTAAATATAAAATTAATTTACATTCCAACACATCGTTGGTAACTTTTATATCAGTTGTGGTGATATCATAATATTGGTCATCCCCCTTTGGTCTCTTGTATTTTAGATTACATTAAATATTGGGACATTGATTTGAATAATACCCCATTTCATTACTATTGAATCGTTTAACAATATTTATTTGTCTCTTCACTTGTAATAATTATCTCAATGACCCTTTTCTCTACACATAGGTAAAAATCCAAACTATTTCATCCATTTAAAAGGAGGATTCTTTCCATAATTTCTATATAATGTGAATTTCTTCATTTCCTTTTTCCTTGATGCTTAAAAGTTTTCCTAATTATTGGAAGACCTGTTATTATATTAATTTTCCTTGAACATATAGAATCTAGGTTATTCTATATCCATTTTGATGTCAAATAATACTATTTTCCAAATGATTTATATTTTCAAATATCATTCTCCCTTCGGAGACATGGATTAATCCATTAACAGAAATGATCAGTCTTGTCTTCCATATCACATATTTAATTTAGAGCATTCATAGATAGTCTTGTGATGGTATACTTATATTTTGTAATGTTCTCTTATTCCAATATCTATATGCGAATAATTTTTTTCAATTCATTTAATATCATTTCTCATAAGGAATATATTTGTCGAATAGTGTTTCCTTAAAATTTCTCCATTCCATGCCATATATTTCATCTTTTTCATTAGTATTTTGGATCAATTCCCACCATTGATCAACATCACCATTAAAACAATATATTTCACGTGCTACAATTTTTTTTCATTGCATCCCAATTCCATAAATATCTTTACAAGGGACATTATCTACTTCTCACCTAACTCTAAATTTGTTTTCGCACTGAATAATGGTAGATTATAAAACATGAAATGATCTAACATAGGTTTAGTAAGGTTATTAATCATAACCTATGTAATATGTCTTAATATGGTCATGATTTTCTCATCTCCAACACTAAATGTGTTGACCTTATTAGTGGGTAAGTCCCTACACTGTCTGTAATTATTTATTCCATTAATTCTATTAGGATCAATTACAAAATAATGGAACAAAATACGTAATATCATAATAATCATTATCATTGTGAAAAAATGCACTATATGGGATTATTATAATTCTGAAGTTCACTTCACATCTAGTACCCATGATTTCCAATAAACATTCCCAAATACCAACTATAACACCCCCATCCCTAGTAACCGAGAGTCAGTGGTTGTTTTATTACAATGGAATAGATACATTAAATCAAATCACTAGAGGATGACCAGTTTAGTAGTCATGAAGAACTACAAACAGACATTGTTCCCATAAGACATTGTTAATTGAACAAAAAATTTTAAAAAATAAAACAAAATTCTTAATTTAAATTATTCAAATATTTCATCTTCACAACATGGGGAGGAAAAAAAATATAATGGTTATATCAAATGCTAAATAAAGATTTTATGAGATGAATATAATTGAATCAAATTACATAAGGCATAGACATTATGAAAAAGTAATTAATCTAAAAACACATGACATTATTACAATGAGAATGGAAATTAATAGATATATTTTATACAGGGAAATCCTCATTGAAATTAATAATTGAATACTGAATGAATAAAATTACTATTTATTGGATGTCATGTGTCTGTAACAAGAACCATTACTCCATCAATATGTTTTAAGTATGTGGTTAAAAACCCATTTGATTCAATTTAGAAACAAATATGTATAAATATTTGCTAACTATTTTGTCTCATGAGACATTTTGATGCCTCGAGGGGTTATATATAACCGGCCCCACCGTTCACAACAAGTTAAAAGAATTCATCATATTTATATTAAATCAATAACATATCAAAATATCCATATTGATTAGAGGATTCAAATTACACAAATATATACCAAATTAAAAATTTATTTAAAAAAAACAATATGTAAAATGGTACACATAAAAGGAAATAATAATATCCCTAATATATGAAATATGGTAATTTAATGAAATAATTAGTGACTAATGATAAAAAATTATCGGGATGTATGCATACACCACATACACTGAATAAGTGGAGAAGAAGGAATACCTGAAGGTAATATCATAATGGTGCCATGAAAGAATGAATATAAATTATAAAAGGAAAATAATAATGGAAAGAAGTTATATATTAAGAAAAATTTAGTCCAAATGGGTTTAAAACATTTAATATTAGTGTTTAAAAAACTTTTGAAATGAGAATCTTTTGTGCAGTTTTAGGGAGAATAATAAAGTGTATTCAAAACAGAAAAAGGAATTATTGATTGTATAAAATCAAAAATAAGAAAATATAGTTTCTTCAATATAAAATTAGTAATTTCAGAAAAAAAATTAAATTCAAGGATGTCACTGCTGGTATTTCAAAATGGGTAATAAATCGGGATGTTCCTTTTAATTAGGCGTTTATATCATGAGGAAATGAGAAGAGAACCTTATAAAACATGTATTTACCCATAATATAAAGAAGAATTGAGGTTAGTACATATTTTTGGAAAATAAAAACATTATTTAGGAGTACCACATAAGAATAATTAATAACTAAATTTTGGAGAGATAGAGAAATAATTACCTGACAGAAAAAATGGATGTTCATAGAGAATCCCTTAAATTTTGTCGGAAAGTGTTGTACACTAGAACCAAATTTTCCAAATAAGGAAATTTGATGTAATAATAATTTAAAATAGATGATATTAAACATTTATTTATGTTATTCTAAATTTATTATGTTCATTTATTTCCTTTTTTATGAGTTATGAGATTCAATTTTTTCTTTCGGTAATGTTTGTTTTCTTGGTTTCTATGATCGTTTCATAGGTATACATGTGTAAAAGATCATGTAAAATGGGAATAGTTTTACGGAATCGAAGTTTTATGTTTTCAATTAACTTATAGAATATCAAGTGGTCTTGTATATAATTTTTTTTCATATATGAGGATTATCCATTAGATAAAATGGTATTGATAACCATTTATATTATTTTAGAGTTTTTCGATCATCATGAATTAGTATTGTATTATTATTAAATAAATTTTTTTATAATAGTTATAGAAAACTATATATGTGTTTATATGAATTTTACATTATTTTTTAAGAATTATAATGATTTTATTTCAATTTTTGAGGGAGGTATTAGAATATGATAGTGCATCTTCTATGTTGGCGGTAAATCGACACATCACAAATGATATTTTCATTTATATGAAAAAAGGAAGAGGTGAAAATGTTTGTTGATATTTTCTCATTAACATAAAATATTTTAATATATATAAGATACTAGATTTTTCATGAATGTTTTTATATAATATGTGAGTATCAGATAAGAAAATAAATAAAAATGAATGAAATTTAAAACGTAGGATTAAAGGTTTGACCTCTTAAATTATTCTCCATGAGAACCTCATTAAATAATTTGGGTGTTCTCTTTTATTGAGACGAATGGATCCTAGATGTTTTGGTGAGACCTTTGATGATTATTGGGTATATATTATATATTCTTCAAGGGTTGGAATGTGTGAAGTTATGGGGTGTTATTTTAGTGGTGAAGAGGGGTGTTTTTTGAAAATTTCATTAATTACATTATTTTTTCCATCTTGAATATTAATAGTGATTATTATAGTAACTATATATAGTAAATATAGAATTTTATTTTAATCCAATGGGTGATTTTCTCATCCATACATCATCCATGACTCAATAATTTGTTAATTTACTTATACCATATTTCACTATTGAACAATCTTTAAAAAATTAATTAAGTTCTCATAAAATTATATTATAATCATAGTAATAAAATATTAATTCATGAATCTAGTTTTTTAAATTATTTTTTATTTTGTATTATTATATTAATTATACAATTATAAATAATCATCTTTGTTTTACAAAGAATAAGAACATTTAATTTAACATTTTTAAAACATTTGTTTATGTACTCTATTATATAACTATATAATATTTCTATATATATCCTAAATATTATTTATACTTTAAGAGGAGAGGTTACTATTTTAATTTTCACATTACTATTCCTAATGGTCACATTACTATTCAAAGAATAAAGTTAATATTTAATAGTATATAACTTTTTGTTCACACTTTGTGTTGTGTGCAACATAAAATATAAATATAATTGAATTTATATAAGAAGATAAATTCGATAAAATCATGGAGTGTTATAATATGATACCCAAGTAAACAAATGATGATATTTATTTCATCGTAATCTTTGATTATTACAGCCAAATGAACAATTCATGTTTTTTAATCATAATTTTGAAGCAATTTGAATAATTAAAATCACTATAAGGAATGTTGATCAGGATACAACTATATATATCAATACATAATGGTTAGATAATGAGAAAAAAAGACACATGAAATTTATATGAAATTTATCTTTATATGAATTATATAAATCACAAATATAGAACACCATAACCTCCACCCAATAAAATGGAATGTCTTATAAAAAATATAGGATAATTGTTGAGATGGAAAGGACAATAGTAATTGATCATATATATTGAAATTTCTTCTGGAAAGACGCTATTTTTACTACGATCAATATTTTGAATAGTGTTTTGTTGATACCTAACTCTCATATGAAAATATATGATATGTGTTATAAGATAATGATAGCTTTAAATTACAATAATGTCTTTCAAAACCCATTTTTTATGAAAATGAAAGGAAAATATACTAGTAAATTTAAATTAAAAAAATATTAATTAATCTTCATGGGATATCATTCAAAGTGTAGTTAAATTAAATTTTGTAACATAAGTCTACACAATAATTTTAATGATCTGATGTTAAAATAACTCAAAATAATCATAAATAAATTTTACTTTACAGTCTATTTTTGTTACTTACAACGATTAAATCACATATATTTCATAATAATAGATCATTTAGATGATATGAATTGGGTAGAATGTGTTTGATATTGAATCATATTATAATAATGATGATTAAATTTTGGGGGTTTGACAACATAGGAATAAGAGGATAGATAAAAAATATGACACTAATAATAGTATTGGGAAAAATAATTCAGTATTACCAATAAAAAGGAATTTGGGGTCAGAAAACCGAGCATCACTAATATAACCGGTTGCGCCAAATACAATCTATGTGGAAGTTGAGCATTGTTAATGAATTAATTTTATGAATGAAGATCTCAATCTGATTGAAAATAACTTCAATTCGTATTTTTTACCATTAACTAATCACAAAAATATGATTCACACCTTGTGGGTTTCATATATAATCTAAATGAAAAGGGATAGTTGTGTTGAAACAAAAACATGTTGGATTTCAAAGGATGATAAAAAATTAAAGGACTAGGTTTTTAATACATTTATACAAGTAGATATTATTTAGGTTTTTATAATGTTTTGATTAGTGGCAACACCTAGGTCCTACATGATCTAACAAATTGATTTCAAACATTCCTTCTTTAATGGTGATCTATAACTGATTTTTTTTATTTAACAGCCTAATGGTTTTTTTCTTAATAACTATGTGATCATAGTGTTTAAGATTAAAAATACATTATATTTATTGAATCATACCCCTAGATACTACTATGAATTACTGGATGGATACAAAAAAAATTATCAATTTTTTGGAAGCCATAGTTTTTTGTAATCTATATTTAATGGAGTTGTCCACATGTACTCAAATTGTTATATTATATATTGGAGAAACTATTTTATAAAGAGAAAAATTGATTCATTGTAAATATTTTTTTGAGGAAATAAATATGAATATTTTAGTTGTATATAATGAGGTGACATAATAATTTTATACAAAAATATTAAATCATTTTAGGTTAAAATTCAATATATATTAAAATAATACATTTTAAATAATTGTAATTGATTATTGTATTTAGAGACTACAAACATAATCAAAATATTTAGTAAATTTTCATAAACATATAACACAATTTTTTATAACATAAAAACCTTCATAGAAATCCCCTACATAAAAAAATTCTTCATACATGGGGAAATTGGAACACAAGGATTGGTGAGCTCTGATACATGGTAAGGGTAAACAAAGGATATGTCCATAAATAATCACATGTGATCATAAAATAAGTATAATGGTATGATATAATGATCATAACATACATTAATAATACACAATATATCAAAGATCATTTATCATGGGATATTATATAAGTCTTTTTTATAAGAAATGACATAAGTTATAAGAGTGATGAAAAATCAATTTACAATCATGACTCATGAGAACATATCATAATCATAAGATATAAGTTTACTGACATACAAATATTATTAAAAAATAAATTAATTTGTAATGGATAACGTCTAAGACTATCATATTGGGAATGTATCCATTTTTTATTGGGTTGACTCCATATTCCATAATTTTCTTTAGTTATGGTTCCCTCCTAAGACTATCATAGTTGGTAATGTCCCTTATTATACTATGTTCACTCTCTACAACAATTTGTATTATTTAATGAGATATCATCCTTTACCCAACGCATTAATCATATATATAATTTTGGGACCACCAATCACATAATTAAAAACATTCATAAGTATTCCAAAAGATCATAAAATCCTTCATCATATCATTATAGAATAACATATGTAAAAGAAATTGTTTTCCAAAGGATTTCACCATTACATAATTAACCCATGGGAATGAAATGGTTTCATATAAATATTCTCAATTAGTTATATTAATAATACATCCAAATAAATAATTCGTATTTTGTTATAATATCCTATACCATGTGAACCATAAGAGACATTGATGGACATTGACCTAGATATAAAATACCATTAAAATAGAATTTGAACATTTCATTGAAATCATTGGAAAACAAATTTTATATTTGGTATTAAAATAATATTTATAGAATATTAATAAGTTTATTTTCTTTGGAAATAATCATGAAAAAATCTATATTAAGATTATATTAATATATAAGTAAATGATGATGAGGAAAATCTCTTATGACATATATACTTATAAGGGAATTATTTTCACACAAATGGAAAAATGTAAAATTGATTCATAAGGAAAGTAATTAAAAATATGGGATTTAATCATTTATAAATAACATAAAAATTTAGTAAAATAAACTATCTCAAAAAAATTAAAATAGATAAAATGTTATAGAAAACGGACATGCTGGAGAATGAATCTTGATCCATAAAAGAAGAATTATTGTCAGTTTTCATTACAATTATTTTCGTGGTCATTTTTATTATCAAAGATATTAAAATGGTAAAAATAATCTAAAATTCAAAAAATAATCTTATGATAGAAAATTATATTTGGTTTATAGTATATATTACATATAATATCAGTCAATATAAATTTACCATAGGTAATCTTAAAGAGAAACGAGATTGTAATGTAAATGACTACTGCTTTTGTAACATTCGAATCATAACCAACATGAATGCTATAACATAAAATGAAACATTAAATTCAACTATTATAAAATTATTATTGAAATAATATACCAAATGACACTATAAATACTTTATAGACACAAAAAAGTGCATAACATGAAACATTTCTAAATGAAACAATACATAGATGAAGAACTCATGGGTCAAGTAATGTCTTTCTAACTAGAAATAAAAACTCCTCTTTAATAAATATAGATTATTTAAACATCTATTTTAAATTCATATTCATATATAATGTACATTATATAATTACATTATAAATTAAAATTACCATTTTTTAATTATTCATCATTAAAATGAACATTCAGGTAAAAACTAGTTAGTTTTCCATGAATATTTTCATATAATAGTCCCAATACTTCCCCCTTTTCCATTGTTTCATTATATACTATTGGGAAAAATTCCAACAAGGTAGAATTATAGTGTTTTTTGGTTGATTTTTCTCACTGAAAAAGTAGGTTGATAAAGTCAGTTGACGAGTTCCAGAACAATTGTTGACTATGTATATTGAAAATGCTTCAAGGCATGGGTATGGATGTATTCTATGTGATATATAATGTTTTTTATATAAGGTTTAATCATTTCTACATTTTAAAAAAAATTGGGATCCAAAATTTAGAATATAAAAAAATGGTTTTTTGGAAACATATGGATTTCCATATAAATATATTAAATTATATTAAATAGTGTTGTTATTTTATAATTATGCATGATAGAGAAGATACAAGGTCATAAAATTATAATATGACAATGTCTTCTCTTTTAATTTAGTTTAAAAATGTCCTGATATTTTGAGTTGTGTGGAACATGGATAGTTTCACGCGGCTAAAAAGTATCGATGTAGTTGTGTGGTGGTGGTGAGTTTCACGATATAGGAAACATTATATTATTTATGTTTAGAGCATAAGGAATGTCGCATGCACTGTTGAAGGTATATATGGTTATTGTGTGAAGGGTCATCTCCCTCAATAAATATGCTGTCACCCCCTCATTTGTGTAGCTCGATCGTAAGAAAATTACATGGTTATATACTTTTTAAGAGTTGCATAATGTTATTTATTACAATAAATAATTAATCAAAGATCATTTCTGTTGAATAAGGGACTTGTGTCTATAAGACGAAGCGAGTTCCATAAAAAAGATTGTGTTAAATTTATGATTTCCATGATGAACTGAATAATTGTGTCTCTGTTAGTGTTTCTTGAAAAAACATAAAAATTTCAAAACAGTTGGTATATTTACACACATGTTGTACAATGTTTTCATAAAGTACAATGTTTTTGGGAAATCGAAAGGATTTCCAAAAATTAATGTGGAAAATTTCTATTAATCATTTTTGTAAAATTAGATATTCACGATTCACTAAATTATGTGTCAATTATTTTGATCAACTGATCAATGGGAGACTATTTTGATGAAAAGTGAGAACACTTAGGTTTTAAGAGAACTCTACATTTAAATTTTTATTGGTCGTTAACTAGAAGGAATATCGATTTTTTTATCTTTTTAACAACATTTCACTTTGGTGGATTTGTTACATTAGAAAATTTTCATTCTAATCTAATTTGATATATCATAGTAATGGTGAAATATGTAAAATTATTATGTCATATGAATGTTCTAATTTTCATTTATGTTGTACTAAGGGGAGGAGAAAGAAGGGAGATTTTCATAATAATTAAAGAATACCCAGAAGAGGAATTTAGTTTAATCTACCATAACCTGATTCAACCCACACATTACATAATTTAATATTGACGGGGTAACAATCGGTATCGTATAAAAGAGTAAAAATCAGTATTTCTCTAACATTGGTCTCAATGGAGGTTTTTAATTATAATATGATTATGATAATCAATGGTTAAAATTTATATTATTTAAGAATCAAATGCATCATTACTATGGATAATATTAATTGGATTTCATTATAGATGTGATGCATGGTATTTTTAGCGGTGTGGATAATGGTGTTTTATCAAAATCATATTTAAGATAATTGGATGTTTATTTAAAAGGAATTATTTCATTATGAGGATCATTATCTAACATAATATAAAGGAATGTTATATAATGTAATTCACAGGAATAGATACTCAATTTCTATGAAGGTGATTAAAAAAATTAGGGAATAACAATAAAATGTTATATGGATTAAATATGGGGACTTAATATTACACCCCAATGAGTCTATATAAGAATTAATTTACATGGTTAATTTCTTTTGTGAAATACTTTTATTTACATAGATATGTTATTAGCAATCTAAAGATCATTATTGGAACATTGAGAATACATCCACATTATTACAATCTAAAGTACTCAATATTAGAAGAAAAAGATTCAATAGAGCTTACATTAGAAATATTTCATGTATTCTTGTCAAATATGAAAAAAGAAATTATGATTATGAGTATATGGAAAAAGTTATGGTCAAAGAGGTGGAATTCAATGTGATAAATAAGATCTATATTGATGATGTATGGGAAGAAGTCAATGTGAATGAGGTTATATCATTTATTTCCTCCAATTTACAAAGATGAAAAATAATGTTTAAAAGGAATATTTCATTCTAATTATTTCAATGTGGAATGGTTGGACATAAAACAAAAATGTTTCCAAATATGATTCAAAAATATTATGAGGACAATGATGAAACTCCAAAGGAGAAATTTTCTTATAGTGTAAGATGTTGGAAAAATATTAGGTTTCATTTCACCATAAAAAAATTTGTTTTTATAAGAAAATAACTATTTAAATGTATCAATGGTAGAAGAGATGGAAACGATCAAAAAGAAATTATATAGTGGTAATTGTGGGAAAATTACTGATTGGTGAGGAAATAAATAACGATGATGGAGAAATCAAAGAAGTATTTTACCTTTAGGATGAATTACAAGATTCTCATATGGAGATAAAAGTTTACAGAGACAAAACAATGAAATCTGACAGAGTGTGTCAGGATGAAAAAATCTATATGATGTAATATGAATAAAAACATTTGATGTAAATGTTAATATTAAAAATCATATATTTGAAAATCTATAAAACATAGAGAAATTAGTTGAGTACATGATTTAGGATAAATAATAGTCCATTAATATTGACAGTTTTACTAAAATGGTAAATTATAAAGTAAAAAATATCAAAGAATTTGTGCAGGATGTTATTAGTCTATGAAACAAAAATTAATGGATCATTAGAGAATCATTACTCAGGGTATGACAATGGGAAAGCATATCATTTTCGAAATAGATGTTATTGTCATAGGAGAAAATATTCTATAAAAATAGTGGCCAAAAATCTGTCTAAATAAAAATTTCAATAGAGGGAATGATCGTAAAAAAATCTATGCTAATTAATGTCAGACCACAGAAGCCCACTCGAATGTTGTAGATCAATTTTTGTAAAAAATAGATTCAAAGATTCATAGAAGGAAAGTAATATCTGGTCCAACAATAATGACACAGAATAATTCATGATTTATATAGTGTTAATATTGTGGTAATATAGAACATTTAAAAAATGCACATTCGATAAAAAAATGAACACAAAAGGAACAAAAAAGACAAAGGAATACACATATAGTTCTCTCTTGTAAGAATGATTTTGATTGTAACTATTCTTTCTAGATATTATTTGGACCCATGACCAAATATTTCTCATATATACTAAAGAAGAACATGATGAAGTGGACATAATGTGGCCAAAATTAGAATATGAAAGAATCATCAAATGATATAGAAATAAAAAATGATTTATTTCTTTGAAATATGATGATGTTATATCATATAATGTTGAATTTCAAGAATACTAACCAAAAAAATATGAAGTTGAAGAAATGGATAAGAAATTAATATATATGGAAATGGTTATAGAGATTTCCCATAAAGATATAGATCTTTATTATTTATGGGTACTTGATAGTGGATTCACATCTCATATGCAGAAAAATAATGGTCTTGTAACAAGAATTAAATATGTGTTGAATGGTTTTTGTCAAATTTGTAAATTATGAAGACATAAAAAATATTTGATCAGGAGAAAAAATGTTTGGTGGAAAATATATGAGACCTACAAATATTCTGGTTGTTAAAGGTATTTGAAATAATCTTCTATTCATTAGTGAACTGTCTGACTTGGGTAATTCTATATGTTTTAAAAATATGTTTCTTATCATCAAAAGGAAATACAGATTAGTTATTTTATAGGGAAAGTGAAATAATGGAATCACTATATAATAATTTAGGGAAAAGAAGTGTTCTTTCTATCTAAGGCGGAATATTTTTTTTTGGTATAAGTGGATTTTCTATTGGTTTCAATAAACCATTATAATTTTTTTGATATCTAATACTTCTTTTGTCCCCCCTAGGTTATTAGGTGATCATACTCATACATGCGATGCATGAAAACAAGGTAATATCATTGGAATGATATATAACGAAAAAGAGGAATGGTGAACAAGAGTGGTTGAATTGAATCCTATTTATTTCTATAACCTATTTAACATTAATATATTAATAATATGATATATTGCAGCCTCTTCATTGATGATTTCTGTACGATGACATGGGTTTCAATTAGCACCCATAATTCTAATATGTTCAATTTAATGACCCAGTATTAGAGGTAAATTGAAACTATAAAAGTTCAAAAAAATATGAATATTTTTTAAAATGATAATTGAAAAGAGTTTACAAAAATCAATTTAAAGCCATATATCATGAAACATGAGATAAGGAACCATGTTTCAGCAATACAAGTCCCCCATAATAATGTATTCATTGAATGAAGAAATTTTATTTTAAAAAAAATCAGAATGTTGTTCATTGAGAAAGACCTTCTATAGAATTTTTTGATAAAAGAAGTATTGACATCATTCAATAGTTATAATATAAAATTATTTTGTCCGATGAAATAAATGACTCAATTTGAGTTGATATATGGATAGAATCCAATATTGAAGTGATTTTCAGTCTTATTAAGAATATGTTTCATTATTGATAAGGAGAAACATAGGATTCTTGAATCCATTAGAGATGTGTGGATATTTATTTGATACTCAGGAAAAATTAAATCATATAAAATCTTTAATATGTTTCTAGTAATATTATTATAGTTAAATTAAATTTTTGTAGTGTAAAATGAGTAGAATGTCAAGAAAATTACGTAAAAATTTCTAAATGATATAACTGAAGAGATGAGAAACACATGAAGATTATAAATAATTAAATTATATTTGTTAAATTATTATGATGATGAAAATAATGAACCTAAACCTTTATCTATATAGAAACATAATTGTTGAGTGGAAACTGATTAGAAGAATAGAATTTGTTATTAGACATTCTAGTAAACATATGGATGATGAATGATCTAAAATAAGCTTTCTTTTCATTCCCACGAAGTGCCAAAATGTTTTGGTGAATTTGGTGAAGATGAAAACACAATTAAATTAATGGAACAAAGTATTTTAGATTTTTGAAAAATTATAAATCCCAACTTGGGTTAATGGGTTATAAATATGATGACTGGTCCGATTCAAAAACTGATAGAAAATCAACATCAGGGGTTGAATTATATCAAAGATCATTCTTATTTCATTGCAATTGAATTATATTTTTTTATTATTAATCACTATATAATCTAAATATATTTCCACCACTCATGTTTGCCTATAGTAATTATGGATGAAGAATTATCATGATATGGGAGTTGATGTGATGTCTCTGATAAAAATATTTTGTGATATTTCAGGTTCAATGAATCAAAAAAAATATACATCATCCATCATGGATGATGAAATTTTAAAGAGAGTATCATTCTATAATGGAGAAGGTGGATAATGGGATTTAAAATTTAGAGACTGGGACTACAAAATGACAGTTTATAGATATATAGATCAATTGATTACAAAAATAATCATTTTTCAATATATGGTAGGCTCTTGGATTTTAGTCAAGTCCCCACAGTTGAGAAAGTGTATAATTGGAACCACCTTTCCCCGAGGATTGTTATGAAATCTATTATGTTGAAATGAGTTACTTAGAGTGCTATATATAAAAAATGACTGAAATTTCTGTTTTTTGAAAAGGGTGGAAATATATTAATTATGAAAAAAAGATAATTTAATGGGGAGTGGTTAATCAAAGATAAGTATCAAATATGATAATGTTGAGGGAGTTATTTTAATTAAGAAACAACTTGTGATTGATTTCATTTTCTAGTAGTCTATAATATGTGGATGATTAATAGTGTGTTCTTAAGTACCCAATTGTAGGTTTCAATTGGTATCTCTGATGTTACATCAAGTGTTTTAATGAATGAAGTGATTAGTTAATGAACATTTTATGATACAATTATTTCTCATGCTGAGCATGGATTACGAGGGACTAGTTTATGTGTTTTATAGATTAATGATTTATATGTTTAATTAGATGAAGTAAATAATGGTATAATATCGATGAGTAAATAATGTTGTCAAAAAATTAAAAAAAATAATATTTAATTTGGTATGAAAGGGTACAGTATGGTCATAAAATATGAAGGTGGATATTGTTGGGAAATTTTCCCCCAAGGTAACATTGTATTGTTTTTGGGTTGATTGTGTTTATTGATAATGTAAGATGACATGGTCAGTTGTGACATTCTAATGTGATTTTTGACTATATATGTTGACATGTTTTTAAGAAAATGGTATGGATGCACTAGATGTGATATAGAATGTTACATGTTAAATGAGATGTAATTTCCAAATGTTATTCAATTTTTTGGGGTCTAAAATTTAGAAAATGAAAAATTATTTTTTAAATGAAGGATTTTAAAATAAATGTAAAAATTTCATGAATGGGTGAAAGTGTTTCGAAATGACTTAAAAAAGTTATTATTTTGGTTTGTGTCATCAAAATAAAAAAAATTCTAGTTTTTTTCAATGTTTTTCAACATCGCAACATTCATATTTTCATTACCCAGTAAGAGTTTTAGATACCCAAGAAATATAGATGTTGTTGAGGGAATGTGTCGAGTTTTTTGATAAAGTCTAGATAATATCATTTATGTAATGTTCTTATAGAATGTTTTAGATAGAGTTGAAGGTGTGAAGGTAGTTCTGTGAAGGGTCATCCACATCTAAAAATGGGTGGTTACCCCCCTTCATTTGATTATCTCTAGCCTAATTAAATTATAGTTCTCTAAATCATGCAATAGTATGATAATCCTATTTAATCCATGAATAAATGACTAAAAAATTTATTAAATTCCAAAAAGGGACTTGTTTCTACAAGACCAAGTGTGTTCAATGGAAAATAAAAAGTTGCATGAATGTTTATTTTTCCCGAATGAACTGAATTGTTGTGTAAAAGTTATTGTTTATTGAAAAAACATAAATGTTTCAAAAAAGATAGTATAGTTTTAAAAAAATTCATGTAAAGGTTGTGGTGAATACAATGCTTTTTTAAATTATAATAATTTTACTATAATTTATTTGGTAAATATGTATTCATAAATTAAATGAAATTAGATATTCATAACACAAAAAATTATGTGCAAACTATATTTATATGAGTTATCAACAAAATATTATTATAATTGAATAGTGATAACAAAATATTTGAGAGAGTAGTGAGCGTTCAATCTGTGATTGTCTATAAACCAAATGGGATACAATATTTACACTGAACCTTGTAACAATAGTTCACTATAGTGGATTTGGTACATCGAAACATCGCTAATGTAAACTCTTTGGATATAGACTAGTAAGGGTGCATGGTTTAAAATTACTATGTCATATGCACGTACAGATTTCCATTTATTCAATCATATGTGAAGGAGATAGACTATAGTTTTTTTAAATGATGAAAAAAGATCAAGAAGATATAGTTATTTTAATCTATCATGATTTGATTCACTCTCTATCAGGGTATTTAAACTTGATACGAAGATATATAAATAATTTTAATTATTCCATAATGATAATATTTATTCAT
The DNA here is from genome assembly GCA_963277665.1 of Viscum album. Lineage (NCBI taxonomy): Eukaryota > Viridiplantae > Streptophyta > Magnoliopsida > Santalales > Viscaceae > Viscum > Viscum album. Next base: position 899,021,131 of record OY728165.1, on the reverse strand, counting down.
TACATGCACATTTATAACAATCTATATACATTTATGATGAAATATGACTTACATCACATCCTGGAGATGGTAGTCTGTATGTACGCATGAGTGATGTTTCCAATTTCTGATTAATATAATGAATGAAAGGTAAATAACCTTTAACCATTATAAAATAATAATTATATCACATATATATCATATATATTAATTAAATATATTCTTTAACCATCCATGTAAATTGGAAACTTGAAATTAATCACATCACATGGTGGAGCTTGTAGTCACACGTACACATAGGTGACATTATCAACTTCCAATCGAGGGAAAAGAGATAGAAAATAAATTTATGATTAGTATAACCACATATATGTTTAGTGATGATATTGATTTAATTATTTTAGTAGGTTAGATTATTTTAGGATGTTTATTATGTAATAAACATTAAAAATTTGATATGAAAATATTCCTCTTCTACTGCAATCCTTAATTGAAATGAAACATAAGGGTCATTAGATTATCCTTTTAGAAAGAACAATACATAAAGGTCAGAGATAATGATGTTCATAATATATTTATTTCTAAATAATGGTTTAACTTAATGGTATATGTGGTTTGTAGAAAATAGTAGAGGAGGTTTGATCTTATATGTGAGAGGAGTGTAACACTTGTTAATACATGGAAAATTAAAACATAATAAAGTCATTCAGATGATATTGATGCTCCTAATTGAATAAATTTTGAAAATTCAATGATATAGGGTCCAAATTCATTCATAAAATAATTTTTATCCATGCTATGATGTCATTTTAACCCATGTCTATTTAGTTTAAGCGCTCATTAACCTTTTTAATATTTAACGTAATAATAAAATTTTACCTCGGTTACAATTCATAATGACCAAAAAATTGAAATAATCACTAACTATGGATATTTAGATTATAAATATTAAGTCCCATTTATTAAATTTATTTATATAATTGGAAGAAATTCATTTTAATTTACTTTCAAAAAATACAACAAAAACGATTTTTAAGAAGGTTCACTTTTTACCATAAAACTGGATTTGTTCTTATTCTATTCCTAATAATACCATTATATTAACATTACTGTATAGTTTAAATATAATATCTTCAAATTTCATTATAATCATTCATCAATAATGATTTATATAATTTATTAAAATAAAATACATTTCACATAATAAGAATTGATTTTTGAAGAATAGATCTTTTTACCATAAAATGCTTTTTCTTCATTTCTAATCAATTTATAATCAATTTAATAATAATTATTAATTTTTTTTACATTAAATACCAATATATTTAATCAAAATACTAATTTCTCGTTGATAACAATATAAAATATATAATTAACACAATACATTGAAAAATTATTCTTTCAAAATTAAATGATATTATTTTTATCAATTAAATCTAAGTACTTTTTTCTTATAAATTAAAAAATAAAATTTCAATAAGAAAAAATGTTATACATAAATTACATAATTTACTTAGTATTATTCACACCTTCTAATTCAATATATTAAGTGTTAATATGAACATTTAATAATAATATTTCAATCATGCTTTGTTTAAGTTTGGAGTTTTGTATTAAAAATGTTGCTAGAAACATTGAATTTATTTAATGAAAAATATGTTATAAAATATCATGGTGTTAAATATTCATGTTGCAATGGCATAAATTATAGTGTTATACGTTATATAGGGATATGATTATATTTTCTTATCTCATGAGAAGTAATCCAAATAATTTTTGAAGAGGTTTGGAATGGAGGAATACAAAGGGATTTACACTCCTATAATTAATTGAACCAAACTGTGAATAAATGGTTCTTGAAATTATGTGATTCATAAGGAACATAGAAAAATCATTTTAATCCTTCTCTACTTAACAAATTCAAGGCATGATATACAATTTTTTGTGGAATTATGGGATTTATATCAATGTGATCTGAAGGAGGATCAGAAGTTTGATACGAAGAGAATCCTAAAATAGATCAAGTGTACACTATATTTTGGTCTTCAATAATGAACTAATTTATTATTTGACATTGTATGTATTTATATATTCTTGTTGGGTGGGGGACTATTTTCAGAAAATATCTATTTATAGTGGAACATAATTTCATGATGAATGTTTCATGTAATGGTATAGAATGAATAAATCATATATGGAATTGATCATGGCTAAAGATTAGTACATAAAAGCCACATATGATTTTACAAAAATGATATGAATAAAAATACTACAAGCTAAAATTATTTTCTTTTTTGAGAACCCACTATGCATTTCCTATGATAATCAATGTGTAACAGATCATTCAAATAATTTGGATCATTACTCTATATGAATTCACATTAATCACAAATTCCATTTTTTCCCATGGCAATGCAGAAGGATGTGATATAAAGAGTGAGTTTATGGGATCCAAAGAACAATATATATATTTTTAACAAATCATTTCCAAGGGAGTGGTTCTATTTCTTAAGGATAAAACTTCACATTAAACCTTTCTATCTCACTAAAAAATGATGAAGGAAAACCCCACAAGGCTTTGGATTATGTTGTTAATGGGGGAGAAGATAGTGTATAACTATTTGTGGGAATCGTTTCATTTTTTTAATTAAAATCAATATAATGGATATTTTAATTGAGAGTGATATCATCTATGTTACTTTATCACAAATATTGTACACTAAGGGATGTAATAATCTCTAAAACATAACCTTATCTAATAGTGTGATGCATGGAACATATCATTCGAGAATCATTGGGGATTGATGATTCTTGTCAGAATTGTGATGTCTCAAATGACTATATGATTCAAGAAAAAAGTTTTGAGAGTGAATCCAATTAATATATATGGGGGATATTTAATTTATTTATATTTTTTTAATTATGTTGTGTTTATATTCAATACTATGTTATAATACATTGAATATTTTTTGATTTTTGGATTTTTTGGTAACTAGCCGAAATGTGTTTTAGAATAATTGAATATATTTGGAGTAATTTGAATCTATTATATGATTATTTAAAATAATCTAGACATCTATGTTTGATACTGAAATATGGTTATGTCTTATCTCGTAATACTTTTTAGGAAATATATATGAATTTTTGGAACATTGTATAACATTGGATGGATGTACATAAGACTTCATATTCTTATGTGTTAAAATTTTTCAATTTAGGTAGGTCCCTGAAGTGGGAAAAAGACTTATGTGTTAGGAATTAGTTTTGAATAATCCTACTTCATTTGTCTTTAGTATCAATTTTTATGTCTTTTTGGCCACACATATTACTTCTTAAAATCTGAGTGTACGATATTGATGATCATGTATGACTTTGGGGAAATAATGAATGAATTTTATCTATATGTAGGAATTTAATGGGAGTTGTCTAATAATATTCAGTCTATATGCATCATATTTTAAAGGAAGAATAGTAATTCAAAATTTTCATCTTTTTTAGATACTAATAGAATTAATATAATTGTATATCTTGAGTAAAATTAATCCTGATGATTCTAAAGCTAATACCCAATGGATAAAACATCACTGATGAATTATAAATCATGTTGATGAAGATTTCATTTTCCTTATTCCATGAAAAACATGATTATTCATGTGAACATCTTGATAAAGCATAACTCAAATGTTTGAAATCATTTCAAGAATAATACAGAGGAAGTGTTGATGATTATTTAATGGTCCCTAATTTTATAATCATAAAAAAATGTTACTATGATTCCTTTTTAGTTTTAATATTTATTGATTTTTAACAAGTGGAAAAATATAGTGAATTTGTTAAATTAATTTTCTTTCACTTCATATGTATGATGAAGAAAATTATAGTCAATGTTGCACCAGTTAAAAAAATAGAAAATACTATTTGAGATATTTTGAGATTATGAATACATTCTATTTAATTATTTCAAATGGATATCTATGTTATTTCCTTTCCAAGATCATGTTGTTATTTTTTAGGATTGAAATAATAAATGGGTATTTGAGGTATTTTCATGATTTGACGTGGGTGAAAAATCCACAACATAGTTTATTTGATAGATTCATGTATAATATAAGTGATAAAATGAGCATATAAACGTTTGGTATTCTATTAATAGATTCAATAAATGAAATATTACCATAATGGTATATTTAAAATCCTAATAATTAATTCAAATTCATCTTTATAAAAGTAAATAAAATAGATATATAATTGATAAAAAAAAGTGAATAGAAAAATAAGATGATAATGTAGGAAAATTATGTGTTAGTGAAAATAGGTGGATAATCATAAGAATAAGCTGAGAAGAGGGTGAGAGACTAGAGATACTTGGAAAATATATTAGTAATTACCATTCTCTGATGGATGGAAATATATTGTTAATGATCTTCAAATAGTATGATAGAACCAGTAGAATCTGTTGTATTTCTATTATTTGGCCTCTTAAGGTGTTTAGTTTCTTAAAGAGATATTTCTATCATTCAATAAATCACTATAGGATTAAAAAGGAGGATATTTGATTTTTTGGTAATGAAAAAAGAATCTGTAGGAGTTCATTCTCATCATTTCTTTTTGGGTTTTCATTTTAATTGGTATGATCCAACAAAAACATGTAACCTCTGGTATGATATGAACTATTGGTGTTGGATGAAACCACCCTTCCCAATATAATTAGGATTTATTCTCATAATAGAAATATTAATGGACCAGGATGAAAACTTGCAATAGTATGGATTAGTCTTTCACAATGAGGTCAAAACTTATAAAAATTTTTAATTTCATTGTGTTCATTTTTTTATCTTCATTGATAAAAGATTAGAATTTATAATAGATTGGATCATATCCAAACTTGTCATAGGGGTACATTTCATAGAGAATAAATTGTACAATAAATTTATTACAATTCATAAATATATAATAACCTCAACCTCATCTAATCATCAAATACTTCTACCCTGCCTAGTCCACCCTTAGCACATCACTCACAAAAATAAAAAAACACCGCATTAAAATAATACTCTATAATAATAAAAATCCATCACAATGTACAATTATATAACCATTTATCCAACTTCAACGTTATGAATAAACTATATTTGATATGAAAAGAAATGAAATCTATAGGTCATGTTTATTTTCTCTCAAACCCAAGTAACCACTAAAAAAATCCTATTATAGTTTTGAAACTATCTTATCAAGAAAATACATATCATAAACAATGATATAATCACTATTAAAAAAATCATGGAAATACAATCCATTAAATATTAAATATTTTTGAAATTAGATTAGCATATCTAGTTAGAAATTAGCTAAAAATCTCATATCGTACCTCCCCAAAACTAATAATGTCCCCCCTTGGATAACCAGATCCATAAATGAATCCTTGGAATTTAAATAGTTTATTTCCTTTAATGATCTAGTCTCTTGAATAATTCCCCATCATATATGTGATCTTGAATGTGTGAAACATGTATAAGGGTTACTCCATTATTTATAAGCACAAAAATTCATATAAAATTTTCCTATTGTCATGATAAATCATTCAAAATAATCCTCAAATCTTGATTGGTTAATAGTTAAAAAAAAATAAAAAAATAGAATCTGTCAATAAAATTTCAAAAATATCTACCCAAATATAGTTCCATTATCATAAGAAAGAATGAATATAGATCATGTAATCACTAATATGTGATATATGTACCAACATAATAGAATAATGCAATCAATTGTCTACATACTCATGTCAATCAATTAATAATCAAATTCAACATATAAAAATTCAATAGTTACCACACATGATACTAGGTTTTCTAGTTATTCACAATGAATCCTAATACCTATAACAATGTTTCCATAGTTATCAAAAAAAACACATAAAATATTCTGAATTACAAATCCAAACATGATCTCCACAAATTTCTCTAATACCATTTTCTCGTTACTTGTTCTATCAAGGACCCACCTAAAAAATAATTGAAAATGAGTGTTGAATCCAAATACCACCTCTAATATGTCACTAATTGGAGACTATCACTATGGGTATAAATAAATCAAATGATAATCATTTACTTATAATATCACAAAAATAGACTATGAAATCAATTTTAATCAATACAGCTGGGAATAATATAGAAGGTATGGTCAAATAATTTTGACTGAAAAATTTAATCTTTATACAATGGAAATGTATGGTGGAGAAAAGGGGAAAATATAAAAAATATCAAGGGGTGAGTGTGGAATCCTGAGTGCTTCGCGACAATTTATATACATAAAATCCCTAGGAGTTGATTCTACACTCAAAAAGTCAATTAGTGTGTCCCCTAGACACTTTCGGAAGCTATAATATCTGATATAATGTTCCCCTCACAATAGTTGTGAAGAATAGACACACCATGTTTAATCATTCCTAGAAATGGTCTAATAGTTTTGGTAATACTCCGTTGAAGGGGATGCATCCTAGATAGATTCTAGAACATATGTCTTGAATCAACATCAATTTAAATCTAAAAAAATCAAGGATCATATATTTATGCTAGAAAGTATGGATACAACTTCATTGAAGAGGGAATTGTATTTTATCTAGTAATTTGAGCAATAAAGAATCCCATGAACCCAAAGATCCTAAATGGGAAACCATTAATTTATGATACCAAAAACACTTGAACCATTTGATTTTAGACCAGGACCCTTACTAGGTGGCTTCCAATGCACCAAATGACCTTATCCTTCCCCGACCATTTAATAATTCAAAACCCTTAGGGGGAGATAGCTCCTGAGGTAATAAGGTATATCCCAATTCTTGAAAAAAATAAAATATATCATCAATAAAAAAACTAATCTCTATTTGATAAAAATTAAAATTGTTTGCTACAACAATGATAGGAATCATTACAGAGCTCCCAGGTCATTGACCAGAAAACATTAAAGAAGGTCAACATATATTGATAATTTGAGGGATCACATTCATTGGTTTGAAAAATATATATTAATAAAATGATCAATGGATATAAATTCATTATATTCCTCCCTAAATAATCCAATTTGAAACCAAATAAAATGATCCCTCTCCCCTTAAATGAATAGAATAAAAATTGATTACATCATATATCATGCACAACAAATGCATTTTGACATTGAAGTGATACCTTTATTCCACACATAAATTTCTATATGTAAAGATCTATTCCACATACAATTTTTAAGAAATTTCATTTTATCAGGAATTAATTTTCCCCATAATTGGCTTACTAATGAATCCTCACTGATATAATAAAAATTCATATTGTATAAATTTTATAAAATATAACAAATATTTTAAAAACATTGAAAAAATATCCAATATATGATAGAAATTCAATAAAACCCATGAAACTAATATACCTCAATAATACATGAGAGAATCCCCAAATATATAACACCATATATCTACCTACACTACTTAGTTTACACATCCTAAAATTCCCATAACAAAACCCTAAGAACCATTATGTAAAATTCTAGGTGAGAAAAATACCATGCTTAGTATGATATCCCCAAAAGATGAAACCCTGATTCAATATCATTCATATATAAATATAAATGTAAAAAAAATAATAATATATAGTCATGTATACACCATCCAAATGTCCTGTAGCTAAACCGGTCAAATATGAACTACTTATTTATTCTATCCTCACGCCTCATCAAATAACTCTCAAATTTTATAGTTTATTGGAATAATATACTACTGGGATAAATATAATAAATATTCTCCAAATAAACAGTCACACACACATAAACTGTCACATATGATTATTAAATATATTATTCCCCTAACAAACACATTTGTACCAAACTAGTAATTGATTTTCTTAACACCTCATTTTATGGAGGGAACCAACCTCATAACCCCTTAAACTTATACATATGAACCACACTAATTTAATGTTATAGGGTACAATTAACGTGGTTGGGCCCATGACCAACAATGGTTTATCATCAAATAATTTTGATTTATCCTCAACACTAGATGAAATAGAGACAAAAAAATCAATGAGATAAGATCATCACATAAAATTTAAAACTAAATTGATTTAATATTGAGAATAAACATTCATTTTAATTATTTCGTCATCTATGATTTGGTTATGAAATCATAGTGTACTTTAATTTTTTAGAGTAATCAAAGGTAGATTACCTCAACAATGGTGTAAATGTCTTCTATGAACCTCATATCATCACCATATAATTCTCTAGGTTATAGAATTTATAATATTATAACCCTTTCCCATCACAATTGATTAAAATAAATCATTCAAGGTTTGAAAGATTTAATATTAGTTTCTCTATACATTAGTGGGTAATAGTGGAGTATTTTTCTCCGTATTGACAACATTATATGATAATAGTTCTCTCAGGCTTGAGAGATTTATTTGAAGAAATAATTTTGAACAATGGTGGCTACATATGTATATGGATAGAAAATTATTTAAAAAATTATTTATAAAACAAAGGATAGTGAATAAATAATTTCTTGTGAGAATATATTGTTATATTAATACCCAATGGACCTTATGTCTATATAATAATAATATTATTCATATTTAAAACACATTAAAAAACCTAAATATAAATAAATATTATTTCCTTGAAAAAATAAATTAATATTTACTCAAATAATATTGAATATATTATTTTTCAACGGACCACTAATCCCTGTTATCTGTCCCTCCTTAATATTTATCAAACATTGAATAATTTATATTTAAATTAATAAATAAATAAATTTCACTACATTATATTTTAATAAATATATAAATATTATAATCACTAAACCCATTGAGGAATATTTATTAAAATATCATTTAACAATAGATGGAAAAGGGATAGACAGAAACCCAATTAGAGAAATCTGACCCCTAAAATGATTACATAATTACCACCCTATCCTTAACACGAACCCTCTCAATTACAACCATCTATTTCCCTTACACTAATTCGATTAGTTATGTAATACTTCTTTTAACAGGTTGCTAATTAATTATTCCATTATATTTTTAATTTGTGTTTTTAATGGATGGGTTATAGTGTGCTGGTGGGGGATTGTGTCGCATGGTTGAGAAAATGAGAAAGTGATTACTAGATGTTTGAACTTTGGTAGTATCTCATTGAGAGAATCAAAGTACATGTAGGGAAATAAATCCAAATGTCCACTATTAATACATCAATGTGGGATTTCATTTGGTATATGTGATGTATACCATATTGATAATTCAATGTTACATGTGGGGAATTATTACCATGTGAATGACCTTCCACTCTCATTGACCCCCCCAGCAAGATCTCCCATCTATTGAACTATAATTCAGTAATAAGTTTCATCGATGACACCATCAGTGCATAAAATACGGACATAAAAACTAACTAAACAAAAAGAAAATAGATTCATGTATCAAATCATCTACATCTAAATCATACTTGGTTTACAATATTATAGGCCATATATAACTGACTCCTACCCATGCTCGATTAATGGGTACCTAATAAACATATAATTTAGTTGGGTAGGTCTGGATACATGATTTTTGAGTACCCATTTTCATCCCTAATTGTAACGAAATAAATAAATATTTTGTTTCATCAAAATATTTAAAATATAAATAAGTATTATATAACCATGTAAATAAGTAACTAATTACATATAAAAATAATAATTTTTTAATATTGTACTTGGAAAATATTCTCTCAAATAACTGGTGACTAAATATATTCGATTAAAGAAAAAATGATTAATTAATAATCTGCATATGAATATAATGTTTATCCAACATGATATAATAATTTTTAATATAAACAAGGTTATTGATACAGTTATTGTGTGACCCACAAGGCCTATTTTTAGTGGCATTAGTTTACATGACTAAAAGTATAATCCTTACATTTTGTAACATTCTAAGGATCCCGGTGAGAATGAAGTAAATAACAATATTATATATAACCTTATATGAATTCGCATTTAGAAATAAGACCCAATTTTACTAATATCAAAAATAAAATGGTTTCATAATGGTGCATCAACTTATGTGTCTGATGTCACATTATTTGACTTTCCAAAAATAAATATTTCTATAGATCACTATGGCCATGAATTTAATTAAACTATTCCATTACCATATATAATCCTAATATATCAAATTTAAATTATGAATAGAAGGGAAAAATAAATTCTTTCATTATTTATTAAAGTAATGTGACTCGTGAGGCACTCAATATATCCTTATATTTCATGAGTATATGTCATCACTGTTGTCATCTATACAGAAAATTATGTTACTCATGGTGTAAATTAATTAAAATATAGAATTATATGTAAAATTACACATATCCATGTATACGGACATCCAAAGATACATATAAATGAAGATACCATATTTTTAGATCATGCAATCATTGATTTCTACTTGTAAAATTACCATGGTAGTACACATTAAAATTTCATATGATTTGATAAAAATTAATATTGAACACAATAACTATTCTATTATTTAAATCGTTTTTTGGTTATTGGGAACTATCCCCCAAATAATCCCACTTTCATTAGAGGCAATAGATAAAAACATAATTAGATAGCTTTATTTGATAATCCTGTCAATGCTAAGATCTAGCTAAAGTTGTTGAGCCAAACACAACACACATGTTTTTTTATTACTATGTCCAGAACTATCTATGAAAGTCCTTCATGATACAATATAATCAAGTGTATATATTTCATCCTCTATGATCCATAAAATTTTGGAGAATTCCATAATTATAATTCATTATATCATGGATGAATTATTACTATCTAGGTAGAAATAAAAAATCAGGAACATATTGTCCTTAAAAGTTCTTCTTAAGTGGTATTTGAATCCACAATAAACTCAGTCTAATATATATTTTTTGAAATAATTTGTATAATATCTTTTAAACTTTTCAAATTATTTGAACATTAATGTGATACTAGTTAAAACTGATTTAAATAACACTATATATATATATTATCTCAAAACATATATTTTGATTTCTCTGATTATGAAGAACTTGTCTTGTTATTATTCCTCAAACATTTTTAGATAAGTTTAACTAAAATTTAATGTAGTTATTCTATCCTTTTTTGACATTTTCATTATATGTTTTATGCATATAAAATATCAATGTTTTGTACAAGTCATGGAATGTGAAATTGATTTCAAGTTTACTCTTACGTTTATATATTTTGTACGTCACGAGAATGCCATGTGACACTGTAAAAAAATAGTGTGCATTATTATATTATGATTTTTTCAACACAATGTAAAAAATATACTATTACATGGATTGAGAAACCTGTCATCTAAGTTAGTATATCATCATCTCTATAACTTTGTTTCAACATAATTTATTTTGTATAAATTTTATAGTCTTATATAACAATAATACTAACGGTCTATTTTCCCTATATTGTTCGACATACATTTCTTATAAAACTATGATGATCCCCTTGACCTATTGTATACACTTATAATAATTTCATTTAAAATAAATATAAAATTACAATTATACTTATTTTGACCAATAAATAGATACTTGAAACATGGATTTCATATTATATTTATTTGATGTGACTTAGATTTTTTATCATGTCGTATAGAAATATTACAAAATGATAACAACATGAAATGTGGACTTACCATTTTATAAATAATATAATGATCATAGTAGAAATTACCTGTTGAATTCAAATTGTTTTAATCAGGAAGGGTTGGTTCAAAAAGTTATTTTTTATTGGTACCATAAATGTATCATCCATATATTGTTTCTATTTATTACCACCAATTAATATATATCAACCAACAAAATATAGAATTAATTTTAGTACATGGAATATAACACTGAGGTCCTAACAACATCTCAATAATAGATAGTCTCAACATACTTATCTATGTATGATTTATTATTCATATTGAATATATCTCCACCCGTGGCGAATTTAAATCTATGATTATAGTTTCCATGAAGCAACACAATATATGCCTCCTTAATAATCCCTTGTACTAACACTTGTGGAGGTCATTTATCTTGTAAAAAATTTTATATTTGGTGTAATTTTTATATTTACATCTTGTCTTATACCATAATTATACCATAATATCAAAATGATATTTACTTCCCTCATTGAAATAAAATTTTCATGATTAATATCTTTTTCTACCTTTGGAATGTTAAAATCATATGGTTTAATGGTATTACTAATTGACATACACCTAGTTTTTTCATAATATATATTGTAGGATTTCACTATAATTAAAAATTGATCACATAAAAACCCCAATGGTGTGACATAAGGGATTTCCATTATTTCATAACTTTATATGGTATAAATTTATCATCATAGTTGGAATATAGTTATTCTGTATTGTAATATTACCAAAACATATCTACAATACTAATATAAGTCTCCAAATCAATCCTAATTTGTGATTAGTACATAAAAAATCAATGTCAGTTTTGAAATCACTCACTATATATAAAATGATCTATGAAAACCTCTTCAAGATTTCCTATTGAATACGAAACCAAATGATCTTGTATCATTTTCCCATTGGATTTATTATTTCACAAATCATTTGGAATATTTCTTAACAGAATATTATGGAGTATATAAATTTACCACTAGATTTTCCTTGGAACAGTTCATTCATAATTCTTGAAATAACTCCAGAAAAATTGTGGCTTATATTTACATATAAACGTTTTTAGTCTAATATTCAATCTGTAACTATGTTGATAATTTGAAAAGGGATTTTAGATACAAAAGGGATATATAATTTTTGGGGTTTATTGTTGAAAAAATCATTAGTTTTAAGTGACAAATAAATATCTTAATATAATTGGGACTGAATCTTATAATTTATATTAATCTTATATTTCCAATATATGACATTAATAGTTACTATATAAAGGATAATCTATTTAACAATAGAATATAATAAAAAATTAATTTTCATAAATTTAATAACACATTTGGTTCAACAAAAAATTAATATAAATGTATAAGTATAACATAGTAGAAATAATAATTCAACTAGAATATATATATTAGGTAATAAAATGTTTTAAAATTATTACTACTGATATAGGATCCACCCTATTCATCTTCTAAGATAATTAATCATTTCGTAATGAAATCATAAATATATAAAAACTATGATAAGAATCCCTATTCCTCTGATCCTGTGAGAATAGACCATACTTCATTGTATTGAATTTGTGGGCTTCTCATTCCTGACATTAGAATGAACATTTACCCAACCAATAAGTGAACACACGTATATTCTTTGGTTCTTGTAATAAAATGAATATGTATAAAATACAAATGATGTTAGATATGAAAAATAAATAATATGATTAATATATCCTTCAGTTAGATTCAAATAATAACCTTTACATTTATTCATTATAGTTACTTTTCAAAGGAGATTACTCTCCACAAGGGAAGTATGTGACCTCATTTTCACCGTACTACCACAAAATATATTATGTTATTTAAACACAATGTAATGGAACTATTTCATATAAAAAAGATGTGGAATTTTCAATCTTGACTTCCATGTTTTTCAATGTAATGGTTGTCTAACTAACTTCCCCTGAACATCTATTTACCTTGTAATGTTTTTTCAAAATTATATTTTTATTATATATTGGTATTATTCTTATCTTATGATGAATAAAGAGAATATGGAAGTTAAGTATGATTATATGATATTAATGAATAATTTATTTTCAATAAGAAAGCCTAAAATTAATTGTATGATCATTTTACATTAGTATATTAATGGAAACGACAATATAAAAGTACCATTTTCAGTTTACACTAGTATAGTGTAGTGACATTCCAATTTCTCTAAAGCCTCTCTCTCTCCTTATCAAAGGATAGATGACGAAATTTGACGGTATAAGCATCCATATCCTTATATTTAATTACTATTATACTAGAAAAAACTATTATCATGGTTAAAAAAATAGTTGGATAATCACTCTACACCTTTTATATGCATCATTCTAGTAGTTACATATTGTATGAGGTGATTGTATTGGTTTTGGGAATTCTAGCACAAAGTATAAATTTTCAGGTATTTGTATAGTGTAGGAAAAAACCATGACACCCCTATAACAATGTGGTAGTGTGGACATGATCACCTTACTGAAGTATCACATTATTATAATGATTTCAATTTCCGTAATGAAAATTAATTAAATGTACGTTTTAATTTTAATCTTCTTTAACAAAATATATGACATTCCAAATTTCAGTTATTAGTCTCCAACAATTTTATCAATACTCAATAGCCGTAATCATTGGATTCAAAATATATTATTGGGTGGATATTATAACACCCTAATATTTTTTGAAATATATTTTTTAAATAAATCTTTTTTTGTTCAATATATTACCTTAACCAAAACACATTGTTTTAACTAACCACGATAAAATATTAATTATATTATTTAAAATTGACTATTATGAACTAACGGTTAATCTTGGAAGTAGGATTATAATTAATTTTTTTAATATAATATATAATGGTTGTATATAATGAAAATATACATATTGAAAAGGACTTAATTTTTAGTAAAGTCATTATGTGTTTCAAATATAATATTTTCTAGAAAAAGAATTATTTCATTTTGTAAAAAATATCAAAAAAAAAATTATCCACTTTAATAAAATTTATTTATAAATAAAATATTGTTTTAAATAATTATATCAGAATTTAAATTGGTTAATGTTTTATTAAATTTTCATTAAATATGGAATTTTTGGTGAATAGTGAAAATACATATTTTAATAATAAAAAGCCATTTCATTTCAATAAATCTGGTACATAGAAACTTAAATTATTTTATTAATATAATTTAAATAATAAATGTATTATAAGTTTATTTTTAGTAGACATAATTAATTTTTGAATAAAATTTTTTTTTAAATAAATCTTTTTGTATTTGAAAAATGGTTTTTTTCTGAATTTTTTTAATGTGCATAATATTTCAACATTTTGATTAATTAAAAACCCCAAATGAGGAATGAATTAAATATAGTTTATAGATTATATATAAATATATAATAATTAAAATTAATATAATTATTATTACTGGTCAAAGAGTTATTATAAAATCATCATTTTCTTGTAAAATACACCAATTGAAAAATAACTTTTTCGTCACATCTGTATATTTAAGTTTCTGTTTAAACCAACCAATTATGTGAATTGAATATGAAAAAATAGTCTAAAAGACTATAATCATAATAATTAATATTATATAATTTTTTTATTTAAATTTATTGTCCTAATGAATTGTGAATGTAATGAGATTCCATTCCAACGATTTTGATAACAATATATTTAAGGGGTCAATACTCTGAAATGTAGGATACAAATACATAAAAACATATATAAAATATATATTTTTGGAAATATTTAGGCCCTATAATATAAAATAATTATCTATGTTTCTTTTTTGTGCCTTCTTTCATGTGAAAATCATGGGTACACATTTTTATTTTCATCAATTACAAGTTTTCCACTCACCACACTTATAGAAGGCCACCCACTATGGTATCCTCATCACAAATTCAAGTACCTTTTGATAGTACAAGCACTTAAAAATATATATTCCTTAATTTTACCCACAACAATGCCTTGGTTCCATTATTTTTTTAGTAATCCATCATTGGAATCCCTTTGGTGTTTTCTTACAGAGGTTGTCTGAAGAAGAGGCATCTTGCTTGACAAATCATCTTCATTTTATTTCATCTTCCACCTCAATAAAATGTTATAAAATGTTATGATATAAGAACAAAAATATTTAATATTTATTAAAATTTCATCTTTTTTATTTAATAACCGTTGTCCATATCATATTCCTTCAAATAAGATACACAATCATCATTAATGTGTATGACAAACTACTACCTCTCGAGCCACTATTATTCATTTTCCAAAACCATAATACATGGATGGATACAATTATTTATTTAATATAAATATATATATATATATTATTTTATATTATTGTACCTATGGTATTAAAATAGCACATATACCTTCTTTCTTTCCATTCTGTGAGGGATATAACGTCATTTGTGGGTATGAAAGACTTCCGCCTCACGAAGTGAAATGATTTTGTTTTCATAACACCCTGAAATGGAAGGTAATTAGTGAAACTGTTACGAATATATGCGGTATATTTGACACAAAAATTATTCTATGAAATTAATTTATTATTTACCAACCTTTAATTTTCTCCGTTGAAAAAATGGATACTGAATTTATGCATATGTATAACCTACCATCTCTATGAATGTTGTAATTAATTTTATATCACAAAATTTATGGAATAGTATATTTACATATATTTTTAGAAATTAATATATTTATTTTATGGTTATCATTATGGTGATGATATAATCATGAAAAAATTATGTGGACTGAAAATACCAAATAAAAACATACATGAAAAACAATAGATTAATTAAATAAAATATTATTTATACATGGAATTGTTTATAAATGGGTATAAAGGGTCATAATTAATTAATAAATGGTATGATATATGTAGAGACCCGAAGCTTAACATACATGGACATTACATTACATTTGCGGAATACTTAGTACATAACAAAAACACACACACAAGGATCATAATAGTTTAGTGTCTTTGGAAACTCAGAATATAATCTTCTAATCGTGGTGAAAGATCTTCAACATCTCCCATAAAGATCTTCCTTTTTTTTACCTAAACCCTTTATTTATATCCTGGGGAAAAGAAAACATAAAAGGGTGAGCTCAAATGCTCAGTAAGGGTAAACAAAAGATATATCAATCACATCGTATACACAAGCACATAACTTTTGGAAATCTTAACCTGTAAAAGAGATCATAATTTCATAACATGGGATAAATCATGGCAGTGAAATGTAATCACAATAATCATAATTTAAAAAATGAAACTTTGTGGCATTCACACATAATCATAGAGAATCATTTCTTGTTAGTCAAGACTCATTTCCAAGACCATCTTAGTGGACAAAGTCCCTTTCTGAATCGAGTAACCCTCATTTCAGTCCTGTTTCACTGAACCGGTATAACCTACCATTCCAGCCATGTCTATCTCATGAGATATAAAATATTTACCCAATGAATTGGAGGGAGATATAGGTCCCACCCATCTCATAATTATACCATTATTATGTGTTCCACAAAATCATAAATCATACATCATTGCATAACCCATGAAATAAAATGGGATTCTTAAACAATATGACATCATAAAACAATTCATATAAGATAAAGGAATTCATAAAAATATTTCCATCACAACATAATAAAATCCATGTAATAATAGGGATAGAAACAGAACCCTTTATTATCTTAGATGGAAAATAATTTTGATAAAACACTTGAAATCCATTCTTGAGGAAAATATCCTTTCTACTTCAAAAACATTTTCCTTTCTTAACATGTCTTACAATTTTAAACTAAAAGAAGTTGATTAAAAATAAACTTGAAAACTTTTAAAGGAAGCTTCTTGGAAATAATGTTTTAAAAATCCATTCATGCCGTATAAGTTAAAAAAAATATTCTTCTCGTACTTTTGTCGGAAAAGTCAAAAAAGTTCCTCGTACGAAAAACGTCAAAAGATTCCTTTCATATCTTTTACTAAAAACTCACCGAAGGGTAAAATAGGATTTAAACAATTGTAGGTGGATGGAAATAACATTTCATATTCAGGAAACATGGGTATGGATGATAAAATACACCCCAGTAAATACTAAAGTATAAACAATCTCGGATAAAAATGTGATTGTGATATTTCCCTTACCTTAGGTCCGACTTGCTTTGTAAGTGTCCGAACCTCCTCTTCTTTGAAACGCCTCTTTGAATCCTCCACTTAGGGAACTAAGATTGGTCTTTGAAGAATACCAGGACCTCTAGGATTATTATATGGAAGTGGAGAGGAGAAAATGGCAGGGGTTGGCTGAGCTTGAGTGCTCAAATTGGTGTGAGGAGAGGGGGAAGGAGGTGCCCTTTTATAAGGGAGGAGAGGGGCACTTTAGGAATATCTCAAAATATTATTTTATATTAATGTCAAAATCGGTTTATAATAATTCCAAAGGGTCTTATATCGAAGCTAAAGTGGGGATGGGTCGCAATCCTATCAACCAATAGGATTTATACAAGTTTAGGTTATTATTTTAACCTTATCAATTATATTTAACCCTAAGTTAAATATTTTAACTTTTACCGTGTCTTTTTGTTTTCTTACACTATATGGTTAATAAACTTAATATATCAAGCCAAAAGAACCCCAAGTTGTTTATTATTAATATATATAATCTTATCTAAGTCATTTGGCCGAACCTTAGATTTTTAGGAATAAAATAACAATTAGTAATATAATATTTGTTTTAAAAACTATTTTATGTCAATTTTGACACTATTTGGTACAAGATTTTTATGAAATTCATAACACGATGATAAGTTTTAACCAAGTTACTTAAATCAACAATAACATGTAATATTAACCTATAAAATTAGTGTAAGTCATAAAAAGTCTCATATTACATTTATTTGGGCATTTATAACATCAATTATGTCAATATTTCATTAATAAGACAATTACTGCATTATCTTTGTGTCATAAGAAATGATAATTATTTAATCCCTAAAAATTCTAAATAAATTCCTATGATGTCGATAATTGTATTAGATTTCTGGATACTATTCATGTTCGAAGTTTCATGAAGTTTATCACTAGATTAAAATTATCATACTTATAAGATTTAAGAAAGTGACATGTTGTCACATTCTTTGGTTTTAATAATAATTAAATTATTTTCATTGAAAAAATTAAATTAAATTAATCTAATCCGACCCTTAGGTGATATGGGTCATTTTTTAGTCATCCAATAGGATTTTGACATTTGTTAGGGTAATTTTAAAATATTATATTTACCCTTAATTACCCGATTTACCTTTAACTATGGTAAATAAAATTTACAGTAGTTACAATTCATAATTCCCAAAAATAAAAAGTATCCTATTAACATAATTTGGACCCACTGATTCCAAATATGGAATCCATTTTTTAAAATTCAAAACACAGAAGTTGCATAAATTAAATTAAACTTAATCTCGTTGTCGAATAAAAACGGGTTTTTGTTTAAAATATTGCAAAAGATTGAATTGATTTAACCTACGAATTCAAGGTAAAATCAATGCTAATGACATGAATTATATTAAATGGTAAAAATATATTCTATTTATACTTTAAAACCATTCAATATTATAATTTAACCACATAAGATATTACGATGAAAAAAGTTCTTTTTAATTAAAATATAGCGTGTTTTTACTATTTATTAAAATGTCAAAGTTACCAGAATAATATAAAAAATTTATCCAAAGTAAATTTTTATTTCTTGATACCAAATAAGAATTTTATTTTGTCAAATTGAACTTATAAACATGTCAAAAACCAGATTTAAAGTGGGTACGCCATCAAAAGGCGGCAAAACTGCATTTTTTGAAAAATACTTATTTTACCTGAAAAATTTATTTTGTTCTTATACCATGTTCTAGAAATGTGTAAGATGAATAATAATGTTATAAAATTCAAATTTTAGTTAATACTATTCATAACGGCTAGTTCATGACAATATTATAATAATATAACATTGTTTATTAAAACCCGGTATTGCGTACAACACACGCTATCGAGGAAGGTCGTGATTGCGTGTAATGCAAGCCAAGTCAGGGTTGTGTGTTGTGAAAGAATCATTCGTTGTTTAGTATAACAGAATCCAACCATATTTCATTTATACATTGAATATATATATATATACTCAATGTTGCGTAGAATAACTATTATCAAAATTGTGTGTAACACGGTCCAAGAATAGTGTTGCGTATACTACAAGCTAATACGGTGTTGCTTATAGCGCAAGGTAATCTTGGTGTAGAATACAACTAAAGACATTAATGACATTAAAATAATATTTTTCATTAAATCTCGGGGTGTTACATTCTACCCTCCTTAAAATGAATTTCGCCCTCGAAATTCGTCGGGGTTATAAATGGTTTACTATTTGAATGTTTCTTTGACAGAAACCCACATGGTAAAAAGGAATACCAAAACTTATCTTTAAAAACAAAAGTATGAAACGTAACGGTTACCCAAATAAACTAATCACTGGGTTTCCACATAGGTGAAAATATGGATATGGAAGAGAAATCTAACCATCATGTTCTGATGGAGAGTGGTAGAGAACATGGCTATGGAAAAGTTAGCAATAACAAAGCCATAAATTTTTGATGATCTAGGGTACCATCTGATTCATTGGATATAAGGGCACTAGGACAATATTTTTGGTTTTCAAGATCATTTCCCTAAAGTTGAAAATTTGAATTAGAATAAATACTTACTTTATTTTGGTACAATCTCACTGTTGTTCGTGCCTTGAACAATTTCCACTTCATCTCTTAAATAAATGAAGTTGAATTTGTTATTCGTGAAGTGTTAGCAGATCATGTGATAGAATGACGGGTCATTCCATCTCTCTCAAACAAAATGTAAGAAAAAGTTATTAAATATACATAAGTCATTCTATAGTGATATTAATCATATATGGTTCCTAAAATGGACTTATACTTCATATATCATACTGCTTAATATAATAAAACTAGATTCTACTAAACATGGACTTCCTGTAGGTCAGTGGTAGGCGAGAAAGGCCAGTCACACTTCGATTGTGGGTTCGATTCCTACTGCCTTGTCCGAAGCGATGGGCTGTCACCCGTCCTACAGGTTGTCCTTTTTCTAAAACTACATTACTATAACATCCCATCAATAATATCAAAAATCTTCTATCCTTAAACAATACTAACTTATGTCCAACATAATCCATTCTAATCTTTAGGCTTATACATAATACTACAGTCCACTCTCATAATATAGGGACAACGATTACCAGAGATTTAATACTGTCGTTGATCCACACATATCATAAGATATGTCTTGTTGGTCACATTCCAAACATTTAAAGTCCTTAATCGTGTATTCTCTTGAATACCATAGTGAAAACATGAATGCAGTTAAAAGTTAACACTTTCCACATACAAAAATCCTCAAAATTC
This sequence comes from Viscum album, assembly GCA_963277665.1. NCBI lineage: Eukaryota > Viridiplantae > Streptophyta > Magnoliopsida > Santalales > Viscaceae > Viscum > Viscum album. The sequence goes on along the minus strand of OY728165.1, from coordinate 898,999,919 downwards.
TATATACTCAAACCATGATATCACTTAGTCCTTATATCAATCATGAGCTCATGAATACTGTTAAACATTTCGTTTTCTCGTTTTCCCTTCATTACGCGCATATCATCTTATTTCCAAAAATATCTCAATCACTTTTAATACCACATTAGACCAACACATAAATATTCCAATACTTTATGATACAACATTATTTTGGAATCCCATTACATAAATACTTAATCATTCCACCACATCGTTGTCATATTCAACATCGCTAATTGTGATCGCATGTGACTTCCCTTTGTCCTTTTCCTTAAGTGGTTGCTCATGTTGATCATCACTAACCCTTGGATTAGGGCATTTATTAGCATAATTCCCAATTTCCTTGCACTTGAATCATTGAAGTGTTGGTGGTGCGTTCTCTGCAGTGTTTTCTTTATTCATATCATTAGAAACCCTTTTTCCATTACTTCGACACTCAGCTTCTCGATGACCTTCTTTTCCACACTTAAAACATTTTCTAGTCCCTTTAAGACAATATCTACCATGCTTCTTTCCACACTTTGTGCATAAGGAAACATTCATCTTCTTTTCACCATTATTTTGATATTTCTCCTTGAACTCCATCTTTCGTTTCTTGTCAAAACTATGAGATGGATAAGTAACACCAACTTCCATTTCTACTTTGATAGCACAACACACAATTTCTTCATAGCTACTGAAGTCTCTTATAGCTAATGCCCTTCGATGAATTGGTTTTAAGCCACTAAAAAATCGATCAACTTTACTTTCAGGTTGGATGATAATGCCAGATGCATACCTTGCAAGTCTTGTAAAATTCGCTTTGTATATACCAACAGATTCATCATCCTTATGCTTCAGCTCAAGAAACTCCTTTTCCATCTTTGTTCGAAGAATACGAGGGATGTACTTACTGAAAAACAACTTCTTGAACTCGTCCCATTCCATGGACTCAATTTCGTCTCTTGGCCTCGTATTCTTGATAAGATTCCACCATTGATCAGCTTCACCTTCCAAACGATATACTGCTAAGATGACATTATCATGTTCAGAACATTGAAGAACTGAAAATATCTTTTAAGTGGTACTAATCCATTGTTCAGCAACAAGTGGATCGGAAGTCCCACTGAAAGAAGGTGGACGTTGCCTCATGAAGGACTCAATAGAATATTGTTCCCTTCTCTTCTCATTTGGAAGTCTAGAATGATTCATAGCTTGAGTAAGTATAAAAATAATATTTTGCACTCCATCTCGCATAACATTTGTTTGTTCAGGAGGGAAATCATTGCATTGTCCATTGCATTGATCAACACGGTTCCTTCGGGTTCCATCCATCGTCTAAAACCAAAAAAGAATAGTGTGAGAGGCAAAAATCATGCTAGGGAAAACAACATAGTAAAGGGGGAGTACCCTTAATATCTAACATCTTAGGTTAAATTCTATGATCGTTACCATAGTTCTAGGACCATATCCTATACGTATACTTATCCTTAGGGACATCCCTATACCTACCTTAGAAATATCTCGAGGGATCTCACTAACGTTTTCGCATCCTAGTTTCCAAAGGTTGACTAAACCTTTCCTCTGATACCAACTGTAGAGACCTGAAGCATAAAGTACATGGACATTACATTACATTTGCGGAATACTTAGTACATAACAAAAACACACACACAAGGATCGTAATAGTTTAGTGTCTTTGGAAACTCGGAATATAATCTTCTAATCGTGGTGAACGATCTTCAACATCTCCCATAAAGATCTTCCTTTTTTTTACCTAAACCCTTTCTTTATATCCTGGGGAAAATAAAACATAAAAGGATGAGATCAAATGCTTAGTAAGGGTAAACAAAAGAAATATCAATCACATCGTATAAACAAGCACATAACTTTTGGAAATCTTAACCTGTAAAAGAGATCATAATTTCATAACATGGGATAAATCATGACAGTGAAATGTAATCACAATAATAATAATTTAAAACATGAAACTTTGTGGCATTCACACATAATCATATAGAATCATTTCTTGTTAGTCAAGACTCATTACCAAGACTATCTTAGTGGACAAAGTCCCTTTCTGAATCGAGTAACCCTCGTTTCAGTCCTGTTTCACTGAACCGGTATAACCTACCATTCCAGCCATGTCTATCTCATGAGATATAAAATCTTTACCCAACGCATTGGATGGAGATATAGGTCCCACCCATCTCATAATGATGCCATTCTTATGTGTGCCACAAAATCATAAATCATACATCATTGCATAACCCATGAAATAAAATGGGATTCTTAAACAATATGACATCATAAAACAATTCATATAAGATAAAGGAATTCATAAAAATATTTCCATCACAAAATAATCAAATCCATGTAATAATAGGGATAGAAACAGAACCCTTTATTATCTTAGATGGAAAATAATTTTGATAAAACACTTGAAATCCATTCTTGAGGAAAATATCCTTTCTACTTCAAAAACATTTTCCTTTCTTAACATGTCTTACAATTTTAAACTAAAAGAAGTTGATTAAAAATAAACTTGAAAACATGTAAAGGAAGCTTCTTGGAAATAATTTTTTAAAAATACATTCATATCGTATATGTTAAAAAATACATTCTTATCGTACTTTTTTCGGACAAGTCAAAAAAGTACCTCGTACGAAAAACGTCAAAAAATTCCTTTCATATCTTTTATTAAAAACTCACCGAAGGGTAAAATAGGATTTAAACAATTGTAGGTGGATGGAAATAACAATTCATATTAAGGAAACATGTATGTGTATGATAAAATACACCCCATTAAATACTAAAGTATAAACAATCTTGGATAAAAATGATATTGTGATATTTCCCTTACCTTAGGTCCGACTTGCTTTGTAAGTGTCCGAACCTCCTCTTCTTTGAAACCCCTCTTTGAATCCTCCACTTAGGGAACTAAGATTGGTCTTTGATGAAGACCAGGACCTCTAGGATTATTCTAGGGAAGTGGAGAGGAGAAAATGGCAGGGGTTGGCCGAGCTTGAGTGCTCAAATTGGTGTGAGGAGGAGGGGAAGGAGGTGCCCTTTTATAAGGGAGGAGAGGGGCACCTTAGTAATATCTCAAAATATTATTTTATATTAATGTCCAAATCAGTTTATAATGGTTCCAAAGGGTCTTATTTAGAAGCTTAAGTGGGGATGGGTCGAAATCCTATCAACCAATAGGATTTAGACAAGTTTAGGTTATTATTTTAACCTTATCAATTAGATTTAACCCTAAGTTAAATATTTTAGCTTTTACCGTGTCTTTTTGTTTTCTTACACTATATGGTTAATAAACTTATTATATCAAACCAAAAGAACCCCAAGTTGTTTATTAATAATATATATATTCTTATCTAAGTCATTTGGCCGAACCTTAGATTTTTAGGAATAAAATAACAATTAATAATATAATATTTTTTTAAAAACTATTTTATGTCAATTTTGACACTATTTGGTACACGATTTTTATGAAATTCATAACAGGATGATAGGTTCAAAAAAAGTTACTTAAATCAACAATAACATGTCATATTAACCTATAAAATTAGTGTAAGTCATAAAAAGTCTCAAATTACATTTATTTGGGCATTTATAACATCAATTATGTCAATATTTCATTAATAAGACAATTACTGCATTATCTTTGTGTCATAATAAATGATAATTATTTAATCCCTAAAAATTATAAATAAATTCCTATGATGTAGATAATTGTATTAGATTTCTGGATACTATTCATGTTTGAAGTTTCATGACGTTTATCACTAGATTAAAATTATTATACTTATAAGATTTAAGAAAGTGACATGTTGTCACATTCTTTGGTTTTAATAATAATTAAATTATTTTCATTGAAAAAATTTAATTAAATTAATCTAATACGACCCTTAGGTGATATGGGTCGTTTTTAGTCAACCAATAGGATTTTGACATTTTTAGGGTATTTTTAAAATATTATATTTACCCTTAATTACCCGATTTACCTTTAACTATGGTAAATAAAATTTACCGTAGTTACTATTCATAATTCCCAAAAATAAAAAGTATACTATTAACATAATTTGGACCCACTGATTCCAAATATGGAATCCATTTTTTAAAATTCAAAACACAGAAGTTTCAGAAATTAAATTAAAATTAATCCCGTTGTCGAATAAAAACGGGTTTTTGTTTAAAATATTGCAAAAGATTGAATTGATTTAACCTACAAATTCAAGGTAAAATAAATGCTAATGACATGCATTATATTAAATGGTAAAAATATATTCTATTTATACTTTAAAACCATTAAATATTATAATTTAACCACATAAGATATTACGATGAAAAAAGTTGTTTTTAATTAAAATATAGTGTGTTTTTACTATTCATTAAAATGTCAAAGTTACCAGAATAATATGAAAAATTTATCCAAAGTAAATATTTATTTCTTGATACCAAATAAGAATTTTATTTTGTCAAATTGAACTTATAAACATGTCAAAAACCTGATTTAAAGTGGGTGCGCCATCAAAAGGCGGCAAAACTGCATTTTTTAAAAAATACTTATTTTACCCGAAAAATTTATTTTGTTCTTATACCATGTTCTTGAAATGTGTAAGATGAATAATAATGTTATAAAATCAAAAATTTAGTTAATACTATTCATAACGGCTAGTTCATGACAATATTATAATAATATAACATTGTTTATTAAAACCCGGTATTGCGTACAACACACGCTATCGAGGAAGGTCGCGATTGCGTGTAATGCAAGCCAAGTCAGGGTTGCGTGTTGTGAAAGAATCCTTCATTGTTTAGTATAACAGAATCCAACCATATTTCATTTATACATTGAATATATATATATATATATACTCAATGTTGCGTAGAATAACTATTATCAAAATTGTGTGTAACACGGTTCAAGAATAGTGTTGCGTATACTGCAAGCTAATACGGTGTTGCGTATAGCGCAAGGTAATCTTGGTGTAGAATACAACAAAAGACATTAATGAAATTAAAATAATATTTTTCATAAAATCCGGGGGTGGTACATTCTACCCCCCTTAAAATGAATTTCGCCCTCGAAATTCGTCGGGGTTATAAATGGTTTACTATTTGAAAGTTTCTTTGATAGAAACCCACATCGTAAAAAGGAATACCAAAACTTATCTTTAAAAAAAAGTATGAAACGTAACGGTTACCCAAATAAACTAATCACTGGGTTTCCACAAAGGTGAAAATATGGATATGGAAGAGAAATCTAACCATCATGTTCTGATGGAGAGTGGTAGAGAACATGGCTATGGAAATGTTAGCAATCACAAAGCCATAAATTTGTGATGATCTAGGGTACCATCTGATTCATCAGATATAAGGGCACTAGGACAACATTTTTGGTTTTCAAGATCATTTCCCTAAAGTTGAAAATTTGAATTAGAATAAATACTTACTTTTTTTGGTACAATCTCACTATTGTTCATGCCTTGAACAATTTACACTTCATCTCTTAAATAAATGAAGTTGAATTTGTTATTCGTGAAGTGTTAGCAGATCATGTGATAGAATTACGGGTCATTCCATCTGTCTCAAAAAAAAGGCAAGAAAAAGTTATTAAATATACATAAGTCATTCTATAGTGAGATTAATAATATATGGTTCCTAAAATGGACTTATACTTCATATATCATACTGCTTAATATAATAAAACTAGCTTCTACTAAACAGGGACTTCCTGTAGGTCCGTGGTAGGCGAGAAAGGCCAGTCGCACTTCGATTGTGGGTTCGATTCCTACAGCCTTGTCCGAAGCGATGGGATGTCTCTCGTCCTACAGGTTGTCCTTTTTCTAAAACTACGTTACTATAACATCCCATCAATAATATCGAAAATCTTCTATCCTTAAACAATACTAACTTATGTCCAACATAATCCATTCTAATCTTTAGGCTTATACATAATACTGAAGTCCACTCTCATAATATTGGGACAACGATTACCAGAGATTTAATACTGTCGTTGATCCCCACATATCATAAGATATGTCTTGTTGGTCACATTCCAAACATTCAAAGTCCTTAATTGTGTATTCTCTTGAATACCTTAGTGAAAACATGAATGCAGTTAAAAGTTAACACTTTCCACATACCAAAATCCTCAAAATTCTATATACTCAAACCATGATATCACTTAGTCCTTATATCAATCATGAGCTCATGAATACTGTTAAACATTTCGTTTTCTCGTTTTCCCTTCATTACGCGCATATCATCTAATTTCCAAAAATATCTCAATCACTTTTAATACCACATTAGACCAACACATAAATATTCCAATACTTTATGATACAACATTATTTTGGAATCCCATTACATAAATACTTAATCATTCCACCACATCGTTGTCATATTCAACATCGCCAATTATGATCGCATGTGACTTCCCTTTGTCCTTTGCCATAAGTGGTTGCTCATGTTGATCATCACTAACCCTTGGATTAGGGAATTTATTAGCATAATGCCCCATTTCCTTGCACTTGAATCATTGAAGTGTTGGTGGTGCGTTCTCTGCAGTGTTTGCTTTATTCATATCATTAGAAACCCTTTTTCCATTACTTCGACTCTCAGCTGCTCGATGACCTTCTTTTCCACACTTAAAACATTTTCTATTCCCTTTAAGACAATCTCTACCATGCTTCTTTCCACACTCTGTGCATAAGGAAACATTCATCTTCTTTTCACCATTATTTTGAGATTTCTCCTTGAACTCCATCTTTCGTTTCTTGTCAAAACTATGAGATGGATAAGTAACATCAACTTCAATTTCTACTTTGATAGCACAACACACAATTTCTTAATAGCTACTGAAGTCTCTTATAGGTAATGCCCTTCGAAGACTTGGTTTTAAGCCACTGAAAAATCTATCAACTTTACTTTCAGGTTGGATGATAATGCCATATGCATACCTTGCAAGTCTTGTAAAATTCGCTTCGTATATACCAACAGATTCATCATCCTTCTGCTTCAGCTCAAGAAAATCCTTTTCCATATTTGTTCGAAGAATACGATGGATGTACTTACTGAATAAAAAGTTCTTGAACTCGTCCCATTCCATGGACTCAATTTCATCTCTTGGCCTCGTATTATTGATAAGATTCCACCATTGATCAGCTTCACCTTCCAAACGATATACTGCTAAGATGAATTTATCATGTTCAGAATATTGAAGAACTGAAAATATCTTTTCAGTGGTACTGATCCATTGTTCAGCAACAAGTGGAACAGAAGTCCCACTGAAAGAAGGTGGACGTTGCCTCATGAAGGACTCAATAGAATATTGTTCCCTTCTATGCTCATTTGGAAGTCCAGAATGATTCATAGCTTGTGTAAGTATTGCAATAAGATTTTGCACTCCATCTCGCATAACATTTGTTTGTTCAGGAGGGCAATCATTGCATTGTCCATTGCATTGATCAACATGGTTCCTTCGGGTTCCAGCCATCGTCTAAAACCCAAAAATAATAGTGTGAGAAGCAAAAATCATGCTAGGGAAAACAACATAGTAAAGGGGGAGTACCCTTAATAACTAACATCTTAGGTTAAATTCTAAGATCGTTACCATAGTTCTAGGACCATATACTATACGTATACTTATCCTTAGGGACATCCCTAGACATACCTTAGAAATATCTCTAGGGATCTCACTAACGTTTTCGCATCCTAGTTTCCAACGGTTGACTAAACCTTTCCTCTGATACCAACTGTAGAGACCCGAAGCTTAACATACATGGACATTACATTACATTTGCGGAATACTTAGTACATAACAAAAACACACACACAAGTATCGTAATAGTTTAGTGTCTTTGGAAACTCGGAATATAATCTTCTAATCGTGGTGAAAGATCTTCAACATCTCCCATAAAGATCTTCCTTTTTTTTACCTAAACCCTTTCTTTATATCCTGGGGAAAAGAAAACATAGAAGGGTGTGCTCAAATGCTCAGTAAGGGTAAACAAAAGAAATATCAATCACATCGTATACACAAGAACATAACTTTTGGAAATCTTAACCTGTAAAAGAGATCATAATTTCATAACATGGGATAAATCATGGCAGTGAAATGTAATCACAATAATCATAATTTAAAACATGAAACTTTGTGGCATTCACACATAATCATAGAGAATCATTTCTTAATAGTCAAGACTCATTGCCAAGACTATCTTAGTGGACAAAGTCCCTTTCTGAATCGAGTAACCCTCGTTTCAGTCCTGTTTCACTGAACCGATATAGCCTACCATTCCACCAATGTCTATCTCATGAGATATAAAATCTTTACCCAATGCATTGGAGGGATATATAGGTCCCACCCATCTCATAATGATACCATTCTTATGTGTGCCACAAAATCATAAATCATACATCATTGCATAACCCATGAAATAAAATGGTATTCTTAAACAATATAACATCATAAAACAAATCATATAAGATAAAGGAATTCATAAAAATATTTCCATCACAACATAATCAAATCCATGTAATAATAGGGATAGAAACAGAACCCTTCATTATCTTAGATGGAAAATAATTTTTATAAAACACTTGAAATCCATTCTTGAGGAAAATATCCTTTCTACTTCAAAAACATTTTCCTTTATTAACATGTCTTACAATTTTAATCTAAAAGAAGTTGATTAAAAATAAACATGAAAACTTGTAAAGGAAGATTCATGGAAATAATGTTTTAAAAATCCATTCATGCCGTATAAGTTAAAAAAACATTCTTCTCGTACTTTTTTCGGAAAAGTCAAAAAAGTACCTTGTACGAAAAACGTCAAAAGATTCCTTTCATATCTTTTACTAAAAACTCACCGAAGGGTAAAATTGGATTTAAACAATTGTAGGTGGATGGAAATAACATTTCATATTCAGGAAACATGGATGTGGATGATAAAATACACCCCATTAAATACTAAAGTATAAACAATCTCGGATAAAAATGATATTGTGATATTTCCCTTACCTTAGGTCTGACTTGCTTTGTAAGTGTCCGAACCTCCTCTTCTTTGAAACGCCTCTTTGAATACTCCACTTAGGGAACTAATATTGGTCTTTGAAGAAGACCAGGACCTCTAGGATTATTCTAGGGTAGTGGAGAGGAGAAAATGGCAGGGTTTGGCCGAGATTGAGTGCTCAAATTGGTGTGTGGAGGAGGGGAAGGAGGTTCCCTTTTATAAGGGAGGAGAGGGGCACCTTAGGAATATCTCAAAATATTATTTTATATTAATGTCAAAATCGGTTTATAATGGTTTCAAAGGTTCTTATTTCGAAGAAAAAGTGGGGATGGGTCGAAATACTATCAACCAATAGGATTTAGACAATTTTAGGTTATTATTTTAACCTTATCAATTAGATTTAACCCTAAGTTAAATAATTTAACTTTTACCGTGTCTTTTTGTTTTCTTACACTATATGGTTAATAAACATACTATATCAAGCCAAAAGAACCCCAAGTTGTTTTTTATTAATATATATAATTTATCTAAGTCATTTGGACGAACCTTAGATTTTTAGGAATAAAATAACAATTAATAATATAATATTTGTTTTAAAAACTATTTTATGTCAATTTTGACACTATTTAATACAAGATTTTTATGAAATTCATAACAGAATTATAAGTTCGATCCAAGTTACTTAAATCAACAATAACATGTCATATTAACTTATAAAATTAGTGTAAGTCATAAAAAGTCTCAAATTACATTTATTTGGGCATTTATAACATCAATTATGTCAATATTTCATTAATAAGACAATTACTGAATTATCATTGTGTCATAATAAATGATAATTATTTAATCCCTAAAAATTCTAAATAAATTCCTATGATTTAGATAATTGTATTAGATTTCTGTAGACTATTCATGTTCGAAGTTTCATGAAGTTTATCACTAGATTAAAATTATTATACTTATAAGATATAAGAAAGTGACATGTTGTCACATTCTTTGGTTTTAATAATAATTAAATTATTTTCATTGAAAAAATTTAATTAAATTAATCTAATCCGACCCTTAGGTGATATGGGTCGTTTTTTAGTCATCCAATAAGATTTTGACATTTTCTAGGGTAATTTTAAAATATTATATTTACCCTTAATTACCCGATTTACCTTTAACTATGGTAAATAAAATTTATCGTAGTTACTATTAATAATTACCAAAAATAAAAAGTATCCTATTAACATAATTTGGACCCACTGATTCCAAATATGGAATCCATTTTTTAAAATTCAAAACACAGAAGTTGCAGAAATTAAATTAAAATTAATCCCGTTGTCGAATAAAAACGGGTTTTTGTTTAAAATATTGCAAAAGATTGAATTGATTTAACCTAAGAATTCAAGGTAAAATGAATGCTAATGACATGAATTATATTAAATGGTAAAAATATATTCTATTTATACTTTAAAACCATTCAATATTATAATTTAACTACATAAGATATTACGATGAAAAAAGTTGTTTTTAATTAAAATATAGCGTGTTTTTACTATTCATTAAAATGTCAAAGTTACCAGAATAATATGAAAAATTTATCCAAAGTAAATTTTTATTTCTTGATTCCAAATAAGAATTTTATTTTGTCAAATTGAACTTATAAAAATGTCAAAAACCATATTTAATGTGGGTGCGCCATCAAAAGGCGGCAAAACTGCATTTTTTTAAAAATACTTATTTTACCCGAAAATTTTATTTTGTTCTTATACCATGTTCTAGAAATGTGTAAGATGAATAATAATGGTATAAAATTCAAAATTTAGTTAATACTATTCATAACGGCTAGTTCATGACAATATTATAATAATATAACATTGTTTATTAAAACCCGGTATTGCATACAACACACACTATCGAGGAAGGTCGCGATTGCGTGTAATGCAAGCCAATTCAGGATTGCGTGTTGTGAAAGAATCCTTCGTTGTTTAGTATAACAGAATCCAACCATATTTCATTTATACCTTGAATATATATATATATATATATACTCAATGTTGCGTAGAATAACTATTATCAAAATTGTGTGTAACACGGTCCAAGAATAGTGTTGCGTATACTGCAAGCTAATACGGTGTTGCGTATAGAGCAAGGTAATCTTGGTGTAGAATACAACAAAAGACATTAATGAAATTAAAATAATATTTTTCATAAAATCTCGGGGTGTTACAATATATGTAATTATGGTTCTATAATATATTTATAAAATTATTATATTTATTATATATGAGGTTTTAATGTTGATGAAGGAATTCTAGATTTAAGGTATGATACATTTGTCTCTAATTGTCTTCTTTGAGATATAAGTTATGACATGAACTGATCTTCTATTATGAGGTGTATTATCTAGAACATTGACGTATTATATAATAAATATACTTATTTTCAAGGTAATTAATTTTTAATTTTATGTTATTTTTTAATGGGTCCTTTAATTTAAGGGATACCAAGGAAGTAATGATTTGATATACCAATATCATTGGTAATCAAGATTGTTCATGATTGTACTTTTAATGATTAAATATTATTAATTATTTATCAATAAATTATTTAATCTTATTATCCTTTTTTATTTCATAAAAATAATATTTTTAATTTTATTTTCCACTATGTATGTACTCATTTCAACAAAATAACGTTTTTTAATAAATTATTTATTTATATCACTCTTTAGTCGAAAACCCTTTTAATTCCATATAATTTTTTTTAAAAATGTATTTAAATTAACCAAATATTTTATTATATAATTCTTTCCCATGGGTTACTTGGTTATTTTTTTAATATGAATATTTATTTCGTTTTCCATACATGGCTTATCATATTTTACAACAAATGATCAAGGAAAATTTGTTTTAATATTTACCACATGAATAGAATTTTACACTATCAGGATCATTAGTTTCATTGAATATTATTTTATTTGTTCTAATTTTAATTTTCCATGAAACTAGCTTCCAATGTATTTTAGTATAAATTCATTTTAAATGTGATTTTCAATTAAAGGTTATTTTATATAAGAAATTTCCAAAGTGAATTTCACTTAAAAATTATTTTCCATTTATGATCACATCCTCTGATGTTAATTAATTATTATTGGGGATATGATCCAATGATAAAATATTTATTATATATGTATGTATCATACTTATGATGAATTTTTTTAAGAAACCCTTTTCTTTATTATGTTTTATACTATGATTTAATTTTTCATGAAATCCATTTCTTTCCATCAGTTATGATATGACGAACATATTATAATTCCCAATTCATTTCAATAGTTATAACATGATAACATTTTTATGACTACCATTTAATTAACTTTTTTGTAATATAGTTAATAATTTATGATGTTGTGGCACACATATGATATATTTTCATTGCGTGACAATTTGGACCTTTATATCCCGCAAATTAATTATAGAATTAATGATGCCTAAGGAGATTATCTAGACATGAAAAGTGAATGAATCCAATTCAGTAAGGTACTTTTTACAATATGGTAGTCTTTCTAGAGAACCGTTATTACTACTATGGGATGGGGGAGTGAAACCATTTCACAATGACATCCTTTTAAATGATCCTAATTTCAAAATGGGTTTTTAATCATTTTTGTATTCCAAAATTACATAGAATTCACTAGTGTTATGCTCTTTTGAATCATGTTAATTCATTCCCTTATTATTCTTGTCTTATGTACTACCAATCATTATTCCATGACATAATAATATGATCTTTGATATGCAGGGTATCATTTTCAAATGTTACAGTCATGTTATCTTACCCTTATAATCATGTTTTGTTTATATACCACCTTTGATCACCCTTACTGATTTTCTGATCTCACATTTTCATATGATTCTTTTCCTAGGTTATGAAAAAATGTATTATGTGTGATATGTTTAAGAATGGTTCTAGTTGTGAAAATTTTAGTGGGAGATGATGTAACACACATGTGGACTAGTATTTAATGTCTCAATGTTTCCAAAGGCACTAGAATGATGTGATTATTATGTCATTTAATAATTTATGTAATGAATATTCTTCTATTAATAAGTAAAATTTATTTATGTGATGTTTGTGACTTAATATTTTATACCAGAGTAAGTTTTATATTACCATTCTAATATAAGATGGTAATATTTTTCTATGATCCCTAGGGATACATGTAATGTTATTAATTTGGATATGTCTTAGGATAAGTCTAGTAATGGATAAATGTATTGTTAAATATTCTGTAATTATGTAAAATAATAGTGTGAGTGGTTTATATAAATTTGAATCCCCATATAGATATTAAAAGTCTAGGTGGATCTAGCACAAAGGTACTGAGGTGTAATAACTCTGAAAATTTTATATTGAGATGTACTCTATCATCACTTGGTTCATAAAAATGGGCCTTCTTATACACCTTTTTTGACACTCTGGAGGTTAATGATTTGGAAATTCACAATCTATTTATAAACCATCATGAAGGTTTTAAATAATAATGATTAATAATCATGAAAATTCATATGATGGAAAAGATTTAATAAATGTATTCACCATTTAGGCACCCTATAAGTGATATTCATTATTATCTGGTTCCTATAAATGATAATTTATTCTTACACTATGTTTTATGGTTTTATTCAATAGATGAATCATAAAAGAAACATTTTAATTATGAGTGTGATGGAAATTGAAAACAAATTCCTCATGAGAGCTTTTTTTTGGGGAACTATAATGAAAATTTTCATTTTTTTTCTGAAACAAATTTCTAAATATATGAATCATGTTGGAAATATAAATGGGAAAAAAGGATAAATGTTTTTTGTTGAGTCATTAATGAGGAAATGCAGACCTTCATTTAGTAGTTCCTCTAATCTACTAATGGTTGAGGAGTGGATTACTTCCATTAAAATGATATTTTTGGTTATCAAATTTTCATATTTGGAAAAATTCATTTTTGATTATTATCATTTTGATGGACAATAAAATTAATGGAGGAATCATAGAAAAATATGAGCCCACAAGATTGAATTTAGTCTAGGGAATGGTATGAGTTAAAGAAATCATTTCCCAATAATTTATTTCCTGATATTCATTGCATGAAAATGGATATGGTATTTCATGACATAATATGGAAAGATGGAAAATATTTTGGTACCGATAATGGGAATTTTACAAGGCATGCATGATATTATTATTGTATTATAATCCAACCCAAAAGTAAGGTTTATCTATTCATTAATTGATTTAATAAAATTATAAAAATTTCATTTTCAATAAGGGACTTCAATAGATATAAATAAATCATTTATTGTGCTATAATGATAGAAATAGAGATTAGGGTTACACATCGATTTCATGGATTTCAATAGAAAATAATGATAAAATTAAATGAAAACTCTCAAAATCAGGAATAACAGAAGATGATATTTACTTTACATTGAATGTGTGGATAGAAACATAGAGGAAATTGTATTAAGGGGAATAAAAAGTTATTTATGTGTTGGAAGGATAGTCATTAAGAAATTGATAATCGATGTTATGGGAAGAAGTTACATATTGATGTAAATATAGAGAAAACACCACATAATTCACCACCCACCCTCATGTGTTTAATGTCTAAGAAGTATTGTAATTTTTAAAAATATAACCAACATTTTATGGACAATGAAGATGATTTAAATTATCAACCTATTACGCTTAGGGACAATGGAAATTCTATAGTTATCACTATTTTTCAATAGGGGTTTGTTAACGATGCGGTGAAATTTATGCTTACCATCCACATAAGAACTGATGTTTTCTTTTTTTACGGTCAATAATCCCATTTTTTCGTATGTGAATAATTTTATATAGGTATCATGATTCAAAATAATATATTATATGTATAATTTGTAGTTAAAACCACTAATGGTATAATTATCACATCTGATGTAAATGATTCTACTCTTGTTAATGTTTTTGGGAATTTAATTCAAAAAAATCATATCATTATTTATATAGTTTAATTTTATGTAATAATAGGAATATATTATATTTATTTATATTAATCTCACAATAATTTCCAATTATATTATTTTATTTTTTATATTCTAAAATTTCTTATGATGGTCTTTTAGGGAGATGATAAATATGAACCTATGATTGAAATCACATCCATTTTATTTGTTCTGTTTCCTATTAGAAAGGGGTGATTGTCTGAAATGGATAGGGAGAAACTCAAAGTAAAGTAATATCCTATTTGTGGATTCATTTTTACGTCATTCTAGAATAGTTGACTAGGATTCCATTGAAATGTGATGTTGAGTTTTCAATAGAACTCATACCGGGTTCCACTTCGAAGTCAAAGACTCCCAATAGAATGGTTAAAAGGACAAACCATTCAATATTCCATATTCTAGTGAATATATAGAAGAATTACCTTTATTTCATTCCCAAATATAATTTTGGTTTATATTTATTGATAATTTGGAAAAACAATATTACATAGTATACCCAGATATTGTAAGAGAGAAATTATACTCAGTACCCACCACGACAAATATATTATCATTGGATGATATGTCATAAATTTTTTTTTTGACCTCTTCCATTTCATTATTCCTCATTATATACAGTTGGGAAAATTTATAAAATACGGAATGAGAACAAAAAATTATGTATGGGATATATTATAAAAAGGTAAATTAGTCTAGTGAAAACCCTAGAATCCCATTAAACAAAATTTCATAAAAAATAAATTTTTTTCAAAAAGGTAATAAATTTTCCTTATTGAAATATCATTATCATATATTTTTAAATCAAATTTCATACCTAAAAAAATCATTAATAAGAACATAAATGTGATGTACGTTCCTTAGGAAATCATTTCCATATCAGTCTTCCAATCACCCTTACAAATGGAAAAATTATATGGTCGACTTCCATCTCTAGAGTACCCAATTCAATACAGATCTATAATGGGGATCACCAGTCATATCTTAGGATAAAATAGGTCCTAAACCATCATATTTTGAGTTATAATTGTGCTAAGCCAATAATATCATGAGTTATAATAAGATCAATTAATGATAAACAATTTCCAAGACCATATCCTGATTAAAACAATTGATTAGTCATTTAAGCTAGTGTGAAAACCCCATTTGGAAATAAGAATACGATTTTTAGTATAAAAATTTATTTTAAAATACAAAAATCAGTTACATAATAAAGAAAACACTTTCATTATTATTAATTGTAAATTTTTTTAAATGAAACATTAAATCATTAAAGAGCATTGAGGGAGAGAAAATACGATCATTCAATGTAAGTTAAAAAAACATTCGTTTAGACTTATGTAAAAATACCCAAGAGAGGAAATTTAAAATTGATTTTATATAAATGTCCCTTAATTAAAACCTTAATAAGATCCTTTTAAGAAAACATTAGAGTGTACTAAAAAATTAACTATTTAAAAAACTTGTGCCCATATAGATAGATTCATAAAAATAATTTTATAAACGTGAATGTTAATGTGATCTATTTAGAAAATAATTCATTAAAAATTTTAAAATGATATTTCATAGTTAACGAGTCACTTACCTTGTGTTTGAATCTTCAGACACATTATTAATATTACTGGGTAATAAACATAGGTATTTTTTTTAAATTTATAATTGATTCTATGTTTATTTTTAAATTTATTTAACTTATTAAAATTTTATGTCCACTATGTAATTATTTATGTTCATGTTGAACGCTTTAACGATACTGAGTTCATAAGTCCAAGATGACTACAATAGATTGATTGTGATCAAACAAATTAGTATTTCATTATATCCAAAATAATAATCATGATATAGTTATAATTATTATACATAATTTTTAAATTTATATCCATACATTAATTAAGGTCATGAAAAATGAACTATGTTATAATAATGTTGATGGTAGGTCGTACGTACACATGAGTAAAATTTCAATTTCCTAACAATCATTATAAAGAGAAGGTATGTTTTAATTTATATTTCCAGAATGATCATAATATACTATATATGTAAATATATATCATATTTATTATTTAAATAAACATATAAATATATCATAAATGTGATATGGTGATGAAAAATGATCTACATTAGTTCGTGAAGCTGGTAGTCCACATGTACTCAATAATGGCTTTATCATTTTTATATTCATAGACAGTTTAAGATATAAATTATATAATATAATATTATAATGATAATTTTTTAATTAATATCATATATAAATATTAATTAAATCATCTGGTCACTCCATGAGAGGATATAATGGAAAAAAATGATGTTGGTTTGTGTAGTGATAGTCTTCTGTACATAAGAATGATTTCATATCACATTCGATAGAAGAGGAGATGGATATAGGACACTCAAATGAAAAAATAACATAAAAGTATATTTCGAAATATTTATTTATTATTTTATCCTCGATGTATATAATTTTATATATGTGGGAGAATAAAAAATGGAAACACTCGATTAAAAATGATATATCTTCTTTGGAAATACTCATTTACATAACACATTTAGATTACTAAGGTTTGTATTTTTTCCAAACCAAGACCTCTATATTGTTGGTAGGGATTCATGTAAGAAATTTGGGTTGGTATTGGCTGACAGAATTGGTTTTTAACTATTTATGATATAGAATAAGAGATTCCTATTGATAAGAGTGGGGAAGGGAACCCTTGGAATTTACCAAAATATTAAAAAATAATAAGAATACTCTACATCAGAATTATTCAAAATTGAATATAAATTAACAGTGGATGACATTATTGACTATACAATATCACCCTTTTTATTATTTAAAATTTTATTTATTTCTAAAAAATTTAATAATAAAATTAAATCTCTAAAATTTTATTGTTATTTAATTTGGTACTATTCAATACATTGAATTTAAAAAAATAACAAATAATGTAAAATCATAAAAAAAATTTATAATATCATAGACACGTACGGTGAATCAATAATTTTTTTCATATTCATTATATCAGACTATATTTATTTTAATATTTTTATTACCATTTATTCGAATCTCCAAATAATTAAATAATAATTCCCCAATGTTGTGATAGAATTTAATGTAATTATTTATTTTATAAAAATTAGAAATAAATTACAAAAATTTAGTTAAATATAATATATTTCAAGATAATATTTAAAGTTGAACATATCTTATGGATAATACCAAATTAAAAATATAACACTTATTCAAAACAAGACAGTTACATTAATGATTTTTCTTGAAATATAATATTATAAAGGATATAATCATATCAAAATTCATAAAAGGGTCATATAATGAAAAATTAAATGATTATGGATGAAATTTACTCATTAAATTAAATTGGAATATATCTTAGTGTCCTTTTCTAGTCCTTATCATTTTATTTTTAAACATAATTTGTAAAGTTTTCTTTTATTATTGTAATAAATAGTACTAAGTTAACTATTAATATTGAAAAATAACAAAAGGGAATTATATACTAAATTTTGGACACAAAAATTAAGAATTTATATTCTGATTTTAAAAATTAAATAAATTTAATTTCTAGAATTTAATTTAAAATTAAATAGAAATAACACAAGGAAACCCCTTTTTTTACGAAACAAAATACTCGATTTACATATAAATTGTTTTTATTACAAATTAATGTATAAATCCATTTACAAATAATTTTTTTTATTTTAAATAAAATTACCTAAAAAAGCTCAAAATTATCAAAAATTTAATTTTACCTTGGAAATACATTAAAATATAATACCATTATCAATAATAATAATTATTTTTGTATAATGTAAAAAATATATACATAAAAAATATCAAAAAAATAATATAATTTTGACAAGATGATTTCAATAATAAAATTAATTTCATCAGAAACATTTTATATAACTTCTATAAATTATAATAGTCTCACATAAAAAGATGAAAGACATATTTTTTATGAAATCATATTTTTTAAGATTAAAATGAGCTAAATAAGAATTTAGGTCATATTTCTTAAGAAGATTCCAATAAATTCATATTTAGATAAAATATTATATTAATTTTATAAATCATTTATTCCTATTCATACCCTCTAATTTAATATAAATGTCATAATGGTCACATATAAATGAGAATATTTGGTTTCATTTTATGCTTGATGTGGCGTATCTTGTACCCTATCGAATATATTATCTCCTTTAAAAATATAAAAATATTAAATTATACCCAATTTTGGAAATTAATCCTTTATATTTTTATCTTATTCTTGGTAAAAATGTTTTTACCTTTCAAAAGTACATTATTGAATTGCCAAATCATAAAAAGGATTCATAAAACATCCCTTTGAAAAGATAGAAAAGAAAGTATGAAGTTCACCTAAGATAACACATACTAGGTTTCCATATAAGAAAAAAACATGTAAGAGAAAAGAAACTCTCAAGGAATCATATAGTTTGATAGAGAACATGTTTTTGAGAAATTTAACCCTAAAAATCATAAATTTTGTTATGGGTTAAAATGCTATTGAATACATAGTATGGAATGTAAATAAATAATTTTTTTTTTACAAAACCATTTTCCGAAAGGTGAGAAATTATTTTACTCCCTAAACTAAGAACAAAAATAAATATACCTACATGGAAAGTATGGTGCTATCCTATAATCAATTTCTATAAAAAAATATTCATTTTCACTAAATTATAAGATTGAAATTTTCATTCATAAAACACCGTAGAAAACATGTACATATCAAAAAATAAACAAAAGAAAAATAATATTCATACTATATTTATTCATTAAAAAAACAGAAAAAATTAGCACATGGTAAGATAATTTAAAAAAATAATAAACCATAATATGATAAAAATATTCATTAATCTCAGAAAAAACACCCTAAATTACAATAATTAAATCAAGAAAATTCATCCTATAAATATCCATAAAATTTCTCAAAATTATTCTAGAATAATATTAGGACAAAAAATTACAAAATGATATGATCACATAGTTTTTCAAGATAAATTTAAAATCACAAAAATGACTCTTAAAGTCCCATACCAAAAAATTAATTTCTCTAATCACATAATCACTGAGATATTATAACAATTTATATAAATAACATGAATCTCAATAAGGAAAAAATTGTAACACCCTAGGTAAATAAAGAATATGACATTTTTTTATTTATCCATATTTGTGAATAAAATATTAATATTACTTTAAAGGGGACGCTATGCTCGATGGCGTACCCAATACGCAACAACGAGTTTCTTGGGAATCTTACATTGCACTCTAATAATAAAATAATATTATTTTAAATGGTAGTTAACGCCTAGCCGTTGTAATGGCGGGAATGAACATAACTAAATAAAAAATGATTATATATGTTTGTCAAATATTTTTACTCTTTACAATAAATGTTAGAGGATTAAAAATTTGAATGAATCCAATTTTTATGCATAAACATTCTAATATTCTTTAAAAGGTCGATTAACCGCCTTTCAATGGAGAACCTCTTTTAAATACACTTTTTAACAATTTTATGTGTTATATTTTACAAAATAAAATTATTCTTTAGAATCGGAACATCAAAATTTACTTTGTGTAAATTTTTGGTATTTTTCCGATAAAGTTCATTTTTTTAATGAATAGTGAAAATGTTGTATTTTATTTCAAAACCACCTTTTAATCTAATTTATTTATATGACTAGATTAATTTTTGAATTGGATTTAATTTTTAATTAGAATATATTTTTACCATTTAATCCAATTGTGGTCATTGAGATTAATTTCACTTTGAAATCGGAATTAAACTACAGTCAATCTTTTGATACTTATTGTTTCAAAAAAACACACTATTTCCTCTGACAGCTGGAATTAATTATTTAATTAATTAATGAAACTTATATGTTTTGAATTTTTTAAAACATACCTCATTTTTGAATTCAGAATATCAAATATAGCATAGGGTGAATTTTAGGTAATTTTCTGAAAAACATAAATTTTTGATGAATAGTGAAACTACTAAGTGGTACTTATAAAAACTGATTTTCTGTTTCAATGAAAATTTTCCATCTTTGTGTTTTGAATTTCAAAAATACGACATAAATGGTTGTCATTAAGAAGTAAAATGTGGTTCAATGGTATTAAAATAATTTTTTGGTGAATAGTAACTTATTAAGTTTTTAATCGCGATTAGAGGTAATTAGTGTAGTTTAAGGTAAAAATAATGTTTTAATAATATTAGATGAGCTTGAAACATGTTTTAACATCATTGGATGTGTCATGGCCGACCAGGAAAATCCATGTGTCAAATTGGGTACCCCATGGAGCCACTTTGGTTGGAAAATGACATAAATACCTTTTTATTTAATGTTAAAATTAAAATGACAAAAACATGAGTTGTTTTTAGTAAAACAATTTTTAAATGGGGTTATACAAGTCAGATGTTTGACTATAAGTAGTAATTGGAAAGATAAAAATATTTCCTACATCATAGTATTTGTTTTATAATTTTTAGACATTAGATAAATTAAATTATTTATGACATCATGATGATGCATCGATGACCTCATTATTTAACGATTTAAATAAAATGGATAGATAATGTAAAATCTAAGACCTAAACATGTCCAAAACCTATTTTATGGGTGTATTTCGAACCCTTATCACCTTAGCCTTGAAAAAAATCAATGTGGGACCATTAAAATCCGAAACTCAATCTAAAATAAAGTAACATTTCTTTACTTTCCAAGAGTGCCCCTCCCCTCCTCATATAAAAGGCCCCCACCTATACCTTCTTACCCACACTTCCAAAGCCTTTGGCTTGGCCAAACTCTGCCCATTATCTCTCTCCACATCCCTGTATAACTCCTTGAAGACTCAATATTTTCAGAAGTCTTCCCAAGTATGCCTTTGAGCTCAAATCAAAAAGAGTTACCCGATTTTAAGGTAATGTCTTCACTTGTGTTCTTTTGTTTTATTTTGCTTCTCCAACCCCCTAAACTCTTTTTATTCATTTCTTTTGTAACAAATCCAGTATCTTCAATATACTAGTATGTTGTTATAAGAAGCATTCGATCTACACTTACACACACCTACATCAAATGGTTAAAGAACATACTGTTTCTGTGGATGGTGAATTTCTGCCTCACGAAACGATGATTGTTCAACACTCATATAACACCTTAAATGGTGTCCATTAAGATGCCATTATTTTTATATATGATATATAATATGTTTATGTTTTACTTAATCATCTGTATTTTTCTTTTGTGGCATAAATTTATGGTTTCCATTGTGGGTAAACACGATAATTTCATTTTAGGAAGTGCGGACTACCGCCGCCTCAAAGTGATTTGATTCATTAATGCCATATATGGGATGTATAAAGGATGTATTTAAAGGTATTATATATTATGTATGTTACATATAAATGATGAATATAATTCTGGAATTAAAATATACATACCTCTCATTTGGTTTTAATTCCATTAATATGACATAGAAATGAAAGTAGCGTTCATGCGTACATACGGCTTACCGTCTCCATGAACGGTGCATTTCATTTCTTTCCTCTAAATGATTATGTAATATTATAAATACATGTATATTCTGGATATATATGATATATATGATATCCAAATCATGAATATCATTCTGGATATAATGAACCTTTGACCACAGGAACAACATGTAATTGTAAGAAGTCCACTTTTGACTTAAGAACCAAATATCGAGAAAACAAACATTATTAACATAAATGATTACATAATGTTTATAACATGGAAATAAGTGATATAAAAGGAATAATGAACTTGAAAAAGGTTCTTAAACAAGTATAAAATAACTCAAGTTTTTTATTCAGGAAATTAAAGAACGACCGAGTCAAGTCGGACCCGAGGTAAGGGATCCTACTCCTCTCTTTCTTTTTAAGTACACTCTTTTATGTTATTCCTTTTAAAGCTAATCTCTCTTGTTATTGGGATGTTATTTTATATTACTATTACTGTAATTTTTATTTTCATGTGATTAGAGACCCTATTCTCTCTCATCATTCCATTTTGAAAGTTTTAAGTGGCGCCGTTAGGCTACCGAGTTTTCGTAAGGGATTTTTCATATCACTTTTATTCCTGTGAGATTTATGCTACATTTGCCACAATTTCCTTTAAGTGGTGTATGTAATTCCAATTATTTTAATTATTGTGTAATATAATTTCATTTATGAGTATTTACATCAATGTTGTATTGTCCTTCTTTCACGGGGCATATGTTTCGAAAGATACCCATGTCGGTAAGGGAACCTTTCACCCTCCTCTTTTTAAAATACTTTTTTTGTTATGTATTTTAATTCACATACTATTATGTTGGGATATTTTCTTCTATATCCTTATTGATTTAAATTTTATGTCCATGTGATGAGATACCCTTTTTATCTCTCATCAAATCATTTTCTGAATTTTAAAGTGACGCCGTTAGGCTGTCGAATTTTACCAAGGGAACTTCTTAACCCAATTTCGATTTCTTTGGGTTCAACATGTAGTTATTGAATATGTCCTCCATTTAATGTGTCTGAATGACCATTGAGTGTTTTAAACATAATATTCACTTATATTGGGTGTATTTATATTTGTCACACATAATTATGAGATTGATTTATCCTTAATTTAAGGGTACCTTATTTACATGGGATTTCATCTCATTTATATTTCTATTGAGACTTCATTGTTGTTATCCACCAATTCACTCTTATATGGTGTATATACTGTCCTTTGGAATATTATATCATGAATTCCTTTATTCTCATGATATTATAAAGTTCTGATTAAATGTTATTCCTCAATTATTGTATTCAAGTGACTCTCATTTTGTTAAAAACACTTTAAATAAAATATCATTTTAAATGTTTTAATGATTTATTCTTATAAATAGTTCCCATTAATATCCATGTTTTAAAAATGGTTTTAAGGATTTATTTATATGGATATTAATGGTTTAAAATGTTAAAAGCTTCAAAGTGGTATGGGACACTTTGATTCTAAAAATCTCCTTATTAAATGTTTTAAATGGATTTGAAAATGGTTTTTAGAATGGGTTCATTATTTCAATATATTAAAATCCTATATTGTAATTACAATGTGGGAATGTAATGTTTCTTTTGTGCTTAAGTTATGTTCAATGATTATGTTATGGTACTTGGGCATTGTTATGAAGACGGGTGGTTCCGTGATAAACTAAGGGCGGGTGAGCCCGATATAGCTCTCCAATGCATTGGGTAACGCGAAGGAGTGAAACGTTAAGGTTTCTCCGAAGAGATTTAGGGAATATACTATGGTGGGTATTCCAAACGTAACCAAGAGGCTTACTCCCTTCGTAAGAATGTTATGAATGCCTCAAGTTACGTTTATGTCTTATAATTTCTATTATTTATTCATGATTTTATGGGGTATGTTAAAGTGCTTATGTTTTATGGGTAAAGTATGATTTCATTCTTATGTATACATGTACTCATGTTTCCCTTCCATATTTTTATATCCCTTACTGATCTTTTTATGCTCATACCAAGTTTTTGAAATGTTTTTCACAGGTCAAGGGAAGGTTACATGATATGATGATAGTGTCAAAGAAGTTTCAAGAAAGAATCCATGTTTTATTTTACATATGTTTCTGTTGGTGGGAAAAATGAATACTATCTTTTATGTAACTACTTTGTTAAAATGTGGAATGTAATGAATGTTTTATGACCTAATTCTCTAATACTCTAAACTTGAAAAGATCCTCAATGTGTAATATTGTAATAACTCAAGATTAAGTAAGGTTTAAGGCTGGGGACTTATAGTTGGTATTAGAGGTCGGTTTAGATAACTTTAGAGGTTAGTGTATTCTTTAAGCATAAGTGACATTACCATAATGGTTAGGATTTAATAAAGAGTCCTATTTTTAGATAAAGAGAATGAGTAATTATATCTTAGTGTTTATCTTCCTCATTAGTACATGATTGTTTTGTTGATATACTCACACTGACCATTTTGGTTTTTGTAAATGGTTGGATCTAGCAGGCACCAAAGTAATAGTGGATGTGAAGGAAACTGTGACAGTTTTTTGAGCGAGCAACCGAATGATATGGGAGCTGCAATGAGAACTCTTGTGTTTATCCTCAACCAACTATCTGGAGTCATGATTGACCACCTAAACCTTGGCCATTTATCTAAGGCATCATATATGCGAGAAACAAATCCCTACGGAACTACATGTCACAATCATAAAGGTAAGTGTGTTCAAAAACCTATCTGTAAAAGATGTGGAAAGAAACACCTAGGAAAATGTTTCAAAGGGGAAAAAATATGTTATAGATGTGGAAATGAAGGTCATAAAGCAAGAACCTGCCATGGAAAAAGGAAGCATCCAGTTGACTCTAGGAAAGGGAAAGAAGTTCTTTTTGAGGGATCAATTGAATGTTTTAAATGTGGTGTGCATGGTCATTATGAAAACAGATGTCCAATGAAGAAGTTTCCTGAATGAGATCACCAAGATCGTAAAAATACTTATTTACCAATACCTAATTCCATTCTGATTGAGGATGAAGAAACTGACAATGACTAATCAAAGGTGTGGATTATTTCATAACTTTTGTTTTCCTATTTTGGAATCACAGGATATGATTCATGATTTTGTTTGTAGGAAAGAAGTATTTCAGAATAAGTTGGAATGTAATGGTTAATGGATCATAAAGAATGTTGAATGAGTAAGAAGTCAACATATAAGGGATTCAAGAGTTATGGTGAAATTCTTAAGAGTATTAAGTCTCTTTTGATGACGGGGTTACATTAGAAGACTTTTTATAGTATGTGTAACCTTGATGTTTAATATATGAAAATTTTATTCAAGGAATAGTTTTCTGTTCTTTTGTGGACATATATATAATGAACCATTTGGGTTTATTTGATCCCTACTTTTGAGTTAATTATGGGTTACTATATGCTATGATGGAAGTGAAAGGCATGAGATAAAATTGAGGTTAAATTATGATATGGTTATTTTTGATGATTTTATAACTTTTTGGGGAATGATTTGAGAATTATATTGTTTGGGAAAAGGGAAACACGCAGACCGTGTGACAACCCATCGTGTTGGACAAAGCTACGGGAATCGAACCCACAACCAAAGTGCAACTGGTATTTATCGCCTACCACTGGACTACGTGAAGTCCCTGGTTAGTATGACTTATTCTTTTTTGTTAGGTTAATTTATTAATTAAGAGTAAGTTTATTTTGGGTTATTTATGAAAATGAATAACCTATCATGGAGGATATGTGATTAGGTTAATTACTTTTCAATACGAGACTTTAGGAGCAACTGATGTTGTTTGGAGATAAATGTTACGATTTAACTTGGAAGACTATGTGACTAAATCCTTCAAATATTTGAGTTTCAATCTTAGTTTGGTTTACTTTGATGAATTGTATGGACAAATTGTTTATCGAATGGTCCTCGTTGAACTTTGGGTTTTGTTGGACAAATTTTGGAGATTAAGAATAGATTTTCTTTTTATAAAGGGTTATCCTTTTCTAGATTATCTGTTCTTGTACTAAAATATTATTTTTTTGGTTTTGGTTAGAGTCTAAAGACATGGGAAGTATATAGTTCTCTTTTGTGGATTAGGTGATTCAATAGAAATTGATTATAGCACTCTTAATGCGAACACGTATTCCTAAATACGCGTCTTTTGGAGAAAATATGAGTTTGATTAAGGAATATAGTACAAGTCAAAAGTCTACATGACAAGTAAGTATGTTTCATTATGATTTAGTTAAGCTCAAAAATAAATTCCTCAATGAAATGTAACTTAAAACAAAAATGTTGTCTGTTAACTTTTTCTACTGGGGAATCGAATACCGTTTAACCCATCACAAGTTTGTGATTTTCTTATGGTTAACTTTCTCCTAGATATGTTTACTATCACTCTCCATCAGAACATGACTCTTTGTTTTTTCCTCCATGTCCATATTTTCATACTTGGAATCCTATTATGGGTTAACTCGGGTGACCTTTGTACTTATCTTTCTTTATTTTAAAGTGATTGTTTTACTAACTCTTGTTCCGATTTGGGACTTTCAAGGATGTTTCCAAGCCTAATTTTAAAATTGCAAGGACGCAATTCCCAAAACGGGGGAAGGATGTAACACCCTAGGTAAATAAAGAATATGACATTTTTATATTTATCCATATTTGTGAATAAAATATTAATATTACTTTAATGGGGACGCTATGCTCGATGACGTACCCAATACGCAACAACGAGTTTCTTGGGAATCTTACATTGCATTATAATAATAAAATAATATTATTTTAAATGGTAGTTAATGCCTAGCCATTGTAATGGCGGTAATGAACAGAACTAACTAAAAAATGATTATATATGTTTGTCAAATATTTTTACTCTTTACAATAAATGTTAGAGGATTAAAAATTCGAATAAATCCAATTTTTAAACATAAACATTCTAATATTCTTTAATAGGCCGATTAACCGCCTTTTGATGGCGAACCTCTTTTAAATCCATTTTTAACAATTTTATGTGTTATATTTGACAAAATAAAATTCTTATTTAGAATCGGCACATCAAAATTTACTTTGTGTATATTTTTGGTATTTTTCCGATAAAGTTCAATTTTTCAATGAATAGTGAAAAATGTTGTATTTTATTTCAAACCACATTTTAATCCAATTTATTTATATTATTAGGTTATATTTTGAATTGGTTTTAAAGTTTAATTAGAATATATTTTTACAATTTAATCCAATTGTGGTCATTGGAATTAATTTCACTTTGAAATCGGACTTAAACTAGTATCAATCTTTTGATACTTATTGTTTCAAAAAAAACACGCTATTTGCTCTGACAGCGGGAATTAATTATTTAAATAATTAATTCAACTTATATGTTTTGAAATTTATAAAATAGAAATCATTTTTGAATTAGGAATATCAAATATACCTTGGGGTGAATTTTTGGTAATTTTCTGAAAAACTTCAATTTTTGATGAATAGTGAAACCACTATGTGGTGCTTATAAAAACTGATTTTCTGTTTAAATGAAATTTTTCCATCTTTGTATTTTTAATTTCAAAAATCCAACATACATGGTTGTCATTAAGAAGTAAAATTTGGTTTAATGGGATTAAAATAATTTTTTGGTGAATAGAAACTTATTATGTTTTTAATCGCAATTAGAGGTAATTAGTGTAGTTTAATATAAAAATAATGTTTTAATAATATGATATGAGCTTGAAACATATCCTAAACTAATTGGATGTGTCATGTACGACCAAGAAAATCCATGAGTCAACTTGGGGACCCCATGGAGCCACTTTGGTTGGAAAAAGACATAAATATCTTTTTATTTAATGTTAAAATTAAAATGACACAAACATGAGTTGTTTTACTAAAAAAAATTTAAATGGGGTTATACAAGTCAGAGTTTTGAATATAAATAGTCATTGGAAAGCTAAAAATATTTCCTACATCATAGTATTTTTTAAAAAATTTTAGACATTAAATAAATTAAATTATTTATGACATCATGATGATGCAGCGATGACCTCATTATTTAATGATTTAAATAAAATGGAAAGATAATGTAAAATCTAAGACCTAAACGTGTCAAAAACCTATTTGATGGGTGTATTTCGAACCCTTATCACCTTATCCTAGAAACCCATCAATGTGGGACCATTAAAATACGAAACACAATCTAAAATAAAGTAACATTTGTTTACTTTCCAAGAGTGCCCATCCCCTCCTCTTATAAAAGGCCTCCACCTCTACCTCCTTACCCACACTTCCAAAGTCTTTGGTTCGGCCAAACCCTACCCATTTTGTCTCTAAAAATACCTCTATAACTCCTTGATGCCTAAATTTGGGTAGAAGTCTTCCCATGGAAGCCTTTGAGCTCAAATCAAAAAGAGTTACCCGATTTTAAGGTAATGTCTTCACTTGTGTTCTTTTGTTTTATTTTGCTTCTCCAACCCCCTAAACTCGTTTTATTCATTTATTTTTTAGAAAATTATGTATATTCAATATAATAGGATGTTGTTATAAGAATAATTCGATCTAGACTTAAACACTCCTACATCAAATGGTTAAAGAACATACTGTTTCTGTGGATGGCGAATTCCTGCCTCATGAAACGATGATTGTTCAACACTCATATAACAGCTAAAAAGGTGGTCATTAAGATGTCACTATATTTATATATGATATATAATATATTTATGTTTTACTTAAGCTTATGTATTTTTCTTTTTTTTCATACCTTTATGGTTTCCATTGTGGGTAAACACGATAATTTCATTTTAGGAAATGCGGACTACCGCCCCCTCAAAGTGATTTGATTCATTAATGTCATATGTGGGATGTATAAAGGATTTATTTAAATTTATTATATATAATGTATGTTACATATAAATTCTGAATATAATTCTGTAATTATTATTTACATACCTCTCATTTAGTTTTAATTCCATTAATATGACATAGAAATGAAAGTAGCGTTCATGCGTACATACGGCTTACCGTCTCCATGAACGGTGCATTTCATTTCTTTCCTCTAAATGATTATGTAATATTATAAATACATGTATATTCTGGATATATATGATATATATGATATCCAAATCATGAATATCATTCTGTATATAATAAACCTTTGACCACACGAACAACATGTAATTGTAAGAAGTCCACTTTCGACTTAAGAACCAAATATCGACAAAACAATCATTATTAACATAAATGATTTCATAATGATTATAACATTTAAATAAGTTATATAAAAGGAATAATGAACTCGAAAAAGGTTCTTAAACAAGTATAAATTAACTCATGTTTTTTATTCTGGACGTTAAAGAACGATCGAGTCAAGTCGGACACGAGGTAAGGGATCCTACTCTTCACTTTCTTTTTAAATACACTCTTTTTTGTCATTTCTTTTGAAGCTCATATTTCGTGTTATTGGGATGTTCTTTTATAGTACTATTACTGTAAATTTTATGTTCATGTGATGAGAGACCCTATTCTCTCTCATCAATCCATTTTGGAAGTTTTTAGTGGCACCGTTAGGCTACCGAGTTTTGGTATGAGATTTTTCATCTCACTTTTATTCCCGTGAGATTTATGCTACATTTGCCACAATTTCCTTTGAGTGGTGTATGTACTGCCCATTATTTTACACATTGTGTAATATAATTTCATTTATGAGTATTTACATCAATTTTTTATTGTCCTTCTTTCACTGGGCGTATGTTTCGAAAGATACCCATATCGGTAAGAGAACCTTTCACCCTCTTCTTTTTAAAAGACTTCTTTTGTTATGTCTTTTAATTAACATACTATTATGTTGGGAGATGTTATTATATATCCTTATTGATTTAAATTTTATGTCCAAGTGATGAGATATCCTTTTTATCTCTCATAAACTCATTTTCTGAATTTTAAAGTGACGTCGTTAGGCTGTCGAATTTTACAAAGGGAACTTCTTAACCCAATTTCGATTTCATTGGGTTCAACATGTTGTTATTGAATATGTCCTCCTTTGAATATGTGTTAATGTCCTTTGAGTGTTTTACACTTAATATCCACTTATATTGGGTGTATTTATATTTTTCACACATAATTATCAGATTGAATAATCCTTAATTTATGGGTACCTTATTTACCGGGGATTTCATCTCATTTTACATTTCTATTGAGACTTCATTGTTGTTATGCACCAATTCAATATTATATGGTGTATATACTATCCATTAGAATATTATATCATGAATTTAATTATTATCATTATATTATAAAGTTCTGATTAAATGTTATTCCTCAATTATTGTATTCAAGTGTCTCTCATTTTGTTAAAAACACTTTAAATAAAATATCGTTTTAAATGTTTTAATGATTTATTCTTATAAATGGTTCCCATTAATATCCATGTTTTCAAAATGGTTTTAAGGATTTATTTATATGGATATTAATGGTTTAAAATTTTTAATGCTTCAATGTGGTATGGGACACTTTGATTCTAAAAATCTCATTATTAAATGTTTTAAATGGTTTTGATGATGGTTTTTAGAATGGGTTCATTATTTCAATATCTTAAAATGTTATATTGTTATTACAATGATGGAATGTTATGTTTCTTTTGTGCTTAAGTTATGTTCTATGATTATGTTATTGTACTTGGGCATTGTTATGAAGACGGGTGGTTCCGTGATAAACTAAGGGCGGGTGAGCCCGATATAGCTCTCCAATGCATTGGGTAACGCGAAGGAGTGAAACATTAAGGTTTCTCCGAAGAGATTTAGGGAATATACTGTGGTGGGTATTCCAAACGTAACCAAGAGGGTTACTCCCTTCGTATGAATGTTATGAATGCCTCAAGTTACCTTTATTTCTTATGATTTCTATGATTTATTCATGATTTTATGGGGTATGTTAAAGTGGTTATGTTTTATGGTTAAAGTATGATTTCATTCTTATGTATACATGTACTCATGTTTCCTTTCCATATTTTTATATCCCTTACTGAGCTTTTTATGCTCATCCTAAGTTTTTTAAATTTTTTTCACAGGTCAAGGGAAGGGTACATGATATGATGATAGTGTCAAGGAAGTTTCAAGAAAGAATCCATGTTTTATTTTACATATGTTTCCGTTGATGGGAAAAATAAATACTATCTTTTATGTAACTACTTTGTTTAAATGTGTAATGTAATGAAAGTTTTATGAACTAATTCTCTAAAACTCTAAACCTGAAAAGATCCTCAATGTGTAATCTTGTAATAACTCAAGATTAAGTAAGGTTTAAGGCTGGGGCCTTGTAAAAATAATATCACATTTGATTCTAAACTATAACTCAACATTTATACATAAAATAAAATCATATCTTATTCTTTTTATCTTAATTATATAGGGTTGGTGTAGGCCTGTGGAAGGAAATCCACCCTTGAAACCCATTTATTGCGGGTTCAATCATTGTAGCCTACTAAGACATGATTAGTTTCCACTTATCCTATAGGATTAAATTTTTCTAAAACTATCTTAATATAATCCTTAAAAAATTAATATACTATGAGAAATATAAAAAAATTAATATATTCATCATCAAATTACTATTTTAACCATAAAGTCTATATCATACATTTGATTTTTCATCCCAAAATGTAATAACCCTTTATTAGCTCAAAAATAATTCCTCCAAAACTATCATTAGTCACTATAAAATTTCATAACATAAAACATAAAAAGGGGTGTATGATAATTGAAACATATAGTCTTCCATAAAATTATAAACCCTTTTTTGTATCCATAACTCTTAATACAACTTCTCACGAATCATTATAATCTCCAATGATATCAAAACCATGCTCTGATACCATCATTAAAAAGTTGGCCTTCAATATTACATATTATATTTAATTTAGTGAAGAATTATATTTATTTCATAAAAAAATAATTTTGATTTAGTTTTCTATAAAATTATGAAAAAAGTCATACATATTAAACCCATTCGTTTTATGTTATGACTTATACTTAGTAACCATTTTTTCCACACAAAAAAACATGTTCTTATTAGATGATATATATTTATAAGTTTTTTCTTGACCTCATCCTTGTATTAAGTCGTCATTGAATATATATGAAAAAAATATTATAGCATGGGATGATAAAAAATTTATATTTTGGAAATTTAAAGAATGGAATCCATTAGTCAAGTGAAAATAATGAAATCATGTTAATAGGATTTACATAGAAACATAATTTTTCTAAAAGTAGAATCATTTTTCCTTATGAAATATAACTATATTACCTTTTGAAATCCTGAAATATCCATGAAAACTCGTTAACAAGTATATAAAAGTCATGTAGGTGCCTTGGGAAATCATATACATACCACTTTTACAATCATTTTTACAAATGTGATTACCATAAGAAAATATTTTATCTCTAGAGTAAACAATATATTGGAGAGATATAATTGGGACAACCACTTATACCATGAAAAATAATGGGACACAACCCATTACATTATGAACTATAATGCAAGATCTCATATATTTATTACAGGTATGGATCATTATTTCGAGTTGTTTTGATGGAAAATGAAGAAATGGGAAATTATCTATGAACAGTCCATGTACTCTTGAGTACACGTTCTGTACCCATTTTCCACATGTAGCTATGTACTAGACGTGTAGGTGAGATGGAAGACCACCTAAAGAGGGGACCGATTTAGGTTAGTACACGGAATGGACATTAAATTAACATGCCATCTAATTTTATTTTTAGTTGATGAATCGGAGCAGGGTCGCATCGTATCTCCTGAACATACTTTTTCTCCCCATGTCTCGTACAGAAGAGTGACAGAACTCTTAATAAATTCAATAAATTCTTGGTTCTTCATACGAGATCTGATTGATACCTCGCCAAGTGCATTGGATTCCCACCAACGAGTTTTCTGATTCACTGATAAATCCTTCATGATTCCTCTTCTCTCTTGATATATTCAAGGATGATCTTTTTTACCCTTTTTAAGATCTACGTCATTATAGGCTGACTCAGAGGATGATGTTCAAGAGTGTTCATCTTAAAACATAATGGTAGGAGGTTTTTTCCTTTCGTCGACTGTCTTTGGAATATATATACTTAATGTGATGAATACCCATGATTGGGTTATTGCATGTTTTTTATTTTAACCCTATTATTTACCTGATATGGTTTAATTGTTGAGAAGGGTTTGTTTCATATGAATAAGGTTAGATGCCTTGTTTACGAGACACCACATGGGTGTGTTCCCCTAATTGACTATTTATGGTCGTTTGGCCGAG
Source organism: Viscum album (assembly GCA_963277665.1). NCBI lineage: Eukaryota > Viridiplantae > Streptophyta > Magnoliopsida > Santalales > Viscaceae > Viscum > Viscum album. Next base: position 898,965,971 of record OY728165.1, on the reverse strand, counting down.
GTTTCCCATGAGGTATACCTTGTTTCCAAGAATTTAATTTTTATGGATCGAGTTTTGTTTTTTACATGAATTTCATGTGTTATGATTGTGAATGTTTTCAATGTAGTAGTATATATTATAGGTTCTTCCTTGTTTTAATATGCAGCCTTTTTCCCAATGGATTGTAAGATCCTAGGACCAGGAAAATAGTGGGGGTTTTGATGTCTATTTACAAAAGACCGTGAGAGCCTTGGTGGATACATTGAAATAGGGGTATTGACCGTGAGAGCTACCCAATAGTTCATTTGTGATTATTATTAGTATATTGACCCAGGGTGTATTGATTGTGAGAGCTACCCGGAGGTTTTGTATAAATTATTATTTCCATGTGATTGATGTAGCGTTGTCGTGCGCGCTCTCAAAAATATTTATACTAAGTGCAGCACAGTTGCTGACCTAGGACGATCTCTTGAGGAGCCTTTTGCAGTCAATCGCTCATTATTTCTAATTCAGTGTATATATATAAACTAAAATTAACAGAAATGATACTTGAGATTTAAAATTACAAAACTAAAAGTAAATATGCAGATGCAATGCAAACACAATGAATGCAAACAGAATGATGTTAGACAGAAAGGAGATCCTCCAAGGAGATTATCCAGAGTGAACCTTCATCATCTATTTTCTTAGTTTCCAATTTACTTAATGAACATGCTCCATAGTATGCATGAACATCCCCTTCTGCCTATGGTTGTGAACGTACGATACACTCAACGATTACCGAGAGACCATACTTCCACCTCCTTGATCGAGGGAGAATGTGACAGAATTGAAAGTTATGCTTCAGGTGGCAAGTGGAGACACAAAGGCGCCTTGACCACTAAGATCCCCCTTAGCCTAAATCTAAGTAAATAAGAAAAAATAAAACATTAATGTTAAAAGACTTGGGTACATCACTGGATTACTCCACCAGGAACTTCCTCGAGTTAGCTACTCATGATCACGATCATAAGAGTTCACAGTGATGGAGAATACGGGGGAGAAAAACAAAAGAGAGAAAGAATAAGAGTGAAAGGAGAACACTTGAATAAAAATATGAAATGATATTACATAATAAAAGTAAAATAAAATACGAAGCTAAACTACATATAATGTCCAATAAAGGCTATTTCTAAGTTGCCAACCCTTTCGAATGAAGAAAGCACACTCTTTTATAGGGAGAGTGTGTGAAAATTTGGATCCAAAAATCATTCTCCGGAAGAATGCGCATTGATTACCATCTTAATGACAGAATTTGGGAATTGTGCCTTCTTGAAAGTTGTTTCCCTGGATCTCCTCTGTCGACCCACAATTTGTGAGCCTTATTGGTTGACGAATGAAAGGGATATGGCCAAACCACTCCGGCTATTTAATTCTGTCCATGTGACTCTTCGTATTCCAAAACACCAACTTACAACACATTAATAACCTTGAAAATGAACGAATCATGCGCGGCCATCTTAATTTAAGTTCTTCATCCGGATGTATTTCAGCTCCACGTAAAATTTCAGCTCCATTGGTGCGTCAATTTATGAGATATGGTCCCCACAATAAAATTATGCAGTTCTGTACACAGTTTTCAAGGCCTGGATTGTGAGCTGGATTTGAGCTTCCAAATGATGGATTGAACTTTGGGTCCAGAAGTATAAAATTAATCTCATCGAACATAGAAACCTGTAAAAGAGGAATTGTTCTATTTGGATCAGTTTAGAAAAAGTTATGGCCGAAACATTATAATAAATGAAAACTGTTTAAATCCAAAATAAGCCATTTTTCCAAATAAGTTCAAAAATACTCCTAAAACATAAAATGTGACAATTACCCTTAAAATAACACATTTGCGGGATTAAAACATTGAAATTCAGAATAAAATAATTGAAAATATTTGTTCTATCAATTCCCCCACACTTAAACATTGCACTCCTGGGCATTCATCTTATACCAAGGTCAAAAACAAACTTCTCAAAGCATAAATGACAACACAAATCAATTATCATATCAGAGAAAATATCATGCCTCATACATGGATCAGAATTTATGAAATCCTCAAAAATCATATGAATCTATTCAATCTCATGTTAATCCTCACATGCATGTCGTACCTACCTCCCTAGAAAATTATTTCTCTCTTCACTCAAGGATATTTAATGTAGAGTTTTTCTCATTCCCAAGAACATGTGTGATTTCCATAGGCTTTCTATCCTCCTAGTATCTGCACTTCACAGAGTAAAAAATATGTCAATCATGAGGTCTATTTCTTGGGTTGTTCTGAAGCTGAGGGTTGGTAGGTTTTAAATGTAAAAACATATGAGGAAAAAGAGGAGGGTTAAGCTCTAAAGTGAAGTAAATGCATGAAAACAGTTTTGCTCAAGAATGGTGTGCTCCTCAATCAGCTCAAAAAATTAAGCACCTCCAAAAACCTCTTCATTTAAGAAGTTCACACTTGGTATTTCAACATCAATGAATTCCATCCCTCTTTTCCCCATTTGTAGCATTGTTTCAGCTTGAATTAAGATCTGGATTTCTCTTCAGAATCATGTTTTGTAGGAAAAGAGAGGCAGCTTTTTATCTTCAAAAATTGGTGAAAACCCAGCCCATATGTGTAATGATATTTTGGGCCACCAATCCATCTTCCAATCATGAAATTTCTTCCACCCAAGCAACAATAAATATGGAAACACTTTCAATTCAGCTCAAAAAGATTCGTCAGGAAAGAAAAATAAATCCCATCTTCTCCCTCCGCCACACTTGAGTTCAACAATAATCATGCATTTAAGTTCTAGAGTAGGTTGGAAAGGGATAAATGGCTTGTAATGTGGCTTCCTAACAAGGTATTTCATGGATACTAGGGGCTTAAAGAAGGTCAGATGAAATGGTAGGCCAAAATAAGAGTTCAATGGAAAAGGGCTTTCAAAGTGATGCCTCAATCATACTTAACACGTTCCATGAACTCTAACAGCTTTGAAAAAGAGAAAAATAGCATGTTATGGATCACACAACATGTCTCAAGTCTCTCAAGAAAAAGTGAAATGTAAAGAAGATATCAAATAGGTTTAGAAACCTCTCGGGTTGGGCATGATTTTCAATTTGGACAGCACTAGTGCACATGAGTTTCACAATCAACCAATCTTCATCAAATGAAAAGATCAGAAATCAGAAACAAAATCCATTCAGCAATCATATAAATCCTCAAATAATAAAACAATGCAATGGGACAAAAATATCAATATGGTTTGAATTTTCTGAAGTATTCGATTCAGCTCAAGATTCCTAAAAATACACAAAATAAAATGAAAAAGGAAAACAAGAAAATTTCAAAAAAAAACGTGAAAAATGAAAGCAAAAACAAAATAAATGACAACTCATAAGAAAAATAAATAAAAATAAAGAGAAAATGGATAATTCTTGGTTTGACCCCCAAGAGGATGCTAGGTTTTTACTGCCCCTAGTCAGGCAGTTGTAGCAGATTATCCCATCAGATGGTGGATGCAGTTTTTTTGAGATAAACCACCACATGTGACTTTTTCCAGTGTCCATCAGTAGACACTGAGATTGGAGAACCCAAAAGAAAATAAGAAAGCTCCCAACCCCCAATAAAGAAGAAAGATAGAATTTTAGATCCAGATTGGGAGGGAATAGAATATAGGGGTGCTCCCTATGAACTTCTATGGTGTCCTCCTCCAAATGGTATGAAATTTGTTGTACAGGAGGCAGTTGCACCACCACCAGCTTCACCGACTCTTTTTCCTTGATCACCACCACTTAAGTGGTATCTTTCATATCATCCAAGGTCTGCTCCATTTGTATTGTATCAGAAATTTAAGGAAAAGGTAAGTTAGAATACAATTCTGTTTGAATAAGATTAAAACAAGATGAATCAATTAAGAAATCTTCCCTTTCAAGTATGTCATCTTGAAAATTGATCTTTTCAGGAAAGACCATTGGAAACTCTATCTCAGCAGGTGCAGCATCTTTATCATATTCCAAAGCAAGAGAGAGGTAAAAAGGATCTGATTGTTCAATATCAAGTATGGGAAGATCACGTTTCAGGTTATCTTCAACAAAGTGATTCCAGGATTCTTCCAAAAAATGTTGATCTCCCATAAGTGAATCAGCTGGCATGTGTACAATAGGGACTTCCTTGAGCAATGGATGGGTTCGGGGAGATATGATTAATTCATTTAGAATATCCTTCTCACCCTCCTCGGGTTCTTTGACATAAAAAATAATCAGTGAAATCTCTTCCACCACTCGTTTGGGATCTAGTTCTGGTTCTGGTTCAGGTTCGGGTTGTTCCATCAGTGAACGAATATATTCATCAAACCTTTTTTCAGTTATATTTTGTTTTTGAATCTCTTAATGAAGTTCTTTCATTTTGGATTCATAATCATTTTGAACTTCTTCATGCACCTGCGATTGATCAGTCCATGCATAATAATTTGAATTGAAATTCATCATGAACAAATATTTTTTTTGTTTTTGAAATTTAAGATTTTTTTGTTTTTTTAATGAATGGAAGAAAAAATAATTTTCAATATGTGAATAAAAACAATGAGTGAAAACCACTTGGCTCCCCGGCAACGGCGCCAATTTTACGTAGCGTTGTCGTGCGCGCTCTCAAAAATATTTATACTAAGTGCAGCACAGTGGCTGACCTAGGTCGATATCTTGAGGAGCCTTTTGCAGTCAATCACTCATTATTTCTAATTCAGTGTATATATATAAACTAAAATGACCAGAAATTATATTTGAGAATTAAAATTACAAAACTAAAAGTAAATATGCAGATGCAATGCAAACACAATGAATGCAAACAGAATGATGTTAGACAGAAAGGAGATCCTCCGGGAGATTATCCAGAGTGAACCTTCATCGTCTATTTTCTTAGTTTCCAATTTACATAATGAACATGCTCCATAGTATGCATGAACATCCCCTTCTTCCTATGGTTGTGAACGTACGATAAACTCAACGATCGCCGAGAGACCATACATCCACCTCCTCGATCGAGGGAGAATGTGACAGAATTGAAAGCTAGGCTTCGGGTGGCAAGTGGAGACACAAAGGCGCCTTGCCCTCTAAGATCCCCCTTATCCTAACTATATGTAAATAAGAAACAATAAAACATTAATGATCAAATACTTGGGTACATCACTGGATTACTCCCCCGGGAACTTCCTCGAGTTAGCTACTCATGATCACGAGCATAAGAGTTCACAGTGATGGAGAAAACGGGTGGAGAAAAACAAAGGAGAGAATGAATAAGAGTGAAAGGAGAAAACTTGAATAAAAATATGAAATGATATTACATAATGAACGTAAAATAAAATACAAATATAAACTACATATAATGGCCAACAAAGGCTATTCCTAAGTTTCCAACCCTTTGGAATGAAGAAAGAACACTCTTTAATAGGGAGAGTGTGTGAAAATTTGGATCTAAAAATTATTCTCCGGAAGAATGCGCATTGATGACCTTCTTAATGACAGCATTTGGGACTTGTTCCTTCTTGAAAGTTGTTCCACTGGATCCCCTCTGTCGACCCACAAATGTTTAGCCTTATTGGTCCATGTATGGAGGGGATATGGCCAAACAACGCCGGCTATTTAATTCTATCCAGGTGACTCTTCATATTCCAAAACACCAAATTCCAACGCATTAATGACCTTGAAAATGAACGAATCATGCGCCTACATCTTAATTAAATTTCTTCATCCGGACGTATTTCAGCTCAATGTAAAATTTCACCTTCATTGGTTCGTCCATTTATGAGATATTGTCCCCACAATAAAATCATGCAGTTCCGTACACAGTTTCCAAGGCCTGGATTGTGAGCTGGATTTGAGCTTCCAAATGATGGATTGAGCTTTGGGTCCAGAAGTATAAAATTAAGCTCAGCAAACATAGAAACCTGTAAAAGAATAATTTTTCAATTTGTATTAGTTTAGAAAAAGTAATGGCCGAAACATTATAATAAATGAAAACTATTTAAATCCAAAATAAGCCATTTTTTCAACTAAGCTAAAAAATACTCCTAAAACATAAAATGTGACAATTACCCTTAAAATAACACATTGGTGGGATTAAAATCATTGAAATTCAGAATAAAATAATTGAAAATATTTGTTCTATCAGTGATCAAAGGGGTGTTGAATGTGAGAGCTTCCTAGTTAGTCATTTGTAAATGATCAGTTCTATATTAATCTAAAGGGGATAGAACGTGATATATTTCTCATAGGATTGTTGGGAATAATTGAATGATTGTGACGTGCATGTCAAGACAAATCACAAGCTTGGACTCCGTCTAACCTATTTGTTTATATGGTCATTCGATACATTGGTTGTTACTATTTAATAGAGGGATAAAAAGATAAGGATAGATCCCATGATTCATTATTCAATGGTTTGAATAATTAATAAATGAAAATGAATGTAATTTAAAATTATAGGATATGTTTCTTTTGAGTAAATCCTATTTATTGATTCATTTATTCATATTGTCTTCCATATATAAATATTCACTGAATGTTAGGAACACATATTTTTGAGGATTCCTTATGAGATTCTTTTCACACCAAGATTGATTCATGCCTTCGGTCCCAAACTAATTATATGGTTGTAGGTATAGATAGGGGAAATCACCATTCATTATCAGGTACTGATTGTTGTTCGAGCTGGAGAGCGTGGAACCAAGCTAAGTCTTGAGATGCTATTGGAGTTTACATATCCTCCAGTACATTGATTTTTGTATTGTATGTCCTTCATTGTGACTTTTTTCGATACATTCCTAGATACATGTTACATGCATCATATATATTCTCCAGTTGTTATATTACTATCAGTCTTCTGCTTCTTACTTCTGTTGTATCGTATTACTACTTCCTATATTGTTTACTATTTGTTATTCCACTGTGTATACCCATCCAATGGTGGAATATTGTCCCCAATTTCATTCCATGTCACTCAATACTAGTCAACAGCCTATGAGTTTGGTGATATACCCTTGAGGTTATGTGACCAACCGGATTCAGGGCACCTTTGGGCGGCACCTGGAACCGGCATGTTACAAAGTTGTATTAGAGGAGTTTCTTTTCTTCTTTGTCTTACTATTTGGATCATATAGACTTTGATTAAAAGAAATAAGTAGTTGGTAATAATCTGTGCTTGGGAGTATCTAACCCATGTAGATGAAAAATTCAGTTTACGTAGAATATTTCAATATTTCTAGTTTTTTAACTGTTCAAGTTGATTTGATTACACCATTGGGTGACACATTTGTTTTGTGTATTTACTATTTATATTATTGAGGTTCTATTTCTGTTTCAACCCTATGAGATAAGGGTATTCCATCTCATTCATCATATTGGAACCTGAGATAGATCGCATTTCATGAATTCTTTTCATGCCATTTATGATATATTATTGATTGATTGTTGTTGTGATTGATATTGTACTATATATGCATTCTATTGTGATAGATTCTATTATATAATACCTTCAATTTTGATAGTGTATTGGTAATTATAATTTTTCATTTTTATGGATGCCAATCTTTTTCCCTTAGGAGTTATGGGCCCTCTTCGATCAGATTTTGGAGGATCTTGTTGAACTAAAATATGATATTTTTTTCAAGTTATAATGTGAAAAATTATGCAAAACATTTATTTTCGGGGAGTATGGGCTCCCACGGGTCATAATTTTCCATTCCATGGAAAAAAGATTATATTTTTAGGGGTTATGGAGAAGATTTAAGGGAATACTATTTGGAATCCCAGACTACACGATGTGCGATGTAATGAACACATGCCATGTTTTCTTCTTTTCATGAAGAAACATCTTATCTTATGTACATGTCATGTACTGGGGGTTCACAATATGTAGTGCATAACTGTGTGACTGACTATGTGAGCAAAGAGATGGGGTGGATAAATGTTTTGTAGAACACAATGTGTACCAGGAGTACACGCCATGTCGTATGGTCCATGTGTCTAGGTGTGTGACAAATGACACTGGTGGATGAAAAATAGGTCTTACATGCTGATTCTAGTGTATTAATGTTGTGTATTAATCAACCATGTATCCTAATTTGAGACAAATGACAATGGTTCTTGGAACATAAGTAGTACACACCATGTCTTGGGTGAACATTTTGTGTAGTGTTCCATATGAGAGAACTGTGTAGTTATAGCTATGTAGAAGAACCTTGGATTGAAGAAAAGATCATGTACACACCATGTCTACACAGGAACACATAGTGTGTAAGGGTGTTACCTAACCAAGATTGGCAGAGCATCATTGATGTTGGAATCAGAAGGGAACATGTCGTGTAGAGTTTATACACAATGTGTAACCCTATTTTGTAAAACTGGAATGCTTTCTTCTCATGTTCCATTCATTCACTTCAATTTTTTTTGTCCGTGATAATCCTGAACTGAGGTGTGTGCTTGACCAGGCAGAGTCATGCCACCAAGAATTCCTCTAGTTGTATGGAAGGTTCATGGTGAGGAATAGACACCAGAAATGGTAGATCAGTTACTACTACCAAATCCTCTTGTCAGGCCAGTATTGGCCCCGTATTTTATACTAGACATAGGTGCAGATACATAGTTCCGTGAAGTCATTATTAGGATGATTCATACATTCCAAGGAGCACCACATCCTTCCCCAACTATAGAGGAGTTAACAAGGGTGTTCCAGTAGCAGTATCCTCCTACTTTTATTGTTAATGGAGGATCAAAGGATATAGAGTCATGGTTAGATTCCATGCTTGATATATTCGAGCATCAGGAGATGCCTCTGGAGTGGATGATGAAGCTCATGATGAACATGCGGCTTGATTCCACCAAGATACGGTGGGATGTTATCTCAAAGGCATGAATTCATCGGGATATGACTATAAAAGTGCTTTATATAACCTTATATGAATATTTATACCCCAATACCTAGAGGTCCGATCGATCTAGAGATTTTGTGAAATTATAGAAGGGCGTTCCTTCGATGATTGGGCAGTCTTATTATTTTACAGATCATTAGTGCTTCAAACCTATTCTGGGAGGTGAAGTGAAATCTTTGGAGAGGTGATTTGAGGATGGTCTCAGGTATAGAATGAGATCATAGGTGAATGTGTTCCAAATGACTTCAGTGACTACTATAGTAAAGAAAGTGCTGATTAGATAGCATAGTCTAAGGGAATTGGGAGCTGCAATAAATAGTGTTTTAGCCTCCAGGACTGGTACTCCATCGACTGATGGAAGGAAGCACCATAGAGAGACTTCACATGGTGATTCTAGTATCAAGGATGTATCTACATGTAGCCAGGTGTGGTGCTAATAGTGCGGGATGAGTGGGATCATAAGACCATAGTGTCTGTGATACTCAGTTGAGTGCCGATATTCTTCCAAGATGGGTTATCATCTGGATTTTTTCTGGTTTTTCACACAAGTAGCAAGTGTGAGGGGATCATTTTTGACTCCACGTCTAGAAACAGGACCACCGGTTTATCCTCGATCAGGGAACTAGTGTTTACCAGGCTGTTTAGGATGGGGTGGTGGTCGTGGTTGTGGTAGTTAGGCTACCAGTTTTCAACAACATTGTGGTGGATCGGCTCAGGGTAGTTTGGCAGTGTTGTAGGGCCATAGTACAGGTCTGACATTTTTAGTCGAGCAGACCCAGCAGGATATGGATCCTAGACCCTCTATAGTTTGGGGTATTATTCTAGTTTCCTCACTTCTATCTTCTTCAAATTTTGATACAATGGCTTCCCATTGTTTTATATTTGTTTAAATTTTGGATAGCCTTGGGATTTGTATCATTACATATGATGAGGTTATGTTGCTATACACTTCGTTGGGGACGAGTGTGGCTAGTGTACGCCTGTTCACAGAGTGACCTCTTGAGTTCGGTGAATGTCAATTCTTATAGGACCTCTATTTCATAGAGATGATAGGATTTGATTTCATTATCAGAATGGACTGGTTGTCTCATTTCATGATATTGCTGACTACTATCACCACTGGTTGACTTTCACATAACCAATGTCTTGGTTTTTTCTACACAAGGGAAAATGGGATGACCAGGTTAGTAGAGTTGAACTCATGCAACATGAGTTGGGTGGAATTACAATCCATATTTCTTGTTTATATCTAGATGACCATGGAACATCATAAATTGATTTTCCTCAATTATTGGATTGATTCATAGATGTATTTGAAGATGACTTCTCTGGTTTACCTCTGTAGCGAGAAGTAGATTTCCCTATTGAGCATTTTCAAGATATGACACCAGTGTCTATTCCTTGATATAGGATAGATACACTAGAGTTACATGATGTTAATAGGTGTTTATAGGAGTTTCAGGAAAAGGGTTTCATCTGACCTAGTACTTCTCCTTGGGGTCTGACTGTCCTTTTTGTGATGAAAGTGTATGGTAGCCTCATACATTGTATAAATTACCAGAAGCTATTCTAGTTGACGGTTAGGAACAGATATCCCTGGATTTTGATTAATGACATCATTGATTAGATTCATGGAGTCTGGGTATTCTTGATGATTTAATTGTGATCTGGTTATCATATGAAGCTCGTTAGACCATCAAATATACCACTTATATCTTTTCAGATCAGGTATGGTCTATAAGAGTATTTCTTTATTCTATTTGTTCTCATGAATGTGTTAAAATATTTTATGGATAAGATGAACCGAGTGTTCCATCCTTTAATTTTTTTGTGATAGTCTTCATGGACGATATCATGGTGTACTCTCACAGTCGACATGACCATGACAACCATCTTGAGATCATTTTGAGTTCACTAAGAGAGAATTAGTTAAATGTTATTCTCTCAAATTTCCATATTAGGATGGACCAGATCAACTTCTTGGGTCATGTTATCTTAGATATAGGTGTATCAGTAGACCCAGAGAATGTGAGATAAGTAGTTTCTTTGGATAATTTGAATAATTTTTCTGAGGTATGAAGTTTTATAGGGCTTGATGGTTACTACAGTTACTTTATAAAGGACTTTTCACTCATAGAAGCACAACTGACAGGACTAACTAAGAAGGGTGAAAAGTACTTGGGGACAGATTCCTGCGATTCGGCCATTCAGGAGCTGAAAGGGAGATTGAATTCAACAATGATATTGATTATTATAGAGCCGGGAGAGAGTTAAATGGTTTATTATGATGCATCAGGGATCGATATGGGAGTAATTATTATGAAAGGTGAAAGAGTTATTGTGTATGGGTCTCGGTAGTTGAAGCCACCACAGAGGAACTACTCGACACATGATCTCAAGTTAGATGCAGTTGTTCATGATCCGCACTGTTAAATATATTATCTTTTGGGAATGCATTTTTTATTATACACTAACCTTAAAAGTCTCATGTATATATTTACTCATTGTGACCTAAATTTGAGACATTGATGGTGAGTTTAGTAACTTCCATCTTTTGACATTGAGCTTTCCAACATTCCATGGAAAAGACACAAAATGGCTGATGCATTTACTAGAAGGACACCGATATAGGATGTTCAAGAGGATATTACTGAGTGGTAGCTTATGGCTATGTTTTTTGAGATTCATTTAGAGGTGGATGACTAATACAGCTAGACTTTTTTCTCTTCAAATATTTTTACCTCTACTATACTGGAACGAGTTATAATGAGGCTGATATTATATTGTGAAGGCCTAATGTTATGGGAGAGTGTGTTATGAGAGGACCCTACTAATGGGTGGACCATAGACAAGGATGAGATCATCTATTTTCATTGGCGTGTATGGATGTTAGTAGATATACAGAAGGATATGTTTTTAGGTTTCATTACTCAGTTTGGGTTGTTCATCCTAGTGTCACCAAGGTGTCTCATGATCTACACCATTAGTATTAGCGGCCCAGTATGAAAAAGGATGTAGAAGGTTTTATTATAATATGTTCTACCAATTATTAGGTGAAGGAAGAGCATTAGAGACCATGATGGATTTTACAACAGTTACCCATTCCTAGGTGGAAGTGGAATGATGTCTCAATGGATATCATGACATGTTTACTAAGGTCACCTCAATGGAATGAGGAAGTTTGGGTTTTTGTTGAAAGACTCACGAATGTTTCAAATTTCATGTAGATTAAGGAAAACTACAATGTTGATGATATGTGAAGTTTGTAAATCAAGGAGACCATGTGTTTGTATGGGGTTCCGAAATCTATTGTTTAATATATGGTCCCTTGTTTTATATGTCATTTCTGGTAGGGACTACTAAAGGATTTAGGTACGTAGGTACATCTGAGTACAACTTACCATCCCTAGATAGATTTCAAGTTTGAGTATACAATTTTGGTTTTGTAGGACATTCATTGAGTATTCATCTTGGATAATGGGGGTTCTTGGGAGAGACACATAACCCAAGTAGAGTTTTGAAACAAAAACTATTTTCAGGTGAAAATTTATATGGAACCTTTTGAGGCTTTGTAAAGTCACCTATGCCGATCCACCCTATGTTTGCTGGAGGTAGAAGAGGCAGCTATTCTAGAACCTCATCCTATATACGAGACCACTGAGTAGTGGAGTTGACTCAAAAGAGGATGGAAATTTCATAGTATCGACATAAATATTGTGATCATTGAGGAAGAATACCTCTAGAGTTCGAGGTTAGGGATCATGTTTTCTTACATGTCACACCAAGGATGGGATACAGGAGTAATAGGAGATAAGGGAAGCTTTCTCCAAGAGATGCTAGGTTATTTGAGATTTTGGAGATAGTCAGACTATTTTCCTATCAGTTGCAGTTACCTGAAAGGTATTGGGAAATGCATGAAGTCTTTCATGTTTCTTAGCTATGACGTTACTTTTCATACCTGTCTCATATTTTCCAACCCAAGAGGTGAGTTTTATGAGGACACATCCCTCAAGGAGCACCCTATTTGGATTGATAATCATTGCATGAATGTTCTCAGTGAGTAGACTATTCATCTGGTCCTGTTGATGGGTTAGTATAAGAGAGTACAAGAAGAGACTTGGGAGAGGTCAGCTAACATACGCTCATTGTGTCCAGATTTGATTGATGTTTCTTCTTCACCACCCTTGGATGGGAAATTTGTGGACAAATTTCATTAATGGGAGATTTTATTAAGAACCCATATCTTAATTTTAGGTATTGATCTTCACTTCGGGTTGTTTTGAGGAAAAATCAAGGAACAAGAAATTTTTTATGTACGTGCCGTGTACCCTTGAGTACACACCGTCTACCCGGATTCCATGTGTAGCCTTGTACTAGATGTGTAACAGCCGAGTACATGGCCATGTAGGTGACCTATAAGACTACCTAAAGAGGGGACCAGTTGGGTCTATTACACTATGTGTACATGAAATGAACATGTCGTACACTTTTCTTTTTTAGTTGATGAATTAGAGTGGGGTCACATCTCATCTCCATAAAACACTTCTTATCCTCCTGTATCATATAGAAGTTGGACAGAACACCAACAAAATTCAAGATATTTATGGATCTTTGTTAGAGCTCTAGTTGGGACATCGTTGGGTGTGTTGGATTCCCACTGATGAGTTCTCTATTTTCATTAATCTGACCTTCATGATTACTATTATCTATTGAGTTATTCAAGGATAATCTCATTACCCTTTTAGAATATCTACATTGTTCTAGGATGATTCAAGGTCTGATGATCAAGAGTGTTCATCATAAGACATCAAGGTAGGTGGTTTTTTGTCTTTCGTCAACTTTATTTGGATTATATATTTATAAAGTTCTGAATACCCATTTTTGGTGTATTGCATATTTTTTTATTTTAACACAATTATTCATCTAATTTAGATTAATTGTTTATAAGGGGTTGTTTCATATGTTATGGATATATTCCTTGATTATGGGACACCCCAAGGGTGTGTTCCCCTGATTATTTATTTATGGCGTTTTGGCGTAGGTTTCCTATGAGGCGTATCTTGTTTCCATTCAATTAATTATTTTGGATGGGTGTTTATTTGATCATATGAATTTCATGTGTTATTCTTGTGAATTTTATCCATGATGTAGTATAGATTATATGTGCTACCTTATTTTGAAAATCATGTTGTTTTTCAAATGGGCCGTGAAATCCTTGGTCCAAGAAAGATACGGGGTTCCATATATATATATATGTACAACGGACCATGAGATCCTTGGAGTATACATTGAACTAGGGGTTTTGATAGTGAGATCTACCCAGGAGGCTGTTTATGATTATTTATGCTTTCATGACCCCGAGGGTATTGATGGTGGGAGAAACCATGAGTTTCTGTATAAATTTATGATGTCATGTGGACATAGGGGTACTGACTGTGAGAGCTTCCCAGGTTTTTATTTGTATGTGATCTTTCATATGTTAAATCATAGGGTATAGACCATGAGTGTTTTCCTAGAGGTTTGTTGTGAATAATTGAATGATTGTGATGATCCTGTCAATACAAATCACAAGAATGGACTCAATCTTACATTTTTTTATATGGTATTCTGAGATGTGTGTTGTTACAATTTTACAGAGGGATAAATATCATAAGCTACATATTGGGATTCATTATTCATGTGTTTGAATAATTAAAAAATGAAAATGAATGTATTTGAAAATTGTCGGATTGGTTACTTTTGAGTACTTCCTAGTTTATTGCTTCATTTTTACATATTTCCTACTATATATATTCACTGACTATTATGCATAGATCATTAGGTGGTTGAGTAATAAGATTCCTCTCAGTCCATGTTTGGGTCATGATTTTGGACCCAAACATATTATAAGGTTTCAGGTATTGATAAGTGAGAGTTCCCTTAATCATCAGGTACTTGATTGCTATTGGAGCTAGGGAGCATAGAACCAAGGAGAGCCTTGCGATGTTGTTGGAGTTTACTTACTTTTTATTACGTTGGATTCTATATTGTATTTCTAGAATTGTGACTTGTTTGGATGCATTTCCAGATACATGTGACACGCATCGTATATATGATCTAGTTGTTAAATTTCTAGTAGTGTTACACTATTTACATCTGTTGTATTGTATTACTGTTTCTATTGTTGTTTATTATTGGTTATTTCACTATTTATACCATGCCAATGATGGAATACTTTCCCCAACTCCTTACATTTTCCCTCATATCTAGTCTACTTCCTCTACCATTTGGGGAAATTCACTTGAGGATATGTGACCAACTAGGTTCGAGGCACCTTTGTGAAGCACCATGAACTAGGATGTTGCATATAATGGGGTTATAAACATCATATATTGAGCTATAATGGGATCAACCCAATATAAAATGTTTTCAATAACAACAACCTAAATAAAATCCTTCAAAAAAAATTTAAACTCATATGAAAAACACTTTTGTATATCAATATACTCTTTTTATTGTAAAAAACAATTTTACATTCTAAAAAATCACATAATAATGAAAATATTTTCATCCAAAAGAACTATATATTTTTAAAAAGGTAACATTAAGTAATAATGTTCCTTGATGATAGAAAAATTTACTGATTTTTTATATGTAAAAATACATTCCATCAAAAAATTATACAAATAGTCTATAAAATAATTTTAAAATTGTATTTTTTTAAAATAATGTCCCAATCATAGAACCTTAAAAAGATCCTTTTTTTAAAATATATTGAGAGAAATTAGAAAATATACTTTTTAGGAAATTTATTTCCGTATAAATTAATTCAAAAAAATATTAATAGCATTGACCTTTAAGATAAATATTTAGAAAATATATATTCAAAACATTTAGAAAGTGTTTTCAAAGTGAAAGAGTCAATTTCCTTGAGTCCAACATTTAACATACAATATTTATATTCTTGAATAAAATAAATAAATTAATTTTTATAATTTATGGATAATAATTATAATTTTTATTGTTAATTTTATTTAAATTATTGAAATGTTATAATAATTAATTAATTATTTAATTTAACATTAGATTCATTGATGATATTTGGATAATAAGTCCAGAATAAAAATAGCAGGATAACTATGCTCAAAGAGATCATAATTTCATCATATATAGAATAATATTAATTATTTTTTATTTATTATAAAAATATTATACTTTTAAATCCATTGTTAAATTATGTAAATGAAAAAAACTACATTATAATCATAGAGATGCTAAGCCGTATATAAGCATGAGTATTTTTTCCATTTTCAAATGATCAATACCAAAAGAATGAAAGTATTATATTAGCATTCAATAAATATTCTAATATAATTTTTATATATATATATATATATCGTATTATTTCTTTACATATATTTATATAAATCATCCATTATATTTGGTGATTAAAAATGAATAAAATTACTTCATCGAGGTTGTAGTCCACAAATAAGCATTAACGAAGTTGTCATTTTTCTGTTCAGTAAAAGGAAAATAGGAAAATAATATATTATCATTTCATAAGGATAAATATAACATTATTATCATATATAAAAATTAATTCTATCATTATACTAATCCCTGATAGGGTATAATGGTACATGGATGATAGCGGTTCGTTAGGTGGTAGTCCATCGTACACATAAAAGATGATTTTGTATCCCATTTGTTTAAAGAAGAGGTTTAAATGTGTTACATCATTTTATAATAACATATATGTATATTTATGATATTAGAGTTATTATTTAATAATATTTTATGAATATTTTATTGATTTGGTATAATAAACAAAATTGAAAAGCATGATTAAAAACAATACCTCATCTTTGGAAATGCCTCGTTCCATAACACCTTTAGACTTCTGAGGTTGGTATTATTCCTAAAACAAGACCTCTATAAAATGGTAATTGATTATAATAATGTATTTGAGAAGGTATTTTATATAAAAAAGTGTTTTTTAATTTGTAGGACTGAGATTAAGAGGTTCTCTTTTATAAGAGAGGTTAGGGGAACTCTTGGATGGTCTCAATATATTGAATTATTAAATGACTAATCTATTACCAAATGCTTCCAAATGGATTAGAAATTAATAAGGGATGAAAATTTCGACAATATTTTCCCCTTGTTAATATTTATTATTATTATTATTATTCTGAAATAATTTTATAAAATATTAATTCCATATAATATCATCAGTTCCAATTTTGACACAATTTATTACAATAACTCTAAAAAAATTCAGACAACAAGTAAACATATAAAAAAATATTTTATTATTTCAAAAAAAAAATTTGGTAATTAATAAAAATATTTTATGAAATTATGTATATAAAATTATATTTTTTTACTATTTTTATTATCATGTATTTGAATTTTCACATAATAGAATAATTACTTCATCAGCATTGTGCAAGAATTTAAGGCATTTATTTCTTCCCTAAAATTTATAAATTAAATACCATGATAAATATAATTATATTATATTTTGAAATATTTTTTATAGTTAAAGATATCTTCTAAATAACACAATATTAAAAATGAAACACTTAATATAAAATTAGAGTGTGACATCTTTCAGTTATCATTAAACAGAATATTATAAAGGTTATAAGCATATTTAAATGGAATATAAATGTAATTTAACTATACCATTAATGATTATGGATGAAAAATACCCATTAACGTAATTTTTTTATGTTTTAATGAAACATTAAAATCATGTCATATTATATTTAACATAAATTACTAAAATTTTCTTTTACCACTATAATAAAAATCTCTAAGTTTACTATCAATTTTCTCTAAATATAAAATAAAAATGTTTACGAAATTTGGACCCACTAATTTTTTTAAATAATAATAAATAAATATAAATTTAAAAAAAATCCAAAACATATTTTCTCTATGTAAATAATATAATATAAAATACATTTTTCAATAAAAAATAGTTTCTTCCATTATTACATAAAATATAATTATTTTTTAAATATTCTCAAAAACTCATCCCAAGATAATTTTCCCATGATTAATTCATAAATGAAAATATTTTTTTTATAAATAAATTCTTTATCGTTAGAAATTATAGTATTCTCTCACTAAAAGAAGAAATACACATTTTTGAATAAAAAATATATTTTAAACAATAAAATATCATTACTAAAAATTGTAAAATTATTTATTAAGAACAAACCAATAAATTATAATTAAGTTAGGAATTAATATTTATTTCATAAATAATTTATTCTTATTCAATCCTTATGGTTTAATGACTATTTTATTTTAGTCACATTTAAATAATAATATTTAGTTTTTTTTAATCATGATAATGCATATATTATGTGCTATCAAACATAGTGTCTCATTTTAAAATATAAGGATGATATAATGGACCCATTTTATCTACAGGAATTGAAGGGGAAACATCATGTTAACCATGAAATGAGATTAATTCATCAAACATTGTCACATTATAGTGCACATGTATTATTTGATAAAATTTAGTTTTGATCTATGTGACATTGAACTGTTTGTTGAGAGATGAACATGATCATGATAAATTAAAAGTATCATATTCCACATATTTAGGAACAATTTGATAAGATTTTCATATCCCAATAAATTTCAATGATTTAACATCATTTTGGATATCATCAATTGATGGTTAGGAATAATGATATTTCCAAGACAAAATTTAGTACATGGTATGGACACTATAAATATATAATGGTTTCATTTGATCATTCTTATGCCGCTGCTATCATTATTGATTTCAAGAATGGAGTGTTTATAATTAACCTTTATCAGTTTTAGTAGTCTTCATGGATAATATTCTGAATTATTCAATGAGAAAGGGAGAGTATTAATATCCCTTTGGAATTGTTAAAAAGGATCATATTTGAAATGATCATAGATGATATCACATACATAGAGATAAAGGTTTAGAAACTATTAACTAATGAATTTCTCCCACCAAAATAGATAAAGAAATTATTAAAGTTGATGACATGAATAATGAATTTTTACACCATGACATCAACGTGGTGAATAAGAACCTTACCCGAGGAGATTGAGGCTCCCAAATATCCCATATGAAAATGTCTCTTAGTTATCCCCAATATATCTTCAATACATTTACTCCTTCAAGATGAACAATGATTTGAGGGATAAACACCTCTTTTTTCCACATTTTATGATCTGGCCATTTTATTTACAATAGACATCATGAATATTGGTGATATCTTGTAATTTCATACTATATACATTGAATAAAAATAATATGGTCATTTACAAAGAAGTGTTGGGTAGTTCCCGGGAAATTCATATTTCACCAAAAAGTCAAAATCCCCCATTAGAGAAACATTGATTACGATATCTGCTGATGGAATCTTGAATAATAATGGATATATTGGGGTACAATTTTCCCTTATATTTAGACATATTATTTATATAAAGAAGCTGTAAATATTCCCCATAAAGATAACTGAAATGTAAGGAGACCTCATATACCTAATGATGATGTAAATCACTCTTTCCAAGAAACCCATCTACCTCATGAATCTAATAAGGAATCCTCACTCACCCATGTCATAGGATTTATCCATGTCATGATTCCTAACATTATTTGAAATAGTGACATTATTTTTTATATCTCCCAAAATTTCTTAATCCATGGAAATGTTAGTTTGTGTGGAGCAGCCCCGTTGGAAACCCTAATGCTATTAAGAGATACACTAATGTAGGTACATTAAAATACTTATTCAAATAAGAGTATAAAAAAATTGCTTGAAAAATTTCACATATTGATCAGTCTATATTACCAAAAAGTAAAAGGATCCTTCATTATAGGGATGATAATAAGGGCAGTGAAACAACCAATGCGAGGGAGGCTTCCCCAAAATAATATTTTGAATGGATCTAATAATCCCATGTTTGATGAGGTTCTATGTTTTAATATATAATGATCCTAGAATTTCATCCACCCATAGATAAAATTATGAGAGGAGAGAATTAATTACATTCCACATCTCTTTCGTATCTAAGGAACTCCCAATGTCCCCAATTAAATAATTAGTGACAATGTGTATGATAGAGTAAAAAATGTCATCTTGTATTGTGAGAAAACCCTCATAGATGAAATGATTAACATTTTAATGTAAAGTTCAAAAATGATTCCCTTCAATACCTCCAAACACTAGTCGGTCATTGGTTAAATATCCATTATAAATAAGAATTTTGTGAACTTTGGACCTCTTCCATTCCATAACGAAAGTATAAAATAAGGAAATATTTTTATCACCTTATTTAATCATTGTCACCCTATATCATTCCCTTGAAATAATTTTTAGTATGAGAAGAAGGAATATAAGGCTATTCTTGATTGTTGTGAGGTTGTTGATAACATCACCGTCCCATTGATATTCAAGACCATTCCCAATATTTTCAATATACTCCTTCATGCCATCTAAATTTGAGAAGTTGGATGGGTTGTAGATATCCAAAATTTCTAGCTCCAATGTTAGCCTATAGATCTTGTTATGAAACCCCATGAAAGAGTTCTCCTCCTAGTGAATATCCCACTATGAGCCCACCATAGAAGAAAAATCAGGGTCATCCTCCCAACTCATGGAATATAAAAATCACATGTGTTCTATATTTCCACATATGTATTGGTTAATGACCAGAGAATGCATGGACCAAATGATCCAGGGTAACAATAGAATAGTTAGAGATGGACATGAGGTTGGCTACGAATTGCTTGAGGCGGTCATAAATACGAAGACTTCAATGTGTTTATTGACCCATATAAATTTATTAACTTTGTATCCAAGGACTATGAGGCCATTTTCAGATGCAAAGCCCTTGAAATCGTGTATGTCCTTAAAAGGGTAACCCATGTGACTTTTTATTTTTAGTGGGGAATGTATGACAATATAATCCCCATAGAATAGTTTATTTATGATTGATGTGTCCTGTGAGGGGGTTGATATATGTTTAAAAATATCCATTTTGTATATTTCAATGAATTTTTTATGCTACTCTTTATGGGTTAAAACTAGCGATATTTCATTCCTTTCCCTTTAAATTATAATACCTATTATATTCTTATGTTTCTTGAGAATATTTATCTCAAACCATCATGACTAATTCTTCTTTATTCCCACAATCAATTAAAACACTAGACTAACTATAAAAATATCTTCCACATAGAAACATATTTGAGATATATTCCATTTTCAATTGTTTTTTCTAACAATAGTTATCAAAATGACACCAACTAAAACATTCATCAAACACGAAAGTGTCAAAACTACTAGTCAACTATCTTAGAACTTGACTAAAGGTGTTAAAAATTCATTTCATCTTAGTAACCAAATATTTCATCTGAATACATTCATAATCCTTAAGCTAAACTATAGAAATTTATTTCTATATCTTTATATAAAGAAAATATTTTTCTATATCCCTTTTCTCAACGTGTATATAAATAGATGAAATAATTATAAACCTTGTCTGAAAAGGTTATGAGTTTTACAACTAGTGACAAAATTTCAGAAAAAAGATTTCTAAATTTTTCTAAAAACAATTCAACAACTACCATTATATTTATATCATAATTAATTATTTTCCTCATTCAAATAAAATACTCATTTTTTTCTTGAACTCTTATTCCCTCATGTAGTGTTGGTTACTCTATTATGTTTATGATATCTAAGGTATTAATTTCATCTTCTATTGATGAATTCCACTATTTAGAGTCTCTGAGTGTAGAAACATACCCTAGATTATATGGTTCTCATAAATCTATTAGAATTAATAAAATAATATTAGCTCCAAACCACTGTATAAGTTTTCTAATATGATTAGATGTCCTTATAATAAGGCCAATTTCATAAGTTTTAGCCTCTATATAAAATTTTCTTACATTTAGGATATTATATCTGACCATTTATTTTCTAGTACTTACTATCAAATGATTCAATAGTTATTAATGGTTATTTTGATCAACATATGTCAGGTACCATGAATAATAGAGTTCCATCACATAATATTTATCTTGAACTCTCCAGGCTAAATGTTTTTCCAATAACCACTACCTAATAACCCTAAAAATAAATAATTTAATTTTCATTGACTTAATTCTCCACCATGATCAGATATTTTCAAAAAAAATTATCCATTGAAAACAACATCTCAACTCTGCATGACTTCATTATTTTCATCATACCATAGTTAATATCCAATACCATCATATCTATATCCTATAATAAAATACACATTATATTTCCCAACCAACTTTTCTCTGTATTTTATTTTGATATGAACACATTATACATTTATAAATATTTTGAGATATTTGATCTCTAGTGATTTAATAGACAACTATTCTTCATAAATTTCATGTCACACAGCTGATGCCAGATTTCTGTTCACCTTGTAATTTATTATATTCATGTACACTACCCAAATATTATTATATATTCTTGATTAAAGCCTCATACTATGAAATTCCCCTATTAGTGTACGGATCATTTACACACCCATTCCTTTTTTTAATATCTGGAAAAATTTCATTTTTTATTCCCATATTAATTAATGTTATGAATGTGATGTTTAATGTATTTCCCACCATTTTCTACTCGAAGAAATTTCAACATTATTTTACACACATTTTTTTCCCAAAATTTCCACCAAATAAATTCTTGAATACCCTTGGGTGTATTATTTAAGAAATATATCATTATCTTGTGATTATATTCATCATTTTTTGTCAAAAAGTTTAGATATCCTCAATACATGTGAATATGATATGGACCCCAAAAATGATAATAAAAAATTATAACATTCAATTCCTTGGCTTTCCTTAATCCAATTTGAAGGAAACTCTTTTTTGTATTCCTATCATACAGCTTTCACATTTTTAATGGCCCATGCGATCAATTTTCAGTATTCCCTTTTCTTATATATCAATAATAATATTTTTCAATGTGGTAACAAAACCTAGATTTAAAATTTTCTAGACCATTTGATGTATTTTTTCTAAAAAATGTAACTCTGTCACTCTTTCTAGAATGGTGGAAGGTACCACTCTTCACTTTTAATGAAATCCCCATGGATCCTCATCTGATCTTTCAAACTCTTTTCAATATTTTTTTCCAAAACCTGCTTCATGATGTTTTTTGACTAATATGATGTCACTTTAGAGTTCTAGAATGTGTCTCACATCAATCAGATTCAGTACAATTCAAAATTTAATTATAATAATCACACCATTATTCGTAAAAATATCCATAGCTTTATAGTCTACTAGATTTACTCCACCCAATATTACATGTATATAATAAACCATAAATCCTTGAACACCATTTAAATAGAATTATTCCCCAGAGTCAATAACTCATTTCAATTCTAGAATGGTCATGGTAAAAATATGGTTATACCCTTTATCCACTGTACTAAATGAGTTAGACTATTCTTAAGTGGATTACTCTCACATATTCATATAATATTTCTTGATACATTCTGTGCTTCCATAAATTTTACATGAAGGACTAGAACATGTTGTTTTCCCCAACTTCTTCTCTTGGAATTATCCCCTAAATATTTATTCTTCTTATGGTCTATCCATTTTATGGACAATCCACATATATAAGCATTTACAATACATCCATATTATGTTTGAACTTCCATAATTAATATATCCTCATTCATGATCAAGTTTCAAAAGTCATCAAACATGTGATCTTAATTCCCACTAGAGTTTCTCACATTTTTCACCATTATATCCTAGAGATATATATGCATGGATAGAATAAAAAATTTACAAAAATGATCTCAAAATTCTATTATTAAGGATTCAAGATTCCATTAAATCATATTGATGTCATTCAAATGTACAGTTCTAGGTCTTATGTTTAATAACCTTACGTTCAATGATATATACATCAGGTGTAATTTTTTTTAGTGTTATCTGATTCTCAGTAATTTCTTCCAAATCATTCATACCTTATTTAGTGGTTCTATTCACTCTAATGTTGAATGTAACATTTCTATCAAGTGAAATATAGTATAAGTTGAAAACCCTCCTATCCAACCATAACTATTCCATTTTTTCTAGTTGTTTAAGGACACTAATTAATCAATATAGAATAAATATATTTGTATATCATAATACTATAGATATATATTCTCTAAAATCTAAATTATAATTAATAAAACATATTAATATGAACTTTTAGCTCCTGTCAAGTCATTATTCTAATAATAGTAAACGATTTAAAAATAAATAACTTGTAAACTTGTGGATAAAATCACAAATAAATTGTGAGTGGTGTAGAACCAATTGTATTCTCTATGATAACACTTATTGGGAGGTAATGGAAATCCTGAAACAGAAGCACCCAATCCGTTCAATCAGACATATGAACCTGATGATACAACATTAATTAAATAAAGATCTATGTATAATATCTCTATCCTCTGCAAAGGATATGGTATACAATTTTATTATATGAAGTCTCTATTTACTAACCCACCAATGAGTAATTTTCACATGAACATAATTTACATAAACCAACTAGATCACTATAATGAACTACATGATTTCCCTTGACATAAATTAAAGAAATAGAAAAATGATAAATAAGATTTAACTTGGTTCAGAAAAAATGTCCATGGAAGCACATTTCAGAACATTTATAATTATAGGAGATACAAATGAGTATTAAATACACTATAACATTCTATCCATTATTAGGTCTTATACAATCAATGTTAAAAACACCCATTGTTCAAATAATTTTTATCTCTTATGCATATAGATAGTTTACCAAATCTCTTTATAAAGGACTACATATAGTGAAAATGTTAGGAAAACATTTGAGTTTCATGGTTGAACATCCATTTACATGAGTAACTAATAATACACTATTTCATCTCTTATTGTAAGTGTAATAAAATAGACCCCCAAAAAACATATGTATCTATGAAAGGGTTCCAATGAGTTCCCTATACCTATGTAAGTATAACCCATAAACAGAAATAGTGAGAGAGCTCGGTCTAAGGATCTCTAACCATTCATCAAATACTAACAACATAAAACATAAGTCTGATGACATTACATCCACTGAACATTTACCATTACACACTATCCATTAGAAAGTCCTATTTGGTGACATTTAATTCTATCCAAATGCTCTAAAAATCATTATAATAAATTATCTGTATTGTTTGTCTAGTGAACTATGTTTGATCATTTCTTTCTAGTATATTTGGCCTGATGATTGTGAATAGTGTTGCAAAAACCTATCTTTCTCCCACTTGAAATTTTCTTCATGATTTTTACATTATTCGTATTTCAATCAGCAGATTTCAACCATGATATGATGTGTGTAGTTCAATCCTCTCTATTTGATCATCCGAGTCCCACTAAGGCACAATGATTCCTTAGGATTTGTATAAAATCACTTATGTAAACATTTCCATATAATTTTTTTACCCAAAATATTCAACATATCCACCAAATTATCATTGAATGATCTATGTGTGGTTTTATTTATCATGTCAATGTGTTTCGTTATCTCATGAATGAATGGGTTTCATGAAATCTTATCTTCACTCTGATTTTCAAACAATAACAATCCTCTAACAACCAATGTAACTAATCATCTTAAATAAAAACTAAAACTACATCCTCAGACCCTTTTAGGTATGTTATGTTCAATTTCATATCTTACAAATGATTCATTCCATTATTATATATGTAATGGATAACAAATACCATTATAAAAAAAATATATAGTTGAGTAAAAACTATTTCATACACCAACATTCATACACCCGATGTATACAGTTCCTTCACAATTTCACATAGTTCTACATCTATTGATGGTTCCTAATTTCTAGAATGTTTTTATTGTCTTATGGGGTCAGTTGATACAAGTTAACAAATATCCATTATAAAATTTTCAATGAACATCCTAATGCATTCCATCGAGGATAGAACCAATGATGTGGATTTAATTTCTATCTCAATTATTATCCATAAGATGTTCTAATATTTCTAATGATAAATCATATAAAAACGTCTAGAAAGCTTCCTATTTTGTTACACAATGCACTAGAATTTTGGACCAGAAATAAATATGTGATCCACATATAACAATATTATGAGATATGCTCAATCATTCCATTACATTTTTTAATAATAGAGTTTAATATCACATATAATTAATCCTTCATTAATCCTAAAAGTATAAAATATCATATTATGATATATTGGACCATAATTTAAATAATTGCAAAATTATTTAAACTTATAATTCAAACATTTATTCCAGTGATCCTAATAACACTTAGGATGAACCATATAAATTTAATCCTCCATATATATATAAATAAAATTTATTTTTCCAACCAAATTATCCAATTTTTTATCACTATATGTAATAATGATATGAAATATATGCATGGTTTTTGTAACACCTCAATCTTCCATAGTATGCTTCTCGTTGAATAATATAGTAGCTTGTGTTGTACGCAACTTCAGGTTCTAACACACACCACAACCAATCAAACTAGCTGTTATGAATAGTAATACCCACATTTTGAAATTTCATAAATTTTATCTTTAAAAATAATCTTCATTTATGGATTTGGAATATCAAAATTATATTAGGGTGAATTTTTGGTACTTTTGGGATAAATTTCATATTTTGATGAATAATGAAAATTAAATAATTTTAACTAATAACAACTTTTTAAATAAAAAAAATTAATAGTGATAATTTATGATTTTGTGTGATTTTAGAGTATAACTATATTATATTTTTACCATTTAATCCAATAATGGTCATCGGATATTATTTCACATTTAAACTGGACATAAACATGTTCAAATCTTTTGATAGTTATTATCTCTTAAAAACATGATTTTTGTTTTAACAACAATAATTAATATTAAATTAACTTTGGCCACTTCTGTGTTTTGAATTTAGAAAAATAGATTGCATATTTAAAATCAGGAGGTCCCAATTGTGTAAATAGATAAATTTTTTTAGAAATTTTGAATAATTACTTTGGTAAGTATTTTATTTACCATGGTTAAAAGGTAAATCCCGTAAACAAGGGTAAACAATTATATTATAATAATAATAAATTACCCTAAAACGTGTCCTCTCCCTATTGGTTGATAAATGTCTGACCATAGTCATCTATGGGTTGATTTTGGGACCCCATGGAGCTACTTGTAAGGGATAATGACACTTTTTATTAATTAAGTTAAAGTAAATATAAAAATGACATAAGCATATATCTATTAGAAATTTTTTTTTACAAAGCGTTAAGTATGTTATAATTTCGATTATAAATATTAATTAGAAATTTAAAAATATTTTCTACATAATGATATTTTATTTATAATTTTTTGACATATAATAATTAAATATATTTAGGACACAATAATGATGCAGTATTTTCCTAATTAATGAAATAATCAAACAATTGGTATTATAAATGTCAAAATGAATATAATTTGAACGTTTTGATGTCATCCACAAATTTTATATGTTAATATAACATGTTAGGATTTATTAAATGAATTTGGATCGAATTAATAAATTTTTTAAGACTTTTAAAAAATAAATTATTAAATAGTGTCAAAATTGACATAAATGATTTTTTAAAAATAATATTATATTATTAATTGATATTCTATTCCTAAAAATCTATGGTTATTCCAATGGACTTATATAATGATATGTGTATCATCAATGGAACACTTTTGGGTAACTTTTATGTATATACTATGTTTATTAACTATATAATATAAAAATACAAAGAGACATGGTAAATGTCAAACTAATTAACTAAGAGTTAAAACTAAAAGATAATGTTAATATGGTTACCCAAACCTATCTGAATCATATTTGTTGAGTGGTTTTTGACTTATACCCACATTAAACATTAAATAATCCACTTTTGAGCCATTATAACTTGAATATGAAAATATTATAAAACAATATTTCTATCTTTTCCTAAGGTGCCCCTCACCCCTCTAATAAAAGGTCACTCCCCCTTCCCTCTAATTCACACCATCAAAGAGTTTTGGCTCAGACAAACCCTGCCCAAATATTCTCTAAATTTACCTAAATTCATCCTAGAGGAATGATTTTGATCATAAAGTAGACCTACGGAGCCATATGGATCAAATCAAACAGAAGAACCCGAAGAAGAGGTAATGTTTTCACCATCATCTTTCAAGTTCCTTTCTTTTTCAACTTCTTCATTCTTTGTTATTTACATTATAAAATAATAAATCTAGTATCTTCTTTATACTATGATGTTATTATAAATATGTTACAACAATATTCATTATTCTATCCATCGTTTGAATGACATTTCAGCATACGTGCGTACGTACGGCATACTCTCTCCACGTCATGGTGTAATAGTTATTCAAAACATTATTATTTGGATGGGTATGATAATGATGTGTAATTGATTTAAATAATAAATATTAGATGATAGTTATTCTGTATATATGATATACCATACAATTATATATTATTTCAATATCAAAAGAATGATATTGTTGCTCGTGCGTACGTACGGACTACCGTCTCCACGAATCTGATTAGATTCATTCCCCATCGTATACATGCAACTCTAATTCTCATTTGATGATTAAAAATAATGTCTAAGGACTATATATCATTTTGGATATGAATACAATAAAACCTACGGATAACAAACATAGCTTATGTAACAAAACATATAAAATAAAATGAGTAAGTGAACACCCGAAACGACGATAATACTAAGATATTATTAACAAAGCAATGTGAAAAGATCATATATGATATCATATTGATGTATACGATTATTTTATAATTTAATAACAATTATTTCATCGTTATAAAGGAGTTTAACCTACCATCAACAAAGGAAAAGTAGAAGGTTCGGGTTTATTTCACAATCTCTTCATTATCTGAGGTTGTTTATACGTAATTATCTACTGGGACCTATTCATATTTCACATCCATGTTTCTTAAAAATGTATTTCAAATCATTCTTAAAATTTTAAAGACTATGGGTTAAAGTCATTTATACCCTTGTTTTACTTTTTATAAAATTTTATAAAGTAATCTTTCTGTCGTTTTCCAAACAAGATCCTTTTTATTCCCATATTAATTAATGTTATGAATGTTAAGTTTATTTTATTTCCCACAATTTTATACTCGAAGAAATTTCAACATTCTTTCACATACATTTTTTGCCCAAAATTTCCACCTAATAATTTCTTGAAGGCCCCTAGATGTATTATTTAAGAAATATATCCTTAAAAAGTGATTATATTCATCGTTTAAATTCATAAAGATTAGATATCCTCAATACATGTGAATATGATATGGACCCCAAGCATCATAATAAAAAATTATAATTTTCAATTCCTTGGTTATCCTTAATAACAGTTGAAGGAAACTCTCTTTTGTTTTCCTATCATACAACTTTCACATTTTCAATGGCCCATGCGATAAATTTCGAGTATTCCACTTTCTTCTATAATAATAAAAATATTTTTCAATGTGGTAACAAAACCTAGAATTAAAATTTTATAGACCAATTGATGTATTTTTTCAAAAAAATACAACTCTGTCACTCTTTCTAGAATGGATCAAGGTACCACTCTTCACTCCTATATAAATCCCCTTGGATCCTCATCTGATCTTTCAATCTATTTTCATTTTTTTTTCAAAAACCTGCCTAATAATGTTTTTTGACTAATATGTAGTCACTTTAGAGTTCTAGAATGTGTCTCACATCAATAAGATTCAATACAATTCATAATTTTATTATAATACTCACACCATCCTTCTAAAAAATATCCATATCTTTATTGTCTACAAGATTTACTCCACCCAATATTACATGTATATAATAAACCATTAATCCTTTCACACCAGTTAAATAAAATTATTCCCCGGAGTCAATAACTCATTTATATTCTAGAATGGTCATGGCCAAAATATGGATATACAATTTTTCCATTGTACTAAATTAGTTTTATTATTCTTATGTGGATGACTCTCACATTTTCCTATAATACTTCTTAATACATTATGTGCTTCCATAAATTTTACATGTAGGACTATAACATGTTATTTTTACCCAACTTATTCTCTTGTAATTATCCCCTAAATATTTATTCTTCCTATGGTCTATCTATTTAATTGACAATACACATATATTAGCATTTAAAATACATCCTTATTATGTATGAACTTCCTTCATCAATAAATCCTCATTCATGATCATGTTTAAAATGTCATCAAACATGATCTCTTCATTCCCACTATAGTTTCTCACATTTTTCACCACGAGATCCTAGATATATTTAAGCATGGAAAGTAGAAAAAAATTCACATACATGATCTCAAAATTCTACATTTAAAGATTCAAGATTACATCAAATCATATTGATGTCATTCAAATGTACAGTTGTAGGTCGTATGTGTAATAACCTTACGTTCAATGATATATATATCATGTGTAATTTTTTTAGTGTTATTCGATTCTCAGGAATTTCTTCCAAATCATTCATACATTTTTAGTGGATTTGTTCACTATAATGTTGAATGCAACATTTATATCAAGTGAAATATAGAATAAGTTGAAAAACCTATTATCCAACCATAACCGTTCCATTTTTTCTAGTTGTTTAAGGAAACTTATTAATCCATAGAAAATAAATATATTTTTATATTATAATACCATAAATATATATTCTCGAAAATCTAAATTATAATTAATAATACATATTAATATGAACTTTTCCTTCCTCTCAAGTAATTCTTCTAATAATAGTAAATGATTTAAAAAATAAATAACTTGTAAACATGTGGATACAATCACATTGAAATTGTGAGTGGTGAAGAACCAATCATATTCTCTATGATACCACTTATTGGGAGGTAATGGAAATCCTAAATGAGAAGCACCCAATCCGTTCAATATGACATATGAACCTGATGATACAACATTCATCAAATAAATATGTATGGCTAATATCTCTAACCTCAGCAATGGATGTGGTATAAATTTTTTTTATATGAAGTCTCTATTTATTAACCCCCCCCCCCCACTGAGTAATTTTCACATTTACTTATTTGACATAAACCAACCAGTTCACTATAATGAACTACATGTTTTCCCTTTACAAAAATTAAAAAAATAGAAAAATGATAAATAAGATTTAACTTGGTTCGGAAAAATGTCCATGGGAGCACATTTCAGAACATTTATAGTTATAGGAGATATAAATGAGTATAAAATACACTCTAACATTCTATCCACTATTGGGTCTTATACAGTCAAAGTAAAAAACACCCATTTTTAAAAGAATTGTTATCACTTATTAATATAGATAGTTTACCACACCTCTTTATAAATGAATACATCTAGTCAAAATGTTTTTGAAAACATTTTAGTTTCATTGTTGAACATCCATTGACTCATGTAACTAATAATAAACTATTTCATCTCATATTTTAAGTGTAAAAAATAGACACCCTAAAAAAATACATGTATATATGAAAGGGTTCCAATGAGTTCCATATACTTATGTAAGTATAACCTATAAACAGAAATAGTGAGAGAGCTCGGTCTAGTGATCTCTAACCATTCATCTAATACTAACATCATAAAACATTAGTATGATGATATTACATCCACTAAACATTTTCAATTACACACTATCCATTAGAAAGTCTTTTTTGGTGACATTTAATTCTATCCAAATGCTTTGGAATCATTATAAGAAATTATCCTTATTGTTTGTCTAGTGAACTATGTTTGACCAATTCTTTATAGTATATTTGGCCTGATGATTATGAATAGTGTATCAATTACCTATCTATCTCCCACATGAAATTTTATTCATGATTTTTACCTTATTCATATTTCAATAAGCCGAGTTATTTATCGATATAATGTGTGTAGTTAAATCCTCTCTACTTGGTCATCAGAGTCCCACTGAGGCACAATGTTTCCTTAGTATTTCGATAAAATCACTTATGTAAACATTTCCATATAATTTTTTTTACCAAAAATATTCAAAATATCCACCAAATTATCATTGAATGAACTATGTATGGTTTTATTTATCATGTCAATGTGTTTCATTATTTCATGAATGAATGGGTTTAATGAAATAATAACTTCACTCTGATTTTCCAACAATAACAATCCTCTAAAAAACCATTTAAGTAATCATCTTCAATAAAAAATAAACTACATCCTGAGACCCTTTCAGGTATGTATTGTTCAATTTCATATCTTCTAAATATTTCATTCCATTATTATATATGTAATGGATAACAAATACCATTATAAAAACAATATATAGTTGAGTAAAAACTATTTTTTACACCTACATTCATACACCCTATGTATAAGGTTCCTTCACAATTTCACCTACTTCTCCATCTATTGATGGTGCCTAATTTGTAGAATGTTTTTGGTGTCTGATGTGGCCAGTTGATACAAGTTAAAAAATAGCCATTCTAAAATTTACAATGAACTTCCAAATGCATTCCATATAGGATAGAACCAATGTTGTTGATTTAATTTATATCTCAATTATTATCCCTAAGATGTTCTAATATTTCTGATGATTATTCATATTAAAAATTCTAGAAATCTTCCACTTATGTTACTCAATGCCATGGAATTTTGGACCATAAATAAATATGTCATCCACATATAACAACATTATGAGATATGCTCAATCATTCCATTACATTTTTTAATAACAGAGATTAATCTCACATAGAATTAATCATTTATTAATCCTAAAAGTTTCAATCATCATATAATTCTATATTGTACCATAATTTAAATAATTGGAAAATTATTTAAACTTATAATTAAATAATTTATTCCAGCGATCCTAATAACCCTTAGGATGAACCATATAAATTTCATCCTCTATATATCTATAAATAAAATATATTTTTCCAAAAAAATTATCCAAATTTTTATCAATAGATATAATGATGATATGAACTATCTGCATGGTTGTTGTAACACCCCATGCTTTAACTGTACACTTTTCTTTTAATATTACAGTAGCTTCTGTTGTACGCAACTTCGGGTTCTAACACACACCATAACCAATCAAACTAGCCGTTATGAATAGTAATACCAACTTTTTGAAATTTTATATATTTTAACATTCAATGTTGACTTTATTTATGGATTTGGAATATCAAAATTATATTAGGGTGAATTTTTTGAACTTTTCAGATAAATTTCATATTTTGATGGATAATGAAAATTACTTAATTTTAATTAAAAACAACCTTTTAAATTAAAATAGTTAATAGTTATAAATTATGAATTTGTGAGATTTTAGATTATAATTAGATTATATTTTTTTCCATTTCATCCAATTTTGGTCATTGGACATAATTTCACATTTAAACTGAACACAAGTAAGTGCCAATCTTTTGATAGTTATTATATCTTAAAAACACGCTTTTTGTTTTAACAATAGGAATTAATTTTAAATTAATTTCTTCCACTTCTGTGTTTTTAATATAGAAAAATGGATTACATATTTAGAATCATGAGGTCCAAATTGTGTAAATAGATAACTTTTATTTTTATAATTTTTGAATAATTACATTGGTAAATATTTCATTTACCATGGTTAAAGGGTGAATCTTGTAAATAAGGGTAAAAAATTATATCATATTAATAATAAATTACCCGAAAACGTATCCTAACCCTTTTGGTTGATACATTTCCAACCACGGTCATCATTTGGTAGATTTTGGGAATCCATTGAGCCACTTATAAGTGATAATGACACTTTATATTAATTAAGTTAAAGTAAATACAAAAAATGACAAAAGCATATATCTTTTAGAAAAACAATTTTTAAAAAGGGTTATATATGTTATATTTTCGACTATAAATATTAATTAGAATTATAAAAAGATTTTCTAGATAACGGTATTTTATTTATAATTTTTATACATTTAATAATTAAATATATTTATGACACAATAATGTTGAAGTATTTTCCTAATTAATGAAAGAATCAAATAATTGGTAATATAATTGTTAAAATGAATATAATATGAACATTTTGATGACATCCAAGAATTTTATTTGTTAGAATAACTTTTTAGTATTTCTCAAATAATTTTGGATCGAATTAATAAAGTTGTTAAGATTTCAACAAAATCAATTATTAAATAGTGTCAAAATTGACATAAATGATTTTTTAAAACAAATATTATATTATTAATTGATATTCTAATCCTACAAATCTATGGTTCTACAAATGGACATATATCATGATATGTTTATAAATAATGGACAACATGGAGGTCACTTGTGTGTATATAGTATGTTTATTAACTGTATAATATAAAAATACAAAGATACATGGTAAATGTCAAACTAATTAACTAAGAGTTAAAACTAAAAGATAAGGTTAATATAGTGACCCAAACCTATTTAAAACCTATAGGTTGAGAGGTTTTTGACCTATCCCCACAATAAAATTTAAATAATACAATTTTGTTCCATTATAAACCGAATATGAATTTATTATAAAATAATATTTCTATCTTTTTTTAAGATGCCCCTTACCCCTCTTATAAAAGGGCACTCCCCCTTCCCTCTAATTCACACCTTCAAAGTGTTTTGGCTGGGCCAAAACCTGCAAATATATTCTCTAAACATCCCTAAATTCATCCTAGATGATTTATTTTGATCATAATGAAGACCTATGGAGCCATTTTGGCCAAATCAAAAGAAAGAACCCAAAGAAGAGGTAATGTTTTCACAACCCTTTTCAAGTTCCTTTCTTGTTCAACTTCTTCTTTCTTTATTATTTACATTAAAAATTAATAAATCCACTATCTTATATATACTGATATGTTATTATAAATATTTTAAAAAAATATTCAGTATTATATCCATCCATTGAATTACATGTCACCATACGTGCGTACGCACGACTTACGGTCTCTACGTCGTGGTGTAATTGTTATTCAAAACATTATTATTTGGATGGGTATGATAATGAAGTGTAATTGATGTAAATAATAAATATAACATGATAATTATTCTTTATATATGATATACCATCCAACTATTTATTATCTCAATATCAAAATAATGATACTGTCACTTGTGCGTACGTACGGACTACCGTCTCCACAAACGCGATGAGATTAATTCCCCGTCGTATCCATGCATCTCTAATTCTTATTCGATGATTAAAAATAATGTTTAAGGACTTTATATCATTCTTTATATGTATAAGATACAAACTTTGTATAAAAAAACATATCTTATGTAACAAAACATATAAAAGAAAATGAGTATGTGAACACCCGAAACGACAATAAAACTATGATATTATTAACAAAAAATTGTTAAAATATCATATATGATATCATATTAATTTATATGATTCTTTTAGAATTTTATAACAATTATTTCACCATTATACAAGTGGTTAAACTACCCACAACAACGGAAAAGTACAAGGTTAGGGTTTATTTCACAATCTCTTCATTATCTGAGGTTGTTTATACGTAATTATCTACTGGGACCTCTTTATCTTTCACATCCATGTTTCTTAAAAATGTCTTTCCAATCATTATTACTATTTTAAAGACTATGGGTTAATGTCATTTATACCCTTGTTTTAATTTTTATAAAATTTTATAAAGTAATCTTTCTGTCGTTTTCCAAAAAAGATCCTTTTTAACCTTTTGGACAAAATTAAGGTAAGAATGTCTTTTTTAACTTATAAGGCTCGTGTGGGAATTTTATGCCATTATAAAATCATCGAAGCTTCCCATACCAGCTTATATGAATAATTTCAAAGTAAATGTTTTCTTTTATAATTATGTGACTTTTAAATGATTTAAAAAAATAGATATTTCTCTCAAATAGTTTTGATTTCACTTATGTCAACATCCTTTGATGGATTTTATGTTTATTTGATGTTGATTTTTTATGACACCAAACATCCATATTTTATTGATGGTTTTGGGATATGTTTTACTATGGATGTTTTACTTTTATACCATTCATTATTTATAGAGAAAGTATTAACATTTCATATTCTAGTTTTAATACGAATGTTTATGTTAGGGTTAAACCTGTTCATATGAGGAATGAATTGGACTTAGTAAGTGACTGGTGGAGCCCTCTATTGCTCCTCGATGCATCGGTAGGTCTCAAGAGACAAAATATTGTCTTGGCACATGGCCTTGACAAATTATTATTTTTAGTCTTGGCACAAGGCCTTGACTATGTGGTTATGATGGTATGACATTATGCATTCCATCATTATGGAAGTGGTTATTGATATTGCTTGTGATTATTTGACAAGTAGAATATCCATGTCAATAAGTAAATGGATTTATTTCATTTTATTTATGCCATATTATGATGAATTTCAATTTTAAAAGGATTTTTTTTTAGTTTTACATTTCATTAAATGTTTATGCTTATTTGTGAAAGTTTCTTCAATATTTTTATCCTTAGGGGGCATTTGAGCTCACCCCTTTCTATGTTTTATTTTTCCCAGGATGTGAAGAAGTATTTTATGAATGACCTGCCGGGATAGTATAAGGGGATATGCAAGTGGAGTGATGTTGTTGTAGTTTTCACTTTATGATGTAATTTTAGACTTATGAATATATCTGTTGTTTCCATGGAAACTAAAATAATCGGCCTTTCAAGACATAATCTTTTTTAATCATGCCAATGTTATGTAATATTGCATCGACTCTGGGTAACTGGGGTCAGGGCGTTACAGTTTTTTTTTCACCATATGTGAGAAAATTTTAGAAAAAATAATTCCTATGATTTACTGAAATTATTTAACCACTGATCATACAGTTTATATCATATTTTCACCTAAATACAAATTCATATAAAATAAAAATTTGTTCTAAATATCTCTTTTTTCTTATAGTAGCTCATCTAAATACCAAGTGTTGTTGAAATTTTGGGATTTCATTTCCTCTTCCATGGATGAATCCCACTATTTAGATTCTAGGAATATAGTTTTTTCCTCTAGACTATCTAGATCCCGAAAATCCATTAAAAGTAAGAATATTGTATCATCTCCAAACTTTTGTATATGTTCTATGATATGAGAGGATCACTTCAACACGTCCTCAGGTTCATATGTTCAATACTGTCTTTCTAAAATTCATATGTCTATAAAAGGTATTTTTTAGGATTTTTAGATCTATAATTTTATGTACAAACATTAATCATATATTTATGGGTTTTTGATCTACATCCATCTAGTATCCTAACTAACGGTGTCATATCCTATGATCACTTAACATTTTGATATTAATTTTTTTTTGGTATCCACCATTTAATCTGCATAAACATTAATATTTGAAATATCCTAAAAATACCTATCATCCATATTTCTATATTTCCTCATAAGTTAACCATGAAAAAAAATATCATCTCTAGATGAATTGTATTTTTTCTTATAGAGGGATTTAAGAAGCATTATTAATAAATATAAAAATGTAATTTTTTTATCCAGTGATTCTAAAATCAATATTTTTTTATAATCTAAGAAATTATTCTTCTCATATTTACATGTTGAGAAATTTCTATGATCTAATATAATTTTTTTTTGTTTTCTATAAAAACATAACTGGACAGAACATTTAGAAGAATGGGTTTTCAATGTCATCAGATGTAAATAATGTTATTCCAGAAAAACATGTGTAATATTTTAATTGTGGTTATAATGTTATAGATAGATACATTCATATGAATAGTTCCATGTGTAGTTTCTTATAGAGAAATATTAATTTAAAATAATTTAATGGTAGGATAAATAAAATGGGGATAATTCCATAAATAGAATGTGGAGGTGTTTTTATCAGAATAACATCTGAGTTATGATGATTTAAAAAGAGTCTATATAAATATAGATCTATGTAGTTGTGGCCATATAATTGTCTTGTTACAAAGTACTAATGCATACTTATTGGAAATAGAAATAAAAGAACATATAATCAGAAGATATGATTTTGTGAAGCTACATTATATATGTAATTGATGATTACCAATTACACCGAATAAAGGATAGCCTGTCAATGAAGTTTCAATGATTTATGAACATTCAAAAATACCCTTGAAAAATCTTATGAATATATATTTTCCATATATATTGAATTGAAAATATTTATGTCACAGTAACCAAGAAAGGGCATATGAGTTTTTAATTTTTTATTAGGATCATAAGAACTATCATATGACAGAGGGTGTGTATGAATATTCACCAGACATATGTATGTCGAGCTAAATATTATAAGGATTTAAAACTATGGGAAACCAGACCAAGTTGTATAATTTGATTTATGTTTTTGTGTTCATTGAATGAATGTGTTTGAGGATGTACCATTAGATAAAGATGTTCATATAGAAAAAAATACACATAGTAATCATAAGGATCATTACAAACACATTTTAAAACTAATAAATATGGATGATTTAGAGCTGGGAAGTAAAACTATGAAATATTTCTGGGGTTAATTATGTTTTCTAATTTTCCATAACATTGTGTTTAAGGAAATAGAAATTAGATAGTATATTTTTTAATTTCTGGAAGTTTATAGTGTATTTTAGAGTGGTCAAGAAGTGCTGATAATAATTCCAATAAAACTAAAAATATTTGATTATTAATAATTGAAATCATTCTAAGAGAAATATACAATTTAATCCACACCCAAAATTCTGAGAGTCCCACCTATATGTTGTTTTGAAATTATTATTTTACCTAAAGAATTACAAGAACCAAAAATATGACACTCTAATGATTTTGTGACATGGTGAGTTTCCATAAAATTTTTCTTTTCAGTTTAATGTCGAGAAATTGTACAAAGACTCATATGGTGGTTGAAAATCAATAAAATTTAATTTGTATGGAGAAAAGATAAGATTTTTTGATTGGTTTTGTACTCAGTCAAAGAAAAAGGATAACGGGATCATATTTTCTTCATTGAATGGATTCTCACTTAATGAAGATCCATTGGATGAAGTTATCAGTCCAAGGTTCCTTGATCATAGATATGTAGTTTTATGTGAAGTTATGATCATCAAACAATTGAAAATCAGATGGATACCATAAAAAGGATACTCGAGGATGGATAAATAGATTAAAATTTGATGAGTGAGTTTTTTAGTAATGCTCAAAAAATAGATATTAAACATACCCAGGTCTATCAAATATTAGGTGGAATTTCCAAGACCAATAAACTTTTAAGGGGGTTGTTGAAAATCATGAAGATTGTACATAGGTTATTTTGATCAAGATTTCCTATGTAGGAAATAATGAACATTATACAATAGACATGAAAATAACAAGACACGATTTTGTAACATTGGTTTATAGATATTTTTTTTAAAAACACATATTGTCTTTGGGGTATAACCAGCTATGAATTCAATTATATTTAAAAGGGAATTTTGGTGGTATAACCAACTGTGGATGTAGATAGAATTTTCGGGGATATAACCAAGGTTGCATAGAGGATGAGTACAAGGGACTATATCTAGTTTTTGTTTGTGAATTTTCATTCCATAAAAATGATAGAAAAATAATCCATGATTTCGGGAATCATAGATATATAAATTTTAATGTCGTTATACAAAACCTTTTAAATAGAGTGTTCTATTCTATGTTTATATTTTATACTTCAAAAATGTGATGTTGATAATTTGATATGATTGCATTATATCTCAAACATGTTTTGGGAGGTTAATAAGGATTATTAATGAAGTTATGAGATTTTCATATAAAATAATATTGTTCACTAATTCACCCCCTCCCCCTCCTAGATATATAATACTTTTATCCTATGGTATCATCAATTGGTATTCGAGAATATGTTCTATTTAAAACATCAAACTTTTAAGGA
This sequence comes from Viscum album, assembly GCA_963277665.1. NCBI lineage: Eukaryota > Viridiplantae > Streptophyta > Magnoliopsida > Santalales > Viscaceae > Viscum > Viscum album. The sequence goes on along the minus strand of OY728165.1, from coordinate 898,926,055 downwards.
CGTAAAAATTCAATTCAGTGGAACATATGGGTGTTTCTTCATTATAGTAGAAACAAACACATTTTTAAGAATAGGATGTTACCATATATTATATCTCATTTCCATATTGTTAGAGATGTTTAATCCTTGGGATTTCCAACCATTTAAGGTTTTATGATAGTTTTGAATAAGAAAATATTTAATAATGGTGGAAAATATCTGAATTACATAATAATGGATCATATGAAAAACATTTTTCAAATAATGAAATATTTTAAATTGATAAGAAATTTTTTTGATAATTGATAATTTTTTATAAAAAAAATTGTGAAATTTTTTCAATATATGTTACATATCCAGATAAAAAAATTTATGATTTTAATATGGATGATGAAGGATCTATTGATACATAATTTACAAGAGTTAATGATATCCTCATCAACATCATATGAATTTGTGGGAAGTGAGAATATTATATTATTATTAAATAAATGATGAGAAAATTTCCTAATAGTTTTGATTCCAAAGTATAATCTTTAGGTGATCATGCTGAATTATCTTTAGGCAATCCTTAAAATAATCCCATGTCATTTGAGATGAGGAAAAATTATATTTTTAAGAAAAATAATAAAATAAAAATTTCTTCAATGTTAATTTAAAGGGAAAATATAGAAAAATAAGGCAATGAAGAATCAAGTGATTTAGAGGTAGATGATGAATCATAATATTTCAACATAATTATTTCCCTTTCTTCCAAAAACTTCAATATGGGAAATTAGAAACAGAAAGAAAAAAATTCACTTAATATCTTGAAATTGTAATAAAAAATACCATTTATTTTACAAAATATTATTATGAAGAAGTATAAGACTTCTTAATTCTGAAGAAGAAGAGGATAAGATTTTTTTATAAATAAGTGGATAAAAAATAATAAAAGTTTCCATACAAAAAAAGTGAAGTATTTTTATTAGAAGAGAGTAGGATGGATATAATAAATGATCTCATGCCCCATGTATATGGGGGGATACCAACCCTATCAAATCCATAGTTAGAAGATACTAAATAAAGAATTTTTGGGGGGGGGGATAAATAACATTATATAAGGATGATGGGGAGAACCCATACCCTGACATAAGAACACTTCTATGGTGGGTTCCCAACAATGAGAAAACTATTACTATATTTCATGAACCCAATTTTTGTCTATATGGAGATAATGTTTTAGTAATTAAATATCATAAATTTTAATATTATGACAAAACAGATAATATTTTTATGATATATATGAAAAAATAATCTGGATAGACTATCAATTTTCCCCAAAAGGAATATTAGTGAAAAGTTTCTAAAAAATCAATAAAGGACTAACCGAGATATGTCTTAGCATCGAGGAACACTATATTTAATTTTAGGAGTTTATTTACATTCTTAAACAAGTACCTTTACTATACAATTCTCACCCTATAAGTTTAGTTGGGGGGACCCAACTCGAATCAGTTTCCCACTTGACAGTTATCTAGAGAAAATATTAATATTAGAATATAAGTGGCAGTGAGTTTGAGTCTAAAATCAAAAAAAAAAGTTTTCAACCTCAATGTTTAAGTTTAATAGAATACATGGACTTCCAATTAACTCAGAAATTTATGTATTAAAACATAATATTATTTTAATGATCATCAAAACTGATAAAATCCCCATGATAATATCAAAATTAAAATTATTGTTATTTAAAAAATATTCATTACAAAATCATCAATATACTTCAATAAAGGATATTATTAAAGGATAAATCTATATAATTATTGAATTTTTCAAATTAACCTAAAGGGGAAAGATTTCATTTATCCTAACACTTAATATCCTTATTATAGTCATAAAACACACATGACAAGAAATGTTAGAAACACATGGATTTATCCACTGAAATCCTCCTCGACACGATGTTCCACTATAGATTCCTAGTCTCAAGAAAATATCATTATCCTGATGGAAAAACAATTTTATTGATTAGGGGTGAGATCATGTTGACTAGATTCAATACAATATACTACTTGAGCCTGATCTTGGTGAAAAATTCCAATACCCAATAATCAACTTGACACGAATCAAATGAATCCTTCTATTGAATTCATGATCTAGACTCATAATTTTAAATGATTTTCATAATCTTGATCAATTAGTCTCAATTTATGCATATAGTTCTATAATTAGTCAAACTTGAACATAATATGATTATCCTATAATATATATATATATATATATATATATATATGGAAATATAATTTAAATAAAAAATTTATAACACTAGTATACCATAATTAATTTTTTATAAAGTAAATAATAAAATACATATAAATTAATATAATTTTATTTTAATGAAAACCTATAAAAATGTATCTTCTTAATATTTGTTGACAAATATTAAACAATAATAAAAAACCATCATCTGAAATCATAAATCTATCTCCAATAAATATAAAAAATAAAAACATCAAACAAGTCGATTTCTTGTTTCTCATAGAAAGATATTCATGATTGGTAAATCTTTCTTCAAAAAAATAACCTTACATAAATACCACTAACATCATCTGTCAACATCTACCCATAAAATAACCTACTATAAAATTAAAATTAATTGTAATTGAACAAAAAAAAAATCTAATGATTTAATTTTAAAAAAAGTATGCATAGAATAATTACTTTGAAAAATTATCTTTTAAATCTTATTGTGAATATTATTGATTACAATTATTAAAAAACCATTTTGAAAAAACAATCTTTTCTTGAAAAATGAATCAGTATTAAAAAAATAAATCCAACATACATAACTATTTTTACTAAAAAAATAAAACTCATATATATATGACCATTATATTCCATGCATCCCATGTCACACAAACATTGGTAAGGATAATTTAAACAATTTAGACAAATTATGAAATAAATGGAGTAGTGTGATCATGAATGAGTTCATATTACTAGAGGATTTACTAGAGGATTAGAATTCTTATTGGAGAATAAAACAGTTAATTTCAAGATTATAGTATGTGGTTGATAGTAGACTATATACGACAAACTAAGGGAGATTGGCATATCAGATGAGGTAATGTTCGTGACACTATCTGTTAGGAATATACATTAATGTAAAAGAGTCCTATTAGATAGGGATATATGAGATATCTATATAATAAATTTAATAATAAATGAAAATATTGAATTTTAATAATGATGTATCAATAAAATATCATAAATCATTTTCATAACCCTAATAAAATTTACAATGTTCAATTTTTCAAAACCTTTTGTTTAATTTTCATATTGATTTCACATTTTAAAATGCTTTATACAGTTGTTCAATCTTCAAACTATATCATAAATACATTCCAATTTAAACTCTTATATACAACTACTATAAAATTAAAAAATTGATACGTATCTATAAATGATAATTTCTTACAAAATACAATTAAAAATTATATACAAATCTATATAAAAATACTAGAGGAGTGGAAAAATTAATGTCTTTCATAACCCTAATAAAAAGATAATATTTTAAATGAAACATATTATGAAATTAGAATCTAATGTATGTGTTGAATATAAAAAAATTAAATTTTAATAAATAAATTATGAATCACTCAAAAGTTCAATACTTTGATCTTTTTTAATTTTTTTCATAGAAAACAAATATTAGGGTTACTACCCAAGTTACTATAGATACTATTTATGTTTTGACTAAAAATAATCACAGAAATTGTTAGTAGTATAAAATTAAACTAATAAAGATACAAAAAAATTATTATAAAAACTAAAATGTTTAAAAATAACTTCAATTAATGATGGTCGCATCATCTTATATCACATAATTTTTTTTAATTGAATCATAATTTTTTTCTACATAGTTGATAAATTAATCAAAATGAGTAAGGATGTATCAAAAATTTTGACAGTTTTAAAATAAAAACAATGAATTGGAAAAATATACCTTATCATGTTTTTGTATACCACAAAGAATTTGATGCCAATAAAAAAAGGTGTATATGAGTGGTGGGATGGGATTTCCATTTATTTACTTTTGGAAAAAAATCATTAGATTCATTTTTTTCAAGGCACATTAGATTTTTTATTATAAAAAATTAAAAAAATCATGTTCTTAGGAGGTATATCATAAATAAAATGACAAATGGAAAGAAATTAAAAACATTTTATGAAAAAATTATTTCATTTTTAAACAAAAAAAAATCAATCGGAATATAAAAAATAATATTTCATATCAAAATAATAAACATATAATATTGAACAAAAAAATCGATAAACAATTATGTATTACAAAATTCACAACCGGATTTAGTGATTGGAATCTTGATAATTAATTATGTTGTTTTAAATATTTAATCAGATATTTTGTAATAATGATAAGTTCCAAATTCAATAAATGCAATGAAAAATTCAATTTAAAAAAAATATTAATAAATCGGCATATAATTCGTTAAATTAAACCTAATAATGTTAAGAAAAAACTTAAATAATTTTAACTGACCATTAAGATCAATACATTAATGATGAAACCAAATTAAATAGGAATATCATTAAATTTTGAAAATTAATCATTTCTATGTGGGGGATTCAAATGCTCGAATGAAGCGGGATGCAGTGCGTTATGATTTAATGTGAGGGATGGGGAATCCGAACTAGGTGTTCAGAGAGATAATAAATTATTACAACCATGGAAATTCTTTTATTGATGTTTTCTATGTGAGGTGGTGGGGGAGGGAGGTGGATTTGATGGTGGGAAGGGGAGGTTACTTTGATCAACTAATGGGATTTGAGGGAGGTTTAGGTGATAGAGGAAGGATGAGAGCGAGTGGTCGATGGAGGGGGATGCGATGATGGTATAGAGGGGGAACTATATGAGGATGAATGATGGAATGTCATTTGTAAATGTTCAGAGGATGGGGTAATGAACTCATCCATGCTATGAAATGGGGAAATTCATTGGAATAGATGACAACATAAGAGGGGAGGGGAACTAAGTGGTGAATAAGGAAAAGGATTAGGGTTACTGATTTTATATGTTTAAATTATATATGAATAAAAAGTTTTAATTATTTAAATAAAAAATAAATATTAATATTAATAAATTTATCAATACATTGGTTACTAAAATAATCTTGAGAGAAACTCTAGTGTATTATATAAATAATCAAACATGACTTAACTACTTACTTGAGTAACTCATGCTTGAAAAAAAACTTGTCAAATACAATTATTTTTTGAGTCAGACGTATGTAACATGATTTCACCACATTATCATTTACCTCTTATTACAATACTTATAATCCCCTTGACCAACATGATAAAAAACATACTAATTAAAATGATCAATCTGTGACAATTATTAAGTAATTTTCACAATTTATATTTTAGAAGGACACTCATAAACGAAAATACCATCAGAAGATCTCCAAAAAAAGTAGTAACTAATATCAAAATGGTCACAAACATTTTGTGAATATATTAAAAATATATTATTCCATGAATAATTGAGTTCTATTTATATATTCACAGCTAATATTCATATTCCAAATACATTGTGTTTAGATGCAAAAGCTTCGAAACAATCAACTCCTACTTCTTATGTGATCAACAATGCACTATATGTTTGGATGAATTCATTATATACTCCTACAATATTCCATAATCTAGAAAAAAGATCAATTAATAATATTAAATAATCAATATTTATTCTTACCAGATTTTTAATCTGTATCTTAGAACTAATTAAAAAATAAAGCTAAATCAATTTATATTTATGGAGTATTTTTATTTTTGAAACAGAAGATACAAAACAGTCATTAACTCAAAAATGACATCCTTTTTTAAAAAAACACAAGAAAATAAAATTCATGAAATTACTAAGATTAAAAATAATGACTTCTTATCGATAATTTTTTTCTCAAATCACCCCATTTTAAAAATAAGAAAATCATAGGAAAATTGAAAACATTTTTATTCCATAATAAATCTCCCAATAATAGAATATTATCTCTACTAATAATAAAATATTTTTATTTATCAATTGTCCACACATTGTGATTTTCCAAAATATATCAAACGAAAAATAGAAAAAAGATCAACATTAAAAAAAATCATTCCTTTATTATATTCTTTTAATTGGAAAATTAAACTAATATCATAGCATAAATGATATTCAAAAATTAAATCCATAGAATATAAATCTAAGAATGATAAACCTTTTGGATGTTGTCTCCAAATACCAATGAATTATGTTCTTCTTATTAATATGGTTCTAGAGAATATAAATTGGCTTATATTACAAATCATAATGGTAGAATAAAAATAATCATTAAAATATTATATTATTATGAGATGTTAAATATATACATTCATAGTTCAAATAAATTGAATGAATTAAAATCAGAGAATGGAAGTAGTTTTTTTGACTATCCATATTTATATAAATTGATTATAAAATTTATGAAATATTATATGTAAGATGATATCATATAATTAAATTATACACTATTAATTATAATATTATATTATGAGAATATAAAAATACTATAGTTTATATGATTTTTTTATCTGATTTCATATATAATTAAGAGAGATTTTTTAAAAGGATTTTAAAATTAATTTAATAATACATGCTATAATATAATATAAATTAAATTTGATAAGAAACATTTGTTTACTATAATAATTATAATTTAACATCTATACAATTAAAAGATACCTTTATAAATATTTTCCCAAAATCTAAAACAAATTAGACCTCCCCCTTTCTTCAGGAGTCTTTCAATGCCATGAGATTACTATAATTGAAAGTTGTAGTTAACACCACTTGAAATTCAACATTCCTAAATTTATATTGATATATTTAAATATATAATATTTTTTATATGTAATGAAAATATCATAGATTCACCTCAGTTACAATCAATATAAGAATTATATCTTTTTTGGGTGTGATCCCATATGGAATGATGTCTTAAATCAATGTGATGTTCTCAGGACTGATCTTATGGTTTTCTTGGTGAAGAGAAAACAATTCTATTATCACAATGAACTGGAGTTTGTTTGAAAATCAATCCAAAATCATTTAGTTTTTATTTCATCCTTAAAAATTTAGTGTGACAATTTCATGATACCACACTTTCATATTGCACAGTGAAAAGTGAAACCATTTATTTACATCTTTCTAGACCATAAAACTAAATATTCACCTAGAAAATAAAATTTTCTAAAATTTATAATCCTATATAAACGAAATCCTGAAATTTTATCATATTAGTAACTTTGTTCTATAAATTCTATTCCAATATAATAAAACAATCCATGCTCTTATGTATGTTTTAGATTTTGGAAAATAATCTAAAATGATTTCTAGTGTGATTTTTTCACTTTTCATTAATAATTTTATCACACAAGAATACATGATAAAACACTATTTTTTCGAATATTTTATTGAAAATAAATGTTATAATTTCATCAAATTATGATAGATATGTTCAGTTATGGAATATTTGGGATTAGATCATTCATTTGCAAATTTGATGTAAATTCGTGTTTTAACCTTTTAAAATTCACTGTAGTATTCTGGGAATAAATATTTTTCATAAAATTATTTTGACATAAAATTTTGTATCTGTGTTCCTTGCATAATATGATACAAATTCTATTCTAGACATGGGATTTGGATTGTGCATATGAGGGGATTAAATGGACCATGAAGACAAAGGTGGACTGAACTATCCATATTGGACATGACTTGACCATTTGGGCCGTATCATCTTCATTCAGACTTGGATTGAGCCCAAATCTTGAGGAAAGCTCAAGGACATTATTTTTAACAAATAAAACTTCTAGAAGGATGGAAAATTCATGCGTTTTGTAGGGAAACAGTGTGTTAAAACATGGAATATAATATTTTTATGAGATTTCATTTCACATATAAAATGTTATGTTACCCTAGCCCTCAAAACTATATTTATAAGGGGTTTCCACTCTATGGGAGGGATTGCCTAGGATTTGGGAAGTTGTGGCCGAAATAGTGTCTCTTTAGAGCCTCTCAAAACTCTTAGAAGAATTAAAGCTTTGTCCAAACCTCTCTTCCAAAAAGGATCTCCTCACCTACCTCCTCTTTGTATTTCGTTTCATTCATGTTTGAATCATTAATCTTTCTTCAAATAATCTTATGTGTTCTTCCATTTTCATATTCTATTAATCTTCATAATTGGGTTGGAATCAATATTTGAGATGATTTTGGGTTTTACCCTTTCAATCATTTTCTCATGCAAAATGTCTCCACGATGACCACACCGCCCAAGGAAGAGTAGTTTTATAGAGATCGATCTATCTTCTACCCTCTTCATTTAATTATTTTGAATCATTGATCGACTTTAATGCAGTTAATATGATCCAGGAAGTGTGTTTTTAAATTAGAAGAAACTAATCAAGCAATTTAATAATTAACACAAACACACGCGAGGATAATATTTTGTGTAAATTTTGAGAGCGATGTCTTAATCCGTAATAAAAGACATCACGTGCTAAATTTGTAGAGTAAAAATATAATCCCTAAAAAATTAATCCTCATTTCCAGAATGGATATTTTATATAATTAACAACTTACCTTAAGCTAACTTTTGAACAATAATCAAAACAGGGTGCTGCGATTGCGTGTTCCAAAGCTAACCTAGGGTTTAAGTAATTTCATCTTTGTGGTTAAGTTAACTCACGTTGGGTTCTAGGGTTAACAAATTAAAGGATCATAATAATGTGGATATTTATTTAAATGATAATAATTAAAAAGTAAATGAAGTGGTATGTTCAGATCGATTATTCCTTTTAAAATATTTTCTAAAAAACATCTTCATGTTTCGTATTTTTAATCAAACTTCATTTAAAATATAAAACCAAAAAATTGAAATATTCTTCCATAAAACTTCATCATGTTTTATAAATGATAAACATCCACTCCCCATCCTTTCATGTAGTGTTTTAATTATATTTTATTTTACTTTTAGAATACCTTTAAGAAGTTATTTTAAATTACTTCTTATAAGGACCAATACTTTACATACATTGTTATTACATCAAAATTGAATCATACTTATTAAAAAATATAAAAAAACCATGATAGGACCGCATAGGTATAGTGTCTTTAGAAACTGGGTAACATAAACAACTGGTTCATAATGAATCTACATTGTCTCTCATTTATTTCATAATATCTAGAGTCCCTTTTTGGAATTACCTACTTAATAACCTTCTTACTGGCCCGGGGAAAAGAAAACATACAAAAGGGTGAGCTCAAATGCTCAATAAGGGTAAAAAAAGGAAATATCAATCATATCATATTCATAAGAACATATCATTTTAAAAATATTATCCGACAAAAGATATCATAATATCATAACATGGGATAAATCATTGTAGTGAAATGTAAACCCAATTATCATAACATAACACATGAAACATTGTGGAAATCACACATAATCATATAAAATCATTTCATATTAGTCATGACTCATTTCCAAGACTATCACAACGGACAAAGTCCATTTCTGAGCCGAGTTCACTCTTCGTTCTAGACCTGTATCACTGAACTAGATTAAATTGTCATTTCATCCATGTCTATCTCATGAGTTATAAATCTTTACCCAATGCATTGGAGGGAGATATAGGTCCCACCAATCTCATATTAAAACCATTCTTATTTGTGACACACAACTATTAATCATATATCATCACATAACCCATGTATTAAAAATGGGATTCTTAAACATAATTCCATCATAACATAATCCATATATGATAAAAGGACTTCATAAAAATAATTCCATCATAACATAATCAAATAAATTTAAAAATAGGGATAGAAAAAGAACCCTATATTATCTTATATAGAAAATAATTTTCATAAAAAACATGGACTCCATTCTTGAGGAAAATATCCCTTCAACTTCAAAAAACTATTTCCTTAACATGTCATAAAATTTTAAACTAAAGAATTTAATTAAAAATAAACTTGTAAAGGATGAATCATGTAAATAATGTTATATGAAATCATGTAAATCCAATCATGTCGTATAAGATAAAAAACATTCTTCTTGTACTTTGGCTGGAAAAGTCAAAAAGTATCTCGTACTGAATACGACAAAAGAATCCTTTCATATCTTTTACTTAAATTCACCAATAAGTAAAATTGGATATAAAAAATTTTAGGAGGATATAAATAATATTACATATTTAGAAAACATGAATGTGGATGATAAATATGTCCCAAAAAATTCTGAGGTATAAACAATCTCGGATAAAAATGAGATAGTGAGATTTTCCATTACCATAGGTCTGATATGCTTCATACATATCTTATCCTCTGGTATAATGATTTAAATATTTTCATTGATTTATTACAGAATCATATTCATTGTTATTATATCATATATTGTCATATTCTTATCTTCTTATTAATAAAATTTCATTGCTACTTGTTATTCGGGTGTTCCTTGCTTTATGTTCTTATGCATGTTTTGCCAAATAAATTCTTATTCCTATTTTTATGTTATAGATACCTCATTTAAAAAATGATATTAGGGTAATATATATCATATTTATTTATTCAATTCATTTATATAATCATTATTCAATGATGATCATGTAGAACGAGTCGCATCACATCGTGGAGACGGTAAGCCGTATATACAAACGAACGATGATATCATTCCCATGATTGTGGAATTTTATTCATGTGGATGATAGAATATCAGAATCATTATCATGTCATAATAACCATATATAGTTATTCATTACACCATTATACCCATCCTAGTAAAGTGGTGGTGGAAAAAACAGGTAACACCACGACGTTGAGACGGTATTCCGTAGGTATGCATGCTCGATGATTTCATTTTTCGTAGGATGGATAGAAGTTGAAATAGGGTTGTTTCATTTTAATAATAACATTTACGTATATGAGTGACACTAATTTTATTACTTTATAATGAAAAAAATAAATAATAGGAATTATATGAAGAAATAAATGTGAAATGATCGGTAATGGATATTACCTCTTCCTTGACGCGCCTCTTCTAAACCTGCTCTTAGGATACTAAAGTTGGACTTTGGAAATGGCCAGAACCTCTAGTATGTTTCTAGGGAAGTGGATAAAGGAAATGGACAGGGTTTGGCCGAGCTTGATGGCTCAAAACATTGTCTTGTGGTGAGGTAAGAGGTTCCCTTTTATAAGGGTGGAAAGGGGAACCTTAGGAAAAAATATAAAATATTATCTTATGATAAAGTTATATTAGGATTATAATGGCTCCAAAGTGACTTATTTCAAATCTAGGGTGAGTATGGGTTAAAATAATGTCAAAAAATAGGTTTTAGAAAATTTTAGGTAACCATATTAACCTTATAATTTAGATTTAATTCTATGTTAAATAATTTAACTTTTACCGTGTCTTCTTGTATTCTTACACTATATGGTTAATAAACATACTATAAACTTCCATTCGAAACCCAATTGGTTCATTAATGTCATATATATTATTATATAAGTTTTTTGGACTGACCTTATATTTTTAGGAATATAATAACAATTAATAATATAATATTTATTTACAAAACTATCATATGTCAATTTTGACACTATTTGGTATTTTGTTTTTTTTAATTCATAACAGCATTATTAATTTGAAAATAATTCATCTAACTAAACCTAATATTAATATTAACCTATAAAATTAGTTTCATTAATAAAAAGTCTCAAATTACATTTATTTTTGTATTTATAACATCAATTAGGTTAATATTTCATTAATAAGGTAATTATTGCATCTTCATTGTGTCATAAATAAAGTAAATTATTTATTTTATAAAAAATTATAAATAAAATATCATTATGTAGGAAATATAATTAGATTTATAACAAATATTTATAGTCGAATTTATCTTATGTATGACACTATATTAAAAGATGTTTTAGTTTTTAAACTTTGATTTTAACTCTTTTAACTCTTATTTGAATTAAATAATAATAAATGTCCTAATCTAATCTAAGTGGACCTAAAGGGTCATATATAATTCATAAGGTTTAATTTGGACGAATTACACTTATCCAATAGAATTAGTAATTTTTTTAAAGTAATAATAATATCATTTTACCAATGATTACCCTATTTACTTTTAACCGTGTTAGTAAAAGTAAAAAGTTACTATTCACCAAAAAATATTTTAATCTTATTGAATCAAATTTTACTCCTTGATATTAACCGTATCTCTCGGATTTTCAAAATTCAACTCACAAAAGCAGTAAAATTATGGTTTATGTAAATTTGCAAATGCTCCTAAGAGGTGGGTAAAACACGGTAAAAAGTTCAATAAATTTTTTATATATCTACAATTATTATAAAATGACTCAATGAATTAAATTGAACATATATAGGTATTATTTATCTATTTTGACCTAAAATAAATTAAAAAAATAATTAATTATTTAAATAAAAATTCAGTTTTAAACTATAACTCTGTGTTTTTCACTATTCATCAAAATTGACGGTTTTCAGAAAAATACCGAAAATTCACCCTAAGCTTATTTAGATATTTCAGGATCCAAAAATGAAGTCCATTTTGAAAGATAAAATTTGTAAAATTTCAAAAAGTGGGTATTACTATTCATAACGGCTAGTTTATATAATATTTTAATAACATATCCTCATTTAGTAAAAATCGGTATTGCATACAACACATGCTATCGGGGAAGGTTGCTCTTGCATGTAACGCAAGCCAAGACAGTGTTGTGTGTAGTGAAAGATTATTTTGGTGTTGCGTATAATATAATACATAAAAACAAAATATTCATCATTAAATCTCAGGGTGTTACATTCTACCCCCCTTAAAAAGAATTTATCCCATGAAATTCTTCACTTCATAACAAACAGGTGAGGATACCTCTCCCACATCATATCCTCAAGTTCCCATGTAGCTTCTTTTAATTGGTGGTTCCTCCATAGAACATTAACCAAGTGAGTGTTCTTGTTTTGTAGAACTTTTTCACTACGATCAATAATCTCTACTAGTTGTTCTTCATAAGAAAGATCCTGCTCTAGCGGTACAACATTCGAGATTATTACATGTGAAGGATCAAATATGTAATTTCTCAGGAGGGATACATAGAACACATCATGAACTTGAGAGTGATTAGGTGGAAGCACCAAACGATAAGCTACCTTCCCAACACGATCCAGTATTTCAAAAAGACCAATATACCTACAGCTCAGCTTTCCCTTCTTTCCAAATCTCATTACTGACTTCTAATGAGATATTCGTAAGAAGACTTTATCACTCACTTCAAACTCTAGGTCTTTTCTTCGGGTGTCAGTATAACTTTTTTGTCGAATCTGAGCTTCTCTTATGTGTTGTTGAATAGATCGGACCTTTTTTGCGATCTCATCAACCAGATAATGTCCTAATATCTTTTTCCCCAACATCATCTCAGCAAGTTGGATTTCTTCATTTCATTCCATAGAGAGCTTCATAAGAAGCCATCTTAATACTGGAGTGAAAATTTTTATTATAAAAGAATTACAGCAAAGGTAGGTATTGATCCCAGCAACCTTCGAAATCCATAGAGCATGGTCTCAAGATGTCTTCTAGAGTTTGAATTTTCCTCTCAGACTGACCGTCTGTCTGAGGATGATAAGAAGTGCTGAAACTCAACTCTGTATCTAGAGTATGCTGAAGACTATGCCAAAACATCAAGATAAAACTCGGATCCGGATCAGATATAATGGAAAGTGGTACTCCATTAAATCTTACCACTTCCTTCACACATATCCCGGAAAGCTGATCAAGAGAGATATTTTCTATAATAGCAATGAAGTGTGCTGACTTCGTAAGATGTTCAACTATAACCCAGATAGCATTATTGCCTTCGAATGTTTTAGGAAGTCCAGTGACAAAGTCCATAGTGATTTTTTCCCATTTTTATTCTGGTATGGGTAATGGTTGTAACATCCCCTTAGACTTCTGTCTCTCAGCTTTACCTTGCTGACAAAAGAAGCATCGAGAGACATATTCAACAGCGTCACATTTTATGCCACCCCACCATATGTAGTCCTTCAGGTCCATATACATCTTCGTTCTTACAGGGTGAATAGAGAATGAAGAAATATGGTCTTCATCCAATGTTTTTTCGTTAATTATGGGATGGTAGGAAGACAAAGACGATTCATGAACCTTATTATTTCATCACAATCAATGTGGAATTCAGGAGCATTTCTCACCTTCTTTTGTAACTCTACATCTTCTTTCTGTGCCTCGTTAATCTTCACATGTATATATGGTTAAACATTCATTTGAGAAAAATAAGATTCTTCCCCTTCCATTATAATTCCAAGATCCATCATTTGTAAATACATAAATATTGGATCTTTTGTGATCCTCATAATGGATAATCTAGCATGGTCTTGTCGACTTAATGTGTCTTCCACCTTGTTTTCTTTCCCATGGTGGTAATGAATTGAGCAGTCGTAATACTTAATCATCTCCAACCATCTTCTCTGGCGCATATTCATCTACTTTTATGTGAAAATATACTTTAAGCTTTTATGATTAGTATAAATATCACACCTTTCACCATAATGAAAATGCCTCCAAATCTTTAATGCAAAGATTACCGCAGCTAATTCCACATCATGAGTTGGGTAATTTTGCTAATGGACATTCCACTTTTGTGAGGCATAAGATATCACCATATCATTTTTCATGATAACACACCCCAATATCTTCTTGGATGTATCATTGTAGATCACTAGCCTTTCTCCACTACAGGGATGTGTGAGCACAGATGCTCTAGATAACCTTATTTTTAACTCCTTGAAATTTTCTTCACTCTGTTTCGTCCAAATGAACATAACTCTGTTTCGTGTCAACCTGGTGAGTGGACTAGATAATCGTGAAAAATCATTCACAAAACGTCGATAATATCCATCCAAACCATGAAAACTTCAGATCTCAGTTACTATTGTTGGTCTCGACCATGTTTTGATAACCTCTTTTTTTGCTGGATCCATAGATATCCCCGATTTTGAGATGTTGTGACCCAAAAATGAAACCTTTTGAAGCCAAAATTTACACATGGTAAATTTGGCATAAAGCTTCTTTTTTATTAGGGTCTTTAATACAATTCTCAAGTGATCTTCATGTTCTTACTTGCTCTTTGAATGGACAATAATATCATCTATAAAGACTACCATAAACTGATAAAGATAGTCTTTAAAGACCCTATTCATTAGATCCATGAAGATAGCCTAGTAATTAGTAAGACCAAATGGCATCACTATAAATTCATAGTGTCCAAACCTTGTACATAAAGTCTTCTTTGGTATATCCTCACTTTTGACCCTTAATTGATGATACCCTGAATGAAGATCAATCTTGGAAAAGTATTGAGCTCCATTTATTTGGTCAATTAAGTCATCAATGCATGGGACATGATATTTTATCTTGATATTGATCTTCTTAAGTTCTCGATAATCAATTCAGAGTGTCATTGATCCATCTTTCTTCTTAACAAACAGAATCGGTTCTCCCCAAGGTGATGCACTAGGGAATATTAATCCCTTATCAAGATTCTCTTAGAGTTTCTTCTTCAATTCCTGCAACTCAATTAGGGCCATTCTATTAGGTGTCTTTGAAATGGCTATAGCACCTAGTATGAGTTCTTTAGAAAACTCAACTTCACGAGTTTGTGGAAGACCTAGTAATTCCTCAAGAAAGGCATCATCTAACTCTCATACATTGGGTATATTATTAATCATGAGTTTCTCTCCAACCATTTGAGATAAATAACCTTCATTTTTTGGAATCAAGACCCATAAGATGGAAGAAATTTCAACTGGAAGGACATATTCATCCTTGCATCGATACATGATCAAATATTGATCAAGAATATGAAATGTGACTTCCCTTCATTGGAAATCGATATGAGCTCCATATAAGGAAATCCAATCCATGCTAATAATCACATAGTATTCCACTATAGGAAGGATCACAAGATTTGTAGGAAGAACTGTCCCAGAAACATCAATTGGAGAAGAATTATATACTATTGATGCAACCATTTTTCTATTAGGAGTTTTAACAACTAACTCAATAGCTAATTGATGAGGTAGTATTGTGATACCCTTGAAAAATTATTCAGAAATTAAAGAGTGGGTGGATCCAGAATCAAATAAAACATTTGCTACTTTAGAGTGGATGGTAAGTGTACCTTTCACCACATTGTTATCGTAATCCACATTGTTGAGAGAAATTGCATGTGGCATTCCTTTTTATTTGGCCTCAAGTGTTTGATGACATCGATCATCACCAACAACCCTTGGATTAGGGCATTGATTAGCATAATTCCACATTTCCTTACACATGAAACATTGAAGTTTAGGATGTGCATTCTATGTATCCTTTTCATTTTTTTGCATCACTAGACATATTTGTCCCATCATTGCGGCATTCAAATTTCCGTTGACATTCTTTTCCATATTTTAAATAGTTACTTTTCCCCTTAATACAATTCCCTCCATGTTTCGTTCCACACATTTAGCATAATGGAAAAATCATCTTCTTTTCAATGTGGTCTTTAGATTTCCCTTTAAATTCCATTTTCATCTTCTTATCAAACCCATATGATTGATTGGTTACTCAAATATCCATCTCGACCTTGAGAGCACATCGAACAATTTTCTCGTAGCTATTGAAGTCCCTTATGTCTAACTTCATTCGAAGACTCAGTTTTATTCTACTAAATAATCAATTGATCTTACTCTCAGGTTGGATAAAAATTCCCGAAGCATACCTTGCAAGTCTTGTAAAATTTGCTTCATAGGTACCAACAAATTCATCATCCTTTTTCTTTAGTTCATTAAAATCTTTCTCCATCTTTGTTCAATGAATACTAGGGAAGTACTTATTGAAAAATAAGTTATTGAACTCATCCCATTCCATGGATCAATTTATTCTCTTGGACTCGTATTCATGATAGGATTCCACCATTGATCAGCATCACCATCCAAACGATATAATGCTAATATGACTTTATCATGTTCAAAACATTGAAGAACTGAAAATATCTTTTTAGTGGTATAGATCCATTGTTCTGCCACTAATGGATCCATAGACCCATTGAATGAGGGTGGACACTGCCTCATGAAGGATTGAACAGAATGTTTCACCTTCCATTGCTCGTTTGGAAGTCCTGCATGATTCATAGATTTAGAATGTTGTGTGGGTATGGCTACAAGATTTTTCATTCCAGCTCCAATAACTTTTGGTTTCTCAAGAGGACAATCATTGCATTGCTCGTCGCATTCTGCATTAACACGATTCCTTTGGGTTCCAGCCATTGACTAAAACCAATAATCATAGTGTGAGAAACACTAATCATAATAGGAAAACCACATAATCAAGAATATAATATCACAATCTTGGTCTTATAATAGGTTATTCATGGAAATATCTAAAACCCTAATATTCTTTTTTATTCATAGACATATCCTTTGGGTCATTACTAAGGATTTCACATCCTAGATTCCAATGGTTGACAATACCTTTCCTCTCATACCAACTATAACGACCCATAAATTATATACATTGATATTACTTCTGAATTGAAGCATAATTATTACAACATATAACAAAACCATGATAGGACCACATAGGTATAGTGTCTTTAGAAACTGGGAAACATAATCAACTGGTTCATAAAGCATCTACACTGTCTCATGTTTATTTCATCATATCTAGAGTCCCTTTTTGGCACAACCTACTTAATACCCTTCTTCCGGACCTGGGGAAAAGAAAACATACAAAAGGGTGAGCTCAAATGCTCTGTAAGGGTAATTAAAGGAAATATCAATCTTATCATATTCATAACTACATATCGTTTTAAAAATCTTATCCTGCAAAAGAGATCACAATATCATAATATGGGATAAATCATAGTAATGAAATTTAATCCAAATAATCATAACATAAAAAAATAATTTTTTTTTCATACACACATAATCAAAGAAAATCATTAAATATTAGTCAAGACTCATTTCCAAGACTATCATATCAGACAATGTCCATTTCTGAACCGTGTTCACTCCTTATTCAAATCCTGTATCACAGAACCGAATTAACATGACGTTCCATCCATTTCTATATCATGAGATATAAATCATTACCTAATTCATTGGAGGGAGATATAGGTCCCACCCATATCATAATGAAACCATTATTATGTGTGCCACAAAACCATAAATCATATATCATAGCATAACCCATGTAATAAAATTGGGATTCTTAAACATCAATCCATCATAACATAATCCATATAAGATAAAAGGACTTCATACAAATAATTCCACCCTAGAATAATCAAATAAATGTAAAAATAGGGATATAAATATAACCCTATATTATCTTAGATGAAAATTAATTTTGATAAAACACTGGGACTCCATTCATGAGGAAAATATCCTTTCTACTTAAAAAAATTTTACATTTCTAAACATATAACACATTTTTAAACTAAAATAATTTAATTAATAAAAAATTATAAATGAAACATAATGGAAATTATGTTATATAAAATCATAAAAAACTATTCATTCCATATAATTTGAAAAAACATTCTTCTCGTACTTTGTCTTAAAAAGTCAAAATATATCTCGTAATGAATACGAAAAAAGATTACTTTCATATATTTTACTAAAATTCACTAGAAGGTAAAATTGATTTAAAAAATTATAATAGGATAGATATAATAATAAATATTGAGGAAACATGGATGTGGATGACAAAAATGTCCCAGTAAATTCTGAAGTATAAACAATCTCAGATAAAAATGAGATTGTGAGATTTTCCCTTACCTTAGGTCCGATATGCTTCGTACGTATCCGAACCTCCTATATAATGATTTAAATAGTATCCTTTACTTAATATAGAATCATATTCATTTTTATGATACCATATATGTCCACATTCTTATCTTCTTATTAGTAATATTTCATTGCTACTTATTATTTGGGTGTTCATTGCTTTATGTTCTTAAGCATGTTTTGTCGAATAAATTATTATTACTCTTTTTAGGATATAGATAAATCATTTATAGAATTTTATTAGTGTAATATATATCATATTTATTCATTTAATTCATTTATATAATCATTATTCACTGAAAATCATGTAGAACGAGTCACATCACATCATGGAGACGGTAATCCGTACGTACACACGAGCGATGGTATCATTCCCATGATTGTAGAATTGTATTGAAGTGGATGATAGAATATCATAATTTTTATCATTTCATAATAACCATATATAGTTATTCATTACACAATTATACCCATCCATGTAAAGCGGTGGTGGAAAAACAAGTTACACCACAGCGTGGAGACGATATTCCATACGTACGCACGCGCGGTGATTTCATTTTCCATAGGAAGGATAGAAGGTGAAAAAGGGTTGTTTCATTTTTATAATAACATATCAGTATATTATTGATACTGATGTTATTACTTTATAATGAAACAAATAAATAAGAGGATGTCGAAGAAGAATTAAATGTGAAATAATGGGTAAACGATATTACCTCTTCTTCGACGCGCCTCTTCTAAACCTCCTTTAAGGACACTATAGTTGGAATTTGAAGAAGAAAATAACTCTATTATGTTTCTAGGGAATTGGAAAAGTTAAATGGATAGGGTTTGGATGATCTTGAAGGATCAAAATGTGGTAATTTGTAGAGGGAAGAGGTTACCTTTTATAAGGGAGGAGAGTGACAACTTAGGAAAAACATAAAATATTATTTTATAATAAAGTTATATTCGGATTATAATTGCTCAAAAGTAACTTATTTAAAATCTACATTGGTAATGGTTCGAAATAATCTCAACCCCTAGGTTTTATAAAATTTTAGTTTTCCATTTTAATCTTACCATTTAGATTTAACTCTAAGTTAAATAATTTAACTTTTACCATGTCTTCTTGTATTATTACACTATATAGTTAATAAACATACTATAAACTTCATATCAAACCGAAATTGGTTCATTAATGTCATTTATATTATTATATTTGTCGTTTGGCAGAACCGTAGATTTTTAGGAATAGAATAAAAATTAATAATATAGTATTTGTTTTAAAAACTCTTTTATTGTCAATTTTGACACTATTTGGTATTTTGTTTTTGTTTAATTCATAACAGCATTATTACATAGAAAATAATTCATATAACTAATCCTAATATTCTATATTAACCTATAAAATTCTTTTAATTTATAAGTAGTCTAAAATTACATTTATTTGGTTATTTATAACATCTATTATGTTCATATTTCATTAATAAGGTAATTAATGTATCATCATTGTGTCATAAATAACATTAATTATTTAATGTCTAAAAATTATAAATAAAATATCATTATATAGGAAATATTTTTAGCTTTCTAATGAATATTTATAGTCGAATTTATCTTATGAATAACCCTATATTAAAAAACATTTAGTTATAAAACGTTGATTTTAACTCTTTTAACCCTTCTTTGAATTAAATAAGAATAAATTTCCTAATCTAATCCAAGTGGACCTAAAGGGTCATGTTTTATTCCTAAGGTTGTTTTTGGTTGAATTACACTTATCCAATAGAAGTATGACATGTGTTAGGTTAATAATAATATCATTTTTACACTTAATTTCCCTATTTACTTTTAACCATGGTAAATAATAGTAAAAAGTTATTATTCACCAAAAATTATTTTTATATTATCAAACCACATTTCATTCCTTGATATTAACCATGTCTCTCAGATTTTTGAAATTCAACTCACAGAAGCAGTAAAATTATGTTTTATGTAAATTTTCAAATGCTTCGAGGAGGTGGGTAAAAGAAGGTAAAAAGTTCAATAAATTTTTTATATATATATAATTATTATAAAATGAATCCAATGAATTACATTGAACTTATATAGGTATTATTTATCCATTTTGACCTAAAATAAATTTAAATAAAATAAATAATTATTTAAATAAAAATTCGGTTTTAAACTATAACTTAGTGTTTTTCACTATTCATCATAAAATTGAAAGATTTCAGAAAAATAAATAAAAATCACAAAAGATAATTTCGATATTCCAAATCCAAAAATGAAGTCCATTTTGAATGAAAAAATTTATAAAATTTCAAAAAGTGGTTATCACTATTCATAACGGCTAGTTTATATAGTATTTTAATAACATATCGTCGTTTAGTGAAACTTGGTATTGCATAAAACGCAAGCTATCGAGGAACGTTGCTCTTGCATGTAACACAAGACAAGATAGTGTTGTGTGTAGAGAAAGATTCCGTTGGTGTTGCGTATAACATAATGCATAAAAACAATAAAATTCTCATTAAATCTGAGGGTGTTACACTACCTCCTTTGAGAGACAACCTTGGTCAGCCACTCCGTTGCACCCAAGTACCCCAAAACCAGTAATCATTTGAGGTTTCCCATGACAAGTTTCTTTAAAATTGGTGTCGTTTCTGGGGAGGCAACTAATTTATTCCACTAATTATAGGTATTTATTTTATTTTTCATTTAATTATTTTCCTCTCCTCTTTCTTTCTTCCTTCCCCTTTCTCAAGTTTTTCTTTTCTCTTACTCTATCATTTTATTTTTATCGGACCAACTCAAAAATATTTTATTTTTATTACGGTAAACTTTTATTTATTTCCTTTTCATCATTCACTACTTTGTGACATGAACTAATCTCAAATATCTCTTCAATCTAGACCATGAAATTGAACATAACCTTAGGGAACGAATCATACATTCTAAGTCTTTGAGAAGTTTCGACATTCAACTAGTTTTTGAATTACTCCAATATCAGAAAATTGAAATTGGAAACAATTCAAATTCAAACATAAAACAAGAACCAATGGATGAAAATAATGGAAATTAACATAATAGAACCATTCGAGAATTGGCTGCACCCGATATTAATTATCAACAAAATTGTATTGCATTTCCAAATCTCGAATCAGACATCGAACTGAAATCTGGATTAATTCACCTACATCCAAAATTTCACGGCCCCTCTGGTGAGGATCCAGATAAACACCTTAATGATTTTAATGTGGTTTTCTCAACCAATAAACAATGAAATGTTTCTTAAGATCAAATCAAACTAAGAGCATTCCCATCCTCACTTAATAGAGCTGCAAAAGACTGGATGTATTATTTAAAACCCCAAGATGTAACTTGTTGGAACGATTTGAAATTCCTTTACTTATAGTGATTTTTTCCAGCATCAAGGACCACTACCATTAATAAATAGATATCTAGGATGAATCAAGCACAAGTGGTTCAATGTAAGAGTATTGGGAGAGACTCAATAAGCTGGTGCAAGCTTCCCACATCACCAAATCAGTGAGAAACTAATCATCCAGTACTACTATGAAGGACTCACACATATAAAGAGATGTATGGTAGATTCTTCAGCTGTAGGACAAGTGGTGGACAAGACACCAGTATCTTCATGTGTGTTGATCGACAAAATGGCCCAAAACTCCCAACAGTTTGGTGATCGAGGTACACCACATGTCAGGGGAGTAAATCAGGTAAGTCCTTCTTCTCTTTAGATTCATTTGATTGATAACATTTTAGAAGAATTGAAAACAATGGTGAGACGGATTTCTTTGGCTCAAACGAAATCCCAACCCCCTCCTTTAAAACCTTGTGGCATTTTGACTGAGACAAGCCACCCAACTGACTATTTCCCACAACTACCAGAGACAGAGGATTGTGCAGCAGTATTCCCGGTGAGACCTTATCAGTAGGCATATCCATATCCCCAAAAGAAGCATTATTCCTTTGAACCAACATATAACCAAGGGTGGAAGGATCAATAAGACATGAGGTATGGCTTTTCAAAACAACAAAGGCCATCATTTCAACAAAACTTCCAGCCGCCTCTGCCTTACCAGCATGGATTCCAACAACCAAAAAGAAGATTTGAAGCCCAAAAATTAACAACCCAACAACATGGGAATCCCCCACCAAAGGTTGATTCTAATACTGATGATCTTTTGAAACAAATTGTTCTTAATCAAAAGAATGAGATGAAGAGTCAAAGTTCAGAGCTGAGGGAGTTGAAGACTCAAATGATCCAAATTTCCACCGCCCTCCATGAACATGTAAGTAAGAATTACGGAAATATATCATCCCAACCCACTCTAAATCCAAAGGGTAATGTCGGTGCCATCACATTGAGAAGTTGGAAGCAAAAAATTGATGCTTCTCTACCTACCATTCCACTGGGATTCACCTCAACTCCAGAAAAGCCCAATTCCACATGAACTGATGTGTAACCTAAGGAGAATGATAAAGGTATGAAAAAGATTAATGATGTTCCTCCTAAACCACATCCTTTTCAAAACAGGGTTGTTCAGACCAAGAATATAGTTGAAGAAGCAATGAAAAATGATGTTTTTCACACATTCAAGCATGTGGAGATCAACATTCCTCTACTTGAAGCCATTATTAAAATTCCAAGGTATGAAAAATTCTTAAAAAAACATTGTACCAATCGAAGGGGGCTCAAGGTAAATAAATTGGTCAATCTTGGAAAGAATGTGTCGGCACTCATTACACTAACTCTAGCAATGCCGACAAAGTTCAAGGATCCAGTGACATTCACCATCCCATGCACTATAGGGGTGTTTCACTTTTCTGATACACTTTTTGATTTGGGATCTTCCATAAATGTGATGCCACACTCTTTATTATCTTCTTTTAAGGTTGGTGAGAAGAAACCTATGAGAGTAGTGGTGCAGTTGGAGAATAGAGCTACAACATATCCAGGAGAAGTCAATGAGGGTATACTTGTCCGGGTAAGTGACATGATATTTCCAATAGATTTCTACATCGTTAACATGAAGGATGACCAGGTAAACTCTCATGCCCCAATTATCATAGGTAGACCCTTCCCTGAAATGTCAAAAACTATCATAAATGTCAATTAGGGTACAAATTCCAAGGAATTTGGGGAAGAAGTTGTTATATTTAATGTTATTGATTCCATGAAGTACCCCTTAGAGGATCATTCTGCATTTATTATCTCCCATATTGAACCACTATGTAAAAACCACATGGGTTTTTGTTGTCCTATGCTTAGATGGATTATGAGTATTGTTTCTAGTTTGATGTATAAGAGTACTTCCACACCTATTTCTAATGTAGAAGACTCTCTTAGATTTGATTTTAAAATGGAATCATATTCTGATTTTGATCATGTGAACTCTAATTAAGAAATGACTCTTGAGTATGCTCATGGATTTGATGCTTTATTCTTTGATTATGATGATGTATATTCTGATACTGATGCTCTTTGTGTACATATTTTAGTTCATTCTATGTATCCATCCATACACCACCCCCTACACTAGAACTCAAGCCATTGACACAAAACCTCAAATACTCATACTTTTTGAGTGGTGAGAAATTGCCTGTTATAATTGCTAACAATCTCACTTTTGAACATGATGAAAAACTTATGAATCATTTGAGGGAGATCATTTGGGAAACCAGACTGACCTTGGCTGATAGACCAGGTATTAGCCGCTCCATTTTCATGCACTGTATTCTTTTGGAGGATGGGGATTAACACGTTAGGTATCCATAAATGAGACTCAATCCAACACTTTTGGAGGTTGTTAAAAAAGGGGTTGAAAAATTGATTGAGGAGGGTTTAATCTATCCCATTTTAGATTCTCAGTGGGTAAGTCCTATTCAGGTTTTCAGTGTGTGTATTGATTATAGGAAACTGAATCAATCTACTCACAAGGACCATTTCCCCATCCATTTTATTTTTCATATGCTTGAGAGACTTCCTAGGAAAACACATTATTGTTTTTTGGATGGATTTTCTAGATATTTTTAGGTTCTTATTGCTCGGGAGGATCAGGAGAAGACAACATTCACTTTTACTTTTGGTATTTTTTCCTACCGAAGGATTCCATTTGGACATTTCAATGTCCCAGGTACTTCCAGCGATGCATGGTGACTATTTTTTCTGATTTTATTGAGACCTCGATGGAGGTATTCATGGGTGATTTTAAAGTGTATGGGTATTCATTTGATGAATTTATATGTAGTCGGGGAAATGTGATGTGTCATTGTATTGAGAATAATCTAGTCATGAACATTGAAAAGTGTCATTTCAGGGTAGAGCATGGAATTGTCTTAGTAATGTAGTGTCAATACGTGGGATAGAGGTTGAAAGATCTATGATAGACATTATTTAATCCTTACTATATCCTTCATGTATGCGTGATGTTAGATCATTCCTAGTGCATGCAGGATTTTATTGGCGCTTTATCAATGATTTTAGTAATCTTTCTCTTCCTAAGTCATGAATACTTCAAAAGGATTCTGATTTTGTGTTTAACAATTCTTTCTAGACTTCCTTTGATGAGCTAATGAAGTGTCTAACCACTCCACCTATCATACATCCCCCATGGTGGGAGATTCCTTTTAAGCATATTTGTGATGCCTCCAACTTCGCAGTTGGAGTTGTCTTATCTTAGAGGGTGGAGGGACGTTCACATGTGATCTCCTATGCATCGAGGACACTGGATTCAGCCCAATCAAACTACACAACAACGAAAAATGAGTTTCTTGCTGTCATATTTTCTTTAGATAAATCCCTTTCATATTTTTTGGGATCTAAATTAGTTGTTTTTTATGAACATGCAGCTCTGAGATACCTCATGAAGAAGCTAGATGCAAAGCCCATGCTGCTCTGATGGATGCTCATTCTTCAAGAATTTTGATATTGGGATAAATGAACAAAGGGGTTAAGAAAACATGGTAGCAGACAACATGAGTAGGCTTACTCACACACTATAGGATAACACCTTGGACCAGGTACCACATTGGGACACATTACCTGATAAGCATCTTTATTCCATCTCAAGTACGCATCCCTGGTATGTAGATTTAGTTAACTACCTTGTTTCCTCTGAAATCATTTCAAATTTAACGAAACATCAAGTTCAAAAATTAAAAAGTGAGTCTCAATATTATGTTTGGTGTGATCCAATTCTCTGGCACATGTGTAGTGATCATCTTCTTAGGAGGTGTGTTCCTAATCATGAGTTAGAGTCTATTATACATTTTTGTTATACAATTTCTTATGGTGGACACTGTGGACCCCAATGGACAAATAGGAATGTTTTGGACTCTATATTATATTGGATTAGCTTATTACATGATTCCCATGTGTTTTGTATGTCATGCTCTCATTGCCACCACACCAGGAACATTTCTAGAAGACATGAGATACCCCAACAACCCATACTATTCTGTGAGATTTTTGATATATAGGGCATTGATTTTATGGGTCCTTTTCCTAGTTAATTTAGATTTTCATATATTTTGGTTGTTGTTGATTCTATGAGTAAATGAGTGAATTCTAAGGCCACTAGGACTAATGATTCTCATGTTGTTGTGGACTTCATCAAAGAACACATTTTTTGC
This sequence comes from Viscum album, assembly GCA_963277665.1. NCBI lineage: Eukaryota > Viridiplantae > Streptophyta > Magnoliopsida > Santalales > Viscaceae > Viscum > Viscum album. The sequence continues at coordinate 898,899,482 of OY728165.1, read as the reverse complement.
GGATTTGGAGTACTATAGGCCATCATCAGTGACCAAGGGACACACTTCTGCAATCAGAATTTTTCTTCCCTTCTTCGAAAGTACGGGGTGACACAAAAAACATCAACACCATACCACCCTCAAACAAATGGAAAGGCTGAGGTTTCAAATAGGGACTTGAAACAAATTTTGGAGACAACTATGCATCCAATTAGGAAAGATTGGAGCTAGCGCTTGGATGATGCATTGTGTGCTTATAGGAAAACATACAAGACACAAATTGGTATGTCCCCATTTCGGATTGTTTGTTGGAAATTATGTCATCTCCCTGTGGAGGTTGAGAATCGTGATTATTGGGCTATAAAGAAATTCAACATGGATTTGGCCCAAGCAGGAATCCAAAGAAAGGTACAAATTCAAGAGCATGAGGAGATTCAATTGTCTTCATATGAGAACTCAAGGCTCTACATGGAAAAATAAAATGAATCTTATGATTGAATGATCCAACAGAAGTAGTTTCATGTTGGAGAGAAAGTCCTTCTCTACAATTCACGACTGAAGTTGATGTTTGGTAAGTTGTATTCCAGATGGTAAGGTCCTTATGTTGTGACTACAATTTTTCCTTATGGTGTAGTGGATATCACACAAGATGACACATGAAGGAGATTTAAAGTCAATGGGAAATGTTTGAAGAGATACATTGAGGGACTTCCAACTGATGGAGTGGATTTTATCACACTGCATGACCCCATCATCACTTGAGCACATCAAGATGTTCATAACCCTTTAAATTTTTTATTCTTTGTCCTACTTAAAATTATACATTTCATGTTCATATATCATATCATGGGTTCACATTGAGTACAATTCAATATTTTAAGTGTGGGGGAGCGAACCTTTTAGTTTAGTAGTTTCAATTGTTTTCCTATTTAAAAAACAAAACAAATAAATTGTGTGTTTTCAAATTTTTTGTGTTTATTTTTCAATTTTCTTTGTGTTTTTGAAACATTGGAGCCGAAATGATTCTGATCACCATTTAGAAATTCATATCAATAAGTGAAATAGTTTATCCATTGGAACTGAGCATAAATGAATTTTGAAAATGATTTTGTTTCAAGTTTGAATATTTAGTAATTTCATGAAAAGTACACTGAATTTTGAATCCCATGACACATCTCACTGTCTTTATAATTGAAATCAATTTCTTGAGAGGATTTTGAACCATTATTTTCATATTATTTAAATTTACCTCACTTCTTGAGAGATCAAACCATGCTTTATTTAACTATAATTTGATTTATTTCTTTCAAAACTTGAGTTTTTGAGGTACATATGTTTAAATGATTGAGGAATTTGTTGGTTTTAAACCCCCTATTTCAAAGATTATTTTTATTATAATTTCTTACATTGAACATTTAATCCTTCTAGCCATTAGAAGCCATAAACATCCTGTTTGGTTAGCCACATTACAAGCCAATTTTTCTCTATCCATCCAACTCATGATGGGAAATTTAAAAATATAGTTGAAACTAAGTGTGGGGGAAGCTATCTTGTGTTGTGCTAACACATTCTATGATACATTGGATGGAAAATTAAATTCTGAAGAGATTTGTTTGCTGCTGAAGAAAATCATTATATTGAATGTTGGTCCTTTTCTGGAGATTTCATGATAAGTGAAGCGGTTCCTATTCTAGAGCTTCTAATTGAGGTAGAATGTTGTGCCTATCTGGAGCATTCAAGAAAATCATGTTAGAGGAGATTGAATTTTTTTTGTTGAATGATGATTGGTGTAAAATATCCATGACTTTTCATGAATATGGAGATGGATTCATACTATGGGGAATAATGATGAGACTATAGTTAAGTGAAAATTAGATTAATGCAATTTTTCTTCAAAAAAAAGTCAAACCCTCCTCATTCAGCCTAAGAGTTTTTCACATTTAAATCCTACCAACAGAATGCCACAAGAAAACTCAGAAAAGTCCTCATGATAAACATATTCTATGAAATCACATCGGGTGATGACATAGGAATTTATCAAGCCTATGGTGACCCTTGTATGAGTTTGGATGAGAAAGACATTGCAAAAAAAATTGATATTTGTCTGATAAGATAAAATTCAAGCGAGGTAAGTGTTTTGTGCATGGAAGGATAAATGAAGTGGAAATATATTGAATTATATAAATGGAGAAAACGAAATAAGGTTTTTTATGTGGTATGATATCTTTTTATTCTTGGTGTGGAATTGATGGATCTTAATGATATGTGTTTTAAAATTTGTTTTGATTTGATATTGATGTTTACTTGATATGAGGTTTTTCCTAGGAGTGAATAAGAGTAAGTGTGGTGAAGTTGATAAAACACTATTTTATTGAATATATTGTCGATAATAAATGATATAATTTCCTAAAATTGTGCTAGATATGTTCAATTATGGAATATTTAGGATTGGATCATTCATTTACAAATTTGATGAAAATTCCAGTTTTATCCTTTTAAAATTAACTATAGTATTTCGGGAATAAATATTTTTCTATAATTTTTTTTGATTTAAATTTTTTTAACTATGTTCTAGACATAATGGGATACAAATTTATATTCAGGACATGGGAGTTGGATAGTGCATATTAGTTGATTAAATGGGCCATGAAGCCCAAGAGGGACTAAACTATCTAGATTGGACATCAATTAACCTTTTGGGAAGTATCTTCTTCATATGGACTTGTATTGAGCCCAAATTTTGGGGAAATCTCAAGGACATGATTTGGAAATAATAATTCTTATATAAGGCTGCAAAAATCACTCTTTTTGGAGATCAACTATTCGGTGAAATGTGTAATGAATTATTTCGCAGAGTTTTCATTTCACACATAAACCATTATATAACCATAGACCTCACACACTCTATTTAAAGGGGTTTTTCACTCTTTGGGAGTGCTGGTAGAGGCTTTGGGAAGGTGTGGATGAACTTTTGTCTCTTGGTATATCCTCACAACTCTTGGAATATGCAAGGCTTTGTACAAAACTCTATTCAAAAAAGGATCTCCTCTCCCACCTCCTCATTGTATTTCTTTTCATTCATGTCTGTATATTGAATTTTTTTTCCAATAATATTGTGTGTAATTCAATTTCCTTTTTCTCATAATATTCCTAATTTGGTTGGAATCATGATTGGAGATGATATTGGGCTCTACCCTTTCAATCCTTTGCTCATGAAAAACGTCTCCACGATGACCACACCGACCATATAAGAGTAGTTTTTTTAGTGACAGGTCTATCTTCTACCCTCTTCATTTAATTATTTTGAATCATTGAGATACTGTAATTCACTTAATATGAACCATGAATTGTGTTTTTAAATTATAATAATCTATGGAATCAATTGAACAATAAACACAAAAACACACGAGGTTGAGATTTTGTGTAATTTGTGAGAGCACGATCTTAATCGGTAATACAAGACCACACAAGATAAATTTTTTGAGTTAAAATATAATCCCTAAACACAATTCATCATCATTTCTATAATGGATATGTTATCTAATTAACTACTGACCATAAGCTAAGCTTAGAACAATAATCAAAGAAGAGTGTTGCGATTGCGTGTTCTGATGCTAGTGTATGGTTTAAGTAATTTCATCTTTGTGGTTAAGTTAACTCTCGTAGGGTACGAGGGTAAACAAATTATGGGGTCATAATTAAGTGGATATTGATTTAAATGATTATGATTAATAAGTTAATGAATAGGTAGGGTTAGATCGATTACGGCTTTTAAAATATTTTCTAAAAAACATCTTATTGTTGTGTCTTTTTAATCAAACTTCATTTCAAAATTGAAAACAAAAAAATGAAATCTTCTCCCAAAAAACTTCTTAAAGTATTATAAACGATAAACAACCACACCCATACATTCATGTATTGTTTTAATTATATTCTATTTTAATTTTAGAATACATTTAAAAAGTGGATTTAATTTACTTCTTCCTTTGAGAGACGACCTTGGTCAGCCACTCTACAGCACCTAAGTACCCAAAGACCACTAATCATTTGAGGGAACCCTTGAAAACATTCATTCAATACTTAAAACACAATATCTAATCAAAAAACTACTAGGTATAATAAATTTATGATCAATCCTTTACATAACATTTTTCAACAATTTCTTGGAAACATTAAGGCCATGATTAATAAACGTTCCCATCGTAGTACTTATAATAGAATATCATCATAATATATTTTTTTAAAAAGTATCTAAACTATTTATATTGATTTATTGTATTTTATTTCAGTATTTGAATAATTATAAAACTAGGTAAATTTTAATATCACCCATCATGGTCATAAAAACTACGCTCCTCATATAATCCAAATAAACCATTGGAAATATATCATTCAGTTTGTAAAGATCCAGAAACTCCATGGAACTTTTTTTCATAAATACATGGGATTTTTAACGAGCTCGTGAAAATTTGTGGCGCTTGGGTCTGAGGCCCGATGTGCCCAAAATCAATTTTTGATGTTTTTTTCAGGTACGTTAAGTAAATGTGCGAGAAGGATTTTATAATTTTTGAACCGGTGCACAGAACTGAAATCTCAGGGAACCGTTGAACTCACAGCGCCATTATTTTCTTAAGAAGACTTTCACCTCGACGACAGTTGGTCAAGGATGAAAGTTAGTTTTTGTGGTTTTAAGATTAATTTAAATAAAAATAATTTGGGACTTTTTATTATTCTTGTTGGTTAAAACCACCAAGAGGATGATATAGGTGGGGTCCACCACACCATAACCCCTCATGAGAGGTTATCATGGTGGTGCCCAACCGGACATAACTTCCATTTGGAGTATACTTTCGATGGGGACCACTCGGGCTTGTATCCCATTGGAACCCCACATTTAATGTGGAGAAACTCTTCATCTCATTTTTATTTATTTTTTTTTTTCAACTCACTTCACTTACTTGAGCCAACTCCACCCAATTATTTAAATGAGTTGTCTCATTTAATTAAACACCATAATTTAAATTATTGTTCCAATAATTAATAGACAACGCTTTCTTCTATTATTTTCCCTTGGAATTTTGGTGGAGCTTGGGAGAAGAGAGAACTCTATCCAACGAAGACTACTCTTCAACGAAGAATGATTTTACGGCGATGAACACTCTACCGATGAAGAACACTGACGAAAGATGCCTCAGACTACGAAGAACGACCCCCTCCGACCTTCTTACTTGGACTCCTTCGATGTGGGACGGGTTCGTCTACCCCAGATCGACGACCATTTTTCTACAACATCAATGAATGTGGAGTGACGAAACTAAGGTAGGGGGTTTACTTCATGTAATATCTGTTTTCTTTTTTCTCACCATAGGTTGGCATGGAAACATTGTGAAGATTGAAAAAAAAATTTGAAAATCATATTCTTACTTTTTGATGAGCTGATTGTTACCAACCAAAACACGTAGGGTGCGGGCCAAACCAACATGGCCAAACCCCTTCACCGATTTTTTTTATGATGAACCTTAGCATGTCGATGAGGCGACAAAGATGAAGGGGGAAACGATGAAGGTCGCGCTACCCGCGGCCTCTGCGAATCACACAGCCCCCCGTGGTTCCCCGATGCTTCTGGCCAAACACCGTCGGCCCGAGCGGTGCCCGACCCGCCTACCCGCGACCCCCAGCACCCTACCCGGCATGCGGACTGCCTGCCCGTTCCCTCTCGAGGCCACGCATGGCACACGACCCACCTGCCCCCGCACCCTGCCCGACCATTTCTGTACCCTGCCTGGCGCCCTCATGCCCTGCCCGACACCCTGCCCGGCGCATGGACTGCCTACCCACGATCCCCACGCCCTACCCGGCGCTCTGCCGGTGCCCACGTGGCCTTCCCTGCCACTGCCGAGCCCTGCCCATCCCCTGGCGCGGCCTTCCTGGCGCCCCCACGGACTCTACGAATCCCCCACAGCCTGCCCAGACCCTACCATAGCATGCCCGGTGCCCTGATGGCCTGTCGGCTCCCCTGCGACCTGCCCAGCCCCTGTCGCGCCCATGCCAGCGTACCCGCGGCCTTCCCACGCTCCGCGTAGCCTGCCCGCTGGTCTCCCGACATTCCCGACCTCCCGGGATGCGTCGCCTGAGCTTCGCCCCATGTGGTGCTGCCCGAACCGGCCTCGACATTCATGCCGAGCTGCCGAGATTGTGACATCCATGCCAAATCACCCTCGGAGTCCGCTGGGCCAGGCCCAGCAGACCCGGCCGAATGTAACGGGGTGTCCTGCCTAGTGGGTTCGGCCAGACCCAGAAGGTCGGCCGAGACTGGGTTGGGCCATGTAAGTCCGACTACGTCAGACCGGGCCCAGGCCCATTACTGACCCATTACCTTCTTGAGCCATTTCTTTGAAACCAGATGACCATTTGACGAACCGTCTCTGGCACTGGTATTCTTAGAACTAAGTCGTCCCTTTGAAAATACCCAACTAGAGTTTGGGGTAAATTTGAGATACGGTCAGGCTGGATCATACAAGAATCCAACCGAGGCCTCAGGACTAAAAGGATAAAAACTCACAGACCTGACGTCTGATCGACGCACTGTCTGTTCCATTGAGACCCCTTTGACATGGTGGACCTTTGAGATACATCCGAGTGGTAGTTTGTAATAGTTGGAGTGTTAAACTGTAGCTCGTGGTGTGGATCCTTCCAGAGGCGAGTGAACAGAGTACAAAGACCTAGTAGCTGGCTGAGACATGACGACTACTGGACCGATTCGACTTGGAGTGACTTTACCCGCCCAGTGATGAGAGCCTCTGTGTGACGTGGCAGAACCATGGTGGGTAGTGCCTCTGTGTGAGTGCGGTAGACCCACGGTACTCGACAGGAGGAGTACATCTGCAGGCTACGAGGGGGAGCGACTATGTGTGAGCACAGAAGACCCGTGGTGGGGAGCACCTCTGTGTGAGCCCAGTAGACCCACAGTACCTGAGAGGATTACCTCAGCAGTCCATGGTTAGTTAGAGGAGCCTCTATGTGATGCGGCTATACCACAAAACTCGATAGAGGAGGAGTACGCCACCACCCATGGTTTCGATAATTAAAATCCTGGTTTGAGATGAGTCAATGACTTTTGTGTTTTCCCCATGATTGAGATGGGTTACTATATAACATAGGTATATTAATGGTCATATAACTATGTAATGGTTATGTGAAGATTTTGTACATTGTGGTTTATACTTGTTGGATTTTTGGAGACCTTGAGGGTCTCAAGGTCCCTACAGAGTATCTATATACTCACCCCTACGCGAAAAATGCATGCACCTCGTTGTGTTGGTTGCAGATTACAGACAACGCTGACTGAGGTAGAGTGTAACATGACTAGACGGTACCCAGAGGTGGACCACTCGGTGTGATGGTACATGGAGGAGACTGATGGATGTGAGTACTGAGGAGTCCATCTGTACATACCCTTTAGGCAGGAACCCTGGAGGACGACATAATAACTACTTTACTTTTCATCAGTTGTACTTGATTTATATTGTACTTGTACTTTCCTATTGGGATTGTATTTTCGGACCCTTTTCCATTCCATCACTTCTTTTATATATAGTTTTACTTAGTTTTTTTCTTCCATTTGTGTACTCTGATGTGGTTTTTTACAGTTATAATGGTAATGCCTTCCCAGTTTAGGGATTTACAGCTTTGGTGCTAGGTGCCAGCCCCTGGCCTATGGAAGTCGGGCTTGGGGTTGTCATGATACAGGCCCCGGGGGACGTGTCATGTCAAATTGGTATCAATGGAGTCGTTTCTACCTCATAACACAGAACTCTGATCTTTCTTTTCTGTGAAGAAATAGTGTTAAGGATACTAAGTGTGGTTTTTTAATTCAGTGATTCAAGTGTTGGTGTGGGTGGATGACGTATCCATACAACAGAACACCTACTTCTGATTTCTGACTTACTACATGAAAACACTGATTGCGTGCTTGTTTCCAAAAGTTTTCTTTAAGTCAGATCATCCAGGTTAGCTCACTAGGTATAATATTTTTACCGTTTCACATATGTTTCTTTCAGGATGCCTCCCCGTGGATGACCAGTTAGAGCCACGAGAGTCGTACGTGTTGATAGTCCACTGAGAGACAAGGCCTCAGTGCAGGGCCATTTACCAGTGGTACTACTTCCTGTTGGGCCGTCGATACCTCCCACCCCACCAGCATACAATGCATGCCACTTGAGCACATTGAATGAGTTCCAACTCCAGAGGCCACCCAGGTTCAGGGGAGAGACGGACTCATAGGCGCCAGAGGATTGGCTGGAGGTTGTGGTGAGAGTCTTCAGGCTAGTAGGGAAACCCGCAGACTTCATGGTGATCCATACTGCAGGTCTCATTCAGGAAGTAGAAGGTAGATGGTGAAGCCTGATGCTCCAGCTGCATGATGATGTGATGATACTATGGGTAGAAATAGAGAGCCTGTTTCGGGAGAATTTTGTCCCAGCCACAATCTATACAGTGCGAATACAAGAGCTAATTCATCTGCAGTAGGGTAGCATGACAGTAGAATAGTACTCAACGAGGTTCACCGACCTCTCACGATACTCCACAGATATGGTATGGGACCCATTCTTCAGGGCTCGAACCTTCGACCAGAGGATTAGATGAGAGATCAGAGCTCCGATGATCACACTTATCATCCCGACGTAGATGGGGGTGCTAGAGAGAGACCTCCTAGTAGAGAGTTTCCTTGTAGAGTAGACACCAGTAGTGAGACCCACTACTAGCTGACACGCAGCAGAGTCTTCTGCTGCTGGCAGTAGACAGATGAAGTAGAGGTCTAAGAAGAAAAGAATAGTAGGTGGTTGACCGCATGAATCAAGATCGGTTGTGCTGGGCACACAGAGTAGAGACACGCAAGACAGTAGCTGGCAATGTTACTCATGTGGCGGGGAAGGTCACCTGGATTGTGATTGTCCAAACCACCGTACAGATGATCACTAAACAGTTGAGGGATCTCCTAGGCAGAGGCAGAGGTTCGAACGAGGTGTTTCGTAGGGAGTAGGTGGACATGGAAGAGGAGCTGGACGTGAATCTGGCGGTGGACGATGTTACGAGGTGTTACCACCACCACCACCAGGAGGCACACCCCAACTGCATGGAGCAGGTTGACAGGGGAGAGCTCAGCTTTAGGAAGTGGAGGACTATGATCACGTTACTCCAATGATGATTCTAGGTATGATCTGTTTCAACTCCATATTATATCTAGTTCTTAGATACACTGGTGTCGGTCACCCTTTCATTACCACTGCCCTCGTTCGGAGCTCAGATATTCCGACAAAGTCATTGGCTCGATCCTTACAGCTAGAGACTCCTAAGAGAGATGATTCGACGATTATTCACTTGTGCTGGCAGTGCGAGATTACTCTAAGAGGTGAGAGATTCAGCTGGGATCTCCTAGTAGTGACATCGAGGCCTTACGACGTCATCAAGGGTATGGACTAGTTATCTACAGTCCATTCTCAGATCGACTATATTAGGAACAAATTTTGGTGTGTTCACATGGATGGGACCATTTTTACCTTCACTGGCGAGAAGGGTACCTTTGCAGCACAGGAGGGACTTAATCAGAGGAGGGTGCAGCCGATCACTCACTTGTTGGCTTGCCTTACCCTTGGAGCAGTTGATATGGGGAGTCTGACAAATCCTATAGTGGTGGACCACTACAAGGATGTTTTCCCTGATGATGTTCTAGGACTACCTCATCATAGAGAGGTTGGATTTTACATTGATCTCTACACCGGGAAGACATCGATATCTACTACAGTATATCGGATGGCTCTTGCTGAGCTTCGTGAGCTGCGGGTACAGCTAGAGGACTTACAGGGGAAGGGATTCATTTGGCCCAGTTTTTCTCCCTGGGTAGCCCCGATTATGTTCACCAAGAAGGAAGATGGGTTCTTGAGGAATTTTTTTGACTACCGTCTCCTGAACCAGGTGACAGTGATGAAAAAGTACCCACTCTCGAGCATTGACGTCCTATTTGACCAGCTGAAGAGAGAACAATGGTTCTCAAAGATAGATCTCAGATCGGGCTATCACCAGCTCGGAGTTCGAGACGAGGATGTGCATAAGATGACCTTTAGGTGTCAGTACAACCACTACGAGTTCTTGGTTATGCCCTTTGGTGTAACCAATGCTCTATTAGTGTTCATGAGTCTCATGAATTGGATCTTCCATTCATACCTCAATCGGGTTGTCGTATTCATCATCGACGAAATTCTGATCTACTCGACTACTGAACAGGAGCATGCCTACCATTTACAGGTAGTACTAGATGCACTCTGAGAGCACCATGTTTATGTTAATCTCTCGAAGTGACAGTTTTGGATTTTAGAGGTTCATTTCTTGTGATATGTAATCTCGGAGGATGTAGTTATAGTGGATCCAGCGAAGATTGAGGTGGTACATACTTGGGAGCCACCAAGGAGTGTGATGGAGGCACGATGTTTACATGGTTTGGCTAGATACTATCAAAGGATTGTTCCAGACTTCTCCAGAGTTATAGCACCACTATTAGCCTTGACAAAGATGGGGAAACCCTTTTTGCGGTCGGAGAGATGCCAATAGAGAATTCAAGAGATTTGGTAGAGGTTGAATAGTGCCCCCATATTGAGGCTTCTAGAGGAGGGAATAAGGTACGTAGTTTACTGCGAATCATCAGGGACTGGACTCGGGTGTGTCCTGATGCAGGATTGAGCAGTGATTGATTATGGTTCTCGGCAGCTGAGATAGCATGAGCAGAACTACGCTACCCATGACCTGGAGTTAGAAGAAGTGGTCTTCACCTTGAAGATGTGGCAGTACTATATGATGGGAAAACGTTTTACCATGTACTCTGATCACAACATTCTTAGTTATATCATCTCTTAGAAGGACATGAACCTGAGATAGCGACGTTGGATTGAGTTTCTCCAGGACTATGACTTGTGGATAGTCTATATGCCTAGGAAGGTGAACGCTATTACAGATGCGCTCAGGAGGAGGACTAGTAAACAACTGCTAAGAGAGGTGATAGAGTAGCTACTTGTATTACAGATATCCTTTGGGGATAGAGACGGTGTAGCCTTCCTACAGTCTCTTATAGTCACTCCCCCTCTTTTTCAGCGAGTCAGGGAGGCACAGCATGGGGATGATGACTGCGAGACACAACATGCTCAGATATCTATAGGGCAGGCACATGATGGACTTTTTGAAGGTGTGGAGCACATCACCCTCTTCAGAAGACATAGCTTGGTACCATTGACACTTCATGAGGAAGTGTTGAGGTAGCTCCACACATCCCCTCTAGCGGTACATCCAGGAGTGGTGAAGATGTACCAGGACGTTCGACAAAAACACTGGTGGCGAGGTATGAAGAAGGAAACAGCGTAGTTAGTCTCATGGTCCCTCACTTGTTAGCATGTGTAGGCAGAGCACCAGGTACCAGCATGATTGGTTCAGCCTTTAGAGGTCCCAGAGTGGAAGTGGGATGGGATTTCTATGGATTTTGTGACGGGTCTTCCACGTACATCTAGGGGTCGTGACTCTATTTGGGTGGTCATCGACCAACTATTCAAGTCAGCCCACATCCAAATGATCAGAGAGCAGGTTTTAGTAGATATCTTGGGACACCTCTACATGTAAGAGATTGTGCGGATATATGCAGTACCTTCCTCTATTGTCCCCGACCATGAAACGCGGTTTACTTCCCGACTATGGAAGGGGTTGCAAGAGGCCTTAGAGACATAGCTTCACTTGAGAACTGCCTTCCATCATCAGACGAATGGTCAGACTGAGCGGACCTTTCAGACCCCCGAGGACATGCTATGTGCATCTGTCCTCGACATCAGTCATATCTGGGAATATCACTAGACTTTGGTGGAGTTCGCTTACAACAACATTTATCACTCCACCATAGGGATGGCACCTTTTGAGGCCTTGTACGGGTGGCCTTGCAGATCACCCTTATGCTGGACAGACGCTGGGGAGTCAGCACTAGTGGGACCAGAGCTGGTGCGAGCTACCACAGATAAGGTGCAGATCATCCAGGAGCAGATGAAGACTGCACAGAGCAGACAGAAGTCATATGATGATAGGAGATGGTGACCTCTGGAGTTCAAGGATGGAGACAACGTCTTTCTATGGGTCTCACCTCGATGAGGTCTACATAGATTTGGCCGAGGAGGAATGTTATCTCCGAGATTCATTGGACCTTTCCAGGTCCTCAGCATAGTAGGTGAGGTGGTTTACTAGTTAGCTCTTCCACCTCACATGCACCGGGTGCACGACGTCTTCCACGTATCTTAGCTGAGGAAATACGTGCACGACACTTCCCACATCATCGACCATGGAGAGCTGGACGTCGACGATGGGGAAACAGTTACAGACATTCCAGTGTAGATTGAGGATCGATAAGAGTGTGTCCTTTGTGGATGGTTGATATCTCTGGTGCACATTCGTGGGCATCATGGGAACCTCTAAGAGAGTACATTGGAGTGGGAGGATCAGATGCATGCTCAGTACCCCCATTTGATCCCACAGTTCGAGTTGTAGCATATGGGGGAATAAAGATCTGAGGTGGGGAGACTGTAACAACCCGTAAATTCCATGGAATGTTTTTTTGTAAATACATGGAATTTTTGTGAAGCTTGGGAGAAGAGAGAACTTTCGCCAACAAAGAACCCTCTTCAATGAAGAATGCTCTTCTAGTGAAGAACGCTCTCCCGACGAAGAACGCCGACATGTGATGCCTTCAACTACGAAGAACGACCCCCTCCAACCTTCTTCCTTGGACTCCTTCGATATGGGATGTGTTCGTCTACCACAGATCAATGACCATCTTGTTGTGACGTCAACAAATGATGAACGATGAAACTAAGGTAGGGGGTTTACATCGAGAAATATCCCCTTTCTTTCTCTCACCTTCGGTTGGAATGGAAACGTTGCAGAGATTGAAAATAAAAATTGAAAATAATATTCTTACTTCTAGATGAACCTATTATTACCAACTTAAACGCGGAGGGTGTGGGCCAAACCAACATGGCCCGACCCCTCCACCGATCATGTTTATAATGATCCTCGGCGTGGCGATGAGGCGATGACGATGAAGGAAACAACGACGAAGGCTGCACTACCCACAACCTCCTTGAATCGCGCCAACCCTCGTGGCGCACCGATGCTTCCATCCAAACACTGTCGGCCCGAGCGGCACCCGACCCGCATACTCGCAGCCTCCCAACGCCTTTCCCGGTGCGTGGCCCACCTGCCCGAGGCCTCCCGGTGCCCTCACGCCTTGCCTGGAGCCCTTCCCGGTGCATGGACCGCCTGCTCACGACCCCCATGCCCTGCCCGACGCCCTTCCAATGCCCCTGTGGCCGGCCTGGTGCCCTACGGGTGCCCCCGTGGCCTACCCGACCTCTGATACGGCATGACCGGTGCCCCTGTGGCCAGCCCAGCGCCTCGCCGACGACCCCGCCGCCTGCCCGACCCCTACCGTGCCCTTCCTGGAGCACCCACGACCTACTTGCGCTCCACGTGGCCTACTCGCTGGTCTCCCGACTAGCCTGAACTCCCCGACCGAGTCGCCCGAGCCGCGCCCCTCGCGGTGCACACCGAACCGGCCCCAGCCTTCGGGCCCTGCCGCCTACGTTGCGATATTGGGGCTCAACAACCCTCACAGTCCGCTGGGCCGGGCCCAGCAGTCCTGGCTGAACATAATGGACTGACCCCCCCAATGGGCTGGGCCAGACCCAATGGGTCAGCCTTGACTAGGTTGGGCCGAGTTGGTTCGACTAGGCCTGACTGGGCACATGCCCATTACTGACATGTTACCTTCTTGATTTATATCTTTCGCACCGGATGTCTGTTTGATGAACCGTTAGCTACGACGTTATTCATGAAGCGATGTCATCCCATTGAGAATACCCCACTAGAGTTTGGGGTATATTTGTCATACTATCAGGTTGGATCATACACGAATCCAACCGGGGCCCCAAGACTAAATTGCTAATAACTCACAGACCGGGCGTCTGATAGACATGTCTTCTATTGAGTTAAGACCCCTATGACGCGGCTAAACTTTTATATAATTACTCGCAACACTTCATGACAGTTGGAGTATCCACCAGTATCTCACGCAGTCGATCCATCTAGAGGCGAGCAGATAGAGTATGGAGACCCATAAGTTGGCCGAGACCTGACGACTGCTTGACAGTTTTGACACGGAGTGACTCGACCAGCCCAATGGGGAAAGCCTCTATGTGACGCGGCAGACCCACGATGGGGAGCACCTCTGTGTGAGCACGTCAGAACCAAGGTACTCGACATGAGTTGTACCTATGGAGGATACGAGGGGGAGTGCCTCTATGTGAGCACGACAGATCCGTGGTGGGGAGATCCTCTGTGTGAGCGTAGCAGACCCACGATAATCGACCTGAAGAGTACCTCAATAGTCCAATGTTAGTGGGAAGCGCCTATGTGTGACGTGGCAGGACAACTTAACTCAATAGAGGAGGAGTACGCCACCCATCGTGGTTTCGATAATAAAAAATCTTGGTTTGAGCTGAGTCAACAACTTTTGTGTTTTCCTCATGATTGGGATGAGATACTAGATAACATAGTTAAATGTATGGGCATATATCTAAGTAATGGTCATCTGATGATTTCGTAATTTTTGGTTTATCTTTGTTGTATTTTGTGAGACCGTGAGAGTATCAGGGTCCCTAATGAGTATCATTATACTCATCCATACACGGGATATACTCGCACCTCGTTGTGTTGGATGCAGACGACAGACAATGCTGACTGATGCAGAGAGTAGCAGGACTGGACGGTACCCGGAGGTGGACCACTCGGTGTGATGGTACACGGAGGAGATGGACCGATAGGAGTGATTCATAGGCCATATGTACCTACCCTTCAAGTAGGAACCATTGAGGATGACCTAGTACCTGTATTACTTTTCTTCTGTTGTACTTGATTTTATTTGTACTTGTACATTCCTGATGGGCTTGTATTTCTGGCCCATTTTACTTTCCATAAAATCTTTTGTATACACTTTTACATAGTTTTTGGCTTACATTTGTGTACTCTAAGGTGTTTTTTACAGTTGTAATGGAAATTCCTACTTAGTTTCGGGATTTATGCCTTTGGTGCTAGTCGCCAGCCCCTGGCCTATGGACGGCGGGCTTGGTGTAGTCACTATACGGGCCCAGGGGGATGGGTCGTGACATAGTTGAGAAACTTTTTGTCGTTGAATAATACAAAAACAACGATTATGTCTTCAAAAATATTATTGAAAAAATTATTTAGATTTCTATTTACATCGAAAAAATAATTTTTTAGTTAAAATATAGATAAACTATCATAAGGGTCCATTGGATCTTGTTTATGGTCAAAGAGTGCATTGGTATGTTATTTTACATGTTATTTTAATTTAGTATGTACAAATCACAGGATGGTTAAATGTAAACATCCTTGTGAAAATAACCATTAATAAAACAAAATTTAAAAACCATTTGAAACAAATTATAATTTTTGTTTTTTATAAAAGAAAGATGATTTTTTTGGGATTGATATTTTCTAACAATGAAAAATTCTATACATAATTTTAAAATTCGTCCAGAAAATATCACATAACAAAAAGAATTATATTATTCCTTACAATAATCTCATATCCATAAGATAAATATTTTAAAAACTCATTTTAATCATGTCACATAAATTTAATTTGGATGTTCTTTTTGTGTCTGAAACAGATTAAATAGAAATTGATTAAGGTCTCCATGCATTTAATTTATCCAAAATTACACTCCTAAAGAATATTCTACCATTTAGGATAAAATTGACATTGTTTTACCTAAATATCACATTTATTTGTTAAGGATATATTTCTTCTGACTGGTTTATCCATATCTCATATTATAGTGTCAGTGGGATGAATTTTTAAGATCGACCTGTGTTCAGTAAAATTGAAATTTTGTTCCATTAGAAAGACTTATAAATCATGCATTGACCTAAAATTATGAAATTGAGATTCAATTGGAATAACATTCGATGAATTTACTACATATTATTATTATTAATATTCATGTAATTCAATAAAAAAAATTAAAAAACATTACTATGATACGTAATTCAAAAAGTGTTACAAACATAAATGTATCAGTTTTTTAAAATTTTAGATGAACCAATTCCTCAAAAATAGTATATCACTTATTAAAAAAATATATATTCCATATTAGTTTTGTAATATCCAATAAAAATACTTCAATAAACCTTAGGATCAAATTTATGATGATCATATTTACTACTTAAAATGAACACTTTACACACAAATACTGTGAAGTATGAAATAATTAGTTTTATTCCATCCCATAACTCATAATAAGTTAAATTTAAAAAAAAAATTAAATCAAACCAAGAATTATAGCATAATAATAAGAAATAATAACTTAGAACGAACTAATTATAGAAATAGAATATTCAAAAATCATATATAAAGAAATATACTGAATAATTGTATTTCATCATTCCACCTCACTATTTTTTGACGTGTTCCAGGTGTTTAAATTTTTGGAGTAATATGTTTCATACTATCAAATTTTTTAAAATGAAAATTCCCAAACACACCACCATGATAACTTTGGAATGTAATCCTCGTATTTTCCTTTTCTAAATAGAATCATGAAAACATTAAAAAAATGACATCTTTGGGTTTTCTTGTAAGAAAATAGATCCTAATAAATATTTTGTAATCAAATACTAGGATATATATATATATAGTGATTTCCACTAATACATTTAGTTTTTCTAGGAAAAAATAAATACATTTGTACAATCTATAAATCTTCATAAGTTTACCCATCACCGACATATTTAAAATAGGACTTGTGTTTATTTAGAAATTTATAAGTACCAAAAACACTATAGTATATAAAAATATATTTCTGTACATACAATGAAATAAAATTTCTATATGATTTATTTAATTTATAAATGTTATAATATCATTCTCATGGATTCTAATGACAAGATAAATATTCTCTTTTACTTAATCAAGATAAATTATGATATCTATGGTGTTCTATATCTAGTGTAAAAATTTATCATACAAGCCAGAAGAAAGAATAAATATTCCTTCCAAAATATTAATAATATATTTATTATTTAAAATTTTCACAAGATAACCCTCATAATGTACCGAACTAATAATATTAAATTTATGCCTATGTTGAATATTCTACCATAAAATAGAAATTAATATTTAACAAAGAAAAGATAGAATAGGGATTTTGATAATTTAATCATGCACATTATGTACAAAAGTAACTCATCCGCCATTCAACATTTTCATGTTATGATAGATAGAATTATCTCCTATAATATTTTGAAAAAATCTATTTTCCACGTACCACTTGTTCTATTTTTTAACACTCATTCTTTTACCTAAAAATAATAAAGCTATTTTTGTGGTACCCAAAATTTGTTGGGTCTTGTTATGAAAGAAAAAAAAATCATAGGAACCCATATCTACCAAATTATCATAACATGAAAATGTTGAATGGCGGATGAGTTACTTTTGTACATAATGTGCATGATTAAATTATCAAAATCCCTATTCTATCTTTTCTTTGTTAAATATTAATTTCTATTTTATGGTAGAATATTCAACATAGGCATAAATTTAATATTATTAGTTCGGTACATTATGAGGGTTATCTTGTGAAAATTTTAAATAATAAATATATTATTAATATTTTGGAAGGAATATTTATTCTTTCTTCTGGCTTGTATGATAAATTTTTACACTAGATATAGAACACCTTAGATATCATAATTTATCTTGACTATGTAAAAGAGAATATTTATCTTGTCATTAGCACTCATTCTTTTTCCTAAAAATAATAAAGCTATTTTTGTGGTACCCAAAATTTGTTGGGTCTTGTTATGAAAGAAAAAAAAATCATAGGAACCCATATCTACCAAATTATCATATGTTGAACATCCTGGAGCTCTTTATAAATACAACATCTCTTAAATCCACATAGATGATATCAATTCGTGGAACAATGGTTTTTCTAGTGAACTATCTCAATAATTATGTATAAAAGGATCACATTTACAAAAAAAAAATTAGAATTAAAATGTGATTTTCATACAGAATAACATATTAAGAAATATGTTCTAGATTGTTTTAACTATTTTAAAATAATATCAAAATTACCCACATTGGATGTAAAATTATCTAAAATATTTTTCATTCCATAAAATTTATAGTTAATTTTAAAAACTAAATTGTAATCATCAAATGTGGAACTAGAATAATATTTAGAATAAAATTCAAATGAATGTTTATAAATATTAGATGTATATTTCTAAATTCTATTAGTTTATTTCTAAAGATCAAAAGCATCAGAATCAATGTCCTTCATCAACATAGTTTTTTTATTTCTATGAGAATAATATTTCTATTCAAATCTCAACATATTTTAATATCTTCCTTATGTTGTGATGAAGTAATAAAAATTCATCTAAAGAAGATCTATAGAATTCATAATCCAAAGAACATTGAAATTTGGAATTCAATGTCAAAATTTGATGGTATTCAACAAATATCTTATCCATAATATATTTTTTACTCTTAGGAGAGTTAGTATAAAAACTGACAATATTTTGAATATTATCCCTATCTTCTATGGAATTATTAAATGTAGTATCTCCACAACTTTCACTCTATGTGTTGAAATATTTCAAATATTTTTTCCTATAATTTTATTGGATATCTTTCATTTACCAAATTTCTTTTAATATTTAGATAATATTTCATAATAGGACTTGGATTATTTCATTACAAACTGAACAATTCAGAAGAATATTTCTCTTATTTATTACCCTTATGATCCTTTCTATAGTCTTAATAGAAATTGTTCATACAAATAGTATTGTTTATACTTTTCACAAGTTGGTCTATCTCATTCATAATATCATTAAAATTAATATAATATAATTGATATTTTTATATATTAAATGAATCATTATCCTTCAAAATAATATCCCTATAATTAACTAAACTAGATGTAACATTACCAAAAGTAGATTAATAGTATACCCCCACACTTATTATTCACATTGTATGCATACATCATTAATCTATGTTCATGTAGCATAAATGATCTAATCAATTAATCAATAAATATCTTACTCAGATGTCTCATTTCCTTAATAATAGTTAGCTTCAACTCCCAGTCTATTAGAATAATCTAAATGGGCTTTTCAATAAGTTTATCAACAATTAACTATTTCTCTCCAAATGATTGTAAACTATTATCTATAGTTACGAAGTTGTAAATCATTTCAGATACTAACTCACTATATATAAAGTAATTTTTTTTATAATCTGCATGATTCATATCCCTTCTAGGTTAAAGTATAGTAAAAGTCTTGAAATGTGTAATTTTTAGCATCTTTAATATAAAATTAGTTGTGTCACAATATTATTTTTGACTATAAATATTCCCGTTCAGCGAATATAATAACATATTATGATCTTTATAATTCAATAGAAATTTAATATTTTTATCCCTAGAATAAATAATTACTTCTCTCTAATATTTTATAATTTTTAGTCTCTATAAAAAAATTATATATTCTTGTATTGATAATTAAAGTCATCATGAAATCCACCAACACCTATAGTCTACTCTATCAAATATCGATAGTCATCTTGAGTTCATATTTTCAATATTTATAACTATAAGTCATATTATTACACAAAACAAAACAATCATTGTTATACTACAAATATGTGCAAGTAAAATATGACAAGCTTCTATAAAATGAATATCATGTATTGATATAACATATTTTCCAACTAAAACATGTAAAGTTAACTAAATGAGTCAATTATGGTCTAAAATCACCCCAAATTTTTTTAACCAACCAATATATTTATTTTATTGGTATACAAAAACATTTAATAAACTCTAAAATCAATTTAAATAACTACATAATATTTAAATGATTGGAAAACAAATATAATCATAGTAGTTTTATGACCCATAAAATATAAAAAAATTAAAAAAACATGTCACTAGATTATAGTCCATGAAATCATATAAAGGAAATTATTAAAATATGAAAATATTTAATCTAGGTGGTATTTTATTTTACCCAAACATTCATGAGATCGTTTAACCTGGCTCTTGGTATCATTATTATATATATTAATTTCCCTCAATAAAAACATTTCTAAAAAACCCGAATATTTAAACTCCAAAGTCATCCTCGACACCATAGTTGATAGTAGATTACCAACCCTATAATCCTATCATCAACATAATTGATACAATCTATTTCCAAGACCCAAAATCACCTAAATATACTTGATCAGAAATAATGTTATTATATAGAATAAGTTTGAATATTTATCGGAAAATTATCTGAATTGATCTCTTATTAAATTACTAATATATAAAAAAATAAAATTCCCTCAATGAAAGCTATCATAGACTTTAAGACAGTCATGTTATTTTATAGAAGCAAGAAACACTCATCCATTCCACAATGAAATGAATTATATTAATAAACATCTCACAAATAGTCAAATTATACACCCCTTGGGTGTATTTGAAATGGAATCAGAGTCAATAACACCATCTTTACATGGGTTGAAAACTTCTCTATATCTTCTGATGAAATTATTTTATACCCTTAGAGAAAATTACCAAATGAAAAAGTGAATCAAAAACTAATCATAAATTTACCAGATTTAATATCTCTAGATATTCATCACCTATAGAAAAAAACCAAAAGAAACATCAAGTAAAATAAAATTCATATTAAATGTGTATTTTGAGTTAAAAAAATGTTATGGAGTGGCTAACTTTACGTTGACCATGTGGTTAGGATAGAATTTGTTGTATCACACACACTTAGTCAAACATATGGATGAATCAAATATCATTAACATGATTCTAGGTATATCCCTCCAACCATGTTTTGGGATGTAGGCAACCACATAATCCCCTTATAATCAAATGGATGAGGTAGCGGCTTGGCCACCTTGTTTCCCTGCATCACTTTGTTTCTATAGTCCTGATGATTTCCATCCAAGCGAAAAACTGGGATTTCAACCATTGATACAACCCAACCTTTTTATGATCTAGTAGAATCACCAAACTACCACAACCCCCAACCACTACTAAACCATACTTCCTCCTTCGAAATATCGATCCTCCCCCACCACCTTGATTCTTGTCGATCAACATTGATCATCGTCCTTGAAATGAACCGCCAATTATCATTGGCTTGAGAGCTCAACGAGTCATTACTAGGCCTTAAGTGACATTCCCAAGGCGCCAAAGGCTTGTAATAAATTCCGAAGGGTTTCAACACATGTGTTGGACAATTTACCTTTTATAAACAACCAACAAATAATAGAAACTAGATAACCATCTCCAAGAATCCACTATATGATGCATGATTTAAAACCTAACAACTCAACCATTATTTTCATAATAACCCAATCAAGTGTAACAACAGAATACAGAACCAAATCAGAGTAAACAGTGGATAGAAAACTACAAGACATCAAGATGAAAACCCAAGTCCATGCTCCACAAGCTCCAAGCTCCAACATAACGAACCAACCCAAAAGCCACTAAGTAGTGCCATAAAAGTTTGACAGTTTACCTTTACCAACATCCCGGTATATGACATTTGCAAAAGCACCATCATGCCAATGCAGGGGGTGAGTAATGAAACTCAGTAGGATTTCCTCGATGACATCCCAACCCATACCTCTAGGATAAAACATGTTATCACATTTATATAAAAAAATTTATATCAAAACAAATCCAAATCAGTTCATAATATTACAAGTTCCAAGTCAAAACCATTTTCCAACAAAACCATTTTCTCATGAAAAGAAACCAAGAAAAGGTCCCAATCAAATTCACATTTCCATTTTGGAATAAGCATTCCATATCACATAATAACACCATTAACCATGCATGAAACGTTATGATAGTTCCATACTCCTGAGAGGTCTCTCGACGATCTACCAAGTCGTCAGAAGGTAATTATTTCCCATGTGTCATTACACCGTTGGCACTGAGCACAAGGTAATATTTCAACCAAGCCTCGTAAATGAAATATGAACGCACACACCCAGTACGCCCAAAAACCACACCATTCCAAACATGCCAAAACCGTTTCAATAAAACAACCCTTTTATTGAAAACCTTTTTCCCGCAAACCATTTTCCATATCCAGCAAATTCATATTTTAAAATCACCAGATTAAAATCACGAAACCAAAACATATTGAAAAATCCATTCTTTCATTTTCCACAATTCCATCAATACCCATTAATCATCACTAAAGAGGATTTATAACACGCTTTGCACCACAATTTCATAATCAAAACCAAGAAATTAAATCCATTTTAACTAAGCCTTCATGTTCTATGAAATAGAAATCTAGAGTGAAGCCACCAACCTCAAAGGTTTTGATGAAAAACCTAACAAACAGAGAATGCACAAGACAACTGAGCTGATTCACCAAGGATCCTCCTTCAATCTCTTTTCATAACACAACCAAGACCAAAACTCATCATATTTGGAATCCACAAACATAGATCTACCCATTACAGGTATAGATCTAAGAAACCACGAGAAGAGGAGAAGTAGATCTATGTAGATCTAAGAAAATGATCATGAACGAAGGTGAACGATGACATACCTCAAGGACCCGGCTTCGATTCACCAAGAGAAGCCTTCAGATCGCCTCTAGAACACCTGGGAGAAGTTTTCCTACCATCACAGAAGAGTAATCCCGAGTTAAGGCCACATAGGAGATTTAAACAGAGCAATCAAAGGCGAAACGAGTTAGATCCACAATTTAAGGATCCAATTCATGTTCCCACACTGTTAGTATGAAAGGTTTGACAAATAGTGTGCTGACCATGAGTTAGCTAATGCCTTGGCTACCCCTCTCGCAAGGCCTCATTACACGGTTTTTCTTAACAATGCACTGACCATGTGGAAGCCACTGACTGCCCAGTTAGCCACACACAGTTTGGCCGCACGGTTAGACAAACTGTGTGCCACCCGGGCGCCTTCTCCTTTTCTTCGAACATCACTCCAGGGTCTCCCGACTCTCCCATACGTCCCCTTTAACTTTTGATACCAAGAAAAGAATCCAGTAATGGTTACATACCAGAAGCTGGGGGTTCTACATTCTCCCCACCATTGGCCTTTCCGTCCCCAGAAAGTAGAAATCCACAGTTTGTCTGAAAGTGTCTTGGACACTACTCTTTCATTTCTTTCTCGCATTCCCAAGTATCTTTCTGAATCTGAACATGCTGCCATAAAACCCGTAGTCGACCAATTATTTATCCATGGAAGACTTTCTCTTTCCTATCCACAATCCATAATGGGATATGTATTAATGAATCATCTGGATCTAGGTAAACGTGATCCCATCTGATCAAATGGTCAAGATCAGGCTGATACATATTCAACTAAGATAAATGGAACACATTGTGCATTGCACTGAACCATGGTGGTAATTCTAACTGATACGCCGACTCTCAAACCCGTTCCAGTATCTCAAAAGTGACTATATATTAAAGAAATAACCTACCCTGCTTCAAAAAACAACGATGTCCATGTCTTGGAGAGATCCTCAAGAAGATATGATCACCCACAACAAACGCCAATGGTCTGAGAAGGTGATCTACATAAGATTTCTGATGACTATATGCCGTCTCAATTCTATTTTTTATCAACTGAATCTTCTCCTTTGTTTCTTCGACAATTCTCAGCCCAACTAGTGATGTTTCACCCGTTTCCACCCAGTATAGTGGAGAATGACAAGGACGCCCATACATTGCTACAAACGGAGCCATGTGTATCAAGGCATGATAACTATTATTGTATGAGAACTCCACTAAGGGTATATTCTCCTCCCATGAGCCACCAAAAACCATTACAGAAGCCTGAAACATTTATTCCAATGTCTGTAACATCCTTTAGGATTGTCCATCCATTTGAGGACAATACGCCATACTCATCATCAACTTAGTTCCCATGGATTTCAATATGGATCACTAGAAACTAGATGTGAACCTCAGATCTCTGTCTGACATGATTGAAACTGCTATTCCATGCCTCTTTACCACTTCTTGGATATATATTTTTGAAATATATTCCACCGAATGAGTTTGACGAATATGGATAAAATGGGCCGAATTGGTTAGACGATCCAATATCACCCAAATGGCATCATGTTTTCAGACCATTCATGGAAGACCTATAACAAAATACGTTTCTATATGATCCCATATACACATAGGGATATGTATAGATTGTAACATACCGGTTGGTCTCTGATGCATTGCTTTAACCTACTGACAGGTTAAGCATTGTGAGACAAACTCGGCCACCTTCCTTTTCATGCCACTCCACCAAAACTGTGCCTTCAACACCTTATACATATTTTGTGTACCTGGATGTGCAGCCCATCTGGAATGGTGGTAAGCATGAAGGAGTTGTTCTTAAGCAGTTAAAGGTACAACTATCTGATCTCGAAATTGCAGAACTGAACTTCCATCTAGCATCCATCCATCAATGTTCTCCCCACCACTGAGTTTTGAACACATTGCAACACAGTCTACATCGAATGATTGTACGGCCATTACTATCTCCACCAAATCAAGAACATGTGGAACTAGGAAGAAAACCATAACATCACATCGGTCATAAAATTCCATTGGCATGTCAGCTAAGACCGACATCAACGACCATTCGTCTGAAGCATCTTTCGCCAAATGAGCATACGACTTTCTGCTTAATGCCTTGGCCAACGAATTTCACTTACTCGGTGTATACATAAAGTCAAAGTCAAATATTTTAAGGTACTACATCCATTGCTTCTACCTCAGATTCAAATCTCATTGTGAGAAAATGTGTTTCAGGATTTTGTAATCTATAAACATAGTGAACTTCTCATCGAAGAGATAATGATGCCAAGTCTTTAAGGCAAGGACGACAATAGCGAAATCCAAAACATGTGTTGGTTAATTCTTATCATGCACCCGAAAATACCTTGAACCATAATAAACAAAATGGTCTCCTTGCATGAGAACACATCCCAACCCTGTTCTCGAAGCATCACAATACACCACATACCCCTGTCCTGATTTAGGAAAGATCAAGATGGGTTTTGATGTAAGACCAAGTTTAAACTCTAGAAAAGATCTCTCACATTCCTCAGTCTATATAAATGCTCTATTTTTCTTTCTCAATGTTGTCATAGGCGAAGCTAGTCGTGAGACGTCACACAAAAAGTGTCGGTAATAACCCGCTAGACCATCAAAACATTGGATTTCAAAGAAATTCTTTGGTGGTTTCCAAGAAAGAACAACCTCTATCTTTTCTGGATCCACTAAAACACCTTTCTCAGAAACCAAAATGGCCCAGAAAATGTACCTATTGTATCCAAAAACCACACTTTGATAATTTGGCATAAAACTGGTGGTCCCTCCAGATTTCCGACACTCTCTCCATGATTTGCTGATGATTAGCCCTTGTTTTTGTATACACCAATATGTCATCCACAAAAACCACAAAAAAAGAATCCAAATATGGATGAAATATCTGATTCATCAGAGCCATGAAGACTGCTTGTGCATTCATAAGACCTAAAGGCATGAATACATATTCGTAGTGGTCGTATCTGCTTATGAAGGCTGTCTTCAGAATATCCTCCTTTCGAACTCACAACTGGTGATATCCTAACTGCAAGTCAATCTTAGAGAACCACTGATCTCCCCTCAATTGATCAAACAGGTCACCAATGCATGGAAGTGGATATCTATTCAGTATCGTAACATGGTTAAGTTTACGATAGTCCACACATAGCCTCAATGTTCCATCTTCTTTCTTTACAAAAAAACTGGTGCTACCCACAGAGACACAATTGGCTGAATAAAACATTTTTTTCCAGCCCCTCTAACTGCACCTTCAATTACTTTAACTCTATTGGTGACATCCTATAACATGGATGTGATATAGGACTGGTCCCCAGAAGGATATCAACCATAAACTCCACTTCTCTTCGGTGTGGTAACCCGGAGATGTTTTAAGGAAAAACATCAGGAAATTGTTCCACAACACCTAGAAATATTTTTTCCTCATTATCCTCCATTGATTCCAAAGTCAACCCTACCAATTAGTAAGAGATCGTTCCCACAATTGGTGCCAACAGGCTCTTTTGACCTTTATTTACCATCCTCTCTCCTCTGAAGAGATAGTCGATGTTGTCTGCCATCGTGAAACTAACCATTCTCCCATAACAGTCGATGTGAGACTTAAACGTGGTCATCCAATCTATACCCCAGATTTCATCATAGACATCCATATCCAACATGGAGAAGTCCCATTTTATCTCATCTCTATCAACAATTATAGCACATACTCTACAAATGAAGTCTATACATTATCTTTTACCATGAGGAGATTGCAGTTTTAACATAGAAGGCATCATTTCAAGTTTTAAGTTCAGAAAATCAGCAATCCGAGAAGCAAAAAATGAATGGGATGTTCCAGTATCGAACAAAATGTGCATGATGGTATATTTCAAAAGAATTGTACCTCTCACAGTAGATGGTCCAGACTGGTCATCCACAATCACCTGTTCTGCTCCATAAAATTGATCTGATGCTGCACTTTTCTCCATATTGCCTTGTTGAGATTTCCATGCATGATGCGTTATGGTATTATTGGAATCACCATTTCTAGTTCTATTCTACTGGAGAGAATTATTTTCTTTTCCATGTCCTATCGAAGCAAAGGATGCTTGCGATGACTGGGAAGTGTCACACACACCCGACCTCAGAGCAATATGACAATATTGCTAAAGATGCCCCCATCTTGTTTCAATTGTGGCATGCTCTGATGGTTTTTTAGATTCTCGTTTCATGTGATCAATCACACCACATTGAAAAAACCTGGCTATCATCATGGGTCATGGAGGAAGATTCACTGATCCAGCTATCTAATTCTAATTGACACTCCCACCTTGGATGTAGGTGTCCCTCTTCCGCTTGTTCCCAGCATTAGAGTTCCCACCCGTTCCTGGGGGTATCATCATACTTGATCCTATCATAACTCCTTAGATGTCTCTTTCAGCTATTGTTTCTCTGTTTACATGTCTGTATAATCCGTAATACAGAGCACAACTATCTTCGAAATAATATCCTTTCGCAACCCTGATTCAAAGATGTGTGCCTTCAGGGACGCACTTGCAGCAACTTCCGGTGCAAAGCGCACTAAATTCATGAATTTCGCCGCATACTCCGTGACAAAGATATTTTCCAGCCCTAGGTAGAAATATTTGGTTGTCCTCTGGATCTTGACCGTGTGAGGATAGAATTGTTTGTTGAAAAATTCCCCAAATTCCTCCTAGCCCAGGCCTTGATCTACCGTAGCCTGAACCACTAGCACCCACCACTGTCATGCAAGATCCTCCAGCATATACGTCGCCAACTTTACATTCATTTCTGGTGGGGTGCCAATGATGTCGAAGATAAGATTCATCATACTCAGCCACACCACCACCCTTTCTGGTTCAAAATCACCCTAAAAAATGGGTGGGTTCTACTTCTAGAACTGGACATAATGGTCTACATGCCTTGACTCATCCCTCTGATTCCCCGTGTCCACAGCCTGAAACGCTTGAACGATACTCTGAACCAGCTCATGGTTCACACGTTGTTCAGGTGCAACCACATTCTACACAGCTTCTTCCTTTTGGTTTCTACGACCTCTAACGGGTTCCATTTTCTATACAAACAACGTACGACGTTAGTCTCACTTCCTAGCAACTGAAGTCTTAGCATTTCAATCTCTATTAATCCACTATCACAACATCGATTTCCAACCATTTCAAAAATAGATATTTCTTTCTTTTGAAATTCAATCTATTTTCAAAATACATCATCCATTATCTTTTCAAAATCATTCATTCGAAAACGTGCTTAAAATTTTCAGAAATCACGCTTTTGCATCAATATATAATCCATACCTCAAAATGATTTATGCAATCCTAGTGTAAATTCATTCCTCTACAATGAATGTCATGCTTATCTCATTGGCTAAACACGTGACAACGATATTTCCAACATTCTAGAAGTGTATCCAAATCACTTATGTACCCAACACCGTGGTAACTTGAAGTTCATCATATATAGGTTAGCTACGTCCTTTTATGCTATACATTTCAAGTTCCGATAATCCTAATCATATATAAGATGACCACCCAAGGAATAAACAAGAATGAATTTCAACTCAAAGATAATAAACATAGATGGCCACTTTTTAGGCAATGACCGAACAAGCTGATACCATTTGTAATGACCCGCCAATTCTCATTGTCTTGAGAGCTCAACGAGTCATTACATGGCATTAAGCGACATCCACAATGCGCCAAAGGCTGGAAATAAATACCGAAGTGTTTCAAAACAAGTGGGGGACGATTTACCCTTTTGAACAACCAACAAACAAAGAAAACTAGATAAACATCTCAAAGAAACCACTATATGATGCATGATTTAAAACCCAAATACTCAACCATTATTTTCATAGTAACCCAATCAAGTGAAAAAACTGAATACAAAACCAAATCATGGTATACAGCAGAAAGACAACTACAAGACTTCAAGATGACAACCCAACTCCATGCTCCCCAAGCTCCAAGCTCCAACATCATGAACCAGACCAAAAGTCACGAGGTAGTGCTATAAACGTGTGACACTTTACCTTTTCCAACATCCCCGTATATGACATCTGCAGAAGAACCATCGTGCCAAAACAGGGGGTGAGTAATGAAACTCAGTAGGTTTTCCCCAATGACTTCCCAACCCATGCCTCTAGGATAAAGTATGTTAGCACTTTTATATAAAACAATTTATAAAAAACAATTCCAGAATAGATCAAAATATAACAATTTCCAAGTGAAAACCATTTTCCAACAAAACCATTTTCTCAATAAAAGCAACCAAGAAACGTTCCCAATCAAATTCCCAATTCCATTTTTGAATAACCATTCCATTTCACATAATCACACCATTAACCATGCATGCATCGTTATGACAGTTCCATACTCATGAGCAGTCTCTCGTCGATCTACCAAGTCATCAAAAGGTAATTATTCCCCATGTTCCATTACACCTTTGGCACCGAGAACAAGGTCATATTTCAACCATCCCTTGTAAATGCAATATGAATGCACACACCCAGTGCGCCCAAAAAACAACACCATTCCAACCATTCCAAAACCATTTCAATAAACAACCCTTTTATTGAAAACCTTTTTCCCGCAAACCATTTTGCAAATCCAGAAAATACATATTTTAAAATCACAATTTTAAAATCACGAATTTTTTTTTGCACAAACCATTCTTTCAATTTCAAAAATTCCATCAAAACCCATAAATCATCACTAAAGAAGTTTTATAACATTCTTTGCACCACAATTTCACAATCAAGACCAAGAAATTAAATCCATTTGAACTAAGATTTCAAGTTATAAGAAAGAGGAATCGAGTGTGAAGACACATACCTCAATGGTTTTGATGAACACCTTATCAAACAAACAACGCACAAGACAACCAGGCCGATTCACCAAGGATCCTCCTTAGATCTATTCTCCTACGACAACCAAGATAAAAACTCTCCATATTTGGAATCCACACACTTAGATCTACCCACAATGGGAATAGATATAAGAAATCTAGAGAAGAGGAGAGGTAGATCTAAGTAGATCAAAGAAAATGATCATGAATGAAGGAGAACGATCACATAACTCAAAGACCTGCCTTCGATTCACCAAGATAAGCCTTCGAATCGCCTCCGGGATGCTTGGGAAATGTTTTCCAACCATCAAGGGAGAGTAATCCTGAGTTAGCGCCGCTTAAGTTCTTTAAACAAGGCAATTAAAGGCAAAATGAGTTAGATCCACAATTTATGGATCTAATTCAAGTGCCCGCAATGTTAGTCCACACGGTTTGACAATCCATGCACTAACCATGTGTTAGCTACTACCTCGGACACCCCTCCCGCCTGACCTCATCACATGGTTTTCCTTAACCATGCACTGACCGTGCGGAAGCCACTGACTCCCCAGTCATCCATGCAAGGTTTTGGACGCATGGTTAGACAAACCATGCGCCACCCGTGTGCCTTACCCTTTACGTCAAACATAACTCCAGGGACTCTGGACTCTCCCATAAGTCACCCTTAACATTTAAATCCAAAATAATAATAATCATGTAATGGTTACACATCAGAAACTGGGGGGGTACTACAGTCCTGACCTCACCTCTCATCAAGATTCACTTCCATATATCATCCTTCTTTGTGTGTATTCCACATACTCTTTATATGAGAATTTTAACCTCCCATGAAAACCCTCATGATCTACTATGAAATGATACCCATTATCATAGCCTGATAGGGAATAAATAAGAGATTTTTTAGAGATATGGTGGAAGAGAGTGAGTGAAGGAAGGTAAAGTATGTGAGAATAAATCAAAAATTATATTTTTCATTAGACATTGAGGAAATAATCAACAAAATTCAATAAAAACATTAGGGGTGATAACATAAAAGTAATTATCAATCAAAAAAATAACAAAATCTTCAATAAAATAATCAAAGTAAAAAAGAGAAATAAAGGAAATAAAATATTAGGATAATAAATGTGAATTTTTTTACTTTAATAGATAATATGGTGTTGTAGTCATGAACCATTAATAGTAAGTTAATTTTTTTTATGGAATATTTAATAATGAAAAAAATTTCACAACCACATAAAAATTCCATGTCATGATAATTTCATATTCATCATAATAGAATATTTAATGAATACTTTATTTTTAGTTCTCATTGTTGTTCTCATCACCTCCAAGATATTAAAAAATGAACTTAATGAAAAGAATATAATAATTATGATAATTTAAAATAACATAAATTAATTTGAAAATTGGATTGATTGATGATGCAAGTTGTGTTTACATACATTTTTATCGTCAATGCATATGATATGTTCATCAATTACACTTAAAGTATCTCATTCACGGAACTCTCAAATCCTATAATGTGTGAACCTAAACATGAGATATTGAAATAAATATATCTATAGCTTTATTATTTGGTGCATACCAGATGTAGGGTGAGATGTGGATGAAGAATTATCATGAGTATTAGTGAATATGTTGTCAACGAAGGTCCATGATTCCTTGTGTAAACACACAATTATGGATGTTACCATGGTAACAGTTTTCCCATTTGATACCCCTTTTTGGATAAATATTAAATTTATCATAATTGTAAACTCACAGAATAAATCAAATATATTATTATCAAGGCCCTGAATTGCTCAAAACATTATAATAGATCATCATTAAGTTAAAAACTACACCATGTAATAAATAGAACCATCATATGATTTTTCTGAGGTTTTTTTCTAGGGTAAATTTTATTCCATTCAACTAATGATCTCCTAGGACTTTGTAACTCAAAATTGAGCTATGTCATTTTCCGGAAAACCCCAAATATTTACATCCTCACAACCTTAAGACATTTTCATCATTCAGAAATAAATAACTTGGGTTATTCAATAAGGAATATAACAAAATACTCATATCCAAAAAAACATCTAACCTTTAAATTAACCTATTACCATCTTCATTCTTTAGAGGCCAAAGCTATTAGTGAACTTGGTATAACGTCATACGATAAGTGAAAATCGTCACTCATCCCTAAGGTCATTGGCTCTATTTCATCATGAATATTTACCATAAATGAAACACAAACCCCCACCATTTAATACTATCCAAATATTTACACTGAAAACATTTTACTATAAAAAAGGAAATCATGTCACATGAGTTGTAATAATCCAATCAACAATTAAAATCTACCGTAAAATTGTTAATTTTCAATATTATAACTGTTGGAATCCTGTAAATTCCCATAATTATATATCATTCCAATTTTTTTTGTATGAGATCTTCCCATATAAAAAAAAATATATTATAACATCATTAAGATTATACAATAACACACAATTTTCATTCAAGATGGAATGATCCACTGAACCTACATTAGTCCCTCTACCATATCATTCCAATAAGACATAGGACCTAATATTTATAGTTTGTTACACAAGGAATCATGGACCTTCGTTGACAACATATTCACTAATACTCATGATAATTCTTCATCCACATCTCACCCTACATCTGGTATGCACCAAATGTCAAATTAATCCTAGTTATGTTGTTGTATAACTTTCCTGAAAACAACCACTGAACACATTATGAAAATATAACCCAATCAATCCTCTCAAAAATACACTACTACCCGTTGGGTGGCTTGATCCACCACAATCATGAGAATATGGTGTTGACTATTTAGATGAACAAACACATTAGGCTCAATACCCCATGATAACACATACTCATGTGATGAAAATAAAAAACCTTATATGAAAACCTCCTCATACAGTACATAGTAATATATTCCATGTAATAGATACACCTGTAAACTTAAACCAGAAATAAGACACCTCTGGTTTCACTAAACTAGGGTGGTCTCTATTCAAGATGAACACCCCCTTATTTGATACAGAACCAAAAGAGAATATCACAATCCACCTGGTAAAGTGGGTGATGTGACCCACCACATTCATGAAAACCCATTACATATATAACCTAAGAACATTAAACCACATAGAACCACTACATCCACATCAACACTGTAACACCCCAGGTAAATAAAGAATATGAAATTTCATATTTATCCATATTTGTGAATAAAATATTTAAATAACTTTAAAGGGGACGCTATGCTCGATGGCGTACCCAACACGCAACATCAAGTTTCTTGGGAATCTTACGTTGCACTCTAATAATAAAATAATATTATTTTAAATGGTAGTTAACATGTAGCCGTTGTAATGGAGGGAATGGACAGAAATAACTAAAATATTATTATATATTTTTTTAAATGTTTTTACATTTATCCAATAAAAGATAATGGCTTAAAATACGGAAAGAATTCAATTTTAGGCGTATATGCCCTAGTTTTCACTAAAGGATCACTTATCACCTTTTGATGGTGAACCGTCATTAAATATAGTTTTGATCACTCTTATACATTCTTTTGGACCAAATAAAACTCTTATTAAGAATCGGGACATCGAAATTTACTTTGTGTAAATTTTCGATATCTTTCCGATAAAGTTCATTTTTTCAATGAATAGTGCAAAATGTTGTATTTTAATTCAAAACCACTTTTTAATCTAATATATTTATATGATTATATTATATTTTGAATTGTTTTTAAAGTGAAATTAGAAAATATTTTTACCATTAAATCCAATAGTGTTCGTTGGAATCAATTTCACTTTGAAATCAGACTTAAACTAGTGTCAATCTTTTGATACTTATTGTTTCATAAAACACGCTATTTGTCATGACAGCGGGAATTAATTATTAAATTAATTAATGTGACTTAAATGTTTTGAATTTTGTAAAACGGACTTCATTTTTGAATTCAGAATATCAAATATAGCTTAGGGTGAATTTTTGGGATTTTTCTGAAAAACTTAAATTTTTGATGAATAGTGAAACCACTAAGTGGTACTTATAAAAACTGATTTTCCATTTAAATGAAATTTTGCCATAATTGTGTTTTGATTTTAAAAAATATGACATACATGGTTGTCATTAATAAGTAAAATGTGGTTCAATGAGATTAAAAATTTTTTTTGGTGAATAGTAACTTATTAAGTTTTTAATCGCGATTAGTGGTAATTAGTGTAGTTTAAGGTAAAAATAATGTTTTAATAATATGAAATGACCTAGACACATGTCCCAACCTCATTGGTTGTATCATGGACGACCAAGAAAAGCCATGGGTCAACTTGGGGACCCCATGGATCCACTTTGGTTGGGAAATAACATAAATAACATTTTATTTAATGTAA
Source organism: Viscum album (assembly GCA_963277665.1). NCBI lineage: Eukaryota > Viridiplantae > Streptophyta > Magnoliopsida > Santalales > Viscaceae > Viscum > Viscum album. The sequence continues at coordinate 898,865,429 of OY728165.1, read as the reverse complement.
AAGTAAAATTGACACAAACATGATATGTTTTACGAAAACAATTTTTAAGTGGGGTTTTACAAGTCATATTTATGATTATAAATATTAATTGGAAAGATAAATAGATTTCATACATCATAGTATTTTTTTTATAATATTTAGAGATTAAATAAATTAAATTATTTATGACATAATAATGATGCAGCGATGACATCATTATTTGACGATTTAAATAAAATGGAAAGATAATGTAAAATCTATGAACTGCACATGTCCAAAACTTATTGGATGAGTTTATTTCGAAGCCTTATCACCTTATCCACGAATTATATCAATGTGGGACCTTTTGAAACCGAAACACATTTTCAAATAAAGTAATATTTCTTTACTTTCCAAAAGTGCCCCTCCTCTCCTCTTATAAAAGGCCCCCACCTCTACCTCATTTAACACACTACTCAAGCCTTTGGCTCAGCCAACCCCTGCCCATTTACTCTCTCCACATCCCTATCCTCATCCTAGAGTATTCCCTTTGGGCAGACTCCTTTTAAAGGAAGCCTTTAGGCTCAAATCAAAAGGAGTTACACTTTTAAAGGTAATTCATTCTCTCATGTTCATTTGTTTTATTTTGCTTCTCCAACCCCCTAAACTCTTTTTATTTACTTATTTGGTAACAACACCAGTATCTTCAATATACTATAATGTTTTTATAAGATTTATTCGAGATACACTCTCACAAAACTACATCAAATGGTTAAAGAACATACGGTTTCCGTGGATGGTGAAATTCTGCCTCCCGAAATGATGATTGTTCAATACTCATTTAACACCTTCAAAGGTGGCCATTATGATGTCACTATTTTTATATATGATATATAATATGATTATGTTTTATTTATGCTTCTGTATTTTTCATTTTTGTCTTACCTTTATGGCTTCCATTATGGGTATACGTGATATCTTCATTTAAGGAAGTGCGGACTACCGCCCCCTCAAAGTGATTTGATTCGTTAAATACCATATGTGGGATGTATAAAGGATGGAAATATGATATTATATATGATATTATACTTGAATTGTAATATACCTTTATATAATTATTATTCATTCTATAAAATACGAAATAGAAATGAAAGTAGCGTTCATGCGTACGTACGGCTTACCGTCTCCATGAACGGTGCATTTCATTTCTTACCTCTAAATGATTATATAATGTTATAAATGCATGCATGTACTGGATATATATGACATATATGATATATACATAATTAATACAATTCTGGATATAATAAACATTTGGCCACATGAACAACATGTAATTGTAAGAAGTCCACTTTCGACTTAAGAACCAAATATCGGAAAAACAAATATTATTAACTTAAATGATTACATAATGTTTATGACATGGTAATAAGTGGTATAAAAGTAATAATGAACTTGAAAAAGGTTCTTAAGGAATTATAAATTAACTCAAGTTTATTATTCAGGAGATTAAAGAACGATCGAGTCAAGTCGGACCCGAGGTAAGGGATCCTACACCTCTCTTTCTTTTTAAGTACACTCTTTTATGTCATTCCTTTTAAGCTCATCTTTCTTATGATTGGGAAGTTATTTTATATTACACTTACTGTAATTTTTATGTTCATGTGATGAGAGACCCTATTCTCTCTCATCAATCCATTTTGGAAGTTTTGAGTGGCGCCGTTAGGCTGCCGAACTTTCGTAAGAGATCTAACCTCTCTCTTTCTTTTTAAGTACTCTCCTTTATGTCACTTCTTTTAAGATACTCTTTGTAATGTTGGGGGATGTTCTTTTATATTCCTTTTTCTGTAAATTTTATTGTAATGTGATGGGATACCCTATTTGATCTCATCAATCCATATTCGTAAGTTTTATGTGGCGCTGTTAGGCTGCCGAGTTTTCGTAAGGGATTTTTCATCTCACTTTTATTCCCGTGAGATTTATGCAACATTTTCCACAAATTCCATTGAGTGGTGTATGTACTGCCCATTATTATACTCTTTGTGTAATATAATTTTATTTATGAGTATTTACATCAATGATCTATTGTCCTTCTTTCATGGGGTGTATGTTTTGAAAGATACCCAAGTCGGTAAGGGAACCTTTCACCCTCCTCTTTTTTAAAAGACTTCTTTTGTTGGGTCTTTTAATTTACAAATTGTTATGCTGGGATATGTAAATTTTATGTCCAAGTGATTAGATACTCTTTTTATCTCTCATCAACTCATTTTTATGTGATGCCGTTAGGCTGTCAAGGGAACTTTTTAACCCAATTTCGATTTCTTTGGGTTCAACATGTAGCCATTGAATATATCATCCATTGAATATGTGTGAATGACCTTTTTTTGTTTTACACTTAATATCCACTTATATTGGGTGTATTTATATTTGTCACACATATTTTTGAGATTGATTTGTCCTTAATTTAAGGATACCTTCTTTATAAGGGATTTCATCACATTTGACATTTCTATTGAGGGTTCATTGTTGTTATGCACCAATTCACTCTTATATGGTGTATATACTGTCCTTTGGAGTATTATATCATGAATCCTTTTATTCTCATGATATTATAAAGTTCTGACTAAATATTATTCCTCAATTATTTTATTCAAGTGTCTCTAATTTTGGTAAAACCCCTTTAACCAAAATATCGTTTTAAATGTTTTAATTATTTGTTCTTATTAATATCCATGTTTTCAAAATGTTTTTAAGGATTTATTTATATGGATATTAATAGTTTAAAATGTTAAAAGCTTCAAGGTGGTAAGGGACACTTTTATTCATAAATCTCTTTATTAAATGTTTTAAATGGTTTTGGAAATGGTTTCTTTTTGAATGGATTCATTATTTCAATATCCTAAAATGTTATATTGTGATTGAAATGTGGAAATGTTATGTTTCCTTTAGTCATGTTTATGTGATACGATTATGTTATGGTTCTTGGGCATTGTTATGAAGAACGGGTGGTTCCGTGATAAACTAAGGGCGGGTGAGCCCGATATAGCTCTCCAATGCATTGGGTAACATGAAAGAGTGAAACGTTAAGGTTTCTCCGAAGAGATTTAGGGAATATACTGTGATCGGTATTCCAAACGTAACCAAGAGGGTTACTCCCCACGTAAGAATGTTATGAATGCCTCAAGTTACCTTTATGTCTTATGTTTTCTATGATTTATTCATGGTTTGATGAGGTATGTTAAAGTGCCTATGTTTTATGGGTAAAGTATGATTTCATTCTTATGTATATATGAACTCATGTTTCCTTTCCATATTTTTATAACCCTTACTGAGCTTTTTATGCTCATCCCAAGTTTTTGAAATGTTTTTCACAGGTCAAGGGAATGGTACATGATGTGATGATAGTGTCAAGGATGTTTCAAGAATGAATCTGTGTTATATTTTAAATATATTTCCATTGATGGGAAGAATGAATACTGTCTTTTATGTAACCACTTTGTTTAAATGTGGAATGTAATGCAAGTTTCATGATCTAATTCTCTAAAAATCTAAACCTGAAAAGATCTGCAATGCGTAATCTTGTAATAACTCAAGATTAAGTAAGGTTTAAGGCTGGAGACTTATATTTGGTATCAAAGGTCGGTTTAGATAACTTTAGAGGTTAGGGTATTCTTTAAGCATAAGTGACAATTACCATAATGGTTAGGATTTCAGAAAGAGTCCTAGTTTTAGATAAAATGAATGAGTAATTATATCTTAGTGTTTAACTTCCTCGTTAGTACATGATGGTTTTGTTGATATACTCACACTGACCTTTTTGGTTTTAGTAAATGGCTTGATCTAGCAGGCACCAAAGTGACAATGGGTTTGAAGGAAACTGTTGTGGTTCTCTGATTAAGATACTCGATGAGATGGGGGATTCAATGAGGAATCTCATGGTTTTTCTAAACCAACTATCAAGGAGTCATTATCAACCACTTGAACCTTGGTGAGTTCTCTAATGCATCATGTACGAGATGGCCAACTCGATGTGGAAATTCAGGTAATAATTATTAAGGTAACCATTAGGGTTTATATGATCCTTACTTTTGAGGTAATTATGGGTTATTATATGATATGATGGAAAATGAAGGGCATGATATAAACATGAGGTTAAAATATGTTATGATTATTCTTGAAGATTTTATCTCATTTTGGGGAATGTTTTAAGAATTATATAGTTTTGGAAAAAGGAGAACACGCAGACCGTGTGACATCCCGTCGCGTCGGACAAAGCTGCGGGAATCGAACCCACAACCAAAGTGCGACTGGTATTTATCGCCTACCACTGGACTACGTGAAGTCCCTGGTTAGTTTGACCAATTCTTTTTAGTTATATGATTTTATGAATTAAGATTAAGTTGATTTTGGAGGATATGTGATTAGGATAATTACTTTTCAATATGAGACTTTAGGAGCAACTGATGTTGTTTGGAGATAAATGTTACGATTTAACTTGGTAGACTATGTGACTAAATCCTTCAAATATTTGGGTTTCAATCTTATTTTGGTTTACTTTGAAGAATTTTATGGACAAATGGTCCTCGTTGAACTTTGGGTTTTGTTGGAAAAATTTTGGAGATTAAGAATAGATTTTCTTTTAATAAAGGGTTATCCTTTTCTGGATTATCTGATCTTGTACTAACATTTTTGGTTTTGGTTTTGGTTAATGCCTAAATACATGGTAAGTATATAGTTCTCTTTTGTGGATTTGGTGATTCTCTAGAAGTTGATTATAGTACTCTTAATGTGAACAAGTCTTCCTAAATACTCGTCTTTTGGAGAAAATATGAGTTTGTGTAAGGAATCTAATAAAAGTTGAAAGTCAATATGATAAGTGATTATGTTTCCTTATGAATAAATTCCTCAATATAAAGTAACTTAAAACAAAAATGTTGTCTATTAACTTTTCCTACTGGGGAATCAAATACCATTTAACCCATCATAATTTGTGATTTTCTCATGGTTAACTTTCTCCTAAACATGTTTTCTATCACTCTCCATCAGAACATGACCCTTTGTTTTTTCCTCCATGTCCATATTTTCATACTTGGAATCCTAGTATGAGTTAACTCGGGTGACCTTTGTACTTATCTCTCTTTATTTTAAAATGTTTGTTTTACCGACTTTTGTTCTGATGTGGGACTTTCAAGGATGTTACCAAGCGCAATTTTAAAATTGCGAGGATGCAATTCCCAAAAGGGGGGAAGGATGTAACACCCCAGGTAAATAAAGAATATGACATTTCATATTTATCCATATTTTTGAATAAAATATTTAAATAACTTTAAAGGGGACGCTATGTTCGATGGCGTACCCAACACGCAACAACGAGTTTCTTGAGAATCTTACGTTGCACTCTAATAATAAAATAATATTATTTTAAATGGTAGTTAACATGTAGCCATTGTAATGGCGGGAATGGATAGAAATAACTAAAATATGATTATTTATGTTTTTAAATGTTTTTACATTTATCCAATAAAAGATAATGGCTTAAAATATGGAAAGAATTCAATTTTAGGCGTATATGCCCTAGTTTTCACTAAAGGTTCACTTATCACCTTTTGATGGAGAACCGTCATTAAATATAGTTTTGATCACTCTTATAAATTCTTTTGGACCAAATAAAACACTTATTAAGAATCGGGACATCAAAATTTACTTTGTGTAAATTTTCGGTATCTTTCCGATAAAGTTCATTTTTTTAATGAATAGTGTAAAATGTTGTATTTTAATTCAAAACCACTTTTTAATCTAATTTATTTATATGATTAGATTATATTTTGAATTGGTTTTAAAGTGAAATTAGAAAATATTTTTACCATTAAATCCAATAGTGTTCGATGGAATCAATTTCACTTTGAAATCAGACTTAAACTAGTGTCAATCTTTTGATACTTATTGTTTCATAAAACACGCTATTTGTCATGACAACGGGAATTAATTATTAAATTAATTAATGTGACTTATATGTTTTGAATTTTGTAAAACGGACTTCATTTTTGAATTCAGAATATCAAATATAGCTTAGGGTGAATTTTTGGGATTTTTCTGAAAAACTTCAATTTTTGATGAATAGTGAAACCACTAAGTGGTACTTATAAAAACTGATTTTCCATTTAAATGAAATTTTGCCATAATTGTGTTTTGATTTTAAAAAATCCGACATACATGGTTGTCATTAATAAGTAAAATGTGGTTCAATGAGATTAAAATAATTTTTTGGTGAATAGTAACTCATTAAGTTTTTAATCGCGATTAGTGGTAATTAGTGTAGTTTAAGGTAAAAATAATGTTTTAATAATATGAAATGACCTAGACACATGTCCCAACCTCATTGATTGTATCATGGCCGACCAAGACAAGCCATGGGTCAACTTGGGGACCCCATGGATCCACTTTGGTTGGGAAATGACATAAATAACATTTTATTTAATGTAAAAGTAAAATTGACACAAACATGATATGTTTTACTAAAACAATTTTTAAGTGGGGTTTTACAAGTCATATTTATGATTATAAATATTAATTGGTAATATAAAAAGATTTCTTACATCATAGAATTTTTTTTATAATTTTTAGACATTAAATAAATTAAATTATTTATGACATAATAATGATGCAGCGATGACATCATTATTTGACGATTTAAATAAAATGGAAAGATAATGTAAAATATATGAACTACACATGTCCAAAACATATTGGATGAGTTGATTTCGAAGCCTTAACACCTTATCCACGAATTATATCAATGTGGGACCTTTTGAAACCGAAACACATTTTCAAATAATGTAATATTTCTTTACTTTCCAAAAGTGCCCCTCCTCTCCTCTTATAAAAGGCCCCCACCTCTACCTCATTTAACACACTCCTCAAGCCTTTGGCTCAGCCAAACCCTGCCCATTTACTCTCTCCACATCCCTATCCTCATCCTAGAGGATTCCCTTTGGGCATAATCCTTTCAAAGGAAGCCTTTAGCCTCAAATCAAAAGGAGTTACTCTTTTAAAGGTAATTCATTCTCTCATGTTCATTTGTTTTATTTTTCTTCTCCAACCCCCTAAACACTTTTTATTTACATATTTTGTAACAACACCAGTATCTTCAATATACTAGGATGTTGTTATAAGATTTATTCGAGCTACACTCTCACACAACTACATCAAATTGTTAAAGAACATACGGTTTCCGTGGATGGTGAAATTCTGCCTCCCGAAATGATGATTGTTCAATACTCATTTAACACCTTCAAAGGTGGCCATTATGATGTCACTATTTTTATATATGATATATAATATTATTATGTTTTATTTATGCTTCTGTATTTTTCATTTTTGTCTTACCTTTATGGCTTTCATTATGGGTATACGCGATATCTTCATTTAAGGAAGTGCGGACTACCGCCCCCTCAAAGTGATTTGATTCGTTAAATACCATATGTGGGATTTATAAAGGATGGAAATATGATATTATATATGATATTATACTGGAATTATAATATATCTTTATATCATTATTATTCCATTCTATAAAATACGAAATAGAAATGAAAGTAGCGTTCATGCGTAGGTACGGCTTACCGTCTCCATGAACGGTGCATTTCATTTCTTACCTCTAAATGATTATGTAATGTTATAAATGCATGAATGTACTGGATATATATGGAATATATGATATATACATAATGAATACAATTCTGGATATAATAAACATTTGGCCACACGAACAACATGTAATTGTAAGAAGTCCACTTTCGACTTAAGAACCAAATATCGGAAAAACAAATATTATTAACTTAAATGATTACATAATGTTTATGACATGGTAATAAGTGGTATAAATGTAATAATGAACTTGAAAAAGGTTCTTAAGGAATTATAAATTATCTAAAGTTTATTATTCAGGAGATTAAAGAACGATCGAGTCAAGTCGGACCCGAGGTAAGGGATCCTACACCTCTCTTTCTTTTTAAGTAAACTCTTTTATGTCATTCCTTTTAAGCTCATATTTCTTATGATTGGGATGTTCTTTTATATTACACTTAATGTAATTTTTATGTTCATGTGATGAGATACCCTATTCTCTCTCATCAATCCATTTTGGATGTTTTGAGTGGCGCCGTTAGGCTGCCGAACTTTCGTAAGAGATCTAACCTCTCTCTTTCTTTTTAAGTACTCTCCTTTATGTCACTTCTTTTAAGATCCTCTTTGTAATGTTGGTGGATGTTATTTTATATTCCACTTTCTTTAAATTTTATTTTAATGTGATGGGATACCCTATTTGATCTCATCAATCCATATTCGGAAGTTTTATGTGGCGCTGTTAGGCTGCCGAGTTTTCGTAAGGGATTTTTCATCTCACTTTTATTCCCATGAGATTTATGATGCATTTTCCACAAATTCCATTGAGTGGTGTATGTACTGCCCATTATTCTACTCTTTGTCTAATATACTTTCATTTATGAGTATTTACATCAATGATATATTGTCCTTCTTTCATGGGGTGTATGTTTTGAAAGATACCCAAGTCGGTAAGGGAACCTTTCACCCTCCTCTTTTTTAAAAGACTTCTTTTGTTGGGTCTTTTAATTTACAAATTGTTATGTTGGGATATGTAAATATTATGTCCAAGTGATGAGATACTCTTTTTATCTCTCATCAACTCATTTTGATGTGATGCCGTTAGGCTGTCAAGGGAACTTTTTAACCCAATTTCGATTTCTTTGGGTTCAACATGTAGTCATTGAATATATCATCCATTGAATATGTGTGAATGACCTTTTATTGTTTTACACTTAATATCCACTTATAATGGGTGTATTTATATTTGTCACACATATTTTTGAGATTTATTTGTCCTTAATTTAAGGATACCTTCTTTATAAGGGATTTCATCACATTTGACATTTCTATTGAGGGTTCATTGTTGTTATGCACCAATTCACTCTTGTATGGTGTATATACTTTCCTTTGGAGTATAATATCATGAATCCTTTTATTCTCATGATATTATAAAGTTCTGACAAAATATTATTCCTCAATTATTTTATTCAAGTGTCTTTAATTTTGGTAAAACCCCTTTAACCAAAATATCGTTTTAAATGTTTTAATTATTTTTTATTATTAATATCCATGTTTTCAAAATGGTTTTTAAGGATTTATTTATATGGATATTAATGGTTTAAAATTTTAAAAGCTTCAAGGTGGTATGGGACACTTTGATTCAAAAATCTCTTTATTAAATGTTTTAAATGGTTTTGGAAATGGTTTCTTTTTGAATGGATTCATTATTTCAATATCCTAAAATGTTATATTGTGATTGAAATGTGGAAATGTTATGTTTCCTTTATTCATGTTTATGTGATACGATTATGTTATGGTTCTTGGGAATTGTTATGAAGAATGGGTGGTTTCGTGATAATCTAAGGGCGGGTGAGCCCGATATAGCTCTCCAATGCATTGGGTAACATGAAGGAGTGAAACGTTAAGGTTTCTCCGAAGAGATTTAGGGAATATACTGTGATGGGTATTCCAAACGTAACCAAGAGGGTTAATCCCCATGTAAGAATGTTATGAATGCCCCAAGTTACCTTTATGTCTTATGTTTTCTATGATTTATTCATGGTTTGATGAGGTATGTTAAAGTGCCTATATTTTATGGGTAAAGTATGATTTCATTCTTATGTATATATGAACTCATGTTTCCTTTCCATATTTTTATAACCCTTACTGTGCTTTTTATGCTCATCCTAAGTTTTTGAAATGTTTTTCACAGGTCAAGGGAATGGTACATGATGTGATGATAGTGTCAAGGATGTTTCAAGAAAGAATCTGTGTTATATTTTAAATATGTTTCCATTGATGGGAAGAATGAATACTGTCTTTTATGTAACCACTCTGTTTAAATGTGGAATGTAATGAAAGTTTCATGACCTAATTCTCTAAAACTCTAAACCTGAAAATATCCTCAATGTGTAATCTTGTAATAACTCAAGATTAAGTAAGGTTTAAGGCTGGGGCCTTATAAACACCATGGATATATCTCCCCCAAGGAGAGAGTGTGGGGAAATAACCATTGATCTATTTTAATCCATGTCCCCCTATCCAGTCTAGAAAAAATTTCTTCAATACCTTCCTCTCAATATCACATTCTTCATTTAGAAATAATGTAATCTACAAGAAGTATTGACAACCAAGCCACTCCAACAACTCTAATATATCATAAAAGTCTATAAAGATCACATTAAGAATACATAAGATGACTCGATGAGTCCACATATCACCCTATAAGAGTTATTAGATAGTTTTTTTTTCATGGTAAAACAATGGATCTTCCATGAATGTCTACAAGATCCTATACAAACCATTTCCTAGTGGAATTAGTTCTAATGATACATAAATTGAACAATGGTGTTTATCATTTCACTAAAACATCAATTGAAATAATATCTACGGGATCCATTTTTTATTACATTGGTCAGTAATTATAAGATAACAATAGGTTGTACTATTTATGAATTCAAATACATTAATAGGATGTGAATACTCATTTATAGACATAACATAGAAATCCATACATACTGTTTGATGGGTATCTGACTACAAATCCTTGAGGATTGGATTCACTCTTTGTACCATTGAGGATCCAACTCACTATAGGGGTGGAACCTAGCTCATTTACCTTACTAAGAACACTATATGATGATACAAACGGGAAAATAATTCATATAGATGGAGGTATAACTAGATCCCATATATTCCACTAAGGAATCACATGAAATACAACATTATCTACTAAGGGAAAACCATATTTTAAAAAAATGGTTGAGAAAAGGATGGCATAAATTGGTGGAAAATCCCTAGTTGATAAGGGTCTAGATAGGGGCCCCACTAGCATTACTAACATTCAATAATTTGGTGTGAAAAGAATAACTCCCTTTTTAACAATCCAGTTTGAGGACCAATGTAGAAATGACATGAATTATACTATAAACAAAACTTACTAACACATGACTGTAGCCATTTTTTTTCAAATCATCCATTAGATTTGACTATTATCACTTCACATATGATTGTAACTGGCCAATGATAGTGTTCATGAGAGTAGATTAATTCATCATCCATATCGAAATACTCCATCTCCAATATATATTCCACCAAAAAACATCCAGGTAAGAAACTGGGTGTACATAATGGATATCTCTAATATCAATCAAAATTTTAATACAGAGTTCTTCCAATAACACTAATTTGTAAAACATTAGTAAAAACACTAACCTTCCCCTATAACCAGAGGAATTTCTCTACCATGATCTCTCTATTTCCAACAACAACCTAAGAAACATTAAAATAGGCGTAGTTTCTTGAAAACTCCCCCACATATCAAAATATCATCGACTACATTCATCACGCATACCACTGATCTTGAAAAGTACAATTGTAATGAATGTTGATAGAGAACCTAATTAGTTTTGTGGTTCTCGACACATAGTTGGACCCATTCATGATTCCTTGAATATTTCTGATAATCATTGGATTAATCTGCGTATTGAATACATCCATGGTAGTTTACTCCAATAATAGTTTTTAGAAAAAAATCATCAATTAAATTCTCAATATGTTGTGTAGGGGGGTCAATATATGAATATCCATTATTTAGACGAATTATGAACTAGATGAAAATTCATGTCTCAAATTGTATCCAAATAAGTATCATCCAAAGATCAGTCAATATTCAAAAACCATGAGGTCCTTAACATCGATCATATGTAGGAAACTAAATTCATGGGTAGTCTCATCCAATTCAACATGAACTACTATGTTATATATGATAAAAAACAAGACATCAAATGAAAGGATGAGAAAATTACTTTGAAAATAGAAATGTATATGTTTCAATAAAGTATAAAAACAATTCTTTATCAGTCACAAACTAGTGGAAATAGGCCCATCTAAAAACACATACTCATTATGACCCAAAATCATCATACAAACTAGCTATCATTAGGTGTCACCATAAAATTTATAGAATGTACCCAAATATTATTGACCATATATGGATGAGTTTACACCTAAAATAAATGAGGATCATACCTGACTACTATATGATGAATGTACCAACATAAATATATTATCAAATTCATGTCTTAGTGTTTAAGCATGTTATTAGAGTCCTAGAAAAATGATACACTGAATGCCTCACACACACGGGTCTACCTGGATTAATGACCAAATGAAGTACCCCATTAACATAGTTACCCTAGATTCCAAAACCAGTCCTCAGATGATTTCTAACTTAGAAAACGACCCATATAAAAAACACACTCTAATTCTAGTTAATCAAGACACAAACAACTCATGACCCACTCAATTTGACGGTAAGTAGATAATTCCACCCCAATCATTCCTCCAATAAGCCAATGGCTACTGACATGATTATTGTATGTATTTCTAAAAATAAGGGAGGCCCTAAAATAAATCAACCCTCACTAGATATATATCTATAATTTATAAAATATAATTAAGGATATATATATATATATATAAATTTTATATAAAACATACATAATAAAATCGATACAAGAAAATCCCTACATATGAAAACACGATGGATATGTAAATCTAGAATGTCTCTAAACATGATAGAAAAAAAACTAAAAATATATTCCTAGCTATGAGTTGTATTGGATCAATCTCCATTTTCTAAGGATTATATCCCTATAACAAACCATTGTGATCCACCATGAGTTATCAAGCATCATCTCTATCAAATCCTCACCATCCCCAAATCCACTAGAACCATTTCAGAATTGTGCTTTAACTATATAGAAACAATATTTTTCATCACTAGGACAATTTAAGGGTGAGTATAAAAAAACTCAATAAGACTTCCCATAACCTAAATGGGAAAACCAAATAAACTATCAAATCAATAACAGTGATATGAGTGATTAACTAGGATGATGAAAATAATGAATAAAAAATATTCTCTATTAATGGAACACACAAGGATAATAGTATGTTCTCAATCATTTAAAAGTTATTCCTTATAAGGTAGAAATATAATGGGAAAAATGGAGGTGAGAAGAACAAACAATCAACCAATCCTAATGTCACTAAACTACTAAATTCCATATCTCAATGGAATCCCTTAGGTTTTTGAGGAGGTAGATGTCCAAAAGTGATAAATATTAATCAACCATTACAACTACTACACCACCTATAAAATCCATTAAGTGGAGGAAATATCTTCATCCATGTGTATAATAATGCCTATAGTATATCAATATCACACCACTAACCAGGTATCTTAACTATCAATGTAAAGGAACCAAATATGATTTATTGTGTCGGATGTAACACCTATAATAGATTGACGTGGTTACTAACTCTAGTAGATGATCAGATGACTCATATGATCTATTTATATGGGGGAATACGGGCTTCCTAGATAGAGGATACTACTCATTGAGTATATGGGGGAAGAACTCCAATTTACCATTAGGTAGAGGATAACACACCCCCAATATGTGGGGGAGTGGGGGGGGGATTGATCACACCATCGTTGGATGTTGGAGGAAACACACACCATGAACCAACCATTGTTTTTTGGTGGGTTTCCATACTCGAAAACACTCTGATCATCTTGCAGAAACTCAATCATTATCCTCATTGATCTAAACACAGGGCCTCTATATCTCACCTCACAAATAGATCAACACTTCCATTTGTACAGCCTTATTGTGAATTACAAGGAAAAATACGTATTATATTATATAAATTTGTAAAAAATGGACATCTATTAAAAGATATTTTAAAAACACACCATGAATGAATACGTGAGATATGTCATGTTTATTAGGCATGACACCACTCATGCTAGTAGTGGCCGAATATTCACATCCTATTGTAACACCCTCATGTGGGGGGAGGTGCATGGGTGTGCGGTACCCACACATAATGTGTGTCTGGAACCCCACCTTCAGGTCGTGTTAGGTGATGTCATCCCAAGTAGATCTAGAGTACACTAGTCTATACGTATGTAGGCCAATGTAGGGACATCCTTGTTAGCCAACCAAAACTATCTGGCATAGTTATTCAATCCGCACCACTCGTTTTGAGTGGTCTTCCTGCACCACGTGATCCCCTTAGGATCAAACCCCTATGCAATATGGCGTTCCAATCACATCTATCACCATTTGATAATGATCTACTTCTCAACCATCATACAATACTAGTGTTGGTGTCTCATGTTCCTCACATGAGAGTGAAAAAATAGGAGATAGGATAATGGAATATGGGAGGAGTGTGGGAGAGAAGAAAAATAAAGTAATACTTAATAATTTCGCCATGGAATTATTCACTATTCATCAATTATATCATTATCATAATTAATGAAAAACATTAATGATGATAATATTAAAGTAAATATATCACACATCGTGTATCCAATAATGAAAGTAATAAAATAAATCACCCAATCAAATATTCAGGTGCTAAATTGGAATTATTTATTTTAATATAAAATCCATTGTTGGGGTTGTGGAACATCACAATTAAGTTACATTATTTAAATTAAATATTTAATGATTAAATAATGCTTACTCCAATAATAAATCACCATATAATGGTTATTCTAAATTCAACATAATCAAATATAAAACTATTATAATATTTATAATAGAATGATGATGCAGATATAAAATAAAATAATGTCCCACATAAAATATATATTACTTCATGATAATATCTACATTTGGGTCTTATGTCATAATTTACCCCGATGAGAAGTTTTATGGATCCTTTAAAAGTATTTCCTATTTTAGAACTCTAAAATTATAGTGTATATATTCACAATACTATTATTTTGGAGATAAATATGTTTATATCAATATCATGTCTATGTTAATAAATTTAATCACTATTAATGGATTAAATAATTGTAATAACAATTTCTATTTATATAAAATGAATCTGTTGATGATGGAAGAACCCAAGGGTCCCTGATTCGATCTAAAATCACAAAAAATTTATGGTAAACCAACGATTTTATTACTAAGCACGATGTTAGTTTTCCAATCCAAAATTCCATTTAGGATACATTTGAAATCTGTCAAAAAATATATGGAAAAAAATATTATATTTTTGAAATATTTTTATCAAGGCCCCAAAACACTCAAAAATCCGCACCATCAAATCAAGGGAAGAAATTCTAAAACATAAATTAAATAGAACTATCATATAATTATTACATGGTTGTATTCCAGTAAAAATCTAACATTTTACTGATAGAGATATTCAAGGACTCTAATGCTCAAATTGAGCTACATCTTTTTTAGAAAAAAACAGCGGCCACTACAAAAAAATTTTATTCTATACTAGAATATTCTTCCCATTTCCAATAAATCCACATATATAGTTTCTATATGATGAGGAATATATTTAATTTCAGATCATATACTGCAATCCATGTGATCAACTATCTTTTGTTTATTATACACATGAATCAGAGAAAAATTATTTCTTCCTGATGGTATCCTCCCTACATTTATGACTCTATATAGATTAATCTTAAAACTTATATAGATTAACAGTGTCAATGATCAAAAAATTCCAAGTGCTTATTTTCTACACTTACTTGACCAGGTTGTCCTAATTCCAACGTCCTAGTAGTATATTGGTTAAATATTAATCCATGCACTACATCCCCATCTATATACATATATCCACCTATATCGTTTTACAGTCAAAAACCTATCCTTCCATATGTCTATTAACTCTTCTCCTTAGTCAATTAATTGAATGATACCCCTTATATGAATAGAAATCACAAATTATGTCTTTACTACAGTTCCATTTAAAGAATCCTATGGACAAAAAACGTTATTCAAATAGAGGAAATAACATGAACAGATTATGTATATTAAAATCATAATTAGTAGTTGTGATGATCAATTAATTAATAAAATTATAATTAAAATCCAATAATACTAGAAACATAGGAAAATACCCAAACCTAGCAATCATAATTTCCCTATGAAGCATAATAAGTACACCAATTATGAAATCTATATCGTATATAATACATAGATTCATTAATATTCAGATCACGATTAAGTCATAAACTACGGATTTATTTATAGAGATCATAATTTAAAAATACTTAATGTGGGAATCCCATTATTATATACATATTTTACCATCATTTAGTACGATCAAACTAAATCCATATTCACTTATCTTCATTTAAAAAAAGGGAAACACCAAATGATATTATCCTCATTCCATTGGAATATATTTCCAATACATGAAGCCTTATATTGTTGATAAATATAACATTAAGTAATTAAGATTCTACGCATTTCTACCAATACGTAGAACCAGTCAAATAATAATCAATTATTTTCAAATCATAAACCCTTAATTTCCCATTGATTGGGAATAATATTTTATATATCAATCTTTATTATAAATTTATCTAGATAAACACCCCTCATAGATGGTTTTTTTGATATATAATATCTTTATTAAACCTCCATACATTGGTGGATGAACATCCAACCCATCCTTTGTCTAAGCCATATTCTACATTCATGAACCAATGTGATATCCCCCAATCTAGAAATTGATCTCAATATCTTCTAGGAATTCCATCATAGAAAATAATCCCAAAAAACTAATTTCAAAAGAGATATAACAATAATAATAATAATAGTTATTATTATTATTAATTTGAATTTATTGAATTCCCAAATTAGATGGACTAATTATATATATGAATAATAAATATAGGATTCGATTGTTTATGTTTAAAAATTTCATGTTCCAAAAGGTAATTCATGTCTTTTGAGACACTTCATCATAACAAAGGAATTAAAACCAACCATGTGATAAAAAAGGGGATATTATAATGTGTTTAACTACTTGATGGTAATAAAATTTCAATGCTAATGAAATAAATTTCTTATAGATATTTCCTAATTGATTGGAAAAAATAATTAGTGCCGTATTCAATCCATATATTCCAAAAAAACAATTTTGATCTGTTATCACCAACCTGATCATGAAATTCATTTAGTCTATAAGGTTATATTTATATCTATAATTTTCAAAATAACATCCAATAATTTTACCGCTATGATCACTGATGATACCTATATATCCTGATTGGTCTAGATTCCCCTTTTATGATTCATCATTATTCACTTTTTTCCCAATGTGAATTGGATTTTTATAAAACATTCATACCAATTTACATTGATTTTTGAAGTCATATTTAACTCTTAGACTCATAGAGATTCAGATTTCATGAATAGTTTCTATAATTTCTTATCCTTAGCTGTGTAGTTTCTCTAACCTCTATAATGTTATGATTCATAGCCTCCCTCAATAATATGACACTTTATTAATGAATGAAACTATGTAATAAATTGTACTAATGATATAATTTATCATTTATCACACCATCAAATATGATTTATAACAATATGAAGGGGTTCCATTTCCCCTCCACTTTTAGAATTTTATTCTGATTGATGACATGAAATTTTGGTATATCAAAATTTACAAAAGTTCAATTATAATTAGATTTCAAAAAAGGTTAGGAAAGACATAAGTGATCAGCATCATCTATATAATAAATGAAAAAATAGAGAAAATTTGTCATGAAATCTATAACTCTTCAATTTTTACTCAATTATAATTTTCAGGTGGATGATTCTACATAATAGACATAATGTTGATGGTAATATCAATGTATTTTTATAATTAAAATACCATTTACTTTTTGACATGTGATTTCAATTAATTAATAGATAATATCATTTAATAGATAAAACTCCACTTTTTATGGTTCCCAAATTAGCATATCATTATATGAAATGAACTCATATTAATTAATTCCCTACAAGATCACACATGGACATCTAAAAAATGTATTTTTAAGAGAATTTAAAATATATAAATCAATGGTAGAGATAAGGTTATTCTCTATTCAAAAATGAAAATAAAATTTATACAAATTTTATGTATAGAAATTTAGACATGATGATCTCGAGATAACCGAAGATAAGTACATCATGATGTTTATATAATCTCTTATCTATGTCATCCATATTAAAGAATCTAATAAGTGTAAGTACCCATTAATTATATGTTTGATAAATTTTCTCTTAATAAATTAATTTATTCTAGAATTATAATTAAGAAGTTTACACATCAAGTGAGAATTATGGACAATAATTAACTATTGTAGGTTCATTATTCCCATGCCTCCAGATTTAATATATTTTCATTATTCTGATGTAGCATATTATGGATACAATTTTCCACACTAATACTAGTAATTTAATGAGTTTTAATTACTATATGGTCTTTAAATAGATAATTGATTTTTTTAAATTAATTATTTGTTCAATATGAGGTTACATTGATTTTATGGGGAATTTTTTCTTTTTTCTGTTTGTAAAATGATAAAATATTTTAATCTTTGAATTCCAAGTATGTCTTAAAAATATAAAACAAAATGTTCTTAAGTGATCATTACTTTTTCATGTTTTTTTTATTTCATAGAATTAATTATATCATAATTCAATATTATTATATTAAATATCGTTTTTTGAAATATATTTTATTTTAATTTTTAAATACATTGATTTGAACTGTTTATTTTTTCATTGAATTAATTAGTTTCAATTTATTTTACAATTAGTGTTCTTTAGTAAAATGATCATGATTCATTGGTTGTGCAGTCACTCATGTGACCATATTTATGAAAATTACAATGGAAAGGATGTCATCATGACTAAATACCAAGCTTTCATCCCATATCGACTATCCCTTACTACCTATAATGATAACCTATTTTTGAGATATCAAAATAAACATATTCCAATGATAAAAATAAATATATATCATACCAACATGAGGCTATGGTTGGTCGTTTAACAATGTGAATTATCCCAATCAAAAAAATAGCAAGATCACCAACACCGATCCATGATTGAATAATTCAATAAGAATTATCCTAATTTGATCAAAACTAAATCTATGGACAAATTAATTTTTTTTATCGCATAACATTCAATGTAAATAATAAATGATTATTGTATAATACAACTTAAACAAAAACATTAGAGATGAGGACTGGGGTCGAATAAGATGAGATGCCCTATTTACAAAAAATTTCAAAAAAATCTTCTGATATCAACCCGAAAGTATAAAAACAAAAAACTAAAGGAAGAAAAATATAGGGATCCACATAATATTGATAATTGGTTATCAATGTAGAGAAGTACCAAATATGATGATGAAAAGTGAAAAAGGTAACCTGATATGTTGTCACACATAAAATGATTAATCACGATCTCTATGATTGATTCATGAAGCTAAACTACTTCTAATTGATTGGTGTTGAGATGTATTAAAGAATATGAAGATTAACCCTAGTTTTATTCAACTGATGAATAATTAAATTCAATATTTTTAATTATATTTTTAATAAATAATTTTTGTTTTGTGTAACATGATGATGACAATGAATCTGATCTCATGATTGAAAATGATTACTGAAACAAAATAATATCATGGATGGAGATTCCCATTCTATGTTTAAAAAAAATATTATTTTCTTATTTGGATTATATTATCTTCTTAAAGGTATTAATAAATATGGTTGAGCCTTTCTTCTTCATAATTCACCAATTCAATGTTTTGATTTGAGTGTGCATAATGTGATTATCAATTTTCATGAGTTATGATTTAGTTTTTAGGGATGTACTACATTATGATCATGGTTCCATCATTTGATTTCCCATGAACCATGATTTTTTAAGGAGACCTGATTAGGTTAATAATATTTGAGATAAAAATCAATAAAAATAGATCAAGTATTAACTTTATTTAGATTCACTATTAAATGACACTAAAATTCAGATGAATTGATAATTGAAACTAGGTTTTGGATTTTTGGTTTCACCATATGATATCATCATGAGAAGAGATTTAATAAGGATCAGTTGTTGGGATACAATGTAGTTTACCACCTTAATTCCACATTATCAATAAATATGGTACCAAAAATTTGAAAATGATGATTGAACATGACCATTATTAAATTTTATTAAAGTGTTTTATGAAGTTGTGTAAGGTGGTCAAGGATTTTCATTATTTTTATGAGCATTGTGAGAAAACGAAATGAGGTTAATTGAATTACTTCAGATCCATTGATTCAAGTTAACTTTTTCTTCTTCATGTTGATGTTTATTAATGGAATTCAGTTTAGTGATTGAATAAATTTTGGTGAGATGCTTTTTGTTAAGTTGATAATCAATGCAAGGGTATGAATGAAGCTAATTTCCAGAATGATGAAGAAGTTTTAGTGCTTGGGTATCTATACTACATAGTACATTTTTTATGTTTGAAGAGTAAGAGGTTGTGAATGGTTAAAATGATTCAAATTGAGGTACAGAAAGGTTACCTAGAAGATGTATCAAGGGAATAGAAGTGTATTTTATGGATCTCATATTCAATATCAAGATTCCCTAAAATTATCAATTCTAAAATATCTTTTAAAAAATGAGGGGTTGGAGCTTGATTATGTTCATGAGTATCTAAAGGATTTCATATAATTCTAGTGATACTGAGAGAATGTTTTGAGGTTTGAAGTTAGGTTCTAATACCTTTAGGGGAGTAACTATACATGGGTGGAGTGAATTTTTTGTGGATATTCACTTTAGTGAGGGAATGAGAATATATACATTAATTTTTCACCATATGGATATTGATGAGGTGGGTTTCTTGGTTGATTTCACTGATAAAGTATATTATCAGGTTATTATAAAATAATTTGATAGGGTGAAATTTATATTTTTAAATAGATATCTGAAAACAACCTAGTCTCATATACCCCCATTAATGATAATCCATATATATTTATCAATATATCCCATAATTATCATTATGTGAACACAAAACAACGAAATGATCTAGACCATTGGTTGGGGAACACACATGAGAAATTTCCGTAGAAGTGTGGAGTTTTATGAAGTGGATTACTTTAAAATAGAAGTTTATTCCCCTCTCTTAACTTAATTCCTGATTCATTAAGTAATATACTAAATATTTATTTATTTTTAGTTTGGACAATAAATTATATCTATGTATATTTTTTATATAGTATTTGACGAATTGATCATTAGTTTTCATTAGTTGTTCTTGCATAAGATTAATAAAATAGTAATGTTGCCTCTTTATTTGGATATCATAATTTCTATTCCTTATGAGCATATTTCCACTATACATGAATCATATAAATATAATATTCTATTATCTTTTTATCTTAAATACTAAAACTAAAATATAACAAGAAAATGTTATATCCTACTGTTCTCCATGAAGAAGCATTTTTATCTTCATTTCTAATGCGAATAAAAGATATTAGGAGAGATCTATAGTTTTTTTTCACCTAATAAAAACAAAGTATTATATTCCAATGAACATTAGTTTTGATCCTAAATTTTTTATTCTTGTCAGAGTTAATGGTATTTCATTCAGTTCGATCAGGGTTAGTTTCCCCAACTAAATCAAGTATTCAGACGCATATGTTTTTATACTTCTTCTGTTGTATACATCAATAAATTTACAGTTCCAGAATCACTCTACAAATATCTTAGTTTATTATGGATTATGTTTACTAGTTTTGTTCATGTTTATTTGCACATTAATTAATCCTTTCATGTCGTTTGACACTACTTACCCAAAATACTTATAATTTTTTCATGTTTTAAAAATAATTAACTTTGATTTGTTAATGTCCATATTTGTCAAATTATGGCGTTGTTTTTTGGGAAATCATGTTTGAGCAACAGTAAAAAATAAAAAATACATAAATAATAAACCATAAAATTTATATAATATATGTTAAAAATAATAAAAACTATACCAAAACCATCTTAATTTCCATCATTCTGTGTTTATTTTGATCATCTTGTGCCTATTTTAAGATTCACAATAGGTATTTTGCATTTTAATTAAATAATATCATACCAAAAATTGAAAATCACCATTTTTACCTTATTATGAAAAAAATAAAATCTAAAATTATTAATCATGAAAATGAAAAGGTTGAAAAATTGAATGAAACTAGAATTTTAATTTACCACATCATGTAATACATGAATCTAAATGTCGTAGATATCTAGAGATTCATTTTCATTTAGTGACATGAAATCCTTCATAAATTATACTCTGACAAAGATCTAAGAAAAATGAAATGAAATTTCCTCACATCTCACATATCAGTATTTCATACCTTCTTTACTCATTCAAGGATTTTCTAGAATTCATAATACACTTTTATAGTTCTATGAAGAAATTCCCTCTATATGGGTTGAGTATGTAGGATATTAATTTGATTGTGTTCCCATTTTAATCTTGGTACCAACTCTTCAAACACATCCACTCAGTTGTTCCAAATTATTTATATTTTGTATGAGAATATTTTCACACTTGGGACTAACTCTTCATCTATGTCCTTTCCAAAGTCTATCCTAGGAACACATCCATATATTTTGACGACAAGTTCATAGTACATTTCAATGATGAATGTGATATTTTTCATGTAACTTCATATAGTTTCATAGTTTTATGCAGAACATTTTACAACTACCAACTTTATCCCCATCTTCTGATTGAACACTAATATATTAGTCCTAGAAAATAAATTCAAGATTTTTTTGATCAATATTTTAGATACTATTTTTTATATTTAAATTATAATGAGCTCAATATTTTTGAATAACAATATATAAAATCCCAAAAAAACTTAGTTATTGTATGAAAATAAATCATAGGAGTGAAACTGGCCCTTATATTATTGTAGTTTACCCTAATAATACACATATGGTTCAATAAAATCATTGTGTAATGTATGGTCACACATGAAAATTATTTTTCCAACATTGACCTTCCTACCCAGCCTGATGAGAGTGCTCATTTTATTGACTATAGTGATAGAAAAAAAGAAATTTTTTTTCCCTTTTTTAAATATATATAATTATAGCTAAAAAAACTACCTCAATTTGTCATGGAGTGGATAAGGGGTCATTAAATTTCATGTTACTACCTCTATTTTTTTTAATGCTACTATAAATATTTAAAAAAAATTATGGACCTATATATTCTAAAATTGATATAGACGATGTTATAATGAATCCAATAACTAAAATTGATCCATGAAAATATTTTCATGGATAATATGATGCAAAAAATGTCTAAATTTTTATCGATATATGTTGAATGGATAATGTTAGGTTTTATATCATTGTTTAATAAAATACAAGATATAATGTAATGTCTATAAACAGAATAAGGGGCCTTAAAAGTAAAGATAATGTATGTGTGAAACATGGTGAAGGTGATATTGATTAATTTATTTAATATATGAATCATTATTTATAAAATAATTTTATGTAAATCTGACTAGAAATGTAAAATATTAAAATATTAATCAACTTACACCTTCAAAATATAAATAACTAAGGAAAGTGATGTGGTAAATAATAAAATCTGGTAAAATGTATGATGGGTTGGAAGAGAAGGTTATAAATAAAATAGTTTTGAATCATTTCTCCCCTCCTATTACTTTACCATAAAGAGCCCAAAAAAATAGTGAACCACAATAAATGATGTTCATTATAATTATTAAAATTTTATCATCAACATGCCATTCATAGATTCCATTTACAAGAATGCATTATATATTAAATTCAGAAACATTTTCCCTTCAAATAAAACTGATTGAAAATTATTGGAATATTTTATTCTTATTATGGAATTTAATTCTATTCTTTTGATGAAACCTACACCAAAACATTCGGAACAAAGTAATTTTGTTATATAATGCAATGTTTGTCGATGTCGGGAATGGAATTGATTTTGTGATATAGGTGAAAGTATCAACTTGATTCCACATTATAATTTTCAAAACCATGGCCCTAGAGAATTAAATCAAACTTATATATATTTTTAACTATTTTATAGTTGAATTACTCATCCCATAGGCTAGATAGATTGCATTTTATTCAATGCCAGAAAGTTTCTATTACCCACTAATTTTCAGGTGCATGATATTACGTGTGACAAAAAGTTCCCAATAATATTTTGTAAAACATTACTATCCCATGGTGGTGTAGTCATTAATATTTACAACGGTAAACTAACCATAATATTGTTGATATATTGGAGGAGAATATTGTTTTTTAATATACAATACATAGGGTTAGATGAAATTTGATTGAAGTTGTTGGGGATGAGTGTTTTTTAATTTAGATTATATGTGAGGATAGTTCTTTACCTATAGGGGATACATAAAAATTGGATTCCCAAACCAATTAATAGTATCACTTAAGATATTGTTCCCCCATCACAATCTCCTATTTTTGAAAAAATTACCACGTTGGAAAAAATCTGGAGGTACTGTCAACAGATATAATTTTCTAATTATAGGGACAATTTTTTGGGATATATAAATTTGAAATTAAATATTTGGAACTACATAGGTTGGGGGAGAGTTCAATGTTCAAAACTTATGAGAAACATTAATGTTATGTAATTTAACAATTCTATTTTCCTACTAATCAATTATATGTTGTGATGAACACCAAGAATGATGATATTCAAATTGTTTATGAAAAATGAAATTTAATTTCGTCAGGTATTTAGTGTAAATGATAAATAATTGGATGTGAATTTCATTTTATCACATTGGATACATTTAATTTGTCTCATTTTTAACCTAAATTTGACCACACTCAACATGTTTCTTCACCCCTTGAATCTATTTTTGAGTCTTTGAGAACCTAATTTTTGGGGAACCTTTAGAGTATATTATTATGGTTCTTATAGAAAATTACATCTTTTTTCTTTCAATATTTGGTCCTTTTAGTGCGATTTTAGGGATACAAACATTCGGGGAAAACAATCTAAGTACTAATATATTAGAAATTTTTAGGCACACATTGCAATATGTTGTTTTTTGAGACTACTGGGGAGACTAATAATAATTATAACTAATACAATAAAATAATAAGTCATCAATAAATCAATCCCATTGAATGATAGCTTAAAGGTTATAAATAAAGGGAAATTCTGGATGATGACATTTAATTCAATGTAAAATGGGAGGAAAGACATGGTTTTTAATTTTTGGTTTCATTTTATTTTTATATAAATGTATATTAATCTATTACATTATAGCCTAGAAGCTACAATGTCATGTGACCATATAGGATAAGTGGTTATGTGCAGGTGTAGTATCCATAAGTTAGTAGTTGGTTAATAGTGAATCCAACGACACAATGATGTTTATGTGCTAAAAATCAATAAATTATAGGCCAAAAAACAAAGTGATGGATTGACCACATCATAATGGGAATCTACTATATGGTGGAATGAAATGATTATATGAAAGAAGTGGTCCTCAAAATGAACATGCTACAATACTGGCATATTCATTCAACAAATTGCATGAACAAAAGGATGATCATCCATGTGATCCACCTTCCATATGAGTTGGGGAATGTTACTATGGCCAATGGTAGTTGAAACTCAGTTATTACTTCATAAAACCACGTAAACTATTTCTATGCAAGTCATAGGGTAGGAAAAAATCTATAATAATTATCCTCGGGCAGTGTTGTGGCTGATCATGGTCATATCAGTTGAAGAGATTTTCATTCAATCTCAATATTATTCTCACTCAATTATTGATTTTTAGTGTTTCATTATTTTATTAAAAATAAATAAAAAGGTTTGTGGAATGAAAATGAAAATTATTACCAATCCTAAAATGCATATACTATTAAAAATACAATTAATTAATGTTAAATAAGGAATGAAATTCTCTCAAGTGATTCATCTAGGGATAAACTTCATCATCTTGTGTTGTATCTATTTATCGAATTAACTAGATCTTATTTGAAAACAAAATCCCCTACCCTAGTCATGAATATAAATGGTAAAAATAAAATAACCAAGAAAATAATATGTCCACCTCCTCATTCAAGGGATAATGGGTATAGAATAAGATTTTAATCCAACAATATTTTAGTGAATCATATTCCACAACGAATTATTAAAAAATTAACCTAATGAAAAAGTACATGGTTTCAACATCGGATCACTTCCCAGCCAGAAATTATTTAAACCAGTTACTCATAATAATTAGTATTAAAGTACAATATGGAAAATGGAAGAGATAGAGATAGTGATAGAGATTGAGATATAGATAATATGTAAAAAACACTTGAATTAAAATAATACAGAATGGGTAACATGACAAAAAAATAAAACTAAAATCTAAAGTAAAAATAGATCCATACTACAACAACTTACCATCCACAGTTAATCCTCTAATACATTTTATTTATAATTCCCCTCTAATTTATAGTAGATTTTATCCAAGGTTATACATTTAAGTCACCACATATATATTTATTTACTCTTTAGTTTTATCTCCCTTTAATCAAATCATATTTATTTATTGATAATCATTTAAATTGGTCAGTATGCCATCCATTTTTTAAATAGTGTTTTTACCTGCTTGTGTGCATCTATGGCCCTTATTAAAATGGTAACATAATAATCCATGATTCATGAGGTGTTTATCATTGATTTTCTAAAGATATGAGGTGTTTTAAATTCTATGTAAATGAACCCAACAACATATAAAGGATAAATATTGTGTATCCACATTCTTCCTTACATGGAAATGGTGTAGTGTAACACCCATGAAACAAATCACCATCAAATAAAATTATTTGTAACTGCAATATTTATCCCTTCCTCACA
Organism: Viscum album; assembly: GCA_963277665.1. Taxonomy (NCBI): domain Eukaryota; kingdom Viridiplantae; phylum Streptophyta; class Magnoliopsida; order Santalales; family Viscaceae; genus Viscum; species Viscum album. The sequence goes on along the minus strand of OY728165.1, from coordinate 898,838,582 downwards.
TATCTAAATCCAATATTGTATATCATCTCATTGGCCATGTTACTTAAAAAATTCTACATAAAAAATCCAACCCTCCATAATGTAATGAAAAACTCTAAATCTTAGTTTTCCTCATGATTTTATTTTTATTTAAAAACCATGAAAAAATAGTTCTCTCAAAAAAATTCATTATTCCACTAATCATAATATCTTAGAAACATGGGATGACCTCATAGATTAAGACACAACCTGACTCCTTATATTTATTGTACTGTAGCAAAACATGATACATGGGCTCACTCACAGTGAATCTTTATCTTATGGTTCAAACTCCGAGCTCTCTATGATTTAATAGTGAATATTTCAACGTAGTAGGTGTGAATTCATCATGGGATCCATGTTCTATCTTCATCATTGATGTTCATTAATATAGAAGTATAAATAATGGTGTAGCAGCCTGTTTCCTTCATGATGGCCACTCAACCATCAAAGTTGCTGGATCAAGATCCTTCTCTCATATATGACCTATTATCATATTAATAGAGTTTTTATTAAGATTGATTGGTGATACATAGTGATTCCATCAATTATAGCTTCATTTTGGAATGAGTATTATCTTTCACAATTGTAACAATAGAGTTCTGTTGTGAGTACAGGTGGTGTTACAACGATGTCAAGCAGTGAAGGTAACAAGGGTAGAAACAAGTAAATATCCATGCATGGAGATACAATGCTAATTTACAATTACATAATTTATATAAACGATGAATAATTCATGTGGCTCAAATAACCCACATATAAAAATTCAACGTAAGACTGATCCTTAATATGTGATATAATATCTCAAAGTATTTAGTGATGTTTAATAGGGATTAATGGAACCCTGCAATCTCTATGAGATTCCCCATTGAAGTGTAACTCTCTGGAATATACAACACACAGTATCCTCATGATCTAGTGTGATGCAGTTCCTATGCATATTCTTTCCTATGTAATTTTTTTGATATATAAGCCTTCTCGTATCATACACAAGCTATCCCTCTTGTCCTCCTTAGATGGATATCCCCATGAGACATCAACTGGAATTTAGTTGGGGTTATATGTCTAGAAAAAGTGTTTGATGTTTTTATATAAAATTATAAGAAGTAGTTAGTGATATTTCAAAAAACCCACACACTCAAATTTTATCATTTACATTTCTTTTTCTCTAATTTAGTTACATAAATCAAAATCACCTAAATTTTAATAAAACAATCAACTAAAGTGAAAAAATGATCAAAACCCATCAAATAATATAAAAAATTTAATTATTTTTTCATTAAATATAAATTCCTTAACTCCCACATTGGATTCTATTAACATTGAACATTATTCCGGGGATCTAATGTTAATGTAATTTCCATTATAAAAGTTCGAAATGGGTGACCAAATAAAAATTTCTCATTGATTTATAGGTGTGATGGATCGAGATAATATTTAAATATATTTTTTTATGTGTGTTACAATAATTTAAACATGACTAATTTACCAATTTTATTAAAATTTAATTCTTTTTTGATTTTAGGGAAGTTTTTATGTTAAAATTAAAAAATTTACAATTATCTAATTTTAAATATATTCTATATTTTATTTATTTAGACCATAAATATTTTAATATTTATCCCATTTGTGTAATTGTAATTTTTAATAATTACTAGTTTCATGGGATATAACAATGAAATTGTACCATGTTTGGAGTCGAATTATATGAGGTGTATATATATTTGTCAAGGTGGAAAAGATGTTTTCCAAACCAAATTGACCAAAAATCATTAAATTAGGTATAAATAACTTAAAAGTACTGAAAATTAGTTTATTGTGGATGGATAATAATTGTAAATCAATGGTCTGTAATCATGTTAATTTTCATGGAAAAACGTTCTCACTATGTCAGTCCTTACATGAGCTAAATTGTGGGATGTTTAAAGGTCTATTGAGGATGAAAAATTGAACATCAATGAATTGGTTGTAAATATTCATAAATTAGTCCAAAATACTTGAAATATTGAGGGAGGACGTAGAATTAATTTATTAAAATTTAACAAAATAATCCTTGAGGATATTTGACAGATAGGGGGATAAAATATGTCCATCATTCATGAGAAAAAAAATACATTATATTTCCACCCCACCCCTTCTTAATATTCTCATTATCACTTCATTCAAAGGGGTGGTTACATTTAGGGAGTGAAATTTTATAAGGAACATATTATGGATAATTAATGTGTTCCCTGAAGTAATAATGACATTAAAGGATAATGTCATGTGACGGTGGGAAGCAAAGATCTGATGAAATTTCCACTTTTAATTTTTTTATTTAAATGGTAAGGTCTTTCATTTAGTATTATCCTAGAAACTAATTTATTGATTAGAATAGGTATCATAAATTATTATTTTAATTTTATTCTCTTTTTAGTTATTTTTATCGACTAATTAATTTTAAATTTTTATCGTCTGTTTTAGAATTGTTTTGGAGAGGTATCCCCAAAGAGAAGAACACGTTCAACTAGTTTTTATTTCTCAGAGGTCTTTGATAGATCAAAGCATTATAATGATGATAAAAACCAATATTTGAATTATATATGTGGTATATAGTAAATAGTGTTGAATAAATTGATTTAATTAGGTATCAATTGTATAATTTAATTTGAATACATTAATAAGAAATGATAAAGGGAGTTATGGAGGATCAAAACCTTTCTACAATGGTTACCTTCAACATTTCTTCTTTAGTTAGATTTTTTATAATATATAATTGCTAATGTATATTTAGTATCATAATATGATGTGGTTTCATTTAACTTTGTTTAAATAATAAAAAATCATCATTTATAATTCTGACATTTAACAAAAACAAATTTACGAGGTGATAGTTTAATACCTTATTCTGCAACCACTTCATGAGACAACACTTTAGTCACAACTATAATGCATTCTAAAGGGGAAACTATAGATATTGGTAATGCAACTGATAACCCAATAATAAATTTAGAGCCATTTTTGGATATTTTTTATTGGTTTTTGTAAAAAAAATTCTAGATTATTAGCATTTTCACTACTAATATAGAGTTTTCAAAAAACTGATTTTCATTTTGAATACTCATATAATTTTCATGATTTTAAACAATTTAAAGAGTCTATAAATGATTAATTATTAAAAATAAATTATTAGAGAATGATATCATTATACAAGAAACTAATTTCCTGATCGAATAAAATGATTGCGTGCTTTAATAAAGAGCATCCATTATTCCAGAATTAATTCAACATGGTGAAATTCATCAATCTTATTTAAATGAATTGATGAATATAAATATAAAACGGAAGCCAAAGAAATTAAATGTCTTGTCCCAACCACTTCTCAAATTGAATAACATTTATTGGTATAATTGAAAAATGTTTTCGAATATCCTTTTTCTAATTAATTGATGAAATTACCATTAATTCACTAATTGATGTGTCTTTTTAAAATCAAATTTATTTTGAACATTATTGGGATGAATTTGTTGACCATGAAATACAACTTTAAATTACTTATTTATAAATTACAAATTTAGAACCCCTGTATCAATCGTTGGACACAATAGAATGAGATCTTAATTCATTCTCTTTTTAAGATCATTTTGAGGAACATAATCTGCATCACAATTTGAATATAATTTTTTCCACTACTAAATATTTCTAGAATAAAGAAAACATAGGGATATGCCTCGAATTATGATCCATATTTTCCTAAATATTTATAATAACTTTTTAATTTCTTATCCCTTTTTAGATTTTGTTCCCATTTAAACTTAGTGGATTTTTTTAAATAAGATTATGTCAAGGATAAAATTAAATAAATGATATAGTTCCCAGTAATTGAGTACATTATTAGTTTTTTGTAATGTCATATCAATCCTTTTCGAAAATAAGAAATCATTTTTAATATGAAATTAAAGAATATCTACAACCTAAGATTAATATTCAGTAAATAGATGAGTTTGTTTTCAAGGATAATTTATTGAGAAGCTTCCGTTATAATTTTTTCCTCTTACACTACTTCATTGGATCATTAAACTCTTTTATGGGAATTGAAATAAATATATTTTTTGATATTATTCATATTTTGTGATCTGAACAAATATTGTATAATATTCAATTTTTACATTGTATTCTCTTATTTATTTTCATTTCTCGTATAAAAGATAAACAAAGATGACATTTGTTAAAACACATGGGGGACATTCTTTCAATATTATGATTTTTTCCTTGTTTTCAAATTTTGTGTGGTTTATTTTCAAATATTTTGATAAAAAAACTTTTGTGCCAAAATATATATCATTGAATTTTTTGGAACCCATTTTAATGAATGAACCAAATGGTCCCTTGAAATTGTCCATAAATAAATGTAGAAAATGGATATTATTCATGTAAAAAAATTTATAAATATCATCAATATACCACAAAATTTTGAATCTCATTCCACATCTCACTATCTTTATCTTTTAAATCCCTTTATAATGAGGCTTATGAACCTCTCTTGGCATATTTTTAAAATTCACCACATTTCTATAGTGAACCTGTCTTATCTTTGTTAATTGAAACATGATCATTTTCTATCCCATAATTAGTTATAAGAGACATTTTTTAAAAAATTATTTAGTTATTTATTTGGATTTAAAATGACACCTTTTCTAGGGAACCATTTTTTCCCATACCATATACATTTGGTCTTTATGATCCCTTAGTTACCAGGTTCAACCTTATAAGATAACCACAATACAATCCAATTTTTCCATTACAACATAATATGGAATTGAAAATGCGTGATCTTGAAGAAATTATATATGGGAGACGATGTATTGTGGTGTACTAAATCACATGGTTCTCCATTGTGTGGGTAAAAAATAACATTGAAGATATTTTTTTACTAAGGAAAAATAGTGTTTTATTATAATATATGATCCATTTTTTGGAATTAATGGAAAAAGGGGTATTTCCTATCGTCAAATCTCAATGAATGAAAGATGTGCATATCTAGATCATTTAAAAGATAAGAAAAGTTAAGAAAAATGAAATTTTACTTGTTTAAATACATTGAACAACCCTAATAATTACACATGATAACCAGATAATCATGACTCACATTATGTGGAGATTTATAATTTTTTCAATACTTTGGTGAATTATTCATGAGTTTTCCTGAGAAAAGCCTTGTTGAAAATCCATATCTGCATATTGAGAGAAAATTAATGGTAGGTGAGTGTGTTGTTTCCATGGGAGAAGAATATAATTAAAATGTATTGAATTTGTTTAATAGATAATTGTAAATAAATTTTTCACGAGTCATGAAATGTTTTGTTTCATCATGGTAAATTGGTGATTTTCATGGTTATAGGCTTCTAAATATCCTTGAATTTGTTTAAATCCTCACTTATAATGGATTACAGGTACTTTGTGAGGTGTAATTTATAAAGATAATATTTACACTATTTTCCATTTTTATTTAAACAATTTAAACCCCACTCATTTACCTATTTGAGATGAATTTCATTGTTTTTGGATTTGTGGTACAGTTCGATGTGAAAATTCATAATTCCCTAATTTTGGAATTGTAACTATTTTTAATCGCTTATATATATTTACCATAAAGTATTTAATATTGATCCAAAATTGAGTAATTGTTTTTGTATATTCCTTCATTATTGAGATAAAATGTTTTTAACTATATTATATTTTTAGTTTTACTTCTTGAGTCCTAAATAAATCATTCAAATTTGAAAAGTTTTTTGGTGAACAGAAAGCACCCCACCTAACCAAATGAGAGATAACTCATGCTAAAGTCTCCAAATGTGGTAATTTTAGATAGAGAACAATGATAACTCAATTTAATGAAAGATTTTTAATTTTCAAGTAGTTATTATCTCATTATGTTAGTCATTTCATGACCAAATGTGGAGGAATTAAGAATGTATATTCTGGAAGAAAGATTAAAAATTCAATAAATTAGATATCATGTTTTCTACGTGTTTCCAAAAGACTCTACATTTTGTGGCCTAGTATAGAATTATATTTCAAACTACATTAAAAAAATCCATAAAGGATACTCATCTAGGTAGGGGGGAAATATAGAAAAATTTTGGGACATATAAAACTAGATAAAATATTTCCACCCATCCTCTTCTTTAGATTATCATATTCACATCATTACAAAGGATGGTCATTTTGATTGAGTGGGATATTCTAGAAAATATATTATAGATTATATGGGAATTCAATGAATTAATCAAGACATCAATGTCTAATCTCCCAGAAGTATTGGCCATGAATGATCTGAAGGAATCTCCTATCTTGGTTTTGTGTGTTCATTGTAAACTCACTCATTTAGATTTATTTTGTAAACTTTATTCTTGATTAAAGGAGGAATTTTTTTTCTTGCATTAAGTTTTTTCTATTTTTATGTATTTATTATCAAATTATGAATGAATAATAGTATTCTTGTTGTTTAAAAAAAATTGGGAGAGGTCTCCCCATTGAGCAAAATAAGTTTAACTAGTTTTGATTTCATAGCAGTCATAGGTCTAGAAGATAAGATTCGTATATAGAGAAAATCCATATTTGAGGTATTAATGTGTTTTCTAAGGAATATTTTTGCATAAATTGAGGTATTTTGGTTTAATTTGGAAAATTTAATTGTAATATATTTATAATCAATGATAATGGGATTTCTCAAAGATAAAAACAAGCCCACTACTTCTACATATTCCTTGTCATTTAATGTGTAGTTTCCTTGTGATTTATAATAAATAATTTATGTTTTTTTATAATCTGTTATTGTTTCATCTAACATAGTTTAAATTATTTCAAATTACCAATTTGATTTCTAATATTTAAACAAAATAATTTATAATGTGACTATTCGCTAACATAGTCTACAACATACTCATTAGAATACCCTAGGGTATCCATTATACTACATTATAAAGGGGGAATTGTAGATTCAGATAACATTAAGGAAAACCCCATTGAAATATTTTTTCCATTTCCAAGGAGGATCTCCATGCTGTTCTTAAATTTTGATCTAAAATTTTATGATTTTAAAAACAAATTTTATTTTGAGAAATTCATTGATTTTCGTAGTGACAACTTCTATGTTTGGCCTAATAATAAATAATATTTAGTGTATAGTAATTATAAATGCTTAAAATACCAATTAAAGTAAAATTCCTTAATGATCCATGAAACTAATTTAATGATCCAAAAAACTATATTTTTCTACCGCATCTGGCTTCGATTACCTAAGAATTATATAAACATGTTGAAATTCATTCTACTAGTTTTAAATAATTCAATGAAAATAAATATGAAAATGAGTTTGAAGAAATATAAAATTTTATCCCACCAAATTTGGTAATTAACGATTTTTTTTTTCAGTTTATCGAAAAATGATATTGAATCTCCTTTTATGGATTAATGGAAGAAACAATTTTTGAATCCCTAATTTATGTGTCTTTTGAAAACCAAAATTATTTTAAATTTTATTGGGACAAATTTTTTGGCAATGAAATTCTTTGTGAAATGTAGTATCGTGAAATTAAAAATAAAGAGCCCATGTATCAATAATATTCCCAATAGAAAGATAATCTTGGTCCATTCACTTTTATTGATCATTTGGATGAACCTAAGAAGCTGCACACTTTCATTGGAACTATATTATACTCCCACACATAGCGGGAACCTGAGAAGAAAGATGGAGATGTCTTGAATATTGATCCAAATTTCACTCATTATATTGATGAAAAATTGATAAGTCCTTATCAATTTGTATATTTAGATGTCATTTCATCTCATTAGATTTATTATTTATATAAAGAGGATGTTAAGGATAAAATTGAACAAATAATGGTGTTCCCAGTTGAAGAGTAAATTAGTACACGTGAGAATGGTGGTACTAAGATTTTTTTAAAAAGAATATATTATTCTTGAAAATGGTATTTATGATGAAACACATCATAATATTGAAATTAATCAATCACTAGAGGGGTATTTCTAATAATTTAATTGGTAAATTTTCTTTATATTTTGATGAAACTTCCACTAGTTTATTGAAACATCAAACTCATTTAAAGGAAAATAAGTAAATATATTCTTTAATATTATACATGTTTTGTGAGAGGAAAAATAATATGGAAAATTAATTTTTCTTTTTAGTGTGGGGGAAATCACATCCACCTTCAAATTGGGGATGTATAGATGTAACTGTCTTACCAAGGGAAGTGAAATGTTATCATAAAATTTAGGGTTCAAAACAAGTGTCATTCCCAATTAATTTTTTTAATATAATTACATTGAATAAAATTTTTATTCTTATTTCATGTAGGTTTCAATGTTATAGAATTAGTGAAGCTAGAAAAAAGATGTTTCTCCTCATTAAAAATGAGGTTTTTTTATTCTTACCAACTAGTTTTTGTCATTGATTATATTGTTGAAACCAAATTTCACATAAAAACTATGAATAATGATAAAATTATAATAAATTAGTGTGGGGGTTGAAATAAATTTGATTCATTGGTATTTTTGGTTTTTATTTCATATTTTGTGTGTATTATTTAAAAATATTGTGTTTAAAAAAATGTGTGAGCTTAAATGATTATAATTTGGATTTGTGTGATCGAAGCCAATGAGTGAACCAATTTATCCCTTGAAATCAATAATAAATGAATACTAAAAATGACTTGGTTTCAATTTCAAAAAATTTTAAATTTCATAAAATACATATGATTTTTGAATCTCATGCCACATATCATTATATTTATCTTTCAAATCCCCATTTTGTGGGGATTATCAACCACTCTTGAAAACTTATTAACATTCAAATCACTTCAGTAATGAACCAATCCATGCTTACATTAACTAGCACACAATTAATTTCTATCAAACCATGGGGGTTGAGATACTTGTTTTTTAAATGATTGAGAAAAATTATTTTATTTTAAAATCTTCACATTAAAGAGAATATTTTTTTCTTTCACAAAACCTATAAATTTAATATTTTTGATTATTTATTATCCATGTAAAACCAATTCTGATATCCACATTACAATCTGACTTCCCTTTCCAATCTTCTCTAGAAGTAAAAAAATAAGATCTAGTTAAACTTAAGTGTGTAGGAAGTTATATTGTGTTGTGCTAAATCATATGGTACTTTTCAGTTTGGGATAATTAAAACTCTAAATATATGTGTTTGATGTAGAAAAAAGACGGTTTTCTGGTTAAATATGGGCTCTTTTTGAGCCTTCAATGAAAATGGTATATGTTTCGATCTAGAGATTTCATGAGAAAAATGTGATGAAAATATCAATTTGGTGAAATATTTATATATTGGGATGGAAAATATATTTTATATGATTATTAAAGATGATTTCATTTAAAGGAGTGTGAGGAGGACACCATAATTGAGTGATAATTAGAATCATGATTTTTTCTTTCAAAAGAGACAAACCATCCTTACTGAGACTCAATTTTTTTTGAAATTCACAAACTAATAACCTTGAAATATTGAAAATCCATGAAAAAATCCTCATTATAATCACATGTTCTTGGCTCAAATAAGGTGGAGATATAGAAATTTTTCAATCTTATGGTAATTCAATCTAGACATTATATGGGAAAATCGTTATTGAAAATCCCTACATGTTTGTTGAGAGAAAATTAATGCATGGTAACTATGTTCTGAGAATATTAGGATAAAATAAGTGGAAATATATTGAATTAGATTAGTGAATAACATGAAATAATTCTTTTACAAGGTATGATATCATTTATTCATGTTGATAAATTGGTGAACCTCATGGGTATGTGTTTTGAATTTACCATGATTTGACTTTGATGATCACTTTTAGAGGATTAAATGTTTTATGTGAGGGTAAAATAATTGAGATAATACTTAAACAATTTTTCATGAATTTTTAAATGAACAACGCCCAACCAATATTCCAATTTTAGATGAATTGTTTGTTTTTTTTGATTTTACCAATGTTTTGATGAAAAAATTGAAAATTTCTGAATTATGAAATTTTAACTATTTTAAATAAAAATTTTATTTCAAACATAAATTATTAAATATTTATACATATTTATTACTTTTTTAATCTTAATAACATCATGTTATAGAACATTTTCATCTAGATCTAGTGTTTAGTCAAATTTCTAGATACCCAAATAAATCGGTCAATGTGGAAAAGTTTTCTTGATGAGAGAATTTAACATACCTAATTAAATAAGGAATAAATCATGATACATGACTCCAATTGAGTTGATTCTATTTTTATAACAAATAATATTAAATTTAATGAATTTATATTATTTTTCATTTGAAAATTCACTCATTATGATTGAATTTTTATGAGACATAATAGTGGAAGATTAAAGTTCTCTTCAAGAAGTAAATGATAACATAACTAAATTATATGTAACATTTCCTAAAAATTCCAAAATGCCCTGAAAATTTGAGGCCAATATTGAAGAAAATTTAATTCAAAATAATTTAATGAATAAATGGATATTAATCTAGTAAGTCGGATAATATAGAGCCAACGTTAGGGAGAAATATAACTGGAGAGAAGATTTCCACCCCTCCTATTATTTATATTTTCATCTTCAACCTATTGAAAATGATGTTTAGATTAATAATGTTTCCGATAATTAATAACATATTATGGATGATATTATTATTACATTAATTAATCATTCCATGAAATGGTAAAAGCCATGTAGTGGTGGGAAGTGATGATCTGATGAAATTTCCCCTTTGGATTTTGTGATTTTTATTGAAAACTCATTCATTTTAAATTATCCTAGAAACTATTATCTTGATTTTATGAGGAATCATTCAATATATATTTCAATTTAAAATTTTTTTTTTCTGTCAAATTATTATTGTAAAATATTTTTATTATTGTTTATAATTCATTGGATAGGTCTACCCCTTGAGCATAACATGTTCAATTATTTTTGATTGCTCGCAGGTCATTGTTCAATTAGACCATATTTAAAAGAGGATAAAAACCCATATTTTAGTTATCAATGCGGATTATTCGAAATATAGGTGTATACATCAAAGTTATGTTGTATAAATTTGATAATTTAATTGGAATATATTTTCAGCAATGATAAATGGAGTGTATGAGGATTTAAACATGTCCAGTATTTTATCATTTAGTTTTTCTTTGTAGTACAATTGTCAAACCATCACTAATAAATAATTTAGTTTTGTTTTCTTGTTATTATTTTCATTTTATATTTTTTAACTCATTTCAAATCCCTATTTAAAATGTTGACATTTAACAAAAAAAATTAAAAAAATTGATAATTTAATTTCTTAATCTGAATCCTCCCTATGAGAAAATCTCATGGTATCCACTATAATGAATTTTAAAGGTGAAATTAGTGAATGGGGTAACTAGATTGAAAACTCTAGTGTCAAGGAAATATTTTTTAGTAATAAATGAATAATGATTCCTTGTCCAATTGTGATTCCATTTAAAATTCTACAATCATTTTCAAATTATATTATTTCCTAATGAAATTAAATTCATTCAACTGTTCTGGTAGAGTGGGTTTTTAGTAATATATATTTTATCCCTCTTATGACCTTTAACATTAATTATCACCACTGCATTTCCAAATATTTTTCGAACCAAATCTATTATTATTTGTTCCTCCAAAATGAGATTAAAATTTATGGATAATATTGAGTTTTATGTCTATGGGAGAGGGTATTTAAATAACATTAGTTTTTCTTCAATTATGTACAAATTAACCCCCCAACCTAATTGATTTTTTTAATATAAATATTCCATCATAAGAAAACAATAAAACATGAAAATAAGAAAAAATAAATAATATTTACCGCTTTTTAGGATCTTTAAACAGTACAATGTAAATAATTTATACTGATTGATTATAATTATTATTTATTGTGTTTTTTGGATTAAAAATTGAAATATCATGATAAACTACCGAGTGATGATTATATTATTTTTATTAAGGATTATATCTATATTGATACTACATGATATACATGATTGCTAATTTAACATATCAAATTATTTTATGGAAATTTTATTTAGATACATGGAATGAGTGTATGATTTAAATTATACTTTGGATAATAAATAAATCTTTAGAATACATGATATTTGAAATTTATACTTAGAAACATGGATATTGTAAAACCAAAAATCTTGGAGATATAACTGAAAATTTATTCATAAAATTCCTTTGAAACTCTATTAAAATGGGATATTAGGATCCCACGATGAATCATTGAGACAATAGGTACTGAGGGGCTGAGTAAAAAAATTATAAAAAACTCTAATTAAAAATATAATATGTTATATTGATTATCATGGATTTAATAATTAAATATGTTCCTATTTATGAAAAGTTTTTTTTGGTTAGGAAAATATTGAACCCAAATAAAGTACGGAGAATTTTCCTCATAATAAAATCATTTGTGTTGTACCAATTTTCTGGTAAATGGAACTTTCATTGAAGGAACTCTATGTATATGGAAAATTTAAATTACTTATTTTTAATGTTTTATTTCCATTTAAATCTCAATGTTTCACTAGTGGAATAGCTACATTATATTTTAATAGGTTAGTAAATAGTATCAATTCATATTGGAGGCACAAATTCTCAAGGATTTCATTCACGTTTACTATCAATATGTTCATGGAATGTATAATTAAAATTTTGTTAGTATCATTTGTTAATAAATAAAACTCATTGTAATTCCCAAGATTGTAGTTTTTAATGTCCGTTGGTATTTAATTTGGATTAATATGGATACATTTTTCCATATCAATAATGGTAATTTAATTGGTTTTGAGGGAAAATGATATTTAATTGGTTAATTATTATATTCTAATAAGTATATGTTGTATTTAATTATTAATTAAATTTATTGATAATTTTGAGTTTTTGCGACTATTCAACGATCAGATATTCAAATATTTGTTTTTTAATTATTTTTAAAAGGAAATGTTTAAATACTTTTCATTGAAAACATTTTTTTTAATTTATTAGGATAATTTTTGATTTGTTAGAATCAATTTTATCATAATTCCATATATTAATAGTATACATCAATTTTTGAATTATGTTTAATTTTTATTTGGAAATTCTTTCATTGAACGTCTTTATTTTTTTCTATTAATTAATTATTTTCACTATGGATTAGATTTTGTGAGTATTATAAAACTATAGAAGAATTATTGGTTGTGGGGTCACATTGGCGACCGCATATTGTAAAATTGGAAACACCGAGATTTACCCAAGACCAAATACCATGCTACTCTGCACATTTTCCCAACCATCCCTAGCTATAATGTTGACCTATTTTTGAGCTACCATTTAAACAGGGTACCAGGATACCACAATAAAGAAATATCAATATACTATGTGGCCACCATTGAACAACTGATAATCTGTAGTATTCTAATCGTCTATTCCTTATAGTGGGACCACTAAAACTATCAAAACAAATGAATAATTTAACAGGATTGATCCTTATTTGATCAATAATAATTATCCATAACCAATAAATTATGAATTGTCACATCAGAGACATAAATAATCATTGTTTCAAAATATTTCAACAACTCATAATCAGATTAACCCAATGATAATAATATCTTTATGTGACCTACCTAGATGTGTTTTCTAATCATTTATTTTCAGGATCCCATTACATTTTCACATGAACCTCATGATAGTATTAAAATGATGAGAATATAACCCCCAGTAAGTGTATAAACCTCTTGTTAATTCTTATGTTCCTCGTGTCTCTTAATATATTGAAGGTATAGAGGATATGATTAATGAAGCTAATATTCATTGAGGTTTCATGAATATAATTACATTTCTTACAACCCCATGAATAATTTTTAGAACTAATAATTCCCCACATATACACTATTAATAGAAATTTTAGCCTCAAAGACATTCAGACACCATCGTGCACTATTGTCATGCCACCATTCACTACCAGCACGCCACCATTATATAAAAGAAGGACACTAAGAATTATTTGTAGAATATATAAATTATACAGTATATCCAAATCCATTAATAATAAATACATGAGGAATATTTAATTTAATAGAACAACCCTATCACCTTTACTCTAACAATAACACCATGGAGAAACACTTTATCATGAAATTATATTCCATTTTAAACCTCTAGTTAATTTTATAGACATCCATTAGACTTATCACTTTACCAAATTTCATTGAATTATCTCTACGAGAAACCCAAATAAATAATATTATCTCATTAATAAATAAATAAATTAACCATGGAAGTGACATTAAAAAAAATAAATCGTGTCTTATGTAATAAAATTTAAATAGTCTCTTTAAATTATAAACATGGATTTTATAATTCTCCTATTCAAAACTAGTAATGTACATGGGAATTTATAGAGTAATTTCATCATGAAAAAATATTGGTTATTATTCATACATATCTACTGAACATCCCCAAATTTTATCTTGGGTATTACCATGTTCCCATAAAAATATCAGTAAAAAATTACATTGTCCCCTTTTAAAAATGTATTCTCATTCCAAAATTCATGATATATAAATATACGTACATAAACATCCCAAAACTAAATGAATTTAATATTTTTTTCAATTTTTATATTTTCATGATATTTTGTTATAGTGTTTTAGAGGATTAAAAAAATGATTACCCAACAAATCATACATTTTCCACTTGAGGTGAATTTTTCTAGAAAACCATGTTTTTTAAATTATACACATTATTTACTCAATGGATATCGACATAAAATGAATTTGGAATTAATTATTTTTCCTAATAATACTCATATTTTTTAAGTGTGATTATAAAATGTGTCCTGACAAAATAATTCTTGGTAAAGGATTTTGTTATGGGAATAAACTTGTTATTCCATGAAAATACATCAAAAATCATGAAAACATTGAACATATATATGATCAAAAAATTATATTTATTTATGAAATAAAGCCATATAAACATATAAATTGAATCCCAAGAGTAGACAAAATTAAAATTATATGAAATCATGAAGATACTAAAACATTCATAATGGATTATGGAGGTTGTATACTCATATCACCCATAATCACTCATAATAACACGTAATCTAGAAAAATTGAATAACATAATTGGTTAATTATAATATTAATATTGTAAAAATTGATTAATAAATTAATTTTATGTATATATATTAGGGCCCCTCGTGATCAACTATCATTTCCAAGAACCAAAAGATTAATATGTCACATTAAATCTTGTGTTTTCAACACATAATTATAACCATCAAAGTTATCCTAAGCAATGATAATGAATGAAATTTAATGGGTTTAACAATTCCCTATTTAGAGAAAAATTATATATAATAATATAATATATATTGGGATCAATAAGAATATGACAAAATAATATTCTGAGATAACCTTAGTTAGCTAATTGAGAGAAATGCATCAAAACACTAAAGGAACAGTTTTAAGATGAACTCCTGGCATCCTTCTAATATGATTCCTTGACACTTTTACTATATAAAAAATAATATGTTATAAAATATTATATAATCAAAATATGTATATTTTTTATGTTTTGCATAAATATTTTAATTAATTTAATATAATATTTGAATATAAATTTGTAGTTATTTGTCTATGAAATTCATTATTGTTGACGTATGATAGTCACATTAGTTTAGAATTATAAAATTATTAACTCAAGTGTCATTATTTATTATGAGATAAAAAATTAATAGAATTAATTTTGCATAGTTCTATTATCCATATTAATTATGTATTTTAATTATTGTAAATGTTCCTTCAAAATCATTATAAAATTTTTTATTATTATAATTCCCTCCCAAAATATATTTTTAAACATTAAATGTGGAATTATATAAGATTCAATTTTACAATTGTAAACATCATTAGGACCAAAAGGGTATTTAGAGAGAGATACTCTAAGTGAGGAGGGGTGAATCAAGGCACGATACTTGTTCTAATTTTATCACTAAGTCCTCAACTCTCACTACCCAAAACGATCATTAATTAATTCTTATTCGGGTGAATCTTATGTTTTTCTGATAAATATCTAATTATTAATTTTCTTTACATTAATACAGTTTAATTAGTAGTTACATGGGTCATTCACAATAATTTATATCTTCAATACATTAATGAGCATACACAAAATTAAAATTATTTTACATAGTTCACCAACACTGTGCTAATTTAAGCATCATATAACATCAATATATTAATGTAATAAAATCCACCAAATTACATTCATTAGTGGGTTTAGGTTAGAGAAACCATATCCTAGGGTCAATAACATTACAATGATATTGTTATGGTGCAATACCTCAAAAGGGTACCTCCCTTAATCATCATTTTTCACTACTTATGAAATGAAAACATGTTTGAATGGAAGAAAATATAATAACAAAATCTTCATCATTATTGTTACACCCAATGTATATTTTTTCTCATTGATCTATATATTTCTCCTCTTCTTCACAATCATGTTGTAAATACAAATAATAGTACAACGTAACCATCCATTAGATTATCTGAAAACTGCACCATCTTAATTTGAAATTATATTTAAAGAGTTTAAATGCTTCCTTAAATATTCTTCCTCAATTATTTATAGAAATACTCAATTCTCTGATATTTTATTAATACATATGATTCCATCTCTCTTAGTACTGTATATGTCAATATATATCTCTTTTCTAATTATAATAAATATCAATTATTAAAAAATCTAAATTTCCACATACATCACTCTTCTAGAATTTTATTTTCTTTATTAAAAGACTAATTATACACGTTTCCCTTGCTATGTATATTTAATTATAAAAGTGCATTATGGAAAAATTACAAAAAAAATATATTAATTTTTTATTTGTGGTTTCCAAGTGAAATCCAAAATTTACTTCTTGTAAGATAGGATTTTTAAATACATAAGTATTTGGTAATATTATTCATATTTTGAGTATAAATATTATTATTAGATCCCCATACGTTTTTAAATCCTTAACACTATGATCCTTCATACATAGGTACATCCTTTATTTTAACTTATCCACTTATCATTTAATCACTAAATATTAAAGTTCACATCGTGGAATCCGAAACAATTGTAATGTAAAACATGAGATCTTCCTTTGACTAGCTCACTATGGCATGAGTTTCCACCCAGGACACAGACCCTTTCTACTTTACGGTGCATCCACACTTACTGGGACATGATCACCATTTTATAATTACTGAATCATTCTTATATGTCTTTTTATTAATAACACAAATGAAATTTCATGTTTTGGACCCACAATTTATGGAATAAACAATTAATTAGTTTTAAATATTCCAAAACCTAACATTTACATGGCCTATTTTACCGAGAGAACCATTCAGCATAATAAATATCCTAAGAATATAATATTTTTAAATATCTCAATATCAATGTTACCTAAATCTTCATGTTTTTATGAATCATTAACATTATATTACATAGCTGTTATTTACACTTATATATATTCAATATCTGTTGTTATAGCTCCACTATAGTGTGGTCGATGCAAATATGGTTCAACCACACCAGTAATGAAAAAAATTAATATGATTTGAGATACACTATGACATGACATATGATATTGTGGTGTGGTTTATATCCTATAAATAAAACTACTAAAACCAATTCCATATTAGAACAAAACTCCATGACAAGAATCCTTGATCTTTCTTGGTAATTATCACCACACCAACATTGTCAACAAGCACAACCCAAAAATAATTCAAGGTATTTTTGAAAACAATTTCCCGATACATTATCACTATAAAAGAATTCAAAAAATGGTTAAATATATTCTCATTTTAATATATAATTAAATAACAAAATAATAGTTTAAAACCACTTTCATTCATTTAGTTTATCAATGATTTACTAATCATTAACGCTAATCCATAATGATTCAATATCATTATAAGAAACATCAGATAAATAAAAAGTACCATATTAATACAATTACATGATAATAATTATCTTTAATACTTATCAAACAAGTATATCCCCCTAAATATACATTCATAATCTCCCACCTTTCAAAACAAATCACTATTGGATATATCCTAGTTTTTCAGTAAGATTGAATAATTCCATCCATTTCTATCTTTTCCAAATAGTGGATATCTTTTTCCCATTTGTAAATGAACCCAAAGAGTACTTCTCTTGAATTTCATAATAAAGTTTTTGAATTTTAAACTCTTATTTCATAAGAACCAAAATTTCTTTTTATAAATAGGAAAATCTGTAATGGATTGTTTTTCCATCTCCAAACCTTCTAGTTTGATGGAGAGAGTTTGACTATAAGAGATAATTGATACCTCTAAATATCAACCCTAGTCAATTTTGTTATTATTATGTTTGAAACCATATTTTATTTTGAAACATAAAACAACTTCTCATGTCACTATTCAATATTATTCTTGATGATATGATACTTTAATTTGAATTTTTTACATTTGTGTTGGACATGATTTTTTATAAGATTTTGAGAACTATAGTTATCCCACTTGATTGTAATATAAGATTTCACGTCAACTCCATAAGGTTAAACATATTTATTTATCCATATATCTTTAGTTCATATATAATTAGTCATAATATAATTATCTTTGATGGCACATTGTGAAATTCAATCTTTCTTCATTCTTTTACATGAAATTAAAAAACCTAAAAGATTGAATGTACTATCCAAAGGTGACGTGCAATGCTTTGATGAAATAGTTCATTTAATTTTCATGATTCAAAGTAACTCATCATGATATGGTTCAAGATAAAATAGTTTATAATCCAATATTATATTGATATATTAAATAATATATTGTAATAATTGAATTTGTTTTTCCGTGGTATAACTGTGGTATTACATGGCTTGAAATGTTATAAACACAATTTCAGGTTACGTCACTATTATGTATAATTGGCCTTAAATGATTTTCCTATATTCCATTACATCATACATTTTCCATCATTATGCCTTGATAATTTTATTTTATAGAAACCAATTTTTCCATCATCTTTAGATCATTCATTACAAAACTCTTATTTGTTTTCCTAGGACTTCCAGATGATGTTCAAAACATATTGTTACAAGGAAATAGTCTATTTTATATCAAGTGAGCATATATGAATTATCAATAAATATTTTCTCAATTTATCATGATTATCCATAAATTTGGTATATTTATACTAGGATTCCCTTTTAAAATATGGTATAAGGAATTACTATTTTCCCGATCCACCTTCAACTTTTCATCATGATTCCATATTTGACTTTCAAGCTCATAAAATATAGCTCCATATTCCAATATTTTTCTAGGGTTATATTACTACTCAGAAATTTCATATAAATAAATATAAGATTACTACTTCATAATTAGATGTAGGAAATAAGAGATATAGTCTAAAACACTATTGTTATTGATATAACTTTCCTACTTCCATATGTCCTAAAAACCTCCAACATTAATATTTTTCCACCTAACATCTCTGTTATCATAATCACAATATCATAAAAATATTAATTAATAAACCATGAATAATAAATTTTCTATGGGTCATAAAATACTTCATCATTAATGATCACCTCTAGAAACAAAAAATATTCCTTTATTCTATAAATGGGGGTCTTGTTAAGGTTAATGGGAATGACACTATTCAGAATCATCAGATAAAAAATCTCTCTAAATGACTCATCTCCATTAAAATATATATAATTGATATTTAACACATGATTCATCCATTTATAGATAATTTTGATACACTAAAAAGGTTTTATGGTATCACATGTTAAATAAACAAAAATAAATCATTTATAACCTTTTGTTATTTCTTCTACATCAATGTTCCTCCTCAAAACATCAAGGTATGATGATAATTAATTAATATGTGATATTGAAACCAAAAATTAATTTATACCATTATAATAATATTTATTACTGTTAATATTATTATTTCACTCATGAACATTCAATTTAATATTCAATAATATACAACTTAAACTACCCTAAAACAAATAAGAATTTTTAATCCTGTCCTGATACCACATTCATATTTTAATATCTTCTCCCCATGAATAATATCTCCATCCAACCTAATATAAAATTTTCAAAAGTTATAAAATATAAATATAGAAGGTGAGTAAACCATATATTAACACATTGTGAAAAATATGTGAGTTACTACAGAACAACAAATTTTATTTATCCTTAAATTTTTAATCCATCTTAATATCTAACATGTCTTTCATTGGAATAAACTTATAGTCATCTTCTATTTCATTGTTATTTTTTCATGAACAATTTTTTTTTTATTTTCTAGGTGATCATTCCAATAATAATATCTTAAGAAATCACTTATTGAACTTTTATTTTCGAAACCTTTTTTCTTTCTTGTTTATCCTTCGAATAATAATTATATTTCTCAATACATACATTACCTTGGAATATTTTTTTTACATGAGGATATTTTTGAGTCATTTTACTTTTAGAAATCCACACATTTTATTATCAATAAATTAACTATTGAACACTATATTTGTGAAATCCAATTTAAATATAAAGAAATATAATGGTCTTATTCATCTATCCCATTTGATCTATTTCATAGAAATAATATTTTCATAAATAGACACATAAACTTTTCCAGGATCCATTCAAGGTTAACATGTCATAAAATATATTCTACAGACTTGATTATGATGGTAGTGATTATTTTTATAATATCAATACCTATTTTTCATGTTTGGTAATTTTTTCTAATAAACGTCCTATAACTTTAATATAATAAATATATTACAATTCTTCATAAAAATATATAGAAATATGTCTATGTATTCCACAATCAAAACTCATGCCACTATATATTCACTGATATGTCATATAATTTTTCGTTCCTCTTATAGTGTACTTTTGGATTACCTTTTCATTATATCCATTATTCTCCATTATCTTGGAAATGAAAAAGGTTGTCACTATCTAAAACATTGAAGGTGATTCATCAAGAAAAATGTCTGATTCACCCATTGAATACATCATCTTTGACATCAGGATTATTTTATGATTATTCTTCAATTTATAATAATAAATTTTCATATGACTATCTATTATTGAGTGATACTAAAATAAATAGTATAAAATTATCTTGGTTCTCATCCAAGAAATTATATCCTTTAAAATTACATTTTCTTGTATTAACCATTATTTTTTCTCGACTATTACACCATGTGTACATAAATTTCCTGATTCTCGTATTTTTTTTGAACTCATTCTATAATTGTAACATTATTTTTGGAAGTATATAATCTATTATACACTTTTATAAACATCTCCTTAAAATTATTTATCTTGTAGTCATTTTTCCTTGATATCATTAGCGACAACAACTAACCGTACATATTAGTTCATAAACATTTTTATCTTAATATTTAGTCTTCCAAAATGGATCTCTTGTGAACCATTATACCCATTTAACTTAAATAAATATTCATATATTCCATGATCTAATGCCTCTGATAAGTGTAAAACTTCCACCACTATACATAATGATATATCATCGTTATTTGTAGTTCCAACATCATCTATTAAATTAGAAACACTTATTAATTTTGTAACATATTTGAATGAATCAATTGATTCCTAATCAGAATTATCCATACCCAAAATTTGAAATCAACCATAATGATTTATATAAATATAACAATATCTAAAAA
Source organism: Viscum album (assembly GCA_963277665.1). Lineage (NCBI taxonomy): Eukaryota > Viridiplantae > Streptophyta > Magnoliopsida > Santalales > Viscaceae > Viscum > Viscum album. Next base: position 898,816,726 of record OY728165.1, on the reverse strand, counting down.
CATTATCATTATATATAATTATTTTTGGGTTGTTCATCTTCTTTAAAATTTTTACATTTTAAATGTAATATATTGATTATAAAGTGAATCTAAACATTCTATGATAACACTTATTTTTAAAATAAGTGTATTTAGTGAGAGATACCTTAAAAATTTTGGGTAGCTAAGATATGGTTTATGAATATTTTCAATTAGACAACTTTTTCCCCAACTATTACCTCAATAAAACATCTTGAACTCATTATTAGTCAGATCACATTAAAATTATTCAATAAGAGCATTATCTATTTTATAATAATATTTTCTTTAAATTTATTCAATTTCAAAATTAATTAGTTATACAAAACACAAAAATATATTTCTTGTATAGCATAAAAAAATCATACACACAAGACACATTATATTTTTCTTGGTTCACATATATTATGCAAATACAAGGAGCATACAATGTGTCGATGCACCAAAATCCACTAAATAAATAAAAATGATGGTTTTAGAATAAGATACTCAAAAACAATGGTCACTTAACTTGAACTAATAGTTTTATATTTCACTACTTCCCATGGTAACACAATTCCTCCTATATTATTTCTCTCTACTCAGGAATGGAAACCATGTTGGCATGAAAGAGAATATAGGATCGATTTTTTTTATATTGATGCACTGAGTATAAATATATTCTCCTTGACCTCCATAATATTTATAATACTCTCAATTTAGATTGAAATACCACCATGAAAAACATTTCGCCTTGCAAGAGATGTTACATAAACTCCACCATCCATATTCATAATGATCATAAAAGAGTTCTAGTACATACTTCAATCATATTACACTCTTAATTATAGAATTCTTATCATATATGATATTACATTAATGAATCTAATAAAAAATATTCTCTATAATATAATTTTCAATGTTTATTCTATTACACACACAAAAAAATATCTATTATATATAAAAATAAATATAGCTATAATTATATTTTATTGAATTTTAGTTACACAATTCCAATATAATTTATCTATGTTTACATCACTAAAGATCTCTTATTATAGATGCGTATTATAGGAAAAATAATCCAAAATACTTCTTTTAAATTTGAATCAAAGTCACCCACTAATACCCTTGTTTTTATACATAAAATATATGTTACTTATCTAAATAATTATATTGACCCAACCTATTCATTGTGTGAGGATTGACATCACAACATGATCCTCATTACCCATTGAAATCCAGTAACTATGCTCTTAAATTTATGGTAACTACATGGTATGATACTATTAGTTGAATAATATTATCCAAAACATTAAAACATCATGGTAAATATTAAATAAAACAAGTCAGGGGGAGAATCCCAGGGTCCTAATTTGACCAACAAAACACAACCTGAGCTACCTTCTATTGGGAAAACTTCGTCTACATGAAAGATGACTCATACATAATCATAAGAAGGTATCACAAAAATGTAACTACATATTCGCTTGTGTGGAAAATATATCATCTTCATACAACCAATCTGCTAATATTCATACTTTCCCATTCGTGGCATGAACCATTCCTCATGATAAACATCCTATGAAAATAGTATTATACGTTAACTGAATTGTAATGTGACCCAAACCTTTATATAAAGATGAATCAAGAAATTAATATTTCACATCCATGAGTTATTCCTACATAACCATATATGAATATGACACAACCCATTATATTGAAGTCTCTACCAATGTGGTATAACTATTCTACAAGGCACATGACTGAGATCTGACAAAAGGTGTGTTGCATCTTCTCTTGGAATTTTTCTACGTTGTTTTTATCTATTATAACAAACTACAAAAAATAATTATGTATTCTTAAAATACTCCATGTTATGTCTTCTTGATCTTTTTTTGGAGTCTCAACTCACCAGCACATATAACAAGCATAACAATAAAATACTCCAACATATTTTTTCTAACAAATCAGTATTTGTGTATATGTATCGTATTTGGAGTGGATTTCAATATTGGATAATGAATACTAATATAAATAAAATAATCCACCATGTTTAGTGATTTACAACCCTTTAAAATTTTTCTAATTTAAATAGAAATATTTATTAATTAAAATGATTATTAAAATATCTAATGGGAAACTTAATCAATTCCCTTTAATGTACGGTCATACAAGTATATGTTGGCCATGGGGGATATTTTTTATAGAACATGCATTTGATGTAAAATTAACTGAATATGAATGCCCAAAAAATGAGTTCAAATGTAATAAAAAAATTATCTAAAAATGATAATAAAATAAAATAAAAGTAATAGACATGAAGAAAATGTAATATATAATTAAATTTTATGTATAGTAACCTTATTTTTGTGAATTTTAACTAATATGAATGAAAAAATAGGGATTAAAATTGATTTTCATAAATCCTGTATGTTCTTAATATTTTTATCCATACTATAATTATAAATTTTAAAATTATATAAATGAAAAATAGAGGAAAATCATACCTTTAATATTCTTTAAAACTGTTACATTGATTGGTTTGTTTTTTCAATAAATAAAATTTGTAGTTTTGGTAATGAAAATTGACGAAATTATAGAGTATATAGATATATTTAATGATATAAATTCATTAATAAAATGCATAGTTTTAAAGGATAAAAAAGCACTTTTTATTAATAGTATTTGGAGGCATTTTTATAAACATTTATTAATTAATGATTAATAAAATATTAGTTAAATATCATGTTGATCATAAATGGATAGGATAATATAGGTTCAATCCATATTCAAATCTGATTATTGAAAAGGATTCAGTCTTATTTATTAATTATTAAATCATTTTAATGAAAAATGCCATTTATATAAATTTATAGGGTTATTCATATAATTTGAATTTTAAAAATTAATGTTAAAATTTTAATTTAAGATATATTATTTACATAAATTTTTCATGATATCATTTATACATTAAATTAAATAATAGAATTATAATTTCTCATTATAACCACCATGTCATAATTCGTTACTTTTACTTCATCTTACATGAACCATGTAAACATTATGTATGAATTTTCATATTTATCTTGACATAAAAATTTATTTTTATTAATTGAATAATTTTTATATGATAGTTAAAGTATTATTTATTTTAATAAAAAATTTATATATTTCTATAAAATTATACAAAATTTTAGATAACAATTTAATAATAAATATTGAAATTTTATTTGATCTCAACCTCGTATTTTAACGTGGTGATAAAATGTTTTAATCAATCTCTATCTATATACAATTTACATTTTCATTTTATAAAATATATTTTTAGGTATCATATGTATTTTATTGTGTTTTATAATTTATTAAGAGTTATATAACATTACATCCACATGTTTAATAATTTTTAGTAAAGTTCAATTAAGGAATCTTAGTGGATGATACCCCATTCATTCAAATCTCTCACTTCTTCTTTATTTCGCATTCCTCCTCCTGAGGGTTTCTGATGCTCTTATCAATAGCGATGGAGCTACACCTATTCAACTATCATTTTATTATATTCTACATATTTGGTAATATTCTAGTTAAATAAAGAATATAAAATTTTCATATTTATTAATATTTGTGAAATAAATATTAATTTTACTTTAAAGGGGATTCTGTGTTCTGTGGCATACCTGATATGCAACAATGAGTTTCTTTGAAATAATACGTTGCACACAATGTTGAGTTATACTGAAAAACAATAATATAATATTATTTTAAATGGTAGTTTATTCCAAGCCATTTTATTGGAGGGAATGAAAATAAATAACCATATTATGATTAAATGTGTTTCATAAATGTTTTTACATTTGTCCAATTAATGTTAGAGGCATAATATGTGAATTAATCTAATTTTAAGCATAAATACAATAATATTCTTTAAAAGGTCGATTTACCACCATTTGATTGAGAACCATCCATAAATCTAGTTTTTGTCACTTATAAATATTCTATTGTATAAAATAAAATTCTTATTTAGAATAGTGGCCTCAAAGTTTACTTTGGGTTATTTTTTGATATTTTTCTGATAAAATTAATTTTTCTAATGAATAGTGAAAAAATACTGTATTTTATTTCAAAACTACCATTTAATTTAATTTATTTATATAGTTATATTATCATTTGAATTTGAATTAATGAGTAATTAGATTATATTTTTACCATTTAATATAATTTTTGTATTTGTAGATAAATTCAATTTGAAATTGAACATAAACAAGTTTCAATCGTTTGATAATTATTATTTCTTAAAAACAAGATTTTGTTTTGACAATAGGAATTAATTTCAAATAAATTAATACATATCCAATATTTTTAATTTTGTAAAAATGAAATTGTTTCTGAATTTGGATTATCAAACATAGCTTAGTCTGAATTTTTGGTATTTTTCTTAAAAACTTCAATTTTTGATGAATAGTAAAAAAACACAGATTACTAGTTAAAACAAGTATTTTCATTTAAATGAAATTTTATTGCTTCTGTGAATTGAATTTTGAATATCCATCATACATGTTTTTTATAATAATGTAAAATATGGTTCAATAAGATGAAAATGATATTTGGTGAATAGTAACTTTTTACTTTTATTTACCGCAATTAAAAGAAAATAGTGTATTTCAAATAAAAACTAATATTATAATTATATTAAATGACCCTAACAGGTGTTCTAATCATATTGGTAGTTAAATTTTCTACCATAGTAATCCTTGGGACGATTTTGGGACCCCATAGTGCCACTTAAGATTGATAATGACACTTTATGTTAATTAATTTAAATTAAAGACAAAAATGAAATAAACATATATATTTTAGTAAATAAATTATTACATGTTGTAATATAAGTTATCTCTTCAATTATAAATATTAATTTGAAAGGTAAAAATATTTCCTACATCATGGTATTTTCATCATAATTTTAAGACAATATATAAATAAAATTATTGATGACACAATAAGGAAGGAGTGTTTACCTCATTAATGAATGATTTAAATAAATAAGAATATAATAAATTTAAAAAATTTAAAAAAACCTATAAAATTCATATTTTATGATTTTATTTTGATTAATATCCATCATATCTTTGACTTTAATATGTTTTAGACCTTTAGAAACTGAAAATAATTATATAATAAAATAATATTTTCAAACATTCATAAAGAGCCCCTCCCCCCTTATAAAAAATCCCCCACCTCTAAACCATTACACACACCTATAAAGATCCTTATATCATCAAAAATATATCAAAATTATCTTTCAATATCCCTCTATTCCTCCTACAAGCCTTACCTTATGCAGAAGGAACTTCAAAAGTCTTTTTGGTTCAAACCGAAGGGAGTTACCCAATTTAAAGGTTTTGTCTTCTCTTAAGTTCATTTGTATTATTTTACTTCTCCAACCCCATAAACTATTTTTATTTCTATTGTTTCTAAAAACCAGTATCATTAATATATTATGTTGTTGTTATGAGAATTATTCGAACTACACTTACACACACATTTATCTATTGGGTAAAGAAAAAATTGTTTTTGTGGACAACGGACTACTGCCTCACGAAACGAGGATTGTTATATCATATCCTACCAACAATTATAGTTGATATTAAGAAGGAAATGTATTTATATGTGATTTAAATTATATTTATATTGTTTGTATTCTTCTATATTTTTTATTTATAGAATACCTTTATGATTTCCATTTTGGGTAAATACGATAATTTTATTTGAGGAAGTGCAGACTACCACCCCCTCAAAGTGATATGAATCGTTAATACCATACGTGGGATGTATAAAAGTTATAGTTAATTAAATTATATATGATATTATAATGGAATTATAATATACTTATGTATCATTATGTTTTCATTCCATTAAAATGCGAACTAGAAATGAAAGTAGGGGTCATGCGTATGTACGGCTTACCGTCTCAATGAGTGGTGCAATTCATTTCTTATATCAAAATGTTGTTTACTAATATAAAAACATATATGTACTATATATATATTATATATATGATAAATAAATCATGAATATCATTATGGGGATAATTGACCTTTGACCACAATAACAACTTGTAATTATAAGAAGTACATTTTTGAATCAAGTACCAAATATCAAATAAATGACCAATAGTAACATAAATGATTACATAATGTTTATAACATGATAATAAGTTATATAAAGGGAATAATAAAATTTTAAAAGGTCTTTAATAAATAATAAATTAACTCTTTTATAATATTCCGGAGAATAAAGAACGAACGGGTCAAGTCAGACACGAGCTATGGGGTTTCTTATCTCACTTTCAATTCAATGAGATTTCCATTTTTAACCACTTATTTACTAAATGTGGTGTATTTTTTCACATTCATTTTATATATATTATCGTGATTCTATTTATATTCATGGTATTCTGTGATTCATTTGGTTATTATTAACTTTTGGTCATATGACTCGATTGATTACAACGTGGAAATTTGTTTTCATCTCACATTTTACTCTTGTGAGATCCATGCTATATTTTACACTATTTCCTTTTCTGTGGTTTATGTACTACCCATGAATAAATTCTTTGTGTAATATACGTTAATTTATAGGTATTTTAAACTTCATTGTATCATCTTACTTTTATGGGGTGTATGTTTCGTATGTTACCAAATCAGTATGGGAACCATTCACCCTCCTCTTTTTAAACGACTTCTATTGTCATGTCTTTTAATTTATATATTCTTATGTTGGGATATGTTCTTCGATATCCTTATTTTTGTAAATTTTATGTCCAATTGATGAGATACCATTTTCTCTCTCATCAACTCATTTTCTGAATTTTATTGAGACGCCTTTAGGCTATCGAATTTCTTTAAAGGAACATCTTAACCCAATTTCAATTCATTGGGTTAAATTTCTACTAGTTGATTATGTCGTACTATTAATATTTTTTAATGAACTATTATTGTTTTACACCAAATATCAAATCATATTTTGGGTATTTATATTTTTCACTCATAATTATATAATTCATTTATCCTTAATCCAAGGATACTGTCTTTATAATTTATTTCGTCTCAATTTACATTCCATTGAGACTTCATTGTTGTTATGTGGTAATTTACTTTTATATGGTATATATACTGTCCTTTGGAATATTATAACATGAGTAACTTTATTCACATGAGATTATAATTTTTTATTAAATGTTATTTCTCAATTATTTTCATTCAATCAACTATCATTTGATCAGGAACTCTTTAACTAAAATATCATTTTAATAATTTAATCTTCTACTTATTTCTAATTAATGTCCATGTTTCAAAAAAAATTCTATATTTATTTATATGGAAATTAATGTTTTAAAATGTTAATTCCTTTAAAATATTCAAAGTGGTATGGGACCGCTTTATTCAAAAATCTCTTTATTAAATGTTTAAATGGTTTTGAAAATGGTTTGATAAAGCATTGGGTATGTTAATATCTTGAAATGATATATCGGGATTACAATGTGGAAATGTTATCTTTCTTTTATGCTTGATTTATGTGTTATGAATATGTTATGGTTATTGGTAATTCTTTACGTATATGTGTGGTTCTGTGATAATCCTAGGGTGGGTGAGCTTGATATAGCTCTCCAATTAATTGGGTAATGTGATGGAGGTAAATGTGAATGTTTATCCTAGGAGATTTAGCTAATAAACTGTGATGGGTATTCCAAAATAACTCCCTATGTAGCTATGATAGCTACAATGTTATTATGTTATGTATGCCACTAGATACCTTTATCATTTATGATTTGATTGTGTTATTCATATATCATATGAGTTCATGAGGTATGTTATGATTGAAAAGTATGGTTTCATTGATTTGAATTTATTAATGTGTCAATGATTCCATTACTTACTCTATAACCCTTACTAAGTTTTTTATTCGTATCCCATGTTTTGAAAAAAAAAAATTCAAAGGAATTAAAGATGAATAAGGACGAGGATGGTATCATGGAAAAAGTCATGTAGTCTAAAACATAAAAGTAGTCAGTTACTTTTTTTAATTTTATTTTATTTTATAAAAAAATAGATATTTAGTAGAAGTGTCTACTTTGTAATTTTTTGAGATGTAATGTAATAGTTATAGCCAAATTCTCTAAAACTGTAAACATGAAAAGATCCTCAATGTGAATAATTAATTTAATTCAAGATTATGTAATGTTTTATGGATGGGTCATTGTAGTTGGTATCAGAGGTAGGTTTAGATGACTGTACTGGTTAGGGTGTTATTTAATAATAATTGACATAACCATAATGGTCAGTATATTAGAATGAGTCATATTTATTTTAGAGGTGATAAATGGATATTAAATTTTTTGGTTCCCAATTAAAGGTATTAGATAAACTTTGAGTGTGAAATATGTTATGGTTATTTTTGAGGAATTTGTCACTTTTTTTAGAATTTTATGAAATTGTATAGCTTTTGAAAAAGGGCAACACACAGACCATGTGACATCCTTTCACGTCGAACAAAGCTGATGGAATCAAACCCACAACAAAAGTGTGATTGGGGTTTATCCCCTACCACTAGAATATGTCGTCTCCCATGTTAATATAAATCATTATTTTTTGGTAAATGATTTTATCGATCTTTAATAAATTTATTTGTGATCTTCTGTTTTATCAAATGGGCATACATAGTATAGGAAAATTATTTGGGAATTATGTGATAAAGGTTATTTTGGAAGACATTCTCTCTTCTAGGAATGTTATTTGCTAAAGGAAAATAAAATACTACGGGATATAATTTGCGGAGTAATGGATCGAATATTATTCTAGAAGAATCTATATTTTTATTGTTGACATAGGGTGATTTAGGAAATTTATGGAAATGATTTACCTATCATGGAGAATATGTGATTAGGTTAATTACACTTCAGTATGAGACATTACGAGTAGTCGATTTTATTTGGAGATAACTGTTAAAATTTATCGTGGAATACTATGTGATCAAATTCTATTGAGTTTTGGATTTAAATATTATTTTAGGTTACATTGAATAATTTTATGGACATTTGTATATTGAATGGTCTTTCATCATCTTTGGGTTCTTTTTGTTGAATTTTGAAGATTTAGTTTAATTTTTTATTTAATAAAGGATAATCCCTTTAGGGATTATTTGATCTTGTACTAACCAATTTTGGTTTTGGTTGATGTCTAAAAAATGGAAAAATATATAGTTCATCTTTTTTAGATTTTATGATACTTTTCATGTTTATTCTAGCACTTCAGGTGTGACCAAGTCATCTTGAATACTTACTGTTTGGAGAAAATATGAGTTTGTGGTAGAATTTTATTAAAGGATGACATTCTACATGGGAAGTAATTATATTTCCTTATGATCATAGTTTAGTTATTAATAAAATTCTTCAACTCTATGAACAGTATCTTGAAGAAAAAATGTTATAACCTCTCTTTTATCATCAGACTTTTACCCAACCACAAATTTATGGTATTGTGGTGGTTAACTTTCTGGGATCCAGTTCTCTATCACTCTCTATTAATCTATGAAAGATAGTTTCTCTTCATATCCATGTTTTTAGGGAATCCTATTAGTTGTTGTCACGCATGACCTTTGTACTTCACTTTCTATATTTTAATGTGATATTTTTGTTGACACTTTTTTCGATACGGGACATTCAATGAAGTTTCCAATCCCAATTTTAAAATTGTGAGAATGAAACTTCCCAAAAGGGGTGAATGATGTAACATCTATGGTAAATAATGAAAATAACGTTTTCATATATATTAATATTTTTAAATTAAATATTAATTTTACATTAAATTGGATTCTATGTTATATAGAGTACCTGATACACAACAATGTGATTCTTTGAAATCTTACGTTGAACACAACATTGGGTTATGCTGAAAAATAATGATATAATATTATTTTAAATGGTAGTTAAAACATAGCCATTATATTGGCGAGAATGAATAGAACTAACCCTATTATCATTAAACATTTTTCTTAAATGTTTTTTCATTTATAGAATAAATTTTAGAGGCTTAAAATGTGAAAGAATCTAATTTTAAGCATAAATACTCTAATATTTTTTAAAATGTTGATTTACCACCTTTTGATGACAAACCCCCATTAAATAAAGTTTTGGTAACTTTTTTATGTTCTATTTGAATGAATAAAATACATATTTACAATCAGAAGATCAAAATTTACTTCGGTTAAATTTTGGGTATTCTTCTAATACAATTCATTTTTTAATAATTAGTTAAAAATATTGTATTTTAATTTAAAACTACCTTTTAATCTAAATTTTTCATATGGTTATATTATATTTTTAGTTGGTTTTAAAGTGAAATTAGATTATATTTTTTCATTTAATCCAATTGTGGTCATTCGAAGTAATTTTACTTTGAAATTGGACATAAGCATATGTCAGTCTTTTAATATTTATTATTTCCTAAAAACACACTTCTTGATTTGACAATAGGAATGAATATTAAATTAATAAATGCAACTTTTATTGTTTGAATATGGTTAATTAGAAATTATTTTTTCATTCAGATTATAAAATATAGCTTAGGCTGAATTTTTGGTATATTTCTAAAAATCAACAATTTTTGATGAATAGTCAAAACACTGAGTTGAAGTTAAAAAACAAAATTTTTCATTTAAATGAAATTTTACCACTTATTTTAATTAAATTTTGAAAATATTACATACAAGGTTGTTATAACTATATAAAATTTTGTTCAATAAAATGAAAACAATTTTTTGTGAATAGTAAATTTTGAAGTTTATTTACCACGGTTAAAGGTAAATAGGGTAATTCAAAGTAAAAATAATATTATAATAATATTAAATTACCATAACATGTTTCCAAATCCTATTTGTTGAAACATTTATGGCCATTGGCATCTCTGGGTTGATTTTGGGACCCCATTCGGCCACTTATGAGTGATAATGGCACTTTATATTAATTAATTTAATGTAATGATAAGAATGAGATAAACATATATCTTTTAGTAAATAAATTATTACATTGGGTTATATAAGTTATCTCTATGACTATAAATATTAATTTGAAATCTAAAAATATTTCCTACTTAATGGTATTTTTTTATAATTTTTAGACAATAAATAAATAAAATTATTTATGAAACAATAATGATACAATGTTTACCTAATTAATGAATGATTTATATAAATAAGATTATAAATATTAAAACAACATCAAAACCCTATCCAATTCTTATTGGATGATTATATTTAGAAAAAAATTCATCTTATCTTTACCTTTAATATTTTTTGGAGATTTAAAAACCAAAAATCATTATATGATAAAATAATATTTTCAAACATTCTTAAAGAGCCCCTCCTCCCCCTTATAAAAACCCCTCACATCTAACCCATTACTCACACCTATCAAGCCCCTTGTCTCATCCGACCTCTATCAAAATAATCTTTCATGATCCCTCTCTTCCTCCTACATGCCTTACCTTAGGAAGATGGAAAATCAATAAATCCTTTTGGTTCTAACTAAAGGGAGTTACTGAATTTAAAGGTAATGTATTCTCTAAAGTTATTTTGTATTATTTTACTTATACAACACCAAAATGAAATTTTATTCTTTTATTTTATAATAAAAAATTATCCCCAAAATACTAGGTTGTTGTTATGAGAAGGATTCTAACTACACTTATACAAAACTAGATCTAATGGGTAATGAACATACTGTTTTTTGGGGATGGAGAACTACTGCCTCACGAAACGATGATTGGTCAATCATCTCATAACACCTATTATGGTGGAAATTAAGAATGAAATGTATATATATGTAATATATATTATATTTATATTGTTTAAATATTTATTTATTTTTCATTTATAAAATACTTTTATGATTACCATTTAGGGTAAATATGATAATTTCATTTGAGGAAGTGCAGAGTACCGCCCCCTCAAATTGATATGACCGGTTTATGCAATACATGGGACTTATAAAATACTGAGTTAATAAAATTATATATGATATTGTACATGAATTATAATATTCTTATATATCATTATGATTTCATTCTATTAAAAAAGAAAAAAAATTTAAGTAGCATTCAAGCGTACATACGACTTATCGTCTCCCAGAATGATGCATTTCATATCTTATATTCAAATGTTATGTACAATTAAAAATACAAATTTATAATCGTTAAATATTATATATATTATATCTAATTCATGAATATCAATCTGGAGATAATGGACCTTTGGCCACATGAACAACATGAAATTATAAGATGTTTATTTTTGACTCATGTACCAAATATCGACAAAATTACCATTACTAACATAAATGATTACATAATGTTTATAAAATGGTAATAAGTTATATAAAAGGAATAATAAACTTGAAAAATATTCTCCTTAAAGGATAAATTAACAAAAAAAAATTATTTTGGAGATTCAAGAAAGAACCTCTCATGTCAGACACGAGGTATGAGGTTTTTATCTCACTTTAAATTCTATGAGATTTCCAATGTTCGCCTTTTATTTATTGCATGTGGTGTAATGTTTACTGACATGTTATATAAATTATAATGATTCCATTTATATTCATGGTATTATATGATTTATTTGGGGGTTATTAACTTTCGGTAATACGACTCGATTTATTACAACGTGGTCAGGGGGTTTTAATCTCACCTTTTATTCCCATGAGATTCAAGATATATTTGACACTATTTCCTTTTCTATGTTGTATTTACTTCCCATGATTGTATTATTTGCGTAATATACATTAATTTATGGGTATTTGCAACCTCATTGTACAATCTTTCTTTTATGGGGTGTATGTTTCGTAAGTTACCAAATCGGTAACGGAACCTTTCACCCTCCTCTTTTTAAAAGACTTATTTTGTTATGTCTTTTAATTTGAATCTTCATGTGTTGGGATATGTTCTTCTATATCCTTATTTTTTTAAATTTTATTTCCATGTTATGAGATACCCTTTTATCTCTCATCAACTCTTTTTCAAAATTTTATTGTGACGTTGTTAGGCTGTTGAATTTCTGTAATAGAAATTCTTAACCCAACTTCAATTCCTTGGGTTAAACCTTTACTTGTTGATTATGTCATGCTAGGAATATATTTGAATGAAATATAATTTTTTTACATGTAATATCTAATCATATTGAGTGTTTTTATATTTTTCATGCATAATTAAATAATTTATTTTTTATTTAATCTAAGGATAACATCTTTATTAGGGATTTCATCTCAGTTTACATTCAATTCATTGTTGTTATACACAAATTCACCTTTATATGGTGTATATACTGTCCTTTGGAATATTATATAAAGAATTCCATTATTCTCATGATATTGTAAAGTTTTTTTAAATTTTATACATAAATTATTTTTATTCCAGAATCTCTCATTTGGTTAGCAACTCCTCAACTAAAATATTTTTTAAAAAAGTTAATCTTTTAAATATTTCTCATTAATTTCCAGGTTTCCATCATGGTTTTAAGGATTTATTTATATGTAAATAAATGTTTTTAAATGATAATTCCTCTAAAAGATTCAATGTGGCATGGTACACATGGAATAAAAAATATATTTATTAATTTTATTAAATGATTTTTAAAATAGATTGATACAAAATTTATTATGTCAATATCTTCAAATGATATATTGTGATTGTAATGTGGAAATATTATCTTTATTTTTTTATTTTTTTTATGTTTTATGAATATTTTATGGTTATTGGGAATTGTTTACATATACATGTGGTTCCATGATAAACCTAAGGCGGGTGAGCCCAAGATAGCTCTTTAATGCATTGGGTTACGTGACGGAGGTAAATATGAATGCTTATCCTAAGAGATTTATGGAATATATTGTGATGAGTATTCCAATGTAACTCTCGATGTAGTTTTGATAGCTACATGTATCTATGTTATGTATGCCACATGTTACCTTTATGATTTATGATTTTTGTGTGTTATTCATAAATCTTATGAGTTCATGTGGTATGTTATGATTAAAAAGTACGATTTTATGGATTTGTATTTATTAATGGGTTAATGTTTCCTTTCCTTATTTTATAACCCTTACTAGGATTTTTATGGTCATCCAATGTTTTGAAATGTTTTTCATAGGACATAAAGATGAATAGGGTAAAGGATTTGATCAAAGAAAAAGTCATGTTGTTTAAAAGTTGGAACTAGACATGTTACTTTTTTCGAAAGTTTTTATTTTATGAAAAAAATAGAAATAGAGTAGAAGTGTCTACATTTTAATTTTTTTAAATGTAATGTAACAGTAATGGATTAATTCTCCAAAATAAAAAACCAAAAAAATCATCAATGTGAATTATTAATTTAATTCAAGATTATATAATGTTATTAGGATGGGTCCTTATATCTATGTTTAATTTTATCTTCATTTATGTTCTCTTAATAGCATCTTTTTCCATGGTATATTCACTCACTAAGGATTTAATTTTACAGTTTCTTAACATAATGATTTTGTTTAAAAATAAATGTTGTCTTTTCTACCCATCCCTCAAATTTTAAACCCTATATTAGTTCGTCCTCACTGATCTTCAGTATGAATTGGTTTTTTTTGTGGATATAAGTTGTGATTTATATTTTAAATTCTTTTAAAGATGTTCTTGGATTTTTTGTTCAGTTTTTTTTCTTCATATTTCATGATCATGGTCATAAGGATGTTTCCAAATATTATTTTGGCCTATCTAGAATGAATGATCGTATTATTTATCTAGTATGAATGAATTTTTGTCCACTTGAGATGTTATGGTTGATGTGCTAAATGATAAACCCGTCAATAAATATTCTTTCTAGTTTGTTTCTTCTCAGCGTGTGTGGTTATGAATTTCTAACACGGTCAAATTTTTTATCATTCATCCCATCTATCCCAATATATTGTAATTAAATATAACATAATTTTTTATAATGAATTTTTTATACTGGATTTGGATTTTAGTCGTGGGTGTGATGGAATTGTGAGATTCTTTGACCAGTTCATGATCTTAGCTGGTTTTATTTTCATATTTGCAATTTTCTTATACTGGATGTTTTTTAATCGTTTCCCTTAAACAAAAATCCTTTTTTGGTTTATTTGGTATGAATTAATTTATGATCCTTATTTTTTTTAGTTTTTTCATGGATATTCAATCTATATCATAAATAAAATGATTCATGATTTTTTTTTCTCTTGTAGTTTTTTGTTCAGTTCCCGGTGGTGATATGTTATGTTCTTTTGATTGTTTTTCTGAGGTTTTTCTTCGGGATTCACATTGTCGAATGATGATAATGATGAAAATAATTTTTTTATTGATGTATTTTTCTTATATTTTGGGTGGTTTTGTGGAGATGGAGGTTCCATCATAGAGAAGTGGTGAACAATGGTATCATCATGATGTACGACCTTGGTCTTTGAGGTAGGTGTAAGGATCAAGGTGGGACACTCCCATTATAATAATGATGTTGTGATTGAAATTGAAGGGTAAAGGTGTGATGTAATGTACCTATTGTTATTGAGGTATAATTCTAATTTGAGGCACTAATTTTGGTTTGTTTTTGTGTCTTTTTGTAGCAGTGAGTTACGCTCAGGCTCACCATTGGCTAATCTGGCCTATTTTTGTGATGGGTTGGATTTTTTTTTGGTTTAGTATTTACTATATTGGACCCAGTACATGTTGAATTATTTTATTATTGTTTCAAAATGAGATAGATGTGGAATTATAATAAATAGAAAAATATTTATAAGAAGGATGTGATGTTTAATATTAAATTGAACTCTTATTTGTTTAAAATGTATGTATTTTTATTACACAACATCTAATCAAAATAAACATTAATAATGAACTTTTAAATAATAACATATAATATGAATATTATTCATTCATATTAAAAATATTTACCAGTTATTAGAAATTATTATATATATTTATAAACTAATAAGTAATATAATTCAATTTGAATTCAAATTTATTTATTTAAATGGAATTTGAATTCTAATATATTACTAAATTTAAAACCATATTGAATTAAAATATTATCATTAATAGTAAATCCTTTAAATATTTAAAAACATAATTTGAAATAAAAATATCCTTCATTACATTTTATCATTATTTTTAACATAATATATCTTTATACAACCCATTTTATATTTACTATCATACCTTATCATTTATATTATTTTAACAAAATACATTCCACCTAGTTTTGGGCATAAAATTAAAAATATTCTATTACCTTTGTTAACATAAAAATAAAAATATTAAGTAATAATTTTTCACATAGTAACTCAAAATATATGAAAGATATATTTTCAGAATAATAGATATTTATTTTTAGTTGAAAACACATACTTCTTTCATTTCATGCCATAATATTTTTTTTACAATTACCATAACAATATATATATATATATATTATAAATACATAATTGAAATCTCCATATATAAAACATGACGTAGTTAAATAAATTTGTTTTGATAAATAATATCTTTTATCCTGTGATTAAATCAATTTTCATTCCATGAAACACACACACACACACATGTTTATACATACATACATACATAGATGCATACATACATACATATATACATATGTCCATTCATACATTCATACATACCTATATCCATACTTACATATATACAAACATAGATACATACATACATACCTACATACATACACATATACGTTTATACATATATACCTATATACATTCATTCACACATATGTATAGTAATATATATGCAGACATACACACATATGTACGAACATACATACATAAATAAATACATAAATACATATATACCTACATATATACATACATATACACATAAATACATACCCACACATAGATACATACATACATAGATACATACCTACAAACATACATACATACAAACACGCACACAAACATACATACACACACACTCACACAAAAATACATACATACATACATACATACATACATACCTAAATACATACATACATACATACATACATAAATACATATCTATATGTACACACACACACACACACCCAGACATACATACATACATATATACACAGACACACGTAGACATACACACACAAAGGCATATATATATATACAAACATACAAACAATGAAACAAACAAACAAACATACATAGATACATAGATAGATAGATACATACATAAATACATAAATACATCCATACATACATACATACATACATGCAGACACACACACACACATTGACATATACCTTCAATCATACATATGTACGTACATACATGCATTCACACACACACACACACAAATACATGCATATAGACACAGACACACACACACAAAACATACATACATACATACATACATACATACATACATATATACAGACACTCACAAACACATACACACATATAAATACAGACACACGCAGAGAGAGATACATATACAAACATACATACATACATACATATAGACATACATACATACATACATACATATAATATTTTAAATAGAAATATTAGTACATACGTATATAAATTATTTGTTTTTTAGAAGATATATTTGAAAAGTAATATCTAAAAATATTATTCTAAAAATACATTAATTTAAATATTAATCTTTATAAAAATATTATACCTTGTTTTAATTAAACCATATACCAATAGAAAAAATGATAGGGTTTCAGATGTTATCTCCCAAAATATAATATTTGAAAGTCGTATTAATCTCATCATATCAACATATGAAAATTAACTAATAATACATGTCACTAATTCACTCAATAATATCTAAAGTCTCAATAAACATGGTGATTAATTTTATTGTTTCCCATGTTAATAATATTCTGATTAATGAAAAACATAAAAAATTTTATGGTCCAAGGGGAATCATTATCCTTCTGTACAAGACATGTACCTATCTTAAATAAATACCTTACACTAATAAATCAACTAAATTTGATTCATCATTACCTTTATCAAATAACGAACTAATTTTTTTTCATTAATTTCAATCTAATAACCTGGTAAACATAATAGTATATATTTAATTAGAATCACATGTGTAACATCCCATATTTTTATATGAAAATTCCTTAATTAAATCTACATGTTTCTAAAATTATTTCCATAAAAAATATAGTTCACTATAAATGAGTCGTATATAGTATATAACTAAGTTAACGTAGTTATATTTCATAACATAATATTATAAATGAATGAAAAATATATTATATAGGATTAAAACAAGAATTATGGGATAATAAATAATATTTAAACAACATTAGTCAAATTTCGAAATACATTGAGTAGTTATATCTTTTAAATACAATAGTCGCAAAAATAATATGAAAAGGAAAAAACATTAAAAATAAGATTTCAATATTTAAATGAATTATTGAGAAACATGAATAAAATTGAATTAATAAATAATAATATAAATTAGAGTTATTATGATTTTAAAATATTATATAACCATTAGACATATGACCGATATAGTAGTTACAAGACCATTAGATTAGTAACCTGGTGTCCTGAATAGTTACATTGATGTTGAATAATAAAATGATCATAATAATAAATATTTAAATAAACATATAATTAATTTTTATTAAGAATTATTAAGTTGAAAATAAAGTAAAAATTATTTAAATTAATTATTCAATATGTGTTAAATAATGTATGTATAAGTATAAATTTTTCTTAATTAACGTATTTCTTTATTTAATAAAACTAAAATTTGAATATTCAATTTAATTATTATAATTAAATAATATAAAAATTTATTTAATATAATGAAATTTCATTTTTGAATAAAAATTTCCAAATTAGTTTTGAGTGATTTTAAAAAAAATTATAAATAGTGAAATGAATAGGTGAACGGTGATGTATAGTAAAATATGATAATTTTTATTACTAATTAAATATATGATTAATTACATCATAAATGAAGTAAGAAACCATTATCCCATCACCATATTAGTGAGTTAATGTAGATTGTAAAAATAATGAATATTATTCATATTCTTGAGAAAACATAATAATATAATAAATATTTTCACCAGATATATCATCCCCTTTAAATGTAAATTCTCACCTACATCCATTCATCCAGACCTCAAAAACTACGTAATATTAAAAAACTATACAAAATTATATTCCTAGATCCCCCTTACAATGTTTAGGATGTTCTGGTCTAACTAAAAGACCATCCTTCAACGCATTAAGGCATAATCAAAAGGATGCATCCAAAAGTGATGGCAATGACCTTTCATCCCAATTCTTATATTTTCATATTTCTATTACGCCATATATATTTGAGTTATAATTATAATATAATTAAATAAATAGAAAACTTCTACTCATATATAATTAGGAAATCCAAATATTTATTACTTTTTCTTATATTTAATAATTTAAAATAATAATTTTCACACTATAGTAGG
Source organism: Viscum album (assembly GCA_963277665.1). Classification (NCBI taxonomy): domain Eukaryota; kingdom Viridiplantae; phylum Streptophyta; class Magnoliopsida; order Santalales; family Viscaceae; genus Viscum; species Viscum album. The sequence continues at coordinate 898,797,207 of OY728165.1, read as the reverse complement.
AACATACCGCCTTTGTGGGAAGTAATTTATTCTATAACATCATTCATAAATTATTTTTAAAATTTAATTAATGAAAAGTATGGAAATAAAAATAATTTTAAATCATTTTTACGTTATTTATTGAAAATATAATAGGTATAAATTCTAAAAAACAATCAATTATGGGAAATAAAATACATAAATGGTTGTATCGATTCATGTTTGATGATTAGCAGCCATTTAATACTATATCTTATAATATTAAACAAATGTGTGACTATAATGATAATGACTCATTTACATTGCACTTATGAATATTATAAAACCATTTTATAATTCCATTGACAAATATAATATTACCAAAGAATCATTGGATCAGTGGATAGAACAACCATCTATAATTTACATGAGAAACATCAATCAAATAAATGAATAGAATATGATAAAAAATGAAATATAAAAAATGAAATAAAAAAATCTATGGTCCTTCAGTATGATATTATCATATTTAATTTATCTATTAAAGATGTTGGAGGAATATCTATGTGAATCGAGAGTTGTTGTATGGAGAAAACATCAAATCCACCTCGTTTTTTGAATTTATTATAATAATTTCGATCTCTTTAACTTATTCTTTCTAAAAATTCTATATATATTCATTTATTATTAGTTTATTTAATTTTAAATTAATTTATTTTATGGATAATCAACCTTTTTAATTCATTTTTACATAATTTATTTTACATCTAAATGTTTTATAAAATATTCTGGAAAATTCCGTATCCATTTATTTATCATTTATTCATCATATAATGATTATTTTATTCTATTACTCTCTAAATCCAACTATAATTCAACCATTATTATGGGAATTTTAGTGTTTTTTGGAATACAATAATATTTTATTTCATTAATAATATTTTTAATAAACTCATTAAATTCTAATAAAGGGGTTCATTTATATAGATTATTATTTAACATTCTCATGATTTTTCCATCATTTTAAGAAAAATATTTCAGAACTATTAGGTGAAAGTTTTTATAGTTTGAAAAAATGGGTAAATTTTTCAGTAATAATATTAAACCATAAGAATATGATCTTACAACAAATTTCTAAAATCTAGTACACATGTTTAAATATTTTCTTCCAATATCTGAATAACATTATCTATCTATTCATTTAAATATGGAGATCACTCCTAATTAACGTCAAATAGATTGTGAAATCCAATAAATTATTATTAATATTCTAGCTATGATAAGTGGATATTAATTTAATAAAATAAACTATGGAACTGAAAGGATTGTAATTACCTCCTTGATAAAAAATGTATTGTGATCTTTAATGAAATGAATTTCTCATATAGTAAAAAACTAAATGAAATTCATAATTTAATCAAGTATTAACTTTTTATCATCATGCTTCTATATTGTTCATGGTAACCTAGTTATAATCTATCAATAAATATCTTCTAATTTCCATGTTTTCATAGGTAAATGTTCAAAAAAATTGATATTTAATCTTCCACCATTACCTACTGATAAGTTATAAAACTACAAAGAATTTTTTTTCATCAGTTTTTTCGATCAAGGGAACAAAAAATGGCACCTAATGTAATATTATATCTTTCCACTTCTTGGTATCACCATATGACTTAGATAATGAAAATTTTATAATATATTACATATCAACCATAATAGGGTGTCTACTTGCTTCTTGAAACTTTGATTCAAATCAGATACTAAAACACATCCATCAGTGGTCTCCATATCATATAAGTAACCTTATATTTTCTTATGCATGAAAATTGTTAATTATTATTTATTTAATTACTTCAATAAGTGTAAAAAAATTCATGATTTAAAAAATAATATGTTCTCCATTTTCTATAACATCCAAGTATAAGTAAACCAACATACCTTTTACTCAACAATTATGTTCTGTATTTTCATTTTGTTGAGTCTGATTTTTCATACTAAATGTTTAATAAAAAAACTCTTATATATATATAAGATTTTAAATTAATATTTCTATAAATATTATACCGATATTTATTGAATAATAATTAAATGAGACTTGAATAATATATACTATTTAATTTTGTGATCATTATACATGTAAATTTTTTACCAAAATTGATAATGCATTTGAGTTTTTAAATAATGAGCTGCAATTGATAATTTTAGATCAATATTAGGTCATCAATTCATAGGAATTTTCAAATATATCATCCTGTAGACCAAAATATTCTAATCCTAAAAATGTACACAACACAAGTCAACAACAAAATCCTTAAAAAAAATTAACATGACCAGGGAAAACAAAAAACATGTATATTACTGGGTTTTCACTTAAATTATTTATATAAACCTTCATAATTCCCCCGTCCATTTGAATATCAATTTTTTATTAATCAATGTTTTCATGTGTAATATAGAAGCTATTATATGAATTAAAAAATCTTTTATTCCATATTTAATCCTTTGTATTTGACCTTATATATATACCTTGTGAAGATATGTAGGAAACTTGCGTGTCAGGAGATTGTTTCGAACATGGATCTAGTTTTTTTTTGGAAAAGGTAGTTGGTCCACATAGATATTAAAAATTGTGTAACCTAGGATGAAATATTTTACTGAACATTGTCAGGTGGTCCTACACACTATCTAGCACCACATGGTTTGTCGCAACCATGCATGATTGGTTACACACCCCTATGAGAATATTATCATTTTAGAAAGATTGAAAACACATGGTCATTGAATGGTTTGCCTAACTGTGCACTATGATAGTGAGAGGGTGGTTTTGATAGATAGGTGTACATATATGGTGAACGGATTGGACCACAATGCTGCCAAACATTGTGAACATGTTTTTATAGTGTAAATGACCACTTTCCCTCTATTTTTAACTTACCACCATCATTTCATTTTCCCAATTCTATATTGGAAAAATAAACACTTTCTAGTTTTAGATTTTCTTCATGCCTAATATATTTTTTGGTGCTTTTGACCATCCGAAAATATTTTTTGAGAACTGTTTATTATGTTGGATCCAAATAAGTGATTTCTTCATTCTACTTGCATATTTATCTATTTCGATTAAAATAAAAGACAATATTTTACTGAGGGGTCATATTCCTTATATTTGATTTCTTCATTAATTCTTCCATTATCATATAATATAGATTGACTTAGAGGATAAGAGTCATTTATAATTCCTCTACCAGTATGATATATGTGATATATTACTTTTTCCATAATGTCGTACAGTTTATATTTTATTTTGTGCCACTATCCAAAATTTTTAGGTGATTCCTACTAAATTAATAGATTTAGTGGTCAATCAATATTAACATGTTAATACATGACATTGTCACCTTCTTCTAGGTTTTTTTTGTCTACTCTAGTTTTAACTCTAAAATGTTAATATTAATTATCATATAGTAATTTACCTTATGATTAATCATTTTTATTTATTATCCTAAACCTCTAGTTTTAGAATTTATATCACTTGATTGGTTAACATATTTTGGAAAAGTATAAGTAGCTGATACTTGTCCTACCGATTGTTGAGTCATAGATACCTGACTCACCAATATATAAGTTACCAATAGAATTCTATGATATAGACAGCATGAACTATAGATAGAGAGACTGACTGACAAAAAAAACTAAGAGTTTTTCTATGAAAATCCAATCTCTAGCTCAACCGACCGATCTGGAGTTACCAATTCATGTTTGATCCCCCAATAGAATTTATTATTGATACCTCGCATACCAATGCCCAACATACTAAGAGATCATGTTACTGACACTCATATTTTTGCTCAGTATAATCTATTGATAGGTGAGTCACCCACGCATCACCTACCAATAGAATTATCTTCGAACATAATGACTTACTAAGATATTGAGGCATTTACATCAGAAGACACCGATAGTCTAACAAACTGATAGTCTAAGACACAAACATTTTATGATACTGATATTCTGAGATGTCGATTGACAAAGACAATGATGATCTGTCACTTAAAATTCAAACTTATTACTAATAGTCATATTTTTGTTATTAAATGCTACTTATTTTATTAAATATATTTTGCACACAACATTAATGACATTATCAGAGAACAATACATTGTACGAAGTAAAAACACATGATCAATAAAGTACTCATTGTCGGCTGGCATGGATAAAGTATATAATGGATCCTAAGATGTACACAAAACTATAAGGTATATAAAAGAGAGAGCTCACACAATTTAATGAAAAACAAAAGAGCAACCTACTTTGCATAAACACAAAGACATTACAAAGAACCAAAACGCCATATACATTTGCAAAAAAACCATATAAGTGGAGAACACTTCTTGGATACATCTACGTACCCTGAAATAGATGACATAAGAAAAAACTACACACTATTTTTCTATATATTTCTAGAAGTTGACTCCAACATAACTTATACCATCATTATGGTTTCCATACGTTGATTAAAACATCACATAGAGATTTCTAAACCATATTCTCATTGTATTTCTATGCATTTGTACATCATTTTCAATTCGAGTACTGTGTGTACATTTTTAATTAAAACACACTGAATACAATTCTGAACTAGGATATCTATTTATATCTTCACCAAACAATATTTTTACACCTTACACTCCCACATATAATAGTGTAAGAGGTCCTTAAATGGTATTTTTGTTTGTTTTGTACTCCAATGAATATTGTGGAAAAGTTCAGTTGACCTAGATAGTTTGTATACTGTTGTGTACCCTGATCCAAGGTGTGGATCAACTTTAATTATATAACATTCATGGAATCAGGTGATCACTATTTAGAGAGGACTAAGTCTCTACTTGATACTAAAACTCTTGATTTAATCCACTTTTATTTTCCATGTTTATTTTTTCTTATATATTTTTGTTTATTCAATCCAGAAAACCCCACTTCACATTGATAGTTAATAATATATAGTGTTTATATAGTAATTTTATTTAGTATACTATTTAGAAATATTAAAATAGTAATCCATATTTTTAACTGATAAGTAATCAATCTTTCAAAAATATTTTAAACAATTAAATCATTTTAAAAATGTTACTTTGGTTAACTAGGATGTATTAGATTATTAAAATGGGGGAACTTTAAAGAAATGTTTTAGAACATAATTTTTATTGGAAATCAACCCACCATTCTCTTGAGTATCATACACCGAACAACATTTTGTAATAAAAGTATTATTAATCTAAACATTTTCAATGTTTTTAACTCTTTTCAAATGGGATTTTAGTTATTATTTTAAGATATCTAAATTTCCATATGTGAAAAATTTATATTACATTAAAACCACAAAAATCTATTTGAAGTGGAAAATAAAAATGATGGTGATACTACCAACAGACCTCCAATATTTAACTGTACAAATTATTCCTTTTGGAAAATTAAAATGAAATTTTATTTTGAAATTACAGGTTTTGAAATCTAGTCTTCAATAGTTGATAAATATAAAATTCCTACTAATAATAGGAATACATGTGATGATTCCATTAAAGAATCCAAAAATAATATCTATAAATCTATGAAGTACTTATAATTCTATTTACATGGTGAATAATTTAATATGATTTCTATATGTAAAACAATATTTGAATTTTGGGAGACACTGGTTGTTTCACATGAAGGAACCACTATTCTAAAAGAAATGACTCTTAATACCAATACCATTAAATTTGATAACTTTAAAATGAATCATGATTAACCTATACCAAACATGTATCTCATATTTATTGAAATTGTAAATATGATAGTATCTCTAGGAATGAAAATCACATCCAAGGAAAAAGTAATAGGAATTATTAGATGTTTACTATAATAATGGAGATGAACCTAACTATCAATAATGGTATCCTTTGACATCAAAAATATACCAGTAATGGAGATGATAGGTAAACTAATGATGTATGAGGAATAACTAAAGGACAATATATAGGAGGATTCTAATATAAATAGAAATCAAATGGCTTTCAAACCCACTTCTTCTACACACAAAGAAAAAGAGAAACTGTATGTTCACGCTGAAAGTTTATGCAATGAAGAATCTTCAAATGATAGTGATGGTGAAATATGTCAGCTATCAAGATGATTTAAAATTTTATATTTAAAAAATAAATACTCTAGAAATCAATGTTATAATGGAATGTAGGAAACGAAGGGAAATTAGAAAAAGGATTGGAAGAGAAATGATAATACTAGTGAAATAGTATTCTATGACTGTAAGAGAAGAGTATATGTGAAATTGGACTATCAGAAGATAATTTTCAAAAGAAAATATAAGGAAAAATATATAAATTATATAAAAATAAATGAATAAAACCTAGAGTTCCTATGTGGATAGCTCCATAAAATCTGAATCTTCTTATGATGAGAAGGCTGAAAAATCTAACATTTGTTTCAATAAAAACCCATCTGAGATAACTCTATAATCTTCTGCATTGAATTTTTATTATGCTAGAGATGATTCTGATTCTGAAAATAAGAAAAATGAATAAGTATTTTAATACTATAAAATTCTTGAGGAAGCATGAAATTAACTAAAGGATAATTATAAATTTATTAATAAGGAACATTCTCTTTAAGTTTTTATTTAGTCTAAATTTATTATTGAAAATGAATATAATTTTTAGTAGCTCAAGGAGAATAATGAACTTAAAATTTGTAATATGTAATTAAAGTAGGATCTTTATAAGTTCAAGAATTGTACTGATAACTTAGTTATAATTCTTTGAAACCAATTTTCAAAAAAATATACTACTGTTATAAGTTATCAAGCTCAAAAAATAAATTTTATTAATTTTTTTTTATCAATATTATCAAAATTTTATTTTGGTCCCAGAATTGAAAAATCTCTTATAAGTTCCTACAGAAGTAATAATTTTACAAATTTTACTTTTTCAATACCTAAAATAATTTATTTTTTAAATAACTTACAAACTACTTATAAGAAACCCGTGAAACAAATATTGGTTCCCAAAGAAATAATTGAAAATGTTACATGTCCCAAGAATCATTGGGTACCAACTTATTTTCTTTGTTTGAATTGTAATTATAGGAATTTTGTTTGAAGACTTCCTATAAGAGCATATGGTACTGGATCAATAGATGTTCAAAACATGTGATAGGGGAATATTTGAGATTCAAGAACCATATCATTATTGATGGTGGGAATGTCACCTTGGGTGACAATGAAAAAGGAAAAAATATTGGCCTTGTCCAAATCGGTTACATAGATTCAATTTTAATTTCTAATGTTTTTTTAATGGGTATATGTATAATCTACATAGCATATAATAGTTATTTGATAATGGATTTCATGTTAAATATGAAAATAATTATTCAATTATTTTCAAATCTAAGGATGATTTAGAATTCAGTACTTCTAGAAATGAAATTGTGTGTGCTGTAAATTATGATTCTTTAGTTTATAACAATGTTTGTTACATGAGTTCCTTTCAAAATTTGTATTGGATAGAGAAAATAGATAATGAAACATTAATATTAAATCTCCTATAAATCAAACAAGGAAATAACTATTCAATGATCTACCAAGACATGATTTTCCAAATGATAACATCTATAATCCTTGTCAGTAAAGAGAACCATATAAAATATATTTCAATCCAAATAATGAAGTTTTAACTTCTCAACCTCTAAATTTGGTTCAAATGGATTTTTTTGGACATTCTATATTTTATTGTCTAAATAGGATGAACTATGTCTTTACTCTAGTATATTTCTTTTCAAGGTATATATGGACTTTATTTATAGCTCACAAAAGAGAAGCATGTTATTATTTAACCAAGCATACTAGGTTAGTAGAATACTTAATTCAACTTAAGATCAAAACCGTAAGAAGTTATCATGGTTGTGAGAGTGAAAATAAAGAATTTGAATATTTTTCTCTCAAAATTTCAATAGTTATAAATTAAATTCTCCTAGGAAACCTCAGTGAAATGGAGTTGCATGAAGATGAAATAAAACATTATAAGAAGTAGGGTGAACTATGATTAAGAAAATGATTTGCCTAATTATTTTTTGGGTAGAATTTGTGTATATATATTGTTTGTTAATCAATAGAGTTTTAATTAGACATATCCTTAAGAAACCCCCTATGATTTATCGAATAATAGTTTGCCGAAGGTTAATTACATTAATTTTTTGGTATCAAAGAAATTATCCTTAATCTATAAGATAATATTAACATATTTTCCTAAAAAATTAATGATGGAATTTTCCTTGGATATTCAACCTATATAAAAGACTACAACATCCGTAATAAAAAACCTAATTTGTGGAAGAATCTGTACATGTCAAATTTGATGAAACATATCCACATTAACCTAAGACCTCCCTAAAAAATATTGAGGAATATTTATCAAATCATGACATGAATTATAAACAATAAGACTCTTCTATTATTCAAGTATTAAAATCTTCTAGTTCTAGAAAAATTCTAGATTTTGATTATAGTGAACCCAAATCTATAGAATAAACTGAAATAACCATTCCTTATTATTATTATTCTATTAGAAACCTTATGAACTGTACAATTGAATATCCTTTTGGAGACATAGATATAGTGACACATAATTGAGATTCTATATAGAACTAGGTCAAATAATAATATTTTTGGTCACAACTTAAACTTAACAAGATCAATGATACATTAAATGTTGAACTTCGGTTAATGGATATACAAGAAAAGTTTTATCAGGTTTAAAGAAAAAACATCTGGAAAAGTATTTATAGACTCAAAGACCAATTTTAAATTATAAGGAAGTGGGTGTTTGGAAATAAAGTAGATGAATCTTGTACTCTAGTACGTAATAAGGATAGATTTGTTTAATATGGTTATATTCAACAATAAGGAATAGACTATGAACAAAACATTTCACCTGTTTTCGACTCAAAACGAATTGAATTATTATTTATTATTCATCATATCTAAATTTCAAAATCTGTTAAATGGAAGTTAAAAGTGAATTAGTAAATGGTTATTTAGTTGAGGACGTTTTTTTGGAACAACCATGTTGTTTTAAAAATCATCATTTTGAAAATCATGTATTTAAAATCTACAAATATTTGCGTGGTTAAAATATGATACAAGAGCTTTCTATGATAGGATTTGCAATATTCTTATTTCTAGTGGTATAATAAATGGAATTGATGATCTTACTCTTTTCATAAGAAGATATTATAATGATGTTTTAGTTTTTCAAGTATATGTTGAGGGTATTATCTTTGGATCATAGAAAATCACATTATGTACTGATTTTTCAAAAAGGTTGAAAAATAAATTTGAAATTTGTTTAATGGGTGAACTCAAATTCATTATTGGATTTCAAATCATTAAAAATAATGGAGGTATTATTTTAAATCAATGTAATTACACTAAAAATATTTTTAAAATGTTTGGATTTGATAATACAATAAGTTGTGACACTCCAATGAGGACCACTTGTAAATTGGATCATGATAAAAATGGAAGATTAGTGGGTCAACCCAATAAAAAAGAATTATTGGAAGCCCTCATTACATGAATGCTAGAAATCATGGTATTCTTTTTAGTTTGAGTATGTGTAGTCATTTTCAATCAAATAATAATGTGTCATATATTATTGTTGTTTAACGAATTTTATAATACCTCAAATATACTACCAATATAGGATTTTTCAATCCTAGAGGAAAATAATTTGATTTTGTTACTTATTGTGAATCCAATTTTTGTGGTTATATGTTAGATTGGAAAAAAACTTCTAGAACATGTCTCTTTTGGGGCTAGCCTCTAGTCTCATTGTGTAGTAAAAAGAAAAATTTTGTTACATTATCTTCTAACACCCCAAGGTTATGAAAATAAATATTAAATGCATGAAACAATGACTACCTAAAAAACAAAACATTTTATAATCTAGATGTCAAACAGAACATTTCCTCTAATATGTTTTCAATATAAAGAATCTGTCATTTAGAGTTGTGATTAGTAAGTCATTTGTTGTCTGATAGAACAAACTTGATTTTCGGTGAATAGTAACATACTCATATGAATAGTAATATAAATAGTAATATGACCCTTATGAATAGTAAATAATGAAAATAATTTTATTTTCGTTAGGTAATAAGATAATGAGAGATTAATTAAATTTTCAATATGATATAAAACTAGTTATAACTTTACAATATTTTTTTTTCAAATTAATAATTATTTTATTTAAAAAATAAATTAATAATATTTAAAAAATTATTTTTAAAAAATTGAGTTCATTTTTGAATTCAACACATAGGAAAATTATAGGGGTGAATTTTTGGGATATTTCTAAAATTCTTAAATTTTTGGTGAATATAGAAATAAAGTAAAATACCATATATACAAATTATCAGTTAAATACACAATTTAAGATAACATGAGTGATGAAAGGCCACCTGGTTCGAACTCGCATGCACTTCTTACTATTAGGGGTCAAATTAAAAAAACTATTGGTTTTAATAATGGAAAAATAAAATAATGAGTAAGATATTCAAAATTCACTCCTCTCCTACAATATAAAAACCCCACATTACTCCCCCTTCTCTTCCCTCCTCTATGTCATTATGATCCTAAATGTTCTACCCAAATACCATTCCATAGTCACTACCCTTGTACAATAATTTCTTGGGCTTTCCAAAATACCAAAACATCATCCTTTAAGGAGGTTCTCAAGGAGGTTATTTCAAGATATAAAGCACCCTTCTTTTTCATTTAGTTTCATTACAATTTGTCTTTTTCTATTATCCTCTACAAAACACCTCTGTCAAAATGACTATTATAACTCTATAATAATCTATATATTATAATTATATCATGTTAATGGAAGACCTATTACCAATATTAATACTCTCTCCTATTTATTTTATAAATGAAATCAACATCCAAGAGGTTCCAATTTTTCACCTTCGTGCAAGACGAAGTTTCTTCCATCAATTTATCATTCATCACTCGTCATGAAACGTTTTTCATGGTTTAACCAGAATATAATATATGTATTATAACCAAATTAATAGTTAATAACAAGTATACATATATATTATTAAATCATATTACCAAACTAATTCCCAATAATCAAAATACCGCTAAAATAATCTATATAAATGTCATTAATATTTCCTCTAATGATTCATCTTATTTCCAAGTAACCGAATGACAGAAATAACAACTAAAACATATGTATGTTCATAAATAATAAATAATTTCATTTCTGGATATTTACATCCATTCCACATGAACTCTATTACTTAAAAACAAGTGAACCGATTATGAAAATCATGAAAACGAACACTCCAGAACAATAGAAATCAATATAAAAACATATCAAAACAATATAAAATAACTAAATAGAATTATGATAAACTAAATAAATTTCTAATAGTTTATGAAATATGTTATTAATAATACTGATTTTAAATTTCAGGACACTAATTTCAAGAGGAGAACACGTTCGGACATACGATAAGAGTTTTTCTACACGAACCTCTATTTTCATTCGGGATACTATTATTGTCTAATTACATCAATTAAATTATTATTTATTAATAAAAAATCCTAATATATTCTTTATTAATGTTCTATATATGTTTACCCTCCAATACCGTACTTTCATTTATGCTGAGTTAAATGTTTTAAAATGATCTTTCATAATTCCTTCAAGAAATACAAGCCGGTTTCAAGGGAATTTTTCAAATTTTTACCTATTTTATTGGGAACTCTATAATCATTTTTTGAAAGAATAAATTAATAAAATGACTCATTTTATTTGGAAAATAATATCTTACTTGACTTCTTGTTTTATATAAATAATTTTCCCAAACAACTCTTCTTTTCAAAATAAAAAATTTCTATCTCAATAATTACTCGATGATTTTATAAGAGTATGTTCATCTATTTTATCACTCATGTTGATTATTATGTATTATTGGGACTAATATCGTATGATATCATCTACCATATTTAATTAAATGGTTTATAATTTTTTACTGTAGATGTGATATCTTAAAACCATTCACTAATTAAGTCTGAATGGTTAGTGATTAAGATTAATGTTCAAGGAATGATATTTACATTTAATATGTTAGTTTAAATATTAATTTATATATTGTTTATTTTTATCCATTTTCATATGATAAATTCATTAGACATAGTAAGTGTTAGGTGGGGTCTACTGTAGCCCCTCAATGCATCATTAGGACACATTAGACACACTACAGATATTTCACAAGGCGTTGACAAGATGATTATTTATGGTCTTGGAACGAGTGCTTGACGGTATTGTTGTGATGTCTGACATTATTCATTCTTTCATTATGAAAATAATATTCATGGTCCATGTCATTATTTTACTAGTAGAATAACCATGATTATGTTTTATTATAGAATTATTTACTCATCTCTTATTCCTTCCATAATGTGTTTATGTTTTTGTTAAAGGCATGTGTTTTTAGTTATTCATCATTCCTAAAGTTTATATATTTTTCATTATATTTATTACCCTTACAGAGCATTTGAGATCACCACATTCTAATATTTCTTTTTCTCAAGACATGAATAATTTTAATACTAATTACATGGTGAAATAACATAGGTGTTATGGATGTTTTCTAATGAGTTTATATGTTGTATTTCTTTTCAAGTTGAAATGTTGAACTTATGTATGTATCTTGTTTACAGTAATACTAAACTAATTTTTCCCTTAGGTGGAATATTCCTTGTTTATATGCTAATGTAATCAAATAAGGAACTGGATCTGGGAAACTTGGGTCGGGTCCTTAGATATCAACTACTAAAGACTAATACATAGATGTTGGATGTCATTGCACTCTTTTTTGGAAAATAAAAAACCCATTACTAGATAATGGAAAACAGTTTAAGAATTACCCTATAAATTTTTGCAGTAAAAGTGCCAATTATATTTCTTATAATTCAATTTATCACTCTAGAAAAATACATATTGATGCGAGAAATCACTTTATGATAGATCATTATCAAAAAGGTGAAATAAATCATGAATTCATTGGCACAAAACATCAGCATGATGATATTATTACTAATCCTATAAATAATTACTAGACGAATTACATAAAATGTTACTTTTTGATGATTAATTTTTTGTTTACTTACTATTTATTACTCATTGAGAAGACCTACTGATGGAGAGTCTATGATGTGTCTCCCTGATCGATACATAATTATTTCTCTATCTGTAATATTAAACGGTGCTATTTTATTTATTTTATTTTAATTTATCCCGTATTTTCTATTTTATGTATTCTAATCCATAAATTATAAAATAAGTGTCGATCTAATACTTTTTCACCATCACACTCATACTCTCACAATATTACCCTCAAACCCTTCTTTTACAAGCTACTATATTTCTCTATCGAATTGAAACCATCGAAATATATCAATGTCTCATGATTCCACGAGGTCCTACAAGGATATTAGGATGAGTCTCATCCATCCAAGAAGAAAAAAAGTGAATCTATCCAATCTAAACATAATCCTTATCATCCAGAACTAGTGAATAGAATTGTGACACTAGAGAAGGAAGTGCACCCAGAATGGTCGTTATCAAGTACTTTTCTCATGCTAAAGATATAAGAATAAAAAGGATGGTTGTACTTGTTACCAAACAATGATAAATACTACTATCAGAGGTTTCTGAATGTGGTTTACCTATATGTGGTGTTTCTTCTATAAGGTTCACATGTATTTTGGATCAAATCTATATGAGATGGATAAATAATATATTTTTCTACCAAGCACTAGGGATAATGTTTGAATGTACCACATGAGGGTCTATGTTATGACCATCAATAATGTTCTCCTCCAATATGCAAGATTTTTTATTTTCAGGATTCATTAGGTGAGTTGAATACAAATAGAATGAATTTGAGTTATATTTCTACAGATCATGATGGTGAGTACATGCATTTATTCAAATTCATCCAGCATTGATTATTTCCCAGGGAAGGGGAATTTTTCATCCTCCAGTACCAGGATGTATATTTTTTATATATGATGAAAAATGGTAATAATATTAATTTTTTAATATATTTTATGGTTCATATTAGTGAGATGATCAGACCATACTACAAAGAAAACTCATTGATTTATTGAAAGATTATCTATGAAATGTTTAAATATATGGTATTGGATAATGAAGGTTAGGGTACAATTTCATCTTTTTATGGGTTCAGTATAAACAAGGGTATCTACTAAAGGATGTGAATAAATTGGAACACTGGGAAGAATATGTGGGTTGGGGTTAATGATATGCTGTATAAATATCTCAAAACAATTGAGAATCCCCCAATGACAAGTAATATGGTAGACCCTAGTCTGGGACTAGATGGTGTGGGTGTATATTTAGAGGAAGAGATGGATAAGGTAGTTCAAGTTGTTCGATACAAAATAGATTACATGAGTGATCCTGACACATCTAAATGTTTTGAGAGGAATAACTATGGTCCTAGAAGTACACCTAGACCTCTACCCCCTAATGAACCAATTCAATCGGAGTATGATAGTCAAAATAATGATGAATTATAGGATGTTTCTTATGAATATAGATCGGGTAGTGATAAGGAATGTGGTGATGAAGAAGAAAATGGTATTGAAGAAGAATAATTCGAGGATGGTGATAAATATGACGAAGATTTTGAGAAATCAGATGAAAATAATAGAAAAGATGTAAGTGATATAGAATGTGAAGGAACTGATAGATTAGATAGTGGATCAGATCATCTATGTGATGATCAAGGTCTTGATGCAGGACCTATTGGCACTGACATAGTGGAACGTGAACTAATTGTAGAATATCATGAGGTTTTTTACATGTTTTGTTTGTGGAAATAGATCCTTGTGTTTATGTCTATGTTGATGTACATTCTATAATGGAAGTCTCTGTGACTCCAAGGAGAGAATTAGTCTATTCATGAAAGGGGAAATTAGTTTAGAGGGAGAGATAGGCTAAAAGAGAAAAGGTTTATGTACTCTCTCTGTTGGATGACATTGTTTTTTATTGTATGGATGATAGATCTAGGATATGTGTTTTTTGGTTTTTAGCATCCTGATTTAGAGGATAGGACAACTGATCATACTCCTACTTCCATTCTGATGATTACAATAGATTCTTTTGAATATGTCTCCAATATTGATCTTGATGCTTTTGAAGAATAAATCTTATATGTGGTTATATCTGTCCCTCAAAATCATCATTTAATGACTTCAAGGATTAGTGAATAAGATACAGGTATGATCATAGAAAGATTTTTCTCTCATGTTGATCCTCAATTGGTCTCTAATCTAGAATCCATTTTCGATGATAATAAAAAGATGAAAAATGAGATTACATCAACTGTTTTGTCCATTAATATTCCCAATATTGATTATAGGACAACCTTGGGTAATGTGATGAATAATATTGGGGATGAAACATAATGGAGTTATACATATCAGCCTCAGCCTCCAACTCATGATGTGAACCATTTGTGATTATATATCTGAGATATATTTCAAGGTTCCTCCACTACAATTATTCATATTATTCATTCTACAAGTGTTGAGATGATTAAATCTACGATTTAATAGGATCATCATAAAATAAATGGTGACACTAATTAATAGATCCATTGTACGATTAATAGGAATAGTTACCATGTGTATGAGATTGTGAGATTATACTCAAAAGAGGATACGATTCTCAAGAGAAAATTTCCATGATGGTAGACCTCAACATAAATATAATATATACAAATCATAAACTAGCCATTCATTTCATGTATTTGGGGGAAAATTGGAGGCTACATCCAATCACTTAATATATAAAAGATGAAGTCAATAATCATAATGAATTCGCTTATAACCATCATAATTTTTTGGACAATAAGCATGATTTCGAAAAGGCTATGGATTTTGTGGGTGAGGTCATCAAGGACTTAATAAACTTGTTGAATCCTGACATGCTTAATCATAGAACAACCATAGCTTCAACAGAAGATGCTCCTCTCAAACCAGTCTTGCACCCTTATACTTCATCATCTTCCCCTTTGACCGTGAACACTACTCTGGAACTTATCCAAAATCTACATGTCATCGAAAAAGAACATACAGGTCCTCTGTCCTATTCCATCTTCAGTTGTTATCCTTGTTTTTTTCAAGGAGTTCCTATACCATCTTTCAGTACCATCACTATGCCTCCCACCACCACTATATCTGCACCTCCTTCCCTACCACTAAATCCTCTATAAAAGGTAAATAAGTTATAGACATTAATTAGAACAATAATTAATTGATCACTATTTTATAGGGATCAGTTTTTATATTTAGTAATCTCATGTAATTCTGGACTAATGCAATATCGTGGATCTATTTTCATCTCATTTCGTTATCTATTTTTCATTATTTGTTTCCATTTTGGTAATTCCAAAAGGGGGATAATGTGTATCAAACACATCTCTAGGGGGAATGTAATATAAAATAAAAATAGGGCATTATAGGAAAAATCATTCTTAATAAGTGATATGAAAATATATTAATGTTTTTATTAAAAATTTAATATCATATGACAATTTCCTCTATTATTATCTATGTAAAATGCTATGCAGACTTTACATTGATAATAATAATTTAAATTTTATGGTATATAATGATAATATTTTTTATCATCAAAATGGGGTGATTTTTGGGTTCCTTTAGTTTTAATGCTAAAAATCATTCCTAATTATGATTTAGTATGTTTCATTACATTTAATCATGTTAACATATAATCATAAACCTATGGTGTTAGCGTTTATATCATAATATAGGTTAATATATTATTTTATGTAAAATTCACGGAGATATGTCCTACCGATAGTGGATTCCCAGATACCCGACTCACCAATACATAAGTTTGAGGTAGAAGCCTAACATACCAACGACATGAGCTATTGATAGAGCGACTAACTGAAACAACGTCTCAGATTTTTTCAAAGCATCGACTCCTAGTAGCTCAACCGACCGATCCTGGGTAACTAATGCAAGTTTGATCCATTGATAGAATCAACTACTGATGAACTTCCTTCTGATATATTAGCGGAACAAAAATCATACTTTCGATATGAATAAGCTATCGATTGAGGTCTCACAGATGCATCACCTACCGATAGAATGATCTACCAATAAAACGACTTACCGATATCTTGAGACATCGACTGAATGAGACACAATTTGTCTCAGACATCTATAGTCTATGATACTGACTGTCTGAGATGCTGAAAGACCAATACCCTGATGATCTTTCTCATACAATCAAAATTACAACTAACTGTCATATTTGTGTTATTTAACGAAACTTATTTTATTAATCATGTTTTTTGCAGATAACATTCATTTCATTATTAGAGAACAATATGAGGTACAATTTGCCAACACATGAGAGAGAACATGCATCTTTTAGGCTAACATGTATAAAGAGAATACTTGATCAATAAGTTGTACACACATATCTACGATTATTGACGGAATGGGCTTCTGCACATTAGATAAATACACATGAATTACCTACTATGTGTACAAAAAAGACATTACTGTGAAGCGAAATGCCAAAATATTAGTAGTAACAAAATTATAATAGAAGAACACTCTGAGGGAGAATATACTTTATGGGAAATAAAAGACAGTGGAAAAAATGATACGCTTTTTTGATATCTATTTTTAGTAGTCTCCACCAGCTTCACTTCAACCATATTTTAGTAGTCTTGAAGCTATAGTGCAGATCACAGAGATATTTATAAACCATATTATCATTATATTTCTCACCATATGTATATTATTTACAATTTATGTAGTGTGCGTATCTATTTTATGAACACACACTGAATACATCGCTAAACTAGAAGATATGTAGATATCTTTACCAACCGAACTTTTTACACATTACAATCCCACAGATAATAGTAGAAGAGGTCCCTCTGGTACCTGACTGTTATTTTTGTACTCCAATGAATATTGTTGATGTTTTCAATTAAGTTGGAACATTTGTATGTTGTTGTGTAGACTGATCCATAGAGTGGATAATGTTTATTTATATAATTTTTTTGTTTGAAGGCGATAACCAAGTGGAGAGGACTAAGTCACTCCATGAGACTAAAACTATTGTTTTAATCTGCTTTTATTTTTCAAGTTTAGTTTTACTCACCAATTTTTATTTAGTCCAAAATGAAAACTACACTTCACTTTGATAATTAATCATAAATACTTTTTTTATTTGAATCTGATTTCGTAGACTTTTTTCAGATGATAAAATTGTAATCAGAATTTGTTAACAAAGGATAAATAAATATATGAGAAACAATTCAAAAAAAATTAATAGTTTATAAATACTCTACTTTGGCTAAATGGGATTTATTTTATTTTAAATATTGGGACTTTTAAATAAATTTTTTATAAATAAATTTTTATTGTAATACAATTCACCCACCCCATCAAGAGTATCAAACTCCAACAAATAGTTGGAGTTTGTCAACCTCAACCAAACCACCAGTGGGTTGTGTTCTACACTTCATATCATGTCTATGAAAACCTTGTGGTGTGACGATATTTCCTTATATAATTCATTTTTGAATGATCTATTAAGGTAAATTGTAAAAATGTTGTGAACACATTATAACAACTAGTAAATTGTAATTGAAATGAAAAAAATAGTTAATCCTTTTCTTTGTTTATGATCATTAAGGGATTACTGAAATGATCAAATAAATGGTTCATGAATTGTTTAGAATTCCTTGATCATTACTAATACATGGATCTAATGAAAATATTTGGATTCCATGAATATTTTTACTTCATTGATCCTGGTTACATGTATGTCTTGATCATTTATACTCATTGTATCCTATTTACATGATATGATAGGATACCGTGTACATTTATAATACTTTCATCCTATTGAATTCACATGTTAGGATGCCTTGGAAATTTATATTATTTGGATCTGACCAATTAGGATGCCTTGGAAAATAACACTACTGGGGTCATAGATAAATTGACCAATTGGATGCCCTAAACCATTCTACTCCCCAGACCCCGATTAACTTATCTATATGACCCATATAGGATTTCATGGACTTTTCAACTCATTGGATCCAGTGTACATGTTATACTCAACTTCTAGGATGCATTCCACATATCTACTCCTTGGATCATGTGTACATATTTTACTCGGATTATTAGTTTACTTAGACATTAACACTACCTGGACCATAGACCAAGATGAATTTTACAACTTTATACAACACAGACCAACAAAAATACATTATTTTTTTAATGATATACAACATAATTTAGTTTCTTGATCACAATGATATTTGATAAATGAGATAAATTCTATTTTACTACTATTACATGTAAGCATTTCATATTTGAATTCTAATTCATCATATATTATTTAAAATGACTTGTTATAGAATTTTTTTTGTGCCCGATTAATTGTTATCTGAAATCCAATTTCATCCACTATTTGGTACCCAATAATAATTGAAGGTAATACATTAATATAGGGAAAAACACCCTCTTTATAATGCTTGACCGATTTTTGACATGGATTAGGGGATCACCGGATGAGTAATTGGACTCATGATTATATCCTAAATAGTTTCTTTTTGGTCCTGTTTTATCTATGATACAAGTATTGCATTGGATACATGTTCTCATATTTTAAGAGTATTTTTTATAAAATTATATTATCATCATTGTAAATGAAATTATTGGATGTGGTTACATGGTTATTTATACGATGAAAGGTTATTCATCCTCTTATTAGTAATTCCATATTCTTATACTATTCATTTAAATTATTATACCATTGTTTTACACTCCTAAATAATGTAATAGTCTCCCTAAACACACATTATTTTCCCTCGTTACTAGTCGGTAGTGTTTTCCAGATGAGGATTCATGATTGTGGTGATATGGTCAACCAGGTTCGGTTACAATAGATGTAATTTGGTTCATGATGTCACAATGTGGTATCATATATTGTTATTTCTTTTTGTTTTATGATTAATAGTTTAAGATGGTAGAAATGATAATTTGGATGTTGTATGAATTTGCCAGTGAGTTGTTCCGTGGAGTATCTTACCCATGTACATGAATAGTTAACAAATTCATGGGAATGAGATATGTTGTTCTGGGTTATTCCTATGTCAGCAATTTGAATTCACCTTTTTGGTGACACACATGATGTATGATGTTTCTTTTTGATTACTTCTTTTTTATTTCCCTAAAAAGGAAATTAAAAAATTCTCCATGCGTTATTTTTGGAAATTCAGGATTTATATGTCATGAATTATTCCATGCCACATTTATAAAATTTCAATCATTTCATGAAACTTGTATGGGTTCCTTTATTACAATTTGTATGAAATTGCATGAAAATTTCATGTAGGGAAATGATAAATAACTGGTTGGGATTAAATTGACACCAAACTTCAACTAATAAGGTGTATGGGACCTTATAAATTGGTATTGGTGATCCATATAGTTAAAACTTTTATATGAAAATTGTAATATAAATGATATTTAATTTAAATGAAATTGATTTTTGAAATGAATGGTATTCATAAAATATGGATTACAATTTATAATTAAAAGGAATTTTATTCTATAAATTTTAGTTGAAACTCTTTATACCAGAACCCCTAACATATAGTACAGAACATGGACCTGAGCTATGATTAGTAGTTAACAGTGGGAAGTATCTCATGAATTCATATGAATTTAATTTCACAAAAACCTAAATTTAGTATCAGGAAGAGAGGTATGGAATGTGATTGGGAAGGATTGTGCTTTTCCTGATTATAAATTTTTATCCCTAATCTTATCAAATGTTTTGAGGTGTATGCATAGAATTTCTAAATATATGGTTCCATAGTGGCCTCTAGTAATGTTATAGGAGGGTGGAAACAACTATTCTATAGAGGTGCTAGTATTTGAGACACCTATAGAACCTAAAGTAGTGCCTATTAAGTAACTACTAGTTAATCCGGATAAGGGTGATGATGCCCATTTTTTATGGAGTTTTCTACATTTCATGAAAAATGTTTTAGGATCATCAAAACCTACCCCAGGTACTGAAGTGTTGACGTGTGTATTATAGAATCAACATATTCTAACATTTTTTGTGGATGGTAGATCAAAAGATATAGAGTCATGTATAGAGACTAGTATATCAATTTTCAAGCATCGTGATATGCCTCATGAAAGAGCATTCAAGATCACGTCAGATATTTTACAAGGTTACTATAGGATATGGTGGGATGTTATTAAATAGACATATCTTCATTGAGATATAAATTTGAGGGATTTAAAAAAGGCCTATATGATTTTTTTATCACAAGACACTGAGGGATGATAGAGTAAAATATTTTATATAATTGATGAGGGTGTCCTTATCAGTCTTGTACTATTCAACACATTTTATAGAGCTCCATAATTTCATAAATGTTTTGTTAGGTGATGGCTTATCAGAAGATAATCATTTTGAGGATGGTATCTGATATGACATCATATTTTAGGTGAACATATTCCTCCTTACTATAGTATAACAAATAGAAAATCATGATTTGATTAATGAATGAATCTTGAGGGAAGTTTTGGGTGTAGATATAGGTATATTATGATCTCAAACATAGTGGTTCTAATTTAAGTCAAAGGAGGAGACACTTTGATGAATCTCATTAGGTGAATACAAGTCAACGAATGGGATCTGGTAGTTCTATTATATTTCATTAGGGTGGGGTGTAGTGACATATGAGGAGGCAGTGTGATTGATACCATGTGGGGGGACGAGGTTATAGAGGGATGGGAAATCTATAGTTCTTTTGATAGTCATTACCACCCTCAGCCAGTGATATTGGTTATTCACTATGAATACTTTTATGAGTGGGGTTAATATCTTCATGTTATGCATGGAGATGGAGTGAGATCAACCGATCAAGAAGAGGTGGTGTTCATGACCAAGGTTAGTAGAAACCTGATTCTCAGTGAAAAAAAAGTAAGACACCATTAGAGTAGTTAGGCTATATCTCAGGCCTATGGTTCCTTCTAGATATATAAAGTACAACTGATATATTTGGAAAAATTTTAATATCCTTCTACCAAGATAGGTACTACTATAGTATCTTCTACATCATTATCTACTATTTTTGATATAGGTGTGTCTCAATATTTTATATTAGTACTTGTTGTTGAGATCATTTGGATCGATGATCAGGTTTCTAGTGGTGTGATTACTCTTGATTCTTATATAGGGATTTGATTATATAGTTTCTCCAGTGAATAGAGTTACCCCATTATGTATGTGTGTTCCACATTGTATGGTTCCAGTTATTCATCAATATGAAAAGGATTTAAGTCATTATTCAGATGGGATAGAAGGTTCCTTTCAATGAGTTTGTTGATTGATATCATCGAATGGTGACCATCACATTAGAATAGAGTGGGGTTTTTATTCACAAGGGTGAAGGGGATGTCATAGAGTGCTAAGCTGGAATAGAGCATCGTGGTATAAGAATAATGAAATACCATATTTTTATTCTATATATATATGATCAAAGATCATGTTAAGAAGGCTTCCCACTATTGGTAGATAATTTCATGGATGTTTACCTATGAAAATTTTATAAAATGCCTCCTTGAAGAGAGGTAGAGTTTTTCATTGATCTTTGTTATAGGAGATACACTAGTTACCATTCAAACATATAGGATGGTTACTACTGTGTTTTAGGATCTGAAGTGGAATATAGAGGATGTGGAGGAAATGGGTTTATCTGGACCCAAACATGTTTATGGGGTTTACTCATCTTTTTCTTCAAGAAGGCAGATAGTACCATCAGGATCTGTGTAGATTACTATAATTTGAAACACATTATATTTAACAATTTGTTTCACTTGCCATGGATAGATGATCTTATTGAATAGATCGTAAGAGCTCATGTGTTCTCGGGGGTCGATATTAGATCATGGTATCATTATGTGTGTGTTAAACCTGTAGACATACATCCTATCAGTTTTCGTAGTAGCTATTTTATATATGAGTATTTTCTCATGTTTTTAATCTCATGAACATGCCATATGTTTTCATTACACTAATGAATTGGGGTTTCTATCTATATCATGTTTCATTTTTTGTTGTATTCATGTATTGTTACTTGGTGTCTTTTCACACTCAGCATGACCATACCTAACATCTTGAGATTGTATTGGATACATTATGATAGAATCCATTATATTCTATGATCAAATAGTTCCAATTTTTAATGTATGTGATCCAATTTTTGGGTTATATTATCTATGAGAACGAAATATCAGTTGACCCATAGATAGTGATAGAATTAGTTTAATGGTAAAATCCCATGAAATCATTTGACATATTAATTTAATTGGGGATAGTTATCTACCAAATGAATTTTATATAGTACATATCACAAAAAACAACATCTGATATGGTCTTTAATAAGAATTGTGTGATGTTTTTATCTTTAGATACTTGTGATAAAGCCTTTCTGGAGATAAAATTGAGACTGACTTCAGCATCAGACCTAATTATGCCAAAGATGGATAGAATCTATTCTATATATTATGATGCATCATGTATTGGTCTAAGAGAAGTTACGATTTTGTTGGATTGAGTATTGGTGTACCTATCTCTTTATTAAGGGATACCTAAGATTAATTTCATATTAGATGATTGTGAGTTATCATCTAAGTTCCATGCCATATGCTACTTGATGAATTATTTAATGGGGGATAATTTTATGGTGTACACTGACCAAAAAAATTACCATGAACATATTTAAAAAACATGAACTAAATACTAGGAACCAAATTTGGGTTGAATTCCAATACTATTTGGAATTTGAGATTGCATATATATCTACTAAGGGAAATTAAATTTCCAATTAACTATGTTAGAGAACTAAGGTTCTTTTAGTGTAGGAGGCCAGTGATGAGTAGAATCATAATGAAATATTTTTATAGATTCACTTCGACATGAAGGATAGTGTTAGGATGACTTATATATCATATATTTAAGACTTATACTCTTATGTATTGGGTGATTATGACACAAATTTTAGATTTCTAGGTCTTAGTTCAATGGGAGGGAATTTTAGGTGATGGCTCACCGCCATGTTGGATTTTCTAAGAGGATGTGATATTTCACATCCATGAGAATTTCTAGTTTCCATTAGACAT
Organism: Viscum album; assembly: GCA_963277665.1. Classification (NCBI taxonomy): domain Eukaryota; kingdom Viridiplantae; phylum Streptophyta; class Magnoliopsida; order Santalales; family Viscaceae; genus Viscum; species Viscum album. Next base: position 898,772,891 of record OY728165.1, on the reverse strand, counting down.
CTATGATGAGTTTTCATGAGATTCCCATGATTCTATATTGACTGTGATTCCATGTCATACAAGATGTATTGTGATTTATTCCCTCAATACTGGTGTTCAAGGATGAAGTTGGAGATATCTTGGATTGTTACTCAGTGTTCCAACTAGTTGTAGTTGAAGGTGTGGAAGAAATTACTAGTGAGTTTTTTATTGGCGTTACCTATTACTATGTGGAAATTTTATGAAACAACTATGAATTTGTTTGAATGGACATACTAGTTCCCATTGAGGAAGTGATTCCATATGGGTGATATTAGATAGGTTGAAAAAGCAATCCAATTTTATGCATAATATAGAGACTCTGTTAGTGGAAAAGATCAGGAGGATCTAAATTCGTGAGATCATTCACCTCCATAGGGTTTCAAGTTGTATTGTATCAATTAGACATCTCTGGTTTAAGTAACACTTCTAGTAATGGTTGTAGAGGGAACATGGTTCATAGGTACTACTAAGTACAACCTATTTTCCATAGTCCGTTGGTGATTCTGAGCTTATGATAATAGTACCAGAGGACCATATCAGAGAAAGGTTATATCATTTCAGATGTTTTTAGGAGAAAAACTTAACTCTCATAGAGTTTACTTAACATGATAGCATATTGGAGATCATACAAATGGTTACTTATGAGGTGATATCAAGTATGTCATTCCATTAACCCTTATGCTAGTTTGAGTTAATAGGGTCTATGCTACTAGATCTTTGTCTCATTCTAGAGACTTCAATCTTGGTTCATCTTATCAAGGAGTAGATTTCTACATCTCAATTAATACATAAGTAATATTACAAAAATTCTATCATATTCCAATTTTTGAGGTGGGGAGTAGGTTTTTAGTGATTATCTATTATACTTGGGATTATAATGATTTAATGTCAGGCCCTATGAGTTTCTAAATATAGTCAGGATGATGGCATGTTGGTTGTAGTTACCATAGAGGTATCGGGACATGCAAAATGTCTACCTTATATCTCAACTTCACCAGTACCATTTTGATCATTCACATATTCTTAAGGAGGATGGGGTTCATAAAAAAATGTATTTAATTATAGCATACGTTCCAAACCAGTTGGAGGGAGAATGTCATGGGGGCCAAAAATAGTAAAATACATGTGTATCCCCACTAAATATGTTAATCCCCTCCATAGGAAATGATAATAAACTAGAAAATACATTAATTCTTGAAGGTAGAGAAAATCTATAAGCTAATTAGTCTGAAACCCTGTAACACTCCCTCCTAGTGTGGATGATACTAACCTGGCTGCGAGAGGATGTTGATTTGCAGATATATGAATCCCCTGAGGAGCATCCTATATATATTTTTGATTGATTAATTTTGGTTCTATATGGATAGTATGTTCCTTTGGTCTAGGTGATATGACAACATGGTCAAGTATATGATGAAGCGTGGGTGATGGAGGCCACTGTATGAACTTAGTGGCTAGAGTAATTCTCAGATGATGCTTGAACACCCTGGGATGAGAAATTCCAAGAAAAATTTATTCAAGGGGGGATATTATTGGATCCTAGATATTATATGAGATAAATGTCCTTTTAATTTATATTTAATTCTTCATTTGGGACCTTATATGGATTCATATTTAGGCTGAAGAATAAAAAGGAGTGTTCGAGTCTTTTTTGGAGCTCAGTGCTAGTGTTTTGGGAAAATGAAGCTGGGGCATAATGTTAATAGAAACTACGCCAGCCAAGTAACATGATTTAATTAAACCATGTGGCGGTGTTCTAACCTATAGTCCAAGACGACATGATTTCATGAAAATTTATAGGATATTCTGCATATCCACGTGAGTTTGCTTATGTTTTTTGAATTGGGAAAATATACGGTCGATAATGAATTTTTCCGATAGTGCACCATGAACATGCAAGGGGGGTTCTTGGATAGAGGGGTGTACAGAGTTGGTGCACAGTTTGGAAAATCATGCATCCACAATGTGGGACCCAATATTTAAAGGAGGAAACGACCATTTAACCTTATTTTATTTTTATATAATATCCTACCATTAATTTTATCTCTACTGAATAAGAAAACCTCTATGTATCCTATTTGAGGTTCTCATTAATCATATACAAGGTTTTAGACATTTTCACCCTCTAAAATCTGATTCATTCACTATTTAACTTATTAGTTCCACACAAATGAAATCGACATTACTCTTACACTATTATATCTTTTCCTTGATGTCAGTAAACTTATTTTGGTGCATGAAAATCTTCCCTATTTTTAGACTTTTTATCCATTCTACCATTTTTTTTCTGATCTGGATTGAATAAGAGGTTGAGACTGAATGAGGGATCCTCCACCATGCTCATGTAGGTAGTGTATATATTTTCCAAAAATGTCTCTTTTTTATTTTTTATTTACATAATAATCCATGCTAGAAATTATAGGAGGTTATTTATAAATTAATTAAACCAAGTGTTAATTGATTTTTTTTGAAACATACCATTGACACTTCCAACTTGGTTGGCGGCTCAAATCACCAAAATGAACCTCCCGTTGTATGGGACATTCTCTATTTATTGTGTTTATTCTACCATTGGGTGTGATGAGATATCCTTGTATAATTGATAATTGAATGATTTATTAAAGTGAATTGTAAAAATGTCATTAACACCTTATTACACCATTTCAGTTATAATTGAATGGTACGAAAAGGATAATCTTTTACTTTTGTTATAATAAAGAAGTTATTAGTGAAATGATCAGAATAATGGTTAATTAATTGGTTAGTATTACTTGGAATATTCATATCCTTGGATATGCTGACCATATTTGGATACAATAAAAATTTATTCTCCATGGATCCTACTCACTTTTATGCCTTGGACATTTCTAATCCAAAGGTCCCGTTTACATGATATGTTAGTATTCCTAGGAAGTTTCTCTGGCTTGGATCCAATTGAATTATCATGTTAGGATACCTTGGAAATTTCTAATCCATGTATCCAATACTTTCGGATTCCTTGGACATTACAACTACTTTCATATAGGACAAATGAACCACTTGGATTCCTTGGACATTCCTACTCTAAGGTTATAATTTAAATAATCTATGTGAAGCTAATAGGATCCATTAGACATTTCAAACACTTAGATCTTATGTACTTGTTTTACACAGCTTGTAAGATTCATTGAAATTTTATACTCTTTAGATCATGTGTACTTGTTTTACTCAGAATATTGGTTTCGTTGAACATTTCCACATGATGGGACCTTTACCATATATGATTGTACATGTTTATATAGAATATTCCCTTGAAGATATATTTTATGATTTATAGACAACTCGTTTAATTTAGTTTCATGATCACAATGATATTTTATAGACTAAATAGATTCAAATATAATAATATAACTTGTAAACCTATTATATATCAACAATAATTCAACTTATATTCATAGATAGGACTTGTTATAGACAACATTGCAGGTGTCCTACTGATTGTTATATCTCACCTTGTTTGGAACGTTGTTGGGAACTTGGATATACTTCATGGATTCTGATAGTTATTGGGGAAAGATCCCACTTGGAGGTTCTTGATTGATTTGGGAATAGGAGAATGGGACTAGATGACTGTTCTATGGAATAGTTATGTAATCTGGGATAGTTTTTTTGGCATATTATTATGTTGGATTCTTTTACTGTAATCTGGGAAGATATAGTTGGTTTCAGATAAACCATTTTCATTCAAGGTCACGAAATTTCACATCCAATTATCATAACTCTTTTAATATCATTTACTTATATGGTAAAGATGTTATAAATTATTATGAAAACACCATTGAAAAATCCACCAATGTCATTGGTTGATATAATGAAAAATACTTTGGCTAAATATTGAGGTATCCTTATACTACCATCCAAATTTGATTCTAATTATGATCTTCAATGGTGAAGTTCAATTTCATTTGAAATTGTAATTGTAGTCAATGTGAATTTGATTATATGTCCTATAGGTCTTGGGTGATAGATTGAGTATCAACTAAATTGAGAAGAAATTATTTTCCCATCATTGATGGGAAATTAAGGTGCTTATCTTGTATAATTATATTAATATATTCAATGGCAATACCATCACATGTAATGATTACCGAGTTTTTCCTCAAGTAAATGATATGTTCTAAGGTCAATATAACTATCCAAAATATCAACAAGAAGTGTAATATCATTGATAATAATTTGACTATAGAGTCTGGTTCAAGATTATACATCTTAGATTAATATTAATTAAATGGTTTAAATATGATCAATGCATTGAAGGAAGTTATGTGGATGTGGATTGAACCATCCCAATTTATGTGTGAATGAAAGATACATAAACAAAATACACATTGATTAATTGTTTAAGAAGGATTAATTGTGATTATATAATATTTGGAATCAATTAAAAAATATGGAATTTTGAAGATGATGCTAAAAATGGGAAAGCTCATGAACATGCGAATTTTTATTTAAGAAATATTACTTTGGGAGAAATTTTATATAACTTTATGATTCATAATGTGTGATTTGTGAAATGAGCATGAATTTTACCTTGATCCTATATGAAATTATTCATGTATACACCTTTGAAGTTACATATATATCAATCAATGTATATAGTATAATAAATCTAACTATGAATTCATAGGTAAAATTTATGACTCCAAGTAATTTTATAAGACTTTCGTGCCATAAGACATTTAGTTTAAGACCTCCCCTGATCTCATACGGCATCAAATTCATATGAAACTTCTTAGAGATTTAATTTACTATGGAGTTAAAAAAATGAAACTTTACTACACCAAATGACTTCCTTATCCAACATAATACTTCCTTTCTGAAAATATCAATATAATAATAGAAGAATTTCAAAAAACTATAAAATTTCGTAATTTATTTTTAATAATGGAAAATTAAACGGGATAGTGTTAAAGTTATCCTTCACTATTTTAAACATCATGATGATTACTTAATAAAACATCCAATATATTTTTGAGTAAAAAAGTGAGATCAATATGGGACAATCAAGTGGATGAGTCACGTGATAAAGAATAATAAACTTCATAGGTTTTCATGAATAATTGTGATGTAGATTAATCATTTCTTGAGTTGTTCATCGGAGAGGAAACAAATGTAATTCAAGTTATTTGGCTAACTCAGTACACTATATATATATAAGATAAATAGGATCAATGATATGATGTTTAATACCCCGATACAATACAACTTTTTAGTTCTAATTAAATTTAATAACTTCTATGGCTTGTAATGCATGAAACACTGGGTTTAAATGAATATATTTAATTAAAACATCACAGAAAACCTGATTGATATAAATTAACTATTATGGTTGTGGGTATTAATAGTGATAACTAAATTATGAAAATTTTGTAGTTTATTAATGTATAAAATAAATTAAATGGTTATCAATTTATTAAAATAAAATAAGAATCATTTGAATCAAAAATAAATGTGGTCTGAAAAAAATTAAATTTATTTTACCGAAAATAGATTCTTCACTTCTTATGAACTTATGATAGAATTATTATTTTTATGAATATAGAAAACTAATTCTATAAAATGAATATAATTTTTTCAAATTAGAAAATAAATATTATTTTAGGGTGGTTTTTGGGATTTTTTCGAACAAATTAATTTTCCTATGAATAGTAATATAATATTTTTATTGAAAAACAAATTTTTATTTTGTTTATTTACACATGATAATAATAAATTAAATTGGTTCTAAAGTTAAATTATTTATATATTATTATAATAAATTCAATTTCTGTGATTGGAATCAATGTACTTTTGAATTCTTATTTTAAAACATTATATTGTTAAGATAATGTTTTCCTTGAAATCACTTTTTTCATCACGTCTGTGGGTATAATTCTAAATTGTATTTTTCTAATTTTTGGAGTATAATTAGAAAAAATGGATTCCATATTTATAATCATGATTATTTATTTTATCTAATATGTAAAACATTATTTTTGACCCTTATGAATTGTAAAAGTAGTAAAATTTAATTACCATAGTTAAGGTACAAACTGATTTAATGGTTGTTATACTATGATTATAATGGTTAAAAATTACTCATCAACGTTTAAAAACACATTTAATTTACATAATTAGACCTCGAAGCTTCTAATTCTCATGAAGGTTCTATTTTGGAGGCTTTTGGACTGATAAAAATGTATTTTTAATTAATTATTATAAAATATTCCATGTGTGGTCTCTCCCCAACTTATAACATGTTACCTTATCTCCTCCCTATTTCATGATACCAATGACATTTGGTTTTGTCTATGTATACCTAGGTAACTTAATTACTCCCCTAAAAATTCATATATCCATTTTTTATTATAAATCCAACATAATAGGACTATTGGTTGAAACAAAAAGAAGTTCCCTGAAGAAGTGGTAATGAGCTTAAATGAGCATTTTCATTTTATTTTTTATTTGACTAGATTCCAATTTTATTAAATCATGGTATTATTAGAAAACAATTATATAAAATATAATAAGACATTAATATTTTAATTTAATAAACTATATCCCTCTCCACTTCTATAAATTACAAATGAAACAATCGATTGTGTGTATAACAGATAACCAGATCAAAAACAGATTTAATTCATTTTCCGTAACCATCTTTCAAGGAATGATATATTTATTTCTTTTACACAAGTATATTATATTCATGATATTATTATAATTATGAAATCATAATATCACATATACCTTTTACGTTCAATTTCTTTTAAAATAAACCTAGCCCGTCATCAGTACGAGAGACTACCAAGCGATGTGATTCGTTTTAATATTTTCTTTACCCTTTCACTTGTTAAAGGGAATTATATCATCACTTTTTTCATACGTTGAAATATCGTCACCACTAAGAGATGGTATCCAACATCCATGACTAAATTTTATAAATGGTTCCAAAAAAAATCTAATGAGTAAATATTACATTTTATAAATTAATATGATTTTATAAAATATTAATAAATATCATATAGTCATAAAACTGAACATTCATGGGAAAACACACATGAGAAAACATGGAAATTAACACCCAAAACAATGAAAATATTTAAATATTATTAAAAATGATGTGCTAAAATGAAATAATTGGATCATATATAATATTATATTAAATAATATGGTTATTTTATTTATTTATGACTTACATAAAACCATTAAAAAGGATATTAGAACATGTTCATCTAAATTAATGTGTGTGGTAGGGGACTTGGTCTCAATTTCCCTTCATTGAGCAATATTGTATGATTTCTAATATAATTTTTTAATATGGTGTATATAATTACCCATATACATGTAATATCAATAGTAATTCATAATTAATGGAATTTTTGAATTTCAATTATTATTATTTCATCCATCGGAATTCAAAATGAAAGTAACGAAGTGGTAATGAATTTTATAACTCAATTTATTTTCATTGAGTTTTATTATATTTTCATTTTTAGTTGATACTCTATGATTACATGTATAATTAAATTTGATTATATTATGTTGTATATAAATTTTTTATATGCTTATATATATTTTATACACATAATACATTCATTTATTAATTCTCACATAAATGTTATGATCATTATAATGTATTTTATCTCAATTTTTATTTCATTGAGACATACTAATAAATATGTACCAAATATAATTCTTATGGCGTATATACTACCCCTTATTGTATTTTTAAAGAATACTATTTTACTCAGGATGGTTAATGTTTTAATTTTGGTTTATACATATTATTTATATCAGGGATTTTAATATTTCCTAAACTGTATACCATTCTTATATATGATGTTTACATTAAAAGTTATGTGATTAGGTGGGGAAATATTAATAACATTGTGTTCTTAAATCAATGAGGAGTTTTTTATAAGTAATATTATTCAACAATAAAATTAATTAGTTTATATATTAGTATTTTCTGAAATGTTCAATAATGAACAGAGCCTAGAATTATATATCCCCTCAATGCATTGATAGGGCACATCAGTCAACTCGGCTAGCCAAATCAAATGAATTTCTACTTATAGTTTAATCCATCATGTAAAAGTTCTTTAGGGAAGATGTTGCATGATTCTTGAGATCATGATATCTGATATGTATTTAATTATTTCATTTATAATTCATTTAGTAATATAATTATCCCTGTGATTTTGACAATGATATTATCTATTGATTTATTTCATTCAACGGTATTGATTAAATGGATTGTGTTCTTAGTTTTTTTTCAATGTTATGTTTCATACTCATTATCTATTCAAGATAGTAATTTTATTGATTATATATAATGTATGTTATGTTATTATGCTTAACATATTTAATTATTATTATCTAATTATGGTATTCATGTTATTGATTAAATGAAAAGTGTGTTTAGTTATTTACCATTCCATATTGAATATTATTTATTTATTCCCGATACCATACACTGAATTAAACCCACATATATATTTTTAGATATGCCTTATTTTATTTTCTTTCTGATGAATATGATGAATAAATATTTTACCATGTCTTCACGAATGCATATCATTTTATTTTATTATGTACTGTGTTTAATATGTTATTCAAAATATAAAATGTTTATTATAATGACCAATTTTTTCATGAATTTACATATCATTATTTTCAAAATGTTTCTTTTTTATTGTCTTGGTAAATACATATTAATTCTTATGGATGGTATTAGTATCTTTCAGAAACTAATCGGATCCAGAAGATCTACTAAATGGAAATATATGTTAGAGTATATGGTTTAATTCAAGGTTATTACTAACTGTGCTAGGAACCTTTTGATTATAAATAGTGACACGTTTTTTCTGCAACCATGTGAGAAAAGGGGCACACTTGTGCTGGTTCCATATGATTTGGAAAAGTAAAATTTCACATGGATTGAACACAGTTACCCAAACTGTGTTCCTAGCTTGCATAGCATCCCTCATTAGACAATGAGGGGGCCATAGTTTGTGCACTGTTTGGAAAACCATGTTTCCTTGTGTGTGTGGGTGATCTTCCATTTTCCACTTAATTATGATAAAATCTTTTTTTCGTTCACCTTTCCCATTTCTAGTGTATTTCCCTCCTCTTATTCTTCTATAGCACTCCCTCAAGCCTTCCTAGGTAATATGATATCTCCTAGATCCACAAGCTAAATCAAGATCCATCAGAAGAATTAGATAGAAATAGGTATGATCTCGTATCCTATTTCTATCATTCTTTGGTATACTTCATGTATGTTTCGATACATTGGTGAGGTCTTAGTCACCCTATTTAATTGAAATTGGACATTTTATCTATTGCTTCAAACATTAATCAAATTTTGATGCCAATTGAAAAGGAGGAGACATCAATGTCCCTAAGGTATGTGTTTTAGTTGTTTTTCCAAATTGATACATTATTTTCAATGCCCGTCTATTGTGCCACTTGCCAGCAGTTTTCACACATTGCCTTAGAATGAGTTGATTTGTTATAAATTGATGTAAGCATGTCTTTATACTCTTGGATATCGTTTTTAGGTATTTTTATTATTCCAACATTGATCATAGAAACCCCATGGGTGTTTTAGATTGAAATTCTATTTTAATTTAATTTTTTAGGCGGAAAAAATTCATTATATGCATTTGGTTTTGTTTTTAAATTGTATTTCCCATTGTAGGACATTGTCAAATTTATAATATCACCTTCAATGTTTTTTTAAATCCATAGAATGGATTTACCTTGAAATGATTAATGGAATGACTTGTATATATGTATAAAATGGATTACATGATTACAGATCATGTTTCTTAAAAGAATTATATTGACTGATTGAATATAATTTTAGGGGTGGTGTGCCCACACCAATAGAATTATTCTTAATGTATTAATACTAAAAATTATGAAATACCCTTTTCATATTGGGATATGATTAATGTAGTGAATATGCGGTAACCCCTCTATATTTTATACTATTATGATCATGTCATTGTTATTGGATGTTTAATGATGGTTAAGGGTTCATTGGGCATGATGCTTCATTCTCCCTTACATTGGTTGTTGTGCATGAAATATCCCACTTTTATAATATTATATGGGTGATCGACATGAAATTCCACATTATTGTGCTTCAAGTGTTTGTAATGGTGACACATCCCACCTATGTCGAGTGATAATCAATTTATCTCACACAAATTATGAGATTCAGGACATGTACCATGTATTAAAGACTATAGATAATTTATAATTGTTATTGATTCTTTAGTTAATCCTTAGTCTATCCATAACCTATATTTCTAGTATAATTACCCTTATTTCCAAATTTACATAGATAATATTGGTGTTTGAAGATTATAACTTTAATATATATATTATTATTATATATATGGTTACTAAAAAGACTCATTATGGCTGACGCCGAAGTAAGTTAAGTCCTCTAGTTGTCCTATAGGAACCTAAGATTGATTTTTTTATTAGTTGTTCCTATTTTTAGATGTCCCTACATAATTTTTTTTCTATGTACTCTACATGGATTATTTCTAAATACCATTGGTGTTGGCCTAATGGGATTTTCTCTAACACCCTACTTGGGCCAAATTTGGTACCTGAGTAGATTACTTGTCAGTTGGTATGGATGAGAAAAAGTGACCTTCTATATATGTTTGATTAATTTTACATATATTATAGGTCATGGGATAATAAGACTCATCATATACTAGAGATCATAGTGGATCATTCTTTGGTAATTTTTTTATTTTTGTATAGCATGTAGTATTTGAATATCCCATGTTCCCCTTTTTGTATATCAATGTGCCATGATATCATGTATATTAGTCTTCCTATTGTATTTTGATTGTTATTAAAGTTGTTAGTTATTTAGAATTCCACAGCTCTTTATGAATTCTTTTATATTATACTTCCACTGTGGTGGATTACTATTATAGTCATTATATTATAGGTTTAAATATGATTCCACTATTGACTCATTATTATTATCCACAATTCCACACTCATATGAGGATATAGTCTCCCCACTATTCAATTTTAGACACTCACTACTATTCTAAACCACTAGAATATGATTATACACACATGATGTTATTTGAGCCATCGACAGATAGTCCAAAATAAGTGGACAATTGTTCAGGATGTTATAAAGAGGTATCATATTATTCTTTTTATTTTTATCACTATTTCTGTATTAATAAATAGACTATGAGATAACAGGATATGGTAATGAGTATAATATTTGGAATAGAAATCACATGTACAAGGGAAAGAATAATTACCTTGGATGGGTTATTGTTGTTATATTTATGAATTTTATGGTTAATATGACTACATTGATCGGTGATACACATGTTTTATGATGTTATTATTATTGGTGTTATTATCGTGAGATTATTTAACATTGGAATGATTAAATGGAGGAATTCATTACATGAATCAGTATAGGAATAATTATACTTATATACCATGCATTTTTTCATGGAATGTATACTTTTAGTGTGTATTTGAATATTTAATATTTTTAGAGCCTTAGTTGTTATATATGAAAATGTGTTATCAATTATTCTAGTACTATGAAATCATAATGGACACTTCATGTGTCTACCTTAACCTAATATTATTTTCTAGTATAAGTATAATAAAACACTATGAGTAGTCGATTATAGAATGTTGATCCATAGACCATTAGCCACATGGGCAAGAATGTTATATTGTTAGGATTATGTTTATAATACATTGCAGTTGGTACGGCATATGGGAACTTATAAATTGTAAATGGCAATCCATCTATTTTAACCATTTAAATAAATTTGAATACATACATTATCACAAATTTAAATTGAATATGATATTTAGAATTAAATTCTTATATTAAATTTATAATATGATATCTATATAAAAACCCATCCATAGTAGTGGGTATGTTGGGTGTCTCTTATTTTCTTATGGTCTATAATGGTCTATTCCTTTAACAATGGTCTAGATTTTGGATTAGGCAGAGAGATGTGATATGGTCATAAAAATGATATGTACCATTCCTAGTTATAATTCTGAAATTTTTTCAACTGTTAATATCTCTTCTAAGGAATGCATATTACACTATATTATCAGTCATTATTGACATCCTCTTTTCATTCACCCTGAATATAGGCATGACCATGAACCCAAGGGGGTGTGAGATGATCCATTGGTGATTCATCCTAATGTTCCACATGTGGTAACTCTTTGTATTACAAATATGGTTATCGACTAAAAGCTAGATGATATATTTTTTCCATATGATGAAAAACATGAATGGTGTCACTTGACCAGCCCTGAGCATGGAAGATTTGACAAAGATTTCCACCATAAAAATCCACTCACATATTTTTAGGGAATGATAATCCTTGTGATGGTGAGACTTGGATTAGAGATATTATTTATATATTTATGAATCTAGATATGCCTCATGAGTTGAGGTTAAAACTCAATAATTATTTTCAATGAGATTATTCCTAGCGATAATGAGATGTTATTACACATGAATAGTGAGATCATGATATGATATAGGATAATTTTCCAACTATATTCTATGTGTACTTATTTACACGAACACTAAGGGTGTAAGAAGATAGATCTTTTATTATCCTGCAGTTCGGATCCATGTCAGTCATGGAGTATTGTGCTCATTTTACTGAGCTACAACAATTCATATCGACTCTATATTTTGATGATCTAGTAACCACATGAAGATTATAAGATGGTCTGGTATATGAAATCCAACAACATTTCAATGTTCTTGATTTAGAATTATTTATGAGATAGTTAACATAGTCATTATTACTGAGATAAATCTAAGGAATGGTGGTTGTAGGAACCATATAGGTTCAACACCTTGATCTGGTTATGTCTCTTCTAGCTTATGAATGTTTATATTCCAAAGTTCTCATGGGGGTAGTAGCAGTCAGGAACCTCATGTGGAAATTTCCATATAAGTTTCAAGTTTGGGAAGCTAAAACATATGAAACACTAGTTCTTAATATATCAAGTAAAATAAATATTATGTGACAGGATTTGGAATACAAACTATTTCATTATAAACTTTCCCCAAGGTCCTAGTGAACAAGGATCTGCACCAAATATGCATACCAAAGTGGGACATGTGTTATCTCTCCCAGTAGGTAGTTGTAAAAACATTAGCTACTCAGACCAAGGAAATGGTTGAAGAATATGTACTTTATTTTATGATTCTATGCGCATGACATATGGTATTTCATAAAGTAGTTAGGATGTGAGTCAGGGCCACAGTACGTGCCAGTTACATTAAGTGCATCATATTCCAGAGGAGAAAAGAATTAATCATTCTATAGATATAGTTTCTATTCCAGTAACCTTTACATTAGTGACTTATTTATTTGATATAAGAATGTCACTTAAATTTATATCTAGGATGATTACTGAGTGTATGAGTCTTGTTATAGAAATATTTTTTGGAATGATGGTGCTCGATACCCTTCTAGGTATCTAATCTAAGAGAATTATCCATTTCATTGATTATCCCCATTAGATAGGTGGATATCTCATCAATTGGGATCATTTTTTTCATTGAAATTTAATGGTTCAATGTAATTATCGGGATGGATGAGTTAGATTCCTATCAATACCATATTGAATTATATCTTTGGAGGGTGATGTTTACATCCCTAGGGATGGTAGTTCTTTATATAATAGGTAATAGGATGTTCTTTCAACTCTAGTTCGACCTGTGAAACATAGTCCAGGTGGAGTGACATTCCAAGATCCTAGTCCTATTATGGGTGATCAGAAGTTATGACGCACTATTATCATAGTTCTGGTAGATTGTTTCAAGGATTTCTTCCTTGATGATATTTATAGGATACCTATTGTGAGTGAGGTAGAATATACAATTGATATTGTGTAGGTATCAACACCAGTGAGTATTCCTCCTAATTGAATGCCCCATACAGAGCTTTGAGACATCATGAAGTAGATGGAGGATCTAAAGGATAATGGATTTATATACCCCAAAACATATCCTTATGGATTAGAAGTCATCTTTTACATGAAGGAGTAATGTACCCTCAGGCATTGTGTAGATTATTTCTTATTAATATAACTCACAAAAAACAACTGGTATCTACAATAAAGAATAAATTATCTATTAGATCATCATCAAGGAGATCAGGTGTTTTCAAATGTTGATATGAGGATCTAATATCATCATGATCATTTCTTCACATTAGATATAGCTCACATGTATTTCAGGAGTAGGCATGGTCTATATGAGTACTTGGAAAGCCGTTTGGTCTCCTAAATGCACATACAGTGTTCATGGATCTACTAAATCATGTTTTCCACCCATACTATGATTAATTCATGAAAATTTGTATTGCTGAAATCTTGAAGTATTCACTCCCTCAAAATTACAATGACAACCACATTGAGATCATTCTAAATACTATATTATAGCATCATCTTTATGTTAATATTATTACATTACACATTTGGGTAAAAAAAAGTCCACTTACTAATTCATACAATCTCGTAGTCAAGAGTTTCAGTAGACCCAAATAAAGTAAGATTGGTAGAGTTGATGGAGTACCCCAAAAACAACTTTGACATATATAGATTCATGGGGAGAGAGATATATAATAGAAGATTCATCTATGATTTATAATTCTTTGCATTTCCTCTTACTGGGCTAGAAAAAATTGTTGTGAAATTCATATCAATAGAAGCCTTCCAAGAAACCTTCCAGATTTGAAGGGAAGATTAACTTCAATGCTGATCTTGATTCTATATGAGCTGGGATGGACATATAATGTATACTATAACACATCCATAAATGTTCATGGAGTTTTCTTAATGCAAGATGGGGAAGACTTCTCATACAGGTCTCATTATTTGAGTCCACACAAGTGTAATTACCTGATGAATGACCTCATGCTACATACTGTTGATCATTCTCAATGATGTTCAAGAAACTGTTTTCTTGGAGGGAATTTTGTAGCATTCACTCATCAGAAAATCTTCAAGTACCTATTTACACAGCCTAATCATAATCTCATGTACTGATGACGGTTTGAGTATCTAAAATCCTTCAATTTAGATCATGCATACACACATGGGAATGATAATGTTGTAGTTGATGCTCTAAGCCAGAAGACTCATACATTGGAGGTTCAAGAGGCCAGTGGTGAGTGGCAGATCATGGGATTATTTTCATATATTCATGTTTATTATTAAGAAGATCATGTGAAGAATAACCCCTCATCCTTGTAAATGACATGTACCCTTCTGGAATGGGAAAATGAGGAAAATGTCAAATCCTTCGGGATTTGTAATGAGTTAAAGAATCTCAAATGATGATACATATTTTAGTTGAATCATTAATAAGGATTATACATTACTCTTGGATAGGAATTTTTTTAGTTTTGGATGACATGATAAATTAGAGGATGTGGTAATTTAATGCCTAAGTTTGGGGACTATATCCTAGTGTCACTAATAATAATCAAAACTTATGTCACCAATATGGGTGGCCTTCTATGAAATAAGAGATACCTTATTTAATCACATAGTTTTCACCATGTTGGCAGGTAAACGACGAACATCAATGACTGACATGACTTTTACAATCATTGTCCAATCTAGATTTGAAATGGGTTGGTATTTATTTGGATTTCATGATGGTATTACCTTGATAAGCTCATGAAAATGTCACATTTTGGGTATTCATTGAAATTTTGATACAGGTATCACACATATAACCTATGTAAGAGTCATTGAAGTTATGTGATTTATAGGTGATATACATGAGGGAGGTCATAAATCTTCATGGATCCACACGATCTATCATATCAGTTATGGATCATCATTTCATGTCATGGTTATATAACGGGTTTCATAAGGTCTTGGTACATATGTGATTTTGAACATGGCATATAACCCACAGACTATCAAACGGATGGAGCATATGATTCAGGTGTTATAAGGCATTCCCAATGCATGTTTCATTGATTTTTGGTGTTTATTGTTGAAAACATACACCTTGTTGAGTTCTCTTATAATAACACAATTCAAGAGACCATTCATATGGATTTCTATGACGCTTTATATGGTACAATATGTTGGTCACCTCTATACTTGTTAGAGTCAGGGCAGGTAGATATTCATGGATATAGTCTCATTCATTAGACAAGAGTTCTGGTCAAATTGATCAGAAATGTTATGAAAAAATCCCTCCCCCGATAGTAGTGATATGCAAACCGACAGCAACGACCACTTGAGGTTTAGGTCAGGGATTAGGTTTTCTTATGAGTGTAACATAGGATGGGTATTAGACTTATTCATTGGGAGGGTAAGATTTTACCTCAATATGTTTGACTGTATGATGGTGGGAAGAGAATAGAACTAGTGGCATATTGATGGATCATCCTCAGTTATATCGCTCTATGAATGACGTCATTCATATATCTCATCTTTTCTAGTACAATCCAAATCCATCACATGTATTCCAAACTGATGAGGCTGAGTTGTAATTGCACATTTTCACTAAGGATTATGTTGTGTTTATCACTAGTTGTAGCATGAAGAAACTTCAAGGTAGGTTATTCTATTTAGTATTGGGGATATGGTAGAATAAATGAGTACAAGATAATAATTGAGAGTAGGAAGCTAATATAAAAGGCCATTGCCAGGTGATCATTGTAGATAAAACCTCTTCCCCCATATAAGGACAACTATGGAATGAGTTTCTTTAAGTTTAGGAAGATGTAATTACCCATCTTTTAATAAATGTAAAATATTTTTGGTATTAAATATGATTCAATTATAGACATTGTAAACATGAAATATATCCAATAGAATATACCAGGGGTTCTATGTTCTTGTTCGAAGCCCAGAGCTCAATGAAATGAAAAAAAAGAGTAGGTCACACAGTTACCACATGGTTAGTTCGAACCATGTAGGTTAACCATGGAGGATCCTTTTGAGAAGAAGGAGGACACATGGTTTTAAATAAATCAGGCTAACCATGGGGAATTCTTGTGAAAGTTGCAGAGTTTTTAGGATAATATATTTTCACATGGATTTCACATGTATAACCAAACTATGCTACTAGCCATTGCAGGGTCCCTCCATTGAAAGTGAGATACTCACAGTTGGAGCATGGTATGGAAAAATTTGTAACCAAACCACACCCATATCTATGTGGGTGAAAATCAAAATTTTCACTTAATGATGTTTAGATCATTTTTTTATCTTTCATTCTTACCATTCCTAGAAGATGGTCATCCTCTTATCCTTCTATCATTATAGTTTGATATTTACTAGGTAATCTGATATATCCATGATCGTGACACTGAATGAAGATCTATCACAAGTGATGGATATCAAAATTCATGCTCTAAAATCCTATTTCATTAGTACTTTTTTCTTCCTATATTTTGTGAATTTGTGTGTGATATCAATCTCCATATTTTTAGGGCATTGGAAATTTTCTCCCATTTCATCCAAATGGATTCAAATCTTAATTCGATATCAGAAAATTAGTCATCCATGTTCCAATAGTAAGTGTTATTGTTGTTTTTTCTTAATGTTAAGTCATTTTCATAGCGACGCCATCATTATTCATACATTCTTTTTTGCACAAATTTCTAAACAAATGAGTTCTTTAATTCAAAATTGATATATTCGTTTTGTAATAGTCTCAATGATCATTGTTAAAAATTTATAGGATCCCATCCTTGATCATGGCCACCCCATGGTTGTTCCAACTAGAAATTCACTTATAAAATAATTTTTAGTGGTACAAATGCCTAATAATAATTCAAATTATGTTTTAAATGGAATTCCCCCATTTTATGTAATTTCTTAATTTATAATGACACCTTATATATGTTCGGTTAAACCATAGAATTTATTTTTCATGCATTTATTAATTGAATGTTATTTAAATAAATATATATATATATAACAACTCTCTTCATAATGATTTACATTTCATAAATGAATTAAATTGAATAATTGAATAAATGATAAAATGAGGGAAGGTGACACAAATTGATTCTGGCAGGATGTATAAATAATGAAAATTATGACAATCCTATTTTAATATTAGTACATGATGAATGCGATTAATATGAGGTAAAAACTAAAGATTTTATATTATTATGATCACACCATTGTTATTGGTTGTTTAATGATGGTTGAGGTTTTAGTTGGTCCAAACATTTCCAGCTCTATTACATAGGGTTTTGAGAATGACATATCTCACTGTTATATTGTTTTCAGGGTGATGTGAATGGTTTTCTATGTTCTTATATATTGGGTGTTAAAAATCATGTCTCACCCCATCCGTCTCAAGTGATGAGCATGACGTCTCACAATCATTATTATATTTAGGGAATGAACCATTTATTGGAGCTTATAGGTCATTTATGATGGTTATGGATATCTGTGTTACACCATGGTCTAGCCAACACCTATCATCCAGGTATATTCCAACTTACATCAACATGTACTTATTGCATATAGGGGGGATTTATTTTATAACTATAATAAAAATATATAATTACTATATATATGGTTACTGATTGTAGTAATTATACTGTATTCTATAGCAGGTGAAGTATTCCCTGTGTCCTATAGGATCCTGAGGTTACTCTTAATTATTTATTTCCTACATTTATTTTTACTCAATTATACCTATACATTTCTTTTGTTATGTACACAAACTGGATTTTTCTAGACACCATTGGTGGTGGCCTACTAGTATTTTATTTCACACCATACTCATGCCACCATTAGATCCCATATAGATTACATTTCTATAGGTATGGATAATGAAATGTTTTCTTATATATATATATATCTCTAAATAATTTTACTTTGATTATGGAGCATTGGAGAATATGAACAATCATATGCTCGAGATTCTAGTGGACCAATCTTTCATCCTTTTTTCGTATTGCATGTTATATATGAAATACCATGTTCCCCATTACAAATATAAACATGAAATGACATCGTGTATATGACTCATCCTCTGGGAAGTATATTATTTTTTCAACTACTATTTATTAATGAATCTAAATTGTTTATCAATTTAGTTATATTTTGATTTCTCAACAATGGGTTACTAGTTTAGTCATTATAGTGTCTGTATATGTATTCTTGTTGTCTAATTATTATTAATATATAATTTTCACTCTGATATTAGGGTATATTATCCCCAATATACCACCTTAGGCCCTCTATGTTAATCAGAAACCTCTATTCTATGGGGATATGTGTTTTTTTCCATGTTACACATCGGATTGGGGCCCAAAAAAATGATGCAGGGTTGGGATGTTACATGTATCATTTATGTTTTTGGTTCTATGGGACTGCTAAACCAATCAAACCTTATGGATTTGATTGATTTTATATATAATAATGTTATAAATTTGGTACAACCGTAGTGTTATTATAGTGGGGTTCATTATAGTCAGTATCAAGGGATTTTAGTAGAAACATTGGGATCTAGATTGAGGAAATATGAGATTAAGGAACTTCAACCTATCATTGAATTTGAGGATAAGTATAGAAGATCACCCTAATGTTATTTTAATGAAGCTACTTATAAGGCCCCAGCCTTAATCCTTACTTAATCTTGAGTTATTACAAGATTACACATTGAGGATCTTTTCGGGTTTAGAGTTTTAGAGAATTAGATCATAAAACTTGCATTACATTCCACATATAAACAAAGTGGTTACATAAAGATAGTATTCTTCATTCCCATCAATGGAAACACATTTAAAATAAAACATGGATTATTTCTTGACACATCCTTGACTCTATCATCTTATCATGTACCTTTCCCTTGACCTGTGAAAAACATTTCAAAAACATGGGATGAGCATAAAAACTCAGTATGGGTTATAAAAAAACATGGAAAGGAAACATGAGTTCATATATACATAAGAATGAAATCATACTTTACCCATAAAACATTGGCACTTTAACATAGCTCATAAAATCACGAATAAATCATAGAAATCATAAGACATAAAGGTAACTTGAGGCATTCATAACATTCTTACGTAGGGAGTAACCCTCTTGGTTACGTTTGGAATACCCATCACAGTATATTCCCTAAAATCTCTTCGGAGAAACCTTAACGTTTCACTCCTTCGCGTTACCCAATGCATTGGAGAGCTATAACGGGCTCACCCGCCCTTAGTTTATCACGGAACCACCCGTCTTCATAATAATGCCCAAGAACCATAACATAATCATATCACATAAAACATGTATAAAAGAAACATAAAATTTCCACATTTCAATCACGAAATATCAATACAACACATTGATATAAAAACATTATGAAAACCATTTTCAATACTAAAATAAAAGAAACGTAAAACATGGTATTTATTTTTCTTTTAAAAAGAAGGTATGGCTTGTAGAGGAAGCCGAAACTCAAATAACGGTCACGACGGCAGAGAAGTCGTTGTCGCAGCATACGTACGACAAAAACATTCCCTTTTGTCGTTTAGTAAACGCTTCGTATAAAAATATTCCTTTTGAATAAACGTAAAAGTCAAAGGGTTTTATACACCGTATAAAATAAAGTTGTGTATAAAATAAAATATGCCTCAATGAAAGGAGATTGAGACGAAGTCCCATACCTCGTATCCGACTTGACCCGACCGTTCTTTAATCTCCTGAATAATAAACATGAGTTAATCTCTACTTGATTATGAATCTTTTTAAAGTTCATTATTCCTTCTATACCATGTTATGAACAACATGTAATCAGTTAAGTTAATAATGTTCATTTTGTCGGTATTTGGTTCTTAAGTCAAAAATAGACTTCTTACACTTACATGTTGTTAATTTGGTCAAAGGTTCATTATATCCATAATGGTATTCATGATGTAGATATCATATATGTCATATATATCCAGTACATACATGCATTTATAATATTACATAATTTAGAGGTAAGAAATGAAATGCACCGTTCATGGAGACGGTAAGCCGTACGTACGCATGAACGCTACTTCCATTTCTATTTCATATTTTATGGAATGGAATCATAATTATATAAGAGTATATTATAATTCCAGTATAATAACATATATAATATCATTAACTTTATCCTTTACACATCTCACATATGGTATTAACGAATCAAATCACTTTTAGGGGGCGGTAGTCCGCACTTCCTAAAATGAAGATATCGTGTTTACCCATAATGGAAACCATAAAGGTATGCCCAAAATGAAAAAAACAGAAGCTTAAGGAAAACATAAACATATTATATATCATATATAAAAATAGTGACATCATAATGGCCACCTTTGAAGGTGTTAAATGAGTGTTGAACAATCATCGTTTCGGGAGGCAGAATTTCGCCATCCACGGAAACCGTATGTTCTTTAACCATTTGATGTAGTTGTGTGAGAGTGTAGCTCAAATAAATCATATAACCACATCCTAGTATATTGAAGATACTGTTGTTGTTACAAAATAAGTAAATAAAAAGAGATTAGGGGGTTGGAGAAGCAAAATAAAACAAATGAACATGAGAGAACGAATTACCTTAAAAAGTGTAACTCCTTTTGATTTGAGCCTAAAGGCTTCCTTTGAAAGGATTCTGCCCAAAGTGAATCCTCTAGGATTAGGAGAGGGATGTGGAGAGAGCAAATGGGCAGGGGTTGGCCGAGCCAAAGGCTTGAAGAGTGTGTGAAATGAGGTAGAGGTGGGGGCCTTTTATAAGAGGAGAGGAGGGGCACTTTTGGAAAGTAAAGAAACATTACTTTATTTGAAAATGTGTTTCGGTTTTAAAAGGACCCACATTGATATAATTCGTGGATATGGTGATAAGGGTTCGAAATCCACTATTCCAATTGGTTTTGGCCATGTGTAGGTTTTAGATTTTTCATTATCTTTCCATTTTATTTAAATCGTCAAATAATGATGTCATCACTGCATCATTATTATGTCATAAATAATTAAATTTATTTAATGTCTAAAAATTATATAAAAAATACTATGATATATGAAATCTTTTTAGCTTTCCAATTACTATTTATAATCAAAATTGGGACTTGTATAAACCCACTTAAAAATTGTTTTCGTAAAACATATTATGATTGTGTCATTTTCACTTTAACATTAAATAAAAAGTAATTTATGTCATTTCCCAACGAAAGTGGATCCATGGGGTCCCCAAGTTGACCCATGGAATGTCATGGTCGGCCATGACACAAAAAATGAGGTTGGGACATGTGTCTAGTTCATTTCATATTATTAAATCCTTATTTAGACCTTAAACTACCCTAATTACCACTAATCACGATTAAGAACTTAATAAGTTACTATTCACCAAAAAATTATTTTAATCTCATTGAACCACATTTTACTTCTTAATGACAACCATGTATGTAGGAATTTCAAAATTCAATACACATTACTGGTAAACTTTCATTTAACTGAAAAATCAGTTTGCTTGATTACCACTTAGTGGTTTCACTATTCATCAAAAATTGAAGTTTTTCAGAAAATTACCAAAAATTCACCCTAAGCTATATTTGATATTATGAATTCAAAAATGAAGTCTATTTTAAAAAATTCAAATCATATAAGTCACATTAATTAATTTATTAATTAATTCCCGCTGCCAGAGCAAATAGCGTGTTTTTACAAAACAATAAGTATCAAAAGAATGACACCAGTTTAAGTCTAATTTCAAAGTGAAATTGATTCCAATGACCACCATTGGATAAAATGGTAAAAAATATATTCTAATTTCACTTCAAAAGCAATTCAAAACATAATCTAATCATATAAATAAATTAGATTAAAAAGCAGTTTTGATGTAAAATGCAGTATTTTTCACTATTCATTAAAAAATGAACATTGTCAGAAAAATACCAAAAATTCACACAAGGTAAATTTTGATGTCCCAATCATAAAAAATAAGTTTATTTTGAAAAACATAGTTTATAAAATTTTCAAAATATAGATTCAAAAATGGTTTGCCATCAAAAGGTAGTAAAACAATCTTTTAAGAATATTAGTTTATTCCATGCATAAGATTGTATTTATTTTCATTTTAAGCCTCTAAAACACTATCATAATCATTAATAGAAATGGATAAAAATATCTATTATTCATTAATTACTTGGGATGTTACATCCTTCCCCCCTTTAGAAAATTGCGTCCCCGCAATTTATTTACTTATCAAATAAATGAGGGTACTTATCCCTCATTGCATTTTCGGATTCCCATGTTGCCTCTTCAATCATGTGGTTTTTCCACAAAACCATTACCTGGTGATTCACCTTATTCCGTAACACTTGCTCCCTGTGGTCAAGAATCTGGACCGGTTGTTCCTCATAAGATAGGTTCTCTTCCAGCTGAACTACCTCTGGACTCAAAACATGAGATGGATCTGGAATATACTTTCTCAACATCGAAACGTGAAAAACATTGTGTACCTGAGATAAACTCGGAGGTAAAGACACTCGGTATGCAACTGATCCAACTCTCTCCAGAATTTCGTATGGTTTAACAAACCTTGGACTCAACTTTCCTTTCTTACCAAATCTCATCACGCTTTTCCAAGGAGAAACCTTGAGAAAAACATGATCACCTACCTTGAAAGATAGATCCTTCCTCCGGTTATCCGCATAACTCTTCTGCATGCTCTGAGCTGTTCTCATGTGATTCTGAATCAGCTGAACTTTTTCTGCCATCTCATCTACCAATTCTGGTCCCATCAACTTCCTTTCACCCACTTCATCCCAGAAAGCTGGAGTTCGACACCGCTTCCCATATAATGCCTGAAATGGTGCCATCTGTATACTAGAATGGAAACTGTTATTATATGAAAATTCAACCAAAGAAAGATGGTGGTCCCAACTTCCCTGATAATCCATAGAACAAGCTCGTAGCATATCCTCCAATGTCTGAATTGTTCGTTCTGACTGCCCATCTGATTGAGGATGAAAAGCTGTACTAAAATTTAATTCAGTACCCAACGACTTCTGAAGGCCTTTCCAAACGTTAGAAGTAAACCTGGGATCAAGATCTGATACAATGGAGAGAGGAACTCCATGTAACTTGACTATCTCTTTAAGATACAAACGAGAAAGTTGATCAAGAGAGAAAGTATCTCGTATAGCAAGAAATGAGCAGATTTGGTCAAGCGATCAACAATAACCCAGATTGCATTATTACCTCGAGATGTCTTCGGTAATCCAACAACAAAGTCCATGAATGTATTCTCCCATTTCCACTCTGGCACTGGTAAAGGCTGAAGCATCCCTTTCGGTTACTGCCGCTCTGCTTTAACCTGCTAACAAGTCAAACACTTCACAGTAAAATCAGCAATATCTCTTTTCATTCCATCCCACCAGTAATACTCCCGCAGATCTCTATACATCTTAGTACTGCCCGGATGAACTGAAAACGGAGAACTATGAGCTTCACATAACAATTCTATCTTCAACTGTGAATCACAAGGCACACACAATCTCTTCCCAAATCTCAAAACACAATCATTATCAATGTTGAATTCAGGCAACTTACCTTTCTGAACCAGCTCTACCTTTTTCTGCAACTCACTGTCTTGCTTCTGTGCTTGCTTGATTCTATCTGATAGAGAAGATCTCACTTATACCTGAAACAAAACAGAAGGACTTCCTGCACCAACAAATTCGATACCAAAGTTCATTAAATCCTTAACCAAAGGATCACGTTCCAAACGCAACATTGTTAATGAAGCATTACTTTTTCGACTCAAAGCATCAGCCACTTTATATGCTTTTCCGGATGGTAATGAATTTTACAATCATAATCATTGATTAATTCCAGCCATCTCCTTTGTCTCATGTTTAACTCTTTCTGAGTGAATATATACATTAAACTTTTGTGATCAGTATATATTTCACACTTTGCTCAATACAAATGATGCCTCCAAATTATTAAATCAAAAACAACAGCAGCTAGTTCCAAATCATGTGTAGGGTAATTTACCTCATGAGTTTTCAACTGTCGTGAAGCATAAGCAATTACCTGATCATTCTGCATTAGGACGCAACCAAGTCCTTTCAATGAAGCATCACTGTATATAACAAACTCACCATTCCTAGAAGGTAGTGCCAAAACTGGAGCATTCACCAATCTTCTTTTCAATTCCTGAAAACAATCGTCACATTATTTTGTCCAGATAAACTTAACACCCTTCCGAGTTAGCTTAGTCATTGGACTAGATAACCGTGAAAAATTTCTAACAATCCTTCGGTAATAGCCCGCCAAACCAAGGAAGCTACGAATCTCGGTTACATTTGTGGGTCTTGGCCATTCTTCCACAACTTTTGTTTTTGCAGGATCAACAGTTATTCCATCTTTAGAAACAATGTGACCAAGGAAAGAAATTTGTTGCAACCAAAACTCACACTTGCTGAATTTCCCATACAGTTTCTTTTCTTTTATGGTTTGCAAGATAACCCTTAAATGTTTTTCATGCTCCTCTTTACTTTTAGAAAACACCAAAATATCATCAATGAAAACCACCACAAACTTATCCAAGAACTCATGGAAAATTCTATTCATTAAGTCCATGAATACAGCAGGTGCATTGGTTAGCCCAAAAGGCATTACTACAAATTCATAATGGCCATATCTCGTACGGAACGCGGTCTTCGGAAAATCTGCCTCCTTGACCTTCAGCTGATGGTACCCCGATCTCAAGTCAATATTTGAAAAAAACTGAGCTCCCTGGAGCTGATCAAACAAATCATCGATATGAGGCAAAGGATATTTGTTCTTAACAGTGATATTATTCAAGGCTCTATAATCAATGCAAAGTCTCATAGAACCATCTTTATTTTTATCAAATAAAACAGGAGCACCCCATGGTGATGTGCTACGTCTAATGAAACCTTTCTCTAATAAATCTTGCAATTGCTCCTTCAACTCTAAAAGTTCAATTTGTGCCATTCGATAAGGGGGTTTTGAAATTGGCTTAGCATCAGGAACTAAGTCAACAGTAAACTCAACTTCCCGATCTGGTATTATTCCAGGCAACTCATCAGGAAAAACATCAGGATACTCATTTACCATTGGCACATCATTAATCTAAACAGTTCCTTTATTTTCAACGATGTGTGCAAGGTAACATTTATTTCCATCTTTTACAAGTTTCTCGGCCTCTTGATATGTTATCAAAAGTAAGGGTTCATTCTTGTAAACAAACTGAAAGTCTTTCTGAAAAGAAACTTCTTTAGCTCTGCAGTCAATCTTAGCATGGTAAATAGAGAGCCAATCCATACCCAGGATAACATCAAACTCTACTAGAGGTAGAACAATAAGGTTTTCAAGTAGGTTCTTTCCACAGATAAGGATAGGAAGATTCTTATAAATTCTTTTTGCCTCGAAACTTCCCCCAGGTGTTTTTACCAAACGTTCAGGAGTCATTTCTTGAGATGGTATTCCCATTTTACTAGAAAAGGTTTCAGAGATGAAAGAATGTGTATACCCCGAATCAAACAACACACTGGCATAATCTGAAAACACAAAAAAAGTACCTGATACAACTTCATTTGATGGCCCGACATCTTCTGAAGTAGTTGCAAAGGATTTCACCACCCCTTTCTGCTTGTAGTCTAACTGCTTCCCATCACTCAAGCTCCTTGTCAGACACTCGTTTTCATAGTGACCCATCTCATTGCACTTATAACATTTCACTAACTGTAAGTCAAATTTGTTCTTACCTTCACCTTGATCCTTTTCAGTGCAATCACGAGCCATATGTCCCATCTTACCACATCGGTAGCTCTTTCCAGAATTCAGAAGACAATCCCCAGCATGCCTTTTTCCACATTTATCACAAACTGGAAACTTAGTTCTCTTACCCTCAGAGTTTTTTGAAGAATTCTTACCTTTCTCCTGCCACCTCGGTCTCTTCTTCTGCTGGTTGTTATAGAAAACTTGGTCATCGGCAAACTCCATTTCCACCTTCTCAGCACAACGAACAAGCTTTTCATAACTTTTAAACTCACGAGAAGCTAATGCCCTTCGATACATTGGCTTTAATCCTGAGTAAAAATGATTGATTTTACTATCAAGGTCCCGGATAAAATTTGGAGCATACCTTGCCAATCGAGTGAACCTTTCTTCATAGGCAGCAACTGAGTCTTCCTCTTGCCTCAATTCCAAGAATTGATTTTCCATCCTAAGTCGAACAACCTTAGGAAAATACTTCTCAAGAAACATACCTTTGAATTCATCCCAGTCAAGAGCATCAATCTCATCGGCATCCCTGATATTTTTAACCATAGACCACCACTGATCTGCATCACCCTCCAAACGGTAAATAGCAAGACTAACCTTTTGATTGTCTGAACACCCCATGACATAAAAAATCTTCTCCAGTGCTTTAATCCACCCTTCAGCTAGCACAGGGTCAGATGATCCTCTGAATGATGGGGGATGTTGCCTCATGAAATGTTCCACCACTGACATGTTCCTCTGCGGTTGATCTGGCTGATCTCGTGCATGGATACCACTGCCATTTATCGCTTGAGTCAACTGCGCCATTACTGCAACAAACTGTTCAGTTCCAATTCCGACCATTTCTGGATGCTGATTTGGAAGGTTATTTCCTTCTGTATGTTTTCCTAGCACTGCTTCCCTTTTTCCTCTACGGAAAACCATTCTGAACAAACATGTCTTAGATGAAGCAACATGGTAATCTTTAAATGCTATATCATTTCAAAAAAATATTTTTGGATAATAATTTAATAGAATTCTAACTCCGAAAGTTATCTAAACCGACCATTGATACCAACTATAAGGCCCCAGCCTTAAACCTTACTTAATCTTGAGTTATTACAAGATTACACATTGAGCATCTTTTCGGGTTTAGAGTTTTAGAGAATTAGATCATAAAACTTGCATTACATTCCACATATAAACAAAGTGGTTACATAAAGATAGTATTCTTCATTCCCATCAATGGAAACACATTTAAAATAAAACATGGATTATTTCTTGACACATCCTTGACTCTATCATCTTATCATGTACCATTCCCTTGACCTGTGAAAAACATTTCAAAAACTTGGGATGAGCATAAAAACTCAGTATGGGTTATAAAAAAAACATGGAAAGGAAACATGAGTTCATATATACATAAGAATGAAATCATACTTTACCCATAAAACATTGGCACATTAACATACCTCATAAAATCACGAATAAATCATAGAAATCATAAGACATAAAGGTAACTTGAGGCATTCATAACATTCTTACGTAGGGAGTAACCCTCTTAGTTACGTTTGGAATACCCATCACAGTATATTCCCTAAAATCTCTTCGGAGAAACCTTAACGTTTCACTCCTTCGCGTTACCCAATGCATTGGAGAGCTATAACGGGCTCACCCGCCCTTAGTTTATCACGGAACCACCCGTCTTCATAATAATGCCCAAGAACCATAACATAATCATATCACATAAAACATGTATAAAGGAAACATAAAATATCCACATTTCAATCACGAGATATCAATACAACACATTGATATAAAAAAATTATGAAAACCATTTTCAATACTAAAATAAAAGAAAAGTAAAACATGGTATTTATTTTTCTTTTAAAAATAAGGTATGGATTGTAGAGGAAGCTGAAACTCAAATAACGGTCACGACGGCGGAGAAGTCATTGTCGCCGCATACGTACGACAAAAACATTCCCTTTTGTTGATTAGTAAAAGCTTCGTATAAAAATATTCCTTTTGAATAAACGTAAAAGTCAAAGTGTTTTATACACCGTATAAAATAATGTTGTGTATAAAATAAAATATGCCTCAATGAAAGGAGATTGAGACGAAGTCCCATACCTCGTATCCGACTTGACCCGACCGTTCTTTAATCTCCTGAATAATAAACTTGAGTTAATCTCTACTTGCTTATGAATCTTTTTCAAGTTCATTATTCCTTCTATACCATGTTATGAACAACATGTAATCAGTTAAGTTAATAATGTTCATTTTGTCGGTATTTGGTTCTTAAGTCAAAAATAGACTTCTTACACTTACATGTTGTTAATTTGGTCAAAGGTTCATTATATCCAGAATGGTATTCATGATGTAGATATCATATATGTCATATATATCCAGTACATACATGCATTTATAATATTACATAATTTAGAGGTAAGAAATGAAATGCACCGTTCATGGAGACGGTAAGCCGTACGTACGCATGAACGCTACTTCCATTTCTATTTCATATTTTCTGGAATGGAATCATAATGATATAAGAGTATATTATAATTCCAGTATAATAAAATATATAATATCATTAACTTTATACTTTACACATCCCACATATGGTATTAACGAATCAAATCACTTTTAGGGGGCGGTAGTCCGCACTTCCTAAAATGAAGATATCGTGTTTACCCATAATGGAAACCATAAAGGTATGCCCAAAATGAAAAAACAGAAGCTTAAGGAAAACATAAACATATTATATATCATATATAAAAATAGTGACATCATAATGGCCACCTTTGAAGGTGTTAAATGAGTGTTGAACAATCATCGTTTCGGGAGGCAGAATTTCTCCATCCACGGAAACCGTATGTTCTATAACCATTTGATGTAGTTGTGTGAGAGTGTAGCTCAAATAAATCATATAACAACATTCTAGTATATTGAATATACTGGTTTTGTTACAAAAGAAGTAAATAAAAAGAGTTTAGGGGGTTGGAGAAGCAAAATAAAAAAAATGACCATGAGAGAACGAATTACCATAAAAAGTGTAACTCCTTTTGATTTGAGCCTAAAGGCTTCCTTTGAAAGGATTCTTCCCAAAGGGAATCCTCTAGGAAGAGGAGAGGGATGTGGAGAGAGAAAATGGTCAGGGGTTGGCCGAGCCAAAGGCTTTAAGAGTGTGTGAAATGAGGTAGAGTTGGGGGCCTTTTATAAGAGGAGAGGAGGGGCACTTTTGGAAAGTAAAGAAACATTACGTTATTTGAAAATGTGTTTCGGTTTTAAAAGGTCCCACATTGATATAATTCTTGGATAAGGTGATAAGGGTTCTAAATCCACTCTTCCAATTGTTTTTGTCCATGTGTAGGTTTTATATTTTTCATTATCTTTCCATTTTATTTAAATCGTCAAATAATGATGTCATCGCTGCATCATTATTATGTCATAAATTATTGAATTTATTTAATGTCTAAAAATTATAAAAAAAATACTATTATATAGGAAATCTTTTTATCTTTCCAATGACTATTTATAATCAAAATTGGGACTTTTATAAACCCACTTAAAGATTGGTTTCGTAAAACATATTATGTTTGTGTCATTTTCACTTTAACATTAAATAAAAAGTAATTTATGTAATTTCCCAACAAAAGTGGATCCATGGGGTCCCCAAGTTGACCCATGGCATTTCATGGTCGGCCATGACAGAACCAATGAGTTTGGGACATGTGTCTAGGTCATTTCATATTATTAAAGCCTTATTTAGGCCTTAAACTACCCTAATTACCACTAATCGCGATTAAGAACTTAATAAGTTACTATTCACCAAAAAATTATTTTAATCTCATTGAACCACATTTTACTTCTTAATGACAACCATGTATGTCGGATTTTCAAAATTCAATACAAATTAGTGGTAAACTTTCATTTAACTGAAAAATCAGTTTGCTTGATTACCACTTAGTGGTTTCACTATTCATCAAAAATTGAAGTTTTTCAGAATATTACCAAAAATTCACCCTAATCTATATTTGATATTCTGAATTCAAAAATGAAGTCTATTTTACAAAATTCAAATCATATAAGTCACATTAATTAATTTAATAATTAATTCCCGCTGCCAGAGCAAATAGCGTGTTTTTACAAAACAATAAGTATCAAAAGATTGACACCAGTTTAAGTCTAATTTCAAAGTGAAATTGATTCCAATGACCACCATTGGATAAAATGGTAAAAAATATATCCTAATTTCACTTCAAAATCAATTCAAAACACAATCTAATCATATAAATAAATAAGATTAAAAAGCAGTTTTGATGTAAAATGCAGTATTTTTCACTATTCATTAAAAAAATGAACATTGTCAGAAAAATACCAAAAATTCACACAAGGTAAATTTTGATGTCCCAATCATATAGAATAAGTTTATTTTGACAAACATTGTTTATAAAATTGTCAAAATATAGATTCAAAAATGGTTTTCCATCAAAAGGCAGTAAAACAATCTTTTAAGAATATTAGTTTATTCCATGCATAAGATTGTATTTATTTTCATTTTAAGCCTATAAAACACTATCTTAATCATTAATAGACATGGATAAAAATATCTATTATTAATTACTTACTTGGGATGTTACACTACTATATGGGTTTTTAAATATATATATATATATATTTCTAGATACTTAAACTGGAAATGGATCTAGAGTAGAGGTAACTAGGGGTAATAACTCTGAAAAGGTAACATTGGTGTTGACCTTATCATTACACATTTAATGAAAATAGGCCTTATTGTGCATCTGGTTAGACACTCTAGAAGTATGTACATTGGTTAACACTTATATTACATAAAATAATTTATATTTTATAAATATATATATATATCCCGGAATAAATAAATATTATGAAGATGAGATTAGAAATGAATGTAATTTTTAATTTATATTATGTGTTATATCATATTTTTAATTAAACATTATGATTTTAATTTCACCATTATATGAGATATTCTTATATATGAAATTATTTAGAAATTTTTCATTGAAAGAATAAGGGGGTCAATAATAATTTATTGTATAGATAATTCTATGATGAAGAAGCCATATGAATGGAATTGGAATGTAGAAAATTATTGATAAATTATGGAAGATAAATCAAGTTAGGATAGAAAACATTTACCAGATGGAGAAACCTATTCCATAATTTTATTATCCAATGTTGCATCACATCATGTTATAGAATACCATATCATTTGGTGGCACATAAAACCAATGGTAGTTGCAAAATGGATTTGTTTTATGAATAAGATATTTGTGCCCTTTGGATGTGATGAAGAAGAAAAATTTTCAATTTTAATGTACTTTATCAAAGGAGGTTTTTATCAGTGGTGGTTGATGATCTACAATACTAATGAGTAAGAGGAAATAAAACTAAATGAATGGAATGAATTTTAGTAGAAATTTATAGTCAAATATTTCCCTTCAGAACAACAAACTTAATTGAAGTGAATGTTCCTCAACATAATGGAAAATGAAGATGAAATTATTTTGGTGTATGAGGATACCATTACAATTTTATCTATGTATTTTACATATTACATACAAAATCCAAGGTTCTAGACTGACTATTTTTTATGGACTTAATCAAAGAATATTAAGGTCGATGGTCTCTGAATTTTTTTTATGTGGTGAAATAGTTTTTTGATCCATAAAAATATATATATAATAATCAATATCTTATATATTCATGGGAAATAATGATAATAAGAGGTTATCAAAACACCATGGAATATATAATGCATCGAATAATAATAATAGAACAAAATAATTTCTACATTTTGAATACTATTGAATTAATATCCCTCAAAAATTCCTAATGGGAAAAGATGTTTTTTATAACTATATATATAAGGTTCACTAGAATAAATTACTAAAAGGGAAGATAGAAAAAAAAATATTTAATGATTCAGCTATAGAAAGAGATGGTACTGCATAAAATAATTCATTGATTGTCAAGGGAATCCACCATAGAAAATTCCAAGGTATGAATTCCAGTCTTAAGTGATCACAATAGATGATGTGGAAGTAAAAAATTATTAGGTTGATGGTACATTAATAATATATTCAAATTTAGATAATGATTTATTTTATTTTATATAGTCGTTGTCTTTTATATCTACAAAGTTTTCACTGAAAATTAAATAATTCCCTTTTACATTGTGAAGAGATATGTAAGTCAAAAATCATAGTTCAAGTGTCACTATAATAAAGATGTATCATTGAGTCCCAATTATGACACTTAAATATGATTTATTTTCTGACCTTATTATTATAAAATTAGTTTCTATTGATATAATATTTTTTATTGACCGAATATCAAATTATTATGAAAATATTTATTGGAAGAAGATCGAAATTACAATTCAGGAATATGATTTAGAAAAATACTTATTTTTAGAGAAGACACTTCATCATATGATTGAGGTCAAGAACCAACCCTTGTAGCTCTATTGAATGAGGTTCAGGGGGATGAAAATAAAATAAAATTTGATGATTGATAATATAATTTTCCAATTGAGGATGTACCTATTGTATAAAAATACATTAATTTGTTTCTTGAGAGTATTCATAGAAATCAACCAGAGCATGACGATGATTTTTATTTATAATTAATGCCAGATTAAATTCCAATATCAAAGACTATTAATAGAATGTACACTGTTGAATTAGGGGGGATAAAAAAACATCTAAAGGATTTGTGTGTTGAGGGATTTATTTTTCCTAGAATTCCCCCATGGGGAGCCCTTATTCACTGTGTTCTAATGAAATAAGTATCCATGTGGATGAAAATTTTGTAGAGGTAAATCAATTATTTTAATATAAATAAACCATATCAATTAATTCAAATTGATGACTTATATGATGAACATCATGAAACCTAATATTTTTTAAAGGCTGAAATTTTTTCTGAGTATCATCAATTTTGAGTAAATATGGATGACATTATGATGATATGTTTTTGAATGAGGTATGAACTTTAGGAGTTTACAATAATTTAATTTTTACTTACTACTTCACCTTTTACATATTTTGATCTAATGAGTTGGAAATTCACAGACTGTCAATATCCTGCTTTCTGATATTAACAGATTATATCATGGTGTATTCTAAAATCTACGAGTACCATGAAAATAAATTTTATGGCATTCATGATACTCTAAAAAGAATGGTGTTGTGTAGGAAATTTATATTGAGTGATTTATAGTTTCAATATATTTATTTTATATTCTATAGTGTCTTTATAGTATTACAGATTGTCAATTTATCATTTGATGATAAAGGTAGTAAGATACTGGCTAGTACCAATTTATATAACTAAGTTATGTAGTTTCATTTGATTGTAAAGTAATTATATCTATTGAATTAAGAATTTTTTTTAAATTGGATATCCCATTGACCAATATTCCACATAAAGCACTTATGTTCATTTAGAAAATTGAATGAGAATAATGACTTGTTGAAAAGAAGGGGACCTTGGTCAATTATTTTCAATTAGTTTACCATAGTGAATTAATTGGGGTTTTCTATAAAGTGATGTATAAATGAACGGGTTTGGTAGTGTCCCTAAAAAATAATAATGTATTGGAATACAAATCAAGGTAGTTGAAGACTCAAGAAAAATTCATTCCAACCAACAATCTTGAGATGTATACTAAAATATATTCTTTGAAGATATGATTAAATTACCTCTACAATTAATGATATATGATATACATAGACTATAGAATAAAAAATTAATATTATTATACAATGTTCTCAATATAGAAAATTTTGATGGCTCATGTTTCTGAAGTATTATGGCTTCATGGAAAACTACCACATGTGGAATGGAAATAAGGAAGAAGATACATTGAGTATGAAAGATAAAGGATTTATGATCCAAATAAGGAATAAGAAGTATCATATATTCATGGATCATGTAAGTATGGATATGAGAATTTTTAAGGATTGTATAAATTACTCTAATTTCAAATTATTGTTAACCTACAGTTATTATAAATGATAAAAATTAATCAATTTTATTATGAGTTATTTTAAAATAAAATTAAAGTAATGAATAATTGTAAATTAGTAGACATTGTTTCTGAAGATGGTGTTTTAAAATTTGGAAATATATTAATTCTGTGTTCCATATATATTTAATATAAAAATAGAATTTTTAGATGATTCTTATTTCATGAAATTCATAATAAATCATGGTTTTATAGATATGTATAGGGATTTGAGGAAATACATTTGGTGGGATAACATGTAGCTGGAAATTGTTGATTACATGTCCATATGTTTGGTTTGTAAAAAAGTGAATGCTATAAGATAATATACTATAGGTGTCATGATATGTCTTTTTATTCATGTGTGGAAATGTGATGAAATTACTATGGAATGTTTCAAAGGATTACCAAATATTCCTAAAATTGATCATTAAATAGGGGTAATTTTTTATCACCTAACCAATTCTACACATTTATTCACTTTGAAATAATAATAATCAATTGGTAACCTTACATTTCTCTATATTAAATATTTTTTAGGAATTCATTGTGTACCTATTTCTATTTTGGCTGATCGTAATAATTTTTACCTAAAAATTATTTAAGAGACTTCATAAGTATATTGATACCAATATCCAGTTGAGAAAAAACTACCATCCACAATCTAATGGATAGTCTTAATGGACTATTAAAAAAATGTTATTCATGTTGAGTTTATACTCACTTGACGATCAAGGTTTATGAAAATAGTATTTACCTTTGGGAGAGTTTGACTCTGATAATAGTTTTCATTCAACAATTAAAATGGATCCCTATTATAAATTATATGGAAATATATTTTATAATTCAAGATATTGTGATGAAGATGGTTAGTGGAAACATGTAGGGGAGGAACGTTTAATGGAAAAAACAAAAAATATAATTAATATTCAAGATCATATTAACCAAGCTAAATGTTTGGAAATATAGTAATGATAATAATTATAAGAATAAATTTGAATTCGAAGTTGGAGATCATGATTTTGTGAGAATATATCCAAGGAAGGGTGTCATAAGGATCATTAAGAATAAGAAATTAACCCTATGTATATCATACCCTTTGATATCTTTAAAATGATTGGATTCACAGATTAAAAGTTATTAATTCCTCCAATTCCTTCAAATGTACTTGATGTGTTTCATATATAATTATTACAGAAGTACATGCCAGACCCAAGTAATGTGCACACCTATCTTCCGAATAGGTATTTATTTTTATTCTAAAAACACTTTTTATGTTTCAGAGTGAATCATAACAGAATTTCATTTAGACAAAATTCATAATGAGAAACACAAAAATTAATATCATTATGGCACACTAAATAAAAAATTGATTTTAAATTCAAAAATATCTTAAATTCAAACAGAACATTGTGAACTGAACAAATAATCCTAGAATACATATCACAAAATCAGGCCATGAGTTCCATAACACTGATCGAGGTCAGAAATATCAGTTCGTAGCATGTAAAAATCATTAGTTCCATTATTGGATCACTATAATCAGTTCACATCACCTTCATACACATCATTATCTTCCTACACTCAAATCGTCGTAGTTATTTCCACCACAAATCATCGACTGGAGAGAAATTCCATCCAATATAAATCACATTAATGAAGTAAATAAACATCAAAAGAAATATCCACAAACCAAAAGAATAATTAAACAACACTTTCCTCATCTCTAAATGAAAAAACCCCCATCAATCCCACTAAAAAACTCCTAAAATGGTGCCATGAAAGCCAACATCCCATCCATTGAACACCATAATCAACACCTTAAAGATACTATGTCGATCAAACCTTCTAGAGACCGCTGGTCACCCAAAAAACACATCCTATATCATATATTAATACCATCACAACAAACCAACATGGAAAGGATCATTTGACTACGATGTCAAAGAAGAGTTTGAATGGAATAAAGAATCATTGGGAGACCACATTAGATATATTTTCAACAAAATTGAAGAAGATATCCATCAGGAACACATAAATTCCACCATATTATTATAGAACCATCACAAAAAGGCCATTTTTCTACACAAAAGATACCCAAAAATGAAGGAGATCAAATATCGAAAAAACAAGGAAATTAAAGCAGGATTGAGAATATACTATCATCCCAACCACTATCCACATCGCAAACGACCCTAAAAAACCATCATGATTGTCCAAAAATGGGGTATTTCATGTTAGGTAAGGAAATAAGAGTATGGGAGGAGTTTTAACAAGTGTCCACCGATGAAATTAGTTGCGCCAAATGCAACCATCAACATCACAAAGTGGCATAATTTAATAGAGTAAAAAAAATGATGGAATTATTTTCAAAGGTTCCTGTGAAAAGTGGGAAGTCATAGAAGATGAGTCCTAGGAAGAACACAAGTGGAAGATAAGGAGATAAATAGAAGCACGCCATAGAATCTCCACAAACCACAATGGTTATATGAGATGAAAATAGTTGTCGAGCTCGGTTGAAACCCCAACGCAAGGACAAGACGGGATACCCAAGGTGTGGGGATCCATTCTTCAGAGGGAATTATGTTCTAAAATATTTTAAAATTTAATTGGAACTAGGTGTATCTTAATGTGATGAATCCATCAAGATTTCTTATGACAGATAGAATTTTTTAGGAATTATATGACTGAACTAGTGAAATTACATTGGAGAAATATTCAAATAGTAGATTCTATGTGTGAACAAAATGATGTTATAAAAATAAATTTCATGAATTTATTTAGAGGGTAATGGAAAAAAAATTTAAGATAAAATTTTTGTAGGTGGGTAGAATGTAACACCCAAATTAATTAAAACATATTTAATTTTAATTAAATTTAATATCATTTATATCTTATATTGACCGACACAGAATATAAATGAAAATTAACTATTGAACTATTATTCAAATATGACCATTATAGCCTAGCTATAAAGAATGAGAGTATGTATATTATTTACTAAATTTTTAAAATTATCTATTATATAAATTTATTTTATTAAATAAATGGATATATATTAATTTTAAATTATATAAAAATCATTTGAAATAAAATGTTATGTTTTCATGAAAACAATTTTTTTCAAAGAAACCTTTTTTTCTTGAAAAAATCTGATAAAAATTATTTATGAAAATTTTGTAAAATTTATTTGATAAAATTAACATCATTTCTGAAATGAAAACTTCAAAATTATATTCAGAAGATTTTTTGGGATTTTTCATAAAATATCGATTTTTCGTTAAATGTTGAAAAATATAATTTTTATTCATAAATACATATTTATTTTTGAGTAGTTACAAATATAAATTATATTTTAAATTTTTTATACATTAAAAATATTTCAAATTTATTATTATCTATAATATTAATTTCATTGGTACCAATTTCATATTGAACACTGATAATAAAACCATCTATACATTTGAGAATTTTCTCTTTAGAATCCGTGTTTTTCATCGCATATGCTTATATAATTTTAAATTGTACTCTTCCAATTTTTTGACTTCACATAGAAAAATGGATTCAATATTTTTAATCATTATAATGTTTATTATAAATTATTTTAGACCTAGTTTTTTACCAATATAAATAATAAAAGATGTAAAATTTGTTTACCACACTTATGGAGAAAACTGATTTACCAGGGGGGTAAACCAAGAAGATAATAGTTAAAACTGACCTAAAAACGTGCCTACAATACATTTTAAGGATTTAATTAAACCATATCATCTATTTGGGTATATAATTACCCATTTTTTAGGCCTTCATGATGATAAAAATGGGCGCACACATGATACATTTCAAAAATTCCTTATGTACCCTCTCTGTCACTTATAAAAGGCCACTAATCTCCTCCCCTATTCAAATTTCCAAAGAAATTATGTTTATAAAATAACTTCCAAAATCAGTTATTTACTTATCTAAAAAATCATATAAATGTCTTTTCTATCATAAATCCATCTTGGTAATGCATTGCTGAAATATAAAATAAGTTTCCCAAAGAAGAGGTAATGTTCATAAACGAGTGTTTTAATTGTATTTCTTCTTCAACCGCCATAAAATATTATTTGAAAATTTTATTATAATAATACTGGTATTTACCTGACACAGAGATATCATTATATTAATGTGATAACCTATATCAATCTCCACTTCTATAAAATTGGAAACAAAACGGTTAATCATGTGTACGATAAACTACCACCTCACAGATATATTCAATTCATTTTCCCAAAACCACATTTAAATGATTGATATAATGATATATTTGAAACATAAATATGCTATTTATTATATTATAATTATTTATTAATTTTAATATCACATATACCTTTTCTATGATCCATTATTTTTAAAATATTATTATGTTGTTCATGTTTATGTCAGACTATCGCCTCATAATGTAAAGAGATTCGTTTCTCAAATACGATTTACATAGAATTTAATAAGGATAATTTAAATTAATATATGTGGTATATATTATATTATTTTTATACATTAAATTAAATAGATCCCCACTTCCTTATACTTACACCAATTAGGGGAATGATATCGTCTGTTGTGAATACGTACAACATACCGTCTCTAAGAAGTGATATAATTCTTTTTCAATGTCAAGCATTCAAAATTATAGAAATTTATATTCTAAGTAAATTTGATATTAATAATATTAATATCAATATTAATAGTGTGGTTATGTATCATATTTTTAATAAATGGAACATTCATGAAAAACAAGCATGAGAAAACAAGGCAATTAAAACAAAAAACAATGAAAACAATGAAATATTATTAACAAATGATTGGTAAAATTTAATAATAGAATGATGTATGATATTTAAAGATGAATAAATTTATAGTATAAATAAATAATATTAATAAAACTATTATACATGAGTTTAAAGAAAGGTCAACTCATGGAAATTATGATGTAAGGGAATTCATCTCAATTTCTATTCATTAAGGAATATTATATTGTTCTGTGCCTAATTTATATATTTGGTGTATATAATTCAACTTTTAAATAAAATATCTTTATTTATTAATTTTTTAAATAATTTTATTTTCAATTTTAATTATTTCATCAAAGGGTATTTGACATGAATGTTACCAAGTGGTAAATGATTTCAAAATTCAATTTCATTTTATTGGTTTATATTACATATTCATTTGACTTTAATATTCTACGATTAAATGTGTATTATAGTTTTATTATCTATTAATATATTTTCAATTTTTATATGTGTATTTACATTTGATACACATAATCTTTTGTAAAGACCTGTAAAAATCAAGGGAAATTTTTTCTTAATTTTCTTTAGAATTTTACAAGAGCGCGGTTTCTGACGGCACCTGATTCCGAGGCCCGGTGTGCCCGGAATTAATTTTCGAAGTTTGCCTCGGGTACGTTCAGTGAACGAACGAGCGGAAATTTCTAACTTTTGAACCGGTGCCCGGAATCGAATTCTGAGGGGACCGATGAACTCGCAGTGCCGATATTCGCTTAAGGAGACCTTTTCCAAGGTTGCGTTTTATGCGGGTTGAGGGTTAGTTTTGGGGGAATTTAAATGAAGTTAAATAAATTGTGGAAAGACAATTTATTTTAAACCATGTTGGTTATATCCTCCCAAAGGGAGTTAGAGGTGGGACCCACATCCACTTAACCTCCCTTGAGAGGATTAAATGTGGTGGGGCCCACATGAACCCTAACTCCTCAACTCCCCTTTAAACTCCCAATAACTCCACTCAATTTAATTTTGACTACTTGAGTTTTAATTAAGATGAGTTATTGTTTTTCAAACTTTGGAAATTCAAAGAGGTGAAGTTGTGTAAATAAAATAAGGCTTAAGCTTATTTTATTTTGGTTAGTTTTTTCTTGCCACCTTGAGAGAATTTGGGAAGCTTTCTTCATCTTCTTCAACCACGACGAAGAAGACGAAGAACACTTAGGCTCCGATGAAGAACACAGTCACCATAAGAAGAGAGAGACGTGCCGTCTCTTCTCTTATTCACAGCCAGTGTGTTTCTGAAGAACGACGACGCCGCTTCTTTCGATCTTCATCCCGTGTCAATGAAAGGAGACGCCGCTTCCTCCTCGGACTTTCTTCGTCAGCTTACGAAGCTTCTCCAGCGACGATACCTCTTCGGACGCACCTTGACGTCAACAGAATCGACGTTCGATTACCACGACGCCCGACCTCCGCGACGCTTGTCTTCCGCGGCTTGTTGGCGTGCTCCGCTCTTGAAACCGAGGTAGGGGTTGTATTTTAAATTATTTTCGTTCTTGTTTATGACATGTCGAATATCGTGGTTTTCAACTTTTTATTATCGAATAATGAGAGGGGGCCGGTCCGCACAAACACGGCCAACCCTCCTCTTTATTTTAAATGTTTTCTTTGAGGTTGGTATGAGGGAGCGTGGTGCCGTTGCACCACACGGTTCATGCAAAACATATGCGCGGCGCCGTCGCGCCGCGCTGTGGAAAGGAATTCAAGGACGCGACACCATCGCACCACGTCGAAGGAAACCGAGGACGCCACGGCCGGAACAGGCCGCGGCGGAGGGGCGCGGTGTCGTCGCACCGCGCCGGACGACAAAGGCCGCGGCCGGTTCCGGGCCGCAGCGGAACAAGGTGAGCGGCGGCCAGCCGGTGTCGGAAGCTGGAAGGGGACCAGCATTTTCCGGTCCCGTTGAGAGGGAGCCGGCCGGCCGGAATGAAGAAACCCGGGGGAATTTAATTCCGCCGGCCAGCCGAAACGGCCCCCATTATGAGGGGGGCCGCGGTTTCACAAAGGGGGGGCAGGCGCCCCCCCCCCCCCGTTTTCTTCAATCAGCTCGGCCAAGGCCGAGCTGGCAGTGCGCCCAGCGCGCTACGCTGAGCCGGGCCGGGCCGGGCCGACAATGTTCGGGGCGGGTCGACCCGGCTCGGGCCAGCCGGGGGGGTGTCGGGCCGGGTCGGCCCGGGCCCGACACCCCCGATACCGAACTGTTTAGGTTCAAATGCCCATAACATGGGCTACAGACCTCCAAGCAACGCGCCGTCAGCGGCGATGCGATCCTTGGATCGAGACCGTCGTTTCGGTATATTGCACTCAGGGTTTCGGATTACTTTGAGTTCGGCCGGGTTGGTTCGTACACGAAACCAACCGGGCCCACGGAGCGGAAACGCTCATATCGTGAGCTACGGACGTCCGATTGGCGTGCTGTTAGCTTTGTTGAGTTCCTCATAGTGAGACAGATCTTTTGGCATACTCCTCCTGAGGTTTAGACGCAGGTGGAGTACGGTCGGGTTGGTTTTTCCTTAAAAACCAACCGGGCCCCTGGAACAAAAAAGCCAATAACTCTCAGACTGGGCGTCCGATTGACGCGCCGTCTGTTGCGTTGAGTTCCTATTGACGATACAGAACTTTTGGATACATCAACTCTAGACTATGTGATAGTTGATGTATCAGCCTCTCGGCTCGTGGAGTGGACCCTCCTGAACGATCTTGCTGTGTGCGGGAACCCTAGAGCTGGCTGTGACTGCTGCTGTGACTACGACGACGACTGAGCAGAGATCCTTAGTGGATTCGACGACGACGACTACAGCACTCAGCGATCCTGTGTGGATCTGTGCTACTGATCCTGTGTGGGTCCGATCCTGTGTGGGTCAGCGCTCAGCGGTCCTGTGTGAACCAGCGCCTACAGATCTTCTGTGGGTCCGATCCTGTGTGGGTCTTTGCGGAGGTTAGTATCTATCGATCCTTTGTGGGTCCGACGACTTAGATGGATTAGTGATCATCTCTATCGTCTTTTGAAGAAGTATACTTGTGTGAGATGAATCCTGTTGCTTTCCTGTGTGGATTGTGTTGTGATATCCTGTGTGGATTACGTTTGCTTTCCTGTGTGGAATACGTATACTTTCCTGTGTGGACTGAGTTGTACTTGGGCTTGGAGGATGAAGCGTATTGGAATTGATGACTTAGGTATATGTATGGGCATATACCTAAGCAGAGTCGCTTGTTACATTGTGATTATATCATTCCTTTGTGGTTTATCCTTTGTGGATTTTGGGAGACCTTCAGGGGTCTCAGGGTCCCTACTGAGTAGCTTATACTCACCCCTGCATGGGCTATGCCCGCACTACGTTGTGTTGGTTGCAGATGACGGACAGCGTTGATCGTGGTTGAGGCGTGCAGAGCAGGACGGTACCTGGAGGTGGACCACTTAGCGGGACGTACTCGGAGCGGACGGCGGGACCCGAGGAGCAGTGGAGCTATCTGTACCTACCATTCAGGTAGGATTTCTAGTGGAAAACTTGGTGTAGCATCTTTTACTTTACATTTGATGTTTTTCCTTTCGAGTTGTACTTTACTTTCAGTTTGGGTTTGTATACTGGCCCATTTACTTTTTCGCACTTTCAGTTGTACTCTGTTTTTACTTAGTGTTTACTTTTCCACTTGCTTACTATGTGGTCCTTGTTTACTTTAAAAAGGCAATGCCTTCCCTTTTTACCGGGATTTACGCCTTGGTGCTAGTCGCCAGCCCCTGGCCTATGGAAGGCGGGCTTGAGGTAGTCACGACACGGGCCCCGAGGACGGGTCGTGACAAATTGGTATCAGAGGAGTTCGGTTCTACCACGAACTATGATCTTTTCTATGTGAAGTAATAATGTTTAGCGTATTGAGTGTGGTTATCAGTCCAATGAGTCCAGTGTTGGTGCGGCGGCCAACGTATCCGTACACCAGGACCCTGACTTCTTATTTCCGACTTAATGCACGAAAACATTGATTGCGTGTGTGTTTCAAGTTTTCTTTGTGATTACTTTGTATCAGCTCACCAGGTATACTGTTCTGACCGTGGCGCACCTGTTTCCTTTTCATGATGGCCCCACGACGGCAGCCAGCTAGAGTTCCGAGAGTCAAGCGTGATGACAACCCACCGAGCGACGAGGCCTCGGTGCAGGGCCCTTTGTCAGCAGTGGCACCGGTGGTAGCACTACCCGTCGAGCCACCGATGCTTCCAGCACCAGTCGCTGACGATGCACATCGCCTCAGCGCACTGCATGAGTTTTAGCTCCAGCGACCACCCAGGTTTCGTGGAGAGACGGACCCCCAGGCAGTCGAGGACTGGCTGGAGGCAGTCGTATGAGTTTTCAGGCTAGTGAGGATAGCAGCAGACCTCATGGTGATCCTCGCGGCGAGCCTACTACACGCAGCAGCAGGACGATGGTGGAGCTTGATGCTCCAGGTGCACGATGAGGCATCTCTAATTTGGACGGACATTGAGAGCCTCTTCCACTCGGAGATCGTCCCAGCCACCCTCCGTGCGGTGCACATTCAGGAGCTTCTTCAGCTGCGGCAGGGCAGCATGACGGTCGCTCAGTACTCGGCGAGA
Organism: Viscum album; assembly: GCA_963277665.1. Classification (NCBI taxonomy): domain Eukaryota; kingdom Viridiplantae; phylum Streptophyta; class Magnoliopsida; order Santalales; family Viscaceae; genus Viscum; species Viscum album. The sequence continues at coordinate 898,728,574 of OY728165.1, read as the reverse complement.
TTTACCGATCTCTCGCGCTACTCGACCGACATGGAACGGGACCCATTCTTCTGGGCCCGTACCTTCGAGCAGGGGTTGAGACACGAGATCAGGGCATCGCTGATCTCCCTCAGCATTCCGACTCAGACGGGAGTACTGGAGTGGGCCCTTTTGATCTAGATATTTCTTACTGAGTCTACACTAGCGCCGAGACCCACCGCAGGGCGTCACGTAGCAGAGTCTTCTGCAGCAGGCAGTCGACGGATGACTCTTGGGACCAGGCAGACCAGACCCTCAGGCAGACGACCTCAAGAAACTGGCTCAGTAGTGCGGGGAACACAGCACGGAGCCAGTCTTTCGAGAGGCAGACAATGCTACTCGTGCGGCGGGCAGGGCCACATGGCTCGTGACTGCCCGACCCGCCGTGTCGAGGAACAGCAGACGGTTGAGGGACCACCGAGGCAGAGGCAGAGGGTCGATTGTGGCGGTCCGCAGGGAGGAGGCTGACGGGGCAGAGGAGCTGGACGAGAAGCAGGTGGTGGTCGACGCTTTGAGGCTCTACCACCACCACCACCAGGAGGTCCACCCCGACCACAGGGAGCTGGCAGGTAGAGACAGGCACAGCTCCAGGCAGCAGAGGCCTATGACCACGGTGCGCCCGAGATGATTCGAGGTACTGTCTGTGTCTATTCCACCCTTGCTGCACCTCTTATTGACATAGGAGTGAGTCACTCTTTCATAGCCGCTGCCCTTGTTCGGAGATTGGAGATTCCGATAGAGCCGTTGGCTCGATCCTTTAAGATAGAGACTCCTACGGGAGCAGACTCGATGATTACGCACTGGTTCCAGCAGTGTGAGCTTACTCTAGGAGGCGAGAGCTTCGGCTGGGATCTTCTTGTAGCAGCGTCGAGTCCTTACAACGTCATCTTGGGCATGGATTGGTTATCTATGGTCCATGCACAGATTGACTATTTTAGGCGCAAGGTGCGATGTGTACGCACTGACGGGAGCAGGTTCACCTTCACCGGCGAGAAGGGAGCCTTTGCAGTACAGGATGGACTCTCGTAGAGGAAAGGATAGCCCATCACTCATCAGTTGGCTAGCCTCATCCTAGGAGCAGTTTACGTACGGAGTCCTGGTTTTCCTGCAGTGGTGGATCAGTTTGCGGACGTTTTTCCCGACGACGTCCCAGGGTTACCTCCTTCCAGGGAGGTAGACTTTTATATTGACATGTACCCCGGGACAGCCCCGTTATCGAATCCAGCAAATCTGATGGCCCCCTCTGAACTTCGAGAGCTACGGGTACAGTTGGAGGACTTGCAGGGAAAGGGGTTCATCCGACCCAGTGTTTCACCCTGGGCTTCCCCGATATTGTTCTCTAAGAAGGCGGACGGGAGCTTGCGACTTTGTGTTGACTATCGTCGCCTGAACCAGGTGACAGTGTGGAACAAGTATCCGCTACCGAGGATTGATGACCTCTTTGATCAGCTCAAGTGATCACGGTGGTTCTCGAAGATAGACCTCAGGTTAGGCTATCATCAGTTCAGAGTTAGAGACGAGGACGTGAAGAAGATGGCCTTCAGATGTCAGTATGGCCACTATGAGTTCTTGGTTATTCCCTTCGGCGTAACCAATGCTCCAGCAGTGTTCATGGCCCTCATGACCAGTATCTTTCATCCATACCTCGATCGATTTGTCATGGTCTTCATCGAAGACATTTTGATATACTCGATGACTGAGGAGGAGCACGCCTACCACTTACGGGTTGTACTAGACACACTCCGAGAGAACCAGCTTTATAGTAAGCTCTTGAAGTTCCAGTTCTGGATACGTGAGGTCCACATCTTGGGACACATCATCTCTGAGGTGGGAGTTGCAGTGGATCCTGTGAAGATCGAGGCAGTGTCAGCTTGGGAGCCACCCAGGAGCGTGACGGAGTTTCGGAGTATCTTGGGACTAGCTGAATACTATCGGAGATTCATGCCAGACTTCTCTAGAGTTGCGGCACCACTCTCAGATTTGACGAAGAAGGGGAAACCATTCATGTGGTCAGACATATGTCAGTAGAGCTTCCAGGAGCTGAGACAGAGATTGGCCAGCGCCCCTATATTGAGGTTTCCTGAGGAGGGAGTAGGGTACGTAGTCTACTGCGATGCATCTGGGACCGGACTCGGATGTTTCCTAATGCAGGATCGGGAAGTGATCACCTATAGATCACGTTAGTTGAGGCCGCATGAGTAGAACTACGCTACCCATGACCTGGAGTTAGCAGCAGTGGTCTTCGCTCTGAAGACATGGCGACACTATCTGATGGGCGAGCGCTTTACAGTCTATTCTGACCATCAGAGTCTCAGGTACATCTTCTCTCAGAAGGACCTGAACCTGAGACAGTGGCGATGGGTCGAGTTCCTCCAGGACTATGACTTTGAGATAGTCTATACTCATGGGAAGGGGAACGTGGTAGCTGATGCCCTCGGCAGGAGGACGGGCATTCAGCTACTTGAGGAGGCGACAAAGAAGTTATCCTCTTTACAGATATCCTTCGTGGATAGAGATGGAGAAGCCTTCCTTCAGTCTCTCATAGTCACTCCTCCACTACTACAGCGAGTCAGAGAGGTACAGCGTGGGGACGCTGACTGTGAGACATGGCGTGCACAGATATCCTCAGGACAGGCACCTTATGGTTTCTCCTTTGGATCAGAGCACGACATCCTTTTCAGAGGACGTACTATGGTACCAATCGCTTTACGAGAGGAGGTGCTGAGAGAGTTTCACACTTCTCCTTTGGCGGTACATCGTGGAGTGGCGAAGATGTACCAGGATCTCAGACGACAACACTGGTGGCCAGGCATGAAGAATGCTGTGGCAGAGTTCGTTTCTCGATTCCTCACCTACCAGCAGGTGAAGGCTGAGCACCAGGTACTAGCAGGCTTCGTACAGCCCTTGGAGGTCCCGGAGTGGAAGTGGGATGGGATATCTATGGACATCGTGACTGGACTTCCATGCACTTCCAGAGGCCACGAATCCATCTGGGTGATTGTCGACCGACTCACCAAGTCGGCTCACTTCTTACCCATCAGAGAGCAGGGCTCAGTGGAGAGCTTGGGACATCTTTACGTTCAGTAGATTTTTCGGCTTCACGGTGTTCCATCTTCTATCGTCTCCGATCGAGATGCTCGCTTTACTTCCCGGTTATGGAAGGGATTGCAGGAGGCGTTTGGGATGCAGCTACGTTTGAGCACAGCCTTTCACCCTCAGACGGATGGTCAGACGGAGAGGACCATTCAAACACTCGAGGACATGCTCCACGCATGTGTCCTCGAATTTGGTCATAGTTGGGAGGACCACCTACCCTTGGTAGAGTTTGCGTACAACAACAGCTACCACTCCACCATCGGGATGGAACCATACGAGGCGTTGTATGACCGACCTTGTAGATCTCCTTTGTGTTGGACAAAACCTAGGGAGTCAGCACTTGTGGGACCGGAGATGGTCCAGGCCATGACAGAGAAGTTCCAGATCATCCAGGAGCGGATGAGGACAGCTCAGAGCCGGCAGAAGTCATATGCTGACAGGAGGCAGAGGCCACTAGAGTTCGAGGATGGCAACCACGTCTTCTTGCGGGACTCACCTCGATGTGGTATACAGAGATTTGGCCGAGCCGGAAAGTTATCTCCGCGCTTCATAGGACCCTTCCAGGTCCTCAACAGGATTGGCGAGGTGGCTTATCGCCTGGCTCTACCACCTCAGTTGCACCGGGTGAACGACGTCTTCCCCGGGTCTCAGCTGAGGAGATACGTGCACGACCCAACACACATCATTGACCATGGGGAGCTTGACGTTGACGATGGGACGACTTTTACGGAGGTCCTGGTGGGGATCGAGGATCGACAGGAGCGGTTCCTACGTGGACGGTCGATTCCTCTAGTGCGCATCAGATGGAAGCATGGGAATCTCCAGGAGAGAACTTGGGAGCGGGAGGCTCAGATGCGTGCTCAGTACCCCCATTTGTTTCCCTAGTTTTGATGTATCTTTACGGGGACGTAAATCCCTAAGGTGGGAGTAATGTAAAGACCCGTAAAATTCAAGGGAAATTTTTTCTTAATTTTCTTTAGAATTTTACAAGAGCGTGGTTTCTGACAGCACCTGATTCCGAGGCCCGGTGTGCCCGGAATTAATTTCCGAAGTTTGGCTCAGGTACATTCAGTGAACGAACGAGCGGGAATTTATAACTTTTGAACCGGTGCCCGGAATCGAATTCCGAGGGCACCGATGAACTTGCAGTGCCGGTATTCACTTAAGGAGACCTTTTCCGAGGTTGCGTTTTATGCGGGTTGAGGGTTAGTTTTGGGGGAATTTAAATGATGTTAAATAAATTGTGGAAACAGGATTTATTTTAAACCATGTTGGTTATATCCTCCCAAATGGAGTTAGAGGTGGGACCCACATACACTTAACGTCCCTTGAGAGGATTAAGTGTGGTGGGGCCCACACGAACCCTAACTCCTCAACTCCCCTTTAAACTCCCAATAACTCCACTCAATTTAATTTTGACAACTTGAGATTTAATTGAGATGAGTTATTGTTTTTCAAACATTTGAAATTCAAAGAGGTGAAGTTGTGTAAATAAAATAAGGCTTAAGCTTATATTATTTTGGTTAGTTTTCTCTTGCCACCTTGAGAGAATTTGGGAAGCATTCTTCATCTTATTCAACCACGACGAAGAACACGAAGAACACTTAGGCTCCGATGAAGAACGCCCTCACATAAGAAGAGAAAGACGTTCCGTCTCTTCTCTTCTTCGCAGCCGGTGTGTTTCCGAAGATCGACGATGCCGCTTCTTTCGATCTTCGTCCCGTGTCAACGAAAGGAGACATCGCTTCCTCCTCGGACTTTCTTCGTCAGCTTACGAAGCTTCTCCAGCGACGATACCTCTTCAGATGCACCTTGACGTCAACGGAATCGAAGTTCGATTACCGCAACAACCGACCTCTGCGACGCTTGTCTTCCGCGGATTGTTGGCGTGCTCCGCTCTTGAAACCAAGGTAGGGGTTGTATTATAAATTATATTTGTTCATGTTTATGACATGTCGAATTTCGTGGTTTTCAACTTTTTATTATCGAATAATGAGAGGGGGCCGGTCCGCACAAACACGGCCGAACCTCCTCCTTATTTTAAATGTTTTCTTTGAGGTTGGTACGAGGGAGCGTGGTGCCGTCGCACCACGCGGTTTATGCGGAACATATGCGCGGCGCCGTCACGCCGTGCCGTGGAATGGAATTCAAGGATGTGACGCCGTCGCGCCGCGTCGAAGGAAACCGAGGACGCTGCAGCCGGAACGGGCCGCGACGGAGGGGCGCAGTTTCGTCGCACCACGCCTGACGACAAAGGCTGCTGCCGGTTTCGGGCCACGGCGGAACAAGGTGACCGGAGGCCAGCCGGGCCGCCGGTGTCGGAAGCCGGAAGGGGACCGGCCTTTGCCGGTCCCGTTGAGAGGGAGTCGGCCGGCCATGTTGGGCCGGCCGGAATGAAGAAACCTGGGGGAATTTAATTCCCCCGGCCAGCCGAAACAGCCCCCCATTATGAGGTGGGGCCATGGTTTTACAATGGGGGGCAGGCGCCCCCCCATTTTCTTCAATCAGCTCGGCCGAAGCCGAGCTGGCAGCACGCCCAGCGCGCTGCGCTGCGCCGGATCGGCGCCCGACCGGATGCCAGGCCGGGCTGGGCCGGGCCGACCCTGTCCGGGGCGGGTCGACCTGGTACGGGCCAGCCGGGGGGGGGGGGGGTCTCGGGCCGGGTCGGCCCGGGCCCGAAACCCCCGATACCGAACTCTTTAGGTTCAAATGCCCATAACATGGGCTACAGACCTCCAAACGACACGCCGTCAGCGGCGATGCGATCCTTGGATCGAGACGGTAGTTTCGGTATATCGCACTCAAGGTTTCAGATTACTTTGAGTTCAGCCGGGTTGGTTCGTACACGAAACCAACCGGGCCCTCGGAAAGGAAACACTCATATCTTGAGCTACGGACGTCCGATTGACATCCCTTAAGCTTTGTTGAGTTCCTCTTAGTGAGACGGATATTTTGGCATACTCCGCCCGAGGTTTGGACGTAGGTGGAGTACGGTCGGGTTGGTTTTGTCTTAAAAACCAACTGGGCCCCTGGAACGAAAAAGCCAATAACTCTCAGACCGGGCGTCCGATTGACGCGCCGTCTGTTGCATTGAGTTCCTGTTGACGATACGGAACTTTTGGATACATCAACTCTGGACTATGTGACTGTTGATGTATCAGCCTCTCGGCTCATGGAGCGAACCCTCCTGAACGAGCTTGCTGTGTGCGGGAACCCTAAAGCTGGTTGCGACTGCTGCTGTGACTACGACGACGACTGAGCAGAGATCCTTAGTGGATTCGACGACGACGACTATATCACTCAGCGATCCTGTGTGGATCAGTGCTACCGATCCTGTGTGGGTCCGATCATGTGTCAGTCAGCGCTCAGCGGTCCTGTGTGAACCATCGCCTACAGATCCTGTGTGGGTCCGATCCTGTGTGGGTCTTTGCGGGGGTTAGTACCTATCTATCCTTTGTGGTTCCGACGACTGAGATGGATCAATGATCATCTGTATCGTCTTTCGAAAAGTATACCTGTGTGAGCTGAGTCCTGTTGCTTTCCTGTGTGGATTGTGTTGTGCTACCCTGTGTGGATTACGTTTTCTTTCCTGTGTGTAATACGTATACTTTCCTGTGTGGACTGAGTTGTAATTGGGATCAGAGGTTGGAGCGTATTGGAATTGATGACCTAGGTATATGTATGGGCATATACCTAAGCAGAGTCGGTTGTTAATTCGTGATTGTATCTTTCCTTTGTGGTTTATCCTTTGTGGATTTTGGGAGACCTTCAAGGGTCTCGGGGTCCCTACTGAGTAGCTTATACTCACCCCTGCACGGGCTATGCCCGCACAACGTTGTGTTGGTTGCAGATGACAGACAACATTGATCGTGCTTGAGGCGTGTAGAGTAGGACGATACCTGGAGGTGGACCACTGGGCGGGACGTACTCGGAGCGGACGGCGGGACCCGAGGAGTAGTGGAGCTATCTGTACCTACCCTTCAGGTAAGATTTCTAGTGGACAGCTCGGTGTAGCGGATTTTACTTTACAGTTGTTGTTTTCCCTTTCGAGTTCTACTTTACTTTCAGTTTGGGATTGTATACTGGCCCATTTACTTTTCCGCACTTTCAGTTGTACTCTGTTTTTACATAGTGTTTACTTTTCCACTTGCTTACTCTGTGGTGCTTGTTTACTTTACAAAGGCAATGCCTTCCCTTTTTACCGAGATTTATGCCTTGGTGCTAGTCGCCAGCCCCTGGCCTATGGAAGGCGGGCTTGGGGTAGTCACAGCACGGGCCCCAAGGACGGGTCGTGACATCTATTAAGTGATTAATTATAAAAAAAATAGCATGATCACTGTAATGGATATTGTGTCAATTACCATTTCATTCAGAAATATTTGATAATATTCACATATTCACTATCATGAGGTGTATATACTACAACATGATGTATTTGGAATTGATGAAAATTTAATTATAATGGAAATTTTTTCTATTCATGATTATCCATATTATTTATCCAATGGTTATGAATTTTTCTTAAACCGTATACCATTAATACCTATGTTGTTCACATCAAATGTTATTTGTTTAACTGGGTAAATATTTTGTAATATGTATTCTTTAATAAATTTTTATATTTGTTGATAGGAAATATTATTCATGAGTCAATTCAATTATTCAATATATTATTAATTCTATAGACATTAATTGATGTTTGGGACTCAAATTTTTATATTTCCTTGTAGCATTGATAGGTCTCTAATGAAAAATAAGTGTTCCAAATATAATGGGTCTCTGCCAGTAGTTTTTAAGTATCCCGTGCAATTTCATCATGTTATAGGTATCATGATACATGAATCCATGAAATATAATAATTAATAATTTACATTATTAAAATTTATTTATTATTATTATCCATGATATTTTCAAAATTATATTTTCTTTAGATGGATTTCATTATCATTTATCGACTAAATGACATGTGTATTCATTTATTTATTATTATATATTACCTATTCTTTATATATTCATGGTAATAGAGTTATTTATTAAATAGAATGTATGTTTATTTATTTACCATTCCATGATTATTATCACTTATCAAGTTATGATAGCCATGTTATTGATTATATTGCACATGTGTTATGTTATTTACCCTATAATATTTATTATTATTTATCAATTCATAATAAAATCATTTATAAGTAACCCTTACTAAGAATTTGAACTCACCCTTATTTGGATTATGTTCCCCATAATATTATGATTAAATATTTTAATGAGTTTTCAAGGATGTAGTTAATATTTCTATGTGTTATGTTTAATATTATATTCACAATGTAAATGGGGTATCATGTATGTATATAGTTCCCCAAAAGTAGTGTTTTGATCATTAGTTCTATAATTGACCAATTATATCAATTCTAATGTAATAAATTAGGAACCAGATCATTGTTATTGGTGTTAGGGTCATTAAAAGATGGAAGGCCTCAATTTTTCCTTATATTTAAAATATAACCTTAATATTTTTTTAAATCTAGTTATAAAATTATAAAATTATTGATAAAAGTGATCTTCATAGAAGTTTAAATAAATTATTCAACCATGAGAAGGAAAAAAAATAAATAATTTGAAATTTATCACTTATATATAGATTGAAGATGAACTTTTATAGGTTTCCTATTTATCTACCCATACTATAATGAAAGACTCCACACTGTAATGTTGGATTCTACAATATATTTCAATTCATTGAATATTTATTTTAATTGATATTTTGATAGTTAATTTTGAGGATAAATAATTTAATTATATCATTTAAAAAACCTGAAACGCTATTTCTGCTGTGAGGAAGAAAATTAAACATTAAATAGGGGTTTTTAATAGTCATTATTTTTAAGAAATAACATTTTGGGAATATTATGAATTGGAAAATTTAAAATGAATGATATGATGATTTGGGGAAAATAAAATGTGATTTAGTGCATTTTGTTTAGACTACATGTAATATAATCACTTATTTAAATTTTTGGAAATAATAAAATGATCCCACAAAATGCTGAGTTTTTTTACATGGAAACCCCTCATAAGAGAAAAAAATTAGGTAGGTGTGATGGCTATTGTAGGATAAAGATATATCAAAAAAATAATTATTTTGATAGATTAAAAACCACTCATGGAATAAAGAGTTGAAAAAAATTAATTTTATTTCAATAGGAAAAAAGAGGAATCTTATACCGGACCAAGAGAAGAAGAACTACTATATATTAAAGAATGTAAGTGAACTGATTTGTTTTTTCTGAATAGATATAGTCGAGGAAAAATAATAAGTAAGATGATGAGGAGGTAATAAGGTTATTCTTATTGATTAATTTTTTATTAAAAAAATATTACGAGAATATGATATTTATTTTCTACTCTCTAGGTATGATACTTTTGGTTTTGAATTATTACTAACATTGAGTTGATAGTTTCCAAAAAAGGCATCTAAATAAGAAATGGATGTAAGAGAAGAACATGATGACCAAAATTCATGCAAGAATTATTGAAATACTTCATGAAATCTAAAACTCTATTATTGAAAAATTGGATCTATATTATGGATATATTTACTAGCCAATAAATATTTTAATATACATAACGAGGATAAAAAGAAATACTAGCTAGTAGGATACCTATTTGATGATGTGTAGTGGGATGTTTACCTCGATAACATGTGTAATATAGTAATACCACACATAGGTAATATGTTTTAAAAATTTTATGATAAAGATAAATTATGCTACACATGTATTAATTATAATATTATAGTAGATACTCTATAATTTGGACTTCCCAAACATAATAAAAAGTATGATTTCCAAGTGTGATTGAGTCTTGTCTACACTGTTGTTCTATTTAATGATTTATCTTTATTCTATGTAGGTGTATGTAAGATAAAAATATATCTATTATTATTAAATTATAATATAGGATCCAATTATAATTTTGAAAATGGTTTAGAGATTAAATTTAAATTTTCAAGGAGTTGGGAAATACTTGATTCACAAAACACTTAGGTGTGTCGAACCATATCGACTGGGACAATAAATTGGTACCAAAACATAGTTTCCCTTTGATTTAAAATATGATTATGTAAAAAATTAAATCATATGACATGTTTTTATCTGAAATGGGAGTTGAATTTTAAATTACAAATTACATTTAAAATATTTCATGATTTAAATATCAAAACAGTTGGAAAAGTCCCGCAAATGGAATAAAATGTTTGTATTATTTATAGTACGAATTTATAAGATTCAAACAAGAATCTAAATATCAGGAACGAAATTGTAAATATATTAAATTTTCTAAATGGATATGGAGGAATAATTTCCATATTAAGGTAGTCATAGGGTGTTTTTTTTTGATAAAACCATTAGAAATGATCCCCCTACTGAAGAATATACTAGTTGTGAAGAATATGACTTTGATGAATCACTATGTGAATTTCATTCTAAATTTAATTATTTCATTTAAAAAAGTTCCCATTTACATTTTATCAAACATATTTTCATTTATCAAGGTAATTCTTGATGAAATATCATAGTAAGAGTGGAAGTTTTCTTTATAGATAATGAATTAGAAAATATTTTATGTTTTTTCAAAACACTTACAATAATTTTGAATGATTTGGATGAATATGTCCTACATTTCTATAATATATTATCTATAATTTATGTTAAACTGTAGTTATATTTTTTGAGATATAAGTATTTGGAATTGTTTGTAAGGAGGTATTCCATACATTGGAAAAGTTCTATTAAGTCCATATAGATTTCAAAACAACTCAACTAGAAATCAAGGCATATACGTTGAAACATATTTAAAAGTAGTTGAAATAAGAATGTGTAATACATGGTGATCTGATAAATAAATATATGATATATTTATATGAATTTTTAAAAAAAACATGATTTAGAGAAATATATTATTTATTTGATATGTCTTTTGATAGAGGTAAAATTAATAAATCTAGAAACCTCAAATTTTCTAACATCACGATTCACTAAGAAAATGTTTGATGCCAAAAAAACATTATAAATGTTTCATTATTTTAATATAATTAAAAATTGTGGTTTAAATATATTTACATTATCTAGAGATGAATTTAATTAATTCTTATAGTAGAATTTTTTCCACAATCCCAACAAATATAATTGTTCTAAATCTTTTTTAATTGAAGTTATGGTTTAGAAATAAACAAATGAATTTAATGATTTCTATAAAATCTGAATAAAATATAAGTAATTTGAAAGGAAATATATATATATTGGTAGATATTACTTCTATTGGAGATTTGGTTATATTTATATTTAATTTTATATCATTATTTAACCCCGTTAATATGATGCCCTATTTTGAGTTAGTGGAAGAATAGTTAAATGAAAAATGAATTATTATGGGTGAAAATAGACCACATATTAGATGTAAAATTTAAATTATACTAATAACTTTATAATATTTTAAAACATCTATTATAATTGATAAAAAGTTTTCAACTATTATGTGGAGTGGTGGTATGTCAAAACACAATAAAACTCACATGTTTATGTGATTAAATTTACACAAAAGATAAATAAATTTGGTTAATAAAGAAGAGTATTGTACCTTAGATAACAAACATATGAAATTATAGAAGGAAATTACTCAGAAAATGTATTTTAATCAAACTATCTATGATATCAAACCTTTAAGAAGATGGTTCTTCATATATTGAACGAGAGGCTACATAACATGACACTTTAAAATGGTGATGAACATCATGTTGAAATTGAAAAAGGTATATACAGTAATGATATTGTGAATCAAAGAAAGAGACAATAATATTAACATAATGATTCATATCCTTGATTTGTATGTTTAAATGATGCCTAAGAAAATATTATTAAAATATCGAAAAGGGGATTGTGGAAGGATCAACCTAGAAAGAAACAAGTTTTTTCATATTAATAAGTATTTTTTCCTTGAAAATAAGTTACAATTTAGATTATTTAGTGGAAATAATTTTTAAAACAATTACTAAAAAGTATGAATCCACACAAAAAAGGATTCTGATCATGATCCTAAGGATTTACAATCACGTGGCCAAACTAATAGAAGGGGGATAAGAATATAAATAAATCTAAAAATATTCAAACAAATATAAATAATAATATGAAGATGACTATTCAAGAAAAAAAGGATGTTGGAAAATGAATCAATTCCATGCTTCCACAATAAGAACAATCATGGAAAACCAACAAATATTATTTTATAAATAAGATCTTACATTTTAGAGAATCGAGTAAGAGAGTATATGGGTTTGAATATAGTTCACATATGTGTTTCTCATATTAACGTGTTTATGAAAGATAATCCTTGTTACTATATTATATCATATATTCATCATGGAGGATGGAATTGAAGGTGAATTTTGATAAATGGTGAAATGGGGAAATGTGTAATTTCTAGTCAATAAGAAGGATATGTCATCATAAATGGTTTCATATTTGTATTTATATCCTAATTGGTATCATCCAATATTGGAAACATCCATGGTGAATAGGTTAATATAATATCCATTTAATGGGAGATAATAATATTGGTAAAGCTTCCTGAGATTATTCTTTTTGTAAATTATCTAAGATCATGATATCCCATTAAAAATTGAAGGTTATGGTTTGGTTTTCACACTGTTAGTAGTTTTTCATTTCATGTTCATTATTATCATTAAGATGGAGTGATTATCTAACCTAAATGGGAAGAAATTTTTTCACTTGAATTTTTTTAATGTTTGTCTACAAGTGAGTAAATGTTTATAAAAACTAGTGAAAATATATTATAAAAACACAATAATTTGAGTTTTTGAAATGTTCTCATGTTGTGGATGTTATATCAAATACATATTTTTCCCAAAATTCTAGTCTATTTTCCTATAATTTGTTACCCATAACGGTGAGAGTTGATTATTTAATGGTAATTTTATAAGTGAAATAATGGATAAAACCATTTTATCAAGGAACTAATAGAGAACATCAAAATTGGATAAAGACAAAATGGGAGATGAGGTTTCATAAAATTAAATAGATTGTTTGATATAAGTAGACATTCAATTATAATTGTTGATATCATTAATGTGGATATGAAATTTCCACCCTCTTTATTAATATTCATTGAGGGGGGAAATTATGAGTGTCCTTACAAAGAAATTTTGACATGAATTTATTATTGTTTTTTTGTTTATAGTATTGAATAAAAATCAGAAGTGGGGGATTGAAATTCCCCTTGGATAGTGATTTTAATTTTTATCAATGAGTATGCTGATATAGTTAATAGAAGTCATGGGTGATGGATTCTGTGTTATCCCAAGGAAATTGAAAGGAGACACCCATCCTTAAAGGGTAATGAATGGGCTACAATTGAATACCTATCTGGATAGATTGAATTGGAAGACCATCACATGTTATATTGTTTAGTTGGTCATAAATCAAGGGAATGTGATGAGGTTTAGAACATTTTCTAAAAAATATATAAAATGTGGAATAATGAGTACAACCAAGTTGTTTGTTGAGTCTGTTTATACATAGAAAAACTTATATTATAGTTATTCACATGTTATAAATAGGTTAAATGCATTGGAGGATGTTATATTGATTTTTTTGGAATATTCATATGTATGTGAGATGAAGACCTCCAAATTGGTGAATAAAATAAAAATGGAGGTATCGTTTATGAAGGAAATATATTCATATAAAAATACATAGAATAATTTTACAATAACATAATATTTTGGAATTTGAAGCTAAAAAGGAAAATTAAATGATTTTATGACTTTTTCTACCTAGTGTATGAATTTAAAGGCAATCACATATAACATTGTCACGCACAATGAATTTTTTTTCAAATAATATGACATTTCAATGGACCCAATATAGATTTGGTTGACCAAAAATATTTTATGAATTATATATTAAATTAAATAGTTTGATCATATGACTTATGGGGTAGATCATTTGACTTAAAGTCAATTTATAAGACTTTTATGCTATATGAATTTAATAGTAAGAGTTCCCAGAATCTCGATATATTTCAATTTTTTTTTGAAATTTAAGTGAGATTCACATAAGTTAAATGTAATATGAAATTAAATTTTTATTCACAATAAAAATTCATGATCTAGTATAATACATCATTGGTGTGAGGTTTGACATCATCCATAGAAAAATATTACAATTCATGAAAATTACAAAGTAGATTATTAGAAGTGGGAAATTGAATAGGATGATAAAAAAACATTTTCAAATATTTTTAAACATTATAATTCATAATTAATCAATGGAAAAAATAGTATTTATATATATAAAAAAAGTGATATTGGAATTACAAGATCATGTGATTGATTAACCTTATAAATACATTGACATTTCTTGGGGATTCAAGCATAATAACAATGAGTTTTAATCATTACTCAAGAAATTCATCAGACTCCAAATAATTATAATATATTATATTTTTGTGAGTTATTTATAGTCATGAATGAGATAAATAATTTTATATGTGATATGGAAAAAATAGAATTTACCATATCTAGAAATGATATTATCTATATTTCAGAAAATCAAGAAATCCACAAAAAATCTGTCATTGTAAGGTTTGTTTTTAGATGGAGAAAATTTTAAAAAAATAATTATTTCATGAGTAAGACAATAGTAATGAAGATTAAATGAAACTATTTTTTATATATTCAATATATATATATATATTATATTTATGGATGAACTCATGATACAATGAAATAGTGCACACTATAATGTGTTATAATACATTATTTTGTATACATTTGATATAATATTTCAAGGAAATTCTATGTTTTAATTTTTATAATTAAAATTTTGAGGCTACCATATAAATAACCATGAAGGATTAACTAATTAAGATGAATTGAAAAAGGATATAAATAATGGTATTTTTGAATACTATTTGAGTTGAGAAAAAGATATTATGGGAACATTCCCTTTTATGTAGTTTAAAAAGAAAGAGATGATATAATTGGAAGATAAAAAGTGATATAGGAATGCAGTTTAAATTTCACATAATCATTTAAGATATTTGTTTTTATTTGGAAAATGTAAATTCCACTATAAAACTTTTAGTTTTTTCATGTAACAAAAATGCGAAGAAGAGAATAAAAAAATGAAGGTATAAAAAATGATGTAAGAGGGAATTATAACAGTTACTAATGGTTCCAATATACACAAGGAACCTCTCAAGGAAAAATAAATAGAAATATTTTTATATTATAGTGAATGAAAATAGATAAGTTGATACTGAACCAAGAAAACATGACATATTGTTTATCAATGAAGATGAGTTATCTAGTTTTTTATACCGAATAAATATATTAGAGGAAGTAGAAAGTGGAGGGGGAGGTGGAGGCATGAAAAAGTTCATTCTTGTAGTTCTGTGTATTATTTTACATAAAAGAGTAATATAAGTTAACCTTAAATAAATATACATCTAATTTGATACATTATGTTCTATATTCTTAAGAATATTCAGTAGAGTGTTTCTAAAAACATATTCTAGAAATGATTTTGAATTTGTGGATAGAAAAAAGAATGATTTCTATGCATGGGTCATTGAAGACATTCAAGAAGTCAAAAAATATACACCTATGGAAGAGGATTTTCAATGTGTATGTATAGATATCCTTGTATATATTTCATCTACTTTAGATGGATGAAAATTAAGATGAGTAGGTTTACAACACCTGACTGACAAAAATCTAATTTGTCCCTACAAAAAATCAAATGGTCTCTCACATGGTTTCAAAAAATAATCAATATAAAATAAAGAGACTAAAAATGACATGGTATTAAATTAGTCCTTCATTTTTTTCATGAATACCCCACTCTTCATGGAAGGTATATATTTATCTACATTGTTAAAAATAACCCTTTGATTATAAAAGTAGATATAAACATTGTATCATTCTAACCAGTATATAAAAATGATAATGATATATGTTTTTATCTAAATAACCAAAAATAACACAAGGATTCTACATCAATTATCATTTTCTTATGATTTTCATGTGACTAATTTTCCACACCTTTCATAAAATTATATATCAATTATTATAAAAAAAGAATAAATTATACCTATAATCCCAACTAGTATATTATTCAAGTAATTATAAAGTAATAAGATACAGTTGTATAAAATTAAATGGTATTGAGAATAGTTGAAATTAGAATTGTACCTATAATAGTGGATATATGGACCATACCTTTTGATTTTTCTACTATATACTTCATGAAAATATTTATAACATTGTATTATTAATCAATATCTATATTTTCATTTCTTTTAGTTGTAGAATTACATTTAATTAACCTAATTAATATAATTCATTATCAACAAACAAGATAAAATTATCTTTTACATTATCATTGATATAAAATTATTTAAAACCGATCTAAATATAAAATCTCACCACTCTAGTGATAAATATTTTGTGAATAAGTACAATAAGTATTCACATGGACCACTCTACCACATTATTGGAATATGGGGGAACATATTCATTGTGATACACAAAAACATATCACCATAGAGTTCATTAAAAAATTATACTTTTACTTTTAACCACATAATTAAATATTTCCTTTACTAGGTTATAGAGGGGAAATAGTTGAATAATATATTTCTTCCATATAAACCTATACCATTATCACCCTGATGAAATAATTTATGTATATAAAAAAATCACTAGATTATTACTTTTCCAAATTTATAGTTAAATACAGACCAAAAACCTATAATACATAAGTATTTCATTATTCACTAATGATAATATTAAACTAGAAATATTTATAAAATAGACAATATAAACTATAGTGTTATGTAATCATGGTAGTTGGAATACCACTAGGGTTGAATCATTATTATATGTTTTTCAAAATTCATATTGAATAAAACCAATGTGATTAATTTTTGTCTTGATTTACTTAGTATAAAATCTTCCTCACCTAGTGTTTAGTAGTAACGATTGAGAAATTAGAACACATATGGTATCCCAAGGTTAAAACTCAATGTTATAAACAAATCCTTAAAAGATTATACTCAAGTTTAAAGACGTAGATTATCACTAGAAAAAAAGTGATCCTAAGAAAAATTATGTGTATATCCTTATCTCTCTCTATACTTCCTATTAATGATACAACGTAAGGGAATAAGACCTACATGAACGTGCATAGTAGAAACACAGAATGTGAGGGTTTTATTATCCTTCACGAACCAAATCTGGTCTCCATCAAAATTGGCACACGACCCGGCCTGTGAAAAGTCCCAAAGTGGGCTCCCAATACCCACCGGCTAGAACAAGTTCCCAGGTATCATAAAATGATGTTTGGGAACGATTTACCTGAGTTTATAAACATTAGACCACAAAACAAACTTAATAAAATAAATGTCGATTTTTCAACTAATGATTCCTTTTTCCAAATTTCAGAACTGAATTACATAAGTTCAAACTATGTTTAAATACCATTAAAAAGTTATAAAACCAAATAGAGATAGCCCAATATTCTGTACATGGAAAGATGCACCTCCCTCAAGCAATATCCACAACACCACATCACAAATGACCAGTAAAAACCTGAATTGTTGGAAAAAAAGTTGTACCCAAACACCCAAAAAAAATTACCAATTATACATACACCCAAATGTGTAAGTAGGGAGTGATCCAAACCCAATAGGATACCACCACTAGGGTATTTAATGCGATGAACATTCAAATACGGAAAGCATGAATGTTTTCAAAAATATGTAATTTCAAGATACAATTTCTAAAAGATACAACTAAAAAAAAATTTCAAGTGGAATAAATTAAATAATCAACACTTTTATAATAAATAAAAATGATATTGAATTTTCCAAAACAAATATATCGTATTCCTAAAGTGAGTATAAATACTCTAATTAGCACAAGCAATAGGAAATAACTTCTAGGCACTAGCTTGTTGTGGGTCCCTGGGACCTCGTATCTCGGTGAGAGTAACCATAAAAAATATATGTTATCTTGTAACACAACAAGTATTAAAAGAATAATATATTTTCATATATATGTCTATTTGTAAATTAGATAGTTTTTTAGAGGAATAAAATGAGAATAAATCCAACCATAAGCATAGAATACTCTAATATTTTTGAAAGATTGTTTTACCTTCTTTTGATGGAAAACCATTTTTAAATATAAGTTTTGACAATTTTATAAGAAATATTTGTCAAAATAAACTTATTATTTATAATTGGGACATTGAAATTTAATTTGGGTAAATATTTGGTATTTTTTTTGACAATGTTCTGTTTTAATGAATAGTGAAAAATACTGCATTTTACTTCAAAACTACTTGTTCATATAATTAAATTGATTGGTTAGATTATATATTTAATTTTTTTAAAAGTTTAATTAGAATATGTTTTTACCATTTAATTCAATGGTGGTAATTATAATTAATTTCACCTTGAAATTGCACTTAAACAATTGTCAATCTTTTGATTGAGATTGTTTTTTAAAAACACGCTATTTGTTTTGACAACATGAATTATTTTTAAATTAATAACTGAAATTTACGTGTTTAGAATTGTTTAAAATTAATTACATATTTGGAATCATAAGTTACAAATTTGTAAATTAAGACTCTTTTGTTTTTGGACATTATGAATAGTAATGACGAAAAATATCTTTAATTATCATGATTAATTATTAATCTGGTAGATAAGGGTAATAATATAATATCACAATAATAATAATGACCCCAAAATGTGTCCATATCCTATTTTTTGTGTCATGAACGACCATTGGATTAATTTTACCAACTTAGGGACACCATGTAATCAGTTTTGTGTCCTAGTGACCTTTTATCATATTATTTTTAAAGAGAGGAAAATATAACCAAACTATGTGACACCTCAGTAAAATAATTTTAATTTTTTTACATAAATTATCTCTTAGACTATAAATATTCATTAAAAAACTAAATATATTTCCTAAATAATGGAATTTTTTTAATAATTTTTAGACCTTAAATAAATAAATTTTTTTATAACACCATGATGATGTAGTGATTACCTCATTATTGAACGATTTAAATAACGTGATACGATTAGGTAAAATGTAAGACATAAACTTGTCAAAAACATATTGTATGGATGGATTTATAACCCTTATCACCCTTATCCTCTAAATATATCATTGTGGGACCTTTAAAATCAGAATATTATTTTACAATAATGTAATATTTCAAGACCTTCCAAAAGTGACCATCCTCCCTCTTATTAAAGGCCCCCACCTCTACCCCCTTACCCACACATCTCAAGCCCATGGATCGTCAAAAAATTTCTCATGTTATCTCTTCACATAACTCTCTTAATCCAAGAAGCCTCACATTGGGGTGACGTCTTTCCAAGGAATCCTTTGGCTCAAATCAAAAAGAGTTACACGATTTAGAGGTAATGTCTCTTCTCGAATTTCTTCCTTTTATTTTCCTTATTCACTCACCAATATATTCTTATTATTTGATAACATAATAACAATAGTATCCTCAATATACTATATGTTGTTATGACTAGTATTCTACCTATACTAACATACTCCTCCGTCTAATGATTACAGAACATATTGTTTCTGTGGGTGGTGAATTACTGCCTCACGAACTGATGATTGTTCAATCTTATTTTAACACCTTTCATGGTGGCCATTTTGATGTCACTATATTTATATATTATATATATTGCATTTAGTTTTTCTATATGCTTCAGAATTTTATATTTAAATCACATCGATATGCTTTTGATGTTGTCGAACTGAGATAATTTCACCTGAGGAATTGTGGACTACCGCCCCCTCATGTGATGTGACTCGTTCATGACAGACATGGAATTTATAAAGAAGGTAATTAATTAACTTATGATACCTATATAAAATATATATTATAATCTAATTATAATATATATGTGTCTCATTTAGTTTAAATTCTTTTAATATGACAATGAAATGAAAGTATTGTTCATGCATACGTACGGCCTACCGTCTCCATGAACAATGCATTTCATATTTTATCTAAAAATGTTATGGAATAGTATTAAATGAATATATACTAGATATATATGATATTTGAATCATTCATACCATTATTGATATGATTTACTTATAACTACATGGGTATTTCTTTTCAAACAAATTCATTTTTGACTCATGTACCGAACATCGACAAAACGTATGATATGAACTCATATAATTAACTAATTATTATAACATGATAATATTCAATATGAATTGAATAATAAACTTTAAATGATGTTCTTATACACTTATAAATTGACCTTTCTTTATAATTTAGGAATATAAAGAAAGAACAAGAACAAATCGGGCATGAGGTAAGGGACTTCGTCTCAATCTCCTTTCGTTGAGGCACACATCAATTTATATAAAAAATTATTTAATTAGTTGTAAAATAAACCATTTAAACTTTTAATTTCATTCAAAAGGAATATTTTTAAACGAAGCGTTTTACTAGATGAAAAAAGGGAATGTTTTTGTCTTATGTATGCATCGACAACGACTTCTCCACCGCCGTAATCATTATTTGAGTTTCGGCTTCCTCTACATGCCATAAATTTTTTTAAATGAAAAGTAAATACCATGTTTTACATTATTTCGGTATTGAAAATGGTTTTGATAATTTTTTGATTATATCAATGTGTTGTATTGATATCTTGTGATTGAAATGTGGGAATGTTATGTTTCCTTTATGCATATTTTATGTTATACGATTATGTTGTGGTTCTTGGGCATTGTTTGTGATGAAGGGTGGTTCTGTGATAAACTAAGGGCGGGTGAGCCCTATATACCTCTATAATTCATTAGGTAATGTGAAGGAGTTAAATGCTAACATTTCTCTAAAGAGATTTAGGGAATATACTGTGATGAGTATTCCAAACATAACTATGAGGGTTACTCCCTACGTAATAATGTTATGAATTCCTCAAGTTACCTTTATGTCTTATTGTTTCTATGAGTTATTCATAAATCGTATGATTTCATGAGGTATGTTAATGTGATTATGTTTCTTGAGTAAATTATGATTTCATTGATTCTTATGTATACATGGTCTAATGTTTTCTTTTCGTATTCTTATATCCCTTACTAATATTTTTATGCTCATCCCAAGTTTTTGAAATGTTTTTCATAGGTCAAGAGAAAAGTACTTGATGTGATCATAGTGTTGAGGTAGTGTCAAGAATGAATGTATGTTTTATTTTAAATATGTTTACTTTGATGGAAAAAATTAATAATGTCTTGATGTAACCACCTTGTTTAAATGTGGAATGTAATGCATGATTTGTGATTTAATTCTCTAAAACTCTAAACCTGAAAAAATCCACAATGTGTATTCTTAAAATAACTCTAGATTAAAGAATCTTAATGGTTGGGGAGTTATAATTGGTATCAATGGTCGGTTTAGATAACATTAAGAGTTAGAATTCAATTAAATTATTATCCAAAAATATTTTTTACACATTATGGCCAAATTGAAATGGAATAGCATTTGAAGATTACCATATTGCTTCATCTAAGACATGTTTGTTCAGAATGGTTTTCCACAGGGGAAATTGGGATGCAGTGCTAGGAAGGAATACAGAAGGAAATGAACTTCCAAATCAGCATCCTGGGATGGTCAGAATCATAACTGAATAGTTTTTGGTAGTAATGGAACAGTTGACTCAAGCGATAAATGGTGGTGGTATCCATGCATGTGATCAGCCATATCAACCGCAGAGGAACATGTCAGTGGTGGAACATTTCATAAGGAAACATCCCCCCATCATTCAAAGGATCATCTGACCCTGTGTTAGCTGAATGGTGGATTAAAGAACAGGAGAATATTTTCGATGTCATGGGGTGTTCATAAAATCAAAAGGTTAGTATTGATGTTTACCATTTGGAGGGTGAACCAGATCAGTGGTGGTCGATGGTTACAAATATCAGGGATGATGATGAGATTGATGCTCTTGACTGAGATGAATTCAAAGGTATATTTCTTGAGAAATATTTTCTTATGGATTTTCGACATAGGATGGAAAACAATTATCGGAATTGAGGAATGTGGACGACATAGTGGCTTCTTATGAAGAAAATTTCACTTGATTGGCGATGTATTCTCTAAATATTATCTAAGACCTTGATAGTAAAATCAATCGTTTTTACTCAGGATTAAAGCCAAAATATCGAAGGGCATTCGCTTCTCGTGAGTTCAAAAATTATGAAAAGCTTGTTCGATGTGATGAGAAGGTGAAAATGGAGTATGCTGATAATAAAGTGTTCACTAACAACCAACAAAATAAGATACCGAGGTGGTAGGAGAAAAGTAAGAATCCTAGAAAATGTTTTGATGGTAAGAAACTAATTTTGCATTTTATGATAAATGTGGTAAAAACGTGCTGGGGAATGACTTTTGAATTCTAGAAAGTGCTTCTGATGTGGTAAGATAGGAGATAAGGCTCGTGATTGGACTAGAAAAGATCAGGGTAATGGTAAGACCAAATTTTATTTACAGTTAGTGAAATGATTCATGTGCAACGAGATGGGTCATTATTCAAACTAGTGATTGACAAAGAGCTGAAATGATGGGAAGCAGTCAGACTACAAGTGGAAAGGTGTGGTGAAATAATTTGAAACTACATCAGTAGATGTTGGGCAATCAAATGAAGTGGTATAAGGTACTTTGTTTATTTTTTTTATATTATTCCAATGTGTTGTTCGATTCAGGGTCTACACATTCATTCATCTCTGAAAAATTTTCTTGTAAATTGGGAATTACATCTAAAGAAAAGACTCCTGAAGTTGTGGTAAAAACACATCGGGGAAATTTTGAGGCAAAAAATTTTATAAGAATATTCCTTTCCTTATCTGTGGAAATATATTACTTGAAAACCTTTTTGTTTTACCTCTACTAGAGTTTGATGTTATGATGGGTATAGATTGGCTCTCTATTTACCATTCTAAGATTGACTGTAGAGATAAAGAAGTTTCTTTTCAGAAATACTTTCAGTTTGTGTACAAGAATGAACCCTTACTCTTAGTAGCATATCAAGAGCCTGAGAAACTTTTTAATGATGGAAATGAATTTTACCTTGAACATATTATTGAAAACAAAGGAAACATTCAGATTAATGATGTTCCAGTGGTAAATGAGTATCCTGATGTTTTTCCTAATGAGTGTCCTGGAATAATACCAGATCGGGAAGTTGAATTTACTATTCACTTAGTTCATGATGCTAATCCAATTTCAAAACCCCTTTATCGAATGGATCAAATTGAACATTTAGAGTTGAAGTAACAATTGCATGATTTATTAGATAATGGTTTCATTCGACCTAGCACATCACCATGGGGTGATCCTATCATAATTTTTAAAATGAAAGATGGTTCAATGAGACTATGCATTTATTATAGAGCCTTGAATAACTTTAATGTTAAGAAAAAATATCCTTTGCCTCATATCGATGATTTGTTTGATCAGCTCCATGGGGTTTAATATTTTTCAAAGATTTACTTGAGATTAGGGTACCATCAGTTGAATGTAAAGGATGCAGATATTCCAAAGACCGCGTTTCGTATAGGATATAACCATTATGAATTTTTAGTTGTGCCTTTTGGGTTAACCAATGCACCCGCTGTATTCATTGACCATATGAATATAATATTCCAAGAGTTCAAGGATAAGTTTTTGGTTGTTTTCATTGATGATATATTGGTTTTTTCTGAAAGTAAAGAGGATCATGAAAGTCATTTAAGGATTATTTTGCAAACCATAAAAGAAAATAAATTGTATGGGATATTCAAAAAGTGTGAGTTTTGGTTGCAACAAATTTCTTTCATTGGTCATATTGTTTCTAAATATAGAGTAACTATTGATCATGCAAAAATAATGTTTGTTGAAGAATGGCCAAGACCCACAATTATCACCGAGATTCGTAGTATTCTTGGTTTGGAAGGAAATTACTGAAGGATTGTTAAAAAATTTATACAGTTGTCCAGCCCATTGACTAAGCTAACTCAAATGTGTGTTATGTTTATCTGGACAAAAAAATGTGATGATTATTTTTAGGAATTGAATAGAAGATGGGTGAATGCTCCAGTATTGGCACTACCTTCCAGGAATGGTGAGTTTGTTATCTATAGTGATGCTTCATTGAAAGGACTTAGTTGTGTCCTAATGCATAATGATCAGTTAATTTCGTATGCTTTATGTCAGTTGAGAACTCTTGAGATAAATTACCCTACACAAGATTTGGAATTAGATGCTGTTGTTTTCACTTTAAAAATTTGGATGCATCATTTGTATGGTGTAAAGTGTAAAATATATACTAATCAAAAAAGATTAAATTATATATTCACTCAGAAATAATTGAACATGAAATAGAGGAGATGGCTAGAATTAATCAAGGATTATGATTGTACAATTCAATACCATCCAGGAAAATAAAATAAAGTGGATGAAGATTTGAGTCGAAAAATAATGCTTCATTAACCATGTAACATTTGGAACATGATCATTTGGTTAAGGATTTGATGAATTTTGGTTTGGAAGTTGTTGGTGCAGAAAGTTCTTCTATTTTGTTTCAGGAACTTGTGAAATCTTCTCTATCAGACAGAATTAAGCAAGCACAGAAGAAAGAGAGTGAGTTATCGAAAAAGGTAGAGCTAGGTCAGAAGGGTATGTTACTTGAATTCAAAATTGATAATGACTGTGTTTTGAGATTTGGGAAGATATTGTGTGTTCCATGTGATTTAATGTTGAAGGGAGAGTTGTTATGTGAAGCTCATAGTTCTCCATTTTCAGTTTATCTAGGAAGTATTAAAATGTACAGAGATCTTTGGGAGTATTACTGGTGGGATGGAATTAAAAGGGACATTTCTGATTTTACTGTGATGTGTTTGACTTGTCAATAGGTTAAATAAGAATGGCAGTAACTGAAAGAGATGCTTCAGCCTTTACTAGTTACAGATTGGAAATGGGAGAATATATCCACGGAATTTGTCATTGGATTACAGAAGATACGTCGAGGTAATAATCAATTCTGGGTTATTGTTGACCGCTTGACTAAATATACTCATTCCCTTGATATACGAGATATTTTTTCCCTTGATAAACTTTCTCATTTGTATTTAAAAGATATAGTCATGTTACATGGATTTCCCCTCTCTATTGTATCTGATCATGATCCTAGATTCACTTCTAACTTTTGGAAAGGTCTTCAGAAGTCGTTGGGTACTGAATTATATTTTAGTACAGCTTTTCATCTGCAATCAGATGGGAAATCAAAACGAAAAATTCTGACTTTGGAGGATACATTACGTGCTTGTTCGATGGATTATCAAGGAATTTGGGAGCAACATCTTTCATTGGTTGAGTTTTCATATAATAACAGTTTGCCTTCCAATATATAGATGCCGCCATTTGAGGCATTATATGGAAAGCGGTGTCTTACTCGTGATTTTGGGGATGAAGTAGGTGAAAGGAAGTCGATGGGACCAGACATGGTTGAAGAGTTGGAAGAAAAAGTTTAGCGGATATAGAAACACATGAGAACAACTAAGATAATGCAAAAACGTTATGCAGACAATAAGAGGAAGGATCTCTCTTTTGAGGTCGGTGATCTTGTCTTTTTCAAAGTTTAACCATGGAAAAGTGTGATGCGATTTGGTAAGAAAGGAAAGTTGAGTCCAAGGTTCATTGGACCCTATGAAATTCAGGATAAATTTCGATCAGTTGAGTACTGAGTGTCTTTACCTCTTAATTTATCTCAGGTACATAATGTTTTTCATGTTTCGATGTTAGGGAAGTGCATGCCAGATCCATCTCATGTTTTGAGTCCAGAGATAGTTCAGCTGGAAGAGAATATATCTTACGAGGAACAACTGGTCCAGATTCTTGACCACAGGGAGCATGTTTTGTGGAATAAGGTGATTCATCACGTAACAGTTTTTTTTAAAAAACCTCATGATTGAAGATGCAACATGGGAATCTAAAAATGAAATGATGGATAAATACCCTCACTTCTTCGATAAGTAAATAAATTGAGAGGATTCTATTTTCTAAAGGGGGAAAGGATGTAACATCCCAAGTAAGTAAAGAAAAATATATTTTCATAACTATGTCTATTTATGAATTGATAGTGTTTTAGAGGCTTAAAATGATAACAATTCCAATCTTAATCATAAAATACTCTAATATTTTTAAAAGATTCTTTAACAACCTTTTGATGGAAAACCATTTTTAAATCAAACTATTGAAAATTTTATAAGCTCTATTTGTAAAAATAAATATATTCTTTTTAATTGGGACATTGAAATTTACTTTGGATAAAATTTTGGTATTTTTGTGACAATGTTCATTTTTTAACGAATAGTGAAAATTAATGCATTTTACCTCAAAAATGTTTTTTCATATCATTTCATTATATAGATATATTATCTTTTTAATTGGGTTCAAAGTGTAATTAGAAAATATTTTGACCCTTTAATCCAATGGTGGTCATTAGAAATAATTTCACTTTGAAATTGGATATAAACAATTGTTAATCTTTCGATAGATATTGTTTTTTAAATACACTCTATTTGTTTTGACAATGGGAATTATTTTTAAATTAATTGCTGCAATTTCTATGTTTGTAATTGGGTAAAATGGATTCCATATTTGGAATAAGAAGGTCCAAATTGCATAATTAATTCCCTCTTGTTATGGACATTATGAATAGTAATGCCGGCAATTATCTTTAATTATCATGATTATTTAGTAATTGTGTAGTTAAGGGTAATAAAATAATATCATAATAATATAAAATGAAACCAACATGTGTCCAAATTTACTTTTTTGTGTCATTTCTGACCATGGGATTCCTTGTTCCAACTTTGGGACCCCATGTTATCACATTTGTGTGATAGTGACCTTTTATCATAGTATTTTCAAAGAAAGGAAAATATAACCAAACTATGTTACACCAAAGTAAAAAAAATTTAATTTTTTTTACATAAATGATCTCTTAGAATATAATTAGTAATTTTAAAGCTAAAAATATTTCCTACATAATGGTTTATTTTTCTAATTTTTAGACATTAAATAAGTTAATTTATTTACGACACCATGATGATGAAGTGATTACCTCATTAATGAACGATTTAAATAAAGTGAAAAAATAAGATAAAATATAAAACAGACACTGGTTTAAACCCTATTGGATGGGTTGAAATCAAACCCTTATCACTGTAACCTTGATATATATCATTATGGGACCTTTAAAATTCGAAAATCATTTTACAATAAAGTAACATTTCAAGACTTTCCAAAAGTGACCATCATCCCTCTTATAAAAGGCCCCACCTCTACCCCTTACCCACACCTCTCAATCCCTTGGGTTGTCCAAAATCTACTCATATTATCTCTCCTCATCCTTCTATTACTCCTAGAAACCTCACATTGGGCAGAATTATTTCCAAGGAAGCTGTTGGCTCACATCAAAAAGAGTTACCTGATTTAGAGGTATTGTCTTCTCACGAATTTCGACCTTTCATTTTCCTTCTTCACACACCAATATGATCTTATTATTTGATACCCTAATAACACCATTATCCTCAATATACAAATTTTTTTTATGATATGTATTCTACATACACTTACACATACCTCCGTCTTATAGTTAAAGAACATACTGTTTCTATGGGTGGTGAATTGCTGCCTCACGAAACTATGATTGTTCAATCTTCTTTTAAAACCTTTCATGGTGGCCATTATGATGTCACTGTATTTATATATGATATATATGGTATTTATTTTTTCTATATGATTCTGAAATTTATTATTATATATCATTGTTAATATTTTCATGTTGTGGAACTGAGATAATTTCATCTGAGGAAGTGTGGACTACTGACCCCTCAAGTGATATGACTCGTTCCTACCAAACAAGGAATTTAT
This sequence comes from Viscum album, assembly GCA_963277665.1. Lineage (NCBI taxonomy): Eukaryota > Viridiplantae > Streptophyta > Magnoliopsida > Santalales > Viscaceae > Viscum > Viscum album. Next base: position 898,700,408 of record OY728165.1, on the reverse strand, counting down.
AAAGAAAGAAATTAATGAAATTAAGTTACCTATATAACATATATATTATACTGTAATTAATATATATATATATATATGTGTGTGTGTGTCTCATTTAGTTTTAATTCCTTTAATTTGACAAATAAATGAATGTAGCATTCATGCTTACGTACGGTCTACCGTCTCCATGAACGGTGCATTTCATTTTTTGTATTCAAATGTTATGGAATAGTGTAAGAATATATAATGGATATATATGAAATTTAAATCATTAATACCATTATGGAGATGATTTACATATATCTACATGGGAAATTCTTTTCAAACAAGTTCTTTTTTTGACTCATGTACCGAGCATCAACAAACTGTATGATATGAACTCACATAATTAACTAATTATTATAACATGATAATTTGTGATATGAATTTAATATTAAACATTACAGAAAGTCCTTAAGAAATTATAAATTGACCTATTTTTGTTATTCAAGAATATAATGAACAAACGAGAACTAGTCAGACATGAGGTAAGGGACTTCGCCTCAATCTCATTTAATTGAGGAATACTTCAATTTATATATGACATTCTTTTATTCATTGTATAAAAAAACCTTTTGAATTTTAATTTCACTCAAAAGGAATATTTTTTACATGAAGCATTTCACTAAACGACAAAAGGGAATATTTTTGTCTTACATATGCGGTGACAACGACTTCTCTGCCGCTATGAACATTATTTGAGTTTCGACTTCCTCTACAATCCATACATTTTTTTAAATGAAAAGTAAATACCATGTTTAACCTTATTTTGGTATTTAAAATTGATATGATAATGTTTTGATTATATCAATGTGTTGTATTGATATCTTGTGATTGAAATGTGGAAATGTTATGTTTCCTTTATGCATGTTTTATGTTGTATGATTATGTTATGGTTCTTTGGCATGGTTTATGAATACAGTTGGTTCTATGATAAACTAAGGGCGGGTGAGCCCGAGATAGCTTTCCAATTCCTTGAGTAACATGAAGGAGTTAAACAGTAAGGTCACTTTAAAAAGATTTAGGGAATATACTGTGATGGGTATTCCAAAAGTAACCATTAGGGTTACACCATACGTAAGAATGTTATGAATGCCTCAAGTTACCTTTATGTCATATGATTTTTCTGAGTTATTCATAAATATTATGATTTCATGAGGTATGTTAAAGTTATTATGTTTTATGAGTAAAGTATGATTTAATTGAATTTTATGTATACATGTACTAATGTTTTCTTTACGTATTTTTATATCCATTACTGAGATTTTTATGCTCATCCAATGTTTTTAAAATGTTTTTCACAGGTCAAGGGAAATGTACTTGATGTGATGATTGTGTCGAGGAAGTGTCAAGAAAGAATCCATGTTTTATTTTAAATATGTTTCCATTGATTTAAAAAAATGAATAATGTCTTGATGTAACCACCTTGTCTAAATATGGAATTTAATGCATGATTTATGATCTAATTCTCTAAAACTCTAAACAAGAAAAGATCCTCAATGTGTATTCTTGAAATAAATCATGATTAAGTAATTTTTAATGAAAAGGCCTTATATCTCCTGAAAGATAAACTCATAGGGAACATACCCATAACCTAGTAGTCCCCCATCATCATCATCATCATAATTTAGTTAGAGTTGTATGCATCAATCTAGCTAAGTGAAACTGAGGCCAAAACTCACGGGATCACTAGTATACTAGTACATGTCCACCCACCCAGATACCTAGGTTTTCCTCTTATGATCAAAAATAGTTCAATGAGACAAGAAGTACAATTTTTACCTGAAAATATCATTTCCACATCACATATTCACCAAACAGAACACATGTACATCACACAAGTCACAAAATCAACTTTTTCATTCAAATGCATTTTGAAATCATACACACACCAAAATATCCTGCAACACTTTTCACATCACATCAACACATCATCACATCCATTAGTAATTTTAATAAAACATTTAAAAGATTATACACATCACATAACATCCCACAAACACATGCCACATTATAAACTTTTTAACTTCAAAATCAATTTATCATCAAACATACATGAAACGACCCACAAACAACTTTTTCTCCAACATCAAAATTTAATAAAACATTACAAAAATTGACAGAACATTCTAAATTTTTTTGACATCTAAAAACATCCCATAACCTTTCAGAAACCCATGGTATGTGAACACAGACCAAACATTACATATGCACCATTTTCCCAATTTGTTAAACCAACTAAAAACATTTACAATTTTCATAAAAAGAACCTAATAGGTGAAAATATTTCTAGCACACAAACCCCATTTCAAAACCCCCATTAAGGACCAAAAACATACAAATTCCTATCCAAAACCTAATTTTAATCCCTAGAGACATTTATAAAACCTCCTTCTATTTTATAAAATCACCTTGAATAATATCACAAAATATACAAATGAAAAAAAAACATTTTCCTAAAATGCTCTCATGATGTACAACAATTTTTTACACATCAATCCTATTCAAAAACTATCTTTTTAGGCCCACATGACAGTAATACATTACTAAACCAGAATTTTCAGGCCAAAAATGATTTATTAAACCAATTCCTTATGTTATAAAACACAACCATATAAAACCCCATGAGTTAAACAAGAAAAAGCCAAATTTCATTTTAAAATTCAACAATAAAATTAAACACATAACAAAATCAATCATAAAATATTTTCACATCACAACCAACAAATGAATAATATGAAAAATGAATTAATACATCCAAATGACTCATCAATAATTTTTTACACATGTAACCACATACCTTTTATATCAAAACCCTCATAACATGGTGTGAAACATAAACCGCACCACCACCGCACATCATGGAAGTGAAATCCAACTTAAAACACAAGATTTCACCCAAAAGGCAAGAAATAAAACCCTAGGATCGAACAATAACTTTTGGACATTAGGAACCTCAATGATAAGGGAACAAACCCTAATTACATTGAGTGTAAAGCTATGCAAGTTGAAATAATAATGAAGAAGACCAAATTACTTGATGGATCTTGTCGAAATCACCCCAAATACACTAGTAGATGAATTTGAAAATAGCCATATATTCATGGGAGGTTAGAAAAAGGATAGGGAGACCATGTAAGAATTTTAATGGGGAAAAAGAGTGAGAAATGAATAATTTATGAAGAAAACAAATTACCTTTATAAATATTCTCTAATTGTGAAATCTTTGGAAAATTAAACTTATTCTGCAAATAAAAAATAGCTCCAAAATGGGTGACAAGAGATTGGTGGCCCACCTAGTTTCAGAGGTCTTTGGATAGAGGTGGAAGAACTAAAAAATAATTAAACTTGAAAGTGTTATTAAATAAACAAAATATTTTTTAAAACTAGAAATGGGGTTTGGTGGTGGCCTAACTCCTTAAATAAAAACCCAAATCCACCATGATTATGTAATTCGAAAGGCTCTAAATTAAAATGGTGGTGTTAATAGGCCAGGGAAGAAAATTATGAATTGTAATAGATGAAAAATGTTCAAAAATTAATTAGTTATAAAAGAAAAAAAATTAAATTGGGAATTCGGCACACGGTTTAGCCCAATTCATGAAAACTCACCCATTACTCTAATAAACCTTTGGAAACCCCCAAAACAAAGAATGAATAGAAAATTAATTAAAAATACCGTTAAAATATGTTTTTTATGTTATAATAATCCCCTCCATGAAAACGTTCTACGTCAGAGAGTCAGATCAAGGTCGAAGCATCAACCAAACCAATCTAAGAAACCAAGAGGTACTCACTTGCTAGGTTTCTCCCCCAAAGGCCAAAAAACCTCCAGTAATTAATTAAGGAAGGATTACTCTCACAACCAAATCATACACCACTTTACTAAAATGATCAATCACATTGATACATTATCCCAAATGAAAACTCCTCAAAAACTATTTGAACAAGACTCAAGCAATTCACCCAAACGAACTACAATTGTGAACAAGGTTACACTTACCTTACTTTAACTAATCCATTAGGCACTCTCAAATCCCAAAATTTATTCAAGGAAGATGTCGGTAGCTAGATAGCTTCGAATGAGACTATCTAATATCAAGATAAGACCATGGATAAATCTATGTTAGTGGTACGGGGGGGCACAAATTCACTCCCCACTATAAGAGAAAACCAATATTTTTTTTCCGAGTCAGAATCAAGACACTAATAGGGGAGGCCTAAATGGACTCCTTGGTACAAAGGGTAGACTTCGGTTCAAAATTTCTAATGTAACATACATGAGAATCATAGTGGGTCTCCCCACTATAAGAACCAACCATCTTAACCGACCTGCTTGGGCTGACACAGAATGACCCAAAAATTTAATGATTTCAGAAGTCGCATGGTTAGTCCGCACAGTTTGTGAATCTATGAACTAACTATGCAGATCATTCTTCATGCATGTCTTCCTAGCACATGTTCACTCTTATTCGTGCAAAAAACATGTGCTCAACCTATCTAGAGAAATTTCTAACCATTCTCCAAAGACTCAACAGAAACCAAAGGGGGAGGGAATGACATTGGGTGATGACATGGGTACAAGGCCCTCCACCTAATTCCACCGAACGAGAATAACAAAAGAAAGATGATGACACCATAGGATTAAACTCTTCATATCATTAATACTAAGGATTGTACATTGTAAAATGGTTTAAATAATCCTAGAATTTCCCCTGACTATGGGCCAACTTCTCTCTGATACCTATGGGTGGAGCTCAAATTAGTGAAGCAAATTCGAACTCGTAATTAGGCATTATCTACCCCCTGAATGAGAATTATTCTTTCAGTGCTACCAAAAACTACAACACAATCCCCGATAAGTTTTCCAAGACATAACACATTCCATACTCACTTTACCCTAACCCGATATTTCACTGAAACAAGGGCTTATAAGATACACACACATCACACCTTTTTTTCTTCGGGTGAGAAATAATAGAAGTAAATATCACCTTTACTCACCTTCCACTAAAATGAATGATTTTGATGTTTTTCCAAGGAATAATTTCTCACAACATAAGAGAAACTGTCAGAGGATTGCACGAATTTTACCTATATAGTCAATTGAACACTTGACAACAGAAGGCATTACAAAATATGAACATTGTGACTAATATAATCAATGCATAGAGTGGGACCTTATACCACATCCCCAAACAACACACAATTCTTGAAAGTGTCCACAATATCCTATCATGACCATATTTTTGACAATAGTAGTTTAACATGAACTCCTACTTCAAATTGACTATGAAGTACCCAAAGGCCCTCTAAGACACCATCCAAACACTCATCCAAACTAGAAACCCCAAACCACTTCAACCTTCAACAAATTACGAATATTATGAAACTATAGTCTCTTTCAACCTTCCATGAGCACTCTCCCGCAACAAGAGTATCCTGAATCCCAAAAATTAAATGGTGTATACTAATTCTACTACGATAGAAAAAAGATTCCATATATTGAACAACTAGAGGATTTTCCGACTATGAAACTATTCTGGTTTCACTTCACTTCTACACTAACCCTTAGTGGGGGAATACCATATCCAAAAAAAAACCAAGGACCCAACCAAATAGGTTTTTTGGTTAAGAAATACCTCAAAAATATAAAAATAGATGAGGGGAACCTCCATAAGCCACCCAAACTATTCTCAAAATAGACCACTAACCAACCCTTCAACCCAGTTTACTGATCAAAAACCAACCCAAAACAGTATTCAAATAGGTGGGGTTCTTGGACTCAAAACATTAAACAACATCATCATTTCCTAAAACACATAATACACACCACCCAAAAACACTCATCAAGAAATAAATTTTTCCCTTTAAATAAATTTCATTGAAAACAAACGGTTCACCAGTTAGCGCATCCACCAATGGTACCTGATGGGCCCCACATATGCATGTTTCTTTGCCACACTGGGAAACCTCCTCATATCTATCCCGGAACTCATCCAGTCATTGCATTAACCATCCATCATACCATATAAACCCATGCATGTCGTCTCTCACGAAAAATACCAATGTTTAAAAAAAACCTCTTTCCACTTTTCAAAACCAAAACAATCAACCAATACTTCCTTTTTCACAATACCTCTAACCCTGAAATCAATCCTATATTATAGCTAACAAAAATTTTCATAAAGGCACAATCATTCAAATGAAAAATAACCTTGAATTCATACAAATTAATTTCAAAACATCTCATCCCATTATGACACATTTCAACAGTTTAGAAAACTCTACTCGAAACACTTTTTCCAAAACAACTTTAACATACTTCTTGGTTTCAATAGAGGCATAAACACACCATTTTCCTAATTCCAAAAGAAATCTGAAATTTTTGTTCCACCATTTCAACAATCAATACCTTATCTCTTTTTTTGAAAATCATTTCACAAAAACCATACGCTTCTTAAAACCATGTAATTTTTAATTTAAAACTGAACTTCCAAGATTTCAATACTAAATGAGACAAGACAATGCGAGGGGGGACTATCTTTAGTGGGTAACATGGACATAAGGTTGGTGGACATACACCAATCACTTCACCATCATGGAGAGTGTTCTAGGGAAATATCACTGGCTCCACATGGCTTTCCAGGAACTATGAGCTCCATGAGACCATTACCCAACTCACTTTTCATTTCCCCTAATCATCATCAAACAAAAAAAACCCAATGGAATTAGAGAAGTCTTGACCTCCCATGGTGACTTGAATCCCATTTTGAGGTGTGTTGATCAGGCACACTACCCATTAGAAGAATGTCAAGTCCAAAAAATCCTTGCTTTAGACTATCCCGACTCATCCCCAGATAACATAACCAAAAGAGAGCGAACCTCCTCTAATTCCATTTTTTCACGAATCGAATCCAGTCTTCATAAAACCATCACCCAACCCGGCCCGCGACAAGTCCTGAAGGGAATTCCCGAACCCCAAGGACTTGAACAAGTTCCCGAGCATCATAAAATAATGTTTGGGAATGATTTACCCGAGTTTATAAACATTAAACAACAAACAAAATCAACAAAACAAATATGGATTTTCAAACTAAAGCTTCAATTTTCAAAATTTAAGAAGTGAATTAAATATGTTAAAACTATGTTTAAAGACCATTTAAAAGGTACAAATCCAAATAAAGACATCCCAAGATCCTCTACATGGCAAGAGGCACCGCTCATAAGCCATATCCATAACACCGCATCACGAACGTCCGATAAAAACCCAAACTGCTGGCACAAAAGTTATACCCAAACATGCCACTACAAAATAAAGAAGTCTACTTAAACCCTAATAAGAAAGTAGGGTGAGATCCAAAGCCCAGTAAGATAACACCACTAAGAGATTACATGCGGTAAACATTCAATTATGAAAAGCATGCAAGTTTTCAAAATCATGTAATTTCTAGTTTCAATTTCTAAAAGATGCAACTTAAAAAAATAATTTTTCAAGTGGGATAATTTAAAGAATAAACAATTTGAAAATAAATTCCAATGCACCGAATTTTTCATCAAAATATACCATATGCCGATGGTGAGTATAAAGGATCAAATGTGCACAAGCAATAGGAAATAACCGCTAGACACTAGCTAGTTGTGGGTCCCAGGTGCCTCTTCTCACATTGAGAGTAACCATAAAAAATATATGTTCTCGTACAAAAGAAACTAGTAGGGAACAAACCCATAACCTAGTGGTCCCCCATAATCATCATCATAGTTTAGATAGAGTGGAATACGTAAATCATTTTATGTGAAACTGAGGCTAAACCTCACATGATCACTAGCATACTAGTATACGTCCACCCACCATGATACACAAGTTTCCATCTTGTGCTAAAAAAAGGTCAACAAGACAAGAAAAATAATTTGCACATGAAAATATCTTTTCCACATCACATATTCACCAAACAGAACACATGTACATCACACAAGTAAGAAAATACACTTTTTCATTCAAATGCATTTTGAAATAATACACACACCGAAATAGCCCACAATAATTTCCACATCACGTCAAAATTTCATCACATCCTTTAAAATTTTTTATAAAACATTTACAAGTTGATACACATCACATAAGAGCCCACACACACATTCCACATAATACCCTTATTACCTTAAAAATCATTTTATCATCAAACATACATGAAACAACTAACAAACATGTTTCTCTCCAATATCACAATTTAATAAAACATTTCAAAAATTTAAAAAACATTATAAAAATATCTGTCATCTTAATACATCATTAACTTTCAAAAAATCATGATAGGTTTGCACACACACCAAAAAATACATATTCATCCTTTTCTAACTTTGTTAAACCAACTAAAAACATTTACAATTTTCTTAAAATGAACCCATGTGGTGTAAATATGTCTTGCTCACAAAACCGATTTCAAAACCCCCATTTTAGATTGAAACCATAACAATTACTATCGAAAACAGAATTGGAATCCCTAAAGAAATTTATAAAACAACCTGTAAGTGTTATAAAATCACCCTAAATAATACAACAAAATATACAAATGAAAACACACATTTTAATAAAATTCTCTCAAAAAGTATGACAATGTTTTACACATCAAACCTATTCAAAAACCATATTTTTAGTCTCACATGACACTAATACATTAATAAACCAGAATTGATAGGAAATTATTTTTAAACCAATTCCATAAGTTATAAAATACACCCAAATAATACCCCTTGAGTTACACATGAAGACAACCAATTTCAAGTTAAAATTCAACTATAAAATTAAATGTGTAACCAAATCAGTCATAAACTATTTTCACACCACACCCAATATATGAGGAATATGAAAAATTATTAAATAAAGAAATATAACTAATCAATATTTGTTTACACATGGAACCACCTACCATTTATGTCGAAAACCTCAAAACATGGTGCGAAACATAAACTGCACCACCACCGCACATCAAGGAAGAGAAATCCTATCTAAAACCGCCATATTTCACCCAAAAGATAAGAAATCAAACCCTTTGTTTGAACCCTAACATCTGGACATTAGTATCCTAAAGGAAAATGGATGTAACTTGAATTACGTTAAATGTAACCCCAATCAAGTTGAATGTAGAATGACGAAGGCCAACTTACTTGAGGTATCTTGTAGAAATCGCCCCATATACACTAGTAACTGAATTTGGAAAAAGCCAAAAAAATCAAGGTAGGTTCGAACAAGGATAAATAATCCATATAGGAATTTCAATGGGGAAAAAATAGTGATAAATGAAGTATTTATGAAGGGAAAGATTACCTTTATCAATATTCTATAATTTAGAAACTTAAGATGTTTTGACCTATTCTGCAAATAAAACGATATCCAATGAAGGAGATATGGGATTGGGGGCTCACCTATGATCAGTGGGCTCAGGATAGAGTTGTAATCACTGATAAATAGTTAAATTTGAATAAGTTATTAAAAAAATGTTTTTTAACTAGAAATGGGCTTTCAGGGTGGCCTAACTCCTTAAATAAGAACCCAAATCCACCATTATTATGGATTTATAAAAGCCCCAAATTAAAATATTGGTGTTAATATGTTAGGTGCGTTCATGTAGGAATTTGAATAGAAAACAAAAGTTTAAAAATGAATGATTTATAAAAGAAAAAAATTTATTTTAAAATAGGGAATTGGGCTCACAGTTTGGCCCAATCCATAAAAATCACCCATTCCTCCATAAAACATTGGGAAAGCCCCAAAACAAAGAATGAATGGAAAATAAATTAAAAAAATCCTTTAAAATAAGTTTTTATGTGACATTATCATATTACTAATATCATTTAGATTATATCCTTAGTATATTTTGTACAATTTATTTATTGAAAAACTAAATAAATAAATATTAATTAAATTCCCATTTCAAAAAGGACATAGGTAACTACATAAGTTTTATTGAGTTGCAAGAAACCGACCTTCCTAAACAATATTTTTTAGAATTATCAACTCAATTGTGAGATATTTCACAAAAAAGACAGTATTCTTTTTCATTATTAGTAATCTCTTGAATAAAGAAAATAGAATCATCATGCACTGAATTCATCAGAATTATCAGATAGAATAGAGGTCATGTTCTTTGACTGTTCTCCCTAATTGGAAATAGTGATATTTAAAGTAATTGTGAATTAGTTTATTTTTATAACTCAAGAACATCTCCTTTCCCTTATTTAACTTGTTTTATAATTACTCAATATTTGTATGAAATATTTCCAAAATTATTATTATTTAAACTGATTAAACCTCAATATAAAAAAATTTCATACGATAATAGAAAATTAATGAAATAATATTGAATTCAATGTTTCCAATTGTTTATAATTTATTAAATTTTAATTTCAATTAAAAAAATACCATGTAATGAACATGATATTCTCCTTCATTAATCTCTATTAAAGCCTCTATGAAAATACACTACAATCATGATTGTTGGACTAGTTCGTGATATTTGGAAACATTAATCCTAGAAATGTATCATTAGAGGAAAAAAATATTAAGCAATTGATATATTTCATGATTATAATATCTTATGTTAAACTCATGTTATATATTCCACATATCTTATGTGTATTCATATTAACCTAGAGGGATATTCTTACATGAAAATCATACTACATGATCATTATATCAGATTATGAAGACCACATATTATGCGAGCCTTCTATCATTGGATATTTATTTATCGAAGGAAATGACATTGTACCATAATAGTATATAATATATTCGAAATTAATTAAAATTTAACAAAATCATATCGTCATCTAAATGTTACATACACATATGGCTTGTACCTAGATTTTTTGTTAACTCATCCATAATCTCTTATATATTTTTCCAAATTCTGTAGAAAAGTATAGATTAATCTTAATAATATATAGTGACACAAAATCATATAGAACATAACCAAATATTGTTTTATAAAATAATTATAGGATAAAATGAATGAATTCCTAAAGGACTGAATCAATTTGTAGTCATGGTTTACTAAATATATACATGATTGTTACATTAAATTTCAATACACAAATTAAAACATATTTTTTTCATGAATAATATTATTCCCTCCAGTATATCCTTTCATATGAACCAATGTAAACTTCATGGAATTGTAGGAATGGAAACAAGATATGTGTGATCTAAAATTCTCAATAAGTTGTATTTATTACAAAATATCTCTTGAATTAATTATCAAAATCAATATAGAATGGTGAATAATTGAATACACATGCAATTTAATAATATAATTGATAATAAAGTTCATCAAGAGATTATATCACTAATCTATACTCATGTATAATAATGATTAAGGATAATTATATAATATAAAACACATTACATTTAATCAAAAAATGATAATTATATGCATCAATATTATTTCAAAAATAGCATGCATAATAATAAATATGTAAAGTTAAACTGTTTAAGACATGTTACATTTAATCATTAAGAATACTATGATAATTGGAAATAGAATAATCACTTCATAACAACAATTAACAGAAAATACATGTCATTTAATCAATAACTGAGAATGAAATTCAGTTAGAGATAATATCATTTGGATAATATCTTGAACAACAATGACTAAATTGTTAATGAAGGAAACTATTAATAATTGGAAATCATTTCTTATCCACATATACCTATATCATAAATATTTATCCTCAATATAGAAAAAAACTACTTGTTATAATCCCATCAGTTTTGGAAATCAATTTTTATGTTATCTTATAGATTCACCTTAGGACACAACAGATTCATGAAGGGGATACTTATAACCAAGTCCCACCTATTTCTATATTAATAAGGAATTCTTCATATTTCAAAAAATAGATTTAATTCATGATCAATATGTGTTTCCATCAAATATTCATATTTAGTAGAAAATAAAGATCTATCAATACTTCCATACAAAAAATAACATTCAATGTAGAACTCTGTCTGTAAAAATTATATATGGTTTTAGAAATAAATAAATCCATGATAAATAATATGGATATTTTTGTAAAATTTAATTTCCAATGAACATAGGAAAGTCAATAACTCAAGATAATGTTATTGAATAAAATGAAAAAATTCAGTGAATGTGAATAAAGATCTTGGTGAAAATGATCATATTCCATCCATATAAATAATAATGATACTATCAATTCATAATATACCTATTGGAGTAATAATAAAGGGTTATTTTCCTTGATGATTAGAAATATCTTCAACAATATATTTAAAAATATTATTTTGGAAAATATCATTTTTATATCGAAAATTAAATCTAAAATTAATAATTCACAATCATGTTTGAACAAAATTTCATTTGAAACTAATTTTGAAACTTATAAAATAGGATTTAAGAAATTTAATTCTTCATAACAGTTGGAAATTCCATTTTTGTCATACATGTGAAAACAATGATTCATTTAACATTTTCAATAAATTACAAAAATAAATTGTTTTAAATATGACAAGTAGATTCCTTTATAAAAATTTGTTAAAAAAGATTTGAAAAAATGTATTTAAAAAATCACTTGGAAATTTAAGAAATATATTTTGAAAAAACATCAAAAAACATGATTTTGGAAGAATATATTTCTTACAATATAATGAAATGAAGTTGGATATTCATAAAATCAATTTTTTATAAAATTACATACCAATTATTTTAAAAAATGGAAAAATTAATATTATATGATATTAAACTGAAATAGGTTTGTCAATAATTTGTAATATAATTTCCTTTAAATGAAATTCTCCAATAATATATCTCGATTAGAATTATTCTATGAAATAGATCCTTAAAATGATTATAACATTGAAGTAATAATTGAAAAATGAATCAATTATATGTATAAACTAGAAATACATATAAAAGGGTTAAATAAAACTTAAGATAAAAGTAATTCAATATATATGTAATCATATAATTTCAATGTAATTGAAGATGTAATATTACCCATCAAAAATATAATGTGTTATGAAAATTATTTTCTACATGGTAATTTTTTATTAAAATATAATCTGAATAAATAATTCCTTTTGAATCATAAAATAACAAGATTTATTAACGAATCATTTTAAAAAATATATATTTTAGTTCATACTCTATATAAAACAAATTATTTTCATAAAAATATAATATGCATGAATGAAATCCCTTACCCCACACTTCCTTTTGGACAAAAATGATTTAAGTACCTGTATATATTTTCATGAAATCTTATTAACATATAAAAAATCCATATTAATATTAATAAAATCATATATGATCCCTTTATAACATCTGACCACTCGTTCGTTAATAATATTTCATTGTATTCATTTTTTAATGTGTTAATTACCTTATTTTCCCATACATTATCTGTCATAAATGTTTTAGTTATTAAAAATATTAGATATTTAATCATATCTATAAAAATATTAATGAAATTAATATAAAAATTGTCCATAAACTATCATTTTAAAAACAATCATGAAATTTGGTTTTGAAAAATGAAGTATATTATGATCATGGAGATGGTAGGCCATAAGTACGCATTAGTAACATTTCCAATTTTTCAATTACCATTTTAAAAATATTTTATGTAATATATTATCTTTTTAGAGTGATCATAATATCATATATAACATATTATTTCAGTAAATATTCTTTTCTATATCATCCATGAGGTTTGATGATGAAAAAAGTGTCACGTTTTTTCGTGAAGGATGTAGTTCACACAAACATGAATGATGGTATCCTCTTTCATTGAGTGTAAAGGTAATAAATAAAATGATATATGTTATTTTTTATAATTGTTTAACTGGGGTGCATCACTGACCTGCTACCTTTTTTGTGAAAAATGTATTCATGTTTCCACACATTACTACTTTCGAAAGCCCAATAGATTTCATCACTTTCATTGGAGATGTCTACTCCTTAATCCAAAGGAGATTGTGGAATATTATTTCATCCATGGATCCATCGTTGTATCATGTTTCCATGTATATGGGTCCTTCATAGAATATTTCATGTTCATGGAACTATTTTTTGATACCATCTTGAGGTGGACTCTAATTAATTACCTGGATTCAATCTCGACAGGGTAGTAACCATTGGTCAGGGTGAGTTTTCACGTTGGTAATTTTCTGGAATATCTAGAAACCGGTTACATTTGAAACCTTTAAATACTTCCTCTTCTGACGAATATGATATTTTATTCATGATGTACATGTATCCTAAGGCATTCCTTATTAGGCACGAAATGTTTAAGAATATGTTAATTGGTCTTTTGATGCTTTTTAACTCACGTGTACCTTGTTCATTGTATGGGGTAGCAATTATATATCAGGGTGTGACTTTAACATCTTGCAATGAGGGAAACATGGATAATATATAATGGAGTGTGTTTTTTCTCATTTTTAAGGTCATGTAGAGAATGGATGGGAATAAGTTTAATGTCGTACATGGAAAGGATGTGAATAGGTTTAAAATATTATGATGATAGATTGGGAGAATATTTCGTGTATTGTGAGGCTAGGATGGCCTCATTTTTAATTTATGTTAGGGAAAATTTCTGTTCCAGGTTAATGTATTATGGGGATAAGATATGTATAGTTTTAATGTATGGAAGTTATAGAAAGATAATAGGTTTAACATCTTTCTTGGAAAAGTTGGATGCAAGTTTAATATACTATATGGGTAGGATGGGTGAATGTTAATGTATTATAGGGATAGGATAGGAGAATGTATAATTTGTCATGGGGGTAGGTTGGGCGTAGTTTTAACATCTTTTGGGGACATGTTTGGAACAGTTTTAATTATTTTTGTTGATAGGGGTGATGGATTAACATCCTGTTGGGATATGATTAGAAAACCCTATTGATATAGATTAGGTATTCATGTGTGTCCCAAGGGGGAAATTCTAAAATATTGGATTTGAGGGTTGTTGAGATTTAACATGAAGGAGGAGTCATATATACCCTATTTGAGATGTAGAGATTAAAACCCAGGTAGATCGATACTATAGTTTAAGGTCTTGTGACAAGACAGACCCTTATAGTTTAACATCATATGACAACGATGCCCATGTCATGGAAGGATCATCTATGAGTGCTGGTGTGGGGATGACATGTGGAAGCCTCCTGTTGAAAATGGATTACAATTTAGGGAATGATCTTGTCATATTCATGGATGTTCCCCTTTGGAAGACGATTTTCCCATAGTGCAGGAAAAGGTGGAATCCCATGATGACCATAAATGGTTCATCCTTTGTTTATCACACATGGTAGGATGTGTGGGGTTATACCAAGTGAGTCATACAAATGGAATTTTTTGTTCTCCGCATATGGTAATTCTATAGTTTTATGCAATGTGTTAATGAAATTGTAGTATAGTTTAATGTTCTGTGACTAGGAAATTGAACTAGGAAATATTAAATCATGCATCCCGGATGTGGATTGGGTCACTCTTTGAGGGGGACCACATCTAGGGGAGAGGAAGATCTGACATAAGGACCTCATACCAATATAAGTTCACAGTTTCCCTCAAATATTTCACCTCTAAGTCTTATGTTACCATCACTCATGCACCACTGGGTGGGACATCTTATTGGAACTTCCATTATGGGGAGGAAATCATGAGGCCCAATGTTGGGGTCCCTATTATAAAGCGTGAAGATAATTTGGGTACCAATTCTTTGATGTATAAAGTAGGGTAATGGTATCACTATAATAATATGGTGTGTTGGGTCAATGACCAGGAATTTATTGTGTGCGTCTTTTTTATGTTGTGTGAAAAAATTTTGTGTGATAAGGTCATTCTATAACAAGGGAATCACATGGAATCTGAGGGCATAGTTTGGTTCACGATTATGAGTTTCACGGAGGTTTGGGTTTCACAAAGACAACATCACTTATGAAAACCTGATATGAATTTTTTATAATTTCAGGAGGAACACTCAATCACAGTTTCAATAATGTTTGGCACCACAAGTGGTCTATCACACATGTGATCTACAATTGATGGTCCATGGTCTCTTGTGTTCTGATATTTGATGGAATATGACGATTTTCATTGGATTCCCTAAAAACACTAAAGCGTTTATTGATTTGTGGTTGGTGGTTGATCTCATTACAATTTCAGCACACTACATCACCATCATAGAAGACTTATCTCTAAATCATCATTCTAATATATACATTTTTAAAGTTAAATAGTTAAATAGAGTACCACATTCCATTATATCAGATCAGGTTTTTTGGTTTACCTCTTTTTTTTGGGGAATTATACATCATATAGTTGATATGTAATTGATTTTAAGCACATCTTATCATCCTTATATAAATAGTTAGTCTACTAGAATAACTCAAACATAGAGGATATTTTGAGATCTTTTACTTTGGATTCAAAATGAGGTTTAGATCAACAACTTCCTCAAATTGAGTTATCTTGTAACAATAGATTTCACTCAAGAATTCATATGGAACCTTGTGAATTCCTCCATGTGAAAAAATTTAGAGCTCCAACGTGTTTGGATTAATTTGTTGAAATAAAGAGATTGGGGCAATAGATTTATGACGAAATAGAAGAGAAGGTTAGATCTTTTAAGGAGTATATCAAGGTAGACCAAATTTGGTAGAAAAGTTGTGTTGCTAACTGATGGTAATTTCATGAATTTGATGTTGGTGAAAAGGGTTTTCAATAAATCTCATCATGGAAGAAGGTTATGAGACTCAGGAAAGAAATGAATCTATGCCCTAGGAATAGTTTCCCATTTGAAATTCTTGATTGTATCATGAAGGTATCCAATCACATTAAATTTTTTCCAAACATCGATCAATTACATGATGTGTTCCATGTATCAGACTTGAAAAAAATATATACATGATCTTCTTATGTACTACACTCAATTGTCATACCACCAGAGCATGATTTGTCATAAGAGGAACCACTAGTTGAAATTATGGATCATACATAGAAAGTTATAAGAATAAGACCAATCAACTGTTAAATGATTTCTGGATAAATCACCAGTTAGTGGAAGCTATGTGAGAGATTTAGGATATGAAGAAGGGTAAGTATCCACATTTTTTATACCATAATAGTGAATTAAAAGTGAGAAATTCATTTTATGGTGGGGGATAGAGTTTAACTCCAATGTTATTTATGGAATTTTCTTTAATGAATTATCTTCAATGATGTATTACATTACACTAAGTCAAACAATCCTTTCAAATGGACCTGACATGGCTATCGCTGCACAGAACACTAACTTGGCACACATAACATGCAATAATGTGTTTCTATAAAACAATGTTTTGTTATCATAATTGTTTAAATTAGATACTTATAACCTAGTTGTTAAACATAGTAATATGAATAGTAGTAGATACATTAAAATATTTTTTATAATAGTTTTATATAAATATAATATAAATAAAATAAAAAATATATGTTTTTGTAATGTCATTTTGGGTTTATAAATACTATTATTTCAAATGAACTATTGTTCATGTCCTGTGAAAAAAAATAAAATTATTTTTTACACATTTAGAAATTTTATTTGATAAAATATACTTCATTTTAGAATATTTAATTTTAAAATTATACTAGGGTAAAATATTTTAATTTTTCTATGAAACATCATTTTTGGATGAATAGTGAAAATACTAAATTTTAAATCTAAACTACTTTTTAATCTAATTTATTTATGTAGTTAAATTATATTTTAATTTTCATTTAATGTTTAATTAGTTAATTTTTTATTATTTAGTACACCATAGGTCACTATTACAAATTTCACTTTAGAAATGGATATAAAAAACATAGAAAATGTTTGATGATTTTTAGATTAAGAAACCCGCACTTTCATCCCATCAGTTATATTAATTTTAAATTAAATTCATCCACATATATATTTAGAATTTTAAAAAATGATTACATAGTTTGAATCAACATAATTTATAATTTATAATAAGGTTAAATTAATTTTTACCAGAAATATTAGTCAATTCAATTAAAATTAATTAATATTATTAGAGTAAAATTAAGCTTAACAATTGAATAAATATAAATCATAAGGGCATAAATGATGTAGACTTCTATCCAATACAAATTTTATCACCATATTTATGTCCTAAAAAATAAATTTCTATGTTTTTTTTGTATGACTTTTTTATGTAAAAAAATGGGTACACATAACATGATTTAAAAAAAAGAAAAGTTTGTCCCCTCTACAAATTAAATGACCATCACCTCTACAAATTCTTAAAAACTCTCAAACATCTTATTTTTGGCCAATATATGTCCAAAAAACTTTCCAAAATCTCTACCTTCTAAATTTGATCCTCCTTTTGGATGAATTCCATCTATTGAATCCCTTTGGTGAAAACCAAAAATAGTTACCAGATTATGTGGTAACACCCTCCCTCAACTTCATTTATTTTTTCCATTAACTAATCACTTAATGATCCTTATTCTAAGAGAATTTATCAATAATAATAAAATCAATATACTGATATATTTTTATACTATGGTTTCTACATACACTTACACACACTTCATTCTAATGAGTCATGAACATTTTATTAATGTGTATGGCGAACAACCACATCACAAAATGAGGATATTTATTTTTTATTTACCACATATAATGGTGGAAATTATGATGGAAACTCTATTTATATGTGAAAAATATGATAAATATTATGTCTTTATGTTTATGGAATTCTTTTACAACATATATCTTTATACTTTACATTTGGTTCAAATATGATAATTTTTTTTAAGGGTAGGTTTAGTGAACTTATATTATATAAATGATATTTAAATTCCACTGGTATAATGATATATATAAAATTACATAAATTTTTTTCATTTACTTTCTTCCAATCAAAATGACAATTAAACTAAAACATAGTCAATGTGTACATACGACCAACCGTCTCCATGAACGGTGTATTCCATTTCACAGTTATAAATTTTTTGGATTTTTAAAATACACATATAATGATTATAAAAGATATTTATATCATGTTTTACCTTTTTAAATCATGATATCAATATAGGTACCAAATATATAAAAAATTAAGACACATGTGATTGATAAAAAGGATATAACCCGAAGTGAAACCATAACATAGAATTGTAAACTAGTGGGTAATATAATGTCATAATAAAATCAAATATGGTATTTGATATAGAATAAGGTTATTTATAATAGACAAATTTATCATAAACATTATTTTTGAATGATTATGGATAGATTAAAGACACAAGGTGTTGGGATTTTTTGTCACACGTTTATTTTTATTAGATTTATGCATTATTAATTAGATATCAATTTTGTTTGGTGACTATAATTACAATGAATGTATTATATGTTTTTTATTTATTATATTATGGGTATTTAGATATCCATTTGATGATTACTCGTTCAAGGGGATTATTTTTCAAGAGTTAACAAATTGGAAAAGTTGTTTTATCTCAATTATCTTTATTTGAGATACAAGCCATGACCATCAAGAAACATATTTTCAAAAACGTTTTCAAATTTGATCACTCACGATAATTATCAAAGAAAAATTATATCAATATTGTTTTATGTTTTTCAAGATTTCTTTATAATTTTAAATTTATTTTCAATAAAATTGATTTCAAATAATTTCTAACAATTGTATATAAGTTTTCTTGTAAAATTGTTTTCCACACATTTCAACATGTCATTATATGTATTTAAAGAAAAATGTTTTTAAGTATTTATTTATATGTTTTCTATTTTATTTACAAAAAAATGGTTTTCAAAATGATTAATTATTTAATGATAAATTTTCAAAGAATAAAGGATATATTTATCATGAAATGTTTTAAAAATATATTTCCAAGTTTTTATCCATATAAGATGACATCTGTTGATGTTACTCACTGCATTCTAGGAAATTATTTTATGGTTTTGTACATATTCCATCTTTAATGGATTATGTTTTTTTTGGAATTATGATTATGAAACATGTTTTTCTTCTATGGGTTATATTAATTTGAAACACACTTCATTTCACAGGTAATTAATTAATGATATGATTATTAATAGAATCTACGTTCCATAGTTTGTGATGTGATGAAAAGTTATTCATACTGATATAATTTCATGGGATTATGGTAAGATGTTTATAATACCAATCTATTTTAACAGTCATGGTATGATGATAGATTTATTATCTTTTTCACTTGTATAAATGATTTTATTATAAGATGTGTGGGGCCGATATCTCCCTCTATTGAATTGGATGATGCAGTATATCACATGATATATTGATTTGAATCAAATAAAGAAGATTGACTCACTTTGGAATGATGGGGAAACAAAATCCCTTACATTTAAAGTACTACGACTCTCGACGGTTGTGTGTCCCACCAAGTAGGTGTAGTAACCATGAAATTGAAATATGATGAAACCTAATTCAATATGGGAAGATAGGGAAACCCAACCCCTTACAAAGAATGGAATGTGACTGGGGAGGGGGTTGTGTCCCACCAATTAAAAGTTGTTCCCATGTACTACCTTGATAAGTTATAGAAATGTGTCTTGACTTATAGTGAATGAGATCACATGTTTATATCTGCCACAATTCCATGACATATTCCTATTATATGCCTTCATGGATTATTTTATTAATTTTCGTCCTACTCATGTCTTATAATGTATAATGATTTATGCCACAAATAATGTTTCTCATCTTATGATATGTAGAGTATGATCTTCCAATATAATGATCGCATTGAAATAACCATTTAATCATATTTATGGTTTCATGCCTCCCTTCTTTACCCTTATTTATCATTTGGGATTACCTCATTTTATGATTCATTCCCCTATATATAAAGATATATATTATGTTTGAGGTTTCTTAAAAGGGTTCTTGTCCTAAAGAACCATGTAAGAGATAACGTATCTCACTTATGTATCAGTGTGTATGTTTCCATGTTTCCAAATAAACTATACTAGTAAATATTTTGGATTTTGTTTGAATAATATTTTAGGTATTATAAAAAAGATTTGTAATGTTAGTAAATGAAATGTTAGGGTTACTATATTGGTAATGAGTACAAACCATATAATCCAAAGATAAAATTTATATGGATTAGAGGATCCTGATGGTCGATGAGATCTATTTTATTTTCCCATGGGATATAAGATCCATGTATAGGGACACTAACCACATTGTTCAATTGATGTCTATTTTGAATAGGGAGTTAATGAATTTTACCCACGAACATTCACTCTAGAGGGTGTCACCTAGGAATAATAATTCAAGATTAATTACATTAAGAAACTATTTAGTCACTATGAGACACCCACAAATAGGATGGTGAAGGATGGTACATATATGTTGTGGGTACCAACCAAGAGATGGTGGGACATCATAATAATGGATGGATAGATGCTGACTTGGAAATAATTAGAATAGATCATCCTAAGTAACTTTTTCCCAAAGATACCAATGGATGAAAAATATCAGTTGTTCATTATACTAATGTTGGGATGATGTTTATGATGTTCTACACTAGAAATTCTAAAGACATAGATTTTTTGTAATATATATGAATGGAGATAAGATAAAAATATATATGCTCTTTCCAATTGGTTTTGGTATCAAATCATTTCAAAATTAATATTCTTCCCCCATTAAAACATATCTGATATGGTGAATCCTTCTCTCATCACTAAAGGGACCCAGATGGATTCCCCCAGTTGCTGGTATTCTATCCTAGTGGGATAATCTGGGAGTTCCTCACATAGCTATAAGAAAAAATGATTCAATAGTTTCGTCCAAGGTATCACTGGTTATAGAATCTTGATATGCCGACCTCCATCCAAATTAAAAAACTATAATTAGTGTTATAAGTGTGCTAATGCTGGCTACATGCGCTAATAGTCACCATTACATTTATTGGAGTGATGTTATTGTTTTAATATTGGACACCTGATGTGGTTTTTTATGTGTGATTTGTACCATTGTGGAGTTATAGGATAGTGACATACTCTAGAGTCTAGGATGGACTCAATTGGACCTCACTAGACTGGTATCATTAGTTCAACATGTGGATTACATCAAGGAATGGGTGTGTTACCATGATGCATGAGTGCGAATATTCATAAGATGGATCATCACATAGGATTAATGTTTGTGCTCAGGGAAGTGGGGAAATTTATTTTTATTATATAATTCTTAGTCATCAAATTCAAGATGTATCCACCACCATTATTAGATGTAAAATTCTTGTGGTATCTACCATGTCATGAGTTTTTTTGATACATGATCATCAAATTCCTTTATATTTTTTGTATTTATAATTTTATTAGTCTTGGATATATAAAAAATGGTTTTGGTTATGACCATTGATACACTATCAATGTTGAGAGAAGAGGGTATCATATACTATATTAAGTGTCATATTTAAAATGGTGGCTAATTGTTTCTTTGGGACTAGTTTTTGTTAGAAATGGATGGATTTGATTTGATTATAGGTATTTAATGGCTAATTTTTAACCATGATCACATAGACATTTTGAACAGCAGAGTTAAATTTCTATCTCAATTATGGAGAAGCTATGTATATCGTGGTGAATAACTAAAGGTGAAATTCAATTATAGTCAAGAAATGGAATCCCATTTCATGCATCGATGATATCATTGATCATATGTGTGGTGATTGAATATTCTGCAACAATTAATTATGTCCAGTGATCTATAAAATGAGGGTGAGACCATAAGATATACCCATGAAAACTTTTAATTTAAATTATGGGTTCATGGAGTTTTTGTAAATGTTTTTGGTTTGATGAATGTGCTAGATGTATTCATGGAAATTATGAATCAGATCTTTCATCTATAAATGGATTAATTTGTGGTGTTCATGTATAAAAAAATCATATTCTAATCCCCACCCAAAGATGATAATTCCAAATGTCTTTATATCATCTTGAGTATTCCGAGGTAACGTCCACTATACACTATTCTATATAAAATAAATTTTGGTATTAATGAAATAAACTTATTGGAATACATCATCTTAGAGGCTAGAGTATCCTTAAACATAGGGAAAGTGGATGCTATGGTATCTTGGAAATGATCTAAGAATTCTTCTATGATTAAAAACATTCTATATTTAGGATATTATTGGTGAACCTTATAGGATATCTTTCATCTAAAATCGTCGATGCCTAGTCTAAAGAATTAAGGGTTGAGGTTGTTTGGATATATTCTTATGAGGATTCTTTCTAAGAATTAATGTGAAGGTTAACCATAACACCAATCCTTAGAATACATGAGATGGGTGAGGAGTATGCAATGTTTTTTGACACATTATGATATAGAAGCGTAGTAGTTCTAATGCATGGGGATCCTGTTTTTATATTTTCATTCATTTTCGATTTCATGAGTGGAATTATTCAACTGAAAACTTATATTGAACTTTTATTGTATATAATTTATGATTATTATGACATTTATTGTAGGTTGATACAGCATGTTCCCTATTTATCACATGATCCCAATGTGAATATATTTATAATATAAATTTAATATTAGGTAGAGGATGTGAATTTTTTATATATTTTCTTTTGAATTTGAGTTATAATATACTCTTGTTAATGAAAATGTCATTACGAATACCTTATGTAGGAATATGTTGTCATATGATCTAATGGATTCATGTTATGAGTGACAGTTGATGATGGTTATATATATGTGTGTGTGTGTGCATTTGGATGTTCAAGATTCTAAGGGGAGATCATTTTTGACATATATCATTGTTGTTTCTTCTTGTTTGAAGAAAATAAAGAGAACGTGATTTTTATTATTGGAGGTTTCATCCCTGGGGGAGAATATATATGGTGGAGATACACCCTTCAGATGATTTTTTGAAAATAATGAAATTATTCATGTCAATGGAAATATCCAGGTTCCTACAAGAATTCATGATGAGATAATTAAGAGATTTGATGTTTTGAAATATTAAATACTCCATAGTTTGAAGAAGATGTATGATAATAATTGTAGGTAGTATGGGTTTATATGGATAAGCGAAGAGGTGGCTTGAATCAATGGAAAACTAGGTTGTTGAATCCTTGACCAATATCATAATGGAAATTAGACGATATCATGCGGGATTTTATGACATGTTTACATAGGATTCCTACAATACCCCAAGATTTTGAAAATAAATTAAATATTGAATGCATGAAAGACTAAGTCTATACAAAACCCCACTATGATCTAACGTAGCCAGTAAACATACTTTTTCCATCCCTGCTATTTGAATTTTGAAAAATTGAAATACTCGGTTGCGTTCATTAAGATATTTAGAGTCTGATAAGAAAACTGTAATATTTGGTTAATAGTAACTTACACTTATGAATATTAATAGAAATAGTAAATTTTCCCTTATTAATATTAAATCATATTATTATTTATTTACTGTATTATGGTTACAAGACAATGAGATCATGATTAATATTTAAAGGCTATATAAAACTAATTATAGCTTTAAAATTGTTATTTTGCGATGAAATTTATTTTTTTATTTTAATATTAAATTAATAAGATATAATTAATTATTTACAAAAAACGTTATTCATTTTTAAATTCTACAGGTTAAAAAATGATTAGTATGAATTTTTGATATTTTTCTCAAATACTCAAAAAATTTTATGTATTGTAAAATACGGTAATTTTCCTAATATATACATTATTAGTTAAATTCACTATTCCTTGAATCATGGATAATATAAGAATAGTTGGTTCAAAATAACATGAACATATTTCTAATCTTGGTCATATTAAAAAATAATATTGGTTTTCTTTTCCAAATTTTTATAATAACCAGTACTCGCCCATGATATTGCACGATGTTTTCGACTACTGGTATTTATTTTAATAAGAGATTAGTATTAATAAAAGTTAGACCAAACAATAATGTTGAATAAAAAGTTAATGATAAGTCAAACATAAGACAATTTGTAATAATAAAACTGAGAAATGTGAAAATTGATGAATTAAATATTGCATCATGAGAAAACCCTGTAATCAAAAATTGATGAAAACCTACCAGGTACATGGAGAATATCAAATACACAAAACCGTGCAACATGAAACAATGTCCAACATTAATAAACCAAGTTAAGTAATCATCCAACATAAACTTACACCATCAAGAACCTACAGCATAACAAAAATTGTTCAGCATTATCCTCCTCCACAATGAGTAAAATATAACATGATGATAAACTTTCAGCATAGAAAACTGATACAAAATCAACAACCATGAAATCCGGATAGCATGAGAAGAAAACCATCCAGTATGAAAAAACCGTCTTCTAAAAAAACATCCAGTATGAAAAACTGATAATCAACATGTAGAGAACTCATACAAAAATGTCCAGCATGAGAAATCGGAAATACATCAGTCTTTATAACAAACCACAGTAGAATTAATGTTGTAGAACATGCATATTTAGTACTAAAAATGAATGTAGAAAATTATAACATGTATAAAAAAGGGTGAATAACATGTACAAATTATAACCCGCAGAAAAAATGTATAAAAAATGAGACCGTAGTGGATTCATATGTTTTCAAATAGTTAATGTAAAATCAAAAAAATAATACTGCAGTTGGATAGGTACATGTACATATTAGAACATGTTTAAAAAAATGCTAAACAAAATGAAGATAACTCCACTACAGTCTCATTTTTATGCATTTTTCATAAATATATTTCAAATATGCTAATTTGGTAACTCCACTACATTGTAGATAAAAATAATGCTGATATCATGCAGATAGCTGGTAATCTAGTAATCTTGTAACTCCACTACAAATGTATTTATGTATAAATAATGCGGATAACATTTAGCGAACTACACTCCACTACATTTTTTTTGAAAATTTTAAAAAATATATTTTCAAAAAAATAATTGGTCTGGTAATTTGGTTTTTGAATCTGGTAATCTGGTAATTTTTTTTTCAAATGTGGTAATTTTTTTTCAAATATGATAATTTTTTCTCAAATGATGTAAATTTTTTTCAAATTTGGTAATTTATAAAAACTGTTATTTTTTCAAATATGGTAATTTTTTATCAAATATGGTATAAATTTTACAGATCTGGTAATTTTTTCAAATATGGTAAATTTCTTCCAAATCTGGTAATCTTTTTTTTTCAAATCAGGTAGTTATCTAGTAATTATTTTTCAAATATGGTAATTTTTCAAATCTGGTAATCTGTTAAATTTTTTCAAATTAGAGTATGTTGAGTTGGTGTGACCTAATTCTATAAGAATGAACTTAAATCTATAAGAAAGAACTAATCTTTTAGTTGTTATAAGAAACAACTAATCTGGTCATTGTTTTCTGTACATTTTATAAAATTTGTACAGTGTTTACAGTACTAATCTGGTCATTGTTAATAGATGTAATATGGTTATTTTTGTAATAAGGAACTAATCTGGTCATTGTTATAAGAAGAAAAATCAAATTCTCTCAATCAACAATATACAATTTCATTGAGCATTATAGGTTTTCTAATTTGGTCATTATTATAAAGTATCTACAACTTAGAAAAAACCTGTCAATGAGAATTATAGTTTCTAATAATTTTGGTGTACTCTTTAGACTCGATAACATTATTTTACGAACATAAGATTTCATAATACAAAATCGGAAAAAAGAATTAAGATCTGTAATGAATTATTAGCGTACAGGTGCAGCAGAGTAGTTCATGCAGAATTGGAACTGTTCTTGTCCTAAGCACCCTTAGTTCTGTTGTCTGGACGAATACAATGACTTATTTTACTGAAATTGTCTCCATATATCAAACCATTATGTTTCAGCTCAACCTCAATATCAAATACCTCTGAAATATTTTTCTATATAGAGAATAAATTTACATTAAATTAAAACTACTTGTGGCAGGTGAAAAAAATGAAGCAATTATCTGATAGTTAACAGTTTAGAATTATAGATTTAAATAAATTTATGACGGGAAAAAACAAATGAAACTCGATGTAATTCAAGAATGTATAAGTATAGGAACAAAAAAATGTAACTACTATGTACCTGATAACTGACATATCTGAGGCAGATATTCCAAAACTTGTACCAATGATTAATGTTGATGGAAAAGACGGAATACTTGGATATGTAATTATAAAAGTTTGGATGGAATGATAATGTAAGTTGATTTTCATGTCATATAAAATCATATTGGAAAACCTTAAGAAGATTTAACATGGATATATTCTATGCCACTACATACTTCTAATGACCCACTGATGTGGTGTCCCTGTACATTTATTTAATAATAAAAATAAATGTAGTGTAATTTAATTATTGTAAGGAGTTTAGGAATACCTTCAATTTATTACCTGAATCAGTTTGAAGCTATCAGTAAAGCTTCTGAAGTACTCATCAATATCACTGATAAATAGTATATTATAGATGTTTTGTTCATTAGGACGATGATGGTTTTTAATATTAGAAGTCAATACATCAATAGATAATAGCACTTTCTTTGATTTGAAAATGATCACTTCTTGAGGAAAACCATACTCTTCATTTTCCTAATTATCAAATGATAAGCATAGTTTGGAATTATGGTTTGAAAATATTTTTAGATGATAAAAGAGGTTAGTTTTACCTATATCAAAGAAGCTCTTAACTCTGTAGCTATTTCATGTAAGAAATGCATGACTTGTTTATCATAAAAAACAAGTGAAAATGAGTCTATTTTATCAGTAACTAGCTATTGCAATCTAAATCTGTTGGATTTAATATTGTGATTACATAGTCAGTTATATTTTGTATGTTTCTTTAATAGTTAGCTAGTATAAAACTATAAATCTGAAATATTATAAACTCTTAAAACCATATCCTAGGGGTAGTGCTGTTTGGAGACATGTTACAACTGTGGCACCAAATTTTGTCTTCTAAAACATGCAATTTCTTCATGAAAAAATAGCATGAATCATAAAACAAACTATGGGTGCTTTATTTTTTTTGTATTGAAACTGCTATTAAGCACCTTTTTGGATGAAATAGAATGAGTACATAAAAATATAATTTTTAATATGGGACAAGAGAAAATAGTGAAATGTAATTTATAATGAATTTCCAATATTAAGGATGCCTTAGTTACCACTTCACATATTTTCACATCAGAAATTATTTTTTTGTTATTCCAATACAATACTATTGTAGAGGGGTTGGCAGATGTTTTAAGTTATCTATTTAACTTTGATGTTAATATCATCCCAATCCGGGTAAATAAATTATAACGTACTTAAAAACAAATAATAAAAACATTTTGGTAATACAATTTTGATGCAGGGAGATGATTTTTTTAAATGTAGTTATAACATCACCTGCTTATGTAATTATCTACTTTTGGAATATGATGGTTGTAAAGAAGATTCATTGCATTCATTGAAGTTGTTATAATAACTGAGGCTAAAAGGAGTTTCAAGTGAAATAATGCATAGTTAGTGAGTATAGTGTGGAGGACTCGTAATAAAAGGAACATAAATAACAAAAAATACAATAAATCATAGTATATAGAAACCATACTGCCCAACCGCTTCACTCAGATGAGATGTAATATGATAATGGTAGATTAATTGTTGTTATTTTCCATGAAATTCTTTATTTCATTTACATAATCACCCCATAAACTACAGGTATGTTGCAAACCTCTATAGGAAAACATGGAATCAGTACGGATAAATATCTTATTTTATAGCAATTTAATTTTAGAGAAAATAATTAATGACCCTTTTTACTCTAGAGTAATCTGAATACTACGGTTGGAAGGGTCCATAGATTGCACCAGAGTTTTGTAACGTAGAAGTCCCATTATTTCTATAATATAAAAGACACCATGGCCCTAAATTCTCCACAGGGAGGATGAATTATAAAACATAGTAATGAAATGTACCTATTAAATTTTACTCTGAAACTTTTAGTTGAATAATTTCATCAAAGGATGTGAAATCAAAACCGAGTAGAGGAATATCTGCATCGCATGGACGATCAAAAGTCGTGGATGTGAACATTATTCTATAGGCATGTCTACATGCCATTTAACTTCTACGGTTTGAAGCTATTTGGAAATTTTGAATCATATAGAAAATTACTTCACGAAGGAGGTGTTGGTACTTAGAGATTAGCTGATATCTTGTGATAGTACATTGAACATTGGTTCCCTTGAGATATCATGTAAAATTTTACGAGATTAGGTAGGAAATACAAATGACAGATGATAGAAAAATTAAATATGTATTGATAGATAAACACAGTAATATAAATAAAGGGAGTAAAATTCCAATTTAAGTCAAGTAATGTAAAATAGCCTCTTTATCACCAAGAAATAGTTCAATAGCAACAACAGAATTGGAGTATCTCAGTGACGAATTGCACCACAGGTTAAAAAAACGAACTGATATCCTATGTGTTTCATCGTCCTCAGAGGTAATCTGATTCAATGGGGTAATTGAGCATGACTTTTTTTTACTCTGTAAATTTTCAAACAGTGATGAAAATAGAAATTATTACACACGTAAACATTTCTTGAATAACACACCAAATAGCCAAACTGTATTTACATATTAATACATTATATCCCGAATGAAAGCCAGTCAATTTTTTTTGCTCCAATGACATGATCTCCCATGTGTATAACAATTATATAGGTTCCATTAAATAAACCGACATATTGATCTAGATTTCTTTGTAGCATAATGTGGAAACCAATCTGTAGAGTAATTTTGTGGGGAGGTATCCCAGATACAATGATTCCATTTTACATCTCATAGGTGTATATGTTTTCTGCTCTATCTGTATCATAAATGGCATCGCATACTTAATCAGAGCTGAAGTATTCTTTCATATCACAGTTTTATAGAGACAACATGTAATCATTTAACACTTGAACAACATCACGTGTTGTATTGTTGATTGCACAGTCTTTTAGATAGGGGACGTCACCGTATTCATCACCTAAATCAGGATAAGTATGCACCATAATTGTAGCCATAGCATTTTTAGTGAAGGTATGATGATATGATTATAGAAATTGAATGATCTATTCACCATCATTAGGTTCTCCAACTCAACATTCACCAATATCCAGAGTCCATTTAGCAAATGCATCGACCACAGATGAATCGGTGGTTGATGTAGATGAATGCAATCTCATGTTCTTTGTTAGAGTTAATACATGACAGTGTTTCCAAAGGTATGATGACATAATACATGAAAAAAAATATCATTTCTATTACCACCTAGTATTACAGGTAGTATTTTCCTGAAATCCCCAACCAATAGAACTGGTAGGCCATCGAATGGTAAATTTGGTGCGTTGACATTTTTTAATCACATTGTTTCCCAGAGAGTACGGTCAATAACCTCAAAGCAGTACTTATGAACCATAAAATCCTCATCCCAAATAATCTTCTTTGAATGCTGTAGTAGTTCTGCAATGTCACTCTCTTGTAGAATATTTAAAATAGATTTCTCATTTATGGTGATAGGAATATGGAATTTTGAATGTGTTGATCATCCACCAGGAAGAAATAATGATTCTACTCCACTAGAAGCAACCGAAAGCACAATAGAACCTTATGACCACAGAATGATGTCAGTATCTTCCAAATGAATGTTTTACATGTGCATCCATAACCATTATAGAAGAATAAACCCCCCAAATTTGAAGATATAGAAGACAAGATGACACGCATCACCTCTTTCTGTTCAACTGTAAGTTTACTCTCTAAAGTTCTGTACTCATTTAAAAGTGAGTCTCTATTGTAATTTAGTTCCTCTATATCTAAACAATTCAAAATAGTATCAACTACAGAATCTGGAACTAGTATAGGAGGATAAAACTGAATAGTTTTTCCATTGCTTCGTAAAATTTCTTCTATTTTGAGCAGAGAATACATTTGTTTCTGATGTTCTGTGAGTGTTAAATATAAAAATCTTAAAATTACTTATGTCAGAGTAGTATCTAATAAAATGTATACAATGATTAAAATATGTAAGACTATGTGAAAAATAGAAACTACGGTGGAACGTTCATAGTTATATCGATTGTAGTTTTCATTATGTTATTTGTCAGTATTTACACCGACAGTCACTAGTGGACATTATTGTTGGATAGAAAGTCGATATATCCGGTAACTGGAATATATAGATTAATTTAAAAAAATATAACATATAGTAAATTTAAAATAACAACACTAAAGTTTAGAAATCACGTTTATGTTATCATGTGGGAAAATTTTGAGTCATTAGACTTTACTGCACCATGTAAAAATCTATTTATGAATTGTTCGGTTTAATTTATTCATCATTTTTAACATACTATAATGGCAGTAATGTGGAATTATCATAAATATTTTTCAGATTCTAGTTATTTTAATGATTACAATTCACTGCATGTAACTAAGTAATACAGTTTTTATGTTTTCGAATGCAATATTAAATAAATTGCACGTGAATTTATTTATTTTTAAACAGGTAAGAAATATGATAGAATAGATTGAAGTAGTTTCCTGTTTTCACAGAATAAACTGAGTAATTTATTCCTCACCTTGAACTTTCATCCTCCATCTTTGAGCATATAATATATCTTCAGAAAGAATGTCACATGTTTGATTCAAAACAATTTCTGGGAGAGAAATGTTGTTGGAAATTAACATGCCTACGAAGACCCTATATAGACAGTGTCTGATTCCCCAAGAGGAAACATCATTTATAGCTTCAATAAATTCTCTATCATCAGGAAGTAGTCCCAAAGCGTATTAGGCCTCTCTAAATGATCCAAGGGTAATGTTGTTAACTATATTTTGATCTTCAAATGAGGATGCACTTTTGACATTTTTGGGAAGTATGCACAAGTAAACCAGCTCTCCAGTAGTTGGAGGAACATAGTATAGTCTACCAATACTGAACCCCTGCCTTCTAGGATTCCATTTCTTTTCATTAGAGTGGTAAAAAATATTGTTGGGTATTCTGAAAATGTTATAGGTCTACCATCTGGGTAATTTTAATTTTCTAAGAACCATGACTTAAACATTAGTCCAGATATGTATCCCTGATTCAAGACATCTCCAATGTTATCAGTGTCATTATAGGTTACAAAATTTTGTCCTGGTAAATAAAAATGTGATCTATCAATTGGTGGATATATGTAATGGATATCATAGTAAAATATCCTTCAAGAAGCCTCACAATGAGATATGTACGGACAGACATAATACATGTTTATCTCATCCACATTTTTGTCTTGGATGTCTCTGTTGTTTCTCTCATACAATGTTGTTGTTTATTTATCATTTCCTTTGCTAATATACTTGAAGAGATATTTTATAGAAGAAGACTGATTTCAAACATAAATATTGAGATGAGCTTGATACTTTAGGAGAAGAACAATATTGTATAGTATAACAAACTGATTATCCAATGTGACCCTTTTTTTTTTGAACCGTTCTACAGCCATCCCTTCTACGCTAGGTATCATAACCATCATCATCAACTGTTTTATTCCCAACAAATTTTTTTTGATAAAAGTTTGTACAATTTCCATTTCTCATACTTGGAGAGGTACGGTTGGCATCATCGCATGGCTCGTGGATCATAAATATTTTAACAGCTTCATGTAGTCTTGGGTATGCACAATTATTTTGAATTTCTGTGCAAACAATCTTATTTACATCTTTTGGAGTGTGAATTTTGTTATCTTGACAAAGAAACAATAATATGTACATATGAGGAAAGACACATTTTTTTAATTCCACGGTCTAAACAAATACATGAAAAGAGTACAGTTTTATGTCGTTAAGAAAGTATGACAAAATATATAAGAAAGTACTAAACATATAGAAACATAACTATGAAGAGCATTACATTCCCTTGATTTTCCAAAGAAAAATCCTCCCCTTAAATATTGTATTAAATGATGAAGATTCATATTAAAAACTCAAGATAATATTTGAGGGTAGTCTAATGGATGAAGATTCGGTTTTCTAAGAAACCTTGTTATTTCAGGCCACATTGGGTTATAGGTAAATGTTAGGAAAAAATATGGATACCCTGACTAATTAAAAATCAACATGGCATCTTGGTAATTCTAGATCATATACCTTAGACCACCCATAAATGTTTAAGGTAAGTAGATTTTCATGTCGCGGGATGACCCTTCATGGTCACCTCGAAGCAAAGCATCTTGTAACCCATTATATAGCTCTACCCTCAGTTTCATTTGATTGAAGTGAATGGACGATAGTATCTGAGACTCAATAACTGTGTATGCATCAACAATAAACTGTTGCAATAATCATTTTGAATGAAGTAAGACTAATGCATCATTTTCATGGTACTATAAATGATTAGAGAAATACTCTTTCATTGTTTCCTTCCTCAGTGCAGTACTCGTTGTGAAAGGAGTAGCACGATGCAATATGTTGTCGCAGTATCCATTCTGACCACCTGTGAAAATAAAGGGATATTTCAATGGAAGATACAATGGGTGAAGCTCATCAATTCCTTATAGATCACCTATTTTGGTTCAAATTATTATATCTCATTGTTGGTTGAGATCTTCAGTATCAATAAAAATCCGCATTTCAATTTTTGAATTCGTAGGGAGGCTATATATCGCGGGATATGTTTGTATTCTTTTAAGAAGTCCCAGATTTAAATTAGAAACCTCTTGATGGTTAAGAACATCCCTTTCACTTAAAAATTTTCCTGCCAAAGCGTTGTTCACATGAATGAGTTTTGGTAGGTTTGCAACAATATTGTAGTCAACACCAGATTGTAGATTTCATCCATCAATGCTGTAAAAAGTAGTTATGTGAATATAAATCGATGAATGGTTAGTCCACTTAGTCCAAAAAACTTAATATAAATGATACCTAAGCCCACAAACTCTGTTCTCACACCCATGTGCAGTATCATACATGTACAATTGTTCGAACCTTGGTGGTTGTCTATCAGGTGGACACAAACAACCTAAGTGATGGTATTTTTTTCCATGTAATCTGAATATACATGGAGCTCGACCATTGTTGAATGACCTATCTACCTTTCCACCCATTGATGTGAATGCAAACATTGCATTATAAAAATGGATGTGGTTTTGGAATAATCATGCCTCCGCTGAAGTTTGATTGAGCACCAACATCCATAGGTATTCTGGACATGATGGTAGTAAGTCAAAATCTACCTTTCCCATGGAGCAGCACAGAGAGATATGCTGGTTATGTCTATTACTGAATTATTTATTTCTCTCATCAAACAAGAAAATAGACCGACAATATTGAATGACCTTAAAAGGCTCTCCAATATCAGAATAACCTGAAAGAATAATAAATGTTAATAGATTATATTAATAACAGACAAAAAAAGTAGTGTGGAAGATTCCTTTGTATTAAAGATTAATTAATGCATTATTGGTAACATCACTAATCGGTGTGCTCAGAAATATGTTGTTCTAGTGACCCTCCTGTAGCATGAATCGTTATGTAAGATTTGAGTCGGTTAAATAAGAATAAACACAATAGTGTTTCTACAGAAATGAAATCATCAAAATACCTCTATAGTGTTCTGTTGGATTTTTGTTAGAAAATTTGTTTACATGATTTTCAGAAGTCTCTGTTGGCAGTGCTTGCTGAAGAAACGATTTTTTTCTATAACCTGATAGTAGTTGTAGAAAACAATTCACAATTTCACAAAATGTAGAAAAATTTACACATATATATTTGCGTGGATCATGTTTTTTAATTTGGTTTTATTTTACAAAATACCTAGATATGATAATGTATCGAAGTCCGTAGCATCAGTAGAAGTTACCACGTGTCTGTTGGTATATGTAATCATAAGAAATAAAACCGTAAAAACA
The DNA here is from genome assembly GCA_963277665.1 of Viscum album. Taxonomy (NCBI): domain Eukaryota; kingdom Viridiplantae; phylum Streptophyta; class Magnoliopsida; order Santalales; family Viscaceae; genus Viscum; species Viscum album. The sequence continues at coordinate 898,665,388 of OY728165.1, read as the reverse complement.
TGCATGGAATTTTTTTCTAATAGGAGTCGTGATTACTGCGTCGAGGTGGTAGCCATAACTCTAGTAGACCATTATTAGTAGTCATTAGAGCTATAGAAAACAACCCCCATTCAGTTATACGGTGAGTAGAAATGACGTGTGACCGACATTATGTTAATGAAACAACATAGTTATCTTACTTACAGAACGATATATGTGAATGTGTAATGTCAGTCGGTCATTGCTTTCGTTTTTTTTTGTTCCAGAAGACAACGTTGACTAAGGAGAAGACGGTTCTGGCACTATTTTCAAAGAATCAGTTAAATAATTTTAATATGTACCAAATTGAAATATAATGTCAAACCCAATGGTTTATATACGAAAAATTTAATAGAACTAACCGTTGCAAAAAAAAATAGTGACAATGGCACTCTCGTGACTTCATTTGTGCCTCTATTTTTTGTTATAGGTCAAGTAAACGGAGTACCAAGAATACTTCAAGATGTCACTATAGATGTTACAATAGTTTTTGCCACTAATATTGTGGAAATTTTAATTAATATGGATACCAATTCAATAATAATTATGTGATCATTTCGGTGTAAGTGAAATTAAAAACTCAAAATCTTTCTATCATTCCTTCATAATTTGCTTGTGTTGTACCCTTTCATCTCTAGAGGTTAATGGGCAATACAAGTTTGTATTTGACCGAGCTGTGAACTGTTCAGGCACTATTGTAGAAGTCGAAGTTAAATACATTCAATTTTGGTTAGTATGAATTGCATTGTGAAATATTATAAAGAATGTATAGCTAAATAAAAATAGAACCAACCATTGTTACATAGAGGTGATAATGGAATGAGTGTAAACCCATGTGTGATGTTAGCCATTGGAAGTGAATAAGTTTTCAGAGTTCCAGAATGGTTGGTAGATCTCATTGCAGTGTTTCAGGCAATAGAAACCATTGTTATTAGCTCAGGTTTGAAGAATATAAACAATTAAGGATGGATAATAAGTAGAAAATTTCCAAGTGTAAATAATAAAAAAATTATAGAACTATCCATTGTTACATATAGGTGATAACAACCCGTCTATGCAGCCATTTGTGATGTCAGCTGTTGGAAGTGAATAATTAGTCAGAGTACCAGAATGGTTAGTAGATGTCATTGATGAGTTTCTGGAAGTATCCCCCACTGTTAGTGGGGTAGTTATGATGAATATAAATACTGAAATATGGATACTAAGTAGATCATTTTCTATTATATATAATAAATAACTGCCAGAATGAATGTCATTCCTTCAAAATTATTCATTGTTTTAACCTTGCATCTCTAGAGTTTGTTGGGAAATTCATCTTTGGATTTTGGTTCTTTATATTAGTTTGTCAAGGTGTCCAATGAAACCATAAAAAAGGACCACTCACAGTAAAAGTGAATGTAATATACATGGTGAAGGCAAACCACAAAGTGGTTCTCTAAAGTGGTTCGCGATGTAGTGGCATAGGTATGTATGTATATAGATTACTGAAGATGAAAATGACATGTCCACAACAATTATTATGACTAATGCTTGATATTTTTATCATTTAAACATAGTAATATAAAAGTTAAGTATAATAAGGCAACCATATCAATATGTATGATATGATGTACTGTACTCAATATGTAATTAATCTCATACCAGAAAATTCAAACAACAAAATTTGAAAGATTTTTGAAACATAACAGGTTAGATCTTACACTGTAATATGAACCATGAATAATATAGATGTAAAATCATATGTCTATTGCATATTCATGAATATAGGTTAATGAAAAAGTAGATTGCATCATACCTGAGCATTGAAGCAGATTCCTGAGGGAAGAGCCTACAGGAAACCGGGTTTTGAAACCAAAGAAACTTAGTAATAGTCCACTGTAATCGTTGGAAGTTGGTGGCTGGTAGGTTGGATAGACAACGAAATGGAGTGGATGTGATGGGAAACAGTGCACCATAATCAGTATGAAGGAAGAGTGTAGAAGGATACCTAAACTGTGTGTGAGTTGTTGTGACCCAAATTGCGAGTAGGTTAAATCCTCAACCCAGCGATTGAGCATATGACACCCAGGAGCAGGGATGGAAGCTGAAATGAGAGGGTTTGAGGGGAATAGAATGGAAAAAAGAGGGTTGTGTAGGTTGGGAGGAGAAACCCGAGTGGGAGGGGGTAGGAGGGGAATAGAAACAAGAATTAGAATGGAAAATAAAGAAGCGTGGCTATTCGGATGAATGAAACGTTAGGAAAAAATGTCGTGGAGAAATTTAACGAAGACATATTGAATGTATGAATGTTAGGATTAGTATAGATAGCAGAGTAGATGAGTAAAATAATGGGAAAACCCTCCTGTCCTCCCCTATAACCCCCCCCCCCACTCACTCCCTCTTCTCTTCACTCCACTAAAACTCTATAACATGCCTAAATTTTTCTCAAATATTCTCTGAATCTCTTCCCCTAAATCCAATATACCTTGGTCTCATAAAAAGTCCAAAACCACTCCCCTAATGAGGCTCTCAAGGAAGATAACATTAAGATGTAAATTTCTCATAACATTTCTTTTATTTCATGTTCCATTATTTTTTTTCCAATCCTCCCATCCATTCATCAAAATTTTGTGATGAATCCATTACCTCACATGTTCTGTAATGATATTATTATAAATAAATAATTCATCATCATCTCTCATTTTCCCATCTTTTATACTTGAAATAGAAACAACATCCGAGATGTGAAATTTTTTCACATTCCCTGAAGATGGGTTTTTGATTTCTATTACCATCTTTAATTATGGTCATGAAACTATTGTGATGGTTTATCAATACGATAATATATTTTTTATAACTTATTTAAGGTTTTGGAATACTTTTTACATATGATATTAGTTTATAAATCAAAATGAGTTCGATGTGGTAAAAAACTACCAATTAAGAGAAACAATTTTCATTAAATTTGATATATAATGATTTATCTTCACACTCAATAACCCAATGATTTTTATAACCATGTAATATTATAGTTTTTAAATAATAATATACAACTTATTTTTTTGACAACCATTCTCATTCTAAATGTTTATCCATATATGAATAAAAGTAAACCGTTCATGAAAACCAGGGATGAAAACACTCTCGAATAATGAAATTGAATCTCTTAACCAATTAAGAGGACATTAATGAACCAAAATAATGATTTAATAAATCAATTACACATGAATGAGATTCTAGAATCATTAATTTATGTCCTTAAATTTTAATATTCATGTCATTAAGATCATGTGAGTAATACCTTCAGAAATAAGGTAAGTGTTTTCTACCCGATCCTCCATTTTCATCCGGGTTACTCTATTTGTATATCTACATAAATTAAAATATTAATTATTCATATTTACTCCTCATATATTCTATAATAATTTTATATATAATTGAACCAACCATAACACTAATTTAATTTATGGGTATTTATATTTTTTTAAAAATGGTCTATAAAATATTCTTCCCGAAATACATACCGAATTCAATGGAATTTCTTAAATTCTTATATATTTTCAAGGGTGCACAAAATCTGTTTTTATAAACCATTATAATTCTAAAAATAAAAATTTTATTATTAAAATACTATATGAATTAACTTCTAGTATTATACAATGTTTTTTCTAAAATAACAATTCATTTCAAAGTAAAAGTGTATTTGTCTCAAGAATTACTCGATGGTTTTATAATAGCATCTTCACCAGTTTCAACACACGTGATGATTATTATGTATTATTGGGACTAGTAATTATTATATCATATAAAAATTTAAATTTAATGGTTTATTATTAATTTGACTATGTATGTCCTACCTTAAATCCATTAACCAATTTACTCTGAACTATTAGTGTTTATGTCTAATGTTGATGGAATGTTATTTGACATTTCATCTGTTAGATTCAATATGAATGTATGTGTGATTTCTGTTTTTCCACATTCATATGATTAATTCACAATACATATAATGTAATGTGTGGGGACCAATATATCTCCTTGATTCAACATTATGTCTCATGAGCCAAACTACGATCTTGGAACAAAGCATTGACAAAATGATTATTTATGGTCTTCGCATGAGGCAATGAAGATATGGTTATGATGTCCGACATTATGAACATACTCATTACAAAATTAGTAATTGAATGTTCATGAGGTAATTTAATAATTTTAATACCCATTATTTTTCTTTATTATGCAATTTTTTATTCATCCATTATTCCATCCATAACGTGTTCATGTACATTTTAAGAGGCATGTGTTTTTTATTTATTATCTATGAAAAATGTTTATGGTTATGATATCTTCCACTGTAATTCTTACCCATACTGAGAATTTGATCTCACCCCTTTCTTAAGTTTCATTTTTACCAAGACATTAATAGGTATTTAACAAATAAACATCAAGGGTAAACTTAGAGATATATATATTTCCAAAGTAATTTTTATGTTTTCTTTTGTTTCAAGTATTAATGATGAACTTATTTATGTATCTTATTTCCAATGATACTAAACTAATCAGTCCATTGATATGTATATTCTTAGTATATATGCAAATGTAACGAAATAAGGAACCGAATTTCGGCAACTAGGTTCATGTCCTTACCAACCACAGAAGAATGAATCTTTATGGTTGATCCTATATTTACTAGTGAAGGCAGCCCAATTCATTCCTATTAAGAATTACTTCACCACTGATTACAGGGGTAACCTCTATAAATTTCATATGGTTCAGTTATATGTTTTTATTTTGATAATCATTTCTAGTAGATATACCGATTTCACATCACGTTTCTAGAAAGGCTTTTATAAGTTTTTGGTTTTTTGGTTTTTTTTGGAATATCTTATAATCCTCAGTCTTATAACCAATATGAGCAGATGATAGGACATTTGGTGGAAATTTTATAAGAATTTGTTCTAGATGTTGGTGTGTATTAGGATAAAATTATATTTATAATCGATATAACATATAATAATTTCTTACAAACCCCAATTTAGATGTCTCTTTTTGAGTATTAAAATGGAAGGTCGTGTTGTTAACCAATTTGTTGTAAATTGGTAGGTGGGTTACTGGTAATTGGACCTAATCTCATACATGAGACATCTGAGTTTGTTTAGTTGATCAGAAATCATTTGAAAACCATGTAGAGTTGGTAGAGATCTAATAATGACTACCATTGACTATGTTAGTAATTTTTGTTAATTCACGGACACTTCTTATGGGTTTCATCTAGTTTGGGGTAAATCCATATTAAGAATAAGGGGATTATATCAGTATGGTTTGTTGGTCAGTTTTTGATAGTGGAGGGAATCAATAAAATGGAATACTGGTTATATCATCCATAAAGACACAATGCCATGTCAAAAATATATATCATGGCTCAATTTAAGAGTTAAAACTTTTATCCTTATCATTTTATTGATGAATATTATATTTATATTGATGTTGATTAATTATTTGAGGAGAATCTGATATGTATAACAGATTTCAGTGAGAAAATTCATTGAGGGAAGTCCAGTCCCCTTGGGTGAGTGAAATGGAATCCTAGGTATGCTTAGGTGTAGAAATGGGATAGGGAGTGAGATATACGAATTTAGTGTCTTGAGTTGTTTAGAAATATCTCTCCATGAATCAAGGGATCACAATACATGGATGAGATAATATATAGTGGGGAGGATATAAGACGCAGTGTTATTTTGATGTACCAATCTTTTAAATTTCATTAAAACCCCATTAATCACTTTAAAATATTTATATAAATAGTAAAAATGGGGTTTTATTGGTTTTAAAGAGAACATATGAGGTGAACATGTGAAATATATTAGTGTAATATAGTATAGCTATAGTTGTAGTGTTTCCACCAAGCTAGTGAATTGGGATGTTTCTTAAAAAACATATAGGAGACCCACCAGGAAGCTTATAGAGACCTAGAAGAATGATATTCCAATAAGAACACCACCATATAGATAGGGGATATGAAAAATCTATATGTAAGGGTTAATATAGTCTCATCCATTCTATCTAGTAGTAAAGGCTAGTTGGTGTAGCCAATTTCTAGTTGGTGGTACCGTTCTAGGCCATGAAAATTAGGTGTTGAATAGTTTTTTATTTCCATGAAACCACTTTTAAGTCTTTATATTCTCCCCCCCTTTAACCCTAAAAATTGTTTAATTTTATTGGCCGGTTCCCTTGTGATTTTTTGACATTCTAATAAATTAATCCATGATTCCTTGATCCATTATTCAGCCAAATAATCAAGATTTTGTGGGGTTTTCTCATATTTGATGATTTTATCTCCTATCCTATATGTTTATTCTTTCTCAGGAAATGATATAGTGGATATATAACTATAAATAATTATTTTTTTTGGATCCCCTTTATTTGGATTCTTAAACATTGTAAACATCTATTATTCTTTTGAGGTCGGTGGTCTAGGTAATATATTGTGCGTCTGTTTCAATTTTTTTTGTGTAACATGTGTGACCACTCTTGATTACCATACATTTATGCTCTTTAAATTTATATAAATGATTATTTATTGAATATACTCACTTAGAACTCCCTCAGATCCATTTATTTATATTATTGAATGATACCTCGGATATTCAGCCAGCTGAGCGGTCAACCTATACTTGACCTTCGGTTGGAGCATGAAATCTTTGAACAAAATTCCTTATAAATAAGTTGGGATACTGATTTATGGAATGACAAAAAAATGTAAATTTTATTTTGTTCTTATCAAAAATTTTGAATGGGTTATTTTTCATTACTGGTACATTAATTAATAATTTGGCATAAATGAGTTTTAATATGGAAATTGGACATTTTTTAAATGAGAAATGGTACATTAGCATGTAAAAGGATTATTGGTATGAAATTAGAAAAGGATTAATAACATGATTTAATATTGGATTAGTGTAATATTAAACATATAGTTTGAACATGGAATAATTTAATAATAGAGTGTATCTATATTATTCATGAAAATTTGTATTTTTCATTAATTAAAAAAAATGAAATATTGTTAAAATTATTTGAATTTTTGAAAAAATGGAATTTATTGGTTATTTTTTCTATTGATAATTATATATATATAATCGAACCCTGAATTTGAATTTTCCTTGGATCCATTGTAATTTTTTTTGTAATTAACACCTATAATGTAATTTAACTATGCATTTGATAGAAATTGAATATGTTAATAACCCTTTGCATTTGAATTCGACTGGGGACTATTATGGAATTAATATATAAGTAACCCCTAGAATGGGCATTCTACCTGTGTTTACTATATAATATTATATTCTATATAGATTCTAGTATTGTACCCTTTAAAAGTTACATATTGAGATATCCTACATTTTTCCACAGTAGGTATGGCTGACCATGAGTGTCAACCTAGTGGTCATGGGCCAGATGGTTCATTTATATTTTTTTTTCATTTTTTCTATAATTAATTATTATTTTATCATAATATTTAATTCACTATTACATAGACAACATTTTTTAGACACATTTTGTGTTAGCCTAATGTTTTTTATGCATTCCCTGTTTAGACCGCTACTTGGTACCTTGGAAGCCTTTATGAATGTATGTCAGGATAATTAATATGGGCCATGTGGTTGAGTGATTTGTTTTCTATAATGGGCTAGATATTAGGTATAGGACCTAGAATGGTATTTGATATTAGTTTTATGAGTATTTATTTAGAATCATCGTTCATTTTCTTCCTTGTATAAAATATAGTATAAAATAATTATCACATTGTGTTGTTTGATTATATTGGGTTATTTTTGAAACATTATTTTTATCTCCTTGAGTTGGTTTATATTGGTTTTTTATCCATTTTATATTGTTATTTTTTCAATACCAAATAGTATATTCTCCCTACTATATTAATTAAAACCTTGCTACTATTATACAACTTCTCACATATTGGGAGGAATTATTACGCTCTTTTCAAATAGAAAACTCTTCGTATTCCATTAGCTTTGCACCCTTAGAGAAAAGGGAATGGACTGAATATTCATTGAGATTCTCCTAATGTCTGGAAGAACATGGGGAAGATGATTTATAATAAAATTAGTATGAATTGAATGTTTTATGTGTGAAACCATTTACCATCTCAATTCAGGATGAATTGAGGTAACATGAGAACTTTCACCCAAATACGTGACTCATATGAGCTCCAAAGAGGGAAAATAGATAATGGGGGTGAGTATAGGGATACCAGCTTCATTTGGAAGGTATATTCACTGAAATATATTAAAAATGGATTTAGATATAAATGAAATAAATAATTTTTTAAAAACTAGAAATGGGACCATGGGTGGGCCCAATACCTAAAAAGTAACTCCAATTCACCATGATTATAAAATATAAAGGTGTCCAAATAATAGGATGGTTTGAAAATGTTTGGGGAGACAATTTATGATATATAAGGGGAGAAAAATGTAAGAAAACAAAAGATTTATAAAATAAACAATTTTGTTTTTTAAAACTGGAAATGGGCTCACGGTTGGCACAAATCATGAAGTAACCACATTCTATCTAAAAACTCCTATGATGTAAATGGGGAACCCAAATTAGGGTGATTAGAAATATATTGAAGTTAAAAACTCAATATTAATATCACCCAAAATCCAAGAAAAGGATTGGTATTTTAGATGAATCAGATCAACACCCTGACATGAAAAGAAAAAAATAGGAGTGACAATTCTCCCCACCATTAAAGCTTTCTGCCCTCGGAAATCCATAACACTTTTAAACTGATAGAACAACACCTAAGGATTCCTTTAAAACATAATACATCCTCTAATGATAAGGAGATATCATTCACTAAAAATGATACTTAATACTTATTTCCAAACAAAACACCAACTCACAACCACATCTGTAGAATCAAAAGAAAGATCAAGCCGCCACCTCCACAACCATGCCAATAACTAGATTGTTGGGCCTTATCCCAAAGAACCCAAGGATGTCCCCAAACCATAGTTCACTCACAAAATCCAATGACATGGTTTGGAGGTAGGAATGGGCTCCCCACCATTAAATAATAAATACCATCTGAAATATCCTAAAGGAAATATCTTTGAGACCTACAGTGGGTGTCCCCAAAATTAGAGACAAACTAGAAATGAACAAAAAAAGAAATAAAAATGTACTAGAATTTGGAATCACCTATAAATGACCCCCAAAACTCTCACCAACAGCCTACAAACCCATGTTGAGAGGAACACAATATTAACATTGAAGTCACCCACTCTCGAATGGAGGCAGCAAGAACTGGGCCAACACTCTCTACACGGATCCAAACCCCCAATAATTAGGGAGGGGAGGGAAGGGGACCCAATAATTGGGACATTAAAACCACAAAAGAAATAATGGAACTACCTAAATGAAATAGTATAGGTATGAGCTTAGCAATAATACCATCAATCCTCGGACTCTTAACTATGCACTAGATTCACTTTTAAACCTATGTATCAAGCTCTGATGCATGAAGCATATCATGCCCCTCAGCCAAGCATTGATAATCCCCAACTTGTACTCCATCCCTTAGTTCCACACAGTACCACTTAATACTCATAGTAAGAAACAAAAAATCTAGAGACACCATGAAACTGTCTTCCTCAACAACACATTTTTACCCAAACAAGAACATGGAGGTACAAAAAACTATGTTCTCTCACTCCAAACGAGGAGAATAATGAAAAAAGAACAAAAAACCCCCATTGAACCTCACCGAGAACAACTACTACAACCAAGAGGATCACTATAAAGTGAATCACTTTAAATTGAGCCCAAACATCACTCTATTTCAACAAACGGGCCGAGGTATCATTCTAATAGGTGTATTTAACCTTTGAAACAAATACATAGGTTGATAAACTGGAAGGAATATCAATGGGGAACCATCCATGGAAACATCACAACATACAACGCATCTTTTGAAACCCACTAAACATTACCCCAAAACTGATCCACTAACAAGATCCCTTCTCAAGATGCTAAAAGAGTATGACTTCTAGATCATAAATAAGAATACTGAATAGAACACTCTATAAATACATAAGATAAACCATCCACCAAACTGTCTGTTCACAGTAAGTACCAAACTTTTTCAGCTAAAAACACTATTGGAAGAAAAATTAAAAATAAATTAACATGGTAGATTTTCACATTCACCAATGGTGTTTCATCTAGTCTCACTCACATGAACATTTTCATTACACCCCAAGAACTCATATACCATGCCATACAGACAATTCATCCATATATCTAGAGAACCTTGCATGTGAGAACCCATGAATACACCGAATTCTAAAACAAAACATCATCATTACAAAAATAATCATGTACCTTCCAAAGGAACATTAACCACCAAATCCAAAACCTTTTTTAGATTTCACAATACAAGACACACTTCATCAAGAACCATTTGACTAAAAGAAACAATCAATTTCATTTAATAGAACTTCCAAAAACTACCATTCTATTCCAAATATCCCTTTCCCATTTTTAAAAAATTCAGCAATGTCTCTTTTCATAATCCAACAACCACAAAGGCCCAAACCCCTTTACAGAAAACACCAGCCGCTCAAAACAAATCTTACCAAAATAATTCCTGAGATTCGAAAAATTTTCAATATCCAAAAACACCCAATTTAAAACAATGTATCAGAATTAATTTAAAATTATGCACACCTTCAAAACAATTTTTTTCCAAAAAACCACAAGTTTAAATAAGAGAAAATCGAATCCCTTAAAAAAAGTCTACTTCCTTCCTGAAATATGTTTTAATAAAACACAACCTTCCAAAAACTATTCTTATATTTAATTTTCAAAAACCCCTTGTCCACTTTTCCAAATCCAATACTTCCATTAAAATATTTTTCCATAATTATCACACATGGATTTTCAAAACAAAAATTTAGAATTCAAGAAACATCGAAGAAACCCACAAAGGGGAACTAGTGTCAGTGGGTGACTTGGCCATATGGTTGGCGGCCATATGTCATACACAAAAACAACACAAAGAGAATTATTAGAACCATTCCCCAACTAAACATGTCTTTAGAGGCCCTACAATCTCATGGAGGCCATTGGACAGACTCCCCTTGTCATATCCCAAAACCAGACAATCAACAAGAAAAAAAGACACTAATAATACCATACATCCCATGGAAACCAAAGGATTAGAACGAGAAATAGTTCGCAACACACTTCCCACACATAACCCTTAAATCCCCAAAATCCTACTCTATCTACCTTGACATCCCCCAAATAACAAGGGTGCTCTAAAAAAAGTTCTTCTAATAGCCGACCTCCTCTGATACCATTTTGTCATGAACCATCCCGAGTAGTCCCAGAACCAGTCACCCAGGCCAACCTGCGACAAGTCTGGAGAGGCCTTCCCGATCCTTTCGGGATGGTGAATAGAAACAAGGGAATCAATAAAGTACACATATGAACATTATTTCTCATACATAAATAATCAATCCAACGGTGGAAATAAATGGACATCCTAAAATACCTATATAGAAAAATTGAACTAAACATTATTTGTTCATGAAACTGAAAGTACAACTAAACAAACTACTCAACTGAACCAACCCGATAACCAACTGACTCCATGTGTACCCGCTATTCACTCTCCAAAAAAATTATCACACGTCACCTGTGGTGATCAAACACAAGTTGAAACCTGCACGAGATCTTAAAACAGAATAAGACTATAGGCATGTGTATTAAAATTCAGTTGGTTAGCCAAATATTCTTTTCATAATTCACATCCTTTAAAATAAAAGAAATATCAATTTCATGTTTAAAATACCTATATAAAGGTATGTTTTCCAAATGTGGTCCAATGCTATAAAAATTTACCAGAAAAAAACATTCATGTTTTATAAACAAGAATGATAGTAACAATTTTTAACGAGGTACAACTTTGAAATGAAAATATATTTTCAAGAGGGATGATTTATGGAATTTACACTTTTCAATAAATAACACAAAATACTGAATTAACCAACCAAACACACTATATGCTGATGGTAATTATAAAATATCCAATGACCACAAGTCACGGGATCACCCCTAGGCACTAGTTAGTTGTGAGCCCCAGGTACCTCGTATCTCGGTGAAAGTAATGGTAATAAATATATATTCTCATGCACACGATCCAATAGTAGGGAGCATACCTATAACCTATTGGACCCCCAATAACATCATCATCACAATTTAGTTCGTTTTTTCATCATCAAACTTGTTATGTGAAACAGCGGTCAAACCCCCACAAAATCACTAGCATACTAGTTCACGTCTGCCCACCTAGATACCCGAGATTCCCTTTTGTGCTCAATCATGTTACACATATTAAAAAATACACTTTCTGAAACAAAATTACATTACCAAACCATAATCACAAAAACATCCCATAAACATGCTTCACATTTATTTCACGAATTAAGAAACCACAATAATTATTTATAAAAAAATTTCAAGCCGTATAAGGAGGACTTGAACATAAAATCCATTCAATAATTCTATTTTAAGGCCTAAAACCCATCAAAACAAAACAGGCCAGATTTGGAAGCCCCGAACCAAATTAATAAATCAATCACATGGACCATTAAATTGACCCAAAAGATTGAACATTAAATACATGTGGGAGTGATTTTTACAAAAAAAAAACAAATTCCAAATGGGCCTTTAAGCCTTTCTCAAAAATATCATTTGACCATGGTATGAATTTAACTATTTTTAGTAGGTTTATTCACACCATTTACAACATAAAAACAGAATCATAAATCTCGTAAAATATTCAAATTACATATTCCAAACACAACCATTTTCATAAGGATGTGAAACATGCCATTTTCCGAAAACTCGGGCCAAAACATGTTTTAAACCAAAAACCATTTGTTGGTAAAACCAAAACCAACTAGGATAGCCATAAAAGGATCCAAAAATAATTTTTTACATGCGTCCAATGTATTTATAAATCTAAAAAAATCATTTTAAATTTCACGAGGCACATAAATGCTAGCCGATAAATTTATCAAACACATGGCATGCACTCTTTAAAAAAAATTATGTTAAGAACATAAAAAGGGATAAAATTCCATTTTCATGACATAAAGTTATTCAAACTTCTGATAAATATTCAAAATACCATAAACCATGTGAGAAAGAAGATGGAATAATTTATCAAAAAAGAGGAGTGCACATTAATACCGAAACAACTATATTTTTTACAAAATAAGTCATAAAACATAATTAACAAATAAAACCTTTAAAACCGTGATTTCACAGTAAAAAATATCACATAAATAAGGTTAAAAGTTAATTATAATCACGAATAATAAATTATAAAGTCTTGTGTAAGAGATATCCTACATCAAATCCTTGGCGTAAAAAATGCAAAACCATAATCACCATCTAAGGGTTAACAAAACATAAACCTACAAAGACCTTCCCTAAATGAACAAAAAAACGATCAAAAAATCATGAGATAACAGAACTCTAGGACTATCACGACTAGTGGAGATTATAAAACCAATAAATAATGAAATAAGGAAGTGGGGGGATAAAGGAGAAGGAATCTCACCTTTTCAACTAGAAAACAATTCGTATTCCATTAGATCTGCACCCTTAGAGAGAAAGGGATGGCTTGATACTTCTTGGAGATTCTCCTAATGTCTGATGAACCACAAAAACATGATTTATAGAAAAATAGTATGAATTTAATGATGTATGTGTGAAACAAATTACATTCTAAATTTTGGACGATTTGAGGTAACATGAAAAATTTCCCACTACTCTGTGACTCTTATGAGCATCAAAGAGGGAAAATATATAATGGGGGTGATTATAGGTATATTTTATTAAATAAGGAGGTGGAATCACTAAAATATACTGAAAACTATATTAGATATAAGAGAAAAATATGTTTTTAAAAACTGGAAGTGGTCCCATGGGCTGGCCATATACCGAAATAAGCAACCCCAATTAACCATGATTATGAATTATTAAGGAATCCAAAATCATATTTTTTTTTGAATATGATATGGGAGGAAATGTATTATGTGGAATAGGTGAAAATGTTGCAAAACAAAGGAGGTATAAAATAAACAAATTTGGTTTTTAAAACTGGAAATGGGCTCACTGTTTTCCCAAATCATGAATTAACCCCCTTCTCTTCAAAAAATCCTAAAAAAGAAATGGGAAACACAAATTATAGTGATTATACATATATGGAATTTAGAAACTCAAAAATTAATCTCACCTAACACCTAAGAAATGGAACGAGATTTTAAATGAACCGGATCAAAACCCTAACATGAAAAGAAAAAAACGGGTGTGATAGATTCCACCCCCCTCTTATAGTGACTTTTGAATCCTGATATAGTATTTTATGTGTTATGAGATCTAATATTGGTTCCTTATAGTATGAAAAAAATTAATCTCATAGTTTTTTTAACTTTTACACATAAAGTGAATATTTTTATAATGTATTGAGTTACATCATAAAGAGAATAAAATTTCCATATCTATTATTATAAACAGGGATAATTCATCCAAAACCTTAAATAATAGAAGGAAATTAGAGGCTATGTAGTTTTGAAATATTTCAATGGAGAAAAAGGACTAACTATGACTTCTTGTTAATCAAAATGATAGTTTTTGATAAATATTTCTATAATTCTCTCCACGAAGAATCATGTTTAGGCTATGAAGAGTATGTGAAGAATAAATCAATTGAATCAATTGAATACCTATACTTTGATGTTATGTATTACATAGAGAACATACCTTTTTTAGGTATTCACTTATATATTTGAGTTTATCCTGGAAATACATGATATGAAAATATATCTGTTAATCGATAAAAAAACATTAAAAATGGTATTGATTAAGATGTTTCAAGAGTGAAAAAGCCTAACAAAAATTTTTAATAAAAAAGAAAAAAAATATTTATTTATGAGGGAAAATTCTCCATGAATGATTCAAAATTTAAAAAAATATTCAACAGGAAAATTAAAGTGAGATACATGATAGAGAGTTACTTCAAAATATTTAAATACAAAAAACCTCATGGAATTTCAAATATGATCAGTTAAATATCAATAGAAAAAGGATTAATAAGCATTATCAATCATTACAAAAAAATTGTATTATGTATGAGGAATAAGTTGAGAATTTTAAATTAGAATGGGAATTAATTTTCAAATCATTTTAGATGAGAATATTTCACAAAATATGATGTGTATTATAATAGAAATGAAATATAGGGAGATAGGATCCATTCATGCAGAATATTCTTTAACCACCATGATTAGATCAGCAACTATGCAATTTCATATAGGATTCATATATTAAATAATACTCGATATAGTATAAATAAGATTTCTTATAAATACAATGTTATATGTATATAGGATGTTTTAATAAAAATATAACCTTCTTCTATAAAAATAATTTATGTATTAATGATGTTTCATCCACAAAAAAATGTTTTAAATAAAATAATTGGAAATAAAATAATAATCAATATTGATAATCACATTAATACATCAATGGTGGATGTAATCATTTACATTTATAATAAATAAAAACATAAATATCAAAATAAGGGTTGTTTGGTTTAAAAAATAAAAATGTGTTCATATTTATCAGACTATAACAAATATAAAAATAACATGGATCATTGGCCACTATTAGTATTTTGTATGGTTTTGATACAATAAAATTGAATGTTTGAATATTATTCTAATTAATGAATATTATAATAGACCCTAAATTATGGGGAGTTGATCTTAGATTAAGATAAGACCTACTATGAAGGATAAAAATTTATATATGATGATGAGATTTAATCTGTCCATCATGAAATCGTTTTATTTGTTAGAAAATTTTTATTAAAATTATAAAATAAATTGTCATTTTCATAATGAGTTCTGGTATATGTACTCCAAGATTTATTTATGTGATAATAATAATATAATAACACAATATATGAAAAAATAAACAAGTAATAAAAAAAGGTGATGCTACCTTGTATTATAAGGAGATTAAAATGGATGAGCAAACATTACTCAACTAGATTTTTGAAATGGATGCTACTCAAAAGTGAATTTTCTTCAATTTAAAAAAAAATAACAGTAAATGTACCTTTTAAAATTGTTTATTAAAAAAAAGTTATAGGAAACATGTTGAGAAAACAATGTGAACAATCCATGAATGAATCAAAAAGATTTTTTTAGAGGATGACATATAAGAATATTAATTTGAGAAGTTTTTAAATAACTGAAACATTGTTATTCTTGACAAAAATTATGTACTGTGAAAATAGATTTTTTACACTATTAATAAATACATTACAAGGATAACAGTTTAATAACTCTGACTCTAGTAACCCATAATTGGTGTCTAATTTATTATATTAGTACAATATATAAGTGATCATGTCCTAATGTATATAATTGTTTAATAGTATTGGGAAAATAGATGCATAAATGATTTCAATATTTAATTGGATACAATAATCAATGCATATAATCCTTTTTAATGATTTATTATTCCTTTAATAACACGCCTGATATCATTCAATGACCCTTTATTTATATCATAGGAAGAATAAATGAAATAATGGGACAACTCATACGCTTAATGAGGGGTTTCATATAGTGGATGATTTGATAAATACAAAAGCAACAAACAATATGGGATATTTAATCATCATTAAATTATCCACAAAATAAATAAATTGATCATGAAAATTATATATGGATAACATCAAAATAGTAATCACATGGATAATGAATACTAAATTCTTAGTGATGGAATACATAATGATATAAATAATAATCTAAATCTTCTGGACTTTTCAAAGATGATTTTAATTAATTGGTAGAAAACACAAAATACCCAAATAATACCTGATTAATTCCAACCTTTTTGTATCTTGACTAATTACATGACCCACCGAGGGGCAATAATGAACCCCACCCATAAATTAAAAATATTCATAGACCATAATGGAACCCACCCTTAATTTATACTTATGAAATGAATCACTTATATATTTAATGAATATTATAATATATAATAAAAATTCCTTAGTAATGAATAAATATATGTGTGGAATCAAATATCCCAAACCTAGTTATTTTACTAGTATATGGAATAAAATTATTAGTAAGATTCCATCAATTAAAAAAATATAATAATGTGAATACTATTTTCTCAAAATTGATATGATGATAAATATATCAATGGTAAAAAATAAGATTAAAATGAAAGAGAAACATAATCTTTATAAATGATGGAGATTAATATTGAACATCAATTCAAATAGGTGGCTGATATAAGAATAAATTATTATTAACAACATGAGTTATGTATAATAAATTTGAATGATATTAATGGAAATTTTAAATTAATAAAAAAAATTCATATTAAATTCACATTTACAAGAATAAATATTGGAAATTGGAAGAATTTTTTTAAAGAAATCCTAAAAATTTATCACATTTCTGTAACAATAAAGTTACAAACATGTTACATATCACATTTAAAAGGGACTTAATGTGAAATTTAAAATAATATTTTTAAAATCATTTTATACAATATATTATTTAAAATAATCCATGATTATTTAATTAAATGTCTCGTGGATGATGATAAAATAAAGTAGTTAAATTAAATACCATTCAAATAATTCAAAATTATTATATCGTTTTTTAATATAAAATGATGAATTCCCATAAATATAAGAATATGAATTTATTTTTAAAATCATAATATTTAAGAAATCATAATTAAATAATCAAGAATTTTCATGAAGGATGGACCATTTTTCAATGTAGAAAATAATAAAAATATAAATTTTCTCACTTTACTAAATAAATTCAATATTTACTTATATATAAAATTTTTAGAAGATTTTTTAGGATTATTGAAAATGAGGTAAAAATTTATATATATTTACCTTAATAAATCATTAATTTATATAATTAATTATTATTGAAACATAATGATGAATATGGGTACATTAAAGAAATACTGGACACAAAAAATGTGAAATATGATCAAATTTTCCTATAAAAATTATTTCTATTGTTTTGACTAACAACAAGAGGTAAAATGGCTTGGATACTTGTGCAAACAAAAATTAACTACTATATTAAAAAAATATTGTTGTAAAATAATAATAATATACAATTAACTCAATAGAAATTGAGACATAAATTATCTGGATAAAAATTAAGATTGGAACATAAACTCTTACCTTGAATTCTTATATGGTTAGATGATTCCAACCAACTCTATAATAAAATTATATTAAAAATTCTATATAATTTATCTATATTATTTTAATTATTTTTATATCATTATATCAAATCTTTTTTTGTCTATTAACTTGTAATTCATCGCTAAAAATCAATTTTGTAGGTGTTAATTGTTATGCATGTTTTGATTCAGTGATTATGTTCCTCAAACATAGTCATGGATATATATCATAAATTATTTCATTAAGATTACACATATCATATTTATATATTAAATACAATTTTAGAACCATTAATATATGGTATTTAAGAAAAATTAAATACTTCATTGATGGAGGCGGTTCTATTCACATACAGATAGGTGACATTTTCATTTTTCAATGGATGAGAATAAGGGAAGGAAGTTAATTATTTATCATTAGAAAATTATAATTATTTAATATATTACATATTTATTAAATAAGAAAATATTTATAACAATACATGTCTATTGGTTATGAAAAAATAAACACATCTTCCCAAGAGGTTGTAGACCACATACACAGGGGTGTAATTTTCATTTTTGAATTGATAGAAAAGAGGAAAATGATAGTTTGCTCATTACCATTATAATGTTTCATAAAAAATTATACTATTGTTTATTATTTTAAGATCTTTTTAGAATACGATTATGTGGTTTATGTATAGTGACCCTGCCTTTTATTACATTAATTTTACATCATTATAAATATAAACAACATAAGAGAATTTCAGGATGAGGATGTAGAGGTTTAGTGTGTTGGAAAAACTCATACCATAAAAAAAATTTAAAAAATCAATCATAAACATTTATTTAATATCTTATTCTATAGATTCTTAATTGAACATGGCCTATCCTTAGTACCCATAATACCTTGAGGATATACATCAAAAAATGGGGGAGATAAAATCCCACTAAGAGGATAGACATGAATGATATAGCAATGGGTGAGCATTATCATAATATTGGAAAAGGATCATAAACATTATAGATTGCATTAATAAAAGCATTGAAATGTGGAAATACATAAAAAGGAAAAAATATTTTTTAGAGTTTAACTACCACACATAGTTGTGAAAAATGCTAGCATCGTTTTCACTAATCTTTTCCCTTTTAATCATGAGATTCATCACATTACCCAATGCATTGGAGTGGTCAATATATCCAGGTTCACCCATCTCATCATAATATTTACATTATCATGGATCCCACATTAAAAATATATAATACATGAACATAAGAAAACCAATATAAATAAATGATTGTAACATAATAATGAATACTTTAATAATAATTTGGTACCCAAAAAAATGATTGAATATCATTCTTAACATAGAACCATTATCCATGATTGATGACTGAAACAATATTCATGACGTAAAGAAGGGTGTGTTTATTTGAAAGAAGAGTCCTCTGGGAAAACATTGGGATATTAATAATAAAAATTATATAATATGTGTATCCAAGAAAATATAAGATAATTATGAATACATTAATTTTATGTATAATCTGTACTGAATATGGAGCGATAGAGGGATAACCCAAAGAAAGAAAGTTGATATGGGAATTTACCCTAAACTTGTATTTGAATTCTTCCTTTCCTTTAATGTCATGTATAATGATATTATATTCATTAATTATAAATTAAATAACAATTTATAAAATAATTGAGTTCATTTTGGTTTCATTAAGTTATTTTATGGGACTTTGGATGAGTTCTAGAGTTTAAATACATTGTTCCAGAATCATCGTTTTTATGGTTTTCTAGAATGGTTCATTTATATTCATAAATGGAAGTTCATTTAGAACATGGGGAAATATCCACCAATGATATTTAATTTTATTAATGAAATTAAAATATTTTAAGTGATCTTACAATTAATTATGTTATATACTATGTGATTGAATCATTTGATAAAAATAAATGATGGTTATTTTTTGTTATTTTTTGTGGTTTTTTGACCACAACGAACTTCTTTTATTCTGTCACTTAGTTTCATATAAATTAGTTAGTTCTCAAAAATAACAGGACAAAAATAAACATTACAATTTATTTTAACCCATTTTATTTTTTTATAGATATCCTTGAAGGTGTTGAGAGAAAATGGAATTCTGTCTACCATGATTTTGGTAATGTAACAAATCACGGGCAACGATATCAATTTATTAACAAATTAAGGGAGGTAGGACTATATAAAATAATATCCCATTAAAATGATATCATTCAAATATATAAATCAAACTAGAGTTATCATGTAATTTTATAATATAAGATGAGTATAAGAGTAGAAAATATATGAAATTTGAAGGGGAACTGAAAAAAGAGAAAGAGTAGAATTACCTTTTGAATCATCTTCTTGAGATCCTCCTTAAGGAACGTAAGATTGTTTTATTGATAATGAAAACAGGTAATGGTCTTTTGGGAGGGGATAGGGAAGATCTATGGTCTGAGTTTATGCAAGTCGTGAAGAATGAAAGGTGTGATGTAATGAGGGTGTGAGGGGTGGTATTTATAGTGGAGGGGAGATGGGTTTTCTTAATATTTTAATCATTAGTTTATTAATATCCTCCGACATGAGAAATATTGATGATTACATGAAAAATAATAGTAAGGAGGGATTTAAAGATATATAATTGGGTTCTTACATCACTTTTTAAGTCAATAAAATTGGATTTAAAATATAATGTATTTCTATGATAATTTAATGTATTTTATTATTCCCCAAAAATTCAAGCATTTATGAAAATTCCCAAAAAATCCACCAAAACCATTTTTTGATGTGTAGAATCCGAAAATTAACTATATTTTTCAAAAATAATTTTAAAAATATGAGTAATTTAATTTTTAATTAAATTCATAATTTACATGAAAAATAAAGTTTTAAAATTAAAACTGATTTCATAATGTTTTAAAAAATTACAGAAGGTATTATAAAATTATCATAAAACTATAAGACATAAAAAATTTAATTTCTGAACACATTTTAGAAAGAGATAATTTATTTTAAATTAATTTTTTAATTATTATTAATTATTTATAACTTACAAAAATACAAATACTTTTACTATGGTCATATTATCACTTTTAAGATTCCTAAATTTAATTTATACTTTCGTGGGAGAGGTTTATCATTTTATTTGAGGTTTTAATAATAATAGGGGTCAAATTAAAATTCATAAGGTTATGTTACGATTAATAAAGGAATGTTACTTTTCACAAAAAATTAATTTTTTCCTATCAGAACCCAAACATCTTACTGATCGCACCGGTGTATGTCAGATTTTCGAAATTCAAAACATAAGTGGAAAAAATATGTTTAATGGTCACATATTATATAGAATAATTATATTTTATTATTATTACTAATGAAATTATACTATAATACATAATTATAAGAAGGTAATTCCATTTAGAAAACATTGTTTCATTACATTAAGAAAAAAGGAACTCTAAATAATTCATTAAATATGATTACCTCCTCTTACAATATTCTTAATTAAATTGAACTTATGGACATTTTATGAGAGGTTTATGTCTTTCCATGAGATTTTAGAAATTGGATGGTATGTTTTATTAAGGAATTGGGATGAATTTATATTCAAAACTAAACTCATAAATGACATTCTAATTTCTAAATTGCGTCCCTTTTATATGAAAAATAAAGTGTGTTTGTGAAAATATAAAATTTTATAGGTCAAAAATGAAATTCTAAAAATGATATGTTGTTCCAAAAGTGGCCATATATGAATAAATTTTCCATTTCCAATCCAAATGATGTAATATAAGATTTATATAATTCTACAATAAATTAACTGAATACTTTATTAATCTTAAACACACTATAATGTTATTTTACATACAGTTGAGATAATTTTAATTTAAAACATATAAATATTAAAATCATGTAAATATTTATAAAATTTAATTATAAATTACCATTAAAAATTATATTTATTTTTTGGAACACAATTATTCATAAAAAAATGTCACTTTTAATTTTTTTCATTCATTTACATGATTATTCTACTCCTTGTACAAGCATTATGTCGACATTGCATAAATTTTTTAGATAAATAGACAACTATTTAAAATTTAAACTAAATTATAAATATAAATTTAATTTATAGAAAATAAATAATATTATATTTAAACATTTATAATTTCTTGGTATCCTTATATTAATCATTAATAATAGTTAATATATGCAATTGTGACATTTGTTTAAATATTTATGTTATAATATAATAGAAATTTCCCAATCAATGAAATTAGAACCAAATGGATAATATATTGTATATATGAAAAGGGATCATCCAAATAAACTAATATCATAAAACATTGACATTTTTTTGGATATTTTACGCCTTTCCTTTTTGTTTAACCTCGTTGTTAATCCCTTTAACCCTTACAATGGTGACATATTTTTACTATAGTAATTATCCATTATGATTAAAAATGAAATGATACTTATTAAATAATTTTTATATTTTAATTATGTGGAATATTATTTTAAATTTTTTTAAATATAGAGTGGAATAATTAATTTTTAATATATTTTTGAAAATCCCATAGAGAAATGTTTTTTTAGAAAATTAACTTTTTAGACATAAAAATGGTGTTACACAATACTCATATATAGAAATAATCTCATGAAATTAATTGGTTTAATATTAAATAAAGGTGAGAATTTAAATTTTAAAACAAATAAAAACATAATCTATCCATGATAAAAATTAATTAAATAAAAGAATTAAAATATTTCTTTTATCAAAATGAAACATCACTTGGGTTCTAAAATATTAAACATAGGTTTTTATGTTAAAAACAATATTTTTAGGTGATATATTTTTGATTTTAAATAAATAATTTGTCCATAAATATGTTTTAACCAACATTAATGTTTTTTCTATATAATTATGATTTCCAAAATATGATAGTATTTTATAAAACCATATTTTTTCATTATTCGCCAAAAAATCAACCATTTTAGAAAACATACAAATATCAACTCACCTGATTCTAAAATTGTGACATTAAAAATAATATATATCTTATCAAGTTAAAATTATTAAATTTAGAAAATTAAATTTTATATATTCCTAAGAACTATTTCATTTACAACAAGGGAATATAAATATCCCTATATTTTGGGGATTAAGTGTTTAACCTTTGGAGTAATATCATAGATATTTTATTCTCCCATATTATATATTTTCATAATTAAAATATTATATATATTAATTCAATATAATGTTTAATTATTTATCATTAGCCCATATGAATCAATTTTTTCCTCTTCTAACCAATGATATATCAAAAAAATCACCATTAGAGTTTTTTTATTCGATAACACATTCAATGTTGTCTTGATTTTTAAAGTTATCTTCACTATAAAACATGTCTTATTGAAAATATATTTCTTAATAGGTGAGTACGTGAATTAGATCTCACATGTATTCCCTCAATAATTTAACAAGATTGATAATATACAACTTTAGGGAGGTTTGGTGGAATTTGGAAATGGTAGAAAAAAACTTAAATTCATTGAATAATTTTAAAAATACAAAGTCACCAAGGATATAAATTCATCTATTTCAAAAACCTAAAAATCCCATTTATTTTTATACCATTATGAAGATATTATTCCCCACTTGAAATTTTATATCATTCCCTCAATTAACCATAAAACACATCATTCTTCTTTGTAATAAAATAACACATAATTTTATAATTTTTTCCACAATAAGTTACAGGTATATTATCTTCCTTTCTCTAAAATCATCCAAATATATTAGATTATGACACATATTCACATGAAATTATTTCTACATTTCCATTATAATTCATCAATGGAAGCTATTTTAGAAGGAAAATTCTACAACAAATTAATATTGATCTGACATGCCATGAACGTAATATGAGGATGACCTCAACATTTATTATAATTAATGAAAAATATATTCATATTTTCCATTATTTTTATGATGTTAGGATGTTACCTTATGTATCTCAGTGTTAAGAGACACTTAAATAAACTTATGTAATATTTATTTGGACTATGGTTTACAATTAGATAAATTTTATAGTGGTACACCAGGAATAACTACAACTTAATTAATATAGATCATTGCGAGTCACAAAATTGGTATATTCTCTCTTATAGTAATAAAAATATATGATTTTGTAAGTAGATATATAATAATACATATAGTATCATCCTTCGTAGGAGTCTATATCAGCCATGTAATAATTTCTATTGTAATATCATCTAACTTCAACAAAGGTATAGAGAGGAGGATCATGAAACCACTAAGATAATATCTATCTTGTTTTACCGGCTGACAAGCCAGGTATCATTACATATAATCTTTAATTTCTCACATCATATTGTCATGTAATAAATTTTATTTTAAATTATAATACATATTGTTGATTTCATGTTATTTTGTAAACTATTATAACAAATATGAATCATGTTATCTTCTTCAGTAATGATGGTACGGTAATCATTTTGAAATGTAGTGATGTTTACACTTCCCTATAATTTCCATATTTAACTTTTCATATAGTATTACTCATTTCATGTGCTTTATGAATTCATATGTATTTAAATATCTATTTTTCATTATATATATCATATCTTTTGTCATAGAGACAATGCCACCTTATTTACATGGAAAATATCAATTATCTTAACTCAAGATCACAATAATTTCAATATCGATGAAAAAAAAAATCTTTTCTTTAAATCCTAAAAAAATTATTCACATTTATTGAACATATAAACATAACCACTATCTATGTGCAATTGGTTAATGGGGTTTCCAATCAGAAAAATATTGTACAAATCCCTAACTATAATATACTAACCCAAGGAAACTACATATCTCGGATATATTCCTTATTGTGGATCATTCTTTGTCCCACATTGTCTAATAAGGATCACTATATTTCTCATCACTAGAGAAAATATGGCAAAAAAAGAACGTTATTGAATTCAAAATTCACAGATTATTAATTTTTGATATAACTTTATTTTTATAAGATTCTCATGGATACCAGACTACAAATTTGAGTTTATCCAATGATAGTATTTATCAGTTCTAGACAAATAACTGATAAAGTGGTCTATTATTACCAATAAAAAAGAACTGATAAAGGGAGGCCTTTATGTAAGATAAATACCACTGATAAAGGGGTATTCATCAATGTTAGAAAAGCACAGATTAAGGGGGACCTTTATCAATAGTAAATAAATGTACTGATAAAGCAGGGTCTCTATATTAGTTCTAGTAATAAAGAGTTAATAAGGAGGGGGCTTTATTAGTGGTAGTAAAAAAACACTGACAATGGTGGGATTTATCATCTTTTTTTACTAGCATTGATAAATTCCCCCTTTATCAGTCCTTTCTTTATATCGCTGAAAAATGATACATTTCATTAAAAATAATATATTAATGTATTAATATATATATATTTATATATACATATTCTATATTCATAAAAGTGAATTAGATAAGAAAAAATACACATGGATAATTAATATAAAATATATTTAGTGAAAATTAATTGTAAAATAGTTTAAAAATATTATTAATTACTGACATAAGAATTATTATAGAGTAATAGTTATTAATAAACAATTTGATGACATCAAAATAAAATTAATTAATTATAAGTCTAAAATTAGTTATAAATATTACATGAACCTCAAACAATAGTAAATTTTATTCCCACTATCTATTTGGGATCTAAAATATATCCAATCAAACGTTCCCTTTTAATCATTTTTTTGTGGATAGAAAGGCCTAGATGTCTTAAAAAACTAAAATTTTCACTATAATAACCTTATTTTATCATATTCAATAATATTTCATCTTCATTTAAGAGGGTATTATTGTCCCTTTTTAGTGGGGACTAAATTTATTCTGGGGGATTATATTCATACTGCTGTTATAGTGTAATATTTTTTTTCATTTTTCAGAATTTAGTAATATTTATAATTAAATATTTTCATATTTTTATATATTTACTTTTAATAAATGAATTGTATAAATAAATATTAACATAAATATGTATTTTAACATATATAAACCATATGAAAATAAATATTCATTATTAATTTTATTTAAAATAAATAATTATCCATTTTATTTACCTTATAAGAATGAGATTTTATTTATAAATATACCTAATTAAGAATATTTTTATATAAAAAAATGTATATGTCATTAAAAAAATGTAAACAATTTTTATATTCAGATATATGTAATATATAAAAAAATAAATATACAAATATATACATATTTTGTATGTATGTGTAAAACATGAATGTGAACTTGTGTTTGAGAATATGTGTGTATGTCTGTGTGTATCAATATCGTGTTTATACATAATATTTAATTTTTTATAAATATGTAATTATAATTTAATATAGTATATAAATTAATTACAAATAAAACTATTTGAATATATATACATATATATGTTGTTTATATGTAAATGTGTCTCTATATTAACACTCACATATATATATATATATAAATTCTAATATATGTAGATGAATAGTAATATATAATATATTTAAATAAATTAAAAAATATATATATCATACAAACATGTACAGACTGACAAAACATATATTTTTTAATGTATTTTAAAATAAATGTATATATATATGATTATTAAATATGTATGCAAATATTTATAAGTAAATATGAATATACAAATATATAATAAAAGAATTTAGGAAAGTGTTTTGGAACATTTCATGGAACATTATGTTCATCAGAGGAGATCCATGCGCATTCGAGTGTGGGAATAACATTCAAGTGATAAGGAATTAGGCCATTTGTGCTGATGAAGGGGATAGGAGTGTTGTGGTTAGTTAGAATATTAAGAAAGGGGGTCTCAATCACTGAGAAAGTGTATAAGGCTAATAATTTGTTAAATATTTATCTATGAGAATTTTTATTAGTGTTTGAAAAAAGAACAGATAAAGGCAGTAATAATCATTGATAGAAAAAATGATTGATAAAAGGTTCCTTTATTAATTCTAATAAATCACCGATAAAGGGTATTTTTATTATTTATAAATAACATAATTGATTATATGGTAATCTTTATCAGTTTTATACATAGGCACTGATAACGGACCCATATATCATCACTTTTTTATATCGGTGATAATGGTTTGATTTTATCATCATTTTGGTTATAAGTGTTTTTATGCACTAATATAGCATATAAGTAATTATATTAAGTATGTGTTTTGTAGTTGAGATAATTAATAAATTATTCTTATGATTATGATACATTTTATAATATAAAAACATATTATTATTAAATAGCATAAAAATTTACCAAGATCGTCATTGAATACAATAATCATCAGATTTATAAAAAAATTATGTTCATTAGTCTATCCAAAGGGAATTACAATAAAATCATAAAATCTATACGTGATATGAAATTCCATATTTTGTATATCATCCTTATCACTAGAAAATTATAAATTCTTTAATGATGCTCGATCGTTATGAAATTTTGTGCTTTATGAAGATGATCAAACAAGTATTCAACACATGGATGTTCATACTTGTTCCTAATAGAAATGAAATTTAATTACCAATAATGAATAAACTTACTCATATACTTATCCTTCCAAATAACCAAAAGAATAGGATCTAACCAATGAAAAAGAAAAATTTGAATTAATATATTATAACAAAAATTATGCAATTATTTATTTATCTTCACCAATTCCACTTGGTTGATTATGTAGGGATTCCAAGATATAGTTCGTACAAAAGGAATGAGTTTAATGGAAAACAATACTTTTTACTCAGGTTGATGACCAAGAAATTCATTAGGAAATATATCATTGTACTCTTAAACAATATCTATGTCATATATTATATGGTTTCCTTTTCCGTTCATATATTACATATTCTCTTCTTCTCCAACAATTTCATTAATTAGATACATTCTTCATGAATCATATTTTCTTTCGTGTAGTAATAGTTTGTTTTGCAATACACTGAAATCCAATTGATACCCAATATTATGTCAATGTTAACCATTATTATGATAACAAAGTTCACAGATAAGTTGTGTATATGAATCATACATGGGAGAGATCTAAAGATAATCATTATAATAATATTTCCATTGGGTTTTTGACTCATAAAACTTTTTTATGTTGTTCTAGGGGACAATTTAATATTATTATCAAATATTACTGACATAAAACTTTGTAAATATTCGAAATCAAATAATGTGTCATCTAACATTGAGTTTATGACTAGGGTATCTATGATCAATATTTTTAGTAACATTAAATTTAGATATGGTTATCACATAATGTTGGCCTTACTCCGATCATCATATTTTAGGTGGATGACCAAAAAATTCAGAACATTTAAATGAATAACATCCCATTTCAAAATAGTATAAAAACTAGATATTTGTGGATTTCTTCTCTCCACTGTATTTATAAGCCTTTTAGGATTTATATCCTCACTTATAAAAAATATTTATACCCTTTAATCAGGTACCAGTGTATTCCGTTCCACAATTTTAACATGGTGTATGTTTCCCCCTTCCCTTCTACTTATTTAACAAATTTATTTTTCCTCAATGCTCAACAATCCTCTTCATTCCAATTTTTTTTGAAAATATATGACTTCTATAAATATTTATTTCTGAAAATAATAGTTGATACAATTTTATCATTAGATATAAATATTTGTGAGTCTAGTTCACTTCATAGGCTCCTCTTCTTCATATTAAGTCCACAATCAACATTGAAATTTCTATTATGAGAAACTCCATCAAACACAAGGAAGAGAAAACCAAAAAACCAGGATTAAGCGGGTCTAAAATAATGAAATATAAGTGAGTCTCCAATAACAATGATCACCTAATCTTGTTGAAATGACCCCAAACTATGGAAGCATGCGAAGTAATCATCAAACGAATCTTGAGGGGCTCGAAAGTCAGATTGCCATATTTCCCTCGCTCCATGCGTGATTAACCATTGAGGAATTATTAATATTCTTCTTCATTTTATGAATTTAATATGCAATAGACCATGGAATTAAAAGAGTGCCTAGAAGTTCCCTTTGAACAACATGAGGATCAGTTTACAGAGCTGAAAGAGTTACTTTCCTTCAATTTCATAGCTCCAGTCCGGTTAAAATTTCATGTGCTTAAGCCTGAAGAGAATTCCCATTCCCTGAATAGTCTGAATATGTAATAATAACCGAACCTCTGGTATCATGAAATAAACTTCCTCCCCTCATGATACACGATCTTCACAAACAATCGGTATTATGTTTCAACCCATTGTTGTGAGGATGCCAGCTGACCCAACGATTAGGAGGGGAGCTGGGATGAGGAGGAGGTGTAAGTTTGGTTCCCATTATAGATTTCAGGTAGTTAATCATACTTTCTGAATTATATATGTAGTCCACAATAAGCTTTAAAAATCATGTATTGTAATTTATTTGTTTATCAATTTAATTCATTTAAACATATGGATAATTATTTTACTGGAAAATGTTAGAGAATACAAAATACTATGAAGTCTATTGATCACATAATTGATATTTGAAAAATATTAAATTCATTAATTTCATGTGAAAGATGTTTTCATAAAAAATTGAAGAACACTAAAAATGAGTACCATATTAGAAATATGAGACCTATTTTGAGATTAGAATGTGGTATCTACTGTAGGTACATAATATTCCTTGTTGACGAAAGGTGTTTGAGAAAATTTTGTAGTAGGAGTAAAAAATGAATGAATGAATTATTTAATTTTTCATATTTTAGATTATACAGTGACCTAATAAACATCAATATAAATAATATTACAACCAAATTATATGGTTCCCTAATATCCTTGGAATTTGAGAGAGCATAAGATAGAGGATATTCTGTGGATGAACATCGATAGATCGAGAATCATTCAAACCGATGGAAATTGAGGATTTCCAATATATTGGCGGAATTTAATACTATTTTTGGTTACTGTAATTTCTTCATCTATTCATCACTTGTTCATCACTGGAATTTTTATTTATTGGTGGTGTGAAAAATTACATATAATTCATCACTCCTCACCTATTTCATTGGGAAACAAATTGATACAATAGATTAATTTTTTGTTAGATTATGAGATCAATAAATTATAATATATCATTACTAAATCAAATTTCATTATGTCAGTTTTTAAATGTCATGATGGGATAATTTAGGGATGGTTTCCCATGTGAATCTTATTGATGAATTCTATTATGTGGATATCGAATAAATCGATCAGACTAGATACTTATTTACTAGCAAGGTTTGTTTCTTGATCATAAGTAGGAAGAGTGTACACTGGAACAGGAATAAAAACTATGGTTTCTATAAAATCATGATATAAATGGAATGCAATTCAATAATACATGATGTGTGGGGATCCGGCTACACTACTAGGATTAGTATTACGAAGAAATGTATCACATGAAGTGTGACACATGTCTCACACCATGAGACACTTACCAAATTGATTGGTATATATACCTGAGGATATATGGACACATACCTGATCAGGTAAATGAAACAAACAAAGTATATGGGATTAAATGTGTACTCATACATGTCTTGGTATGTGGAAACGATTATATACATGGGTACGACCAGTGGTACATGGGCACAAACACATGAATGGGTCGTGATACATGGGAATACCTAGTGATGAAGAGATATTTTATCTGCGTTCGTTATATACTATTTACATCTTCAAATAATACATAGATATCATGCTGTTCTTATTATAGACTTTTTTCCTTTATTGAGTGTTCCATTGATCCATCCCGGGGAGGGTGTAGTATGGACATAATTATCAAAAAATGTATATTTATCTTTTATAATTTATTATGTTTGTATATAATTTTGGGAATATTTTATAGTGGCTGAAGTGATATCCTCAATTACTTTTTACCTTTTTGGGATTCATGGAATGAGGGTGAATAATATTACACAAACATTGATCCCAAAAATAAAGGATTAGTCTTTATTGAGTTAATTGATAATACCATATGTCCCTAGGTGTTATCACCATCTATGTATCAATGTCTTAAAAATTATATCATGTACTTAATTATGGTGGGTCTTGGAATGAATGCCATCTTGTTTAGACACCATCAGTATTATTATACTATCACAGTGAGTCCTCTTTGGTGACATTGGTTAAAAAATCTCGAGAAGAATCTTACGCTGGAAATATGGTTGTGACCATAACTTAAGAAATAATGTCGACAATGATTACATTTATATACATTATTGTATATATCCTATTATGATTGACCTATCCAATGATGAGCTAGATAATATTTTTTTAACAACCCAATATTAATGTACATATCACTATATCATTTTTCCAAAACACATAAAAATGTACATAAATGAATTCTCACAGACTGTATTAGTTTAGTTCCTTTAGAAAATGGAAACCAAAACATTGGTATATGAGTGAGATAAATTATCCACCATTTGGTTCTCCAAGACTACAAATCATCTTAAAAATATCATACATATTGTATATATTCATAGCATAGAGAAGGAAACATAAAAAGCGGTTATCTCAGTTTCTCATTAATGGAAGAAAGTAAGATATATATGTATAAACATGATAATATGTGAATGAGAATGTGATAATAGCTTTAGAAGATCATACCCTACATATTAATGTTTATAGAAAAGAATAATGGAATAATTGTTAGATGTTAATAAGGCATGAATCAGAAGGAATTTAAAGACTAATCAATGAGTGAAAAATGTAGGATTAAGACATGTAATTATGGAATACACTAAAACTTGTCATATCATTCATTACATATCTTGATGAATTTATATAACTTATCAAGGAAATTCATTGGGACTACACCTATTGGGAGAGACACACCACCATCCCAGGTCACAATAATTTCCTTGTAAGGTATTTCATTCCCCATTTACCCAGAGTGGGTTAGGCTTTCCCATTTTCCCATCTTCATGAGGACTACACCTATAGGGCAGGACATAACACCATCCCCAGTTGTAGTCCATTCATGATAAGGAATCCACTCTCACCATCTTCCCATAGGGCATAAATCCCATCCACATTATTCCCATCATTATTTCATGAAATAAAACTCATTAAAAATTCACTAGAGAGATATATATAGGTTTTAACAGTCACATAATTAAACCATTCACACATGTTCCACAAAATAATAAAACATTCATCATATCATGAACAATAAAAATGGATGGGTTATATAAAAATCATATCAAAACCCATGAAATGAAATGGGTATAATGAACATTTATAAACATTATAACCTAGATAAAATATATTTGTTTGGTTACAATTTTATCAAATTCACAACTCATGAAAACAAGTGAGTTTTGAAATCATTACACATAGAATAGAAAGAGAAATCCTAAACATCAAGATATAAAGACATGAACCATTATAGAACGAATTTAAATAGTATTGAAGTATCTAGTCCCAAAAAGTCATAAATAATAAAAAAATTTGATATAATGCATTGAGAAATATTTTGGATGATCATATCAAACATTCTGTAATGAAATTTTACATTTTTTTAAAATCCTTTTTATAAAACCATTTTAAAAAACATTTTTTTATAAAAAATGAATATAAAAAAATTTAAAAAATTTCTTAAGGAAAATATCTTTTCATATTTGAGAAATTATTTTTAAAACATATGTCATTTGAATAAATAAATATATTAAAAATTATTTGTAAACATATAAAAATCATGATTTTTCTGATTTTTATTAAATGAGAACTTATAATTAAATGTTCATATTATTTTGAAACCATTTTAATTTAAAAATACATAGAATAAAAAAAATAATTCATGCGAAAATATTGAAAAAAAAGTAATCATTAAAACATATTAAAAAAGATTTTAAACATTTTGAAAACCATTTTCCCTTAAAACATATAAATGAATGTTGAAAAATCTTGAAAAACATTTCAAACATAAAATATCATTTTAAAAAACCAGTTATATTTGGAATTTATTTCATCAATAAATTTAATAAATATTAGGGAAAACATTTTATTTTAAAAAAATAACTTTGAAATATTTGAAATATAGCATCGAATAAATGATGGTAATGAAGGTATGTAAGTTCGAATATTTAAAACATTCATTTTCTACCATAAATTTTTATATGAGTACCATGTTTAGAATACGATAAGATGACTATTTTAAACCCATTTTTTTAAAAGTTAATACATGGGTAATTAATTATATTATTAAAAATTGTATAATTTTAAAATATTTTTGAAAATATATTTAGAAAACACTTTTTGAAATAATACACATTTCTGAAATATAGGATAAATAAAGTCAGATTTTCATAAAAAAATTCTAAATTATCATAAATACCAATGAGTGAAAAATTAGTTCTTTTACTTGGATATAACATGTATAGAGATTGGGTAATAAAATTAAGGATTTTCTTGAGAGATTAATGTTAATATTTTATTAATGTGACTATAATATAAGACAATATCGATAAATGATGAGCTTATAGCAATAAACAGTTACCATAATGCTTTCATCGAATCAAAATTCAATAGAAAAACAACATTATAAGAAGATTAAAATATCATAAAAATAAATATATTTATGATATAACATTTCAATTGTTGTATATACATGTCATTGAAAAAAATAGGTGTATAACATGGAATGTGTCTCAAAGAATGAAAATTGAGACAAAAATACTTTACCGATTTGGTAAATTTAAAAAAACATTCCTCCTAAAATAACAATCATAAAATGGATATTTGATAACCATAAATTTAATTATTAAAATAATATAGTACATCAATGTTTAGTATAAATTCCACAAAAAATAAATGAGGAGTTAATAATACATGTATCTCATAGAAATTAAAATTGAGATTAAATTCTCTTACTTTATGTCTTGACATTCGTTATACATGTTAAAACATTGTATATAAAAAATATTTATTAATTAAACATATACCACTAAACCATATTTTGTTATTTTATAGAATATATCATTCACATAGAACATTATTTTACCCATTTATTAATTATTTTATGTTAATGTAATGTTTTGGGTAATAACCACCTTGTTTATCATATATATTATTACTTTTTATTATCGATCCTCTTTCATAGATCTCGATTTTCAGATTTCATGAATGTAAAACCTAATTTATATATGATATATGTATTTCATATAATTATTTATATTAATCTAAAAAATATGGACATATTAATCAAAATATACTATTAATAGAAACAACATGTAGTACATACACAGGAA
Organism: Viscum album; assembly: GCA_963277665.1. Lineage (NCBI taxonomy): Eukaryota > Viridiplantae > Streptophyta > Magnoliopsida > Santalales > Viscaceae > Viscum > Viscum album. The sequence goes on along the minus strand of OY728165.1, from coordinate 898,630,662 downwards.
TGTTGATTTTGTTTTATTTTCGTATTAAATGAAAAATGTAAATAACATATATCAGGATATATGTATATATATATTATATCATCATAGGGGAATTATTATGTTATATGTGTGATTAAAATTTAATAAAACCATCCTTAATAAATTATATGTAAATCATGATTGAATCACATCACATTGAGGATATGGTTTTCCAAACAACCATAAACGAAGATTTTACATTTACATAAAATTGAATGCATGATGTAAGAATTTTTACTATAACTAAATATGTATAAATATATCATAAATATCATTTTTATATATTTTATTAAAACATAATTTCTATCATAATTCCCAACAAGATTGGTGGTTATGTAAAAAATTTAAACATAGTTTTTTGTGGTGGTAGTTCACCGTATAAGAAAATGTTAAGTTTTCTACCCATTAGATGGAAGTCTATTTGTTTTTAGGTCGAATAGTTAGTAGAAAAACATTCTATATGAACAAAAGGGCTTCGATGGATGTATTTCTCCCATATGAGTGTTTTCAAGGAGGAATTATGGGTTTGGTGTATTATTTGAGAAACTTTTGGTTGAGACAACGGTATTTAATTGTGTGAATAAGAAGGAGGGGTGACTGCCTATTTATAATAGAAGAGTGTTATTCTTGTAATTTCATAAAAACAGAATTCAAACAATGTTTTCCCTATGTCAAGTGGCTCAAATAATATATAAAATATTATCCAACAGAGGATAGGATATAATATATCCATCCAATGAACTATAAACTGGTTTATAGGATGTCTTGGCCAGTTTGTTCTGGGTTTAGTCCATTGTTAAGCAATTTTTTCTCTTAATAATTTTAATTATTTGTAAATAATTAATCTAATATTTTTGATCAAAATCTATATATAAATTATTATAAATTATTTATATTTATTATTAAATATATGGAATCCATTTTTTCAAATTCATATCATAGAAGTGGGCAAAATAAATTTAAAAGTAATCCTAATGTGAGTTACAACAATTTGTTTTTTAAAAGTTTAAAACCTTGGAATATTTTTAATATACAATTTTGATGGGAAATTGGTCCCAATGACCAAAATAGTATTAAATTATGTATAATTACCCTCCTTACACAATAAAACCAAATTAAAGTGTAATTTAAAGATATAAATGAATTAGATGAAAAATTTTCTTTGAATAAAAATCAATCATTTTAAATATTCATCAAAAAAATTAAACATCCCTAATAAATTAAAAAATTTATCATTAAGATAATTTTTATGTTATGTATTCAAGTATGCAGTTAATTTTTACATATCAAATTAATAATATTTATAATCACTAGTTTTTTATTGGGTTTTCCATTAAAAAAATGAAAAATAACTTTTTATTCATAAAGATGGATTTATTATTATCTTCTACATATAAAATCCATTGGATGAGTATCAAAAATATTGATTGAATATATTATATATAAATTTTATTCAAAAAATTAATCAAAAGTGGATTGTTTAATTTATATAGATAAAATAGTTTTTTTTACATAGAAAATTAGTTTTCTTGGAAAAGTTGTTTCATTATATTCATATAGATTTTACATTTTATTCAAATAACTTATATAAAAATATTCATTTTATATAACTATTTAAATAATATTTTCAATATTTATATAATCTTTTTAATAACATAAATTCCAATGGTTATGTGTTATCTATAATAATATTTAAATAATAATACAAATTTTATATTGTAGTTTTGTAGAAACTTGACCTTGCGTGTTATGAAATCTATCCAATGAATTCAAAATTATGTGTATCACAAGATAAGAATAGTGTTCGATATACCAAATGCTAATATATGTCTTTAATTTACATAACCAAGTATAAATAAATTTCCTCTATTAAAAAACGGTATTGACTGTTATGTGAAAAAACATTAAATTAATTTGAAAAGAAAAACATTTCACAAAATCATGGGGTGTTACATTCTACCCCCGTGAAATGAATTTGGCCCTCTAAATTTTTCTAGGTTATAAAATGTTTAATAATTGGAATTTTTTTCATAGAAACCCACATCGTTACTATTATTAAAAAAAATTACTTTAAAAAATAATGTTTGAAATAGAATGGTTACCCAATGTAACACATAACTAGGTTCATAGAAGGGATAAAAATGGTGGGATGTGAAAACATGGAATTAGAAACAAAATAATAAATAATATTACTGAGTGATTAAGGTCCTCAGTAAGAACAAAATTGAATGCTAAATAGTATTTTAAGGGAATCAATGTCAAAAATATGTGATGATATAAGAGGCCATTTAATTCATCAGAAACAAATATACTGGGATATTTTCATGATGATTTTTTTACTATTGTTAAAAATATAAAATGATAATATATACCTATATGACTAAGAAAAATCTTACCCATTGTTTTTTCATGATTAGTTTTGAAGTAATCTTTTATTTTAGGAAATAAAAGTGAATTTTTCATTCTTAAAGAATTATATTCTCATAAAATCCATAAAAATATTGATTTGTAATTCCATATATAACAAAAAAAATGTTTTCAAAAGTAATCTAATATGAATGAATCCATATGTAGAGATGATACTCGAAACTCTAAAACCTCATACACAGTTTAACATAAACCATTCCATGAATGATTAACATTATAACCCATTCAAATATTGATAGAAAAAATTTGAATCATGGTCATGAAATAATCATAACATATTTCCCCCATACATAAAAAAGTATCTATTGTTTGTCACAATCCAAAAATGTGAATACCCAACTCATATAGTCTCTTAAACCATGGTGGTATCCTGAATTACCATAAACCATTTTTAATACTTGAATTCTTCCATATTCAAAATATTTATGGATATATTTCATGATTCCATGATGTTTTACTCATTATCCATGGTAAAATAAACCACTTCTTCATTAAACTCGTTATCATTTCCAAGGTAATAAGTATTATTACATTTACTTATTCATATCCAATATATATTTTTCCAAAAAAAATATCTTACCATAAGGATCATAATATGGGTTACATTTACTTTAATCTTCCATTATTATGGACATCACCATTCCATTAAATCACTTTTATATTCCATTAGAACCATGTAAAATATTAATTTAAAACTATATAGAAAAAACTAAATTGAAAAATACTTATATATTTCACCATTAATATAACATAAATATTTTATTCAAATACATAAACACTACAATTATTCTACGTTATCTGAAAGTTATAATAGGGATACCATATCGTATTATATAATACCCCTCCCCTTTCACATTTAATCCGTAGTATAATCACTATGATAAATATATCCAGTACTCTTACCACCTTTTGGAATATCTTAGAGAGATTTCCACAAAGGAAATCTATTTTAATAATTTCCATTTATAAAAACATAATGAATTTGACTATTCATTTTGTCTTAGGGAGTCCAATATTCTCATCCATTTCTTTAACCAAACCTTTCATTTTTACTTTTCAAATACATTATTTGTGTCCTTACTTTCGATATTCAAAACATATTCTTGTTCCTATAATACATTCACTTAGTTGATTTTCAACTTTTTTTCACAAAGGAAATGAAATCATTCTTTTTTATATAATCTCCATCACCCGAGCTCTAATTGAACTCCTTCCTTCACTTATATGATGAGTCTAATAGTTGGTTAAGGTACAAGTTGTTTATCATGATCAATAAAAACATACTATGTATGATCCTAGAATCGTTCTTTCTAGTGGGTATCTAATTTGACATCTCATTAGTAAATTTTCCATCGTATTCGATGTTAACCGTTGTTCATTATTGTTCCATCCATTTACTAAAAGCATAAATAATTTAGTAGGAAACAATTATCATAGTAATGAACCAAATATTCATGAAAAAGCTCTTCATTTGTGTCTAAATTATGACACATTATTTAATCTATGAAACTGTAGGATTATAAGAGGTTATTTGTATCCAACATAGATTTAAATCAATCATTATGGTTTGTAAATAGTTTATGAATTTCCAAATCATATCCCATAATAATGTCAAACATGGATCACAACAAGGCATGTAGTCATGTACCAGGTTATTTTTGAATCATGCCCAACTCACATTATTGGGGTCTTATCACTTAGGTACATCCATGTCATAGAAAAACACACATATGTTTTCCAGAATAGGATATACTAGTAGAAAATTGAAAATTAGAACCTTTAGCAAAATTCCAGGACATTTTCCAATAAATTTCCACATCATTAAAAATATCCTTTGGGACGTCACTAGGCATATCCTTAGAAATATCCCTACGTATGTCACTAGATTTTTCTCATCCTAGTTTTCATGGGTTGACTAATACTTTAATATGATACCAACTATAAAAACCTAGTCTTAATGTAAATAGAAATTATATCAATTTTACAAAATACATTAAACATTACATAGACAGATTCTCAAAGACTGTGTTAATTTTTTTACCTTCAGAAACATATAAACATAAACATTGTTACATGAGTGGTATAAATTATCTTTCACAAGGGTCTCCATGAATATCACCCATCTTATAAATATTATACATATAATATTTCTTAATAACATGGGGAAGGATACATAAAAAGGTGTGAGATAAGATTCACAGTAAGGGTAGAAAGGGTTATATATAAGCATAAACATTATCACATGGGAATGAGAATGTGATCATAACATTAAAATATCATACACTACATATCAAATATAATAAACATGAAACATGTCATGAAGGTGTGCATAAAATTAGGAATCAATAATAAGGAATTAAAGATAATAGGACTTAAAACCATAACATATGTGTTAGAAATGGAATTTTGGAATAAACATAATTATGTAATAGAATTCACAATAAGTAAATACATATATCTATAGATTATTATTGATCATCATAGGGACTACACATACTGGACAAGACAAACCACCATCCCCAGTCCCAATCCATTACATCCTATGGATTATTCCTTCATATCATCCCCCCATATTCATGTGAATTACACCTATTGGGTGGGAAAAAACACAATCTCTAGTCACAGTCCCTTACATGTTAGGGATTGGGTTTCCCCATCATCCCATAGTGGATCAATCCATTAATCATTATTTTCATCATTATATCATGATATATAAATCATTAACCAATAAATTATAGGGAGATATATGTCCTACCAATCATATAAATAAACCATTCGTACATGTTCCATAAAATAGTAAATAATTAATCATTTCATGAATCATTAATTGAGCTGGGTCTCACAAATATCATATCATAACCCAGTAAATGAAATACGTATCATTAAATTTGCATCACATCATAACCTATAGAAAATAGGATGGTTTCATATTCATTTTGAAATTTCATAACTAATGAAAATAATGATGTATCAAAATAATATAGCCCATTCATTTGTGAAAAAGTTATAAAAAATATCATGATATTAATACATAAAACAGAAATGAAATATTATGAACTGTATTAATGTATCATTTACAAAATAAATATTAAACTATAAAAAATAATTAACTAATATATAGATAATTATTTTTAAATCTCACTAGAAATATTTATTATGTAAAATATCTCTTAATTGAAAATCCATTTCGAAAATCAATTTCGAAAAATCATTTAAAAAATATTTTTTTTTTAAAAAAATTTACAATTTCATAAGAAAAATTTCTTTATTAAAACATCTTCTCCACTTTTAGGAACACATATTAAATCATAAATTAATTTTAAATCCATTAACATTTAATATGTCATTGAAAACATATAATGAAATCTTGAAAATATTTTCAAATAATTTATATTTGAAAACACATTGAAAATTAATAATGATATCTTAAAATCATTTTGAAATAATTTTTACTTTAAAATATGTTTACAAATAAAAAATAAGTCTTTAGATTATTGTTAAATATTTTTCCATGAAAACATAAAAAATATGCTTCAATTTTTTTTTGGAAAAAAATCTTTCTTGACACCTCATAAAGAATCTAGAAATAACTTTAATCACTTTTTAAACATGAAACATTGTTTTTGAAAAGAATTTTTTATGGAAACCACTTTAAAATAAAAAAATTCGTTAAAGTTAGTAATTATATTCTATTTTTGATAATTTAAATGGAAACATACAGAGGGATAATCACGAAATGTTAACAAGTTAGTAAATGAAAACAAGATTCCTTTTAAATCTATTTTCAAAAAGGTAATACAGGGGTAAAAATTTCCGTTAAACATAATTAGATAATGGTAAACCATTTTAATTTTTTAAATAATATAGTTTTTAAAAAACATATATTTCTGATTGAAAGGAGTAATAATTTATGATTTTCTGTATAACATTTTATAAAATATCGTAATTTAAAAAGAGTTTAAAATGGAACCACTACATGGATATTACCCAAATAATCACTTTTTGACAAATTTCATTTCATTTATTGATATATGGATCAAGATATTTAATTAATGTTTTTATAATCTTAAAAAAATCGATAAACAGTGATAATACATTAGTAAACTGTTACCACTTAGGTAAATTTGAATCATAATAAAATTAAAAAAATTGCATGAATATTAAAATATAATAAAAATAGAGGTATTAACTATATAACATGTGAAAGGTAATATATTCTCCTAATATAAAAATAACGTTGCATAGTATGACTTGTGTGTCAAAGATTGATGATTGAGACATAACAACATTACTGATTTGGTAAATTTTGAAACATTAAATCCATGAAAGAAATACCATCAAATGGACATGTGAGTAGAAATAATTTTAATTATAATAATCATATAATAAATCTATGTGTATTAAAAACACCAAATAGAAGAAATTAGTAGTGAATAATCTGCTTATCTCACTGAAATTAAAAGTAAGATGAAATTCCCTTACCAAAAGTCTTGATTTTATTAACACGTTCAAATTTCCATTATAATAAATATATATTTATTATAAATCATAAAAACCTTATAACTATATATAGTACCCAAAAATTTTAATTTTTGACTTTAAATATCCTATTTATTCATAATTTTGTGTTAATGTATTGTTTCGAGTAATAACCAATTTGTTCATCATATATGTTTCAAATTTTTTATTCTTGCTCGTAATATATATACCACATTTAACATATTCTTAGAATTTGAAACATGATTTATATATCATATATATTCATTATTTAAATATTTATATTAATGTAATAAATATATAATTATTGAATGAAACACAATGTTCATGGTTATGAAATGTCGTACATATGCGTGAACGTTGCTTCAATTTTGTGCCATATTGATTGAATGAATATAAATTCTAAATATGTATATATATATATAATATCATTTCAGTAGAATTATAATGTCATATATACAATTTAAATTAACTATACACATCTTTAATACCATCCATGTAATGCTTGGATGAATTACATCGCTTTGATAAGGCTATAGTCCACACTTCCACAAATTAATTAATCAAATTTAACCAAAAAAACATGAAGGTAGGATTTATAAAAAAAATAAATATTTATAAATACAAAATAAATATCATATATATATATATATTAAAAAAATATAATTTCCATCATAATTCCCAACCATGAGATGTGGAAATGGAAAAAACGAACAACATCGTTCTGTGAAGAAGATGTTCACAATACACCAAAAAAGGTAAGTTCTTTACCCATTAGTTGAATGTGTATGTAAGTACTGGTATAACCCATATAATAAAAAAAATTATTATGATATATTTATTAAATAATAATTTAATATTAATTATATGGATTTGGAGGAATAAAATAAAATAAATGATCTTGCGGAATTATGTTAACTTTTCTTTGGGTAAATCCTATTTATTCTCACATAAAAGCATCCTTGGATGAAATTTTTACAAAATATAGGATTCAAGGATGAATTAAAGAATTTTGGGATTTTATTTTATCATTTTTTTGACATCCAAATGTCTTCATATTTTTGAGTAATTCAGAGGCGTGTGTGCCTTTTATAGTGGAGGAGGTTTGGCATTTTTGTTAATTTTTAATAAGGTAATTCAAACCATGTTTTTCCTGTGTCAAGGGGATCAAATAATTGGGAAAATTTGATAAAATATAGTATATGGTATAAATATGTGAAAAATGGATTTTTTACCATTTTCAAGGTTGTTTGGCACTTATTTTTAGGGTTTAGTCCTTTGTTATGCCATTTTTTGTTTGTCACTATAATTAATTTAAATCACTTTCACTAATATTTCTAGTCAGAAACAATGTTGAAGTTATTAAAAATTATATATCATTTTTATTCCAAATATTTAATCCACTTAATTATATTATAATTAAAATATGTGAGGAAATTATTTTAATATTAATCCTGCAAATGTGTGGAGACAACTTGTTTTTTTGAAAAAAATATTAAATAGTTTTCAATTATTTAATACCCAATTTAAATGTGAACTTTATTCCAATCATATAAATTATATTAATTTATTTAATATTAATATAAATAATCTTTATTAATTATATTAAAATATATTTATACTATATAAATAAAATTTTTGAAGAAATAGTTTTGAATTAAAAACCAAATATTTTTCACAACTAGTACTCTGCACATGAAAATGCATGAGACTATTAGTTTTTTTTTCAAATCATCTTGTTCTCCATCATCCAGAAAAATTTTAATGTCAATATAGTTAATTTAATGCTTAAAATAAAAAGATTATAATGAATTGTGTGGATTACATGTGAAAAATGGAAATGGAGTGAAGACTAATGCTACCAGACATGGAACATGAAGGAATGAGAGAGGCTGGTATCAGAGACAGAGATGAAACAAAATCTAAAGGTGGAGGTTGAGATATAGGGAAGAGGTTAGATTGAGATAAATTATGGTATTCAAGCTATATAATTTTTCATGTTTTCTTGATTTTGACTGCTGTTTATGGGATTGAAACGCTGCATATGTCAGGATTAGTAAGAAACATGAATGCATTTCATGTGGTTTCATTAAAATATAATCAGTATATAAGGATAAAAATGAACCGGACGATTCATCAATCTGGAAGATATTTTGTATCCCATTGATAACAATTGAGGTATTTTTCTCCAAAATAATGTTGATTGGAATAGAGGATTCCACAATTCTACAATACTCATATTAAAATTCTTTAAATATCTCTACATGATTCTAACATGGAACTGCATTGTTATCAATTAATTCAAATCCCATATATATATATATCCCATTTTAATTCTGATCACATCCACATGAACCCATTAATGTAGTTACATAGGATATTAAAAATTTACATATGAAAATAAATGACAAAAAACATAAAATGGAAATAGGATTTGCATCTATAAATTAGTGGAACATCCTTTAAAATGTAAATCATCCTGATATTACTCTATAGAATCATGCATCAGTGACATTTCCCCATCATCTGAATGTCTTCCATCTTTAGTCAATGTGAATAGAGTTGTGTTGTGGGTTATAAAGCTCCCATTAAAAAAGAACAATCAAGGGTATGCAGAGCCTTCAACCACTTCAAAAGACATGATAACATGAAATTGAATCAAAAAAACAGTCAAGATATATTCAATATTAATATAAAATGAGAATAAATATCACCATTCTACACAAATTCTATTCTATATAATGAATAACTGCATACATAATATTTAAGCATGTAAGTGCATACAGATTCCCAAAACCAAATTTTTTCCTCCAAAATTTTTTCTACTAACATGATCAATGCCTTTGTCTAATGGGTGATATGTAATGATTATACAATCATGTAAAGAAACCAATAACAAGGCTATTCAAGAATGTTTATGAAATTAGAGGAAACATTTCAATGTAATTCAACAACAAAGAGTGAATGAAACACGTCAAGCCGATGTTCTCAGACTTCATTGCAATATAAGAAAGAAGAAATTATATTGGAACAGTATTGAAAATATATTATCATCAGATTGAAAGAGTAATAATGAAGTTACATACATTTCATATAAGAAAAGGTAAAAAATTAAATAAAACATGCAAATTGAAAAACCCATTCCTGTACAGGATATTATGTTTTCAAATCAACAAAACAGAACTGCATATTTTCATATATGGTTACATCTGAAAATAAGTGGATTTATAATCAGACAATAAATAATGTTTTTAATAGTATTTGGTGTCCCCTTTGGAGTTAAATAGTATTCATCAGGTTTTTTTTATATTTATTCAATGTAATGGCTTGATATATTCATGTAGTATAGCAGCACTAACAGATTTTGGTTTAGTGTATTATGGATTAATGCAGTAGTTATGTATAGTTGAGAAAATATTAAATGGGAAACCAGATCAAATTACATGATATAATCATTAAAAAGGGCCTATTTGTTCCTTAAACATGTTCTTACAAAGTTTCATGTAGTCTGTAATAATGGTACAGTTAGTAGTGGAAGTAAAAATTTAAAAGGTTATTCAAAAATAATAGATTCAATATAGTATTCCAATACCTAATAAAAACGTCACCGACTTTCAGTCCATTTCATCTAGTTTTTAATATATATACCCTTTAAATGGTGATGCAGTTCATGGATAACTATTTACAAGAGTTTCAAGGTGTTGTAACAATTTGTTGGACTACATCATCTGTATAAAAACCATACACTTTAAGAGTTTTCTGAATCAAAATGCAAGGCTACCAAATATACCACACCCTACCAATCATATTATTTAAATTTTATAAACAATAATGATGAAAGGTAAAACATAAATATAGGAACCAATATTTTTATTTGAATTTTTAATCAATGCTTAAAAAACGTAAAACATGAATATAGGAACCAAATGAAATGTTAATATGGGAAACAATTACCTCAAACCAATAAAATATGTTAATGATTCGTAAATAGGTTTTGAATCTTTAAATGATTTCAATGTTAAATGAAAAAATAGCTTAGGCCGTCACTAAAAAATAAGTTAAAATGATTTAAAAATTAAAAAAACAACCGATGATAGCAACACACAAACCTACTAATCATCCATCACAGTTGGTTACGCATCCTTGAGATCAATGACAACAATACCGTCTTGAAATTTATGAATTAAATGGAATAATTGTTCTTTGTCCTTTATATTGTTCTTGGAAAATAATAAATAAATAAATATTGTTTAGACATTATTTTTGCATACCCTTGCTAGTATCTTCAAATATATCAAGTACCTTATATGCGAAGCAGCTCCTATCATACATGAAATTTTGATTATTTCTCAAACTATCAAAGACAATTTTGTATGCATTGACATCAGTGTAACTCACTTCATTTATTTTCTCTACAGTAAAGGATTTCCTTGTCATCGAATATTTAAAACAAATAATAATAAACCAGGTAATAGAAAAAATATTTTAATTATGCTGTGTGATGCAAATACATAGATTTGAAATGCACATATTTTTTCCATTTTGAGAATTGGAAGTGATGAAATTTAATTAAAAAAAGAATACAGATAGTTATCATTATTTATACTGTATGATATAACTCAATCAATTTTAAATCACCACTAAAAATTCAAGGATATCATTATATTTCCATCTTCATGGTTTTTTTATTTTTTGAACTCTTTACAAATTAAATAAATTTATAGTAGGAGCCTCCTTTCAAATTGTTTTGCTTTTTTATATATTATCATGTATCAAAAGAGAAATGTGAGAAGAGGCTGAAGTGAGATAAATGGTTATGACCACGGGATTAAACAATATCATGAATGACTCTAAATGACACGTAAATTTAAAAAATGAAAAACTAGTTGAAGAGAGTAAATTAATAAGAAATATGGAAAAAATAATTCAACTATCTTCCCATATTCATAAATAGGAAAACATACTCCATGTTCTTCAAAAAAAATACCACATCACATATGTGATAGTCTATTAATGGTGTAACAATTATTCACTACACTTACCATGGGATATTTAAAAATGATTAAACCGCGTAAGCTTTGTTTTCAAAAAAAAGGTACAATGGCCTAGAAACATCAATTAAATAATAACTCTTATAGTATTAACTCATAAATCATACACAAGAATTCCAATTATAAAAATATCACATCCATTAGATCCTTTAAATGTGTTCTAAATTCAACCAGAAATTAAAAAAGGGATAATCATATCACCTGGTTATCAAGAGTAGAAAAATAATTATTTTTTTCGTCGATGCTCATCATTTTTATGAAACCAACCCTCATGATTTTTTTAATTTCTAATACATAAATTACCATATAATTTACCACCAACCCATATTTAGTAGATACATATCAAATACAAAAATCATTGACTTCCCAAGGAATATTGATTTTTTGAGGAAAATAAAATACATAGGGAGAGTGTTCTTTCTGTTGGGTGAATATTGGACGAGACTATTGAAAACCCTTGGGTTTCAAAAAATCATCAATGTAGGTATACTGAAAATCCATATATAATCTAATAAAAATAATGAACAGTTTGTTAAATAACCAAAAAATAATTAGATGTGATGGATTTTTTAGTGGTTTTCCATGTAAAAAATTGCCATTCATAATTAAAAGGGAAAATTGATGGTTCATTAATTAGAATCAACCAAAAAAGAAAAAACATCACTTCCCCAATGATTTCTAACTTCATCAATCCACCATGGCAGTAGTTTTGGTATAGCATCAAAATCTTCTCCTGCAACATAATCTCTTTATCTATAGCATTATCTATGATTTTTGTATTCCCTTCCATGAAATATAAATGGTTATTTGTTATAGAAAATTTGGAAGTGGAAATGTATCCATGTTATTATGGTGGAAAAAATAACCAAAACATGATAACCTACCCCAATAGAACCTATTAAAAGGATGATCAAATATTACACCATTATGGCATTGATCTTGTTCGAAATGAAAAGAATCATTTTTTAAAACCAGATTAAATTCATTGGGTTTGTTATGTTTCAAATTGCTATATAACAATCCTCACACAACATGCCAGTAGAAAAAATTTGTAAATGATACATAATAACCGATACCTGTAGATATGTGATGTTTTTCATGATAGAGAAAAACCAGAATCAAAATCCAAGACTTATCTCTCTGTGGATTCAATTTTAAACCATGTAGAAGTAATTATTTGAAAAAACATGAGTGCTTATGATAATATCCAAATAGAAACCAATAATGAATATGAAATCCAATGAAAATGTCGAGGGTATTTCAGGAGGTGGAGGGAACCAAGAAACGGGTTACCGAGCCAAGCTGTTTGCTGATGTAGAGATCGTCTTGTTTCGATTGAGAGACGTTGATACCCAATATTTTTAGAAAACCCTTAGTCAATTACGAGAGTAGCATCATGATGAATATTTAAATAAAATCTAATATGTGGTCACTGTTGTAGATTCATAGGAGGCAGAGGAGCTGGAGGTAGAGTAGGTGAATATGGTTCAGGCCGAGTAGGTGGAGCTACCGAATGCGGAGGTTTCAGAGGAGGAGGTAGAACAGCAGGGGTAGTAACATGTGGTTTTGTGTGGGAACCCTGGGTGGAGTGGAGGGTCCGAAGGCGAAGGAGCCAAAGGTGGAGGATTCGAAGGAGGAGGAGCCAAAGGAGAAGCACATATAGGTGCAGTTATTGTTGGAGGTGAGATTTTGAAAGGGGAGCGGGAGAGGGGAGTCGCGGAGGGGAGTAGGAGAGGGGAGTCGAGGGGTGCAGCGAGAAACCTAGGAGAGTAAATCCTAATCGGGGGTGGGACTACTCAAATAATTTTTGGGTCTAGATCGATGAAAATTTTATTTTGGGTGATGTGGAATATTATGGAGGTGACAAATAAACTAGAAGAAACCCAACCATAGTATATATAAAATATTCATAAAAAATGAAACTTCACATAAAAATACCAAAAAATCACCCTAAGATAATTTATTATGTTATTATTTTAAATATTAAGTTTATTTTGACATATAAAATCATTAATATTAAAAAAAATGGATTTAAAATGGGTTCTATAAAAAATGTTGTAAAATTACATTTTAGATGGATATACCTTTTTATTTATTAAATTGGATTTATTTATATGTTATAAATATAAAATTTATTAGATAAATATAATGAAATTCATTTAGTATATAGTGTATTAATTTTATTGAATAAATTAATCAAAAGTGGGTTGATTAATTTATTTATTTAAAAAAATTGTAAATAGAAAAATAGTTTTCTTTGAAATGAAATTTATTTAATTTCAAATAGTTCTTACATTTACATCCAACAACTGATAACCAATGTAATATTTTATATCAATGTTTAAATAATATATTTATTCTTTATTTAATCATATTTGTAACATGCATTCGATGGAATAATTGGTAACTATAATAATATTTTAATAATAATATTAGTGGTATATTGTAGTTCATAAAAAACTCAGATTTTCATATTACACAAGCTATTGAAGGAACACTAAATTGTGTGTAACATAATAAAAACATAGTATTGCATGTAAAAAATATAATCTTTGTCATTCGTATAGTGTATGGAATCCACAGGTAATACATAAATAAATATAACTAAATTCAGGTTTCTGTGAAATGAAAATTATAAAAAGGATTAAATAAATTTGAAAAAAAGAATATTTTAAAAAATCACGGGCTGATACACATATTTATTTATGCTTAGTGATATTTTGGTTACCTATTAGGTATTCATATACTAACCCCCGCATGGGATTTTTCTACATGTGTCATGTTTTTTTAGATGACTGGCCATTTTATGGGGTTATCGATGAACAAAGAGTATAAGGATCATATGTTTTTTTCTAGACAAACCATGGTTCAAACCAGGAGTGACATTTGTATATATCCAAAATATTAAATATTTTTTGATGTCATTATAGTTTTTGGGGTATAGTATTTGATCCATATTGATTCATAGTATTTTTTGTACTATGATTAAGGGATTTAGATGTATTGAAGCATTTGAAATTTGTTAATTTTTTCATTTTATCAATGTTAGATCATGGAGATGTTTTTGTATGTGTATATAGCTACCTTAATCTAAGCCTCTCAATTGATTTATATGCTAAAATAGGGCCAGTCACCAGCCCCTAACCCATCGGAGGTAGGCATGTGGTTGTCACACCTAGAATATCTCTATTCGGGTAAGCCCCAATGGTCTATTTCAAGATAGAGTTGTATCATAGGTGTTTGTTAAAACATAGCACCATATTTTGAATTTCTTATAGCTATGTGCTTGTTATGGGTTTTATGGAAATAATGTAATGTATTTCGAGTTTAGATTTCAGGCCAAGGACACAATATTCAGTGCAACAACTTACATATTCATACACTAGGATATTGATCAAATTCCTATGGACATAGTACTTTTATAAATTTTTTGTGCGGATAAAATTATCACATGTATCATAAAAGAATGGGTTGGGTTTCCATGTCCTTATTTAGTTATCCCCCTTCAAATACTAAATGAGCATGGAACATATTTTCTATTTCATGTTTCATCAATGATAAAATCTGGCTAGTCTACCATAAAACCCATACTAGAATGATTATTTTATTATAACAAATATTCACTTTCATGTCAATAATATGTACTAGCACACGAATCTACAAAGTATACATATCTAGGTCAGTGTGATCACTTTAAATCACAATGTTAGGATTAGTTTGGTACTTCATAAAATTAGAAACATGAATCAATAGTGCACTAAACTATACCATAGTGGGATATGCGGTCAATTTTCCCCCGGACCAACTCATTCAACTGTCCCAAAATAGCCAATGTACTATTGGGAAAACATTCCTTGAAAAAAACAATGATTCTCAAGTAATGGGGATATTCTCATGAATACATGATCAATGAACTCAAAAAACAATAGCCACTCATGATGATCTAGATACTATTTCTAATGACTCACTTCCATCTCCATCTACTTTCTGATCGATTAAGTATTATATTTCATATTTTTCACTAGTATGGGTTAAATCAGGGAATTATCAGATTCTTTAATTGAAAAAGAGAAAATTGAATATGATTCCCATACAATGCTTCAAAAAGAGCCAAATTTATAGAGTTCTAATAAATGGTATTGAATAAGAACTCCACTAAATGTTTATAATCCTCATCCGATCCACTAATATATATTACACCATCCCTAGGAATATCCTCCAATATTTGGATCATCCTTTTAGATTATTGATCCACTTGAGTATGATAATACATGCTAAGATTCAGATAGATTCTAGGGGGTTTCTCTAAGGAAATAAGATAATTTGAGTATAACCTGGGGTATCTGTTACATATAATTGAGACTGGAATGTCATGTAACATTTAAATTTCTTGAATATTGATTTAGGAAAAGTATTCCACTATATTATCTTCATAAATAAGAATGATGTGATCCAAATTTTTGAGAAGTTATAAAATCACCTGTATGGAATCATGTTTTCTAAGCAGTCTTGAAAAAACTATTAAAATCCATAGTTATCTTCCCAAAATTTAAAATAAAAATTGGTGAAGACTACATCAAACCAAATGGACTTTGAAATAATACCTTGATATGATAACATTCGAGGCATTTGGATACAAACTCCAGCACCTTCCACCTTATCATAACCAATAAAAACTAACATCCCTATTATTTTTTAATATTCTAAATCCATGAATGATAAACCATATTTAATGGTGGTTGGAATGAATAATAAAATCATATTAAGACCAAGGTTCCATCAGCTGATCTATACAACAAAATAGTGAACACCCATCCAATATTTTTACAAAAATGGTCACCCCTTGATTTTCTTTTATCATCTTTTCCTGATATTATGAATCCTTAGATTGAGTAAAAAAGTATATAATGAAATAACGAATTAATAAATAATAAACTACAAAATTAACTTACTCTTTTAAATCAAGATGTATGTCAAAAATAATTGATAAAACATTCTATTGATCTTTATCCTCTTTATACAACATAATATATGAAATATTATTCAAGGTACCAACTATTGAATTTCATTTCCTTGGTGTGTATATAATATCAATGTAAAAAATTTATAGTCATTCCATATATCTCCATTATCTCATATTCAAATAACGTTGTGATAAAATGTATTTAAATATTATGTGATATGTAAATATAACAATCATACTATTTATTCAAAATTTATACAGGTTTTATTAAAAAAATACACATAATACAACATGGATTCTCAAGAAATATAGCGTCTTTGGGAATTAAGAACATTTCATTACAATAAAAAGTAGTCTGTATAACAACTTTCTTGAATCTTATTTAACATGCTCAAAATATTCCTTCATACTTAAAACAACCTAGGTTAACATGCAGAAAAACATAAAAAGGGGTGAGATATAATGCCTTGTAAGGGAATAAACATACAATAAGTGATACATGTTAGAAAATACAATCTAAACGAGGAAAAATAGTAAGAATCAAAAACCTGATCAAATAGATAAGATAATGGAAGATAATCATAACATTTGAAATGTGAAAATAACTTAAAACACTAAATAATATAAATAATTCAAGGAAAAACTACCCAAACATCATGGTGGAAAATGTCCCATATGGGAATCAGGTACACCAATGTGGCAACGTGATGTATCCTGATTGTATAAATTAGCAAATTCAATGGAGTGATATCTAAGTTTACCCATCATAATCATTTCAATATCATGCATAAGATTTCCATATAGATAATAGAATAAGGGTTCATTAGATATTATAATATATTAATGATCATGTAATGTGTAATACTTACATTTAAGTCCCCAATAAAAAAGTATATGGGAATGAAGGAGAAAACCCTTGATAGAAAAAATGGGTATGCTATTCACATCAAAATTATTTTTCATTTGAAAATACTCATTATAATTCAACGGCATAACAACATTAAATAAATATTCATAATTTATTTTGATTGGAGTGAAAGGGGAAAAACATATTTGGAAATAAAATGGTCAGTAATACGTACATGGAAAGTAATATTCCAAAAATGCTATATTTGAAATTAATGACATGAGGCAATGAAGAAAAATGAATAGAGAAAATAATTCTTATGAGATTTTGACATGGTAACCGACATACAGAAAGGATCATGGGACTCTTAATGAGAATTAATGGAATATCTCATAATTTATAAATCATATTGAGTTTAAGTGAAAAATTTACTATCATATCCCTACATATGAAAATCAAATGTAGTAGATAGAACATAAAATGTTGTTTTTTTCATAAAAACGGATAGTGGAAGATGATGTTCCCTTACTTGAATGTGTGACTCAAAAAGATTTTTAATGACTTCTAGAGATTTTTTGGGTTCCTTGGGAAGAATATAAAGAGTGCAGGTAATATTGTGGATGTCTCCATGTTGTTTGAGTGATGATAAAGGAGAGCTTGTGTGGGGTTATATAGGATGAGGTAGATATTATTATTATTAGGATTTGGAATTCACATAATAAAATATCAAAAAACACATACAATAACATGGTTTTTACAATTATATCTTCAAATATGGAGATTTTACATTATTTTATAACTCTATGTTCTGATCATATTAAAATAATAAAACTAGTTATGTGGATATGAGTCACACACATAAAGAAATGATTTTAAAATCTTAAAATATATAATATTTGAGTGAGGATAAATACTAAATTTCCAAAATAAATCAAATAAAATTGAAGTCACATTATTTTAAAAAGGAAAATACATTTTGCCTTGAATTCCATTTATATTAAATTTTAAATTATAATTATGTCATTAAAATTTCATAAACACAAATTAAATTTATACGGTATTTAATTTTAACACGAAAATACATATGTCTCAATAAATTATAAAAATTACACCATTATATAATTTGAGGTATTGATTAAAAATTAATATTCATTTCATCTAAATATTTTTATAATTATGTTAATTTTAACTTTTAAAATAAAAACTATCATTTTTGGAATATGATGGGTTTTTAAAGTGATTTTTTTTAAACACCAATAAAAATTACCATTGACATCATAAATATTATATAATAATTAGTATATGATAAAATTATATGATAATAACATTCCATAAAAACATCATTTAATTCATAAAGTCCTCCAGCTCATAAATTCAATAATTCAATTTGATTATTAACAAAAAATAATTTTTATTTCTTTCAAATCATTTTCAATGTAGCAATAATAGGATTAAAATATATTCATTATTTTATAAAAAATAATATACATGTATCAATTGAAAAGGTCTTGTAACATATCTCTTTAATACACCATTATACTCCCTATGATTAAGCAGTGTCGTGGTGGGGCTTTCATGGGTGCTTTCGGCCAACATGATTTGGTAGTGATCTTGATTAGGTTGAAATTCTCCCATAAATGGGTTCTCCATCGCTTAATTTATTAGATAAAATGTTGATATTTTTAATGGTAAAATCCGAAAAATGTTGTCTCCCTTTGAATCTATGATGAATTGGATTCATAGGGTTTGATCCAACTAGTTGAGGCCATCACTTCTATTTTATGTGAAAATTCGTTTTGTTAAAACCCGATATTTATTCTAATAATGTGATAACTTGTAAACGAAAATATTATCATCGGTAATTATACATAGCAGTCATTTAAATCCAATTTGATATAATAAAACAAATGAAGTTCATGTGTTTTCTATAGCCATAATATAGAATATTACATTTAATAAAATAAAAATTGAAATTTTATTAATAATTGTTTGTGTTGATATAATCATCCTCCCTTAAAGAATTTATCCCCGGAAATATTCATTTTCAACACTAAAACAAATGAGGGTAATTATGATTCATCATTTCCTCTATAACACATGATTCTTTTCCAAACATGTGGTTTCTCCACAACACATTGACTAGGGAAATTGTCTTATATTGTATAACTTTTTTATCTATAATCTAAGATCATCACTAGAAAATCCTCATAGTAAATGTCATATTACAATGGAACCACATATATGTTGATTACATGTGAGGTATATGGTATGTAATTTCTCAAGAGGGATAATATAATACATCATGTACTTGAGATATGTCTGGTGGGTGTTATAGTTGATAAGACACTACTCTGATGTGATCATAGATCCGATATACCTAGGAAAATTCTTACCTACTCCCAAAATCTCTCCAAATTTATTCCATGAAGGTTTGCAGTGGAATACCATGTATCCAACAACAAACACATGGTGTTGTTGATGTTTTTCAAGAATAGCTATTCTATTGACTCTAAGTAGCATTTGTGTCTTTCTAAATTGTTTTAACCATCTAAATCGTTTCCTCAACCATTTTATGACCTAGTAGATTTTTCCCAAACTGAATCCCAACATTATGGTGTTTTGAACCACTTACCATAAATGAATTCATAGGGATCCTTTTAGATGCTTTTTTTGGAAACAATTGTTTTATCATAACTCGACCAGAGGAAGATGTTGGTCCCATATTCCACTGACATCCATAAAACAATCTTTCATCATGACATCTAGTGTTTAAATGGCCATATCATATTTCCCGTTAGTTTTTTGATGATAAGATGTACTAATTTTCAACTCACTTTTTAGAGCATGTTGGGTACATTTACATATCGTTGAGGTGAATCTTGGATCTCGATCGAACACAATTGATAGTGTTACACTGTGAAACCTCACAACATGTCTACAACATATCCTTGTATTTTGATCTAGTTAAAAATAGCCTTGAATTGTAATGATTTTAGTAGTCTTTGTTAGATGTCCTGTAAGAACCCAGATATCATTGTTTCCATTGGATGTCTTTGAATTCCTTGGGAAAAATCCCAGGGTGTTGTTTTCTCATTTCCATGTTAGAATGGGTAATGGTTTTATTACCACCTTAATCTTCATCTTTTCGTCCTTCACTTGATGACATACTAGGTGCTTTGATGTATATTTAGTGATATCCTTCTTCATTTATACCACCATTAGTACTTTCAAATATATTGTTATATATTTTCATTTCTAGGGTGAATGGTTAATGTTGATCTCTGTGAATCATCCAATAGTTCCTTTTTCAACATAGGATTTGATGGAACACATAGTCTTGAACCCAATTTCAAAATTCCTTCTTAATTAACATTAAACATTGAGTATTTATATTTACCTATGGTTTAATCATTTTTTGTATTTCCACATCATCTTTTTTAGTATTCATTAAAATTTTAAGTAGATATAGTTGTGAAACCATTTATTAAAGGATTGATTATGTTCCTTAATTTATGATTCCCATGTCCATCCTCTTCAATTATAAAAAGATAAAATTCTTCTAAATTTTTTTCAATGAACAAATTGATCGATTCCTTCTACTTAGAGTATCTCCTATTTATTATGAATACTATGATGGTAGATAGTTGAGTATTCATAGTACATGATTAGTTATAAAAATATTTTTTGTGCATATAAAGATCTTTATGTGTGAATATATATTTGAGACTTTTGTGATCTGTATATATTTCTTACCTCTCCCCCAAGAGATTGTGTTTCCATATTTTTGATGTGAATATCAATGCATATAAATCATTATAATGTGTAGGATAGTTCTATTTTTCAACATTCAACATCCACGAAGAATAGGCTATTCCATTTTCATTTTTCATTTACACACATCATAATCCCTTATTCGAGGAATCAATAAATATTTTGAAAATTTCTCCACATGTGGGTAGTTTGAGCACAAGGTTAGTGAGATGCCTCCTTTTCAACTCCATGAATCATTATTCACATACCTATTTCCAAGAAAACATGACTCCCATTTGAGTTATCTTGGTAATATGATTTCACAATTGTGAGAATGTTCTCAAAAATAGGCAATAATAACTAGTTAACCAATGGAAAATACTAATATATGTCGCATATTATGGCCTCACCCATACATCTAATTAAATTTTCTTTTAAGGATATATAGATATCCCATTGGTTGTTATTATATTCCACAAGAAATATAATTCATTCAACCAAAACACACATTACTATACTTGGAATAAATATTATCTTTTGTTATGGTCATTGGGAATCTGTTCAAATTCTCCTCATACTATATGATTTTGGTGTATATTAGAATATCATATATAAATACCATGCTAATTTTATCAATGTAATAATTAAAGTATCTATTCATCAAATACATTAATATTTCTAGAGTATTTGTGAATGAAAAAGTCATACCCAATAACTCATAGTTCTCGTACCTTGTATGCAATAAAATCTTAGGTATCTCCTCAATTTTCACACTATACTATTAATATCCCAAACACATATCCACCTCAGAGAAGTATTACACTCTATATAGCTAATTAAACAAGTAATGAAAATGATTAAAGGGATACTTTTTTTACCATGAGGTTATTTACCACATGATAATCAATGCATATGTGTATTGACCCATTCATCATCTTAATAAAGACAACTCGTGCACCAAATCATAAAGAACATGGTTTTATGGACAATATATTAAGATTCTCCTATATTTTTTTATTTATCTCCTCATGTCCCACAAAAACCATCTTATACAGAGTCTTAGATATAGGAAATACTCCATGTATAACCTCAATTGAAAATTTGACCACTCACCACATACGAAGACAGTAAAATAACTCATGAAACACATAAATATATCCCCTAAAAATTGGTAAGCCTTTTAGAATGAACATTTACATATAATTGATCATTTAGCTATATACACTTTCTCATAAGGAAAAAATATGATTCTTGACATGGTGGAGCTAAATAAGATTCATCATCCTCCTTACACCTGTATAGAATCGGGGGTCGATTCATAATACAGAGAGTGATTTCTATCTTGTCGAATTTTTTTTGGATATATATAGTGAAATTCAACACATTCCCAGAATTGAATCAAATTCCTCATAAGGATGTTTAACATGGTTAGTCGTGATTTTCATCCCACAAACATTGATAGGGGAGGATTTAGGATGTAATAATTTTTCAATTTACCATTTTCACTTAAATATGAACTTTCATTATTTTTTGTCGGGATTGGATAAGTCTACTAATCATTCATGATTTGAAGGAATTCATAGATAAATTTATGATAATCATACATTTAATTTTTTTAATTTTAGATCCACATTATCATTTATAGATATGGGTATGTGTACTTTTAAACTATTAAACACTTAAGGGGGATCCATTATCATTAAAGGGATAAATTATAAATTACATTTAGTTTCACAACTTCTGAATTTCTAGGCTTCAATCTATTTTATCCATTATTTATTTCCTAATATAAGTTCTATTGAAAATTTTTTTTTCCCAAAAATAGTGGTTTGTAATGCTATTATGAATTTACCAAAGAATATTCCATGAGAGTGTAAAACTTGGGGCACAATTTGGTCTTTTTCATGTACTCGGTTACCCCAGTTCATGACATGAACACATTTTTGGTGTTTTTATTCTACAATAAATCTATTCCTGAACCACGTCCACTTGTAGTATCCAAAAAAGGAATTATTTTCTTTATAATCCAATTGTTGTATACATACCAAAATTTTAAGATACTTTCTAAAATGTAGTCTTATACCTAATTCATTCTTTACAGATATCCAATCTTAATAAAAATATCTATACTTTTCCTCTGATACCAAATATGACATCCCTACTCTTCCATTCAAAATAATACATGTTTTAATATAAAATAATAATAAAATTACAACCCGAATTATTAATAATTATTTTTTATTTGGGAATTAGCTACATTACCTATCAACATAAAATAAGAATTATAATATCTTAATTGAAAACACATTTAACATGCTCAAAATATTTCTTCCTACTAAAAACTCCATGGGAAAACCAAATGATACAAATATGAAAGGGGTGAGATAAAAAGAAATGTAAGGGAATAAACATTGAAAAATTTATACATTTTAGGCAATAGGAATATCAATGGGGCATAAAAATATTAAAAATCCTATAAATTAAAAAAGAGGAACGATATAGAATGATAATCATAACATGGGAAATGTAGAAACAAACTAAAACATTTAATCATAAACATATGTCGTGGATAAACAAAAATGAAATCAAGGTTGAAAAATTCACATAATGTAATTTCGTAAACCATTATCCCAACATTATGTATCATTATACAAAAAATTACCAAATTTTTTGGATCAGTATATGGGCACACCAATCGTAATTATTTCATTCTTATACTTAATCTTACTAGATAGAACATACAACATCCATTAATTAAATATCATAATTTACTACATGATCAAATAATTTAGAATTCATACATTTAAGTCCCCAATAAATAACTATATGGGTATTAATTTGACTACCCCTGACATAATAAAGGTGTATTGTGTTCAATAAACAATTATTTTGGAAGGGAAAATCACGGTGAAATTTCAGATGTATAAATACATTACATAAAAATTCATAAATATAGTTGATTATAGAGAAAGGGGAATGTAATTATTTTTACACCAACTGGGAAATAATAGAGACGTGTAAAATCATACCTCAAATGTATAATTTTGGAAATAGATGGTATAATTTATTGAAGACACATGAACAAAGAAAAGAATTATTATGAAATTTCAATATTGTAACGAGTGTGCGTAAAAGATCATGGGAGGCCTAATGAGAGGGAAATAAATATAACATCAATAACAATTAAAATTTAGACTAATTAGAATATGAAATATCATTTCCCATTATAAGAAAATGATATGTAAAATACATAACATAAAAGGAGTGATTAATAAAATAAGATAGTGGAAGATAAAGATTCCTTACATGAATATGGGACTCCAATGGCATGGTAATGAATTCATGAGATCTTAGAGGCACCTTTAGAGGAATATATAGAGTGTATTAAAGAGTTTTTACATTCAATAATATGTTTCTATTAATAAAATTGGTATATTTGTTGGGTCTATATAAGAAATGAGGTGAATTTATTTACAATTTAGGTTTTGGACTCTACAAATATTCAAACCTGATAACCAAGCATTGTTTTTGGTCATATTTTCTTATTAATTGGAGTTTAATTCATTATTTAACAACTATAAGGGACTAAATTATTAGAATATTTCCATTGGTGATGTGAATGTGATTCACACTCTTAAAGAAATGATTTTAAAATCATAAAATATATTTCATGTAATGGTGGATTCATAATGAATTTTAAAAATAAATTAAATAAACTCAAAATAAAATTACTTTAAAGGTAAACATATATTTATTCTTTTACCCCATTTATAGTAGTCATTACATAAAATTTGGGTCATTATGATGTCATAAAACACAATATATATATACACATTATTTATTTTTTATCCGAAAATTTGAAAGACTCAAGAAATTAGGTAAAGTTAACCATTCGGTAGTTTTGATATCCTGATACCAAACATAATATTAAGTTTATAAAAAAAAGTTTTATAAATAATTGTGTTTTCACTTTTAAAATATAAACTGACATTTATTTAAAATGATAGGGTTTTTGACAATGATAATTTTTTGAATCCTTTTAAAAATTACATTTGACATCATAAAAATTATATGAAAATTTATATTTTATAATTATTATTTAATAATAATATTCCCTTACAAGATTATTTATTTCAAAAATCCATTAACCCATAAATTTGTTAATATAATTTAAAAATTAAGTAAAAATACTTTTTTTATTTAAAAATTAACTGCAGTGTTATAATAATAAGATGAAAATGTATTCATTAAAAAATATAAAATAATGTAAATCTTTCAATTGTTATGTAATTGATACATTTTCATTTTGATACACCAGATTGTTCCCAATGAGTAAGGTTCATGATGGTGGGGCTATCATGGGGTCGTTCAAGGAATATGGTTTGGGATGTTATCTCGATGAGTCAGATCTTCTCCCCTAAATGGTATGTCTCATGCTTAATTATTATATCTAAGCATGGGATTGGTATAGGGAAATAGAAACCATTACATCTCCCATGGATACTATGATAAATGAGAAAAATAGGGTACTACCCTACCGGTTGAGTCCATCACTTCCTTTATATGTGAAAATTGGATTTGTTAAAACCTGATATTTATAATAATCATGTTATCACTGTTCAAAAACTATATTTTCAATGTGAATGATACTTACTAGTCATATAAATCCAATTGGATATAATAAAACAAAATAATTTCATTTTTATTCTATAACCATATTGAATAATTTCACATTTAATGAAATAAAAAAGAAAAATATTATTTATAATTTTTTTGGTTTTATATTAAACATTGTATATTTATCACAAAAAATATAATGCTTCCATGTATTCAAAGAATTGAATACTTAAAAACACTCTAAATAATTCATTCTATAATTATTCAAATGCACCCAACACTATCATAAGCCATAAGAAAAAATATTATTTTCTTATAGGAGAAAATATCCCCTTTCAGTTCATGATTCATCACAATGGACTACATATCCCTATGAAGATTCAGAAAATGTTGTTATAGGTACTAATTAAAGTATAACCTGATATGATCGATTGGATTTTTGGAATTCATTGTTCCATTGGAAAGTATCCCATTTCTTTTTCAAATATACCATCGATGACGACCAACATGGAAAATAACGATATAAGAACTTTAAGTAACCTACTAAGCCAAAGAATATATATATCTCAAATACATTATTTAATGGTTTCTAAGAGATTAAAAATTCCATATCTTTATAGTATTGAGAAAAAAAATCTTAGAAATGAAATAGCCAAGGAAACATACCTCCTTTATTTAAAAATTACACTCTGATAAGTTAGAATAATTTGGATGTTTCGATATGAAAACCAACACTATAACCAAGTGTTTATTAAGATCATAAATTAATTCTATAATGTACCGGGATTCAATGATAAAACACTTCGAAAAAATATAGATACCTTTAAAATATTCAATTCATAAATTACATAAATATAGATAATGGATTCATAAGAATAAAGGGCATAACCACGAAGTCATAATGGATATAACATCTTCATATCGATGTCCTCAAAATATCCTCCTTTTGAACAAGTAGTTGGTGAGTCCTAAAACATTTTAAAGTTTTAGAGAACCACTGACCCCCTCACCCCACCTCAATTGATAAATATATAATTCAATTTAAGGAAGTGGATTCTGATTATTTATTAAAACATTCCAAAACATGTGATAATCCAAACCCATACTATAATTTTAATAATATTTTCTCAAAAAAAGATATTTTGGTACCCAAAATGAAATTCTTAGCTAAATGATAACATTACTTTCTAACTATTTGAACTAAGAATTCCACTCCCTCGTACTATTGTTTTCGTATTATAAGATGGAATTGATATGGGACTAGTTCCTAGTAGTAGATCAATCAAAATCTCCACATCAAGTTTGTGTGGTTATAATATCATATTATCTTGTATATTTTTAATCTTATTCTAATAATTTCAATTATCCATTATTGAAAAATAAAATAAAATTTATTCATTTAAGAAAAATGAGGGGAATATTAAACATGTATTTAAAAATATTTAAAACGAATTTATTTTCTAGGAATTTCATCTTGGTAATTATTATGTAATTCTATTGATATTTTATAAGTAATTTTTTAATTATTTTCACCTAAATAATTTGGCAAAGCATAGCCAGCCATCATCCAATGGCAACTTGATACCATTCCACTTAAGGCTCCAACAGGCCTATGGAACCACCATGAAGGCCTACATAAGCCAACTGTGGTTTTAATCAACATAGGTGATAGAGAATTGCATTGTGTGGCCAATGGGGAGGGTCTCGTGGTTTCATAGAGTGGAAAGAGGATCGCATGGGCTACACTTGTAAGGGAAGACCAATTTTAGTGTATGTGTGTGCGCGTGGAGCCAGGATCCCATCCATATAGTAGGCTTTTTATCCATTGATGAGAAATGATTCATTATAAAAAAACCCTCCTCTCCCATTTCTATTTATGATTTGGGAGAAAAATAACTCAGGTACATTTCACATTAAACCAATATTTTTCATTGCACAATGGTTGTGTTATCTCTCACACCCACGTGCTCCCCACCACCACTCTCCATCACTCACTACCATCAACCTCAACCTCCATTTACTACTACTCATCAAAAACATCCACGTATTCAACTAAATATCATGGAATTAACTAGAACATCCACCTCTAAATCCCTACAAAATTTAATATTGACTTGCTGACCTCAGATGATATCCATGTATTACATTTTGATACAGCATCAAATCACTATAAAGGAATGATGATTTGAATAGAAACCACTACCTTCACGACCCTCACCACTTACACCACTATCATAGAATCCCGGTACTATTGGGATTCCATGTTGAATCACTATACTTTCCAATCATGTGTGGAGTACAATTATACCCCACAATGTCTATTCTGCGTTATAGTATAGGTTGCATGATATTAAACATACAATTTATACAAATTTTTGTAAAATTTTTACAGAGTATCTCAAGGATATTTTGAGGAATGGAGATATTTATATGCATGATATTATATTTTCAAAATATTCAATTGAGTCTTATATAACTCATTGGTTTACCAATAAAAATAAGACCATTACCATTTTTATATAGTTCAACAACCAATACTATGAGGATAATAGAGTTTTGTTTGTTTTCTTAATTATATATTTCTGAATTTGAGTAATTTTTATTTTAGTTTATTTGATATTTTATTTAAATCATGAATTTTTATTTAACCATTAATATTTTTTCACCCACATCATCATGATCATATTCTTCTTATTCATCTTGTCATTTTTTTCATCTATGTCCTCCCTTTTCCACTATCTTCATTGTTATTTTTTATTTATTCTCATTATATATATATGATATATTCTTTATTAAATATATTTGATTAATTTTTTTTAATTTTCCATCTCTCCCCATTTATATCATTTTGTTTTTATTTTTTTCTATTATTATCCACATTCTCACCATTATGACCTCTTCTTCCCTATAATATGAGGCTCACCTAAGGCTCATCATGAAGGGATGATCTGGTGTCCATATTTTTTTTCAATTTTAAATGTTTTATATATGTTTTTGGGGAGTAATAGAGACATTTATGGGAGTGGCAATTTTTTACTATGAAACACAACATGAAAAAATTTCAATTCCTTCAACTTATAATTTTCCATTGCACCCATTGAAAATAATTTAATCAAATGATGAAGATAAGATATTAAATGGATGGAATTACATAAAATGGAAATGGGTCATAGAAGGTTTGACATTTTTATTGATGTGTTTCATCTACTCTGATTATAGGATGAGTTTTAATTAAATTTCCTTTGGAATTCAAGATTTCAAAACTTCTGAATAAAATAATAGAAATTCAATAGTGATATTTCAAAATTTAATTATTAGATTAAATTTAATCATCCATCATGAATATTATAAGAACCAAAATCCAAAAACCAAGATGGCCATGTTCCTTCATCAATTCTATCTATAATATCATACTAGTATAATTTTATATTTTCATATCTTTTACATTTACCATAAACCAAAACACAATTTCAGTGTTTTAAGAATGTAATGAAAATATTAAAAAATAGTTTATGGATAATTTTAATTATTATGTAAACAAATGTGATGTTATATATTTGAGACTACCCCAGTTGGACACTATATTACAAATGGAAAATAATTAGAAGTTTTATTTTTCCACAACACACAATAGACATGCATGAAAACAAGAACTGTTTGTTGGGGGCCAATTAGTGTTTATTTTCAAATTCCTTTTCAAAAATAAGATAGTTTTAATTTAATTAAAACCCATAAAAATAAATTTCTTAGATATTTTCAAATGATTATATTATTAATTCATGGACAAATAACCCATAGTTACATGATCAAAATTAACTTCTACGTAATACTGAGAATGACCTCCTAAAAAGCATCGATGAACACAAAAAACTATCCATGAATATGTTGAATTATAATGATACATTATCTTATATTCATGTGAAATCATATATGATGGATAAATTCAAACTGAATTATTAGATGCTGAAGGCCCAGTATGATGTTCTATTGGATCCTCCCTTATTTTATTTGAATAACCACATAAAGTTAAATATTAAGAACAAATGAATAATATCAGATCTCATGTAAATTATATGAATGAATTTAAAACACTATGAGAGATAAAAATATAATTGATAAATAATTTTCTTCGTGCATCTAAATCGAATACTAAACATGAAACAATGGAAGTTGAAATAGAATTTTTGAATTTCATGTAAGAGATTTAGGAAGTTGAGTCCCAACTCAAGGACGATCAATTTATCAGATAGGTTAAGAAAAAGATGTAGGAGGACCATGATGTGCTAGAGTGCATTAATGATGAATAATAATTTCCAATTGGAATTTTTTTTGGAGATCAACATGATGAAGATTAAATCTTGAATGAGTATGAGTTACAATATGATCTCACAATTATATAAAAAGTAGAAGGTCACAATGTATTTCATATCTCTCTATCCATGAATGATTAGGAGGAAAAAAGGAGTTTATTGGATGAAAAGATGGTGGAACCTGACTACCTACTTACATTAAGTGTGATACTACATCAAGAAGATCATACCACTATATAAGAAACTAAAGTTCTCAATCCTAAGGTGTTGATATTATATATACCTCTCTAATTTTTTTTCTATATGAATCATGGATTATCTACAATTATATTGATTTATAAGATTCAACAAATAGAGATTTTCCCTTAAAGGGATATGGTGAAAAAACACACGCACAAGAATGAGAATACATGGAATATAAAACACTAATTGAAAAATAAATAACGGAGATAATTGATTTAAAAAAAAAGTTTTCTTCCTTGATGATATATAGACAAAGGATTCTCAAATTGAAATGATGAAATATTATTTTCATTTTTAATGATTAAAATTTTCCAATTTAAAATATATTATCAATTCTCCAAAAAAAATTAAATTTATGCAGACTCATTGGACCAAAAATAGATATGAAACTAATAGGGATAATCCATACATAATACTAACCGATTAATGAAATCTATCCATTAATGTGAAGGGTTTGGATTTGATATACTCTATCTATGGATCATCCCCCCAAATAAGATGAAGTTGATGATGGAAAATTTCATATGTTGTGGATCAAATCCAATAAGATCCACTCACCATAAAACTATTGATAATAGTAGTTAATTCCATTATAGGGGTATTAAATATCCCATAGAAAACTTTGGGAACATTACATTATTTATCTTTATCAACATTCTATTAATTTCAACAATATTCTTATTATTTCTTTACCATCCCAACAGCTCCCTCAATAAAATTTTTGAGCTTTAATTGAATGTAATATTTTTAATTGATTGATTTAATTTTATAAGACCACGATGGGAAAAAATCCCCTAAAAATTATTGAAGGAGGGTTAAATTAATTATTCCAAAATGGAGTTCATTTTTATTAGTATCTTTTATACTTCCTATATATTTTGTCCAAACAACCAATTTTGAGGATTAAACTGGTAATTGAATTCCCATGCTTGAAAATATGAATTATTTTAATAGGAACACATTTTATTTCATGTTTTTGAAATAAATTATAATGGTAATTATTGAGTAATGTATAGATTTTAAGGATTATATTAAAATATTGATATTGAAATTAAGAATCATGATTTGAGAGATTTAGTTGATTTATGAAAATGAAATATCCCTAATATTTTTTATTTTATCTATTTATAAATTTATTTGGAACTAATTTTTTATTACTATTTATGAATAAAATTACATTCAAAAATCATATGTTCTTTACAGGTAGGATTTCAAGAACAATAACATCCTATTTAGTGTTTTTAATATATCACTAGTGATCATGGGGCGTTCCACTTTATAGAACATTCATTAAAATATATAAAAAACCATGACAGTGAAAAAAACACATTTAAAATGATTGATTTAACTTTTTATAACAACATATCCTTGATACCACCTTAAAAAGTAATCATTGTTTAACTAATAATGACCATGCAATATGTATTTAAGAATAAGATATATTTCCAGAAATTTTTATGAATTCCTTCCCTTATGTATGTATTTAAATGATATTCGTGGTGGATGGGATGTAATAAATTTTATAGGAAATCTATGAGGGTTTAATGTTTATATATTGAAAAATTATTTTTGAACCTTCCTTTTTACTTTATTTTTCCCCTTCATAAAAAAATGAAAAATATGAATATGTAGTGAATTGGACGAATATAAAATCAAAATTACTAGAAAATTTACTTTTTATCATATTAGGTTAGGTTGTGGGTGTTAGATTCATTTAATGAATATCATTTGAAAAAGTTAAAAAAATAAAATATTAAAAAACATTTATAATAAAAAGTCATGAAGGTGCACATCACTGATAATGACTTTATCAATAAGGTCATTTACATTGAGCTAGTGCTGTTGGTGTTGAAATAATTAGAAAATATAATTTCATTTTCCTTTTAGATCTAATATCATTCATGGTATTTTTAAGAGAAACCTCCTCCTTGAGTATTTATTTTTGAAATATTAATTTATACCATCCACAATCCTAATATTTATTTGATCCTTGACTGAAAATCACTCATGATTTTTTGTTACATCTCTATTTATAAGGTTGATAAAGTAATTCCATCAAGTAATAATGATAAGGACCATGTTCTCATGATATTAGTATAAATATACATGAATATTATAATTGATTATGAGAGAAATGATTCAATAGTTAAGTAGATCATGACGTGACCTATTTAATAAAAATAAATTATCAAAATTTAATGAATGGGAGGAAAAGTACCATAAATTTAAAATGGTAAAAATTAAAATACATGGATTAGTTGTTTATTTTGAAAATAGAGAAGTTGAATTAAATTTAAAAATGGATATATGAATGTTTTATTTAAAATTAGAAGTAATTTTATTTTATTAATTTGAAATTTAAATAAAGCTAACATTTGTGCCATTTGGATTTAAATTTTGATATTTAATTATTAGGAGTATTCGTAATTTAGGACTGGGGGTATTTGACATGATCATATTTTCATAAATATTTTTAGTAATATGGTTATAATTTTCAATTGTTATAAATGAATAATCCCATAAAATTCATTGATTTTCTAAAATGTCAGAAATATTGAATATGTAATAAAAATGATTAAATAATAAATTATTTAGGAATTTGAAGTTAATAATTATTTGGTTATTCTATTTAATTTATCTTACTAATTTCTAATTTTTTTTAAAACATATTTTTAGCAATTTTCCATTCCATAAATCAGTGGAAGCCATTTTCCTAGATCACCAACAAGGGGGTGAGCTAACAATCATACAACCACAATGGCTAGTACAAGACATCAACTTTTGAGGCCATATGTAGGACTAAGAATATGTGGAATGTATCCCATGGGGAGGGGCCTATGAGTGCATAGAGTGGGCCAAATATCTGATCGGTTGTACATGTGCGGTGTGGCCCATTTCAGTGCATGCATATAACTTGGATACCATCCCCAAAGTATTCTTCATATCTAAATATGTCAAATGATTCCTTATAACAACTCCAAACAGTAGAAGAAATTTCTAATGTAGGATTGAAATAGCATATGTAATATTAAAATTAAACTAAATAATATCATTTCATTTTTTCATGCATTCCATCATTCTTGGACACTCCCCAACAACACTATTCACTAGTTGCCTCTTTGTCCTCAACCTCTGCCAACTGATACTTAATAAAAACTATCATATCTTCCATACTAAAGATCTGACATGTGAATAACATCCACCATTGAATCCACATATCATCTTTTACTGAATATGGGACTTCAGAATAATTACATCATGTATATTTTGAGTCTTCATCTGGGCAACGTAAGGCCAGATGATTTGTAGAGCTATAACTACATTCATTAACCTCACCGCTGCCATCAAAAATACATTGGACAAGAAACAATGAGTTGAAACATTCAACAAAATATTCATTCCATGAATATGAGTGGTAGGATAAGGCTTACCCATGCTGTATATGGAATATTATATTCCACACTTCCTGATTTTGTCATCATAATTCATTTTTTTGGTTTCCAAACTGATTCTAATTTTTTATGGGAAATGTTGATAATAGAAAAACTGTAGCGACCCAACCTTTTCCTAAATTAATATTACATCATTTTAAAGATAAACTACATAATAGTATTACACATAGAGAATGCAATATTTTAGTGTCTTGGGAAAACTAGGACCATTCATAACTTTTACAACATAAATCATAAACGATCACTTAATTCCATATTCAGTAGCTTCTTATTGGGCCTTTCCCTCTCCTTAGTACATGTAGTCACCTGAGGATATACGTAAAAAATTGGGTGAGCTAAAAGCCCAGTAAGAGGATTGATAAGAACAATATTGCATGGTGTGAGAATAATCATTACCTGGTAAAAAGATCATGATGCTGAGAGGAAGCATAAATATATGACTTGAAATGTAACAATCAGAACTAGAAATACAGGTATTTGAGCGGGGCCCCGTCTCAAATGACCTGTTGCGGAAAACGGCATCGCAATTTTTTTTTTTTGCGACGGGCCCGTCACAAATAAATTTTTTTGTGACAGAAAATGGGCCCGTTGCAAATAGATTTATGATTAAAAAAACAATTTTGCAACGGGCCCATCGCAACAAAGTATTTGCGACATGCACTTTTCCCGTCGTAAATAATTTTTCCGAAGAGACTATTTGCAACGGGCCCGTCGCAAATACCTATTTGCGACTGGAATACATTCCAGTCACAAATAATAATAAAATTTTTTAAAAAAATTAAATAATTATTTATTCATATTTAAGTATATTAATCTATTTATATTGATATAAATATAATATTTATTTTATAAATGTTTTTTTGAAAGGATCTATGGAAATATAATATTAATTTATAAGATATTTAATAATAGAGGATTATAAAATTAATTAAAAAATATTTTTAATTGGTAATTATGTAATTTTTTTCAATTAATAGTCATTTAATAACACTTTGAATAAAAAAAATTAAAAAATTAATTAAAGATATAAAATAAGTTGAAAATAAAACTCAAACTTCAAACGTCCATAACTTTTGATCCGGGACTCCGTTTGAGCTCTAAAGCATATCAAATATCGTTTCATGTTCTTCGATTTGACTGATTGTAAAGCTGAAACGGACTCCTGGATTAGAAGTTATGGTCCTTTTAACATTCAAATGGCTATAACTTCCGATCCGAATGTCTGTTTGGCCTATACCACATATCATATCGAAGATCATTTCATATTCTTCGATTTGACTAGTTGTGGAGTTGAAACAGACTTACGGATTAAAAGTTATAGCCATTTTAACATTCTCGATGGATTTTCACCCCCTGATTTCTATGTATTCATTCATAAATATACACATATATATATATATCTGTGTGTGTGTGTGTGTGTGTAGTATACATTTATGTATGTATGTATTTATTTATTTCATTATAAATACACATAAAAAACATATTTTATAAATTTATTTAAAACAAAGTTTATAAATATATATTAATATACAAATAAATTTACGAATAAAAATATATATATACACACATATATATATAAATAGATATAAATATATATTAATTTACGAATAAATATATATATTAATATATGAATATATATATATATATTCATATAACCAAATATATTTATATTAATATATATCTTTATTAATATACGAATAAATATTACTATATATATATATATATCATTTAATGTATAAAAAAATGAAATGGATTTTTTGTAAAGGTTAATGTTCACATGGTGGAGGTTTATTAATAATTATTAGTAATTATTAGTAATTATTCGTATTTTTTCTTATTTTTCGTAATTGTTCCTAATTATTTCCTAATTATTCTTAATTATTCTAAATTATTACTAATTATTACTAATTATTACTAATTATTATTATTTATTCCTAATTATTAGTATTTATTACTAATTATTAGTATTTATTCCTAATTATGATTAATTATTAATAATTATTCCTAATTAAGACTAATTATTATTAATTATTCCTATTTATTATTAATTATTTCTAATTATTATTAATTATTCATAATTAACATTAACTATTAACAATGATTACTAATAAATTAAATTTATTAAATAAAAAAACAATCTAAACATAATTAAATTACAACTAATTAAGAATAATTAATACTAATAAAAAATTTAAAATAAATATTAAATTAAAATGAACATAAATACCTTTAAAATTGATCCGAGGATGATCTCTGATAGTTGTTGAAGACTTCAATATCAACTCCAGAAATAAAAATTAAACGTAAGAAACTGTGAACTCTAAAAATCGAGTTTTGAGAGAAGTAGAAGATATAGTTTGAGAATGAATGAAAAAAATAGATGGGGGAATTTATAGGTTATCTTATTTGCGACGAGACTATTTGTGACGGGATACCCGTCACAACTATCATTATTTGCGACGGGACCCGCCGCAAATACTTTAGCCTGCATTTATCACTGTCAATGGTTAAATAGTTATTTGTGACGGGTCCCATAGAAAATAATAACCTTCCGACATACTATTTGCGACGGGGGTATATTCCCCTCATAAATATTGTTTACCGCCGCCGGTTATTTGCAACGGGTGGTAACCTCGCCTCGTAAATAACATTCTCGCGGTTTGGCATGCATTGCGCTCCAAAACTTTTGCGATGGGTGAGATTTCCCCAACCCAAATAAGTAGTTATTTGTGACGGTAAAATTCCCCCATCACAGATATGTTTCTAACGGGGCTATTTGCGACGAGATTTATCCCTGTCGCAAATAACCCATCACAAAAACCCTTTTTTCCCATAGTGAATGCATTAAAATGAAAAATATTGTCTTATTGGTTAACTACAGCACAAACTTGTGAATAAATCTACAATATTTTCAACATTATTTCACATTTACTCATTACATTCATCACTTTACCCCATGCATGGGAGTGCAGTATAATTCTAGGCGCACCCGTCACATTCAAACATTCATATTGCGCTACATAATTCCTGGCGCACCTGTCACCTCATAATTGTATCATTATCATGCACGCCACATAGAACATATATCAATAAGGAAAATAACTAACCCATGTTAAGGAATGATTTTCAACTCCTAAGAATACATTCATAGATGTTAGGTTCTCAAAAGTAAGACTGTACAACAAACATGATACAAGAACCATCAACCATGAATGAGAGGTAAAAGTTGAGTTCTTAATAGAAGATTTATTTTGGAAAACATTTTGTTCGACATAAACATCAGTAGAAAACATTTATATGACATAAAAGTTTAGATAATTATGAAAAAATGATTTCTAAGAAGTGGCCATACAAAATTTGAGTGAGTGAGGGAGAACCCGAAGAATGAAAATTGGTTTCGAGATTTTCCCCTTACCTTGTATTTGAACGCTTCCTTCTCTGTAATGTCATATATAATGACATTATATTCATTAATTATAAATTAAAGAACCTTTTATACATTAATAGAGTTTATTATGGTATCATTATGTCATTTTATATTCCATGGATGACTTATAGAGTTTAAAAACATGGTTATTGGATGTTTGTTTTTATGGTTTATTCTTGGGTGGTTCACTTGTATTCATAAATTGAAGTTCAAGCAGAACATGGGTAAAAATACATAACATAAATTACATGTAATTAATGACATTAAATAATTTAAATTGATCTTATAATTGGTTATATTACATACCGTGGGGATGAATCATTAGATAAAAATTAATTGATGATAGTTTGGGTTAATTTGGGCGGTTTTTTGAGAACAACATACTTGTATTAATATATCACTTAGTAATATGTACATGAGTTAGTCCAAGAGCATTAAATAGGACATAATAAATATAACATATTCTGGTTCCACCATATAAATGTTTTCAGAACCATATCTGAAGGTAGAAATGGAAGAAGAAATCATGTCGTTCTTGAAGGTGATAAATCAACACCTCCCGAACAACGTTCTCTTTAATAAACTAAAAGGAAGAGGGAAAAGGGGTTGGATGATATAATATCTCATTATCATCATAACATTACATTACATTTATGATACTAGAGTTACAATAACATTTAGATGAAGATATGTGGGGAGAGAACATGAAATGATGTTGAAATTGAAACGAAATTAAAGGAGAAGAGGGAGAGAAATTACCTCTTGAATCCTCCACTTGAGATCTTCCTTAAGGGCCTAATCTGGGACATTGGATGAGACTAGAAGCTCTTAGATGTAGGGTATGGGATATGGAAGATGTTTGGGAAGATTTTAGACTCATCTTCAAGCTTGAGAGGTGTGAGTAATGAGGGTGTGAATTGTAGTATTTATAGTGGAGGGGAGAGGGGATTACTTAATATAAAATTCAATTGTTTATCAATTTCCCCTAAGACAAGGAATAGTGAGTGTATAATGACCAAGAATAGTTATTTTATAATGTAATCCTGAACCAAGTGGGCTTACATCAACAGAGCATCACCGATGACACTATAATTAGCATATTTATCTTATATTGTAAATTATGGTATTTCACTATTCATCAAACAATTCATGTTTTTCAGAAAATTCCCAATATTTCACCCCAACAATTTATCTATATGTACAATCCAAAAATGAAGTCCATTTTCAAAAATAATTTTATAAATATGATGCATTTAATATTTAATTAAATTCATTTTTAGTACTAAAAACAGTTTTAAAACATTCATTTACATATTCTAAAATATAGGTAAAGCATACTTTCACATGAATATTATTTTTATTCTATCATAGGTAAGGTTCCTATTCATTAAGGTATATCACTATTTATAAGGGTATGTTACTATTTATAATTGTAGGTTACTATTCACAAAAAAATATTTTTGTTTTATTAGACTAAAAAAATCATCTTGAACACAACCGTGTATGTCAGATTTTCAAAATTCCAAACACATATGTGACAAACATATGTTTAAAGGTCACTTAGCAGTTACTAGTTAATTATGTTTTGTTTTCATGTTATTTTTTTATATAATTATAAGAATGTAATTTCCATTGAAAAACATTGGTTGTTACATTCTTCCCCCCTTATGAAATTTCACACTCAAAATTTCAATTTACACAAACAGGTGAGGGTACTTCTCTTTCATCATCTCTTATGATTCCTAAGTATCTTATTCGAACTTATGGTTCCTCCAAAACACTTGACAAGGTGTGTTTTCTTGTGCCATAGAACCTTATCTCTCTGGTCCTGAATCTATACTTGTTGCTCCTCATAAGCGAGATCATATTCCAACTATACCACCTCTGAGTTTAGTACCTATGAGGGGTCCGGTATGTACTTTTTCAGGAGTGATATGTGAATAACATCATGAACTTGAGCCATATTTGGTGGAAGTGAAAGCCGATAGGCCACAACTCCTATGCGTTCAAGGATCTCAAAGGGGAAAATGTACCATGGCCTTAGCTTCCCTTTCATCCCAAACTGCATGACTCTCTTCCATGGTGATATTTTCAGGAAGACTTTATCTCCAATGTTGAACTCCAAGTCCCTTTAACGGTTGTCAGCATAGCACTTTTTCAGACTCTGAGTAGCTTTGATGTGTTTCTGGATGACTTGAACATTATCTGTAATCTCTTGAACTAGATCAGGTCCAAGTAGCTTTCATTCTCCATCTTCATCCCAACAGGTCGGAGTCCTATATCGCTCTCCATACAGAGCTTCATATGGAGCCATCTGAATACTCGAGTAAAATCTATTGTTGTATGTGAACTCAACCAATTGGAGAATATGATCTCATCCACCTTTTAATTCTAGAGAGAATGATCTTAGAAAATATTCATGTGTATGAATAGTCTATTCATACTGGCCATCAGTTTGGGGGTGATAGGTCGTGCTGAAATTTAATTCAGCACTCAAATCACGTTGAAGGCTCCTATAGAATTCATATGTGAACCTTGGATCACGGTCGGAGACAATTGAGAGTGGAACACCATGTAGTCTCACCACTTCCTTCGCATATATCATTGCAAGTTGTTCAAGCGAGAGATCTTCCCAAATTACAATAAAATGGGAAGTCATGGTGAGTCTGTAAACCACAACCCATATCACATTATTTCCCTTTGATGTCTTCGGGAGATCCATGACAAAGTCCATAGTAACATTTTCCCGTTTTCACATGGTTATAAGAAATGGATGCATCATCCCTTTGGACTTTTGTTACTTTGGTTTAACATGGTGACATACCAAGCACCTTGATATATATTCTACAATATCCTTCTTCATGTTATCCAACATGAAGTGTTCTCGGAGATCGTGGAACATCTTGGTACTCCTCGTATGGATAGAGAAAGTCGAGCTATGTGCATTTTCCAACAGCTCCTTCTTTATCCCGGGTGATGAAGGAACACAAAGCCGCATTCCAAACCAAATCACACCTTCATCGTTGATATGGATCTCTTGCAGTTTCATTACTATTACAGCATTCACCCTATTTTGTATATCTAAATCATCCCTCTGTGCTTCCTTAATCTTCTCTTGCATGGATTTTTGCACAATAATTTAGGCAAGGTAGGATGTATCCCCTACCCTTATGATTTCCAAATCCATCCATTGAATATCAACAATGATATGGTCTTTCTCAATCTGTAACATGGATAGATTAGTGGGTTCTTTTCTTCTCAGAGCATTAGCTACCTTTTTCGCCTTCCTAATATTGTAGTGAATAGAGAAATTGTAATTCTTGATTAGCTCTTACCATCTCCGTTGACATATGTTGAGCTTCATTTGTGTGAAAATATACTTTAGGATCTTGTGGTCGGTGTATATGCCTCACTTCTCGCTATAAAGGTAGTGCCACCATATTTTCAAGGAAAAAATCATGGCTTCCATCTCTAAATCATGCGTCGGGTAGTTCATCTCATGGATCATGAAATGTCGTGAGGTGTAGGCCATCACATTATTAGTTTTCATGAGTACTCAACTGAAGCCTTTCATTGAATCATCACTGTATATCACAATATGTTCTCCACCTTTTGGTAGTATGAGTACAGGTGCAGTGGTTAGCCTTCTCTTTAGCTCCTTGATGCTCCCCCCACATTCCTCCTTCCAGACATACTTTACCCCATTCCATATTAACTTAGTAGGCATGAAAATTGTGAGAAGTTTCTCACAAAACATCGATAGTACCCATATAATCCAAAAAAACTACGGATTTCTGTGACACTAGAGGGCCTGGGCCATTCCTCAATCGCCTATGTTTTTGAAGGATCCACAAAAATTCCCTCACTTGTGATCACATGTCCCAATAATGTGACTTGCTTCATCCAAAAGTCACACTTTCTGAACATGGCGTACAACTTCTCCTTTCTCAATGTCACCAAGACAAGACTTCGATGTTCTTAAAGTTCCTCCTTTCTCTTGGAGTAGATGAGAATATCATCAATAAACACTACCATCATTTTATCGATGTAATGTCCAAAGGATCTATTCATCAATTCCATGAAGATTACAGGGGCATTAGTAAGTCCGAAAGGCATCACCATAAACTCATAGTGCCCATACCTTGTACGGAATGAAGTCTTCTGAATATCTTCCTTCATCACCTTTACCTAATGATATCCAGAATGATGATCCACCTTTGAGAATTATTGAGAACCTCTTAACTAGTCGAAAAAGTCATCAATCATTGGGAGAGGTTACTTGTTCTTTATGGTGATCTTGTTGAGTTCCCAATAATCAATACAAAACCGCATTTTTTCATCCTTCTTCATCACAAATAGCACTGGTGGACCCCAAGGTTATGCACCAGGGAATATGAACCCCTTGTCTCGATGCTCTTGTAGATGATTCTTTAACTCCTCCAGTTCAATAGAAGCCATCCTATATAGACACATTGAGATAGGACTATCTCCGGTTATGAGTTCAATTGAGAACTCTACATCACACTCCGAGGGAATTCAGGGTAACTCTTTAGGAAATACATCGCTGCATTCCCTCATGATGGGAATTTCCGTAAGGTTGGAACAATCCTTGGACACAACCATTTCGGAGTGGTATGATTCTTCATAGGGAATGAACACCCACACAGATGTAGGATTTTTCAAAGGAGATTTATGATCTTCCTTAAATTTCTAGAGAAGCATGTGATGGTTTGGAATGTGAAAAGATATTTCCTTTTCCTGACAGTTGATATGTGATCAATATAATAAGAGACAATCCATTCCCATTATAGAGTCAAATTCCACCACGGGAATTATTACGATATTCGCAGGAAGAATTTTCCCACATACACCAACAAGAGAAGATTCAAACCCGTGGATTACAATGATTGCACCACTTGGTGTTTTTACAGATATATCTACCTCAAGGTTTTGGGGATTCAATTCTATTATTCTAGAAAACTTGCAAGACATAAAGGAATGCTTAGAACTAGAATCAAATATGACATTTTCCATTCTTGAGTGAATAAGAAGTATACCTTTTATGACATCATTATCATGCTCTACCTCTACCGTAGTGATGGAATAAGCCTTCCCTTGTTCCTATGGATTTTTTGTTTGTGGACGTTGATTACCGTCGAGAACATGAGGTTTAGTGAACTGACTTTCATAGTGCCCTAGATCCCTACAGATGTATCATTGAGCCATGAGTGGTTCACTCATTTCTTCGACTGCATTCTCCTTCCTCTTCATGTCTTTTTGAAACTCTTGTACATGGTGTCCTTCTTTCCCATAGTTGAAGAATTTCCCCATCCCTTTGAGGTAGTTCCCATGATGCATATTTTCCATTTTTTGGCATGTGGGTTGTTGAGTTATCTTCCCACCATTATCATTAGATCCACCAGCTTGAAACTCCATATTTTGTTTCCTATCACCATGGACATAGGACCATTCTCCATACTCTATCTCCACTTTTAGAGCACTCCGAAAAACATATTCATAACTCCCAATGTCTCGAATTATAATATCCTTTCGAAGGTGTGGTTTTAATCCACTTAAGAATCTATCAATTTTTCTATCATTGTTGATAACAAAACCTGAATCGTACTATGAAATCCTTTTCAATTTCGCTTCGTAGGTTATGATAGATTCTCCTTATTTTTCCTTCATCTCTATGAATTATCTCTCCATATTCGTATGAAGAGTTTTTGGGAAATACATATTAAGAAACATTATCTTAATGTTTTCCCATTCCATCTCTTGAATTTCCTCCCTTGGTGTGGTGTTCTTAATCAATGCCCGCCATTGATCAGTTTCTCTGTCTAGATGATAAACGGCTAGAGTCTCCTTCTCCGTCTTAGAATAGTGAAGCACAAAAAAGATCATCTCCATGGAGTTGACCCACTTTTCCACAACTAGTTGATCGTGATATCCACTAAACGTGAGTGGTCGTTGCCGTATAAGATAATCAATAGACAGTTTCTCCCTCTTTAGTGAAGGAGTACATTCCCCATTATTGTGGTTATTGTTCATAACCTGATATAATTGGGTAATCATCTCCATGATGTTTTGAACTCCACCTCCCAAATCATTGGGGATGTTGTTAGGTCAATCATTGCATTCTCCCATGCATGAGTTTTTGGTCTGGTTTCTCCTGCTTCCCACAATTTTCTAAAATATAAAAGGTTAGAACAAAACACAAGTAAATAATTAATGAATAAATAATGTATTTATTTTCACAATTTATACTAAAATCATAACATATGGGATCCCTATGTAGAGATTCTTCTGTGCATATTTGTACATAGTCTCATGCTATAGGTTTTATCTAGCGTTCGCTAATCCTAATTCCAAAAGTAACTAAACCTTTCATCTCATACAAACTATAGAAATCCAACCTTTTCATATATTACTATTACATCATTTTAAATATAAAAAACATAATAGTATTGTTGAGTCAATATGGTTTACCTTATGACCT
The DNA here is from genome assembly GCA_963277665.1 of Viscum album. Classification (NCBI taxonomy): domain Eukaryota; kingdom Viridiplantae; phylum Streptophyta; class Magnoliopsida; order Santalales; family Viscaceae; genus Viscum; species Viscum album. The sequence continues at coordinate 898,586,561 of OY728165.1, read as the reverse complement.
TTCAATTCCTTCATGTAAGGGGGAGATTGTTGAGTCATTAAAGTACCCTTATGAACATGACCATTCCTCTAATTTTCAAAATCACAAACACCTTATATAAAGGAAAATTTAATTTTACCCTATATTTTACCCCTATAATGAAAACTTTTATTCCCCAAGGATATTTGTCCTTACCATGTTTTGATTGCTCAAATCATTATTTTTCTAAGTGTAAAAATCAGATTGTAATCAAAACCTCATTATCATATAATACTTAGATATGAGGAATTCTATTAAAGACTCTGAATTCTGGTTACTAAATCTCATGAAGTTCAACTCCGAATTCTGGTTACAAACTCTCATGAAGTTCAACTTCTAATTCTTGTTACGAACTCTCATGAAGTTCAACTCCAAATTATGGTTACAAACTCTTATAAAGTTCAACTCCAAATTCAGGATATGAACTCTCATGAAGTTCAACTCCAAATTCTGGATAAGAACGTTATGATGTTCGAATCCCAATTCTGGATACGAATTCTTCTGATTTCTGAATCCAAATTATCATTACGAATTTGGATTACTAACTTTACCAAGTTCTGACTCCGAGTTCATTGAATGAAGACTCAGAACTCTTATGAGTTTTGATACTGAATTCTCATGAACTCTGACTCCGAACATTGAAAGTTCAGGTTCTGAAATTTTGTGAATACAGACATCGAATTTCCTTGAAATTTAGACTCATGAATTATATATAAATTAGGTTCTGAATTCCTACAAAACAAAATTCGAATATTCTTGTGTTGTATAGTCAAAATTCAGTTTTTAATTAGACTTCGAACTTTCATTTACATTCATTCTGAATATCAGTTTTTTGTTTTACAAACTCTAATTTTGTAATAAAACGATGTCGTGCTTTCATTTATCAACTAACAATTGTTTGAGTGACATGTGTACAGGTCCTTCATTCATGTAAAAATATGGCCATTGGAGGAGGGAGTCAACCATTGGAGCCGTGCCTATAAATAAGAGCTCATTTGATAAGAGTATTACAACATTACACTGATCTTTGAAAAAGTGTTGTTGAAGTGATTTCTAGATAGAGAGACTCTTACAAACTCTCAGGATTCATGAAAAAAGTTTTGATCTACTCGTTAAAATTTTTCTTTGTGCAGATTTTCTTAGTGTAGTGGTTCGATTTCCTTAAAATCAGAGACTTTAGGTTGTGAAGTAATAGGTGCCGATTTCCTTACAAATCAAGTGCCTAAGGGGATAGCAAGATAGATACTAATCATTGAATTGATGACTTACCTGGGCTTGGGTAAGATAGACATTCTTGAATGTATAAATCAAGGGACCTCTTATTAAGGGTTTTTGGATACCCTCCTCTCTAGGATAAAATAGTTTATACTTTTAACTGTAGTTTTACATCTTTGTTTTTTCTGCTGCATTTGTATTTTTGAGGAAAATATAACTTTCTTATACTTACTCATACTTGTACATTATATTAGTTAGATTCTATATGATTTACGGTAGAATCTTATTTGTTGTAAACTTATGTTATGTTATATTCCTGGAATCACTTTTCTGGAATAATGCAAGTTATTAGAACTCAGAGGTGTTGTAAATTTTGGTTATCTATAAAAGATCCAAAGTAATTTATTAACGAATACAATTCCCCCCCTAATGTATTTGTATATCATTTTACATATTTGATACAACATTTGGTGTTATAGATTATATCATACTCAGACATACCATCTCAAAAATTTGTATCAAGGTGTTGGTTCAATCTGAATTAATCTCCCGATTAGATTCAGAAGGGAATTCTCATAATTTCATTTTCCGGATTCATATATTTGGACTCATATAGTTCAGATTCTGTTTTTCTTAGAGATACTATTGATCTGTATTTTCCTTGCTTAGCATATTTTATCTTGTTTACAAACTCATACTACTAACAAGTTTTTGTTCCAAAGATATTCTTAATAATGGACGGTTTAAACATTGTTTCTTTTGATAACCTAAATCCTACCAGACCTCATGTTTTTTATTGAAATGATTATGAGTACTGGAAAGATAGGATGAAGACTTTTGTTATCAATACTGTAGTTGATAACTATCTAATGCAAACAGGAGATTATACGATTCTGGATAAGGATTTGAGAAACTTTACGAATCAGGAGAAATCAGAATATCAATCAAATTTCAGAGTTAGAAATACATTGTTATGTTCCATGACTAAGAAAATATATATACAAATATCATCATGTGATGATGAAAATAGTATCTCGAAGAAACTTCATGTTACACATTTTGGTACATGTAATGTCATAAAGACCAGAAGAGCTATGTTTAGAGATGAATACCATGGATTTAACTTTCCATATGGAAAACCTGTAAGAAAACTACATCAAAGGTTTATGACTATCATGAATATCTTACAATATATGGGATAAAAAGGTTTGTATGATGAGGATCTTGTTGATAAAATCATATATATCATGCCAAATGAATGGGAGTCTATGATGATATATATTGATGAGAACAGGAAAGTCACTCAGATTTCCTTAGATGAGTTGTTTTGAACTCTTTTTCAGCATTAAACCAAAATGATGAGAGATGCTAAAAATGACATGCAGAAAAATTGGAATGTAGGAGTTACTTTCACAACCACTTCTAAACATATATAAGCCAAGACCCCAGAAAGAGTAACCAGATCAAAGATAAATATAGTTATTTTTCAGTCAGAATCTAGTGACATAGGAAAGTCTAATATTGAATTAGTTATCTTGCTCAGAGAATGAAAAATATTATTGCTCAGAAGAATCATCAGAATTAGTACAAGAAGAAAGATTACAGAGATAAGAATGATGGATAAGTTACTTATTATAAATGTAGAAGAACATGTCATATCAGACCTGATTGTTCCTTGTTGAAAAAGAAGGATAAGAAGGAAATGAATTCAGAAAGGAATAAGAATAAATACTATAGATCAAAGCACAAGAAAAGACTTAAAGATAATAATGCCTGGAGTGATGGATATGGAGATTCCTCAGAAGGTGATTCTTTAGAATAGGATTCATCTACACAGAAGAATATGGGATTCATTATTACTACTTCTATCCCCAATACATGTCTTATGGCCATGGTACGCTCTGAAGAGGGTTAAAAAAATGTATCTCTTGATAATAATTTCTATTACGAACATTGTAAATCTATTGAAGATAAATCATCCTCACGAAAATAAGAATATTTATATGAATATGTATCTAGATTTTCAATGTTACTTGAAGAAAAAAATTATAAAATTTCTATGAAATTAGACAAGGCAAATACTAGGGATGAAATTCTTAAAAAAGAGATTTCATATCTTTCTAGAGATTTTAGGAATAAATAATAGCTTTTAGAAAAACATTCTAAAGACCTTGAGAAAGCAAATTCTGTTATGGAAGAACTTTCTAAAGATATTAAGAATGTTATTTTAAAGATAAATGTTTTTGATAAAGAATCTAACTCTGAGGAAATTGTTCCTGAGGATAGGAATTTAGTCATTAGACTGAAATCTGAAATATTTTCTCTTAAGAATCTTCTTTCAAAATTTACCTCTGGGAAAGAAAATTTTTACAAGATTTATTCTCAAATTAAACCTCAAGGAAACACTAATAGAGTAGGATAAACTCACCAAAAACTGGTTATCAAAAACATTTATTTTGTTCCTTCTAGAGCCCCTTTTTGCACTAAATGTCAATGTTGTGGGCATTAGAAGAAAAATTGCTCCATGAATAGAGGTAAATCTCTTGGTTTTCATAATGTTTATCTTTCTAAAATTATGTGGATAACCAAAATTTGGTTATCTAACAATTCCGGATCCAAGAAAGTTTGGATTCCGAAAGACTATCTATTTTGTTTTCAAGAAAATAAAGAAGGTACCAACAGAAATACATGGTACATGAATAGTGGATGTTCTAGTCATATGACTGTTAACAAAAATTATTCTGAAAATATTATCAAGACGAAAGGAGGAAAAGTAACTTTCTGAGATAATTCTCAAGGAGAAATTATTGGTATACATAACATTGTTCTTCTTGGAAAAACATTAATTTCAAATGTTTTATTTGTTAATGGTTTTAAGAACAACCTCATTATCATATGTCAGTTATGTGATAAAGGATTCCTTTTAAATTTTAGGAATGATAAGTGCTTAGTACACAATTCAACGAATGAATTTATACTTTCTTACAATAGTCAAGATAATTTTAGCAAACAAAACTTATAAGACCTTAGGAGCCAAGATCTACCATGCCGTATTGCAATGGAAGATCATTCTTGGTTATGGCATAGAAGGCTAGGACACTGTAACCTTATGAACTTATATAATCATTCTAAGAAGAGATTATTTAAGGATCTAACGGAGATTAAATTTGATTTGTAAAAAGATTGTGACCCTTTTCAATATGGCATGCAACGCAAATCAAATTTTAAAATAGTCGGTGAAGTCTCAACTACTGATTTATTATAGTTAGTGCATATAGATCTCTTTGGTCCTACACAAACTAGAAGCATTGGGGGAAAATATTATGTATTATTTTTGGTTGATGATTACTCTAGATTTATGTGGGACTATTTTCTAGTAAAGAAGTAAAAATATTTTTCTCTTTTCAAAAGTTTTAGATACCAAGTTACAAACAATAAAAACCTTTCATTGATAACTATTCATAGTGATCATGGAGGAGATTTTTAAAATTCTAATTTTGGAAATTTTGGTGGTAGAAAAGTCATTACTCATAATTTTCAGCACCCCAAACACCAAAACTAAATGGTGTTACTGAAAGAAGAAATAAAATTCTACAATAGATAACTAGAACCATGTTGAGTGAGTATTCAGTAGCCAAAAATTTTTAGGCTGAAGCTGTATGTACTGCTTGTAATACTATAAATCGTGTTTTGATTATACATTTTCTTAATAAAACTCCTTATGAGTTGTGGAATGGTAGAAAACCTAGACATTCCTACTTTATGTTTTTTGGTTGCAAGGTATTCATTCCGAATACTAATGATAATCTATATAAATTCACACCAAAATATGCTGAAGCGATATTCTTAGGCAATTACACAACTTCTAAGGCTTATAGAGTTTTCAATAAAAAGTCATGTACTGTTGAAGAGATAGTACATGTCAAACTTGATGAAATTGATCCTTCTTGTTTTTAAACAACCCCAACCTACATCCTCAGATGTGTTTTAGAAAATGTATTATCTACCTTTGATAGAAAATTTTTCTGATAAAGAAAATTTTCAAGAAGATACTACTGAAGCATTTACTCCAGAATATTTCCTACCCTATGTTGATGAACAGGTTTTACAAAACCCAAATCAGTCATTTCTAAAAATTCATCATAGTGATAGTATCATTGGTGATGTGAATTAACCTGTAAGGAGTAGAAGATACTTAAGAAATGAAGTAGAACATTTAGAATTCCTTTCCGAATTAGAATCAAAATGCACTGATGAAGCATTAGGTGATGATGATTGGATAAAAGTCATGCAAGATAAACTAAGTGAATTCGAAAGGAATAATGTCTAGTCCTTTGTTGAAAGGCCAAAGGAAACTTCTTTTATTGAATATGAATGAGTCTTCAGAAATAATTGTGATGAAAATGAAATCATTGATAGAAATAATGCTAGATTAGTTGATAAAGGCTATAATCAACAAGAAGGAATAGACTATGAAGAAACCTCTGCTCCAGTAGAAAGTATTAAATCTATTCGTTTTCTACATACCTTTTCATCATTGTTCAATTTAAAACATTTTAAAATGGATGTGAAATTTTGTTTCCTTAATGGTTATGTTCAAGAGAATGTTTTTTATGAACAACCTTCTGGCTTTGATGATACAAAACATCATGATCATGTTTTTCAATATACAAAATAATTGTATGGTCATAAACAAGCCCCTCGAGCCTAGTATGATAGACTTACCTGATTTTTTCTTCAAAATAACCATGTTAAGAGAAATGAAGATCCAACCCTTTTATAAAGAACGATAAGGAAAATGTTTTAATTGTTCAAATTTATTTTGATGATATTATATTTTGTTTAACTCATAAATCTTTAACTGATTCCTTTGTGGATCGAATGAAATCTGAGTTTGAAATGAGTATGATGGGTGAGTTAACATTTTTCCCTTTTTTCAAATTTCTAAAAAACTAGAAGGAATCTATATATCCCAACATAATTATATTTAGGATCTTCCTAAAAATTATAGATATGACAACACTAATAGTATAAGTACTCTTATTGGTACCTCAAACACACTTGATCTTGATGAAGCTGGGAAACCAGTAGATTAAACATCATTTAGAGGTAGGATAGGAATTCTACATTACTTGATAGGTAGTTGTAAGAAATAATGTTTTTAGTATGCTTATGTGAAAGATATCAATCAAATCCAAAGGAATCTCATTTAAAGGATGTGAAAAAGAGTTTTTTTTGCAAATTAATGGGATCCATTGAATTAAAACTATTTTATACCTCTAGAAATGATTTTGTTTTAATTTTATTTTTCAGATGATGACTTTGGGGGATGTAGAATAGATTGAAAGAGTTCATTTGGAACTTTTAATTTATTAGGAGATTCATTAGTTTCTTTGCCTTTCAAGAAGAATCACATTATAGCACTTTCCACTACCAAATCTGAATATGTAGCTGTTGGAAGTTGTTGTGCTCAAGTGTTGTGGATGCAACACACACTCATAGACTATGGATTGAATTTTACCAAAACTCAAATTTTGTGTGAAAAAACAAGTGCCATTTCAATTAGTAAAAATCAATCACATCACTCTCGTGCAATGCACATAGATATTAGGCATCACTTTCTTAGGGATCACACAATAAAATGAGATATCATTTTAAAATTTATCAGAACGCAAGATCAACTTGCTGACATTTTCACAAAATCTTTACCTTCTGATAGATTTCAATACATTAAACAGAAGTTAAGAAAAATAACCATATGGTAATATTCCTCCATTAACATTCCGTTCAACCAATCTCTATATAGTATTAAACTCCTTTTCATAGGAGCATTACATATGATATTTAAGTTTCTAAAAAAAGATCGTAATAAAAATTTTCGTAGTTGGTTTTTTCTCAAAATTTTCGAAATGATTTTTTTGTAGTTGGCTTTTCAAAAATTTCATAATGAAAATTTTTAGAAATAAAGTTTCTGTAATGAAAATCTTCATAATTAATGTTTTTTTAATTAAAATCTTCGGACCTGATGTTTTCGTAATGGAAATTTTCGGATTTGAAATTTTCGTAATGGAAATTATCGGATTTGAAAATTTCATAGTGAATTGTTTTTCTTATTCATTTTTTTTCAAATCCAATGTTCTTCAAGAAAAATATTCCTTAGTACGAATAATGATCCTAGCAATCCGAAAGGTATGATTCTTTATTACATTTTTTCGTAATTACTTTTACTTGCTGTTAGTTTCGTTTGATTTAAACAAATTTCTTGGATTCTAGTTTTCTTAAATCTGAATGTTTTTTAAACCTCAAAAGATCATATTCAACAAAAAATTTTCCTTGAAGATATCATATCATCCATTAGATCAGATCAAATGGGTTCCCAACCATTATATTGGAATTGGATGTTGAAAGGTCACTTCCATCACTTATATAAAGGGGACCCCCGATTGTTGTCCTAGATCGGTTTCTAAGCTCTCACGTCTCGAAGCTCTGCTCCTCTACAAAATCCCATTCTTAATTATTCAGAAGTGCTTAGTCTGAATATCTGTAGAAGACCCTTATCAATATATTTCTACTTTCATGCCAATTCCGGAATGGAAAATATACAGGGAAATGTTATTTCATCCGAACTTCTTCAAAAAATATGACGCTATCATTTCCAAGAACATAAAGCTCAATGGGTGGGAAAGTGAAGCTATTTCTAAGACAGTAGATCAAGATATAGTCTATTCAGATTTTCATATAGAATTATATGAATCTGTTTTCTTCTTCAAGGAAGATGGTATGGAAATTTTTACCATTATGATTTATGGAAACACTTAAAAACACTCTTACACCAAGGTTGCGATCTTGGTGGGGCTACCGTACAAAGTGGATGCATAGTTTTGCTCCTAAAAACTTCCAAAGGTTCAAGATAGTTTTGTTATAGAAAAGTCTATTGAATGCCTTGGGCTCAAATATGTGAAGACAAAAATGATTTCCCATCAATCTACCAATAAACAGATTCTACAATTATGGATTCAAGGTCTCATTGTACTAAGAAATGGTGATAAGGACACACTTAAGAAAAGTGACAGGTATATCCTTGACTTTTTAGTAAACCTCATAAAGGGTAATCTCATGAGACACATCCTCATTATGATTCAGAACATCAAGAATTGAAATCTTTGAGCTCAGATTATAATGTATCCCACCTTACTCTCAATGTTGATAGTTCTATTCCTAGAATACTTCAAGATTCCCTGCAGTTCCAAGGAAAGTAATTGTGAAGTTATGATGTTCAGTGATGACACTATTAAGATGATGATGGTTGGTTTCTCAAAGGATTTAGATGAGTTCTATGTTCTACCCGAGAAAGAGGAAGAATCCAATCTAGAAAATGTTGAAAAAGTAGAACCATCAAAAAAGGTTGGCTAGAAAACAAAGATGAAGCAAGTGGACGTTGAAGATAAAACCCCTATGTCTAAGTAAGTCCAATATGCACCTCCTATTTCAAAGAAGCAGAAGGCCTACTGTGATGAAGTTTTAGAAAAATTCAAGGAGGAAAAGAAGAATAGATATGTAAGGGAGCCACATTTCAGTTTGGATCCTGCTGAGGCTAAGGCCTTGAAAGAGAAAGCAGCTGATGAGCTAGAGAAGCAGTCCAAGGAGAAGAATCTCAAGAAGAAGATGTCAGAGGCCAAAATTTTTTAATCCCTTCTAAGGGATATTGAAATTTCATCTGAGAATATTCATGTTTCGAAGTCTTATTTGGTGGAACAATTTCCTGAGACTCAAGGAAAGAGGACTCCAGAGAAACAACAAGAGAAGACTGTGGAAATGGGGAAAGCAACAGAAGGAGTGCAAGAAGCTGAGAGCAGTGGTGTCTCTGAGGATGTAATTGATCAAGTTGAAGAATATCATGAAAATGAAAGTTCTTCCGAGAAGTTGTAACTCCGTAATTCTCAACCCAGATCCTCAAAAATTACTACTCCGGGAGTTGATGAGAATGATAAAGAACAGGATGTGATTAAATTTTCATAAGAATAAAGTCATAATCATGAATTCATTATTCTTGAAGAAGTTGAGGTTGTTGCTAAAAAAGAGAAAATTGATGAAGACAAGATTGTACAGTTATCTGAAAGTGAGCACGAATCTTTTGAGAAGAAACTATTCCCAAAATTAGTAAGGGTAAACAAGTGATCGTTGATACTCAAAAAAAGAAATTCTCCAAAAGAAAGAAGCTGGAGGAACCTCGAAGAATATGTTGTTAGAGTTAGAGGAAGAACCATCTCCTAGTAAATTGTCTGATTCAGATTCATCTTCCATGGGACATGATTTTGTGGTTTAGTACCTAAAGAAGCTGGTGGATACCATTATGATCATTCCAGAAATTAAGTCTAGATGCCATATGCTTCAACACAGTATAAATCAAAAGATAGACACTGTATCTATGGTAATGTAAAGATGTCTGATGATTGAGGTAGAACACAAAAATTTCATGATCAATTATGAATCCCACCAATGTTCTTGCAAGAAAATTGCCAAATAGTCTAAGAACATTGTTGAAGATATGGAAGGGCTTGATCATTTCCAAGAAGATTTTAAGGAATCCTTTGGTACTGAGGATGCCAAAATCAAAAATATTTCAGACAAATTTCATGATAAGCTAAATCTCGAACAAAATTCTCAGATTCAAGAGCTGAAATATCTTAATGGGAAACTGAGTTATTTTGTCCAAATCTGGAAAACAGAGAAGGATCTTTAGAGTGAGATGGATGAAAATATTGTAAAGTAAGGTGAATTGCTGAACGCTCAGGCAGAGACCCTTATGTCTCAAGAGGACAGAATCGCAGCCATAGAAATCAAAGCTAAGGAAGTTCACAAATAGATGAAGAAGTTGAAGAAAATCATTAAGAAGATCATGCCTAGAGAAAAAAAACAAAATAGACCACTCCGATATTTTATTGTGCTTTTTTCCTTATAATAATTCTTTCCATGCTAATAAAATTTTTGTTTTCTTGTTTTTTATGGATGTCTATACTAATATATCAGGTAATTTATTAATTTTCCATTCCCATTAACTTTTTTTGAAAATCACAAATGCGGAGAAGGAAAAAGAATTCTAAATAGGAGAAAGAAAAAGATATATCCCTAAAGTAAGGGGGGTTTATTTAAGGGGGAGTTCGCATTACGAAGATTTCCACATCCAAATAGAATTTATCATTCATTAAATCTTGAATACGATCCATAGAGTTCCAAAGCCTAAGGGGGATTTAGTACTATTCACCATTGTCCATACACAAAGGGAGATAAGCTTTAATTTCAAAGTCTAGAAATTTATTCTAAGTCCATAAAATCTTTTTCGTATGGATGTTTGTGCTTTCCAAAAAGGGGGAATTGTTGAGTCAATAAGGATTACCTTATGAATTTTCCATTCCTTCATGTAAGGGGAAGATTGTTGAGTCATTAAGGTTTCCTTATTACCTTGACCATTCCTCTTGTTTTGGAAATCACAAACACATTATCTTAAGGAAAATTTCATTTTACCCTATATTTTACCCCTATAAAGAAAAATTCTCTTCCCCATGTAAATTTATCCTTACCATGTTTTCATTGCTCAAATAATAATTTTTATAAGTATATAAATATGATTGTAATCAAAACCTCAGAATCATATAATAATTAGATATAAGGCATTCTGTTTAAGACTCCAAATTCTGGTTATGAACATTCATGAAGTTCAACTCCGAATTTTGGTTACGAACACTCATGAGGTTAAACTCCGAATTCTGGTTACGAACTCTTATGAATTTCAACTCTGAATTCCGGTTACAAACTCTTATAAAGTTCAACTCCGAATTATGGATACGAACTGTCATGAAGTTTAACTTCAAATTCTGGATACAAATGTTTTGAATTTCGACTCTGAATTCGGGATACGAACTCTTCTAAGTTCTGACACCGAATTCTCATATCAATTATGATTATGAACATGTCCAATTTCTAACTCCGAGTACTCTGAATGCAGTCTCTAAACTCTTAAGAGTTCTGATTCTGAATTCTCATGAACTCTGACTCCGAACATTGTAAGTTTAGGTTCTGAATTTTGGTGAATCCAGACTTGGAATTTCCTTGAAATTCAGACTCTGGAATTCTATAGAATTCTGGTTCCTAATTCATACAAAACAGAATCCTAATATCCTTGTGTTGTAGACTCTGAATTTAGATTTTATTTAGACTCTGAACATTCATTTACTTTTATTCTCAATATTAGTTTTTTGTTATAATTACAATCATTTTATTATAAATCGATTTCGTTCTTTCCTTTATCAACTAACCATTTTTTGAGTGACACATGTATAGTTACATCCGAAATTAAAGGAAAAATATGACCATTGGAGGATGGTGCAGACCGCTGGAGCTATGCCTATAAATAGAAGTTCATTTGAAAAGAGCGATACAACTTTACACTGATCTTTGACAAATTGTTGTTGAAGTGATTTCTAGAGAGACATACTCTTATAAACTCTCAGGATTCATGCAAAAATTATTGGACTGCTCTTTCAAACTTTTCTTCATGCAGAGGATCGATTTCCTTAAAATCAGAGACTTCGAGTTGTGATGTGAGAGGTTCCAATTACCTTACAAATCCAGGGCCTGTGAGGATAGCAAGACAGATACCAATATTCAGATTGAGGACATACATGTGTTTGGGTAAGATATACATTCTTTAAAGTGTAAATCAATGGACCTATTAACCAGGGTTGTTGGATACCCTCCTCTTTGGGTGAAAAGAATTTATACTTGTTACCTGTAGTTTTACTACATTGTTTTTCCGCTGCATTTGTATTGTTGGGGAAAGTAAAACTTTCTTATACTTACTCATACTTATACTCTGTATTAGTTAGATTATATATTCTTTAAGTTAGAATATTATTTGTTGTAAACCTCTGTTAATATTCATTCCTATAATCAGTTTTCCGGAATCAAGAAAGTTATTATAACTCTGAGGTGTTGTGAATTTTGGTTATCTGTAAAAGTTCCAAACTAATTTTTTAATGAAAACAATTCACCCCCCTCTTGTATTAGTATATCATTTTACATATTCGATCCTACATTTGGTATTATATATTATATCATACTCAAACATACCATCTCAACATGTATTACACATAGAGGATCCAATTGTTTAGTGTCTTAAGAAAACAATGACAATTCATAACATCTAAATCATAAATCATAAACAAGCATTTATTTCCTTCTTCACTAGCTTCTTATTGGCACTTGCCCTCTACTTAGTATAGGTAGTCACCAGAGGATATACAAAAAATAAGGGGTGATCTAAAATCCCATTTGGAGGATAAATAGGAATAATATATCATGGGGTGAGCAAAATCATAACTTGGGAAAAAGATCATGAACATGAGAGGAACCATAAATATAAGACTTGAAATGCGGAAATGAATAAAAATGAAACATAATGTCTTAGCAGTTAACTACCACACATACTGCTAAAAAAATCTAGAATCTTTACTATATCATTTCAAATTTAAAAATGAGATTCATCACATTACTCAATTAATTTTAGCGCTGTATAATTCTGGGTGCACGCGTCACATTCAAACATTCATATTGCACTATATAATTCTGGGCGCACCAATCACCTCATAATATTATCATTATCATGCATTACACAAAGAAAAAATATCAATAATGAACATAACTAACCCATGTTAAGGAATGGTTTTCATCTCATAATAACGCATTCATAAACTTTGGGTTCCCAAAATAAATAGTGTACAACATACTTGATACCAGAACCATCAACCATGAATGAGAGGTAAAAGATGAATTCTTAAAAGAAGATTTATTTTGGATAACATTTTATTCGACCTAATCATCAGAAGAAAACATGTATATCCCAGAAATGGTATGATAATGATGAATAAATGATTTTTAAGAAGTGTCCATACCAAATTTGAGTGAAAGAGGGAGAACCCAAAGAATGAAAATTGGGTTCGAGATTTTCCCCTTACCTTGTATCTAAAGACTTCCTTCTCCTTAATGTCTGGTATAATGAAATTATATACATTAATTATAAATTACATAACCTTTTATACACGAATTGAGTTAATTATAGTTTCATTATGTCATTTTCTGTTCCTTTGGATGACTTATAGAGTTTAAAAACTTTGTTCGGAGATGTTCATTTTTATGGTTTTTCTTCGGTGGTTCACTTGTATTCATAAATTGAAGTTAATTAAAAACATGGGTAAACATCCTGAACTGATATTAGATGTTATTAATTAAATTAAATAATTTAATATGATCTTATAATGAGTTATATTTTATACCATGTGGATGAATCATTAGATAAAAATTAAATGATGGTTGTTTTGGATAAATTGGGCGGTTTTTCACGCACAAAAAACATGTTTTAATTTATCACTATTAAATATGTACATAAGGTAGATACATAACTTTAAATAGGAAATAATACATATAACATATTCTATTTCAAAAATAAAAATGGTTTTATGAATAGATCTGAAGGTAGAAATGGAACAAGAAAACATGTCATTCTTGAAGGTTATAAATCAACACCTCACGAACAACGTTCTCTTTAATAAAATAAAAGGAAGAGGGAAAAGGGGTTGGATGATATAATATACAATTACCATCATAAAATTCAATTAATTTTATAATACTAGAGTTACAATACCATTTGGATGAAGATAGGTGGGGAGAGATCAAGAAATGAACTTGAAATTGAACGGAAATTAAAGGAGAAGAGGGAACGAAATTACCTCTTGAATATTCCTCTTCAAATCTTCCTTAGGGGATTAATATTGGTCTTTTGATGAGACTAGAAGCTCTTGGACGTGGGGGAGGGGATAGGTATGATTTTTGGGAAGAGTATAGATAATGATTCAATCTTGAGAGGTGTGATGAAATGATGGTGTGAATGGTGGTATTTATAGTTGAGGGGAGATGGGTTTCCTTAATATAAAATTCATTAGTTTATTAATTCCCCCTAGGACAATGAATAGTGAGTCTTGCATGACAAATAATAGTAATTATATAATGTAATTGCGATCCAAGTGGGCTTACATCAGCATAACATCACACATGACCCTATAATTAGCTTATTTAGCTTATATTGTAAATTATGGTATTTCACTATTCATCAAATAAATTCAAGTATTTCAGAAAAATCACAAAATTTCACCCCAACCATTTATCAACGTGTAGAATCCAAAAATGAAGACTATTTTTCAAACATAATTTTTTAAATATTATTAAATAAATATTTATTTAAAGTCATGGTTTATTACTAAAAAATAGTTTTAAAACATTCATTTACATATTCTAAAATATAGGTACATCATACTTTCAATTGAATAGTATTTTTATACTATCATTGGTACGGTTACTATTCATTAGGGTATATCACTATTCATAAGGGTATGTTACTACTCATATGTGTAGGTTACTATTCCCCAAAAACTATTTTTTTATTAGACTCCAAAAACCATCTTGAACACAATAGTGTATGTCAGATTTTCAAAATTCCAAACACAGAAGTGACAGACTTATGTTTAAAGGTCAATTAATACATAGTAGTTCATTATGTTGTTTTTTCATGTGTTTTAATTACATAATTACAAGAAGGTAATTTCCATTGAAAAACTTTGGGTCGTTACAAAAACATATATGTTTGGAAAAATATTTTGAAAATATTCATTTGAGGACCAGATTCCTCCTTGATATTGCAACAACATTTTGATATTTCCCATTACAAAAAGTGATCGACCATCGGGATGAGGTAATGAAGAATCTACTATTCTTTTATTTCATAATTTATTTTTTATATTCTTTAACTTTTATATTATTTTCATAAATATTATATGAAATTCATGAATTATGATTTAACCAATAAATTTTATTCACCCACAACTTCTTCTTCTTCTTCTTCACTCTTTTATATCAACTTCATTTACCAATCCTATATCCACTAAATAACTCTTTAGTTTTAATTTATTATTTTTCTCCCTATTTATATTTCTCCGTCCTTTTTGGATACTATTTTATGTGATTAATTTGTTTTTATTTAAATTTAATCGTCATCATTAATTTTTGATATTTTCTCTTATTCTTTGCAGTCTCACCATTGTGGCATCTTACACATGATAATGGGAGCATCACCAGAGTCCTTCGCATATGATAGGATTGGGTTCCATGAATCATGTTATTATATATTAAATTTCTTATTTAGTTTTTTCATGAGTAATGTATACATCTATTGGTTTGGTGATTTCCCACCATGACACGGATTTTGAAAAAATTTGTACTACTTTTTTCCAAACTTTTCCATCATATCCATTGAACATAATCTATTAACATGATGTATTAGATCTATTCAAAGGATGAAATTACCAATAATTAATCCATATCATAGTTGGTGAAATGCTCTATATTGATGTGTGAAATCAAATATGTTTATAGGATGAGGTTTAATTCAGTTATCATTGGCATTAATGATTCAAAAAATAATAAATAATAGAAAATTAATTCAAGAGTGATATTTAAAAGATGAATTATTAGATTAAAATTAATAAAACAAAATGAATAATTTATAGAACCTGAATCCAAAAACAAAAAGTTCATGTTCTTTCTTCATTACATCGAGAAAATAATTTTATTATAGTTTTAGTTTTACAGTTTAATTATATTATCCGTAATACAAAACTCAATTTCATAATTATATGATTTCCATAATACAAAACTCAATTTCATAATTATAAGAATGTGATAAAAATAACAACAAAAACATGAAGGGATAGGTGAATTTGTAATATTATTTAAATAACTATGGATCTCCACAACTGAGATGAACCTGGTCATTCACTATTCGACAGTAGGAGAAAACTTCAAAATTTTCTGTTTACATTCCCAACGATAAGAGTGCATCATTGAAAATGGTGAGAAATATTTTGTATAAACATTAACCAATTGGTCAATAATTGATGTAAATTCTCTATTTCAGATTAATTCCTTATATTATAAATTAATCAATTACAAATGATAATTTTTTATTCAAACTACAAGATGAATAATTATTATTATGAATCCCTTTAAATTCACATCACATATAATGTTATACTGGATTCCATCAAGACCTCTAAAACTAACATTTCAAACAAAACCATTGATATAAACCATACACTATATCATTAAATCCCTAGAAATAATCTAGTCATAGGCATCCATATTAAGAACAAATAAATCTCAAAGCTACTCAGTCCCATCAATAGTTATAGAACAAGTTTTATTAAAAAAGGATTATCACTATATTTTAATATAATGGGTTATACATTTCAACACATAAGGAATCATGTAAAATTTAAAATCCATATTATCAACATCATGAAAAGGAATAAACATACAGGAAAATCCATATAAAAAATATTTCATAAGGGTACAATTCAAAATAATAATATGTGTCACCATCTAAGGACTATATTGGTCATCTATGATCATTTTATTAGATCCATATTATTTCTTACTCTGAAAACATTTCTATTTATTATGAAATTATGATTTCCCTAGTTGAGGAGTTATGTTGTTCTTAGAATCCCCTTCGATCACATGAATTTTTGTTGAAAATTACTCTACTACACTCATCATGTTAAAGCATACAATGTTTGGGAACCATGACATGTGTCTCTATCAATTGAACATGGACCAATGCATCATAAAGGCAAAATATGTCCCATTTTATTATAATTGGTGAATTTTATATATTGTTCTGTACAATATTTGTTCATATTCGTAATTTAACAACATTAGAAATACATTGAATTACATTTTGGCCGTGGAGGAATAATTACTAATCCTATTGTATGATTATGAGATAACTAAATACATTATATGTAGTTTTCCATTTATCTATTTCCTAGTATTGGAATTCCCACCTATATTATTATGAATATATATTTTCTCTAAAATTACATCCCTAGAGATATCCTTTCTTCTATAGTCAATCGTCTGACTATTTATTTAATGTTGATAATAAAAAGAACATAAATATTTGAATGAATATACAATGATAAAAATGACTCAAATATGTGTTCCATAAAGGAAAAATTTAATGAATGTGATGAGTAAGAGTATACTAAATTCATATATTTAGCAACATTTTATTGTCACCAAGAGGTTTGCATATTTTAGTATAAATAAATTTTTCATTTGATCTATTTTAATTATGTGGGGATATAATTTATTAGCAATAAATTGTTCACAATATCCCACCTGATTATGGGGACAACATTATCCTGAACAGATAAATCCCAATAATGGAATTATATATCATTTTTCGTATATGTTTAAAAAAGATATTTCAATTAATCCAATGTTCCCATGAATTCAGAAATTTGGTACATTCTATACCAAATAACTCTTCATTTATATTTCTCAGAATCCCCCTAAATAATGGGTGGATTATAATTTTGGAAGAAAACAAAATGACTGGCATGATAAGGCTCAACATTTTTATTACCCTGATGGATGTCATTAGAAGAAAATAAAAATATTTGAACTAGTTATTGGTTCACTTGTGGCTCATGGAAACAACAACTTCGGCATCCTACTCATATTGATTCCTAAGACGACTACCTAGTTTCATTCACTAACCAATGTATACCCCATTTAGTATTTTGATTCTACCAACTAAATTTAGATAAATTTAAAATCACCATATCCAAAATTACATCATCCATTCCATTCAAAATACAATGTCTGGACCATTTTAAATGAATTTTTAAAAATCATAAAATCATACATGATCAATGTAGTCCTAATGGTATGTCTTAATATCAATTCATTACATGAAACTTTCATCATATAAACCCATGATGATGGAATGAAAGCTGGACAAAGAGTGTCATAAAAAAATTGTGTTCCCAAATACCATGGTAACATGAACATCAGTATAAAAAGGATAACTACGTCATTTTAAGCTTTAAATTTATTATTCTTAATGTCATATATCCTTTATACCATCCCAATTATAGACTAATACCATATATATATTAAGTATTGAACAAAACTAATATCATCTGTAACATCCCATCCATCCTCATATGCTTGAGAAAAGGTTAAATGATACACAAATTATGTGATATCCCCAAGGCCCTAAAGGATGGAAATAAATTCAAAGGGACTCATAAAATTTTGGT
The DNA here is from genome assembly GCA_963277665.1 of Viscum album. Classification (NCBI taxonomy): domain Eukaryota; kingdom Viridiplantae; phylum Streptophyta; class Magnoliopsida; order Santalales; family Viscaceae; genus Viscum; species Viscum album. The sequence continues at coordinate 898,568,112 of OY728165.1, read as the reverse complement.
TAATCATTTTCCATTTTAAATATAAATCACCTTGAAAATATAAACATTAAACTTAAAATCTCCAATATGATCAATGAGTACATAATATAAGTCAAATAATAACAAAAATATCATGAACTATCATAGTATAAGTGCAGACTAAACAAAATACTCAAAATGAACCAAAGACTACAAAACATGAATACAAAAAAGTTGAATCAAAACAAGAATCTCCCACCTAGAACCATGATTTGAATCTACATTACATTCCTATGGTATTAATTGTAATTATTAAATAATTGAGATACCTTGACTTTATTTATTAATTGATATAAGAAATTTGGAAATTCACAACAGTGACTAAGCATGGTGTGATTATAAACTCTGTTGGATTTCACAAAGGCTTCCCAAATCATGCCAGTAGATCAAGAAATAGTTGTCAAATTCTATATCAAATAGTTTTAAAAGTAACTAGAAAATTATATTAATACAAAATTTTTTTTGGAGGAAATAAATTTACTATGTGTAAATCCTTTCTCAATTATTTGGCAAACCCATAACCATATCTTCGTAGAGAACAACCATGCATTCATAGGTGTTGTTCTATACTCATTAGTTGTATATAATCGATCCAATTATTAGTAAAAAGGTAACCAATGCTGGTACATCGAATTGAAAACACCCTATCTATTGGATCATTTCTATGAATACACTCACACCAAACTTGTATAAAAAATTCATAAAAAATTTCCACAAAAAACATTTAATTAATTATATAAATAAAAAATATATTTTCCTTGGATATAAGAAAAAATAATGTGAAAATAATCATTTTAAAATTATCTAAAAAGATTATATTCAAAGAAACCATTCAATTTTTACTATTTCAATGTAATAACGCAGTAGTGGTTTTCATCGAGAAACACAAAATAATTTCACAAAATTTTTGAGAAATTCATTTATATAAAAATAATCATTCAATTTATAGAATGGAAGAAAAGATAAGGAATCCTCCTATCTCTCCACGGTTGGTGAAAAAATGTATCTTAAATAATCTTGATCCAAAATTTTATCTCATTCCGTAAAACAGATTTAATAATATGTCATCATTATATACATTAGGTAAGAATGTTTTTACATAATGGACTTGTCACACAAAATTTTTTGAGCCTTGATTTATATTTTGGTTTGTTAGTAATCTCAGTCTATCTCTCAATTTTTTTGTGTTATGGGGGTTCAATTTTGATGTGTTTCATAATCTCGATTTGTCCCATAACGTCCTTCAATTCAATTAGTTTTTTGGAGAAAAAATGAATATTTTGTCTTGGTAGAGACCTACACTCATTCGAGACATGGTTTGATAACCCATGCAGTTAAACCTAGGTAATCATGAGGAATTTATATCATCTGAAATAACCTACCACATGGACTACACACAATCAGTGAAACGATGCAGGTTTGACATGTAGTCAATCTACTCACATGTAGTGTTAGGTTAATTTTTTCCACATGGATTGATAAACGGTGTTAGTAAACTATATGGGTTTCACATAACATAAATTTTTGGAATTTTTGAGGTTCACCCCATTCATTATTTTAACCCAAATCACCCTTATACATTCTTACCTAGTGCATCTGACCTTAGGGATACCCCTCCTTTTTTATACAAGCCTTTTCCATCATCCTATGGTTTAGATCTAGAGTTATTTCATGTTTGGAACTACTTTATCAAGGTAAACCCTCTCCTCTCCTATCCTTCTTCCTTCTTCATACATTTTTTCTCCAGTTTCACTTCTACCATTGTCATGTCGACTTATGGTTTTGTTTTACCCTTTATATATGTTTTCTTTTTTCATTCAATTTTTTATTTGTAGATTTTGTATATAGAAACCCTCGTTGTGTGGTTTCAGGGGTGTGTGGTTAGTGCTCCATGGTTTTGTGGTAGGTTTCCCTTTGAAAATCCCCATTTAAATTAATATTCATTTATTTCATGACATTCACACATATTTTGATTAATATATATTGATGTATGATCCAAGGATTCATTAATTTTGTGCAATGTGGTGTTTTATGAATTCTTCTGTGATAAATAGTGTTGTTTTGTTAAACAATGCACACAAAGTGTTTGATTAAATTTCTGGTTGGGCTTTATGTGTTATTAATGATATAAAAAGTAGTGTTTGTATTTTTAAATATATTGGAAGCATGAAAATTGTTTTTTGGGGTTTCTTATCAAGTTTTCCCAAGTGGTTTTGGTATTCATAAAGGAATTTTTGAGGGATTTTATTGAGGTCAGGCATGAGTTTTTGGTGAATTTCCTGTTTGAACCCTATATAAATATGGGATTTCCATGAATTATTAATGTGAATGAGTTTAGGGTAATTTTAAAATTATTTTGAAATGAAAAATGGTGTGCCTACAATACATATGAAATTTGGAATTTTTTCCTAAAAATGATGGTTTTGTGAAAAATGATTAGTGGCCAATTTGGATACCTTTTGAAAATGGTAAATTTTTTATTTAAGAAAATCACTTTTAAATGATTCTCATGCCTTGTTAAAATTTAACAGATGGTATTTCCTAACTTTGGAATCCATTAATTTGTAATTTTAAATGGATATCCTCTGTATGGAAATCTTGAGTTCTATTCTCTAATGGCATGTGAATTGGGTCATGGATAGACTCTTGGTGAGGCCTATTGTCGAATTATTATAATTATATTCTTGTGATTGCATGCTCGGTTGGTTTTAGTTGGCTAAAACACATTATACATGAGACATGGAATCCTTTCATAATGATTTAATTTTCAATTTATTATTATTGCAATGGATTGTTTATGCACTAGCCGGTGGCCCATTGTAGGTGGATATATTTGGGTTTAATATAATGGGATTTTCCCATCAGTTTTTCCTGAGCTAGTGTAGCCAATAGAGTTAGATAATTTTGGTTTTCATAATTTGTGTCATGCTACTAGAAATGGGTCTCATGTATTATTATGTTCTGGATTATTCTTGATCTCTTGGTTTTAGCTATGTGTATTGTCTCTTAGTCGCATGAAATGATGAGTGTGACAATTATATACTTATTTACATTTCCCTTATTATATGATCAATAGGGTTCTGTTTTTGTTGGGTTTTCATGTATGTTACGTGTTGGTTTTAAAATTTATTATGAAACTTTTTTTAAAGAATAGTGGTTTATTATCCTTTGTGTAAATTGAAAATGAAAGCATCACGTCTGATTTTTTAGAGAAATTTAATCATCACCCTAATATAATGAGCATTGTTTTGAGAAATGAATCAGGGTAATGTGGTGTACTTTGTTTTAATAAAAATGTTGAGAAAAATATACATTAATATATTATAGTTAAAAAATGATGTTGATGGTTCCTTTTTTTAATGTAAGTGCATTCAAAATAGTTTATCAGGATAACCTACTGAGTTCTAATATTCATACATAAAGATACTTTTTTCATTTTATGTATGTTTCATCATGAGTTTGATCTCTTTGGGAGATATTTTATATTTGTGTATGAGAGTGAACCCTTGTGTCAATAGGATATAGAGTGTTCAACTAGTTTGGATTGTCTTGTTGTGTGGTTTGGTATTATTTTTCACATTTTTTATAATAGATTTTCAGTAGAGTTTAATTTTATTGAACTATTTTATCCATATTTATACTAGTTATTTTCGTTATTATTTATTGTGAAAAAACATTCCCTTGTGTAACCTGTTGACTCCATGCACTAGTTTCCATCTTGCGGGGATTGAGATTTCCACTCAAGCCATGGAATGGATCAACTCATATGACTATTTAGGATCTTCCTAGGTTGGTTCAGAAATGAAATTTGTATCCGAGGAATTTGGATCTTATAATACCATTCCTTTCAGAGTACACTTTATTACAAGGGGATTTCATGGTATACGTACTAGGATTTTTGAGACTCGAGGGGTAGGTACGTGGAGAGTTCCAAGAATTATTGCTTGTTTTGATCCTTCATATTCAATAGGAGGTCCATTTTGCATAGTATCTTGGTCTTTATGGACAGTTTGGTGATTGGGAGATGAAAGAGGAGATGATTTAGTGTTCTCTGTGAGCTCATAGGGCCTGGAAAGCCACATGGAGCCGATTTCATGGTCTTATAAGGCTACCTGTCATGGTGGTGTGTCTATTATATAGTGACCAACCATATGGAAAAGTCACCCTTCAATTCTAGATCGACTTTTGAATATCTTTGGATCATAACTGATTTCTAAGAATTATATTGAAAAACTTTTGTGTTGGAACTATGGAAATGGGATTTTAAGAATTATAATTGTATAAGACCTATGAAAATGAGTTTTTATAAAATGACCTATGGGGGATAAAATTGAAATTGATTAATAGAATTATGATTTATTAATCAAAACATCGGGATTATGTAAAGCGTGGGTTTCTTTTCAAAGTTGTTTTAAATGAAAAGGAGTGATTTTTTAATCAAATGGTTATGATGAAATTAGGTTTATTGAGATGATGTAAAATATTTTGAATGTAATTAAATGTAATTGAAATAAATATATGGGGCTTTATTTTCAATTATGGTAAAATGGATTGATGTGTGTATATGAAAATGATTTTGATATGGGTTTTAGTGATCCCTTGGAAGGATCATTGGTTTTTAATGTGGTTGAATGATTTATTTTATAAAATGATATTTTTTTGGTTTAACATTGCATGTTCTCATGGTTGCCTATGTGGATGATGGAATATAATAATCTGAATGGATTCATGGAATGGCATGGTGGATGGGTGCTCAGGGTGGGACAGAAATATGCATGTGAGTCAGACTCTAATAAATACCAATGGATATTGTTTATCCCATCATGTTTGTTTTCAATCAAAATAAAATTCAAAAGGAATTCTTTTATGGCATTAGTGGATTGATTTCCAATGTAAAATGTTTGACCCCTATGAAGTGTTTCTTCATATAAATTATTCTCATTGATTTGGCCTTCATTAAGTACTTGGCTATTCTATTTCATGTGATTTTACCTATTTATATTCTATGGGTGATCGTAGTGAAGCTACTGTTGATTCTATATTAGTGGAATCAATAATTGATCAACCAATGGATTTAATTATTGTGTATTAGAAGCAACATCCATCTCTCTTTTATGGACATGAATATTTTATTGAGGCAGAGGAGTGGATTCCAATGATCAAAAGGAATTTTCGACTCATCTAGTTTCCTGAGTTGTTGAAGGTTATGTTTTTAACATTAATTCTTGATTGTTTACTAAATATGTTGTGTAGGTTTGTGTCTTCGAACAAGCCCTATGAATATCATACATAGGATTTCCTCCAGGATTTGTTCATTTATAATTATTTCATTGAGATTGAAAGGGTGAAAATTGGGATGAGGATGTGTTTCTTGCCACAGGGTGATGGATCAGTGTTGGGGTATTTCCAAAATTATGGGGACCTAGTTCCTTCCCTTCTGAAGTATGTTTTGGATTTTTTCATGAAGGATCAGAGTTTGAGTTTAGACTTCATACATATCTACAATCAAACGTCATAGAGTCCAATATAACATATATTTGTAATGTGGTAAGACAATTTATTCATGTAGAAGCCATGATGGTGGGACTGATCAAGGTGGTTCTCCCTCCTTCAATCATCAGAAGTTGTGGGAAATGATCTGGTAAGGAGATAAGAGAGTGGTTGAATGTTTATGGAGATGGTTATAGAATAAAAATTCCTCAAGATCCTTTATCAACCTATTCTGGGAAATTGATCTTGGTTTAATACTAGTGTGGCTAGTCAGGTCGGTAAAAGCCTTCTTTTACAAATTCTCCTCAGTCATGCCAAGCTAGTGGAAACATGGGTCACCTACATTTGTTTTTCAAGTCATTATTGGAAGCATCAAGGAGGTAATCCTCAAATGTTATGTTCTATTGGAAAAACATTTTGAGTTTATTTTTTTACATTTCACTCTAATGTATGTGTTCTTTTATAGTGATGGATTTTCTAGTAGTTCATCGGTTTTTGTAATTTAAGGGATAATGTGAGCCATCTGATGAGGTTTTATTTTATGTAAATGATTTGTTTATATTACAAAAATACCAATCTATAATTTTTTATCTTATAAGTTGATGTGTGTTCCTTGATGGGTTATCAGAAACTCGCAACGATGTAGGAGATGGTTTATCTATCATAGCTATATCCATAGGTAATAGACAAAATCTAATTCATAGTATGAAATCCCCAGATTATGGAATGTTTAGGTAATCTCATTCCTCTACCATTACTGTGAGGTTTCTCTTATGTTTGAATTTTGGTTTCTTTAACAATGAATGTTTCGATTAGTGACCTTGCTTGGATATCCTATTAAAATTGGATTTGGTCTTATTTTTTATCATAAGAGTGGTGAGTTGTGGTTAGTTGTCCGTTGCTATTTTTGTGAATCAAACATTGTGCCCCTTCCCTACCCTCCCTGGGTAGTGGAGGATTTTCGGACTATGTGGGGAGTTTTTTCTCAGTTCTGGTCCCTCAATTTGAGAGTGGGTAGGTTAAATGTTCATGTTTCATTCCACTTATCCTTAGTTGAAAAACTGGTATTTAAGAGGTTTGGTAGTCTTTTATGGGAAATTCCTTATGTTGGATAGTGTTTAATTCTCATCTCGTCATTGATATGTGGTTATGAAAGGTGGGGAGACACACAATGGGTCTCATTGATCATCTATTAAAGAGTTTTTCTAGTGATAGTTATTATATATTAGTGGGGACTCATTTCCATAAATCCTTGTAATAATTGGATATTATGAGTTCTATTTGGTTTGGGTGACCATTGGTATTATTAAGTGAAACCACAACAATCCATATTATAGAGTGGTTGAGGTTGTGATGGAATAACATTTCCCATTTGGGAAGTAGTTTTGAGTTGTGGTCCCATTTCTAGAAATATGCATATGTTCTATCAGTAGTTAGTGAAATGCCCTTAGTTTATAGGGTTGAATTTTTTAGATAAAAAATTCATATACATTGAACAATCAACTAGACGGTTTTGTGGACTATTGGTGTAGGAAAGTAATAATTATGGGGAGAATTGTCACACCATGTTTTTATAGCCTTGTCTTGTGTTCTCGTTCATTTGGAATCTTGGTATTTCTCTTAGATTTCATGTGTGATAAGGACTTAATTTTGATTTTTTTATTTATCGATATTTTTTTCAGGGATGTACTTTAATTTATTTGGATGTTTTTGGAGAAAACTAAAAAAATTCATTGAAGTGACCTGTGCAATGTTGGTGAATGTGTTTATAAACCATACGGCTGATCCTAGGTAATCATGCAACATGTATAGCTTTAAATAGAACCTACCATACGGTCTGTGTATTGTTATTGAGTCCATGTGGGTTGTTTGTTTGGGTGATCATTCCATTGGAAGTTCTATCCACATGGTTTCTAAGACGTTTGTTAAACTATATTAATAAACAATGTAGTTTTCTCATATCTTAAATTTTTGGTATTTTCCAGGTTGACCCCTTTCGGGATTTTAACACAAATTGCCCCTCCCCTCCTATCTCTAGGGAATGAAACCATAAGGATCCCCTACCATATTCTACAAGACTCCTCCCTTTTTCTATGGTATAGATAGAGAGTTATTTAATGGTTTGGGGTAAATTTATTAATTTAAACCCTCTCCTCTCCTCTTACTCTTCCTTATCACTCCATTTATTCATGAGTTTCTCTTCTTTACTGGTCATGTAAATTAGTGTTTGTTTTTTCCCTTCATTTATATTGTGGGATTTCTTCAATTAGGGTTTTTATTTGCAGATCTCAGATATATGAACCATTGTGATGTGGTTTTGGGGGTGCGTTATTTGTGAGCTATGGTTTCGAGGGAGGCTTTTCATTTTTTACTTTCCTTTTTAATTTATAATTCATTCCTTCATGATTTTCACACATCCTTTTCTTAATAAATATTAATTTTTGATCCTTGGAATACTTTCTTGGTGTGAAGAGTGTTGTTTCATTCCAATTTTTGTGATAAATAGTGTAGTTTTGTTTAACAATGCACACCAACGGTTTTATTAAATTCACGGTTGGCCTTTATGGGTGATTTATGATATAAAATTCATGGTTTGGATTTATAAATATATTTTATTAATTTGATATCATTTATGGGGGTCCATGTATTTGGTTCTAAAGTATTTTTGGTTTTTACAAAGGAATGTTTGTTGGTATTTAATTTTGTTGGGCGTGAGTTGTCGGTGAATAGCTCGTTTAACAATTTTATAAAAAAGGTTTTACCATGAATGTGTAACATGAATGTTTTATGGATATTTTTTAAATGATTTTTAAATGAAAAATTGGGTGTTTACACCATTTATGAAAGGTGTATTTGTTCTGTAGATAAATGTTGGGTTTCGTAAAAAATTATTATAGGCTTGTCTATAACCCTTGTTAAAATGGTAAAAGTTTTTATTATGAAAAAAACATTTGAATGATTCTATTGCCTTCATCTCATTTAAGGCATATAATTCCCTTGTTATGGAATCATTTTGATCCATTATGATAATTTAAAATCCTTATCAGGGACTCAAAGAGTTCAAATTTTTTTGGAATGTAAATTGGTCTTTGGAGAGACTCAGGGTGAGGTGTGTTGTTGAATTTCCATTATCATATACTTGATATTAGATGCTTAGTTGGAATAAGTTGGATCATTCCTTTATATATGAGACATAAGAAGATTGCATAGTGAGATAATTCTTTGAGTACGATAGATGCATTTGCTAGTATACATACTAGATGGTGGCCCGTAGTAGGTGGAAATATTTGGGTTTATTCTTATGGGATTTCCCTTTGGCATGTCTTGAGTTAGGGTGGACAGAAGTTTTTGGGATTTTTTTATTTTATCATGTGTGTAATGGTAATAGTGATGGTTCTCAATTATTATTATGTTTTGGAGTATTCTTTATCTCATTGGTTCACCAATGTATGTTGGATCTTAGATTCTTTACATGATGATTATTATACTAGTATTTTTATTTACATTTCTCATGTTAATTGATTATCATTGTTCCATTTTGTGTAGTGTTTTCTTTTATGTAGTTTGTTAGTTTTAAATAGTGTAATGAAAAGTGATTTTAAATAAAATTGTTTTACACTTTTTTATGAAAAATTGAAAATGACATAATCACTTCCCTTATTAAGAAAATGTGAGCATCAACCTAATGCAATGTTATTTGTTTCGAGAAATGAATAAGATAAATTGGTTGTATTTTTTTATGTAAAATTTGTAGAAAATAAGATTATTATATATTGTAGTTCAAAAATTAAAATCATGATTCATTAATTTTAAAGTTTGTGCATTGGTAATATATTATCGTGTTAGAGTATTGATTTTTAATACTCAAGCCTATATTTATTTTCTATTTTTATAATTTGGTTAAGGATTCAGCTTCAGTTCGACCAACTTAGGTGTAAGTTGATCTTTGTGTTGGAGAGTGACCCACAGGTTCAAATGGTTATCGTGTGGTCATATTGTTTGGGTGGCCTTGTTTTGTGGTTCTGTTTTATTTTTCATATTTTATAAAAAAGTTGTTCATTTCAGATTATTTATATTTAACTTCTTTATTAATCATTTTTCTTTTTATTTTCATTATTATTTATTGTGTAAAATTGTCACTTTATGTACTCTATAGATTCCTAGAACAAGTTTCCAACCAATGGGGATCTGGAATGCCCTTCGTTCCATGACATTAAAGGGATCATGTAACTGGGTTAGGGTTAAAATTTATTGGTATGTCATATAACAATATCTATGGATCTGAGAGGGAAAAGAAGAATTGATAAATTAATATTGGGAACAAGAAGTAATTATATATGATTCAGGATCACCAAGATGATTTTCTTTTTGAAAACATCAATTCCATATCATAGGGAAAGGCATATTAATCCTCATGAGAAATGTTAAATCGATATACTGAGATAATAGGGGATTAATGATATTTATGATTTCTAGTTTGGATTAGATCCATGATTTTATAGGTGAGAAATATATGTTGGATTGTTAGGATACATAATTTGAGAAACAAAGTTCCAACAAAAACCTTATAGAAACCATTTACATGGTTGGATTATATGGATTAAAAAACCCTATTCCATTCATTATTCCCTCTTTAGATACCCAAAACACTATTTTTCTAGGGCATCCACATGTTTTATCCAAACCAGGCCCCAAGTGCGAGCTTGCCAAATGACCCCTAAAAAAGGATGCATGTTTTTTTGGAGGTGTTGATCATTTTATAATAACCATTCATAAAATGTTAAACTCTATTATTTCTTCTAATCAAATTACAAATCATTCCTAAAATCTCTTAAAGCCTAAACAAAATTTTTAGAAGTTGAATGTACATCGATAAAGGATCATGTACCTAGAACTATGGGTTCTACATATAAACCATAAATTGTTAATTGAACAATGGATACCATAAATTCATGATAAATAAATTTTATCTCTTAAATGAATGGTTTTTTTAAAAATATAGTGGAACATAAAATTGAAACCTTAAAAATATATTTCTTAATACTTAATCATATTTATTGCAAAAAAATCTTGCCTAAATCATTCACATAAATAATTTCATAATGTTTAGTAGAGAATTTTAAAACCTTATTTTAAAAATTATTTATAATAATGGAATGTTGAAAAAAACTAGTATTAAATAAGAAAAATTGTCGCGGGGGATAAAAATATTCATATGTGGAATGAAATCCATTTCATAAGATATAAGAAAATAATATCCTTTTATTTTCATATGAAATTGAATAATTCCACGAATAATAAGAATATGTTACTTTTGAAAATAATAAAAAAATGGAAATTAATCTATATAATTGGAAATGTTTATGGTAACTGGAAGATTCATTCATGCAACAAAAACTAAAAATAGATTTTTATCATTAGTTTATAAGGAAAAGAAAAACTTTTTTAAATCATAAAATTTACGAATATTAATTTTAATCATTTAAAAATAACATCATATTTTATATAAAAATACATTAGAAATAATTTAAATATAAAAAATAAAAATTATGAAATAGAATAATGAATATGGACATGAAAGAGAATTATTTCCAATAAAAAAAATCAGAAATAAGATAGAATTTTCTTATGTACATTATTTATGTAGTTTTGAGTACCATAGAGAAGGAAAATTGAAATAATAAATATAAACCCATTAATAAACTATAATATAATAAACTGTATGTTGTTTTAGAGAGTAAGAACATATAATTACAAAAAAAATGATTCAAAAAAAGCATGATAAAAAGTGAAATTTGAACATAAAACCGTACTCAGGTTTATCTCTTGGTCAAACATGCCCCAACATAATTTAAAATAAATTAATATTTTATATTAATTTATTAATTATAAATATTTATATATTCATTATTTTATAACATTATTTTATTACTTTTATATACCCATTTACCCTTATTTTTTTGATAACTTCAATTATTTACGTGTTAAATTGTATGAATTTTCTGATTCAGTGGTCTTGGCCCATAAACATTCGACATGGATTCATCAAATAAAAAAAATTAATTCAATATATATCATACTTAAAAAAAATAACATTTATAACTATCCATGTAACATAATTATTGAAAATGAAATATGTCATTCATAGAGCGGTAATTCAGATGTACGCATGTGTGGTGTTTTCATTTTTCAATGGATGGAAAAGATGAGAGGTAATTACTAATATATATTTTGAAATTATAATTTAATAGATAAAATATTTATTCTTTAAATACATCTATATAAATGTTCATGTGTAATGGTAATCAAAATTAAAAATCCATTTATAGAGGCGGTAGTCTAGACAAACACATGGGTGGTATATTTATTTTTCAATATATAGAAATGAGGTTGATGGTGATTACATAATTATTAAAATATAATTTTATCATACTAATTATATTGTTTGTATTATTTAATGATAATTATAGAATAATTTCATTTTTTCAACAATAGGGAAACATGAAATAATTATGTAAATATGATTACATCTCTTTTTGGTATCCCCCTTTCAATTAAACATAAGGAATTTTGAGTGGAGGTTTAAGTCGTCACTAATGAATTAGGAATATTTTCAATGATTATTTGAATGATATTTGGTAATGTTTTGTAGTAAAACTAAACTCATAGGTGTTACTGGAAATGTAAGAGTGATTCCCTTTTTATCGGAAAAAAATGATTTTAAAAAAAATATATAATCATTAATGGTCATTATTGTAATGTTTTAAATTGAAAATTTTATCAAAATTATACTATATAATATATTATAGATTATTTCATATCCACATTATGAAATGTAATATTTCATTATTTTTAAAAAATTTAATAAAAATTTATTTATCATTAAATAACATTTAATGTGAATTTAATGTCAATTCACATAAGTTGTCTTTAAAAAAACAACATGACCAAGTAGTTTGAATAAATACACTGATATAATCAAGTATTCTTCCTAAATATATATAAAATTATTCTAAAATTATTATTCATCTAAAGCATATCTATTTTAATGTTTTCAAAACATGTATGTTTATTTTTATTCGGCTTGCATAACCATATTGTCGACACTATGTATGTTTTTTAGATAATTATATTATTATTGAAAATTAAATTAAATTACAAAATGATAATAATTTAATATATACTAAATATTATGATCTTGAATGATTAATATTATATTTTCCTCCATATCATTATCCTAAAAAGTTTTAAGTAATAAAGAGTGACTTTTTTGTAAATATTTATTCTATAATGTAAAAGAAATGTAATAACAAATTTAAGTGTTACAAAATGGAAAAATATTAAAATAAATGATAATGTAAAATTTATATACCCTAATATATTAAAATTTAGACAAATTATAGTGATATTTTAGGGTATAACTTTTATTTTAGTACACTAATAATAACTTTTACCCCTTATCGTGATAACAATCCTTTACCCTGGAAATTATTTATTATGAATTAAAATTTAATAGGCCTCTATAAATAGTTTAAATATGATTTATCTGGATATTTAATCCATATTAAAAGATTTATTTTATATTTTTGGTTAAAATTAATTTATGATAAGTGTGAAAACCCTGATAGAAAGTAGTTGTTTTACTACATATTTATGAATAAAAATTGTATTGCACAAAAATCATGTATATAATTAATTATCATGAAAATAATTTAATTATTTTTGAAAAATTGACTGATTTTACATTAAATTAAATTTAAATTTAAATGTATACATTCAAATACATAATTACGTAAACGGATAAAAAATCAATCTTTTATTAGAATAAATAATCCCTCGAATTATAAAATGTAAAATATTGGTTTCTAAAGTAGAGAAAATATTTTTAAATGATTTATATTACTTATTAAATGTATATTTTTTCTATAAAAAATTATTACAATGAATTTATATCATTCCAATATTATATTGTTGATGGATAAGTGACACACTTTTATAAAATTATGTCTTTTAGTATACACCAAAGAATTGGCCCTTTCTAATAATTCAAAAAAAATATCATAGGATAAAAAAATATTTATAAACTCAAACATGAAATTGATTTTCTAAAATTTAAATTATAAAATTTTGATATTTTACGTTAATGTTAATAATTATGAACCATTTATATTATAATAATAATATTTTTACTGAGATATAGTTTTGGGATGTAGGGTTTACCCATTAAAGTAAAATATTATATTTTATAACCATGATATTATATTTAGTTGCAAAAACATAAAATATCTTTTTAGTCCATGTAAAAAATCAATTAATATGGATATGATTTAACAAATTTATGGATCATATAGACTTCCATATTAATGAAGGAAGATAAAACGGTATAACTATATAAGAATGAATGTGATGTTATATTATATGTGAAAAGTCTTATTACATATAAAAGGAATTTTATATAGATAAATAATCTCAAGCTAAACATAAATGATTTAATATATAAAATCAAAGAAGGGTGTGATTTAAGAGTTCTCATCAAATTAGATTTGAGAGTAAAAGATATTCTGGATTATGGATAAAATCCCAACATAATAGATTTCACCATGGAACTATTGGTGATCCACCCTATTACAATATATATATATATTCTATATTAGTAATAGAAAGATATTTATTTAAGAATAGAAATAATTATATTATGTGATATTTATATATAATTGTTAGGCATTCATCAAGGAGTACATGATGACTGCTTGCAACATTTCATCTGTTGTCTAAATAATATTCTTGGATGTCCTTTTTATTATGATCATCTAGAATGAATATTAATAGATTTTATCCCTCAATGGTTAGGAATAATGATGAAACATATACATGATTAAGTTGTTACTCGAAAACCTATATATATTGAAAAAAAATTAATTTCTTTACTATAATCAAACATTCTCATCTATGTTTTGATTGTATAAATTATATTTATTAAGGGGGAGTGTATGTTAATATATATGATACTTTTTAAGGGGTGTAATCAATATTTAACTTGTATATTCTTGATGTTTTTATTTAGTTTCATGTATATGATTAATTACTATTGAATATTGACTTGAATATATCCTGTAAAGATATTTATTAGTTGGTATCACATGCTGGATAGTCTTATATATTAATTTTATTCCTCTATTAATGACTATTTTTTTTATAAACTAAGTTACATAATTTATACTTATAGTTGAGTATCATAGTGCTAATTTATTGATGAAATGTGATTCAACCCTTATATCAAGTTAATAATGTTTTAAAAATAGAGACAACATGATATTTCAAGTCATTATTTAAGCATAATATGAGTAGGACTCTACCTTATAGATGAATATTTTAATAAAATATTCAATGGAGGATATTCAAGTTCATAAATCAATTATTATAGAACGATTTTTATTTATTATAAATATATCAATGAGAAGATAGTCAAATATACGCAGAAATTGGGTTGTGATTAAGATCCCAATGAGTGGAGATATCAAATATATGTGATAAATCATAATTTTATATCATGATAGTTAAGTGTTATTTGGATCATCATACATGATATAAAAGATAAACTAATATGTTAAAAAAAGATATTTCTATTTATACCATTATTAAGACTAGAGAAGAATAATTAGAAGTTAATATATCTTGGAGTTATGAGATATTCATATTCAAGGAAGAAACATGTATATAAAATTATTTTTTGATGATTTTTTAATGGTTTCTTGGAAGGATCTATTATAATAAAAATGAATTGTGTAACACACATTCTTGATGAGTTTGAGATGTTGGTTGTGATTGAATAATAAATGAGCTATTTTGTTGAACATAAAATATATTTATAAGAGTGTGTAATTATCCGTATGATATAAAGAATGAATGATAATGTAATTTTCGACAATATCATTTGGTAGAATATTTTAGAATTCATTGTATGAAGATATAATTTATAAAGAAATTGTTTTGGTAGTGGAAATACATTATAATAACCAAGAACATAATTTATATAATGCAGACCTCTATGGGAATTATGATGATGTGATTTGAGAAGTTATTATACATTCTAAAATTAATTTATACTTTTTTAGGTGAATTGGGGTGGTTTTTGAACTCTTATAATGTTATAAAGACATTAGGATGATTTGAATAAGTAATAGAATTCAATTTTTAAGTGGAAATCCAAAAAATGAATGAATATGTATGGGTTTCTCATAAAAATTTGAAATATGCTATATAACTCCCGAAAATATATGTGTATCATGATGATACATATGTGTAAATATGAAGTTATCATGGATACCAAAGAGTCACTCCTTGAGTGTGCGTCTTCTATAAGAT
This sequence comes from Viscum album, assembly GCA_963277665.1. Taxonomy (NCBI): domain Eukaryota; kingdom Viridiplantae; phylum Streptophyta; class Magnoliopsida; order Santalales; family Viscaceae; genus Viscum; species Viscum album. Next base: position 898,552,239 of record OY728165.1, on the reverse strand, counting down.
ATTTTTTTAAATGCCAACTGAAACAAAAAAAAGTAAGAAACCTTATTGCGAAACATATGATCTTTAAAAAATACTTATTATATTGGATAAAGTTCCAATTGAAATTCAAATATGGAAAAAATCCTTCCGATGTCATGTAATATGTTTCATATGCTTGTGCTGAAAATTTCTATTGAAAATCATCATGATCCAATGATATTAATATATGTGAAATTTTTGGATTGTGTTGGGTAAATGATTTTAGAATTTTTATATATTTCCAAGAGGAAAACTTGGAGTATCTTGGAATATTCAATGAATTTTATTTCTAGGATTTAATAAGAATAAAAATATTTTATTGAAATAATCAAAATGTTACATATCAACTTATTCAAATTTTTAAAATATATAAATTATATTCCCTTTATTTTAAGAATATAAAATCGAAGTAAATGTTATTTGGAGATTCTGAATTGTTATTATAATCTAATAAGACACTTTTGTGTATATTTTGAGTTTAAAAGAGAGAGATTCTATGTATATACTAGATATTTGATCCTATTCATCTAGGAATAATGATACGAATAAATTAGCTGATAATGTACACCACAACTACATCATGTTTATATTCTATTCATTAAGACTCTTGAAAAAGGAAATTATGAATGATTGAGTTTGGCGTGTTATCCTGATCATGAATAATGTTAAGATGGAAGGATATATGAGACAAAATGTCCAACATGTATGTTTTTTTTTTCAATAACAAATTTTGAAATTCAGATACCCATATCTATGGAGGATGATATTATTGTCATGCAGTGACTTCCAAGAGGAAAATTTATATCTTTTTAAGTAGAAAATGTTAGATAACTGTTTGTGATTGGATGGATCAAGTATAATTTCATCAAAACTAATGAAAAGATGATGGATATATTGGGTGACATTTACTATCAAGATATTGAATTAGGTTAATGATTATACCCTATCAAGGATTATTTATGACACATTCACACCCCCTGTAAATTATTAGTTAGTGAAGATACATTAATAAATGTTGTAATCATAATATTATTATCCAAAATCTCTGATTCAGATATTACTCGAACAAAACAATAATTAAATACCAAAATTAGGATCAAACTGTTTCAAATCCATGAATTATTATATAATTTATTTATTTATTTTCATATGGTGTTTTATTATTTGTAATCATATGAATATCCAATTGAATTAACTGGTTTTTCGGTTTTTGGTTTTGACTTGTACTTAAAAGGGAAAAATCATATAGTAAAAAGGGTCATAATAATTCATCCCCCTCTAAGAGTGACTCCACCATCATAATGGTTAAATTTATAATTGAAATGAGTCATCACCTTTTTTACCGACCATAATACTAATATACCAACCATATATACAAATGGTCTCTAACATTTCTAGACGATAATAAATAATAAGAGAGTATAAAATCAAAGGCTATAATCCCATAATAAAGGAATTTTTTTAATTATTTTAGTATAACATCATCCATAAATATTTCAAAAATATGTCAAATAACCATAGTAAAAAAATATCATCATTAATCAAGAACATAAAAAATAAATTTTGAGGATAAAACCAACAACATTTTTCAATTTTTGGTAAAATATTCAATCAATTTTTTTATTCAAATCCAACAGAATTTTAATTTTTTTATCATAAATGTCTAGAAAAAATCATCTATAAAAACCATAAAATAAACAACTCTTTTAAAAAACTATCTTCCATGAGGGATAATAAAATATCATTTTTTTAAAAACATAATCCAATAAAAATATTGATTAAAAATAGTGAAACAATTATTTGTCCCAAATCAATAAAAAATAATTATTTTTTCAAAATATATTAACAATTAATATCCATATTATCTATAGTATAAGAATTTATTAAAACCATCCAGAAAGATCCATTTATTGACTCAATTATTCCCAAAGGCCTATCATCAAAATATTCAGATAACAAAAACTCAAAATCTAATGGCTAAATCCTTTATAGTACATCCCTAGAATGAACACATGTCAAATTTTCATGGCCCTTATTCCCTAATGTTAATAATGTGTTTATGGACTCTAGTTAGTGGGACAACACCCATGATTTACTGAATGACTGTCTTGTAGCATAATATATAAATAATAAATAATAAATGATAAAAAAGGTAAAATTACATAATGTTTGATAAATCACATTTCTTTTGGAATAGTGTAACACCTATATACTTTTTGTAAAATTTTTCCCCTTAAATAATTTGTTAGCATGCATTGTACGCAACCCCAAGTTTAAACAAACTGCAAGACACTCTTAGTATATAATAATTATTACATCCAAGCTATTAAATTGGAGGTAATAAATATTAATAACTAATTTATGAAATAAATATAATTTTATAATTCAATATTAATTTATTGTTATATTAAAATAAAATAATCACTCTTTTTGGTAAAATCACATGATTCTTTAAAAACTGTTTTTTCTTAAAAAATGAGTTTCTCTTCATTTTATTAGTTAATATTAAATTTTATATGTTCTATAAAATGGGTTATAAAAAATTTATTTCAAAATTTATTTCTCTATTTCAAAATTATCTTTTATAATTCTCTAAAAACAATTATTTATTTTAAGGAACAATGAAAATATTGATTTTAATTTAAAAATATATTTTATTATAAAGTCAACACAATGTCAAAAAAAATTGGATTAGTTTTAAATATAATTTAGTACATTTTTATTTTAAAATTTATAATTATTCATTTTATAAATAGATTTTATACATGAATTTATTATAAAAACATTTTATGTTTTAAAAGTGAATTTAGCTAGAAAACTATTTTTCAGGGTGTTTTACCTGTTATACAAAATTTTGAAACATAAGTTTTTTTAATTTTGAAAATTGGAAACAAAATTAAGATTTTTAATTTCCAAAATTAGTTAATTGGTCACCTGTTTTGGAAAATATGAATATTCATCTTTCTAAATTTTGCAACCACAATAAAAGTTAAATTGAGTAATTTAGGTTAAAGGTAAAATGAAAAAGACTATTAAATTATCATAACATATGAAATATTTTTTATTAGATTAATAAAATTATAATATTGAAACCTATGTATATAAATTATGGTTTTTAATAGACACCTTAAGATGAAAATGGATTATATAATATTTAAGACAATGAAAGTCATAATATCTCACTTTCTTAATCTTGAATATCTCATATGTGTCCACTTGTGGAGAATGATATCTTATGAAAGAACAAAACTATATTTTTTTAATAAACTTATTTTCATGATATAAATTTAATTTTTTACTTTTGGTTCCACATAGATGATAATATGACGTTTATAATATTTTATTTTATAAAAATGCAAAGAATCTAGATTCATGTTTTAAATAATAAAACATTTTTAATATAAGTTTACACAATGATATATAAAATTATAAATATTATTCTTTAAGATAGAAGATTTATATTAATCATGGTTTTTATAAACTTTTAATGACGAAATAGATATAATAAATAATTACACAACACTGATTCTGTAAATAATATATTAATAGAAATATAAATAAATGTTATTAAAAATATTACAATAAAAATAATTTATGATAATTAATGTGATAGAGAAATTTTATAGATGAAATTGAACTAATATTGATGTAATAAAATATTTATTATCAATATAATTTTTATATTGACATTTTATAAAATTCCATGTAATGAATAGTGAAAAAATTGGCATTAATGGTATTTTTTCTTATTAATTTTTTTAAAAATTACTTAAAAATAATAAAACAAATTTGGAAATAAAAAATAATTATAATATTTTAGAAAATGTTAACTTGTTCATTTATGGTCTAATTTATATCACAAAAGTTAAACCTACAACCTTTTAATAATGAATTTTTTTACCTTAATTAACATTAAAAAGGTTAACTAAGGGTTAATCTAAATGATAAGGATTAAAATAATTCTAAAACTTATATAAAATTTATTGTTTTATCATATTAAAACGTTATGTCATCTTATAATTGAATCCATGGTATTTTGGAGGTATTTTTATATATAATTAATTTATTATAAATTATTATTTTGAGAAATTCTAAAATCCACTATCACTTGAATTATAGAAGGGAACTTCCTCCTTCACTTCTTCAGATATCATTGAGACATAAATCTTGACTATAACCTTACAATTTCTCTTCTCAAACTACATATAAATATAATATAGGTTATGTTATTATCAAATTACCAACCCTATTTTTCATAATAAGATATCTAAATGATCTTCACCGATAAAGAGGTAATCATCTTTACCAACACATTCAAGGCTATTTCAACTTTTACTTCATATTCATGTGTTGATTTTATTAAAATGTAATAAATATAGTATCATAAATATTCTATGATTTTATTATTATTATATAACAAACATATTCCACCTATTATCTATCCTATGAAAAAAAAGAATCACTTGTGCGTATATACTACCTGCCATCTCTATAGCATGGTGTAATTTTTTGTGTCACTACTTTACGTTGATGGGAATTATGATGGAAATAGTAGATATATATAATAATTATAACAAGATATTTATTCTGGAAATAAATATATATCATTGAATTCTTTACCCTTTTTCCATTATCGGAATAATACAATCGCTTCTGCATATGTATGACCAACCATATCCAACCCCCCCCCCCCCCCCGATGTGGCCCCGAAATCCTGCTTCCTTTAAAGATGCATTGTGTTCCTTGCTCGGAATCACTCAGAAGGCATGCTTACACGAATTTATGTCGGAGGCTCCGCGAGCATCCAGGGAGGGATCAGTCCTGTCGGCGGAGGTCCATGCGGAGGCTTTCACAGATGTTTTTTCTTTCTTGAAGTGTTCCCTTGTAGCACAGTTTGGTTCTAGGAATCCTCCAATCCACGCCTTAAAACTTTTTTTGGACTCTTGGGGGATGTAGTCCTCGTCTCACATCTCTATGGTTCACCGGAACTCATTTTTCTTGGTGGTGGCTTCGGATGGGGACTTTGTGTCGGCTTAGTGCAAGGCTCCTCGGATCCTAGTATACTAGCATTTCAGCTTGTCCCACTGGACAATGGAGGTACACAAGGGTAGGGAAAGTCCCCTTTCTTATGTTTGGGTCTCCCTCCCTGGCCTTCCGCTTCCCATTCAGAATAGAGGTATTCTAATGGTCCATGGCGACTCTCTAGTTGGTTTTCTCTGCACGGACGACTGCACGCGATGCTGTGAGGAAGATTCTATGGATCAGGTTTGTGTGGAGATATATATATCACTCTCATTCCATGAAAAGATCCACTTTATGGTTTTGGATGAGGTGGTGTGGATCTAGGAGGTCATCTTTCCTGTCTTCCCCACTATCTGCCCTCACTAACTTCTCTATGGCCACTCCCCCAAGTGTGCTGAAATCAGGCTCCAGGCCCCTGGCAGTGTGAGGCTAGAAGAGCTCAGGGTATGGGTACTGTACAAATATCTCCTTCAGTTGGGTCATCCTATGATGTGAAAACGGTGCCCCGGGGTCTTCTGGGATTGCCCCCCATGGTTCTCTCCCCCGCATGTGAGTCCCTCTCTGGTCTTCCCCTAGTTAGTGTGGACTCCTCTATCCTGGATCTTGTACCTTTTTTCCCTAGGGTTCCCTCCTTCCTACATGGCCTCGGGTACCATCTCTTCATCCCTTCCAAAGTGTTCTCAGAGTTCTCCCTTTTGGATTAGTTTTGGAGGTTTCCATCCGGGTTCCTAGTGCCCACGGGTCTTCAGTCACTGGAGTCAGTGATCATTCTGAGTGAAAATATGGGGAATGTTGATGGGGTTAGGAGGAAAAAGTCCTGACACCCCCAAAATCTGAATGAATTTAGTGTCATATATTCCTGACATCCCACTAATTAGGGGGTTCATTGACCACCTTCTCCTCAAGTTCTAGCAGCTGAAGCCCCGATGAGTTCTCTACAAATCTCAGTGTGTGTGAAGATCCTAAAGCCCCCTATTCATAGGGCCCCACCTTCTCTATCCTCCTCCCCTCTGTCCTTGGGGGTATGCATGAGGTTTCATTAAAAAACAAGAAAATTCATAATAGAGAGTGTTTCCTCTCCCTTCCTATAGAGACCATGGTGCATGGGGATAAACTCGGGACACACCTTGCCCAATGATACCATTGATCATCTGGAATGCTCATTGCCACGGGGAGAGAGTTAATACGGATTACATAACATCAATGTCTAAGATGAATAGGTCATCCATTTTGGGCATCCTCCAACATAAGAAAAACCCCACCAAACTCACGGAGTTCACTATGAAAATCAAGATGCATGCATCCATGCATGCAGACCCTACGAACCGGCACACTTGGATTTTTTGTAATAGTGACACAATGGTGGACTTGGTACGGGTGGGGACCAATTCATAAAAAATATGGTTAGGCATGGTACTTCCTACTTCTTACTGACCTTTATGTATGGATGTTGTGATATAAAAAGGAGGGAGTCACTGTGGAACGATCTCAACACTTTCGACCCAGGAGATCTTCCCTGGATCATTGGTGGGGATTTCAACACCATCACAGAACCGGCTGAGAAGAAGGGAAGAGGTGTTTTCCCTCAGAAAGAGATTTTTAATTTCTCCTAGTTCATGGGGGATAACGGCCTGGTGGATATGGGATACTCGGGTGATCTCTACACGTGGTGGAACAATCACAAAAAGAGCAGGGGATTCTGGTGCAGGCTTGACCGCTTCCTGGCTAACTTGCTTTCTATCGCTAGCTTTCCCAATTCCACTGTCAGCCATCTGGTACATGGAATTTCTGATCAATCTCCTTTTTTGGATACCACTTCTATAAGGCATGACACCAACAGTAGGTTAATCTTCTCGTACCACTGGACTCGTATTTCCAGCTACCAGGAATTAGTGTCCAAGATTTGGGGCGGCCCACCTCAGGGGAACTATTAGGTGGAATTACACAACACAGTTAGAAGGATTAAGCATAGAATTCATGTTTGGGCTACTGATCTACACCATGTGGATCAAAATAATGAGGAGATCAAGCGGGATAATGATAATCTTTATGTCATCTTGGAGGAGAGATGGAATGAGGTGACCTTTGCTTCGCTGGCAGAGAAAAAGGGCATCCTGGCGGAGATGATTCTTTCGGAGGAGCTCAAGTCTAGGGGTAACACAAGGATCAAATGGATTCGAGAGGGGTATAAGAACTCAACATATTTCCATGCTTGCATCAGGTAGAAAAGTTGTATAATGAATCCTAATATCTTATGTGAGAATGAGTCCTATACTGAATATAGGGAGGTGCTTGGGGATATGGAACACAAAATCTTCATAGAATTCCTAGCTAGTCCAAATGAGAATATATTGCATGGTTACCCCGGAGGTAGTGTTGGACAATAAGATGTGATCTCTTTTCTAGTTACCACAGAAGAAAATGACCTACGGGATGCCTTACCAGAAGAAGGGGAAATCAAAGAAGTGATGATGCCCTTAACCATGATAGCGTGTCGGGTCCTGATTGCTTTACATGATCATTTTACAGAGTATCATGGGAGCTAGTCAAAACAGGCATACCAGCTATAGTTCCGGACTCCTTTCAGGGGGGACTCTTCTGAGGGTATCTAGCACTACAACTCTAGTGCTGATACCAAAGATCATAGACCCCTACTCCCTACATGACTACATGCTAGTGATCATGTGTAATTTTCCATTCAAAATTCTATCCTGCACTATCAATTTGAGACTATCCAACTACCTTCCCCACTAGGTTTCAATTGATCAACTTGGAATTTTGAGGGGTCGTTCCATCCAAGGTTTCGTTGCCTTGTCATAAGAAATTTTGAGAGATATCAACATGAAAACTCTCGAATCCAACATAGATTTCATGTTGGACTTGAGAAAGTATTGTGATAGGATTGAGTGGGGCATTATAAATAGATTCCCCGTGAAAATAGATTTCTCCTCTCAGGTTGTTGATCTCTTATTCAGATGATTCAGTTCCTCATGGGTGGCGGTCACTTTCATGGGGAGAACACATGGTTTCTTTAAGTCAACGTGTGGGCTCCAGCATGGATACCCCCTCTCTCCAAGTATTTTCATCCTCATGTAGGACTCTCTCAACTATCTCATAAACAATGCAATGTCTAGTGGGTATATCCTACCATTCGACAGAAAATTGAACCTTCACCCTATATACCAATTGATGTTTGTTGATGATACAATTTTCACTTCTAATGCTGGAAAACGTTTTTTTCATAGGATCAATATGATTTTGGTGGAGTATTTTTACCCGACTATCCAGATTATCAACAGATCCAAATGAAACCTCAATATTTCAAAAAAATTCACTTCTATAAGGGCCGCACACTTATGCAGCAGGCTCGACATGTAGTGTGGCTCTTTCACAATGGATTACCTTTTCACCCCGATAGCTTTAGAACGATTGAGAAACCACAAAATTGATCAGGATGTGAGCATGATAAGTATGCATGTCTTTACCTGGAAGAATCACTACATCTATTTCGGGGGCCGGATAGCTTTGGTGAACAATGTCTTGTCTACTATCCATGTGCATGTGATGGCATCAACCCATGTGCCAAAGGGAGTCATTAGAGCCATTTATAAGGTCCTGTACAGCTTTAGATAGGATGCCATCTCTAAAGGAAAAAGGAATTGGACATCATGGGACAAGATGGCCAGGCCTATCATAGACAGCGAGATCAATGTTAGAAGCTCAAGCAACACAATCCTTGGCATGCATGCTAAGCTCGCATGGGAAGTCATTTAAGAACATACTATTTGAGGGAAGGAAATGTCATGGTTGGCCTAGAGAAGTGTGGATATTGTGGGAGCTCATGGATCCCCTCTCTATGCTAGGATACCCCCCACATCCCGAGTCTCCGGGAGCACTCTCGCAGGGTTTTTGGAGGGGGAAGCATCAGTTTCTATCATTGCAACTGTGCAGGGGAGGAGCTTGGCATCCCTGGATGTCCACCCCTAAGATTTCCTTTAAGGAATCAAACCAATACCCGCAATTCAACAAGGTCATTCTGAATGAGGATATGTTCTATACTTATGTGTTAATCTACATGAAAACAAAGCCATACATTTGTGTTTTTACCCCTTCTACTTCGGGGAAGTTAATGATGAGGGACTTCCACATGATCTTCACCTACCAAAATCACCATGATACATGGAATGAGATATTGTTGTGCGGTATGATACCCACAAAATATAGCTTTCTATGTTGGATAATGAAGAACCAATCTCTTCTTATGGATGATAACATCAAAAAACTGGGCATTCATCTGGAATCGAGTTGCCAGTGTTGCATTAATAAAAGGATGGAATGTATCAACCAAATCTTCCACGAAGGTGGCTGGGATCAGAACGTCTGGAGGTTCATCGGTGGTTTTATTTCTTCTCTCTCCCATGATCATCAAGATGGCCCATTCATGCACCGCTGGTTCCAGAGAACAAATGATAAAATCCAGGAAAGGATGGTCTGCACCATCATCTTCGACATGGATGAAACTATCATTTTATGTGATATCAAGGATGAGATGGATATTGTAGTTACACTTCAATCTTATGGGTTTGATAAGAAGAGAAATATTGAATTAACGGAAAAATCTAAAAACCATAGTAAAAATAAGATGATCTTTCTTTTACGCCTAAAGTAAAAAAAAAGTAACACGGATGAAACTATCTTAAGTGGACAATTAAATGTTTATGGTCTGGTAATGAAGGACATCATACATGGAACTAACAATATGATGGGAAAACAGATAGCAAATTATGGTAATAGAGAAAAGGAAATATAGAAGGCTCCTCCTACACATTACTAATTAGATAGAATGGAAAATGAGAATTATACAATCCAATTCCAAAATTCTAGGTCTATCGATGATAATCAAGGTCATCTAAATATTAAGCAAAAAGAAAAAAAAGAAAAAAACATTTGAAAACTATTGGTTAAATAGAGTATAACAATGATGTGGTGAAAGTTACACTTACCATAAATTCTAAAGAATATATATTTTTATTTGATTTTTTATTTCTAAATATTTTTAAGGTCATAACCACAATAACTCAGAAATTATATTTTGAGTTAGATATGAACTCCTAATGGAACAATGGTTGCATCAAAAGTTTATATTTCCTCTTGGGTAGATTTTTGTGGGAAGTGCTTCCAATAAATCATTTGATCCTTCCTTGTGTTGAATTCAATGTGATTATTGGATTTGATTGGATTCAACTATACAAATTTCATATCAATTACAGAGGGAGGGAGTCAAAATTCATATTCAGAATGCATCTGTGGTCATCTATCAATGAAAATAAATATATAAACTTCCAATGGAAATTACATCCATCATGTGGGTCTTAATTCTTATAAATGAAGGTTACCTATCTCATATTATTGTGGAGAAACTCAATGTTAAGGACACACTTATTCTAAAACGTTTTTTGATGAATTTCTAGAATAATTCCCATGTCTTCTGCTAAATCATGATGTTTTTATTAAATAAAACTCATACATGGTTCTGTTACTGTTACAATGTATCATTATTGAATGGGTTTAATTAAGTTTCAGGAATTGAAGAAGAAATTCCAAGAGAATCCTGAAAATGGATTCATACATCATAGTAAATCACTTTGGGGTGCATCTTTTATAGTTGTTAAGAATAATGTTTGGTTGATGGGACTCTGCATTGATTATTTATAACATAACAAAATCACTATGAAGAAAAAATATCATCTATCAATATTGATGACTTATTTTATATAATACATAGAGCTCCATAAATTTCCATAATTGATCTCCATTCTGGATATCGCCAATTGAGTATAATAAAAAATGATATACCCAAGATGGCATTCATTATAAGGTATTTAATCTCTGAATTTATAATGATACCTTATAGTTTTACTATATCACATTACTTTCTTCATGAATATCATGAATAAATTCATTAGATACTATCATGATTACTTCATGAAGTATTTATATATGATATTATTATATATTCAGATAGAGAAGAAGAATATAAATATTGCTCAAGGACTGTACTAAAGACCATAAGAAATGAGAATCTTTATGAAGAATTTACCAATTGTGAATTTTTTCTTCAAAAGGATTCATTTTTGGGTTATATATTATCTATAGAGTTTATACCATTTGATTTTGAAAATATATAATTTATTGAATGATATCCCAGACTAACAATAGTTACTTATTCCCAATAGTTTTCTTGTATTTTATGGTTATTATCGACCTTTTGTGAAATATTTCACCAGATTTCCTAATCCACTCACCATTTTGAATCAGAAAGGAGTTATGTACAAATGGATTGGGTTATGTGAATCTAATTTCAAGGTGATGAAAATATGGTTATTCAGTGCCTATGTTCTAACAATCCAATAGTGGTGAAAGGTTTTTGATCTATATTGATGAATTAAAGAAGGGTTTAGGATGTGTTCTCATGAAAACTGAAATATGAATAAGAGACTCAACCCTATTTGTGAGGGCATGAAATGTTAATCCAATAGACTTGTGATAAAATCCTCCTGGAGACATAATTATGGGTTAATCTAGTAAGAATTGTTGCTGGAAATGTAGTAGGTTTTGTTCTGTACAATTACGTACTGTATTAGCAGAAACCATTCACCAGTTTGGCCTTTCACCCCACTATTTTGGGCCTTCAGACCGTCAAGGCGATCTAACCACCTCACGGAATTTGAACAACCTCAAGGCGTTTGTGAAAAATGATATTGTTCTTAAATAGACAAGGAGGACTCTACAATGAGTAGGATACCAATGATTGTATGGTGAAATCCATCTTAACTAGAGTATAACTAAAGGATTTGGAAAAATGATGGGGTATGATAATTACCATCAAGACATTTCTTTGCATGCATGGGAAGTCGACCCAAAAATAGATGTGAATGAGGAGAGCTTAAAATTATATAGATTATTGGTAGGGGATGTCCCATGTAGTTATAGTCTAAATTATTTCCTCTAAGACCAACAGGTCCGGTATTGTAACAATGACTATGAGCTCTATGAGGGTTCCTCTTGAACCCTTAATAAAGGAGATTATCAAAAATGAATAAAAATAGAAGTAATTTTGTTTATTCGTTCTTTCAAAATGATAAAGACATATATTACGACACAGAAAAATTGAGAATCCATGAGAAAAATTACCCAACTAATGGTTTGGTGTTAGATATGGTAATTCTTCCAATAATGATATAGAGAAATTATATTTATAAAGAATGATGTGAAATTGATATTGATTAAAAATGATTATTGTTCATTTACACTAAAAATAATATGAATATGTTCCAAAAAAGATGGTTTGATTTGATCAAATATTATAAATTCTAAATACATTTCCCCCATGGGAAAGAGAACAAGGTGGACGATTATTTGAGTCTAAAGTACCATTCCAACTTATCTATGATAATGATCAGAAAAGATCCAATATTTATGAATTTCAAGGGATAAATCTGTAAATATTTAATGTAGGGGAGAAATATTATCTCTCTCAAATATATGTAACCACCAATAAAAGATAATATTAAGGAGGTGTAGAAGGAAGAACTAGAGATAAAAATTTAAGTGAAAAATGTTCTAGAGTTCAACAAAGGTAATAATATAATAATAAGGATCATGAATTGTTTTTGTATCTATCTAATACTATATTTAATGAAGGATCTATTGGATGAGTCTCATAGATCATTATTTTATATTAGTCTTCATAGAGAGATTATTTATAAGGATCTGAATGAGTATTTATGGTGGGATGGAATGAAGAATAATATTACAAAATATTCTTCTGAATGCTTGGTTTTTTGACTGTAAATGGGTAGATAAAATTCTAAGCATATGTTACAACCATTATCCATACCAAAATGTAAATGGGAAAACATCACCATTGATTTTGTCACCAAACTCCAAAAAAATATCTAAAAACAATAATTACATATGGTTTATGGATTATACCCTTATAATGTTAGCACACATTATAGATATCAATGATGATTTCTATCTTGATCAGATTGCTAGAGTATATATTAATGAAGTGTTAAGACTGCATGGATTACTACTTTCAATTATATCTAATCGGGATCCTCGGTTTTCCTCAATGTTTTATAGAAGTATTTATCATTCAAAAGATATAAAATATTTTATCATGACTTTATAACATCATCATATAGTCGTTCTATTTTAGGGGACCATTAAAACCATATAATACATGATTAGATCATAATCTATGGATTTCAAAGCGGTTAAGATCAACACATCCCTTCGATGGAATTATATGAAAATAATATCATTCAATCCATTATTAATATGGTCCATATGAATCCCTCTATGGTCAATAGTGTATAAAAGTAACTTTTTGGAATGAAGTTGGGGAAATAAAGCTATTGGGACCTTATATAGTTTAATAAATGGTGAAAAAGGTAAGATCTATTTTTCTATAAATGAGAATAGATCAGAGTTGAAAAAACATTTATGCTGAAAATGGATGAAAATACCAAGAGTTTGAAGTGCATGAAAACATATTTCCCTGAATATCTCCTTGGATGTGATTAATGTGAATTGAAAAGAAGGTAAATTAATGCCCTAATTTTATCGGTTCTTTGTAAATTTATGATTGTGAAGGAGGGGCAACTTATAAATTGAAGCGTCCACCTAATATCTCTCATGTTAATGATATGTTCCATGTATCTCTCCTGACGAAGTATATACATGATCCATAACATGTAGGAAAATCATATGTCTTACCACTATAAAAAGATTATATTTATAAAGAATAACAAATATATATTTTTGATCATTGAGAAAAATTTATGTGAAACAATACCACCCTGTTTGTAAATGTTTTATGACGAAACCATTAATTTCATGAGGTTTGTTATGAACTTAAGGATATGATGAGATATAGGGTACCTTTTATTCTTATATCAAGGAAAAAAATTCCAAAAAATATATTCATTTTTAGGGAGGTAGAATGTAACATATGGTTATTTTTATGAATTTTTTTTTCAAATAATTTGATAGTTAGTGATGATGAAACACCGAATAAAAACCAACCTCAAGACCCAATAAAAATAAAACAGCTCTAATAAAATAACTCTTAAATTTCGAGGGATAAATTTTAATAATTAATATTTAAATAAATATTATGGTTCAAATAAATATGAATTTATTGGTATCTTCTTAAAAAATAATAACACGATTATTTGAAATCACATTATTTTCCAAAAATACACTTTCTTAAAAAATAATTTTGTCTTATATTTATAAGGGATAATATATTTTTAGAAGTTATAAAAAAGGGATTTGAAAAAATTAATTTCCATTTTTAATTATACATGTCAAAATTATTATTTAAAATTTTAGGAAATTTTTTACGGAATGGTGAATATAAATTTGTTTTTGAAAAATATATTTTCTTCATAAGAATATATAAGATAAAATTATATTTCATATTATTTTTACATTTTTATTAGAAAAATTTGATTTTATGATCTCCAATTGTGGGTTTTAAAATATATTTTATACACAAATGTGTTATATAAAAAATTAATGATTTAGAAGCTCATTTTTTGAAAAATTATTTTTCATAGAGTTTATTTGGTTTTTTGACATTATGAAGCATCTATTGAGTTTTGAAAATTGGATACCAAATTTAGATTCATATGGTATAAATTTATTGATTTTATTTCTTTTATATTTTGGCTAACATGAATAGTAACCATTGCAAATTATGTTTCCACATTAAAGGGTCAATTGTGTAATTTAGGTTAGAAATATATTGATAAAGACTATAAAATGACCATAACACATGCCCAAATTTTATTCGTATAAGTTTAATATACTCGTAACACATAAGGATCGAAATTATGTTTTTTAAGGAACACTTATTTATTAAAACTACTTATGTAATATTTAAATCAATGAATGTCACTAAATGTCACTTTTTTGTCTTAAAAATCCCTTATGATTTCATATTTATGAAAAAGGTTTTTTATGAAATAATAAAAATGTAAATTTTTAACATAATATATACATTTATTCATACAGTTTTTTTACTTTGGGTCCACTTAAAAGATATTATGATATTTATAAAATTTTATTTAATAAAAATTTGAAGGTGTCACATTCATTAATTAAATACTATATAATTTTTAATATAGTATTACCCAAATAGTTATACTAAAATATAATTATTATTCTCAAATATAGAACATCATTATTCATCAATGTATATTATTTTTTAAAATTTAGTAAAGGAACATGTATATTAAATTATTCTAAAACATTAAAAATGTAATTATTTAATTATTGGAAATGTCGAATAAATGTTATTAAAAATATTAAAATAAATATAATTGGAGATAATTAAGGTGATAAATTAAATTTATTGATGACATTTAACTATTATGGTTATAATAGAATATATTTAGGAAGATAAATTGTTATCATGATATTTTTTTAGAAGTATATGTAATAAAAACTTCCATGATTGACTATACCATGAACAATAATCTTTTAATATTTTCTAGACACATTATAGATTTTTCTCTCTCAAAATTATAACCCTTGTGTCCATATGCGATGATGGAATGGATGATCAGTGAAGAATTTATAAATATATTCACCATCTCATTCAAGTAAATTTATTCTTTCACTTCCTATTCATATCTTGTTTCCATTATAAAGTGATAAATCTATTATCACATATATACTAAGATGTTATTATGATTATGTAACAACAGTATTTTAGCTTTTATATATCCAACAAAAAATAACATCGCATATGTGTATGTACGACTTACCATCTCCACATCGTGGTGTAAAATATTTTTCATCACAGTTTTTCATAGATTTATATATTTATGGGAATAATAGACATATATAATAATTACAAAATTATATTTTTTCTACATATATTATATAACATCTAAGGTTCTACCCTTTTATCATTAGAGGAACAATACCATCACTCGTACATTTATATGGCATATCTTCTCTATGACACGATGTGATTCAGTTTCCATTTTCACCATTCAAGAATGGAAATATAAATATATATAATGAATAATATCAATATATATTACTGTGAAATAACTCTATAATGTTTCTATATATATCATATTTATATGTTCTGGGATTTATATGACAAAACATATAAAGTAAAATGAACTAGTTGACATCAAAAAATGGGTGATAACAAAATATTATTGACCAATGGATGATAAGATTATATAAGAGGATAATATTTGATATAATAAATATGAATATTTTTCTAGAATAAATTAATAACATCATTTAAACCATTATTTATAATTTTCATATGCATATAATTGAAATGGTACCTAAGGTAAAGATTAATTTTGAAAAATCATTATTATTCGAGATTGTTAATACATATGTATATGCTAGAACATATTTATATTCCATGTCCATGTTTTTTTAATATACCATAATATTTATTATTATTATTATTAAAATTTTAATGTCATTTTTACACATGTTTGTATTTCTACTAAAATATTTGAAATTAATTTTTTTTTCATTTTTTGAATGAGGAACTGTGTGGCTTTTCTAGAAAAATAATGGAACGACAGGTTTTTAACTTATATCAAAAGAATGTTTTTGTCAAATTTTGGTAACCGTAATGTATTGAATATTCCTTTACAATATTACAATGTACTATTCGAATAATTTTTTTCCTGTATAATTTTAGGGTTATAAAAAATGTGTATTCAAAATATAAATGACATTATGCTGAATAAGTATTTCAAGTAATCTCTTTGAATTATTTTCCAAACATCTTAACATTATTTGAGGTTACTTGTATGTTGTTGGGGATATTTTTCAGGAGTAATATCCTTATTTAATCATGGATTATGTATTTTATTTAAATATTTTTAAGAAATAAATTTCTTTTCCATGGTTTATATTATGATAAATTGTTTATGAAATTCATTTACTTTCATGGGGGTTGATAGGATAAATGATTTATGATATTATAGGAAACATTTGTATGGTTTTCATTATGTGATGGTTGGTACCTATATCTACCTCCAATTAATTGGTTAATCAATAATATTTCATGATTTATACTAAACTAGAATGCGAAGTAAACTCAGATAAGTAATAACTTGTTGAAATGGGAAATGAACATAGTTCAGTAAGAGACAATATCTGTTATGATGGTCTTTGAAGTTTTCCTTGACTAATATAGAAATGTTTTTTATGGTTATGTGTATGAAAAAACACCAAGTCATACATTATAATCCCTTGAATTATGTTCATTAAAATTCATGTCTAATGGACATCTATGATTCATCCTATAAATCAGTATCATGATCCTTGATATATAAGATACAATTTCCAAATGTTATTTTAATAATCTTATGCCCTTATGAATATGTTATATCCCTTTATTACCTTTACAGAGAATCTGATATCATCCTTTTATTATGTTTCTTTTCCCCCAAATACGATTATTTGTATTATGTAGGATGTGTTAAAAAGGTTTCATGTTATGATGGAATAAGGAGGAGATGATGAAGATATTTTATGAATCAATTGTTTATGTATCAATGTTTTGAAATATCATAACTCTCTATGTTTATTGTATGGTTTTATAATGTTATGAAACAAAAGGTCGTCGATTTTTAGGTAATACCTATGTATAAAAAATATGAATCGTTATATATATCATTTTGCTAAATTTTGGGAAAAAGGAATTCACTTTATCAAGAAATAGAACAAAAAAATATAACCATTATAACATAGTAATTCAATCATAAACTAATTTATACCAATTTTCTATTACCTAAGGAATATATAAATCCAAATAAAAAAATTATATTTACATAAATATTAACATTAATATATTTTCTTGAAAAAGACATCCACTCATCATCTGAATGAATCATCCTCTACTTGAAAAAATTTCATTATACAATATAGGAAAAGGGAAAAAATCTATTATAACTATATCCAAAATAGGGATTATAAACCCCTAATTAAATATTTGATATATCTCTTAATCCTTAACTCATATAAGAGTAAATTCCAATTTAATAGATCCACTATTTCAACTAATCTGTAATAACCAATAATGTACTAAAATATTTTAATCATGTCAAATAATATTATTAAACATATAATTATTTATATATCTTTATCTTTAATAAATATATTTCTACAACATCATAAAAATATATCCATGGTAAAAGATAAACAACATAATTTTTTTAATAAAATAATACATCCCTATTGATCAATTTAAAATGAATAAACATTGTTTTATAAAATTAAATTTAAATCATCACAATAAATTAAAAAAATTATAATTACACAAAAATCCATATATAATACACAAAAAGAACAGATAAATTTTATAACATTTTATGGTCATTATAACTTATTTTTCAAGGATTATTATCAATATTCTAAATCATGTAATGCATTCAAAGTTACTAAATAACTGACAAGATATAATTCTTTTTATATTGGAATAGTATATATCAATTATTATATCTCTTAACCCATTAATTATGGATTAATATATCAAATAAATCGATTTTCTTCACATATTCTTCAATTTTCATAGAAATTTAACCTTATTATATTTCGTTATCACCTAAAAAGAATAAGAGATCAACTGTAGAAACTAATAAATTATAATGAGAAAAATAATAATGATTACTTAATTGAGTGGGATGAAATATAAAGGTTATTTTCCAATAAAATATTTTATTATAATCTCTATATAAAAATAAATAATGAATTTATGGAGCTCAATAAATGGGATAATAGATTTATCGTATAATGGAATGTAAATTTTAGAATGCTTGTAATATTTACACTTATAATTTTCTTTAACCTTGAATGAAATGTTAATTAATTATATATTGAATTAATCTAGTGTGACCCAACATATTTTAAAATTCCATACATTTAGAGAAATTTAAATAACTTTCAATGATATTTTAATGTTATAATTAATATCAATGAGTCTTGATGGTCTCAATATGTAACAGATAAAAATTAAATTATAGATTTTGGTATAAGAAATTAGAGATCCATTATTTGATGATGTATCACATAAAAACATGATAAAAATATTAGAGGAACCATCCTATAGATATATTATGAGAACTATAAAATGCTCCAATTTTTTAAAAGATGGAATTTACGATAGATAGTTTTTATTGGTTATTAAAGAAAACAATATGATAGATTAAAAAAAGTTTATATAGAATGTACTAGCTATTTTACATGGTTTTATCTACTAGAAACATGTACATTATACTAACTAATAAAACAATAAATAGTTTTTTGTTGTTAAATAATTATAACGTATTCAGAATCCAAGAGATAAATAATTATGTTATGTATTCAAAATAATTATTATAGATAAAAAATGAATTGTTGATTAGTGCACCGATTATAAAAAAAATAATTTGATAATGGTACAATTAATTCTTTAATAAAACTCCCATTCTGTAATAATGTTGATGTAATAAAATAATACTATGAATGGAGTTATATGTGAAAACATAGGATGGTTTCATTATTGTTTTCAAAGTATAAAATTCATCTATAATCAATTTTATTGGAATATTATTTTTGAAAATAAGTTGGTACATTTATTATTGTAATTTGATAAGATTTTAGAAATTTATTAATAAACCTTATATAGGGATACTTTTAATTATTTATGGAATTATATTTCATTCTCTATCCCAAACTATGATAATATTTTGTAAATAATTAAGGATTAATATATAAATTATTTTAAAATACATTTGAAATATAAGGTATGTTTCAAAATAATTATTTATATTTTGGAAAAAAAATTGAGTATAATGAAAATATAAAAAAATTAAAGTTTTCATTCCCTATCCCAACCCAAAATGATGAAAAATAAAACATGCAAGCCAATATGTCAACCACATAAAGTACAGGTACAAGAATAAGGTAATATGGGCCATAATACAACCCAAACAAAAGAAGAACTATTAAAAATTGAGTAGAAGGTCTCTGATAATCAGTCAGCATAAAATCCTACCTAAATGGTAGTGAAGTGCACTGTGTTGCATTTGCTGTCAATAAGGTATGTTGTTGTCAAGGAATGAATGGATGGATGTCAAGGAGTTTCAATATGTTAATGACAAAGGATTTGATGGTGATGGTGATGAATGGAGAATGACCATGGTACTTAGAGGCATGTCACTTAGGAGATTCACTAAGTGACATAGGAGATGATGGTTGAAACATTCTCTATGTATATCAGACGATTATAGAACTGATCTTAATGTTTCAATACTTGTATCAAGATGATACTAAGTTACACCACTTAAAGAATGGATGATGATGGATCATCATCATCACATCTGACGATTGATGAGATGGTCTTTAAGTTCAAAGAACTTGTATCAACTGGATACAATGTCACAACAATGTTTGAAGACCATGCATTGTCTTCACAACGCATGAGGAGATGAAGTTATCCATCCACAATCCCTAAGTGGATGAAGTGGTTCTAATGAAGTCCATGTACTATTTCTTAGTTCATGTGAATTAGAAGAAGAACCAATTTGATCTCTGATAGATCAACGAAGCACATGGAAGAAATTATGTGATTAAGGAGCTCGGTTGAAGATGAAGACCCTTCGTGAATTCCATTCCTAAGTGATGAATAAATGTTGAAGAGAATTGGAGGAATTCTAATGAAGAAAAAGAAATAAAGAAGAGGAAATGTAGTAGAAGAATGGCTTAAGTGGCATTTGGCATTTTATATTGGGAGTACTTTGTTTCTTAACCAAGTCCTTATTCATTTCCTTTTCCCAAAAATAGGCCACCAAGGAGGCCAGCCGAGGGTCATCACCCAAGGCACATGTGGGACTCAAGGTCGCCACGCCCATGGGAAACCCTCGAGGCTAGGGCACTCCATGAGGCACAAGGCTGGGCCGTGTGTAAGCCCGTGGCAATGCAAGGGATCAGGTCCTGCGCAGCATGGGCGCCAGAGCGCGCGCCCATGTGTGCATAGTGGGCGCCATTGGCACGCCTGAGTGGCAGGGGTGGGCGCAAGAGCGCGCCCGCAGAGAGAACTCGGTGCGGGGCAGCACCGAGAGGGGAGAAGTTCAATTGCGGTGAAGGGGGTGAGAGATTGTTTGATAAACCACGGAAAAACCGGGAGCCGTTTCGATATGGGACGCACAATATTCACTGAGAGCGAATCCTGGCCGCTCGATCGATCGCGCGCCAGATCTCGACCCCACGATCGATCCCGCGTGAGATCTTTTGATCGCGGCCGTCCAAAGATCTGATCCGACAGATGCCACATCATCTTCCTTGAACTCAGCCGAGGCACCTCCCGTGAAGCTGCCGATGAACGAGAGGCTACCCGTGGACGGATTTCGAGTTCCCAGCCACTTCTGAAGGAGCTAAGGCGTCCATCTGGTTCGTCTGGCCACACTGAACATGATCATGCCTAAAAATTGGTTTGCATGCAACAAATGGGAGAATTCATGTTCGGTCGAGGCAAGAGAATATGCCGAGGCCACGTGGGGTTCGTGCTATGCATGGGTTGGACTTAAATGAAGGCCATGCACACTTTCGAAGCATGCATGTGGAGGAGAAAAATAAAGAAGAAGGAACCCGCGTTTGGCAGTAGAGAAAATCAAGATTTAGAGAATCTTGAATTCCCGAAATCTTTGGGAGATCAAACTGTTATCTTCGTGGATGAACCACACTGCCTCTTCCTATAAAAGGATCACCCGAGGCATAGTTTTTGCTTGCTGAAAAATTTGAAGAACCGTGAGTGCACCTTGTGCCTCGCGAAGTAAAAAAGCCACTGCGCAAACCACTTGTGCGGCTGAAGTTCCAGAGCAATCCGAGGCTCTGAAGGAGGTCCCCTACGCGCCTCACTTGCGCGGCAGGAGGAAGGAGCCCACGGGTATTACACCCTGCGCACCCGTGGTGCTTGGACCTTGCACGGCCGCTAGGCTTGAGCGGCAGTAGGTGTCCTTGACACCCTGCGCGCCCGCGACGTGGTGCTCTTGCACCCTAGGCCATTCGCGGCTATTCTGTTGCTTGTTGCTCTTTGAAGAATTGCACAGTGGTAGAACTTGCACCCTTGCGCGGAGAAGAACAGGAGAAGGTGCCTTGCACCCACTGACACTTGCGCGGCTTCCATGCACCCAAGGAGCTTGGGCTGTGTGTGCAAAAATAGAAGAAGGCAGTGTGTGTGTGCCAAGTGGAGAAGAAGACCCGAGGCCTTAGTGCCTTGTGTGAAGTGAAAGAACACACCCTAGTGGTGTATATTCAAAACAAGAAGGCCGAGGATTACACCTAAATGAACTAAAACAAAATGGGTTGTGGGTGTTAAACACAAGAGAGGAGGCCAAACTCAAGTGTGTTCCAAAGTGAAGAAGTTGTGTGTGCGAAGAGTAGAGGCCGAACCTTAGTGTGTACAAAGTGATGTGCACACTTTGAAGAAGAACAAGACCCACAGTAAAGAACAACACATTTGTGAGTGTGTAAACAAAAAGAACAAAGTGTCAAGAAGGAAGAAGGTGTGTGTGCTAAAAGTATTTACACCCATTGTGGGTTTATCACACCAAGGAGAAAAAGGGGAGTGCATGCTTGCATGCATGCACGTGCTCAAGTGAACAAAGCTAAATCAGGCTGTGTGCATTTGAGTTGTCCAAGACCAAGAGTTCTTGAAGAGAATTTAGAGGCCATGCAGTCAGTACATGAGGAAGCAGAGATGCCATGCACTCAGTGCATGAAGTTGTGATGAAGTGAGATTGAAGCCAAGCTGAAGTGAAAGTTATTATTTGGATGAGTATTCAGTAGTTGAGCAAGACCAACAAACCTTATCAAAGACTGTTGAAGATTCTTTAAGAGAGAAGGCCCCTGTGAGACTGGACCAGACTGAAGTTAAAGATATTAGTTGTCTGAGTATTCAGTAGTTGAAGAGAGAGGCCGGGTCATCCTTAGAAGAAGGTGATGAAGCCCGAGCAAGACGAGAATACCTGTTCATCACAAGTGAGTAGAGGTACAGAGCAAGGCCAGCAGCCTTTATCCCAGGTTGCTGAAGATACTTGAAGAGATAAAGAGATGAAGAGCCACTCGTGTGACTCGAGGAGCCAGGAGAAGCCCCCTGTGAGACTCAGGGCTGAAGAAGTCTTCAGTGGGATTCTGGAGCAGGCCAGTGGGACTCTGGTAACAATGTGAGACGCAGTATAAAGACCCTCCTGTGGGACTCAGGAGAGATACAGTGGGACACTGTATCGACCATTGTAATACTAACAGATTATAATGGGAGAAACCATGTTGGGGCGTATAACCAACATGGCAAGGACGTAGGCCTTTGGTGCCGAACCTTGTAAATCCTAGTGTCCAGTTCCTTTACATTTACTGCATCATTCGAGGAAAGGTGAGAGATACAAGAAGAGTGGATCGAGGCTTTAACCATCCATAGAGGTTTAATTGATAAAGAATCAATTAGTAAAAAGTTTTACGGGATCACTGATTCACCCCCTCCCCCTCTCAGTGATTCACACTGATCTGGGCACTTCAATTGGTATCAGAGGGAGGTTCCCTCTAAAAGATCCAAGAGAGTCTATATGGAGTGCAGATTTGAGGAAATGAAAGAACAGCCTCAAATGGAGATATCTTCCAAGACTTTGAAAAATAGAATGAAGAAACAGGCAAAGAAGATTAAGAAGAAGGTTGCTGCAATCAGAGAAACTCCTCCTAAGGAACGAAATGTGAAAGTCACAGCAGATGACAATTCCTTTTTTCATTCTTCTAATGAAGCCTGCTCTAGTTGTGATGATGATGGAAGAAACTATGATCTTCTAAATGCAATCAAATATCTTCAGAAGACAGTCCCCAAGGAAGTGGCAATGTGTATAGCTACAGGCATCCTTGATCTTCAAGAAGAAAAATTACAACTAGAAGAAGAATCCAATTCAATGGAAGATCAGTTGGCTAAAAGGGTTGGCATAACCAACACTCTCAGAAAGCTGGTGAAGGCTAAATATGAAACAGTATCTCTTTGCAATGAAAGATATGAAGAAACTACTGAAGAATTGCAAAGAAGCCTTTCTGAGAAAGAATTATTTAAGACTGTGTTCAAAGAAGTTTTCCATGCACTGGAAAAGTATCACAAAGTGTCAATGGTTGTCAAAGATGCTCAACTTGAAGACAAAGTCAAATTGGTTAAGGAGCTTGACAAATCATTGCAAGAATTGAAAAAGGTGCATGATGACCAGATGAAACAGCTGGAAGAGAAATGGGAAGGAAAGCTAAGAACTGTTGAGGATGATAAGAACTCCCTTAACATGAAATGCATAGAACTAGAGGTGATATTGAAAAATCTGCAATCACCCAAAGCTGAATCCTCCCAGTCAGCTGAAAGAAGAAATGTTTCTACTCAAGTGAGCTTTGAGAAAGAATATTCTAAAAGAAAGACATCCTCTAATTAAAGGGCAACATCTTCTAAAAAGAAGGTACCATCCATCCCATCTTGTACTAATGCTTCTAAATGTGTTTCCAAAAAAAGTACAGGATGGAAGAACAACTCTGAACAAGTATGGATGAAGTCAATGACAAAAGAAAGATCTCCTGAAACAGCACAACAAGTCAAGAAAAGTACCCTACAATCAGAAGTACTGAAGAGGTCAAGATTTGTGGGTCAGTGATGGTGTTGTAATAAGTATGGGCATTGTGCAAAGGATTGTTGGTACAATCCACTGAATGTCAAAGCACAAAGGAAACCCATTCCAAGGGGGAGAAAGCCAGAGGAAAAGAAGCAGCATCCACAGGTCCAGAGACATCTGGTTACTGCAAATAGATTTGGATTACTTGACAACATCTGGGATGATTGCAAAAGTGATCAAAAAGATACATGTCAATCTCTAACTGTATCCAGAGCTAAAAAGAAGTGAAGATCAATGAACCTGGCAAAAATGGAATCCTTGGGAAGAAAGAAGAAAGTTGAAGATGCTCCCAATAAGGTTTTTAAAAAGGAAAATAAGTCCTTGGATTCTAAATCCAAGAAGGGTGATGCATCCAGAAGGACCACCAAGAAAACATGCTTCTACTGTGGAAAGAAAGGACACATCATGGATCTTTGTGAACAAGCCATGGAACTGAATAGAAGAAGACTGGACTCAAAAAGGAAATCAATCCAGAAGAAGCAGAAGGGATTGATTGAAAATAAGTTTCCTAAGAAAGGTATCTTAACAGCATCAAAAGAACCATGTGGAATATCCAGAACTGAGGCCACACTTCGAAGTGACTTACTAGTCATATGGCCTAATCAGTTGCAACTTGCCAGAGAACTACAAAGAGCTGAAGATGAAGCACTGGTAGTAGCTAAGGCAAAAGGGAAACAAAAGATTTCACATGAAGATGTGTTGAGATCCACACCAGTATAGTCATCATTGAAGATCAGATGTGCAAGTCTGAAGAATGGTGAAAATGGGGCATCTCGGTTGAGAGAATCTTCTCAACCTTGTTGTCCACATTTATGAACCAAGGAGGTTCCATATTATTCCCTAATCACTTGTATTTACATGTGCTAACATTGCAGGGAATTGAATATGATGATCATTCTCAACTGGATGATGGTTTTGGAATGAATGGAGTACACCCCTTGAGGGGGAGCCAATCTGTAGAAGATGGGATTCTGAGATTTAATACCATCTTGAGAAAAGTGGAGGTATTCCAATAATACTTTAATCCCTTGTTTCATAATTGTATTCCTCATGACAATTAAGGGGGGTTATTTATTGAAGACAAATGGTTGAAAGGGGGAGCTTTATCTTTGCACTGAACTTTCTAATGAGTTTTGTGAAGTATGTGCAGGATTTCGCAATTCATTGATAAATCTGAAAAATTTCACCCCCTGAAGCATGATCTCACATGTACAGTGAATTGTGGACAACATTGAAAATCTTGGTTACATCACTCTTGTTTTCTACACCGGGTTAGCCCAAGTAGACTTAGAGTTGATCTACTAAAGGTTCTTTGCTAAAGTGTACATGTGACATCATCCATCTCTTAGTGATTTTGAAGAAGATTCTATTCAAAGTGAGGAAGAAATATTTTGAAGAGAACCACACCACACCTTTGAATTTGATTTCCAATAAGGGGGAGAAATATTGGCACACATATTGACCCATTCATATGTGTTGAAGAAGTGTATTGACAACAAATACAAAGGGGGAGATTGAAGTGCACTGTGTTGCATTTGTTGTCAATAAGGTATGTTGTTTTCAAGGAATGATTGGATGGATGTCAAGGAGTTTCAATATGTTAATGACAATGGATGTGATGGTGATGGTGATGAATGGAGAATGGCCATGGTACTTAGAGGCATGTCACTTAGGAGATTCACTAAGTGACATAGGATATGATGGTTGAAACATTCTCTATGTATATCAGACGATTGTAGAACTGATCTTAATGTTTCAATACTTGTATCAAGATGATACTAAGTTACACTACTTAAAGAATGCATGATGATGGATCATCATCATCACATATGACGATTGATGAGCTGGTCTTTAATTTCAAAGAACTTGTATCAACTGGATACAATGTCACAACAATGTTTGAATACCATGCATTGTCTTCACAATGCATGAGGAGATAAAGTGATCCATCCACAATCCCTAAGTGGATGAAGTGGTGATAATGAAGTCCATGTACTATTTCATAGTGCATGTGAATTAGAAGAATAACCAATATGATCTATGATTAGATCAATGAAGCACATGGAAGAAATAATGTGATTAAGGAGCTCGGTTGAAGATGAAGACCCTTCGTGAATTCCATTCCTATGTGATGAATAAATGTTGAAGAGAATTGGAGTAATTCTAATGAAGAAAAAGAAATAAAGAAGAGGAAATGAAGTAGAAGAATGGCTTAAGTGGCATTTGTCATTTTATATTGGGAGTACTTTGTTTCTTAACCAAGTCCTTATTCATTTCCTTTGGCCAAAAATAGGCCACCAAAGAGGCCATCCGAGGGTCATCACCCAAGGCACATGTGGGACTCAAGGTCGCCATGCCCATGGGGAACCCTCGAGGCTAGGGCACTCCATGAGGCACAAGGCTGGGCCGTGTGTAAGCCTGGGGAAACGCAGGGGATCAGGTCCTGCGCAGAATGGGCGCCAGAGCGCGCGCCCGTGTGTGCATAGTGGGCGCCAGTGGCGCGCCCGAGTGGCAGGGGTGGGTGCAAGAGCGCGCCCGCAGAGAGAACTCGGTGCGGGGCAGCACCGAGAGGGGAGAAGTTCAATTACGGTGAAGGGGTGAGCGATTGTTTGATAAACCATGGAAAAACTGGGAGACGTTTCGATGCGGGACGCGCAATTTTCACCGGGAGCGAATCGTGGCCGCTCGATTGATCGTACGCTAGATCTCGACCGCACGATCGATCCCGAGCGAGATCTTCTGATCGCGGCCATCCAAAGATCTGATCCGACGGCTGCCACATCGTCTTCCTCGAGCTCAGCTGAGGCACCTCCCGCGAAGCCGCCGATGAACCAGAGGCTACCTGTGGCCGGATTTCGAGTTCCCGGCCACCTCTGAAGGAGCTAAGGCGTCCATCCGGTTATTCTGGCCACACTGAACATGATCATGCCTAAAATTTGGTTTGCAAGCAACAAATGGGAGAATTCATGTTCGGCCGAGGCAAGAGAATATGCCGAGGCCATGTGGGGTTCGTGCTATGCATGGGTTGGGCTAAAATGAAGGCAATGCACACGTTCAAAGCATGCATGTGGAGGAGAAAAATAAAGAAGAAGGAACCCGCGTTTGGCAGTAGAGAAAATCAAGATTTAGAGAATCTTGAATTCCCAAAATCATTGGGAGATTAAACTGTTATCTTCGCGGATGAACCGCACTGCCTCTGCCTATAAAAGGATCACCCGAGGCATAGTTTTTGCTTGATGAAAAATTTGAAGAACCGTGAGTGCACCTTGTGCCTCGCGAAGTAAGGAGCCACCGCGCAAACCACTTGTGTGACTAAAGTTCTAGAGCCATCCAAGGCTCTAAAGGAGGTCCCCTGCGCGCCTCACTTGCGCGGCAGGAGGAAGGAGCCCACGGGTATTACACCCTGCACACTCGTGGTGCTTGGACCTTGCGCGGCCGCTTGGCTTGAGCGGCAGTAGGTGTCCTTGACACCCTGCGCGCCCGCGACGTGGTGCTCTTGCACCCTAGGCCTTGCATGGCTATTCTGTTGCTTATTTCTCTTTGAAGACTTGCACAGTGGTAGAACTTGCACCCTTGTGCAGAGAAGAATAAGAGAAGGTTCCTTTCACCCACTGACACTTGTGCGGCTTCCTTGCACCCAAGGAGCTTGGGCTGTGTGTGAAAAAACAGAATAAGGCAGTGTGTGTGTGCCAAGTGGAGAAGAAGACCCGAGGCCTTAGTGCCTTGTGTGAAGTGAATGAACACACCCTAGCGGTGTATATGCAAAACAAGAAGGCCGAGGCTTACACCTAAATGAACTAAAACAAAATGGGTTGTGGGTGTTAATCACAAGAGAGGAGGCCAAACTCAAGTGTGTTCCAAAGTGAAGAAGTTGTGTGTGCGAAGAGTAGAGGCCGAACCTTAGTGTGTACAAAGTGATGTGCACACTTTGAAGAAGAACAAGACCCACACTAAAGAATAACACATTTGTGAGTGTGTAAAAAAAAGAACAAAGTGTCAAGAAGGAAGAAGGTGTGTGTGCTAAAAGTATTTACACCCATTGTGGGTTTATCACACCAAGGAGAAAAAGGGGAGTGCATGCTTGCATGCATGCACGTGCTCAAGTGAACAAAGCTAAATCAGGCTGTGTGCATTTGAGTTGTCCAAGACCAAGAGTTCTTGAAGAGAATTTAGAGGCCATGCAGTCAGTACATGAGGAAGCAGAGATGCCATGCACTCAGTGCATGAAGTTGTGATGAAGTGAGACTAAAGCCAAGCTGAAGTGAAAGATATTATTTGGCTGAGTTTTCAGTAGTTGAGCAAGACCAACAGACCTTATCAGAGACTGTTGAAGATTCTTGAAGAGAGAAGCCCCCTGTGAGACTGGACCAGACTGAAGTTAAAGATATCAGTTGTCTGAGTATTCAGTAGTTGAAGAGAGAGGCCAGGTCATCCTTAGAAGAAGGTGATAAAGCTCGAGCAAGACGAGAAGACCTGTTCATCACAAGTGAGCAGAGGTACAGAGCAAGGCCAGCAGCCTTTATCCCAGGTTGCTGAAGATACTTGAAGAGATAAAGAGAAGAAGAGCTACTCATGTGACTCGAGGAGTCAGGAGAAGCACCCTGTGAGACTCATGGCGGAAGAAGTCTTCAGTGGGATTCTAGAGCAGGCCAGTGGGACTCTGGTAACACTGTGAGACGCAGTATAAAGACCCTCCTGTGGGACTCAGGAGAGATACAGTGGAACTTTGTATCGACCATTGTAATACTATCAGATTATAATGGGAGAAACCATGTTGGGGTGTATAACCAACATGGAAAGGACGTAGGCATTTGGTGCCGAACCTTGCAAATCCTTGTGTCCAGTGCCTTTACATTTACTGCATCATTCGAGGAAAGGTGAGAGATACAAGAAGAGTGGATCGAGGCTTTAACTATCCATAGAGGTTTAATTGATAAATAATCAATTAGTAATAAAGTTTTAAGGGATCACTGATTCACCCCCTTCCCCTCTCAGTGATTCACACTGATCTGGGCACTTCAGGTAGGTATAGAGTAGCTGCCAGAAGTTGTAGGAGTACCTCTCGATTTTCTGATTTCATTGGGAACCGCCTATTCCTAAACCACCCAGGTCTGTTTTAAAGAGTCTTTCATCAGCATAAGACCTAAAATGTGTGGGAAAAGACTGTGCATGTGTGTGTAATGAAATACTCAGTGGGGACCCCAAACCATAAATAAATACCACAAACGGAATGTACGAACTAAAATTGTAGATTCTCTCATCTCCAATACAAACTATAAGAGAATTTTTTATCATAACATACCTTCTCAAATACCTTAATTGATTATATAAACATGTCATAGTGGTGTTATTTTAATTATTAAAACCTCATCTGAAGTATTTTTGTTCAAACCTAATAATGGTTTTGGAAGAAGAGGTAATGCTCTTAGTCAAGCATTTTTCTTTTATTTTATATTCAATATACATAAAATTCTATTAAAAATGTGATATAATGATATAATTATATTTATTATATGTATATGTTATTATTTTAAGGGAATAAACTAAATATATATATATCTATCCTCCCATATCAGTTGGTAAATGAAACAGCTAATTGTGAATACGAAAGACCACTACCTCACGAACTGATGTAGTTCATTTTCCATCGCCACCTCTTGAGACTAGAGATAAGGATTTATTTAATTTTTTTCATGATATTTATAAAAAATTTATATTTAATTAAATATAATATAATAAATAACTTCTTACCTTTCAATTCATTTGAAAATGAAAAATTCTCCCATTCGTACGTGTGAACTGCCACCTCCACAAAGCGGTGTGATTTGTTTTCCATTTTAATTTGAAAAGGATTTTAACAAGGATATATATAATTAATATATATAAATATTAAATTAAAATTCTTATGTAATGGTGATATATTATTTACCTTTGTTTCATTACATCTGTTGTGGAAATGGAATCAATCTTTACATGTACGTATAGCCTGTTATCGCCACAGATGATGCAATTCATCTTCTATATCTATGTTATTTTGATTAATTAAATAAATATATAAATAATAAATATTATATGTATATCATTTATATGTTACTATATATGGTAAAACTATGATCAATGTAAAAAGACCAAAACTACCAAACAAACACAAACATGAAAATTGAAAAAGTTACAACCCCAAACTGTGATTTTAACAATGAATTTCTAATATATTAGTGTGAAAGGTTTATAAGTAAATAATATATTGTAAGATAAATATTACTATTATTTTGGAATATATTAATAATAAAAATTTATTTATTCTATAGGAGGTTCAAATGTCTATAAATAAAATCGAGATTTAGGGTAAGGGATTTCCGTCTGACAATTATCTCTCAAAGGAAAATTTAATATTAACCACTTGTTTATTTTAGGTAGTGTATATATATCCCATGAATATCATTTATGATTTTTATTATTAAATTTATACGGAATTAAATATCCATATAATGTTATTTATTTCACGTGTCTTATGATTCAAATGTAGAAAAAGTGCTAAAGGTTTTATGATACAATCTCACTATTTATTAGGATTATTTATGATTATTCTTACAATGATAAAATATTATAATAAAAACCTCATATAACTAATGTACTTTATTATCCTATACGTATTTTCAGATAACATATGATTACATTTAATTTTAAACTATTTATGGACAAGAAATACTAAAATAATGTTTTTTGGAATACCAACATTACCACTGGCTTCAGTAAAAATTTTGAAGTCTTCCATTACATTTTTATCTATATATTATAAATAATTTTTATAATTTTAAAAAAATATTTTTTAAATTAATATTTACCCTTTATTTACTTGTTTAATAATTATTTATATTAATATTCTTGTCATTATCCAAAATAAAGTACATTTTCCTTTTTATCATAAAGGTGAATGGATGTATTTTTTTAACATATATGACATGAAAAGTATTTTACGCCATACTTACTTATAAATTATTTAAATATTAGTTTATAAGTTTCCAACAATATTTTAATATAATATTTTTTATTTAATATTATTAGATTTTATATATTTTAAATACGTGATTTCACTATTGAAATGATACTTTCCTCAATAATGTCTTAATGATATTTTTATGGATTTTTTATTTACCAATGACTAAAAGCATTATTGATTCATACATTTTTCCTATGATATGATCTGAGCGTACCATCCTTATTGTTTCTATAGATTATTTATGATTATTATGATTAAATGTTTATGAAAACCATTTATTTTCAAGGGATAAGCTATAATTAATTAATGAAATACTTATGAAACATTTTTCCTTAACACGGTTATGATGTTATGACTTAATGAATGTTTTATGATCTTATCGAACACATATTTATGATTTTCATTATCTTATAGGATTTTCTGTTATAATCCAAGGCTGGTGGTAACATTATTACCATGTATGGTGGTTTTGTTATAACCAAGGACAATGGTTACATTATAACCAAGAACAATGGTCATGTTATAACCAAGGATGGTGGTTATGTTATAACAAGGATGGTGGTTACATTATATCCAAGCATAGAGGTTATGATATAACCAATAATGGGTGGTTACGAATTAAAACATGATGGGTGGGTGAAAAATTTATATCTACTTGGATAACATTAGGTAAAAATTGATATATATTAAGATAAGAAGGACTAGAATGGTATGTGAACCCAGTTTAGTAATTGAATTATCCAGGATAATAGTATTAAAATATAAACTTGACAACTATAATGGTTTGGGGTGTGAACCTCTTACACAATTATAGTCTTGGAAATAATCCTTCACTACTAAATAAATTATTTTCTATTCTCATGTCTATATGAAAAATCAATGTCTTTTGACTATTTTTTTTCTCATGGATAATGTTTATTGGTTCTTCTATGATTGTTATCTTATGAACTACCATGATTTATTTTATTATTCATGTTTATTTTATAATATATTTATATTATGTTTATCCAATGTTAATCTCACGTTCTCATACCCTTCTGCTGATGTTATTTTTATGTGATTGTTGATATCACACATGCTTACAATTTTAGAGTATATAAATAAAACATTTTATTATATTCCATTATATATGTTTTGAATAATAGTATTATGTATTAAATTTCTATGAAATATGATAGTTTTCAATAACATAGAGAGAGGCGACGCAATTCACTTAATAAATAGTTTTTAGTGTATTAATGTTTCAAAATGAACAAGACCTAAATAATTTTGACATGGATCATTATCCAATGTAATGAATATTAATATAATAAGATGGTATATCTATATATGAAATTTATTAGTTTCTATATTAGGTATTAAATCATGTATTACATAACATTGGGGAACTTGGATTAGAAATCTTCAAATTGAACCGTAAGGATATGTCTA
The DNA here is from genome assembly GCA_963277665.1 of Viscum album. Classification (NCBI taxonomy): domain Eukaryota; kingdom Viridiplantae; phylum Streptophyta; class Magnoliopsida; order Santalales; family Viscaceae; genus Viscum; species Viscum album. The sequence goes on along the minus strand of OY728165.1, from coordinate 898,519,011 downwards.
ATTATATGAAAATATAATACTATATCAGAGAATGATGTAGTGATTTTTTCTAATCATTTACATTAATTTTTGGATAATGAATGTTCATTTGTTAATATCAAAATTATAAATCATGTTAATAACTATAGAAAAGAGTGCATTGTAATTTAAATTGACTGAAACATAAGGCATGACAATGGGCCTTGATACCGACCTCATTTAACACTACCAATGTATTTGTGTTTGAAAATAAAAAAACCATATTGCAATTTCATGAAGGATATAAATAAATGATGACCATTAATGAACTAGGATAAAACTATAGTGTCATTGATTGAAAATAATGTCACATGATTGAGACATCATATAAATGTTTTTCATGATTGTGTGTTTTCCCCACTATGATGATGTTAAATCACACTATGATTTTAGGTTTTATTTAATAGATGTAACCTAGTGGGATAATATTAATGATGAATGGGATGAAAAATATAATATTTATCCTCTAGAGTGACAATAAATTATTGAATATTGAATGAAAAATATCATTTTTATGATCACGTAACTTTATCGAGTTATGAATCTTGTTGAACATTCAAATGGGAGAATAGGGAATAATGTTATATTGGGTTATTCATGTTTAAATGTAAACATATATTACTTTTTACTCTAATCCATTAGTTTTAGGTAAATCGATCAGTTCCATTGAAATGTTAATTTTTTTATCTAATGTTTAGAACATGAAAAATTGATTTAGGATATCTACCATTAGGAATGTGAAAAATATCAATAGTGGAAAATTATCAATAAAATTATGAAAAAATATGAAATTTACTACATGGTGTGTGATGAGTTTATGATTTTATATTTCAAAAATTTCTTACTCCATATTATCTTTACCGAAATTGAAAAGTAATTCCTTGAGCTAAAACATATAGATAATTAATATGCTAGTGCCTATGAGGAATATTTTTAAATAGTTATGTGGTACACATTCTATATTATCATCCAATATGAAGGAAATGTAGATCTATTATTCCAAGGCATAAAGCCCAATCATTGAATGGTTTTATCCATAAGGGATATTAGTAATTGTGATAAATTGTTTAACATGAAATTATGTTTGAAATAGAGATTGAATTTACCCATTAATATAATGTTTTTGATAAGAAAATAAATATTGAATTTAAGTGAAACAGTTAATCCCAGGGAGAGAAGAAGAGGAGATTTACATCATGCTCAATCTATGTATAAAAACATAGAGGAAATTTTTTATGGATAATAAGGATTGTTTTTATTGTGGATAAAAGGTCACTAGGAAATCCAATGAGAATGTAATCAGATGAATTTAGATAAATAAGTTAATAGGGATTAATATCATTATAATTCACCACTGAAACTCTAATGTTTCACATGCAAGGAGTTAGTGATTTATGTTAACCATTGATCAAATATGAAGGTTAATGAAGATAATCAACACCAATAAAATATCATGTTATGTGAAAAAGGGAAATCTATTATGATCACTATTTCTGAAGAGGGTTGTGATAATTACATGGTGAAAGATACACTTACCATCCTCTATAAGACTTATAATTTCTTATTCAACTACAAATCTACCATTTTTTATATCTAATTTTTTTTCTTATGGTATCAAAAGTACACCCCAATGATTAGTTATTAAATTATCTATAAAAACTACTAATCGTATAATGACCACATCCCTTGTATATAAATATATTCTGATTTTTGTTTGTAGTAATTTTATTATGAACAAATATTCTATTCTCCCACTAGTGGGATTTGATGTTATCTTAGGAATGTATTATATTTATATACATATATTCCAAAATAATTTTCATGTAAGGGGTAACTGGTTTGATATTGCAATCCATCCTATGAATGCATATTAGTGTGACAATAAATATAAAATTCTAATGGAAATTACATCCATTATGTGGGTCCTGATTCCCAATAAAAAGAGGTTTTTATCTTAGATTTTGGGGGGGGGGGGACTCAAAAGCGATGATATGCCTATTATGAAGGAGTTTCTTGATGTCTTTTCTAGAGGAGTATCCTAGATATTCTATAAATTTCAAAGATAATTTTATAATAAATAAAATTCATGATAGTATACCAATTTCAAATACTACCTATAGAATGGATTCAATTGTTTTATAATAATTGAAGAAGAAACTCTAGGAAAATCACATAAAGGGTTTCATATGGAAACATGTGTCAGCCTGGGGTGAATCAATTATTTTCTTATGATGAATGATGTATTGGTACAACTCTACATTGCTTATTAGGAACTGAACGAAATCAAAATAAAGAAAAATTATTCATTACCTCATATTTTTATCATTTTTTATCAGCTACACAGAGTTAAATAATTTCCCAGATTGAAATTAATTATGGATATCATAAATGGAGGGAAAAGAAATAGGATATACACATGAAAAAACTCCATACAACATATGGAAACAATGATCATTTGGTGATACCATTTTGTATTACTAATTCCATTGATATAATTATATATTTAATGAATAGATTCTTATGAGATTATCAAGATCAATAATTGGTGGCCATTATAGGAAAAATTATTTTATATTAATAGAGAAAGGATGATCATGAAGATAACTTTATTATTATACTAAATTCCTTGTGGAATGATTATCTACATGAAAATTTTAAAAATTGTGAATTATAGATACAAAATGTTTCATTTTTCAGAAATATAATGTAATGAGAGGTTATATCGGTGGATCCCTAAATGATGGAAGTTATTGAACATTTACCTAGACTAACCACTATGAATGAGAAATGATGTTTTCATTGTATGGATAGATATTATCAATGGTATTTTGATAATTTATCAACAATATATAATTCACTAAACATGTTAACATGGAAGGGATCCATGTTATCTTGGGATAGATGAATATGGAAAAAACTTCAAGGAATTAATGATAAGGTTAGTTAGTTCTTCTGGGATCATAATTCCATGAATTGTTGTAGGGTTGGTAATAAATAGTGCTAAATTAAAGAAGGTATTCATATTAATTCTCATGAATACTTTTATGGTTATAGCTTATCACTCATAATGACATTAGATTCATGAGAAAAATTACCCAATTAATGATTTGGATATAGTGGTAGAAATTTTTTCATTAAAGGTATCGGTGAATTATTTTTTTGAAGAAAGGTTTGATAAATATTCATATAATAGAACTATAATGTATGTATTCACACATATGGAGTTGAATATGGAATTTAAATGTTGGTTGAAACTTATTAACGATTAGGACTGCTTAGTACAATACCACCCTAGGAAGCAAAATAAGGTGGAAGATGCTTTGAGTCAAAAGGATAATGCACCCTTATACTTGATAAGGATACAAAAATGAATCATTATATTTGGGAAAAATAATTGAGTATAATGAAAATATAAAAAAAATTAATGTTTTCATTCCCTATCCCAACCCACAATGCTGAAAAATAAAACATGCAAGCCACTAAGTCAACCAAATACAGTAGAGGTACAAGAATAAAGTAATATGGGCCAGAATACAAACCGTACCAATGAAGAAATATTAAAAATTGAGTACAAGGTCTATGATACTATGTCAGCATAAAATCCTACCTGATGGGTAGGTATAGAGTAGCTGCCAGAAGTTGTAGGAGTACATCTCGATTTTCTGATTTCATTGGGAACCGCCTATTCATGGACCACCAAGGTCTTCTTTAAAGATTCATTCATCAGCATAAGACCTGAAATGTGTGGGAAAAGACTGTGCATGCGTGTGTAATGAAATACTCTGTAGGGACCCCAAACCATAAATAAATACCACAAAGGGAATGTTCAAACAGAAAGGGTAGATTCTCTCATCTCCAATACAAACTATAAGAGAATTTTTTATCGTAACATACCTTCCCAAATACCATAAATGCTTATATAAACATGTCATAGTGGTGTTATTATAATTATTAAAACCTCATCTGAAGTATTTTTTTTCAAACCTAAGAATGGTGTCAGAAGAAGATGTAATACTCTTAGTCAAGCATTTTTCTTTTATTTTATTTTCAATATGGATAAAATTCTATTAAAAAATGTAATATAATGATATAATTATATTTATTATATGTATATGTTACTATTTAAAGGGAATAAACTATATATATATATCTATCCTCCCATATCAGTTGGTAAATGAAACAACTAATTGTGTATATGAAAGACCACTACCTCGCGAACTGATGTAGTTCATTTTCCATCACCACCTCTCGACACTAGAGATAGGGATTTATTTAATTTTCTTCATGATATTTATGAAATATTTATGTTAAAATAAATATAATATAATAAATAACATCTTACCTTTCAATTCATTTCAAAATGATAAATTCTCTAATTCGTACGTGTGAACTGCCACCTCCACAAGTGGTGTGATTTGTTTTCCATTTTAATTTGAAAAGGACTTTAACAAGGATATATATAATTAATATATATATTTATATTAAATTAAAATTCTTATGTAATGGTGATATATTATCTACATGTGGTTCATTCCATCTGTTGTGGAAATGGAATCAATCTTTACATGTACGTACAGCCTATCATCGCCACAGATGATGCAATTCATCTTCTATATCTAAGTTATTTTGATTAATTAAATAAATATTTAAATAATAAATATTATATTTATATCATTGCTATGTAACTATATATGGTTTAACTATGATCAATGTAAAAATACCAAAACAACCAAAAAATCACAAACATGAAAATTGAAAAAGTTACAACCCCAAACTGTGATTTTAACAATGAATTACTAATAAATTAGTGTGGAACGTTTATAAGTAAATCATTTATTGTAAGATAAATATTAATATTATTTTGGAATATATTAATAATAAATATTTATGTATTCTATAGGAGGTTCAAATGTGTATAAATAAAATCGAGATTTAGGGTATGGGATTTCCGTCTGACAATTATCTCTTTTAGGAAAATTTAATATTATCCACTTGTTTCCTTTAGGTAGTGTATATATATCACATGAATATCATTTATGATTCTTATTATGAAATTTATAGGTACATAAATATTCCTATAATGTTATTTATTTCATGTGTCTTATGATTCAAATGTAGCAAATGTGCTAAAGGTTTTGTGATACAATCTCACTATTTATTAGGATTGTTTTTGATTATTTTTACCATGATAAAATATTATCATAAAAACCACATAAAACTCATGAATTTTATTATCCTATACGTATTTTAGGATAACATATGATTTCTTTTAATTTTAAACTTTTTGTGTACAAGAAATACTAAAATAATGTTTTCTGGAATATCGACATTACCACTAGCTTCTGTAAAAAGATTGATGACTTCCATTACATTTTTTATCTATATTTTATAAATAATTTTTGTAATATTAAAAAAATATTTTTTAAATTAATATTTACCCTTTATTTACTTTTTTCATAATTATTAATATTTAATATTCTTGTCATTATCCAAAATAATGTTCATTTTACTTTTTATCATAAAGGTGAATGGATGTACAGTTTTAACATATATGACATGAAAAGTATTTTACACCATACTTAATTATCAATTATTTATATATTAGTTTAGATGTTTCCAAAAATATTTTAATATAATATTTTTTATTTAAAATTTTTAGATTTGATATATTTTAAATACTTGATTTCACTATTGAAATGATACTTTCCTCAATAATGTCTTAATAATATTTTTCTGGATTTTTTATTCACCAATGACTAAAAGCATTATTGATTCATACATTTTTCCTATGATATGATCCGAGCATACCATCCTTATTGTTTCTATATATTATTTATGATTATGATGATTAAATGTTTATGGAAACCATTTATTTTCAAGGGATAAGTTATAATTAATTAATGAAATACTTATGAAACTTTTTTCCTTAACATAGTTATGATGTTATGATTTAATGAATGTTTTATGATCTTGTCGAACACATATGTATGATTTTCATTATCCTATAGGATTTTCAATTATAATCCAAGGATGGTGGTAACATTATTACCATATATGGTGGTTTTGTTATACCCAAGGACATTGGATACATTATAACCAAGGACAATGGTCATGTTATATCCAAGGATGGTGGTTATGGTATAACAAGGTTGGTGTTACATTATATCCAAGCATAGAGGTTATGATATAACCAAGAATGGGTGGTTACGAATTAATACATGATAGGTGGGTGAAAAAATTATATGTACATGGATCACATTAGGTAAAAATTGAAATGTATTAAGATAAGAAGGACTAGAATGGTATGTTAACCCAGTTTAGTAATTGAATTATCCAGGATAACAATATTAAAATATAAACTTGACAACTATAATGGTTTGGGGTGTAAACCTCATACACAATTATAGTCATGGAAATAATCCTTCACTACTAAATAAATTATTTTATATTCTCATGTATGTATGAAAAATCAATGTCTTATGACAATTTTATGTTCTCATGGATACTGTTATTTGGTTCTACTATGATTTTTATCTTATGAACTACCATGATTTATTTTATGATTCATGTTTATTTTATAATATATTTAGAGTATGTTTATCCAATGTTAATCTCATGTTCCCATACCCTTCTGCTGATGTTATTTTTATGTAATTGTTGATATCACCCATGCTTACAATTATAGAGCATATAAATAAAACATTTTATTATATTCCATTCTATATGTTATGAATAATAGTATTATGTATTAAATTTCTAAGAAAGTTGATAGTTTTGAATAACATAGAGAGAGGTGACGCAATTCACTTAATAAATAGTTCTTAGTGTATTAATGTTTCAAAATGAACAAGACCTAAATAATTTTGACATGGATCATTATCCATTGTAATGAATATTAATCTAATAAGATGGTATATCTATATATGAAATTTATTTGATTATATATTAGGTGTTAAATCAAGTATTACATAACATTGTGGAACTTAGATTAGAAATATTCAAATTGAACCATAAGGATATGTCTAATTTTATGAAAATATAATAGTGTTTCAAGGAATGATGTAGTGATTTTTTCTAATCATTTACATTAATTTTTGGATACTGAATGTTCATGTGTTAATATAAAAAATATAAATCATGTTAATAACTACAGAAAAGAGTGCATTGTAATTTAAATTGATTGAATCATATGGCATGAAAATGGGCCTTGATACCGACCTCATTTAACACTCCCTATGTATTTGTGTTTGAAAACAAAAAACCCATTTTGCAATATCATGAAGGATATAAATAAATGATGACCATTAATGAACCAGGATAAAAATGGAGTGTCATTGATTGAAAATAATGTCACATGATTGAGACATCATATAAATGTTTTTCATGATTATGTGTTTCCCCCACTATGATGATGTTAAATCACACTATGATTTTAGGTTTTATTTAATAGATGTAACCTAATGGGATGATGTTAATGATGAATGGGATAAAAAATATAAAAGTTATCCTATAGAGTGAAAAAAATTATTGAGTATTGAATGAAAAATATCATTTTTATGATCACTTAACTTTATCGAGTTATGAATCTTTTTGAACATACAAATGGGAAAATACGGAATAATGTTATATTGAGTTCTTCATGTGTAAATGTAAACATATATTACTTTTTACACTAATCCATTAGTTTTAGGGAAATCTATCAGTTCCATTGAAATGATAATTTTTTTCTCTAATGATTAAATCATGAAAAATTTATTTAGGCTATCTGTCATTTGGAATGTGAAAAATATCAATGGTGGATAATTATCAATAAAATTATGAAAAAATATGAAATTTACTCAATGGTGTGTGATGAGTTTATGGTTTTATTTTTCAAAAATTTCTTACTCCATTTTATCTTTACCAAAATTGAGAAGTAATTCCTTAAGCTAAAATATATAGATAATGAATATGCTGGTGCCTATGAGGAATCTTTTTAAATCGTTATGTGGTACGCATTCTATATTATCATCCAATATGAAAGAAATGTTGATCTATTATTCCAAGTCATAAAACCCAATCATTGAATGGTTTTATCCATAAGGGATATTAGTAATTGTGAAAAATTGTTTGACATGAAATTATGTTTGAAATAGAGATTGAATTTACCCATTAATATAATGTTTTTATAAGAAAATAAATATTGAATTTAAGTAAAATAGTTAATCCAATGGATAGAAGAAGAATAGATTTACATCATGCACAATCTGTGTATAAAAACATAGAGGAATTTTTTTATGGATAATAAGGATTGTTTTTATTGTCGATAAAAGGTCACTAGGAAATCCAATAGGAATGTAATGGGATGAATTTAGAGAAATAATTTAATAGGGATTAATATCTTTAGAATTCACCACTGAAACTCCAATGTTTCACATGAAAGGAGTTAGTGATTTATGTTAACCATTGATCAAATATGAAGGTTAATGAAGATAATCAACACCAATAAAATATCTTGTTAATAGAAAAATTAAAATCTGTTATGATCACTATTTCTGAAGAGGGTTATGAAAATTACATGGTGGAAGATACACTTACCATCCTATATAAGACTTCTAATTTCTTATTCAACTACAAATCTACCCTTTTTTATATCTAATTTATTTCTTATGGTATCAAAATTACACCCCAATGATTAGTTATTAAATTATCTATAAATACCTCTAATCTTATAATAAACACATCCCTTGTATATAAATATATTATGATTTATGTTTGTAGTAATTTTATTATGAACAAATATTCTATTCTCCCACTAGTGGTATTTGATGTTATCTTAGGAATGTATTGTATTTATATACATATATTCCAAAATAATTTTCATGTAAGGGATAACTGGTTTGATATTTCAATCCATCCTATGAATTCTTATTAGTGTGACAATAAATATAAAATTATAATGTAAATTACATCCATTATGTGGGTCCTGATTCCCAATCAAAAGAGGTTTTTATCTTTGATTTTGGGGGGGGGGAACCCAAAAGCGATGATATGCCTATTATGCAGGATTTTCTTGATGTTTTTTCCAGAGGAGAATCCTAGATATTCTATAAATTTCAAAGATGATTTTATAATAAAACAAATTCATGATATTATACCAATTTCAAGTACAACCTATAGAATGGATTCAATTTTTTTATAATAATTTAAGAATAAAATCCAAGAAAATCACATAAAGGGATTCATATGGAAACACGTGTCAGCATGGGGTGAATCAGTTATTTTCTTATGATGAATGATTTATTGATACATCTCTGTATTGATTATTAGCAACTGAATGAAATCAAAATCAATAACAAGTATCCATTACCTCATATTTTTATATTTTTTGATCAGCTACACAGAGTTAAATAATTTCCCAAATTGAAATTATTTATGGATATCATAAATGAAGGGACAAGAAATAGGATATACACATGAAAAAACTCCATACAACGTATGGAAACAATGATCATAGGGTGATACCATTTTTTATTACTAATTCATTTGATATAATTATAGATTTAATGAATATATTCTTTTGAGATTATCAAGATCAATAATTGGTGGCCATTTTAGGAAAAATTATTTTATATTAATAGAGAATGGATGATCATGAATATAAATTTATAATTATACTAAAGTCTTAGTGGAATGATTATCTACATGAAAATTTTTAAAAGTGTGAATTATAGAAACAAAAGGTTTCATTTTTCAGGAATATAATGTAATGAGAGGTTATATAGGTTGATCCCTAAATGATGAAACTTATTGAACATTTACCTAGACTAACCACTACGACTGAGAAATGATGTTTTCATTTTCTGGATAGATATTATCAATGGTATTTTGATAATTTATCAACAATATATAATTCACTAAACATGTTAACATGGAAGGGATCCATGTTTTCTTAGGATAGATGAATATGGAAAAAAGTTCACGGAATTAATGATAAGTTTAGTTAGTTCTTCTGGGATCATAATTCCATGAAATGTTGAAGGGTTGGTAATAAATAGTTCTAAATTAAAGAAGGTATTCAGATTAATTTTCATAAATACTTATATGGTTATATCTTATCACTCATAATGATATTAGGTTCATGAGAAAAATTACCCAATTAATGATTTGGATATAGTTGTAGAAATGTTTTCATTAAACGTATCGATGAAAGGTTTGATAAATATTCATATCATAGAACTATAATGTATATATTCACACATATGGAGTTGAATATGTAATTTAAATGTTGGTTGAAACTTATTAATCATTAGGACTGCTCAGTACAATACTACCCTAGGATGCAAAATATGGTGGAAGATGCTTTGAGTCAAAAGGATAATGTAACCTTATCCTTGATAATGATACAAAAATGATTCAATATATCAGGATTAGAAATTGTGGGATTCTAAATTTTTTTAAGAAGTATATAATTATAATATTTCACAAATAAGTGTTAAGCCATATATATATGTGAGGTTTATAAGGAATAGAAGGAATATGTAGAGCTGCAGAAAAAGGATAAAAATATTAAATAGTATAACCTTTATTATGATAGAATTATAAGGTTCGAGAACATTGTATGTGTTCCATCCATACCATATTTTGTGGAACTATTATAGGAGGATCATAGTTATTCATTCTCTATTCATCTAGGGAGTAAGAAAATGTTTAGAGGCTTGAAGTATTATTTCTATTGGGACAAAAAGAAGAGGGATGTTTTAGAGTTTGTATCTATTTTCATGGTATATCAGTAAGACATAGAAGAAAGAAAAAAATTATATTGTTATATATCAACTATAACCCATACCAAAATATAATTTGAATAATATTACCCCTGTTTTTTTTCATTAGACTGTAAACATTTATAAATCAGAAAATGTTATAAGGGTTACATATGATTTCCATATAATGTCATATTAATTCATAAATAGCATGGATGGTTTCTCTCTGGGTCCCCATTATTGAATATACATTAATGATGATGTAATTTTTCATGTAGTACTACATTCCACTATATCTGATTGGGATATGATGTTTACCTTCATGTTCAAACAAATTCTTTATTAGGATTTGGATATAGTGTTGAGAGTCATCACTGCATATTATCCAAACAACTTCCTCCATTTGAGTTTTCATAAAACAATATGATTCACTCAAGAATTAATATGACACTTTATGAATACCTCCATGGAATGAAGTGTAAAAATCAATTTTTATGGGAGAATTTTTGTAAAATAGTGATATTTGGGCATGACATATCTGAGTAAATGATATATAATGTTATATCCGTTTAACTATGCATCATGGAAGATTATATTCCACATAAATGTTATGCTGAAAAAATTTAGCGTGATCTAGTATTTGAAATTATTGAGAAGTTTTTCCTGAGAATATCAATATTGAATAATTTTATGAGATTAATGAACATTTTATAGTTATGAACTAGGTATATTTTCCCTTTTTATATTCTTGGTTGATAAGGTAAAGTTACTTACCACTTGGTGCTTCCACTGAACCTCTTTCAAGACTATGATGTGTTCCGTGTATCTCTCCTAATGAAATATATACTGGATCCTTTACATAAATTGACCTAAATGGTCACACTTTTGGTTCATGATATTTACTATTAATAAACACCAATTTAGATTCTTGACCATATAGATATTGTTCTACGAAACAATTCCACTCACATGGTTACTTTTTTTTGTGAAACCACCAACTCGAAAAGGCTATGTGGGAAACTAATATATAATGAGGCTAAAGTACCCTCATATTTTTGTATCAAAGTTAAATAAATTTAATCGAAAAAAATTAAATTATTTATAATATAAAAATCCAAGATTTTATTTTTTAAAAATATATATAATTTCTTTGATGGCTTACATTTCACACGACATCAAGTTTTATAGAAAATAGATGTACTATTAATACTATAATTTAAACATTAAAATTTTATCGTATCCATTAAAAATAGTAGTATGAATATTAATAAACACATTTTTAAAATTATAAATAATGGTTTTATATAATTAAAATATATTTATTCAATATTATATCATTTTTGGAAAAGTTGTTAAATTGATTGAAAATTCATTTATCTCAATGATATGATAGAATATTTTTATGAATAAAAACGATTTATTCTTATAAAAATTGAAAAATGATTTTTAAAAAATAAAACTAATATTTTTTAAATTAAAATGTGAAAAATATCATAGTGTTAATTTTTTTGATTTTTCTAAAAATATAATTTTTTTAATCAAAAGTGAAAAATATCATATTTTTAAAAAACATTTATTTTTGGTTAAATCACATTCATTGTTATATATTATTATAACATTATTTAAAATTAAAATTAGTTTAATTATGTTATAGATAAATTATTTAGTTCCTTATAATTAAATATATGTTCAATTTCAGATCAAACCCATCTTAAACTACTGAAACAAATTTCTCTCAAAACCCATTTTTTCATCGCATATATGTGGTTTAATTTTAATCTAATATATAAAAAATATGAGAATATAATTTATAAAAATGGATTAAATATTTTTAATCATAATTATTCATATTATTTAATATAATTGACTAATTATTTTTGAAAGTGAATTGAAAAAGATGCAAAAAATTAATTATCATAGTTTAGGTTAAAACGTGTTTATATGGGTTTAATCTTAAAAACCATTGTTAAAATAACTGGAAACTTTCCAATTTATATTTAATGTAAATATATAGGCCTTATAACATCTATGGTTATATTATTATCCATTTTTGGACCATTAATAATCTAATAAATGTGGGTATATCTTTTTCTATTAAAATATTACATGTGTGTCATCTCCATCCCTTATGAAAGTGACCCCCTATCATCTTCTCTACACAGATAAAAATCCCTTATTTAGACATGAAATAACCCAATACCTTAATTAATTTACTTCCAAAAAATCCTATATTAAATATTTTTTAAAAAAATCCTCAAATTAGGACTTATCGTGAAAACCTACGTTTGATGTTTGATGAAAACGTATCATTCCTAACCGACATTTTTTTTCATTTCTTATTCCATAAACATCAAATTTTATTCAGATATTATGATATAATAAAATTTTTATAATAATAAAATTTATAAGTTATTAAGTTAAATTAATTATATATATCTATCTCCTCCTCTGTTAAATAGGAAACATGACCATTGATCATGTGTATAGTGTATTACCACCTCACAGACCAATTTAATTAAAATTGAATTAGCGCCAATCACAAATGTATACAATGATGGATTTAATTTTTATATAATATTTTTATGACAAATTTATACTTTTTGAATTATAATATCTGATATACCGTCATACCATTCAATCCATTGGACAACGACAATGTCGCCAGTGGGACTATGTGAACTTCCACCTAAATGGAGTGATGTGATTTTGTTTTCAATTTAATTTGAAATTAATGGTAATAAAAATAGTGTTATTTAAAATATATGACATATATTAATTTAAAATTATTTTTTAAATGTGAAATATTATTTTACATTCATTCATTTTATGTATTGAGAAAATGGAAACAATGTTTATGCCTATGTATGACAAGCATTCTCCAAGGATGGTGTAAACTATTTTTAATCATAAAATATTAAGGGTTGAAACAAATACATATATAATAAATATATATATTTTTCATATAATTATTTACATAATATATTTTATGGATCTATGATCAAGCTATAACTAGGAAAACTAGTTTACAAAAATATACATGAAAAAAAGTAATTATTACGCAACACATTGATTAAAAACACTGTTAATAAATGAGAGAAAAAATGTTATAAGTAAATCATATATGTTATTATAATTATTATTAAAGTTTACTAATATATTCATTATAAACAAATATTTATTATACAAGAGGTTCAAACATGTATGAAGAACATTGAGACTCGCGATAGAGTTTTCCCTCTCACTATTATATCTTAAAGGCACATACCATTTCACCACATATTTCATTGATGTGGTGTGTATAGAACCCGTGAATACATTTTATAATTTTTATTATGAAAATAATTTCTATTGAAATATCCATAATTTTTTTTATTTCATGTGTATTATGATTAAAAATATTCCAATGTGGTAAGGGTTTTATTATACAACCTCATTGTTTATCAATATTGTTTATGATTATGATTCTGATAATGAAATAATACGATCTACCACTAAAGAAACTTTTTAATGTAGTTATCCTATTGTTTTGGTGGTGAAAATATATTTTCATTTTTTTAATCACCATATTTAATAAATAGATGAAAATAAAATTTTAAGGAAATTTTATTTTATCTGTCACATTGGTTAAAAATACATTCTACCCCTTGTCTATTTTTTCTTTAAATATTTATATAGAATTTTTTTACTATAATATAATTATTTTTTAATTTAATTTTTAATTAAGATTAAATTTTTATAAGAATTATTTCAAAGTAATATTCATTTCATTTTTTGAAACAAAATACATTAGACATCTTAATGATAATGTGAAAGTAATATTTGATTAACATGTAATAAATGAATGGTATTTTTCTCTAACATGACCACTCAATGACTTAAGGATTACATTTCATGTTTCCAAGGATTTTATAAACGAATTTTTTTTCCTTAATATTTGAGTAATTTTTATATATTAAATAAGTTATCTAAATATGGGATGGATATTTTTCTCATAAATGTTTTAATGAAATTTAAATAGATTTTATATACATTAATGACAAAATACATTGGTGTTTAATATGTTTCAATATGGATATGATACAAGGGTGTTATAATTATTTTTTCAGTTGATGGTTTTTTATTATAATTATGAAATGTTTATGAATCCCATTTATATTCATAGGTTATGTTATGATGAGGTGACGAAATATTTATAAAAACCATTTTTCTTGAAGGAATTATGATATGACTATGTGATTATTGTTATATGATGATATAAAATACCAATGTATTGTATTAATTATGTGATCAGTAGAACCATTACAAATATGTACTATGGTGATGTTATAATCCCGAACGGTGGTTACATTTTATCAATGGATGGTGGTTACATTATAAAAAAGTATGGTGGTTATGTTATAATGACGAAATGTTGTTAAAGTATAAATATGATGTTGGTTACATTACAACAAATGATTATGGTTAATATATAACAATGCATGTCATGATACATTATAATCAAATTTGGGTGGTAAAATAATTCCATATCCCTCAATTGCATTGGGTAAACATTGATATCTAATGAGATTAGCACAACTATAATGGATAGTGAACCCATCACAAAAAGGGACTTTTTCTACTATGATAGTATTGGGAGTGAAGCATGAATACTACATTAGTTTTGGGATTGATCCCATTCCAAAATGTTATTGTTGAAAATGATCATTCACTACCAATGTAATAATTTTAATTTTGTTTGTGTATGCAAGAAATTTGTGTATTATACCAATGATAAGTTCTCATGGCATATGCTCTTTGATTAAAATATAATTCATGTCTTATAAAAATCCATGATTTTTTCTTGGACTCAATATTTTTATCTATGATTTGAATGGTTGTTTCATGCTCAAATATACCCAATAGAAGAAGGTAGAACCGTCCATGTAGTCTATCTTGGGTTGACGAATCCTCAGAGACCAATGAAGTAAGCTATAGACACACACATTCTAAGGAATTTTTTTGGCTATGAAGTGGAAAACATGGGTTTATTTTAGATTAGTGTAAAGGATCACTAACATATTTAAGTTAATTCAAATTAAGGTAATGAGTTGATCCTAGGTTATTAGTCGGGGTTGATTGGTTAAATTCCTTTTTTAATGATTTCAATTTTTTGTATTTGAGATGGGTTCATTTAAGAAGATCCAACAAAATCATCTCCTACTGGTTTAATGCCTACACAACCTAATACTAATAACCTATACACTTTAATGATCAATGTTTTGAGCGCTCCAAGGTAATGTATCATATTAGCACTTAGAATGTGTGACCTTAAATTCAATAAGGATGAAGAGATTTTAAAATCATCAAATAAAAATATCATTCAAAATAAGTGATTTGACATTAATGGAGTGAGAAATTACATCCCTTATATCCTCTTAATACTCCCTTGGATCAAACCATAAGTGTTTTAGACCACCATTGATTCTATGGTTTCAATGGAATCAGGAAGTAGACTCATGAGATAGAAATTCAAGAAGTATAGAAAACAATAAAAAAATGATCACTCCACCGATTTGTGAATAATTTCACATGGTATGATGTGAATAAATTAAGACCGTGAATCAACGGTATCAATTTTATATGGATAAGAACATAATAATAAGATAATAAGAACTTTTATTAAGAAACAGGGATGATTTAAAACATCTTACATGTGGAAGACAAATTTGAGACAACAAAATCACAGCATAACATTACAATGAATAAATGCTCAGAATATGAATAAATAATCCATCACCGCTGCATTAAATAAGAATTTTGGGAGCCTTGGGTAGAGCCTACAACATTAAAGAGCGTCCCAATTGATTATGGTAGACCTAGGGTTGTGGAAATCTTGTGGAACTTGGACTTTTCCACTATTTAACCGAGGTGGTAGCCAGCTTGCATCCAATAGACATATGCACATGGAAGTCCTTCTATATGGCCTAATTAGAGTGGGTAATAGAAGAAGAAAATGGGTCCCCAGATGTCTCTTATAATCCTGTAAAATTTCAACCCATTTGGAGTAGTGGATTCAGATATATGATTAGATTGGTAGGATGTTTTCTGGGCCGCAGAATCTGGCCCAGAATTTTATCTCCAAATTGCGCCATGTTAATAACCACAATGGAAGCTGAATTATCACTAGAATATGTTGAATTATTTTTTCCTCTACATTTAATCTATAATTCCATGTAATTTTTGCTTCATTGGGACTGTATGTTGGTCCCCATACTCTCATCAGTGGGCTACTGTCCAATCTGACTTCTCCAGAATTGTTTGCATGAAATCACATTTTGATGGTCTCTGAATGTGGATCTTACAACAATAATAAAATATGAATTGTTCCCAATCTAATTAGAAACCTGAAAATTAAATATGAAAATAAAATCATGATCATTGGTTACTTTAAATGTTGTTTAAAAATGTACCACATAATAGTAAAGTTTAAGAAGGAATTACAATCACAATGTGAAATGATATTCAATGTAAAAAATGAACTAAATGGTGTTTATTAATAATAAAGAACATTAAAATTATATATATTAACAATTAATATTAGCCTCATTTAGTGTCTAATCACACCCCCAAATTGAGTTTTTCTAGTCCCAAGAAAAATATATCTCAACAATATGAAATTTGAATTCCCTTTTCCAAAAACATTTTAACACACAATGGTCACCAAAAACCATTATACCAAACTATCATGAAACCCAATAAAATATTTTAATACATGTTAGTTTCATAAGCATATACCAATCCCAAGACCATTACTTTTTTCAAATTCATTTCCATATTTCATCCAATATCATTTAAGAGTGATGATGCGTTGTGCATCACATTAGACATGGGGGGTTCATCTTTATTCGAGAGGGAAATGGTGGAAGCGCTAGGTGGAATCACATTTCAATATTAACATGAGAATTTTAAAAAAAAATTATTGTAAATTATTGTTTTTTTTTCAATTTTTCCATGGTAATTGAAATTGTACTCAAAAGAGTCAGCCTTTGTAGCGTGACTTTGCCGATGACTCCCAGGCTCAAAGACCTTAGGGCACCAAGTGAATCCCACATACTTGGGCATCATCTTGAGTTAACTCAATCAAAAACAAAATAAAATTACCAAAAATAGTGATAAAATTACTAACTATGGGCCAGAAAACTATAGAGTCACGATCCCCAAGTGTCGAAAGCCATGCATTAGGTCATTTCATTGCTCTACGTGCAAATTTATTATTTTTTTCAAAATTTTTTTATTCAATTATCATATTAACAATAAAATGATCACCAGAACTATGATATTTATTTAGGGGACCCCATGAACTAAAACTAATACCCCACCATCCAAAGGACGAGTAATTAGATCTTTTTTTATTTCGATGAAAATATAAATGATGAAATATCACATTGGACATCCATACATTCCAAATTCTAAGCTAATGAAATTATAAAAGAGTTATAATCAGAATCGGGGAATTCTAAATTATTTGATATTCAGTTTCAACATTAGCAATGTGTATGACGATGTTCAAAGTTAAAGGAATTTTTCCTTCCATTTACACACATTTTTTTTCAAATCATTCTTTTTTTACACAAAATAATTTATTTTATTTTATCTCCTCCCAACATAAAATAACATTTTCCCCAGTGTTCGAAGAAATTAAAATTTAGAAGGATTAGAGGATGATAAGGGAATTTCAAAAAGAAAATTGAAATATGAGGATCATGGAATGAAGTCACCTGGATGTTGAAGTTGATGTTCTTGCTGCTCCAATTTAGTCCTTTGATATGCATGTCAGTTGCAGAGTTCGCTAGTAGAAAAATAAAAAAATTAAAAAAACAAACAAAACTATATATATATATTTATTAATTTATATAATAAAGAAAGTAAAATATATATATATATATATATAAATTATAGAATAAGGAAGCACAAAAAGTCATAGATCAGTGGTAAGAACCCGCCCCTGTCTCCATTCGGTCTCAGGTTCGATTCCATGTGGCATCATCGGTTGTGCTGGGGATTGACCTATGACCTAAGACGTGCACTTTTTTTATTTATTAATATTTTTTATTATATTTTTTTAACCTAGAAACACAAAAAAATAAAATTAATTTATGATACATTGTCTTCTTATTAAATTTCTGGGTAAGGTATTTCTTAAGGATCACACCACGTGACAAAGATGAATATGGTGCTCCCCTTTCATACCCATCCATAATCATAATAGAAGAATAGATCATGTAACACCCCGAACTTCCACGATATGCTTCTCATTCAAAAATGCAATAGCTTACATTGTACGCAACTTCGAGTTCTAAAACACCGCGACTAATCATAGTAGCCGTTATGAATAGTAATAACCACTTTTTAAAATTATAGAAATTTTATATTTTAAAATGGACTTCATTTTTGGATTCGGAATATCGAAATTAGCCAATGTTGAATTTTTGGTATTTTTCTGAGAACTTCTAATTTTTTATGAATAGTGAAAAAATACTTAATAACAACTTTTTTAATCAAAATAATTTATAGTGATAAATTATACTATTTAGTGGTTTTAAAGTATAATTATAATATATTTTTACCATTTTATCCAATGGTAGTCATTAAATTAATTTAACATTGAAATTGGACATAAACAATGGCCAATCTTTTGATATAAATTGTTTCTTAAAAACACGCTATTTGTTGTAACAGCGGGAATTAATTATAAAATTAATTAATGCAACTTATATGTTTGGAATTTTGTAAAATAGACATAATTTTTGAATTCGGAATATCAATTATAGCTTAGGGTGAAATTTTGGCCTTATTCTGAAAAACTTCAATTTTTGATGAATAGGGAAACCACTAAGTGGTAGTTAAATAACTGATTTTTCGTTTAAATGAAATATTACCACTTATGTGATTTGATTTTCAAAAATCCGACATACATGGTTGTCATTAAGAAGTAAAATGTGGTTCAATGAAATTAAAATAAATTTTTGGTGAATAGTAACTTTTAAGTTCTTAATCGCGATTAGAGGTAATTAGTGTAGTTTAAGGTACAAATAATGTTTTAATAATATGAGATGAGCAAGAAACTTGTCCTGCTCTTATTGGATGAGTCATGGCCGACCAAGACAACCCATGGGTCAACTTGGGGACCCCATTGAGCCACATTAGTTGGAAAATGACATTAATATATATTTATTTAATGTTAAAATTAAATTGACACAAACATGAGTTGTTTTACTAAAACAGTTTTTAAGTGGGGTTACACAAGTCAAAAATTTGATTATAAATATTCATTAGAAATCTAAAAAGATTTACTACATCATTGTATTTTTTTTATAATTTTTAGACATTAAATAAATTAAATTATTTATGACATCATGATGATGCAGCGATGACCTCATTATTTAACGATTTAAATAAAATGAGAAGATAATGTAAAATCCAAGGCTTACACATGTCCAAAGCCTATTGGATGAGGATATTTCGAACCCTTATCACCTTATACTCTAATTATACAAGTGTGGGACCTTTAGAATCAGGAAAGCATTGTATAATAGAATAACATTTCATTACTTTCTAAAAGTGCCCCTCCTCTCCACTTATAAAAGGCCCCCACCACTCCCACCTTATTCACACCTTCAAGCAATTTGGCTCGGCCAAACTCTGCCCAAATACTCTCCCAAAATCCCTCACTTACTCCTAGAAGTCTCACTTTGGGCATAATTCTTCCCACGGAAGGCTTTGGCTCAAATCAAAATGAATTACCCGATTATTAAGGTAATGTCTTCTCTAATGTTGTTTTGTTTTATTTTGCTTCTCCAACCCCTTAAACTCTTTTCATTCCTTTATTTTGTAACAACACCAGTATCTAAAATATACTAGGATGTTTTTATGAGAAGTATTTGGTTTAAACTTACACACGCCTTCGTCTAATGGTTAAAGAACATAATGTTTCTGTGGGTGGCGAAATACTGCCTCAGGAAACGATGATTGTTCAAATTCTTTTAACACCTATAATGGTGGACATTTTGATGACACTATTTTCATATATGATATATATATTATGTTTATATTTTCCTTATGCTTCTGCATTTTTCATTTATGGCATACTTTATGATTTCCATTATGGGTAAACACGATAATTTCATTTTAGGAAGTGCGGACTACCGCCCCCTCAAAGTGATTTGAATCCTTAATGCCATATGTGGGATGTATAAAGGATGGAGTAAATGGTATTATACACTATATTATACTGGAATTATATTATACATTTATATCATTATGATTTCATTCCATTAAATATGAAATATAAATGAAAGTAGCGTTTATGCGTAAGTACGGCTTACCGTCTCCATGAACGGTGCATTTCATTTCTTACCTCTAAATGTTACGTAATATTATAAATGAATGTATATACTGGATATATATGATATATATGACATATAAATTATGAATATAATTCTAGATATAATGGATATTTCACCACATGAACAACTTGTAATTATAAGAATTTTATTTTTGACTCAAGTACCTAAGATCGACAAAACGACCGTTATTAACTTAAATAATTACAGAATGTTCATATCATTATAATAAGTGATATAAAAAGGATAATGAAATTTAAAATAGTTCTTAATAAGGTATATATTAACTCTAGATTATTATTCAGTAGGTTAAAGAACGGTTGACTCAAGTCAGACACGAGGTAAAGGAACTTCATAACCCAATTTCTATTCTTTGGGTTAATCTCCTACTTTCAAATTATGTCATGATATTATTATGTATTATTTTGTATTTTTACTTTCTTTCTATGTACCTATACTGAATACACATAATAGATATATTTTATTTGAAAAACGATCTTTTTAAGGACTTCGTCTCAATCTCCTTTCATTGAGGCATATTTGGTTTTATACACAAATTTCTTTTATACGGTGTATAAACCCCATTGACTTTTACGTTTATTCAAAAGAAATCTTTTTTATACGAAGCATTTTTCTAAATGACAAAAGGGAATGTTTTTCTTTCCGTACTTATGCGGCGACAACGACTTCTCCACCGCCGTGACCATTATTTGAGTTTCGGCTTCCTCTACAAGCCATCATTTTTTTAATGAAAAATAAATACAAAGTTTTAACATTCTTTTATTTTGGTATTGATAATGGTTTTGAAAGCGTTTTTATTATATCAATGTGTTGTATTGATATCTTGTGATTGAAATGTGGAAATGTTATGTTTCCTTTATGCATGTTTTATGTGATACGATTATGTTATGGTTTATGATATGTTTAAACCTATTCATATGAGGAATGTATTGGACATAATAAGTGACGGGTGGAGCCCGCTATAGCTCCTCAATGCATCGGTAGGTATCATGAGACAACTAGACGTGGAATTGGCCGAGGACCTTTCCCAATTTGATTTATGGTTTTGGCTGAGGCCTTAATCATTTTAGACGTCTTGGCCGAGGCCTTGACAAAATGTTTCAGAATGTCTGGCATTATACAATCCCTCATTATGAAAGTGGTTATTGATATTTCATTGATTATTCGACCAGTAGAATATCCATGTGAAGAAGTGAATGGCATTATCTCATTTTACTTTTTCCATATTATGTTGAAGTTCATGTTTAAAAGGATTTTCTTTTAGTTATACATTGCCTTAAATGTTTATGTTTATTTATGAAGGCATCCACAATATTGTTATCCTTACTGAGCATCTGAGCTCACCCCTTTCAATGTTTTAATATTTTCCAGGATGTGAAGAAGTATTTTATGAATGACCTGCAGGGATTGTCAGACGAAGATATGAGAGTGGACTATGGAGACTATGTTATTTTAGTTTTTCACTTTATGATGTAATGTAACGTTTACGAATGTATCTAGTGTTTCCAAGGCTACTAAACTAATCGGTCTTTCGAGACTTGATCTTTTTTGATCATGCCAATGTTACGAAGTAATGCACCGACTCTGGGTAGCTGGGGTCGGGGCGTTACAGTTGGTATCAGAGGCAGTTTAGTACTAACCTTAGAAGCTAGATTTAGATAAACTCTGATTAGAGCACGTAGACCTAAGATGAACTTTTAGGATTAGTATAGAAGAACTTCCTAGAATTTTGGTATTGTAGAGATTTTGTGAGTTTTCCGAGCAATACATCCCTGTCTGGATACGAGCAGGTAGAGGCGGCTCTGGCACAGATGTACCTAGGGGTAAAACCCGAAAACATCACTTTGAGCTAGACTCGAACGGGAACTGGTGCACGAAAACGGGCCTTGCCGCACTCTTGGTTACGACACTCCCGAGGCATTTGCTTAGGATAATTCTCATTTTCTTTACAAACCAATATGTAGGGTTTATGAGTATATACTTCCTCAAAGAAAACATTCTTATGATTATGGATTATATCCATAAATCGTTCAATTTACTTTATGTATTTTAAAAGTTTGGAATTATTCATTGTAATTCATAAACTAACCTAGTTTATTCCATTTTATAGAAATGGTGCCCAGTAGAAGGAATGTGAACTCCAGCAGTACGTATGATCCAAAGAGTAAGAAGGATCGTATATTTCACGGGTATTAAGCCAAAATTTCGAAGGGAAATAGTCTCCCAAGTGTTCTCAACATATGAACAAAGAGTATCGTGTGTTAATAAGATAAGTAAAGAATTCTCTGAGTCCTATGGCTTTGAAGTGAAGCAAGAGATGAAAGGGATGAAAGAGAGAATGATGGATAAAAGGATGAGGGGAAAGAAGAATTTTCCAATATGTGGTAATTGTGGGAAGAAACATCATTGAACTTGCCTAAAGGGAATGGGAGTTTTTTATAAGTGTAGAGAAAAAGGACACAAAGTGCGTGACTGCAAGGGTAAGAAAATGGTTTCAAATGTACAATGCTTCTTCTGCAAGGATTGGGGACACTACGCAAACCAATGTCCAAATCATCAGAGTATGCCCCAAATGTTCTTATTGGATAATAATAAAGTTATGATACTACCATAGATGAGGAGTAATGATTAGAGTTCTTATGTTGTTATTAAATAATTTTGTAATTTGAGTGTTGTATCAATGATGTACTGGTTATAATAATTATGGAGTATGTAAGGATTGTACTGCAGTACTATTTCATCAAGGACTTGAGATTGTGTGGAACCAAGAAAAGTGACTCCACAGTAGGATTAAATTTCTTGAAAATATATGGTTGAGAGAAAGATAGACCATAATATGGTTCTGATACTGATATTGTGATTTTGGAATAAGACGTGATTGATTTGGATAAATTATATTGGATATACTTAACTTCCTTGAAACTGATTGATGTTTTGTATACATTTTTGGATAGAAGGAGTATATCTAGTATTCTATAAGGAATAAGGGATCATGGTAATTCATTATGTTTAAAAAGAATACATGATGAAGGTATTCACATGTTATTACGTGGGAAAAAGGATCTTCATTATGTTTACCTTCCTTATAAAATTTGGACTGTGATTTGGACAGAAGTATTTTGGATAACTATAAAGGTTGGAATGGATTAAGTTGATCTTTGGATAGTATTGTTTAAGGTTACAAAATTTATGAAGATTATTTTTGGAATATTATGATACTATAGTTTTAGGAAAAGGACAACCTGCAGGGTGGGGCATAACCCGTCGCGTCGGACAAAGCTGCAGGAATCGAACCCACAATCATCGTGCGACAGGCCTTTATTTCCTACCACTAGCCTACAGGGAGTCCCCGGTTATTAAAAAATAATTTTAATAATCTAAATGTTATGTGTTAACATTTGGAACCTTATACAATTAGGATAAGTATAATATTTTTGAGTTCTATTATCTTTTTGAGTGAAAGATGAGTTGAAGGTTGAAACTCTAATTGTCAAGCATAAATATATATATACCTATCTCTTATTCAATGAATAAATTAATTCTTAAACTTTATAAAAGGGATATTAAAACAAAAAAATGTGTTATCCTAATAACTTATGTCTTGTTGAACTGATGATATTTTAAATCAACATAGATGGAAGGCTTTGAGGCCCTCAATTTGACAGTTGATTGTGATTGATGACCTCAATCACTCCCTACAAATATTTAAGTTTTTCCTCCAATTATATGTCTCCAATTTCCACCAATGTTCTCCTAATCGAGATCATAATTGGGTGGTGACTTTTTCATTTCCCTTTCCCTCTTATTAAGACTAAATTTTATTAATCTTATTTCCAATGTGGGTTTTCCACAAAGGTATTTTCTATTTTCATCCTTTTATTTTCCAAGAAAAATTTCAAATTGCGAGGATGCAATTTATTGAAGGAGGGGAGAATGTAACACCCCGAGCTTCCACGATACGCTTCTCATTCAATAATGCAATAGCTTGCATTGTACGCAACTTCGAGTTCTAAAACACCGCGACTAATCATAGTAGCCGTTATGAATAGTAATAACCACTTTTTAAAATTATAGAAATTTTATATTTTAAAATGGAATTCATTTTTGGATTCGGAATATCGAAATTATCCTATGTTGAATTTTTGGTGTTTTTCTGAGAACTTCTAATTTTTTATGAATAGTGAAAAAATACTTAAAAACAAATTTTTTAATAAAAATAATTTTTAGTGATAAATTATACTATTTAGTGGTTTTAAAGTATAATTAGAATATATTTTTACCATTTTATCCAATGGTAGTCATTATAATTAATTTAACATTGAAATTGGGCATAAACAATTGCCAATCTTTTGATATAAATTGTTTCTTAAAGACACATTATTTGTTGTAATAGCGGGAATTAATTATAAAATTAATTAATTCAACTTATATGTTTGGAATTTTGTAAAATAGACATAATTTTTGAATTCGGAATATCAATTATAGCTTAGGGTGAAATTTTGGCCTTATTCTGAAAAACATCAATTTTTGATGAATAGTGAAACCACTAAGTGGTAGTTAAATAACTGATTTTTCGTTTAAATGAAATATTACCACTTATGTGATTTGATTTTCAAAAATCCGACATACATGGTTGTCATTAAGAAGTAAAATGTGGTTCAATGAGATTAAAATAAATTTTTGGTGAATAGTAACTTTTAAGTTCTTAATCGCGATTAGAGGTAATTAGTGTAGTTTAAGGTAAAAATAATGTTTTAATAATATGATATGAGCATGACACTTGTACTAATCCTATTGTATGAGTCATGACCGACCAATACAACCGATGGGTCAACTTAGGGACCCCATGGAGCCACTTTAGTTGGAAAATGACATTAATATATATTTATTTAAGGTTAAAATTAAATTGACACAAACATGAGATGTTTTACTAAAACAGTTTTTAAGTGGGGTTACACAAGTCCAAATTTTGATTATAAATATTCATTAGAATTCTAAAAAGATTTCTTACATCATAGTATTTTTTTTATAATTTTTAGACATTAAATAAATTAAATTATTTATGACATCATGATGATGCATCGATGGCCTCATTATTTAACGATTTAAATAAAATCGAAAGATAATGTAAAATCCAAGGCTTACACTTGTCCAAAGAATATTGGATGAGGAGATTTAGAACCCGTATCACCTTATCCTCGAATTATACAAGTGTGGGACCTTTAGAATCCGAAAATAATTGTATAATAGAATAACATTTCATTACTTTCCAAAAGTGCCCCTCCTCTCCACTTATAAAAGGCCCCCACCACTCCCACCTTATTCACACCTTCAAGCCATTTGGCTCGGCCAACCTCTGCCCAAATACTCTCCCAAAATCCCTCACTTACTCCTAGAAGTCTCACTTTGGGCAGAATTCTTCCCAAGGAAGCCTTTGGCTCAAATCAAAAAGAGTTACCCGATTATTAAGGTAATGTCTTCTCTAATGTTGTTTTGTTTTATTTTGCTTCTCCAACCCCTTAAACTCTTTTCATTCCTTTATTTTGTAACAACACCAGTATCTAAAATATACTAGGATGTTTTTGTGATATGTATTTTGTTTACACTTACACACACCTTCGTCTAATGGTTAAATAACATACTGTTTCTGTGGGTGGCGAAATACTGCCTCAGGAAACGATGATTGTTCAAATTCTTTTAACACCTATAATGGTGGCCATTTTGATGACACTATTTTCATATATGATATATATATTATGTTTATGTTTTCCTTATGCTTCTGTATTTCTCATTTATGGCATAATTTATGATTTCCATTATGGGTATACACGATAATTTCATTTTAGGAAGTGCGGACTACCGCCCCCTCAAAATGATTTGAATCGTTAATGCCATATGTGGGATGTATAAAGGATGGAGTAAATGGTATTATACACTATATTATACTGGAATTATATTATACATTTATATCATTATGATTTCATTCCATTAAATATGAAATAGAAATGAAAGTAGCGTTCATGCGTACGTACGGCTTACCGTCTCCATGAACGGTGCATTTCATTTCATACCTCTAAATGTTACGTAATATTATAAATGAATGTATATACTGGATATATATGATATATATGACATCTAAATCATGAATATAATTCTGGATATAATGGATATTTCACCACATGAACAACTTGTAATTATAAGAATTTTATTTTTGACTCAAGTACCTAAGATTGACAAAACGACCGTTATTAACTTAAATAATTACAGAATGTTCATATCATTATAATAAGTGATATAAAAAGGATAATGAAATTGAAAATTGTTCTTAATAAGGTATATATTAACTCTAGTTTATTATTCAGGAGGTTAAAGAACGGTTGAGTCAAGTCAGACATGAGGTAAGGGAACTTCTTAACCCAATTTCTATTCTTTGGGTTAATCTACTACTTTCAAATTATGTCATGATATTATTATTTATTATTTTGTATTTTTACTTTCATTATGTGTACCTATAGTGAATACACATAATAGATCTATTTTATTTGAAAAATGATCTTTTTAAGGACTTCGTCTCAATCTCCTTTCATTGAGGCATATTTGGTTTTATACACAAATTTCTTTTATAGGGTGTATAAACCCCTTTGAATTTTACGTTTATTCAAAAGAAATCTTTTTTATACGAAGTATTTTGCTAAACGACAAAAGGGAATGTTTTTCTTTCCGTACTTATGCGGCGACAACGACTTCTCCACCGCCGTGACCATTATTTGAGTTTCGGCTTCCTCTACAAGCCAACATTTTTTTAATGAAAAATAAATACACTGTTTTAACTTTCTTTTATTTTGGTATTGAAAATGGTTTTGAAAGCATTTTTATTATATCAATGTGTTGTATTGATATCTTGTGATTGAAATGTGGAAATGTTATGTATCCTTTATGCATGTTTTATGTGATACGATTATGTTATGGTTTATGATATGTTTAATCCTATTCATATGAAGAATGTATTGGACTTAATAAATGACGGGTGGAGCCCACTATAGCTCCTCGATGCATCGGTAGGTATCATGAGACAACTAGACGTGGAATTGGCCGAGGCCCTTTCCCAATTTGATTTATGGTTTTGGCCGAGGCCTTAATCATTTTAGACGTCTTGGCCGAGGCCTTGACAAAATGTTTCAGAATGTATGGAATTATACATTCCCTCATTATGAAAGTGGTTATTGATATTTCATGTGATTATTCGACCAGTAGAATATCCATGTGAAGAAGTGAATGGCATTATCTCATTTTACTTTTTCTATATTATGTTGAAGTTCATGTTTAAAAGGATTTTGTTTTTGTTATACATTGCCTTAAACGTTTATGTTTATTTATGAAGGATTCCACAATATTGTTATCCTTACTGATCATCTGAGATCACCCCTTTCAATGTTTTAATATTTTCCAGGATGTGAAGAAGTATTTTATGAATGACCTGCAGGGATTGTCAGACAAAGATATGAGAGTGGACTATGGAGACTTTGTTATTGTAGTTTTTCACTTTATGATGTAATGTAACGTTTACGAATGTATCTAGTGTTTCCAAGGCTACTAAACTAATCGGTATTTCGAGACTTGATCTTTTGTGATCATGCCAATGTTACGAAGTAATGCACCGACTCTGGGTAGCTGGGGTCGGGGCGTTACAGATCAACAGTCTATTTTTTAAAAATATTAAAATAATTAATTAAAAATTATTCCAAAATGATTGAAAACATGAAAACCATGGGTTACCTCCCATGCAGCACTTTGCTTAACGTCGTTTTCCCAATATGGATCTTAAATATATCATTTTTTTACTGGTTCATAGGTTGTCTTAGTTGAGTCAACATCTATTTCCTATTTATTTAATGATTCAATGAATGGTTTTAACCCTTGACCATTGACCTTGAAAATGTAACCGCTTGTGGTATCATGAATCAATACTTCCCCATGGGGGTACACATGATGCACTATAAAAGGACCTGACCATCTAGACCTTAACTTTCCTGTGTGTAAAGGATGTTTTGAACTATAATAGAGCACAAATTTTCCCAGTTTAAAATGTTTGACTTCGATATTCCTAGATTGGTAGGCTTGAACTCTAGCTTTATTGATCCTTGAATTTTTATAAGCCATTATCTTGTGTTCCTCTAATTCATTGAGATCTAATTTTAATTTTGTTCCGGCCAATGATAGGTCATAATCCATTTTGTTAATTTCCAAAAAGTCCTTATGCTCACTTTCAACATGTAAATGGCATGATTTTTTCCTAATCCAACCTATATGGTGACATTCCAAGGATGGTTTTTTACATTGTATGATATGCCCATAGAGCATCCAAGAGTTTCTCAGACCAATCTTTCATATACGGATTGACAGTTTCTCAACAATATTCTTAATCACCCTATTTTCTAACTCATCTTGACCCTTGGTTTGAGGATGGTATGCATTGGAAAATTTATGAGAAATCCCATAATTAGACATGGGTGAAGAGAATGGATCTTTGCAGAAATGGGTTCCTCGATCACTAACTATTACCCTAGGAATTCCAACCCGAAAAAATATGTACTCTTTCAGAAATCAGAACACAACATGATGGTCATTAGACATGGTGGGAATGGAATCAATCGATTTTGAGACATGATCAATAGCTAAGAGTATGTAGAGGTATCCACTAGAGTTTGGGAATGGACCCATGAAATTGATTCCCCAACAGTCAAAGATTTCAATCACTAAGATGCGAGTGAGTGGCATTTGATTTCTTTTTGTGATTGACCCAACTTGTTGACACTTAGGAAATCTTAGAAAAAATCTGTACGAGTCCCTTGAGAGGGTAGGCCAGAAGAGGCCACACTGAAGAACTTTAGTAGAAGTTTTCTTAGAGGAAAAGTGACCACCACATGCCTCACTATGACAGAATTTAAGGATGGACTCTTGTTCAGATTCTAGGATACACCTCTTAATTACTTGGTCAGGGCAGAACATATAGAGTTATGGATCATCAAACACATGGTTCCTAACATCAAAAAAGAATTTCATTTGAAATTGAGTCCATAAGAATTTTTTAATGACTTCTGTAACTAATAAATTGTCTATGTCGGCATACCTAGGGCCGTCACTCATAGAGTATAGGTGTTCACCAGGAAATGAATCAAACATAGAAAGGTGATTTGAGTTTTCTTTGAATTACATCCTATAGAGGTGATCAGATAAAACATTTTCAACTCCCTTTTGATCCTGGATTGTGAGGTCAAATTATTGCAAGGGAAGGACCCAACTAATCAGTCTATCCTTAGCATCCTATTTTTGGAAGAGTAATTTTAGTACAGAATGGTCAGTGAACACAGTGACGAGGGATCCTAAGAGGTAGGACCTAAACTTCTCTAAGGAAAACACAATATCAAGTAACTCATTTTCAGTGGTGTTGTAGTGTATTTTGGCATCAATTAAGGATTTTCTTGCATAATCAATGACTTAAAGAGTCTTATCACAATGTTTTCCTAACACAGCTCCTACAACAATGTCACATGAATCACACATAAGTTCTAAAGGAAGGATCCAATTTGAATATTTAATAATGGGAGGAGAGGTGAGAGATGATTTGAGTGTTGAGAATGATCCCTCATAGCTTTCTGCCAAAAAAATTGAGCATCCTTTATTAAGAGATCACAAAAGAGACCAGAGATTGAACTAAAGTCCTTGATAAATCTTCTATAGAAACTAGAATGTCCTAATAAAGACCTCACTTCCTTGAAATTTTTGGATGATGGAAGGTGACAAATTATGTCAACCATGGCTTTATCAACTTCAATCTCCCTACCTATGATGAGATGGCCCAGAACTATTACATCTTTAACCGTGAAATGAAATATTTTCTAGTTTAGGAAAAGATTATTTTCTTCACATCTTGACAAGACTCTCTCCCCATTTCTCTGACATCCCTCAAATGTATCCCCAAACATAGAGAAGTCATCCAGGAAGTCCTCAAGATAATCCTCTACCCTGTCTAAGAACATTCCCATCAAGCACTGCTGGAAGGTTCCAGGGGAATTGCATAACCTGAAAGGCATGTATTTGAATGAAAAGGTTCCAAATGGACATGTGAATGTAGTCTTCCCTTGATCCTCTAGGGAGACCTCACTTTGATTATTACCCTAGTACCCATCTAATAAACAATAGAAGGCATGACATGCCACTCTCTCAAGGACTTGGCCAATAAAAGTTAAGGGGAAATGGTCCTTCTTTGTAAACGAGTTTAGCTTCCTATAGTCAATGTAGAATCTCCAGCCACCACTCACCCTTGTTGGAATAATATCTCTATCCTTATTGGTTATCATTGTGATTCCAGCCTTTTTTGGAACGACTAGGATTGGGCTCACCCATTCACTCTTAGCTATGGGATATATGATACTATCTCTTAACAATTTCAGACGTTCTTTTCTTACTACCTCCATGAGATTAGGATTGAGTCGTCATTGAGTTTGATAACATGGTTTTTAATTAGATTCCAGAACAATCCAATGAGTCTAGATAAGTGGGAAAATCACAGGAAAATTAGACAAGGTCCAACCAATGGCCTTGTGTTTCCTAAGGAAATCTATAAGAATCCTCTCATGATTGTCTTCAAGAGAAGAGGAAATGGAAATATGATGTGTTTGATTGTCTCCTAGGAAGGCATACTTGAGTGCAGTAGGAAGTTCCTTCAATTTAAGATCAGGTTGTTTCAGAATTTCACCACAAGATTAGGACATTGGATCAAGATCAATTTTATTTCCTAAAGTTATAGATAGGACGGATTCCCCAGATGTAGAAGTTTCCGATACTTGAATGTCTTGATCAGATTTTGGGAAGGAAGTTGGAGTGGTCTCCATAAAAGTTGTTTCCAAAAAGGTTTCACTGCTTTTTGGACCTAAGATTTCATCGAAAGAGACATTTGAAAATGATTCAAGCCAAAGAGATAAACTTCCTTCATATGAACATAGGAAATCAATCTAATCCTGACTTAAAATCCATCAAATATTCCTTTATGTTCTATGGATTCATTATCAATGCTTCCTGTCATGTTTACTTCATGAATGTCCACATCATCCCCTATTTGTGAGCTTGCATTATAGATGTTCATTTCTGGACTCATGTTTCCAAAGGAGATGCTCATGTTCCCATTTCAAACTCGGATAATGGAGTTGATTGTTTCAAGGAAATGATGACCAAGGATGATTGGGTTTTGTTCCTTATTTCCTATGTTTGGATGGTTATCACGGACAATGATGATATCAGGGTGGATAATGATTTCAATCATTACTAGAACGTAATATAAAATCCCCTTTGGAACCCTAATGCTACAATCAACAAGTTGAAGTGTGATAGATGTGGGTTAGATTTATTCTAGTAATAACTGCCAGTACACAACATAAGCGATGAGATTTACACTAGCACCTAGGTCACAGTAGGCCTTGACAACATTGCTCTCTCCTAGTTCAACATTTATGTAAGGGAGACCCATGTCTTTCATCTTAGGAGGAATGGTCCCTTGAATAGGGGTACTCAGATTAGCAGCCAAAAGGACTTCATTTTTATGTGAAAATTTTCTTCTAAAAGTTCACAAGTCCTTATGGTACTTTGAGTAGGAAGGTATGGTTTGGATTGCATCGAGAAGGGGAATTTTCAACTTGACTTGTGGGAATATTTCTCTTAATGTTTCACTTAATTCGGGCTTGGTTCCCCCCCTCATGCGTTGAAAAAATGATGTGGGTTGTGGGGTTTTTATTTGAAGAGTTGATTGTTTGACAATGTTATAATGTTTTTTATATTTATCATTTGGTTATTTTGAATTTTCATCCAAGTTTGAATCATTATGTGGGTACTGAATTAGTTGTTCAGGTTTCTAAACTAATTTCCCACATCATAAAACAGTAATAGCCTTTAGTTGTTCATGAGTTGTTTGAGTGTTACTTAACTCTCCCCTTAAATTTTAAGACGGTACCGCCTGACTAGGCATGGGTGCTTTTAATGTTTGGATGGTTTGAAGTTCTGGTTTAAGGGAAGAGACTTCCCTGTTCTTTTTTTCCATTTGTTGGCACAATTCTTCTAGTAGGATTTGTGGAACAGTTTGGGTGGTGCTTGAGAAGATTGGTTTATCCAAGGGGGGATATTTTGGAGGTGGTATGGTTTGTTGAAAATAGATTGGTGCCTATTGGTATTAAAAAGGTTGGGTTTGAAACTGGTTATGGGATTGGTAGTTCTGATGGGGGTAAGGATTTTTTCCTTGTGGTTGGCTTGGTTGTTGGTTATCTTTCCCGTGGAATCCCAGGTGGTCATTATACCTTGGCTTGAAGTTGTTTTGATATTGAAGCTTTTGAAAGTTCATTTCATTTACTTCCACTGGGGGTCCTCCTAAAAAAACATCCCGGATGGATGGAATTGTTGGGCAGTTGTCTGTCTTATGGTCATCATTGTCACAAATTGTGCAAATAGGATATACGGTTTGGATTTCATGGACTTTCCTAAGGTCTATCTCTTCAACCTTTCTAGAGAGTGCAGTGAGTTTAACCATAAGGCTTTACTCATCCCTAAGTTTATGAATTCTAGTAGTTTTTTTGTGGCCTTTCAGAATAAGGTGATGTTCCCCGTGTTTGGTTTGGTTCATAAAGTATTTCAAGATACTCATAAGCATCATTTGGGGATTTGTTTTTAAAATTTCCATTACACATCATGTCGATGAATTGTTTGTTCCCCGGACCCAACCCTTCATAGAAAATTATCACTTGTTTAATAATAGAAAAACAATGGTGTGGAACCATGTTTAGAGTGTCTTTGATCCTCTCCCATGTTCCATTGAATGACTCTCCCTCTTTTTCAAAAAATATTTGGATGCCCCTTTTAAGTGAAATTATTTTGTGGCGGGGAAAGTATTTTTTGTAGAATTATCATTATAGTTGGTCCCAAGAGTTTATGGAAGATGGTAAAAAATTATTTATCCAATTTTTAGTTCGATCCTTTCAAGAAAAATGAAATAGTCTCATCTTAGCTGATTCTAGTTGTTGTGGGGGGCACATGGTTTCTACAATTTCATTGAACTCCTTATTGTGAAGGTTAGGAATCTCAGACTCCATTCCATGGAATGTGGGAATGTGGTTTAGGAAATGGGGTTTAAAGAAGTAGTTGGAAACTCTTGGGTAATTGTGTCTAATGAATTAGGTGGCATTGGTCAAGGTAGGTGTGAGTTATTCATTCATGGTTTGATCGACTGCATTCCCCAAGTTTGGGGCTACCTCATTTGGGTTTCCATTTTGGTTCCCACCTAGGTTTATGAGTTGGTTTCGTTGAAGAACATCCATTGAAATAGGATCAATTTTTGACACTCTTGTATTAGGGAGATTAGGATCTAATGGAAATAGTTCCCTTGTTGTACTTGACTCCCCAATACCAGGACTATCAAAGCTAACTAGATGGTTTTATTGATCGCGGGTGTAGGCAGACCTGCACCAAAAGAAAAAAAATGAGAAAGGGAAAATATAAGAGAATTTGGATGAGAAAAGAATAAATTGGGGGGGAATAGAATTGTTTTTCTAATTACTTACTTGGGTCCCTAACAACAACACCAAAATTTGATTCATGCTCAAATTTAATGAAGAGAAGAAGGTAGAACGATCCTTGTAGTCTATCTTAGGTTGTCGAATCCTCAGAGACCTAAGAAGTAATCTATAGACACACACATTCTATGGAATATTTTTTGTCTATGAAGTGGCCAACATGGGTTTATTTTGGATTTGTTTAAAGGATCACTAACCGATTTAAGTTAATTCTATTTAATGTAATGAGTTGATCCAAGGTTATCACTTGGGGTGGAGTGGATGAATTCCTTTTTTTGTGATTTCAATTTCTTATATTTGAGATGGGTTCATTTAAAAAGATCAAACAGAATCATCACTTCCCAGTTTAATGCCTACACAACCAAATACTAATCACCTATACAGTTTAAGGATAAATTTTTTGATCACTCCGAGGTAAAGGGTCATATTAGAACTTGAAATGTGTGACCTTAAATTCAATAAGGATGAAGAGGTTTTAAAATCCTCAAATAAAAATCTCATTTAAAATAAGTGATTAGCCATTAATTGGGTGAGAAATAAAATCCTATCCATCCCCTTTAAATTACCTTGTATCAACACATAAGTGGGATATCCCTCCATTGATGCTATGGTTTCAATGGAAGCGGAATTAGACTCATTAGGGTGTAATTGAAGAAGTAATGAAAACAATAAAAAGAAAATGATCACTCCACCATTGTGTCAATCATTTGACTGGGTTTGGTGTGAATAAATTCACACCTTGAACAAAAGGCATCAAAGTGATATGGATAAGAACATAATAATAATATAAGAAGAACTTTTATTAAGAAAAAAGGATGAATTAAATCAACTTACATGTGGAAGACAAATTTGAGACTACAAAATCGCAGCATAACATTACAATGAATGAAAGCTCAAAATATGAAAAACTCATCCATAATCACTACCTTAGATAGGAATTTTGGGAGACTTGGGTCAACCCTATAACAGTAAAATGTATCCCACTTGATTATGGTAGGCCTAGGGTGGTGGAAAGCTTGTGGAACTTGGACATTTCTACTCTT
Source organism: Viscum album (assembly GCA_963277665.1). Classification (NCBI taxonomy): domain Eukaryota; kingdom Viridiplantae; phylum Streptophyta; class Magnoliopsida; order Santalales; family Viscaceae; genus Viscum; species Viscum album. The sequence goes on along the minus strand of OY728165.1, from coordinate 898,483,189 downwards.
TACCGGAGGTGGCAGCCAGCTTGCAACCACCGAACATATGCACTTTGAAGAATTTCCACATGGACGAATTAGAGTGGGTCGTAGAAGAAGAAAATGGATACCATGATGTCTCCTAACCACCGGTAAACTTTGGACACATTTGGAGTTGTGGAATCGGATATATGGTTAGATTGATAGAATGTTTTCTGGGCCGCAGAATCTGGCCTAGAATATTATCTCCAAATTGGGCCTCCTTAATAACCACCATGGAAGCCAAATTAGCTATGTCATATGAAGAATGATTTGTTCCACTACGTTGCTTATAGAATCCCATGAAATTTTGGCTTCATTGGGCCTGCATGTTGGGCCCCACACTCTCATCAGTGGGTCGGTGTCCAATCTGACTTCTCTAGAATTGTTTGCATGAAATCCCATTTTGGTGGTCTTCCAATGTGGATCTTCCAACACTAACCTAATATGAATTGTTCCCAATATAATTATAAATCTGAAAATTAAATATTAAAATAAAATCATGATCATTTGTTTCATTAAATGATGTTAAAAAATGTACCACATAAAAGTGCATTTTAAGAAGGAATTATAATCATAATGTGAAATGATGTTCAAAGTGTAAAATGCACTAAAATTTTGTTTATTAATAATAAATAACATGAATATTATTTATGTTAACAATGAATATTAACCTAATTTAGTTTCTAATCACACCCCCCAACTTGATTTTTGCTAGTCTCGAGCAAATTATATATCAACAATATGAAATTCTAATACCCTTTTCCAAAAACATTTTAATACACATTGGTCACCAAAAAACCTTATACCAAACATTCATGAAACCTATAAAAATATATTAATACATGTTATTTTCATAAGAATATCCCAATCCCATTCCCATTCCGTTGTTCAAATTCATTTCCATATTTCATCCAATATCAATTAAGAGTGATGATGTGTTGTGCATCACATTAGACATGGGGGTTCATCATTATTCAAGAGGGAAATGATAGAAGCACTAGGTGGAATCACATTTAAATATTAACAAGATAATTCAAAAAAATTTATTGTTTCTTTGTTTTTTTTTCAATTTTACCATGGTAATTGAAATTTCACTCAAAAGAGTCAACCCCTATAGAGAGACTTTTTCGATGACTCCAAGGCTCAAAGACCATATGGCATCAAGTGAAGCCCACATACTCGGGAATCATCTTGAGTTAAATAAATCATAATAATTCAAATTACCAAAAAAAAAGAGATAAAATTACTATCTCTGGGCCAGATAACTATGGAGTCACGATCCCCAAGTGTCGAAAGCCATGCATTAGGTCATTTCATTGCTCTACCTAAAAAGTTATTATTTTTTTCAAATTTTTTATTGAATACTCATATTAAAACTAAAATGATCACCAAGCCTATTATATTTATTTAGGGGACCCCATGAACTCAAACTAATGCCCCACTATCCAAAGGACGTGCAATGTGATGTTTTTTTATTTGGATTAAAATATAGACGATGAAATATCACATTGGACAGCCACACATTCCAAAATCTATGCTTGGGAAGTTATACAAGGATTTAAATCTAAATTGAGTCATGATAAATTATATGATATTCATTTTCAATGTGTGAAATGTGTATTACAATGTTCAAAGTTAAAATAATTTTTCCTTCCATTTACTCACATTTTTTTAAAATCATTCATTTTTTTACAAAAAAGCATTTTTTTATTTTATCTCCCCCAAACATAAAATAACATTGTCCTCAGTGTTTGAAGATATTAAAATTTAAAAGGAGTAGAGGTAGATAAAGGAATTTCAAAAAGAAAATTGAATTATTAGGATCATGGAATGAAGTCACCTGATGGTTGAAGCTGAAGTTCATTCTTCTCTAATTTAGTCCTTTGATATCCAGGTCACTTGCGGAGTTACCTGGTAGAAAAAGGGAAATATATATATATATATATATTTAAATAATAAAGAAAGTAAAATATAAGTATATATAAAACATTTATTGAATAAGGAGCACAAAAATTCATATGTCGGTGGTAACTACACGCCCATGTCTCCCTTTAGTACCAAGTTCGATTCATCGTGGCTTCACCGGTTGTGATAGGGTTTGACCCACGATCTAAGACATTCCTTTTTTTATTTATTAAAAAAATTATATTTTTTTGGTATTAAATTTTAACCTAAAAACACATAAAAATAACATCTACATATGATACATTTTCTTCTTTTTAAATTTCAGGGTATGGTATTACTCAAATATCACACCACGTCACACGGATGAATATGGTGCTCCACTTTCATACCAATCCATACTCATAATAGATGAACAGATCAACAGTTTATTTTTTTTAAATCAAAATGATTAATAAAAAACTGATTCCAAAAACATTGAAAACATGAAAACCATGGGTTGCCTCCCATGCAACACTTTGTTTAACGTCGTTAGCCCGACATGGAACTTAAATCTATAAATTTTTTCTGGTTAATAGGTAGGCTCAGTTAACTCAACCTCTATTTCTTACTTTTTGAATGATTCAATGAATTATTTTAACCATTGACCATTTACCTTGAAAATGAAACCACTTGTGGGGTCTTGAATATCTACTGCCCCATGGGGGTACACCTGATGCACTATGAAAGGACCTGACCATCTAAACCTTAAATTTCCTAAGTGTAAATGATGTTTTGAACTATACAAGAGAAAAAAATTTCATGGTCAAAATTTTTGACATTGATATTCCTAGATTGGAAGGCTTGAACTCTAGATTTATTGATCGTTGAATTTTCATAAGCCTCCATCCTTAGTTCCTCCAGTTCATTGAGATATAATTTCCTTTTTGTTCCGTCCAATGAGAGGTCATAATACATTTTCTTAATTTCCCAAAAGGCCTTTTGCTCAATTTCAATAGGTAAATGGAATTATTTTCCATGAACCAACCTATATAGTGACATTCCTAGGATGGTTTCCTATGTTGTACGACATGCCCAAAGGGAATCCTGGAGATTCTTGGACCAATCTTTCCTTAAAGGATTAACAGTTTTTTCAAGAATATTTTAATCTCCCTATTTGCAAACTCATCGTGACCATTGGTTTGAGGTTGGTATGTAGTGGAAAATTTATGAGAAATCCCATACTCATACATGAGTGAGGAGAATGGATGGTTGCAAAAATGGGTTCCTCGATCACTGATTATAGCCCTATGAATTCCAAATCGATAAAATATGTGCTCTTTCAGAAATCAGATCACAACACGATGGTCATTAGACTTGGTGGGAATGGCATCGACCCATTTTGAGACATAATCATTAGCTAAGATGATGTAGAGGTATCCCATAGAGTTTGTAAAAGGAACCATGAAATAGATTCAACAACAATCAAAGATTTCAATCACTATGGTGGGAGTGAGTGTCATTTGATTCCTTTTTGTTATTGACCCTACTTGTTGACACATAGGACAACATTGAAAAAAATGTGTAGGAGTCCCATGAGAGGGTGGGCCAGAAGATACCACACCGAAGAACCATAGAAGAATTTTTCTTAAGGAAAAGTGACTTCCACATGCCTCACTATGACAGAATTTAAGGATGGACACTTGTTTAGATTCTAGGACACACTTCATAATGACTTGGTCAGGGAAGAACATATAGAGGTACGGATCATCAAACACATATTTCCTAACATCAAAAATGAATTTACTTTGAGCTTGAGTCCCTAAGAATTTTGGAATGACTCTTGTAACTAAGAAATTCGCTCTGTAGGCATACCAATGGCAGTCACTCATAAAGTATAGGTGTTCATCAGAAAATGAATCAAACACAGAAAGGTGATATGAGTTGTCTTTGAATTACATCCTTGAGAGGTGGTCACCTAAAATATTTTCAATACCCTTTTTATCCTTGATTGTGAGGTCAAATTATTGAAAGAGGAGGACCATCCTAATCAGTATAGCCTTAGAATCTTGTTTTTGGATGATGTATTTTAGTGAAGAATAGTTAGTGAACACAGTGATGGGGGATCCTAAGAGTTAGGACCTAAACATCTCTAAGGAAAACACAATATCAAGTAACTCTTTTTCAGTGGTGGTGTAGTTGATTTGGGCATCATTTAAGGATTTACTTTTATATGCAAGGACATAAGGAGTTTCATCACAATGTTTTCCAAGAACAGCTCATACAACAAAGTCACTGGTATCACACATAAGCTTGAAAGGAAGGTTCAAATTTCGATATTTCATAATGGGAGGAGAGGTGAGAGAGTATTTGAGGGTTGAGAATGAACCCCCACAGCTTTCTGTCAAAAAAAATAGAGCATCATTAATTAAGAGATCACAAAGGGTATGAGAGATTGAACTAAAGTCCTTCTTTTTAAATGAGTTTAGCTTCCTATAGATGATGCATACTCTCCAGCCACTACTCACCCTTATTGAAAGAATCTCTCCATCCTCATTGGTTATCACTGTTATTCTAGCCTTTTTTAGAACCACTTGGATTGGGCTCACCCATTCAATCTCAGTTATGGGATGTATGATACCAGATTTTAACAATTTCAAAATTTATTTTCATAATAACTCCACGATATTAGGATTGATTCGTCGTTGAGGTTGATGACATGGCTTTGAATCAGATTCCAGAACATTTTTATGAGTCCCGGTAAGTGGGCTAATCACAGGAATATCAGGCAGGGTCCGACCAATGGATTTCTTATGTTTTATAAGTACATCTAGAAGCATCCTCTCATGATTGGATTAAAGATAAGAATAAATGACAATATGATGTTTTTGATTGTCCCTTAGGAAGGAATACTTGAGTGCTACAAGAAGTTCCTTCAATTCATTATCAGGTTGGTTCAGAATTTCAGAAGAAGATTGGGACACTAGAACAAGATCGATTTTATTTCCTAATGTTTTATATTGGATTGATTCCCCACATGTATAAGTTTCAACTACTAGACTGGATTGACCAGATTTAGGTAAGGAAGTTGGAGTGGTCTCCATGAAAGTGGTTTACTGAAAGGTTTCACTGATTGTTGTACCTATGACTTCATCATAAGAGAAATTTGAAAATCATTCAATCCAAGGAGATAAGATTCATTCATATGAACAAATGAAATAAATCTCATCCTAACTTAAACATCCATCAAATATTCCATTATGTTCTATGGATTCATTATCAACGCTTCCTTTCATGTTTACTTCATGAATGTCCTCATCATCCCCTATTTGTAATCTTACATTATAGATGGTCACATCTCGACTCATGTTTCCAATGGTGATGGTCATGTTCCCATTTCGAACTCGGATAATAGAGTTTATTTTTGCAAGGAAAGGACGACCAAGGATTATTTGGTTTTATTCCTTATTTTTTAAGTTTGGATGGTGGTCAAGGATAATGATGTCAGCGGGGTAGATGATGATTTCAACATTTACCAGAACGTCCTTTAAAATCCCCATTGGAACACTAATGCTAAGATCAGTAATTTGAAGTGTGACAGATGTGGGTTGGAGTTCTTCTAGGCATAACTAGAAGTACACAACATATGGTATCAGATTAACACATGGACATAGGTCACAGAAGGCCTTGAAATATTTTTCTCTCCATGTTCAACCTTGATATAAGGGAAACCCGGGTCTTTCAACATTGGAGGAATGGTCCCTTGAATTGTGGTACTCACATTAGCAGCCAAAAGGACTTGGTTTTTATGTTAAAATTTTGGTTTTAAAATTGCTCAAGTCCTTAAGGTACTTTTAGTTGGCAGTTATGGTTTGGATTTCATCAATAAGGGGAATGTTCAACGTTACTTGTGAGAATATTTCTCTAAATGTTTCTCTTAATTAAAGATTGGTTTTCCCCCTCATGTGTTGAGGAAATTGTGTGGGTTGTGGGGTTTTTTGTGGAAGAGTGGTTTCTTTGAAAATGTTATCATGTTTTTCAGTTTGATAATTTGGTTCATTTGAATTTTCATCCAAGTTTGAATCATTAGATGGGTTCTGAATTAGTTGTTCAGGTTTCTCAAATGATTTCCAACTTCATAATACAGTCACAACCATTAGTTGTTCATGAGTTGTTTGGGTGTAACATAACTCTCCCATTAAATTTAAGGATGGTACCCCCTAAGTAGGTATGAGTTCCTTTCCAGTTTTGATGGTTTGAAGATATTGTTTAAGGGAAGAGACTTATAAGTTCATTTTTTATATTTTTTTGCCCAATTTTTCTAGTAGTCATTGTTGAATAGATTGGGTTGGTGCTTGAGAAGAATGGTTTATCCTAGGGGGATATATTGGAGGTGCGATAGTTTGTTGAAAATAGACCAGTGGCTGTTGGTATTGGATAGGTTGGGTTTGGAACTGGTTATGGGTTTAGTAGTTATGATGGGGGTAAGGATTTTTTCCATGTGGTCAGCTAGGTTGTTTGTTATCATTCCAATGGAAGCATGGATGCTCATTATAACTTGGGTTGAAGTTATTTTGGTATTGACGCTTTTGAAAGTTCAAGGCATTTACATCCACCAGGGTCCTCTTAAAATAACATCTTTTATGGATGGAATGGTTCGGAAGTTGTCTATATTATGGTCATGTTTGTCAAAAATCTTGCAAATAGGGTCTACAGTTTGGATATCATGGACTTTCAGAAGGTCTATCTTTTCATCCTTCCTAGAGAGTGCTACGAGTTTAGCCCTAAGGATATCCTATTCTCTATGTGTATGAATTCTAATAGTTCATTGTCTATTTTTAGAATAATATGAAGTTCCCCATGTGTGGTATTGTTCCGAAAGGCTTTCTAGATACTCATAGAATCATTTGGGGCTTTGTTTTTAAAATTTCCATTACACATCATGTCAATGAATTGTTTGTTCCATGAACCAAACCCTTCATAGATTATTATCACTTGTTCAAAAATAGAAAAACCTTGTTGTTGAACCATATTTATAGTGTCTTGGAACCTCTCCCATGTTTCATAGAATGACTCTCCCTATTTTTCAAAAAAGTTTTGGATGCTATTTTTAAGTGCAATTGTTTAGTGGTGGGGAAAGTAGTTTTTGTATAATTTCTTCTTAGTTAGTCCGAAGAGTTTATGGATGATGGTATCAAATTGTTTAGAAAATTTTGAGCTTCATCCTTTAAATAAAAAAGGAAATAGCCTAATATTAGTTGATTCTAGTTTATGTGGGAGACACATGGTTTCTATAATGTCATTGAACTCCGTAATGTGAAGGTAGGGAATCTCAGACTCCATTCCATGGACTATGGTATGGTGGTTTAGGAAATGGGGTTTAAATATTTAGTTAGTATCTCCTAGTTAATTGTGTCTAATTCATTAGGGGGAATTGGTCCATGAAGTTGTTAGGTATCCATTCATGGTTTGATCGACCTCATTCCCCATGTTTGGGGCTGTCTTATTTGGGTTTCCATTTTGGTTCCCACCTGGGTTTATGAGTTGGTTTCTTTGAATACCTTCCATTGAAGTAGGATAAATTTTTGAATATTTAGTATTAGTAAGATTAGGATCCAATGGAAAGAGTTACCTTGGTGTACATGACTCCCCAAACCCAAGAATATCGACCCTAACTAGACTGTTTGTTTGATCGTTGGTGTAGGCAGACATGCACCAAAAGAAAAAAACTGAGTGAGGGACAAGAAAAGAGAATTTGGATGAGAAAAGAAGAAGTGGGGGAGAATAGATTAGGTGTTTATATAACGTACTTGGGTCCCCGACAATGGCACCAAAATTTGATTCACGCTCAAGTTTACCCAAGAGAAGAAGGTAGAACGGTCCTTGTAGTCTAGCTTGGGTTGTCGAATCCTCAAAGACCTAAGAAATACCCTATAGACACGCACGTTCAGTATGTTACTTTATTTGGATATGAATTGGCCAACATGGATTTATTTTAGATGGGCTTAAAGGATCACTAAAAGATTTAAGTTAATTGAAATTAACGTAATGAGTTGATCCTAGGTTATCACTCGGGGTGGATTGGATGAATTCCTTTATTGATGATTTCAATTTCTTATATTAGAGATGGGTTCATTTAAGAAGATCAAAAAAAATCATCACTTACTGGTTTAATTCCTACACAACCCAATATTAATCACCTATACACTTGAAGGATCAATGATTCGAGCACTCCAAGGTAATGGTTCGTATTAACACTTGAAATTTGTGACCTTTAATTCAATAAGGATGAAGAGTTTTTAATATCATCAAATAAAAATATCATTTAAAAGATGTGATTTTCAATTAATGGAGTGAGAAATAACATCCAATCCCGCCCCTTTCTACTCCCTTGGATCAACCCATATGTTTTTTATCCCTCCATTAATGTTATGGATTCAATGGAAGCAGGAAGTAGACTCATGAGGGAGGAATTGAAGAAGTAAAGAAAAAATAAAATGAAAATGATCACTCCACCGTTGTGTGAAAAATTTCACACGGTTTGGTGTCAATATATTCACACCTTGAACTAACGGTATCAAAGTGATATGAATAGAAATATAATAATAATATATATTGAACTTTTATTAAGAAACAAGGATGAAATAAAACAACATACATGTGGAAGACAAATTTGAGACAACAAAATCACAACATAACAATACAATGAAAGAAATCTCAAAAGATGAAAAACTCCTCCATCGCCACTGCCTTAAATAGGAATTTTGGGAGACTTGGGCCGAGCCTACAATAGTACAAAGCATCCCATTTGATTATGGTTGTCCTAGGGTGGTGTAAATCGTTTGGAACACGGACTTTTCCACTCATGGCTAGAGGTGACATCCAGCTTGCAACCACAGAATAGACGTTCTTGGAAAAACATCTCTATGGCTGCATTAGAGTGGGTTTTAGAAGAAGAGAGTGGATCCTCGGATTTCTTCTAACCTCCTGTAAAATTTGGACTCATTTGGATTTGTGGATTCAGATATAGGATTAAATTGGTAGGATGTATTCTGGGCCGCAGAATCTGGCCTACAATTTTTTCTCCAAATTGGGCCGCCTTAATAACCAACATGTATGCAGAATTAGCAATATATTAGGATGATTTATTTGTTCCTATACATTTTTATATCATCCCAATAAATTTGGGCTTCATTAGGCCTGTATGATGGGTCCCACGCTCTCATCAGTGGGCTGGTGTCCAATCTGACTTCTCCATAATTGTTTTCAGGAAATCCCATTTTGGTGGTCTTCCAATGTGGATCATCCAACACTCCACAAATATGAATTGTTCCAAATATAATTAAAACCCTGAAAATTAAATATGAAAATAAAATCAAGATCATTGGGTACATTAAATGATGTTAGAAAATGTACCACGTAATAGGTCATTTTAAGAAGGAATAACAATCATTATGTGAAATGATGTTCAAAGTGTAAAATGCACTAAAATGGTGTTTATTAATGATAAAGAACATGAATATAATATATATTAACAATGAATATTATCCTCATTTAGTGTCTAATAAATTTTTTGGTTCTTAAATATTATTCTAATTTTCTCATACTCTTATTCTCAGGTTATGATAATGTGATCGTTGATAAATCCGTTTTTCCCTTACTACGAATCAGAGTTCACTATTTCTTATATTTCCTTTAACCATGTTATAATGAAATGTATTATTTATGATATAGGAAAAATAAGGGTTTTAGTTATCATGAAAATATTTGGAGATTACATAGTCCCTGTGTAAACCAGATTTTAGTGTATCTATGTTTTCAAAGTAACTAGACATAAAAATTTCTTATGCACTTCACTATTTTATGTCATCGGTATTTTTATACTAATTTGTGCTATACATGTATGAATATTTGGGGTTTCCATATTGTAGCTAACATGGGAAGGAGTTTTGTACATGATGTTCTATGATTCCACTAGAATATGGCTTGGATGTATGTTGATAACAAAGTATGATGTGATCAATTATTGTTTTATATAAAAAATAAACCATTAGAAAAAATATTCATAAATTTTACAAAATATTTTAATTTCAGTGATTTCCTTGATGATGTGAAATCATAATTTGCATTCAGAGATTTTTTTAGTTTAAATAGATATTAATAGTCTCTGTTATATTTTCTCCCAAAGAGATATCAACCTGAGTTATTATTGATGGATAATGTTACTTTAGAACAACAACATTGAGATTTTATATACTCATCATAAGGATAACCTAGTGGATGATTCCATTTTCATGAAGAATTGCACTATTTTAATATCGGATTCATTTAATTAGGAACCCATGAGGTGAATTTCTTTATTGGGGGGGGGGGTGGAGAAATATAATATCTAATGTATACTTGGGTGTAACCCTCGCTTATCGAGTAATTTAGGTAGGTATATCATGGAGTAATTGATTGTGAGATCCTATTTGATAGGATATTCTTAGTAATTTCACATGATGTATTTTATGAAGTTGGGGATCATGGCATCCACTTTTATTGGAAGATAGTGGATGCAGTCACACTATATTTGGAGGTGTTGATGGAGTTTCACAAATCATCCTTAGTAATATATCAAGGGTTGATGAATATATACTAGGATGTTTGTTTTTTCTATTATTTTAAAGGAATAAAAAATATAAATTTGGATTTCATGTAGTGATTTCCAATCTAATAGAGGATAAATGAAAAGAAACGTTGTACATGTGGTTTATTCCAACCTCTCAATGTTAAAAAATGGTTATTGTATAATATATTGATCAAACTTTTTATAGGTATTCCAAATGTTTTGAATATTCATGATATTTTCTAGGTGATCATCAACCAAATCCTCATGTTAACCCACATACTTACAATTAGAGCATTGAATTTTGTGGAAACCATGGGATATTATTATATATATGAGATCATACAATTTCATAGAGTATTGTTGATTTTTATTTCCAATTGAGTAGATCAATTCATATCCCAATTCTAGTGGATATGACAATAAGCTTTCGGGACAAAGTCATGGTTGATTATAAAATTCCACTATCATATGGATTACCATTTTGAAAACAACATTCCAATTTTTAAGGATACATTGAGATCTTCCCTGATTGAGTTTGGTAATATCTATGATTATCACCTACCATTATTAGAGTTTACATAAAAAATAGTTACCACTATAATATTGGAATGAAACCACTCAAGAAATTGTATGGAATACTATAAAAGCCTAATTCTTACTATATATGTATTATTTACTAATAAAAAACGATGCTCTAGCTGGAACAATTTATGATGATTAAGATACATGTTAATATGTTTTGATGATATAATCTTAATGGCATCATAATTCTTACACAAGTTGAAGATGGATACCTTTATTATTTGTCGAGTGAGACCAGGTGTTCCTAGATATGTTTGAAATATATGGATTGTATATGATTAGTTTATAACTAAGTATCTCCTTGTGGTTTATCAGTTCAATCCAAATACTGTGTATGGTTGGTGAGGTAGCTTATATCATGTCATTATCCCTATAGATGGATCATGTGCATTGTGTCTCCACTATGTCACTGTTTAAAAGTTATGAGGATGACCATACACACATTATCGACATGGAAAATTTTTATATCATGTAAATCCTAAGTTCACAATATACTTGTTGGTAATCTATAATTGGGAGTATTTGACCAGTTAAAGTTTACAAATAGCATTGGTGCACATTTAGGTGTAGCATAAGAACCATCATCAGAGATCATGGTAACATGTGAATAAGATGTGAACATTATTCCCTCACATATTTTGATGATACATTAATTTTGGGATTATCTATAATGGTGGGGATGATATAGTGACCCAAAGGTTTTCATCAAAACATGAAAATATATTAAATAATATTTTATGAGATCATCATGGGTTTTTTTCATTTATGTTTAGATTTCAGTGCTAAATTATATTATAATATAATTTTGTTTATCACACACATGAAATGACATTAATGTTTAATATATCATAAATTGATACATGGATGAGAAAACAATTTTCATAGTTTGACTTCGATTAGATGGTAAATCCTATTGGTTGTGACATAATATTTGGGTTCTAGACCTCAGACGTGGCCTATATTGGGATTTTAAATTTAAAATACAACATAACCAAATTAAACCATATAAAACAATCCTTAATCCAATTAATTAGTGTTAACAACCATTAAAAAGACTTATTGGTAATGATATTTTTGGATTAGGGTCTGGTATATTATTTCCTCAAAAAAAAATTTATTATAACCCTTATGGAATGAAAATATCAACGTGAAATAATCCAAAACCTATTGAAGGGTTTATCATTAAATATTATCCATTAATAAATAGGCTTATATTAAATATATCATTAATGAATATTATTTATCTCACATAGCAAAAAATTTCTTATGAGTTTTTTATTTTTTTTTTCTTATTTTTAAAATTATTGAAGGTGATGTAATAAAGGATCAAATATTGTGTTTCAATTTGAATCCATCCACTGACCACTCTCCCCTACTATCATGTCACATACCACTATTAATGACATAGTTTATCTAGCCACGGAATTATGTGGATTTCAAGGTGGCCATAATGTTATATTCAAAAACAAAATCATATCTCTCATACCCCATATCCCTCTATAAATTGGGTAATACACCATGTCCCTTGTATATTTTGGTTGAGTTAATGCTATAATGATGTGAAAAAGGTAACTTATGTATGGGATTGAAGAGGAAGAAGACGGGTAGAGAATGATGAAATTGTATGGGATGGTGGGATTGTTGATACGTAGATTTAGATTAGCTAAAATAAATTTTGTATCAACATTGTTTTTTGATGGAAACATATCAATCTTAGCAGAGGAAGATGTCTTGGTCGATAGTGATGTCTTGTTCAGAGGTAATGTGGAGACATTAAAATGAAAAATAGATATTTACATGTTATCCATTTTGACAATAATATATATAAAGATTATATGTTGAACCAAAAATTTTGATTTTCATAGTGTGTGTATTGGAAATTCGACTATAAAACTAAAAATTTTATGATTCTTGACCCTCTTAGGCTAGAAATTATGTGGTAGACCACCACAACGGCCAATCCCAGCTGTGGGTTTGGCTATAACAATGGATAAAGTGTGCCGTTTTATCTTATATTTTGAGGTATAAATTATATACTTATACTTATACTTCCTCTTATAAATCCCTTGAATAGTGGGATGATCATCTGATTATGCTCTCTCAATAGGTCATCTAATCCATGTACCTTGGTGGGGCGGTGGACTGTAGGTTTAGTTTTCCCAGCTTGACCAATGGTATAGGATACATGGAGTTCCATGTCTCCCACACTCCCCCATTCATAGAGAAACCATTAACCCCATGTGGGTTTCCACTACTTTTATTTCTAAGTGGTAAACCATTGTGGCCACTACATAGTCTAGTCTATTCCTTCTTAGGGGGATTTAAAATTATTTGACAATGATTTGGTTTTGGAAAATTTAATTTCTTATCATGTGAATTTTTATATATATTAATTATTGAAATCATTTTTTGTATTAAATACAATTATCATAGTGATTGGGGTATATTATGTTACTTATCTTTATATGGATGAGGACATAGATTAGGTGAGGTGATCTAAGTAGAAATAAGGATTGATACTCCCCTTGAGACAAGATAATATTGGGAACACATAGCATAACAAATTAATAATATATAAAACAACCTCTCATACTATTGTCATGATTCCTCCAAATTTTTTCATGATGTTGGAACTCCCTTGTCCCAAATATGGCACGAGTCCCTCATATGAGCGATGGATTTAGGAACACCCAATTGATAGGGAATGGTTCCTCTATCAATAGAATCAATCACCCTTCATTTAGTGGGCATTTCTCAATGAGTAACATGTCCTCCATCTAGGTATGTAATATATAAAAAAATAAACAATCCATAGTAGTAATTAGTTATATCACATCAGATTTTATTTGATGATGTGGATTTGGTAATATTCAGAGGTTTAGATTTGTTTTGGTTTATTGTGGTTCTTGATACTCTTGTAGAAGATCCATGAAGATCCCAAATTTCATATATATTTAGTTCTTTATAATTTAATAATATATTAGTTTTTACTTATTATTCCCTTCCATAATGGGTATTGAGATGAATTCTACTTTATTTCACCTTAATTGTATTTATTATATCATACCAGGTTTTCATATACTCGCCCCTACATGTGCATTTTGTGTGCATGCGTTTTGTCCTATAAGGATTCTAATAAATTTACTATGATCATGATGGATTATATTGAGGAATAGTATGATATTAGTGGTTCTAATGTGAGATATTTAAATATATTTTTCAGGTTGGGTGTTTCTGTTTTTGAGTGTTTACCCTCATTTATTGTTATTCTTTTTGAGTCAATAAGGTTTTCCTTATGAATTTTCTATTCCTTCTTGTTTTAAAAATCACAAACACCTTATAATTAAGTAAATATAAATTTTACCTCCATAAGGAAAATTTACTTCTTTATGGAAATTTACCCTAACCTGGATTTTATTATACATAGAAATATTTTTCTTATATACAAAAACTGGATTCATACTCAAAATCCCAGAAGTCATATAATGTCAAGATTTGGAGCATTCTGTTTTTAGGATCCGAATTCTTTATGTGAACTGTAATGAAGTTCTAATCCGAATTCTGGACTCCAAACATTCAAGAGTTCAACATCAAACTCTTATGAAGTTCAACTCCGAACTTACATGAGTTCAACTCCGAACTCTTATGAAGTTCGACTCCGAACTTTCATGAGTTCGACTTCGAACTCTGATGACATTTGACTCTGATCTTTCATGAGTTTGACTCCGATCTCTGATGATGTTTGATTCTGAACTTTCATGAGTTCGACTACGAACTCTAATGAAGTTCGACTCCGAACATTCATTAGTTTGAGTCCAAACTCTGATTAAGTTCGACTCCGATCTTTCATGAGATCGACTCTAAACACTCATGAGTTCGAATCCAAACATTCATGTGTTCGACTCCAAACTTCTATGAAGGTAAAATTCAAACTTCTACAAGTTTATATTCTGAACTTTGGTGAAACCAGACTCCGAATTCCTATAAAACAGAATCCAAACATTTCTTAACATAGACTTCGAATTTCATTTTGGTTAGACTATGAACTTTTAATGTTCTTACACTCCGAAATTTTTTATAGATTTTTCTTACATATCCTCCATTTAAAAAAGATATCGTGCATTTAGTTATACATGATTTATTATTAAACGATGTCGTCCATTCTGTTTATAAATAACCGTTGGTTGAGTTACACGTGTACATGTCCCTCCAAATTTCATGGAAAATATGACTGTTGGAGGAGGGAGACGATCGTTAGATATTTGCCTATATATAGGAATTCATTTGAAAGATCTCAAAAAGAAGTTTATCGATCTAGAGACCACATGCTGTTAAAGTGATTTCTAGAGAGAGAAGATTTTCATGCCTTGTGCGTACTGAATTACATGTTCAGATTTCTTCGTGAGACTCTGAATTTGGTGATTACATTCAAGGACTTCCGGGGATAGAAAGACAGATGTGCCGACTACCTTGAAGATTGAGGGCTTCCTTTATGAAAAAGACAGAGGTTCCAACTTCCTTGAAGTTGAGGGCTTGCAGGGATAACAAGACAGAGATTCCGATCTTTGTATCGAGGGCTTACCCTGGTATAGGTAAGACATACTTTCTTTAATGTATAAATCAAGGGACCATTATCCAAGGTTTTTGGATACCCTTATCTTTGGGTTAAAAGTCTTATATCTTGTTACTTATTGTTTTACTACTTGTTTTTCCACTGCACTTTTTGTATGGTAAGGAAAGTATAACCTTCTTATATTTCCTTACACTTGTACTCTGATTAGTTTAGATTCTATACATTTAAAGTTGAATATCTCTTTGTAAACATTGGTTCCAATTTTCCAGTTGGCGATTAGAGGTGATGTGAATTTTCTTAGTTTATCTTTGTCGAACGTAGTTTTTTCCTTGTCTAATGAAAATTTTTATAGTGTACTATTCACCCCCCCTCTTGTATATTGAGCATCTAAATAATTATTTCGATCCTACAATTGGTATTAGAGTAGGTCTCTGAAATACTTATACTCACATATATGTTTTTTTGCCCACCTTTTCATTGTTCTTCATCCTTTCTTAGAATTTTTTTATTCATTTTGAACTTTTTCATTCCAAATTATCATTCCAAAGTGTCATTCCGAACTTTTTGGTTACGAACTTGTTTCTACAAACAAGTTTGGTAGCCATGGTTTTAAAAATGGCTGGAATCAATGTCGGTTCTATTGACAATCTAAACCCTACAAGACCACCAATCTTTGATGGTAATGACAATGAGTACTAGAGAGATTGAATGAAGACTTTTGTTATCAATACTAGAGTGGATAATTTTGTTATGCTTACTGGTGATTATAAAATTCCTGATAAGGATGTTAGAACTTTCACTAACCAGGAAAAGAAAGAGTATAAACTAAATTATATGGTACACAATACATTACTATATTCAATGACTAGATATATATATAGCCTAATTTCTTCTTGTGAAACAGATAATTGTATATGGAAGAAGTTAAAAGTTATACACTTTGGCACTTCTAAAGTGATTGAAACTAGGAGAGATATGCTTAGGGATGAATACCATGGATTCAATTTTGTGTATGGAGAACCAATTAGTAATGTTCAAAAGAGATTTATGACTATAGTCAATAGTCTACAGTCTATGGGAGAAAAGGGTTAGATGATAAAGCCCTTGTGGATAAGATAACTGATATTATGCCCAATGAGTGGGAATCAAAGAGAACAACAATAGACGAGAACATGAAGGTCACTCAAATTTCTCGTGATGAACTATTTGAAACTCTTCTCTAACATGAAACATGAATGAAGAGAGATGCTGACAACATCAAAAAGAAGAATGGAAATGGTACTGTTGCTTTTTCAACTACATCAAATCATATTAAAGCTGAGACTCCTAAGAGAGTAACCAGATCCAAGTCTAAGAAGGTGGTTATTCAATCATAATCTAGTGAAAGTGACGTCTCATAAAATGAGATAGAAAATCTTGATCGAAGGATGAACAAGATAGATGGACATAGAAATTTCCAATCCAAGTATAATAAAAAGGAAAGGAAATACATGATTGATGGATAAGATACTTGTTATGAATTCAAGAGAGCTAGACATATTAGACCAGATTTCCCTCTACTCAAAATGAAAGAATGAAAAGAAAGTCATTCTGAAAGGAACAGAAAAAAGTATTACAAAACCAAAGCTAAGAAAGTTCTAAAAGCAAATGACACATGGAGTGCCAGTGGTGGCGACTCTTCAGATGAATCTTCTGATTATGAATCTTCAGGATAGAAGACTCTTGGTCTTATAGCCAGATTACCCATTAACAATCATTGCATTATGGATAAGGTATGAAATGATGAATCATTGACCAATGTAACTTTAAATTCAAATGATAGTATGTATTATAACTCTTCAGATGAAGAATCTTCTTCTGATGAAAAAAATTCTTCACCTACCTATGAAAAAGTTTCTAGGTTTATTGATCTTCTTGAGATTGAAAATTCTAAACTCAATAAATATCTTGATAAGGAAAACTCTAGGAATACTATTCTTACAAAAAAAATATCAGATCTTTCTAAATATCTTGATAGGAAAAATTCTG
Source organism: Viscum album (assembly GCA_963277665.1). Classification (NCBI taxonomy): domain Eukaryota; kingdom Viridiplantae; phylum Streptophyta; class Magnoliopsida; order Santalales; family Viscaceae; genus Viscum; species Viscum album. Next base: position 898,465,502 of record OY728165.1, on the reverse strand, counting down.
ATTTTAAAAATATTTCAAAAAATCTTGAGGAAGTATGTTCTGAGAAGAACAAAAATTCTAAAGAGTTAGAACAAGTAATTTCTAAGAAAAGTGTTTTCGTTCCTAGATTTAGTTCTATATCAAATGATTTTTATGATAAAAACATGGTTATAAAACTCTTGTCCGAAATTTTTTCCTTAATGAAGTGTTTATCAATCTTTACCCATGGTAAAAATAATTTAATAAAATGTATTCACAAATAAGACCTTTAATAAACAAATCCGGATTTGGTTATACCCATGCAAAACCAACTTTTAGTAACAACTTCTTTGTTCCAAAAAGTGACCCATTTTGTACCATGTGTCAATGTGGTGGTCACTGGGAAAAGAATTGTTCTTTAAATAACCCAATATCTAGGTTTTCATAAAGTATATTTTTCTATGAAAGTGTGGGTGCCTAAAATTTTGTTATCTGGAAATCTTGGATCCAAACAAGTTTGGATTCCGAAAGTATAATTCTTTTCTTTATTTTGGAAGATAAAGGAAGTACCAACAAAAATACATGGAACATGGATAGTGGATGTCCATGGAACATGACTGGTAATAAAAGCTATTTTAAAAAGATTATCAAAACGAATGGAGGAAATGTAACTATCGGAGATAATGCTCAGGGAGAAATTGTTGGTATAAGTAATATTGTTCTTCTTGGTAAAACTATGATTTCAAATGTTTTATTTGTTAAGGGTCTTAAGCACAACCTCATTATCATAATTCGGTTATGTGATGAAGGATCCCTTGTGAATTTTAGAAATGATAAATGCTTAGTTCACAATTCAAAGGAAGAATTTATTCTCTCAGCCAATATGCAAGAGAATGTTTACACTTTGAACTTAGAAGAACTCAAGAACCAATACCTACCATGCCTAAGTGCAATGGGAGATCTTTCCTGGTTATGGAATAGAAGACTAGGTCACTATAACCTTAGAAACTTATGTAAACATTCTAATAAAAAATTAGTTAAGGAACTACCGGTTCTTAGATTTGATTCTTCTAAAGTTTCTGATCCTTGTCAATATGGCAAGCAACATAAATCTAGTTTCAAATGAATCGGTGAAGTCTCAATGACTGATGCATTACAGTTATTGCAAATGGAACTTTTTGGTCCAATACAAACTGGATGTGTTGGAGGTAACTATTATGTGTTTGTTCTACTTGATGATTACACCAGATTTAGATGGGTCTATTTTCTAGCAAAGAATTATGAAGCTTTTTCTTATTTCAATAGTTTTAGAGAACAAGTTAAAAATGAGAAAAATCTTCCACTGAAAACTATTCATAGTGATCATGGATGTGAATTTCAAAATTCTGATTTTGAAACTTTTTGTAGTAGAAAAGGTATTACTCCCAATTTTTCACCAGCTAAAACTCCTCACCAAAATGGTGTAGTTGAAAGAAGAAATATGATTCTTTATGAAATTACTAAAACCATGTTGAGGGAATATTCTATAGCTAGACATTTCTGGGATCAAGTTGTAAGTACTGCTTGTTGTACTATAAATCGAGTTTCGATTAGACCTTTTCTTAATAAAACTCCTTATGAGTTATGGAACAGTAGAAAACCAAGACATTCCTACTTCAAGGTTTTTGGTGGAAAAGTATTCTTTCTGAATACTAAAGATAATTTACATAAATTCGCACCAAAATCTGATGAAGGAATTTTCTTAGGCCACTCCACAACTTCTATGGCAACTTCTTTCATTGGAGTAAAACGGTTCTTCAGAAACAAGTGTGATGAAAATGGAGTCATAGTAAGAAATTAAGCTAGACTAGTTGTTAAAAAATATAACCAGCAAGAGGGAATAGACTATGAAGAAACCTATGCTCCAGTATCTAGACTTGAATCTATTCGTATTCTACTTGCCTTTGCAGCATTGTTCGATTTTAAACTTTTTCCAATGGATGTGAAATGTGTTTTTCTTAACGGTTATGTTCAAGAGGAAGTTTTTATTGAACAACCTCCTAGCTTTGAAGATACAAAACATCCTGATAATGTTTTTAGACTTACCAATGCTATGTATGGTCTTAAACATTCCCCACGATCCTGGTATGAAAGAATCACATGATTTTTGCTTCAAAATAACTATGTTAAGGGAAATGCAGATCCAACCCTTTTTGTAAAGAAAGATAAGAAAAAAGTTTTGATTGTTCAAATTTCTGTAGATGACATCATATTTGGTTCTACTCACCAATCTTTAACTAATTCATTTGCATTTTTAATGAAATATGAGTTTGAAATGAGTATGATGGGTGAGTAACCTTTTTTTCCTTGGTTTTAAAATTTCTCAAAGACCAGAAGGAACCAACATATCTCAACATAAGTATATTAATGATCTTCTCAAAATGTATGGTTATGACAACACTAACATTATAAGTAATCCCATCGGTACCTCAAACTCCTTAGATCATAATGAAGCTGGGAAACCAGAAGATCAAGCATCTTTTAGAGGTATGATAGGAAGTACACTTTACATAACAGCTAGTCGACCAGACTTAATGTTTTCAGTATTCTTATGTGCATGATATCAATCCAATCTTAAGGAATCTCACTTAAAGGCGGTAAAAAGAAATTTTTGCTACCAAAAGGGAAACATTGATCTAGGATTATTTTAGACGTCTGGAAATGATTTTATTCTAAAAAGATTTTCGGATGATGACTTTGGTAGATGTATAATGGATAGAAAGTGTAAATCCAGATCTTGTCATTTCTTAGGAGATTCATTAGTTTCTTGGTCCTATAAGAAGCATCATTCGGTAGCACTTTCCACTACTGAAGCTACATATGTAGCAGCTAGAAGTTGTTGTGCTCAAGTGTTGTGGATGCAACACACACTCACAGATTATGGCTTGAGTTTTACTAAGACTCAAATTTCGTGTGATAACACAGGTTCCATTGACCTATGTAAAAACCATGAACATCACTCTCGTGCAAAACACATAGACATTAGACATCACTTTCTTACAGATCACACACTAAAAGGAGATATCATTCTTCAGTTTATCGAAATGCAAGATCAACATGCTGATATTTTCACAAAATCATTACCATCCGATAGATTTGAATACATTAAACAAAATTTAGGAATGATAACCATAAGGTAATCATTCACCATTAACTTCTTGTTGACAAATTCTCCTAATAGTAATAAACTCATTTTCATAGGGGGGTACATTTGATTGTTAGTGTAACTAAAATTTTCGTAATATGTTTTTAAAACATAGTGTAAATAAAATTTTCTTAGTTTGTTTTTCAATCTTTTCGGAGTAGACACTTCCGAAATAGAAATTTCTGAAACTAAAATTTCTTTAATGGAAATTTCTGGAACTGAAATTTTCAGGATTGAAATTCTCGAAATGAAAACATCCGGAATGGGGATTTTCGTACTGTAATTTTCGTAACAATATTTTCGTACTGGAATTTTCGTAAAAATATTTTCGTAATGGAATTTTTGTAAAGATATTTTCATACTGGGACATTCCTAATGAGTTTGTTTATATATTAATTTCTTAAAGAAGAATATTACCAATTACGAACAATCATTCTTTCCAATCCGAAAGCTATGAATTCCTTACTTATAGTGTTGTAATCATATTTTTCTTTCTGGTATTTTCCTGAGTTTTTAATAGTTTGGATTCTAGTTTTCTTCAAAACCAGATGTTTTCCTTAAAACCTAAAAAGATCGGAGTCATGTTTTCCTTGAGGGAGTGTTTTCAACCATCAGATCAGATCAAAACATTTTTAACCGTTATATGGATTTTGTAAGACCAAAGGTCACATCCATCGCCTATATAAAGGAGTCCACAAGACTCGTCCCACATCGGGTTTTCAAATCATTTGCATCTCGAAGCCCTTCTTCTCTTTTTAGGACCAGTTCCAATCTTTACAAAACCATTCTGAATCCTTATGTTATCTTTGTTCTGAATGTCTATTGAAGCAACATCTCAAGATATGTCAACTTCAATGCCAATCTCAAAGTGGTAAATATTCAGGGAAAGGTTGGTGCATCCAGATTTCTATAAGTTTGATACCATTATTTCAAAGAATATTAGACTGAATGGATGGGAAGATGTTTTTTTAGAAAAGTCAGATAAAAAGGATCCGGTTTATACTGATTTGCTGATCGAGTTCTACAAGTTTGTTTCCTTCCATATGGAAGATTACAGAGAGTGGTTTTCTTTCAAATCTTATGTGAAGACTTATAAGCTATCTTACACCAATTCTGCGAGCATGGTTCGTTCATACAATGAAGTAGAAGCTGAGTTCTGTTAACACAAACTTCCGGATGAGTAAGGTAGTTTCAACAAGGAGAAGGCACTAAAATGTTTTCGTCTTAAGGATGCTTCAACCATTAAGATTTCTCGTCTCACTCTGAATTATAGAATTCTTCAACTTTGGGTGCAAGGCTTTCTGGTTCCAAGAAGAGGTGACAAGGATAATTTGAAGAAAAGTGATATCTATGTCTTAGATTTCATGGTAATTCTAAGGAAGATAAATTTGATAAGACATGTCTTAATTATGATCAAGAACATCAAAGAAGAAAATTTGAGAGCTCAGATAATCATGTTCCCTTCCTTACTATCTAAGCTGATAGTTTGGTGCTTAGATTCGTCCAAGGTTGCATGCAAATCAAAAGTCCAGAATTGAAAGCTTATGTTAGTAAGCGATTATATTTTGAAGAGAATGAAGATGTGTTTTTCTAGTGAATCCAGGGAATTCTACTCTCTTTCTTTGGATGAAGTTGAGGCACTTTAGAAAGGTACACACACTCCTGAACCATCGAAAAAGCAAAGGAAGAAGAGAAAGCTTAATGAAGTCGCTGCTGATGAAGAAAATCCCAAATCTAAGGAAACTAATTATGCTCCCCCGAATCCGAAGAAACAAAAAACATATCCTGATGAAGATGCAGCGTAGTGGAGTGATGATAAGCAGAAGAGAAAAGAAGGGGATCCACAATTCGGATTGGACCCTGAAGAGGCTATGGCCTTAAAAGAAAGAGCTACAGAAGAGTTAGAGAAGCATTAGAAAGAGAAGAAAATGAAAAAGAATGTGTCTGAAGATGAAGTGGTGTAATCTTTGTTGAGACCTACAACGTTAGCTTCTGAGTTGATTCCGGTTCCGAAATATTTCCTTACCAAACCTTCTTTACTAGAAACTCCAGCTAAGAATTATGTCACTTTGGAAAAATTCCCGGGTAAAGAAGTAGTTGAAGAAGCTGAAAAAGAAGGTGAGGAAGAAGTAGAGGAAGAGGATGAAGAAGAATAATAGGAAGAAGAGGGAAGTGAAGATTCAGATTCCTTGAGCAAGAAAGTAGAGGTATATAATGATAAGACAAATCCTCAATGTTAGTTACCCTAGGAAAGGAAGGTGGGGAAGTTAGTAAGAATAATGATAAGCAACAGCAAGAAGATGAAAATGTTCTATATGATGACGGAGAATCCTATGAGAGGAATTTTCTTGATGAAGGATAAGAAAAATAGAAACAAGATGAAGACCAGATTATTCAAGTTTCTGAATCTGCGGAAGTATCTCCTAATGAGGAACCAATTCCGAATTACGATAAGGGGAAACAAGTTATCATGGATACTCCAACAAAAGACGTCTTCAGGAAAAAAGAGGTTAGTGGTTCTTCTATGAGAAAACTGGTGCAAATTGAAGAAGAGCAATATCAGAGAGATTTATCTAATTAAGAATCATCATCTCATGGGCATGATTTTGTGGTTGGATCTCTGAAGAAGTTGGTGGAAATAATTCTGATTTTTCCAACTATAGATTCCAGATGCCAGATGTTGTAATAGAGTATGAATCAGAAATCGGAAACCCTATCCATGGTCATGGATAATGTGTGAAGATCGAAGTCGAAGAAAAAATTTATTATCGATTATGATGTGCATAGAAAGTCCTGCAGTAAGGTAACAATGTGGTCTAGAAGAGTTGATGAAGACATAGTGCAGTTTGAAATTTTTCAGAGTGAAGTTCAAAATTCCTTTGACACCGAGGATAAAAATATTAAAAATCTTCAAGCTGAGATGATTGATGAGAAGAGTTCTCGGAGCCAACAAGTGAAGGAACTAAGTGAAAAGGCTAATTCTATGGCACAAAAGTTTTTATGTGATATAAATATCCGGATCGAGCTTGAGAAAAGACTCGTACAACAAGATGAATTGTTAAAGATGAAGAAAGAAGCTATCAAGGCTCAAGCAGAGGCTTTGAAAGCTAATGAAGAAAAGACAAAAGCCTTGGAGTGGAAAGTTGAGGAAGATCAATGAAACCTAAAGAAGCTCAAGAATTTGTTAAAGAAGCTGATTCTAAAGGAATAGGAAGACAAATAAACCCACTCCGATCTTTTGTTGTAGTGACTTTATTTGTAAAATTCTATCAACTCTAATGAAATGTTATTTGGTTGGTTGTAGATTTTAATATACCATTGTTTCAGGTACCATATTTTCTTTTCAATTCCCTTCATTTCTTTTTGAAAATCACAAAGGGGGAGAAGGAAAAAGAACTACTCCTAAGGAGGAGAAAGAAAAATTTCTTAGTGAAATATCCTTAAAGTAAGGGGGAGTTTCTCACGAAGAAGTTTGTCATTACTAAAATAATGAATACTCCACTCCGGAAATTCAGAATACAATCCATAGAGTTTCAATGCCTAAAGGGAGTTAGCTGTATTCAGTTTCATCGATGAACCAAGAGGGATAAGTTTTAAATTCAAAGTCTAATGAAATTTTTTCAAAGTCCTTATATTCATTTTTGTAAGGATGTTCGTGCTTTCCACAAAGGTGTATATTGTTGAGTCAATAAGGTTTTCCTTATTACTTTTCCCTTCCTTCTTGTTTTAAAAATCACAAACACCTTATACGTAAGAAAATATAAATTTTACCTCCACAAGGAAAATTTACTTCTTTAAGGAAATATACCCTAACCTATATTTTCTTATACATAGCAATATTTTTCTTAAGTACAAAAACCGGATTCATACTCAAAATCCCAGAAGTCATATAATTTCAAGATTTGGAGCATTCTATTTTTAGGATCCGAATTCTGAATGTGAACTATAATGAAGTTCCAATCTGAATTTTGGACTCTGAACATTCATGAGTTCAACTCCGAACTCTTATGATGTTCGACTCCGAACTCTTATGATGTTAGACTCTGAACAATCATGAGTTTGACTCCGAACTCTGATGAATTTTGACTCCGAACATTCACGAGTTCGACTCTGAAGACTGATGATGTTCGACTCTGAACATTCATGAGTTTGACTCCGAACTATGATGATGTTCGACTCCGAACGTTCATGCGTTTGACTCCTAACTTCTATGAAGATTGACTCTGAACATTCATGATTTCAACTCCGAACTCTTATGAAGTTTGACTCCAAAATTTCATGATTTTGAATCTAAACTTTCATGAGTTCGACTCCAAACTCCTATGATGTTCAACTTCGAACTTCTACATGTTTAGATACTGATCTCTGGTGAAACCAGACTCTGAATTCCTATAAAACCGAATCCGAACATTTCTTAACATAGACACCGAATTTCATTTTGGTTAGACTCCGAACTTTTAATTTTCTTACTCTCCAAAATTTTGTATGGATTTTTCTTACATATGCTCCATTTCAAAACGATGTCGTGCCTTCAGTGATACATGATTTATTATTAAACAATGTCATCCATTCTGTTTCTAATTAACCGTTGGTTGAGTTATACATGTATAGGTCCCTCCGAATTTCTTGGAAAATAAGACCATTGGATGAGGGAGCTGACCGTGGGAAATTTTCCTATAAATAGAAGCTCATTTGAAAGATATCAAAAACAAGTTGATCAATCTAGAGACCACACACAATTTAGTGTATTTCTAGAAAGAGAATATTTTCATGCCTTGTGCATACAGAACTGCTCGTTCAGATTGCTTCGTACGACCCTGAATGTTGGTGATTTAATTTGAGGAATTTCAGGGATAGGAAGACATAGGTGCTGACTACCTTGAAGTTCAAGGGCTTCCTTGCTGAGGAAGACAGAGGTTCCAACTAACTTGAAGTTGAGGGCTTGTAGGGATAGCAAGATAGAGATTCTGATCTTCCTATTGAGGGCTTACCCTGGTATAGGAAAGAAAAACTTTCTTGAAATTATAAATCAAGGGACCTTTATCCAAGGTTGTTGGATACCCTTCTCTTTGGGTTAAAAGACTTATATCTTGTTACTTGTAGTTTTTACTACTTGTTTTTCCGCTTCGCTTTTTTATTATAAGGAATGTATAACCTTCTTATATTTCCTTACACTTGTACTCTCATTAGATTAGATTCTAAACGCTTTAAGGTATAATCTCTTTCTGTAAAATTTGGTTCCAATTCTCTAGTTGGCGATTAGAGGTGTTATGAATTTTCTAAGTTTACCTTTGTTAAACATAGATTTTTCCTTATCTAAGGAAATTTTTATACTGTAAAATTCACCCCCCCCCCCATCTTGTATATTGAGCATCTACATCATTATTTCGATCCTACAATTCTAGGTTGTAATTTTCATTTGAAATTGAGATTATATTTTTTTTCTTTATTTTTCAATGTATTTTATTTCCATATTATATTGTTTTGATCTTGTGTTATATGAAATTATAATATAAGTTATTATTATTATTTTATTTTCATCATTATATCCAATTTTAGGGATACATGGTTTTATTTATATTCTTTAGGCAACATCATCCCAAATATGAGATCTATCCTATTATAGGAATCACCATACCATTTCCAATTAGAGGTGGGATTGTGGAAGAATACTCGACAAACCAATATCCTAGGTATGTTCCATTAGTTTTGGTCATGAAATTTTATAGCTTGAGTATGATACAATGGTGTTTCAAAAAAAACCAAAAAATAATTGAGGGGTATCAATAAATTTTTTTAGTATAATATAGTAGGTATTACATATAGTATAACAATTAAATTTTTTTGGGGAGCCACTTTGGTGCTGGTTAGCCACCAAATTCTGGGTAGAAGCCACCAATGTTGTATTACAGTCTATAAATGTTTTAAAATTCATATTTCTGGGAAACATTTACCCCTTAACATTGATTTAATACCCAGAAAGGGGGTGGAAATTGGATGTTTACAGAAATTAGGGGTATCCCCATCCAAATTTCTTCCTTTTCACTTTTTTAAGGATCTTATTGAGAGTTATACAAAATTAAAATACATGGAATGTTATTTACATCATCAATATATTTAAAATACTTATGTAATATTTGGTGGTTTTATATTTCTCTTGTACTAGATAACATACAATTGAATTGTTGTTTTCCATTAGGATATATTGATTTGGATTTATGGGGTAGATTCATCAAAAAAATCATGATTTATACTATGTGAATAATGTATAAGGTTGGTATCCCCAATAAGTTAACTCATGTTTTATTTTAGTTTTATACTTGTATGTAATTTAATTTTAACCCTATTAGTGGATTATAAAGGAGTATATAGGGAGCGAGGAAATTAATAAAACAATGACATTCCTTGTTAGAGTTAGATTATACTTTTTATTACGATGTTTTAGATATTTGAATTCATCAGTGATGTAGTCAAATAATAATCTATTGGTATAAAGGGACAATGTTTTATAAGGTGTTGAACAATTGAAAATGAAATTATAAAAAATAATATAATTTTTATCTCACTATTTATGATGGGTCATAATAATAATGAACCTGGAATAGTGGTGAGACGCAATTTGTAGGATATTGAGAAATGAATGTGTGTATAATCATTATTTAAACATTATAGATTTATAATGAATTATAAAAATGTAAAAAATGAAATATAATTTTTACCTAAATATTTTTCACATGTTATAATAATGATATTGTAAATTGAAAACCTTGGAACAAAAGGATAAATTATTTTTATTATGTAATGTGATATAACATTTAAAATTGTGGTTTATTTTTGTTAGCACAATGACCTAGAATATGAGGTTATATAAATTATAGATTTCATTATTCTATGAAAATGTTGGTAATTAAAATTAGGGTATAGGTCCCCGATATTAGGATGATAAGGAAAATATTGATCGGTTAGGTATTTAATACTGGAAAATATAGAGTATATAGGGATTGTGGATGGGAGATAATAGTTATGATAATTGGTTTTAGGGGTATGTTTTAAAATAATCTAGGGTATATGGTGCGATATAATCCCAGAGATATGTTGTGATATGAGTTCGGGTGAGTTTTGTGATTTTAAATAAGTCACATTCTATGATATGAGTTTGAGGAAGATAATAAGATATAATCAAAGGGCTGTGTTGTGATATGAGATGGGGACTATGTTGTGAAATAAAAAATGGGACATTTTATTATGTTATCCATGAGAAATATAATGTGCGTTGATCCAAGTGTAATGTTATGATATTATTTTGTTGGTTGAGTTGAAATATGAGCTCGAGGATATGTTATGGAAATGATTTTGAGGGTCAATGTTATATGGTCTAGGGGATGAAATACACATTATTTGTTAAAAGTGAAGATAGTTTTTATAATCTTGGGAATAGTCACACATTAGTTAGTTATATAATGATAATTATTTTTCTACGATACACAAAATTTCCAATATAGGTAAGGATTGGGATTATTGTGGCATTTTAAGAGAATGTTGAAATAAAATTGATTATTTATAATATATTATATATTCATATTATTAACAGTATATATATATATATCACTATATATATAAATATTATCAATTTATATTTTGTGACGACTCAAATTAAACTTCCATGAATTTATGTTAACAAAGGTGGGAATTTAGTTTCACATGGGGATTACTAATAAGATTTTTTGTCACAATATTCCAATGAAACTCACAGAAAAAAAATTATTTTTATATTTTAGGTTTTAGAAAAGTTTCTTTGGATGATTTCCAAGAGAAATGTTGAATTTATGAGACCTTGGTCAATGTTTTGGGCTAGAATGAGGATCATGTAATTTTATGAGGATCATTGTTAACCCCCTTCACTATATTTATATTTATTTATAACTACGTTATTATATTATAGGATATAATTATTTTATTTATCATCTTTTATCAAGTTATTAATAATATTACAATGTTTTATTGAGATCGGTAAGTATGTTATTAGAGTGATTATATATAGAAACCCACTTCATTAAATTTTTTTAATAATACAAGTTTATATTTTATAAATTGATTTTATGGTATCTGTATAAATTGATTTGGTTCATTACCTATATTTATAAATTTCAGTCACATTTGGTGGAATTAATTTTATCCCTTACTGTTTTGATTATAAATTATTGATTGGGTCATTTTAAAATGGAAAAATAGAAAGTTATTTTTTTCTAGTATTAAAAATAGGTATCTAATGGTATTCATTAAGACTTGAAAATTAAATATTAAATTTTTCTAATCATCATACTAATAGTGTAAAATCTTGTTTTAATGTGAATTTTATGATATTGAGTTACTCGTGACTATTTTTCAAGAATAATTTTTTAATTTACTTATTTCATATCCACAAATAGTAAGAGTATTATTATGTATCCTACATCGTGGATATAGCAATGAAAATCATGTAATATGCAAGAGATTGTGGTTGATTTATAATATAATTATTATTAACTTAAATATGAATCATATGTAAAATCATTCATCTTTAGTTAATATGTTTTTTACAAATAATAAAAAGTCGCTCAAATAATTATTTTAGATAAAATTATTAAATAAAATAGATTATGATTTAATTGGATTTGTGATCATTTTTTGGATTTCATAATTCATTAAGATAATTTTATGTTTAATGACAGAAATATTTATGAAATGTTGAAGTTGATTTATATGGATTTATTTCATAATTATGTTATACCATAATATGAATTATTAATTTTAAAATATTAACGACAAATTATTCATTAGGATTATTCTTTTTTCCCTATTGATAAGATGAAATGATTGGAATGTGAAATACATGGTGATAATATTCATGTAATTTATATTGAATTTAAATGAAACATGTCTTTATTGGGTATTTAAAATAGAAATACAAGATGTTAAAATTTAAATTTTATAAGATATTTTTTTTGGAAATTTATAAAACATGTTGATGTAAAATTAGTCAATAAAGAATGGTTTAATAAAATGTTTGTTTTTTAATTATAATTTATGATCCGATGTGAATGAAAAATTTCATGTTACATGTTAATTTTTGTATAGAGTGTGCTTCATGAATTTATTTCAAAATATTCCTATAATATTATATTCATTGTTATATATTGTATTGGATAATGATTTTGATCCATCAGTTTATGAAAATGAATTTATTGTAAAAATTCTCTTTGTTTGATACATGAAAATATTTATTTATGAGGCATGTCAAGTGTAATGTGTTTTCATATTTTGGAAAATAATTTTGGGAATTTAGTTTAATCTTAATTTATATTCTAAAATTTTTGAGTATATGGTTGTGTATGTTGACACAATTCTTTGATTATTGAACTATATTTTACATTAAATTATATTGGATAGTGGTTTAATGTAAAATTCATGAATCTTTAAAATAAAAAATGTTTTGAGAATGGTGTGGGTGGTTGTAATGAAATTTTAATTTTGTTCAATATATTTTAATGAAAATGAATTTTTTGAATGGTAATGGATTTAGAGTGATGAAATTTATTATAAAGTATGCTATATCAGGATTAATCAATGACTTTATTTTGATAAAACAATTGTTTTAATGAAACTTATGTTTGGGCTATGATATATTATGGGTATGTTTTTTGATATAATAAGAAATGTTTTTGATCATGATGTTTAAATATAAATCCTAATGGGTGATAGATCTATATAATATTATAGATTACTCATGATACAATTTGATATGTTGGATTACATATTAATGAATGATGATATTTGTATGAGATTGTTATGGATGAATGATAGGGTAAATTTTAAATTTGGACCTTGAATTTGAAACTAAAATATATATTTGATAACATAAAAATTAATAAGTATATAAATTGATGATGAGTTAGTTATTTTGAATAATGAATATCTTCATAATAATCGACCATGATTATACATTTAGAAAATGAAATTTCTTTTAAAGGGTATAAACTATTGACTTTTGATATTGTATTACTGAGATAGATATAGGTATATTATATTTGACTCTATTAGCCACTTCTATATCATCTGTGATTATATAAAATTATAATTATCATCGATAAGATCCATAAAATAAAATTTCATTGTAGATTCAACATAATAGGGGTTATTATCACTAATTATTATAGATATTGGAGTATAAAATAATAGGAGTATGTATACGGTGACTTTTATTGGTATGTTATTTTTTTAATGAATGTGATGAATAAATTGATTAATATGGATGGGAATTTAATAGGGTATCAATATCACATAATGATAATCAAGGTTTATTTTTAGGTAAAATGAGATTACATAATGAAAGACATCGTCTTGGGGAAATTAATTCGATTTGAAGCACGATTACTATATCCATGTAATATATTAATTGAATGTTTATAATTATTTTCCTAATATAATCATATATAATTGGGGAAATTATTCATCTATAAGTGACATTATATCCATTAAAAAAATAACATTTAATAATTAAAATAATTTTTTGGAATGATTTCAATATTTCTATGTATAGGGGAAATATGATATAAACATGTGCAAGATTCATCGGATTTTGTAAATATGTTATGATGTATAGGTTGAGTAAGTTACATTTATAGGGGATAAGATACTCTATGAGAGTTAGTGGAGAATTATTTGTTTTAAATAGGAATGACATAAATGTGTAATGTATGGAGTTAATAGATACATGTTGTAATATGATGATTGGGATCATGATGTGATTTCAAATCCAAGTAAAAAATGGAAATCCATTTTAAAAATTGTAGACCGATCAGCCAAGGTACTCTATAGAGTAACATATTTTTATGTATGGAATTTGTTTAGCAATTTTCATAGGAAATAAAATCTTTATTAGAAATCCAGTTGAAGGGTATCAGAACTCAGAGTCCATACCCATAATGAGGTTAAGATTAGTTCTTTAGAATTGGGTAAATTGTATTGGAATGTGAGGTAGTTACCTCAGATATCGAAAAACCCAAAATGTGACAAAATTTTGTTTAACATATTCATTGGTCATTATGTAGATTCCGCCAGTGTTTGGGGTGTCATGGGATATAGTTTTGGATTTTCTCTGGTCAAACATATTGTAAAATGTTTCAATAACTATTAATCACCAACCTGGAAGTTGAAAATATGTATCCAATGGTATTAACATATGGTTCGCACTATTTACTAAATGTTGGAGAAAACACTTGAAACTCATTAAAACTTATATAATATTTATTTTAAAATTGAAATTTAAGTGATAACAAGTCCTAGTTTACTACCTCTTAGTTGGGTATATACAAAAGTTTATTCCCCTTCATTATCATTTTTTGTCCACTTTTTTTACATCGAAATAAATGGTTTTTATTCTTCATCATTTATTCATAAAATATTTTTCTTTCCCATTATCATGTCTTTGCCACATGGTTTCCACCATCATGCAAACTTTTCCTCTTACCGTAATAGACATCTATGCAGATTTTGATGGTTAGTGTTGTTTTATAATTTTTGGATTTAGAATCTAGAAATTCTGATCCATCACAAAGGTCTTATTTTGGTGATTTATATTGGTGGATAGATGATTCAAGTAGTTGAGTTAGGTATTTATACTGAATTGTGAATTTTTAAATATTTTTTTTAATTTATTAGTGTTTTAAATGAGTTTATGAACTAGAATAGTGATATATGTGATTTCGTGAATTTTTTTTATAAAATTATTTCCATGATTTTTTCTTTTTTCCTTTTGAAAAATTTCGTTAAATTCATGGTTAAATGGGACGTTGTCAATAAATAATGTTTTATGCATTCAAAATGATTGAAAAAATTTAATTGATTTTTTTCATGAGAAAATAAATTGGTTCATGGTTTTTAGAATACATTTTGGTTTATAAAGTGATTTTTTATTTCAGTGGATTGGTGTTTTGAATATTTTTAAAAGAAACTTCTTTATTTTTGTTTCTTCCCGTGATGGTAAAAGGTTTTCTTGTTTTTATATGGTATTTTCATATTTTAAAATTTTATTGTAACTTTTTTTTGGATTAGGGAATTCATTAATTTATCATATTCATTCTTTTTGTGGTTTTTTTATTTTTAAAATTTACATAGAGTTTGAATATCATTTTAAAATATAATTTCCAAATATATATTTTAGTTGTTATTTGGATGTGTATGATTTTTCATTAGTTTGAAATTTTTGTAATTTTATTTTCAAGAAATAGATTTCTAATGGTTGGGATCATTATGAATAAATAGTAGGATTGGTTGTAATTTTATGTTATTAATTATGCTTTCATATTCTTTTACGGCCAGCATGATCCCATTTCCACCTATTTTTATGATTATGAACATGTATTTGACTATGTAAACTATGATTCATGATATTATGTTTTTTTGTTCAATATATAAGGCTCTAGACTTAAACATTACATAATATTGATATAAGATAATAATTCAAATTTAGTATCTTTTATGGTTTAGAGATTTAGTTAATTTTGTATTAAGTATTACATTACTTCTCAAAAATAACAATGTATATAGTTCTACTCTATCCAAATTTGACACAAAAATAAAACCCCTTAAATAAAACAAGAGGTCTTTATTGATATAAATCTTCTGGAATTATTTATTTCTCTTACCCTTTTTTATACCCTTTGAAAAAAATTTCAAAAACATGGGATGAGAATAAAAATCTTAGTAGGTGTTATCAAACAAGTAAAAAAAACATTATTACATCAATACATAAAATCAATGAAATCATACATTTCTATCTTTAACATACAACGAAAAATCATAGGATTTATGAATAACACATGGAAATCGTAAATCATAAATTTAACTTGTGGAATCCATATCATACATATGTTGTAGATTTATTAGTAACATAGGGAGTCACATTTTGAATACCCATCGTAGTATATTCCCTAGATATCGTAGGATAATCATTAACATTTACCACTATCACGTTACCCAATTCATTGGAGAGCTATCTCGGGGTCACCCACCTAAGGATTATCACGGAACCACCCAAATACAAAAACAATTCCCAATAACCATAACATTTTCATAACACATAAAAATGTATAAAGTAAAGATTAAATTTCCACACTGTAATCACAATATATCATTTCAAGATATTGGCATAATCAATGGTTTATCAATCCATTTTCAAAACCATTTAAAACATATAATGAAGAGATCTTTTGAAAAAAATTGTCCCCTAACACTTTTGTGATTATGAAAGAAATTTTAATTTCGAAACATTCATGTCTATAAAAATAAATCATTAAAAAAATTATAAGACATGTAAATTAATGTAAAAGATTTAGAAGAATAAATCATTAAAACAATTAAAATGATATTTTGGATAAATACGAGAGACGCTTGAATAATAATAATTGAGGAATAATATTAATAAAAGATTATATATATCATGATAATAGGTAGATTCATGATATAATATGTAAAATGAAAGTATATACACCATATAAAAGTTAATTGGTTTATTAAAAAAAATGTCTAAATGGAGTGTAAATTAACATAATGTCCCTTGAAAATATCATATCCTTAGATTAAGGACAAATAAATGATATAATTATGTGTCAAAAACAATAATATAGCCAATATAAGAGTATATTAATTTTAAAACACTCATAGTTCATTCACACATATTCATAGCATGACCTAGTCACGAATTAGAAGTTTAACCCAAAGAATATAAATTTGGTTAAGAAGTTATCTTACAAAAATTCAATAGTCTAATGGCGTCACATTTAAATTTAGAAAATGAGTTGATGAGAGACTAATGGGTCTCTCATAACATGGAAATAAAATGTACATCAATAATGATATATAAGAAAATATCATGACATAATAAAATGGGAATTTAAAAAGACATAACATAAAATAAGTCTTTGACAAAAATAGGACGGTAAAAGGTTCCCTTACTAATTTGGTAACATACGAAAAATACACCACATGAATGAATGATGATACTATAAGGATTTAAATAACAATAAATTATATTATATTACACTAGGAATACAATCATGTGTAGTGCAAACTCTAGACAAAAAAATAGTTGCAAATATAGCTTGAATCACACGAAAGAAAAAGTGAGATGAAAACTCTTACCTCATGCCCGACTTGACTCATTCATTATTTAATCTCCTAAATAATAAAATACTGTTTATTTATACTTTATTAAGAACCTTTTTTGATTTTATTATTTCTTATATATTAATTATTACCATGTTATAAACATTACATAATCATTTATGATAATAACAATATTTTTTTTCAATATTTGGTACTTCAGTCAAAAATGATCTTCTTACAATTAAAATATGTCCATGTGGTAAAAATTACATTATATACTAAATGATATTAAGTATTTATATATAATATATATAATCTATATCATTATATATGTGTATTTATAATATTACGTAACATTTGGAGATAAGAAATAGAACACACCTTTCATGGAAACGTTAAGTTATATGTACGCATGAACACTACATCCATTTCTATTTCTCATTTAATGGAATGAAAGAAAATCATACATAGGTATATTATAATTAAATTATAATTTCATATATAATTTAAGTAATTAAATCCTTTACATCTTCCATGTATGGCATGAAAGAGTCATATCACTGTGAGGGGGTGGTAGTTCGCACTTCCTCAAATGAAATTATCATATTTAGCCATTATGGAAATCTTAAAGGTATGATATAAATTAAAAATACAGAATAAAAGAGAAAATATAAATATAATATATATATCATATAAATACAGTTCTATCATAAGATCCACCATGAGAGTTTTTAGAAGATAATCGAACAATCATCATTTCGTGAGGCAGTAGTTCGTCATACACAGAAATAGTTTGTTTGTATCCATTAGATAGAGGTGTATGTATGTGTAGTTTGAATCCATATCAAAACTAAAACCTATTATATTTATTATACTGGTGTTTTTATGTAATCAAATAATAAGAACAACATAGGGAGTGATGATGTAAAATAAAATATGATAACTTGAGGGATGACACAACCTTAAAATCGGGTAAATTCATTTGGTTTGAATTAAAAGGAATTATTGAGGTGCTTTCTACCAATGTTAAGGCTTCTAGAAGGAATATATGGATAGTAATAACTTATTTGGGTAGTGGTTGGATATGACAAGGGGTCTTGATAGGTGTGATTAAGGGTTATAGGTGATGTATTTTTATAAGGGGGAGGAGGGGCTCTTTAGCAATGATTGAAAATATTATATTATTATATATTGATTTTCAATTTCTAAAGATCCAAAAATTATTTAATTCTAATATAAGTTGTATATAATTCTAAATAATGTAATCCAATAATAATTTCACAGGTGATGGATATTGTTTAATCCTTATATTTTTTATTTAATACTCTGTTAACTTATTTAACTATTACCATGTCCTCTTATATATGCCAACAATATGGTTAATATATTTACAATAAAATGACAAGAAATGAAAAATGTATAATTAATGAAAATTAAATCATCATATATTTCATTTTGACGATTAATATAATTTTAGGAATATATTATCATTTAATAAAATATTGATTGATTTAAAAAAACATTTATGCCAATTTTAATAATATTCATATCATGACTTTTATAAAATTCTAAAAAAAATTATTGTTTCTAAAAACATTCATTAAATAAAATATAAAATGAATTCACAATATATAAAATTATTGTATCACATAAATAAGTTCATAATAAATTTATTTTAATATTTTTAATATCATTTATATGAATCCTATATTAATGTTGAAATTATTGCATCACCATTGTGTCAGAATTAAATATGTCTATTTAATATCAAAAAATTGTAAATAAAATACCATAATATATTAAATTTATTTATCTTTCCATATAATATTTATAGTCTAATATATAACTTATTTAACCCCATATAAAAATTGTTTTAGTAAAAATATTCATGTTTATGTTATTTTTGTCGTTACTTTAAATTAATTAATATAAAGTGTAATTATCACTCCCAACGGGTTCCATGGGGTCCAAAAATCTACCCAAGGATTCCCATGGTCATAAATGTATCATCGAATTGGGTTATGATAATGTTAAGAGTAATTTAACATTATTATAATATTATTTTCTACCCTTATTTACTAGATTTACCCTTTAACCATGGTAAATAAAATATTTTCTCAAATAAATATTCTTAATTTCTAAAATAAAATTTACCTATTAAAACAATATGTAACTCTTGATTAAATATATGGAATCCATTTTTCTAAATTCAAAACATAGAAGTTTTAGAAATTAATTTAAAATTAATTCATTTTGGCAAAACAAAAAGTGTGTTTTTAAGAAATATTAACTATCAAAAGATTGACAATTCTTTCTGTTCAATTTATAATTAAAATTACTTCCAATGACCAAAATTGGATTAAATGGTAAAAATATAATCTAATTACACTTTAAGACCAATAAAAATAATAATCTAACTAAATAAATAAATTAGATGAGAAGACAATTTTGAATTAAAATGTGGTATTTTTCACTATTAATTAAAAATTAACTTTATCAGAAAAATATCAAAAATATATCAAAAGTAAAATATGATATTTCAGTTCTAAAAATTAATTTTATTTTGTCAAATATAACATTTAAATGTTATGAAAACTAGATTTAAAAATGGATCTCCATCAAAAGTGGTAAATCCACCTTTTGAAAAATATTATATTATTTGTCCATAAAATTGGATTTATTCTCATTTTAAGCCTCTAAAATTTATCTGATAATTGTAGTGATATTTATCAAACATTCATAATAATATTTCAGTTAGTTTAATTTATTCCATCCAATAAATAATCTAGGCATTAACTACCATATAAAATGATTTTATATTACTATTTATCAGTATGACTCGGCCTTATGTGAAACATGTGATTTTCATATAAACCCATAGCTATGTTCATGGTATTCCATTGAACATAACATCACCTTTAAAGAAAAATTAATATTTAATTAAAAATATTAATAAAAATAAAAATTTTATAATCTTTATTTACCTGGGATGTTACATATTTCCCCCCTTTGGAAATTGTGTCCTTGTAATTTTCAAACTGGACTAAGAAATATCATTGAATGTCCCACATTCGAAAAAGAGTCAAAAAAATTATCACTTTAAAAGAATGAAAGAGAAGTATAATGGTCACCTGGGATAACCCATACTAGGATTCAATGAATACATTGATGTAGAAGAGAAGCTAAGGGTTATGTTATGATGGAGAGTGATTGAAAACATGGTTAGAGGAATGTTAACCACTAAAAAATCACAAACATGTTATTGGTTAAATGGTATTTGATTACCTAGTAAGAAAATTTAATGCATAACATTTTTGTTTTAAGTTACTTTTCTTAAAGATGATGAATTTATTTATGGGCTCAACTAAAAACATAAGGAAACATACTTACTTTTCATGTAAACTTTCATCCATTACTAAATTACCAACACAAACCCAACATTTCTCCAAATGATGAGTATTCAAAATGTCTTTTTCATATTTAATGTTATAGAATAAACAATTAGAGTATCACATAATAAAAAAATGATTAAATATATATTTTCCTCGTCTTTAGATGTCAACCAAAACCAAAATTATTAGTATGAGATCAAATAACCTAAAAAGGATAATTATTTATAAAAATAAATACTACTCTTAATGTCCAAAATTCAACAAACAGTACCCAATGTTAAAAAAAGACCATTAAATAAACAATTGTCTGTAAAATCCTTCAATATAATCTTATATAATATTGAAACACAAAATTCAAAAGTATTTGATCACACAGTCTTCTACAAAAATGTTATCATTTATCCCCCAAAACATCGGTTACTCTTAAAATCTCATAATGAAAATTAATTAACCTAATAACATATTCTCTATGATATGTTAATCATTTCCATAAATAACCTAAATCACTATATTTCCACAATAAAAACACAGATTCTCCAAAAATAATATTTCAACCATTACTCCACAAACTAAATCCCACAGTGTTCTATTTTCTAAAAGCATATAATATTACCCAAAAGAGAGAACACATTCCAAAATAACCTTTATCACTTAATGACCAAATCATTTTCCAATATTAAATATATCCATTTTATAAAAATATTTGTCCAAAATCAACTAATTCTTGATCCATAAAATCATTTAACTAAAAAAAATAAGTCATATTAACCTGGGACATCACGTTGGATAGTTGTAGGTGATGCGCCCTTGTTTTCCTTTGGCTGAGGGGTTGATTCTTGTGTCCATTCTAGACGTGATGGGTTGTCCCCCAACTTGTGTGTTGTATGTTTTTATAAAGATAAAAAATAACCCTAACATGATTTAACCTAAATGGTTGTCTTGTACCTCCCATTTTCATCCTAACTCATAATTAACTCAATATCACAATTCATGAAGCCTTATTGACATTTTCTTACCAAAATAAAATAATATTATTCCTAATGAAAAAACTTCATACCATTATCATGGTGTCCACTTGGTTTCATCATAATCATGTTCACATATATAAATGGTCCATGCATTGCAACAATGATTTAGAGATCTTTAAAAATCACCTGATTCCTTTATCCAAATACACCTCCTACATCATTGGTCATAATGGTGTTCATAGAAAAATACTTTCAGAAAATAATCTTGTATCAAATATAATTTCAAAACATCTGATAAAACATTCTTTCTATAAAACAGCTGGACCGAATTTGAGTTAAAACATTCACTGAATGGTCCTTTCAAAATAAAATAAATATGTGCTAAAAGATTATAATTTAAAATAAAATATAAATATGTTGGGTAAGGGTCTCCATCTTTATTACCTTTTTAAAATCATAATTTTCTTCAAAATATTGTTATAAGGTAAAATATTTGAAAATTCATGATAATAATTACCTTTCATGAAAATATTATAATATTGAGAAATATGATTTGATTTAATAAAACCCATGATCCATGATGGTATTGAGGAAAAGAAAAGGTGTTTGATATCTCAAATAATTTCTTACAAGTGAGTAGTATGTGAGAAAATGTTTCAAAGTGGTCTAGACATGACTTTGTAAAAATTAATCCAAGCAAGTCATCCAGAAGAGATAGGAATGTCGTTTGACATCCTCATCCGTCCATTTCCAACAAAATTTCCTTGATCTAAAAAAGTTACAAAATAAGGAATTAACTTCAAGAGTGGACATAGAGACAAACCATGTGTTTAATGAAAACTCCTAATTCTTAAATTTGTCTAAACTAACATCTGATACCAACTATAAGGCCTCAGCCTTAAACATTACTTAATATTGAAATAAGTTAATAATTCAAATTGGGGATATTTTTATCTATATATTTTTACATAATGATCCCATAATTATTACCTTACAACTCAAAAATATCATAGTATACATTTCTACTCTATCCAAATTTTTTAATAAAACAAAACTCCTTAAATAAAACATGAGTTCTTTTCTTGATATAAATTTTTTCGAATTATTATTTTCTCTTACCCTTCCTTATACCTTATTAAAAACATTTAAAAAACATTGGATATGTTTGGAAAGATCAGTAAGGTTTATAAAACAAGGAATGAAAAAAATTCCATCAATTCATACAAATTGATGAAATCATACTTTTTTATCTTTAACAAACCATGAAAAATCATATGTTATATGAATTACACATGGAAATAATAAATCATAAAAGTAACATGGGGAATCCATATCAAACATACATTTTAGATTTCACGACTACATAGTGATTTTCATTTGGAATATCCATCATAGTATATTGTCTTAATCTATTAGGAGAAACATTAATGTTTACCTTCGTTACGTTACCCAATACATTGGAGAGCTATCTCTGGCTCACTCGTCCTATGTTTTTCATGGAACCACCCATATACATAAAAAATTCCCAATAAACATGAAATATTTATAACACATAGAATAATAAAAAATGAAAGATAACATTTCCACATTCTAATCACAATATATCATTTCAAGAGATTGATATAATCAATGCTTTATCAAACCATTTTCAAAACCATTAAAAATATTTTTTGAGGATATTTTTTGAACCAAAGTGTCCCTTGCCACTTTGAATATTTTGAAATCAATTTTAATTTCAAAACATTCATGTCTATATAAATAAACCCTTAAAAATATGTTTAAAACACGGACATTAATGAGAAAGGTTTAGAATAATAAATCCTTAAAATATTTAAAATGATATTTTAGTTAAAGAGTTACGAACCAAATGAGAGACAGTTGGATAAAAATAATTAAAGAAGAACATTTATAAAATATTATAATATCAAGGGAATAAGTAGAATCATGATATAATATATTAAATGTTAGTTTATACACCAAATAAATGTGAATTGGTGTATAACAACAAAAAATTCTCAATGGAATGTAAATTGATATAAAGTCCTTTTCAAAGAACATATCCTCAGATTACAGACAAATCAATAACATAATTTTGTGTGAAAAATTATATTACACCAAATATAAGTGGGTATTATGTTTAAAACAATCAGATGTCATTCACACATATTCATATTATGACATAATCAAGAAGTATATGTTCAACCCAAAGTGTTGAAATTGGGTTAATATGTTCTCCTACAGAAATTTGACAGCCTAACAACGTCACTTTAAAATTCAGAAAATGATTTGATGAGAGAGAAAATGGTCTCTCATAACAAGGACATAAAATTTTCAGAAATAAGTATATATAATAACATATCCCAATAAAATAAAATAGAAATTTAAAAATATAAAACATAAAAGAAATCTTTGACAAAAATAGGACGGTGGAAGGTTCCCTTACCGATTTGCTAACTAACGAAACATACACTAGCTGAAATAAGGATCATACAATGAAGATGTAAATATCCATGAATTAAGTTATATTACACAATTAAAACAATCATGTTCAATACATACACAAAACAAATGAAAATATTAACAAATTTAGGATGAATCTTATGGGAATAAAAAGTGAGATGAAAACCCCTTACCTTATGTCCGACTTGACTCGTTCATTATTTAATCTCTTGAATAATAATCTAATGTTAATTTATACTTTCTTGAGAACCTTTTTTATGTTTATTGTTACATTTATATTACTTATTACCATATTATAAACAATAAATAATCATTTATGTTAATTATGGTCGTTTTGTGGATATTTTGTACTTGAGTAAAAAATGTACTTCCTATAATTAAAAGTTTCCCATGTGGTCAAAATTACATAATATCTATAATTATATTCCTGATTCAGATATAATATATATCATATATATCTAGTATATATATTTATTTATAATAGGACATAACATTTGGAGATAATAATTGTAATGCATCGTTCATTGAGACGGTAAGCCGTACGTACGCATAAATGCTTATTTCATTTATATTTGGAATTTAATGGAATGAAAACATAAATTTATCATATGTATATTATAATTATAGTATAATATCATATGTAATTTTAGTATCACCATCCATTATATGTTTTACAAATGGCATGAACAAGTCATATCACTTTGAGGGGGTGGTAGTCCGCACATTCTCAAATGAAATTATCGTATTTACCCATTATAGAAACCATAAAGGTATGATATAAATGGTAAATAACAAATCATAGTGAAAATATAAATATAATATATATCACATAAAAATACAGTTCCATTATAATGTCCATCCTGAGAGACGGTAGCATATAATCGAACAATCATCGTTTTGTGAGGCAGTAGTTCATCGTACACAGAAACAGTATTTTTATATCCATTTGATGGAGGTGTGTGTAAGTGTAGTTTGAATACTTATCAAAACCACAGCCTATTATATTGAGGATACTGGTTTTGTTATGTAAACAAAAAATAATAAGAGCATGGGGATTGAAGAAGTAAAATAAAATAAGAGAACAGGAGGGAAGTCGTTACCATTAAATTGGGTAACTCTCTTTGTTATGAACCAATAGGCTTTCTTGGAGTGATGCATGCCTAAGGTAAGACATATTGGAGGAATAAAGAGATATATACATCTTATTTTGTCATATTTTAGATGAGTCAATAGGGCCATAGAGTTGTGAGTAAGGGTTATGGGTGATGACTTTTTATAAGGATGAAGAGGGGCTCTTTAGGAATGTTTGAAAATATTATTTTATTGTATTGTGATTTTCAGTTTCTAAAGGTGAAAAACATGTTAAATTCGAAGATAAGGTGTAAATAAGTAGAAATACAGTTATCTAATAGTAATTAGACATGTTTTGAATATTTTTTTAATCCTTATATTTTTTGTTTAACCCTTTGTTAACTTATTTAACTTTTACCATGTCCTCTTATATATTCATACTATATTGTTAATATATTTACCATAATGTTTCAAGAGACCCAAAATGGATAAGTAATGAAAATTTTAATATCATATATTTCATTTCGATGAATATTAAATATTTAGGACTATTTTACCATTTAATATAATATTGATGGATTTAAAAACACTTTTATGTCAATTCTAATAATATTCATATCATGACATTTTAAAAAATCCAAACTAAATTTATTATTTCAAAAATAATTAATTAATTCAAAGATAAAAGAGTAATAATAATATATAAATTTATTGGATGGTACAAAAATTTTCGAAATTATTTTATTTTAATATTTTTAATAACATTTATTTGAATTCTTTTATTAATGAAGCAATTACTACATTACCATTGTGTCATAATTAGCATTGTTTATTTAATTTATAAAAATTATAAATAAAATTTCATAATGTTGTAAATAATTTAATATTTCACAATAATATTCATAGTGGATGACATAACTTATATAACTTCAGATAAAAACTGTTTTATTAAAAATATTTATGTTTATGTTATTTTTGTCCTTACTTTAATTTAATTAATATAAAGTGTCATTGTTAGTCCCAAGTGGCCCCATGGGGTCCCAAAATCTATCCAAGGATGTACATGCTCATACATGAATCAGAAAATATGGTAAGATAAAGTGTAATATAAATTTAATATTATAATAATATTATTTATCACCTTTATTTACCAGATTTACCCTTTAACCGTGGTAAATAAATTATTTACCGAAATAAATAATCATAATGTTTATAGATAGAATTTTATTATTTACACAATTTGGAAATTATGATTCAAAATAATGATTCATTTTCTCCAAAATCAAAACACAAAATATGTAGGTAATAATTTAAAATTAAATCTTGTTGTTAAAACAAAAAGTGTGTTTTTAAGAAATAATAAATATCAAAAGATTTACACTGGTTTATGTTCAATGTCAATGTAAAATTACTTCTAATGAACAAATTTGTATTAAATGGTAAAAACATAATCTAATTAAACTGTAAAAAAATTAAACTAATAATCTATCTATATAAATAAATTAGATGAAAAGACAGTTTTGAATTAAAATGTGGTATTTTTCACTATTCATTAAAAATTTATCTTTATCAGAAAAATACCATAAATTTACCCAAAGAAAATTTTTATATCCCAATTATAATGAATAATATTATTTTTTCAATAGAACATATATAAATGAAAAAATTAGATTTAAAAAGGGTTCTCTATCAAAAGGAGGTAAATCGAAGTTATAAACAATATTAGAGTATATATGCTTAAAATTTGATTCATTATCATTTTTAACATCTAAAATTTATTTGATAAATGTAAAGACATTTTACAAATAAGTATAAAAATATTTTAGTTAGTTCTATTCATTCCCCCCAACACAATGGCTAGGCATTATCTAACATTTAAAATAATATTATATTATTATTTTTCACTATGGCTCAGCCTTATGTGCAACATGAGATTTTCGGAGAAACCAATGGTTGTGTGTCAGGTACTCCATCAAAACTATCATCCACATTAAAGTAAGATTAATATTTAACTGAAAAATATTAATAAATATGAAAATGAAATATTCTATATTAACCTGATATGTTACACAATATATAGTACGGTGTGTTTTCGGTTTATTTATTATGTTCTTTATATATTATTGTGACTTAGGGTAGTGTGTGGTCCACATGAAGATATTAAAAGGAAAATAACCACATTATTTTAGTCATTACATAATGATACTATGTTAAAATGTGGGATTTTATGTACTTTTCCTTTCCCTTTGGGAGGACCCCATGGATAGTAAATCCAAATTTCTTGTTGAACTTAAATATGGAAAATTTCACAGATAAGGATATAAGATAGTGATTCGGGTGCAGTTTTGTGTAACTATTAACCTATTGAATATGGGTTCCAACATTACATGTCTATAGAATGTACCATTAGTTCATAGGGTGTTTCTTGTGGTTTGTAATTTTGGTAATTATTATCAGTTTTTTTGGAAAAGTAGATTCCAAATTTACTTATGTTATTACATGGATGCATTATAAGTTATCTTCATAGGGGTAAGACATGATTTTTTTTCATAATTGTTGTTTATTTTTTAATTATTATTAATTTTCATTTTATTTTGTTTTCCCTTGTTAATAACTATATGGGGTGTATGTGTTAATTTTTAAAAAATTTAATAGATATATTTTTTAAAACGAAATCCTTAATAATTATTTCTTTTGAAAATGAATTTCAAAACATATGTGGGTGATTCTTGAAAGAAAGTTATTTATTTCAAAGTTAAATAAATTTTTTTTAAATGTAGGCTGTTTTACATTTAAAAAATATGTGGATGTGTTGGAAATATTATCTACCTTTTTATGACCTCTTTGAGGCATGTTTTACATATTTCATGATTTGAGAATGAATATGTACTATACCATGTTTATATCAATTTTCAGGAAATAAAATTAAATCTTATATTAATAAACCTTAATTTAAAACTAGTCTTCTTGGATTATTTATAAATTCAATTTAATGGAGTTTTTGTGGTATTATATTATTATTTAACACACACGGTGAATAATCATATTTTTAGGTTTGTTGTAATCATGTTTTCTATATTTTATCTAGTTATTTGATCTAGGTTTTCTTTTTTTCCTCTTCTTCTTATACACATGTATTTTTTGGGTAATGGTTGTGAAATAAGTGTTAAATAGACATATATGGGGTTTTCACCCATTTCATATTGGAATGTTTTAGTTCGATTGTTATCTTAGCTTTTTAGGCCACATATTTATTATTAGTGTAGTACGTATATTGTTATTTTAGGAATTGTGAAATATTTGTTAAAAAAAGATTCTCTCTTAGGATGAAAATTTGTAAAATCTTTTGTTTATTTTAGAATTATAACATATTTGTAATTTTCCAATTCATTTTCTATTATTAATATTTTCATGGTAATATTATGTATGGAGACCTCATGTAGAGTTCTAATTAGGTCCATTGTTGAGTCTAGTTTTATGAGGGTTAAATAATTCAAATGAGTTCAATTTTGATATCATGGTACTTGTCGCCATCTCTGGGAATTTAGGAACACACATCGGGCCATCTAGTAGACTGACATAGGTGACATGTTAGTTTATCTCATGCCTAGTAAATATAAAATTAAATCATAAACCCTCATATTATTTTGATGCAATGCTATACAAGAGGCATGTTTATTGGAGCTATAGAGGTAGGTCTAGGGATGTTCTTGGCAATATCTTATGTGTATTGGATCTTATGATTCCAAAGGTGGTCATATGTTTTTTTTTATTTTGGGTTTTATTTATGAATTTTTTTTGTGGAATGAAACTAATATGAGTTATAGGAAGATCCCACGAGTCTTCTAAAAACAATACCTTATTTTGAGTAAAACAGAAGGTTTCATAAGAGGCATAAGACTAACATGCATGGTATATCAATTCATTCATAGACCATGAATCAAGATAAGGAATATTTTAGAATAAATACAATGGTTGGTGCATGGTATGAAAACCCATGTGGGTAAACCACAGATTTGTTAATTTTGATGATTTTTGTTTGTTCCCCCCATGAATTATTTTATCCTCCCTTGTATTATTTGGGGATTGATTTTGTTTATTTAATTTAAATATTGTGGATTTTCAAAGTGGTTGAGATATTGTTTTAGAGAAATGTTTTATTCTATTTTATTTAAGATTGTTTTCAATACAATGATATAGTTTCACGAGTGTGGTTAATATAATATTATTGAATAGTAGAAAATGATTTTTAGTAGGGATGTTTTTCAGGGAGACAATTCCATGATATTTTTGCTGAAAATAAAGATTTAGTTTGGTGTTTATGATTTGAAGGGGTGATTATTTTTAAGAAATGAGTTCATTAATTTGATGAGATTGAACTACTTAGAGGTTTATACCAATTTGATATATTGATATTGAAAGGATGTTGTGTTAATAATTTTTTAAATAAGTGTTCAATTATTGTTGTCAATGTTTTTTATTTTGATTTTATTCCATTTCTTCCATTTTTGTAATTTATGGTGATTTGAATAAATGTTTTGTTTATATTGTATTTTCAGATGTGACTACATATAAAAATTAAGAATTCCAGGAAGATACTCTTTACAATAGTCATATTGGTGATTTAAACGTATAATTACCTACCTAAAACTCCACAAATACTCATGATGGTTTGGTAGGACTAGGATATTCTTAATAAATGGATCATATGAAATAATTTCTTAATCAGTATCCTCCTATTATTTATGGTTATAGAGGATCCCATGAGGTGATAGAGTATCTAGATATGGTATAAGAGATATAGTAGTCAATATGAACTCTAGGGTTGTAACACCCCCAGCTTCCACGGTACATTTCTCTTACAAGAATACTATAGCGTGTGATGTACGTAACACCGAGTTAAACCGCACCGCGACCTATCAAACTAGCCATTTTAAAAGAAGTTATGAATAGTAAATCCCATTTTTGAAAAATTTATAAATTTAATTTTTAAAATTTAAACCCATTTTGGAATCAAAATATCGAAATTATATTCGGGAAAATTTATGATATATTTATGATAACATTCATGTGCTGATGAATAGTAAAAATTACTAAATTTTAATTAAAAAAAACTTTTTTATTTGATATAATATATAGTGTTAAATAATAAATTTTAGAATTATTAAGGTATCATTAGATCATATTTATATCATTTTATATAATTTATTTCATTGGATATAATTTCACATTTAAATTGTACATAATCACATGTTGATCTTTTGATAGATTTTACATCTTAAAAACTCACTTTTTGGTTTTGACAATATAAATTACTTTTATATTAATTTATAAAAATTATGTGTTTTTTATTTAAAAAAATGGATTCCATATTTAGAATCATAAGGTTCATATTGTGTAAATAGGTAGGTTTTATTTTTAGACATTATGTATAGTAACTTCAGTAAATATTTTATTTACCATGGTTATAGGGTAAATCAGGTAAATAAGGGTAAAAAATATTATTATAATAATATTAAATTAACCTATCATGTGTACTAACCCTATTTTTTGTTACATTTCCGTTCATGGGCATCATTCGGTCTATTTTTTATCCCCTGGAACCACTTGTAAGTGAAGATGACCGATTATAAAAATTAATTTAATGTTAAGTAAAATGTAACATAAACATATATCTTTTAGTAAGATAGTTTTAATAAAGATTTATAAAAGTGATATTTTGGAATATAAATAGTCATTAGAATTATTAAATTATTTCCTAAATCATGGTATTTTATTTATTATTTTTAGACATAAAATAAATATATTTCATTATGTGACAATATTGATGCAGTATTTTCATTATTAATGAAAGAATCCAATGAATACATTTATAAATATTAAATTAAATATAATTCTGAAATTTTTACATCATAAAAGAATATTATAGGTAAATATGAAATGTTAGGGTTGATTAAATATATTTTTTTTCTATGTAATCATGTTTTTATCACTATCACAAAAACCAAATACAAAATAGTTTCAAAGTTGACATAAATGAGTTCTTAAAAAAAATACTATTTTATTAAATTATATAATAGTCCTAAAAATATAAGGTTCTACCAAAGGAAATATATTATTATATATATGACATTAATGAACCACTTATTTTCTCTAGTTATTTTATAAAAAATTTATTATCAATTTATTATAATAATTAAAGAAAATATGGTAAAAGTTAAAGTATTTATCTAAGGGATAAATCTAAATGATAAGGATAATATGGAAACCTAAACATGTATAAAACATAGTTTTTGGGAGTTTTCGACCCATAACCACATTATACTCAAGTTAAATCTATTTGGAGCCATTAGAAACCGAAAATGATTTTATAATAATATAATATTTCAAATATTTCCTAAAGTGATCCTCACCTCTCTTATAAAAGGTTACTTCCCCTTTTCTTAATATAAAACCACAAAAAACATTGTTATCGGAAAAAACCTACTCAAATATCCTCCCAACTACCATAAATTTATTATAGAGGCCTTAATTTGATCAAAAATCCAACCTACGGATCCCTTTTGTTCAAATCAATCAGAAGATCCTAAAGATGAGGTAATTATTTCGTCACCTATTTCAAATTTCTTTTCTTCTTCCACAAGCTCTTTCTTTGTTAATTCATACTAAAATAATAACCCCTGTACCTTCTACATACTGAGAATTTATAATATATTGTACAAGTATATTAATTATTTTTTCCAGCCTATTAATAACAAAGTCAGCATACGTGCGTACGTACGTCTTACCATATCCATGTCGTGGTGTAGTTTTTTATTCAACACTTCATTATTAAGATGGGTATAATAATGAATATAACATATTTTCATAGTAAATAGAACATGTTAATTATTATATATATATATATATATATATTATCATCCAATTATATAAGATTTAACCACTAATAGAACGATACCGTCACTCGTGCGTAAGGATGGGTTATCGTCTACATGACGCGATGATACTTCATTCCCCATTGTAATCATTCAAGAATAATTTTCATTTTACGATTAAAAATAATGATTATGATATCAATATCATTTTTTATATTAATCAAATATATCCTATCCATAACAAACCTGACTTACGTAACAAAACATCTAAAC
This sequence comes from Viscum album, assembly GCA_963277665.1. NCBI lineage: Eukaryota > Viridiplantae > Streptophyta > Magnoliopsida > Santalales > Viscaceae > Viscum > Viscum album. The sequence goes on along the minus strand of OY728165.1, from coordinate 898,433,176 downwards.
AAAAACATATCATTTAACTCCCAAAACAATGATACTACTGAAATATCATTAACAATTAAATATTAGAAGATCATATATTATATCATATTTATGTATGTGGTTATTTTATAATTTAGTAAAAATTATTTAACCATTATACAGGAGGCTAATGTGCCCTCAGTAATGAAAAATTACAAGGTAGGGGTTAATTTTACAATCACTTTATTATCAAAAATTGTTTTTATGAAGGTATCTACAGGGACTTATTTTTCAACCACATACGTGTTTTTAAAAAATGTATTGAATTTTTTTTACTATTACCTACTATATGTTCTAAAGTCATTTATACCCTTGTTTGAATTTTTCTAAATTTTTTTGAAAGGAATCTTTCCGTCATTTTCAAAACAAGGTGCTTTAGGACCTTTTCGACAAATTAAGGAAATAATGTTTTTTTACATATACAGAGGGTGCGAATAGTTTATTATATTATAACTCAATAGAAGCATCCCTTACATGATTATAATAATATATTCAAAATAAATATTTTATATACTTTTAAATTATTTCAAAATAGAATGTGATATTTCACTCAAATTGTTTTTGTATAGATTTAATCTATGTCCACAAACTTTAATGGATTTTACATTTGATTGATATTTATTTATTATGATACAATATTCAATATTGTATTAATGTTTTGGTGGTATTTGTTTTCATGTATGTTATTTTATAATAACATTAATTATTTATGGTTAAAGTGTTGACATTTAGTATGCTAGTTTTAATATGAATATTTATATTATGTTTCGACTTTTTCATATGTGGAATGCATTGGACTTAGTATGTGAAGTGCGGGGCATGCTATAACCCCTCGATGCATCAGTAGGTCTAATGAGAAAAACTAGTTTCTTGGAAAAGGCCTTTACAAAATCATATTTTGTAGTCTTGGTACCCGACATTGACTATGTGGTTACGATGTCTGGTATTATTCATTCCATCATTCTGAAATTAGATATTGATATTACATGTAATTGTTCTACTACTATAATATGAATGTGATTAATTAAATGGAATTATTTAACTTATATTTTCCATACTATACTGAATTTTATTTTTAAAAGGGTCGTGTTTTGGTCTTATACATTGCCTTATATGTTTATGCTCATTTCTGAAAGTTTCTATTATATTTTTATACATACTGAGAATCTGAGCTCACTAATATCTTTTTTTCTATTTTTTCCAGGATGAAAATAACTATATTATAACATAATTGTAGGGATAAGCTAAGGGATATGATTTTTTCAAAGGAGGCACAATTTTTTTTTGTTTTTCAATTCATAATTTAATGTAAAAATTATGTATGTATCTAGTACTTCCTAGGAAACTAAACTGAGTGTTCCTTCAGGATTTGATACATTGTGATCATGCCAATGTTATGTTATAATTTACCAACTCTAGGTATCTAGGGTAGGTGCATTACAGTTGATATTAGAGGAAATTTAGTACAAACCTTGGAAACTATATTTTTAAAAACTCTTATTAGAGAAAAAAACCCTAAGATAGACATTGATGACTAGTATAGAAGAACTTCATAGAAATTTTGTAATGTATAGATTTTGTGAATTTTCCAAGAAATACATCTCTGTCTAGATACATGTTGGTGGAGTTTGCTCTAGAATAGATGTATCTAAGGGTAAAACTTAAAAACACTGCTTTGTGCTAGACTCAAACAGGACCGATGCACGACAACGGGCCTTGCTTTACTCTTGGTTATGAAAATCCCAGGGGATATTCATAGGATAATTTACATTTTCATAAAAAATATATGAAGGATTTATGAGAAAATGCCTTCTCAAAGAAATCATTTTTTTATTATGGATTATATTCATTAACTGTTCAATTTATGTTAGGTATTTTACTAATTTGGAATTGTTTATTGCGATTGATAAACAAATCTAGTGTATGCCATCATTTAGAAATGGAGCCTAGTGGAAGGAATGGAAACTATATCAATGCACGTAATCTATGTTGGGATTTCCCTCATACTAAAAATAATTGTAGTGGAGCTGGTGATAAAACTACTATTGAACAGCTTATAACCATACTAAGAAAGCTCACTCAGGTTATGAATAATAACCTTACCCATAGAGATCACCCTGATCCACAATTTTGAGGGTCAATATTAGATTTATTAATGAGTAAACAAACACCAACATTCAATGATAATAAAAATCCATTTGTGTGTGAATAATGGATAATTTCATTAGAGAAAATATTTCATGCTTTGTGAAGTAGCAAAAGGGAAAATGTTATTATGGCAGTTTATCGCCTCACAAGAGGTTCAAATCAATGGTGGTCATTAATTCAAAACACAAATTTGGATGGAGAAGTATCAAATAGGGAATGGAGGGTGTTTAAAGTTCTTTTCTTAGTAAAATATTTTCCTCGTGAACATCGAGCAGATATAGAAAGGCAATTTCTAAGTCTTAGGTAAAAAGAGGATAAGATTTCGAAAATTATGAGGCTAATATTAAAATCCTATCAAGGCATAGTAGAAATTAAATATGAAACCCAAGGAGTATGATTTATCAGTTATTGGATGGGTTAAAACCATTTCTCTGTTAATAATTAATCTCACAATCCTTCTCGTCATACGAAGATATAGTCTTATGATCTATCAAGAAATAAAAGATATTATCTATGTATTGTGAAATTAAATCAATTAAATAGAATAATATATATGTTGAACACACTAGAAATGTAAATAAGGGGAAGAAGGGAATAGTTGAATTTCCATACTATAGTAAATGTGGGAAGATACACATCGGTACCTGCCTGAAGGGCGTGGGAGTCTGCTACCAGTGTGGAGAAAAAGGACACCTTGCTCACAATTGAAAGGGGTAGGAAGAGGCTATTATTGTTTATTTATATAGTTTTAATGAAATGGGGAATTAGGAAAATTAATGTCTTAAGAATCAGAATAACTTACATCTGAAAATCCCATGGGAGAAAGGCTAATCTTATGCAATCACAAATACAGAGGTTGATGTTCAAAATGACGTGGTGGCTGGTACATTAATTGTTTCCTCAAATTTATCCAATGCATTATTTGATTCTAGATCCCATTATTCATTCATATCTTCCTAGAATTCCATGAAAATTAGATATTTCCAATTTGATTTAAAATGGGTATTTTTAGTAAAAAATCCTAAGGGAAGTGTCATTGAAATAATGTTTTGTGAATCAGTTACAATTGTGGGATATAAACATGCTTTATCTGTTGATCTCATCATTATACCCATGAATGAATTTGATATAATCCTCGGTATGTATTGGCTTTCAGACCATGATGTAAATAATTATTGTAAGAAGACGGAGGTTACAATTTTTTATGATGAAAAAGAATCCTGTATCATTAGAGAAGAAACACCAACATCAGATTTTCATCGTAATATTTTACTAATAATTCTTATCAATGTTTTGAATTGTATGGGCTTTAGGACAACTAAAAAACACGGTCCTTGGTTACAATTATTTGGTAAAATATTTGGATGACTTTTTTGTGTTTATTATTTAATATATTTCATGAAAATTTCTATCCATGTATACTCAATTGATAAATGGATTCCTCGGTAGAAATTTTCTGTTGTGATAACCCCTGAGTTAATAAGAGGACATATAGTAAATAATACCTTGTAAAAACCGAATACACCATTACTTGTTTGGTGTGTCTATGTGTAGTATGTGGTTTTGTTCTATTATGTTCCATTTTCTGGTTTTGTGGCGATGTGATTGTGAGTGAGGTGGGATGGTTTGGTTGTTGTAATCGAATATCAGGTTGATAGATTTATTGGTTATGGAATGGATAAGTGGTGTAGTGCAGTGGGACTACAATCAGGCTATGATTCGATTTTTTTACTGGGTGTGGTATGTATATGTCGTGGGTAATCTAATGTTTGGTATGAGAGGTGATTATGACTGTGACTGGGAGATGGAGGTTGTTCTATTTTAAAGGATGGTTTGGGAGGTATTACATTTAATAATGACGATTTCATTAGTTCGTGTGCGTACTATTTGGGAATGAAGTGTGTAGTGATTCTTTTATCATAGTTATGTTCCTCTATTGGTGTTGGTTTTATTTCTAGTTGCGTTATATGGTTAGTAGTTTACCCAGTAGGGATCAAAGAAAATTAGGGCTTAATAAAATTGAATTTAATGGGTGTTAAGAGAAGGAGGTTGTGAAGAAAATTCCTTTTATCAATAGTTGATGTGACATCTCCTTATTTCAGTACATGAATATAGAGGAAAAAACAATGGTGGGACTTTAGTATGGTTGTTGATTGAGGACCCATAGTTTGGGTTGAATGTATAGTATTTTTATGTATTATTTTTATGTTCTCTTGTTATTTATATACACACCACACCCTAGTTGAGCACTATGTTCTGAAAAACCCCATTGTCAGGGGGGTATCATTTCAAATATCATAGTGGGGTGGATGGATGGTTACTATTTCTTCCATGCTACCACTTTTAGGCATTGGTAGACCATGACTATTCGAGAAGATAGTGGTTGTGATGCCTAGGTGTCTATGGGCATTGTGTTCATTCCAAAGATTCTATGGGATCAGATGTGGTGTGCTTTTCTATGTGTATTTGGGATGAGGTATGTATTAAGACATGGTGTCTTTGGTTAGAATGTGGTATGGATATGGCCCACATTTCTGGGGGAGAGATGTGGTGTGATTCGTTTACCGAGTTTATGGGATATACATTGAGGCCCTTGTATGTGGAAACAGGTTGTGACATGGGCCTCTTGGAAGGGTGTCGAATCACAATGATGTTTTCTATTAGGGTATGAGTAGTTAGAAAATGGGATGTAGTGTATGTTATACAGTAATTGACGTGATTACTATATTAGTTCACCTGAATTTGATTTCATGGTGAGCATGCCTTGGTGAGGTGGGGATGGATAGAAGACCTTGTTAGGTGCTGTTTGTTTGTCTGTTTTATCATAGGAGCCTTAGTATGCATATCCCACTTATGCATGAAGGACGTTGGTTTTCCTATAGAGAATACCTATATACTCCACCTATATTATAAAATTGCTTTTTGGTTTCTAGGAGGTCTATAGGGAATATTTTGGGCATTAATAGCATGGAAATTGGGATAGTTCTTGTGTCGCTGCTTATCATTCTTTTTGGGTATTTTACTTTGGAGTTTTCAATTATATTTTTAGCAGTTTTCTTTTAAAATGTGGGTGGGTTGGATTATTTTGATTTCTTATATATATATATATATATATATATATTTCTGTTTGTGTGTGTGACTTAGAGATGTTCTTGGAATAAACATCTAATCTAGGAATCTTGTTTTCAAATAAAATTGGAAATACCTCCCATCCTAGTGAAAAATATTATATATAATTGATTCTTTTCACCTCCATGGGGTTCTCTAGAGGTGGCATTCTGGGTTCATTATATCTTTTTCATTATATTTAATAATGAATGTAATGAAAATTAAATTATTTTCTCCATATTGAAGGAGTTGTATCCTAACAACAATCTAGTTGTTTTTTGTATGTTTTAATGTTATTGTTTTTATGTTGACTTGTTACCACACTCTACTAAGATGCAAGTGATGTGTGGGTTATGGTGGTGACTTGAGTTCCACATGAAGATGTCAGAGTTCTTCACCAGTTTTAGGTTAGTTTGTTTCATGTTATGTGTTGTATCATCCTCATAGGACACCTATTTATTTTCGAGTAATTTCTTATTTTCATACTTTGGGAATTGTTAAATACCTGATAAAAAACTATTTCTGATATGTAAAAATGTTTTTGGAATGATTTTTTATTTTAAAATTTTTCCTTGTTTTGTTATCATTCATTCAATTTAACTTATTCATTATATCATGGTCATCCAATATATGGAGTCTTTATTATATGTTCTGGGTGGGATAATTATTGGACATGGATTTTTGAGGGTGAAATAATTCTCATTAGTTTAATAATTATATCTTTGGGCTTTTTTGTCATCTCAGTGTGATCGGTAATGAACATCGAGAAATGTGGAATGATGACCCATGTGATAAGTTAGGTTATCTTGAGCCTTTTTTCATAGATATGGTTCTTCAGACCTTCTGAATTGGGAATTAAATATACAAGCTATTGTTGTTTCAATATGTATTACCAATAGAAGAGTACACATTAGGTGATTGAAGATGGATTTTTAGTGGATATTTTTTACTCTAATTTTGTAAATGAAATAGATTTTACAAAATAATGGTATTAGTGGTATTGTGTGGTTGTTTTACATCGATGGAATTCATATTATGATCATAGGTGATATTTGGGGTATCCATTTAGATGTTTGAATTGGATTTTAGTTAATATTCATAGATAGAGAAACATTATGTTGGGATTGATTTTTAATGTATTTAGAGAAACTAATTTTAAAACATGAGTAATTTTTAAGGAAATGGAATGTAAGTGTGATGAAATTAATTTACATGTAATGTAAATGTTAATAATATATGGGACCCGTACTTCCATAATATTCATGAACAAATCTTAGTTTGAGTATTAGAAATTGGATTGGATGGAGGATTTTGATTCTGGATAGAGGAATTGGTATATGAGGGATTTATGTATCATGAGTGTATTCGGATGAACTTTCCATTTTTTTCAAAACTGATGTGATAAATAATGGTAATGGTTACATAAATGAATTTTTGTTTTGGTAGAAAAGATAACTTATTGGTTGAATTATTTAGTCAAAACAGGTAATAGAATATAGAATATTGTTTAAATGATTAGTGTATGATATAAAAGTATTTTAAATTTTCTGATCATGCATTTGAAATCATTTTTTGATCACATTATCAATTAAAATGGATTATTCTAGTCATAATCTTTTATTACATAATGTTGGTATTAAAATATATAAATCATTTTTATGTATGAAAAAAATTATTTTGTTGTTAAATATTACATGTATTGATTAATAGATTAATTAATAGACATTTTGAAATTAAAATGAAATTTGGTTTGTTTCTCCATATTTAATTTTTTTAATCATTGATTATATCATTCAATCTATGAATAATTTTAAAAATACTCTTCGAATTGAATTTAATTACATTGAACGATAAATATTATTTTTAAATATGGAATTGAAAATATATGTTACAAATTAATATTTCCATCAACAACTTATTTTATTGGAAAATAGGAAAGAAATTAATAGGGGAGAATAAGTAGAACAATGGCCTAGGGGGCCTAAAAATGCATGTCCAGGGAATCCCCTCTAACAATATTTACCCCCTCGAGTTTTAAAAAATTCATTTTGCGAATGAACTAGACACCATCACCTTAATCCTCTAAGGACCCTAGATGATCAACAACCATATTACACTCACGCCATGTGTGCGTCAAGTGGATGTCAGATAGTAGGACTTAGATCATTTTGATAGTGTTTTCGATCGACCAAAAGGTAAGATCGATGTCCTGCATCGAGTTGAGAAGGATCAGGGAGTTAGTTTCAGGTTTCGAAATAACAATGCTCCATGTTGGCAAAGGCATAGACCAGTGAGAAAAAAAAGAGACTTTTCCTGAAGTGAAGAGATACTGCCAAATTGTGCAGTGAACACAAATATGACCAAACCTATGGAAATATAAACTACCCCTCCTCCTATTATGTTTCCTGAGGTGCGGTAACCATCAGTATCAATTTTCATACCCAAAGGTGGAGGTTTCCATCAAACCCATTTTCATTCATAGGTTCCCTAGTTAGGGAAACATTAGGGTGTGATTGTAGAAAATGATGTGAAGGGGCTTCCCTATACTTGTCAATAAACCTAATGAGGTTGAGATGGGGGATTTTTTTTCTGGCCAGGATGGCCCTCCAAGAAGAGAGGATCCCCTTTTACCATAATTTTTTATAGCCTTTCAAAGGCAAGAACAACCTACATGTGGGATTATTTTCCATGCATGCACCTCCACCGCTTCAACACCCACACTATGGAACAATCAGACCCTGAAAGAGGTATCTGATTGGGATAGGGAGGAAGAAGAAGTAAATGAACTGAAGAATGTCTAGAATTCAATTTCCCATTCACACTCAATGAAAATATTATCATATCTCTATTTCTAATGAATTCTAATGTAAAAGAAGTGATATGCTATTGTGATTGCACACTTTCTAACATTGTCATTTGTTAGGAAACAATTATGATGAAGCCTTCATGTGAGGAAATATTACATGTTTGGGATTAGCATAAAACACATGACTGCATTCTATAATTCCCCCATAATATTGGGTGTCCAAAGTCTGATAAATATACATACAAAAGAACTTCCATGAGCTGTATGGTGTGAATGTTCACCTATTAGGGTCATTATTCATTTCAATATGGTTGAAGGATCCTTTTCGTTCTTTTCCCAGAATTTCATTGAAGAATTCAGGGAATCTTATTTCCTTTTTAAAAGTGATGTTATAGTTTTAACAACTCTTGAATCCCAGCACTGATCGCAGTATGTACTGATTGTAGAAGGATACATTGCCCTCACCGATTGTCTAAAGAATTAGTGGATTCAAGGCAGAGAATATGGGGGACAACAATGATAGTATTGGGGATACGTGGCCTTCCTCCTTCACCGAGTTGTCCTCAGAAGTGAAGCACATGGTATTTCCCCATATGGAACGATGATCATGAATATCCTAAGCCTGTTTTTCATGAAAATTGGGGAGGGAATCTACCATGCTATATAGGTTGAATCCACCGTCCTGGATGGGCATCTCCATTTTCTCCCATAAAACCCAGCACTATTTTCCTTCCTCTCTTGTAAACTAAAAAATGGGCTATCATCTGGTCAATATTAGTGATGATTTTTTTTTTGGAAGTTAATGGAATAAAGTCCATGGGCTAGAGAAGAAAGGGGAAAAATATTGACTTGATTTAATTTACCACTGAATGAGTGGAATATATTCTTATAGTCAAGTACTTTACCTATGATCTTGGAAACAATGGAGTCAATGTCTCAAATTTGATGCCTTCCTGGGGAGATACAAGAACCTAGGTAATTAATTGGAAGGATTCCACTTTTAATGTCCAGTGTATTACATATGGGGGCTTCCTAGCTATGATCTAGTCATTTGAAATTGAATATATTACTCACTGACTTATTAATGAAGTGGAAACTCCAATGATAGTAAACATTCAACACCGTGAATAAGGTACAAATTGATCTCTTGTTTCCTTTAATAATGATTAAGGTGTCATCTACAAAATATGAGATAATAAATGGGGGTGGATCCACCTCCTTCGATAAGAGATAATCATACAATTGATCATGATTATTTGGATGATGGGGATAATAACATCCTAGGAGAGAATTAAGAGGCTTAGGGAGATGGGGTCACCCTGCCTTAATCCATGGGTCACATTAACGAAACCATAGGAAACGACCATGAAATTAACCATCATCCTAGTGGAATTAAAAAAATGTGAAGATGATGTTGGTCAAAAATAGGTATGATACAATACCTAAAAAACCTTGAAAATAAAGCTCCATTCAACCCTATAATATGCCTTGTTCTTATCTAGTTTAATGGATAAATTTGAGCCATGGGTCCTGGTGTTGATTTCTCATATTATATCATGTGCGAGTGAAATGGCGCCCTGAATTGATTGGCCCTTCAAAAATTTATGTTTCACATTAGAGACCCATCACAATATATATACAAATATCCTATAATTTCTAATTCATACATGAATTTTATAGGGGAAATTGAACATACTAATTGGCCAATTTTTGGAAAATGGTGGAGGGGTTCTTGTTGTTGGGAAAGAGGACTGGTGTAATCTCCAAATAAACTCTTGTTAAAATACCTTCCCGAAATAATTCATTATTATCATTTGTCCGATATAAATTATCCACCTCCAAATAGCCCATATAGAATGATCTGATGAACCCATCAGGTCCCATAGTGAGATAAGATTCCATCTTCCTGATATCATTATGTTTTTTCTCTTCTCCTAGAATTGTCCCCATAAATTCATTGTCCTGAGGGGTCACATGATTTGATATAGAATCCAATAACATCGCTGCACATCCTTAGTAACAATTTGGCAAGCATGGGCTTGGACCTGTGAGTATGTCTTTGAAGAATTTGTGAAAAATGTTTCTCATGACATCCATATCATTTGAATAGGACCCTTCCTCCAACTGTATGTTGTGTTGGACGGAACGCTTCCTCTCCATGATACATGAATTGAAATATGAAGTGTTCATGTCTCCATCTACAATACATTTTATCTCGTTCATGGCATGAGCCACATTCATGCCATTCGGTGGGTTGATTCTCACCAAAAATGGAGCCATGATTTATACACCATAGTTTTTATGGAATTTAGTATAGAGGAATCCCTTGGCAGGCCCAGTCCATGAGCTACTGAAAATTTGATAATATAGGGGGTGGCTAGTCCACAACTGGTAGGATATGAATATGTGGTTAAAATTCTTGATTCATCACTTGTAAAACAACCAGTGGGGAGTGGTATATATTTAATCACACTAGGTGACACAATTTGATGTTTCAGAACAATGAAATGGCCTGCATGTTGGTCAGACAATGGTCCAGTCTACTCTGTGAGTAGTGAGCCCCACATTGGTTGTTACACTAGGAGACCTAGTCACTTGTGAAACCAAGGTCCATTATCAATTTTTCTGCGATGTAGTTAACAATATCTATACATGGTTTACTATATAAGAAATCCTTAAACTTCCTATATGTGGGTTGTGCTATAATATTAATGTCCCCTCCCATCATTGAAGGCTGATTACTGAGATCAAAACCATTTAGATCATTTCAAAGTATTTCCCTCTAATGAGTGTCACAACCCCCATTGATAAACGAGTAAAAGAGGCAGATTCCATCATGGGTGAAATTAGTCGTAATTTATTGATCACCTTGATAAATATGATCTACATGAATGTTCCTTCTCTCGAAAATATATAAATATCATTTTGCGTTCTCGCTATGCATATGACCATTCATTTTGATACTATGATAATATTCACTGATACTAACAATATTCATCTTATGCTACAGGAGATGACAATAACATCCTTGTTTTTACAGATTTAAGTGGTTAGGAACTCCATTTTCACCCGAGCTCCATGACCACGTGCATTCGAGATGATACCAATAATCATTGAATGAAGAGTGACTTAGATCTGGCCCAGTGACTCTTAAACTTTAGATGACATGTGGGGGTGGGGGTTCTCCCTTTGATACTTTTTTTGGTCTCTCATGCGCATACCTACACTAATAGTTGAGGAAAATACTATAGGTGTGAATCATCCTGAGGTGGAATAATGTTCCTACATATAGGCTTTTAGTGGAGATTTAGTGTTGAGCTCCACCCTTCCCATACTATGGATAGGATGACTATCCTCGGTTTGGTGATTCAGACCCAAGGGGCTCTTGATCTGGGAGTTGGATGGAAAGGCATCAAGGAGTTGGGGAACAAAATGTTGAGTAAGATTCCAATTATGCAAGGCATCAATTGAATGTAGAACTTTCAGTAAAATGTTTAGCCATAGGATAAAATGTTTAAACAAAGTATAAACATTCTTATATTGTATATAATTTAGCTACTAAATGAGCATTATGATACAAAATAGATCCATATGATTTACAATTGATTTTATAAATCCATTTTCACCCAACGGAATGCTTTTCAGGTGGAAGAGGAGTAATAGTCAAGGTGTTATTGGCTTCTCTAGTTTTGACTCTTCATGCATCCCCAATATATATTCAAGAACCCTTACTGCTTAATGATAGTATTGAGGCTCTACGTGAAATGATACACTGAGCACAACTTGTTTGTGATATTCAGAAAGGGAGTGATATGAAATATAGTTGGATATGGGATAAGATAAGTAGTCACAACTGAGGAATATGGGATTGCAAGTAAATTAAAATTATATCCATTAATGTAATGAGGTTGGTGAATCAATCTAGAATATTTTTGAAGTAACCACCACCAAGAAGAACATCAGAAATTGTAAGAATGTTATCAACTAGAATTTCAATAGGTGGAGCCCCATCTATAGAAAAATCTCTTTGTAGAATAACGATGATCAATCAGAACATCAAAAGTAACAAGTGGATTAATATCATTTGAGGGATGAATGCCCAGAAAATTCTGAATAAAACATGAATTTAATGAATAACGTGGCTGAACCAAATTTCGAAAGGGATCAATAACATGATCAGAACATTAATAACATAAAAAGGAAATAATTCCTCTTGAAACACCACACCTCATTAAAGTAAAACATTTTTTGTCAGTATATCATAGAACATATAACCTTTCACACCACTTGGATATCCAAGAAAAATATAGACTCGATCACGAGGCTGAAGCATTGTTCAATGAGAATCCTAGGAAGAAACAAAGGATAACTAGTAAAAAACATGAAAACAAATGAAAACTGATGCAAAATACCATTATCATGAAAGAACTCAATAAAAGATATTACAAGTGCATTATATTGTAAAAACACATTGATTTGGGTAGAAAACTGAGTTGAAACAATGTTGAAAAACATCAGTATCATAGAGGCAACATCAAATTTATTTTTCAATAAATTAAACATAGTAAAAATGCTTCTATCATAAAAATGATTCAAGAAGAATCGATGATCAGTATGTTATACTAGTTAATACATTCCCCAAATATCATAGTGCAGAATTTCAAAAGGAAATTTTTTAAAAATTATTATTGGATTCAAAAGGTAGCCATATTTTTTTTGAGGACAAATATAACCAGGATCTGATTTATGCAATCTAGATACATCATATTTAAACTTTTATATAAAAAAACAATTCTCTTAAAAGAAATATATGTTAGTGTATTATACCAAATATGATATTAAATGTTATTGATAAAGTAATTAGAGAAATAACTCAAACAATAAACATTAAGATCATAGAGATCATGAAATTTGTCACCCCTAACAATCATCCTCTTAGTGAAAGATCTTGGATTACACAACAGTCAGGAATAAAACTCATTGTAAGTCTAGTTGTAGTAACTAATGCGCTGATTGAGATCCAATTGAATTTGAATTGATGATAAAATAATACATCCTCAAGAACAATGACTAAATTTAGTATAAAATCTCTAGAAAAATAAACCAAAATTTATTAATAATTTTGCAATGTGACTTGTGTATAATGAAGAGGATGAAGAGAAACTAAAACCTAGGCTTGTGAAAAAATATGTTGAGTTTCCCTTGAGCCTACAATCCAAAACTGATTTGATAAAAATAGATGATTCAATGACCCAAAGAAACAAATACCCACTAGACAATCAGTTTGAGTGGAATCAAGAGAATCTGTGGCCTTCGTTGAGCTGCTCAAATTTGTAGAAATAATGGCCATTAGTTACTGATACTGAATATAGTTTATATTTTGAAAAAAAACATCCAAAATAATTAAACTGATCTTACTTATCAGAAATTGAAACACGATGTGCATCAACATTAGAATAGTTCTTGGATCTAAACACAAAACTAGGAGGATGTATATGGAACTTGTAGAAATGACCCATAATATATCCCTGAAACACGCAATGTGTATAATAAGACATGTCATTATTCTAATTCAGGGAACAACTAGAATTGAAATTCTAATGTTTTTGATAACCTGGTCCATTTGATTTAGTAGAAACTATTTTAATAGAAAAAGACACTATCCTAGTAGGATTTGTTGAATCAATGGAAGGAATAGACTTTATTCGTTTTTCTTATATAACAATCAGAGGAAAAAATTGATTGATATGAGGCATTGGTTCCATAAGAAGAAAATTACCATGAATATGAGACAAAAAATAAGCAAGTCCCACTATAATGCCCCAACCCCAGATACCCATAGTTGGTGAATTATTTTAATACATTGTCATGATTACAAGGAATCATGTCCCAAAGGACCTATCGGTTTAGAAATATTAGAAAATAGATTACATACATTAATATTACATTACACTTCTTAACATACAAAACAACATAAATAATCCTTCATGAAAGCCATTATCCTTTGTCTTAACCCTAAATATAAATCAAAATACACTTCTTGGAATCCTGGGAAAAATAAAACATAGAAAGGTGTTAGATCAGATGCTCAGTAAGGATAACAATACAACGGAAAATTTCATAAATAGGAATAAACATATAAGGCAATGTATAACTAAAACCAAATCCTTTTAAACATGAACTTCAGCTTAATATAGAAAAAATAAAATAATTTAATTCCATTTACTTATTCACATGGATATTCTATAGTCAAATAATCACATGCAATATCACTAACCACATTCATAATGATGGATTGCATAATTCCAGACTATCATAAACACATAGTCAAGGCCTTGTTCCAAGACTATAAAAAATATTTTGTCAAGGCCTTGTGCCAAGACACTAGTTTATCTGATGATACCTACCGATGTATCGAGGATCTACATTAGGCTCCACCTTTCACTTACTAAGTCCAATGCATTCCTCATATGAAAAGGTTTAAACATAACATAAACATTCTTATTAAAACTAGCATACGAAATATCAATACATTATCCCCAAACAATGAATAGTATAAAAATAACACATCCACTGTAAAACATATCACAAAAACATCAATATTATATTGATGATTTGTATCAAAATAAATCAACCTCAATCAAAAATAATATCCATTAAAGGATGCTGACATAATTGAAAATTATGAGTAATTTTTTTTGAGAGAAATAACCTTTTTGTAAAATTATTTTAATGTCACCCATTTATAAAGGAATTAATTTAAAAGATAATTTTTAATCAAAGTGTCCCATAACACTTTGAATATTTTGAATAGAATTATCATTTCAAAACATTCATGCCCTTATAAATAAATCCTTAAAATCATTTTGAAAACATGGAAATTAATTAAAAATATTTAGAAAGATTTATCTTTAAAACATTTAAATTTATGATCTTGATAAAGAGTACATTTCACAAATCCTAAAAATATTCATTCTGAAATGATTTTTATGAAAAATTTACAAGGATGATAAAAATTTCCCAGTAAATACTTACACATAAACAATCTCGGATAATAATGAGATTGAGGAATTAACCCTTTCCAATTCGGTAACATACGAAACATACACCCCATGAAAGAGGTATCATACAATGACTATGTAAATAAAAAAAAACTAATGTGTATTACACAATGAATATAATTATGGGCAGTACATACACCACACAAAAGTTAATA
This sequence comes from Viscum album, assembly GCA_963277665.1. Lineage (NCBI taxonomy): Eukaryota > Viridiplantae > Streptophyta > Magnoliopsida > Santalales > Viscaceae > Viscum > Viscum album. Next base: position 898,417,880 of record OY728165.1, on the reverse strand, counting down.
GTGGCAATATGGCATGAATCACACGGGAATAAAGAGTGAGATGAAAACCCCTTACCATGCACTTTCCTTTTGTCAAGGGTACGTTTAACCTCCTGTATAAAGACCATAGTATGTTATTAAATTATAACATAACTATATTAATATTAAAGATATCATACATTATTCATTTATGATTTTTTACCAACCATTTAATTATAATTTCCATGTTAAATTAACATTTTGGGTAATAATAGCTTTCTTTATCGTACGTGTTTTTACTTGTTACTCTTGATTGTATCACATAGATCATTATTAAAATACTTTGATAATATAAAACCTGATTTATATATAATATATATTTAGAATATAATTATGTATAATAGATATATATGTGAAATGTAAAACACCGTTTATGGAGATGGTAGTCTGTGCGTACTTATAAACGTTGTTTCCGTTTTCATAACATATTGAACGGAACTAAGTGACTAAAATAAATTTAAGTATATATGTATTTATATATCCAGTATCATTATTATGTCATATATTACAAAGATATTTGTAATATATATTTTTATAATCATCTATGAATGGTGAATGTGGAAATGAATCGCATCACGTCGTGGAGACGGTAATCCGTACGTACGCACGAGCCACAATATAAATTCCTTAAAGTTGTGGAATTAGATGATATATTAATTTTACAGAGACATTATCATGTTATTTTCATTATTCATATACATATTACTCATCATTATATTCATCCAAATAACATGGTGTAGAATAACAAAATACAACACGGTGTGGAGACGGTAAGCCGTACGTATGCATGCATGATGACATTATCATTCATAAGATGGATAGAATATTGAATATCGTTGTGAAATATTTATAATAACATCAAAGTATATAGAATATACTGGTTTTATAATTTTATAATGGAAATAACAAATAAAGAAGAAGTGGAAGAAGAAAGGAACTTGGAAGAGGGTGGTGAAAACATTACATCCTCTTCGGGTTATTCATTTTTATTTGATCAAAAGGGCTCCTTAGGTTGGATTAATGATCAAAATAAGGCCACTAGGTTTAATTTAGGGAAGTTGGGAGAATATTTGGGTAGGATTTGGATGAGCCAAAAGGCTTTGAATGTATGAATTTGAGAGAAGGGAGAGTTCCCTTTTATAAGAGGGGTGAGGGGAACCTTTGGAAAAGATAGAAATATTATTTTAAAATAAATTCATATTCGGTTCTTAAAGGATCAAAAGTATATTACTTAAAGGGTAAGGTGGGGATAGGTCTAAAACCACTAAACCAATAGGTTTTATATAGGTTTGGGTCACTCTATTAACTTTATCGTTTTTATTTATCTCTTAGTTAAATAGTTTGACAATTACAATGTCTATTTTTATTTTTATATTATATAGTCAATAAACATACTATAAACTTCCAAGAGACCCCCAAGTGGTCCATTAATAATACACCTATTATTATATAAGTACCTTGGCATAACCATGGATTTTTAGAAATAGAATATCAATTATTAATATAATATTTTTTTAATACTCCTTTATGTCAAATTTGACACTATTTAATAATTGATTTTTGATAAAGTTTTAAAAAAATTATTAATTCGAACCAAATTCATTTAAGGAATAATAACATGTCATAAAAAAAAATTTATGTTATCAAAACTATCAAATTTTATTTATTTTAACATTTATAATACTAATTATTTTATGCTTTCATTAATAAGGAAAATACTGCTTCTGTAACACCCCGAGCTTCCACGATATGCTTCTCTTTCAATAATGCAATAGCTTGCATTGTATGCAAGTTCGAGATTCTAACACACCTCGACTAATAAAAATAGTCCTTATGAATAGTAATACCCACTTTTTGAAATTATATATATTTTATATTTCAAAATGGATTTCATTTTTGGATTTGGAATGTTGAAATTAGCCTATGTTGAATTTTTTGAAATTTTCTGAGAACTTCAAAATTTTTATGAATAGTGAAAAATACTTAAAACAACATTTTTAATCTAAATAATTTATAGTAATAAATTATAAAATTGAGTAGTTTTAAAGTATAATTAGAATATATATTTACCATTTTATCAAATGGTGTTCATTATAATTAATTTCACTTTAAAATTGGACATAAACAATTGTCAATCTTTTGATATATATTGTTTCTTAAAAACACGCTATTTGTTGTGACATCGGGAATTAATTATAAAATTAATTAATGCAACTTATATGTTTGGAATTTTGTAAAATAGACATCATTTTTGAATTTAGAATATCAATTATAGCTTATGGTGAATTTTTGGGATTGTTCTGAAAAACTTCAATTTTTGATAAATAGTGAAACCACTAAGTGGTAGTTAAATAACTGATTTTTTTCATTTAAATAAACCATTACCACTTCTGTGATTTGATTTTCAAAAATCCGACATACATGGGTTTCATTAGGATGTAAAATGTGGTTCAATGGGATTAAAATAATTTTTTGGTGAATAGTAACTTTTACGTTTAATTATTCGCGATTAAAGGTAATTAGTGAAATTTAAGGTAAATATAATTTTATATAACAGGAAATGACCTTGAAACTTGTCCTACCCATATTGGATGAGTCATGATCGGCCAAGACAAACCATGGGTCAACTTGGGGACCCCATGGAGCCACTTTGGTAGGAAAATGACATTAAAAAACATTTTATTTAATGTTAAAATAAAAATGTCACAAACAAGAGTTGTTTTACTAAAAAACTTTAAATGGGGTTATAAAAGTACTATTTTTGACTAAAAATATTAATTATAAATCTAAAAAGATTTCCTAAATAATGATAAATTTTTTATAATTTTTAGACTTTAAATAAATTAATCTATTTATGACACCATGATGATGCAGCGATTACCTCATTAATTAACAATTTTAATAAAATGGAAGTATAATTTAAAATCTAAGAATTAAACTTGTCCAAAGCATATTGGATGAGAATATTTCGAACCCTTATCACCTTAGCCTCGAATTATATACGTGTAGGACCTTTCGAATCCGAAAAGCATTGTATAATAAAGTAACATTTTATTACTTTCCAAGAGTCCCCTCCTCTCATCTTATAAAAGGCCCCCACCACTACCACCTTATTCACCCCTTACAAGCCATTTGGCTCGGCCAACCTCTGCCCAAATACTCTCTCCACTTACCTCTCTTACTCATAGAAGCCACACTTTGGGAAGAATTCGTCCCATGGAAGCCTTTGGATCAAATCAAAAAAGAGTTACCCGATTTTAAGGTAATGTCTTCTCTAATGTTGTTTTGATTTATTTTGCTTCTCCAACCCCTTAAACTCTTTTTATTCCCCTCATTTGTAACAACACCAGTATCCTCAATATAATAGGATGTTGTTATAATGAGTATTCAAGATACACATACACACACCTACATCTAACGGTTAAAGAACATACGGTTTCTGTTGATGGCGAATTTCTGCCTCACGAAACGATGATTGTTCAACACTCATATAACACCTTCAAAGGTGGCCATTAAGATGTCACTATATTTATATATGATATATAATATGTTTATGTTTTACTTAAGCTTATGTATTTTTCATTTATGGCATACCATTATGATTTCCATTATGGGTAAACGCGTTAATTTCATTTTAGGAAGTGCGGACTACTGCCCCCTCAAAGTGATTTGAATCGTTAATCCCATATGTGGGATGTATAAAGGATGGATTAAATGACATTATATATGGTATTACACTGGAATTATAATATTACTTTATATCATTATTATTTCATTAAATACAAAATAGAAATGAAAGCAGCGTTGACGCATACGTATGGCTTACAGTCTCCATGAACGGTGCATTTCATTTCTTACCTCTAAACGTTAGGGAATATTATAAATGCATGTATATACTGGATATATATGAGATATATGATATCTATATCATGAATATAATTCTTAATATAATGGATATATCACCACATTAACAACTTGTAATTATAAGAAGTTTATTTTTGACTCATGTACAAAAGATCGACAAAACGACTGTTATTAACTTAAATAATTACATAATGTTCATAACATGGTAATAAGTGATATAAAAGGAATAAAAAACTTTAAAAAGTTTCTTAAGAAATTATAAATTAACTCTAGTTTATTATTCAGGAGGATAAAGAACGGTCGAGTCAAGACAGGACGCAAGGTAAGGGAACTTCTTAACCCAATTTCCATTCTTTGGGTTAATCTCCTACATTCAAATTATTTCATGATATTATTATATCCTATATTGTATTTGTAATTTCATTATGTTTACTTATAGTGAATACACATAATATATCTATTTTATTTAAAAAATGATTTTTTAATGGTACTTTGTCTCAATCTCCATTCATTGAGGCATATTTTGTTTTATACACAAATTTCATTTATACGGTGTATAAACCCCTTTGACTTTTACATTTATCCAAAAGGAGTCTTTTTTATACAAAGCATTTTACTAAATGAAAAAAGGGAATGTTTTTGTTGTACGTATGCGGTGACAATAACTTCTCCGCCGTTGTGACCATTATTTGTGTTTCGGCTTCCTCTACAAGCCATAATTTTTTAAAATGAAGAATAAATACAAAGTTTTAATTTTCTTTAATTTTGGAATCAAAAATGGTTTTGAAAGTGTTTTTTACATCAATGTGTTTTATTGATATCTTGTGATTGAAATGTGGAAATGTTATGTTTCCTTTATGAATGGTTTATGTGATACAATTATGTTATGGTTTATGATATGTTTAAACCTATTCATATGAGGAATGCATTGGACTTAATATGTGACGGGTGGAGCCCGCTATAGCTCTTCGATGCATCGGTAGGTCTCATGAGACAAACTAGTGTCTTGGCATGAGGCCTTGACAAAATCATATTTTTGGTCTTGGAATGAGACCTTGACTACTTGGTTATGATAGTATGGCATTATGCATTCTATCATTATGAAAGTGGTTATTGATATTGCATGATATTATTCGACCAGTAGAATATCAATGTGAATAAGTAAATGTCATTATCTCATTTTACTTTTTCCATATTATGTTAAAGTTCATTTTTAAAGTATTTTGTTTTAGTTATACATTGCCTTAAATGTTAATGTTTATTTATGAAATCTTCCGCAATATTTTTATCCTTACTGAGCATCTGAGCTCACCCCTTTCAATGTTTTAATATTTTCCAGGATGTGAAGAAGTATTTTATGAATGACCTGCAGGGATAGTCCGAAGAGGATAGAAGTGTGGACTATGGAGACTTAGTTATTGTAGTTTTTCACTTTATGATGTAATGTAACATTTATGAATGTATCTAGTGTTTCCAAGGCTACTAAACTAATCGGTCTTTTGAGACTTGATCTTTTGTGATCATGCAAATGTTACGAAGTAATGCACCGACTCTGGGTAACTGTGGTTGGGGTGTTACAGTTGGTATCAGAGGCAGTTTAGTACTAACCTTGGAAGCTAGATTTAGATAAACTCTGATTATAGCACATATCCCAAAGATAGACTTTGAGGATTAGTATAGAAGAACTTCCTAGAATTTTGGTATTATAGAGATTTTGTGAGTTTTCCGAGCAATACATCCCTGTCTGGATACGAGCAGGTAGAGGTGGCTCTGACACAGATATACCGAGGGGTAAAACCCGAAAACACTGCTTTGAGCTAGACTCGAACGAGAACTTGTGCAAGACAACGAGCCTTGCTGCACTCTTGGTTACGACACTCCCGGGGGATATTCTTAGGATAATTCTCGTTTTCTTTAGAATCCACTATGATGGGTTATGAGTATATAATTCCTCAAAGAAAACATTTTTATGATTATGGATTATATCCATAAACCTTTCAATTAACATTAAGTATATTACAAGTTCGGAATTATTCATTGCAATTCATAAACTATCCTAGATTATGCCATTGTATAGAAATGGTGCCCAGTGGAAGGAATGTGAACTCCAGAAATACGTATGATCCAAAGCGTAAGAAGGATCATCTCTTTCACGGTATTAAGCCAACATTTAGAAGGTAAATAATCTCCCATGTGTTCTCAATATATGAAGAAATAGTATAATGTGTTAATAAGATAAGTAAATAATTCTCTGAGTCTTATGGCTTTGAAGGGAAGAAATAGAAGAAAAGGATGGAAGAGAGAATGATGGAAAAAGGGACGTGGGAAAAGAAGAATTTTCCAATATGTGATAACTGTGGGAAGAAACACCTTGGAACATTCCTAAAGGGAATGGGAGTTTGTTATAAGTGTGGAGAAAAAGGACACCAAGTGCGTGACTGCAAGGGTAAGAAAATGGTTTCAAATGTACAATGCTTCATCAGCAAGGATTGGGGACACTACACAAACCATTGTGCAAATCATCAGAGTATGCCCCAAATGATGTTATTGGATAATAATCATGTTATGATACTACCACAGATGAGTAGGATTGATTAGAGTTCTTATGTTGTTATCAATTAATTTTGTCATTTGAGTGTTTTATCAATTATGTACTGGTTATAATAATTATGGAGTATATAAGGATTGTACTGTAGTACTATTTCATCAAGGACATGAGATTGTGTGGAACCAAGAAAAGTGACTCCACAGAAGGTTAAATTTTTGGAAAATATATGGTTGAGAGAAAGATAAACCATAATATGGATCTATTACCGAGATAATGATTTTGGAATAATAAATGATTGATTTGGATAAATTATATTGGATATTCTTAACTTCCTTGAAACTGATTAATGATTTGTATGCATTTTTGGATAGAAGGAGTATATCTAGTATTATATAAGGAATATGGGATCATGAATGTAATCAATAAGGATTTATGGTAATTCAGTATGTTGCAGTGTTTTAAAAGAAGATATGATGAAGTTGTTCACATGTTGTTACGTGGAAAAATGGATCTTCATTATGTTTAGCTTCTGTATAAAATTTGGACTGTGAGATGGGAAGAATTATTTTGGATAACTATAAAGGTCGAAATGGATTAAGTTGAACTTTGGATAGTATTGTTTCAGGTTAAAAAATTTCTGAAGATTATTTTTGGAATATTATAATACTATAGTATTAGGAAAAGGAAAACCTGCAGGGTTGGGTGATAACCCGTCGTTTCGGACAAAGCTGTAAGAATCGAACCCACAACCATATTGTGACAGGACTTTATGACCTACCACTAGCCTATAGGAAGTCCCTGGTTATTACAAAATAGTTTTCGTAATCTAAATGGTATGTGTTAATATTTTGAACCTTGTACGATTAGGATAAATATAATATTTTTGAGTTCATTTATCTTTTTGAGTGAAAGATGAGTTTTTGGTAGAAATTAGTTGAAGGTTGAAAATCTACTTGTCAAGCATAAATATATATATATACCTATATCTTATTCTATTGATAAATTAATTCTTAAACTTTAGTAAAGGGATATTAAAACAAAAAAATGTGTTATCCTAATACCTTATGTCTTATTGAACTGATGATATTTTAAATCAACATTGATTGAAGGCTTTGTGGCCCTCAATTTTATACTTGTTTGTGATTTATGACCTCAATCACTCCCTACAAATATTTATGTTTTTCCTCCAATTATATGTCTCTAATTTCCACCAATGTTCTCCTTATCAACATCATAATTTGGTGGTGAGTTTTTCATTTCCATTTCCCTCTTATTAGGGCTAAATTTTATTAAACTTATTTCCGAAGTGGGTTTTCCACAAATGTATTTTCTATTTTCAACCTTTTATTTTCAAAGAAAAATTTCAAATTGCGAGGATTCAATTTATTGAAGGATGTGAGAATGTAACACCCCGAGCTTCCACGATACACTTCTTTTTCAATAATGCAATAGATTACATTGTACACATGTTCGAGATTCTAACACACCGCGAGTAATCAAAATAGCTCTTATGAATAGTAATACCCACTTTTTGAAATTATATATATTTTATATTTCAAAATGGACTTCATTTTTGGATTCGGAATGTCGAAATTATCCTATGTTGATTTTTTTTGTAATTTTCTGAGAACTTGCAAATTTTTATGAATAGTGAAAAATACTTAAAACAACTTTTTTAATCAAAATAATTTATAGTGATAAATTATAATATTGAGTGGTTTTAAAGTATTATTAGAATATATTTTTACCATTTTATCCAATGGTGTTCATTAGAATGAATTTCACTTTAAAATTGGACATAAAAAATTGTCAATCTTTTGATATATATTGTTTCTTAAAAACACTAAATTTGTTGTGACAGCAGGAATTAATTATAAAATTAATTAATGCAACTTATATGTTTGGAATTTTTTAAAATAGACATCATTTTTGAGTTTGGAATATCAATTATAGCTTAGGGTGAAATTTTGGCATTGTTATGAAAAACTTCAATTTTGATGAATAGTGAAACCACTAAGTGGTAGTTAAATAACTGATTTTTTTCATTTAAATGAAACATTACCACTTCTGTGATTTGATTTTAAAAAACCCGACATACATGGTTTTCATTAGGAAGCAAAATGCGGTTCAATTAGATTAAAATAATTTTTTGGTGAATAGTAACATTTAAGTTTAATTAATCGCGATTAAAGGTAATTAGTGAAATTTAAGGTAAATATAATGATATAATAATAGGAAATGACCTTTACTCTTTTCCAACTCCTATTGGACGAGTCATGGCCGACCAAGACAAACCATGGGTCAACTTGGGGACCCCATGGAGCCACTTTGGTAGGAAAATGACATTAAAAAACTTTTTATTTAATGTTAAATTAAAAATGTCACAAACAAGAGTTGTTTTACTAAAACAATTTTTAAATGGGGTTATACAAGTCATATTTTTGACTATAAATATTCATTATAAAGCTAATAATATTTCCTACATAATGATAATTTTTTTAATAATTTTTAGACATTAAATAAATTAAATTATTTATGACATCATGATGATGCAGCGATTACCTCATTAATTAACAATTTTAATAAAAATGAAGAATAATGTAAAATCTAAGCATTAAACTTGTCCAAAGCCTATTGTATGAGAATATTTCTAACCCTTATCACCTTATACTCGAATTATATAAGTGTGGGACCTTTGGAATCCGAAAAGCATTGTATAATAAAGTAACATTTTATTACTTTCCAAGAGTGCCCCTCCTCTCCTCTTATAAAAGGCCCCCACCACTACCACCTTATTCACCCCTTACATGCCATTTGGCTCAGACAAACTCTGCCCCAATACTCTCTTCACTTACCTCTCTTACTCATAGAAGCCACACATTGGGCAGAATTGTTCCCAAGGATACCTTTGGCTCGAATCAAAAAAGAGTTACCCGATTTTAAGGTAATGTCTTCTCTAATGTTGTTTTGCTTTATTTTTTTTCTCCAACCCCTTAAAATCTTTTTATTACATTCTTTTTTAACAACACCAGTATCATAAATATACTAGGATGTTGTTATAATGATTATTCGTGCTACAATTACACACACCTATATCTAATGGTTAAAGAACATACGGTTTCTGTGGATGGTGAATTTCTGCCTCACGAAACGATGATTGTTCAACACTCATATAACACCTACAAAGGTGGAAATTAAGATGTAACTATATTTATATATGATATATAATATGTTTATATTTTACTTAAGCATCTGTATTTTTCATTTATGGAATAACTTTATGATTTCCATTAGGGGTAAACGCGATAATTTCATTTTAGGAAGTGCGGACTACCGCCCCCTCAAAGTGATTTGAATCGTTAATCCCATATGTGGGATGTATAAAGGATGGAGTAAATGATATTATATATGATATTACATTGGAATTATAATATACATTTATATCATTATGATTTCATTAAATACGAAATAGAAATGAAAGTAGCGTTCATGCGTACGTACGACTTACCGTCTCCATGAACGGTGCATTTCATTTTTTATCTCTAAACGTTATGGAATATTATAAATGCATGTATATACTGGATATATATGAGATATATGATATCTATATCATGAATATAATTCTTAATATAATGGATATATCACCACATGAACAACTTGTAATTATAATAAGTTTATTTTTGACTCAAGTACAAAAGATCGACAAAACGACCGTTATTAACTTAAATAATTACATAATGTTCATAGCATGTTAATAAGTGATATAAAAGGAATAAAAAACTTGAAAAAGGTTCTTAAGCAATTATAAATTAACTCTATTTTATTATTCAGGAGGTTAAATAATGGTCGATTCAAGACAGGACGCAAGCTAAGGGAAATTCTTAACCCAATTTCCATTCTTTGGATTAATCTCATACTTTCAACTTATGTCATGATATTATTATATCCTATCTTGTATTTGTAATCTAATTATGTTTACTTATAGTGAATACACATAATATATCTATATTATTTAAAAAAAGATGTTTGTAAGGTACTTTGTCTCAATCTCCATTCATTGAGGCATATTTTCTTTTATACACAAATTTCATTTATACGGTGTATAAACCCCTTTGACTTTTACGTTTATCCAAAAGGAATCTTTTTTATACGAAGCGTTTTACTAAACGACAAAAGGGAATGTTTTTGTCGTACGTATGCGGCGACAATGACTTCTCCACCGTCGTGACCATTATTTTTGTTTCGGCTTCCTCTACAAGCCATAATTTTATAAAATGAAAAATAAATACAAAGTTTTAATTTTCATTAATTTTGTTATTGAAAATGGTTTTGAAAGTGTTTTTATTACATCAATGTGTTGTATTGATATCTTGTGATTGAAATGTGGAAATGTTATGTTTCCTTTATGCATGTTTTATGTGATACAATTATGTTATGGTTTATGATATGTTTAAATCTATTCATTTGAGGAATGCATTGGACTTAATAAGTTACGGGTGAAGCCCGCTAAGCTCCTCGATGCATCGGTAGGCCTCATGAGACAAACTAGTGTCTTGGCACGAGGCCTTGACAAAATCTTATTTGTGGTCTTGGCACGAGGCCTTGAATACGTGGTTATGATAGTCTGGCATTATGCATTCCATCATTATGAAAGTGGTTATTGATATTGCATGTGATTATTCGACCAGTAGAATATCCATGTGAATAAGTAAATGGGATTATCTCATTTTACTTTTGCCATATTATGTTTAATTTCATGGTTAAAAGGCTTTTGTTTTAGTTATACATTGCCTTAAATGTTAATGTTTATTTATGAAAGATTCCGCAATATTGTTATCCTTACTGAGCATCTGAGCTCACCCCTTTCAATGTTTTAATATTTTCCAGGATGTGGAGAAGTATTTTATGAATGACCTGCAGGGATAGTCCGAAGAGGATAGAAGTGTGGACTATGGAGACTTAGATATTGTAGTTTTTCACTTTATGATGTAATGTAACATTTATGAATGTATCTAGTGTTTCCAAGGATACTAAACTAATCGGTCTTTCGAGAATTGATCTTTTGTGATCGTGCCAATGTTACGAGGTAATCCACCGACTCTGGGTAACTGGGGTCGTGGTGTTACAGCATTATTATTTTGTTAACATAAATTTAATTATTAAATGTCTAAAAATTATAAATAAAATTATATTAGGTAGGAAATCTTGTTATATTTTTAATGAATATTTATAGTCGAAAATATAACAAATATAACCCTATGTAAAAATTGTTTTTCTAAAAGATATATGCTAATGTGACTTTTATATTTAGTTTAACTTAATTAATATAATGTGCCATTATCCGATACATGTGGATCCATGGTGTCCCAAAATCGACCCAAAGATGACCATGGTTGGAATTTTGTCATCCAATAGGGTTTGTACATGTTTTATGGTAATTTATTTTTATTATAATATTATTTGGTTACCCTTATTTATTGGATTTACCCTTCAACCATGGTAAATTAAATATTTACCGAAGTGATTATTTAAAATGGATAAAAATTAATTTTATCAATTTACATAGTTTTGAACTCCTGATACTAAATATGAAATCCATTTTTCTTAATTTAAAACACAGAAGTGGAGGAAATTAATTTAAAATTAATTCCCGTTGTTAAAACAAAAAATGTGTTTTAAGAGATAATAACTATCAAAAGATTGGCACTTGATTATGGCTAATTTAAATGAGAAATTATGCTGAATGACCAAAATTGGATTAAATGGTATAAATATAATCTAATTATAATCTAAAATCACTCAAATTAATAATTTATCACTATTAATTATTTCGATTAAAAAATTTGTTTTTATTTAAAATTTAGTAATTTTCACTATTCATCAAAATATAAAAGTTATCAGAAAACTACCAAAAATTCACCCTAAGCTAATTTTGAAATTCATAATCCAAAAATGAAGTTCATTTTGAAAGATAAAATGTATAAAATATCAAAAAGTGGGTACTAATATTCATAACAGCTAGTATGATTGGTTGTGGTGTGTGTAAGAACTCAAAGTTTCATACAACACACACTAATACATTATTCAAAGAGAAGTATACCATGGAAGATTGGGGTATCACATTATAACCTCCTTCAAAAAATTTCATCCTCATAATTTAAAATTATTTTTCAAAAATAAAAGGTTGAAAATGGAAAATACTTTTGGGAAAACCCATATCAGAAATTATGTTAATAAAATTTTGTCTTAATAAGAGGAAAAGGGAAATGAAAGGGCCACCACCAAATTATGATCTCAATTAGGAGTACATTGGTGAAAATTAGAGACATATAATTGTAAGAAAAACATAATAATTTATAGGTAGTGATTGAGGTCATAAATCACAAACAAGTGGAAAATTGAGGGCCTTAAATTCATCAATCTGTGATGATTTAAAATACCCTCAGTTCAACAAAAAATATGGTATTAGGATAACACATTTTTGGTTTTAAGATCCCTTCTCTAAATTATAAGAATTAATTTCTTCATAGAATAAGAGAAGAAGAAAAATATATACTTGACAAGTAGAGTCCCATCCTTTAACTAATTTCTACCGCAAACACATCTTTTACTCTAAAAGAAAACAGAACATAAAAATAATATTCTATTATTCCTATTAGTATAGTGTTAAAAAAAAGGAATTTATAATTCATCTACCATAATTTTTGTAAAAAAGACTACATTATTCAATCATGGACATCACGTGGGCCTATGGTAGTTGATATACCCTAGTTGCCCTTCGATTACGGGTTTAAGTCTCGCGGCCTTGCCGGACGCGACGGGTTGCCTTTGGACCTCCGAGTTGTCCTTTTATGGAAATCCAAAAATAATTTCAAACTAGAGTTATCCAAAATACTTCTGTCCAAACTCACAGTCCAAAATTTATAATGAAGGTAATCACAATGAATATCCTTTTTTCCACTTAATAACATGTGAACACGTTCATCATGTATTCTTTTAAAACATTGCAACATCCATAATTACTATAAAACTTTATTGATTACATTCATGATTCCTTATTCCTTATAGAATACTAGATATACTCCTTCTATCAAATTTTTTTTAAACTCTAACCATGATGGAATATACAAATCATTAATCATTTTCATGGTTTTCAAGAATATCCAATATAATTTATCCAAATCAATCAAGTATTATTCCAAAATAACTACCTCAGTATCAGAACAGTATTATGGTTTATCTTTCTCTCAACCATATATTTTCCAAAAATTTAACCTACTATTGAGTCACTTTTCTTGGTTCCACACAATCTCAAGTCCTTAATGAAATAGTACTGCAGTACAATCCTTATATACTCCATTATTATTATAACCAGTACATTGTTTATACAACATTCAAATGGAATAATTCTCTAACAACAACCTAAGAACTCTAATCATTCCTCCTCATATGTGGTAGTATCATAACTTTATTATTATCCAATAGCATCATTTTGGGCATACTCTAATGATTTTGACCATGGTTCTATTAGTGTCCCAACTCCTTGCAGATGAAGCATTGTACATTTGAAACCTTTTTCTTACCCTTTGAGTGACATACACGGTCTCCTTTTTCTCTACACTTATAAAAAAATCTCATTTCCTTCAGGCATGTTCCAGGGTGTTTCTTCCCACAGTGATCACATATGGAAAAATTATTCTTTTCCCTCTTCCCTTTATCCATATTTTTCTTTTCCATCCTTTTTTTATCTTTCATCCCTTCAATGCCATAGCACTCAGAGAATTTTATACTTATCTTTTTAAAACATGATACTATTTCTTCATATGTTGAGAATACATGGAAGAAAATTTCCATTCTAAATGTTCGCTTAATAACGTGAATGATATGTTCATTCTTACACTTTCGATCATACGTATTATTTGAGTTCACATTCCTTCAACTCGGTGCCATTTCTGTACAATGGAATAAACTAGGTCAGTCTATGAATTGCAATGAATAATTACAAACATTTAAAATAACTAATGTAAATTGAATGGTTTATGGATATAGTCCATAATCATAAATATGTTCTCACTGAGGAAGAATATACTCGTAAATTGTTCCTAATTATTTGTATAAAAAATGAAAATCATCCTAAACATATCCCCCAGAAGTGTCGTAACTAAGAGTGCACCAAGGGACATTGTCGTGCACCTGTTCCCTTTAAAGTATAGCTCAAAGCGATGTTTTCAGGTTTTACCCCTAGGTACATCAGTGCCTGTTTCCCTCAGGAATTGGGGATCATATCAATAATTTAAGATTCAAACATTCTATGCAGTTTCTAACGGGTTTTTTCAGAGAACCAAAAACATCCAATGATTCCATATCCATTTAAACCTACATTTCAAAGGTAGTCCCTCATTATTGGTGGACTGATGAGGCTTAAGAATATTCATTGGTCAAGAGGATGGGAGGTCGGACTCATCACACCTTTTTGAGGGGAATTATTGTCTACTCTGGGACACTCTTTATAGATTTGAGTTACGTTTGTGAATCCTTATTACATTACCAAGTATAAAATGAGATTTCCTTTAGATCTGACAATCAATGATTGATATGTAGGAAATTTAGAGAATCTTTTATATGTATTCAAAGATCTTCATCGATAGAGAATCATCTGTATTTGTTAGAGATTTTCAGTCAATGGTATCCTTTGATACATAAAAGTCTCTTGGTCATTATGATGATCATACTAGTTTTTAAGCCACTCAGTAAGGAACTTGAAGATTATTGTCATTCAGAAGGATATTGATTATTTCATTGTTGGGATCATACCCGAAAATAGGCTACCTACATATCCTTTGTTTTGGAAAGAGAATCAGAAGCCACGTAGTTCGAGTAAGGTAATATGATGTTTATTATTTATGGCTCAAAGAATGACGTCATAATTACTTTTACACTCTAAGCTCATGTGAGTCATGCTCGGTGTGAGAAATAAGAAGTATTGGTAAAACCAGACAGTTGTTCCATGAAAGATGAAATCATAAGAAATGATATGGGGATTATATATGTATGACTGCCCAAATAGATGAAGATTAGGATTTACATCAGGGAAAAAATCCAAGAATAGCGTCCATAAAGGTATATGGACTTATATAGATTTGGATAATCTAATTTGGGGCTTACTCCTGAAAAGGAGGACCAAATTATGAGGGGACTTATGATTGGGTTTTACTCTTGATAAGGAGATACAGATCAAAAGTAAATTAGGACTAGTTAAGATAAAATTAACGGACTTGGGGATTACTCCTAAAGAGGATTCCCATATTTGAAACTGGGGCTTACTCTGGAAATGTTTTCCCAGGTTAATGAGGACTTGGGGCTTACTCTTAAAGAGGATGCCCAGATTTGGGAATTCTAATATTGGGGCATACTTCTGAAAAGGATGCCCAGATTAGGGGACTTGGGGCTTACTCCTAAAGAGGATGCCCAGAATTGACAATTATGATTGGGGATTCTTCCTAAAAAGGAGGCCCTGGTTAATGAGTACTTGGGGCTTACTCCTAAGGAGGATGCCAATAATGGGAATTTTAATATTGGGGCTTACTCCTGAAAAGGATTCCCAGATTAAGAGAATTGGGGATTAATCTTAAAGAGGATGCCCAGAATTGAGAATTAAGACTGGGGCTTATTCTTGAAAAGGAGGACCAGTTTAATGGGTTCTCTCATATTTAAAGGATGAGGTTGAATGAATGAAATCTCAATCTTTAGTAACAAAAAGATGTGTAAATCACTATGTTTTGAGAAATGTTCCATGAAGTTCCTTTCAGATAAGGAATCTAAATAAAGAAATCATTCCATAAATGGATTTGAAGAGTGTCATGAAGACTGAATCTTGAATAGGAGAGGTGGAACTACAAAAGTGGGGTTAAATGGGGAAGAAAGGCACCCAAAAAGGAAGCGGCGTGCATGTCCTGGCAGGCGTGCAAGTACTGCGTGGGTGCGCATATCCTGGTCGCGCAGGTATACCTACGCGACACATGGGCACCTGTGCATTTGTCAGCCAGCATGGGAATACTTGGGAGATCCTTGACCAATGCCTTTAAAATTATCCTAATGTACTTCCAGAAGAGAGGTGTGCAAGTTTTGGTGAGGAAGTAGGGTGGCGCGCAAGTATGTTCATTTCCCTTAAGGGTAAAACACCTTAGGCATGTAAGTGTTAATGAATTATAACACTTATACCTTACTCCTCTTTTATAGACCTTACACTCGAGGTAAAGAATTACCTTAGAAGTGTTCGAATGACCTGAAGAAGATACTTGGGCGTTCAGATCTCTAAATCTGAATTTTGGAAAAATTACTCATGAAATAGGGGGCCCACAGGGTCTATTTATAGGGTGGAGAAGTCCCCGGGCAGTTATCCTTTAGGGTGCGCAAGTCACTTGCGCGACCATTAGGTGGCACACAATCATACTTGCACGACAGTGATGAAACATGCACAACCCTTATGCTTTTGAAGATTTGTTCACGCCTTGGTCGATTTTTGATGTTTTCCTGAAAGGAAGAATCTATTTGCACTACGTCAATTCCCTTTCCCTTCTTTTAGACAATGTGGCAAAAATGAGCGTCAACAAAAGTCCCCCCTCAGAGTTGGATCTGAATGAAATGAGGATGTGACTCTGGGGAAAAGAAGAAAACTCAAGGAAAGGTGGTGCACAAGTGTTCAGTGCACAACACATGGCATGCAGGTTTGAGTAGTTTAGGGCTGGAGCGTGCTGGATGGAGTGCGCAGGCATCGGCGTGCAAGGGTGTGGCCTGGCCTATAAATATGCGATCATTTTCCGCGCATAGCATCTGATTTCCGGATTCTCAAGCTCTCACTGCATAGGTCACCTTCGCCGCGCACGTTACTCTTCTTCTGTTGTTTCTTCTCTGTCGTGCTGCTGTCAAGGTAATATGACTTGCGCGGTGATACTTGCACGCCAAAAACATGTGTGTCACATTAACACTTTCGTGATACATCCATACATGCACGCCACGTTTCAGACTTGCGTACATTAATGCCTTTAACATTTTTTCTAAAATTTCTTCACAAAGTTTATGAAAAATCAATCCATTTAAGGGTTAATTTATTCAACTTGTGTGTAGAATCAATGGCTCTTAGAACCGGAATAGCTGATGAACTGGCTAGCAAGCGGATTGATGATATGATGAACATCATTGGCCATGAATATTATACCGTCAAAAGTAGCACTCTTCCGTATTTGGGTAAGTATCTGAAGAAATATCATCGCGACTTCCCCCAATGAATTTATTTTACTTTGTATCGATATGGTCATCTGCGAGATATTTCTATTCCAGAAGCAAAGAACTATCTCCCATTTTTGTGGTTTTATAATTATACTAACTTTTCTTCAACCAATATCTCATGTCGAGGAGTATTTCTAAGTGATGGAATAGTGGAGAAGGCCTACATGATGCATCATAGCCCTTGTACGCCAGATCTGAAACCTCATACGCCTGAGCTGCAACCACATTTTAATCCTTCAATCTTCCGAAATGCACAGATTGATCAATCCAAAGGCTGGAATAAATGTTGGGACATCCGTCCAGGGGGAGGTGTGAAACCAACATGGATGTGGGCAGACTGGTTGTGACAAACTTGTGCAGAGTTTGTCGAGGATTTGAAATGAGTGGTGATATACAAAGTTGTTTGGGTTGGGCAAACATATGTTTACATACATGTTAACTTCGTGCTGGAGATACTCAGCCACTAAATCCCAGAAACTAATTCTTTCCATGTGACTCATTGAGAAGTTGGTATCAGTCTGTGGGATGTCCACAAGATCTCATGGGATCCATTTTTTGGTGATATGTATGATGAATTCATTCCTCCCATGATTACATTGAATGATTCAGAGAAGACTCCTGCTTTAGATCGGGAATTATTTAAGATCATCCACATGTTTAAGAGTTCAGAGACTTCGTTAACTCATTCTAGAATGGATATTCATCCAGAGGAGTGGATGAATATATTTATTATCAAGAAGAAAGAGAAGGAGCCAAAGGAGAAGCATACGAAGGAGAAAAGATCCAAGAAACATAAATCCAATGATAGGAGGCCCAAACATCCTACCACCTGCCCATAACCTGTGAAGACGGGTGCTCCTGGCACATTATGGCCAACTCTAGAAGCAGAAGAGTTTGAGAAATGGGGATATGAGGTCAATCAAAGGATCCCAAAGATGAATCGTCGGTAAAGTTTCTTGGCTTTGTGGATCAACTTTTATCTCTTGCTGGTCAGGGATTCGAAGGGAGGCGTCATGCCAGAGACCTTCGTCATTGCGGAAAAGTTGGCTGAGGGAAAAATTGTTGGGTTGGGTACCCCCAGTTTAGAAAAGATTCAAAAGAGTTTACTTCATGTTATCATGGATAAATCTCCATTAATAATAGTGGGACCATTCCATGTTTAATGGGGATGGATCTCCACTCACATCAGGACTTACAATCTGCAGAATGGATTACAAATTCCTGGAAGATCTTTTAGGCCATCATTGTAAGAATTTTCTAGATTTGATCAATTAGATGTTAATGCCTAGGACATGAATGTGAGGCTGATCATGTTTAAGGAATTAAACTTCTCTCCCTATAGAAATCTTCCAACCGGGCGGTTTGTTGATGATGGAACAACCCATTTGGATCTGAGCGCATACATGCTAGCTTGTAGAGACGGTGTGCTAGTTAACAGAATTGATGGAGAAATTATATGATAGGACTATGATCCATATAGATTTTCACATAAATTCAAGTGTCTAAAATAGATTTTTGTATCTCCTCTAGTACATGTTAGGTTAGAGAAACATCCAATGGTTTCTCAGAAATTGTGGATACTGTCGTCATGGGAGAAGACTGGGGCGGTATTTGATCTACCAGTCGAAAAAGTGGCACATAACTTGACTACATATTATATTGAGCACTTGATAGCATCATACCCAAAAGGGGTTCTGAATCTCCCATTTTATCAGGTGGGGAAAATGAGGAGAACTCTAGAGAAATAAATCTTTCCTCATAAAGGTGATGCTTCCCCACTTGAAGCTGATTCGCCAGATTCCTCTTCTAGGACTGATTCACCGGATTCCCATGATGAGGATCATGAGGCACAACAAGTGGCAAAGTGGCCCCACGCCCGATATAATCCTCTGGTTAGAATCAATATACCTACTCCATCAACTACTGGTGAGTTACTTTTATTATGGTAGTTTAATCACTACTACATTATAATGAAATATGTCTTATTTTATTATTCCCTATCTGCATTTGCAGGAGCTAGGACGAAATTGAATTCCATGATTGTAGGACCTTCCTCACAGCCTTCATATCTAAGACCAGAGGTTGTCCAGTTATGGAAAAGTTTATACTGTGGTACTGAAACTGCCTGGATGTATTTGTGTGAGCGCCTAAAACTTCCTGGAATAGGGAATCTTATGGATTCTATAGATATCCAATATGAGGATAACCCCAATGAAGTGTGGGATTACATTAGAGAGCTGGAAATGCTCAAATATGCCACTAATGAGTCTGTTCCTATCACCAGGCGAGTGAAGTAATTGATGGATCGTGGCGCCGCTGAGGGGACTGATGAGGAGTGGCATGATTACGTGGCTCCTCAAGATGTAAGTTTTCATTCCTAATTTTCGTTGAAACTTGATTCCAGTCGAAGCTTTGTTACTTATGGAAGATATTTTCTTCATCTTGCAGCTTGTAAAGAAAGGAACGAAGGTTCCTTCGCCATAGTATAGATCCGGTGGTACTACCATCAGTGCTGCTGCTGATTCTCCTCGCGAACCGGGAGAGATATCTCCAGGACAACACGCCATGAATTAGGAGTTGGAAATGGCTTTTCATTCGCCAATCCAGGTTCCAATAAGGGAGACTGCTGATACTCCCAAAAAACCAAATAACCAAAGGAAACGTAGGAGGAATTCCACAGCTAAATGCTACTTTAGCAGTGGTAAGTCCTTCGGGTAATTATGAGTCTATAATGATGAAAAGGTTGTTCATATTCATGGGGATTGCAGGGGATTCTTCAATTTCACCCCCTGAGGGAAATGACTGATCCTCCTTCAAGGACCACATAAGGTGATGTGCAACAATTGCAAATTCAAGCTAACTTGGCTGCTCCCAGAGAAGAGCCAATATATATTCCTAGTATCCCTTCTGTTGTTGTTGCAATAAGAGAAGAACCTGTTTCTGGTAAGTTAAAACTACTTCATAAAAAATGTTGAACGAAACAATGACTGAAATCTATTCTATGACACTTTAGCTTCGACTCCTGCATTAGAGCATCTTGTGGCTGTTGCAACTGATGTCGTGATTTTATCTGAAGAAGCTGTCCAGGGGCAGGGGCCGCAGGACGTAAGTCGCCAAGAAGACACATCAAACACTCCTACTAGTGAGTCTATCCAAGATTCGGAAATATCATTGGATTAAATGATGAATCTTGGCATGTCTTTTGAAGAATTTTAGGATCATACTAAGTTATCATGTGACTTAGAAGACCATGGGTATGAGTGTTATCCTTCACCTAGTAAATTTTCTCATAACTTACAATTATAATAATGACTGAAAATAATATGCAGTTCCATCCATAGAAGATGTTGAACTACCAATTCCTGAAGAGGGTGTGAACAATGATGTCAACCCTACTATTGCACAAACATTGGCTCATGTAGATCTAAACCCAGTAAACCCTCTTGAGACCCATCTTGAAGATTCTGTTGAGACTGGGAAAGATGTGGAGGTGTCTTCTTAGGTTTCGGATCTACTATTGGGTAAGGGATAACAATATTTGTGATTGTACATAATTTGCAAGACAATCGAGTCTTTTGTTATCCTTTGAAACTATCAAAAGCATTCAATTAATTATGTCGGGTCATAAACTGTAGTGGCTGGATCTGTAGATGAGGCCTCAGCCTCTTCCCCAATGGGAATTGAAAGAGAAGAAGTATAGGTCAGGGGGAAGGATCAAAACAGAGATCTTCCTTAAGTGCATTAATTCAGATTATATGCCCCCCTGTGATGATGATATTGAATCAGACCCAGAGGTGCTTTAGGCGCTCAGCTTATCACGATGCAAGGCATGAATCAACATATGGAAAATCATATCTGAGGTGCCTTTAGAAGAGATATCATCGATGATCCCCTGATTTTCATCAGAATTTATCATGCTAGGACTTGGCAGTTTTTGATACCAAGAAATCCATACCGCAGTGAAAAAATTCATCTTTAGGAGGGAGCAGAAGAAAAAGTATCGTGAAGATCTTACCAGGGTGAAACTGTCAGCCAACATCGGAAAATTTGAGGCAGAGTTATCCCAAGAGGAGGCTGACTATGCTGCCAAGATGAAGGAGCTGTAGAATAAGATCAAAGAAAAAGTCGTCCAGAAGATTCACCTTCAGCAACAGTTATATGCTGTTACTAGGGAACTTGACCAACATAATAATTCACTGGAGGGTGTTCAAACGAATGGTATGAAGACCATTTCAGATTCCAAGAAAGAACTCCATCAGGATGAATAGAGTGAAGTTGGTTGAGTACATGAGCTTCAAGTAGCTACTAATGAAGTTCGAGATGCAGTTCATCAATTGAATACTTATGTTGACAGTATTTTGTAATTTCTTGGAAAATAGAAGAGAATCCAATCTGTGTATGTCCTTCTAATTCGTGTGCATCAAATGGAATGAATGATTTCATCTCCAATCACTTGTGCACGTATTTTCCAGCTACATATTTTAAATTTTACCTAGGCTAATGGGCCTAGTTAGCATAGTTTGATTTTTACTGGGATTAGTGTAAATAACCCTACAAAATTTGAATCTTTTAATTGTTCAATTTTACCTAAATCATACAAAATGTATGTTTAGTGAGCTAGAACTTGACTTTTATTCAGAGTTCTTTTGTGTTTTGTGGGCAGTTTAATGTCATGCACATCGGACATATAGAGGCTAATGTTTAAGGTCGAAATAGCTTTGAAATAATGAATTAGAATTTACTCAATTCTTTGAAAATTCATCTGAAAACATAGTACCATACTCAAGTATGATGGAAAATATGTAAACTATGACTTAAGAATATTTTAATATGAGGAATGATATGAAAAGACCTAATAGGAATTTGAAGAAGTAGTTCCCAAGAATGAATTTACCATTATTTAACAAACCCATTAGGGGGTTGAATTATACATGTCCACCTAAGGGAATTGGTTGCATAGTCAAATAAATATTATCTTTTGGATGACAGGTCCGTTATGTAGACTACTTATTCAAGGCCACCTAAGGGAACGTGTTGCAAAGTCAGGAAAAAGAACTCTTAGAAATTTACTTTCCTAGTCCTAAAAGCCTGTGAATGTTTATAGAGATTCAAATCATCCAAATTACAGAGTTTTCTATATGGAAAGAGGTACATGAATACATAGAAGATATTTCCATACAAGATTATTGAAGAACTAGATGGATATCACTCCTATGAAGGTTTTCCCAAACGTAGGGAACGAAAATATAAACCATAGACATGAATACATTCAGATCATGAAAAAGGATATGGGACAAATATGTTAAGGATGTCTATTTTTGCGGATTCCTACGTATTGTCATTTATGACAAATAAGGACAGAAGAGGATTTCTTCCCAATAATGATGTTACCAGTATCCGACAAACCCATTAGGGGGTTGAATTATGCAGGGCCACCTAAGGGAATTGGCTTCATAGTCAAATAATTGCATCTTTTGGCTGAAAATCTGTTATGGAGACTGTTTATGCAAGGCCGCCTAAGGGAACGTACAGCATAGTCAAGAAAAAGAATTCACAATAGTTTTACATTTTTGGGACTAGAAGTCAAGAAAAGGGTTATGATGATCTGAAAATATTTAAGGTTAGGATTATGACACAAAATGATGGGTATTTTCCAATGTAAGCAGAGATACACAAATCAATACTAACCATAATCATGTTGTGGCTGGGTCCTGAATGGAAATGTTGGACTTCACTATCTATCCCATAAGGATGGGAATCAAGCCATACATAGTTCTTGAACTACAGTTTAATGTCATTTGGGAAAAAGGATTAGAGATCTTAGTTTTAGGTCATAGAGCTTGGACCATTATAAGAAATACACAGTGTGTGTTTTCATGGGGACATTTCATCCAGCGGACTGAAAGTGGAATTTGGGGTTTGGCCCAAAAGACATGGGGATGGATTCGAGGGACACTCGAACATTCCTATGTATTCCATAAGGATGCGAATCAAGACCACGCAGTTCTAGAAATACCCTCTATACATATTTGGTTCGTACATGTGAAGGATGAAAGGGGACTTTAGTGAAATGAAGGTCTAAATCAATATAAAAGGTTCGGGCATTGCCATGTATGCACGTAGTCTTTGGAATAAAACATGATTGAAAATAATTGTAAATAATAATTCCCTCTCAAGTGAGGGTATCAAAGAATATTGTAGTTTATTGTCACACTGGAAAAAAAATTTGTATAGTTTAACATTGTATAACAAGGATAAAAGTGAACCAATGTAAAGATATTTATTATAGAGGGTGTTTCACGAATCAAAATCGTATGAGATGGAGGTAAACTGATGTGAAGTGATTGTTTTTGGGCTTGAAACTTGGGAGGTTTCCTATGTACCCATCCTAGAATGCAAGGATCAAAGTCTCTGTAGTTCAATTTAAAGAACAAATTAATGATCAAGTTGTTCTTGGGGACAACGACCTAAAAATGTTGTTGGGACATACACATGGTTAGTAGCCCAGAAAGAGTGTTATGGTTGAATTTTTCTCTAAGATCATGTGAGTCATACTCGTTGTGAGAAACAAGAGGTAGTAACAACCCTAACGATGCATAGTTTAATGTCATGTAAGACATATAAAGGGACTATGCAGTTTAAAGTCTTGCAGTTAGGACTATTGGTGCTGCACAATTTAATGTCCTGTAGCAGGGACAAAGTACAGTTTAATGTCATGTAGGAAATATTAATAGACTTTCTGTATAGTTTAGCATCGTGTAGTTAGGACGATGCGGACAATACATTTTAATGTCATGTTGGACAAAAGGGGGACTGTGTAGTTTAATTTCATGCAGTGAAGTCAAAAGAGTATACCATTTAACATCATGTTGGAAGTATTAGAGACTTTTTCATAGTTTAACGTCATGTTAAACAAAAAAGGGATGATACAGATTAATGTCATGTTGGATGAAAGTGCCATTAGTTTAAGGTCGTATGCATGGACCTTTGGTTTTTCTGTTTAACATCTTTCCGGACATAAGAGACTTCTGTACAATTTAGCGTCATGTAGTTAGGACGTCACAGTTTAACGTCATGTGGGACGAAAGGATACAAAATGTTTAAGGTCATATGTATGGACCATGGATGGTGCAGTTTAAGGTCTTGTAGGACGTAAGGGACTTGCAAATAGTTTAGGGTCATAATCTGGACCGAGGTGCAGTTTAAGGTCATACTGGACCGAGGTTCTAAATTTTGTATTCATACAAAACATTTCGTCAGAAATCTGGCATTGGTTTGAGTAGTGATGAGTTATCCATCCATTGAGATTAATTAATAATACCCATTGGAGTAGACTATATGTTTGGAGTAAGGTCTGATTTTGGGTCAAGATTGGGAGGTTTCATTCCTGGTATCATTGGAGTTCTGAGAACTAATACAAATTCTCCCTGAGTGAATGAACGAAGATGAACTTTTTTTTGGAAAGCTCATACTATTCTATTCTGATAGATTTCCAAGTGGTGAAAAGTTCATTACCATTTCTCATATAACCATTCCAGTTCATTCAATCACTTTTGAGATTGCTCGTCTTTAGATGACTGATCACAAATGGATACTCTGAGTGAGGGTAGTTGAACTTCAATAGGCAAGACTACTTCTGTTCCATATAACAGTGAATATGGAGTAGACCGCATTGCAGTGCGGGTGGTAGTCCGATAAGCCCATAATTCATGAAAGACTTTATCAGGCCATGACATCTTATCATTATCCACCATCTTTTGCAGTATATTTGATAAAGTCTTGTTGAAGGCTTCTATATGGCCATTGGCCACTGCATGATACCGATATGAGTGGTTGGATTTGATGTTGTATTCTTGACACAAATTCTTCACCTCGGATGAACAGAAGTTGGTGCCATTGTCCGTCAATATGGTATGAGGGACACCAAATCTGGTAATGATGTTAGACTTGATGAAGAAAACAATGCATTTAGAACTATCTTCCTTGAGAGGTACTGCCTCGGCCCATTTGTAAAAGAAATCAGTAGCAGTAAGAATATACTTAAACTTCTTGGCCATAGCTGAAGGGTAAGGTCCCACCACATCCATTCCCCATGTGGAAAATGGCAACGAGTATTTAGTTGTATGAAGAAACTCTGGAGGTTGATGAATGAAGATGGAATTTACGTGGCATGAATGACACTTATTTGTGAAATTAACACAATCTTGTATCATTGAAGGAAAACAATATCCAAGCCTTTGAATATGATAAGACAGTCTATGTCCAGACTAGTGGGCACCACAGATTTCTTCATGCACTTTTTTCATGACAGCCATTGTCTCTTCACCATCAATGCATCCGAAGTGAACTCCATAGAGACCATGTTTTTAGAGAATTTTCTCTAAGTGATCTGGGCTCTCATAAAGAGTAAAATTTACCACACGTCGCCATATTTGTTCTTTCGTGGATCTATCTGGTGGAAGTGTTCCATTTTGAAGGTATTCCCGGATAGGTGACATCCATCATGTAGTATGACCATACGGTTCAGGAATGGGACTAATTTTATTAATTACTTCTGTTTTGATTCGAACATAAGGTGAAATTGCACGACGATGGACAATATTTATGGTTGTCTCATCCTGATTTGGATCTACTAGAGCTATGGCTATATTAGCCAGAGCATCATCTTGAGCATTTTGTGATCGCGGGACATAAGAAAATGTCAGTTCTGAAGGGAATTTCGCCATTAAATCTAAGACATAATCATAAAAAAGGATTAGTTCTTCTTTTCTGACGGCATAACCCCTCTTTACTTGTTTTATTACCAGGTCTGAATCACCATTCACCTTTAAATGATTCACTTGTTCTTGAAGCGCCAATTCCATGTCGGCGATGAGAGCTTGTTATTCTGCTTCATTATTGGTACCACATTCCCATAATAAGAAGGAATAAGGTAACACTTCCTTTTCTAGAGAAATGAGCACAATTACTAAGACAACTTTATTGAGTTTAGGATTTTCCATTTTCCTCCCTCTTGGACTTCCGGAAGCACCATCAAAGTACATTTCCCAAGTCTGAGGACTATCATGAATAGAGAAGACTTTCTCATTAGGGAGTTCAATATCTGAAGATGTGTCTTCCACTGAAGGGTGTTCATCCACAATATCAGCCAAAGCATGGACATTTATTTCCTTTTGAGACATAGAATGAATGTCGAATAGCTGCAAAATAACTGTCCATCTTACCAGACATCCTATAAGCATTGGACGACTAAGGATGAATGTGAGTGGGTTATTGCGAGATACCAATTAAACCTCGTGATGTTGCAGGTAGTTTCTAAACTCTTTAACTGTAAAGATTAATGCCAGGAAGCACTTCTCAATACTTGAATTTCGGGTTTCTGCTTCAAGCATAGTCCGACTGAGGTAGTAGAGGTTTTTTCCATTCCCATTATCATTCTTCTGAGCAAGAAAGACACCCAATGATCATTCTAAGGTTGTCGCGTAAAGGATAAGTGGACTTCCTTCAACAGGTGGCATAAGTACCAGTGGACTCAAGAGATACTTCTTGAGAATATCGAATGATTCTTGACATTCTTCATTCAACTGGAAAGTGACTCCCTTCTTCATCAATTTGGTGAAGGGTGAAATTTTGCCTACTAAATTGGCGATGAAACGCCGAATATAGGCTAAGTGTCCTTGATGTCCTCTTAATTCTTTCAAATTTTGAGGAGGTGAAATACCAAGGATTGAATTTGTCTTCTCAGGATCGACTTCAATACCACGATGGCGTACAACAAAGCCGAGATATTTTCTTGAGGTTACCCCAAAAGAACATTTTAAGGGGTTCATCTTCAAATTATGTTGTCGAAGGTTGCGGAATATGACTTTCAAATCATCCAAGTGATTAGAACATTGTTTTTATTTGACCACCAAATCATCCACATAGAATTCAACAAACTTCCCTAAAAAGTGTTTGAAGATATGATGCATGGCACGCTGATATGTTTCACTTGCATTCTTTAAGCCAAAGGGCATTACCCGGTAGAAAAAAATACCCCAAGGGGCTCTGAAGGATGAGGATTCCTCGTCATCTAGGGCCATTCGGATTTGGTTATATCCGGAATATCCATTCATGAAGTAAATTTCTTCATATCCAGTTGTTGCATCAATTAAAAGTTCTGTAATCGGAACTGGGAAATAATCCTTAGGAAAATGCTGATTAAGATCTTTGAAATCGATGTGAACTCTAATTTTTCCATTATTCTTCTTCACAGGGACAATATTAGCCAACCACATGGGATATTGAACGTGTATGACAAAGTTATCTTTAATAATATTATCCATTTCAACATCAATTTTGGAAGCATAATTTGGGTGTGTTCTTCTCACGACTTGCTTAAATCCTCGATGTTCTTCTGGTAAACCCAAATGATGTGTAGCTACATCAGGATCAAGGTCGGGAATTTTTGTATAGTTCTAAGAAAATATATCTTTATTTTTCTTTAGAAAGGAAATATACATCTCTAGTTCTTTAAGATTCATGGCCGCACTGATTAAAGAGGTGCGTGGATCTTCTTTTGTACCCAGATTTATTTCTCTGTGTTCATCCACGGTGGTAGAGATTACCTCTTCAAATGATGGAGGAGCATCTCGAAGATCTTCCTCTTCTTCTTCCACATGTGTTATTTCTTCCATTTCTACTTGAAAAGAAAATGATGAAGCAAATTTTCCATGATCATATGAGATGTTAAAATTTGAACTTCTTGAATAAGAGGCTTCCATTTCTGACACAATTGATGATGAAGGGTCTTCCTTGGGAAATAAAGAGGAGAAGATGGATTGAGAATCTACATCATTGTTCATCTCGGATGTTTCAATAACTTCTTCTAGCCTGGTTGGCGAAGTATAGAATTGCTGGATTTCAGCAGATGAAACAAAGACATCTCCATTTGAGCTTTCATCAATACCTGGTGGGTTACCAGTTTCTCCCATGTTGTTTGGCTCAATTTCTGTAATTGACATTATGGATATTTCCATAAGAGTATTTTGATTTGGGTCTACCCTTTAAATTTGACTGATAGGAAACACATAATCTGTACTCACATGCGCAAATGGATTTACAGGAATCTTTTCCAAACCATATGGAGCATTAACTTTGGTAATCTCCTTTGTTTTGGATTTACCCATTCCCATCATGTGATAGAATTCCTCCTCATTGTATTGAGACTCACATGTCTTGAACATAGCCTTATCACCCTACAATTTCTCAACATTCCTATCAAAAAATATTTGAGACATTGATGGTATGGTGAAGGGATAGCCGCATGTTGACGTAACTAGGGTCTTCCAAGCAAGATGTTGAAAGCTGAGTCTTGATCAACAACCATGAAATCTGAATTGGATACAAGATCTCCAAACTGAGTTCTAAGTGTAACATCACCCAGTGGTTCTTGTTCATTTTTATCATATCCTTGTAACATTATGGTAGAAGGAGATCAATCAGATTCCATGAGGCCCAATCGACGAAGAGTACGAATGGGAATGAGGTTGACTCATGAACCATTATCAATGAATGAACTTAGGACATCTACGCCATTGACCATTGCAAATAAGTACAAAGGTCTAATATGTCGATGCACGACATAATCTTTATCTTCATCAGTGAAAGATATCACTGCATGGCATTCTGCAGGTTTATTCTCTACGTGATTGACTTCAGCTGCATAAATTTCAGTTTCAAACTCCTGAGGAATTGACAAAGCCTCGATTAGTGCCTCCTGGAGATCCTTTGACAGATTTAAAGCACCCAGAATTGATAACATGGCTGGTACATGGGCCAGGTGTTTCAATACATCATACATTGGATCCAGAGGTTTGCGTTTCCCAATAAGAACATGTGGTTTAGTAGGTGCCTTGGAAGTAGATTCTTTGAATTAGATTCATCTTGTATCGGGATTGGAGTTGGAAATATTCATGGGTTTGGATGACTAGACCGATTAGATCCATTTAATTGTTGAGATTAAAAATATGGAACATTCAAACGGTCTTCCAGAATAACTGTGACAGGACTTAATTTACTATTGGTGGAAGAACTTGCTTGTTCATGTTGAGCTTGTTGAAGGGCTCTGCCAGAAGTTTCTACTGCGTACACAGTTCTAGAAGGGGTAGAATTGGAATAGTGTATTCTGAAATTTCCACGTCCTCCCCAGTATCCTGAACCTATGGAACATCCTATGATTCCTCTATTTGATATAGGGAATTCGGGCTCATCATAATCAAAAATTCAATAAGGATACGGATATGTTAATTGAATCATATTAACAGAACCAAAAATCAATTCTTCATCTGATGAAGACTCTGCCTGAATAGCCAATTGAGGCTATGCTGTTTGATGGGGTAGTTCCCGTTTATTTGAAGTAGATGGCATGAAATCTGCTAGGTTCAAAGATAACTTAGTCTTTGACACATACTCATCTTTTTCTGATTCTTTCTCTTTATTTGAATCATGTCGTTTCTTCTAGGATGTTCCCTCTGATGAAGAGGGTTTTGCTATGACATTCATGATAGAAGGCACAATTGGTTTCTTCAATTGCGTTCGCAAAATAGCATGAGTTCACTTGATTGCCTTTCTGACTATACACTCATCATATTTTTGTGCATTTTTGTTCTTAACTTCTTTACAGTCTCCTTCCTCCTCTGGAACTGTAGCAGTTACACATGCTACCTGAGCTGAAGAACCTTTCAGTTTGACTTGTCCCGAGTCGAACATCTTTTGTAGGAGGTCATTGAAGACAAAACAATCATGGATGGGTTGTCCCAGCATCTGATGAAATGGGAAATAATTGGGACGATCTTCATCTCCTTCTTTGTTTGGCCTCTTGGGCATTGTCAAATGAACCAAATTTTTTTCCAGAGTCGAAATGAAATAACCAGGAACTTGTTCATTTCGGAAAGAGTATGTTTTTCTCTTTAGATACTCAAATTGTTTTCGCCTTTGATCTCTTTGATTGTCTTGATGAAATGTCCTTTTTTGTTGGCATTCAGTAGGTTGAGCCCTTTGAGAAGATGAAGGTTTTGATGTAGAAGCAGGTACATGTGCTTGTTTAAGAATAACTGTAGCAGTCTCTACTTTACCCATTCTCCTTCCTGGAGTATATGGAATTACAATAGATTTAGCCTTAGTCTATATAAGAGGATCTTCAATCTTTTGAGCAATTGAAGTAAGGTCTCGAAACCCTCCTGTGTATTTCACATGGATCAATGGCGTGCATAATTCGTCACACAGATTTGCCACACAGATTGGAAACAGTTCCTCTTGAGGGAGTGCAAAGCTCAGGGAATTGGTTAACCCCTTCCAGTTAGCAATGAAATCAGAGACTCTTTAATTCTCACATTGCATATAGTTTTTAAGATCGAAAACTATTTTCTTTTGCAATGTTGAGCTGAATTGAAGAAGAAATCTTGGACAAAGATCTTCCCATCCGGAAATTGACCGGGATGTCAAGCTTGTATACCAGACAAAATCTGGTACCTGCAAGGTTCGCACGAAGAATCTGAGTTTCACCACTTCTTTCTGCTCCAGAGTTCCCATCATAGGATTTAAATAAGACACGTAATGCATCAAATGTTATTCTGGATCTCCTAATCCCTTGAAAATAGGGAAGACATGGTTCCCAAAATTTTATGGGGGAGATATTTAATCTACCCATTCAGGGTAAGCTTTCTTTTTTGGTTTAACCTGCACACACATTCCCTCCATAGCTTCCAACCAAGCTATTAATGACTCA
Organism: Viscum album; assembly: GCA_963277665.1. Lineage (NCBI taxonomy): Eukaryota > Viridiplantae > Streptophyta > Magnoliopsida > Santalales > Viscaceae > Viscum > Viscum album. The sequence goes on along the minus strand of OY728165.1, from coordinate 898,386,393 downwards.
ATAGTAGTTATTAACTTCTGAGAAACATCTGGTTGAGCTTGGATCTGAACAGGTGCTCTGACTGGAGCTTGGACAGGTAAGGCAGCTGGTACTGCAACTGATGGCAGCACTGCCAATTTTTGTTGCACTTGACCCGTAGGATTAGACCTGTGAGGGTGTACTGATAAAGGAGGGTATTCTTGATCCATCTTAGTAGCTGCAACAAAATCCGTTGGCTGACTGACTGCAGCACACATAGGAGAAAGACTCCCCTGAAGTAGCTCTGCATTCATCCTCCTCAATTTTTTCATTTCTTCTTCCTGTTGTGCATATCTTTTCTCTAGTGAGAGCGATTGTCCTTCTCCAGAGGGAGGATCTATAACCTGATTCTTCCCCTTCCTCATGTTTGATCCCATTCAGAGAGGGGGAAGTGGGTTATTTGAAGTAACACCCATATTTTGGGTAAACCATTGATTTCATGTACACACACCTTCTTTATTTGTGTCTGTGCGTACAACTTCCTGAACATGACCATCTTCATCTGATCCCTCTAAGTGAGCCTCATCTGGTGGATCAGAAACAACGACATTGATGATATTTATTATTGCATAATGCATCACATACCTTCTATCATCATTTCTATGATATTGTCTCCTTCCATTTATTTGATGAGACATTGCATTTTTTTATTCGATCCCTTTGGAACTTCGTGACAAACTGTAATTTGGAGAGAATCTCTTGATAATTTGTCTCTTCTTTCCCCTTGTGGATACTTCCCCAATCGAGAAAAGACTGACTTTCTCTGAGGAGGGGGTTGATGATTTGAAAAAGTCCACATCTCAGTGGACTGGGGTTGTTCCTTCTTTCTTTGATAAACTCCTCAAATCCTATTTGTTGATTCTGAGGGTTGGTTTAAAAGAGTCCCTAGTCTGGCGAGATGGGGTGGATCTTGACATGCTATGTCAGTGACTTTCTTAAAAGCTATTCTGATCTTCCGGAACTTGGTCCAGAAATTAGCTGGATGCATCCATTGACATCCACTTTTATCACCTGGTTCAAAATATTGTTGGATGATTTCTGACACTTCTGTCACGTGGTGATGTGCTTGCTCCAAATGAGAGGCATGTTCAATAATCTTGTTTGCTTGATGCAGGAGTAATTCAAAAACTTGTTCTCTGTATTCTTGATTTTGAGAGGAACTAGTTGAAGCCTGTTCTTGAGCAAGCTTTTGATTACAAAAAAAGCCAGGTATCTGTGGCCAGCCACGTGCAATAACATTGCATGAGACCATTTTCAGCGGGCTTTGATGACTGGAGAGCACTGTGAAATGCAGTGCTCCATGAACACCCCATCCTCTGACATGAATACCAGAAAGGGCATTGGAAATTAACTGGCGCAACATTCTTAGTGCACCAAGGCATGAACGCTGAAGGGATCTTTGCTGCTTTTTTTCCTTCTGATATCAAGAGACCGATAGAGATTCTAAGTAAATTTTGCGTTGTAGTCCTTGTATTATCATAACATGATTTTCATATTCATCATAATATAATACTTTATTTTTCAACTGAAAAAGAGTTTTACATATGTTGAGACGAATATCATGAATTTCATCTTCCGTCAACATTTTTGGAATGTCATATTGAGAGTCATCCAGATGCCAAAACATTACTGACACTTCACCTTTCTCCATTTGTTTTCTCATGTTCAATAATTACTCTTTATCATTTGATGAAGATTATTCTACCTGTTTTTACTAGATCTGGTGCTTCCTTGTTGCTTCGTTGGATTAAACATGATTGGTAGAGAAATCACTAATTAAACTATATGATACATGACTTAGGTGTGGTTCAGATAATGACCTACACCCTGGGAAATCATTCAATTGAGAATGTATTTCACCTACTAGAGATGAAACATCATACATGACTAGTTTCTCATTTGAATGTGCCTCAACATAAGAGGGATTTCTCGGCACTACATTGTCCAAAAGAGCATTTTCCGATCAATGTGAATCACTACTGCGGAGAGGACTTTCGCAGCAAAATTCATCATCATGGGGAGGACCACCCTGGTGGGTTACAGCAAAAGATGAGATCTCTTGCTCCTGGTTCTTTTGGCCACACAGAGGGTTCTTGTGGCTCGCATCTGAAGATGAAACATCATGATCAACCGAATTGTCATGAAGCAAGCCTTCATGAGGAAGTGTCTGTTGAAAACCTTCAAAATTAATGTTCCCACTATTGGGAATTGAGGGAGTAGAATCTTGAATTCCAACAGATAACAGTCTAAGGGATTCATGAACTCTAGCATCGATCAAGGCCTTGTTATAGATTGGCTCATGATCTCTTGACTGTGCTGGGCGGGTCTTTTTCTTAGATGCCTTCTTACTCGCCGTGGAAACCACTTGGAGACGAATTTGGCAGCTCTGACCATGTGTATGTGCTTGATCAGGAGAGATGGCATGTTTAGGCTGCCGATCTCCACTCAAATCAGGTGTATGTGCCTAACTTGGTTGTTCGTATGATATGTGGGAGTATGCCCCACAACCTTCTTGGATTGGAACAGATGTGTGTGTTTGTTCCGGAGTGAACTGTTGATGTGTCACTCCACTGGTAGGGATTGTTTTATGTGTCTTTCTCTGAGATTCCGCTGAAGCTATTATAATATCCTGACAGGCATCCAGGATATGAGCAGGAACTTTGTTCATCTCTTTCAATATTTATAGAATTTTCTTGGTGACATCAGCTGCCGGAATGGGGATATACATCCATTCCATGCTTGGAGTAGGTGTATGTGCCTGCTCCTATCCTTCTTTTCCTGTCATTGAATCATGAAAGTACTCAAGTGTAGGGGAAGAGTGTTGAGTATACCTCCAGGTTGTCACCGGATCTTTCCGAATGACTAATCTGAATGCTACCAAGCGAGACTGTTGGTAGGATTGATCAATACTAGCAGGTTTATGTGCATGCTGATTTCACTTCGCTGAACGTGGTTGACGAGATCCATCTTATGTAGTCAAATGAGCCTACTGAATAGCAGGTGATGTATAAATAGGTGTATGTTTCTACCTATAATGCTCCACCGGAATTGTCTGGTGGGATTGGTGTGATGCTTCCAGACGAGTCTACTGACTAGCTGGTGATGTATAAATAGGCGTGTGTTCCAGCCTATAGTACTCCACCGGAATTTTCTGGCGGGATTGGAGTGATGCTGCCAGACGAGTCTGCTAGACAGTAGAATTAAAACAGGTAGGTTTTTGTTCCTGCTCGTTTCTTTCCACCATGTTAGGTAGGTGGACTTCATCGGAGATGGCAGAGATGAGAACCAGCTCACTATTAACCAGACTTTACCCCTGGCGATTCATCTTTCCAGCTCGGGTTCGAGGAACCTGAGCCGAACGCCTGGAGTCGGTACCCTTATCTTGTTGATGGTGCACTACCTCACGAGTATGGCAGTGATTATTGGTGGGATCCCTCGGGAAGGACCCCTGTCTACATGAATTAAGGCCCTGAGGGACCTACTAATTCACCTCCCCAGAATAAGGGAACGAATGGTGATTGCATTATGGGGATAATGACATGAAACGGTTGGAGACGGTGGTTAGCACCACCTGCTTCTTGATCACTGGTTGTCGTTATCTGGATGACCAGGGTGGTTTATTCCCTTGGAGGACTTGTCGGACAGCCTCCAGAGTTAGAATGGTACCGTGATGAAGTTAATCTTTAACTAGCATGTCTGATACCCTGCGTTGATGACACTGTTTAGGTGATATCATCCTCAGAGAGGATGACAATCCAACATGAGTAGCAGCAGTGGCATTCGCAGCAACGGTATTCACATGTGTGAACATGAGAGAAGCCATTTCTTAGAATGCATAAAATCATTGAAAAGAGTGCATGTTTGATATAACATAAGTAATAAAGATAAATTCAGCCACTACATCTTCTGGATGAGAACATATTTCAATGATTTTTTTGTTGGCCCTATCATTGAGTTTTAAATAGGGGCCTAACAAATAAGAAAAACATCATTTTTACTTGGTTAAGGATTCTCATCGGGTTCACCATTTTTTGTTTCCCTCTGGAATATGGGATGATCTCATTGATTTAAGATTCAAACATTCCAAGTGGTTTCTAATGGGTTTGTTTGTAGAACCAGAAACATCCAATGATTCCATATCCATTTGAACCTACTTTCCAAAGGTAAGCTCTCATTAGTTGTGGACTGATGAGGATTAGGAATATGCATTGGTCAAGAGGATGGGAGGTCGGACTCATCACACCTTTTTAGGGGAATTATTGTCGACTCCGGTACTCTCTTTATATATTTAAGTTATGTTCGTGAATCCTTATTACATTACCAAGTATAAAATGATCTTTCCATTAGATCTAAAAATCAATGATTGATATGTATGAAATTTAGAAAATCTTTTATATGTATTTGAGGTTCTTCATCGATAGGGAATCATATGAATTTGTTAGATATTCTTAGTCAATGGTATATTTTATACATAAAATCTATTGGTCATTATGATGACCATACTGGTTTTAATGCCACTCAGTAGGGCACATGATGATTATCGTCATTCAGAAGGACATTAATTATTTCAGAGTTGGGATCCTACCCGCATATGGGCTACTTACATATCCATTGTTTTGGAAAAGGAATTAGAACCCACGTAGTTCGAGTATGGGAATATGATGTTTATGATTGATGGATTAAAGAAAGATGTCAAAATTACATTTACACTCTAATCTCACATGAGACATGCTCAGTGTGAGAAAAAATAGGTATTTTTAAAACCAGACAGTTGTGCCATGAAAGATTCAATCACAAGAAATTATGTGGGGATTATGTATGTATGATTGTCCAAATGGATGAAGATTAGGATTAACTTCAGGGAAGAAATCCAGGAACATGGTCAATAAAGGTATATGTACTTTATAGAGATTTGGATACTCTGATTTGGGGCTTACTCCTGAAAAGGATGCCCAAATTAGGAGGGGACTTATGATTGGTTTTTACTCCAGAGAAGGATATCCAGATCAAAAGTAAATTAGTACTGGTTAAGAGAAAATTAAGGGACTTGGGGCTTACTCCTAAAGAGGATGCCCATATTGGAGACTGGGGTTACTAGTGAAAAGGAGGCCTAGGTTAATGAGAACATGGGGCTTACTCCTAAGGAGGATGCCCATATTGGGGAATTTTATTATTGGGGCTTACTCTTGAGCAGGATGCCCAGATTAGGGGACTTGGGGCTTACTCCTAAGGAGGATGACCAGAATTGAGAATTAAGACTGGGGATTATTCCTGAAAAGGAGCCCCAGGTTAATGAGGACATGGGGCTTACTCTTAAGGAGGATGCCCATATTTGGGAATTTTATGATTGGGGCTTACTCTTGAAAAGGATGCCCAGATTAGGCGACTTGGGGCTTACTCCAAAAGAGGATGCCTAGAATTGAGAATTTAGACTGGGGCTTATTCTTGAAAAGGAGGCCCAGTTTATGGGGATCTCATATCTTTAAAGGAAGAGGTTGAATGAATGAAATATCAATCTTTAGTGAAAAAAAGATGTGTAAATAAATAGGTTTTGAGAAATGTCCCATGGAGTTCCTTTCAGATAAGGAATACAAATCAAGAAATCATGCCATAAATGGCCTTGAAGAGAGTCTTCAAGACTGAATCATGAATACAAGAGGTGGAATGGCATAAGAGGGGTTAAATGGGAAAGAAAGGCACCCAAAAAGGCAGGGGCGCACAAGTCCTGGCAGGCGCGCAAGTACTGCGTGGGTGCACAAGTCCTGGTCATGCATGTATACCAATGCGGCACATGGGTACTTGCACATTTGTCAGCCATCATGTTAATACTTGGGCGATCCTTGACCAATGCCTTTGGAATTATCCTGAAGTACTTCCAGAAGAGATTCACGCACGTGTTGGTGAGGAAGTAGGGCGGCGCGCAAGTATGTTCATTTCCTATAAGGGTAAAACACCTTAGGCGTGCAAGTGTTAGTGAATTCTAACACTTAGACCATACTCCTCTTATTTAGATCTTCATTTCTAGGTAAATAATTACCATAGAATTGTTCGGAATACCTGAAGAAGAGACTTGGGCATTCAAAGCTCTAAATCTGAATTCTGGAAAAATTCCTCACAAAATGGGGGGACCACAGGGTCTATTTATAGGTTAGGGAAGACCCCAGGCGGTTATCCTTTAGGGAACGCAAGTCACTTGTGCGACCATTAGGTGGCGCGCAAGTATACATGCGCGAAAGTGATGAATCCTGTACGACCCTTGTGCTTATGAAGCTTTGTTCGCGCCTTTGTCGATTTTTGATGTTTTCTTCAAAGGAAGAATCAAATTGCGCTAAGTCATTTCCCCTTCAATTATTTTAGACAATGTCATGAAAATGAGCGTCAAACGTGCCATAGCCGCCTCTTCTTGCTCGTATCAAGATAGGGATATATTTGTTTGGAAAACTCAAAAAATCTTTACATTACCAAAATTCTAGGAATTTCTTCTATACTAATTCTAAAATTTTATCATAGGTCTATGTGATATTATCAGAGTTTATCTAAATCTAGCTTCCAAGGGTATTTCTAAACATCCTACGATACCAACTGTAACATCCCAACCCCAGTTACCTAGTGTCGGTGGATTAATTTAATACATTGGCATGATTACAAGGATTCAAGTCCCGAAGGACCGATCTGTTTAGCAGTCTTGGAAAAATAGATTACATACATTAATGTTACATTACAATTATTAAAATACAAAACAACATAAAGAATCCTTCAAGAATGTCATTATCCCTTGGCATAACCATTCATATCAATCACAATACACTTCTTGGAATCTTGGGAAAAATAAAACATAGAAAGGGGTGAGCTCATATGCTTAGTAAGGAAAACAATATAGCGGAAACTTTAATAAATAAGAATAAACATATAAGATAGTGTATAACTAAAAAGATCCTTTTAATCTTTAACTTCAGCATAATATGGAAAAAATATAATGAATTAATGCCATTTACCTATTCACATGGTTATTATACTAGTCGAATAATCACATGAAATATTACTAAACACTTTCATAATGATAGAATACATAATCCCAGACTATCATAACCACATAGTCAAGGACTTGTGCTAAGACTACAAATAAGATTTTGTCAAGACCTTGATCCAAGACACTATTCTATCTCATGAGACCTACTGATTCATCAAGGAGCTATAGCGGGCTCCATCTGTCACTAACTAATTCCAATGCATTCATCACATGAAAATGATTAAACATAACATAATCATTTGTATTAAAACTAGTATATGAAATTTCAATACTTTATCCATAAACCATGAATGGTATAAAAATAACACACCCACAGTAAATGTAGTGGCCTAAATCTTGACGTATATGGACATTAAATTAATTTTTCCGAATACGTAATACATGAAAAAAATAGACACCTAATGACCGTACTAGTTTAGTGTCTTGGGAAACTCGGAATGTAATATTCTAATCATGGTGAAAGATCTTCAGCATCTCCCATAAAGATATTCCCCTTTTTGGATTTCATAACAAAAACGTTTCATTATATCCTGGGGAAAATAAAACATAAAAAGGGTGAGATCACATTCTTATTAAGCGTAAACATAGAAAACATAAAACAATCCATAAACATTTGAATGCAAAAACATGAACATAAAATCTAAACTTCAAAATCTTGACCAAAGACTTAAAACATGGAAGTACGTAAGGCATATATCATAATGGAACATCAGTCATGATAAAATAGCATGGGAATAAAATATGTGATTGTGACAATATTTAATCACATGATATGATTTCCATAGTAGCAAAGTTATTGCTGCCAAGGCCATCTTAATGGATAAAGTCCCTTTATGAATCGAGTTCACTCCTCGTTCTCGTCCTGTATTACTGAGCCAGATTAACTTACCATTCCAGCCATGTCTATCTCATTAGATATAAATCTTTACCCAACGCATTGGAGTGAGATATAGTTTCCCCCCATCTCATAATGAAATCATTCTTAATTGTTCCACAACATGAACATAAATCATTCATCATTACCCAAAGTATAAAATGAGTTTCATAAACATCATCCCATCATAATATAATCCATAAAAAATGGATATGATTTCATCATAAGAAAAGTGAAACCATGTAAATCATATAGAAATTATACTTAAAACATACATATATGAAATAATTCCATCTTATATGGAAAATGGTTTGGATTAATCACTTGAAATGAATTCTTGAGGAAAATATCCTTTCTTCTTCAAAATAACTTTCTTTTCACAAAATACCATGAAATCTTAAAAGAAATGGATTTTTTTTGAAAATACTAAGTAAATATTGTAGAGTAATCTTCATGAAAATAAGGCATTATGAAACTGTAAAAATCTGTTCATGCCGTATAAGTTAAAAAAATATTCTTCTCGTACTTTTTCCAGAAAAGTTAAAAAAGTACCACGTATGGGAAAAAAAGAAATATTCCTTCCATATGATGTGGTAAAAGTAAAAAATGGTGAAAATTACATTAAAAATACATGGAAGAAAATTAATCATTTTATGAAAACATTTTGAGAACATATGGATGTGGATAATAAAAATAACCCCAGTAAATACTTACGAATAATAATCACGGATAAGAATGAGATTAGATGAATTATCCCCTACCTTAGGTCCGATATCTTTCATAGGTATTTGAACCTCCAGTATAATGATTTAAATAATTTCATTGACTTATTATAGAATCATATTCATTGTTATAATATCATATATGGTTCACTAATGACATTATATTACCCGTTCATTTGTAAATTCCATGTTAAAGCAGCGTTTTGGGTAAAATCGTTTCATTTATCACACGTGTTTCGACATGTTGTTCTTGATATTATTACTTATATACATATTTAATTAATTGAATAATTTAAAACATTATTTATATATAATATATATTCAGTATATTAATATATATAATAGATTGTTAAATGGAATGAAATAATCTTTTCATGGAGATGGTAGGCCGTACGTACGCATAACAATGTTTTCGTTTAATTATTGAATTGAATAGAATTAAGTAGATGAAATACATATATATATATATACATAAATCCAGTATCATTATTATGTCATACATTTCATGATTACTTATTATATATACATTATAAACATTCATGAATGGTTAACTTGGAGAATAAATCTCATCGCGTCGTGGAGACGGTAGTCCGTACATACGCACGTGCGATGATATCATTCCCATGATCGTGGAATTGTAATGAAGTGTAAGTATAATATGTCAATATTAATTACACTTTACAATTATCAGATATAGTTATTTATTTACAGCATTATTCCCATACAAGTAAGGTGGTGGTCGAATACAGAATAAACCACGGCGTGGAGACGGTAATCTGTACGTACGCATACGCGGTGATTTGATTTCTCGTAGGAAGGATAGAAGGTGAAATATTGTTGTTTCATATTTATCATAAAATATAAGTATATTATTAATAAATATGTTATTATTTTACAATGAAACAACTAAAGAAGAGGATGTTGAAGAAGAAAGAAACTTGATAGAATCAGAAGAAAACATTACCTCTTCTTCGATGCACCTCTTTTAAGCTTCCTCTTAAGGAAGTAGAGTTGGTCTTTTGAGAAGACCAGAACCTCCAAAATGTTTCTAGGGAAGTGTAGAAGAGAAATGGTCCGGTTTTGGCAGAGCTTCAAGGCTCAATTTTGTGTGAGGAGGAGAGGGAGGAGGTGCCCTTTTATAAGGGAGGAAAGGGGCACTTTAGGAAAAACTTAAACTATTATTTTATATTAAAGTCCAATTCGGGTTTTAATAGCTCCAAATTGATTTTTTATGGGATTAGGTGGTGATGGGTCTAAATACTATCATCCAATTGATTTTAGACATGTTTAGGTCAATATTTTAACCTTATCATTTTGATTTAACTCTAAGTTAAATAATTTAACTTTTACCGTGTCTTCTTGTTTAATTACACTATATTGTTAATAAATTTATTATAACAAGACAAAATAACACCAAGTGGTTCATTATTAATATATATAACATTATCTTAGTCATTTGGACAATCCTTATATTTTTATGAATATAATAATAATTAATAATATAGTAATTGTTTTAAAAACTATTTTATGTCAATTTGGACACTATTTGGTAATTGATTTTTGTGAAAATCCTAACAGAATTATTAGTTTGAAAAAAGTTAATTAAATCAACAATATAATTCCATATTATCCTTGAAAATTATTTTAATTCATAAAATGTCTCAAATTAAATTTATTTGGCTATTTATAATATCAATTACTTTCATATTTCATTATTTATGTAATTACTGATTCACCATTGTGTCATAAATAAATTTAATTATATAATGTATAAAATTTAAAAATAAAATAACATTATGTAGGAAATACATTTATCTTTCTAATTAATATTTATAGTAGAATTTATCTTATGTATAACCCTATATTAAATTTTTTTTAGTTATTAAACATTGATTTTAACTATTTTAACTCTTCTTTAAATGAAATAAAATTAAATGCCCTAATTTAATCCAAGTGGACCTAAATGGTAATATTTTATTCATAAGGTTGTTTTTGGTTGAATTAATCTTATCTAATAGAATTAGTACAAGTGTTAGGGTAATAATAATATCATTTTTACCCTTAATTACCCTATTTACTTTTAACCATGGTAAAAAAAACAAAAAAGTTAATATTGAACAAATATTATTTTTATCTTATTGAACCACATTTTACTTTTTGATATTAATTGTGTCTCTTGGATTTTTGAGATTCCATGCACAAAAACAGTAAAATTAATTTTTATGTAAATTTTCAAATTCTCCTAGGAGGTGGGTGAAAGACGGTGAATAGTTCAATAAAATTTTTATATATCTAAAATTATTATAAAATGACTCAAATGAATTACATTGAACTTATTAGTTATTATGTATCAATTTTGACCTAAAATATATTTAAATATAATAAATAATTATTTAAAAAAAGGCTGTTTTTAAATTGTAACCCATTGTTTTCACTATTCACCAAAAATTGAATGTTTTCAGAAAAATACCAAAATTTCACCCTAGGATAATTTCGATATTACGAATCCAAAAATGAAGTCCATTTTGAATGATAAAATTTTTAAAATTTTAAAATAGTGGGTATTACTATCCATAACTGCTAGTTTATAATTATACTATAATAATATCTCGTTTAGTGAAACTCGGTATTGCGTGCTACACATGCTATCGAAGAAGGTCTTGATTGTGTGTAATGAAAGACAAGTCGGAGTTGCGTTTAGTGAAAGCTCTATTTAGTGTTGCGTATAACATAATAAAAACATTTTTCATTTATACATTAAACAAAATATATACTTAATGTTGTCTAGAATAATTTCCTGAAAACGAAATTGAAATTATGTATAACACAAGCCAAGAATAGTATTGCGTATACTGCAAGCTAAAAAGGTGTTGCGTATTGTACAAGATAATCTTGTTTTAGTGTATAATAGAAGACATCAAATAAATTAAAAATAATATATCTCATAAAATCTTTGGGTGTTACATTCTACCCCCCTTTAAATGAATTTCACCCTCGAAATTCTTCGGGGTTATAAATGGTGTATTAATTGAAAGTAACATTCAAAGAAACCCACATCATAAAATAGAATACTAAAACTTAATTTTAAAAAAGGATGTTAGAATCATAACAGTCACCCAATGTAACTCAGCACTGGGTTTTCACATAGGACAACATAGTTGAAAATATGGATATGGAAGAGAAATATAACCATCAACTTCTGAAGAAGAGTGGTAGAGTACATGGCTATGAAAAATCCAACAATCACAAAGCCATAAACTTGTAATGATCTAAGGTACAATCTGATTCATCAGATATAAGAGCACTAGGACAACATTTTTGGTTTTCAAGATCATTTCCATAAAGTTGAATAATTTTTGAATTAAAAGAAATACTATCTTGATTGTGGTAAAATCTCAACGTTACTCGTGCCATGAACAATTTCATGTGATATACATAAGTCCATCTATGGTGAGATTATTCGTATGTGGTTCTGAAATGGACTTATACTTCATCTATTATCCTACTTAATAAAATAAAACTTCTTTCTACTAACCAGGGACTTCTGATAGGCTAGTGTTAGGTGATAAAGTCATGTCGCACATCAGTTGTTGGTTCGATTCCCATAACCTTGTCTGACGCGACGGGTTGTCACCCATCCTACAGGTTTTACTTTTTCTAAAACAATACTATAATAAAAAAATATCTAGCCCTAAACAATACTATCTGATGTCCGACATAATTCATTCCAGTTTTTGGACTTATCCAAAATACATTTGTCTAATCTCATAGTATAATGAAAATGATTACTAGAAATGTTATCAACCAAGCATGTGAATACCATCATTTATCATCCATATAAGATATAACGTGTTGGTCACATTCTAATGACGTGAATACCTTAATCATGTATTCTATTGAAAAATGAATACCCATTTAACCATAGTGAAAACTTGAATAATGTCAAAAGTTAACTCTTTACAAATACCAAAATCCCAAAATTTATATATACTCAAACCAAGATATCACATTGTCCTTATATCAGTCATGAGCTCATCAATACTATAAAACATCTCATTATCTCCTTATGCCTTCATTATCTGCATATCATCTACTTTCCAAATATATATGAATTAACCATTCAAGGTTACCAGTACCATTAAACATATACATTCAAATATGTTAGGAAAAACAATAGTGTAAAAATCCTTAGATATATCTTTATTCCATTGTATCATTACCTAAACAACATAACTCTTGATAAAAATAAATCATTCCACTACCTTCTTAAACCATTGACCAAGCTGCAACACTTCTTTCATCTCATATATCATTTGTAGTCTCCTCATCATCATCCACATAAATACTACCCATATGACCATGCTGATTCTCTTCATGGGATTTTCCCTTAGGTCATTGGTTTTTATAATTCCCATACATTCCACATCTAAAACATCTAATCATTGTTGATGTCGTAGAAATACCATTATCCTTTTCCATGTTGTTAACTGAACCTTTTCCTTTGCGTTTACTGGATTTGTGTCCTTCTTTTATACACCCAAATAATCTTCCAGTTACTTTGAAACATTCTCCATGATGTCTCTTCCCACATTATTTACATGAGAGAAATTGAACAATCTTTCCTCTGTGATCATCATGAAACTCCATCTTTCTCTTATTAACTGAGTCGGGAAACTTACCAAAGTTCAGATTATTGATCATATTATGAGATTTCTGATTAGTCATAAAAATGATATGTGGACCACCAGATCCATTTTTATTTGGTTTCTCATGAAGAATATCATTCCATTGTCCATCATAACCTCCATTATTGTGAATCTTCTTGTTTCCATCCATTTTCTAAAACCCAAAAATAATAGTGTGAGAAGAAAAATGGATTCTAGGAAAACAACATAATAAAGGTGGATTAACTTCAATATCTAACATGTTAGGTTTAATTCTTATATCGTTATCATAATTCTAGGACTATAACCTATATCTATACTTATCCTTAGGGACATCCAAAGAAATACATTAGAAATATCTCTAGGGATTTCACTACTGTTTTCGCATCCTAGTTTCCAATGGTTAACTAAACCTTCACTCTGATACCAACTGTAGAGACCTAAAGCTTGACGTACATGGAAATTACATTACTTTTTCGGAATACATAATAAATGACAAAAACAGACTCCCAAAGACCGTATTAGTTTAGTGTCTTTGGAAACGTGGAATGTAATATTCTAATCACGGTGAATGATCTTCAACATATCCCATACAAATATTTCCCTTTTTGGTTTTCTTACATAAAACCTTTCATTATATCCGGGGTAAAAGAAAACATAAAAAGGGTGAGCTCAAAGGCTCATTAAGGGTAAACATAGAGAACATAAAACAATACATAAACATTTGAATGCAAAAACTTGAACATAAAATCTAAACATCAAAATCATGATCAAAGACATAAATCTTAGAAGTATGTGAGTCATATATCATAAAGTAACATCAATCATGATAAAATAGCATGGGGATAAAACATGTGATAATGGAAACCATTAAACACATGATATGATTTCCATAGTAGCCAAGACATTGCTGCCAAGACCATCTTAGTGGACAAAGTCCATTTCTGAATCGAGTTCATCCTCGTTCCAGTCCTGTATTACTAAACCGGATTAACTTACCGTTCCAGCCATGTCTATCTCATGAGATTTAAATCATTACCCAATGCATTGGAGGGAGATATAGGTCCCAACCATCTCATAATGAAATCATTGTTACTTGGTCCACAACATGAATATAAATCATTCATCATTACCCAAAGTATAAAATGGGTTTATTAAATATCATCCCAGCATAACATAATCGGTACAAAAAATGGATATCATTTCATCATAAGAAAATTAAAACCATGTAAATAATTGTGAAATTATACCTGAAACATACACATATAAAATAATTCCATCTTATACGGAAAATGGTATGGATAAAACACTTGAAATGAATTCTTGAAGAAAATATCCTTTCTTCTTCAAAATAATTTTATTTTCACAAAATGCCATGAAATCTTAAAAGAAAAGGATTTTGTTGAAAATAGTAATTCAATCATTTAGAGTATGATTAATGAAAATAAGGCATTATGAGACCGTAAAAATCTGTTCATGCCGTATAAGTTAAAAAAACATTCTTCTCGTACTTTTGTCGGAAATGTCAAAAAGCATCTCATATGGTAAACAAAAGAATGATTCTTTCCATACTATGTGGTAAAAGTAAAAAAAGGGTAAAAATGACTTTAAACATACATGGAAGAAAAGTAAAATTTTATGAAAACATTTTGAGAACATATGGACGTGGATAATAATAATAACCCTAGTAAATACTTACGAATAATAATCTCCAATAAGAATGAGATTGGATTGATTATCCCTTACCTTAGGTCTGATATTCTTCGTAGGTATCCAAACCTCCTATATAATGATTTAAACAATGTCATTGACATATTACAGAATCATATTCATTGTTATGATATCATATATGGTTCATTAATGACTTTATATTACCCGTTCTTTTGTAAATTCCATGTTAAAGCAGCGTTTTGGGTAAAATAGTTTCATTTATAATACATGTTTGGACATGTTGTTCATGATATTATTACTTATATCCTGATTTACTTAATTCCATAATTTAAAACAAGATTTATATATAAAATATATTCAGTATATAAATATATATATAATAGATCGATAACTGGAATGAAATACACCGTTCATGGAGATGGTAGACGCACGTACACATTAACGCTATTTTCGTTTACTTATTGAATTTAATGGAATTTAGTAGATGACATAAATATATATATATACATAAATCCAATATCATTATTATGTAATATATTTCATTATTACTTATTATATATACTTTATAATCATTCATGAATGGTTAACATGGAGAATGAATCTCATCGCGTCGTGGAGATGGTAGTCCGTACATACGCACGAGCGATGATATAATTTCCATGATCGTGGAATTGTACTGAAGTGTATGTATAATATTTCAGAAAAAATATCAATCTAAAATAATAATATATATTTATTTAAATTACCCCATTATACCCATCCAAGTAATGTGGTGGTCAAAAACAGATTACACCACGGCGTGGAGACAGTATTCTGTACATACGCACGCGCGGTGATTTCGTCTTATGTAGGATGTATAAAAGGTGAAGTAGAGTTGTTTCATATTTATAATAACATATCAGTATATAAGTAATACTTATGTTATTACTTTATAATGAAAAAAATAAATAAGAGGATGTAGAAGAAGAAAGAAACTTGAGAGAATCAGAAGAAAAGATTACCTCTTCTTCGATGCACCTCCTTTAAGCTACCTCTTAAGGAAGTAGAGATGGTATTTTGAGAAGAACAGAACCTCCAGAATGTTTCTAGGGAAGTGGATAAGAGAAATGGTCCGGGTTTGGCCAAGCATCAAGGCACAAAGTGGTGTGAGGATGAGAGGGAGGAGGTTTCCTTTTATAAGGGAGGGGAGGGGCACTTTAGAAAAAACATAAAATATTATTTTATATTAAAGTCATATTCAGTTTTTAATAGCTCCAAATTCATTTATTTCAAAACTAAGGTGGGTATGGGTCGAAATACTCTCAAAAAATAAATTTTAGACAAGTTTAGGTTAATATTTTAACCTTATAATTTATATTTAACTCTTAGTCAAATAATATAACTTTTACCGTGTCTTCTTGTTTTCTTACACTATATGGTTAATAAACATACAATAACAAGACAAACGAACCCCAAGTGGTTCATTATTAATATATATTACTTTATATAAGTCATTTGGAAAACCTTATATTATTAGGAATATAATAAAAATTAATAATATAATATTTGTTTTAAAAACTATTTTATGTTAATTTTGACACTATTTGGTGATTGATTTTTTTTGAAAAACCTAACAGCATGATTAGTATGAAAAAAGATAATTAAATCAACAATAACATTCTATATTAACCTAAAAAATTATTGGAATTCATCAAAAGTCTCAAATTACATTTATTTGGCTATTCATAATATCAATTATTTTTATATTTCATTATTTAGGTAATTACTGCATCCCCATTGTGTCATATATATATATTAAATTATTTAATTTCTAAAAATTATAAATAAAATACCATTAGGTAGGAAATATTTTTATATTTATAATGAATATTTATAGTACAATTTTTCTTATGTATAACCCCATATTAAAAACAATTTAGTTATTAAACATTGATTTTAACTATTTTAACTCATATTTAAATAAAATAATATTAAATGTTCTAATCTAATCCAAGTGGGCCTAAATGGTCATTTTTTATTTTTAAGGTTTTATTTGGTCGAATTAAACTTATACAATAGAATTAGGACATGTTTTAGGGTAATAATAATATCATTTTACCCTTAATTACCCTATTTTCTTCTAATTGTGGTTAAAAAACTAAAAAGTTACTATTCAAAAAAAATTATTTTTATCATATTGAACCACATTATACTCCTTGATATTAACCATGTCTCTCGGATTTTAGAAATTCCACTCATAGAAGCGGTAAAATTATTTTTTATGTAAATTTTTAAATTCTCATACTAGGTGGGTAAAAGACGGTAAAAAGATCAATAAAATTTTTATATATCTAAAATTATTATAAAATGAATCAAATGAATTACATTGAACTTATATATGTATTATGTATCAATTTTGACATAAAATAAATTTAAATAAAATTAATAATTATTTAAATAAAAAGTTGGTTGTTAAATAGTAACCCAGTGTTTTCACTATTCATCAAAAATTGAAAGTTTTTAGAAAAATTCCAAAATTTCACCATAGGATAATTTCGATATTCCGAATCAAAAAACAATGTCCATTTTGAAATATAAAATTTAGAAAATTTTAAAAAAGAGGGTATTACTATTCATGAAGGCAAGTTTATAATATTATTATAATAATATCTCGTTTAGTGAAACACGATACTGCATACTACACACACTATTAAATAAGGGCTTGATTGCGTGTAATGCAATCCAAGTCAGGGATGCGTGTAGTGAAAGCTCTGTTTAGTGTTGCGTATAACATATTCAAAACATTTTTGTTTTAAACATCAAACAAAATTATACTTAATGTTTTGTAGAATAATTTCCACAAAATGAACTTGAAATTGTTTATAAAACGAGCCAAGAATAGTGTTGTGTATACTGCAAGATAATATGGTGTTTCATATAGTACAAGATAATCTTAGTGTAGTGTATAATAGAATACCTCAAATAATTTAAAAATAATATATCTCATAAAATCTCGGGGAGTAAAAGTAAAACATATCACATGACCTTCAATATTATATGGAAGTTTGGTATCATAATAAATCAACCTTAATCAAAACTAATATCATTTAAAGGATGCTGTCATAGTTGAAGATGATGAGTAAAACATTTTGATAGAAATAAAATTTTTGTAAAATTATTTAAAAGTATCACATTTATAAAGGAAGTAATTTAAAAGTGATTTTTAAATCAAAGGGTCTCATACCACTTTGTATCTTTTGAATAGAATTATCATTTCAAAACATTCATGTCCAAATAAATAAATCCTTAAAATAATTTTGAAAACATTGAAATTAATTAAAAAAAATTAGAATGATAAATCTTTAAAACATTTAAAATTATGATCTTTATAAAGAGTAAATTTCATAATTTCAAAAAATATTAATTTTGAAATCATTTTTATAAGAAATGGACAAGGATGATAAAAATGTCCCCGTAAATACTTACACATAAACAATCTGAGATAATAATGAGATTGATGAATTAACCTTTACCAATTTGGTAACATACGAATCATACACCCTACAAATAGGTATCATACAACGAATATATAAATATACATAAATTAAAGTGTATTACACCAAGAATACAATAATGGGTAGTCCATACACCACACAAAAGGTAATAGTGGCAATATTACATGAATCTCACAGGAATAAGGAGTGAGATGAAAACCCCTTACCTTGCATTTTCCATTAGTTGAGGGTACGTTTAACCAAATGTATGAAAACCGTAGTATGTTATTAAATTATACAGAACCACATTTATATTTATGATATCATACATTACTCATTTATGACTTTTTAATACCCATTTAATAATAATTTCAATGTTAAATTGACATTTCAGGTAATAATCGCTTTCTATTTATCGTACGTGATTTAACTTGTTACTCTTGATTGTATCACCTAGATCATGATTCAAATACTTCTAGAATATAAAACATGATTTATATATCATATATATGTAGAATATAATTACATATAATAGATATATATGTGAAATGGAAAACACCGTTTATGGAGACGGTAGTTCGTACGTACGCATAAACGTTGTTTCCGTTTTCATAACGCGTTGAACGGAAATAAGTGAATAAAAAATCTGTAAATATATATATATATATATATATATCTTTAGTAGCATTATTATTTCATATATTATAAACATATTATCAATATATATTTTTATAATCGTCGATGAATTGTGAATGTGGAAATTAATCTCAACGCATCGTGGAGACGGTAATCCGTACGTACGCACAAGCGACAATATCATTTTCCTAAAGGTGTGGAATTGGATGATATATTAATTTTATAGAGACATTATCATGTTATTTTCATTATCTATATACATATTAATCATCATTATATCCATCCAAATAACATAGGGTTGAAATACAAATTACACCACGGCGTGGAGACGGTATGTCGTACCTACACGCGAATGGTGACATTATCATTTATAAGATGGATAGAATAATGAATATAGTTGTGAAATATTTATAATAACATCAATGTATATAGAAGATACTGGGGTTATTATTTAATAATGGAAATAACAAATAAATAAGAAGTGGAAGAAGAAAGGAACTTGAAAGAGGGTGGTGAAAACATTACCTCTTCTTCGAATTTTTCCTTTTGATTTGATCAAAAGTGCTCCTTAGGTTGACTTTATGATCAAACTAAGACATCTAGGTTGAAGTGAGGGAATATGAAAGAATATTTTTGTAGGGTTTGGACGAGAGAAAAGACTTTGAAGGTATGAATTTGAGAGAAGGGGGAGTGCCCTTTTTTAAGAGGGGTGAGGGGAACCATTGGAAAAGCAAGAAATTTTATTTTATAATAAATTAATATTCGGTTTCTAATGACTAAAAAGTGGATTATTTAGTTTTTAAGGTGTTGATAGGTTGAAAAACACTCATCCAATAGGTTTTAGACAGGTTTGGGTCTCTATATTAACTTTATCTTTTTTATTTAAATCTTAGTTTAATACTTTGACATTTACAATGCCTTTTTGTATTTTTATATTATATAGTCAATAAAATTAAAATAAAATTCCAAGATACCCCAAGGGGTTAATTAAAAATACACCAATAATTATATAAGTCCTTTTACCAAACCTCAGATTTTTAGATAATGAATATCAACTAATAATATAATATTTCTTTAAAAACTCATTTAATTCAATTTTGACACTATTTAATAATTTATTTTTGTTAAAATCTTAACATCTTTATTAATTTAAACTGAATTCATTTAAGATATCATAACATGTCATATTAGCCAATAAAATTTTTAAATGTCATCAATACTTTCAAATTATATTTATTTTATCATTTATCATACTAATTATTTGATTCATTCATTAATAAGGAAAATACTCCATCATTAATTTGTCATAAATAAATTTAATTATTGAATGACTAAAAATTATAAATAAAATAAAATTATGTAGGAAAAATTTTTATCTTTTAATTAATATTTATAGTCTAAAATATAACATATATAACCCTATGTAAATTTTTTTTCTAAAAGATATATATTCTTATGTCATTTTTGTATTTACTTTAACTTAATTAATATAAAGTGTCATTATCACTTACAAGTTGATCCATCGGGTCCCAAAATCGACCCAACGATGCCCATGGTCGGACATGTATCAACCAATAATGTTAGTAAACTTTTTAGGATATTTTATTGTCATTATAATATTATTTTTTACCCTTATTTAACGGATTTACCCTTTAATCATGGTAAATAAAATATTTACCGAAGTAATTATTCAAAATCTATAAAAATAAAAGTGACATATTTACACAATTTGGACCTCCTGATTCTAAATAAGAAATCTATTTTTTCTTTATTCAAAACACAGAAGTGGCAGAGATTAATTCAAAATGTATTCTCATTGTTGAAACAAAAAATGTGTTTTTAAGAGATAATAACTATCAAAAGATTGACAGTTGCTAATGTCCGGTTTAAATGTGAAATTATGTCCAATGACAAACATTGGATTACATGGTAAAAATATAATACAATTATACTCTAAAATCACTCAAATTCAAAATTTATCACTATTAATCATTTCTATTAAAAAATTAGTTTTTAATTAAAATTTAGTAATTTTCACTATTCATCAAAACATGAAATTTATCCAAAAAGTACCAAAAATTCATCCTAATCTAATTTAGATATTACGAAACCAAAAATGAATTCCATTTTGAATGATAAAATTTATTAAATTTCAAAAAGTTGGTATTACTATTCATAACAGCTAGTTTTATTGGTTATGGTGTGTGTTAGAATATGAAGTTGTATACAACACACGCTGCCACATTATTCAAATATAAGAATACCATGGAATCATGGCGTGTTATACCCACTAATAAGGACATTATGTAGTCCATTTTATGATGATATTTTAGATTTTTAACTGAAACAGAAGAGCATATTCAGCAATAACAATTATGTTGGTAATTACATAGATCATTCTATATAGATATCTTCTTTGTGAAGTAAGTACTCATAAAACGATGTTATTAGCCCAAACACATCAATTCATGTTTATGTTGAAATTTTCTAGGTCCATTCCATTGTTGAAAACAATCCCTAAGATTATTCCAAATTTCTTGCTCCGAAGTAGCAAAAATAACTCCGGAAGAAATGTCTTTCCATACTAAATTTAAGATCCAACATATATCAATAATATTGTTTTGAATCCACGAATTTTACAAATTATTTTTATCATCATGAAACATGGGAATAGAAACCAAAATTTACCCCAATTTTTTCTTCACGGATAGAAAAATTATCATCTCCCAACTCTAGTTGGTGTAATACTCACCGACAAGCTCCTGCGAGACAATAATTTGTCCAAGGATTTCAGAATGATGATGATAGTAGAGATTCATAGTTTCAAGTATGGCAGACCAATTTGAATTGGTTTTCCCCCATGAATTTGAATTAGTCATGAAGGAAAGAGTTTCAATCATAAGGAACAGAAGAAGAAGCAGAAACATAGGAAGAATCAAACTATCAAATTTCTAGAGGATCAATTTACCTTAGATACCATATTGAGCTCATAGAGAAGTAGAGTGGAAGAGGAGAGAGCGACAGATGAGTGAGATGTGTCATTTTTCATATTTTAAAAAATTTCCAGAAGCAGGCTATTTATATCCATGGTTAAAGGGAAATAAAAAACAATATTTGATAATATCCTAACTAAATAGAAAAATTTAAAACTCAAAAGGCTGACAGTAATAACCGGGGGGAATGTCAGAAATGAGAGGGGAGGAAAGATACATAGCAAGAGGATGATCATATAGACCACTACAACCACTTCATGATCCATAAAAAGATTGAAAAAATTAAGGAAAATGGATCCTAAAGAGTTTACCGACGTATTCTAGACTGAGGGACCAATGTTCCCGGATGTGTCTTCACCACAAGAGGGGTAGCAACAAAGGCTTCCGGAATAGGATCTCCATGAACATGTGGCATTGGCGAGGAACCATATTCTTCACATTGAGGTAGAACATGAGGAGAATGTGGATGGGTGGGATACGAGGGATACATATCATGATTTAGGACCACTCAGGGGGATGTTGATACAGACCTTGAAATCGTTTCTTGCATTCATACAAATAGTGTCCTGGAGGATACAAGATGAATAGTAAATCAGAAAAATAGGATATAATATTTCATCGGGCCTGCTGAAAGAGTCCTTCAACCAGGTCATGATCCTATCCAGAGGAGGATCTGAGATGTTCATATACATACATACGAATTCCTATAATGATACTAAGAAGGATCAGATCTGATCGTCCGAGCAGAGGAAACCACCTAGGGAGTTCTTGATGACATTGACAATACAATAATTTTAAAATAGAAGAGGGATTCCAGGGAGGCGATGCCACACTTCTGTGAGGTGTCACTCCTTCCCCTCGTGAGACTCTAGAAACCAATGAGATAGGCTAAATCACCACCTACCCATGGAAAGTGGATCAATAACCTAGGCATAAATGAAATCATCCTTTGAGGTTCGAACTAGGTAGAACACATTGTGATGTATGCCCGAGATCTACACCGAAGAGTCCATGCACAAAGACGACATGAACCATTGAAAGACTGTAATCTAATGTTTTACCGATCCAAACCTTTCCACCAGAGTCCACTAGAGGTAATTGTTATATATTTTATATATATTATTCAAAATATTTTACTGTTATAATTTTATTCAAATTATTTATTAATATAAATAGAGTGTTTTTCAAATTTGATCCGGTGTTACTCTCACTATGAATTGTGTCTTTTCGGTTGATCCAATGCGTTCTTTGATCGAAATGGTGAGGTTGATATGGTGTGTCCCTCACCAAGAGTTATCTGTATTCGGTCGAACCAATGTGTTCTTTGACCGAACCGGTGCAATTCGCACCATTTCTAATCTGTAAATAAGCGATGATGAGATCGCTTATGACTTAATTATTTCAATCATAGAAATTATCCCGTGCTCTCCCAACATCAGTACAGCTTGGTAATCGAAAATTGGTGTTCGATTTTTCCAAAACCATGATGAAATCCTCGAGGGATACTTCCACCGAGAACCCTACACCATCAACATGAGGGTGGATCAAAACCTTTTGTACAGTGAACCCGATTCATGCATCACTTCTCTATCCATCTTATTTTCTGCCAACGTATTTTTTCTAACAATCAAAAGGCTTTGAGGAGGAATATCCTAGAAGATGAATTTATCAAATCATCCCTACGACTACTTCCCTCAAATTAAAACAACTCTAGAGATGTGGGATGCACTCGAATTCAAGTATAAAGAGGAGGAAGAAGGTACCAATAAATCAAAATTTAGTAGAAATGGTAAAATCCAAGATTAATATATCTAGGTTTCCATTAAATTTATGGGGATGAGATTTATTGGATGTATGTCATTTTCATAATAGGATTGCATCAAGATAATATAAGATATCTCTTTATTAAATTTGGAAATGAAGAAGACATAATCCTTCTTATTTCAAAGTGTTGGGTTGTTTAGCATTTTATAGAGTTCCTGATTTTAAAAGAGCGAAAACTGGTCCTAGAGTAATTAAAGGTGTTTTTTTTGGATATACAGAAAATAGAAACACATATTGAATTATGGATATAAGAGATAATTTAATTGTTGAATCAATAGATGTAGAGTTATTTAAAAATATGTTTTATAAAGATGATGTGGAGGAAGTGATTCCTCATATCCATATTTAATTCACTCCATCTAGTTCAAATATAATAGTATTGAATTATGATGATTCTATAGTTGAACCTAAATGGAGATCAAGAATTAATAAGGAGAAACATCTACATACATATTTTATTTCTCATGATTCCATAATTTTTCTTGTTAAAGGAGATCAAAATAATAATCTTTTGAATAAGTATCCTATGGTTTTGACTATATAAGATGACCCAAAGACTTATAAAGAGGCCATTTTCATTTTTTTTCTTCATGGGACTCAATCCAATCTGGGCATGTCCAGCTTTAGGGGGAGTGTTGGAACCCATTTATGATTAATGGGTATTTCTGAGTCCCACATCAAACATACCCTCATTTTAATTATTTTTACTCATCTATTCAAGAATACCTCCACCTCACATTGAGGTAAGGGGAATTAACCAATAACAATGGATTATATAATACGGAATAATACTTGGGTTATTATTGATTTACCGTGAAGTTCAAAACCTATAAGTAATAAATGGGTATTTAGAAAGAAATATAATTTCAATGGTAACATTCAAGCTTTTAAAGCTAGATTGGTTACCAAATGTTTTAGTCAAGAAGAAGGGATTAATTATATTGATACATATTCCCCTGTAGCACGAATTACTTCAATAAGGATTTTATTTTCTTTACCATCAATTAATCATTTGTATGTTCATAAAATGGATGTCAAAAATAATTTTTTAAATGGAGAATTAAATGAAGAGATTTACATGGAACAACCAGAAAGGTTTGTTTTACAATGTTATGAAAACAAGGTATGTAAACTAGTTAAATCTCTTTATAGTCTTAAAAAATCCCCAAAACAAGGGAATGAGAAATTTGATTCTATTATTTTATCTAATGGGTTTTCTCCTAATAATGCGGATAAATGGGTTTATTCTATTTTTACAAAAGAATATAGAGTTATTATGTGTTTATATGTGGATGATATGTTAATTTTTGGAACCAATATGATTTTTATAATCGAGTAAAATAATTACTTATCTTCTATGTTTAAAATGAAGGGTATTGGGATAGTTGATACTATTCTAGGTATTAATGTTAGAAAACATTGTGGGGGATATTCATTAAGTCATTATCATTACATAGAAAAAAAGTAAAATTAATTTGATCATCTTGGTTTCAAGGATGTCAATAATCCATTTGATTCTAGTGTTAAAATTTTAATAAATACGGGTAGAGTTGTAGCACAACTTAAATATGCTAGTATAATTGGGTTTTTAAGGTATGAGATGCATTGCACTAGACCTGATATTGATTTTGCGGTTTGTAAAATTAGTAGACATACTAGTAATACTAGTGTGGATCATTGGAGATGTATAAAGTGATTTTTTGGATACATAAAAAAGTCCAAATATTTATGTTTATACTATAATGATTATCATGTTGTATTAAAAGGATAAACCGATGTAAGTTGGATTAATAGTATTGGTGATAACCAATCCACTTCTGGATGGTTGTTTACTCTTGGAGGTTGTGATGTTTCTTGGGCGAGCAATAAACAAACATGTCTTTCACATTCGACAATGGAGTCAGAGTATATCACCTTATCAGCATGTGGAAAGGAAGCTGAATAGATTAGGAATCTATTATTGGATATTAGATTGTGGCCTAGTCCGATGCCTCCTGTCTCTATCAGTTGTGATAGTGAAGTAGCATTATCATGGGCATATAGTTACATGTACACTAGAAAGTATAGACATATAAGTTTTAGACACGATTATGTGAGACAATTGTTACAAGATCCATAAAAATTGTTTATATGAGATTGTGTAAAAACTTAGCGGATCCGTTTACAAAATATCCGTCGAGAGAGATTATTCATGAAACTAATAAAGATATGGGGTTAAAACCCAAAGAATAAATCATTTCAGTAATGGAAACCCAACACTTTTTTTAGGTAGATCCTAATCAATGTGTTTAATGGGTAAAAACAATTTACAAAGATGATTGTTGATATTGACAATTATAACCCCAAATTTTGGTGTCAATATCGTCTATTATAACAAGAGGTTGAGTTTTAAATTCTTAACAAAATATTAATACTCAATGAGTTATGTGCTATTATAACATAATCACATTGTAATATTTTTCCTATGTAAACATAGATGTGGTGAGGCTTCTTACATGAGTTAATGGGTTTACTCCTTAGAGAGTTTATGAAATGGATATAAGCACATGGCCTTAAAAGTTCTTCAAATTGAGATACTAGATAAAAGTTCATTATATGCATGATTTTTCCAGTTTATCATGAAGGATAATATGTTTAATGTTACGAAAATCTATAAATTTGATAAAATTTGAGATAGTGATATTAAGTAAAGGTTTAAATCACAAGATACCTTTATTATGTATAACGAAAAACTTGTGATCTAGAGAATTAATATTCATGAATAAGAGCACGGGATTGTTATATATTTTATATATTTTATTCTAAATATTTTATGCTTATAATTTTATTCAAATTATTTATTAATATAAGTAGTGGGTTTTTCAAATTTGAATCAGTGTGACTTTCACCATGAATTTTGTCTTTTCGGTTGAACCAATGCGTTCATTGATCGAAATGGTGAGGTTGAAGTGGTGTGTTTCTCACCAACTGTTATCTTGTTTCAGTGAAACCAATGTGTTCTTTGACCGAACTGGTGCAATTTTCACCATTTCTAATCTATAAATAAGTGATGATGTGATCGATTATGATTTAATTAATTCAATCATAGAAATTCTCCAGATCTCTCACAACATCGGTACAACGGGGTAATCGAAAATCGGTGTTCTATTTTTCCCAAACCTTGGTGAAATACTCAAGGGATACTTCCATCGAGAACACTACACCATAAACATGGGGGGGGGAGATCAAACCCTTTTGCAGAGTGAACCCTATTCACGCATCAATGTTCTATCCATATTATTTTCTGCCAAATTATTTTTCTAACAGTAATTGACAGATTTCTTGAAATCCTCATTTAGGATATCGGTAGACAAGGAAGAAAAATCTTGGGAAATTAATGGATGGGGATGGGACACCACTGGAGTGAAGGGATCCATGGGACCAGAAGCTAGGCCACAGAAGGTGTCTTTGAAATGAGAACTATGTCAGGGAGCCACACCGAATAGTGTAGGATCGACCGAGGGTAGGGAAACTGCAAGAGAACCGAGATAAAAACTAGGGTCAATGATCACCAGGCATGTAGGCAGTGACGCAAAGCTGTCTGGAAAAGCAACAAGGTTTGAAAATAATATGAAAAAGTGGTTTTGTGTAGGGTGTGTTATTGTGAGATGAAAAGAATGAAGGGATTAATGGATGTGTTAAATATTTATAAAATTAATATTTTGTTTCAAATTTTAATAATTATATTATTATTATATATTAAAATCAAAATGTTTAATATTTAAATTAATGTTGGGATAGAACACCAAAATACATGAGGTGAGTGAAAATTTTTATTCTAATAATATAGTTGCCATTGAGATATCTAATTATAATGAATGGTGCTAGGGTCATATTGATAGAATAATTTCTAGGTTTGTATTTACCAAATTGTAGGATTCTTCTTCAAGAAATTCCCATGAACCATAGTTGTGGTTTATTATAATTACTGATAGTTTATCTCACCCATAGAAGTAATTTATAAGTCATTGGATATTTGGTAGGATATTTTTGATGGATATCCATCTATTTTTTTAGGATTATTATTGGATTGAATGGATTATTTTAAGAGTTTATTTAATTGACTAAATAATCAATTTGAAGAATTTGAACTAGATCTGAAGTTATATTAGAGTAACTAAAATGAAATGTGTTATGTTTTAAATTTATTGCATTATTGGATGTTATAACTGGAGTTAAAACACGTTATTTTATTCCAATCATTATGTATCAAAACATGTTTTCAATATCCTATCTTAGAGAACACAGTTTAGATCATTTGAAAAGGACCACATACATGAATGATGTATCTATGATGAGAAACATCCACAACACATCAATGAATCACAAAAAACTCTTTATAAATCCAAAATTAGAATAAATAAACAACCATAAATTAGAACTAACACACACAAGAACACTATATATTTATGTGGTTTGGGCATAGTCATATTATATGGTAAGATCAACTACTTTAATTTGAATAACAGAATAAATGAAGGACTCACTAAGTGTAATGTGACCTAAATATTAGAAATTTACACTAGGGAATCAAAAAAAAACATTGAAACATTCAGTTCACTTGAAAAGTAACCCCACCCATGCTTTTATATTTGAGTATATCAAGAATATTCAATTTCCCCACCATATGATCCATGTAGTTGACCACCACTTAATGATGGAAATAATTGAAATATACTAAATATTTGTTCTTCTGCATGAAACTTATATTAAAAATTTCATGTGCCCGGATCAAATCCTACCAAAGAACATTTGAGAGAATGTAAATACGTTCTTTATATCTATATTTGGCCCCAATATACCACTGCATCTGGTTTTGGACTAACCTTTTAAATATTACTATATTAGAGACAAAAAATCATATAGCTAGAAAAAAATTCTCACACCAGCCAGAAAATATTTCACTAAAGATAAAATTTTATGCTTAACCAGCAATTCCTATGACAATTTTTGATACATCTATTTTTTCTCTTCTCCAAAAGATTCACCTTCTATTATATTCCAGTCACACCTCATCCAAATCCCAATGAGGCATGATTACACCACATATGTTATTGAACTATTAACATAGTTAATATATTGATAATACTCTAAACTACCTGAACATTTTATAAATACAGAACATCATCCCTCATAATCAGTTGGAGAAATGACATTTTATTTAAAAGTGCTTCTTCTATATGTTGATAATCATATTATTCACAAGACAAATATCACTTTGTCTATCACATAAAAAAAATTCATTCACATATGTCCTTTTGTTTTTTTAATAAACTAACTAGATAGATCAAATCCTTCCCGGATTCAATAAAAATAATTTAATCAACTTACATGGTTAATGGTTCTATAATTGATTAAAATTGAGACATCTAATCTATGATAGTTCCTATGAATGTAAACACATAGTCATTATCTCACTTTTGTGGATATATATGTCCTATAAGTTCTAAATAAATATATCCCAATAATATATCATTCATTATAAAACATATGGATAATCCTTATATGCATTTTATATTCTAGAAGATGCACATAATAGTTTCTATATGTTATTTTATTGTATTTTTAATAAATATTTATGAATAATCACACTTCTTTTTCACTATATCTCATCATGAAAATAATGTAATACAAAAGGTTTCACAAAAAAGTCTATATCTATTTCCATTTTATGATCTTCTTATTCAATTCATGGTTCATTATATATAGATAATTTGAAATGTCTAACCAAACATGTTGTAAATTGTATAGATATGGACATTCTAAATATTTCCAGTATCATTCAAAAGTATCCTAATTATGAAAAGACACATATTATCATATTATATTACCATATATTATTTATCACCACAATCCACATAATTTCCTTGAGATCCTCCATTTCAATCATTAAAAAATTATCTTTTATCTCTTATAACAATTTTTTAACTTGTCCATCTATGAAAATATCATACACATAAAGAAGAAAGATGATGTAACCTCTATCATTGAAAACCATCAAATAGTAATAGTGATTTTCAATTAAGCATATTAACATCATTTTTTATATATGTGAATAAAAATCTATAATACATTGTAAGGGTGATTTCATCATCCCATTAAAGGTTTGTTTGATAGTACACACCATACCCATCTTTCAATTATTCTTGAAACATTTTGGTAGATTTATAATGACTTCCTCCTTCAAATCACCATGAAAAAACATAGTTTTGACATCTAACTGATCAATATGTAATATTTATAAAGAAAACATGCTGATAACTATAAGGATCATGGAATGTATTAACATGGCAGAAAAGGATTAAAAAATATGATCCACCCATTTATTGAAAATCCTTCATTTCTACCCCATATATATATTTTTTTAAAAAAATTTGATCCGTTATTCAATTGGATGACCCATTTATTCAATAGTTCTCATTTCTCTTATAGTAATTTCAATTATTTTCAATGTTCCATTGATGTCAAAAGAATTTATAACATCCTTCATTTATAAGCCATACTATTAAGAGTCATTGATGCCTACCACTTATTTTGGACTGTCTAGTTATCTACCATCCATAAGAAGAAATAATAGGATATTTAAATCAATCCAATATATTATTCATCATTCCCTAGTATACCTTCTCTATTCTTGAGTTGATTCCCCTATGAAACCAATTTTTTTAAAACCCTACCTTGATCCTTCATAGTCTGAGAGTTTTCTGATATATTGGGCCTTGTTAATTTTAAAACATGGTCAACACCTTCTATTTTGGAACTTTCAGGCACCACCCAAAAACTTATTCCTCCTAAAAAATCATAAATAGTAATGTAATATTATTTTTATCCTCCTAATTCATTGGTTATAATCTCTTAAATACATCTACATCTAGTCTCTTATCCTTCCAAATAATCTCATACTAAAATAATATATTCCATATACAAATAAAATTCACCTATTCATCATCATCGAGGGAAAATAAGAAGTTTTTTTCATCATACAAAATAAGGAAATATTTTTCTAATGTAGGATTTTAAATTTTCACTTTCATATGAATCATTATTTTTGTACATGATACATCAAAAAAATATCACATTTCTTCCAAAAGTTTTCTTTTTATTGTTAAGGTTGGAATGAAATTCACAAGGTATATATAATAGTTCACTTATTATTCTTAAGGATAAAATAAAAATATGCAGTATAATATACTTATTTATTTTATCTCATTCAACGTATGATTCATTCTTTCAACCAAATTATTTTTCTCTTCTTTTCGTGGAACATTATTCTCCATCCATACTTATACCATTTAATAGAACATTTAGAAATCTTTGCTTCCATATTTACATTCTTCTACTCATTAAAAACATAAAAGTTTTACCTTATTATATATTTCCTCTATGGATCTACACGATGAATATTATAAATACTTCATTCAAGGGATTTAATAAAAACACCCAATCCTAATACGGTACATCATCAATGAAAGTAATATTGTAAAATTTTCCACTGTGATATTATACCAAAGTATTCCCCAAAAAATTAGAATGAACTAATTCTTTATTATGGGTCCTTGGGCTTATTCATTGTGAAGAATAATCCTTATGTTTCTACCAAACAGTGAAAAATTCACAAGTTCACAATTCAATATGGTCTAGTTTCTATATCCCTTTTATTACTAAGACCCTCAAACCATTATGACCAATGTTTCCATAAGTATAAATTGATAATAATATATTTTCGAAAATATATAATGATTCATATTTAACACCTATAACCACCAAAATAAAACCTAGTGTAATTTCCCACAAACAATCCCAAAATGTTTTCTTGAACTAAAAACTATTCTAAAAACATTTATAAATTATATTATTCAATGATTTTTATATGTAATGAACTTCCTATAACATCATAACACATATAATCTTCCTCTTAAAATTCATATATTCTTCCTTAACATCCTCCAACACTTCAATATTTGAAATACGAATCTAGATGAAGATTCATGAAAAATAAATCACATTCAACCCCTTCCAAATATTGTGCGAGTTAACACATCAAAGAAAAGGCCTCACGAATCTCAAAAATTAATACCTAAATATATTCTATCATCTTAATCATATAAAACGTTTTTATAATAAATGGAAAAATTTATTTAATAGACTCTCCATTTCCACATTATTTATTCTTTAGATTCCCTTTTCATCCATAATTCCATCATATAAATTCATGTAGGACTATATATTTCCATCATATCCTTTCTCTCATTTCTTATTTATCTATTAATTTTCCATTAAGTGGAGAATCTCTTACCCTAATTGATAAATTTAATTCTAGTTTCACTTTTTCTTCCTTTAACTTATTTATTCATATAGAATTAGATATCATATCTCCTCATAATGCATGATATTTTAACCATTGGAGTCGCTCGAAATAGTAACCATAACATCCCATAATTCGATATGAAATTACATGAGTATTAATATGAAAATTTTTCCACTAAATTCTTCCCTTATAGACTCCAACAAATAAAAGAAAATGTTAATGTTAGTAATATGTCCAGCCACTAGAATTCCATAAAAAATATTCACGATAAAAATCTTTCAAAACAGGCTCACTATGTAAAATTTTGGTAGGGATCCAATTTTTTTTTTAAAAGAATATAAGTCAATCCAATAGTAATTTTCTCATCACAGATGTTAATTTCCATGTTATAGGATGACATAATCTAGACAAATCATTGTCCATTAATGTCAACTGTCTTCAATTTTTCATTCTCCATTTTTAAATTTTTACACATTTTTCAGAATCTATAAATATCACTAATATAACAAATCCACAATGTAACACCCCAAGATTTCAGAGTACGTTATTTCTTCAAATTAATTCAATAACTTGCACAACAAGTAACACTGAGCTCAAGCGCACCATGACATACCAAAATAGCCATTCAAAAGCGGTTATGAATAGTATTAACTGAATTTTTAACATTATATAATCCTTATAATTTTAGAATACATATTTTGAGTTTCTTAGACATAATGTATGAACAAATACAATTTTTATGATAAAAGAATATTTTTTCAAAATAGGCAATTTTAACGCCTTTTAATGGAGAACCCTTTATAAATCCCGTATTTTAAACTTTTATATATTAAATTTGAGAAATAAACTTATTATTTAGAATCTTGAGATAATAATTTAGTTTCTATAAATTTTTTGTGTTTTTCTGATAACTTTCATATTAGGGTGAATAGTGAAAAATACTAAATTTTAACTGAAAAAAACATTTTTAATAAAAATAATTTATAGTGTTAAAATATACATTTCAATGTTTTGGAAGTATTAATAGATTATGTTTTTATCATTTAATCCAATTCTGATCACTGTAAGTAATTTAACATTGAAATTGGACAAAAACAAGTGTCAATCTTTTGATAGTTATTATTTCTCAAAAATATGCCTTTCGGTTTTGACAATGGGAATTAATATTATATTAATAAATTCAACTTCTATGTTTTTAATTTGATAAAATAGACCTCATTTTTGGATTTAGAATATCAAAATTATCCTAGGGTGAATTTTTTGTATTTTTCTGAAAACATTCAATTTTTGATGAATACTGAAAATCACGAAGTTATTTTTTAAAACTGGCTATCTAATTAAATAATTATATATTTTATTTAAATTTATATTAGGTCAAAATAGATACATAATATCTATATAAATTAAATTCAATTCATTGGATTTAGTTTATAATAATTTTAGATATATTAAAATTTTATTGAACCTTTTCACCGTCTTTTACCCACCTCCTAGGAAAATTTGTAAATTCACATAAAACATTATTTTACCACTTCTGTGAGTTTAATTTAAAAAATCCAAGAGATATGGTTAATATCAAGGTGTAAAATGTGGATTAATAAGATAAAAATAATTTTTGGTGAATAGTAACTTTTTACTTTTATTTACCTTGGTTAAAACTAAAAGGGGTAATTGAGGGTTAAAATGATATTATTATCACACTCACACATGTCCTAATTCTATTGTATAAGTTTAATTAGACAAAAAACAACCTTAGGAATAATATATGACTCTTTAGGTCAAATTCTATTAGATTAGGACATTTATTATTATTTAATTTTAAGAAGAGTTAAAAGTTTTATATTCAATATTTATTAACTACACCATTTCTAATAATGAGTAATACATTACATAAATTAGACTAAAAATGTTTATTAGAAAGATAAAAATATTTCCTATATCATGGTATTTTATTTATAATTTTTAGGCATTAAATAATTAAATTTATTTAAGACACAATGATGTTGTAGTAATTACCTTACTAATGAAGGAATCAAATAAATGGTTTTATAAATATTAAAATTAATATAAATTCAATGTTTTTATGACATCCACGAATTTTCTAGGTGACCATGACATGTTAGGTGTGATTCAATGTATTTTTTGCAATGTAATAAAGTTTTCATAACTTATACAAAAACATAATACCAAATAGTATCAAAATTGACATAAATTAATATTTAAAACAAGTACTATATTATTGGTTTATATGATATTAATAAAAATGTATGGTTCTGCCAAAGGTATTAAATAATATTATATATGTCATTAATGAGCCACTTTAGGTTCTCTTGGATGTTTATAGTATGTTTATTAACTATATAGACAAAGAATACAAGAAGACACAGTATAAGTTAAACTATTTAACTAAGAGTTAAATATAAAAGATAAGGTTAAAATGGTAAATTGAACTTGTCTAAAACCTATTGGTTGAGTTTATTTCGACCAATAACCACCTAAGGCTCGAAATAAATTCATTTTTAACCATTATAAACCGAATATTATTGTATAATAAATTAATACTTTACTCTATTCCTAAAGTGACCCTCACCCCACTTATAAATGGGAACTTCCCCTTTTCTCAAATTCACAACTCCAAAGCCATTTGGCATGGCCAAACCCTTCCCAAATATCCTCCCAACTACCATCACTTGATCCTTGATGCCTTATTTTGATCAGAATGCCAACTTAAGGATCCCTTTTGATCAAATGAAAAAGAAGAACCTGAAGAAGAGGAAATGATTTCACCACCCTCTTTCAAGTTCTCTTATTATTCCACTTACTGTTTCTTTGTTGTTTCCATTATAAAATAATTACTCAAGTATCTTATATATACTGTGATGTTATTATAAATATGGAACAAATATATTTATTATTCTATCTATCTTATGAATGATAATGTCACCATGCGTGCGTACGTACGGCTTACCGTCTCCACACCGTGGTGTAATTTGTTATTCCACAATATGTTATTTGGATGGATATAATGATGATTAATATGTATATAAATAATGAAAATAACATGCTAATGTCTCTGTAAAATTAATATACCATCCAATTCCACAACATTAATGAAATGATATTGTCGCTCGTGGGTACGTACGGATTACCGTCTCCACGACGAGATGAGATTCATTTACACGTTCACCATTCGTTGATGATTATAAAAATATATATTACTAATAATTTTGTAATAAATGAAATAATAATTCTACTAGATATATATATATACTTACATATATATTGTTCACATAGTTCCATTCAATAATATATGAAAACGGAAACAACATTTATACGTACGTACGGACTACCGTCTCCATAAACGATGTTTTTCATTACATATATATGTCTGTTATACATATTTATTTTCTAAATATATATGATATTTAAATCAATTTTCTTATTCTGGACATATTTAAATCCTGATCTAAGTGTTACAATCAATATTAAAAAGTTAAAACACGTACGATTAAGAAAGCGATTATTACCCAAAATGTTAATTTAACCTAGAAATTATTTTTAAATGGGTGGTATAAATTCATAAATGAATAATGTATGACATAATAAATATTAATATGGTTATGGTATAATTAAATGACAAACTATGATCTTCCTACAAGAGGATAAATGTAACCTCGAATAATGAAATGTTCAAGGTAATGGTTAATTTTTCAATCTCATTATTATCAGAGATTGTTTATGTGTAAGTATTTACTGGGAAATTTTTATCATCCATGACCATTTTTCATAAAAACTTATTTCAAAATGAATATTTTAAGGATTGACAAAAGGTACACTTTCTCACGATCAGAATATTAAATGTTTTAATGATTTATCTTTCTAAATATTTTCAATTAATGTCCATGTTTTCATAATGATTTTAAGTATATATTTATATGGACGTGAATGTTTTAAAATTATAATTATTTTCATAAGTTTCAAAGTGGTATGGGTCACATTGATTAAAAAATCTATTTTAAATTACATCCTTTATAAATGTGTTACTTTTAAATAATTTTATAAAAAGGTTATTTCTCTAAAAAAAATACTCCTAATTTTCAATTATGTCATCATCCTTTACTGGTTATTATATTTTATTCAGGTTGATTTATTATAATACAATATTCCATATTGTATTGAATTAGTAATGGTATGTTTGACTGTGGATGATCTATTTTTATACAATTCATGGTTTATGGTTAATGTATTGACATTTCTTATGCTAGTTTTAATATGAATGATTATGTTATGTTTCAACTGTTCATATGAGGAATGTAGTGGACTTAGTAAGTGTCGGGTGTAGCCCGCTATAGCTCGTCGATGCATAGGTAGGTCTCACGAGACAAACTAATGTCTTGGCACAATTTCTTGACAAATATTTTATTTTTAGTCTTGGCACGAGGACTTGAATATGTGGTAATGATTTCGGGCGTTAGGAATTCCCTCATTATGAAAATAGTTATTACATGTGATTATAAGACTAGTAGAATATCCATGTGCATGATTATATGGTATTGTTTGATTTATTTTTTCCATATTATGTTCATGTTTATGTTTAAAAAATATATTGTTTTAATCACACATCTTGCCTTAAATGTTTAAATCTTCCACTAAATTATTTACCTTTATTGTGCATCTGAGCTCACCCCTTTCTTATGTTTTATTTTCCCAGGATTTAAAGAATTGTGTTATGATGGATATGCAGGGTTATGTTAAACGGAATTATGGCGTTCTCAATGAACTTTTTTTTGTATTGAATTTAAGAAAGTGTAATGTAATGTTCATGTATGCAATATATTTTCCAAGACTACTAAACTTATCGGTATTTTGGGACATGATTCCTTGTAATCATGCCAATGTATTAAAATAATGCACTGACTCTGGGAATCTAGGTTCAGAGTGTTATAGTTGGTATCAGAGGAAGTTTAGAAATAACCTTGGAAGCTAGATTTAGATAAACTCTGATTAGAGAACATAGAATTAAGATGGACATTGAGGATTAGTATAGAAGAACATCCTATAATTTTGGTATTGTATATATTTTTTGAATTTTCGGAGCTATACATCCCTGTCTGGATACAAGATAGTAGAGGCGGCACTGACACTAATGTACCTAGGGGTAAAACCGGAAAACACCGCTTTGAACTAGACTCGAACGGGAATTGGTTCACGACAACGGGCCTTGCTACACTCTTGGTTACGACACTATTGGGGGAAATGCTTAGGAAAATTATAATTTTCTTTACAAAATACTATGAAGGGTTTACGATTATATACCTCCTCAAAGAAAACATTTT
Source organism: Viscum album (assembly GCA_963277665.1). Classification (NCBI taxonomy): domain Eukaryota; kingdom Viridiplantae; phylum Streptophyta; class Magnoliopsida; order Santalales; family Viscaceae; genus Viscum; species Viscum album. Next base: position 898,348,805 of record OY728165.1, on the reverse strand, counting down.
TGTGATTATGGATTATATCCATAAAACAATTAAATTTATTTTAGATATTTTATATGTTTGGAATTATGAATTGGGATTTATAAACTTACATAGTGTATTCCATTGTTTAGAAATGGCTCCCTGTAGAAGGAATGATAACTCCAGCAATAAGTATGATCCAATGAGTAAGAAGGGTCATATCATTCATGAATTTAAGCCAACATTTATAAAGGAAATAGTCTCCCACGTATTATCATCATATGAATAAGTATTATCATATTATTTGTAATGAATTCTCTAAATACTATGGCATTAAACTAAAGAAAGAGAAGAAAATGAAGGTAGAAAGAAAGATGGATAAAGGGAATAAGGGAATGATTGATTTTTCTAATATATGATAAATGTGTAATGAATCACCATGGTAAATACTTGAAGGGAATGGGTGTTTGTTATAAGTGTGGAGAAAAGGACAACATGTAATGATTTCAAGGGTAAGAAAAAGTTTTCAAATGTAAAATGCTTCATATGGAAGGTGTTGAGACACTACACGAATCAATATCCAATTCATAAGAGTATATCACAAATGTTGTTATTGTGTAACAATCATGTTATGATACTATCTCAGATAAAGATGAAAGAGTAGTGTTATTATGTTGTTATTATAGAATTATTTCATTTGAGTGTTGTTACAACAGTATACTTGTTACATGAATTATAGAGAAAAATAAGGATTGTACTGCACTACTATTTTATTGTGGATTTGAGATTATATGGTTATATGAAAAGTGACTTAACAGTAAACTAAACTTTTTGGAAAAAAATGGTTGAATGTAAGGTAATCCTTAATATGGTTCGGATATTGATGTAGTTATTTTTGAATAAGAGATGGTTCAATTTGATAATTCAGGATGTTCCGGTGTTGTATAAGAATACACAATGAAGGCACTCACATGTTATTACCTAGCAAAAGGATCCTCATTGTGTTTAAATTTCATTTAAACTTAGCATTGAGAGTTTGGATATAATTATTTTGAATAATTATAAAGGTTGGAATGTATTAAGTTTTAAATTTTATACTATTGGATTTCCATAAAAAGGATAACCCAGAGGTCGGGCGGCTACCCGTCACGTCCGGCAAAGCCGTGAGACTTGAACCCTCAACTGAAGGACAGAAAGGTTGTATCACCTATCACTGACCCATGTGATGTCCTGGATTGAATAATGTAGATTTTTTTAAAGGGTCTGATATGTGAATTATAAATTCATTATTTTTGGAACACTATACTCTTAAGATAAATAGAATATTTTTAAGCTCTATTATCTTTTAGAGTAAAAGATGAATTTGTGGTAGAGATTAGATAAAAGATGAAACTCTACTTGCAAATTATACCTTGTTTTCATCTTATGAAATAATTAATCCTTAAACAATAGTGAAAAGATCATAAAACCAAAACTATATTACCCTAATACCTTATGTTTTGTTGAACTGATGATATTTTCCGTCATCATAGATTGATGGCTTTGCTGCCCTCAATTTTACACTTGTTTGTGATTGATGACCTCAATCATTCCCTATAAATATTTACGTTATCTTCCAATTATGTGTCTCTAATTTCCACCAATGTTCTCCTAATCAAGATCATAATTTGGTGGTGAATTTTTTGTTCCCCTTTTCCAATTATTATGACTAAATTTTATTAACCCAATTTCTGATGTGGGTTTTCCCAAAAAGGTATTTTCTATTTTCAACTTTTATTTTTTATGAACAATTTCAAATTGCGAGGACACAACTTATTGAAGGAGGGAAGAATGTAACACCCCAAAATTTCATAGTACGTTATTTCTTTAATGTAATTCAATAACTAGCACTACAGACAACACTGAGTTCAAGCACACCATGACATACAAAATAGTCGTTCAAAAGAGGTTATGAATAGTATTAACTGAATATTGATCTTTATATAATCCTTATAATTTTAGAATCCATATTATGAGTTTCTTAGAAATAATTTTTGAAAAAATACATTTTTAAGTTAAAAGAAGAATTTTTCAAAATATGCAATTTTACTGCCTTTTAATGGAGAACCCTTTTTAAATATAATATTTGAAACTTTTATATATCAAATTTTACAAAATAAACTTATTATTTAGAATCAGGAAATAATAATTTAGTTTTAATAAATTTTTGGTGTTTTTTTGATAACTTCAATATTTGGGTTTATAGTGAAAAATACTATATTTTAACTGAAATTTTTTTTTAATCAAAATAAATTATATTGATAAAATATACATTTTAATGGGTTGTAAGTAAAAATATATTATATTTTAACCATTTAATCCAATGAAGTTAATGGTATAAAATTTAACATTGAAATTGGACATAAACAAGTGTCAATCCTTTGAAAGTTTTTATTTCTCAAAAATACGCCTTTTGGATTTGACAAGAGGAATTAATTTTAAATTAATAAATGAAACTTCTATTTTTTTTAATTTGGTAATATAGACCTCATTTTTGGAATTGGAATATCAAAATTAGCCTTGGGTGAATTTTTGGTATTTTTTGAAAAATTACAAATTTTGATGAATAGTGAAAAACACTAAGTTATTATTTAAAATCAGCATTCTATTTAAATAATTATTTATTTTATTTAAATTTATATTATGTAAAAATAGATACATAATACATATATAAATTCAATGTAATTCATTCGAGTCAGTTTATAATAATTTTAGATATAAAAAATTTTATTGAAATTTTTCACCGTCTTTTACCTACCTCCTAGGAGAGTTTGTAAAATCACCTAAAACTTAATTTTACCACTTATTTGAGTTTAATACCGAAAATATGAGTGATACGGTTAATATCAAGGGGGTAAATGTGGTTCAATAAGATAAAAATAGATTATGATGAATAGTAACTTTTTACTTTTATTTTCCACTGTTAAAAGTAAATGGGGTAATTAATGGTAAAAATGATATTATTATTACCCTAAAACATGTATTTATAATATTGGATAAGTGTAATTCGACCAAAAACAACCTTTGTAATAAAATATGACCCTTTAGGTCAACTTTTATTAGACTAGGACATTAATTATTATTTAATTTAAAGAAGAGTTAAAAGTGTTAAATTCAAAGTTTAATAACTAAACCATTTTTCATATTTTGATATAAATAATATAAATTCGTCTATAAATATTGATTAGAAAGATAAAAATATTTCCTACATCATGGTATCTTATTTGTAATTTTTTGGCATTAAATAATTAAATTTATTTACGACACAATGATGATGATGCAATTACCTTATTAATGAAAGATTCTAATAAATGGTATTACAACTGTTAAAATAAATATAAATTCAATTTTTTTATTACATTCACGAATTTTATAGGTTACTATTACCTGTTAGGGATGATTAAATGTATTTTTTCCGAAGTAATCATGTTTTCATGACTTTGAAAAAAACATTATACCAAATAGTGTCAAAATTGACATTAATTAATATTTAAAAGAAACACTATATTTTTTGTTGATATGATATTCCAAAAAATTTAAGGTTCAGATAAAGGGCTTAAATAATATTATATATGTCATTAATGGCCACTTGATGTTCTCTGGGATGTTTAGAGTATGTTTATTAACCATATAGAGTATGAATACTAGAAGACACGGTAAAAGTTGAACTATATAACTAAGAGTTAAATCTAAGTGATAAGTTCAAAATGGTAACCTAAACTTGTCTAATACCTATTGGTTGAGTTGATTTCGACCAATAACCCCATATTTCTCGAAATAAATTAATTTGGAAACACTATAAACCGAATATGATTGTATAATAAATTAATAATTTACTCTTTTCCAAAAGTGACCCTCACCCCACTTATAAAAGAGAACTTCCCCTTCTCTCAATTTCACAACCCTGAAGTCATTTGGCTCGACCAACCCCTGACCAAATATCCTCCCAACTTCCCTCAATTGATCCTTGAGGCCTTATTTTTATCAGAAATATAACTTAAGGAGACCTTTTGATCAAATCAAAAGGAAGAACCAAAAGATGAGTTAATGATTTCACCACCCTCTTTCAAGTTCTCTAATTATTCCACTTACTCTTTATTTTTTGTTTCTATTATAAAATAATAACATCAGTATCTTATATATACTGTGTTGTTATTATAAATCTAGAACAACTATATTCATTATTTTATAGATCTTATGAATGAAAATATCACCATGCGTGCGTACGTACGGCTTACCGTCTCCACGCCGTGGTGTAATTTGTTATTCAAAAATATGTTCTTTGGATGGATATAATGATGAGTAATATGTATATAAATAATGAAAATTACATTAAAATGTCTCTGTAAAATTAATATACCATCAAATTCCACAACATTATAGAAATGATATTGTCGCTCGTGCGTTCGTACGGATTACCGTCTCCACGACGCGATTAGATTCATTTCCATGTTCACCATTCATCGACGATTATAAAAATATATATTACTAATAATTATGTAATAAATGAAAAAATAATGCTACTTGATATATATATAAATATATATATTTATTTACTTACACATATCTTGTTCACTTAGTTCTATTCAATACGATATGAAAACGGAAACAATATTTAGGCGTACGTACTGACTACCGTCTCCATAAACGCTGTTTTTCATTTCATATATATGTCTATTATACATATTTATTTTCTAAATATATATGATATTTAAATCATGTTTTTTATTATTAACATATTTAAATCTTGATCTAAGTGTTATAATCAGGAGTAGCAAGTAAAAACACGTACGATAAAGAATGCGATTCTTACCCAAAATGTTAATTTAACATGGAAATTTTTATTAAATGGGTAGTATAAAGTCATAAATGATTCATGTATTACATAATAAATATTAATATGGTTCTGGTATAATTTAATAACAGACTATTATCTTCATGCAGGAGGTTAAACGTACCCTCGACTAAAGGAATGTTCAAGGTAAGGGTTAATTCCGCATTCTCATTATTATCTGAGATTGTTTATGTGTAAGTATTTACATGGAAATTTTTATCATCCTTGTCCATTTTTCATAAAAATTATTTCAAAATTATTATTTTAATTATTTTTGAAAGATACTCCTCATCAAGATCATAATATTAAACGTTTTAATGTTTTATATTTCATAATATTTTTAAATAATGTCCATATTTTCATAATGATTTTATGGATATATTTATATGGACATGCATGTATTGAAATGATAATTATTTTCAAAAGATTCGAAGTGTTCTGGGACACTTTGATTCTATAATCTCATTAAAATTACTTCCTTTATAAATGTGTTACTTTTAAATGATTTTACAAAAATGATATTTCTCTAAAAAAGTTTTACTCATAATTTTCAACAATGTCAGCATCCTTTACTGGTTATTATTTTTGATTCAGGTTAATTTATTATAATACAATATTCCATATTGTATTGAATGAGTTATGATATGTTTGACTTTGGATGTTCTATTTTTATATCATTCATGGATTATGGTTAATATATTGACATTTCATATGTTAGTTTTAATACAAATGTTTATGTTATGTTTCAACTATTCATATGAGGAATGCAATGCACTTAGTATATGATGGGTGGAGCACGCTATAGCTCCTCAATACATCGGTATGTCTCATGAGACAAACTAGTGTCTTGGCACAAGGCCTTGAAAATATTTTATCTGTTGTCTTCGCACGAGGCCTTGACTATGTGGTAATGATGTCCGGCGTTAGGCATTCCCTCGTTATGAAATTAGTTTTTACATGTGATTATTAGACTAGTAGAATATCCATATGTATGTTTATATTGTAATGTTTGATTTATTTTTTCCATATTATGTTCATGTTTATTTTTAAAAAAGATGTTGTTTTTATCATACATCTTGCCTTAAATTTTTATAGCTTCCGCTAAATTATTTACCCTTACTAGGATTCTGAGATCACCCCTTTCTTATGTTTTATTTTCCTAGGATTCCAAGAAGAGTATTGTGATTGATATGCAGGGTTAAACTAAGTGGAATAATGGCGTTCTCAAAGAACTTTTTTTGGATTGTATGTTAGAGAGTGTAATGTAATATTCATGTATGCAATATATTTTCCAAGATTGCTAAAATGACCGGTCTTTCGGGACTTGATTCCTTGTAAATATGCCAATGTATTAAAATAATGCACCGACTCTGGGAATCTATGGTTGGGGTGATATTAACAACATACATCCTATAGAAAGAAATGTATAAACATTAAACATTTTCGGTCTCACCTTTCTATTTCATGTATTATACTTCAAAATAATAGGCCCATTAGAAGAAATAATGAATAAGATTTTTCTTCTCATAAGTTAATTTATATGATTTGACCACCAAACCATGTAACTATCATAAAACTTTTTATCATATATTTCTCATATTTTTGAACACATATTATATAGAATATCTTGTAGAAAATGGTTTAAATGTAATGAATTTGATGATATATGTGAATATTTTAATTTAGAATATAATATTTTTCTCCCATTCCACATAATCCAACATGAATTATATAATTCCCAATATGGAAAGAAGAAAAAAATGGAATAAATCACTAAGATAAATTTGCATATTACAAATTTACATGGTTTAGACATCATTATTATCTATAAAAAAACATCAACCATAAATGAATTAAGGTGGTGAGAGAAAGTATAATTAAGATACAGGTTCCCTAATACAATAACATTACATACAAGATTATCAAAATAACTAAAAAATATTTAGTAAACCAAAAATTTTACAACACTGATGATTTTATATATGATTACAATCTATTGATATAGTTCTACTACTATCCATTATATGTGGGAGACCATAAATGATCATAAAAACCACCACCAACCCACTAATTTCATTTCATTAACCTATAAATCTCATTGAACAATGAATTCATATTAAACATAGGAAATTCATATATCTTTTAACAATTAACATTGTGTAATGATGTAGTCTTGATCTGATTGTCTATTTGGTTCCATACTGAACTTCCATATTTTCTTATAATTAAAAAGATAATTGACCTCTATAAAAAATAAATTCTGACATCATGCATACAAAATAATATTAAATCAATATTTTGATACATTTGATTGAAGTAAATGTTTACATCAACGAGATATATTGGTGTTTATATTAATTGTTTTTAAAATTCCGATCCATAGAGGAATGTTTAGGTTTGGAAATTGGTTTGTAAATTAAAAAATAGATAGGTAAGTCAGGTAGAATTAATTCTAGGGATTATTTATTGAGAGTAAATTCAGTGGTCGATATTAATATTATATAAAACAAAGCTTATAGATAGATTGAATTAGAGAACAAAAATAATGTAGGACGATTCATGTGGAAACGCATAGGAAGATCTATTAAAAGGTAATTATTAAGGACAATACAGATATAGAAATTAAGGTTTAATCTATAATTCAAATTATTTTTTTGAATACTAAAGATTTAACTTAAGAGTCTAATTAATATAGAATGTTTAAAGAACCAAACTATCCAAAAGGCAATAGTTCTATGTATAAATAGATATACATTCATCCTGAATAATATAATTGAGATTATTTCATTTAGTGGTTTTTGATTATTTCTTTTATATTCATTAATCGTCAGTACTCAATATTCGTAGATTATTTAATTATTGTATAATTACTAAATAACATATTATTCTAAAATTATTGGATTGATGATTGAATTATTATTTTACTTATATAAATTATGTCTTCAAAATTACATTGAGTTATTTAGCATTATATTCTATAATCATGACATAAAATTTACATGGTAAACTATATTCAATTGAATGTTCATGATTAAGTTCCTTAATAATTTATTATTTGAAGAACCATTTAAGGAATTTATCTATAATAAAACCAATTATTAAAATTATTTATTTTTAATTACTCTTATTTGTATTAAACCATTATGATAAACATTATTTCAATTAACACTTGGTAAATAAAATTGTAAAATAAATCATTTTTGAAAATGAATAATTAATTATATCATATATGATGACTCTGTTTTTAACCATTAACTTTTAAAATTCATTTGAGTAAAATTGAGAAGAATAATATCAATGAATGAAAAAAATAATGTCATTAAATAGATGGGTTTTATAGATTTTAATATTAATTGTTACTTATTTGAAAGGAGAATAATAATTATTATGTATAAATTAAATAATCCTTCCCATTTCATACCTGAAAACATGGAATCCTTATTTTTATGTTTCATTTATTTAATTATTTATTTATCCATGTTACATATTTTCCCACAATTTAAAACATCATTTATTTGTTTCCACTATAATAACAGTCTTACGATTAAATATTATTAATTCATAGATATTTTTTTAACAATAACTTCATAACTTTTAAAAATCATTTAAATACCCTCCATAATTTGGGATCCTCCTTTATACACTTTAATAATATTATAATAGTTTAGTAATAAAAATTAATATTTTAACTGCTTATATTGACCATGATGATCAAAATGTGGTTCCTATGTTGAGAATTTATTGAGGTACTAATAAAATTTTCACATTTTAATATATGATTAATATGATTTGAAAATATTTATTAACATACTTACTTATAAAAAAAATTTATATTTTCCAAATTTGAAATATATTTCATGAAAATGGAATATATATTTTTTCTATTTGTGACATTAAGATGAAAAATCTACACATTATATGTCTATTATAGAAACATTGAATATAATTTTCTATATACGAATCCATGGAATACTATATAAAAAGAATAGAAGTAATTTTTTAGTTTATAAAATAAATATGAATTAATTTTAGAGTACAGAGAGTTAGAGTTTAATGATAACATAGATCATGTTTTTCAAAATTTAAATAAATATATTGAAAACAAAAAATCAATAATCTAAAAGTCACACAATAAAATTTGGATTATTCGTGAAAATATGAATTATTTATAATATCAATATTATGAAGAGAAAATTGAGGGAAATAAAATTTTGTAAAAATAGGGAAAACTGCAATGGTCATTAAAAAAAATTAAATAGTGAAATGTGAGAGTAAAGGTGAGGAAAAGGAAGAAGGTGATGAAATAGAAAAATTTTAACTGTATAATTACATTCATAAGATATAGAAATTATATATATCAATTTAATATAACAAATCATAACATAGTAAAGATGATTTAACAACACATGAATTTAAATGAACATTTTACTTGATAGTTTATACAACACAAAACACTAAGAATAAATGAACCAAAAAATATTATTATTTAAATATAACTAATATAAAATTATTGTTTAATTGTATGTGATTAATATGGAAACCAAATTATAAAAATATTTATAAATTTTTTATATAATTTAATAAATATTAATTAACAAATTTAGAATTTTAAATATAATGTTTTTATTCATTAAAAGTGATTGAAAATCATTTTTCATTTTATTATGTGCATGGAAAGTATAATTAATTTATATCATATTCATAATTTTTTAATTATCTAATTAAAATAACATTTTAAATCGAAATATCAAATGAAACATAGGGTGATGATTTGGTATTTTTTAGAAAAGATTGATTTTCCAATGAATAGTGAAAAATAAGGATTTACTTTAATAACTATACATTACTTTCAAGAATGTACAATCTCTTATTCATCAAAAATTTTCAAAAAAATATTTGTTCTTTTATAATATTAATAAAAAATTTAGTTTCTATGAATTATTTTATGGTGGAATTCGATATTACATTATTTTGGTACATGAAAATGATTTTCTCATAAAAGTTGTTTTTATTTTAATTTTGTTTCTTATTCCTAATTTAATACCATCAACTAATTAAATTAGAATATTATAAATGGATTCAATATTTCGAAATTTTAGGTCAAATTTTGGTAAATATGTCCCTTTTATTTTTCATTATTTTGATTAGTAATCTTAGAAAATTATTGTCGTCATAGTAAGGATTAAATGGGAAATTAATGTTAAAAATATGATGATACAACATTAAAAATAAACAAAAAAATACTTACTTTCATTTTATAATAATATTTTACCCATAAACACACAGAAAATATGTACCTTTTCAAATTGGATATGATATTTTTACTATAAATATTTAAGTGAGAGATAAAGAAAAATTGTTTTGGCTTAATGGTTGAGACCATAACCATTTATAAAAATGTATTTACATGAGGTATTGAATCTATTTTAGTGTCTCTTAGTACAAGTAAATAATATAATGTTTCATCTATCTAGTATAATACATTCCATTATTATGAAATCTCTTATTAATGTCCATGTGGTTATTTTAAATAATTTTAATGGATATGTTTCAGGGTCACGTGATTATCAATATTAAATTATTCGGCCTTTATCTACTCCTTGCATATTATTATTCAAGATCATGTAATATTTTAAATTTAATATTTTTTCATTTACATACCTTTACATATTGGTTATTCATTTTTACTAATGATTGGTCCACCATATATATGTCTTACTAAGAATCTGAGGGGAACCTTATTTTTTATTTCATAAAATATGAAAAAGGAACATTTAAATGAGTTGAACGATTTATAATATTTACATTTATTATTTCAAATATTTTAAATTTTTAATTGAAATATTAGATTCCTGTTTGTGTCTAGTTTACCAATACTACCAAACAATTCGGTCCAATGGGATGTGATATCTTATATCTAGTTCCATTGTAATTATGTAACCACCAACTTTGGTCACTAGGGAACTATATTTTTTGTTGGTTTCAGATCATGTTTAGTAAAACCCCGAGAACTATATTATGGAAAATAATGATTTGGGAAAAAACCCTATGACTAACTATGTGGATATTTCTAGTTATTGGATAATACAATAGTTTTTTATAAGATAAGCAATATAGGGTTATCAATGAAAGTCAACCATGCCTATATGATACATGTAGATGTGGTTTTGGAACTGATACATCATTTGGTATTAACCCTAAAAAGGTTTGGTCACATATATATCATCCATCATTCTAGTTCGTGGTAACTATTCCTTTTCTAAACAACTGTATTGATACTACCAAGGGATATTTAGGAGTAAATAATATATTTCATTATAATAGATTATAATTAATGACATAATAGAACATATGGAAAAATATCTTCTGCTATAATGTAATGGGATAAACCTAGTGTATCTTGGGATTATCAGTCTGGTTGATCATAAGTTTAATGACATAGATATCCATTTTTAGATTTTATGTTATGTGAGTTAATCATGAATAAAGATATTTTGTGAGACATTAATGAGAATAAAACCCTTTTGTTTTCAATATGTTTAGTCAAAATGTTATTTGAGGAATAATTATTTTATAATTTTTGGACAAAAGATTAAATTTAATGTTAAAATTTAGTTTTAATATGGTCAATTATTTTATGGTAATAATATTAAATTATGATTTTGTGAATAAAATATTTTTTATAGAAAATCAAAGGGGTAGGACCTTGATTTCAGGATTAATTTTATTTTTTAATATTTTTATCATTTTTTGGAATGTTATAGGAATTATATTATTTTAGAAAAAATATAACCCACTATCTCTTTGAAAACACATCACATCTGGTTAGGCTGTGGGGATTGAACCCACAATTGAAGCGAGAAAAGAGTGCATCAACTACCACTATTCAATGCGATTCTCATGTTATAATGATATTTTTCATATTAAAATTATTAGAAATGTGATGATTAATCATATTTTTTGAATCATATTGCACGATAATATCTTCTTGGTTTTTTGGGATTTTCAGTTTATTAATGATATTTCTAGGATATATTATTAGGATGAAATATATGTAACCTATATTCTTAATATGCGGTTTAGAAAGAATATTAATTTTGAAAAATTTAATTAAATTTTGGAATGAATATTATAATTTGTGAGATCACCATTGAGGTTAAAATATACTTTAATGTTGATCTTATTGAGGTTAATTGGGATGTGGGGTCACTTATTTTTTGAATAATATATATTGAACTTTTCGTATTACTGATATATAAGAGAATTTATTTATATTAAGAAAATTAATTTTGGTTTATTTAGTATGCCACTCATTCTAACCATGAGATTGATTCTGTTGAAAAATATTTCCAATAGTGTGTCAGAATTCATTGACGATTCTTCTTTCATCTATCCATATCTCTCTTTAGGTATTGATATCACCTAGAATGAGAGAATTTTTCAATTATTAGTTATGTGCATCATTAAAAATAAAGAATCAACTGTTGAAAAACTATATCTTGTTTAGGATACTTGTATAGAAAAAATAATATGAATCACTTCTATGGAGGTTCTTCAAGGTGAAAATACCAAAAATGATGATCATCCAAGGATTTTTTTCATTAAATAATGAAGGATAGAGGCTTCCTGAACATCACATATCTTGATTCCCTTCATAAATACTTGACTTATTCAAATTCTCCATGCTGAGGGATATACCACACTCTATTGGGGATTAACGTTTTCAACTATAAACCATAAAAATATGATTGTGTGTTAATTGGGTGTTAGTTAATAGATTGTGTTTTTTATTAGAAGTGGGTTCATCTATGTTTTTATGTGGATTAAATATGACTTTAATTTAGTTATGATGATTTAGAATTTTCATCTTATTCCTAGTATTCTTAGGATATCAAAATTATATATTAATTTTAATGCACCAATTAAATGAATTAAATTTACCATATTTCGGTTAGATTACTTGGTCTGAATTGGGTGTTTTGGTGTCTTAAAATTATCAATAATATCATTGCTTCCATTATAATTCCTCTGAATTTTTATAATCATAATATTAATGGTGAATTGGGAGAATATTAAAGAAGCATATTTTATTCCAATTTTGATTCTAATCCTCCAAATATGATTAATTTACTACCAATGATATAAAATTTGATGTAAAGTTAGAGTATGAGTATGTATTCACTTTTTATGTTTGTATAATTTATGGATATTACCATAATAATTTCATTGTTATAAAGAATCAAGGGAAGAGAAAACATAATTCTAATTCATGGAATGTGTTAATATACATAAGAATGGTAAATCTATAATTTCGTAAAATGGTGAGCCTAAAAAATGTGTGACTCATAAAATATTTAAATAACAAATCAAATAAATTTTATATTAAAAATTATAGAAGAATGTACTAGGATACACATATTGATAAAGAAGAATAGGAGAGTTAATTACCTAAGACATCCATAAATCTGAATTTTTTTATTCATTTTATACGATGTTTGTAAGATAATGTATTTAAGTATAGTGGGAATGAATGATTTTTTATTAATATTACCCGTGATATTAAAATATTTTTATAATTTATGAACTTTCAGAAAATGATTGGACACTCTAATGATAAAAATGGTATAATCATAGACTATAAAATGAATAAAAATTCTATTATGATTGGTCAAACTCATCATCGGGTAGATTTAGATAATTATGAAAAAAGGCTCCACTATATCCTGAAAGATATCATAAGTCATCCAACGAATGTAAATGTATGGTTTTATATAAAATTACATACAAATATATTTTCAATTATAGTAGTGAAACTATTAAATGCAGTGCATATTTTTATGAGAATACTACTTATGTTGTCATCATTCCCAATCCTTCTCATTAAAATAAAGAGTCATAGAATGATTTTAATTCTAGGATGATATCTGCTTCTACTGAAATTTTGTCTTTTGTTGTTGAATATATAATTTTCAGAGAAGAAAATACATATAGAAAAGGAAAACAAGAAAAAATAATAGAATCCACCTCTATATCCTACTATAATGATATAATAATAGTACTTAAATATTACTTTGGGATATTTAAATATGAGTGAGGAGATAAAGCTATGTTAGTGGAAGTCTATTTCCTTGTGGATAAAAATTAATGAAACCAAAAGAAATAGTGATCTGCTATATTATAGGCAGAGTACGAAGAAAAATATTTATGTCTAAGATATTCTATGAAAAAAATATTCTTTGATTATAAAATCTACAAGGAATAATAATTATTGAAGAAATATGAAAGGAATCTGTAGTCTCAAACAAAATATTAAATTAGTATCATATTTTTGAATTGGTAGGGTTTTTCAACAATAAAAAAATTATATTCCTTCATCTAATTATCATTAAAAATTAACATTATATTCTGGGACTTTCTAAACAAAATATTATTTTTTTCTCTAAGGTGATTTATTATTCTGATAATATGTGATACCAAATATTTGACTTCACTCATTCTATTAATTACGTAAAAGTAATTTGGCTCTAAGTTCAGTTGATACTTAAAGTAATAAAATATATCAATTCTATTGAATTGATGTCACATTATGTTATAATTTTATTAGAATGAAAAAAATGTAATTCCAATATGCTTACAATAGATACCACGAAACAATGTAATTAAGAATGAATACATTGGTTTTTAGTAGATCTATAATTATATTATAGAATCTTCATAAAGACATCAAGACCACCTTAAATCCACATTATTGGATAAATATGTTTAACTCTGCTTCCTTAATATGATATTTTATGGATTGTATTGAAAATTTAATACAACATTTTGATAACATGGTGGTTGGAAATCATACTTTTTTGGAAATATACTTAATGATATATAGGAAAAAATTTGAAAGGGTTTTTGTCAATGATATAGCCCTTACTATTTGGGAATCCATTTCTTACACCACTCTATCATTATTTGGTTTAGATAACTGTCCTATATTGAAAAATATATTCATTAGAGATATTAGACAAACATTCCATTTAGATTGAAAAAATGTAAGACCATGTATTAGGATTGTAAAAAAACTATATAAGGGACCTGAAACTCATTCTATTCTAAGGATGATTCTTTGGATAGTTTTTTAATGTGTATATTTATTATGATAATGTTAGAATTTTTAAGTAGAGAGTTCTTCAGTAAAATTGATTAAAATACTTCTCCTTCTAAATATTTTTATCACATAATTAATGATAACAATATAGGTTTTGATTTTTTAATTGTCCTGAGAAGAAAAATGTGATCACCCATTATCTAAATATCCTATAACCTCTCAATTAATGTGTATATAATGAATATTTTATTGTTAAATTTTTTGATAATGGTGATTTGAATTTGATATTTTTCTACTATATTTAATGATATAGTAAAATCAATAGTCCCTTGGTTATTCTCATTAACATCATGGAGTATTTTAAAAATATAGAGGATTTGGTTTCTCATTATGTATATTATTTTAAGAGTCTCCTTAATGGTCCTGACACTACTATTGACCTAATGTTATAAATTATTCTTAATCCTATTAATCATTTTGATAATTAAAATCTTGATAAAATTCCCCATGAATTTGAGATCAAATAATCTTTCATTGGTCTAAATTTGGGTAGTTCTCCAGACCCAGATTGGTTCAAAAAATAAATTTTTAGATATTATTATAGATTATTCATTATGATTCTTGTAAACTTATCTGTCATTATTTTAAATGTGGGTAGATGAAATATGGTAATTTATTTTATTTTCTTATTGTCATTCCAAATGTGGATAATTTGAATGAGATTACAATGTATAGATGTGTGTATCTTTTAAATACTCTGAAAAAAATATTATAAAAATGTATACTTATAGGATTTCCATGATTAATAACATGGTACTATCTCCAAACCAATTTGGATTCATTAAAGATATAACAATTCATTATTTTCTTATAACTACTTCTGAATGTGATAACCATTTTATGAAATACACCTGATGAGGTAATATAACTCCCAAGAATGATGTTAAAAATTATATTCATGTATTATATTGGGGTTCTATTTTAATGTTATTAACTAGTTTGGGTTTAGATGAAGTGATTAATAAGTGGGTTAGAATCTTTTTGAGATCAACCCACATTTCTGTTCTCATCAAATTCTCTCATGAGGCATAATTCACATGTTTCAATAGTGTATGAAAAATGTATCCTCTCTTAGTAATTATAGTCAATTTTTTTTAAATTACATAAGAAACATATTATGAACATGGTTAATGACAAATACATCAAAACCAATAGATATGTGAGATGACTTGATACCACCATAAATATATTTTATACTATTGATATTACCATTTATATTAAAGGTGACATAATAAAAATGTTCAACATTAAAAATTATCCTCGTTATTATGATAACAATTTAGGGTTTCTAATCAGTTGAAAATATCTTACCTAAAAGTATGAAAAATTATTTCTATATCTAGGAAAATGGTCGTTATCAATGAGTTAGGAGATAGGGGAGGTTTTCCTCCCATCACCTTTCATGGTGTCCCTATGTTTTTGAGAAATCAATTTTTCTCATTTTTTTCACAGATTATGATCCATATTCAAATTTAGTTGGCCTCCTAAAAAAATGAAATAGATGGATTTTAGGGTCAACCATGTGAGATATGTAATTTTGTTAATTTTTTTAATCATTTATGGCATATATATATACAGATTCCCTCATTACTATATCAAAACGTCTATCATAAACATTTCATGTAGTGAAAGTATGTTTCAGAGAAAACATATTACTATCCCATGGAAATAATGATGTCAACCTATTGACTACAGAGGGATTGGTATTAAAAATATCTACAAATTCAATAAATATTTATATGATAATTTAAATTTGAGGATCATCAATAAGAAGTCAGTGGGATATTTTTTTCTGATATCCATATTTTTATATATGATCAATAATAGAAATTAAATCAATGTTAACTCCTCTATATGGCCTGAACTGATGGTTTCTTTCTCTATTATTTGAGTAAAGGGTAACAGAATAGAAAACATCAATTTATCTCTTAATTTCTCATAATATAACAAAAATAGATATGCCTATTCATAACATGTAAAATTATCATCACCTATTAATTTATAAAAAATTGTTGATCAATGAGAATATATAGAATTCATTGGATATGCATCTTGCTAAAATAAATGAAGTGGTATTGAATTATAAATTAATTAATGGAGATGAGATTATAATTTGTGAACCTACCTTAAATGGGATGATCTCATCCCTTGTATTTTTCCATGATTTAGTGTAGTGGAATACAAATAGATGGATTAAGAGTTTCAAAAGATTATTGATTATCCCATCCATATATTCCCATACATAGATGGTGATGTAATCTAATAATACTACTAATTATTTTATTTAGTTTTTAGGTACTAATATATTTTTGGGCTATGTCCTCTGTAATCAACATATGTATGAATTTGATCATCTATTTTTATTATATGTTAAAACTGATACATTATAGATAACCTTTTCTGATTTTTTTGATGATTATTTTCAATGGAGATATAGAAGCTCTATGAATTAATATGTATTTATATATATGTATCCTTACAAGAGGTATTATATCCTCTTCCTTTTGGATATATCTAATGTTATTATTTTGATTTGGACCATCTGGAACAAGTTAGTTAATAAGAATATTACATTCAATCTATGGTGGGATCTAGTTCTAGTTATAGTTTGTGTGAAGGATTTGGATATTAATAAAAGGGTTATTATGATAATTCTATAAATGATGTTACCATGCATAATAATTTTGGAATTATAGGCATTTATAATCCTTTATTTGGAATCCTTGAAGTCATTTGGATCCCTCAATTTTTGGACTGGATAAAATGTACCATAAATGGATCATCAAGTTGATATCTGACTCCTTCTGCATATGTTTTCATATTTAAAAATAAAAATGGATGCAATGTCCCAGACCCTCATGGTAAACTAATTTCACAAACTTATATGTTTTTGGGAGTCCTAGACTCTTCGATCAGTCCCACCCATCAACTCCACAGAGTAGCTTGACAGATCAGCTCCACAGATCAGCTCCACTGATACTCTCCACTAATCAACATCACTGATCAACTTCAAATATCAGCTTCACTAATCAGCTTCACTGATCAGCTTCACTACTCAACCTCACAGATCAGTTTCACAGATCAATTTCACTGAATCGGTCTCACAGTTTAGTTTCACCAAATCTGTTTCATAGTTCGGTTTCACAGAAAGGTTTCACCAAATCAGTTTCAGAGATCAGTTTTTCCAAATCGGTTTTAGAGATTGGTTTCACCAAATCAGTATCCCCAAATCGAATTCACAGATCTGTTTCACCAAAATGGGTTTATATATCGATTTCACCAAATTGGTTTTACAGAATAGTTTCACCAAATCAGTTTCATAGATCGGTTTCACCAAATCGGTTTCAGAGATCAGTTTCACCAAATCAGTTTCACAGATCAGTTTCATCAAATCTGTTTAACATATCAGTTTCACTAAATTGGTTTCACAGATCAGTTTCACCAAATCTATTTCACAGATCGGTTTCACCAAATTTTTGTCATAGATTGGGTTCACCAAATCGGTTTCATTGATCAGCTTCACCAAATCGATTTCACAGATCAGTTTTACCAAATCTGTTTCACAAATTGGTTTCACTTATCATCTTCACAAGATCATCTTCAGAAGATCAATTTCATAGGATCAACATCACATGATCAGCTTCTCCCAATTAGCTTCATGGGATCATTTTCCCCTGATTAGCTCCATTGATCACTTTCAACTATCGGTCTCACCACTTGGCCACAGAGGTGTGGCATGATTTTCCTTCCCCAGTTTTTCCCTTAACGCTACATTTAAGTCTTCCAACTTTTTTAATGTGGTTCAAAGCCATTTTCAGCGCCATAAACAACATTTTAAATCCCCTATATAAGTAGGGAGACCCTTAATGGACACGGTTTCTACCCTTAAATGAAATCATTTAACACACAACTATTTTGTCCACCCCTCCTATGATAATTATTAAATAAAAAATTAATTCCATCATGTGTAACCATCTAACCGTGAGGTGAAACAACGATCCACCTTTAAATACACTCAAGATCCTCATATCCAATAATGCTAGGATCTCACCTATTTATCACATGATAATTTTTTCTTCACTGACGGTCTCTTTTCCTTCTTCTCCTTGGTGCGTTTGGAGTCCCCCTTCATGAAGCGAGTGGTGCACCTATGATGGAACCTTTCCTGCTAATTCTTAGAGTCTTCCGAGTTCCTCCCCTATAAGTTGTGCATCCACAGTTTTTGGCACCAGAAGAAAAATGTCGATCTTTTATCATTCATATAGGCCTTTTCCTTCATCTCTCCTTGGTGTGTATCATGCGGGGTGGGTATTCTATTGTTTATTTGGGTATGGATGAAACCAAAACATAATGAAGATAATAAATGTAATTTTAAAGAATGAAGGGGGTGTGCTCTATATTTTTTATATACTCCTTATCATTGATTATGTGTTGTGAATTTTACGGGCTTATACCCACTAAAAATCATGGTCGTTGGTGGTTTTTTCTTGTGCACTAATGAACCTCTATTTTTTTGGATATTTATGTGATTGAATGTGTGTAACATGGAAATTGGTTAATCACGTAAACTCAGTTGATTAAATGGATGTACATTGAATAAGAATCCTTATGTGATCACCCAAGTTAACCAAACAGAATGATGAATCTGAATAAATAGAATATTAAAATTTGAAAACTCCTTTTCCATGTTCTATTGATATTGACGGTTGATGCTTTGGAAGCAACGTGGATGGGGATGGGATCTTGTATTGTGGTGCAGTTGTTGGATTTTGGATTTGAGGTTGTTTTGGGATGTTTGGTGGGACTTGGTTTGGTTTCAATACTTTGAGGGATCTCACGGATCCCTTTGGTTGTTGTGACTTTACAAGAGAACTGGGTGTTAATTCTTAATTTTCTGTTTGGTTGTCTTCCATTCTTTGGATTGTGGTTACACCTATTAGTTTCCCAGTAGTGCAGATTTTACATAAATGTAATTACATGAATATGAAAACATGAATGGGTTTAATGGGGAATTTTTTTTCCTGGAATGAGTTGTGACTGGGTTGTGGATGTTATGCTTCTTATGAATGAATAATAACGAGGGTGCTTGTGTATGGGCTTGTTTTGGAAACCCTAGGCTGTGATGAGTTCTTGTTACCTATATATATATATATATATATATATATATATATATTTGTAGTTATTATGTTTTTTATTTGCACCCCACCCATGTTACGCACTTCGTGTCAAAAACCAACATTTGATGGGGTGGGTGTTTTCCCCAACACTCATATGAGTGGATGGTTATTAGCTCCTTTTCTGCTCCCTATCCTGAGTAGCCTAAGATCTTTTGGGCTGGCTAGGATGTCCTTAGGTCCATTATAGACCATTATTCTTCTTATAGGGTACATGGTGGTCATTGGCCCAGATATGTGCAAGATGGTTGTTTCCAATGTGTCTTCAGGATGAGGCACTGGTGTCTTTGGACGTGGAAGTAGTTGTTCGAACCTAGGTGTGTGCGGGATGTGTGGTAGTGATAGCCCAGGTGTTTTCGGGTGGGATGTGTGATAGTGGTACCCCATGTTTGTGCAGGCGGGGCATGGCAGTTGGACTGCAGTGAGGAAGGCGGGAGAGGTTTGACGTGTTGGATGTCCTCAATAACTAGTGGTAAAGTGGTGTGGGGTATCCAAATATCGATGTGCTATTTCTATTTCTTGACATAACTTATGTTATTTGGGGAGTGTGCCTTGGTAAGGTTTGGGGGGACAGTTTTCATGCTCTGTGCTCTGGTTATCTTTTTTTCTCACGAGGCATTAGAATGACTCCCCACTTGTGCACAAGAGCCATTGGTTTTACCTACTTAGTAAACCTATATACTCAACCTATGTATATAAAAATCATTCAGGTTTCTAGGAGGACATCAGGGATTGTGCGGGACTGTACTAGCTCGGACCTTGGGATAGTCTATGTTGTTGTTTTTCTTTTTTGGTATTTTTCATTGGGATTTTCTTATTCTTATGTTGAATCTAATTTTTGACATTCATATGAGAATTGTTTTTTTTCTTTTCATTTACCTTCAGTTTTGGTGTTGATGGGATTTACTATATTATCACTCGATCTTATTAAAAAAATGGGCAATGCCTTCCATTTTGTGTGTGATTTAATACCCTTGGTACTAGTCTCAACTCGGGGACCTATTGAAGGTGGGTCTCGGTGGTCATTAACTATCCTTCAATTGGAAGAAAGAAGGTTCTAGCAATATATTGTCCCATATCTCATCTTGGTGAAGGCAGATCGTGACAGAATGGTATCAGAGGCATATTGAGAGATATGATGGTGCTCAGGGTTACGCACAGTGAGGATTTCATGTGATTTTATGGCATTAGTGCTAGGCAATCTTGGGTTGTGAAATAGTATTGGAAATATCAACTAGGAAACGGGGTTTTAGGGCCCCTCGTGATCCGATGCAAGGAATCTGGGCCTATTGAACGACCAAGTGAGGCAACACTGATTGCAGGGTATAGACCCTAGGATAGGTACATGCATCATAATGACTTGTTTTCTAATGTGTCATGGGAAGTTTGGTGATTTAATATGAATGAAAAGTGTACGAAAAATATAAAAGTAATCTTCTACACTACTCGGGCTTAGACATTCTATGTTTACCTTGCAGGAATGGAACCTGGACGACAACCACGAGTAGTGCGGGTGATCGATGCCCAGGATTTTGACCTAGATGATCAGCAGAATGATGACCGAGAGGATGAGGATGGTCAATGGCAGAGGATTATTTGTTCCTTTCAGTGGAATTCTCTTGGGAAATATGAGGGCAGTACCTCAGACATGGAGACAGAGAGCTAGCTAGAGGAGCTGGTGATAGCTTTCAGCTTGATCTGGGCTCCGATGGAGTACTGGGTTTTTTTGGCTGTAATCCAGATGCAGGGAGAAGCTTGTCAATGGTGGACTCTATATCATGGGGAGAAGTGGGTGGATATGGTTTTGTGGACCATCTTCAAGAGGGAATTCTGGGAGGAATTCCTCGATGAAGGCGAAGAAGAGGAAGAAGCTACTCATCCTTCAGTAGTGGAGCATTTTAGTGAGGGAGTTGGGTATCAAGTTCAAGTATCTAAATTTTTTTGCTCCAGACCTTTTTCTGGATGAGGAGTCTCAGGCGAGACATTTAGATGTGTCACTCTGACCTTCTCTTTAGTATGTTGTTACTCCCTTCACCCTATCCACGTACTTGGAGGTCTACAAGAAGGATGAAGTGGTAGAAAGGATTCACACGTTGGGAGGTTTGCCGCAAGAGGGGAGCCAGTGGAGTTCGTCAAATGGGAATACCGTCAGTAGCATGCCTCAAGGGTCAGGGCCTTCTAGGTTTCGACCAGTATGGAGTAGGCCCCAGAACTTCCAATTTCTATCTCCTGCTCCTTGCCCTTTCCTCGCGAGCCCAAGACCATGCTGTTTCATCTAAGGATGCTTTGCGAACCTTCAGAAGCAGTTCCTGGATAGAGTGTAGTACAGTGGGGGTGGGCAGGTTCATTGCCCACCTCAGCAGCAGTAGTTTCCAGCCAGACCCTTTCAGATGCAGCCGTAGGGACAGCAAGCTACTACTCCTCTAGTGCAATTGTGGTAGGAGGAGGCCGACACCATGGTTATCCTCGAGGACCTAAACCAGGGCATGGTCGGGGAGGTGGCCAACAACCGAGAGGCAGAGGAGCTGGGTGTGGGCAGTTGCACGCCGCAGAGGTAGTAGTTCCAGTAGGGCCGGAAGTTGTTCGAGGTACGATCCGCTTGTTTAGCACTCTTTCTTGCACCTTATTTTATTCAGAATCATCACACTCATTGATTACACACAGTCTAACCCATACCTTGATCCTATAAATAGAGAGACTCTCCATGCCCCTGGTGCGTAGTACACCAGTTAGGGCGTCATACCAGTCTACTTGATGTTTGTTGAGGATATAGATTGAGTTTGGGGCAACATCAGTCTTGTGGGTACCTTCTTCTTCTACAAATGTAGCCATATGATTTCATCCTAGAAATCGACTGGCTGTTTTTTATTCAAGCTGTTATCAACTGCTTCTGTAGAAGAGTAATGTTCTTCGATGGGGATGTCAAGCGTGTGGCATTTGTTGTCCAGCAGAGTTCTCAGGTGGGGAGATGGGCTATGGAACCTCTTCATTCTATATTGGACGAGCATTCAGTAGAATCAGTGGATGCTGAGATGATGAATGTTATGATAGATGTTATAGAGTTCCTAGAATTTTTTCCCGAGGAGGTTGTGACTCTACCCCCGTGACGGGACGTTGAATTCGCGATAGACTTACAACCTGGTTCCCACCCGATTTCCATGGATCCTTATCAGATTGCACCTTCTGAGATGCATGAGTTGCAGACCCAGATTGATGATCTGATGAAGAAGGGTTTTGCCTGACCCAGCGTGTCACCATGGGGTGCTCCAGTCTTGTTCGCAAGGAAGGCGTATGGTGGTCTCAGGTTGTGCATCAACTATCAGATACTGAATCAAGTGACGATCAAGAATTGTTACCCTCTTCCGAGGATAGACGATCTCTTTGACCAGATGAGGGGATTAGGTTGGTTCTCTACAATCGATCTACGGTCTAGGTATCACCAGGTAAGGGTGAAGGATAGTCATATTCCAGAGACTGCTTTTAGGTGCTGGTGTGAGAACCTTGAGTTCATAGTCATGTCGTTCGGTGTTACGAATGCACCTGCTTTGTTCAAGGGCCTCATAAACTCAATTTTCCATGAGTTTCTGGACAGGTTCATCATTATGTTCATTGATGAAACTTTGATCAAATCATTATCAAATGAGGAACATAATAATCACCTCCGGATGGTCTTGTAAATCCTTTTACATCAGCAGATATATGGGAAATTTTCCAAGTGTAAGTTCATGACACGAGAAGTGAATTTCCTTGGACACGTTGTGTCTCAACAAGGTGTATCAGTTGATCTGTCAAATGTGGAAGTGGTTGTTTCTTGGGAAGAACCCATGAATGTGATGGTGGTTCGTAAATCTGCTTCATAGATCAGTTTCATAGATTGGTTTCACCAAATCAATTTCACAGATCGGTTTCACCAAATCGGTTTCACAGATTGGTTTCACTAATTCTGTTTCACAGTTCCGTTTAACAGATCAATTTCACCAAATCAGTTTCATAGATGGGTTACACAAATAGGTTTCACATATCAGTTTCACCAAAATGATTTCACAGATCGGCATCACCAAATCAGTTTCACAGATTGGTTTCACCAAATAGGTTTCAGAGATCGGTTTCACCAAATCGGTTTCACAGATCAGTTTCACCAAATCGGTTTCAAAGATCAGTTTCACCAAATCGGTTTTACATATCGGTTTCACCAAATTGGTTTCACATGTTATTTTCACCAACTCAGTTTCAAAAATCGGTTTCACATATTGGTTTCACCAGATCAGTTTCATAGATCAGTTTCACCATTTTGGTTTCACAGATCAGTTTCACCAAATCCGTTTCACATATCGGTTTTATCAAATCGGTTTCACAGATCGGTTTCACTGATCATCTTCACATGATCAGCTTCACAAGATAAGCTTCATAGGATCAACTTCACAGGATCAGCTTCTCTCAATTAGCTTCATGGAATCAGCTTCACCGAATAAACTCCACCAATCAGTTTCAACTATCAATCTCACCAATCGTCCACAGAGGGGTGTCAGGATTTTACTTCCCCAACTTTTCTTGAAATGAAACTTTTAAGTCTTTAAACATTTTTAATGTTGTTCAATTCAGTTTTAGTGCCATAAACAACATTTTAAATCCCCTAGGAGTGTGGAGACCATCAATGGACCCGATTTTCACTCTTAAATGAAATAATTTAACGCGAAATTGTTTTTCCCACCCTGTCAATGCTAATTTTTAAATAAACATTTAATTACACCATGTGTAACCATCTAACTGCGAGGTAAATTAATGATCATCCTTTAAAGTCACTCAAAATCCTTATATCCAGTAACACTAGGATTCCACATTTTTGTCACATGAGAATTTTCTCTTCCCAACTGGTCACTTTTCTTTATTCTCCTTGGTGCGTTTAGAGTACCCCTTCCCGAGGCTAGTGGTGCGCCTATGCTGGAGCCTTTCCATCTCATTATTAGAGTCTTCCAAGTTCCTCCCCTACAAGTTGTGCATCCCCAGTTATTGGTGCAAGTGGAAAATTGTCGATCATTGATCATTCAAGTTGGGATTTTCCTTCCTCTCTCCTTTGTTTGTATAATGCAGGGTGGGTATGCTATGTTTCTGTGGGGATGGATGAAATAAAACCTTAATGAAGATAATAAATGTATTTTTAAAGAATGAATGGGGTGTTACCAATGTTTCTGTTTTACTACATATCATTGATTATGTTTTCTGAATTTTATGGGCTTATTCCCATTGAAAATCATGTCCATTTGTGGGATTTTCTTATGCACTAATGAACCTCTGTTTTTTTGGATATTTATGTGATTGAATGGGTGTAACATGGAAAATGGTTTATCATGTAAACTCGGTTGATTAAGTGGATGTCCAGTAAATAAGAATCCTTGTGTGATCACCCCAATTAACCAAATGGAAAGACAAAACTGAATGAATGGTATATTCAAATTTGAAAACTTCGTTCCTCTGTTATGGTGATATTGACGATTGATGCTTGGGAAGTGATGTGGATTGGGATGGGATCCTCTGTTAAGGTGCAGTTGTTGGATTTTGGATTTGAGGCCATGTGGGGTTGTATGGTGGGTCTTGGTTTGGTTCTAATAATTTGAGGGATATCCCCGATCCCTTTTGTTGTTGTGACTTTATAAGAGAACCAGGTGTGAATGCTTAATTTTCGGTTTGGTTGGTTTTCTTTTCCTTGGCTGGTGGTTATGCTCGTTAGTTTCCTGGTAGTGCAAAATTTACTTAAATGGAATTACTTGAATATGAAAACATGAATGGTTTTAATGGAGATTTGTTTTCCGGGAATGGGTTGTGACAGGGTTGTGGCTGTTATGCTTCTTAGGAATGAATAGTATCGAGGGTTCATGTGTAAGGGCTATTTTTGGAAACCCTAGGCTAGGATGAGTTCTTGTTACCTATATATATAATTGTAGTTCTTATATTTCTCATTACCACCCCACCCATGTTAAGAACTTCGTGTTGAACACCCACATTACATGGGGGAGGGTGTTTTTGCAACACTCTTATGAGTGGCTGGTTATTAACTCCTTTTCTGCTCCCTTTTCTGAGTATCCCCTGATCCTTCAAGAAGGCTATGACGTCATGAGGTCCATTATGGACCTTGATTCATCGGGTATGGGATGTGGTGGTGGTTGAACCAGGTGTGTGCGAGTAGGTTGTTTCCTAAGCATCTACATGATGATGATCAGGTGTCATCTAGTGTGGAAGTAGTTGTTAGGACCTCGGTGTGTGTGGGATGTGTAGATGAAATTGCCCAGGTGTTTGCGGGTGGGATGTGTGATTGTGGTAGCCCAGGTGTGTGCAGGAGGGGGATGGCAGTGGGACTGCAGTGAGGATGGCGGGAGAGGTTTGACGCATAGGATTTCCTCAATATCCAGTTGGAAAGTGGTGCGGGGTACCCAAATATTGATGTGATATTAAAATTACATTACTTGACTTGCGTTATTTGGGGAGTGTGCCTTGGTAAGGATTGTGTGGATAGTTTCCTTGCAAGGTGCTATGGTTATCTAATTTTCTCATGGGGCATTAGAATGCCTCCCCACTTGTCCACGAGATCCTTTGGTCTCCCCTCTTGAGTATACCTGTACACTCACCCTATGTATATAAACTGTTTTCAGGTTTCTAGTAGGACATCAAGGATCATGCGAGACCATACTAGCTCAGACGTTGGGGCAGTTGCTGTTGTTTTTTTCCTTTTCTGGTACTTTCCATTGGGGTTTCCTTGTAATTTTTTAGAATCAACTTTTTGAATTGCATATGATAATGGTTTTCTTTTGGTTTTATTTTTACCATTAGTTTTGGTGTTGATCGGATTTACTGTATTATATCTCGATCTTATTAAAAAAATGATAATTCCTTCCATTTTTGTGTGATTTTGGACCCATGGTGCTAGTCATAACTCCAGGACCTATTGAAGGCGGGTCTTAAGGGTCACTATCTCTCCTTCAACTAGAAGAAGGAAGGGTCTAGCAATCCATTGTCCCTTCTCTCATCTTGGTGAAGGCGGGTCGTGACAGTGGCCACACAATGTGGTACATCTATAGTAAATGTTGAATCACAATATCTACAAACATTGAAATGATAAGTATGATCAATGTAGTTTAAATAGAATGTAAATGAGGCTGGTTAAATGTTTTGATATAAAGTGATTCCACCAGTATTGTGAATGCTATTAGAAATAGAGCTATTCATACCTCATGTAAGATGACCAACAGATGGATCAATTTCATGGTATCTCTTTTATCCATGTTTTTTGTCATCTTAAATTTCTATATTGAAGAATATAGTTTGGATGATGGACATGAAAATAAATGGTTAAATACTCTAGAGTTGTCAGAGGTAAATGATGAAAATGATGGGATTTTTTATTCCATGAAAAGGGATAATTGTAAAATACCTTACATCCAAAATTTTTAATTTTTAATTTATTCTATAAAAACGTATTTTCTATTTAGGAAAAAATCATTGATGTTATTGTTGAAAAAATGAGTAATATTTATTATTTATTCAGACGAGGAATTATAAATATTGAAAATTTGTTTACCTTGTATAAGCCATTTCAGTTTTGGGTAATAGTTGATGAAATTAGGAATAAATTTTTATCCTTGTGTAGATTATTTGATATATTATATATATATATATTATTGAATTCGGTAAAAAATCAACTTTAATACTAATCATTTGTATAAATGATAAGATTGTAGTTGAAATTTATTAAAGGATGAATTTGTATTTCTAAAATAAGTATATTTATGTTTGAAATTTTTGTAGATTCTAATGGAATTCTATACTAATTTGGAAATAATAATGAAACAATATTTTTATCATATTGCGATCATTTCTGATGAATGGAATGTTTTTCACACATCACAGATTTATTTGTTTTTATTCATTATCTGTTTCTAGATCATTTTATTTATCACTCTCTATTATTATATAGTCATTAATAGTATTCTACATGCCTATATATTCACTTCCCACTAATTTTTTCATATTATGAATCCTATTACTATTTTATTCCAAATTATATTTTTATTTATCATTCCCTATTTTTAAAAAGATTTTTTATAGTTACTTTTTAAAAATTTCGGTTTTCTATAAAATAATTTTCAATTTATAAAACAATTTTTGCTAAGGAAAATTTTAAATGGATAAGATTTGATTTATTATATCGAGGATAATATAACACATAATAATTTAATAAAATAATATTTTTTGACACATATACTACATGCCACATCGATCTTTAAGAAAACCGTAAGTGTTATTATTTTAATATGACCGGTATTACCTCTTTGTTTAATTTATGGTAATTAAAAGGGTTAAAAAAATCTGAAAATATGTATAATAGATTTATTTAATGTATTTACTAATAATAAATTAGTTTATAATTTTCAATAATAATATTTTATGAATTACAAATACATTGAAAATGGTTCTGTTTTCCAGTTATTGTGTGGGGATTTTAACTATTTCATAAATCCTTTAGAAATTATATTTTTTAAAATAAATATTGTTTTTTAGAATCATAACATAAATAATTTAATTATATTGAATGTTTAGGATATTTTTAAAAATATTTGGTTTCATGTGAATGGTGGAAAATACAAATTTTCATTGAAAAATATTTTTTTCATTTCATAAATTTAAGAAAGACATATTCATTAAAAAAAATTAACAATGTAAAACATGGTCTATTATACAATTAACAATAAAATAATTCTCATTTGAATTAATATTGTTCGTGTATTTGGAATTAAATAATTTTATAACATAAAATGATTTTTTATGGAAAATTATTTCTCGATTTTTTAATTGAGAATTTATTTCTTACACGTATTGAAATTGAATCATGAAAAAAAAGATTCCATATTTGAAATCATGAGTTCTAAATTAGGTAAATTGGTCCCTTTTATTTTATTTCATTAATAATAGAAAAAATAGTAAAAAATTATCAACTTGATTTAGGTAAATCAAATAATATGGGTTTAAAATAATGTTATAAGGATTTAAAAATTAATAGAAAACATTGAAGTCAAATTAGTACATAATATAAAATATTTTATTATTTAATACTAATTTTAAAAACGTTCCATAATCTATTTTAGAGAATATTTATGTATTCATAAACAAATTTATGTTATGCAATTTAAAAGAAAAAATAAAGAGTCAAATATTTATATTTTAAATGATGAATTGGAAACATACCTTTACATGGACATACAAATTAAACTATTTTTAGATGAACCTGATGAATAAAATGAGGTGAGAGTTTGATATTATATTTGTTAATGACCATTCATTATTATGTTTTACCATAATCAATTTATAGAATTTCCAATGTACTATATATGATATGAAATCTATATAGTTCTATAAAAGATTAAATTAATTTAAATCACATTAATGTATATATTATTCAGTTTGATTCGATAAAATATCTTCCTTATATATAAATAAATATTTAAATTGGTCTTGTTGTTTCTCTAGATGATTTTAGGATATAAACCATGATAAATTATCATACTTTTTTGCATCACGTTATTTATATAGATTTAGAAGGTGTTAGTTTCGATTAATTCCCCTTAGATAAAGACAATCATAAAATTGAAAATTATTCGTTCATTATTTTTAATGATAAATATTAAGAAAATGATATATTCAAATATATTTTTCTCCAACAAAATAACATTATATAGACTTCGTAATCAAACTAGGAAAATTTAATTGATGAATATCATGAACGATTCATGTTTTCATTTGAGGGAAAATATTTCAACCATGCTATAAAATTCTAGGATCCCACATCGACCAGTTGTTCAAATCTATATTCTATACATAATGGATGGGGATAATAATATGTTTCAGTTCTATCATAAAAACATCATTCCAACTTTATAATTTGGTTGACATAAAGGACTATTTATACTAGAGAATGTGTATTCTTCATTGTAATGGATGTAATTGATGGTTTTCAAACACTAAATAAAACTTATTTTTTCATTTCTATTTTCATATTCAATTAGTTGTTTATAATAAAAAAATAAAAAATTTATAAATTATTGGTTAGTAGTATAGTATATTTAAATATCTATAATTTATGAAAACTAACAATTAACAATAGTGGCATTAAACAATAGTTACGAATAATTTATTCCAATATACCATTTTTGTATATGGGACATTGGGATTAATCTTGTAGTATAAGCTATTAATTTGGTAAATAATCATTTCAGTCCCCCTTTTAATATTTTATAATATATTGAAATAAATTTTTGTGATGAATATAAATTCATTTATATTTTTATGTGTATACATGGTTAAATTAAGATTAAATATTATACCAAGAGAAGGGTGATCCATTCATCTATTCGTTAAATGAAAAAGCCATTCCACCCAAGGGAGTTTATATATTGTTTGAAATTTTAATTTTAAATCCATTAAATAATACTTTTTTTAGTAATGTAACATATTTAATTTATATTCTATAATTTATATTTGTGTCAGTGATTTTCTATGAATATTATATTCTTTAAAACTAATTCATGCATTATAATGATGAACGATAAAATCCATATATTAATTTTATTAATAAAACTATTGTACGGTATATGGAAATTGAATTTTTTAGTCTACATAATACTTGTTTCCTACTATTTAATAATACATACGTAGTTTATATTTTCCCTTTTCAGGATACTTGTGATGATTCCACTAGCCGAGTATTCATATTTTATCTACTGATTATTGAATATTCCTTGTAAATGATATTTATTAAATAAATACCAAAATTTTGATGCAAAATTAAGTAAAACGGTTCATTTTAATTTTGGGGGTGGTCATCTCATTACATTTAATTAAAAATCAACTATTTCACTATAATTATTTTTAGCAAGCCACTCAATCTTCTCTAAAAAATCTCAAAAAATTAGTGTATGTAAATTGTTTTTACATATTTAGATGTTAATAAATTCATTTAATTTGGATGATGATTATTATACTTTTCTTGTTATTTAGATTCACTATTCAACATGAAATCACTTGGTTTATTTTTATATTACGATCATGTTGATTATATTAATATGTTATAATTATATTTTTGATAACTCCAAAAGGTAGATCTAAATCCTTGGGATAGAGTGCGAGTAATTAAAACATAATTGATGGTGAATGATATATTTTAAATTAAAATAAAATACTTACTTCTTAAATGTAGATTCTGATATCATATTATTATTATGTAATTGCTTATGAATTTTTGTATATTTAATTATAAGTTATATATTTTCTTCTATTATATCATCAAACATTGAAATTAAGAACAATGAAAATAAATTTATTATATCATGAATTAGAATTTTTTAATTACCATTTACCTGATAAATTTCTAATAACATTTCCAAATTGAATCCATTTTTAAACAAAATAGATATAAAGCAATTGTCATTATTTTTCTTTTCAGCTGAAGGCATGGCAAACTAATATCTTATATAATTGATGAAGGAATAAAAGTCATCTAATTCTGAATTTTCTATTGTTTTATTGAAAAATATGTTCATTTGTTTTCAATGGAGAATGAAAAAACAATATTTTTGGGAATTTGATGTACTGATTTTTTATTCATTACGCACATGCATTTAGTATAAATTTTAGATCAATTTTTTTTTAAAATGTGCTAAAATTTTCTTATTATGTTATTTAATATAGTTAATATTAAAATAAAATAATAATTGTTTAAGTTGGAGAAAAACATGATTTCATGAACAAAAATGATATGTAGAGAATAATGAATTGAAAATTTGTTATTTTGTGATTAAAATTCCATTTCTTTTCCAATTACATTTTCTAACATCTTATTCCACGAAAATAGTAATTGTTATGTAAATTTTTAAAAAAATTATATTTGATTGAATTTAATTTTTAATAAAGATAATTTATTTTATTAAATCTATAATTGAATATATATATATATATATATGAAAAAAATATTAATTGAATGCATTTTCACTGTTTTTCATAATTTTATATTAAATAGATTCTAAAATTACTGTTAATTAGATTTAAATTGAAGCTCAGTCATCCCATTGATATTATTCTGGCGTGTGTGATTTTTCTATTTAGTCAACAGATTATCATTGCGTTATATTATTAGTATATATGGTATTATATTTATTATATTTAGAGGAATTATAGGTCCAATTTCACTATGTGAATGATACTTCTTCAAGAAGAGTCCACAATCCCCAACTATTTGAGTCTGCCATTACTTTTGGAAGCTTATTGCGGGAATGAAGAAAATCAAGAATTCTTCAAGCGCAGAAAATCCCAATTGGTTTTACAAGGTAGGAGCAGTGTTGATTACTTTTTCAGCCCAAAATTCTTTTCTAAAATGATACGAACATATCAACTCATGAACAATTTGATCTTTTATTCTATATATGTGCGTGAGGGTGTGTTTTTTGTTGGGATTGTGATTGAAATTATGGCATGAAATCAGGCTGAACACCTTCTCCCCGAATCCTTCAGATTTATCTCTAACGCGGAGGGCACGAGCCGACACGAACAGGGCCCGAGCCCCCAACTTGAGTGTTGATTGTGATCACCCAATATGGCATAAACGAAAAGCAGGATCAGGGGTTACCGCAGTGGAGAACGTGATCCAGGAGGCCGCAGGTGTTGAAGGCCGAGGGAACTGGAGACTGGGGTGCAACCGACAGCCCGACGAACATTCTGCCAGTAGCGGCGGCGCTCGGTGGAATGGAGGTGGCACGCAGTGGCACCTGTTGTGTGCCTGGTGGAAGATACTGTCGTCACATGGGGTGATAGTGGATAAGGGGTGGGGTGTTCCCCTAGAGGAGCACCCACACTACAGCAGGGCCACGACCAGGATCAACCTTAGTGGAGGTAGGGGCAGCCGGTTTGACCAGCGGCTGGAGAATGGGGCGTGCGCCAGCGGCGAAGCCGCGTGCTATCAGTCGTGAAACTGAGGGTCCTGCAACGCCACATGGTTCCCCATTGGGTCAAACCCACACAGGTTGAGCCACCGACAAGGCTTCACGCCAAGTTATACCAAATCGGGTGTGCCGCGTCCGGGTGTCCCTGACGGCCTGCGCCGCCAGGGGGTAAAACCACCAGGCCCACCCAGCAAACTGACTCGCCGCCCAGCAGGACCACCAGTGGCCTAGCTGGGTCGGGCCAGGCCCAGGGTGCTGGTTTGACACTGGAGGGGATGGACCTCAGACGGTTCGGGTAACCTAGATCGATCTGGGTCATTTCATGTTGAACTGGGTTGGGCCGGTCTGACCGGGGCAGACCGAACCCACAACCAGTACCGACCAGTTATAAAAAACGTTCCCTAACATCAAAACCAAATGTTTGTTTGACAAACCATATATGGAATCTAGATCCTTTGGACAAGGTGGTCCTTTTGTGACACTCCACTTGAGATTCGTAAAAATGTTCGTGTACATCCGGTTTGGATCAAACAAGAATCCAACTGGGCCCTCTGTACTAAAACACTCGTATCATGCAAACCATGCATCTGATTGATGAGAGGTTAACGGAATTTGGAATCTCTTGAGGAGATAGATCTTTTGGAATAAATTTTTGTGACTAATACACACACCAAGAAGAGGTGAATGGCTTGAGGAGCAGTTCTCGCAATGAGACTATGTACGAAACCCTGTTTCTGACTGAGACATAAAGACTGTTGACCTTGTAATCCTTACGACACAATGACTGGCCCAGTGGGAAGTGACCTTGTGTGACCCAGAATTCCCACATTACTGATCATGGATTTGTATCTTAGTCCAACCAAGGTGGGAAGAAACTCTATGTGACCCAGAACTCCCACGATGGGAAGCGGCTCTGTGTGAACCGGTATGCCCATGGTACCCATCGTGGATGAGTACCACAACACTCAATGGTTAGTGGTAACAGTCGCTATGTGACGTAGATAGACCACGGTGGGATGTATCCCTATGTGACCCAACATTCCCACTGTATCAATAGGGATGAGTTCCACAACAGTCCCATGATAGTGGGAAGTTGGTCTATGTGTCATGGTTGGCCCACAATGCTCATTAGAGGAGGAGTTCTCAAGTAGGTGTGGATTTTTAAGATATGATTGATGATCCTTCTATCCATGACCTAATGTGATACCTGTTTTGAGATGACTTGTGTTGTGTACTTTTGATTCATTCTATACTTCTATATTTTTTTGTGGTCTTTCATTATTGTTTGGGGTGTCCTTATTGAGTTTAGTGTTAATCACCCCCATCAAGGACCTTTACCATGTGTGTGTCGTGTTCCATGAAGATGATAGATGCTTCAACGACGTAATTAGTGGAGTTTGACTAGGCGGGCCACAGTGAGATCCGACAGAAGAGACATACTCACTCAGCTTCCAGTAGCTACACTTCTCCCATGATCAGGTGGGGTTTTTTTCATATGGCCATTAGAGTACTCTTATACTATATTGGTTTCAGTACTTTCTTTTGAGGATATTATTTTATACCACTTACATTCAGCTGTGACCATACTCAGTTTCCTCTTAGTGGTATACTACCTCTTTTTTGTGGGTTAGTACTTTTTTGGGTTTATGTGTGTGTGTATGTATCCAGGTGAATGCCTCCCACATTTTGGTTTATTCCGTAGACACTAGTCTTCAACCCATATCCTTTGAGATGTTGGCCTGTGGTAGTCGCTACATGGGCCCATGGGGATGGGTCATGATATTTTTTTATTTGTAGGAATAATTTTCTTAAAATAGAATCAAATTTATAAAATGAATGAAAATGATTGTATATGTTCTTACACATGCATCAATCAAATAGATCATGTACTCTATTGTTTACAATAATTGTTAATGACTCAAGGGAGGAACAAATCTTCTTTAAATTCATTCACCTTGAATAAATTTACATTATCTTTTAATGAATTCTTTAAATTCAAAATTATAATCCATTTAATGGTCATGCTCCAATTGCTTCATCAATAATAATATATTTTTTACATATATCCAATTTGATTATTAATTCTATATTTTAATGCTTTGGAAGATAGATTCACATGATTTTTTCTTGCATAGTTTATACTGCCTCTAAAATTAATACCATTTGTTATATATACTTGATAAAACGTAGTACACATAGGTTTAGGAAATTCCTGGTAGAGATCCAGGATTTTTCATCTCCTATAAAAGGAATTTCATTTTTAGGTTTGGGGATTCTCCTCATAATGTCATGAGTTGGGATTTATACATCAGTAATAATATTAGATTATATTTATCGAAGGTAATTGTATCTCTATATTTTTAGTGGTTAAAATACCACCTCTATCAGTGTGTCAAGTATAGGTACACACACAAAATTATTTTTTTCACATATTCACATGTTTTAATGGTGTGTATATCATTGTCATGTAATGTTATTATGTCAGAGTATGTATAATCATGGATATGGCCAGGGAGAATCAACTATAAAGGATACTAAAGGGAAGTCAAATGATTCAAAAGCAATAGGGCTCCATCCACATGCCTCAAGAGTGAAGCACCGTTACATATTATATAAGTTTTAAGTGGAGGTAGATGTGGGTATAGCAACAATGAGGGTTATCATATTCATTTCATCTTCATTATATGTTTCTATATATAATATTTGATCTTCCCACACATTTATATCTGGATTTTATTCTATTATTCTTAAAAATATAATGGAACTCATATATTTTGTTATCAAATTAGTGACACCTCAAGGAAAGAGGAAATATAAGGGGTTTTAGTTTCCTTCATCTGCACTAGTGATAGATAATGTAGAGTTAGTACGGGATTTTCTTTTTCTCAGTGTAAATCTATTTAATATCATCATTTGGATGTATTATGTTTATGTTCGTCATGATAAAGTTTATTTTTATCATCAACGTTTCTCATATCATGTAGTTTATTGGTGTATCATAGGTGTTTCATGGATTTTGAGATCCAATGTCTATTCATGAAATACCTTCACACCCAGATATTATTATTTTGATGTCTGTTGTTGAAAATTTTCACTAAAGTCATTTCTTCATGTTTGGATCTTCCAACTGTTGTTAATGATTTTCCACAAATTTTTTAGACAATTTCGCAGGGATTCTTATAGAGTGTGAGGAATAGTTTATAACTGACCTGGATCTAAGAACACAGTTGATATTGATACCATGTTCATGAATGGAAATAGAAGAAATAAAATAGTTCACATTTCAGTTAGATGATCAGTTGTTGAAGGGTTCTATTCTACCCGTTGTTTCACATAGGGAATTGCTAGTTATCATTTCCAAGAAGGTAGATAGTTCATTATAATTTTTCACAGGCTATAAAAATTTATACGAGTTAATGTATAAGAAAAAGTATCATTTACCATGTTTCAATGAATTGTTTGATCAATTAAAGGTAAAAATGTTGTTTTTGAAGACTGTCTATAGCTAGGTTATCAATAGCTCAGTGTTCGAGAGTCTGCTATACCGAAGATGGATTTTACGAGAATTCATAGACATTATGATTATCTTGTGATATCATTTGGACTGACTGATACACTTTAATTTTTTTATGGATTTTACTATAGGGAAATTCTATTAGTATTTAAAATTTTTTTTGTATTGTTTATAAATGATATTTTGGTTTTTTGATATCCGAGCGTCAGCATAAGAACTATATATGTTTGGTTTTGGAAATCCTATGGAGAATCTACTTGGATGGTAATATTTTTAAATGAAACTTATAGAATCAATATGTGAAATTCATAGTTCACGAGATTCCTGATCATGGTTTTTATATTGATCCTGAGAATGTAAATCCTATTTTTTATTGGAAAAAACATGTAATGTCATTGAGATTTGATGTTTCCTTGTTATTGTAGAATAATATTGGTAGTTAGTCAAAGAATACATGAATTTGGAAAAACCTTTTACCCCTATTACTAGAAATGGGGTGTAATTATCACAAGATTAAAATTTTTAGTCATTATTTGATAAGCTAAAAATACTTCAAAACATCTCCTCTTATTCAGACATTTCATGATCTTAATAAGGTGAATGTGTTTTTGTGATTCTCTTAGGAATGTATTGGGTTGTATAATCATGAATGAAGTTCTTGTGATATATTAAAAATCAATTCATCTTGGAAAACATGAAATGATTTACCCAACTCATGATTTATATATTTTTTAGTTATGAATGTGCTTAAGTGTTAGTAAAATTATCTTTTTGGGAAAGGGTTTATAGTCTTTTATGATCACATGACATTGATCTATATATTTTCTCAAAAGGACATGAATCATAAAAATAGGTGGTGTGTAGAATACCATCAAACATTTGACTTCGATATCACCTACATCTCGAGGAATTATACTATCTTTGTAGACCCTCAAAGTAGGAAAGTGAAATCTCAATCTATTTTTTGAATATAAGTTAGAGTGGAACCCTATAGGGATTTTCACAGTTTCATATGTATGCTTAAGAGTATTTTTTAGGTTTGGTTACGACCAATGTGTAGTTATCACCATCTATCCTAGTGTTTATTCTGAAGAGTAAGTTACATGATTTCACATTTAGAGTAATTTGAGATTCCCTATATGGCACGAAGAACATTTCTATTGGACTCTCTCTCTTCAGATGGTATTTTTATTTTTAGGGATTGGTTTTTAATCGAAAAAACTATGATAAAATATGTTTTTTTTCAATGTTTTTTGTGTTTCAGTCATTAGGGAACTATGAATATTTATTATGACAGAATTTGTAGATTCTATTTGCTAGGTATGATGTGTGACATTTCCGATTATATATCCCACTATTACAACTCCAAAAAAATTAAGTCATATTATATGAATATTTCTAGATTTTTCCAGCCTCTTCCAGTGATGGTTTTGAAATTTCAAGAGTTATCCATGGATTTTTTTATTGGATTACCATGGACTCCTTGGTAGATTAAATCTCTCTGGGTTGTGAATGATTAGTTGAAAAAGTCTTCTAATTTAATTTGGATAAAATTCAAACAAAAAATTGGATATCTAGGTAAGATGTTTGTGGAATAAATTATTAGGGTACTTGGTGTTCCTTCTATTTTTGACTCAATAAGAGATACAATGTTTAGTTAGACTTTGTAGATAAGTTTCCATGTGGAGATAGAGAATATAATTATATTATGTACAGATTATTGTCTATATAAATATTTTCATATAAAGGTTGCTATTTATATTCTGTAGGATATTCTCCTTTCATGTGTATTGGCCATTAGTTGGTCATGGGGTAAACATGTTGGACTATTTTAGTTTTCTTATAACAATAGTTAAAAGTATTTTGAACATAATTTCTCTTTTTGAGGCTCTGTATAGTCTCCTGTAAAGATCAACTCTTTGTTAGGAAGAGGTGGTAGAATATTCATCAGTGTGATTGAATTTTCATCAGGAGGAATATCTAAAGATCCAAGATATTTGTAATTTTTTTGGATACAATGTAGAGTCGGATGAAATATTATGTAGATCAATAGTCGTATTCTATGGTGTTTTCCATCGGTGAATGCATTTTGTTGAGTTTTCTCCTCGGTTGGGTCACCGTTCTCTTAGGAAATACGGATAGTTGATTATTTGTTATGTTTGACACATTAAAGGCAATGAGCATGATGGGAAGGATAATTATTTGTTGTAATTGTCAACTTAGTTGACATCAAATCATGTGTTTTTCTACATATCACACCTCCTGAAATACCCTTATGATCCCTCTCATGTACTGAATTGGGATGTGATTTAGTAAGAGCCGTATATTTATATTATCGAGAATTTAGTTTTGATCATTGAATCTGAATTAAAATACATTCATGGGGATTATATTATATTTGATAGATTGTTATGGATGAATGGATCAGATTCTATTAAGAATTGGGATTACTAGACCTTCAAGAGGGAGAACTAGCCTACCCTCCTTTTTAGACTCCATTCATCGACATGGCTTACTATGGATGAAAATTATTATGGTGGGGAGTTTATGACAATATGTTTACCTATATATGGTTTTTTCCTTTACAATTATTGTTTTAATCATTATTTTGGTGTGTCATGTGATTCCAAAAATATAGAACATTTTCTGAGAAAAAATAGTCAACGTTTACGAATGTGTGTTTTTATGAATTAATGTAGTCCAGATATAAATTTTTTAGATTGATTTATGGGATTCTCCTTGAGTTCAGAGAACACTTGAGTTGGTTTGATGTTTCTAGTATAAGATTTTGGATTTTATTTATTTTTTATGTAGATTAAATGGGTTGTTAAGGGGTTAAACGAGATTTAATTGGTATCCATATATAAGTAATTAAATATGTATAGAATGTGAATGGATTAAATGTTGTGTAATAGTAAAATGAGGCGTATTGTGAAAAGATCGAGTATTAAATATAATTCGGCTTTTTCATCATACTTTTACCCAATTTATTACAAAATGTAAAAACCGTTTCTCATTGTGTAACTATTTTGAGATCATATGTTAGGGTTCTATATCAAATAAATTTTAATTAATTTATAAGCACCCCAATTTCTCTGAAACTAATTATATTCCCTTGTGAATTTGGGAGACTCTATTTGGTATGGATTGATTCACTCAGCGATTTTTCATCGTTTTTGTCGTATTAAGTCTCTCTACGTGACAAAAATATTATTTTTCATTGTTTCATTTATTTTCATATTAAAATTGGGCTTATTTATCAAATATATTTTCCAATGGTAATGATTCTTCATGTTTCTATCTAGATCTATTTTGTGATATTAATTCAGGGGTTGCTTCATAATTTCTTATCGTGCGTTGGGTGTTCATTATTGAAATATATGTCATATAATTTTTGTGTGGAAACAATTTAATTGAATAAGATAAATTATAATATATTAGACTAGTTCTAGGTTATTTAATATGGTTTTCTATTATTCCTTGTTAGTGGATCCCACTACATGATTGTATTACCCTAGTGTTGAGGTAAGAGGTTCCATAACAAACATGTGTAGTGAACTGCATTGCTCCTATATTAATAATTTTTATATTAAATTAAATGACATGAAATGAGTACTTTGTGTGTGTTTTTCACTCTGGGTTTTTATAAAATAATTTTCCCCACAATTTTGTGTAAATTTAATTGGTTTTTTTATCATTGTGATTTTGTTTTATGTAAATGGTTTTCAAATAATGATATTATAAAATATGTTTATGAAATGATTTAAAAAATATAGTACATGGAAATCCTTGTGTACATAGATGGATGGTATAGTAATATATATCTTCCACTGATAGGGTGTTTGATGATGGTTTTTTCCTCTAATTTGTAGGCTTGTTATACTTGGAATTTTTTATATATATTATGGGGTTCACATTCCAGGGTTTTTTTCTAATATCTAGAATTGATGCATATGTCTTGTGTCTTGATGCATACATGATTTTCGATGTTTCGTAGAATTTTTAAAGATAACCTGACCAAGTGTGACACTTGGGATGATTTTACCTAAACTTCTTGTCGGATTCGGTATACTTTTGAATTGTAATGTTTTTTTAATTTCGTGGATTTGATATGAGATGTTATGAATTCTCTATTCAAACATGATATATCAAATTTGATATATGGTAATGAGATTAATTTAAAATGATTAAACTATAATATTTATAAATTTAGAAATATCTTTAATTAGGTTTATTAGCATGATTTTGATATAAAAACTTTTAAAACTCCAACCATATCTTATTTTCATTCAATTTGAGAATTCTTGGATTACTGTTGAAGACATGACATGGAACAATTGGGTGAGAACCTACAAATATTAGTATCTCACACCATACATGACCCTTAGGCAGTGTATAAGAATGGTTAGTTTTTTTGATGCAGTGGAAGATAAGGTGCTGGAGTGGGGCGTTGATGATTTCTATAATCTACGTTTTGGTTAGTTTGTGGGGATATGTTGATAGGTTTTCCACATTATAACATGGATATGTTGGAATAACTATTTTTTATTTAGTCATCTCAAGATGGATTGGTATCCTGGAGATTTTTTTATTCATTTTTTAGTTGCACCAAATATATTATTCTTTATCTAATTTGGAATATGTTTTTACCTTCCACTGTTTATTTTAATTGTGTATATATATTCCATTTTTGCGGTAGTTTGCGAGATATCATTCTCTCATGTTGTTGTTTCAAGCCCGAGTGAATTTTTTCATCCGTTGGGGATTAGGAACTCCTTTCAGGTATGTGGCGGATCGGTTAAGATACTAGTTTGAGAGTGTATTATAGTCAATTCATTACAGATTAATTTTTGTAACAATTTATTTCTAAAATATATTTATATATACTATAAAATCGTTCTTAATGAAAATATGTAATATTTTTTAGATATATACTTAAACAATTGTTATATATGATGTAACAGGTGGTGAAAGGTAATGATAATTACTCCAAAATAGTTTTCTAGGATTTCCCAAAATTGTTGTTGAAATAGTTTCACATGTCACTAAATGTGATATTACATAAGTTGAAAATACATAAGGTTATAAGGGTTTAATAAATCTAAGATATTGATGTAAATTTTTAAAAAAGATAGTTTTTTTATTAACCATATCATTTTGTGTATTGGAGTAGACCATATCTTTGTCAAGTCCACCAAATCATTGGTCTATGTTGGAATATATATGAATTATTTAATCATGGATATTGATCGGTTTTTAGATACAGTATATGATATCATACTTGTTTAGAATATCATATAATGATATTTAATGGATTTTATTTTTCATGTAAATTATTTAAAACCTAAATAATAAATATGATATTTAACAACATAATAGTAAACATTGTAAAATTTTTATACAATTTGTTATCTGTTTTAATATTTGAAAAATTATTTTAATATATTTTGGAGTTTTAGCAGTATCATTTTATGGTTATAAAAATTTATTTAACCATTGTGAAATGGTGGTATGAGGTGCATGTAACTTAATCATTGAAACCCCTTGAATCAATTTTCCCTTATCCATAACATTATATACCATAGTTCCAAAAAAATTTAGATAAAAAATAATCCAATAAAAAGGTTGGGGAGAATCACAACATCCCATCGATACATAAGGAGGATGAATTTCATTATCTTCATGATAAAATATTTCATCAATGATAATAATGATGAATAAGGAAGGTTGGTTCAATAGAGAATTGTTTTAACTTATATTTATTTCATTTATGTAAATTGTGGGTTTCTGTGAGAATATGGTATTTTTGTGTTTTCTTACACTATATTTTGAAATGGGTTTTCCCCATGAAATTCCTTCACACCCACCATCTCTTAGTAAATTAGATCAAATTATTTTCCCATTCTGTTCCCTGATGATTTCTCATCGATAAGGGTGTGGTCACTGAGATCTATTTTTATTGTGAATCATCATAATTTTTGTATTTAGGGAGATATTGTTGTGGCGGTAGAATTTATCATTTCCATGATGTGAATGACTTATCGGTGATTAATTAATAACACATGGGATGATCAATACTTATATATGATATATTGTGATATCTGTAATATGAGAGAGTCTATTTTCCAAGAATTCAAAAAAATTACCCTTGGGTGTTGTAAATAAGTTATGTTATGATATTATATTATAATTTTATATGATTTGATGATCATAAATGCATGATCTTGGATTTTGAGTTTCACAATGGATTGGAAATCATATATAATTATTATACTCACAATGTAATGAAAATTTTACAGTGGTGTACTAATAGAAAAAAAATTATAAATTATATAATAAATTATATAGGTCATGGAATAATTGATGTTTGTTAGTAAAGGGAATGAAATAATCATCTTTTTTAATTAATAATATGTGGAGTCTATATTCACATGTCATGGATTTTGTGTTTATATTTATTAATTTATATATATGTTTATGGGTTTTACATAATATACATCATTATCTGAGTCAATGAAATGTGTTTTATTGGGGAATAATTGTTATGATACCATGTAGGCTTATTTTACCAGTAAAATCTTGTAGATTAGTTTCATTTATCTTTCTAGTAACAAATTTTTTATTTATTATTATATGCTTCATTATAAAATACCTCTT
This sequence comes from Viscum album, assembly GCA_963277665.1. Lineage (NCBI taxonomy): Eukaryota > Viridiplantae > Streptophyta > Magnoliopsida > Santalales > Viscaceae > Viscum > Viscum album. The sequence continues at coordinate 898,305,490 of OY728165.1, read as the reverse complement.
ATCGTGTGTGTGTGTGTACAACCACTTGGTCTTATTAACCAACCATTTAATTATTAAAGGCATGATGGAGAGAACCCATCAAGAAATATAGATATCATTAATTTTTTTAATGAGTTTTGTTCTTTTCAAAGTGGAATCAAATTTGGTATATCTTATGAACACTTTTTTTATTATGACCATTTGAGATTTTATTTCAAGAATCTATAGAAATAATTCTATAGATATTTTATTTGTCTATATTAGGATAGAAACCCAATGATTAAGTATGGGTGACCAATTAAATACTACAAATGTAATTTGAATATCATCTAACTGAAAAGAATACATGTTGAATTATTTTATGAAGGATGATTAGGTTGATACACGCACATTGTCGTGGATAAATATTGATTTATTAACATCATGTATTTTATTAGGGGATATACTCTTGGATTGATTTTTTGTAATTTTTAATAATGTTTTTCTAAATTATCTATTTGTTGTGTTATGAATAGGTCACGAATCATGAATTCATTATAAATATGATATCCCATGATTTGAAACCTATATATTAATCAATGAATTGTGAAATAATGGGAATATACTAATAAAAATTCATCTTGAGCCTGATAAATAGGATTATGGGTGCTTCATCAATGAAATTTTGTGTGAGGGACATGCACTAACATTGATACTAATGATAGATACTAATACATTGGTGCATAAAAATCATGATGTAATATTGTATGAATTTTAATGTTTGATGAAACCAATTTTTTATATGTGTTCTAGATTCTTTGTTTCAATTATTGGGTATAAAAAAATAGTATGTTTCCCACATCATGGATATTTATATCACTATGACCTATTTTCATTATTAGAATGCTTCATGATTGATTGGAGGGTGTAGTAATATGATATATTTTTTAGGTATAGAGTTAAATATTGTAGATAGTCCAATATAATCTTATAGGATCGTGTCTCCCTCTAAATTAAGTGGTAGAATAATTTTAGAATCAATTATATTTGTGAAAATAATGCATGACCATTATAGAGATTTCCTCTTGGTTTAAGGATCATTTTTATTTTATTTTTCAAAATATTAAGTGATATCATTATGAGGAATCATCATGATTACATTATATTACATGATTATATTTATTCAATGGAAAAATATTAACATACATTGAGTTTTTCAGATTAGTGATCAACATAGAAATCATCTCAATAGTCAATGAATTGAAAACAAAACAAATTGCCATATAATGTAATGGTTGAATCATTTAGAATTATCAGATATAATATTGTATTAAAACATATTATAATAGTTCAAGGATGAGACAATATATCTTGATACATCTATTATCGTAGTATTACACAATGTATATATTTATATAAATAATATCACCTGTCCTGTTAGTAAAATTGTAACTCATGATGCATGCTAATATCTATTTTTGATTTCATCTAGTGAATTCTATGACTAGATATATTCTATAAATTACCATGATCTTATTTTATTACAATTTGTTTTGGATGTATGAGTTATGTTCTTACCATGTATAGAATATGCGTGACTAAAAAGGTGGGTTTGAGGAAGAATATTATTTTTATATTGTTATGATTATGATAGTTCACTTCAATAATAAATAAATGGATCCCCAACAGTTTAATTTATAATTGGATATATTTATTGGATGAGTTGACTATGAGATAAAATATCATATTGATCTTCATGTTAGTTATGTGACCTCTTCAACAACATATTTCATAATGGTAGTGAGAAATAGAATATCGCTATTTAATTTTGATTGTTGATAATATTAAAGACTTCCAATATTCATATAATAATCATTATACCATTTTTTATGTTTTATTTTCATGGTATTGGGATTATCCTCAGTAGAGGCATCATCCAAAGGATCCAAATAGTAAGAAAATATTTTTTGTGTTTTTAATTTTTTTGAGCAATAGAATTGTTTATATGATCTCCTCAATTGCTGATGATAAATGACTATGATAATATGAAATGTATATTATTATTTCTATCTATGATATAGTTGAAATGTGTAATTGAATTAATTTTTAAATTATATTCAATCATGAAAATTGTATAAGATTACTATATATAACCCAATAACAGAAAGATGTCACATCTATAATGACTCAAAATTTTCAATTAAATATTTTCATAAAATTAAATTTTATTAAAGGGAAACAGTTATTGGTTAAAAATATATTGGACAATTTTTTATTAGTTTAAATAGATAATGATTTTTTTGTGTTGGCCTAGTTATGGGGTGATGAAAAATTATAATGGTGATATTACTATTTGAGTTGAGAAATATGAAATTATAAATGCGTGGTTTAGATTGCAGTTACTATTTTTTTAATTTAATAAGATTGAGTTTTTTCATTTAATGGGATTATATTTTAGTTTTCAACTATATTAAAAAAATAAATATAAAATAATAATAATAATAGTAATAACCGATTTAAAATAATTATTAATAATAGAAGGGATAAGTTAGGCATGCTTTCATGTACACGAGAAAAACTAGAGTATTTAATTCATTATGGTAGGGATGTAACATAGGTTATAACAAGTACAAAAATAATATAAATGTGTTAAAGGTAAAAATCGAAAAATATCAGGATTCATACTTGGGTGAAGTTTATAAGCTATTGACCTTTTCACACATGTTGTAAATTCACCCTCATTTTCCACTGTATATATCATATTCCCACTTCCCTCACTTAAATGATACAAAATTATTTATTTAATATATCCATAGAAGTTGTTTGAAATTATGCAACATTAGTTTAATTAGATTTTTCTCAATGAGAGGAAATTAAAATGTCAGAATTTTGATAAGTTATAGGGTATTTTTTCATATTTAATTAAATTTTAATTTTTTGTTCTTTTTATCAGAGATTGAGTTTATTTTGATAGAGTCAATGATTATCATCACACCTTAGTGATATAATAACTCCTCATCTTGTGTGGTTAAATAATTAAGGTAGTTCTCTCAATGAATTATTATATAAATCTTAAACCATATTTCCATGAATTGATTTAATTGTTGTTTTAACTGAAATTGATTTTATAGTTATTATAAATAAAAATATTGTGTTCGCTAAAATGATACTTTTAATTTTTATTATTTTTCTTGTTCTTAAATTATTATAATACAGAAACTAAATTCCATCAATTGAGTTCACACAATGTTTTTTTAAATAAATATGGATTTTTATGTAGTAATTAATATTTATAACATGAGATAATTTCCTCTAAATAATAAAAAAAATTCTTCTAATTTAATGTAATGTTTTTATATATTAAAGAATTTTTGAGAATTTTCCAAGATGACTTATTCCATTTTTAAATCATAATTTTTATAATATATTCATTTTTTTAAAAAAAAAATAGTCGTGTTTCAAAATAGTGAATTTCATGAATTTAAATTATTTTTATTATAAAATTTTGGTTGTTTTGGAATATTTATTTTGAAAATAAGTTTATTTTTTGATATTCTGTTTGGAATCATTAATTTTCTCCCCAAATTGGTTCTTGATGTTATATTTGGAATGAGAATATATCTTTCAATGTTTTCGGTATAGAATAATCTTGGTTATTCTATATTTTTTTTAATGTAATGGAATATTTATTGTAGGTTACATATAGGATGGTTATGATTTTATAAATTTAATTTAATTTTGTAACTTATTATATTTTGTTTTATTATATATTGATTTCTCATCTCCATTCTATGAAATAGATAATATAAGGTACATATGTTTGTAATAAAAAAATTACTTTTAGGACTAGATTATTCTCCCCCTTAAAAAGTATTAAACTAAACCAACTAAATATTACAATGATATGATACCATTTCTATTATATTAGTATCACCGTGATATTGGGCATTGATGTAACTCTCCATATTAACCATTTTACAATGTTTGTTATCATTGGTTGGAACACTTATTTAGAATGAAGATTATAGGGTACCCTAAGGCGCTGTTTATAAGGGTTATTCCCTTGATGGATATTATGTTTTTATGATTACATCAATGATACAATTTTTTACTATTTATTTAGTAGTTATATTTTCATTGAAGTATATTTTATATTGAATAAAATAAACTATTATTTTCTCTATTAAATTATTTTATTGATTTTTATATAATGTTAACAAATTTATTAAGATTAATTTCTATTTAAATGATCATATTTCGTACATTGAATAACATTCCCAAGAAAAATACATGATTTTCCATTTATTAGTTTTATCTACTCCAGTTTTAAATAATTGAAATATTTTATAAATCTTATGGAGGTATAGGGTGTTTTCAAGGACTATTATTAGTTTATTATTTCCAAAAAACTAATTTATCATTAACATTTAGAGATATTTTTTCGAACTACATTTCAATTATATATGTAAATTGATTAATTAAGGGTTTTTAATATTATATAAAAAAATTATTATTGATTTTATTAGAAAATGAAATCCATTTTTTCATATCTTTAGTTAAAAATAGAATTTCATTGTTTGATCATTAAAATCTACGATTGGGGTTTGGGTAGGATATCTACTAGTCAATTGTTTTTCACATGTATAATATATTACATGTTTATCCAAAAAACATTGATGTAATATATTCTGTCATATTTTGGTTTGAGTTTGGTGGAGTTTGTATGCGAAGATATTCACATAGATCATGGATAAATTTAGTCAAGGTGTTTATTTTTTTTTGTTTTTTGGTTATTTGGTGAATTATCTTCCTTATCCCCTTTCTTATTATATTTATTTAATTTTTTATCCTTATAAACTAAAAAAAATTCATTATGTTTTTAAATTTTTAGTTATTTTTATATTATTTTTTTATTGTTCTATGATGTTTTTTTTTCAATTTCCTCATTTTTGGGTATAAAATTTTAAAACAATTTATTTTATTAGTCATGAATGTCATATATATTAATATATAAAAACGAAGTTATATAATAATTAAAATACATGGATAATATAATTTATTTTGGGAACCCATTTCCACTCATATATATTGTGAGTCTTGTAACTAGTTTCCAACCCACAGGGAAGTAGGAAACACTTTGGGCCTTCATAAGGGAAAACACATGTGTTCAGTTCAAGAGTGAGATGGGTTAGTTCTTGAAAAAAGATTCATCATAGCCAGACTTCATTTATGATTTTCAGTGAGTCAATATATAGGAGATATATGGTAATCCGAGCTCCAGAGGTAGAAAGGAAAAATTTTCTGGAGAACACTTTTTTGTACCAACCCTTGAGTTGCTAGTGGATTTTAAGAATTATTAGTTATTATTTCCTGTTTTTTTATCCTTAATATATCGGAATATTTATAGAATGAATGATGTGGGAAGGGAAACTCATATATTCTAAGATATATTGTATATGCTATTGTATGTGATTGAAATGGGTACTCAAAAACATGGTATTTGTCCCAACCTGGCCTGATAATATAGAATTTTGGTACCCTTAATTTCGTTTTTGAAGGGATCATTTTCAATAAATGATTCCTAATTAATAATCACGTAGTGTTTGGATACCATTGAATGAATACCTGAAAACCAAAACACATCAAATTTTTTATATTTTAAAATTATATTTTATATTATGGGTTTATAGAGTATGATCTAGTATATTGACTTCTAGGTGTGTAAATGTTGCCGAGAACCACGATGGGGGTGTGTGAATTCATTAACTTCATGGGCACCTTAATTTTTATAAAGAGTTAGAATCCAAACATAATATCCAATTTTTGAAACTATTTAAATCCACACACAATAAAAAATAAAAATTATAAATTATAAAAATATTTATGGGACTAAGTAATTAAATGATTATTATATCATTACATAGATTAGGTTTATGGTAGTATATGAATTGGAATAAATAGGTTCAATCTAGAAAAATATTAATTTGTTATTGGCTTAGGTTCCCCAAAATACCCTAGAAACCATCCTATTTCTATCCCTAGATGTATAGTATACACAGAGGTCGTGCGTCTCACAAAAGTGATTTATTATTGTGTTTTAATTTTATCAGTTCTTATTATTTTTTTCAATATCAGTTATTTTTTGTTTGTTTTCTATGCTTAGTTATTCTAAATTTTTATTATTTTATATATTTTTAAAAATAACATGTTAGTGGATGATATAAATTCTAAAATATGTTTTAAATGTTTGATTCATGCTGAAATGATAGATTGATTAGATTAAATGATGTTCTCATTATGTATAAAATTTTATTAATTAGTTTTATGTTTTTATAAAGTCATAATAAATGATTGAAAAATAATTTGTTTGTTACATTTAGCTTTCATAAAAAAGTATGTTATATTAATTTTTTTTAAATATGGAAAATGTGTATGATTGTGAGTTTACTTGATTAAAAGATGTAACCTAGAAAATATTACATTATTATGAATGGTGATAATTGTTTTATTATAATTTTAATACTTTATTTCATTGAATAACACATGAATATTTTTTTGGATGTGATATTTTAGATGTTGAAAAATAATTGTTTCTGTAATTAAAATTAATGAAATTATATATGTGTCTATTTTTTGTAATTTTCTTTATGTACTTATTATTTAATGAAGTAGAATATAAGTGGTGAGAATGTAAATGTGAAAATTTATTTTGGTATATAATTTATTTTTAATTTTGTTAAATGGGTATGTGAAACATGTTCATGTGTATGTATTAAATCATAATTTGAATTGAAATGATCTATGCAGATTAAAAATGTTTTTTGTATTTTTTTCAATTTTATGATGAATATGCTTTTTATGGTAAGTGAATGAAAATTTTTTAATACAGTTAGTCAAAATTAATGAGATTGTTCTGTTAAACGTTTACTCAAACCTATCATAATTTTATTATGGTAAAACATGTTTTTAAAAGGTAATGTTTATAAATATATTGGTGTTGTTGTTAAAAATTATTGTTGTTATATTTTTTTGTTAGAGGAAAATAGTACTATTATAAATTAATAAATTAACTATGTTATTTTATTAACTATATTTGAAAAAGTAATTTTAATTGGATTAAGTGAAATAATATTTCAGGGAATTATAGAGTAAAAAATATAAATTTTTCACAAAATATATATGGTATGATTTATTTTGGTTATTTATTTTTTTAAATTATATTTATATGTTATAATTCTTTTGACATTGAAATTTTAATTTTATTTTGAATAATTATAAGTGATTTTTATGGATTAATGTATAAAGAGTTATTAACAAATGTGTTATGATTTTTTGGTTTGGATTCATGTGTTCTTAATGTGTATTGATTTAAAAATGGAAACAACTGTGGTTTGATGTACCATGGGTAGAGTCTAATAATTCATTATTTTAGTTGTGGAATGTTGATTCAAGATCAATAAAAATTTATATGGATGATAATAATTATAGCAGGAAGATTGCAACATCTCTCATTTGTCAATATAACATTATTGTAAAATAATTTTATCTAACAAATAAAATATGATTTAGTTTAAATGTAAAGGATGATTTTGGATCCTTTTAAATTGATAAAAGAATTTATATTTTAATTGAATATTTTTATGGTTGTTCAAAATAACCCTGGTGTTATTTTATTTGTCCTTAAAATTTAATTAACAATATGTGGTCCATATTGTTAATAATATTGGTTGAATTTAAATGAATTATTTTTTTTATTAAAATGATATATTTGTTAATTAATATATAAAAAATTATAATAAATAATAATTATAAATTTTACAAAATTAAATAAATAGTAATAATAGATATAAGTTGGGTTTGTAATATTATATAAGTATGAAAAGTGGAGTTTTTAATTCATGGAGGAGGAGGAGGAACACTTGGAATAGGTTTTCAAAATAAATGAATTTTATAAAAGGAAAAAAATTTGGAATCATGGAATATATGGTAGTTGAATGTTTTGTATGGTGGATCGATGTGCATAGGGGGTAAATTTACCATCAACATAGTCTATCTTTATCATATTCCATCCATCTATCTATATCTCTCTAAAATACATCAAAAATATTTATTCAATATATCCTTTGATATGGATTAGAATGATATGTTTTAGTGGATTTGAATTTTCTCATTGAGGGGTTGATAATTGGTACCGTTTTTCTTAAGAAACAATCAATTTTTTCAAATATTTATTTAAATTTGAATGTTATATTCTTGTTATCATTGATTGTGATTCATATGACCAAGGATTCAATTATCATCACTCTGTATAGGAGTAATAACACTCTGTCTTTTGAGTTCATCATATTAAGGTGGGTGGATACATAATTATGTCATTAAATTATAAATTGTGATTCCTTTCATAGTTGCAATCTTAGTTTTTCTAAATTTATATTATAATATTTTATAATTTTAATTTATTATTTTTATAATTATTTATTTTTAAATTAATATATTTTCATAATCCCTTCTATCATTAAAATCCATAAACTAGTTTTAATTGAATTCGCATACAGATTGTGTGAACTAAAATATCTAAGGAGAATTTTAAAAATTAATTATTATTTATTACATGAAATAATATCTTGTGGATTATTATTATTTTCCCAAATTATTTTAATAAGGGTTCAAATGATTAAATTTAATTTTTTTTATATGTAAATATCATAAATTCTGTTAGTTAATCATTATTTTCATTACATTTAATTTTTTTTAAAATATTTGACTGTGATTTTTAAAATAATATTTCATTTGTTTTCCATTTTCTTTATTTCAAAATTATTTTTTATTGGAATCTTTATTTTGATAATACCATTATTCTTGGATCCCTGGTTACAAACCGTAAATATGTGGCACTTATTTTTTTTCTCATTGTTGATGTTGGAATGTGATTATATCATGGAATGTGTATGGGTTATGATTAATATGGTTATGATATTGATTTTTCTAAATTAAGGGGATACTTCTTCTTGGGTTCTATGAGGTAATATATAATTTTATGTTACTATTTAATGTGTGTAACATTTTATGTTGGTCAATATTGTTTATTGATCTCTCACCTCTATTTTAATAAATGGGAATGCTCATATACAGAGGTCAGAAATAATTGGATATGTATCACAAAGAATTAATTATTTTCTCTATAGAAAAGTATTATACCATACTGATTGAAAATTACATTTATATGGTTTGGGTTCCATCATATGTGTTCCACTACACTACAATGCATTGATGTAGCTCCCCTTAGTAGATCACATGTATAGTTAGTTATAATTAGTTTGATCCAAAGATAGCATTATGATCTTAAGGTTCACATATATTTAGTTTCAAGTCTTATTACCATGATTATTATTATGATTTTTAGTTATGGATACATATATGATACTTATTTAAATTTATGATTTCTATGTTATATATTCATCAATGATTTTTATATTAATGAAAAAGAAAGATTATTATACCCCATAAATTATTTTCATAAAGTTGTAATTATGATAACTAATTATTTTGGAAAACTCATCAATTAATTAATTAAATTTATCAAGTTATAAAATTCCTCAAAAAAAATTCAAATTAACCTTCAATATGTTTTATCAACTTTGGTTTTAAATAATTAATTATAGTTGTAAAAAATAAGTGGAAATAATTTTTTTAAGGAAATGATTTAGATTCATGTTTTGAAATTATTTTATCACTTTCATTTAAAGTAATGATTAAAAATACTATATGTTTTAGGTATATAACTTATTTAATTAAAATATAGTGATTTTATGAGAAAACATTGTTAATTTTTTAATATAAATAGGAAGTTATATTTTCATAACATTTGTTCAAATTGAAATAAAATAGGAATATATTTAAATCTTAAAAATATGGTGTGGGGGATACCTAATAAATATTTTTTACATGAACATTAAAATACCAGATTATTTGGTCCACATGGATGTAGAATATGACCTCATATTTTGGTTTGAGTTTAGTGGTGGTGGTATGTGAATATGTTCACATATCACATAGATATGGGTGGTAGAGGTATTTATTTTTTATTTTGTTATTCTATGATATATGGTGTATCATCCTCCTCAACACCATTCTTATAAATATAATTTAATTTTGTTCACTCTAGATTTATAATTTTTATATATTTTATATATGATATTCTTATATCGTTGGTTATGTTTCTTGTTACAAGATCTTTATTTTTTGTAGTGTTTATAATTATTGTATCATTTGTTACGCTTTTAATTTTGTAAATATTTTTTATACGTACTGAAAGACCAATATATAGACACACCATGATATAGTTCAAATACAATTCCACCTTTTTTCTAAAATAATATATTGGGTTATACTATTCCCACTAATCAATGTATTCATGTCAGTAAAACGTTTTCCATATTTTGGGGATTGGTAACTCCTTTTGAATCATTCCATTAGATATATTGAGTCCTAGTTTAGTACTAAACTAGTTTTGATCCTCAAAAGATAGTATTAATGATTTTTCCATTGATGATAATTAGGGTTTCATGGTAGATCCGATATATTGTTATCAGATTTCAAGAGATTGTAATGAATATGTATTTGGATAAATCATTTAGTATCAAACCATGAGTTTTCACGAGATGTTTGGAATTTGAAATTTTAGATTTTGGTTTAATTCTTCCATACAATAAGGGAAAAATTCTATCTTGAATGATATCTGAAGTGTTACACTTGAATATCACGGGTTGGGTGTGCCGTTAGAATATAGGTATGAAATTGGGTACTCGAAAACCAAGTGAAAACCTCCCTAGAGTTGATATTATATGTTTGGAGTTCCCCTTAATTACGATTGGTATTGTATGAGTTCTATATACACTTCTAGATTAATAATAAAGAATGGTTCATGTATCAGTGATTGGGAAAACGAAAACTCAAAACTATACTTTTTTTATTTAAAAAATTATATTATATTTTATTTTTTGGGTGGTTTGAGGAAATATCAATGACCATTCTAAAGGGCATGACGAAAGTGATAGGTAATTGGTCATGAAAAACATAAAAATACATGTGTACTTGGAACAATTTATGGCATGGAACAATATCGATGACCAACCATAATATAAAATAATATATTCAATTAAAATAAATTGATGTGTACATATAATTAAATGAGTTTTATATCATTCATCATCTTTTGGTTAGGTATTATATATAAAGGTATAATTGGGGTCAGGTAGGCTTCAAATTGGGAATATATTAATTTTTTGGGGAGTTGATTACCACAATTTAATTATGTACGTGACATGATTCCATATTTTTCTATATACTTTTCAGTTCACAAGAATGTGGATTTATTTTGATTTCCCTTTTCTCCATGATTCATAGTGTTTATTATTAATCTTATATATTTATTTATATATATTAAATATAATGAGAATGATTTTTCCACATTGTGTTATTTAAAAAATAATATGATAATAATTGAATCATATGATAAAATGAAATGAAAATGTCTGAAACATTCATAAATGATACTTGGTGTAAATTTGAAATGTTTTGATAATAGTATGTTTAGTGTTAATTGGTTTTCGCTTTTGATAAATCCTAAGAAACATTATATTCTTAAATGTGTATATTAATTTTTACACATATAGAAATATATAATATAATAAAAATTTCATTTAATGATGAAAATTTTCAGGAAATTAATTTTAATGTATGACATTATGTATAGTTTAAAATATTATTTTACTAGGCTTGATAAGCCTTATGTGAAAATAATTTGCAAGATTTTATTTAATGAAAAATTCTAGGAATCTGATTTAGGTTGGGATATTTTTAATTTTGAAAAAATTAATATAAGGATTAATAAGTATTCAATTTAAATATGTGTTAAATTTTATTTGGAACAATACTAAAATATTTTTATTGAATGGAATGGACAATGAGTGTTTGAGGGGAAAATTATTAATTTTAAATGTGTATTTTTTTCAAATTCTGTTAAATTACTTATATAGAAAATGTTGATGTAAATTCATTACAAGGGCCATTTAATGTAATTTTTTTGTTGACTAGGATTTTTTTGTAATTTTTCTTATTTTTATAATGAGTATATTTTTTATTTGTATGATATTCTATAATAATTGGTAAAATTATCAGAAATATATAAGTGAAGGAATATTTTATTAAAAGTGCATTAAATTGAAAAAAAAATTACTTTTTTATTAGTTAATTAAAACAAGGATAAATGTTCATATGATAAATATAATTTTGGTTTAATAATGGATTTTTTTGTAAATACATTGTTGTTGTTATTAAACCCAATTGTTATTTTTTCTTTGTTTACTGAAAAGGGTATGATAATGAATGGTGAAATTTAAATTTTTTATTTGTTCACTATATACGATAAATTGAATTTAACCAGTTTCATTAAAAAAATTATAGAATTAGAGTGTACTATTGGTTTTAATAAAAATATGAAAATTATATATTTGGGTGTATAACATGATTTTAGAAAAAATTAATAGGTTATGCATAGTATTACTATAATTTTTTTGATATTTTTATGTGTGTTGGAATTGCATTAGGTTGAATTTTGTATAAATAGGTATTAATAATGATATTATATTTTGTTAAATGTTCAATGATTAAAATATGGAAACTCTTGTAGTGAGAAGTACACAGGGTAGTGTTTGGAGACATATACAAAGGATCACAAACATGTTATTCTATAAGGAACCAGGTTGAACATCAAGTATTTTTGTCACAAAATAAACCTAAGAACATCAATGATGGAATCAATGATGAATTATGGATGATGGCTATGCAAGATGAGTTAAATCAGTTTCATAGAAAAGAATTATTGAAACTCGTTGATAGACAAAAAGGAACCTTGACAGTAGGCATGAGTTGGTTGTTTAGAAACAAATTTGATGTAGCTGGAAATATAATAAGAAATAAATCCATACTACTTGCACAATGTTATATTCCTGAAGAAGGAATAGACTATGAATAAACCTTTACAAATGTGGCCTAACATGATTCCATTAGAATATAGGTATGTTATGTTTCCCATCTAAATTTTAAACACTATCAAATGGATATCAAAATTACATTCATCAATGTTCATATAGTTGATGATGTTTTTGTTGACGAAACCCCTATTTAAAAATTACTCATTTTCAAAATAATGTTTCAAATTAACAACAGGTTTTTATGTTTTAAAAAAGCTTTAATATCTTATTATGACAGGCTCAACAATTTTATTATTTCTATTGGTTTTTTAATTGTATAGATAATCCAACACTTTTCATAAAAATAAAATCTAATAATGTTTTATTTGTTCAAATATATAATGATGATAAGATTTTTGGATCATCGAATTTTTTTAGGTATTCCATTTAAAAAATGTGGCAAAATGTTTTTGAAATTAGATTAATGGGTGAAATCAAATTTATTCTTAGATACCAAATTATTCAAAATAGGGATGGTATTATATGAAATCTGAATTAGTATACTAATGACTGTTTAAAACATTTTTTCTTTGATAGTACTGAAATTAGTGACACACCTCTGAGTACCACTCATAAATGGGATCTTGATGAAAATAAAAAATCAGTGGATAAAACAAATTATAGTTATATGATTGGATGTGTTATCTAATATACTACTAGATGAGTTGTTAATATGTTTAGTGTGTGTATGCGTGCTAATTTTCATGAAAATCCTAATGAGTCGCACATTACTTATGTCAAAATAACTTTTAAATACCTCAAATATAATATAATATAATTACAGTTCTACCCTGGAGGAAAAAAAATTGACATAGTTAGTTAATATAATGCAGATTTTTGTGGTTTCATGTTTTATAGAAAAAAAAGAAAATTTGGAGAATTTCACTTTTTAAGAAATTATCTTGTTTTATATTGTATTAAGAAACAAAATTCGGTTGAATTATCTACTGGTGAAGCTGAATACCTAGCTTCTAGTAGTTTTTTTGCTCATATTTTGTGGATGAAATATAGTTTACTTTACTATGGATGTCGATTTTGGAATTTCCCTATAATCTATTACAACATAAGTTTTATTAAAATTTATAACAATCCAGTTTTTCATTCTTGAATATAGAATATTGATGTAACAAATCACAGTTTAATAGATCATTATCAAAAAGGTGATATAACTATTGAATTAATAGGTACTGAATAGAAAAATGGTGATATTTTTACGAATCAATTAAATTATGTGAGAATGAGTTATATTTTACATGATTTGGGGATGTCCAATTGTGCATGAATCGTCATTGGGAAACCCTATGGATGACTCAATATGGGGACTCTCCATTCGTGACTCAACCTTAGGACACACCATTAATGAAGCTCAATTGGGAATCACTACTGATGACTCACCAAAGGGACTCACCAATGACGACTCGCCATTGGGACTCACAATGATGACCCACTAATGAGACTCACTATTAAGTCTTACCATTCATTAATTTGTTATTTTTTATAGCCGTGACATAAAATTATTGTTTAATTTAACTCAGTTTATATTATTCATCTTATTCGATTTATGAATTTTCATTCCCTAAATGATTAAATTTGAATTCATCCAAATCCTTTTCACTATTCTCGGAAAACTAAACTTTTATCTCTCAAACCACTAATGTCTTATTCATTTGAACCAACCCCATTGAATCATTCAATTGGTTTGTGTAAATAATTTTTCTGAGATGTATTTAGATAAGTCTAATCATTCAAAGAATAAAGAATGTCAATCTAGTGATCCTAATACCTAACATGTTAACCATTATCTCATAAACGAATTAGTCATTCTAGAAAATATAGTACATGAAGACTGTAAATTTTCAAGTAACCCTCTTGTATTAAAAATGTTGCAGAGCAAGGAAGGTTGGAATTGTTTTCAACAACATGCGGCTTTTTTATATGAAGGATGTTCATGAAGTTTTTCTTTAATTATATTTTATTCCGGATGGCACATATATGTTTGTGATAATGTCTAGAATAGGTGGAAAATTGATTTCGTTTTATTCTTGGAAATGTGATGAATGTTTAAATGTACATTATATAGGTATTTATGAATATCATCAATGTAGTGTTCCTCCTACAAGTGATAGATTTAGTTATGAAATATCCTCAACTCATCCGACTAGTGATGAAATAAATTGAATACCTATAGAAACTGAAATGGACAGATAATACAGATTGTTTTTTAAGTTTATCTAGAACCAACTATGACAAATATAACATGATTTTTATTCTTTTAATTATAAAGATGTTTATTTTTTTTTGAATTAAGGTCAAAAAATCAACTTGTGCAGATATATTATGGTTTCTATGAGTTCTATTACAAAGACTCATTCAAATTAATCCTCTCTATATGATTAAAAGATTTTTTTAATGTTAAAAGATAAATGAGAAGAAAATAATGTCAAGGAGACAATAAAATAGTGAGATAGATTTTTTATCACAATGGATATATGAAAAAATATTAGAATAAGATGGAATTCATGGAAGAGAATGTGGGTATAGGATAATGAGATGATTTGTGAATATTTGAATCCTTTTCCATGTACCACATGGTGAAAGGATATGGATGATCATATTTTAGGAGAAAATGATGTTTTAGAGTACTCAGATGAGGAGGAACAATAAGATGATGTGTATAAAGAAAAGGAATCCCTTGTTTATAATAGAGGTGATCATGACATTGCAGGATGTTCTGCAAGAATTATATAAGGACTATATATCCCTACAAAATCTCTTCCAACAAGAGAATCACTTCTAGGATATTATGGTGAAGAAATAGAAGAATATGGGGAATTTTTGTATGCTAGTGGTAGTTTAAGTAAAAAATATGAATATAATGATGGATATGAAGAAGATAATGAAGAATAGGAAGGATATAAAAATCAAGAAGATGATGAAGATAAAAAAGGACAGACTATTAAATAATGAGAAAGTGATGCAAATGAATAAGATTAAAAAGAAAAATTAGTAATTTTGGTGGTGAAACTGGTGGTGAAACTGTTCATCCTAACCATGATAAAATACCAAATACTAAACTCGAAACCAGTGCTGAATCCATTTAAGTGCAAAAGAAACCATTTTCGGAACCACAAAAGATTCCTATCTGAGTTATAGTTTATGTATAAGTTCTATAAGTTCATAATATTTAAGAAATTCATGTTGATAAATAATCACTTGTTGAGGGGAAGAAATTATCACAAAGAGTTAGAGTTGTTACTCTCATACCTTTTAATTTGACTGCAATAGATTAATGGGAGAAATATTATGGATAAATCACATTGATCTTAGACTATCCAGATTTTGATGATGAGTAATTTGATTTTAATGGATCCCTGGATAAAGATGCAGATTATTCTCAGAGAGTTCCAGTTGGAAGTGAACCAATTGTGGCTCCTACTTCTACTCTAAATCCTTTGGGGAACCATTTCCTAATAAATATGTGATTAATAATGACTTCATGGTTTTTAAGGATGAATTAATTTCAATTGTTTAATAAATATGTAATCATCAACCAACCACAAAATCTATCCTTTGTGAAATATATTCTTCTATTCTTTCAGAGATAGTTATCTCAATGATTCAACCTCAAATGGTTTTTGAGATTCAAAAAGTGGGGATGAAGAATAAAAGATTGCGTGATTAATTGGATCCTCTAATTCTTGCATTTAAAATCATGTGATCTGAGTATAGAGAGTATTTGGGTAATTTTGTAAAAATTATTTTTTATAAATCATTTGAGGACGATACACCTCAGCCTCCAGCTCATTACATGGAATTGTTAAGAATACTTATCTGAGAGGAATTAAAAGATGGATCAACCTTTGTTGATACTACTTTTAAATCTATGACTATTGAGATAGTAAGACCAGTGATTAGAGATGAATTGATGACTATGTATGGTGGTTCATATTAGGAATGATTATGTAAAATTAAATAGAACAATGGCCATATCCTTTTTATGGGCATGCTTTATTCCAAATAGGCTAGTTCTTCTCTATAATGATCACCACCAATGTAGATTTCTATATTAAGAGGATTTATATCAAACCTTAGTTTACTTTTCATTTCAATGACTTTACATAGAATTTGTGGCAACCACATGTCACCCAAGTTTCAAGGAACTTGTAAGACAGATCAAGAAGCTCACTCTTTCCCATTATATGTTCATGGAAAATATGGATGATATTAATATGGATATAGAGAAATATGGGATGAACACCATGGATTGTATCATGATTTGGATTCCTTATATACATGTTCCATGTACTACTATTTTTTTCTTCAGAGGCTTTCCTTATTCAACCTATAAATCAGAATTTACATTAATGTTCTCTCTATCATTCAGTTGATCCTCAATTTTGAGTTTCATTCCCCTGAGACACTTTTCTCCACTTCCTCCAACAATTTAACAATTTTCTATGTATCCAACTTAGACTCTTAATCATCTGATGAAAGTTATTTATGAAGAACAGGTAGCCACTCCTTCTTCTAATATATTTTTTTAACCTCAACTATGCCATCAGGTGTTTTCATTCGTCAGTTCTACACCTCAGCCCCTTCTCTACCTCATAATCCACCACATGACTTTTCAGATAAGGGAAAAGAAATCAAGGATCCTTCCATGGAGAATTATTGGTTTTGGATTATAATTTTTTAGGGATTTATTGTGAAATTTTTCTCATTTAATGTATTATCTTTATATAATGTAATATATTATCTTTTTTATAAACTCTATGTTCATTCTCTCTTAGTATTTTGTTATCTTTAAAATATTCCCAGAAGGAGAAAAACATTAATGAATTTGGAGAATGAGTTTGAAATATGGAGAATGAGTATGGAATTTATGAATTTAACCTATTAATGATATTTTGGATGGTGAATAAATTTTTTTGATTGTTTTTATCTTATAATTTAATCTATAAATATATATATATATAACATGTTAATTAGATTAATAATATTTTGTACATTGATGATTATGAATGACTTTTTATTTTATGGTATAATGAAATGATTTGTGATCATAATAAATGGGGAGATTATTGGCCTCCTCTATTTTTAATTCTCATAAATCATGCTTTGTCAACATAAATCATGTTACATTTTAGATAGATCATGTTTAATCATATTTAATCTTGTTTACATATAACCATAATATATTATGTTATCATTTAACATCATATGATAGGTTCAAATTATAGGTCTAAGTATACATCACCATTACGGTAGAATCATTGTCATAGTTAAGGCTGAGTCATTGTTAAGGTGAACAAACTATTGGACATCTCACCAATGGACGAAAATCATCTATGTATAAACTACTATTATGAAGAACTCACTAGTAATATGTTTTACTATAAAATTCCATACTATCTACCTAGATTTTGAATTTGAAAAAATGAAGAGACATAGTTTTCATCCTATCAAAAGGCTCAAAAAGAATTTCAGAAAGTATGAGTCACTGTTGCATCAAGGTACTAACAGACCACATTAAGATTTTTTAGAAACTATGGTCAACCGATAGCATGAGTCACCATCAAGTGGACCTACGATTTGGACAACATACTGACCATGAGTCACCGATACATGAATCACCAATCGTGATTACAGAATACATTAAGATTGAGTCACTTTTCATCGTACAATATTCATGAGACACCACCAATCTTTAATTTGTCATTTAAATTCAAATTTCATTATAATGGTCATATTTGTGAATCATAGTACGACTAATTATTTTAATTATTTTTTCTATATTTTTTTACAACATTTAAGTCGATGTAAGACTATAGTATGAGGTACGAAGTACCTATATATGAATGATATCATTATTCTAATCAACTATTGTGTATAATGAAGATGAATGATTAAAAAGAATGTAGATACCTTCTAGAATTCGGGCACCTGAGAAAATCATAAGAACATTCATGTTTTTATATATTAAAAAACTTTTATGTAATCAAACCAATAAACACTTTGCAGTAATGAACTATGAAACGTGATGTCACGACCCATCCCCTATGGCCTGTATCATGACTACCCCAATACCTCCTTCCATAGGCCAGGGGCTTCCAACTAGCACCAAATTCGTAAATCCAAAATCATGGAAGGAATTTTCAATATAACTACAAGAAAACACATCAGAGTACACAACTAGAAGCAATACACTACGTAAAACTGAATACTAGGGAAGTGTTGTAAAGTAAAAAGGGTCCGGAAATACAATCCCAACAGGAATGTACAAGTACTACTGAAAATCAAGTACAAATGAGGAAAATTAATGTAGCTACTGAGTCATCCTTCGAGGTTCCTACCTAAAGGGTAGGTACATATGGCCTCCTCATCACTCCCGTCCGTTCATCTCTTCAATGTACTATAACATCGCATTGTCCACCTCTGGGTAACATCCAGTCATGCTACTCTCTGCCTCAATCACCACCATATGTCATCTAAAACCAACACAATGAGGAGCAGGCATAGCCAGTGCAGGGGTGAGTATAATGATACTCAGTAAGGACCCCAAGAACCTCATGGTCTCGCAAAATCCAACAAGGATAAACCACAAAGTATGAAATCAATTTATAACCATTACATAGGTATATGCCCATACAAATACATAAGTTATCTTGGAACCCATCTCATTCATTAGGAAAACACAAAAGTAATTGACTCAGCTCAAACCAAAATTTTATTCTAGGGGGTAGTATCAAGTAACAACCCCTATCACACTATCGCAACCCCGGCTGATGGTGTAGTACTACTCCATCGAGTACACTGGGCCTGCTTCATGAAAAAGAGGTGCTTCCCACAAACCATGGACTACTGAGGTACTCCTCCTATCGAGTACCGTGGGTCTGCTGAATCACACAGAGGCACTCCCCACCACGGGTCTGCCACACTCAAACAGAGGTGCTCCCCCTTTTATCCTACTGAGGTACACCTCCTGTCGAATAATGTGGGCCTGCCATGCTCACATAGAGGTGCTCCCCACCACTAGTCTTCTGCGTGACACAGAGGCACTCCCCACTTGTCCAGTCGAGTCAGTCCGAGTCAAATTGATCAAGCAGTCATCAGGTCTCAGCCAAATACTAAGTCTTTGTACTTTGTATGCTCGCCTCTGGAAGGATACACTCCACGAGCTACTAGTCGATACCCCATCTATCACTAAGTGCCATGTAAAAGTATATCAAAGGTCCTCCATGTCATAGGGGTCTCAACGCAATAGAGGAAACGTCAATCGGACGCCCGGTCTGAGAGTTAATGACATTTCTGTCCTGGGGGCCCTTTCAGATTTTAGGTTCAAACCAACCAAACCATACCCCAGATGAGTCCAAACCTCATGTGGGGTATTCCAAAAGAAACCCCTCGCTCTATGCTTTCTGTCACCACATATGGTTCGCCGATCAGACACCCATAGACCATGTTATTGGTGAAAAGGTGTATTCGTGCCAAATGAGTTCGGACCGGGGTCCAACCCAGTCTGTGGGTCCGACCCTACCCGAGGACAGCCCGTTCGAAGGGGCCGGCCCATCCAAAGGGCGGCCCGGCACGAGGGGGCGGCCCGCGTGGCCCGGCTAGCCTGCGGTTGGCTACGCCCTTCGGGGCCTACCCTAACCACGTCCAGGGGGAGGCACGCGCCCCCTAGATTTCCTAATGGAAAAAATGTTTCAGTGGGGACCAAACTAGTGCCACATGGCACCGGTCCAAGCCATGAAAGACCCAGCGTGGTCTCGCTTCTCCCGGCTGGCAAAGTTGTCGTTCCGAAGTCGGCCGCCTCTTCTCCTCCGCGCGGCGAGATGACGTCGTGCCCCACCAGCACGGCCCACCCTGGCCGCAGCCCTCCTCCTCCATGTAGCTCGATGGCATCGTTCCCTTCTTCCACGACCCTCCCTTTCCAGAACCCCCTTCTACTCCGCGTGACGCGAGGGTGTTGTGCCCTTCTGTTGTGGCCCAACTGAGCTGCGGCCCATTCGTCTAAGCGACACGATAGTACCGCACCATTCTGATAACCCGGCAGCCTTGTGCCACCAGTTTCATTGCGGTTGGCCCATCACCAGCCGCCGTTGCTCCGCCACGGTCCACTCTTCGGACGGTGTCATTGCACCGCCATCGTCATCAAAAAGTGAGGTGAAATGAAGGGGGAGAGTCAGGCCGTGTTTATGAAGCCCGAGCCCCCCACGTTATGGTGTTATCCACGGGCAAAAAATTACCCAATATTGAACAACTTAGAAAAGAAATAAAATTCAATCTCAAATACCCTTAACTCGTATAGATGTTCGTTGATGATGTTGCGGGAATGCGGAAGTCATTCCGTTGACGTTTGAAAGACGATGAAGAATTTGAGGAAGACATTGTCAGAGTTCTTCAAGAATTTCACTTCCCTTTCTTGCCATGGTCGAAGATTGTTATTCATTGGCAGATGTTTTGTTTTTCGTTAGGACAATTAGTTCATCCCAGCACTTCCAACACCTCTCCCCAATGCTCCACCAAATGAATATTCCAACAAAAAATAATTGGTTAAGCTAACCCATTATGTAATTGTTGGCCAAAATACTGAAAATATTTCAAAATAATTAATTAATGTTCCTTTAATTAATTTCTGTGGATTGGAAAATTTATGAGGGATGTTCAAGTGTCCCACCCCCCCCCACTTATGGAGAGTTCAAGGGGGTTTAATGCCCGTTTTGTCCCCACCATTTTAATTGATAAGAGATGTTTTAACCTAGGGAGGGCCTCACCAACATAACCTCTCATGTGATGTTATGGTGTGGTCTCTCCCACCTCTATCCTCCTCTTGGAGGTTTTAACCACCAAATAAAATTAAGCTAAACACTTATTTTTATTTAATTTTATTCATAAAAACTCTAAAAACTAACATTCATTATCGACCAATAGTTGTCGAGGTGAAATTATTATTAAGAGAATGTCGGCATTGTGAGTTCAACGATGCCCTTGGATTTCAGTTCTGAGGACTAGTTCAAAAGTTAAAAAATCCCACTTGCACGTTTACTGAACATACCCAAACAAATATTTAGAAATTAATTCTGGGCACACTGGGTCTCGTAATCAAGCGCCTTAAAATTTTTCGGAATCGTAAAATTTCCTTGTATTTAAAAAAATTCCATGGAATTTCCGGCTCTTTACATTCTCCCCACCATAGGTATTTACGTCCTCATAAGCTACAACACAAACTATGGGAACAACTGGGGGTACTGAGCACGCATCTGAGCCTCCCGCTCCCATGTGCTCTCCTGGAGGTTCCTGTGTTGCAAGGGAATGAGTACCAGAGGTATCGACTATCCATGCAGGACCTGCTCCTGTCGATCCTCAATCTCCACTGGAAACTCCATGATAGTTTCCCCATCTTCAAAATCTAGCTCTCTATGGACGATGATGTGGGGTGGGTCATGAACGTATCTTCTCAGCTGAGATACGTGGAAGACATCATGCACCCAGTTCAACTGGGGTGGAAGAGCTAAGTGGTAATCCACCTCACCTACTATGCTGAGGACAAGGAAAGGTCTGATTAATCATAGAGATAACTTGCCGTCTTGGCCAAATCACCATAGAACTCATCAAGGTGAGACCCATCGGAAGACATGGTCACCATCCTTGAAATCTAGAGGACTCCATCTCCTATCAGTATATGACTTCTATCCACTATGTACTGTCTTTATCCACTCCTTGATGATCTTCACCATTTATGTTGTAGTGCATACTATATTTGGTCCCACTAATTCTGACTCCCCTGGGTATGTCTAGCACAGTGGTGATCTACAAGGTCGACCATAAAAGGCCTCAAAAGAAGACATATCGATGGTGGAGTGATAGATGTTGTTTTAGGAAAACTATACCTACGGTAAGTGATCCTCCCAGCTACGACCAAAGTTCAGGACCCAAGCTCGGACCATGTCCTCGAGGGTCTGAATGGTCCGCTCAGTCTGACCATCTGTCTGAGGATGGAAGGCGGTGCGCAAGAAAAGTTGTTTCCTGAAAGCCTCCTGCAACCCCTCCCATAGCCGGTAAGTAAACCGTGAGTCACGGTTAGAGAAAATAGAAGAAGGTACTCCATGTAAACAAACAATCTTCTGCACATAGAGGCATCCCAAGATCTCCACTGATCCCTCCTCTCTGATCGGTAGGAAGTGGGCCGACGTGGTGAGTTGGTAAACGATCAACCATATCGAATCGTGACTCCTGGATGTACATGGAAGACCTGTCACGATGTCCATGGATATCCCATCCCACTTCCACTCTAGAACTCTAATGGCTGAACCAAGCCTGCTAGTACCTGGTGCCCCACCTTCACTTGCTGACAAGAGATGCATCGAGAGACAAACTCTGCTACCGCCTTCTTCATACCTGGCCACCAATGCTATCGTTGGAGGTCCTGGTACATCTTCTCCACTCCTGGAAGTACCGAAAGAGGGGATGTGTGGAAATCCATCAAAACATCCTCGTGAAGTGCCACTAGTACCAAGGTACATCCTCTGAAGAGGATTACGTGCTCCCCACCTTCTGTTAATCAATCAGGTGCCTACCCTGTGGATTTCTGAGAACATCGTGTCTCGCAGTCAGCGTCTCCATGTTGTGCCTCCCTAACTCGCCGATGAAGTATATGAGTGACTTTAAGAGGCTAAAGGATAGATACTCCATCTCGTTCCACATATGAAATCTGTATAGCAGCCAACTGCTCTATCGCCTCTCCTAGCAGCTGTATACCAGATCTGTTACTGAGTGCATCTGCAACAACATTTCCCTTCCCAGGAGTATAGACAATATCAAATTCATAGTCTTGGGGGAACTCAAGCCAATGCCGCTGTCTCGGGTTTATGTTCTTATAGGTAAGGATATACCTGAGACTCTTTGGATCAGAGTAGAATTTGACACGTTTTCCCATAATATAGTGCCTCCACATAATCAAGTTGAATACCACTTCCACTATCTAAAGGTTATGGGTTTCATAGTTCTGCTCATGTTGTCTCAGCTGCTGAGAACCATACACGATCACATCTCGCTCTTGCATCAGGACACACCTGTGTCTGGTCCTTGAAGCATCATAGTAGACTACGTACCCTACGCCTTCCACTGGAAACCTCACAATGGGGGCACTAGTCAGCCTATGACTTAGGTTATAAAAGATCTGTTGGCATCTCTCTGACCACATCAAGGATTTCCCCTTATTTGTCAAGGGAGATAGTGGTGCTGTGACTCGGTAGAAGTCTGGAATTAATCTCCGATAATATCCATCCAATCCCTGGAAACTCCATACCTCCATCACACACCTGGGTGTCTCCCAAGCAAGTACTGCTTCAATATTTGCTGGATCCACTTTTACTCTAGCCTCTGAGATGACGTGTCATAAGAAGTGAACCACTCAAATCCAAAACTTGCACTTAGAGAGAATACCATAAATATGGTTCTCTTGGAATGTGTCCAGTACTACCTTCAAACGGTAGGCATGCTCCTCCTTAGTAGTCACGTATAACATAATGTCGTCGTTGAATAATACGACAAAGCGATCGAGGTATGGCTGGAAGATACTATTCATGAGTCCCATGAACACTGCTGGAGCATTGGTTACGCTGAAGGGAATAACCATGAACTCATAGTGGCCATACTGACACCAAAAGGATATCTTTGGCACATCCTATTCTCGAACTCTGAGCTGGTGATAGCTTGATCTGAGATCTATCTTCGAGAACCACCATGCACCCTTCAGCTGATCCAAGAGGTCATCAATCATAGACAGTGGGTACTTGTTCTTCTTGGTCACCTGGTTCAGGTGATGGTAGTCGATGCAAAGACTCAAGATCCCATAATCCTTCTTGGCGAATTGAATCGGGGCTGCCCAGTGATAAACACTAGGCCGGATGAATCCTTTTCCCTGCATGTCCTCCAGCTGTACCTGTAGCTCACAAAGCTCATCAGGAGCCATCCGATATACTAGAGTAGATATCAGTGCCATACAAGGATACACGCCAATGTAGAAGTACACCTCTCTATGAGGAGGTAGTCCTGGAATATCGTCAAGGAAAACATCTCTGTATAGGTCCACCACTACAGGATATGTCAGACTCTCCACCTCAAATGGTCAGAGGGTAAGGCAATCCAACTGGTGAGTGATCAGTTGCACACTCCTTCGATTAAGTCCGTTCTATGATAAAAAAGTTCCCTTCTCTCTTGTGAAGGTAAAACTGCTCCCATCCATTCGGGAACACCGCAATTTTCACCTAATACAGTCAATCTGAGCATGGACTGTAGATAACCATTCCATACCCAAGATGATGTCGCAAGGCCACGATGCCGCTACGCCGAGATCCTAGCCAAAGTTCACTCCTCCTAGAGTACGCTCACAGTACCTGCAGCAGTTCATAATCATCGAGTCTGCTCCCGTATGATCCTCTAGCCGTATAGATTCAGCCAACGGCCTCGTCAGAATCTCCGAGCTCCAAATGATGGAAGTGGAAACGAAAGAGTGAATGGAACCTGTGTCTATAATAACTACAGCTAAGGTGGAGTAAACATATATCGTACCTTGAATCATCTATGTAGCATCGTGATCGTAAGCCTCAACTGCCTGATTCAGAGCTCTCCCCTGTCCACCCACTCCCTGTGGTCGAGGTGGACCTCCTGGTGGTGGTGGTGAAAACACCTCAAAACGTCATCCACCACCAACTACACATCCGGATCCTCTTCCATGTCTTCCTATGCCCTATGGACCACCTCGATTGAACCTCTTCCTCTGTATGGGAGGTCTCTCAACTATCTGCGGATCATCTGAATGGTGGGTCGGACAGTCATGAGCAATGTAACCCTGCATACCGCATAAGTTACACTGCCTACTCTTTGAAGGTACGTCACTGCCATCAGTGCCCCAAACAATAGATCCCTAGTCGTGCGGTCTTCCACATGTGGGTTCGGTCCTCTTGTACCTCTGTATCATATGTCTACTGCTAGCTGTATAAGACTCCACTGCCTGTCGGCTAGTGGAGGGTCTCACTATTGGTGACTACTCAGCAAGGAAACTCTCCACTAGGAGATTTCTCTCTAACACCCCCTCCTATGTCAGGATACTGAGGGAGAATATTGATTCCCTAATCTCTCGCATGAGCCCCTGCTCGAAGGTCTGGTCCCTGAAGAATGAGTCAGGTACCATATCAGTGGAGTAGCGCCAGAGATCGGTGAACCTCGCTGAGTACTGAGCTACAGTCATGCTACACTACTGTAGTTGCAATAGCTTCCATATCTGTACCACTCGTAGGGTTTCTGGAAAAAACTTAGGCCAAAACAGGCTCTCGATGTCTATCTAGATAAGTGTCACCTCATCGTGGACCTGGAGAATCAGGCTCCCCCATCTGCCTGCTGCTGCTTGAAGGAGACTCACGACAAAGATCACCAAGTAGTTTGCTGGTGTCCCTACTATCCTGAAGACTCTCACCATAGCCTCCAACCAATCCTCATCCGCCTGTGGGTCCATCTCTCCCTGGAACCTGGGTGGCCTCTGGCACTGGAACTCATGCAACGCGCTCAAGAGGCGTGCATCGTCTGCTGCTGGGGCTGGTGGCATCAGTTTCCCAATGGGAAGTAGTACCGCTAGTGCCTCTGTTATTAAAGGGCCCTCCACTGAGGCCTTGTTGCTCGGTGGGCTGTCAGAGTGTACGAATCTTGGGGCTCTGCCGAGAGGCATCCTGAAAGAAACAGATGTGACACAGTCAAAAGATTATACCTGGTGAGCTAACCTGGATGATCTGTCTTAAGAAAACATTTAAAGACACGTACGCAATCAGTGTTTTCGTGCACTAAGTTGGAAATCAGTAGTCAGGGTTCTGTTGTATGGATATGTTGGCCTCCTGCACCAACACTGGACTCCATGAACCAAAAACCACACTTATTACCCTTAAGACTATTGCTTCATAGAAAAGAATGATTAGAGTCCTATGTTCTGCGGTAGAACTGACTCCATTGATAAAAATTTGTCACAACCCGTCCCCTGGGGCCCGTATCGTGACTACCACAAGCCCGACTTCCATAGTCTAGGGGCGAGAGACCAGCACCAAAGACGTAAATCCGTAATCTGGGAAGGAACTGCATTTATAAGTATAAAGAAACACATCAGAATACTCAAATGGAAGAAAAACACTAAGTAAATCAGAATACAAGAGAAGTACTGGAATGTAAAAAGGGGCCGGGAATACATGCCCAACAAGAATGTACTAGTAAAAATGAAAATCAATTACAACTAACAATAAGTAAAACAGCTACTGGGTCATCATATGGGGTACCTAGTTGAAGGGTAGGTATATATGGCCTCCTCAGCACTCCCGTCCATCTGTCTCCACCATGTACCGTCACACTGAGTGGTCCACCTCCGGGACCATCCAGTCATGCTAATCTCTGCCTCAGTCCGCACTATCCGTCATCTATATCCAACACAACGAGATTCGGGCATAGACCATGCATGGGTGAGTATAACGGTACTCATTAAGGACCCTCAGACCCTCAAGGTCTCAAAAAATTCAACAAGGATAAACCAAAAAGTATGAAATCAACCGATAAAAATTAATTACATATATTGTCATACATATACCTATGTTTTCTCGTAACACATCCCATTCATTTGAAAAACACAATAGTCATTGACTCAGCTCAAACCGGTATTTTATTCTAGGGTGTAGAATCATGTAACAACCCCTGTCACACTGTTGGAACCCCAGATGAGGGTGTACTCCTCCACCATCGAGTATTGTGGGTATGTCGCGTCACACATAGGCCCTTCCCACTAACCTTAGACTGTTGATATACTCCACCTGTCGAGTATCGTGGGTCTGCTGCGTCACACAAAGGAACTCCCCACCACGGGTCTGTCGTGCTCACACAGAGGCGCTCCCACACATAGCCTGATGAGGTACTCCTCGTGTCGAGTACCATTAGTCTGCCACAATCACATAGAGGCACTCCCCACCGTGGGTCTACCATGTCACACAGAGGCGCTCCCGACTAGGCCAGTCGAGTCACTCCGAGTCGAATCGGTCAAGTAGGCGTCAGGTCTCATCCAGCTACTAGGTCTTCGTACTCTATTCTCTTGCCTCTGGAAGGATCCGTTCCATGAGATACTAGTCGATACAGGAGCTGTCATGAAGTCTGATTTTGACGTTTATAAATGGTTTGCCTTGTCAAAGGGGTCTCAACCCAACAGACGAGACATCAATCGGACGCCCAGTCTGCGAGTTATTGACATTTCCGTCCCAGGGGCCCGGTTGGATTTTTGGTTAAAAACAACCCAACTATACCCCAACTCTGTCCAAACCCCAAGTGGGGTATGAAAAAAAATAACCATCTCGCTCTATGCTTTTTGTCGCCGTAGACGGTTCTTCGATCAGACACCTGTAGCCCATGTTATGGGCGAAAAGGTGTTTTCGGGTCAAACAGGATTGGACTGGGGTCCGACCCAACCTGTGAGTCCGACCCGACCTGAGGGTGGCCCGGCCCGTGGGGGCGACCCAGCGGCCCATGTGGCCGGGCTGGCCAGTGGCTAGCGGCGCTCTTTGGGGCCCTCCCAATTGCGTCCAAAGGGGAGGCACGCACCCCCTGAATTCCCAAATGGATGAACCGTTCAGGTGGGGACCAAACCGGTGCCTGGTGGCACTAGTCCAAGTCATGCGAGACCCAGTGGGGTCCCTCTCCTCCTGGCAGGCAGAGCAGCCAGCCACTCTGCACCACCAGCGGCCGCCCCGATGACGGGCTCCTCTTCACCTCTATCGTGGCCCGCCCTGGCCGCACCCCTTTCCTCCATGCAGCACAATGGTGCAGCACCCTTTCGGTGACCCATCGGACTTGCGCCACCGGTTTCTTCGTGGTCGGCCCATCCACGTCCGTCATTGCTCCGCCGTGGTCCACTCTTCTGGAAGCTCTGTTGCGATGCCACTTCCATCAACAAGTGAGGTAAAATGAAGGGGGATGGTCAGACCATGTTCGTGCTGCTCGATCCCCCCACGTTATGGTGTTATCTATCAGAAAAACATTACCCAAGATAGAACAATTTAGAACAGAATCAAAATTAAATCTCAAATCCCCCAACCTCGTATTGATTTTCATTGATGATATTGCAGAAAGGCTGACATCGTTCCATTGATGTTGGAAAGAAGACGAAGAAGTCAAGGATGATGTCATCGGTGTTTTTCAAGGATAGTGTTTTTTTTCTTACCCCGGCAGACGATCGTTCTTTGTTGGCGGAGGAGGTGTTCTTTGTTGGGAGAATTAGTTCCTCCCAGCAGTTCCAACCCCTCTCCCCAGGCTCCACCCAATGAATATGCCAACCAAAAATAATGGTTTAAGAAAACCCATTATTTAATTATTGGCCAAAATATTCAAAAGTGTTGAAAATAAGTAATTAATGTCCCGTTAATTAATTTCAGTGGATTTTCACATTTATGAGGGAATTTCAAGGGTTTCCTCCCACTTATGGAGAGTTCAAGGGGGTTTAAATCTCGTGTGGTCCCCACCTATTTAATTGATAAATGGTTTTTAGACCTTGGGTGGGCCCCACCACCATAACCTCTGATGGGAGGTTATGGTATGGTGTCCCCCACCTCTAACCTCCTCTTGGAAGTTTTAACCACCAAATAAAAAAAAGCTACACACATATTTGTATTTATTATTCTTCTTAAAAACTCTAAAAACTAAATTTCATTCTTGACCAGCAACCATCATGGTGAATGTCTTTTTAAGTGAATTCCGTCACAACGAGTTCATAGGTGCCCTAAAATTTCAGATCCGAGCACCAGTTCAAATGTTATAAAATCCCACTCGCACATTTATTGAGCATACCTGAACAAAAATTCAGAAATTGATTTCGGGCACACCGAGACTCAGAATCAAGCACCATAAAATTTCACGGACTCTTAAAGTTCCCATGTATTTTATAAAAGAAATTCCACTGAATTTCCGGGTTTTTACAAGATAATAACTTGTCAAGCACATAAATACCTCATTGGAAGAAGAATAATGAAGCCCTCATGATGATTTTTTTACTCCATATTCATAAATGTATACTGAAGATGCATTTCAGGATATATTCCAAGAGTCAAAAAATGCATTTTCAATAACACAAGGCTTTAAAATTCAATTCTCTCTATTTTTTTCTAATCTTGTGCACTGTTTTTACATTAAGTGCATTGTATGTTTATCTGTTATCTGAAAAAAAACTAACTCCTATGAAAAAATGGAAGAGACACAACTATCTTCACAATCCATATTCTTCACCTAACACAACACATAGATAATAGTGGAATATGTCCATATGTGTCCCGCTTTGTTTTGCACTCCCATGAATATTGAGGAAGAGGTTTAGTTGACCTAGATAGTTTTGTATGCTATTGTGTACCGTTATATAGGGTGGGGAAAAAGTATATTTAGAATATATTTTGTTTTATGGTGACCACCAAGGGGGGAGGATTTATTTTCATCTTGTGACTGAACAACTTTTTTAAACCCTTTTGTGTTTATTCATGTTTATTTTTCTCTATTTGTGTTCTTTTAAATCAGAAAAAATAAATTTCCATTAGTAGTTAATTATAGAGGGTATTTATATTATACATTGATTTAGATAATTTATTTCAAACGTTAATATAGTATATATTTTTCACTCAGATGAGAATTAATCACTCATTGAGAAATCTTTTAGACATTCGAAATTTTTTAAATCTGCTTCTTTGGTTAACTATGAAATTTTTATTTCAAATTTGGTACTTGTAAATAAATATTTTAAATAGAAATTATTATAGAAACTCAATTCACCCCAATATTGAGTGACCTACTCTAACCCACAATTGTAGTTCTCGGTCATAAGAATTGGCTAATGGGAAGAATATTTCGATTGTGCATGGAAAAAAGTTCAACAATTGGATTACTCAAAAAAAAGATGGCAAACACTTCCCCCCTAAGAGAATAGTTAAACAAAAAAATAATATCTCCACCAAACTAGAAGGTTACATCAGATATATCTTCTAACGTTAGACACAACTATCAGATATATGAAGACATGGATGAGGATGTTTGATATTCTTCTTCGACACAAACTCTAACTCTTTCATATTTCATTACTACAACATTTATAAAATATGAAACTTCCCAAAAAATGGAACCCTCATCAGATGAAGAAATCATTTTTTGTTCAATAAAAATGATACACTTATAATAACCCTTCTATGATGATGAATATGACTCAGAGTAATAGTTCCCCACACAAAACCTTGGAACATGAGGCTGCATAAATAGGATCTCACGATACAAGGGACATCACGAGTATGGTTAAACCCAATATTTACACCATGTACACATATAGGATATATATATATATATCTTAGATCCATGGGAAATGACTCCATAATGCCAAAAAATGACATGGAATTTTATCATCACACTCGAGTGACCATTCGGCTCCCATTGTCTTTCATGAATGCCTATTATGTGTCTGATTATCTGATAAACCCTGGAAACATGGTAGGATCGACTAAGTCGTGCCTCTGGAGGAAGATTAAACCTTAGACTCCACACAAGAAATAGTCCCATCCCCCTAAAATTCATCATCTCTAGTGCCATAGGTCAAAGAACAACCCCACCTCAGAAAGCACACACATCTTGCACAAAAGTATGAAATTTTGAAATATTTGGGTATTTTTTACCTTCATTATCTCAATCTATAATGCACAACATATTTAAAATTAACTCGGAGAGACACTTATTTAATCCCTCCAAATCACATAGTAGTTCATGAAAAAAGTGTCTAGATGTGTTTTATATCTAATAGATAACATGTCATCATAATTTCACATCGCAATCTTATTTACAGAGAAGGATCACCAAGACATCATCTAGGGGAACATTAGACCACTACAAGTTTCAGGAAGACTCAATAAATTAAGAAATGTGAAGGGATCTGAATGGAAAGGCTTCCCAAATTATTATCATTCTAATTAAAACCCTTTGATGTCTAGGATATCGAGAAGGATAATTCTATCCCAAAAAGATTAACATTCATGGGTATGATAAGCTTGAGAAAATCTCTCTTGGGATGATAAAAACCAAAGATTAGATTAGGGATCTCAATTATGATTATGTGTTTCTATTATCCAACAACACAGTACATAAAATTTCATGCTCATAAGGCCCTATATTTATAGTCTCATGGTTACAACATCAATATTCCATAAATATCTGAAATATCAGACCAATTGATAGTTCTGCAGAAAAATACAAGGTCATAGTGCACCCGATGAGACATTATATGACACATATTTTGAAAAAGGTTTTTAAAAATGGAGGGAAAATAACCATCAGTGGATGATGATATAAAACATTTATCACCCATCGGTTTTGGGACCTCTTAGAAAAATATCTAGAGTATGCATGATAGTGACTACATGCTCCTCATAAATCTAGTTGAGGTTATAAACATGGTCCTAGAGGACAATGACTCTTCTATCTATGGAAACAGTTTAAAATACAATCATCTATATAATCTATCTATAGTGACTATGAGAGTAGGGGATGATAATGTATTTTATCATTCCATCTCTCAACTTGATAGTGACACAATTTCATATATATTTTTTCCTTTGTAAAAGAATGAATCCATAGAATCAATGGTGGATAAAAATAGGAAGACCTCAATAATGCCACTCCCATATTCAAGGAAGGTGTCCCAAACACCATCATTGATCATAGGTGGGTAAATATACAAACACATGATAACATGGGGCCTAAATTTATTATCACCACTATTTCCCGTAATAAATTATAGATATACATATCATATCTAAACAAATAATAGTATATATTTTCTTGGTACTATAATGAAATAAAAAAACATAATATTAATATGGATATAACCCATCATGGATTACATGATGACCATATATGATTCATGAAGGTAGCACGGAGGAGGAACCCCTATCATTCTTCAAATATATAGGAAAAGTTAGAAAATTCATCATATCCCACATTTTAAAAGAAGTTAAATACCCAAGATTGATTTAAAATTTCATCCAAATTAGATTAATGAATTGGTATATTTGGGTCTTCATCAATTTTTGAGTCCTTAATCAATATTTCTGAAAGGAAAACATCACATTTTTTATCACATACTTTTTGATCAATGCAACTCCTAGTATTCAATTCCTTTCCATCCTCGAAGTTTTATTAAGGTAGAATCAGATAATGATGTCCAATGAAGATGATGAAGTAACTACCTATTGATCCCCAAGAGATATTTTCAATTAGGTCATTCCAAATGGCTTAAATTACAATATGATCACTTATCATCACGCCATGCATCATATGTTTAATCTATCCACTGGATGGATATCCTTATTTAATGTTGGTTCCCTAGTTTTCATATCCTAACAGAGATGTGATAACTTTATGGATCATCAAATAGTCTCCGATAATGTGTGACATCATAGTCAGAAGTTGAATTTAATAAAATTAACATTCAAGGTAACATCAGAAAAGTTTAATGGATTTTTGGTAAGACACCACGGCATCGAGTTTCAACCAGAAATATCTAGTTATATTCATGAAATGTCACACTCCAGAAATCTCTATGATATATGGAGATTCTAAGGTAACCATCCATAAATTCACTGTTTCATAAGAAAACTAGATAGAAAATCTAACCCCTTCTCCAATACAATGAATATGGGGATCTCCGATCAATGAGATGGGGACTACCAATTTTCTCTAGAAATTATCATGAAGTATCTATTGCACCCACCCATCATGAGGCCACCTGGGGAGGTAAATACAATCATTAAATATGTGGATTCTATTGAAGGTTAACTGTGATCCATTCTTGCACATAACAATGATATCGACAACATGAAAAATCTCAATTACCTCATTCAAAAAATTCTTGGTACTAAGACCCAATTTTTCGATGTCAAGAATAACTGCCTCACACTACTATTTGTAGTGAAGAAGATAAGGTATTACATGAAGGTCCAAAAATTACATTTAGTCTCTCATAATAATATTCACAGGTACATCCTTTCCCTTCCCATACTAAGTGGATTTCTAGCCCAATTGGATGTCATTATACAATAATATGATGTCATGTTCATGTCACAAATGGAAGTGAAAGGGCAGACCAATGATGATTTAATTTTGGAATGTCCCTCCACTAAATTTAAACCAATAGATACTTAAATCCTAGATGAGGATGGTTTTTATTAACATGAAACTCCTCAAATATAGGAGATGTATTTTGATGGTGCATCATTAACTCCTATTTGAAAAATATGGAAAATCTCCAATATTGTATGTTTTCCCCAAAAAAGAAAATTCTTTCATACTAATTATCATTATATAGAGGGTGAACTTAAAATGGGGACGAGTACAACATCCTCATTACAAGCATAGAACTTTCCCAATAGTTGAAGATAGAATTCATGTGTATAAAAGGGTATCTAGAAATATTGATAAATCATTTCAATGGTGATTAATTCATCAGAAATATAAAATTGGTTCCTCTCACTAGATATGTCAAGGGGACTAATTAAAGAATTAAATTTTTAACTAACATTTAATCATTTTCCCTGATCATATAATGCTTGTTCTAATGCATTGGATATTGCAGCCACATTCCAGTCCAACCATGAACAGTAAGAAGCAGTCATATATATCAGGCACCAATGAATAGTCTCACTGATCATCATATGTGATGCAGAAGAAATAAATTACCTCAAAACCTTACAATATTATGATGAATCTACATCCACCCTTTGATATATGGATCCCATAATCAGTTATCTATAATATTAGAATATCTATATAGACTGATCTATAAGGGAATAGATTCCCCATCCTACTGGAAGAACTAATTGAGAAAAAAGAAATCTATAAGTGAGGATTTGATGGAATCCTCCTTAGACGCATATTAAAGAGTGAGATTCATGCCACCATGGAAGAAGTACATACATTCACCTTTGGTTATCATCATTATATGACCTAGATCTCCCAGAAATTAAAGATGTAGGTTTTATTAATAGAAATGTGTGATTAAAGACTTTGTGGAATTCACTAGGAAATTTCATTCATTCTAGATCCATGAAAACTACATCCATCATCCCCCAAAATTACTATAAACAGATAAATATTCTTGGTCATTTGTTTTTTGGGGAAGGCACCTTGTTATTATATATCCCCCAGTCAGAAAAATTTAGTTAAAATAAATCTGTTATTCTATCAACATCTTCTCCAAACTGGGTGAGGAAATTCCCCTCAGGGTAGTCATGATGATAAATATAATCAACTATGTAAATTCCTACACTATCACAAAGTTCAGGGCCCCTTACACTATATTGATGAAAAATAACCCCAACTTATGTTTTACGTAATTAGTGAAATTGTACCAAGAGTATACCTTTGATTCCAATTGATCATTCCAATATCATCCAATGGAAAATGGAAAAATAGAGGAACTTAATAGGACCTTATCAAACATACTACAGAAGACAATGAATATTGAACATTAGACATGGCCAGATAAACTCATCAATGATTTATTGGGTTATTATTCCACTACTCATACTTCTAAACAAGAAACTCCATACTCATTAGTTTACATGACTAAGGTATTGTTTACCATAAAATTATACATTCCCTCAAATTGAATATCCATTTTTGGACAAATCACTAATGATGAGAATTAAAAAGGCATCCGAATAGCCAAAAATACTTGACATTAGGTTGTGCACATTTCAAAACCTTGAAATCCATTAGATTCAGATCATAGTGGATTTCAATAATAAGGTCTTCCTTAGTTTATTTCACTAAGGATAATTAGTGTCAGCACTAATAACCCCAATGATGTTGTGGAGGAATCCTCCTAAGCTGAAACCCAAATGGGAAGTTACATGGGTCATAAATATGTTCTATCACAATGAAGACAAATAATTGGATATAATGGAAGGGGAAAATTCACACACCCCTTTAACCTATGAAAGGTTTATCAAGATATTATTTTCAAGGAAATCATGAAGCCTCATGTACTTGTAGGAAGACCTTAAACTATAGTGTCTCACTTCCTGACCACATGAAATTTAAATGGAAATAGTTTTCCTAGTTAAATGATGTTAAACTACAAAAAGGTATCGTAGTCTTAGGACATTAAACTATTAATGAATGTCTTTACAACTTGATTCTCAAATATATGGAGGACATACTCATGGAATGGTGTTAAACTTCATGAATCACCCAAATTTTCATCTTCATTCATATCTGCTAACCCTCATCCTCACATCACGATGTTAAATTAAATAATCTATATCCTCTCTTCATGATTGTAAATTGCAAGATTTCTAGGAATCATGTGTATCTTGATTACTACCATCATATGATACATTGTGACACACAAACCATCATTTTCATGTCTAAAAACAACAATACTCATTATTTTAATATCTATTATTTCATTGAGATATGTGCTACTCTAATATGAGTTTATAATGATTAATTTTATCTAATAAAGATTCTACTGAGTGTTTTAGAAAATATAAATGATAACTGAATAATATTGTTTTATTGATTACGGGGTGAACTAATTCAATATGGAATATAGTTTATATGGTATTATGATTCATGAAATATTTATTAATATGAAATCATAATTTTTGTTAGATTTAGTTACAAAAAAAAAATTTAGTCAAACATGAACAATTTTAATTTATTCACCAAGCGCAGTTTTAGGTTCTAACGATGATATTCCATGGTCATCTAATAATAGTCGTATTTTTTTCACTTGTTATGTGGTAGTATGGATCCTTAACCAGTGGATTAAAATTCTTATACACGACAGATATATGGGGAAAAGTTTTGACCATTACATACATGACCAACATTGTAATAACATAAATTTTAGAGTTTCATGGAACCAATATATGTCCATTATCATTTTATATCATACAAAAATAGAAATAAGTATCATTAATTAATTTATTCAGTTCCAATGAATTTAGAAATAGAAAATTATAGGTGACTATTGATAAAATAATTGCTGCGATAAGAAGTATTGAGAAGATAATGTTAGTTGTCTCCCATTATGTGATAAGTCACTATTATTGAAATTATCCTAAAAATTTAAATAGATGAAAATTTTATTATAATATAATAACATTACCCTTATCATTTTAATGTTATATTTCTATGAAAATATTTATGATATAAAATTACATTTGATTATAAACTATTTAGATGATGAACCTGGGAAACCACAACATTAACATTCCATTATAATTTAGTAAATAATATATTCATTTTTATGGGTTCTCCCTTAGTTATGTGAATATTAAAAAGGATATTATCAAAAAAAATTGGTGATTTTAGTTATGTTATATAATTAAAGGAATAATAGTTAGTTGTAAACCTGGAATTTTCATATAGTGGCTATATTGATTATTTTTTCTTAAAGTAAATGAAATTCACTTTACACTAATAAAAGTGGAATAATCTTTGGAATATTAATGTTGTGTTCGATGTTTTAATTCATCCTTATTTGATTCTCATGATATGAATTTCTGACATTAGATATGGTGACGATACTACTTCAAATTGAGTAATAGTATATCTAAAACTATGAAAGGGAGTTTGGAGGGGTATCACTCTATTTTGATTAGATGTATACAAAAAATATTGTGAGTATGTGTTGATTGTTTTGATTAAAAGGAATTGAATATATGATTGGGGTTATATTATAACAATTATTTATAATCATACATAATCTTCTAATACATAGATTTTGATGTAGTTTTTGTGAACCATTGAGTCATTCCTCATGACTTGCATATAATGTTATTCATGTATGTATCCAACTAAGAATAGTGTGCTTTATTAATTATTTTGGAGAAAATTTTTATATACGATCACCCGACTACATTTGAATATAATTCTCTAAACCCAGAGAAGTTAGATATAGTGAGAAAAATAGTAATGTGTTCTTGAATTTTATGTGATTTGGGTTCTATATTTTATGGGGAATTGGGAAGACATAGGGAACCATTTCTGTTATGAAATGATTAATTATGGTATGTTGTATAAACTAATTCTAATGATTTTATGCGACCTTATATAGATTTGTTATTAGTTAGGTAAATCAATAGTCGTTATTATTATCATTATTATAGGGGTTCTTGTCGTTATTTATATGTTGTATCTAAAAAGATCAATGTGATGAATGTATCAAATCAATGGATAGAGTGAGTTGGCTGTGAAAAATGTTTCACATATTATTTTAGTGGCTGCTGATTTTGGATTATTGACATGTGAAGGAATTTTAATTTTAGTACAATTTATTTTTGTGATATTTCTTGAGGAGTGTAATATACATAGGATATATGGAGTATAAAACCATGATATGGATTCAATAGATTCCCTTATAAATTTTTTTTTGTATATAGTGTAAACTAATGGTGGGGAGAATGTAACAACACAATTTTGATAGGTTAATGACTTAGATTATTCTCATAATTTTGAACCCATTTTGAATACATTGGATTCATTAAAGAATTAATTATTAAGTAATTATATTTTATGATAAAATTATACCCATTAGTTTTTCGGAAAGAAAATATAAATAATGAAATTTTCAAAAACATTTTCCCCTAGAAGGGAAAAAAGAAAATATATTTAAAATAATGATTTATATTCAAAATCAATTCCCATATTGTTACATGGTGCATGAGGTTAAATTTAGTACAAAAATAGTTTGTTAACAGGTTTTACACCTGTAATGACTCTACTCTATTTTTAGATATTGTTACACATAATTTTATTATTCTATTAGAAGTGATCTAAAACGGTTATCTCATATATTATGGAAAACCTAAAATCATATCCTTCACTATGAAGGTAATACATATAAAATATTAACAGATATTGATATATTATTAGTAATGAGACATATAAACTATAGAATATGATGAGATTAAGATGTGAGTACATGGATTTCGTAATGTACTCCATGTAGATATACATTAGTTACGAATCAATCTGTCGATTCATTTTGGGATGCATATAGTTTTTTGAACCATTCAGAAGATTTTGACGTCCCAACAGGCATGTATTATATGTAATTCATGATGATTTTCTTGTGATGAGAACCAATTATTGAATTTATTAATTAAATGAAGGGATCCAATATAATGATATATGATCCCCCAATTGGATAGTTTTATACAATCATCCCACAACTAAAACACTCATTAGTTTATAATAATAAATTTTTCATTGTCAATAATGTTCTTAGAACACCACTGTAGATTATGGATCCTCTCCTTGGGTATGATTATTTTAGTGTCTATTTCATCCTAATAGAGATGAGTTTCTTTTTGTTTTCATTGAATGGTTTATATCAATAAATATACTACTAGATGGAAAAAAGGGATTTCTAAAACATAATGTATTCATCTTTTATTTTATATTCTTAATTATATATGTTGTTTTATTAATGTGGGATAAAAACATTAATGGGATTATTTTTATGAATTGATAATGTGTAGATCCACTAAAATCCATTCATGGAATAATATCCTCTATAATAAATGAATCCAAAATATCATTTACTGTATTCCAAGAAAAAATGTTAATCTTAACCGTTGAAATTCCATATCATATTGTATAATATTACGTATATACGTGTTTGTTGTTGGATCACTTTTCCAAGATATATGATATTTTCTATTATAATGCACGAATGATTTTTATTATTAATAGTGTACACCTGATTTATATAATAAGGTATTATAGTTTCAAAACCAATGGTTTTGATATGTACCATAAAGTATAATTTTCGTGACATCATAAACTATGATAAAACATGAGTTGTTTGAATAAATATCCTCATGTCATAATGATTATAAATAGTAAATTTTCAAATATGACCATATGTGTTAGGGTTAGGATACTAGATTATTATGATATGTAAAAGGATATTTTCCCATGAATAAGAATGTAACATGTAGAATTTTTTTTGATTGAATATTATTAAATAAAAATTATTTTATTTATTTTATATCTTATGTTACACACAATACCAACTTAGCTTTCATTACACTTGAAACAATGTTTCTAGGAAACATAATTTTATTATTGAAATTTTTAAAAAAATAAAATTATAAACAAGCCTTTGGAATATTATGTATAAATTGGAATAACAGAATTGTGAAAATTTTTATTTTTTATAGACTAATTAATTAAAAAATAAGATAAAAACTTATTAATGATGATGAATTTTTATGAATAACCATTTATATTTAAAAAAAATGTAATCATAAAAAGTTATATTATTCAATATTATCTAATGAAAGTAATGAAATATATATGTTTCATGTTCAATGTTTTTATATTTCATCCCATATGTTTTATAGGCATAAAATAATAACAACTTTATTTTTGAGCATAATAAAACGCTATTTTTCTATAAGGCAGTCTAACCGCATTTTAATGGTTGACTTATTTTAAAATAAAATTTTAAAATTTGAAAAAAAAATTTAAGAAAATAATATTAATTTTGTTAACATAATTTCAATATTATATTAGTATGATTTTTTGGTTTTTTTCCCTAAGTTTCATCTTTTAATGAATTCTGAAAATACTGATTTTTATATAAAACTGTATTTTCTTTTGGAATACTTTTTAGGTCAAATTATGTTTCGATTTATTTTTAAATTTTAATTATTGAATATAAATTTAAAAATAGAAAATTATATATTATTGAAAGGATTTTATAAGATAATATATTATAATAAAATTTTATGTTTTAATAAGGATTTTTTGAATGAACTATTTTTCATTGATTTTTTCCAGTTTTGATTTCAATTAAATACTGAAAATATATATGTTCTATGATATTAAAATATAATTCGAAATTTGGGATCATAATGTCCAAATTTGGTAAATATGACACTATTATATTAGGCCAATACGAAGGGTGACCTTGGTAAATTTGTTACCACCGTAAAGGGTAAATTCGGTAATTTTTGAAAAAAATAAAATAATAATGATTATAAAATGATCGTAACACAAGTAAAAATTTTATTTTAAGAATATAATTTGATCCTTAATACCTAAGGGTCGAAATTAGGTTCTTTAAGTGTACACATTTCTATGAATAAGAATTATATAATATTTAAATAACATAAAGTCACAAAATGTCACATTCATTGTCTTAAATATCCCTTATGTGTTCACATGAGACCAAAAGGTATGTTATAAATGAATGTAAATGTAAAATTTTATCTTAGTCAACATATTTTCATTATATATATATATTTTAATTTTTTGTTCCATTATATGTTATTTAAAAATTTAATATATTTTATATAATAGAAATTAGAAGATGACACATTCATATTTTGAATTTTAAAAAATATTTAAAACAGGGTTACAGAAAACATATATTAAGATATAAATATTCTTAAAAAATATTTAAGATTTATTTTCATAATGGTATTTTACGTTTATTTTTAGTTATGAAATATGAAAATTAAATAATTACACAACGTTGATTATGTAATTTTTTTATTATTGGAAAAATAATTTTCATGTTATTAAAAATATTCAAATAAATAAAATTAGATATTGTCAATGTGAAAAAATAATTTTATAGAAAATAATAACATATTAGGGTCATAAATAAATATATTGTTTGAGGTTAACTTATTATTTTTACATTTTAAAAGTTTGTGTAATAAATAGTGTTAAAATTCACACTAAAGATATTTTATCAATGTAATATTTTACTAATATATTTAAAAATAATAAAACCACTTCAAAAAAACAAAAATAATTAAACGATGGTTTAATTTATTTTATAATTTTCCATTATTTTCCAATTTACCTCACATAAGTAATAATTAAAACTTTTTATTATTGAATAATTAGATATCATATTTGGAATTAAAATAGGTTAACTATGGGATAATCAAGATGAAATTGTTTAAAACAATACTGAAGCATGTTTAAAATGTATTTGTAAATTAGATTAAAATATTATCTCGTATTATATTCTAATCCATGTTATTTTCAATGTTTTTTATTTTTGTTAAATTTTATATAATGTAATATTTTTTGAAATTCCAAAATTATCCCAATATAAGTTATAAAAGAGAACCTTCTCCCTCACATATTCACATCATATTGAGCCTTAAATATCAACCATCCCTAATAGAGATATCTAATCTTTTTCTCTAGGCACATTGTATAGGTTCCTTTCTTCTCAAAATATCATCCTCAGTGTCCCTATGAGGCGATCTAAATGTAGTTCTCTAAAGAATAGGTAATATTCATTTCTAAGTATTTAAAGATTATTTCATCTTCTACATCATGTTCATGTGTTTCATTCATTATAATGTTATAAATCTAATATTAAATATATTCTAATATTTTATAATTATTTTAAATCATGTATATTCTACCTTTTACCCATGCTACAAAAAATGTATGTAGTGTGCGTGTGTGACTATGACTTACCGTCTCCATGCCATGGTGCCATTTGTTTTTCATAACCACGCCAATTATATTTGTATAATGATGAAAATAATAGATATAGAAGAGAAATATAAAATATATTTATTATTTAAAAAATATAAATTATTTACTTCTTTCCACTTTCACCATTAAGTGAATGATATTATCGCTCATGTGTAAGCACGACCTACCATCTCCACGACGCAATACGAATCATTTTCCCTACTCACCATTCAAGAGTGAATAAGTAAATTTAAATAATTAAAAATATGAAATTATTTTCCATTATATCACTGTATATATTAAGAAACTATTTCCTTAATAAAAGAACCGATAATCATATGACAAATATTCTGAAGTAAAAAAATCAATTAACACCCGGAAGAATTGTAATAATGAAATATTAATAATAAACGGGTGATAAGATTACATAAGAGAATAATATATAACATCATAAATATTAACATGGTTCTTTTATAATTTAATATTATTATTTAAACCATTATACATGTGGTTGAGATATGTATAAAGAATGAAGACATAAAGTAATGAGATGTATAGTGTAACTTTTATTTCTACACGACTTATTCTCCATTCACCACTCATTTTTTCTTGTAGTGTATATAATTATTGTTAATTTGATTTATGATAATCATAATTTAATTGATTGTTATTTACATATCAATTTTATGATTTATCATGGATGGGGATTAAGTGTCAAAAGTTACCAAATTGGTAATATAATTATTTCTCAATTTTCCCTCAATGAGAAAAAAATTTGTTTTGAACCTAAATTCATTTATGATAGGATTTTATAGACAATTTACCTATTTTATCATGAATGTCCATATTTTTATAATTTTATAAGTTTTATTTAATTATGTTCTATATTCAGTTGAAAATATGTGGGCCTACAAATAAATGTTTTCTAAAAATGATTTAAAAGAGTTTTAAATGATCTTTAAATTTTTTTATGGAAAACGAATATCATATATGATTAAAATGGTTTTAAAATATTAAAATATAAATTTTAAATAATATTTCCTAAAAATATATTTTTCAAAATGTTTTATGATTGAATATAAATCTCTAAAAATTAAAGGTTATTTTCCTTAAGTGTTTATTCAATGGATATAATAAAATCATTTTCCATGTCTGAAAATGATATTTGATGAAATTTATGTTTTACAAGGGAAATGAACGAATTATAAAATTATTATTGTTTCCCTAAATGTTATATGTTTATAATAGATTTATACTTAAGAATTTATTTCTATTTTAAGGTTTATGTTAACATGAATTGTATATGAAACACATTTCTTTTCAAGGATTATGATATGATTAATTATTTATGTTCATATGGTAGACATATGTATAGGTTTCTTTAACCGATATGTGTTACCTATATCTCATGTTAATGTATTAGTTAATGGTTTATACGTCATGAATTAGATGTTAATTGAATGGTAAGTGAAATTTGTTCAGTAATAGGGGAGAAGAATGGGAGAATAATTGGTTCAATAATACAAGACTAGAATTAGAGAAAAATCAGTTTAGCAATATATCGATAAAATGATGATTGAACATGGTTCGATAAATGAATTTTTTATATATGATGGTCTTGGATATGAGTTATGACTAATATAGTAATGAATGTTTATACTTAGGTGTATTCCATCGTTTCATTTTTATGTTATTCTTTCATGGAATGTGCTATTTTATTATCTATGAACTTATGTGATTTATTCCATGAAAATATATAATGGTCATTATTATCCTGGTTATTATTTAATTTTTTTGTTTATATATATATATTCCTTCTGATTACGTTATGATTGATATCCCACTTTTTTACCATTAATGGGAATCCGAGATCACCATTTTCACATGTTTATTTCACCCTTGTTACAATGACTATTTTTAGGTAGGAAAACTATCGGGGATGTTTTTTATAGGAATAATTTATTATCATTTACCATACTATATGTTTGTGTTCCAATTTCCCAAATGTAGTAAAATAATATAGT
Organism: Viscum album; assembly: GCA_963277665.1. NCBI lineage: Eukaryota > Viridiplantae > Streptophyta > Magnoliopsida > Santalales > Viscaceae > Viscum > Viscum album. Next base: position 898,260,909 of record OY728165.1, on the reverse strand, counting down.
TATTGGGTGTTTTTCTATGTAGTGTTTGAAATATTTTGGAGAAATTATTTAATGACTATGTATGTTATTCATGGGTCTTTATAGTTGGTATCACAACAAATGATTAGTTGAAATTTTGAATCTAGGATTAAAAACCCTTAATTAGGTGTTTAAAGAGACATATAAGAATATGCTACAATCCTATAGTTTCTCTAGTGATAAATAATTATCTAACATAAAAAAATGGTTTCATAGATTGAAAATTACCATGATTATGTTGATATCTACGCTTTATTAGTATTTCTCGCTTGTTTTTTTTGGGTTTTAGACAATGGTTGGAACCCAGAGGATTCATGTTGATAATGAACATGAAGGAGAAAAAAATGATATTCCCTAGGAACAAAAAATGATAGGGGAGTTGAAATGCGAAATCATTTTTATAATGACTAATCAATAATATAATAATACGCCAAATAGTCTCTACATTGGTGCATTTTCTTACCCATATAATAAGGGGAATATGGTGATTCATGGCTACAAGAGAGGAAATATTGTTTAATTTTCCTCCTGAAATCATGCGGGAAGAGGCATAAAGGATTATTTTTAAAGGAACAAGATGATTCTTTAGTTGTGTAAAAAAAGGAATCAAAGGAATTAATTGAAAAAGAAAATGTTCCGTTAACATAATGGACAAGTATAATGGTCTTCCAAAGGTAAAAATGATAGTTAAATGTTTTAATTGAAAAATTTATATGAATTATGAAAATAGATTCCCTAGGGGGAAATATAATTATAAAATTATTTAGTTTCGGTTAGTAGTGGTTATATTGCTCATGGTATAGAGACTACATATGACATATGAAGGATTTTTTAATGAATTAAATAATGTTTCTAAGATAATGGTTTTAGAATATAGTGAAATTTTTGTGTTTAATGTATTGGAAATCAATAATAATTTTATAGAAGTAATTTTATGGTATTACAGAATAATGAAACATATAAGGATTATTCCACTTTAGTTTTTACAAATGTATTTGAATGTATATTTTAATAGGTACTAGTAAGCATGAAATTTGATGGTGGTTATGTGGTGACATTTTTAGAGAACACAAAATTAATGGAATGATCACTTATAATACATAAAGATGTTAGGATATTTGTGGGAAAATAATATGTCTGATAATGATAAAATTAATGAGAGATTATTGATGACATTGGAAATGATGACATGGTGGATTACTATATAATTGATTGAGTGTATAGAATTTTTTGATTTATGGTATATGAAAGGATTTATTTTTTTAAAGCATGCATGTTTTAGATATGGTTTTATGGTAATTACCATGTTTGAAGACAATAAAAGATAATGATAATCACATATTTGGCATATGACAATTATGATATATATAAATTTGTTTGTGGTATTAATAATAATTTGATTTGTGAAATTTAGTTACCATATTTTGAGTGTTTCAGATTCTTTTTATTATACATATCATAAGGGTAACCATTTATAAAATGTTTTTTTCATTAATATTTATGAGGTTTTAGAGATCTATTCATTACCTAACCATTTAATGATTTATGTATATTTGAAAAAATTTACTTACCATTTTTGATGATGATAAGAAGATATAGAAGGAATGATTTATCATCCCATTATGAATAATACGATCCACTGGTTCTTCATCTATAATAATTTCAAACTGAATTCATAGAGTAATAGATGAAGTAGAAATTAATCAACTCACAAATGATGGATGGGTTTTTAATAAAAAATGTAATGAAATCATTTAATTACATCTTCTTGTGAAAATTCCTCATCATTAGTAAAAGTATCAAGAAATAAAATTATCTATGTTCCTTCATATTTGATGACTCAAATGGACTATTATTTCACCACACATTTATCATTATGTGATATTTAACTTCATAATGATCATGTTCCCTATCACTCTCCATTAAGAAATTATCATTATTTTTCAATTATATGTCCATGTGTTAACATTCCACATATGATCACCTATTTCGAAAAAAAATTTATGTGGTATATTGGGTAACTATTAATTTTCCAATATTCTTTTTCAAATTAAGATATAATATTAGTTTATATGATGTGGGTTTCCCACAATGAAATTCTAAAACATAAAATTTGGATTTTTAACAGTCAAATTATAATTTCATGGATGTTATTTTTTTTAATTTATGATTATATTATAACTATATTTATTAATTCATGATTCCACCAAATTTATATCATGTTAATGATATGTTATATTTGTCTCGCGTGAGGAAGTACTTACCTAATTGTTCAAATGTAATAAAGATAGATGTCATACCGTATGAGAAATATCATTCGTATAGAAATTGTTTATTGTATAGGGAATGTTCTACCAAACAAGACCACTCGCCATGTTAATGTATTAGGTAGAAACCTCTAGTTTTATTGTGTTACATAAGAACTTGAAGATATTATTTGGTAGTGTTATCAGCATTTTTTTGGTATTAGATTAAAATATTTAAAGTGGGAAATTTACATTAAGGGGGTATACTGTGACACTGTAGTATTATTAATAAATATATTTATTTTTTTAAGAATTATATGATTTTCATGATGTCTTGTGTTACACGCGACACCTGACTTTCCCGAACTACACACAAAACAATGTTTATACGATACATATTCTTATTATTGAAATTTTTTAAAGAATAAAATTATAACCTAGCTGTTAGAATGGTTTGTATAAATAATATTAACTTAATAATTAAAATTTCAAGTCTTTGGTGACATATTAATAAGAAATGAAAATAAAAACTTTTTGAAACTAATTTATGGGTTTTTATGATGCACAATTTTTATTCCCACAATGCCATTTTATAGTAAGAAATAAAACATATAAATATAATTTAATGATATTAATTAAATTTATTTTTTATATATTAATTTTATTATTTCATGCAATATATTTCACATTCATAAAAGAAGAACAATTCATTTTTAAGGACATGTATGTTATATTTTTTCTAAATATTTGTTATTCTACTTTTTAATTCAAGACATGGTTTAAAACAATAATTTGAATAAAAATTAAAATATATTAAAAAATTAATATTCTTTTTAAATGTGGTATATAAAAATTTATAAGGATTAAATTTCTTTAGAAAAGATTTTTCTATTTATGAATAGTGAAGACATTAATATTTTTGAAAGTTATATGTTATTTTAATGTCTTTAAAAGGAAACATTATTCATTTGATTAGTTTTAAATTTTAATTATATAATTTTAATTTAAAATAATTTATAAATTATTTAAAAGGATTTTATATTCATGTTTTTTCTAATAACATTTTATGTCTTGAAAGGGGCGTTGTTTTGAAAAACTATTTGTGATAGGGTTTTACGGGTTTTATTTTCAATTAAATTGTGAAATTTTTGTGTTTTGAATTTCTAAAAATTAACTCCAAATTTGTTTCCATAATTACTAAATTTATTGAACTTGTCCCCTATATTTTTATCAAATATGAATAGTAACATTTATAATTTTTTACCATAATAAATGCTGAACTGGGTAATTTATGTTAAAAATAATCTCATACGAACTATAAAATGACCCTAAAATTGGTATAAAAAATTAATATCTGAATATAGTTATCCCTTTAACACCTCAAGATCTAAATAAATTTTTATTCAAGGATATATTTCCATGAAAAATAATTACATAATATTTAAATAAAAGAAATTCACAAAATTTCGGTGTCATTTTCTTAAATATCCCTTACTTGTCTACATTGGAAAAACAATATGGTATTAATGAATATAAATGTAAAATTTTCACATTATATACATATTTTCATGATATTTTTTTTACTTTTTGGGCCTCTTATATGATGTTTTGATATTTATAATATTTTATTTAAGAAAACATTAAAGATGTCACATTAATGTTTTAAATACAATATCATTTTTAATATAGTTTTACACAAAATATATATGCTAATATAAGTATTATTATATAATATAAAATATATATCTTCATCATGGTATTTTAAATTCATTTTTTAGTGTAGGAATATTTACATTTAATAATTACATAACGCTGATGTTGTAATTCTTTTATTAGTGGAAATATAAAATAAATATTTTTAAAATTATAAAAATAAAAATAATTTGATATATCTAATGTGATAAAAGAATTTTATAGATTATCTTCACCCATTATAGATATGATAACATTTTTGGTTTTATGTCAAATTGTTATCTTGATATTTTTAAATTTCCAAATAATGAATAGTGACAAAATTAACACTAATGATATTTTATAAGAAAATATTTTATTGAATTATTTTAAAAAAAGAAAATATATTTAAAAAAATTATTTATAATATTGTCTATAATTTCCTAAATGTTTCATGAATTATCGAATTGAAATCACATAAGTATAAACTATAACATTTTAATAGAGAATAGGTTCTTAACATAGTTAAAATTATAATAGGATAACTAAAGGCTAACGAAAATGAAAATGTTTAAAAAACAGAAAATGTATAAAATATATTAGTCGATAATATTAAAATATTTTATCATCTTCATTCAAATAATATTCATTTGGAGGCCTTTATGTCGATATTAAATTTATTATAAATATTTTTTAAAAAATTTAAAAAGTGCGCCTAAACTTTTTTAGGGAACATCCTCCCTCTCTTATTCACATAATATGTGTCCTTCAATAACGATAGTACCATAATAATTTTTCTTATATAGACGTCCCTAAACACACATTAATGATTTAATTTTACTCAAAATACCAACACTAGTGTCCCTAATAGAAGTTATAAATGAATTTTGCTGAGTACGAAGAAATAATATTCACTTACTCATTCAAGTTGATTTATTATTATACTTACTTTCCATGTTTATTTTCATTATAAAGTAATAAATACATTATAAAAAATATTATTAGATGTTATTTTTATTATGGATCACCTATATTCTTCCTTTTTTCCACTCTATAAAAAGAGAGATCATCGCGTGTGTGTATGTATGACTTATAATATCCAAACTGTGATATAATATATTTCTAAAAACCACTTTAATTGGATGGGTAAAATGATGGAAATAATATATAAACATGATAATTAAAACATGATATGTATTATTGAATAAATAATAATTTATTTACATTCTTCCCCTTTCACAATTAAATGAATGATATCATCACTCTGGTCGGTGTACGACATACCATCTCCATAATGACATATGATTCATAGTCCATCCCCACCATTAATGAATGATTATCTAAATGTATATAGTGAATAAATATGAAATAATTTACCTCAATATCAATATGGGTATGATATAACAATATCATTTTCACAATGACTAGTACTATACCACTAAACATGAAAAGGAAAATGAAGCAGTTAACAACCATTAAAGGCTAATAACAAATTTTTTAAAAAAATATGTGAAAAATGAAAAAAAAGGATAATATAAGATATAATAAATGTTAATATCATTCTTGTATAAATTAATCACATTATGAAAATCATTATATAGGTGGTTATGTAATTTATGATGAAATTATACCTAAGGTAATGGGAGTTCTATTATCACTTTTACTTCTACGAGACAAATGACATATTAACCACTCATTTCTATTGAGTGGTGTATATCTTTCCCATGAATTTAATATATTATCATTATCCATTAATTTCCAGGTATTTACATACCCATTATATGATATATCTTTTAGAGGGATTATGTTTCCAAATATCCTAAATCTGGAAGGGAATTTTGTCTCAATATTCCTTATTTGATAAACATGTTATGTTATACACCTAAATTATTTTATGAGGTGTGAATAAATATTTTTCCATGTTTATCAGTAATATATTTATTTTCATGATATTATATGTTTCATTTAATATTATTCTTTAAGGGTTTAGCCGTAGAGGAACCGTGCAATCTTTCATTCCAAACTTTTTCTTTTTTCCATTTTCGATGATTAATAAAGATTCTTCACAACATTGAAATTCATGATCAACTGAATTAATTTAATTAAATATATAATTTTAAGGCACAAAAAACAAATAAAGGATTATCACATATTATTTTCAATAAATTTAATCATTTACTGAATTTCCTGGAAGTAACTCATTCTTCATTGATGTATCAAACAACATATTGGTATTGTATGATCATTGTGTTGTAGAAATAAAAGAATTTACCAAACTAGAAGTGATCAAAATGTGTTCAATAAATCACTTAATATCACTGTATCAATCTATGTGTGCTATATTGGTAGATCCTATCTCTTGCATAGTCCATGTTGGAACTCATTGAAAAATGCTTCCAATACATTCTCTTTGATCTCTCTTGGCTTAAGAGTAGGAGGTGGATGAAGATCTATCTATATTCATGTGAGAGTTTATGGATAAGGGAGATCCCTCAGTATTGAGAGAATTATACAAATCCATTGTGCACAACCAATTGAAATGAATTTTCTCCCATGGAAAATGTTATTAATGGTTTTATATATCTCCAGGGTTTGAAATAAATAATTTCACAAGTTCCCCATATTATTTATTTAATCCCTTCACAAAACCATGAAAATTTTTATACTGATATTATTATTATTTTCTAATGAATAATTAATATGCGAGTTAACTTAAATAATATTAAATATTTATTATTTCTCCCCATACATTCAAACATTTTCTACTATTCCTCAACAAGAATTATCATGCCTTGAATTATGGAAATTGATTTAAAAAATAAATATCACATAATTATTCACCAATAAATAAATAAATATTATGGTCACTTTATAAAAAATAACTACTTATTTATTATTCCACTATCATTATGTTCTCCCTAATAAATTGTGTCCAAATAACTTTGATCATAAAACATGAATAGTTTTTAGACCACATGTGAGAATAATATTTAGTCAACTTGTAAAATAATAAATAAAAATAATATTATTTTAAAGAGATTCTAGATACTAGTAGGGTGAAACCTCTAGGACTCTTTCTCATTGGTATTAGGCCAAGTAGCATAATGTGCAAGGTTAGCATCAATTATCACGCTAGATAAACCTTAGAGAAATGAGTTAATTTTAAAAAACAATTATACCTTATATAGATGCATACTATATAATATAGACCCTTATCACAATATCTCTAATCAAGTAGGTTGAATTCTTGTTCCATCAACCTATGTAACTGATGTATCTTAAATTGAAATCCTAGAAATTGAACATTCTTGTTGAAGACCATGTCCGCGGATTTATTCAGGATACATTATTTCAATCAAAGGGACTAAGATATCAACATATCATAAAAAACTTATGTAAAAAATTCATTTCTCACATTAGTCATCAATGAAATATTACACGTGATGCACCAAATGAATCCTACCACACCATGAACATATGTCACCATAATTTCCATCTATACATAAAATTACGTGACCCATAATATTCATTAATAATAATCTCAATGTTTATGGATCAATATACATGTCCATAGATTGGAACATTTAATAACACACATAAATGATTATTTCCTTGTAGTGGGTCTCATTCACATAATATCATACTCGATATTTCCTAGGACATAAACTATTAGAATTTGACTCATATTCATATGAATTAGATCCCCTAGTAGCATGTATAATTTGTGTCCGTCAAATGATACCAATCATCTATATAACAAATATTTTTGAATAGCATCTTCAGAATTTTGGGTTCTAATCATAGTGGAGAACTGTTATGACCTTATTGTGAAAAAAATACATTTTAGACATTTTCACATAATTTATTCTGATAAAGAACAATCAGGTTCTGATAGGAGGTTTATTAATAATCAAAACAAGGAAGAAATGATACCATAATATATATAGATTTTGGTTCATGGGAACAAACTCCAATATAATCCCACTTTCACTGGAGCCATCTTCTATAAACAATTTGTTCGCTAGCTTTCACATGATACCCATTATTCCACAAATATAGGAAATTAGTAAATTAATCCAACATGTTCTCTTTTGAGGTAACTCTTATCATTGAAACGTCAACCCTCTGATGAAAATACATTAACAAATGATACTTATGGAGTATGTTTTTTGTCTGTTGGTGTGACCTTGGCTCTTTTGTAAGAACCACCAAGGTAGAATTATCACAATTCATTGTGATAGGGTGTTTACATATATGTACCACATAATACTCCTAAAAATTATATATTTCAAATGGCTTCCTTTCAGGTATTATAAGACTATGTATACTGAGGTTCTATTGTATAATTTGCAACAAGTGTTATCTTTGAACACTTCTATCTCAAAGCTCATCTATTGAAACCAAAAAAATAGCATGAAAGTTACTTCAAATCATTACAATCATAGAAAAAACCTACATCTGTATAACCCCTAACAAATAGCTCTTTATCCCCTCCAAACACTAAAACATATCCTTAGCTCTGTTCATATACATAAGTGTAGCCATAACAGAAGTCCAATGTTGATCTCCTAGATCTACATGATATCTTCCGAACATGCTCAGTTCAATGGGACCATCATGTATATTATATAAAAATAAATACATGATTGATCCTATCATATAACCATATAGAATCTTACACATTCTCTCTTTCTCCTGTTGTGTCTGATGACATATTTACTTTGAAATATGTAAACCTTGTGACACTAGAACCAATATCCTCTTGTATTATTACAAACTAAATATATTTATTATCGGGTCAATATATATATTCATTGAATAAGTCAAATTATCCTCTTTGATCTACCACGAATGATTGTGATCCCTTAAATATAGGCTAATTAACCTATGTCATCCATATTTATTTATTTGTTTAACCAGTCCTTAACAAGATATAAAATTGGAACTTCATTTCTAATAAGTAATTAGTAATCAATATATACTACTATTATAATGACCACATTTCAACTAAAACTAATTCAAACACATGGATCCTTTGCATTCTTATTATAACCAAATTATTTTATGGATTCATCAAATTGAGTGTTCTGGGACCTGGATTCTTACATTAATCCTATAATGGTTCTCTACAACTTGAAAATCCTTTTGGAATCACTTGGAGTCATGAACACTTCTAGATGTTTCATATAGACATCTTCCAAAACGTTCATATCGTGGAATGTTGTTTTGACATCCATATGATAAATCTCTTAGACATGGTAAAATATTATTCCATGAATAATTATACTTTATATTACCATAGAAATTGTTTATAAAGATTCATCATAGTCAATTCCTTATCACATATTAAACCCTTTAGCCACTAGCCATTATTTATAGGCGGTTACCTTCCATGTCCAGTTTTCTCTTGAATACCCCTTTTTACCATATGGGGTTTACATCAACTGGTGCATCGACTAAAACAAACAAATGGTTCTGATAAGTAGAATTTATTTAAAAAATCATGGTTTGTTTCTATATTGTTGATTTTGATCTCTCTACTGACTCTTTATATTAAATAGGTTCATAATTTTCATCTAATAATGGGTCACCATATTTGGTGACTAGAAAAAAATATCCCTCTAGTTTTCTTACCTCTATTTCACTCCTTATTAGTACTTGTGTTTTAATAACTACTTCTTCCACATGGCCTATGGAATCAGATCCTATACCTAATCTTTTTTATCATGAGCATCAAATTCATCAAACTTAGTGTTCCTCCCACTATCCTTTTATTGTATGTACTCTCACTAAATAATGATGGCTTGGTTGGGGACTATCAGTTTCATATCATAGGGGTTGTATAAGTATTATATTTTTTTTTCTATAGTATACACTTTAAAAATAATTTTTTTCCCTAGAGTGCTTGTTTTTTTAGATGAGGCCTTAAAAAATGCCTTATAACCCCATACACATGTATGTGAAAAAACCTATTTATTTACACTCTATAACTCAAATGGAATTGTATTTACCTATTTATATGGTACATGGTTTAATGTGAATGACACATTTTGCAATGCTTATCCACAAAAGGACAATAGTGATAACCATGACTTATCAATGACCTCACCATGTATAACAAGGTACAGTTAATCCTTTGACTAAAACCATTCCATTGTGGTTTATAATGTGGTGTGAGTTGAGATAGAATCCCAACCCCCATAGAAAATTGATAAAATATTGTTTATGATATTCACCACCTCGATCTAATCGAATATTATTTATCATCATTCCATATTAATTTTACACTTCATTAATCAATTGCATATTTTTTATGAGGACTTCATCTTACTCCTCATCATGTAGATATACCTATATCATCTGAAGTCAACTATAAAAGCTATAATGTAACAGTTTCCACCTCTAGATTCTACTAGGTTTTGTTGACACAAATATGTGTGTACAAATCCTAGAAGCTCTATGACCCTTTACGCTATACAGAAAATGATGGATTGTTCATTTTTACATGTAAAAAATAATGAAATCATTCAAGTGGTATTATCTCATATGATTCCAAATTACCATCTCGATAGATCTATTTCAAATTATTCTCATTTACACGAAAAATACATTGATTCCATAACCTTTTGTTATATTAGTCATGTGATAATGATTTCTTATCAATTTCAAATAGTTGGATTTTGTAAAATAATATATATAGACAGATTATTTAAATGTTCCATATCATAAAATAATCTTTCCTCATAAATGAAATAACTTTTATTTCCAAACGTGAAAATAAATATGTCTGAAATAAATAATGATATAAAAATTATGATCTTGATAACCATATGTTCATAACAATAATATTTTAAACTCAAAACCATTCATAATTTCAATGAATGAAGGTCTTCATCAATGGATATGGAATCTAGCCTCACACCATTTTCAACTCTTAGATCCACCTCTCCTTTGTAAATATTTTAGAATCATCTTGGTTCTTACATTTGCATATTTATTTGATCTCCAAAAGTTTTATGTAATAAAAATATGTAAATAATGAATGATTACAATTGAAGATGAATGAAAATATAAAATCCCCATTATTTGGGATGCAGTTCCTCATCTAATGGCCTAGATTTCCATATGAAAAACATAATGCCAAATTTTCCTTGCCCTACATTTAGAAATTTATCCTCTCAAAATTATATTGATGATGCGATTTTGACTTGTTGGGATTCTTAGTCCCCATTTCCTTATTATTAGTTTTATTTTTCTCCATAAAGAATGTAGTTTTATCGTGTCCCATGTTTTTATCCGCATAAAGAATCATGGTTAGATGTTCTGAATGACTCTTCACATTTTTTATTATATTGAAATTAACAATAAAACTAAATTAGGTCTTGTGATGTTATGAATATCTGAGATATTTAAGAAAATCACCGGGGAATTTAATACTGAAGCTGTATAAGCTTTCAATGTATCTAATACGTCTGATTTCATGAGGCCTATTTAGTGAAGAGTCTCCATGATTAGTTATTTGAAGATCATTATAGATCACATACCTCTCTTTTCCATCCTTTTCATGAAAGTGATCTAGAAGGCATAATCCTATATTCATCCATGTCCTTGTGTTTTTTTAGAATATTATTGGTCATGCATGATATCCAAAAACACTGAACATCTATTGAATCATTCAGATGTTTCAAATAATGTGACTCCACTTCATTATTTTCCTCATTAACAAATACATCAGGAATTGTTTCATCCAACACATACTATTTATTTTCATTGTAAAGGATAAAAAATAAGCACCTTTTCCACTCTTGGAAATTTGTGATGGTGAAAATTCATTCCTTCCCATGTATGGATTACAATGATTTGTATGAATTCATCTAAAAGTGGATTCTAAAAATGATATGATTATAATTTTAGTACTTTATCTACTAAAATACATATAAATAAATAAATATTATATTTTTCAGTCACAATTTTTTTTATTAAAACACAACATCCCTCACCATTGGATGAAAAATATCATGTTTCTTATAAATTCTAGTGGCAATGATCCGAATTCCCCTTCCCATTTCCATATCATTGGTTTGTCACGAATCTTGAATTTTTTTAGGAAAGAATTCCAAAATCATACTACATTAACTCATAGTTCCTTGATCTATTGAGTGGACCCACCACTAGATAAATCCTTAAATTATAATTCCCCAACCCCTTCCCCTCAATTACATTATTCCCTTTTTTGACAGTCAACCCTTGATGTGAAATAATTTAAGTCATCCCAAAACCTCTTGATAGAATTCCTTGATAATTGAAAGAACCCTAGCATTGGTTAGTTTAGAACATTGAACTATGAGTAAATTTTAACTGATGTAGTAATATGATATACTAACATAATATATATAATTTAAGGATTTTATCCATTAATTCATAAATTTAATATTATTATCTTTATCACATTCATGATAATATTAATTGGATGTTTATGGTGATTAACTCTGTTTAACATAATTTTAATGCATAAGAATATTTAGTTTCATTATATAGGGCATTCCCATTAATTTAATTAATTCATGTGATAATGATAAAACCTCCATAATGAAATAACCATGTAGCATGAAATAAAAGAAATATTTTAGAGAAATCATCAAAAGATTTTACTAATGGTTATCTTATCTAGCAGCTGATAAATTAAATGTTGTCCAAGGGGGAAACACCATTATCAAATTAAGGTTTATTTTAGAACTTTCCACTTGTCCACCTTTGTATCTCTCTAGGATTTATTTCTCCTTGGATCCAAACATGAGGCTTCTACTATAACATGTTATCTCCATCCATTACATATAGTTTCACTCACCCTGAAGTGAGTATAAATTGGTTTACATAATAGAAACCTTGTCTATGCAGTCCCTTTCATACTTTGAGTAGAAAAAGAATGCATTCCAAAAAAATTATTTAATTATATATTAAATAAAACCAATCACATAAAAATGTCTAGTATATTCTCTTGATCATCCACATGCATGAAGTAAATTAAACATTTAATAAAATGTGAATTCATATATTAATAATTCTTAATTACGATTTTTCACACTCAAATGAATTAATTATATTCTTCAAATAATAATATTTTTTTTCATAATTCTCATCATAATGTCCATGAGGTTCTCATCCATCATAATTTTAAATAAATTAAACAATATTTTTTAATTAATCATGTACATAAATGCACCTTAGAAGAAATATGGTGAATACACATATGACTCTATGTGTCATGTATTATACTCATATATTGTTTACACTTGTGACATTTGAAAAGCATGAATTGTCACATAATTTCATGATGTGTACTTAACCTAAATAATTACATTATTTACATGAATTTTATGTGATTTGTTATGCTTCAATTCATGTTGAGTTAATATTGTATTATGATATATAAATGACATACTAATCTTATAATAACTTCTTAACTAAATATTGATCTATATAAATATTAAAACACATCACCTGGTGTGTCTTACCAACTTAATTTCCATAGAAAAGCATGTCTATAATGATTAAATAACATAATAAATAAATTTTAAATCCACCTGATTTGGATATATACATGGTATGTCAAATAGAACTTTAAAACATGTATGTATCTCACCATATTTATGAGGAATAAGCCTTGGGACTCGACTTTTAATTTATGACTTGGAAAATATTGTGTACATGCAACGTATAATGGTATACCCATAATTTGATCTCTAAAATACATGGTCATCAATCAAGTAGGCCATTTATTGTAATACACAATCCATCTGTGACACCAAGGTATTACAAACCATGTGTGTGGGCTACAAGGCATGTAATCTAGCTGACTCTGAAATTGGATATCCCTGTCAGTACTCAATAAAATAAATAAATGCACCAGGTTTCATTAATTCATATGGTTTTAATTAATTTCTAAACCAATTTCTGATGCAATGAACACAAGTACATAATGTGCAACTACGATTAATCATTGTGTACTCCTATAATACATGTTCATAATCCATAGCACCTCTTGATGATATATTAATTTAAAATTTGTTAATTAAATTAATATTATTGATTTGATCTATCAAAAAAATGGAGGAAGAAGAAAATCATTCAATTGGGAATAAAAAAAATATTGAACATTAATTAAAAACAGAATCACAAAAAAAATAAAATAAAAAACTTTAAATATATATATATAATTATGTGACTACTTTGATAAAACATAAATTTTCATGAAACAATCGAAGAATTCGATTTTTCATGCCCATATTTTCAATTTACGCCGATTGATAATTAATACGAGATTTTACATAGCATTGAATGTCATGATCAAATAAACTAAACTACATAAATTGAAAATGGATAGCACTTTGAAACCTGAGAGAAGATTATCACACATATATATATACATATATATAATTAAATTAACTATTGAATTTACTTGATGGAATTATTTATTTGTTGATGAACAATTCAATAGATCGTTATTTTACATTTGTTTCATTTTAGATATAATTTGGATTCCCTATAGTGGTGATCCACATGTGATCCAAAAATAATTCAACAGATCTGTAGAAATATCTGACAACTTGAACAAAAGATCCTATCACTTTCCCTATTTTCCATTGATCTCCTCGAGAACTTGTTCTCATGAATTCTCCTAGAAATATCTTGAATTGAGATTTTGAGGGGGAGGAGGATATCTATCCATTAATAGGAGTGTTCATTGAGATGGTAGCTCTCTAGGTCTTTAGATAATTATACAAATCCCTTTTTCACAACCAAAACAAATGAACTCGCTCCCAAAAAAACAATATAATTTGGTTTGTATATCATTATAGTTAGAAATAAATAATTAAAAAAATACCATAATTATATATATAATCCATTTCAAACCCCATGCTAGAAAATATTATTATTATTATTATTATTTCATGACATGAACATAATTTGAAAATTAAATAACATATTATTTAATTAAATAATCTTCAATATTTATTATTTTTCATCGGACTATTAAAATCAATATGTCATTCCTCTATGATATTTATCAATCCCTGAATAATGGATATTAATTTATTTAATATATTTTACTATAATTTTCATTGATAAAGAAATAAATTTTTTACTCAGTAAATAGAAAATAAATATTTATTAAAAATTCTTCCAATTTTAAATTTACTCAAATAACTAGTGAAAAAATAAATGTGATTAGCAAAAAATGAGTTATTATTAAACCACATATGTGAATAATATTTATTCAATAACATAAATATTATATAATATTAATATTATTTAAATGAAATTCTAGATACACTTGTTATGTGATAATATATGACTCCTTCTCAGTGGAATTATGTGAATGGGCATAAATTCCATGTTTATCATCTAGAAAAACACAAAAGCACTCATAGGGAATGTAGATAATTTCATAAGGACATAATACTTCCTAATGATGATTACTATGTAATATAATCCATTTATCATTATATCTCTTATCAAGCAGGTTTTATGTTAATTCCATCAACCAACGTGCTCGATGTCACTTTCTTTGACTGCACAGAAATTGAGATTGCCTATATAACACCATGGGAATGGATTTATTTATGCTATATCATTTCCATATAATTGATTAAGATATCAACATCCATTAGATAATCAAAGGGGGAAAATAATTTCTCATATTATTCATTAACATAATTTTATTCATGACGATCTTAACCTATCCTACCTCACCGTGAATATATCATGTCATGTATTTCATTGATACATAAAATTAAATGTCTTAAAATAAACGATAATAATAATGTTAATTTATAAGGATCAATACACTCTCCCATAGATAGTAACATCCAATTACACATATAAATGTTGATTTCTAACTTGCAGGTCTCATACAAATAATATCCTAACGGATGTTACTGAGGGTGTACACAAATTGAATGTTCCTCAATGTATTAGGAGTCTCCACCCCTAATATGTTCTATAATTTGAGTCCCTCAAATGATTCAATATAGTTATATATGAAATATTTAATAATTTTATTGAAGAATTTCCATGTTTTAATCATAGTGGGGAACTTTTAGGGCCTTTTAGCATCCCAACTACCTTTGGGACAATATCACATGATATGTTAGGAAGCAGAACAATCGTGATGTTATAATAGGTTTACTAATATTCTATAATATGAATAAAGGTAATAATAATATAAACATAAGTCATTTATATGACACCAAATCCAATAATTCACTCTTCGATCGAAAATATATGTTCATTCAAATCGATGTTTTCGAATTTTTTTTTTACTATTTTAAAAAATATTTTCAGAATCATTATGGAAAAAAATTCAAATAATTTTAAAATTGGTATCTAAGATATCATATGAAAATTTCTTGGGTATATTCAAATAAAAATGAGTTATAACCATTTTATTATTTAAAAATCATTTTTCAAAATTAAAACATTATTTTCCTCAAAAATTATATGTAGTGATGTTTTAAATTTATTTCAATCTAATGTTTTTTTTTATTAATGTTTTAATGGGGATATTATTTAATGGTACAATTATTATTCTTTCTTTAAATGATTTATGTATATGAAGGATAGATACATATGAATTTTGTTTCTTTTTCATGAGTTATGTTATTATTAAATATTGAGGAAACCCATTTCATTTCTTGGGTTTTGATACAATGAATGATTTATTTTCATGTGGAACACATATGTCTGGTTTTCATTATGTGATGGGTGTGACCAATATCTCCCTCAAATTTATTGGATGAAGATTTATATCTATTGAGATATACAAAATTATAATGATAAGTGAATGTGGCTTAAAAATATTGGAATGTAATGGGATTAAACTCTATTCAGTAATACTGGACTAGAATAGGAGTAAAATTGGTAATGAAATAAAAGCCCTAAATGATTAGTGAACTCGGTCTAGTTAATGACTTCTTCCTCAATAATGATTTAAGAAATGAAAATTGAAGGATATTGAAATGATTGTATAGAATTATGTGTATGGAACAATTTCATGTCATATGTTATTTGCTCATGGAATATGTTCTTTGATTAATTATGATCTTTTATGATTTATTCCATGATATGATATCATGATATTTTCTATACATGATATGATTTACAAATGTTTTTATGTATATTTGAATTATGAATATACTATGATTTATATCTCCCATCCATACCCTTATTGAGAATCAATTCTCACCCTATTCAAAAGTTTATTTTCAAGATGTTATAATGAATGGTTTTATGTAGGAATAATCAAGGCTAATATCTTTTTGGTAATAGTGAATATCTTTCACAAACTATAAGATTGTCTTCCATGTTTCCAAATGTACTAAACTAATATGGTCGTTGTGATTGTATTTGTATAGTGTATGATATATTCTGTAAAATGATGTAATGTATGTGTACTTTAATCTTGGATCATTATAAAGTGTCTAAAATCCCACTTCATAAGAGATTGAGATTTCTTATTGATCTAAAAATATCATAGATACATGTTAGTTGATATGTAAGGGTTACATCCTTTTCAAATTAGTCAATACCTAAGGGTTACATAATAGGTTACCACTGTTATGAAAGAAAACATATCATTATAACTGATCCTAGAAGAAAATTATGGCTGATAATTCCATACTTTATATAATAAAACAGACTAAAAAATGGAAAAATTAAATATTTTATTTGAAATTTATTATAGTTTAAAAAATATTGTTAGAAATTTTAGAGACGACATTTTCATTCCTAAGAGAAAAATGAAATTCTCATATTAATATATTATTGTTAGTAAATATATAAAAAATTTAATTTTTATAATTTTTTTATTAATTGTTAATATTTTTTATGATTTAATTTTTATGATAAAACTATTTTTATAAGTTATAATCCCATACATTTAGTTCTAAGTACCAAAACATAAGTTTTTTATAAATATTCATTTAATATATAATTAATGGTATTATATTGAATTTAGTTTTTTATTATAGTTTATACAGTGTTATTATTATAGTTATGAAGAATTATGATATCTCTAGAGTAAAATATTCCTAGGTGAATCAAATTTATGCCATTCTTCCCAATATACTAGAGGCTTATGTGATGTTATATAAAGGTGTGGGTTATATACCTATTGCACCAGGATTACTCATGTGGGTATTTCTAATTACATGTAATTTTAGTCCCTTACATGAAAATTTCATATACAATATATATAAGATAAATTTTGATATGTGTAAATAGGATTCGATTCTATTTTTGTGTGATTAGAAAACACCATGGGTTATCAATAGAGCTACAAATTAATATGGTTGAACATATTAATTAGGTGAATGAAATCCATATTTCAAAAATAAATCCTTAGAAGAGTTCATACATAATGGACTAAAACACGAGATAGTAAATATTTATTGTGATAAAAATTATACAAAATTTAATTTTCAATAGTTGTACATTAAATTGGGGATTCATTTAATGAAAAAACATTAATTAATATGTTTCAGATTATTTATAAAGTGTCATGTTTCATGACTTTGATTATATTCCTAAACTGATTATAAATATGGTTTCCATCTATTTTTTTAACAAGATTGGCATTTATTTCATTAAGAACAAGAGTTTTTTGTTATATATAAATAATTTTTTTATGGAATCATTAATATGGTAAATGGTTTAAGAATTATATATAGGGACAATAATGTGTATATTAAATAAAATAATATGGTAAATTCTGTTTCATACCCCATATACCATAGGAATTGTTTCCATAGATATATAAATGATAGTGACAGTTAATGACACCATAGGGATGGATTTTTGGATTCATTAAATTATAAATCATTCGATAAATATGAAAAAAATAGAGTAAAATTACCAAATAACATTTTAGTGGAAAAGGTGACTAGGATAATGGATTTTTGGATATTATAAATAGTGATTTTTGTAGAATAATGAGTATATACTAAACTGGTGGTTTTATGTACATTGTAACCTTTATCTATAAAACATGTTAGTATGGTTTGGTGTCTCTAATGAGATAAAATAATGTATTCTATGTAAATGTCAAATAGTTTTAGAATGAAATACATAATTAACATTGAATGAAGTATAAATAGACTTAGATTCTGCCATGGTAGTGAATAATTGATCCAGGAATTCACTAATCATCTATGAGATTATGGAATTATTACACAACTCTTTCCCATTAAATAAAAAACAAGGAATGGTAATATTTATAGGAGGAATATTTCCACAATAGAAATTTTTTGATCGATTATGTGTCAATGTGAACTTTTTATTTCATTCAAAGAATATGTTCTTTAAATGTAAGTGTTCCTTGATAATCTTTTTGAATAATAATTAGTCATAGAGAAACCATATGATATGTGGACTGAGAAATATAATGAAATTTATTTAATGACTATTTTGGAATGTGGATCCTTATATGGAATTTTTTTTTGATTAAAAAACCCTAAATCAAAAAAAATTATTTATTAGCTATCCAAAAGAAATTATGCTATAATATTTCTATAATATATAATAAATTAACTTATTTATGGCCCAAAATTGAATATTCCATGAAATTAATTGTATTATTTTTTGAGTAAAGAGCCATAAATTTGAATATGGAGAAATCTAAGACTAATAAACAAGATATGTTACTGAAATTGAATTTTATTCTCTTTCCCAAATAGTTATAGAAATATAACCAACAAAATATAAATATGAACCTAGAATGTATTTTAGGAGTCTTCAAGAGCCCAATAGATATGTATTTCCTATGGTAAATAGTGATTAAGTAATTTTCATAAATGATGGACCTCCTAAAAACCAATCAACCATCGAAATTTATATAAATCTATATGGTATTTGAAACCAAAAATATACTCAAAGTAAACAAACAATATTTGGAACATAGTGGATGCAATATAAGGGGTAAGACAATTAGGGTAAAAGTGGGGTTTTCATAATAAATCCAGCATGGTTCATAGTGTTTAACCCAATAAATTTAACAATATAGTAAAGGGTTACAAAAACAATATATGGAGTTAACTATGAAGTGTCCATTTTTACAATAATGTCTATTATGACCCATCATGGATTACCAGATCATTTTGATTGTTTGACATATCTAATTTATTACAAAACCAAGTTACATAATGACAATTTTGTTTGTGGGAATATATGATTAGTCAAATATTTTTTATTTTCTATTTGAGTTGGGAACACTTTGTAACATGTAATATTCCATTTATTGATAAAAGAATATTGGTGATGTCAGAATAGCCAATATGAGGATGAAATCAATGAGCTTTGTTTCATCTATAATTTTAATGGTTATTTTCCATAGAAGAATATAGTTAGAGTGTGGTGGTATGTATGAAATTTTTCATTGATGGAAAAATCATTCTTCGAAATGATATTCGGAATTTATTTTTCGATATGTTGGGGATGAAAAAATGAACCTAAATTAAATACATGAGAGAAACAACCTATATATTAGGTGTTAATATATATAGATATAGATCTAATAGGATTCTTAAATTGAGTAAAAATAGATATATTTCTAAATTTATCAAGTAATTTATCATGGGAAACTCCATGAAAGAGTATTTACTAGTGATTCCTGGATTGAATATTAGGAAATTTCAAGATACTTATAAAGAGTTAAAAAATTTGGCATAATATTTCTTATGAATATTAAAAGGGATATCTCATTTATTACATGTTGTGAACATGAAATTGCGTTACTTATGATTTTAGTAGAAGTAGAAAATATAGATCCATTCCTAGTGAGAGTTGAATGTTTGTTGTTAAGAACATCCTTACGAACAAAAGAATATTTAAGGATATGTTCTTAGTCATTTTAGGATTTCCATAGAACCTTATGAAGGTTTTCAATTTTGGCAATTTATTATCTAAAAAATGTAATATGAGATATTAATTAGGATTTTGGTTTTCTGAAAATAGAGGATCTATCAGTTATAAGATTTATTAACATTCCACAAAACTATACTCATGAATTGATGTAGAGTACCTGATGATAATTGATGTTCTAAAAGATAATATTTTGATTATGAATTATATTTATGAACAAGGGTTGGTTCATATAATTGATAGAAAAATGATATTTGTTGTGATAAAAAACGATTAATTTATTAGGTTAATGAATCATAATCTAACAAATGAACTAAACGCATCTTCTTTATGTGTTGATTCTTTTGGGATATCATTGAGATATGAAATTTAAAATTCATTTTGGGGGGTATAATGGAGCATGGAGAAGAATCATTCTAAAAACAATTATCATATTAAAAAAATTATGGTCATGTTAAATATCTTTTTATTAGAAACATGGGATATTAGATGCAATTGTTGTATAATTTATCATAATTTTATAATAATTTTAATCAAAAATTATCATGGATTCATTTTTTAGACTAATATTTCATGAACAGTAGAATAATAATATCTGTTGAAGAAATGGATTTGAGTTTTCCCTAATATAAGAATATATCAATTTATTATGGTCTCTGATGATATGTTAATATTTACATGAATGGATTGCTATAATTGATAGAAGTTTTATATATAATCTACAAGGAATACACTCATAATGTATTCATCCATAACCAATTATCTAAATTAACTTATACATTTATACCAGATTGAATGTAAAACAATCATTGAAATATTTGTGGGAGAATAATTTTTATGAATCTTTATTTATTATTGTTGGAATGATTCCTAAAATGGTAACATACATACTTTTATAAAATTCCATTGTTAGCCTTATATACTATAGAATTAGGTGAGTTTAAGCATGATGTTGATCATCTCATTAGCTGGAGCTCAACAAATATTATAGTTTCTCTCTATTTTAAGGAGATAAATAAATTTGATCACATGATAGTATTAGACTACGGAAATATATTTCCATTATTATATGATTGTCATACGATGTTCTCAACTACTTGTATGACTGGCGTGTGATATATTCATTCAAACCAATTAGTCTATTTTAGAGATTCGTAATTGTATGAGATTAGCTATTTTTGATTGATATGGTCTTTATGAATTTTTCACTAAATGTAAAAGAAAATTTAATTATTTTGATATAGATATGATACATATTATATATATTATAATGGAAATTTTTATATAGATAACTGTGTTTGTTTGATAAAGAACATACCAGACCACATTGTACTATGAGTATAACAAAATTTTTATTAGAAGCCTCCCTTTCCTAACATAAAAAAAATCAATATTTCATATTTTTTAACAATAATAAAAATGATCATTGGGCCACATACTTGATCCTTATAATTTTGATTCCATTCGAAATAATTTTTTTTCTCAAATAATGTAATTGTGATAAAATGTTTCAAAATTATGTTATATTGATTTATTAATAGTTGGGATTTTATTTATAATTCCTTATGGAATTTTATTAAAGGTGTTAATTTTTTTAAACAATCTAAAATTGGAATATCATAATGTATAATATAACCCATGTTTTATACTATGATATACATGTGATATATATCATAAATTATGATATCCAAGTATCATAAAATGTATTTAATACCAATAATATAGAATATGTTGTGATTATGATATGTGTTCACATATTTTCCATTTTTCTGAAAAACATACCACTGACTATGAATCTACATAATGATTCAATTAAAGATTTAGAAAACTGCTTGAATCATTTAATAAATTATGTTATGGCCATTGACATGTTTTATGGTCAATCGTGAAAACACGCATGTGATTTTAGAAAACACTTGACTCCCATTATTGAATGAATAAAAAATATAAAAAGTGGTATAATTCATTCTTTAGAGGCTATTAAATGATAAATTCTTAGTTGAAACACTATTCACCATCTAATATTTGATTTATATTATTTTCTGGAAGATCCAACAAAAATTTGAATATTATAAGTCCTTATTTTAAAAATGAGGATTTTAGTATCTAGTGTCCTACTAGTGGTGGTGAGAGTGCTATGGCTACCATGTGGTGATCACCATCAAGTAATCTCATATATGTTAAATACAAATGATATTTAAAATAGTAGAGGAATTTATATTTAATTTTATTTTCATTGTACAATATGTTTTTAATTATTGTTATACTATAAATCTTATTTGTTTCTTTACATTTCATTTTTCATGTGATGATCTACCAAATCCAATAATATTTGTCATATGAAAATATAGGATAATTTCATAGAATGAATGAATTGATCACCTCTCAAGGTAGGATAGATAATACTTACTCACTAATTTGGTCATTTCATTTTTATCAAAAAGTAAAATGTAATAAAAATATTATAATTTTTTATTAATATTATTTTATAATTGTTTTCTGGTTTTAAATTATATATTTAAATTGGTGGTATGGTGAACGATGAATAACATAATACCTCCAAACTACATGATATTGTGTCCATCAGAAATATTCTTGATATGACCCCATGGTTTGACTCTCATTATTTTCCATCATGGGAAGGACATCACTTGATTTGGTTTTGACTAGTCAAGTTTTTCATGTTAAATATAATGGGATACTGAATTATAGATTTGGATCAGGGTAGGAGGCAAGTAAAAATCCTCATTTATGAAAAAATATATGAATATTATGGATGAATGATGGTAGAATTAATGTTCTACGTTGAATTAGTATACTATGCTGGATAAAAGAGGTAAAAAATGGATTGGTGGTTAATAAATTTATCTTGATACAATAGTGATGGTTTTGGTAACAAATGTTGTGATTAAAACATTTATAAAGAGAAATAGATAAATAGTGTTATTATGGTATCTAGAGGATAAAAACATGAGATATTTCTCATAATAGAATATGAATTGGAAGTTTCATGGATTTTTTCCATCTGTATGTCAGGTCGAAGACAACATTTCCCTGACTACTTCAATATAAATTATTTATTAAAATTTATGCTACCCCCAACCCCATGTTTTATTATGAAACAAGTGGGTTGGGTTTATTCATGTAACCATGATATAACTTCCCATATGTAGAATAAGTCCATAATAAACCCTTTAGTAGTGGGATATATAAGTGACCCAATCCAAAAACATCATGCTCGGTTAAATGGATGGGTGACTACAATATCTTATGTCAGTCACAACAAAGCTAGACCAAATTTCCATGGGCATCACAAATGATTCAATTATTAAATCTTGTAATGGACTTCTTAATTCCTCCTCCACTGTATCATGATTTTATGAAAAATAATTTATTTTATGTATTTCTATATTTTTGTTATATTAATATTATACTCTACTTATTTTATTATATAGATATTGATAATGACTTTCTAATCAAATTTAGGATCATTTAACGGAGTTTTTGGTATTTTAAATATTTTGTTTCTAAATTATCCATTATTTCGGATGTGAAATTAATAAGGGTGAAATTTTTTCATTTTATAATGTAGAATACAACAATGTATTATCAGGTGTAATTTAGATCTTCTATGATGAAATTTATATGAAAAAAATATTTTACCCATAGATGTGTGAGAATATAGCCCTACGAAAAATTTGATGATTTAAGTTTAAATTATTTCTCTATGGACACATAAATATTACTATGATTATGATGACTTATATTAGTCATTTATTTATCATGAATCTAATATTTGATTAAAATAGTTTTTATTTTGAGTTGTGATGATCCATTATTAAATTATTGAACCATGATCATGTAATGAGTTTAAGGAGATATAGAAATATCTGTATTAACTTATCATACCAATTTTGTGATGTAACACAATTTTTTTTCTGATTTGGTTGTCAGAAATATTCATATTCCCTAATATATATGGATAGAATATCCCTGATTTTGGGTTTTTCTACTCATGGATGTATATTTTTCCACTATATATTGTGATTAAAAAATTAACAAGAAAATAAAATAAGGTTCATCTGTTACTCTAATAACTTTACTTATTTATACTTTGTGGTAACCTAGTGTGAGGTAAATGTTATTCTGGTTACATTGATTTTGATTTGAATACAGATTGGTTGGATATCCCATGACATGATACTAATGGATTCATTAAATTTTATTAGAAACGTTGATGAGAGGTATCATATTAACTCATAAGGGGGACGTTAAAGATAATTTCATAACTTGTCTATCTTATCAAATACTTTGGGAATGGATTAATATTTGATCTAAGAATATTAGTTTTTATTTTAATGATTTTATTATAGTTCACCATCACCTAGAATTATTCTTTTAAATACCCCGACATTGATATATTATGTCAACATGTTATCTGTGAATATAAAATAGTTGTAGTGTATTGGAATCTATTTACTGAAAATTATTCATTACACAATGTGATCTATGATAAACTATTTTGTGCAATTATATTATTATTTCATATAACCCTAGACTAGATATTTCATGATCCTCTATTGATACAGAATAATTTAGAGGAATAATTTTTTTAATGATGATCAATGAACTCTGTGATTATCCATGATACTGTTATGAGAAATACATTATCAGGTACAAATAATTGACATAACATGCCCCCTTGTAGTTATTTCATCTTATTTTGTGTCTATGGGTATGGGTTTTTATATGTTTATTTGGTATATGAATTTCTGTTGAGAATTGTTATATGGGAGGAGGTTCTATATGGAGATCATTGGTATGATTTATCAATGATGAGAATGATTTATAGATGATGAATTCATTTTTTTGAGGATGTGTGACTCATGTATATTATATATATAGAAACATTTAGAATAAGAAACTATCATAGTGCATAGTTGACCTGTATTACAGTAGGGTAGTGTAATGAAGTGTTTCCATGGATATATAATATTTTTTTCAATCATCATTGATTATCACACATTAATTATAAATCCTAGTTCCAAAAAACAGGTTTTGCTGCTATGATTTTTTACTAAACCCATACAAAATACATATGTTATTATATTTTCATTTTAGTGAAATTCATATGATATTTTATAATAATAAATTATAGTAATGGAGATGGTGGGGATGTGATAGAATATTTTCATTCATTTCATTAAACTGTTACACCAGATTATATATTTCATGGACATGTATTATAAATGAGATATATTATTATATTGATCATTAATTTGGAAATGATTGTGAATTATTATTATTTTAATTTATGTTATTAATTTCATATATTCATTCATATAGTCTATATTTATATTATATTTTTCTATTCTGTATGTTATGTATGTTAATGATTTGTTTTTATTGAATTCATGGGTGACTACCTATCATTTTGTGTGTGTAACCTATTGGTTCTATACATTATCCCCACTTCTATTGAAGGTGGGATTGTGGAGGTACACATTTTATTGTCTCCAATCATATTGGTGTCTCAATGGGTTGATTCATGCCATGCTGGGGTATGTGTTGTTACAATTAGGCCAAAGAATAAGTTTGAAAACTATTGTTCTTGTCACTGTTTCATTTCCTTGACAAGGAATGAGTTGTGCATAGTTTTAATAAGGGATACATCAATACCTATAATCTAATAATCATAAATAGCATATGAATATCCATTTATATAAACGGTTGTGTTATTAAAAGAAGTCTTATGGGTACCCGCTAATTAAACTAAAAATGTTTTGATTAACTACCCCTTGTTGTCAAAAGAAAAAATAGGGAGACTCGTGTAGATTTAAAATAAACTAAAAACATAGTTTGAAAGAAATGATTTTATGGAATCATGATTATTATGTATTATAAGGAATTTCGTCCCAAAAATATTTCTCATGAAGTAATGGTCACCCCCACACTTATATTTATCATCTTAATATTTTAATATATTTATAAGGGAAAACAAAAAATTATCACCCTCAATTATTTTAAATTTTTTTTACAATAAGAAATGGGACATTAGATATTTCGTTGAGAGTTAGTATCTCAAATATCAATCCATTTAAAGAATAGTAATGAAAAACAAGGGGACATGGGAGAATTTATTTTCTAAATGAATTTATAACAATATCTCATCCTAAACAAGTTATTCTAAATTAATTTTATTATAGCGATAACATTTGAGTAAAATATTTTTAGCATATATAAACCAATCCACAACCTTATCCTGTATAATGAATTTTAACATTCATGTGTTAATATTTTTTCATGATTTATCTATGTATAAATATGAAACATTCATATTAATAATATCTTATGAATTTAGAAAAGAATATTAATTTGAAATAATAATGATAAATACCACACCATGACTAGAGATAACATTGCTAGGTTAATGAGTGACCACTGAATTATACAAGGAGTAATTACCATTGTTGAATCGTGAAACATTCCTAAAAATCATAATTTATCCTTCTTAATTAATCAATGGGTTTTCATTTTTATAAGTATTAATTTTATGATAAATTTTTTTAGAATGAAAATCTGATTTAGTTTCAGAAGGATCACACCGGGGATCATTAAAATCATCACCATATTAACATTGGGGTATTTAATTTTCACTATTATTAAGAGTTCAAGGAGAATATATCAATGGAATTACTACATATGCATTATAAAAAAGTGGTTAGGGTAAACACTAACTATCACTAAAATATCATTATGAAGATCCACAAGGATCTCATTGTCACCCCCTCCTCCAATTAAATGAGTTTTTCGTCAAATATAAAAATAATTTTCAAATCTCCCACTAAAATAGTAGGAAACATATCATCTTTCATAATGTTATAAATGTGACTATCCTTCCATGATTATGAAATAACCATATTACCAGACTTTTATGGAGTATTTTAAATAATGAAGGATCATTTCTAGAAAAATGACAATTAAAAATTTCATTTGTCCCTATAGTAACTACTATAGAGTTTTTTGAATTTGTATCCTATAATGGGGTATTATGATAGAATTAAATATTTATTTCTCACTAAACTCCTAAATTTTGATAATAATTTACTATCTAGTGTGATTTTAAGATTTGTAATCTCTGATGTTTCTTGATTCACCATTCTGTTGTGGGTACTTTTTTAGGATCACTGATTTAGTTTCCTCGTTTGAAGGATTCAAAGAAAAACAATCCAATTGAGGAAGGTTTTATATACATTCAACCACCATTAAATTGATGATGTTTGATTATCAAGATAAATAAATATTCTGATATAATTTATAATTGTCTGAAGTATTAAGGAATATAAAAATGGTATTCGATGAAATTGATTCATAACCCATAAAAACAAGGAATATGATTATATATGAAAATTGATCTCAGTATTCTAATAATATAGGAATAAATGACATGAAACAACAACCCTTCACTTCATTAACCATGAATTGGTGAGATCATTATGGGTGGGAAATGTTTTTCAATACTAGTGATAACTTAGTTTCGAAATTTTTTATGTCTTTCGAATCTCAATCCTAGTTGATTAATCTATCAAAAATGTCAATATAGGGTATTCATTTAACAAATCTTATTATTAATCTTAAATATAGATAGATATATGAATCAAAAAATTCCCATATATTTTTTTTCACCTAAGTAAACTCATCCATATACTATAGAAATCATTGATGAAGATGGATATCAAATTACTCAGGGAGATTTGATGCTTTGAAACATTAAGGTATGTTACATAAAATAATGAATGAAATTAAAATATCTAGGAATATTAGAACCCAAAACAATAACTATTGTTGAGGTAGGACCCATATTCATCCACATTTATGGAGATTGACCAATTACTAGTATTTATGGATAATTTAAACACTAGAGTATCCCCACTCTTCTAAAAATAAATGTTTATCAATATAACAGACCCCTTCGAACCTCATTATTTTTAATGAGTGGGTAAACATTACTCAATCAATAAAATGGACCTGCATACATCAAATGGATTTAATTATTTCTTTATCATTAATTAATTATGTAATTATTTTTAATAATCCATGATGGTATGATAATCAAAGTCCAAGAAATAGATTGTATAGATTTGAAGGGTATAAAAAATTATTACTATAGTCATGGAAATGATATAGTCTTTTCATAGGATCTAAAATCAATTTGGTGTAGTTATATTTCAAATTCTTCCAAGTAACACCTTTATTAACGAAATTATTGACTATTTGGTTCACCATATTAAAGGTATAAATATATTCATGATCAATTAAATTTAATTATCCAATGTCGAATGGATTGTGAAATATAAAATTACCAAATATACAAATAATATTTCTCATAGTCCCTCTACTATAAAACCTTTCAAAAACCAGTTAAATTATATGGTTAAAAATTAAGATTGATAAATTCACGAACACAATATATAAAATTTTAGAATGAAGGTATATACAATCACAAAAATCCTATAAAAATACCTTTTATATTCAACTATGTTATATTATTTATCTATCCTACCCAGAAAATTCACTCTAATAAATTCAATTTCAAATCATTTAAAACATTAAGAAATCTAACAATTAAAATTTCATATATTTCTTATAATACTTGATGATAATATGATATAATGTTCTCCTTTAATAATATATAATCCAATAGAAAAAATAAAAATATTATATTTAAGGATCTAGATTTTCTCAAATGTTAAAGGGTAAAGAACGTAAATCGTGCAAAATTATTATTAACTAAAGTATAACGACCCATAAATATTATTGTATAAAAATATTTATTTTCATATTTTATATAATTAAATATGATTTTTAAATGGTATGAACACATGGAATATGGAAATTTCTTCCCTAAAATTTATGAGTATATAAATAAAGAAACATAAATAATTATGATGGTTTAAATGTTATTTATAAAGTTATGTATGTGGTATAAATATTATTTATATTATAGTCTTATATACATGGTAATAGATTTTAAATAATATAATTTATGTTTTATTTATATATAAAAATTTATTTGGTGTAATCAAATTAAGTTCACAGGGATACATTATGATCTTTTGAAATAAAAATATACAATAAATATTTAAAATTAAGTAATATTAATTTGTTTTCAATGGTAAAATAAATTTTCAAATAGATTTATAGTACCAATATCACTATAATATAAATATTTATAGTATTGTATAAAATATTATAAATCATTGACAAGGACGTGTAATGTATTGAATTATATTATCCCTCACTAGATTATCGAAGAATGAGAATGTTACTGAACTTTATTTTAATTTTTTATTTCATAGAAATTTGTGATCATTTCCATGGAATGAAATTAAAATAATCTAAAACATTGAAACACATAATCAACATCAAATCCTCTAATATTGGTATTTATGTATCAATTATTGCATACAATATTAATAGTATCATAATGAAAACGATGTATTTTTCTTTGTTAATTACTATACCCATTATACGATTGTTTTCATTATAATAAACATTTGATTTGCATTATCTTTTTTAAAAAAATTATTCTATTTTAAAAAATAAAAATTATAATTTCTCTCTCAAGTGATCATGGTCAAGAATTTTTAAACATTGATTTTAAAAAAAATTATAGCCAAAATTTCATAAAAAAATTTGATACTACAATATCCTCAACATAATGTTATAGGCTAATAGGTGAATATAACTCTAAAAAAGGTTTCACATTCGTTGATAAATGAATAACAAAACATAAAATATTTTTATATGATGTCTATGAATGTATCTTATCATAGTATAATAGACATTTTTATATATGAAATTTTAATAAAAAATCATTATAAACAAAATTAAAATAGGAATTATATATATATGACCTGAAATCTAATAATGAAATCATTTTAATATACACCCTCAAATTAAATTAGAGATTGTTAATTAATAAATAGATATATTTAATAAATTAAATGATATATACTAATTATATGAGATATATCCATTTCCAAATAATTAATTTTGAAGCATTTGAAGGGTGAAAATACACATATATTTTCAAAAAGACTTATAATTGAAAAAAATATTATAATTATGCTTTAAAATATAAAAGTTTTGGATAAAATGGTGAGTTACTTGAGGATTATAAACTATCCATTGGTATCCCAAAACACTTGATATTATTGAAATATTATTTTATCAAAAAAATATATAATCAATAATGTTAAGAGTTGGATTATTAAATGAATTTAAATACATAATGATCATGGGTACCTGTCTTTATATCTCAATTATGAATGAAAATATATAATATAGGTTTACTTAGTAAAAAGTGGATTATACCTATGAAATAATAAATTAATTTATTGATATAGAATAGTATGGGTCTAAATGTTATTGGTTCTATCCATTATGTTTTTAGGCGTTAGAGACGGAAAAATGGAATTTTTAGGTGAGTTATGTGAGTTCATTTGTGATTTTTTTTTATTTTTAGGAAATAATGTTATGTTAGATTCCAAACATAATCATGGTTTCTAGATTTAACATTGTATGAGAACT
Organism: Viscum album; assembly: GCA_963277665.1. Classification (NCBI taxonomy): domain Eukaryota; kingdom Viridiplantae; phylum Streptophyta; class Magnoliopsida; order Santalales; family Viscaceae; genus Viscum; species Viscum album. Next base: position 898,229,464 of record OY728165.1, on the reverse strand, counting down.
CGTCGTGGTGGAATGATCAAGGTTATAGGAAAGGGGTTATGAAATTAAGATGGTTCATTATTAGTGTTGAACAAATTATTGGTTTTCTACCAATACATTGTTTAATGGTGGGGACATTTTTCACAACATATTCTATATTTTTTTATTCTATTTTATATAAAAAAATTACGAGTGTAAAAATATATTGTATAGTTCAAAGGATTGTAAAAACAAAATGGTATTATGATCAATACATCATGGTTGTCTTGGTGTTTGAAAAACTGGTCATTGGAATATAACATGTTGTGAATGAATATTTATTTTTTTGTTTATAGAAATATTTTTTTATTGAACATTTTTAATTAAATTTAAGTAGATTTTGTTTTTATTGATCCATGGGTTTTTATCAAAAATTAATAAGTTGAATAACTGCATAGTTGATGTTTAACATATCATGTTTTTCCACACCCAAAATTGAATATAAATTTGTATTCCTCTATTTCTAAAACATAGTTCTTGGATGTTCTTGGAAATTGTAGGAGGTAGAGAGAATATTCTAGGGTATTTTTAATCACCCTTAATGAGTCCTTCATTTCCTAGAATTGTGAGATATAGTTTTCATTTTTATGGAACCCTCCATTATATAATTCCTTCTAATTTATATTATTCATTCATTATTATGGGGTTATAGTATTAATTTCTTATTAGAAATGATATATTATGGATACAACCGTGATGTGATATAAAATTTTGAGGAATTTTTTTATGGAAACATAGGTTCATGGAGAACGATTTTCATCCATTAGGGGTGCGACAATTTTATCATCAATTTAAGGTAGGTGATTCAAAAATTATATTTATTTTATTATTATTTTTTATGTTTTTAGTTGTATTTTATCTTTCATTGAATAATGATATTAATGTTTCCTAATTGAATAATAACAGAATTAAAATTATAAGGTATTCAAACCATAGATAATAATAACCCTGTCATCAATGGTTTATGTTATTCGAATAGAACCAAGATATGGTAGAAGAGGTGTCTCTATGGATTATAATTTTCATGTTTGAATAGATATTTTAGGTATATATTTTTTAATAAATGAGTTTTAGATGATTTTAGAGATTTATTTTACTTTTAAGAGTTTGGGTAAGGTATTTAATAGATTTGAATTACTTCCAAGGATCACAAACACCATCATGTGTTTGGTGGCAGTATATTTGGTACATAATTACATTGTGGTTCGTAGAAAAAATAGATTCCACCATGTACCCATTAATTCTATATCTGGTTATAGGTAGATCATAATTAATATTTATAATGTTTTAGAATTGGAAATTAGGGTGGTTTAAATGAATACATAAATCCATGTATCTATAAATCCTATCAGTTGATACAAGGGTAGTTGGACCACATTTTCCTTTCCTTGATACTAAATCTCTAACATGGATTTCAGACGGCCCAAAAGAGTAATTATAGTTGATTCTAGAAGGTTGAACACTATTCATATCATAAGCCCTCTTATTTACATTATCCCATTATTTGTGTGTGGTGGAATAGGGATTTGATACATGATTCCAATAATGATTTATAATATTTTGGTTGGTGATAAATCTTCTGTTCATAGTGTCTATACATGTATTTAGTATTTTCAAAATGGGTTGTTTCCTGCTATTAAATTTAGGTGTTTCACTACATTAATTCTCTTTGGGTCTCTATCAAATTGGGTTATAAATGATGAGAAATGGGATGGAGATAATTGTGTATTTTTCTTATTTCAGAACAAATTACTTGATTAGGGTGGTCCACACGCCACTTTATGAGGTTTATATGAGGAAATACCACTCAGTAACAATTACCCAATTATGCCCTATTACATTGAATATATAATTATTTATAAATAAATTATAAATTTCTAATAAATCGATTAACTGGGTTTTTGATGATATAGAGGATTATGGATTCCATGGCTTCATGGATAACAATCAAATTTTATTATGAATGGAATAACACTATATTTGAGATAACTTTTCTACTATTTTAACTCTTTTTATGTAATTATATTTTTTGTATGACATTTAAATTGGGGTATGTTTGTGTAACATAATAGATTTTCAATGATGTATGGATCATAATGTTTTCATTATAAATATTTTGTATCATATATTATGGAATTCTTAATGAGGTATGGAGGATTCAATATTGACTAGGAACAGATCAGGGCCAATGTAATAGTTTTTTGATAAATATGTAGAGGCATAAAATTAACACACATTTAGTAGTTACCAGGTGGATCATCCTTGCATTCAAAATGAGAATATCAAAGATAGTTGAGTTGTGAGAGGGAGGCCGCATGACCATGATAAAAGTCAAAAACGATTTTATTTCAAGTAGCATGCTGTGAGAATTTTTATTACATATCGTGTAACTAGGTTGTGCAGCTGTATGAAATTGGTACGGTTCCAAACGAATGGTTATCACATTATTATTCTTACCATGTGCATGAACTATGTGAGGTGTTGGATCTTATGTAGTGTGCCACACATGGTTGGTTGATGGTATGGAAAACCATCTAGAAAAACAATGATTTTTTTCAAAAATATTAATATGAATTATTTCCTTTTGGAACATTAACACCACAACCCAATATTATTATCCATAAAATAGACAAAAGTCTTCCCAATTGAGAGGTCTCCTCCACCTATTAGTATACTTCAAGATAACTCCTTCGACCAACATTTAATTTTACAACCACAAGTCTTATTGGACCCCTACTTGTAAGACTACATATCATCTTGATTCAATTACTTGTTTATATCACAATATCAGATGTTTTTTCAATGTGAGATTGTATAACCTATTTTGGTTAATTTTTATATCATCCTTGATTTTTTCCTTCCAGTTTATATATGATAACAATATCGAATGATGGTTTGTCTACATGTATAAGAAAGGGGATGTAATATTGTTCCATAAATTTATAATTGATTAAATCATATTCCATTGTTCCTCACTCCATAATTACTTGGGATTTCCATGTAAAATAATAAATAAAATTATTATTTTTAGACCATGACTGAGAAAATCCCATAATCCTATGATATATTTGGAAGATGATAACCTAAACTCAGACTACCCATTTTGGTGTGTTTCTATATGTTCCCTTGAATCATTTTCCATTCATATATGACTAATCATCCTCTGAAAGTAGATATTTATTATAAATATTAATTCAAATGGGTATATGGAATTAACTAAAATGTTATATTATACTAATTATACATCAATGGAAAGGTCATGTCACATGACACATATTAAACTATGAAATATCCCCATGACTAAATGGGATTTTTGGAATGGTTAAATGGAATAATAATTCACTTGGATTATGAAAGGTGAAACACTATTTTAGATTCTATTTTGATTTATATACATTTCTATAGGATGGAATGTCTTGTAAAATTCTTAAATTTTGTTCTTGGGTCCTCATTTACTATGTAGAATATGATATATGATTCATTGATGTGCTTTCCATGAGGTAAAAACCATATTAGATTTAGTCTTTTTATTACATTGATGACTACATCGACATGGATCAATATAATAATCTATAACATTATATATAAAGTAAAATTCTTTGAATTATCTCTTTTATTTCTGTTTGATCTATTACTGTGAAAATCATATCATATTATCATATTAGGTTCCAATTAAGTCTAGCTTAAGGATACCTAGGAATTTGACATGGGAAACCTGGGTTTTATTGTTATATAATTGAAATATTTATGAATCACCAATAGAATAAAATAATAACCATTGCTACTAGTGTAACCAATAAGAGAAATGAGTTTTATTTACATTAAATCTATTTTTTTTATCCTTATGATGTTTTACATAGAAACATTGGTCATATTACTCATGTCATGGCCAGTACATACACATGAATATTCAAAGACACTCACACAAACATGTATATATTTACTTATTATTTCATATGTTTGGAGGTTGTCTACATTATGATAAATTTGGTGGTGTAATATTGGTATCCCCTAATAACATGAAATTGTAGGGTTTTAGTTGTCTTACAGTATTATTTTCCAATTATACATAAAAACTACTCATTTTATATTCATGGGGTTGATAATGGTAGAATGTACTGGTACTAGCCTTCTGAGGGTTAATCATACCTTGTTCGATCCATCGATTGTTACCTAGAAAGACCTTGAAGATGTGGGTAGGGACAAAATGAATCATTAAACTACAAATGTTTGGTCATTTTATTATTGACAAGAGTACATGAATATATGAAAATTTTAGTTCTGGTAATACTTGTCGATATTTTATATATTTTTGTATAATTTTTTTATCATATGTAGTATTTTATAGTTTCTTTACTATTCCTCCATTTCCCATTTTTTTGTAACAAATCATGAAATCAAATTTTTTTATATGATTTATGTTATTTTGTATTTCTGTATTTATTTTTTGGATGTTTATTTATATTGTTTTAATTATACTACTATAATTAATTTATATAATCTTCTCCATCATAATCCACTCTAATAAATAGAGGGTTGTTCCCCCATGATTACATTATTGGCCTTTACTTTTATTTGTAATATTCTTCCATATGATGAAGTATGCATGAGGCTATGTGGTCATCCATGTTTTTTTTATTATTAGTAAACCTATATTTGTATGTAACAAATTAGTTTGTAATATTTATTTTTCATTTATTTTTCTATTTTGGGCTTGTAGGAATGGGAACATAACATTTTGAAATGTTGTAAATATAATATTATTGGGTGTAACATTTCTATGTATGGGGATAATCCATGTTTCCTAGGATGTGAATTTTGGTTATTATTTTTATTTGTTTTAGTTTATTTATTTACACCCAAGAGTGAGATACATTTTCTGAAATTTGATATTGTTATATATTTTAACCATCGGACTATTACATGAAGATATTATTGTTCATATATCATTATATGAACCATGGGATTTATATTTCTTGTATATTACATTTCATGTTTATTTATTATGGAAATTCACTTTATTATTATCGTTTATCATATGTATATGGGTATTATATTTAAACATTTAATAAATTTTCACATAGTGAATGAATAAAATATTTTTTTTCCAAAATTTTTTACATCAAGATAAATGATTTTTACCACAAAACCTTATGGTGTCACCTGGACTAAGAAATTATTAACATTTTGTGCTACAAACAATGGTTTGATGATATGAAACATTAGTTGGATGTGGTTAAATAGATTCTAATTACAATACATATTGTTTGTGACTTTATTTATTCTTAATGGTGATCCATATAATAGGACCATCATATATTCACCCATTTCATTTTGAAGCTAAATTTTAATGGTTGTTTGTGGTTACATGACAAGCCAATTATAACTTATTTTAATTAGTTATTTATAACATATGAATGTTAACTCATTTAATTTGGCCATGATGGATACTTTTTAATTGATGATTTCAAATTCCTATAATGAATGGTTTCCAATAAACGGGGATTCAAATTTCAACATAAATTATTCCTTCCACTCTAAATCGTAATTGAAACAATATATACCATAACATATGTTATAATAAATAATACTAACCCATTAATGAAAATATTAGTGGGTAGTTGGATACTCTCATATGAACCTTTATAATATTATCATATTTAATCTTGATATTTTTCATGTTTTATTCATTGTTGACATATGCCACAACAATTTCATCTACTCGAACACCATGATCGAGGTAATGAAAATGATATGGTTGTAGAAAAATTTGAAAATAATTTGTTTCCTATAGAAATTCCAAATGAAAAACATCAAATTATAGAATATTTGGGAATTAATTCTTAATCTAGATAAGGTTTTAAATGTATATTTCCCTTCTCAGAGGTAGATCTATGAAATTAATCAATTATGTCAACTAGACTAGGGAGTATCAATAGTAGGACCATCCATCTCTATTGGGTGAAGGTGTTATACTATCTTGAGAGTGATGGATAGAGGCTATGATGTGATTCTTTCACAATCAAGAGATCCAGTTGGATAGGTGAATGAATCTAAAAAGACACATTATTAGAGTTAATACCATGATATTGGGTAATTTTTCAACCCTGGAAGGTCATCAATAGGTTGTGGTTTAAGAAGATATAAAATCTATAATCTATTAATTTTTTCCTTCCATATACACCAAGAGATGGTTAATCTCAGGTTTTTATACAGCCAGATAAGGAAAATATATCCATTAGGTAAATATAAAAACTATTCATATGACATCAATGATTTTTTCTCACCCTTATTGAAGTCATGTCATCAAAATATTGGTGATTTGAGGGTGATATTTGTTATTACATATGATTCCAGGTGAATTTATTAAGACAAGAAAACATTTTTTTGTGACTAGAAACTGTTCTTCCATCTATGATAATATTCAAAGAGAAGTGGATGGTGTATAGTAATGAATTCCAACAACATGTTCGGAAAATAGTTCATCTAGTGAACGGGAGTATAACTATGATTATTCACATTTGGGAAGTGGTAGACATTGTCTCTGTACTTATAGAAATATTGAATTAAATAATTTTTGAAGGACATGAAATATAAATCCCAATGGTATTAGACAAAAATTAGAGTATCGATAATATAGAAAGATAGCCCATATTTAATATTTTAACAAAATGATTACACCAATTCCTAGATGAATATGATCTTCAGTAGACTCTATAAAAGGATTGGGATCTGTATCTCTATGATAGGATGGAAGCTATCCTGTAATTGGCCTATCAGTATTAGTATATAGTTATTGGTGAGGAACCTAGATTGTAGATATGTGGAACAATAAGAGTGAATGTACTATGGGTAGTCATGTAGTTGATTGTTTCTATAGATTGACCAAAATTTATGATGTAATATATACACATAAGAGTCATACTATCTTTCCATCAATAGTACATGGTACGATCATAGTATCCACTTCATTATTTCATTCTTTATTTAACATATATGCTCCAAATTCATTCAAATTTTTGACTATCATAAAAACACAAGGTATTGAAATTTATTTATTTTTTAGAGTCATGTATTATGATACTTTATTTGAAAAAGAAAAAAAATTTGTATGCCAATGAAGGGAGAACACCCATGAGAATGGAAGCTACCATTTACTGTTGAAAATTTTATACTCAAAATAGAAGGATTCATTATCATTCTCTTAATGGAGTGGATGGTTCTCTATTGATCCCATAATTTTTTATATAACAATAGGTAGTATTTCAAATCACTTGAGGGTGTAAATAATATATATTGGGTGAATTGGATTTCATGGTTATCCGAGATAGACCTAAAAATCATGGGATGGGTTGAGTGCCCATCATCATTGATATCCATTTCATGAATGATGAGAGAGTTTGAAAGACTTGCTTCCCCTAGGGGAGGATCATTTTAGTGAAAATATTATAGATGATTATTTAGGAATAATAGTTGTGTGAGGGGTAGTATTCACCATTTTGATAGTTTCATAATTATAAAATTTATTTATTCCCCCATATTGGATATATACTCTTAGGATATTGGAACTAGAGAATCTATTAGAGGAACTAGAAGAAAAAGTGGTTATAAGGCCCAATAAATCTCATGGGGTGTTCTCTTCTGATTTTTTTGTAGGAGGAGAATGGGACCCTTAGGTTATATGTAGATTACAGGTCATTGAAAAATCTCATCATGATTAAATAGTACTCACTTTAAAATAAAGATAGTCTATTATAAAAGTTATAGGGTCCATGGTATTCTCAAAGAATGATTTGAGGACGGTCTATAATTAGGTAGGATTAACAAATTGGGATATAAAATGTATAGATTTCTAAAGTAGATATTTTATTTATGAGTATTAGGTACTGTTTTTTTCTTGATACATTAAAGAAGTCGTTAGGAACCTAATGAATTGTGTTTACCCCTATTTATTGATTAATTTGAGGATTTTTCAGTAATGATATTTTTTTGACTTCACAAACTCAAAATGATTATACAAAACACTATGAAATAAAATTGAATTCACTCTAGGATCACAAACCATTTGACATAAATTTCACTTTTAATTAATAATGGGATTTTGTACACACCAGAAGAAACAAAGAGAGGCCTCAAGGTGGCCTAAAATGTTGAAGTCCAAGGGAATCCACTTGGAAAAAACTGTACATTCATAAAGAACATAACCGAAGCTATCAAATATGATTATGGATTATTCCCGCCCTCTACATGTGCAAGAGAATTAGAAGATATATTGTACTCTTTCCTAATGTGTTGTACCATTTGGAAACCATTAGTCGCCAGTGAGAAGATTATGAAAAGATAAACCATGTCCCATGGGGGATAACATTTTCTTAGGGATAACTGGCAACTATTGGGATTTTATTTAAAAAATTTCAATCACGGGAGCACATATTTTGTGATATGACCAAAATGTTTTAATGTTTTCATGTCATAATGCTTGTGATATTTCCTTCTATGTGTTTAAGGGAAGACATATCATAGACATGATTCTACATTTACCAAATAATGTAAAAGGATATATGATTTATTATGATGTGTTAGGAATTGCGTTGAGAACAGTTTTGATGTAGTTTGAACAATTCATGGACAAATATCTTCAATAATTGATTCCTCATGAGAATAATTATCCAATTCAACATATTTAGCTAGATGTAATTGTGAATTATTTACATCAGAGGGATTACATATTTGGGGAAAAATTTGTTGGATTCATGGACCAAAAAAGTCCCAAATATGTTTTCACATAGCATGATTTTATACTCTAATCCTAAATATCCACTAAATATATTTATTTATTCAATAATGATATTTATTATATGGCTATGAAATGAAATGTAGTGGTTTATTCCCTAATCTTGAAGACATATACACAATTAGTTTAAGAGTCTAGTAGTGAGTGACATTTTTTGGACTTATATTTTGGGATGCATACGAAGAGTTAGATCCATAATGAAAATACAATATATATGATTTATTAAAGAACTCATCACGTTTGGATTCTATGCATATGAAGAATCATTCTGAGCATGAGGGCATATTCGTAAGGGAAGCTGTTTTATTTGAGGAACCACTATTAGGTTGGTTAGTCCATAAGGACGTAGTCTTCTTTTATTAATGTGTGTATGAGGTTGCCTAAAACGATGTGACCCAGGTTTATGCATGACTATCATGCCTCTAAATGGGTTTTCCATCCATAAATGACTACGATTTATCCTGATTTATTCATCCAGAGTGGAAATGAAATTATTTCACATTGGATTTTGTGATTGGGTTAACAATATCACCTTATGGTTGTGAACCGATATTGGCATTATAAGATAAACCAATGAGCATAACTCATTACAAATCCATGATGGATACCATATCATTGGATGAACATGTGTGTCTTTATATCCATGGGATTACACATCTTGATTGTTACACCCCATGCTTCCACAATATGCTTCTCTTTGAATAATACAATAGCGTGTGTCGTAGGCAACTTCGAGTCTTAACACACCACAACCAATCAAAATAGCCGTTATGAATAGTAATACCCACTTTTTTGATATTTTATAAATTTTATATTTTAAAATTCACTTCATTTTTGGATTCAGAAAATTGAAATTAGCTTAGGTAGAATTTTTGGTATTTTTATGAAAACTTTCAATTTTTGATGAATAGTGAAAAACACTAACTTATAGTTTAAAACAAAAATTTTATTTAAATAATTATTTATTTTATTTCATATATTTGTAGGTCGAAATAGATACATAATACCTATATATGTTCAATGTAATTCATTGGATTCAGTTGATAATAATTTTACATATATAATAATTTTATTGAACATTTTACCGTCTTTTACCCACCTCCTAGGAGAAATTGCAAATTTACATAAAACATAATTTTACCGCTTCAGTGAGTTTAATTTTAAAAATACGAGAGACATGGTTTATATTGGCTTATAAAATGTGGTTCAATTATATGAATATAATTTTTGGAGAATAGTAACTTTTTACTTTTGTTATCACGGTTAAAAGTAAATAAGGTTGTTTAGGGTTAAAATGATATTATTGTTACCCTAACACATGTCCTAATTCTATTTGGTAGTATAACTAGATCAAAAAAATAATTAATAATAAAATATTAACCTCTTTGGTCCACTTGATTAAGATTAGGAAATTTAATATTATTTTATTTAAAGAAGAGTTAAAAGAGATAAATCAATGTTTAATAAATAATTTTTTTTAATATAGCGTTATACATAAGATAAATTCAACTATAAATATTAATTAGAAAGATAAATATATTTCATACTTAATGGTATTTTGTTTATAATTTTTAGAAACTAAATAATTAATATTACTTATTACACAATGATGATGCAGTAATTACTGTATTAATGATAGATTAAAATAATTTATATTATAAAATTCCAAATAAATGTAATTTGAGACTTTTTATGAATTACAATATTTTTATATGTTAATATGACATGTTATGGTTGGTTAGATGAATTTTTTTCGAAGTAATAATATTGTTATGAATTTAGCAAAAACAAAATAATAAATAGTGTCAAAATTGACATAATAGAGTTTTTTAAAAAATATTATATTATTAATTGATATTCTATAACTAAAAATATAAGGATCATCCAATGGTATTAAATACTATTATATATGTCATTAATGAACCACTTCAGTTTGACTTGAACGTTTCTAGTATGTTTATTAACCATATAATATAAAAATACAAAGATACATGGTAAATGTCAACCTATTTAACTAAGAGTGAAATCTAAAATATAAAGTTAATATAGTGACCCAAAACTATATAAAACCTATTTTTGAGTTGTTTTAGACCCATACCCATATTATCCTTTCAATAATTCATTTTTGAGCCATTAAAATCCGAAAATTATATTATTATAAAAAATATTTCTAGCTTTTCCTAAGGTTCCCCTCACCCCTCTTATTAAAGGGAACTTTCCCTTGTCTCTAATTCACACAATCAAAGAAATTTGTCTTGTCCAAACCCTGCCCAAATACCCTCTCAAGAATACTCCATTCATCCTAGAGGCCTTACATTAGTCAGAAAGCCAGCCTAAGGATCCCTTTTGATCTAATCAAAAGGATGAAACCGAAGAAGAGTTAATATTTCATCACCTATTTCACGTTCCTTTCTTCTTCGACTTCCTCATTCGTTGTTGTTTTCATTCTAAAATAATAACTATAGTATCTATATATACTGTGATTTTATTTCAAATATTGTACAACCATATTAATTATTATATCCATTCTTTGAATGACATGTCACCATACATTTGTATGTACACATTACTGTCTCCGCGTTGTGGTGTAATTGTTATTCAAAACATTATTATTTTTATGGGTATAATAATGATGATTAATTGATTTAAATAGTAAATATAACATGATAATGAATCTGTATATATGATATAACATCCAATTATATATTATTTTAATATCAGAAAAATGATATTGTCCCTCGTGCGTACGTATAGATTACCGTCTCCACGAACGCGATGAGATTAATTCCCAATCATATGCATTCAAGACTAATTTTAATTGGATGACTAAAAAAATAATGACTAAAGAGATAATATCATTCTGAATATGAATAAGATACATCCTATCCCTAACAAACATTACTTACGTAACAAATCATATAAAGGAAACTATTCAGTTAACACCCGAAACGACGATAATACTAAGATATTAATAACAAAGCAATGTTAAAATATAATATATTATATCATATTAATGTATACTATTCTTGAATAATTTAATAACAATTATTTCACCATTATAAAAGAGGTTAACCTACCCTCGTCCAAGGAGAAGTACATTGTAAGTGTTAATTTCCAAATATCTTTATTATCTGAGGTTGTTTTTATGTAAGTATCTATTGGAACCTCTTTATCATCCATATCCATGTTTCCTAAACATTTATTTCAAAAAATTCGTACTATTTTATAGACTTTATGTTAAATTCATGTATACCCTTGTTTGACTTATAATATGTTTATAAAGGATTCTTTCTGTCTTTTTCTAAATGAGGTCCTTTTTAACCTTTTCGACAGAATTATTGTAAAAATGACTTTTTTTAAACTTATACGGCAGCTGTGTCTATTTTCCATTGGTATATCACCATCAAAGCATCCCTTAAAATATTACAAGAATATTTACAAAATAAATTCATTATTTGAAATGGTTTCAAAATAGAAAGAGGCATTTATTTCAAATAGTATCATTTCATCTATGTCATCATCCTTTGATAGATTTTCAGCTTTTTTGAAGTTTATTTATTATGATACTAATCTTCCATATTTAATTTAAGGTTTTTTGATATGATTGACTGTGGGTGTGTTATTTTTATACTATTAATGGTTTATGGATAATGTATTGTCATTTCTTATGCTAGTTTTAATATGAATGTTCTTGTTATGCTTAAACCTTTTCATATGAGGAATGCATTGGACTTAGTATGTGACTGGTGGAGCTCGCTATAGCCCATCGATGAATCGGTAGGTCTTATGATACAAACTAGTGTCTTGGCACATGGAATTGATAAAATCTTATTTTTAGTATTGGCACAAGGCATTGACTATGTGGTTCTGAATGTCTCGCATTATGCATTCTATCATTATGAAAGTGGCTACTGATATTGCATGTGATTATTCGACTAGTAGAATATCCATTTGAGTAAGTAAATGAATTATTTCGATTTATATTTACTATATTATGATGAATTTTATGTTTAAAAGTATTTTGTTTTAGTTTTATACATTTCATTAAATGTTTGTTCTTATTTATGAAAGTTTCCGCTATATTTTTATCCCTAATGAGCTTCTAAGCTCACCCATTTCAATGTTTTATTTATCCCAGGATACGAAGACGTATATTATGACTGACCTGAAGGGATATTCTATGGGGTCTCATTGTTGTCTATGTAAACAATGTTGTTGTAGTTTTCCATATAATGATGATATGTAAACCTTATGAATGTATGTACTACTCCCAAGGCTACTAAACTAATCCGTCTTTCAGGACTAGAACTTTTGTGATCATACCAATGTGATGTAATAATGTACCGGCTCTGGGTAAATGGGGTTGGGGTGTTAGAGTTGGTATCAGAGGAAATATAGTACAAACCTTGGAAACTAGATTTAGATAAACTTTTATTAGAGCACATAGCCCTAATATAGACTTTTTGGATTAGTATATAAGAACTTACTAGAATTTTGGTATTGTATAGATTTTTTGAGTTTTTCAAGAAATACATCCATGTTTGGATACGAGCAAGTAGAGGAAGCTCTAGCACATATGTACCTAGGGGTAATCCCTGAAAACACCGCTTTGAGCTAGACTCGAATGGGAACTGGTGAACAACAATAGGCATTACTGCACTCTTTATTACGACAAACCCAGGGGATATTATTAGGATAATTCTCATTTTCTTTACCAACCATTATGAAGGGTTTATGAGTATAATTACTCAAATCAAAATTTCTTATGATTATTGATTATATCCATAAACTGTTCAATTTATGTTAATTGTTTTACATGTTTGGAATTATGTATTTGATTCATAAACTAATCATGTTTATGCAATTATTTAGAAATGGTGCATAGTGTAAGGAATGGGAACTGTATCAATGCATGCACTCCATATAGAGATTTGCCTCCTACTAAAGATAATTATAGTGGAGATGGTTATGGAACTTGTTCTGATCATCTAATCACCATACATCGGCAACTCAATCAGGTTATGAATAATAACCTTACCCGTATGGAGCACCATGATCCGCAGCGTGTAGTATCAATGTTATATCGCTTCATGAGGCAACAACCACCAACATTCTATGGGGATACAAATACACTAGTATCTTAGCAATGAATAAATTACTTAGAATTAATATTCCACACCTTGGGGAGTAGCCAACGGGAAAAAGTTATCAAGCCAGTGTACCACCTCACTTGAGATGCTGATCAATGGTGGTCATTGAATCAAAAAACAAAGGAAGATAATGAAGTATAATTTAGATTGAAGAGAGTTTAATGAAATTTTATTAGAAAATTACATTCCTCATGACCAACGAGCGAATATGGAAAGACAATTTCTATGTTTGAGTCAAAAGGAGGATGAGAATGTCGCAATGTATGAAGCTTACTTTACAAGAATAGAAAGTCATCCTATAGATTATATACATAACCCAAGAAGTAAGATTGACTATTTATTTGAAGGGATAAAACCATTTATCATTCTAGATTCAGTATCACATTCCTTCTCACTATATGAAGATATTGTCTCTTGTACTATCAAGAGAGAAATAGAATTATCTAAGACTTATGACTTTAATGAAACACAAGAGAAGAAGATACCTACTGAACACTCTGGAAATGGAAATAAGGGGAAGAAGGGAAAAGTTGAATATTGATCATGCAGTAAATGTGGGAAGAAACACCCTGGTACTTTTTTGAAGGAATGGGAGTCTGTTACAAGTGTGGTGAAAAAGGCCACCAAGCTCATGATTCCAAGGGGAAGAAAGAGGATGTTAATATTGAATACTACAATTTTAGTGATTGGGGAAATTATGCGAATGAATGTCCAAATCATCAGGGGAACTTACCTTAGAATAGGCCAAGGGATCAAGGTCAAGCTTATGTTATCACTACTGCTGAGGTTGAAGCTCCGAAAAATGTGGTGATGAGTAATTTAATGGTTACATCATGTTTAGGAAAGGCTTTATTTGATAATGGATCATCACATTGTTTCTTATCTTCATAGTTTTTTAAAAAAATTAGATATTTCCAATTTGATTTAAAAAGGGATTTTTCAGTCAAAACTCTTAAGGGAAGTATCATTGCAACAACATTTTTTGAATTAGTTCCCATTAAGGCATATAAATGATATTTACATGCTGATCTCATCGCCATACCCATGATTGAATTTGATATAATCCTCGTTATGGATTGGATTTTAGACCATGATATGAAAATTTATTGTAAGAAAAATGAGGTTACAAGTTTTTATGATGATAAGAAGTACCTTATCATTAGGGAAGAAATGTCACCACCTAATTCTTATCTATATCCACCCCCAGTAGCTCAAAAAAATTCAATTATTGGGGAGGAATATAATGAAATAAATATGGGTGAGGAAATGAATGTTAAAATGGTGGGTGTACCTATTGTGCAAGAGTATTTTGATGTATTTACATTGGATTTAACTAGACATTGTCCAGAATGAGAAATTGAGTTTTCCATTGATTTAATTTCGGGTTCAAGGTCCATATCAAAGACCCCTTATAGAATGGCCACTGTGGAATTAGTGGAACTAAAGAAACAACTTGAAGAATTTAGTAATAAGATATTTATTTTCCATATAGTTTCTCCATGGGGAGACCCTATTCTTTTTGTTAAGAAGAATGATGGATCTATGAGGTTGCGCATTGACTACAAGGAGATCAATGCTATAGTAATAAAGAACAAGTATGCACTACCTCGCATTGATGATTTATTTGAAAAAATTCAAGGATCTCAATACTTTTCAATGATTGACCTCCGATATGGATATCAACAGTTGTGTGTGAAGAAGGAAGATATTCCGAAAACAGTATTTCGAACCAGATACGGGATTTAAAAGTTTACAGTAATGCCTTTTGGATTGACTAATGCACCCTCTATCTTCATGGATCTAATGAATATAGTTTTCAAGGAATATCTTGATGAATTTGTAGTGCTATTTATTGACGATATCTTGGTATACTCTAAATTCAATGAATATCATGAAAATCATTTGTCATTATCTTGAAGACTCATAAAAGAAATGAATTATATGTGATGTTTAGAAAGTGTTAATTCTGGCTTCAAGAGATTTATTTCTGTGGCCATATCGTCTCTAAGGATGGAATCTTTGTTGATCCTTCTAAGACAAGATCAATCCATGAATGGACAACACTAACGAGTATAACTGAGGTACGTAGTTTTATTGGTTTAGAAAGTTATTATTGGAGCTTTTTCCAGTATTGTGCCTAATTGGATAACCCATTAACCAAGATCACACATAAAGTGATTCAATTTGATTGGAAAAAAGAGTGGGAACAATGTTTTGTAGAACAGAAAATAAGATTAGTCAATGCTTCTATCAGGACTATTCCATTAGGGAATGATGGGTTTTTTATTTATAGTGACGCTACAAAGAAAGGAATTAGTTGTGTCCTTATGCAGAATGATAGGGTTTTTGCCTATGCATCACGAAAGCTAAAAATTCAGGAGGGAAACTATCATACTCATGATCTTGAGTTAGATGCAGTAATATTTTCTTTGAAGATATGGAGACAATATCTCTATGGTGAAAAATGTGTGATTTATACTGATCACAAGAGTTTAAAGTATATTTTCTAACAAAAAGAACACAACATGAGGTAAAGGTTATGGATTTTACTACTCAAGGATTATGATTTCACGATACACTACCACATGGGGAAGGAAAATAAGATGGAAGATTCTTTGACAATAAATGTCAAGGAGTATTGAACAATATGAGAGTTGAAAGGGATCCTATTTTCATTGATCTAGTAAATATGGATATGGGAATAACCATGGAAGGTGGAACATCAATACATTTTCAAATGGTTTCCAAACCATCTTTACATGAAAGGATAAAGAGTTCTTAGACCGATTATGAAGAGTTTCAAATGAATATTAAAGTTGTGAATGATGGGAGATTGAGTGACTTTGTGTATGAAGATGTAATATAGAAATTTGGGAAGAGACATTGTGTTCTTGATATACCAGATCTAAAAAGGGAATTGTTAGATGATGCATACAATTCAAATTTCTCTACACATCCTAGTATCACTAAGATGTATAGATATTTGATGGAACATTTTTTGTGGGACAACATGAAGAGAGAGATTGCTGATTTTGTGTCAAGATGTATTGTCTGTCGACAAGTGAAGGTAGGAAGGCAACGACCTGGATGAGTCATGCAACCTCATCACATACCTGAGTGGAAATGGTATAATATTATGATGGACTTTGTCATTTGACTACCAAAGACTCCTAGAAGGAACAATGAAATATGGGTCATTATAGATCGTCTTACCAGGTCAGCACATTTTCTTGATATAAGAGAAGATTTTCCACTTGAATGTCTAGAAATACTATATATTAAGGAAGCTGTGAGACTTCATGGATTACCCCTATCGATTGATTCTTATAGTGATCCACATTTTACATCAAGACTCTGGAAAAGTCTTTAGAAAGTGCTGGATACTAAACATTGTTTGAGCACTGCCTACCATCCCCAAGCTGATGGACAATCAGAACATACTATCCAAACCTTAGAAGTCATGTTGAGTTCTTTCCCACTTGACTTTCACTGTATGTGGGATCAATATTTACCTCTAGTAGAATTTTCATATAACAATAGCTTCCATTAAATTATTCAGATGACATCATATGAAGCATTATATGGAAAGAGATGCTGCACACCAACCAGTTGGGATGATGTTGGTGAAAGAAAACTTATAGGCCCAGAAATTGTGGAGGAAAAAATGAAAAAGGTGAAGGTAATCCAAACCCACATCAAAGCAGCTCAAAGTAGGCAGAAGAGCTATTCCGATTACCGAAGGAAGGATTAGGAATTTCGGGTAGGAGACCATGTTTTTTTGAAGGTTTCTCTAGGGAAGGGTGTTATAAGTTTTGATAATAAGGGACAATTGAATCCCAGGTACATCAGACCTTTCGAAATTTTAGAACAAATTGGGTTATAGCTTTCTGTTTGTCTATGCCGCCATGTCTCTCCAAAGTTCAAGATGTATTCCACATATCACTATTGAGAAAATACATGACAGACCTGACGCATGTACTCACCTATGAGGAATTAGAACTGGAACCTGATCTGTCTTATTGCATAGAGCCTATCAAGATTCATGATAGAAGAGAACAATTACTGATAAACCGGACGACTCGTTGGGTAAAATTTCTATAGAGAAAACATCAGATGGAAGAGGAAACGTGGGATCCAAAGGAACTTATGATAAAGAACCACTCAATGTTTTTATGCAGTAATATTCTAGAAATTATGAGGATGAAATTATTTTAATGAGGGGAGAATGTAACACCCCAAGCTTCCACGACACGCTTCTCTTTGAATAATACAATAGCGTGTGTTGTACGCAACATTGAGTTCTAACACACCAAAACTAATCAAACTAGCCGTTATGAATATTAATACCCAATTTTTTAAATTTTTTAAATTTTATCTTTCAAAATGGAATTAATTTTTTCATTTCGAATATCAAAATTAGCTTTGGGTGAAATTTTCATATTTTTCTAAAAATTTCAATTTCTGATGTATAATGGAAAACAGTGATTTATATTTTAAAACTGAATATTTGTTTAAATAATTATATATTTTTTAAAATTTATTTTAGATAAAAAAAGATACAAAATACTTATATATAGTCAATGTAATTCATTAGAGTCATTTTATAACAATTTTAGATATAAAAAAAGTTTATTTAACTTTTTACCATATTTTAGGAACCTCCTAGGAGCATTTGAGAATTTACATAAAACATAATTTTATGGCTTCTATGAGCTGAATTTAAAAAATCCAAGAGATGAGGTTGATATTAGAATGTCAAATCCGGTTCAATTAGTAGGAAATTATTTTTGGAAAATAGTAACTTTTTACTTTTATTTACCACTGTTAAAAGTAAATATTGTAATTAAGGGAAAAAATGATATTATTATTACCCTAACACATGTCTTAATTATATTAGATAAGTATAATTCGTCCAAAAAACATAGGAATAAAATTTGAACCACATTGGTCCACTTGGATTTGATTAGATCATTTATAATTATTTTATTTAAAGAAGGGTTAAAATAGTTAAAATAAATGTTTATTAACTAAAACATATTTAATATAGGGATATAAATAAGATAAATTCTACAAAAATATTCATTATAAATCTAAAAAGATTTTATATATAATGGTATATTATTTATAATTTTTAGACATTAAATAATTAAATTTATTTATAACACAATGATGATGCAGTAATTACTGTATTAATGAATGATTAAAATAAACTGATATTATAAACATCCAAATAAATGTAATTTGAGACTTTTTATGAATTCCACTGATTTTTAAGTTTAATATGACATGTTAGGGTTGGTTTGATGAATTGTTTCGTAAGTAATAATTCTGTTATGAATTTAGAAAAAAAAACAAAATATCAAATAGTGTCATAATTGTCATAAACGTGTTTTTAAAAAAAATATTATATTATTAATTGATATTCTATTTCTAAAAAAATAATCTTCACAAACAGGTCTTAAATGATATTATATATGTCAGTAATGAACAACTTTTTTTTCTCTTGTACGTTTATAGTATGTTTATTAACCATATAATATAAAAATATTAAGAGACATGGTAAATGGAAAACTATTTTACTAAGAGTTAAATCTAAAAGATAATGTTAATATAGGGACACAAACCTGTATAAAACATTTTGGTTAAGTGGGTTTTGACCCATACCCATACTATAATTTAAATAATTCATTTTTGTTTCATTAGAAACCGGAAATGATTTTATTATAGATAAAATATTTATAGCTTTTCCTAAGGTTCCCCTCACCCCTATTATAAAAGGGCACTTCCCCTTCTCTTTAATTAACACATTCAAAGAAATTTGGCTCAGCCAAACCCTACCCAAAAACCCTCTCAACTCTCCTACCGTCATCCTAGAGGCCTTTCATTATTTTTAAAGCCAATATAAGGAGCCCTTTTGATCAAATCAAAAGGAAGAACCCGAAGAAGAGGTTAATATTTCATCACCTCTTTCAAGTTCCTTTCTTCTCCCACTTCCTATTTCTTTGATGTTTCCATTCTAAAATAATAACTCCAGTATATTCTACATAATATGATGTTATTATAATTATGGTACAACCGTATTCATTATTCTATCCATCCTTTGAAATACATGTCATCATACGTGCATACATACGACTTATCGTCTCCACGTCGTGGAGTAATTGTTATTCAATACATTATTATTTGGATGGGTATAATAATTATATGTAATTGATTTAAATAATAATTACAACATGATGGTGATTCTATATATATTATATACCATCCAATTATATATTATTTTAATATCAAAAGAATGATATTGTCGCTCGTTCGTACGTACAGATTACCGTCTCGAGGAACGCGATGAGATTTATTCCCCATTGTATCCATTCAAGACTAATTTTGATTAGATCATTTAAAAATAATGTTTAAATGCTTCATATCATTATGAATATGAATAAGATACATCCTATCCATAACAAACATTACTTATGTAACAGATCATATAAAGGAAACAAATCAGTTATCACCCGAAACGACGATAATACTAATATATTATTAACAACACAATGTTAAAAGATAATATATGATATCATATTAATGTATATGAATCTTGTATAATTTAATAAAAATTATTTCACCATTATACAGGAGGTTAACCTACCCTGATCCAAGGAAATGTACAAGGTAAGGGTTAATTTCACATTCTCTTTATTATCAATGGTTATTTTTATGTAAGAATCTACTGGGACCTCTTAATCATCAACATCCATGTTTCTTAGAAATGTATTTCAAAACATTCTTAATATTTTATAGACTATGGGTTAAAGTAATTTTTACTATTATTTGATTTTAATATGATTTTTATAGATGAATCTTTCTGTCATTTTCAAAACAATGTCTTTTATAACCTTTTCTACAAAATTAAGGTAACAATGTAATTTTTTTAACTTATATGGAGGGTGAGTCTATTTTCCACCATTATAACATTTTCGAAGCATCCATTACAAGATTATAAAAATATTTCCAAAATAAATTTTTTATTTTAAATGGTTTCAAAATAGAAAGGGGATTTTATTTCAAATAGTTTCATTTCTTCTATGTTAACATCCATTGATAGATTTTCAAATTGTTTGATGTTGACTTATTATGATAAAAATCATCCATTTTTTATTGAAGGTTTTGTGATATGTTTGACTGTGGATGTGTTATTTTTATACCATTCATGGATTAAGGATAAATTATTGAAATTTTGTATGCTAGTATTAATACAAATGTTTATGTTATGTTTAAACCTTTTCTTATGAGGAGTGCTTTGGACTTAGTATGTGATGGTTGGAGCCCACTATAGCTCCTCGATGCATCAGTAGGTCTCATAAGACAAACTAGTGTCTTGGCACAAGGACTTGACAAAATCTTATTTGTAGTCTGGCCACAAGGCCTTGACCATGTGGTTAAGAAAGTCATGCATTATGAATTCCATCATTATGATAGTGGCTATTGATATTTCATGTGATTATTTGACTAATAGAATATCCATGTGAGTAAGTAAATAACATTATTTTAATTTATATTTTCTATATTATTATGAAGATTATGTTGAAAAGGATTTTGTTTTAGTTTTATACATTTCCTTAAATGTTAATGCTTATTTATGAAAGTTTCCGCCATATTGTTATCTTTACTGAGAATCTGAGCTCACCCCATTCTATGTTTTATTTTTCCCAAGATGCGAATAAGTATATTATGAATGACCTATAGGGATATTCTAGGAGATCTCAGTGTTTTCTATTCAACCAATGTTTTTTAGTTTTCTATTTTTTGATTGAATGTAATCCTTAAGAATGTATCTAGTAATTCCATGGATATTAAACTAATAGGTATTTTGAGACATGATATTTTTTTATCATACCAATTTTATGTAATAATGCACCGACTCTACGTAACTGGGGTCAGGGCATTACATCCATTGTGATCCTCATATTATAATATTATATAGGGATTATCAGTTCACTTATCGACTCTGGAAGTGGCTACAGAATGCCCTATGTTCGTGAGTAATTTTGGGAGTGGAATACCTAACTTTGACAAAATGTGGGTCTTAGTGTACTATATAGCTATTAAATGAAATTCATAGGGGTCGCATCAAAAATTTTGGAGCTTCTTCTGAGAAAACTGTACCTCTTGGTTTATTATCTTATAAAAATTGTTTATAAGATACAATTCAGATGGATCCTTATGATGTATTCTATGGTTGGTTGTGTCTTACACCATAGTATGGGTTAGAGGTACGTGATATAGTTATACTGGGACCTTTTATCGTATAGAAAACATCCAATCTAATATAAAATATTAGAAATAGTTTGGCTATAGATCATTCTAGGATTAAATTTTATGATGGAAAAGACCATCAACAATTAGATTTTGAGGTGGGAAATTGGGTATAATTTTTTTTTCTCCTAGATAAGATCAATGTTTACTTCCACAATAATAAAAATAATTTCCATCATCTAATAGAAAATTTACTAGTTTAGAGATGGTCAGATATCTGGCCTATCAGATAGATTTTCCTTAGAGATACATGGAGGTTCATGATGTCTTTCATGTCTTTTATTTTCATTTTTAATATTCAGTCCCATCTCTTGACCTTCATCATGATAATGTTGATTTAGATTTTTATGAATATTTTCAGTAATATTTGGTTCATATTATTAATTTTTTCATTAATAATCTTCATGTTAGGTTAGTTAATACATATCATGTGTTATGGATGCATGACCATGTACAAGTTGATAACTAGGAGTGAGAGGTAGATATATGTGTTCAATGGCCAGAACAATACTCAAACGAGGATCACCCACCCATAGATGTAATACTTAGGGAATAGATTTATTCATGTTTGGAGGTTGTAAGATATCAATTTTTCTTCTAGGCATAGAACCTATGATTTTTAATCTAAAATATCTCTTTTATATAAGTATTTCATAATGAAGCCATGGAGTTTTTTCGAACATTTGGGCTCATCTTGGGACCCAGAGTTATAGATTTTTGGGGAAATAGTATGATGTGAGTATTTGAGTCATGATTAGTAGTAACCATGTAGATCCATGGTGGGTCCCAAAAACTGAAGAATGTGGTTAGCTTCACCATGTGAGGGAGGTTGTATGCTAGTGAAAAAAAAATCAATAAATTTTCAATGTATGTCACATGGTGTATGAATGGTTATTTCTTATTGCCTACTAAGGATATGTGGTGGTCTGGGGTTCAGATAGTTTACGCCTATGTTTTCTGCATGATTTTACTAAATGTATGCATGATCCATGAAAGAGACTGGTCTATCAGTAGTGTTCCATTACCTATTAGAACATAAATTGAAAAAACATGGCTGACATTAAAAAGTGTAATAAAACCATTTTTCCTTCATTCCATGAACACTTCAAACATATTTCCTTCTCTCTAGAATACACATTCACCTTCCAACTTTAGATCTCTCATCGAACGTTTCCTAGAAATTAATATAAATCCCCCATCCAGTGTTTGATTTAACCATCATTCAATAATTTCTATTCGCCTCATTAAGACTATCAATTCAATTGATTCTTTTAGTATTTTATCACTGCATGTTAGATGTCATTTCCTTATGATAACATAAACCCTGTTTTTTCAAGTTTCTCATATTTTCTTTATTCCTCCATAAATATGAAATTTGTATCAAATGAGGAGTCTTCTGCCATTATAAGGTAGGGGGTCTTGTACTTCTCCTTAATAGATTAGTTGTTTAATCATGCACCATTATGCCACACACCAGACATCCCACACATTACCTTGACAATGTTTAATCATCAAATTAAATTGTTAGACTTCAACTGAGAAACTCCCATAGATCCTAGTAATAAATGGAAGCTGATGACCACGACCTAAACAACACCTTTAAGAGTTTTTAAATATTCTCCCTTGAAAATTTCACCATGCCTATGTGAAAAACTCATCCTAGGGTGGGTTTGGATTGTTAATTATGAATCAACCAAGTAAATGTAAATAATTGAAATGTAAAATGATATGAATGAAACATGAATAGTGATTACATATCACATGGCCTTTGCTAAACTATGAATTATTCCCATGATTAAATATAATAATATGAAAGGTGAAATGGAATAATAATTAACTTTTGGTGTGAATGATTAAATATTTTTATGGATTTTATTTTCACATATACATACTTTTATATGATTCCCTACCGTAGGAACGTCCTATATTTCATACCAAGGTCTTACATTACTACTAAATGGTTTCCATCAAATTAATGGATGCATTTTCGATTACATGACACCCCTCTTGAATTCTGTCCTTATCTTTCATTGATAACTACCTATGTGTGGCTCCGTAGACTGATCTATTACGTTATAAAGAAATTAGAATGAACTGGATTATATCTTTTAATTAATATTTAATATTTAGGATATATTCCATATTGGATTATCCCCTTGAGCTCCAATTAGTGAATCTCAATGATACACGGGACTTATTCCTAGGGATTTCTTGTTTTATTATTATCATAATGAACCCAAGTAAAAAATTATTTGGTCTAGATAAGTTAAATTATAATTCACGTTTTAAAATTCCCAAATATCATTAATTTATTTAATGTTAGAGTTCTACATCGCAACTATTGCATTATAAAACCATATACATATAAAGATGAAAATTGTAATCATTATCCGTTTTCCACAATAATTACCATTTAAAATAAAACAAGTTATATATATTATTTAAATATATTCATGGCTTTCATCATGAATCATTTATTATTTATAACCATACTTAAACCCAATGAAAACATTTCAAAATGTGGTATGAGGAAAAACTATTCAAAGGACATCAATATAATGAAAAATTTTTAGTCTAGTGAAAAATAAAAAAACTCATGAAATATATTACCTTTACATAAATTTTATTTGAAATAAATATATAATTAATTTTAACATAAAATAATGATAGAATCTTTTTTCATCTAAAATTATTAAAACCAATGTCAAGAAAATCAAAAAAAAATATTTTAACTCAGAGTATCAAATTGGTATCCCTTGTTTTACCCGTTACTAAAATAAAAATACCCTAAATAAATCCAAAAAGAGATGTCCTTGGGTAACACCATAATTATATACATATAAGATGACTAATATTACATAATTCATTGGTGAAAAATATGTGCACACCCATCATTTGTGATTTTTAAGCCTCACCCATTTCTATCTTATTGTACCAACAATTTAAGCTATATTAGGCTCTCCTGGTGCATTTTTTTGTTCAACAATCATATAAGATATATCGCGATCAAATATTTCATAATATAATCACATTATATATCAATTATAAATAAATATTATGCATTATCCTTTTAATTTTAAAACATTTGAAATAGTATTTTAAACTTATTTGTAATTCCCTTCCGGATATCAAAATACATTTTTTAAACCCCCACTTCAAATACAAAAATAAAATTTTATTTTAAAAACCCATTTTCATATTCAAAATACCAATAAAAAATATATTATTGAAAAAAACATTATTTAATGTAAAGGAATACAAACATAAAATAACTTTTATTGAGGTAATATATAAGGACCATGCCTTAAACATTACATAATAATGAATTAAATGAATATTTCATATTGAGGATCTTTTTAGGTTTAATTTTTTAGATAATTAAGCCATTAATATTAAATTACATCTCAAAAATTACAATTTTGACACTACTACCCATTTTCCATTTTTCATAAAATAAAAAATCTTGAAAATAAGAGACATCTATAGTTCCATGTTTTAGACAACAAGTCTTCTCCTTGATCTCATCCATGACCCTATTAATCTTTATGTCCTATAAAAAACATTTAAAAAATTGCGATGAGAATAAAAATCTCAATAAGGGGTATGAAGTAATGAAAAGAATAATTATCCCATCGATAAATACAAATCTATGAAACCATAGTTTTCAATCATAACATTCTTCAAGAAATCATAAAATTTATAAATAACCTATAAAAATCATAAATCTTAAAGTTAACTTATGGGATTCATAACATACATACATTGTAGCTGTTATAGCTACATAGGGTGTCACATTTAGAATACCCATCACAGTATATTCCATAAATCTCTTAGGAGAAACATTAACGTTTACCTCTGTCACATTACCCAATGCATTGGAGAGCTATCTCGGGCTCACTCGCCCTAGGTTTATCACAGAACCACTCATATATGTAAACAATTCCAAATAACTATAACATAATCCTAATAGTTAAAAAATCATAAAGTAATGATAACATTTCCACATTCCAACAATAATATATCAAGTAAATATATTGAAAAAACAATTCTTTATCAAATCATTTTCAAAACCATTTAAAACATTTAATAATTAGATTTTTGAATCAATGTGTCCCATAAATCATTGAAAATATTAAGTAAATTATCATTTGAAAAAATTAATGTCCATATAAATAAATCCTAAATGCCATTTTGAAAACGTGGACATTAACGACAAATATTTAGAAGAATAAATCACTGAAATATTTAAAACGGTATTTTAGTTAAAGAGTTTTTAACAAAATGAGAGACTCATGAATACAAATAATTGATGAATAATATTGAACCATAACCTTTTAATATCATGAGAAGAAAGAGATTCATGATGTAATATGTCAAAATTTACGTATATACACCATATAATAGTGAATTGGTTCATAATGACTATAAACTATCAATGGAATGTAAATTGAGAAAAAATACCTTATAAAAATGTATCCTTAGATTCAAGATAAATCAATTACATAATAATGTGTGAAAAATATAAATATATTAAATAAGATTGGATATTCAATGTAAATCAATCAAAGTACATTCAATCATGTTCTTTCTAATACAAAACCAATGACATGGATGTTTAACCCAATGAATGGAAATTGAGTTAAAATTAATCTTATATAGTTCATATCGATGTCTTGAGAATTATCCAAAGGAGTGATTCTGTGTTTAAAAGTATATCAAAAAAGGGGAGTGGAAATTACAACATAAATTAATAAATAATAATTCCACACATAATCATAGCATGACATAATTAATAACTATTATATTATCCCAAGGAATGCAAATTGAGTTAAAAGGTTCCTTTACCGATTTGGTATCTTTCGAAAAATACAACCCATGAAATGAGGATAATAAAATAATTATTCAAATACACATAAATTGAAGTATGTTACCCAATTAATACAATCATGGGTAGTACATAATCCACATAAAATGAAGTAGTGGAAAATATAGCTTGAATCTCACAAGAATAAAAAGTGAGATAAAAATCCCTTACCACATTATAATCAATCAAGTTGTATGACCAAAAGTTAATAACCACTTCATTAATCATAGAATAACATGAATATAAATAGAATAATGATAATATATATCTAATTTCAGTATGAAATACACCAAATGTAGTAAATAAGTGGCGAACAATGAAAATCTCACGGAAATAAAAGTGAGATAAGAAACCCCTTAACTCATGTCCGAATTGACTTGTTCGTTCCTTGTTCTTCCTGAATAATAAACATAAGTTAATTTATACTTGATTAAGAGCCCTTTTTCATGATTATTATTCCTTTTATACCACTTATTAATATGTTATAAACATTATGTAATCACTTAATTTAATAATGGTCGTTTTGTCGATATTTTGTACTTGAGTAAAAAATGAACACCTTATAGTTACAAGATGTTTATGTGATCAATATTCCATTATATGTAGAATTATATTCAGTATTTAAGTGTCATATATATAATATATATCAAGTATTTATATTTATTTATAACAATACATAACATTTGGATATGAGATATGAAATGCACCTTCATTGAGACGGAAAGTCGTACGTACACATGAACACTACTTTCATTTCTATTTTGTATTTTAATTGAATTTAAACATAATGATAAATAGTTATATTATTATTCCATTATAATATATAATATAATTTAAATAACTCTATGCTTAATTGGACCCATGTATTGTAAGAACGAGTCATATCACTTTGAGGGGGTGGTAGTCTGCACTTCCTCAAATGAAATGATCGTGTTTACTCATAATGGAAACCATAAAACTATGATATAAATTAAAAAACATTAAAATAAAGAATAAAACATAATATATAATATATATAAATATATTTTAATTATAATTTCCACCATAAGAGGAGGTAAAAGATAATTGAACAATCATCATTTAATGAGGCGTTAATTTTCCATCCACAGAAACAGTATGTTCTTTACCGATTAGATGGGGGTGTGTGTAAGTGTAGTTATAATACTTCTCATAAAAACATACTAGTATATTTATGATATTGTCTATGTTATAAATTAATGTAATGAAAAGATTTTAGGGGTTGTAGAATTAAAATAAAAGAAAACAATTTAAGAGAAAATGTTACCTTTAAGTTGTGTAACTGTCTTTAGTTTGAACCAAAAGTACTTCGTGAAGTGCCTTATGGATAAGATAAGGCTTCTAGGAAGAAAATAAGTATCCAGATTGATTATCTTGTTAGGGTATGGATGACACAAGAGGCTTGAGAGGTGTGATGAATGTGTTAGATGTTAGGATTTTTTATAAGAGGGAGGAGGGTTTCTTTAGGAAAGTGTGAAAATATTATTCTATTATATAATAATTTTTTTTTCTAAAGGTCCAAAACTCCTTAAGGAAGAAGATAAGAAAACTCATGGTCGAAATAAATTCATCCAACAATAATTGGATAGTTTTTGGATGTAATTTTAATATTTATAATATTATTTATTTCAATCATTTATTAATGATGTAAATAATGCATCATATTTGTGTCATTAATAATTTTATTTATTTGATTAATAAAAATTATAAAAAAAATTACCATGATGTAGGTAATATTTTTAAATAACCAATGAATATTAATTTTCAAAATTAAACCTTATATAACCCCATGTAAAAATTAATTTTCTAAAAGATATTTGTTTGTGTCATTTTTTTCTTTACTTTAAGTTAATTAAATTAAAGTTTCATTATCACTCTTAAGTGGCTCAATGGGGTCCCAAAATCGACCCAAGTATGCCAATGGTTGGTCACGACTCATCCATTAAGGTTAGTACAAGAGTTAAGGTAATTTTGTATTATTATAATATTCTTTTTTCTTTAAATTTCCCTATTTACCTTTAACTGTGGTAATTAAAAGCCAAAAGTAACTATTCACCGAAGAATTTTTTTATTCTTATTGAATAAAATTTTAATTACTAATAACAACCATGTATGTTTGATTTATGAAATTGAATTCATAGAAGTGGTAAAATTTCATTTTAAAGATAAAGTCGGTTTTTTAACTACTACTTAGTGGTTTCACTATTAATCAAAAAATGAAGTTTTTCAGAAAAAATACCAAAAAATCAGCCTATTATATATTTGAAATTCCAAATTCAAAAGTTAGGTATATGTTAAAAATTTCAAAACATAGATCTTTAATTAATTAATTTAAAATTTATTCCCGATGTCAAAACAAATAGCGTGTTTTTAAGAAACAATATCTACAAAAATATTGACATTTGTTTATGCCCAATTTCAATGTGAAATTAATTACAATGACCAAAATTTGATAAATTTTCTAAAATATAATATAATTAAACTTTAAAACCAATTAAAATGATAAAATAACCATATAAATAAAATATATTAAAAGGAAATTTTGAATTAAAATACTGTAATTTTCGCTATTCATCAAAAAATGAATTTTATCAAAAAAATACCAAAAATTTACCCTAAGTAAATTTTAAAGTCAAAATTCTAAATAATAATAATATTTTGTAAAATATAACATATAAAATTAACCACAAATATATTTAATGAGAGTTCTCCAACAAAAGGTGGTAAATCGACATTTTAATGAATATTAGAGTATTTATGCTTAAAATCGAAATCTTTCTTATTTTAAGACTTTAAATTTATTAGATAAATGTAATTTTTTTAACAAACATGTATATTCATATTTTAGTTATTTCTATACATTCCTACCAAATTAGAACCTATGTGTTAACTATTATATAAAACAGTTCTATATTAATATATTTTAGTATATCTCAATGTTGTGTGCAATGTAAGATTTCAAAGAAACCTATTGTTGTGTATCAGGTACGCCATAAAATATATAATACACTTTAAAGTAAAATTAATAATTAATTTAAAAACATTTATATATATGAAAATGTCATTTTCATTATTTACCTGGGATGTTACATCCTTCCCCTCTTTTGGGAATTGCGTCTTCCCAATTTTAAAATTGGGCTTCGAAATATCATTTAATGTTGCATATCAGAAAAAGAATCAATAAAACTATCACTTTAAAATAAAGGAAGAGAAATAAAAAAGGTCACCCAAGAAAAAATCTACAGGGATTCCACGAAAACATGGATATGGAGGAGAAAACAAACCATCAAGTTATGATGGGAGTGATAGAAAATATGATCAGGAGAATGTTAACCACCAGAAAATCATAAACTTGTGATGTCTTAAATGGTCTTTGATTCCCCAGTACATAAAGTTAACAGAAACAGTTAATGTGTTTATTTATTTTCCTTAATTTGAGGAATTTATTTATTATATTAACTAAAAACATAAGGAAACATACTTACATGTAATTTAGACTTTCATCCTTTACAAAATTCCTACCATAAATTCATTGTTTTCTTCAAAAAATGAGTATTCAATATGACTGGTTCACATTGAAAGTGCTATAATCAAATTCTAGAGAATCAAATAATACATAAAATATGAATTATATTTATTCCATATCTTTAGACATTAACGAAAACCAAAATAGTTAGTGTGAGATGAGATAATTCCTAAAAAGGAAAATATTTATAAAAAAAAGAAAAACTACTCTTAATATCCAAAATTTGTCAAAAAATTACCAAAACATTAACAAAGTCCATTCAAAAAACAGTTGTCTATAAAATTTTTCAATTTAATCCAAACTATGATTGAAACCCAAATATCATATGGATTTAATCACACAGTCTTCCAAGATAAATCATAACATATATCTCCAAATAACATCAGTTACTCATAAAGTCTTATATTAAAAAGTAATAATCCTAATCACATATTCTCAATGATATGTTAATCATTTCCAAAAAAAACCCAAAATAAACCAATTCTTGATTCATAAAATCATCTAACTAAAAAGAATTAGTCATAATAACTAAGCACTTTATGTAGTCCAGTGGTAGGCAATAAATCCTAGTAGCACTTTGGTTTTAGGTTTGATTCCCGCAGCATTGTCTGACGCGACGGGTTGTCACACGGTCTGTGTGTTGTCCTTTTTTCAAAAACTATATAATTTAATAACATTTAAAAAAAGATATAAATTAATCAAAAATATGCATAACAAATTTTATCCACAAAGGTTATCTAATTACTTTCATTTTGCATCTTGAAATATATTTACTTGTAATTGCCTCAATTTTAAGGATTATATAAACCCAAATAGTTCTTTATAACTATATCCACAAAAAAAGATAATTATTCCATGAATAAAATTCTATTATATTAAACTATAGGGTATCACATACTATAAAAATTCTTATAATATAGTCCCATTATCGAAAGAGACATAATACTTTTAAGCATTTCCTTATTTAAAAATCTACCATAACTCTTGAATCCCTAATATGATGACTTCTTACTCATATATTATTCCTTATGTTCCATTAACCATTCCTTGTGAACATATTCTTAAATAATTCTTTCCTACAAAAAAATGATGAAACATATCCTATGATTCAATAATATCAAAACATATGTTATGAAATAAACCATACCTTTTTTGGTCATTGTTAGTTTCTTCATCCTCAATCAGAATGAAATTAGGAATTGGTAAACAAATATTTGCATGATCATGGTGATCCCATTCTCATAACATCGTCGTTCGACTTAAATTTGTATAATGACAATGAACACCACATTTAAAACTTTCAATTGATCCATCATAATGAACTTACTTTCCTTTCCTAGAGTCAAATGGATGCTTCCATTTTTCCATGGAATGTTCTTTCTTTATGACCATCACTTCCACATCTATAGCATCTTCCTGTCCCTTTGAATCATTTTCTTATGTGTTTCTTTCGACATTATTGACCCATAGGTTTTTCAATATACATACCAATATGATTATTACCTTAACTTCCATGGGGATTTGTTTCTCACATAAATGATTCCTTATAAAAATCACCAAGGTTCTGGTGTTAAATAATGAATCTAGATAGTCAGTTGAGAATAACCACAACAGTTCTCATTGCATTTCCCATTTCATTTAGTTTCTCATTCAGAAAACCATTACAGTTTTCTTCACATCCAATATTACTTTGTGCCTATTATATCCATCCATTTACTAAAACAAAATAGGTATGTGTGAGTATATCTGTAAAATCATCATATAATATCTTCTGAGGATGGTAAATACAATGATATACTTATTCATGTTGTCTTAAATTCATTCACATTATCTAAAATAACTATGACTCATAAAATACTAACCATTATTGTAATTTCACTTATGCATAAAGAACACCCTAACCTCTAATGTTATTTAAACCTACCTCTGATACCAAATATAACAATCCAGACATTAACATTACATAATCATGAATTAAATGAATAAATTATATTGATGATATTTTCAAGTATATAATTTTATAGAATTAGGCTATAACTATTACATTACATCTCCAAATATACATCATAGACACTACTACCAAGTATCCATTTTTTCTAAAATAAAAACTCTGGAAAAAAGAGACAATTCTAGTTCCATGTTATTGACAGCATGAATTTTCCATGAACTCATCCTTGACCCTATTCATCTTTATGTCTTATGATAAACATTTCAAAACCATGGATGAGAATAAAAATCTCAGTAATGGTTATAAAATAATGAAAAGAAACATTATCCCATCGATAAATAAAAATCAATGAAACCATACTTTTCAAGCAATGCATTACTCATGAAATCATAATACTGATGAATAACATACAGAAATCATAATTCCCAAAGGTAACTTATGGAATTCATAACATAAATAAATTTTAGATATCATAGATACATAGGGAGTCACATTTTGAATACACATCATAGTATATTCCCTAAATCTATTAGAGAAGCATTATCATTTACCTCTTTCATGTTACCCAATGCATTGGGGAGCTATCTTGGACTCACCCACCCAATGTTTATCACGGAACAACCCATATAAGTAAAAAATTCCCAATAACTACATCATAATCCTAACACATAACACAAGAATAAATGAATGATAACATTTCCACAATCAAATCATAATATATAAAATCATGATACTAAAATAAACAATGCTTTATCAAATCATTTTCAAAACCATTTAAAACATTTAATAATGAGATTTTTGAATCAAAGTGTCCAATACCAATTTGAAAATTTTAAATAAATTATCATTTAAAAACATTATTGTTCATATAAATAAATCCTAAAACCCATTTTGAAAACATGGACATTAATGATAAATATTTATAAGAATAAATCATGAAAACATTTAAAATGATATTTTAGTTAAATAGTTTTTAACAAAATGAGAGGCCCTTGAATAAAAATAATCAAGGAATAACAATAAACTAGAACTTTATAATATAATGAGAATACATAGATTCATGATGTAATATGTCAAAGGGATGTATATACACCATATAAGAGTGAATTGGGGCATAACGACAATGAAGTCTCAATGGAAAGTAAATTGAGACGAAATCCCTTATAAAAAAGTTGTATCCTTATATTGAGGGAAAATAAATTACATAATAATTTGTGAAAAATGTAAATACAGTCCATATGATTGGATATTCAATGTAAAAAAATCATAATACATTCAAACATTATCTTTTTAAGACAAAACCACGGACTTGGATGTTTAACTCAGTGAATGGAAATTGAGTTAAAATTACTCTTATCAAGTTCATATCGATGACTTGAGAATTTAAAAATTGAGTGATTATGTTTATATAAATTATATCCACACATAGAGAAGCGTAATTTACAACATTAATTAAAAAATATCAATTCCACACATAATCATAACATAACATAATTAAGAATTAGAAGATTAACTAGTGGAATGGAAATTGGGGTAAAGGGTTCCCTTACCGATTTGGTAACTTACAAAACATAAAACACATGAAATAAGGATCATAAAATAGAAATTTAAATACCCATAAATTGAATTATATTACACAATGAATACAATAATGGGAAGTACATAAACCACACAAAAGGATATAGAGGAAAATATAGCATGAATCTCACAGGAATAAAAAGTGAGATGAAAATCTCTTACCGCATTGTAATCAATCAAGTCATATGACCAAAAGATAATAACCAAAAAATAAATCACATAATACCATGAATATAAATAGAATCATTATAATATATATCAAATGGAAGTACACAATACACCACATACAAAAAATAAATGGCGAACAATTGAAATCTCACGAAATTAAAAGTGAGATAAGAAACCTGTTACCTCATGTACGACTTGACTTGTTTGTTCATTGTTATTCCTAAATAATAAACATAAGTCAATTTATACTTGATTAATAAACCTTTTTCGCATTTATTGTTCCATTTATATCACTTATTACAATGTTATAAACATTATGTAATCACTTAAGTTAATAATGACCATTTTGTCGATATTTGGTACTTGTGTCAAAAATGGACACCTTATAATGACATGTTGTCCATGTGGTCAAGAGTCCAATATATCAAGAATTATATTCATGATTTATATATAATATAAATCATATAAATACATTATATAAATTTATTTATAATACTATGTAACATTTGGATATAAGAAATGAAATGCACCGTTCATGAAGATAGTAAGTCGTACGTACGCATGAACACTACTTTCATTTATATTTCTTTTTTTAATTGAATGAAAACATAATTATACATAGTTATATTATAATTATAGTATAATATATTATATAATTTCCATAACTCCATCCTTTATACATCCCACATATATTATGATCAAGTCATATAACTTTGAGGGGGCAGTAGTCCGCATTTCCTCAAATGAAATTATCACGTTTAATCATAATGGAAACCATAATGGTATTCTATAAATTAAAAATTCATAAGCATATAGAAAACATAAACATAATATATATCACATATAAATATAGTTTCATCATAATGACCACCATAAGAGGCGGTAGGAGATAATTGAACAATCATCGTTTCGCGAGGCGTTGGTTTTCCATCCACAGAAACAAAATGATCTTTACAAATTAGTTAGAGGTGTGTTTAAGTGTTGTAAAAATACTTCTTATAAAAACATACTAGTATATTTAGCATATTGGTTATATTATAAAATAATGTAATGAAAAGAGTTTATGGGTGGGAGAAGTAAAATAAAAGAAAATAATTTAAGAGAAACTGTTATCATTAATTCGGGTAACTCCATTTGATTTGATCCAAAAGGACTCCTTGAAGTGCCTTATGTCTATGGTAAGGCTTCAAGGAGGAAGTGGGGGATCGTGAGAGATTATTTGGGATGGGGTTGGACTATCCAATAGGCTTGATATCTGTGATGAATGGGTTTTATACGAATTCATTTTATAAGAGGGAGGAGGGGTTCTTTTGGAATGTCTGAAAATATTATATTATATAATGATTTTCTATTTCGAAAGGTCCAAAACTACTTATAGTCGAAGATAAGATGACTCATGGTCGAAATAAATTTATCTAATAAAATTTTTACAGTATTTTGATGTTATTATAATATTTATAATCTTTATTATTTAAATCATTTATTAATGAGGTAAATACTTCATCGTTTTTGTGTCATAAATAATTTTATTAATTTGATGTCTAAAAATTATGAAAAATACCCTGATGAAGGAAATAATTTTTTCTTTCCAATGAATATTTATAGTAAAAAAGATAACTTATTTAACCTCTTGTGAAAATTAATTTACAAATATAAATTTTTTTTGTGTCATTTTTGTCTTTACTTTAAGTTAATTTACATAATGTGTAATTATCACACTTCTGTGGCTCCAATGGGTCCTAAAATCGACCCAAGGATGCCCATGGTAGGCCCTGAATCATAAAATATGGTTAGGATAACTGTTAAGGCAATTGTTTAGTCTTATAATATTCTTTTTACCTTGAATTACCCTATTTACATTCAACCACGGTAAATAAATGTCAAAAGATACTATTCACAAAAAAATTATTTCCATCTAAATGAACCAAAATTTACCTAATAATTACAACCATGTATGTCCTATTTTTAAATTCAATTCATAGAAGTGGTAATATTTCATTTAAATGAAAAATTCGGTTATTTTGACTACTACTTAGTGGTATCAATATAAATCAAAAAACGATGTTTTTCGAAAAAATATCAAAAATTAAAACTAAGGTATATTTGATATTACAAATTCATAAATGATGTCTATTTTACAAAATTTAAAACATAGAAGTTGAATTAATTAATTTAAAATTAATTACCATTGACAAAACAAATACCATGTTTTTAAGAAACAATATCTATCAAAAGATTGACACTTGTTTATGCCCAATTTCAATGTGAAAATAATTCAATGACCAACATTGGATTAAATGGTAATAATATAATCTAATTACACTATAAATTCAATTAAAAATATAATCTTACCATATAAATAAATTATATTAAAAGGTTGTTTTTTATTAAAATACAAAATTTTCACTATTTATCAAAAATATTATTTTATCATAACAATACCCAAAATTTACCCAATGAAAATTTTGATGTCCCAATTCTAATGAATAATTTTACTTTGTCAAAATTAACATATAAAAGTTTTAAAAACACCATTTAAGGAAGGGTCTCTATCAAAGGGTGGTAAATTGAGATTTTAATGAATATTAGAATATTTATGTTTAAAATCAGATTCTTTCTTATTTTAAGCTTCAAAAATTTAAGGGATAAATGTAAAACCATTTAAAAAACATGTATATTAATATTTTAGTCAGTTTCTTCCATTCCTACCAATTCAATGGATAGGCGTTAACAACCATTTAAAATAATATTATATTAATATTTTTCAGTATAACTCAACGTTGTGTGCAACATAATATTTAAAAGAAACATGTTGTTATGTATTAGGTACGCCATCGAACATAGCATCCCCTTTAAAGTAAAATTAAAAATTATTTCACAATTATTAATAAATATGAAAATTTCAAATTATTTATTTACCTGGGATGTTACGTTGTAGATATATTTGTAATATTATATGTTCAAAATGGACGTTCATTATTCCGTTTTGTAGATAATGTAAAATATTACATATAATGATTTATTTTTGAAAAATATTTAAATAAATACATAAATTTAATTTTAAAAAACTCTACTTCCCATATAATATGATTCTTAAAATATTTTTATAATTATGTCTAAGAAATAAGAAGAGAGATTGATGTAAAACATTAAATGTGGTTTTTTTAAATAAAGCTCTCTTAATTTTTGTAAAAAATTGAATCCCAATTATAATTTATATATAATAATAAAAACATTAAATTTCATGGTAATAAATTATTTAATAATATAACATGTAAAATGGGTCTGTATGTACAGCTTATGAAATAATATTCGTGCATAACAAAAAATTATTCCTTGCAAATGGAAATTGAGAAAAATTCCTTACCTTGAGTCTGAATCATCACATACATTCATTAAATTATAGAATAATAATAATAAGATAATTATCAAAATGATTAAAAAAAATTTTCATATTTATTATCCAATTAATTTAACTTATTACCAGGTTATATATGAATAATTTATAAATTAATTTTTTGTCATAAGGTTTAGCAACATTAAACATATATATCAAAAGAGAATTTTGATGTTAGTCTAAGTTCAAAGGGGAAACTACTTCACCATCTCCACAATTACAATAATAATAAAATATACATAAATTATACTTTTAAAAATCAACATGATTGGTGGCTATAAAATGAACTACATTATGATCATTGTGACAGAAGGTCATATTTACAAATGACTAACATTTCCATTTGTCAACAATCATCATGAAAAGGAATTGAGTAAAATTTTAACTTCCGAAATGATAATAATACAAAAAATGCCACATTATTTAATTAAATATAAATATATATAGTTATTTTATTTTAATGATAAAAATAGTTAATGCACTTTTTGGAGTTGGTAGTCCACACATACACATGAACAACATTATATTTTTCCGTTGTATGAAATAAAATGATATATTATTATTTCATTATGATAAAAACTCCATCATGACCATAATTATTTTTTATTGAAGAATGGATCGATCATAAAGTATGGACAACATCAAAAGGGAAGGGCTAATGGGGCCAGAAATAATGAAAGCCGAGTGAATCCCCAATAGTATATATTTCACCGTTAGGTTTCAACCGATTTTGGTTGTAGAAGCTTGTAGTGCCCGAACCCTACACCGTATGCATTTCCAGATGGTATTCCACCATGTTTCCCTTTATCCACGTGTGTCTCAATCATTTTTTTAGAGATATGAGAATTACACATCTTGGTTGGTAGGGCATTGACTAATGTTATTGAAAATTCTATGCCACGGGTTGAAGAGAATCATAGAGTCTATTTCCACTTCTTCGATGTTGATTCCCCCTTTCCAGCACAGAATGAGGCTAGAGTGAAATGTGCAAGCTTCTGGCTAGAGGGATGAGCCTCTAACAAGGAAGACTATGAATTCCATCACCATGGTGCCCCTGGAGTCCCAAACCACCCCAAATATACTCAAATCACCCTGAATGTTGGATCCATCTTTATGGTGCTTCAGACTAGAGTGAGAAGGTTTCCACTATACCCAACGACCACTTGGAATACATATTATATAAAACAACTGAGGAGATGAGACAAGGAACTGATTAGAAGGAACATCCCACCAACTATCTAAACACTAGATCAGATTGAGCAATATGATATGGGAAAGAGAAGAGATGAATTTACATAAGAGACAATACCCTCAAATCTAATATTGTTCATAGATTTATAAATGCACCACACATCAGCATGCTGAATAAAGGATCTAGTTGTGCGATCCACTCCTCTTTTAGCTGATCTATAGAAATATTATCCAAAGAAGAGGCATTATGTAAGGGATGAACACGAACTGGAGTGAATCCATGATGGGATGTCTAGACCTCCCGCACACAATCACCTTCAATGAACATGTGTTCACTACTCTTCTAGATCGGGAACTTATGGAACATGAACCTGGATGGAATGGGGAATCCACATTTCATGATGTTCTCATCAGTTGAAATAGTATCATGCCTAATCCTCTGAGTAATGAGGTTTTATTCTATAGGGGTTTTCGTGGTATAAATAAGGTAATTCCCATTATGGGCATATGGTTGAGGAATAAATACACGATGAAAATACATTAAGGAGAAGGTGTTCATGAATTTGTGAGTAAAAAAATAGTTTTCTTCCTCCACCAAGATATCAGTGATGTGAAACTTTTCTAGTTTTTTCCGTTTGATAATTGCTTGATGAATTCTAGAAATATTCTTGCCTCTTGGTATGTAATGTTGTATCCTAGATAGCTAGGGATGCCAAGGAAAATGCCCATCTAGTAGTCGTCCTAGAAGAAAACATTTCCTTCCCCAATGACCCACTGGATATGGGGGTGAATGGCAAGAAAGGGGGAGGGGCATGGACATATAGGGAGACCTGTATCTATTGTCACACAACATGTTGTATTCCGATGGGCCACCCATGGTCCTACCACACAAGGTCTAAAGTTCCTGAAGCTCAAAAAACATCTTATTACTAAGACAAAGAAGGGTATCTTCAAGGCTCTGAATGCTAATCCCCACTTCTTGAATGGGCCTCACTATTCACCCCATGACATCCATGTATGATTCCCCTCATCCCGATCATCCAAAATGAAATTGGAGAGAACCTTGTCAATCTTTTATATTAATCAATTGGGTTTATTGACACAAGAAGAACATAGAAAATGGTTCCAAGGAGAACACTTTTGATTAGGGATATCTGACCTTCAAATAATAGCTACCTATGTTTCTAGTTGAGAAATCATTCAATGATCTAACACACAATGAAGTCAAAATCATTGATTCAGAACCATAAGCAGGAGATAGGGGCACCCAGATTGCTCAATTTCTAACACCCCTATTGAATTCCTAGAAGGTTGAAAATAGAGTCAATTTGAGGGGGGGGGGTAATTCCCCTCAAGATGAAGAGGATGCCTTTTTGTTGATAATATTTCCACTCCAATGGCAATAATCCTCCAATGCATTAACTAACCCATGAATAGATTTCATTGAGGCATTCAAGAAGATGAAGGTTTCATCACCATACATGAGGTGGAATATGGATGAAGCTCTTTACTTTCTTATATATGAGAGTATCCAACTTAGGGATGATCTCTGGTGAATAACGAAACTGAGGATTTATTGGGAGAGAATCAATAGGGTCATAGAGATAGTATCTCCCTGCCTTAAGACCCATGTAGCCTTAATGAAGCCATACAAATTTCCCATGAAATGAATGTCCAACCATGCAGAGCTAAAACAATGGAATAATATATCAGAAAATTGGGGGGTGAATCTGATAACTGAGAGGACCTAGTTGATGAAAACCCATTCAACACTATCGAATGAATTTTTCATATCATTCTTAAGAGATAGGTTAGAGCCATTAAGCTTGGTGTTGATGTCAAAGATCATCTCCTTCACCGAGGATGCATCCCCCTAGATCGTGCGACCCTCATGAAGCCATGTTGTTCTAATGAAATCTAACATAGTAATTTCACCATGAGTCTATTATAAAGGATACTTTCTTAGAAGTTATATGGAAATTTTCCTAAGCTTACTTGATCATACTAGTGAATGGAGGAGGGGTGCTTCATTTTTGGTAGAAGGACCAGTGAAGTGGCACATGCCACTTTGGATAAACTTCCACCAAAGAAAAATTCTTTTATGGTCGTA
This sequence comes from Viscum album, assembly GCA_963277665.1. NCBI lineage: Eukaryota > Viridiplantae > Streptophyta > Magnoliopsida > Santalales > Viscaceae > Viscum > Viscum album. The sequence goes on along the minus strand of OY728165.1, from coordinate 898,188,389 downwards.
TGAGGTTGTCATTGATTACCTCCTAGGAATCTTTGTAGAAAGAACCTGGGAAAATATCAGGCCCTAGAGCAATATCGGCTTTGCGCTGCATGATTAAATCACAAACTTCATATTCCTCTGGAAAGGCCTACAGTTTATCGATGATCTTGGAAGAAACTAGTTCAAAAAATTTGTCTATAAAGCCCACTTCACCCCCTTATATCCATCTCGCTTGCAAGGGTTTGGACCTTCCAAAAGATATTTGATGTGACTGTGGGAGAGGCTTCCCACCAGTTCTCTACCATTCAAGATAAACCCATCTGGCTTCAAGATGTTGGGGAGAACCAAATACATCCTTTCCTTGATACATGCCTGAAAAAAAATATGTTTTATGATCCCCTTCATCTAACAATTTAATTATTTCTTTGTACCTTCCTCTAACTATCTAATCCTCACATTCTCTCTTATTATATATGTAAATTTTTATTTAAAATAGAATCACATAACTTTGTAGATGGTATTACTCCATACACATTAGTGACTTTATCATATTTTCCACAGAAAGTAATAAACAATATTAATGTGATATAATTACTTATGTTGACTAATAATGATACATATATATATATATATATTAAATCATTATTATAACAAGTCTTGAGAGGAGTTGATGAAAATATGAATGACATCGGTTTGTGAGTTTGTAGTCCACCAAACACAAGAATGATTTTTTTAGATCCCATTTGAGGAAAAACATAATTTTGAATGCTCTTATGAGGCCACTAGGTATCACATCTTTATATTTACCTATACAGTGATAGATTATATGGTATTTCCCATGCCCCTCAGTTGGGGAGGGACCTTATAGGTTATTCGAGGATTCCTGACATCTCCAATTTTATCCCTTATATGATCTAGATATCCCTCCTACCTTCCCTTATATATCACTTTTCCCTAAGGTTCATAACCATTTGATGGACTCCCATAGATTTCACTCTCATTATCTGAGTTCGTAATGGCTTCTTCTCTCCTAACAATGATTCTTATTAAATGGTTCAAAAAATATCACACATGGGTAGATGAATTGGGCATATTTATTTTTTGGATCCTGAGGGATGAAAGTTTGATGTACGATACATAATCATGATAATAAGAAAATCATGATCAACATCATATCATAGGATGAATCGATTCATGAATGGACCACTTCTCCATGCATTTGAAACATATCTTTATTATTCCATTTCAGGTCGAATTTCCATTTACACATGAAACATGATTCCCCTACCATTAACATCTGACATATATTTCCTATAATTCCACACCCCTTTCAAAAACCATCAATTATTAATATATTAGGTAACCCCATTGGAAAATATTTATGCACTGATAGTAGAATCTATTCAGTTAGTCATTCCATTTCACCATGAATCTATGTTGAAATAGATGTTTCTAGTGTTCCATCTCATTTTTATTTTGGATTATGGTTGGAGAATATTATATATATAAGAAATCTATTTTCTATAAAGCATGGGTATATTTTGGTTTGTAATTTAATAAAATGTGGCGTGAGATTATATTGTGTAGGCATGTCGGAATGAATATCCTATAGAATATGCACACAAACTGGGTGTCAGGTCCATTCCAGGTGTAGGTTTTAAGGATGTGTCTTTGATTGGTGATTCATGTAATTGATGAAGGAATTTAGAGGTACTATGAATAGGATTAATCATGTAAAGGAAACCAAAAAAAAGTGAATTTATTATGTGGAGTTCTTATGATCATTTTATTTCAAACATAGTAGAAAATGATGTCACCTTATAGAAGTAGGCACAATGGATACCTCTTAAACTAATGGTTATTGTTATCTATAAAGATTCAGATGTGACATAAATGTTTCTCCTAAAATAGGGCATGAAGAAACCCAAATGAATATAGCTGCAATAGTTATCAATTAATAAGTAAGTGAATCCCATGATAGAGCAATGTACATGATTGTTTCATAGTAATATGTTATGGAATAGGAAAATTACAATGGTTTGAGTAGAGGAAGTGGGGAGTGGTTGATGGTTAGAGGCAGGACTAGGTCGATAGGGATCAAATCCAATATTAAGGTCATAATTCACTTTAAAAACAAGGAGGTCGATGGTTGGAATGGGATAAATTGGATTTGATATAGAAAACCACAAAAATCACAACACCAACATAGAAAGGCTTAGAGAAACACTAATTCTGTTGAATTGGAATGAAGAATGTAATTTATAGAGAAGTATCAGTTGAAAGTGTTGATGAAGGACATGGGATAGGTCTCCCTTTTCCAACGAGGAAGATTGTGAGGAAATATACAAGAGCCATAAGAGGGTGAATTTACTAAAAGTAATGAATATTAATGTCCACAATGACTGTTATCAATTACCAAATCTAATGGAAACTAGTTCTTACAATTAGAATAAGATAGTGGTTATTGGTCCCCTGGATCATGTTTGGGTAGGACAGTTGATTTCAATTGCTTATAAATATATAAAGATGATGGGGTGAGGTGGAGTCAAGGAACAATGTGAAGGTAATGATAAGATATATAAGAATATTCAAGAGTAGGTGGGAGATAAGGCTACACCTAGGTAAATGACGTATGTGGTTTGAGAAGAATGGGATGAATGGGAAATCATCCTTTATTCCAATGAATAGATGTTAGAGATAATATTTTAATTTAGAATAGCATGAGTGGAATAAGAAATGATTTGTAGGGATTGGTAGTATTAAATTTTTATAAGGAACTATGATTATTGATAGAAAAAAAATTTCATTTTGGTGTGTGGAATTAAATAAGAGGACAATTGGTGTGGAATAATTTATTCATGTGTTGGAAAAGATGGCCTATATTTTCGTAGAGCTCATTATGGATGAATTGGATACAGAGGACCCTTCTTTTAAAAGGACTCTTTTTAGAGGTAATGTTCCTAATCGATATAATCATGATTTAAATAATTCACTTTTTTTCAAAATGTGTCGGTTGATGGTATTATTTAAACTGGAAGGGTTTCCCAATTTTTTCTTTAAATTTCAATTTAATAATTTATTGTCAATTTTTATTCATATCACATTTGATTAAATATTAGATGATAATAGTTTATCACTATAAAATATAAAAAAAAATTCAATATATTGGAGATATTTATGTTATTATATATACATAATTGAATAATATTTCTAGTATATGGAAGATGAAATAAAATAAAAATGATCACTTATGCATAATACATCTTCATCAAACAACCTACATAGGTAACCACAAAAATAATTATTAGGATAAATTTTTGATAAAACTATAGTATCTTTAACTGAGGGAGGAAATTATGGATTGTTTTTGGAATTGTACAGATAATCCAAATAGTGTTGACTGTGTTAACATGGTCGGAGAGAGTTTACCCCTTTGTATGTGAGGTGAGTGGCACATTTGTAATTTTTGAAAATAAAAAGGTGTTCCCACATTTTTCACATTGCATAATGATAAAATATGGAACCTTAGAATCACTTATACATGATAATGTATAAATCTTTAAATAAAATATATTTTAGAAATTTTTTAACTCATTTATACCATTGTATTTTTAGTTTCACCCTATGTAAATATGTTTCCACATTATCTACAGTAACTGATTTTTAATATTTTCACTTTTGATAGTGAAAAATATTAGATGAAATTGTTAGATAATAGAAATTATTGGATTTAAAATATAGATCTATGTTTAAAAAAATCAATTCATAGATGTGATATCTTTTAATTTAATGTTAAATATACATCTTTGAGGAAAAAAGGTTTTAGAGAATTTTATTTTTCAATAAAATGATATTTTAATATTTAATCTATGGAATGTAATAATAATTATACAAATTTAAATTAATATATATATATAAATAATATATATATATATATCCATTAAATAATCACTCATTTATTTTTTTATATTTTATTTTAATAGAGAAACCTTATACACTTTAAATCAATTTTCAGGAAAACATATTTTCTAAACAGGAAAATAAACTTATACTAAAATAAAATATAATGTGGATTTAGAAATAATTAATTAGATTATACAGAACTAATTAATAATTATGTTACCTTAAATCATATTCAATCCATAATAAATTTTTTAAGTTATTAAATATTTGGAATAGAAAAAGCATTTTTACAAAAATCGCCATTTTTTTACTATTCACTAAAAATCATTATTTTCTGAAAATTCTCAATATTTCATAAAAAGTTAATTTATGATATCATGATTTTTAAAAATAAATAATGTTTTAAAAATTTTATTTCTAAATTATGAAATTAATCTTTTAAATAATACATTACAAAAATAGATTTCTAATTATAACTATTTTCTTAAAAATTTATAAATTTAAATTATATTTATATAATGAATTTTACTATAGTATTTGTAAAAATAAAAAAGGAAAATATTTATTCAGTCATTTAATGGTTTTTTACATTTTAACTATTTTTTTAATTGGGTCCTTAAAATATTATTCAATTATTAAACAAATGGGGATATCATTCTCTAATATCATTTTCAGTTTCCCATATTTCTTTTTCATCTGTATTCTGTTTAATTAAAAATATAACATAGTAAATAACCATTTTCCACAACAATTTGTCTCTATATTCAAGAAAATAATTGGTATGTTTTTCATAAAAAATATTTTATTCCAACTGAACTACCTCAGGGATCAAAACATGAGACCAATCTAGCACATACTTCCATAACACCTAAATATGAAATACACAATGTACTTGGGGTAAAATCAGGGGAATATCCAATTTGTAGGAAACTAATCCAAAATTATCAATAATTTCATATTTTATAATTATTTAAGATCATAACTAAACAATTTTACCATTATTTATAACACTTTTACATGGAGGTACTTTGAGAATGATATGATAACCTACCTTGAAAGAAAGGTATTTTCTCTATTTGTCCACATAACTTTTCTACCTACTATAAGTTATCCTAATATATTTTATAATGTAATGATAAATGTCACCCTTTTCCTCCATCAACTATGTTCTCATCACTTCATTTATGATACATAAATCCCCAAAGTTTTGGGATATAATTCCAATTTCTATATAATGCCACAATATGTGCCATCTATATAATAGAAATCAAACTGCTGTAATATGAAAAATCAAAAAATAATGATGTTTACTACAAATTCCTAGTTAATTCACTGAACATGGTGGAAATATATATTCCATGGTCTAAATTTTTCAACATATCTATCCATCAAATTGACGATGAAAAACTGTACTGAATTTTAATTCAGTACCCATATATTTCAGATTTCCTCCCCAAAAATTATATGTGATCTATGACTAAGGTATGATACAATTGAGAGAGTAACTCCATTTATTAGGAATATATACTTTTAATATATTCGATAAATCCAATCGAAATAGATTGTATCACAAATGATAAGAAAATTTATATATTTAGTCAATCCATCAAATATAACTAAAAAAGAAATGTCACCTGCTGATCTCATTGAAAATCCTACCAATTAATACATAGATATATATTCCCATTTCGATTATGTAATAGAAAGAGGTTAATTCCCACCATTTATTAATTATCTATCTTCATGAAATATCCAATAACTTGAAAATTTCATGGTAAATTAAGCGATAACTTTGTCAATATATCAGACCAAAAATACTCCCAATGGTCATTTTACAACTTTTTACTTCTAGGATAGATAGAAAACTAGGAACTATGAGCTCCAATAAACAAATCTCTCTTCAAAAAGTAATAGTAAGACACAAATAGGACATTTAATAACTTGATAAAGACTTATCAACATAAATTAATCTCATGAGACTAACCATTCACAATGGATTTTAGATTTTCCTATAGAACATATAATTCCTTATTATATTGATGAATTCACTATGAAAAATTTATTTCCATTTAAACCTGAAACACAAATTGGATATTTCCCTACATCCACAGCTTCCAAGACAAAATTCATAAAATTATTAACCAAATGGTCATGTTTTAAATCTAACCATGTAAATATAATGTTTTCTCATGATCAAAGAATTTACCATATTGATTCAATTTCTAAGGTGGTAATAAATATTGAATTCAAAATCCTAGATCAGTTCTATATATATTTTGTGTATCATATTCAACTGTTTTTGAGTGAATATATACTTCAAACTTCTGTGATTAGTATATATTTGATAAGTTACCCAACATAATTGATTCCTCCAATATTATAAAGCAAAAAACCGCTATTGACAATTCTATATCATGTATAGGGTAATTTTACTGATGATATTTTAACTTTTCTAAATAATAAGAAATTACTTTATCATTCTAAATCTGGACACAACCAAGTCCCTTCAATAAATCATTAACGTAGAGTAAATAATTTCCATTTTTGGAAGGTATGAAAAAAATTACATCATTCAATAATTATTTTTATATCCTGAAAAAAATCATCACATTTTTTTGTACTGAAGTATTTCAATCATTTTCTAGTAAACATGGTCAATGGGTTATAGATTATAGAATTTCTTTTCAAACATCCACTCATAATATATAGTTAAAACAATAAAATTATAAATATTTTTACATTTTTAATCTTCTATAGTCTTTAATAACATTATTAAAATAGTCAATACTTATGAAATCTTTAGGAAAATTTATTTTATGGAATGAAATTTATTTTAAACAAAAAAATCACACTAACTAAATTTCCAAATAAATTTATTTTCATTTAAAATTTTCAATACAATAATTATATGCCATTATTATTCCGCATAATTTTTAGAATATTCCAAAATATATTATATAAACCTAACAACTAAAGTATCCATGAACACATTGAAAAAACATTTTGAAATACCCATAAAAATATGAGGGCCATTATGGATCCCAAATAACATAACCGAAATCTCATAATCACCATATCATATCTGAAATGATATCTTCATAATGTTATCCACCTTCATTTTCACTTAATGGTAATCATATTTCGGATCAACCTTTGAAAAAAAAAATTCATGAGAGAGCTGATCAAACAAATCCCCATGAGTAAAAGGAAATTTTTTCTCAACAGTCACCTTATTCAAGGAAGGATAATTAGTGAAATGTCTCGTTGAATAATATTTCTTTTTAGAAAATAAATTAAGGTCTCCCATGGAAATTTGTTAGGTCCAATGAAAAATTTATCTCTAAATTATTGAAATTAATTTTTTTAATTCTAAAAGATCTACTAGATCCATTCAATATAGGGGTTTAAGAAGGTTTTTAGATTTAGTAACTATTTCAATGGAAAAACCATCCTCCAAATCAGGGAAAAATGTAAAAAATAATTTGGAAATATATTCTTGTATTCATTCACTAATAGAATATCACTAAGATGAATATATTCATTCTTATCAAAAATAAGATCTAGATAACTTCGACTACCATACATAATCCATTTTTAATATTCTTAATATGTTTTCCATGGCATGAAATCATTCAAAATAAATTTATTAACTCTGTAATATATCATTTCTTGAAAAACCAAAATTCAATACATGTGAAGATATTTATAAAACTCTACTATGGGTAATTAAATAAGATTTATAGGGAAATTCATTAAATTAATAACAATATGGATATTATAATAAATCACGGTTTCATTAATATTTTCATTCAGATTATTCAAAAAAGGATATATCTTATTTTTATATGATGATATTATAATATTACATGAATATTTATTAGAAATGGGATAATATAAATATTCCGTGTGAAATAGGTAATTTTAATTATTTATATAAACAAGTAACACACCTGCCACTACATTAGATAACTAGATATAATCAATTGTGAAAGTAGAAAATGCCTTTTCTTCACCTTTTTGTTTCAGATCATGATTAATTCCATCTTATGAATCAATATCTAGACACATGTTACCATACTAAACCGAATTATTATGATCAACACACCTTGAAAATTAATGGATATTGGTTACCCTATCATTTGATTGTTTAGGAATCATTAATTTACATTCCTAATACTTGGGAAAAAACAGACCACACTAGAAAAGACTTTATTAATCCTGTCAAACATTCCTTAAATTTATTTTTACCACACTAGGATAATTTAGTTGGCTTAAAACAAGACTTATAAGTTTGTTATCGCTCTATTTTGTATCACCATGACCATTCTTATAGTTTTCATCCCTAAGAATATAAGTTTAGGTAAACTCTATCTCATTTTTCATAGAACAACAAAACACATCCTCATAACATTAAATATATTATATAGAAAAAAAATCTTAAAATTTGTTTCAATCCTTGTTTAATTCGATTAATATCACTATCAATGTCATCAATAAAATTATGGATATTCGAGGCCAATATTGTGTTGTTTTCATCATATGATAATATAATGTCATTATATTTTTTTCAATTTCATGCATTATTTATCCTTCTTGAGTAAAAAAACCATTGGGAAATATTTCTCAAGGAATATAATCTATAATGTTTTCTTTTAAATCGAATCATGATCATATATTTGTTTCATATTTTTATCCAAAAATTACCATTAATCTTCCTCATATTCAAAATGATAAATTGAAATGGTTACCTATGAATGTTTGGAACATCCCAAGGATTCAAATATCTTATGAAGGGAATTAATTCATTCTTTAACTACTATATGGTAAGATGATCCACTGAATGATGGGGGATTTTTTCTAATGGAATTCCCCACTACTGACATATCCCTTAGTGATATGTATGACTTCTATATAGCATGGATACCAACAACATTTATAGACTGTTTCAACTGATCCATTAGTTCAAAATACTATTCTATGTCAATTATTGCCATCATTAGATGTATATTTGGAAGGATATTTTCTTATTGTTCTTTCACACTATATCATTCCTATTTCCAATGTGAATATCAATTATAAAAAATTATTAGTCTAAGAAACATGGAAATATTCAAATGTTATAGTATTTCAAATCAACTATAAAGTAAAATATACAATGCTCATTCTAATAATGTTATCCAAAAATATATTTTTATCTAAACCATTCTCTAAAAAATATAATCATTCTACCAGAAGCATTACATAATCTAGAGACATTAAACCCGTATTCACATTCTTACATTCCCAAATATCATTATGGTTTATATTTTTAGTGGTATATTTTATAACTATTACATAATAAATACATATACATAAAAAATTCACACAATGAATTGTTATCCATTTTAGAAAAATATATTAAAAATTTTAAAATAAAAAAGTATTTAATTCTGTGAATAAAATTCATAACATTAAACATGAATTATTATTTTTTCTTTCCCATTCATTAACCATTGGAATAACATTTTAAAACATGGTATGAGCACAAAAATAACAGTATGAGATATAAAAATAATGAAAAATGTTTTTCCTTTAAAAAACGTGAAAACCAAAGGAATTTTATAAGCTTATCAAAATGTTATTAGAGTGAATGAAATAAATCATTTTAACCTAAAAATAGAATTTTTTTATAAAATATTATCATTAAAACCCCATCTAATGTCAAATAACATTTTTGAATCTTAGATTATCACATTCATAACTTGTTTTAAAACTATGTTGTAAATAACTAGATCCTGGTTAAATGCATAAGAGAAACACTCAAGTAACTATCACCTTCTTTCTTTTAATGAAAACAATCATTTCCCAGTTTATTAGAGTAGTATCATTGTTCACCTATTGTATAATCTATATGAAACTCACTCAGAACTATCTATGCATACCCATCATATATTCTATATATATATATCACCTTGTTCCATCTATGTGAACCAATCTTATAATCTATATTCAGCTAACCTATTTTTTATAATTAACAATTTCCATGTAATGAATAAAATATTTTACTATTTCACTTTTCCAGATCAAAACTATTGAAAAACCATTTTAAATTCATATGTAAATATATTTTGGATACCAAAATTCCCTTTTCTTTTAAAACTCCGTTTTCGAAACCAAAACAATTCTTCAAAAAACCAATTTTAATACATCAATAACCAAAAAGACATTTTTCATGAATGAATAATGAAATATTATAAATGTATCAACCATTAAATAATGTTATAAAAAGAGTGTGAAGGAAAAAAATAAATCATAATTTGTTTATGTAAAGTCTCTTACCACATTGGAAACATTTCAATCTCAATTGAAATTAAATAATCACAGTAAAAAATATATATATATCATGAAAATAGAAAAATTCAGGATATAATATTTCATATGGGACTATATCTACACCTCTTAAAAAAATATATGTGCATAACATAAAAATGTTATTTTATGAAAGGAAATTGAGACAATGTCTCTTATCAAGAGTTAGAATCATTATTTAAGTTATTTATATTCATTAATAAAAAATATTTATTTATATACATTATTATGAACCTTTTTTTATTTTTCTATTTATTTCACTTATTAACATGTTATATACAATTACTCAATCTATCAAATTTACATTAACTTTTCTTACAATGTTCATATTATAAGACAAAATAAGACATTGGTAGGGTATTATGATCAAAGAGATCCATAAATTGACATATCCAAAATAATAATAGTGGCATAATTATAATAATAAAAATCAATTACATTTAATAAAATCATGAAAGAATTTCATGAAAAAATCACTATTTTATGATGATGGAGATGGTAGTTCCTAAACATGTAAGAGTAATATTAATATATTTCAAAGAACATTATTGAAAGATGATATGTAATATTTTATCATTTCATAATGATAACAATATAATAAATACCGTATTATTCCATTAAATATACTCTTATATATCTTCCATGTGATTTATTGATGAAAAGGTGTAACATCACTTCATGGAGGCGGTGGTCCAAGTGTATGCATGAATTACAGTATCAATTTTAGTTCATGAAAAAAATAAATGGTATCATTTTATAATGATAAATATGTATGTAATATCATAATTATGTAATATATATATATATTATATTAATTTAAATTAATCTTATTACCTTCCATGTATAGAGTTATTGAGAATTGAATCACATCACTTGCTGAGGTGGCATTTCACCAGAACCACGATCGATGTAATCATATACCAACAAACTATAAATTAAGAAGGTATATGTGATATGATCACTCTAGAAGTAAAAATATGTTTAAATTTTCACACACACACACACATATATATTTATACTTAAATCCATCTTTATGAAAATCGACAGATAGTGAGGATGGAAAATAAATGACATCGATTTGGGGGTCGGAAGTCCATAATTCTCATGAATCATGATTTTGTATAAAATTTAATAGAAGAGGATATGGGTTTACATTATTTAACATGTCAAATAGCAACATTATATATGTGATTAATGTTCTATATTATATATGAATAATTGTAGAATATTTTATTCTGGTTGAAAAAGATATAATATAAAAAGGCATTGTTATTTAGATACCTCTTTTTCAGACAGTCTCCATAGGTAAGTACAATAATCTTTCCTTGGTTTGCTTTATGATCAAACTAAGGGATATTCGTTTTGGGGAGGAATTTAATAAATTTATATTTGTATGGAGTGACAGAGATAAATGTATTTTAGGGTGTCAATAGGAGAGGAGGGGATGCCTTTTATATTTGAGGTGAGTACCACACATTTTATTATTGAAATGAAATATTATTACCCATGTTTTCAAGCTTAAATATGTTAAAAAAGGACCAGTATAAACAATAATAAATTATAATTTTTTAATATTAAGAAATAATTTTTTTTCATGTTTTTATGTAATTTTAACCCTTATCCTTTAATTTAAACAATCTTAAAAATATGTTTTTTATCATCACTACGCTGATATAATATTACTCTTTCAATGATTCATTATGAAAAAAGTTATATTGACATTATTATATAACATACAGTAGATTTATTAAAAATACTCATTCAATTTTTAAAATTCAATTCATATTTAAATATCTTTTTTATTTAAAATAAAAAATATATATGTGATGAATACACATGATTTCAAGAAGTGTATTTTAAAAGAAAATGATGGTTTTATATTAAAACTATTAGTAGAAAAAATATTTTTTAATTTTAGTTAGTATTTTTTCATATATTATATATACATTTAATTTAAATAATTCCTCATTATGGGGATTCTTAATTAATTTAAATTGATAAATATTCTACACTATAAACCATATAAAACATTTTTATATAAAACTAAAAAAACTTATAATAAAATACAATATAGAGATGATTTAAAAGTAATTTATGGTATTAAAAATATCTAAATAATTATTATTTTCCCTAAAATAATATTCAAAAAATAATAATTATTTTAAATTACATAAATTTTTTTAAAAAAAATACATTTTTTATAAATATTACAATTTCAAATATTCACTGAAATATTAATATTTTCGAAGAAAAACTGATCATTCACCTGATGTTAATTTTGTTATGCTGTTTTAAAAAATTAAATTGATTTCTTAAAATTTAAATTCTAAAAATTATAAATGAATCTTTTCCTAATCATTATAAAACAGTATTTTTAATTATAACTCTTTCCTTTTTAATTTAATAAAATTATATAACACTTTTATGATGAATATAAGTATCTAATTTAAATAAATAAGAATTAAAATGATTTTTATTATTATTACCTAGGTCATTAGAATCATATAAGTTAAATTTTTTTCTATCCCCCCTAAGAATTCACTCACTCAATTGTTTTCAATTTGACCACTAATAGTTGTGAGTGGGTTTGACTTTATACGGTCATGGTTTTTATCCTTTTGATATTATACATGGATGACCTATTTTATGCCTCATTTCATAAACAATATATATATATATATATATTTGGGTGTGTTTTGTGCGATTAGTCGTAAATTTATATATGATAACAGATATTCAGAAGCATTCTGGCATAGGCTAAAGCATGTAATGTAGGTAGGATATCCAATAGGAAACCATGCCGATTGAGTTTCAGTTGTCTTATTGTTTTAATTTATCATCATACATGCAGACTAATCATATCTAATTCATGAGATATATACTATTAGGCATCTTTGTTGGTGGCATAAAAATATTTACTCACACATATTCAGACCGACGATTGGTAATCATACATATATCATATATGTGGGTAGGGAAAAGTTGAAATTACCAACAATAAATTCTTAATTATTCTATTCTATAAAACAATATATGATAAGTGGAATAGTCTAGTGATCGAGATGACAACGAATATTATATTTTCATATTAAGGAATATTTTCTGTATCACAACGTACAGTTTTATACCTGTATCCCTATTCCCTTTAAGCATATTTTTATATAGGATCATGAAATCATTTCTACTATATAACAATATATTTTTTTATATGTTTATTTATTTTCTACATTATATATTATTATATTTACATTATGTATCTTCTTGTTATTTATATACTCTTTACCACTTTGGTCCACTCTAATAAGACGTTTATGGTCTTCCCGCCATACCAACATACACCCTCGCTACTAGCTGGCAGCCATTAGTGTACGGGGAGGCGTGCTTGAGGTAATCTGTCCAACTATAGTCATTTAATTTATAATGATCCCAGATCGATACATCATAGTTGTTATTATAAACCAATTATTTATCAAAGGTGGGTATCTATGGGTGAGGGGAGGCCAAATTGGACTTTTATGATAATATTGCATCCTATGAGTGTTATCCTTGATCACATATACACCAATATATATATATATATATATATATAAATTATATGGTAATCTTAGTTAGAGTGGATTTAAAACGCATTATGGTATTTCCATATTGAGTAATGGCTCAAATAACGAGGGGTGTTCTTATATATTATTGTGTGATTTCACCTAGGGATGTAGTCTTTGGGTGAGTTTTATGAAGAATTATGAGATAAACTATTGGTTTTTTGGTCATCCAATATGAAAATTATTCATTTTAATTATGAATATCATGTACATCTTATAAATTATTTGCATATATCTAATGAAATCTCTATAAAATGTTTTCTAATGAGTTAACCAAGATTCAAATAATTTTTTTTTGGGTTGGAGTATGTATTATTCTAGAGATGGGGATTTATAGATGTCTAACCATTGAGGGGTTCCATATGCATTGAAATAAAAAAATGTTAACCCTTAAATATGTGAGTAATAACTTATCAATGGTAGTTCATCGGGTATTTTTCGGTGATTGTTCTACATCAGGACTTAGTTACAGAGTTGGTTAGTTGTAAACTAATGGAATGAATCACTAGGGATGTGATTCCAATAAGGTATGGATTGGGTAAGTGATGAATTATTTCTATAAAATGTTTTAGTTTTAATAATAAATGGTATGTGGAAACTTATAATAGTTGAGGGAATGGATTCAGGTAGGGTTATTCCCTGATTATGATTCATTAATATTTAATTATGTATATTTTTAATAAACTGGTCATCTTAACCAATATTTGGAGGATGGGTCTTCAATTGAGATGGTTTCTATAAGATTGTATATATCTATTCTACACAGATAATTATGATATAGAAAGATTGTATGCGGCTATACCGAATCCTAGAATCTGGTGAGACAAAAAATGGTGGTAACTTGTTTAATATTTATTTATATAGTAATATGGAAAACTCATTCAACATTATTTCATTTTTTATTTGTGATATATTTTTCACCTAAGTAGTTATTGATGATATCTGATTCACCTCTTATATTAGTGGTTATGGAATTGTGTAATATGTTTAGTGTGTGGTGATATATCATTCAACAAATTATTTTACTAGCAATTCATCGAACAACCTTTGAATATATATGGTGACAGATAATTCATCAGTTTACCATAATTTGGTGATATATCAGTATTTGTTAATGTAATTTCATTAATATATGATTACACCTTGGGTAGTAAGGTGATATTTGATTCACCCTTGTTATTGTATCATCAATATATCATTAACCATTTATTAATATGGTGATAAATTATTTATTCTTAAAAATTAGAGTGATGTAATTGACAAGAAGATAATATGGAGATATATTATTCACCAGTGGTTTGTACCTGGTGATACATTATTCACTCTTGATGATGGATATGGAGATAGCTCATTTCCCAATAGTTATTTTTATAATGATAAATCACACAATGATTTCTTGTTTATTTAGTGATTACAAATTCATCTGGTTTATTAATATTACTGGTTATAACACGTTAACCATCTTGTTATGATCTAACCATAATAATATCACCTTATATTTAGCATTTTTTGGAGAAAGTATCCTTCAACATTTAAGGTATCTTATTTAGAACCCAATGATAAAATCTGGGTGTGAATGTGATTGTCTAAATCTTTTGTTCATCAACAAATCAATGGTGATACATACCAGTTATTATTAGAGACAATATGGTTGTTCCCTGTTGATTTTAGTACTCATTCCATGCACATAGAACATAGTGGATAAGAAAACCTTATGGTTAGGATATAGTATAACGAATTCTCCATAGTATGGATGAGATGGATAAATAATATTAATAGGCTTATGGAGAATGATTTGAGGTAATGATGAAAGATATTAGATTGGTATCCTTCCATTTTTACTAGGTACTGAACCACTCCTGATTGTCCAGATAGGTGATCTATTTTTGGAAGTTTGAATGTATTTTATACATGAGTATAACTCTATTATAGCATGGTGTGTGAAAATTTATATGGTAATACTTCCCTGATAAAATGAATATTACAATCTGATGCTTTATTAAGTTGTGAATTTTTCTATTATATATTTTTATTTATTAATATAATACTGATGGAATATTCTCCCCATCTGGATGTATTAGATCCTTACCACTTCTTTTCATTATATTTTATATGCAGAGACACTCCTGAGGTCACATATCATTTGTTTTGGGTAGTGTAGGATGTTACATGATAATATAATTTTTTTTCTTCTGATTTGAGAGATGGATACCTAATGTAGTATATATTAGGACTTGGGTTGGAAGATATATTTATACATTTACTTTTAAATCATGCAATAAAATACATGTTTTCATGGAATTGATATTAATCATGATTTTTTTCACTCTTTCAGTGGATTTGATTTAGTGAAATTAGGATTTTTATGTGTTATTATTTTTGATTTTCTATTGTCCTAATGTGCAAAAACACATGTATAAATTCATTATACATGGTAAATTGAATTACATGAGACTTTCATACTTATTTCTGATTAAGAAATGGGTAATGAAGAACAAAATACATTTAGGTAATTTTAACAATTATGAATAACTGATTTGGTTTTTTCTTGAATTATTTATTGGTGAAAATCAACATAAATCATCTAGAATTGTGTTGAATTGAATGATATGATTTTTTGGTTAGTTAAGTGTTCTATATTCACTTTTATATGATGAAAATGGGACATACATGGCTAGTATGAGTATAAGAATACATAGTTATGATGTGAGCCTTAGGTTAGGCGGTGACAAATAAGTTACATTGATATATTAAGATCGATGCATGAGATATTATTCATAGGGAATTTCCTAGGTGATATAAATACTATATACATAGAAAATATCCTAATGATCACGATATGTCACTCAATGTGGTAAAAGATGATCGGGCCCATAATGTTATGGGGTTTGTTTATTGTTTATATGTGAGAGGGTTTGGGTGATTTGAGGGAATCTAATGAATGGGGGTTATCTATGAACACAGATTATGTAGTGATGTAAATTATGGTTAGATACATCATAGGTAACACCCTGAATATTTAGTTAGTCTTGATATGTTTCCTAACACCAATAACGAAGCATTATAATATCTGATATATATTATAGAAAACTAATATTTATATGTGATTATTATATCCCTATCATTGAATTGGTGTGTTTGAATATGAGAAACCACATTATGAAATATATATTTAATATTAAAACTCAATAAAAATTTATTAATTAATTCTTGTTAAAATAAGAAATAAAATATTAGCGAAGTATTTTTATCTTGAAACTGTATTTTAATAAAAAAAAATTATTACTTTTTGTACGGGGAAATTATATTTATTTTGGAAAACATTCAGAAATTATACTGTATAAAATTATCATTATTTTTAAATAATTATATCAAAATTAACATATGGTGAAATTTTGGAATTTTTCCGAATTCCTCGATTTTTTAGTGAATAGTTAAAATACCAATATTTCTTATAATCCAATTTTTTGTTAAATCATGTAACATAAAAATAATAATTATATTTTACATTCAATCTAAAATTGATATATTATCAATTTTATTTATCAAAATATAATTTTTTCTATATGAATAAGAACTTTTCATGATTTTTATATTAGTTAATTTGTATGCTTAAAACCCCAATTTTCTAAATATTAAATTCCATTTAATTTTAAATAAATATTATAAAAATTAGTTTTTAAATATAATATAAATTTATTTATTAATATTTGATACCATATATGGAAACATTTGGCTCAAATTTAGTAAGTTGGCCCATTTTTATCATTTTAAATAATAATTGTAGGTAATATTTGTCACTCATATAATGGTAAAATGTATAAAATACGTTCTAAAGCCTCAAATATTATCTCAAAATCAAAAAAATTCATTATTTATTTTAATTGGAATAGATAAATGCGACTATTTCCATAAAAAATATGAATATAGGGCATTTGGGTGCCATTTTCCCTTAATAATGTCATTTATATTATTTTAATTAAAGATAATTCAAAAATATAACTATATTGAAATTAAGATATTTAATTTTTTTTTGAAAGGATAGCAATAAGATAATATTTTTTTACAATTTTAATTTGTAATATTAATTGATTTTTTGTCATTAATTTATTTTTAAATTTTATAACTAATATATTTACCACAAATGATTTCACAATGCTAGCATAGTGCTTGTGCAAGTATAAAAAATACATTTAATGACTTCAAAAACTATAAAAGTAATATTTATTGAGTGAATTATAGTTCCACATATATTTAATGGATATATATAACATATTATTTATTTTTTAGTTGCTTGGTTTCTAATTACATTACTTTATTAATGTCTTAAAAGTCAAATTTATTGAATATATTCAAACATGATATTAGTGATATTTTAAAAAAAATTATATTATTTTAAAAAAATTTAAAATTTTAAAAATATAAAAATATTACAAGTATAATGATAAATGGGGAAAAAATTAATCCTTTCTCCATTTATGATCAAAGTTTCACCATATAAGTAATATTATAATCCATTATGATGGAACACTTCATTATTCTAGAAAAGAATTAAAATATGTAAGGAATGGGTAAATAAAAAAATAGATAAGGATCAAAATGACAGAAAAACCTAGATGAATTTATTATTATGATTATATTAACAACATATCGTGATTATACTATAATACCCAATAATTTTTCGAAATTTTAAATTATTTAGAAACATATTATATTATAATATTTCATGGATTTACAAACATACCCCTCCCCTCACGTATAAAATAACTTCCCCTATTAATTTTATTCAGTTATTGTTGAGAAAAATATATCAATAAAACCTTAAAAAAATTTCTTCTAAACTTCCCTAATAATAAATTATTGATTATACTATTTCTTGCATACCATTCCAATATTCCTTAAAAAATTATCTAAAAGAGGCTTATTGAAGGAGGTGTAATCATCCTACCAGATCTCATTAAAATTTCATATTCGTGTACATCCAATAAATCTGTAATATTTTTCATAAAATAATAAAAATAGTATTTTATATATATATAAATTTTACTATTATTGTAGAACTACAATAATTTAACCCCTTTCATCTTCAAATGGAATGTGAATGTTTCGCTTCCCAGTATATGTGAATTACCACATCCATGTAGTGATAAAATACATTTCCCATCATGGTATTTCATGGATGATAACTATGATATGTTTTAATATTAAATATAATATTTATGATATAATAATTCTTATATAATTTTGTCTTTATATATAACTTATCAACTTCAAATCCGTTAGAAAATGATATTTTTCCTCTTGTATATGTGTGTACAATTATCTCCACGAAGAGATGTGTTTCATTTTTCATTTCTAATTTACATGAGTGGATATAGTGATATATTTATTGAATATATTTGAAATATATAATATAATAATTACACATTATATTTTAATTATTATTTACCTTTCTTTCATTCTATCCATTGAATAGTGAAAATATCATTTATGCAAATGTATAATCTATCTTCCCCATTAATGGTGTAATATTATAATCTATATAAACCATTCAAGGGAGATTAAAAATATTCATATAATGAATATATATAATAATAATAACATGGTTAAAATCCAGTATTTTCTGATAGAATGATCATGAAGTAGGGATTGAATCTATGATATCAAAACATATATAATCAAATTGAAATATTTAACACTTGGATGTGATGATTTTAATGATGAATTATTAATTAATGGGTGTTGATATATTATATGTGGATCATATATATATTTTTTCTATGTATATATATTTTTTATAGAACTATAATAAATATAAATTTATTATATTGTATGGTAAAAGAACTTATAAAAAATATCTGATCAATTGTAAGGGTTTATTTCACAATCTCATCTTATTTTGGGATTGTTTATGTTTTTGTTTCCATTATTTAAATTAGATCATAATTATATAATAAAACAAAAATATATTAATCTAATATTTTTTTTATTTGGTTTCAATTTATTTTTTCAATTTTAATTTATAATGAACTCAAAAACATCAAAATAATTTTTTTAAAGAAAACTGAAATCATTTTTCTATTTGGTCTAAAATATTTTTATTATATATATATATAATTTAAAATGATATAATTTTTTTTACTATTATAAAATTAATAATTAAATAAATTATTATATATGTTTCGTTACTTTTAAATGTTTTAAAACTAATATACATTTTTTTTTGAATGACTAACTATTTACCGAAGGTGTGATTGAAATATTTGTTTTAACGTACACCACATGAAAAAAAATTTCCTCCATCATGCATACTTTTTTTAAATTTTATAATTCATTTCATGTTTTCATGTTTATTTTCCGGGAAAATTATTTTCATAATATTATGTAATATTTATATTTTAATATATGTGATTTTAAAAGGGAAATGGTATTTCTTCAAGAAATCATCCAATGATATTTTTTGTACTTTTATCTATATCGATATTTATTGATGATTATTATGATTTAATGGGGATAAAAAAATTTGATACCAACCACCATATTAATGTGCATTTCTTATTATCCTGTTAAATTTACTCATTAGAAAAAAAACAGAATATAATATACTTGTTTTCCAATATGAAATTTTATTTTGAATATGTATTGAATTGTTATTCACTCCTTTTATATGATGAATGAATTTGAATTTTTTAAGTAATGGGTTTCACCCATTATATCCATTCAATGCATTGGATGTTTTAGTGAGGCAATCTAGTTTTTGGTTGTGGAATATACTATACATATAGAAATTTGTAGTCCTAGAAGAAGGCCATGATGTTATGATTATGATGTCTGACATTTTTCATTCTATCATTATGAAACATGTTATTGCTTTCTAAGTAATAATTTATGTTGTTAATTTTTACATGGATTTAGTTTCGTTTATATGTTAGTAGTTTACTATAAAATCTTATTACCAGTTATTGTGGAAATATTTTTCTTTTTTTTTATTTTATTATATCTTCTATTATATGATTTCCCTTGTTGAGAATATGATTCTTCCCATTGTTTTGTTTTCCATTCCACAATATACTATGGAGGGATATATAATTTAATTCATGGATTTAGTATAATAATTAATCATTCCATTATAATAATTATTAAGTTATATTTCATGTTATTAGATGTAATGTGATAATCACGTATATATGTAGTCTCCTTAGATAACTATAAAATAGATCCTTCAGTATATAACACATTTTATATTTTTAAAATATTATAAAATAACAACTGGCTTTAAGAAAATTTTATTATAGTGTATCATTAGTATATCTTGAAGTTTAGTGGAAACATTAGGACTGAAATTACAATAAACCTAGATTTGGGAACATAACCACATTACTAAATTTGAGAATAATTCTATTTTTAGTATAACATCATAATGTTTTCTTATATTTAGATATTATACGGTTTTCCAATAAATATACCTCTATTTATCTACTACAATTGGACATGATTTTGGAATAGATGCATCTTTGGGTAGTATAACTAAAAAGAGTTGGTTGATTATATCTCGACCATAATAGTACACAATGCGTTTCCCCTTACTGAAGACCATTATTAACACTCATATGGTATATCCTTGGGTTATTTCACTTTTTATTAATGAGACATGATTAATAATATAAGATAAAACATATAGAAAACTTTGATATAAAACTATAATATCCGATAATCCTAACATTTCATGAGATGATAAGTCTATATTTGATGATAAATTTAAACTAATAGATAACCATTTAATGAGTTTATGTAATGGGAGTTTAAAATGATTTAGATTATTTTGGAATATATTTATTATAATATAAACATTTAGTTTAGTATATGTTTTAGTGAAAATGTTATTTGAGAAAAAATGAAATTATATTTTATGGACATATGTTTAATTTTATTGATAAAATTTTGTGTTATTGTGAAATTTAATGATTATATAATTATGGTTAATTATGAAGAAAGACTCATTACATTTTGAGAATATTTTTTTATCATATTAATAACCATGGGATTGAAAGGTGACTTTTTGACTTAGCGGTTACTTTTATTTATATAGAAGTCCACTATAATGGGAACATTATAGTAATAAGGTAAAGATAATTTACTTAATAAATATTAAGTTAATTTATTTTATAATACATGATTTTATTATTTATTTATAATATTTTATGTTATTATCATATTGATGGTTAATATATGATGAATTATTCACATATATTGTAAGTGACATTTAGAGCCACTTTATGTTTTTTGGGGGATTATCTATAAGTTTTTTTATAAATTTAGTGATCTTTACTCAAAATATTTAGATTTTTGAATTTTTTTTAAACACATTTTGCAATATATTGATGGTTAAATACTTATGTAATTATTTGAGATGAATTTTTGGATTTATAAATTATTTCCTGATTTTTCTATATTAGATAACATGGGATATTCATTTAGGTTTTGGTAAATATCTAAATAAAGTAAGAATTGAATATCTATCATGAATAGATATTATGATCCATTAAAATTGACTTTTTGTGCTTCAAGAATGAAAAATTCATCTGGAATATTTATTTATTGGAATAATGGATGGTGTAGAAATTGATAAAAGTACATCCAAAAGATGAAATTATGCTTATGAAAGAGAAATAAATTGTTTAATTATATTTTATAATGTTCTCCATATTTAATGAAAAATATTCCCACAACTATAGGGAAAGGATGATTAAATAAAATTTTATCATTTTTTCTTCATTTATGTTGAATTGATGGAGTTTTCACCTAGAAAAACGTTTTGTTTTTTTGATCATTAACATTCTAATGAAAATGTTGTATATCACTTTATATTTGTCCGTGGATGTTAGTTTTATCACCTCTTAATATATTTTAACTTGCCAATATTTTTCAAATTATCTATGAACCTGATAATAAGTTATTTTAGGTAGACTTTATGGTTCTTAATTATTCTTTCCAATGTAGTTTTTATTATTCATCTCTACTATGATGGTTTTCAATGAATGTTTTTTTTAATGTAGAACCATTGACAACCAAGAAAAAAATTATGAGGTATAAAATTATGTAAGGTGGCCAAGGGGTAGGCGGAGTTTAAAACTCCCAATAATAAATATATAATAAAAATAATCTTCATTTCTTTATTAATATACAATACAATTCTTTAAAAAATGAGATATATTAAAAAATAATTATTATTTAATTTTGATCATTATAACCTAGATATTTTATTGGAGAGTATGAATTTGATTAACCACATTATGAAGTATATATATTTTAGATATAGTCATTATAAATTTATTGGTTAATTCATTGGAAAAAAAGAAGTAAATTTTTAGTGAAGCTATTTTGTGATTCAAAAAATGCATTTTCATCAAAAATGATTTTTATTGCATATTTCACATAGAAATTATAATACATTTCACCCAATTTTAGAAATTTTATTTTATAATATTATAATATTTTTATATATGTTATTATAATTAATATCATATGGTTAAAATATGAGAATTTTTTAAACGATGAATTTATCAGTGAATAGTTAAAAATATTGATGTTTCAATTATTTTCATTTCATTTCATTTAACAAACTCATTTGATATCTCATTATATTTTTTATTTATTAATAAAATTTATTATTATCTATTTTGTTTATAATAATCTAATTACTTCCTTTTTAATTAGTATTGTTCATAATTTTGATCTAAGTTAATTATTAAGCTATAAAATTATATTTTTCTGAAAACATTTTTTACTTGAACATTATGTATTTCTGTTAAAAATAATTTTGAAAAATAATAGAAATTTATACATAAAAATTGGGTGTCACATTTGTAATTTTGAGTATTAAAATTTTTAAATAGGTCCCAATTTTATTGATTATGATTGGTAATCATGGTTAATATTTATCACCTTGGTATGGGATAAATAGGTAAAATATGTATAAAAATGTTAAAATAATAAAATATTTCACACAACCAACCCCAATCATGACTTCTTTTTTATGGGAAATATTATAACATAGAAGTAAAAAATACTAATAATTTCTATTTTGGATCCATTTTCCCATTATAATGACATTTATATTATATTTATCAATGAAAATTTCATAAATACCACTCTATTGACTTTAATATCTATAATATTTTTACACAAGGACAGAAAAATGATAATTTTATATGAAAAAGTTTAATAAAATATAAAATAATTATTTTATCATCATAATATATTGTAATATTTTAGAGATAATATAATTAGATTAAACTCTTACTCAATAATGACATAGTGCATGAACAAGTATTAAAAAAATAAAAATTATTTTTAAAATAGTAAGGATTATAATATTTTTAATTGTATTATTCATTGAATTTAACATATGAATATAACATATTAATGATTTTTAGACGTTTTTATTTTAATTACACCACCATATAAATTTTATTAACCTGAAATTAAATAAGTAATTTAAAAATTAAAATTAGTGAACTTTTCTGAAAAAATGTTTTTTAAATTATTTAAAAATAATTAAAGTATTTAAGAGGAAAAGTAAGATGACAATTTTTCTAACATAGAACCTCATTTTCATTTATAACCTAAATTTTTACCCAATAATTTTTTATCCTCTTATTATTGAAAAATTCATTACCGCGGTTCTAGTTAAAAATAGTTTATGAAGGGGTCAATAAAAAACAATGATTAAAATATAATATAATACCATAAAAATATTTTTGAATGATTATATCAATACCATATTCCACATATCATTAAATCAATGTATTTTTTTAATTATTTTAGATGAGTTAGACATATAATATGTTATAATATTTCTGGAATTTCGAAAAGTGCAACTCCCCTCACTTTTATAAGGAACCCCATCGGTCATTTCATTACACTATATTGGGAAACCTACACTACCAAATTTGCGTCTTAAACTACATATAAATTAATTATATGTAATTTTAATTTTAAAATACCATTAAAATGTCAGTAGGAAAGGGTCTAATATAGGAAAACTGAAGGAGAGGTAGTCATCCTACCTAGCCTCTTTCATATTAAATCTTCTTCTACTTGATATAAATTCGTGGTATTCGGCATAAAATAATTAATTTCATGATATAAATATACTAAAATGTTATTATGATTATCTAATAATCATTATTCACTCCATATACAATTTAATGGTATGTGAATGTATCAGTAATGATTATGTGCAGACCAAAACCTCCACTTAGTGATATAATTTTTTTTCCTTCTCAGTAATTAATGTATGGAAATTTTGAAGAGTTTAAATTTATTATATTATATTTTTTATTTAATTACAATTGAGTAATTAAAATATCATTAAATTATTTTTACATTATAATCCATTGTAAAAAGATAGCACTGCTCATGCGTATGTGAGTAGTACACCATCCATGAAATGATGTGATTCATTTTTCATTTATTTAATACATGGATGGTAATTGGAATAGAATTATGTAGCATATATTCTATATATTTATATAGATGATTAATTAATGGTTTATTATTATTTCCAATTCTTTTTTACTTTCATTAAAAAGTGAAAAAAATGTTCAGGAGTATGTGGGTGGCCTATCATCTACATGAATGGTGCAATCCATTTTTCAATTAATAAATATCATTGATGTTTTCAAATATTATTATACTGAATATAAACTCTATTTATTTCAGGATTAACATCATGGATACAATGGAACCAAAATCATGATCCGGGGATTGAAACTACTAAACAGAAATTTACATAAAAAATAGATCACTCCCAAAAATTAGGTTTTTAATTAATAATTTTTAACAAATGACTATTGAAACATAGTAAAAGGATTATAAATAAAAAGATAAGTACATATATGGTTTTATATAGTAGAATAACAATTTTTAATTTAATATTATAGAGTAAAAAATTATATATAATCAATATCGAACCTAATGTAAGGCTTTATTTCATAATGTCATCTTTATTGAGTATTATTTATGAATACATTTTCATTAGAAGAATTATTAAATATTTCAAATTTAAACACCAATAATTATATTCTAGAATTATCAATTTATGGGTTTTAAATTATAAGATTATTATTTTACATGCATAGACACTCAAAAATATCAAAATAATGTTCCAAGGAAAACCAACCTTATTTTTCTTTTCAATAGGGAATCCATTTTCATCATGTCAATATATTCAGTAAAATATTTTAATTAATGTTATTGAAATTATAAAATGTTTTATTAACTAAATGTTATCAATTTTGATATTATAATAAATGGTCTAGAAGAAATCTACATATATATTCTAAATAATATAGTTTTTATTCCTTAAAATTGGTTTTTGAAAATAAAAATATATGGATTTGGTGTGTGATAGAATTATTATTAATTGTATAAACATAACAAATGTTTTAAAATTGCCCCTATGAAAAATTTCCCATCATCATTTATAATTATCACTTTAAATATGACTTTAAAATTTTTTCCCAGTTATTTTAATGTAAATTTTTTTTATTAATATTCTAAAATATTGATAATTTAATATGAGTGAATTCATAATAAAAAGGGTGTTTTCTCATGAAATCATCCAATTATACTTTTAATGAACTTTTATTTTTGTCAACAATAATTGGTGTATATTATGACTTACTGGGATATACATGTTTGATATCTTTATCCATATTACTCTAGATGCCTTATTATCATGTAATATTAACTTATTAAGGAAAATATTAACATTTCATAATGTATTTTTCAAATTTGAATGTTTATATTGACTATGAATTGAATTTATATTCACAACATTCATATTTTTAATTCATCAGACACAATAAGTGATTGGTGGGACCTATTATATCCCCTAAATGCATCAATAGATCTTATGATACAAACTAGTATGAGTATTTGGCATGCACCTTTTCTTTTTATATATTTCACCTTGGCATAAGACCTTGGAAGTATGCCAATGATGACCAAAATTAAGAATTATATAATTATTAAACTAGTTGTTATTATCCATGTGAAATTTTTTGTTGTTATTTTATCTATGTATTTATAATATTTTTTGGTATTTCATATAATTAATATTTTATTATATATTATCCTAACAATATGATTCATTTTTATTTATTTTATGAGAGAATATAGTTTACTCTTTCCTTTACTGAGCATCTATGTCATCCTTTGTTATATTTTCTATTCCATATGATACAAATAAGGGGACAAAGATAAAATTTATGGATTTACTAAACTAATAAATATTTTATATAGAATAGTTATTAAATTATATTCATGTTTTTAGCTGTAATATAAGAATAATGTTTGTAATTAGTCAGTCAATACTACTGGACAATTTGATCCTATTGATGAGATCCCTTGTATATTTAGAGAATGTTGTAAAATAAACATAATTTTTGGGCTACTAGAGTCCATGTGATCGATCATATAACAGTAGAAACACATAATTGATGTGTAATTGTGTATTATTATAGGAATTTGAGATAACACGGGTAACTATTGAAAAGGAAATCCCAAATATTTCAGCATGAATATATTTTGATTGACATACATAATATGAATGGTCCATTGATTGGGTAAATATTCTTCAGATCAATGTAATAAAAAGAATGGTTTCTTGAGTTATGTGCTATGTAATGCTTCCACTATAGTGCATCACTATTTTGGGATGGGATTTTTAAGATCATGGTGGAAGTTATGTATCATTATGAGTGTTTTTAATGGGAATTATCTTATAATGGGGTTATGAGAGTGGTGTGTCTTCACTATTTTATGGTATCTAATTTATAATAATATCTTATAAACATTTTTATGATGTACATAGTGACTAGTTAATGATAATTATATTTGGGTAGATTATAAGACATTTTTGGTAGAGATATTCTGAAAATATCTCAGATTAAGGGATACAACGAGATGGTTGCATGACCTATAGTTGAAGATCCTGATGATGTTCTATGATGATCAGTTATTTTCTAAACATCCTTCCAATTATAGTGGGTTTGATTAAGTCAATATATAAATTTAGTCAACAGATAACAATATGTCCTTTAACATCTCAATCGATGTCGACATTTTTTGATGTAGTGTAGGACTCTATAGCTTTTTCATTAAAAATATAGAGCGAGGTCATCTAATTTCAATAAGGATTGATGATTGAAAAACATAATATTATCATCAGGCTAGATATTAAATGTGAAATCTTATGAGAGGTATTTTTAATATTTGTAAATAGATACGGGAGTTATCCCATCAATGTGACATCATGAATGGGCAGATCAAAAATTTATTAAGTTTTTTTCGGGTGTAGATTGACATTTAATGACTGATAATCTAAGGAATGACATGTGTTGGATAATGTTTCTTTGTATCATGGTTATGAGATGAGAAAATTGAGATGAAGATCAAGATTAAGCTGATTTTATTTGATCTTTTGAGTGATAAGGTGTAACCTCCAAATGAAAATTTAGGGTGTAATGAAAAAGACTTCTTTAATGATAATTGTTTCCTAAAAATAAGTATTTTTTTATTTTATTGACAACAAACCCCTGAATTATTTAAATTAGTGAATATAAATGGAAATTTGACCTTCTGTATTTGATCATTATATGGAAATTTGTTATTTATAGTTATCAGCAAATATGACCATTCAGAACTATAAAGTTGAAAATAATTTTATCATTATCATTATAACATATATATAATATTTTGAAAAAGGAGAATTGATTTAGGATGAAGACTCGGTGGCCTTAAATTGAAGATTCATGCCTTCTGAAGTCTATTTTTTAATTAATGGGAGGTAAGTATCATCATTTGGATATCTCTTTACCAATACCTAACTGATCATAAATATGTGATGATTGAATGAAATCACATTCGAGATAAGTTCAATTTATTTGAAATTACCACTCAATGGATGTTTTTCAAGCCACTACCTATGCCTATCAACATAGAAAACCATACCCATCGGTCATACATGAGTGTTATAAGAGGTTTTGTGTTAAGTGATTTTTTTATGTTGTAATTCTATGATATTAATAAAATCTTTATTCAATCATTTTGATTTTAAGATTAGTTTTTCTTAATACAGTTGATACTGAATTTGATAAATTGATTTTTCAGATATATATTATATTTTTTTGAAAGGAAATAATTATTACAATAAATTATGGAATAAAGCATATTTTTATTTTAATGAAATTTTATGACTAGAAACATAGTAATAAAACGAAATGATAAAATTATTTTACTTAATTTTTAGTATTAGAAATATTTCTATGAATTTTCACTAATTTATTATTTTTAAAAAATAATTATTTCAACATTTAAAAGTTAAAATTATCATATTTAGGGAATTATTATTATTGAATAAATATCTTTATTGATACAATAACGTAAAAAATAGCATAGGGTGAATTGTTGATAATTTTCGTATATACTATATTTTTTATGAATTGTAAAAATACAATTTTAGTTTTTTGGTATGTTAATGAAATCATAATTATGTCATAATGATGTAATAGATAATTATTGAAAAACCCCGACATAAAATATGTTTTTCTATTAATATAATTTATTTTAATATATTTTAATCAATTTTCCTATATATAATTTACTTACCAAATTCTAAAAATGAAACATTAACTTTAAAAATGTTTTTTTGTGAAAACATTAAATATCCATTCCAAATTAAGTAATATTAAATTATAATAAACTATATTGGATTAAAATAACATAATATGATTCCCATGTGTTCAATAACTTGGGAACATACCATGTTAAATCCCATGGTTTTTCATTTTCGACTACCTAGGTGGCTATATTCTTTATTTAGAAGTTTCAAAAAAACGTCATCAACTTTTGGTATGAATACCTACCCATTTCACTATTTCTATTCACTTATAGTTTATAATCTCTGAATATATGATATTTTACCTCTCAGTGAGTCCTTAAAAGGTTTACTAAATCCCTTAAGGTCTCAATCATCATGTTTTAGTTGTTACTCTTCAAGGTAAGGGAAATTGTAAAATATCATTTCCATTCATGTTTCCATTATATGTGGTACATATTAAAAATTTTAAACTATTATTTTTGTCCAATTTATTAAATAAAATTAATTTATTATGATTATTTTATGAATTGGAGACTCTTTTCTTCTATCTGTGTACCATTTTATAAATCCATATTTTATACCCATTATGCTTCTCAAAACTTCTCTATTTTCAAAATTCAATTTTCTTTTTGTTTTCTTTTTGGAATACCCAAAAAACATTATTTTCTGATGGTAATCACCTAGAAGTCAAAATTATTATTATTTATTATGTAATTAAAATATATGAAACCCTAATTTCCTTTCCATGTGTCAAAAATGACATAATGATCTAATCATTAAGTACTTTTTTAAATGCTCTCATTTAGATATGTAAATTGATTCTTAAATTCTCCACAGGTTATTACGGAATTCTTTTTGTAATATATATTGATGAAATTAATTAATACATATTTAGGGTTCTCCTTGATAGTTATCTAATTAATTGGGTAAATAATTTAATATATAGAGATGAAATGCATTAAATTACGTTAGTGAATAATGTTTTTAATATTTATGACACCTTGATAAAAATCCATGGTGTTATGCTTATGAATGTATAATATTTTCTTGTCAAATTTGTATGTTATAAATAATTTTATTCTTATTTTTATATTCATTTTTTTTCTTTTCTAATTCATTTATGATATTCCTCATGATAATATTGATATTTATCATGATAACATGTAAATTGTTTACCATGTTTTCTATTTTTAGGTCTTGTGCTTTCCATTAATTTTAATTCATGTTCCAAGATTATTATATTATTTATATTTTTATAGGATAAAAATATGATGAATCGTTTCAAGTGGAAGAAAATATTTTCTTAATGTTTTCATTGTTATGTACATTATTTCCATGAAACTAATATTAAAAAGATCCTATATTTTTTCAATATAATGGAAAGTTATGTAATAAAAACGAAGGATTCCATAGGTGGTATCAACGTACTGTTTAGTTTTTTAGGGAATTATGAATTCAAATGATTATGAATAACCTGAGGGAAAAATAAAAATACAATAAAACGTCCTTGAATTTTGGTGATATAATAAGTATGTGGTTTTTGAGTAAGGAAATATCTGCATAGATTTGAATAAGTGGATGTGGATAGGGAACATATGTATCTTAATGTAAAACCAAAAAAAATGGATTTTTCTAAACTCAAACAAGAACATGCTCAAGAAAATAGGCCTTGCATCACTCCTATTTAGACACTCTCATGGGGGGTATTGATTGGTAAATCAGAATTTTTTTAATAATTATGATGGATATATAAAAAATTAAATTATTATTAATGAATAACATATAATGGCATGATGTTTTAAGAAATATAATTTATTTCTAATAATATGATTATCAAAATAAATAATATTCTCATAATGATTTATTCTTTTAGAAAACAATGATATGTATAACGAACCACATAAATGGTGAATGCAATGGACCATGCACTGATGAACTTTGGTTGGATGATGAAATAAAAAACACTATTCATATGATAAATCAACTAACTAATGTTATGAAAAATAACATAAATCAATCACGAAGACAATATTAACATAGAAGGGAAAATATTCCATTAAGCCATTTATGTGTCAAATACCAACTTATTTTAGGGGATCTTCTAACTGATTTATTTCAAAAAACTGATAATATCTTTAGAAAAAAACATTTTTGTATTGCATTGTTCAGACCAAGAAAAAAAACCCTGGCGGTGTACCACATAGAGGGAGAAGCTTATCAGTGGTGGAATCTAATTAATAAGAAGATGTGAAAAAATTAGATTGAAAATATAGAGTGGAATGATTTTAGGGGATCCTTTTTAAAAAAATATTTCCCTTATTATATTAGAAGAAAATGGAGAAGGAATTACTAGAGCTAATTTAGAAGGAAAATGATTATTTAAAAATCTATAAGATGAACATTACATGGATTTCTCTCTACAAATCTAAATTTTTTCATGGATCATAATGGAAAGGATGAGTTATTATATTGTGGAAAAAGAACCCACATATAGAATAATATAAGAAATCAAAACTATAAATGTTATGAAGAGATTGTGTGATGTGATATAAAGGTTGAACTTGAGTCTAAACAGAAAATATGGTCACATTGATTGAATAAAATGATATTATTTTTCTATCAAAACATGGGGATGATCTTTTATCATTGATGTGGAAGAACGAAAGTAAAACATCCCACATGAAAAAATATAGGAAGATGTATTTGGGTAAATGATTGTTCTATAGAGGGAAACGTTACATGTATGGATGTGATGGCCATATGGCTCGAAAATATTTTAGTGATGTGATGCCATAACTTCTCATAACTAACAAAAATGGAATACGATGAAAGACCAGCCTTATGTACAATGATTTATGTGTGGATAACCTCAGTACTTTTCCAATCACTATCCAAGTTTAAAGATTGTAGACGGGAATCACCATCAACCTTAGCAAATCCCATGGGATCAAGATCGTGATTTTTCTATAATGATGAATATTGTTTATGCTTCAAATGATTTTGTAATAGGTACTCTAGTTGTTCCCTCAATTCTATAATGTACATTGTTTGATTCTATTTCTATTAATTCTTACATTTCCTACATTTTTGCAAAGAGTACTGAATTATTCCCTAAACTACTAGAAGTACAGTTATCAGTAAAGAATCATATAGGGATTATCAATGTAATGATATTATATAGAGAAAATATTATTGAATTTGGTAAGAACAATATCATCACAAATATAATTTCCATTCCTATGCTGTAATTTGACACAATACTGAGGATGGACTGGCTATCAATGTATAATGCTATGATAAACTATAAAAGTAATGAAATATCAGTAGTATTGAATGTAAAAACTATATATATATTCAATGAATAAATATATTGATCAAATATTTGTATAGAAGCACCTCCCATATCATTCATTATATAAATAATTTATGAAGATGAAGAGGGAAATTAATGTATATGTATAGAGAACATCTCCATTATTCATGAATACATATACATAATTTATAAAGAGTTGCATGGACCTCCCCCAGAGAGAGTGATAGAGTTTTCCATTGAAAGTATTCTTGGATACAAGCCATTGTCAAAGACCCCATATAGAATGGAAAATGTGGAACTATAAAAATTAAATATAACACTTCCAAAATAATTTGTTTAAGTGGATTATGAGACCATGTGTGTATCCTTGGGGAGAAATTTCACTCTTTTAAATGAAGATTTATGGGTCAATGCAGATATTAATTGATTATATAGAACATAAGGGGATCTCTGTGACGAATAAGTATCCTCTTCCAATGATTGATGATTTATTTGACAAGATATTTCGGACACAATTATTCTCTAATAATGATTCTTGATATGGTTATTAATGATTAGGATTTAAGAAAAAATATATTCCAAATATAGCCTTCCAATAAAGATATGGTAAATATGAGTTTGTCTTAATTCCTTTCATCAGGACTAATGCTATTGTTATTTTTAAGGATTTGATAAATAGAGTCCATAAGGACTGCATTGATAATTTTTTTTTTCATGGATGAAAATATGATATATTATAATAGGTGTGGGAGGAATGAGTTTCATCTAATGGTTATATTGAAAACTCCAGTGAAGGATATGCTATTTTTAATTTTCATAAAAAGTGAAATTTTGTTACAACATGTTACAATATAGGAGAGAATTATTACCAATGGATTTATATTAGTCTTTCCTACCTAGATAATGGTTTTGGGGTAGTATCATCATCCTAAAATATTAATTAAAATTCATACTATTCGTAGTATAGCAAGATTTTATTGGGGTTTTATGAAAATTTTCCTGATGTTCTAATCCACTGAACAACTAAACACAAATAGGTTATATGTTCATCTATAAAAAGTATCAAGAATAATGTTTCCCAAGATGAAGAATATATTGGTTACAAAACACATGTAAACTCTACCCATTATTAGAGGTGAATTCGTAGTTTTTAGTGACTCATCTCTAGCAGTAAATGCCTCATGAAAAGAATTATCTGACATATGACATGGAGATAACTGAGTTTATTTTTTCATTGAAAATTTGGACGCAGTACCTTTTTCAGGGGAAAGGTGATATATAAAAACATTATCAATGTTTGAAGTATATATTCATGAAACAAATAATTGAACATGATGTAATAAAGATTCTTATATCTTATTAAAGACTATGATATTTCAAATCATAATCATCTCAAATGAGAAAAAAAATTCATTAATGCATTATGAAGGAAATTACCAATTGTTTTTGAAATGATGGAGATTCAAGGCGATCCATTGTTAAAATATATATTATAACTGGGCATGTGAATCATAAGGGAAAGAAAATAATCATTTCTGTCCCAAATGATTTATCAACCATCATTACTAGATAAGATCATTAAATCTGAAAGAGAAGATCCTTTGTTAGAGTAGAATATATAGTATGTGAAGAAAGTGATGTTTCCTGAGTTCCATGTTGATCAATAATGTTTACTTAAATTTCATACAATTATATGTGTTCCATTTATTACAAAAATTTAGAAGAAGGTGATGGATGATGCTCATAGCTCTACATGCTATAAATATCTTAGAAGTGTAAAAATATATAGGGAACATCATAATCAATTTTGGTGGTATTACATGTAAATGGAGATTTTCAACAACACTATAGGGTTCTTGGTGTGTCAATAAGTGAAGATCGCGAGACTACTTCCCAAAGGGCTATTAAAATTACTATCCATACCGACATGGAAGTAAGAAAATATCAATAGAGAGTTTATCACTGTTATCATAAAACATCCAATGAAAATAAAGAAAAATGGGTTATAATGGATCATATAACCACAACGTCCCATTTCATCTCTATTAGAAAATATTTATATATTAATAAACATGAGAATTTAATTGTGGTGGAAGTGGTTAGGGAGAAAGGGGTACCAATCCCTATCACTTATGGTCGTGATCTATGTTTCATATCATAATTCTAGAAAATTCACCAACATGCTCTAAATACTGAATTGAATTTCATTTAGGCTTATCACAAAAAAACTGATGTCCAATCGCAGATGACTATTTAGACACTAGAGGAAATGATATTAACATGTTTAATTTAACTTAAGGTGGATGGGGTCAACATATCTTATTTCAGAGTTCCTATGCAATAGAATATTACAATCAAGTTTTCAAATAGACCCTTATGAATCTCTATATTGGAAGTGATGAAGAAAACATACTTGTTGGGAAGATAATTGGTGAGAGAAAATTTTTTGGGCTTGATCATGTGCAATTGATGACAGAAAAGTTCCATTCCTTCTAGAAACACATAAAGTTTTCTCAGAGTTGTTAGAAGAGCTATGATTACAACCATCGAAGGGACTTAGAGGTTTCTGTTGTGACAATGTGTTCCTTCAAATGTCGCCCAGGAAGAGATTCATGTGATTTGGGAATAAAGGGATGTTTACCCCTCTGTATATTTTCCCATATGATGTCCTTGGTCGCATATGAGCATTGTCCTATCGGGAATAACTTTCACCAAATCTATCTCAAGATCATGGTGTATTCCCCATAAATCCTTTAAGGATGTACACACCAAACCATTCTCACTTACTAAATCTAGATGTTGTACATCTAGAAAAATACCTCTCATAAGAGAAGCATCTTGTGGAGATCATATTTTTTTGATACAATACTATTCCAAACCATTATCATTTACTGAATCAATATGTGGTACAAATAGAACAAGACCTCTATTATGAGAAGCATTAGGTGGATATCATATACTATAGATACAATATTCAATGCCACAAAACTACCCATCATGTCAAAGTGTGGTGAAGGAACCATAAATATTATGAAGAGGCATAGGAACCATAGACGAAAATTAGGTAAAAGTACCCAAATAATTTTTCAACTAAGAGAACGAGCTGAAATTTTGGGGTTGGAATTTCTCAATGGGGGAAGAATGTAATGACCTATACTTTTTGAATGACAATTGTTTCCTAAAAATTTATTTAATGTTATATTATTCACAAAAAAGACCAATTTGTTTTCAATTAATTTAATATAAAAGTAAATGTGACCATATATATTTTTATTTTATATGACCATTTTTCAATTACGACCACTATTCAATATGACAATTGGAAACTATAATCAAGATAATAATTTTAACATTATCATTATAGTTTATAATTAATTTTTTTTAAAAAGAATATTGATACAGAACAAAAGATGAAGGCCACAACAATAATAGTTGTTTACTTTAAGACCCATTTAATAGATAATGTGATGGAGATAACATCATCGAGATTCATTCTTGACCAATCCCAATATATTCTTCTACAAGTTAAGTGTGAAACAAATTTTCTATATGATAAGTTGATGTTATTAGAAATTACCACACTGTTGATGATAGCCAAACTGCCACATTAGTCTATCACCACTACACACCTTACCCATAGGTTGTATGTGGTATTATAAGAAGATATTTGTTAATGGTATATTTTATTAATGTTTAATACTAATTTATAAATAAAATTGTTATTCCATCATTTTAGTTTTAAGAATACGATTTTAATATACTTTTGTTAGAATTTGATAAATTTATTTATTGAATATAGATTCTTCTATTAGTAAATAAAATAATTATTATAATAAATTACGTTATTATGAATAATATTTATTTTATTTAAATAGTAATATTAATTCACTCTTATTTAGAAAATATATAAAATAATTCCTTTTCAAGTGTAAGAAACTTTATTAGGCATTAAAAATCCACAAATATATTTTATAAATAAATATTTTTTATTTAAATTTTATATATATAAAATTTATAGAATCAGTATGATAAAATAAATTTAATTTTTGAAATCATCATGTTGAAATTATTTTAGGTTTCATTTTTGATAATTTCCTAAAAAACATTATTTTTTCATGAATAGTAAAAATGCATTTTTATTTTTTTCGGTATGTTAATGACATATTAATTATATAATAGTTATGTAATAGCTAATTTATTGAAACAAAAGGCATGAATTATTATATTTATTTATATTTAACTTTTTTTATATATTTTAATCAATTTCCTAAAGTATATCATTCTTTAAAAATTCTAAAATGGAATCAATAATATAAAAAATTTTATTTCATGAAAACATTAATATTCCATGCAAAATTAAGTAATATAAAATGCTTTTTGACTCTTGTAGATTATAACAAAATAATAAATTTCCCCAGATTCCAATACCATGGGACAATACGATGGTGAATCACATTGTTTTTCATTTACCACTACCACGATTTCAAAGGCCATTATTTAGAAATTAATTAACAAATCATCAAGTTTTTCCATTAATACCCATCCATTTATCCATTTACGTTGACTCAAAATTCATCCTCCCTAAATATATGGTATTTTACCTCCCATGGATTCCACCTATCATTTAATCCATACATAAGGCCCCAATCCTCATCTTTCAGGAGTTACACATCAAGGTAAGATAAATATCAACATCTCTATTCCTTTGAAGATCCATTTCTCAATGGTATATCCTTCAAATTTCATAACTATTTTTTATTTACATACATATTTTATCCCATTAATATATGATGTGTCTATTATAAATGGGATACCCTTGTCCCCATTATTTTTCTTGATTCTAAAACTGTGGTTCCTAACCGTTATGTTTCATAAAATTTCACACTTTTATAATGAAAAACACAACGTTGTTTTATTTTTAAAAATACCAAAACCTCATTATATTATAGGGGTATTCACCTATATTTCGAAATTTTACCTTTTTTAGTTATTAAAGTACATGAAACCATAATTTCCATTCTACGGTCCAAAAGAACATAAATATCTTGTCTTTACAGACATTTTTTAAATCACGGTGATTATGATATGAACCCCTTATCATTTATCATCCATGTATTATTAATAAAATGTTTTATTATGAACTTTGTGGCTCAAATTAATGATGAAATCTGATTGGTGCATCATAATTTTGTTCCAACACATTAGGTAATAAATTTAATCTCTAGTTATGACATGATTTACGATACCTACATGAATAACCTTCATAATGTTTATGACACATTGGTGGAAGACCCTGATGATATTCTTATGAATGTATCATATAAATATTGTTGCCAAATTTTCATATTATTAGTAATTTTTTTATTAATATATGCATATTTTTCCTTTTCCTAATTCTTTTATATTATACCTCATATTCTAATTGATATATATCATGAACATGTGTATAATGAATCCCATGTTTTGACTTAGCAGGCCTTATACTCACACTATGGTTTGATTTATGTCCCCAGGTTATGATAAATTTGAAATACAATTAGTATGAACCTATTATGATGAATTTAAAGTGTAATACAATGATTTTTTATATTTTTCTTGTATTACGAACTATATTTCCATGAAAGTAAACATTTAAAGATATATTGATTGTTCAATGTAATGTATATTTATGTAATAAAAAGAAAGTATCCCAAACAATGATATCATAGAGGAAAATTAATTAACAAATGGTTATAAATAACTCCATCGATACATGTGGCTGAAGGAAATTATAATGAATCTTTATATTGAGAAACTAGCATTAGTTGGGATCCATAGAGATTGTAAAACTGATAATGGGATGGCATGGTTTTCATTTTGAGTTGGAATGTGTGTTTTCCATATTGGAGAGAGATATCAACAACCCTGAAGAATAGTTATCTAGATATAGGTTTTTCAATGACATTTCATAATTTAAATTGCCCAGCAACAGTGCATGTAATTCTAGTATATATGGACCTTATATTGAGACTTATGGAATGATTATATAAGGATACAATGAGAGGGGATCATGAGTTTCAACATTCAATTGATGATAGATTATGACCATGTTTAAAATCATATAATGAGTATAAGGGATATTATTTAGTGGTATGAACAATATAAATTGATAATGTGTGAGATCCAAGATTCTATATAATTTTTTTAAAATATATAGTTGAATTTATAAAATAACCAAACCTGATGTAGTTTTACATCCAAATTAGTTCATGGATATATGTGGAATAGATATATTTGGTGAATGGGGAAATACCTAGTTTTGGGTATCGTTTTAGTATAATGAATTTAGGTCACTTCTTTTAGTAACTATTTTATTAATAAATTTTTGAAATTGATTTATTTCACTATAAATATTTATATTATGTAAATGTTAGGGGGATGTAAAATTATGTGTGCAATGAATTATGGATTTAAATTATTGGTTGAGTCTCATATGAGTGACTATAATTATAGTGTTATATGGTTATACTATTCTTAGGTAAATCTTTGAATGGATAATATCTTGATATGGAAAAGATATGTCAAACAGTTTATTGAAATGATAGATATTAGTAATTTAATGAATGTCAAAATGATCAACACATCATCATGTGGATAATATATCATGTATCTACTATGGGGGTGGGATGCATCAATATTTTTCGGGGAGTTGGTCTATTGCGGAACTGGATTGTGTGTTTTTTAAAAAATAATCACGTATCATGACTCAATTATGATAACCCAATTATGAGTTGATGTATATCATATGATGGTAAAATAGTGCATATAATAGATCATAGAATATGGAAAGCAATAATTTAACAGTTTCACTAGTTCTTGTATTGTGATATCATGGCCATATCGAAGCAATGATTAAGAATATGGTTGTATACTATGTTATAGTGACTTTCATAGTCTAATATAGAAACATGGAGAGGATTTTTGGGAACAATATATGGTACACTGGGGAGCTTTAGTTACCTGTGTTATTGAATATTGGTGGAATAAGAAGATAACTTGACTATAGTTGAAGGGGATGTTGAGTGGATTTTAATTTTTTGTGTTTGGATTCAAATTTTAGAGATATATCATTCATTCATATAGAAATTTTTTACTTCGTATTAAAATATTATTTTTCTACTAATATACCATAGTGGCATACACTAGGTCAATCTTGAAAAGGTATCATAATTTTAAATCATTTTTCACAATAATGATTTTATTAATTAGGAATAAATATTATTGTTAATGGAAAAA
Organism: Viscum album; assembly: GCA_963277665.1. Lineage (NCBI taxonomy): Eukaryota > Viridiplantae > Streptophyta > Magnoliopsida > Santalales > Viscaceae > Viscum > Viscum album. The sequence goes on along the minus strand of OY728165.1, from coordinate 898,148,305 downwards.
TGAATTATGATATATTAAAACATATTAATTTTAATTATTATGAATGGATTTAAAAATAGAATGTGAAGTGTAAAATTTGAAATAGTGATGAGTTAGATTGAAATTATAATGTATTCAAATTCAGAGATGGATAGATTTTTTTTTATGTTTTGACCTTAATAAAATTAAAACTTCAGGGATTCTCTTCTCAAATGTATTTATCATATACCTTATAAAAATATGTTCAATGTTAAGTCAATTACTATAAAAACACATATATATTATTTAATGTGTATAAATGTTTCACTATAAATAGTGTAATCTATTATTATTTCCAATAAGAGTTGTAATTAAGATATAAATTTCTAATGAAAATTTTCAATGTGTAACAAACACTATACTCCGAATATAATTCAATAATGATAAATTTAAATAGAATAAGAACCCTTGAAACTAGTTCCATTTATTACAATATTAATTGAACAATATTCTTCATGAAACAATTGTTTATTAGAATAAAGTTCATCATTATAATATAAAATTTTTTATTTTAAAAATAGAAAATAATAATGTCATATAAAAGAAATGTTTTCATATATACCAAATTCTTTTTTTAAATTAAGATAATGAGAGAATAAAAAATATAGTTGAATATTTCACCCGATATCTATTAATGTTAGGTTAATAAATCCTTATTTTTAATTTATGTGAAACTTCAGTGTACCATCTTTTTCTTTTTAACTATAGGCTATCAAGGATCCTATTCCACCAAACAAAGGTTAGAATGTGTTTTTTTCATAATCATATAGTGAAAAACCATCAATTTCTATAAGTAATATTATACCAAATTTATAGAGAACATGATAGGATTATTAATAAGTTCACATAATGTTAAAATTTATATATCTAAGAACCTATTTGTGTGGGATTTATGTACCTCAGATAAATCTTTATGTGTAACCCCAAGTGATTTTTTAATTTCACGAAGTGACCATTCTCTAATCCCACTACACAAGTTCCACTCGAATCCTCACTAATATTAATCGAATATAAACTACTAGATTTATTTAATAATAAGACCAAATTAGACAATTTAAATAACCATGAACTAGTTAAATGCCTTCAGTAATTATAATATAAACCCAATAACCTTCTCATATTTGGGTTTATCTTGACCATTTAGACAGAAATAATGTAAATCCATTCATAAACCAACACAATGCCATTTATTTTGAACTAAATAAAAAAAATTAAAAATACATGACTTCAATTATTAAATTGTGTCAAAATATATCAAATACCCACTAAATATTCAATTCTAATAAATTAATACTCAATCTAAAATAGTAATCATTAAATAATGAACCACCACAATCCCCACGAAATAACTAAGAAATGACCCAAAATGTGACAGTCTCTATCTATCATGATAACCCTTGAAAAAAACCACACCGTTTTAGTCTTCAACCAATAAAATATATATAGATAGGACTCCTTTAAATGATATTGTAAACCACCAACTAAAATATACAATGTTGAACCACCAAAAATCATATGATACTAATAATATTTCCATGATCATTATTTTCAACCACAATATTTTCATATTTAATCATCTATGAACATAAAAATATTACCATAAACTTTCCTTATATGTTATAACATGATACTATAGAAAACATTAATGATTTTACTACATAACCTCAAATATTAGTGTCTTATAACAATCAAATATAATTAATTTACAACTATTTAAATTAATAAGAATCACGAAAATAGATCCATGATAAATTATTAAACTCGAACACCAAAAATTACTTCAACATGTAGTGATATAAACTCTCAATTAATGAAATGAATTTTTAGATCAGAAATGAACCAATTTGTATAATGTCTCCTTCTTAATAAATTTTTAACATAGAACAATTCTGTTCATATATTGACAAGGACTTGAACTCAACCTCCCTCAAGTTCCACCGATAATACCTTACTATTATCACACATTTTTTAATTATAATAGATCGATGACAATGGATTTATGTGAGAAAATTATATAATAGTTGTTATTTTAATTATATCTAGATGCTACAACATTCCCAATCCCTTGGTATCCAACCAGGTGATATATTTATTCCACATAAATGGTGCTCACTCTAAGGCCTTCAATCGAGATTGTATTTATTAATATGTTGGAATGATTGTATCATACATGTCTAAGACCATAATAATTTGTAGTCTATTGACTTAACATTCTTCCCATTTCTATTTGGTCCACCCTATATAAATATCAACAAACTAGTATAATATTCTACCAAATTATAAAAATATTGATTCAAGCAGAAAAAAATTAATTTGAATGAATCATTTTTTATATTAAAAAAATAATTCTCTATATAAATTCATTAAAATGAAAGTCATTTAAAACATGAATTATAAAAAAAATTCCTATAGAATTAGAGTCCAAATAAATTTTAAAACATTTAAAAATTTATATATGTTACATAAATTAAAGTACTAAATTTAAATAGTAACAATCAGTAAAATGAACACAAAAATTAAAAACACAAATATTTATTTTTTTATGTGTAAAAGAATAATTTTAATATTATATAAGAGTAAAAACATATCAAATATTACAACCAATCAAGTAGTTATTGGAAATGGAATTTAAACACTCTCGGAGCTTTCAATAAATTTAAATAATCCAGGTGAGTTATTGTATGAGGATGTTTTGTTTCCAAGGATAACTAACACCACCTTCTATCAGATAATAGAAGTGTAGAATCCCGATTCCATGGTTGTTTATTGTAAATAATGTTTCCATCCACCAAGATACTTGTGGTGGGGTATCGTCTACCCGATGGGGTGTCTACAATGGGGTGTATATTGAAATGTGCATTCAGTATTAGTTTAGGTTGTCGTAGGTACATGATAGATCCTGATAAAATTTATTAACTAGGTTAAGAGTGGAAACATGGGGGTTTAAATTTTAAACCCCATTAATCCCTTAATCATTCTAGGTAAACGATACAGTTTGATCACATCACCCTTATCATATCTATCATCCTTATTTTTCTCCAATGATTTGGGCTGATCTAAAGGTGTATTATTTTATTGAGGTAGGTTATCATCACTTCCTCAGATATATTCTTTTGTTCCCATTATCACCTCATCCTTTTATTCAAAATAATATTTTTTCCACAATTTCAATAAGACCATGTTTAATTAATTTAAAATAATAGGTTTTTTTATTATAGATAGTTTGAAGATAATGAAATCACATTTTTTAATATCATTATGATTTAAGTGAGCCTTTTACTATATGTTAATTATTTTGTTAATAAATAAGATTTAAATTAAAAATTAACTAGGTGTAAAAAATTAGAATTTTATTATTTTATGTCTAAATACATGTCCACATTTGTTTTAAAACCACTTTATGATTTTTAATGAGGTTAACAAGATAATTAAACATTAAATTTTTCTCCTAGAAAAATTATATTTGAAATTAATATGAAATTTTTATGAAATAAATTTGAAATTATTTACAAATGATGAAATTATGGTTGTAATTATTTAGAAACATAATGGTGTCATGGTGATAGAGGAATATGGATGAACATCATTATAAAGTAGACACCACTATTTTCTAGGTTTTTTATAACAATGAATATCTATTTTGAATGAAATTACATTTTTTATAACATTCTAGTTGGGGTATGGGGGTGTGATGAACCCATGATGATTCAAATGTGATTTCCCATGTGGGAGGTGAGACTGGTTTGGTTTATCAGTATCATAATGGGTAGATTGAGTATTATGATTGATAAAAAAGACATATATCAAAACAGTTCTTATAGAAATGTATTGGTTACAGAGGAAGTTGAAAACATAGAAGTTTTTCACTCAGGGGTAATTTCACTTATGTCCGAGGGAGTTGTTAAATATTAGATTGAGTCATTCACCTAAAATATTGGGATTTTAGGGGTTGAAGTGAATGATTGTAGTTATAAATACTTATGTTGAGTGTCATCAAAAAGGTATAACCTATGGTTTACGATTTTGTGAGATAGAATAAAGATATATCAATCATAGAACAATTCGACACTCCTTATAGTGACAACTCATTTAATATTTTTCAATGTGACAATTTTGATAACTGGTTATCCATAACCATTTTTATTGGTAATATCTCATTCACCTATGTTTTTTAGGTGATATCTTATTCCATATATATATTAATGTTGATAGTTCATTCACTAATGTATACTATATGGTGAAACATCACTCACATAATTATTATAATAACGATACATCATCAATCCTTTCTATTTAAAAGGTGGATCATCATTCACGCTATTCCTGTAGTATTATGATTTATTATTCCCCATTATTATTTTATGAGTGATATATAGTTCATACATTGGATGTATGGTGATATATAATTAAACTTGATTTTTCATTAGTAATATATCATTTACCCTTTTTATTATGGGTATATATCAATTTATCTTAGTTACAATAGTTATATATCACTTATTCATGGTCAATATGATGATATTCCCTGAAAAGCCATTTTTATATTATTAAGAAACAAATTTTTGGAAATGTTGAAATTATAAAAAATCCTCCAACCATGACAAAGACAACCCCACTTAGATGATCAATAATCAGCATGGATAATCAAAAATAATAAACCACTACAAGAAAACCCTTCCGCCACATCAACCTACAAAAAATCCATAAAAATTGAATTTCAACAGTTAATATATCAGCATCCAACTCGATAAACGGTTCATCTTAATTCATGTTTCACCTTGAGTCTTACACCCTACCTCAAGTCACATGCCTAATGCGACTGCTCCCCAGTATGAATCAAACCAAATCAGTGAGCTTCACAGGATTCCACCATCACTATTGAAGGACGCTTCATCATATTCACCACACTCGAATCACAAAATTCCATTCCGTAATCAACTGATTTAGGTGATTCCCAAAACCAGGCCATCACCGGATTAACCCCGCCATCCTCATCCTCATCCGAACACCACCCCATCGTTGAGGAATAAATAATCGATAATAAAACCATATTAGAATCAAAATATGAAAAACTCTACGAACAAACCTCGTACAAAGACACCGCCGAAGAAGAAACAAAAAAATCTTCATCAAAACCTAGAAAAACATGTCACACAAGTAGTATAAACCGCCTCCAGATCTGACCTCCTAGAACATATGAGGAACTTATACTATAGCTCCAACTCAAAGGGGAACAGAGATCCTTGTTTCTAGGGTAGGGATAAGAGATGAAAGTGCGTCCAAGCAACACCATCTCGCCTGAACTGAAATTGTAAGCCAAAACAGCGATCGCACCGATACAGGTGCACATGAAAATTACTTAACCACCAATATGCATTTTGAAAAACCAGTGAGTGCCCATCTCTCTAGATCTAACCTGGATAGAAGTGGTGTAACATGAGGTCAAAGAGGGGACAAAGCGGAGGAGGGATGTATGAACCGCTATCGTAGGGAACAACAACCAACTAACAACAAAAACCACGCCACTAGGGAAGCTTCTTGTAAAAGTTAATAGGGAGGATGGAGGATGTGAGAGTAAAAAATAAAGGATTTGAGCAAGTGATGGAGAGGGAATGAAGGTGAGGAAATGGAACATAGATGATCCATTGGACCCAAAGAGAAGGGTTTCTGGAGAAACCCTAGATGAAGCCGAGAGTGGAATAGGGAATGCTAGGGGAGAAGGGATCCATTCGATCTTAGACTATAATATGATGATATATTATTATTTATTATTTAATATTTAGTTATACATTTTACACCCTTTCATATAAAGATAAATATGCATTGTATTCCCATGGTTAAATTTTTTGTTTTAGATCATTCCCCCACGAATTATTTATTTAGTGACCACTCATTAATCATGTTTGTTATTATCATTGGTTATAACTATTTCACCCACTTATTATTATTATACAATAGGAATATCATTAAATTTTTATCATTTTCTAAATCATAGAATAACCATTGGAGTAAATTCTTGAATTCCCAATGGTGTGTTTCAGGTATGCATGTGATTTTTTATAACATCCATTCCAATTACTACATGTAGGTACCAACATATTAGTTATTATAAGGGACACAATTAGTGGTGTCATGTTGAGTTTTATTCCCACACATTATTCATGAAACTTGGTTGATGTGAAAACCTTATGGTTTTCTTGATGGTTTGGTAATGGGGCCTTCTATAGGTAAAAGAGATGAAGGATCTCAATAATTTTGTATAGATTTTTACATGGTGAGGTTAAGTATAGTGTTTGGGTCTCCTTTATATTTTAATTTAAGTGGGATTAAATACTATATATTATTATCACACAATGAATAATTTCTTTGGATTTAGGACTATATAATCCACAAGAGTATTATTCAATATTACAATGGAATGCTGTCTAATTTTTCCAACAAGAAATATAATATAAATTATGTATTTTAATTTAATGATTTATTATTTATGGATATTACTAAAATCTATTATTATTTACTAATTTGACACATAGTGTATGATCTAAATATCTATTATTTATATAATATCATAGATACTAATAAACTAATAGTTTATAGGGTGGCAGAAATGTTGTCATATATTGTCTAGATCAGGGCATGCTGTGAGTTACCTAGGTTGGGATGTTACAAAATGGTATGACATAATTTTTCAAATATTTATATGATTAAGTATGTTGATAGGGTGTAATAACTAGTTAAAATCTATAAATTATGTTTTATTTATCCATAAAACATAATAATGAGAGTAAATAATTGTTTTCAAGGAGTTGGGAGTGTTTTTCATTCTTTTTTTACTATAGCGATTGAGATATTTTAAATAAATAATGATGTTGTTGGGTAATGATTTTTTCTTTACTAATTTACTCTTTTCTAGGGGTGGAAATAAGAAATAATTATTTTCATTATACTTTTCAAATAGGATCACATAAAATATAAATTCATGAATGTGATTGAAAAATTCCTTTGAAAAAGGAAATGGTATTTTTCATATTTAAAATTTTAAAAATGACTTTTTTTGGTTTTTTTGGTATAAAATATATGTTCTTTCATGAAAATGTATTATGAAAATTTATCTGATATTAATTATTATAAATTTATATCATTTATATTATAATAATTGTGATGATGGTAACACTATTATGGGTAGTATGAGTATGGGAATACCCAATATCGATGATTGATTTGGGTGGGGTGATGACACATGCGTTTTGTTGTGTTATTGGAACCGAAGAATGTGAAATGATTCATGGGATGTGTCCCAGATAAGTCATTAAAGAAGAAAATATTTTAGGGAGCCTTGAGATCTTGATATGTGACTTCGACTTCTATGGGATGATTAGGATTGCTATGTGATAGGGTTATTTTTAGGCCCTTTATGAGATGTATGTTGTGATTTGAGGGTAATCATTGAAAGAGTGGTTAACTTGTTTTTTGGATTCCATAAATATTGATATAATGGGTATATACCTCATCAAATTTGAATGAAACATGGTAAATGTGTGATTATGCCTTGGAATAATCATCTGGGTTTCTTTGTGCTTGTGTTGGTAATGAAATCATATGTAATAATTTATGAATAGACTTTGATTGTAATTTATTAGGTAAATGATCAATGATTTTGAAAATTTAATATGTTATAATGGGATATTAATAAGACTTGAATTATTTGGGTTTTATGTATAACATACCCATTGATTTAAACTTGATTGGGAATGAGATTTGGATATACATGGTGGATGTTATGCTTCGTTAGAGTATTTATATTAAAGAATTTTATTTTCATCGAGTTGAGAGTGAGTGTTTTTTTCACGTTCTGGGTGGTATCTGTGATGGGATAACCAGTGACCAACCATTTATTCGTAAGCATTTCCTTTTTTATATAATATCATAATTTTATTGAATGTAATACATTCTAGTGAGAGATACATTTAATATATCTTATATATGGAGATGGAGTGATAAGATCATGTGACTTTAAGGAGATGAATATGATGATGATAACATATTCATTATTATTTTATGTGATGAATTATAAGTAACAATTTTTTAGATGAAATTGGAAATCATTATATATATATATACTGTCCCCTGGGAAATATTTGTGTTATAGGACCCCAAAAATTATTGATGTTTTACGATGAAATCTTGATCATTATAATTTATTTCTTGAAAACATTGAACTATGTGTTAGGACATTGATGAGTATCAAAGAGTTTTCCCACATGGTAGTGTTATTGAATATGGGATAACCTATGGAATAGTGTGATACACATTGAATGGATTTATAAATAGAATATTTTGTTATCTTTTTGATGTGACATTACACATCATTAGAGCAGAAGCAACATAGGATATGGTAATGTATATATTTAAATTTAAGAATTAATAGACTGATTTATAACAAGTGTATGAGATGATGACTTCATATCATTGATATGATAATAATAAAGGGATATAAGGAATATTATAAATCTAATTTGGTTATATCATGTGAATTTTAAGGTAAAACCTCTCAAAGACTATTATAGATAGTTATTCAAATAGAGCTTCAATGGAATCCCAAGGATATGAGAAGTAAAATACCATTTCAGAGAATATAAAGAGTGGTAGACAAGATTTGGTCAGTGACATCTAGATTATCAAATTTATAGAGGTATATTACATGTTTTTTAAATATTTGGAGTGTGAGATTCACAAGATATTGGGTGAGATCACTAATCATGAGGAATCATCATTAAAATATAGGCATTCTGGAAATGTATTAATGATGATATTGACCAGAAGTTTTAAAGGGAAATGTAATATTTATAAAACCTAGACTGACTCTTATGGGATATGACGATCAGGATATAAAATATGGGGCATGAAACAATCATAATTTCAATGATGATGGAGTATGATTAGGTCTTATAGATCAATTACATGAATATTTCAATAGTAAGGAGGATAAAAAGATTTCCTGAGTGTGTGACCATTTATTGAGGATAATTTTTTTAATTTTACTGGTCATATATATATATATAATTAAAACAATGATTTATTAGGGTTTTTCATTATAATTAGAATGTAATATGTATCAATATGTTATGTGATTGGCAAAATAACAATTTAATAGAAACAATTAAAAAATTTGGTGATGTCATTGCTTTTAGTATCCCCACACATATGAGAAGATGGAACTAGAATACTAAAAATTTCAGGATTCAGAGAATATAAATTATTATATAACAAATAATGATTAATAAATTTGTTTGTAGTGTTAAATTTCATATTGAGTCGGACATTGGAGGTTGTAATTCCATCCATGGATGGTCAATAGACATTCTTGTGCAACAATGAGTGGAAAAATGTATATAAAAACTAATGATGTTAACTAAGGGAGAATGATATTCACTATTAGGAATTATATTAGTATAGCTTGTATTAGGATATCATCATGAAATTAATAAATTAATTTGGAACTGTTTTTTACAAACTATTAATATTTTAATGGTAGTGGCTGATGTGGGTTATGCAGAGACATCATTCACCCAAAATTTAGTATGACTACTTTGTAATGGGTAAATAAATTACACTTGAGGACCAACTATTTTGTATAATAATTAAGAGTTGGTTTATTCTAGATATTTGATATTGTTAAGGGTTTTGGTGTAGTGACAACATGATCATAGCCTATTTGTGTTCAGGAATATGGTCATGCATTGGATTGTATTAATAAAATTGTCTAGTATATTTAAATGAGGAAGAATCTATGTGATGAGATGTGGTAGGTTATAGTGTTTTTAGTGATCTAAGTAATTGATGATGAATATAACTAATATAAATCCAGAATATATTAGAAGGGGAGCAGGGGTGGACTAGAATTTTAGCATATTCATTGAAATTTTGGAGGTCAATCATTTAATAGGGTTGAATTGTGGATATTTGAAAAGACCTAAAAGAGTTATAAGACTTTAGTTAATTAATTAGATGATTTAGTGTTACCTTGAAGGACAATTAACACCACTAAATACACTTTTGTTGTGTACCAAGTACCTGTATCATGGTGGTTCCCGAAAATAAAATCAACAACCATTGGAAACCTTGTAATATGTTACTACATAACTGATGGGGTTTTTAGAGGAGGGGGACTCATGAATAGTATATTATGTACCTGATGAGGGTGTAGGGGGATCCTAGTAGAGCGTATAATAATAGATTATAATTTGGAAATGGTAATAACATATGGATTTAAATTTAAACCAAAATTCATTAATCTTATATTATATCTATCTATGATATAGTGAGTTTCACCCATTCTCATTTAATTATTGAATCTTCTCCATCAATTTGGATTGATCTAAAGGTGTTATTATAATATATTTAGGTAGATTTTCACATAATACATCAATCTTTTATATTCTTTCACACTGAATCATTCCAATCATTGGACATGAAAAAAAAATATTTAAAATAAATATGTATTTTATAAATGTTAAATATGTATAGTCTCATGATAAAGAGTGAAAAAAAATCATGAATATCAAATTTTATTGGTTTTTTGAAAAAAAATTATTTTATTAAATATTTAGAATAATAGAGTAAGAAATAGTTTTATTAAATGTATTTTTTAAAAAATTTGAGTTATTTAGTGATCATAACGTGATTCGATAGACATAGTTCCATTCTATCATTGTTTTTAAATTTTACCACATTTTCTTATATAAAATTGTAACAGATTTAATCAATGACTAAGTCACCACCCCCCTTAGTTAGATGGTTATGATTAGAATATTTCTAACGGAATCCTAAGGATGGTCTACCCTTCTTCTTATGTGAATAGTATTTCATTAGGTATTCATGATTAGTTACGGAAATCGTTGACCCTGATTTGTTGTTCTGTAATAAATCAATATTCCGACAGAAACCTTATAGCCATTTTTCTAACATTAGAGAACTCACCACCAAATCCTAATATATTCCACCAAATATAGAAAATAGTTATATGGTGGGATATATGGATCTATGATCAATGGTATTTTAAATTAATAGAATCATAACATAACATAACAGAAACTTGAATTCTAAAATGAATTATGAATTAAAACCAAATATAAAAAGAAGAAAGGATCTTATTAAATTGATTGAAAAAAAATCAATAAAATAACATAGTTCTAACCTCCCCCCATCAAATATCTCAATGAAACTACCCCTCAATTAATGGGGAAGTGGAGTTTATTCTGGAGAGGGGATACATTGGAGAATAAATAAATAAAATTAAATTAGGGAAATAAACTTATAGAATGAAATCATCCAAATCATCCCTCATTGAGCAATCCTCTTCAATCAACCCTTAACCACTTATTTATTGGCATTAAATAGGATTCTGGGCATCATAATGTTGGATTAATGTGTTCATGAAAATAATTGGTCATCAATGAGTGTTTTATATTGTGTTTTGCTGAAGAACCATCATAAATTAGCATTTCAGGAATCTTTACATGAATTTATCTATGATGTAATAAGATTACATGACATTTTATGTGTGGGGATATGATTTTCTCTACTGTGTGAAATTATTCATATCCTATAAATCTGTCCAGATACACATTGTATAATTCAATTACATGGCTTGTAATTTTGATTTTGACCAGATTATACCTAGTTTTAGTCAATTTCCCCATTTTAGAGCTCTGGGATTGGACCATGACTTGGTTGAATCTTTAAACTAACTTCCACTATCTTGATTAATTATACTACCTAAAGCATTTCAATGTAAAGTGGTAACAAGACACAATATTCATATCATTTTATATAATTTTTATCAAACCTAGTATCATGTCAGAAAACATAGAATACATTGACTACTAGTAGGATTAATCATTTAAAGAAAAAAAAATTGTTATATAAAAAAACATGAAAAATATTAAATGTTCCATCAAACATTCATTGTGGTATATTATGTATTTAATAAATTTATTGACCAAATTTTGTTTAAATCTCTTTCAAGCGAATTTTATTTCCATCACGATGGATATAAGAATCCCGAGGATGAAAAATATATGTGGATTCATTTTTTTTATGATGAAGGTATGATGATTCTGGATATTTCTTTATTTTCTTAAAAAAAGGGATAAAAATAACATGAAATTAAGAGTTATAAACTTGATTTTTTAATTTTTTTATGCTGATATGCATGTTTGAGGGGCTTCAAAACTCTATTATGTGGGGTTTTTTGTGATTACATGATTTCGAATTATATTTCACCAATTAAACATTCCTAAATTAATTAACAACTTCATATAAAATAATTTTTAAACTTTTATTAATTTATATAGTGTTGTTTTTCATGTTGTCTGACATTGGGGATTCCATGGTGTTTAGGGATAATGATAATACTTCATTATAAATGTTCTTAAACCATTTTTATGGTAGTTTTCTTTTATATTACCTCTTTTATGTAATTACATGTGTTTTATGACCAGTCATCGAGCTTGAGAAAGTATGATAAACATAAGATGAAGAAATAATGGGATTTATTGTGGGAGGTTAGACTATAGATGTTCTATGTAAGGTCTTGTACATCCAAGTTAATTTTTTTCTTTTCTTGAAGACTGTGATGTTATAGGATATCCCAAGAATCTAGGTAAACCTAATGATTCTTATCCTTTTTCAAGGACATCATACCATTAATGTCTCTATTTTAGAAATCTATACCACCTCTTATATATTTCCATTGTATTAAGTGATCTGATTTGTGGGTTTTAGGACATCAGTCGGTTTCATTAAAAACTATATGAAATGTAATGTTGGGGATAAACTAGAATTATCATATTCGCATGATGAATCCATGATTTATTGTTATTATTTTCCCAGATAATGACAACTTTTCACTTTCTTGGACTAGGAAATCTATGTTAATTTGATCTCCTGGGTTTCATCTATTTTGGTGGACTTTTGATATACATATATTTTGGGATCTCACTTATTATAGTGTTTGTATTATAATTAATTGTCTCCCATGTCACTTGATGAACCCTACTATAGTCAATATTATTGGAAACCCCTTAATATTTTTTTGTCTGATTATTAGAAGAATATTTCTTTGATGTACCCAATCAAAGTATATATTTTTTTTGAATAAAATGTGTCAATCAATCCCCATAATTTCATCTGTATCAAAATTGGTGTATAGTAATGTTATAAACATACTATAATTACTAAATTTAGGTACGTCTAATTCTCTATCTGTTGTTGTCTCAAACACCAGATTTCAAAATATAAGAGGGGATAAATGAATTCATTATTCATTGATGAATTAAAGATTAAGAAAACCACATTGTTTGATGAAGCACAATGTGGGATAATTGATCCATTTATTTTCAGTAGGTTATTTATTTCTCAATATACTCTTGATAATATAACTACTCACCAAAAATGTAAAAATAATATGAATATACATGTTTTTTTATTATCATTCTTTAATATTTTGGAATAAAGGAAAAAATTAGTGTGTAGTGAAAATCTCTATCCAATATTGTTCTTCTAGTGGATTTTATAATTAAGAACTCATCCTATGAAGATATATTGAATTCAGGTAAAGGTGATGCTTCAATATATTATTAATAATGCAATAAATCACCCATGTATTAAAATACATTTTCTACTACATGTAATGATTAATGAATCTTAGAGTTATCAATAGAGAATATACATCATAGAGTGGTTGTATAAAGATATAATTATTTTATATTAGTGACTAAAACTGATGATTATGATGATATATGACTCTAGGTAATGTATATATATATTAGGAAAAAAATAATTATTTTTAAGGGTTTACCAATAACCAAAAGTTATTGTAGGAATAAAGCACAAGCAATGAGATCAGAACCAGTTTGAGAATTTTTTGGAGGGGTACAAGGAAAATGAAATGTGAAAATTAGTGGATTCTAAGATCAATAAAAAATAGTTCTTGAAGAATGTGTTAAGGAATTGAAAATAAATTAGGATTTTTCCTAAAATCAAGAATATCTTAATGAAAAAGGGTATTGCTTTTCAAATATGAACAATGGTAGATAACATTAATAGGGTTGAGGTTCCATTCAATATCATTGGGGAAGTATTAGAAATTTTGAGAATTACATTCTTATTTAATAAATATATTGTATAAAAGGTCAATGAGTAATGAATTTGGGGTTTCGGAACACGAATATCATGTTAATCAGAAATACCATGACTATTTTAATACATCAATGGAAAAGGGTGAGGCCTTGAAGGGAATCCTAATGAATGTTTATGAGGTTATGATTGAATAATGCCGACCTAAAAATTGATTTTATGTATAATGGAAACACATGGATGTAATTAAACAAGCTCACTCAATATTTATTCTTATTTACTCCATGGTCATAGTTGAATAAACATTTCTAATTAAATATCCAAATAAATATATTGATAGTACATTTGTTAAATAATTCACATAAATATAGTATAAAACTAATAGATTTTATTAAAATTCAATATCATATTATAATACATTAATTTAAAGAACAACAAATCAATTTATAAGAGTATCTTAAGACCCATGACAATATAGATTCTATCATCACTGATGTCATTCATGATGTGCCAAAGTGGGATATGATTCATGTTGATGGGTGTCTCAATAGAGATCATTAATTTAATAAATTATGAATTTTGTTTAATGGTTTTGAAAAATATATTATGGAGGATTCTTGTTTGTGTTCCCATTAAATATGAAAAAGTGACTCCCTTATTTAAAAAATCCAAAAAAGTGAATGTGAGGAGTGGATTTTAACCATTAAATTATATATTTTTACTTTATATTGAGATGAATTGTTTAGATTTTTCTATTTAGTATTATCAGAAACATTATCCATGAAATTAACCCATATAATATAATGAGGTGTACATGAGTTCATGTATTCTCTTGAAAATTTCATGTCAATTGTTTCTCAGTTGAGGATTTTATATAAATAATACATATAAATATATTGTAATTTATTAATTTTCATAATTTTTAAATAACATGGATATTTAATTAAATGAATATGGATTTACATAAGTGATAATGTTGTATTGAAGTAGAAAAAAATAATTGTGTTGTATATAATTTTGATAGTGTAATGATTTTGAACAAAATATTGTAGTCTGATAAAAATAAATATGATTTTTTTATTTGAATAGATCCTTATGTGATAAGAAAATGTGGGGATATAATGAGCTTTATGTGATTTATATATTGTTTTTAAAGGTTTCAGTATGTTATATAACTTCATGTAGAGGGCCAATTTTTTTTTAATATTTATATTAGGCAAAAATATCTTAATACTCTTTTGAACACACCCTAAAATCGGTAGAGTTGATTTTTCACTTTAAATTAATAATTAACTTATATTTCAATTACCTCATTCTTAGTAATACACTGAATAATTTTTTTGTTACGCTTGTATCACTGTTCATTTTATTTGATAATTCAAATGGGGACTGAATTAGAAATATGAATACATGATCCATGATTCTATGAACACCAATCCTAAAACTCTAGGTTCTGTCAAAGGATTAAATAAATCTTCTTCCATTAATACATAATTAAAGCAAAAATCTTATCATGACTTATTGAATTAATGACATGTCATTTATGACACACCGAATATATGCAACCAAAGTGATAGTGTTTTGGATTATTCTTTTAATATATAAATCATGGTATGTGAATAAAAATATTAAATAATAATAGTATTATTATTATTTATAAATACCTATAAAAACATTCATATATTGGAATATTTAATGATACTTAAAACATGTCATATTCTTATTGTTTTTCATATGCTCAAGACATCCTTTAAAAGAGACCACATAGTATAAAATTAATTAGAAGATGACTATTAGTTTTATAAACCTCAAGAATATACCATTTTATGTATCATCTATTTATTTACCTAAAAAATTATACTTATTCAAAAATATTATCATATTTTATCCATGTTTTCATTATATACGAGAAATTTTATAAGCCTAAAGTGAAATAAATATTCCTAGGATATTATCAATTTAATGTTATGTTTAAGGAGAATAATTATATGATAATATATATATTTATATTTTGGAAATCATATTTACAAACTCAGTTGTTCTAGGGAACCATCTCCAAAATTTATTTACCATGATATTAAAACATTGTGAAATAAATGAATAAATTTAATGTGGAATGGGAAAGGAAGTTGATGAAAAATTTAGTATTATAAATAATTAATTCAACCCAAACAAATATATTAAAGTAATATATATAATAAATGAAGTGTGAGAAAATTTTTGAATGATTATTAATAAACAATTCTTAGTAAATTAATAAGGGGAATAAACACATAGTGGATGTGGTTTGTTTGTGTTATTAATAAGATATATTGTTGTATAGTTTGAGGATTAAGTAGTGGTTATGTGATTATGTTGATATTATATATGTTATGTGGTTATAGAGATATCTAGGTGATATTATTAAGCATGGTTGGTATTGTTTATTATTAAATACACATTTTACATTTTTATTTCACATGAAGTACCATTAGTTGGATGGCAAAATCAATGACAATATGGTTCTTTATGTACATTTCGAACACCGAAAAGACAGTAATTCTTAGAAAATTATCTTACTAATCCCCCTTATCATCCATTCTATTTATCTATAATGTTGTTTTATCTATTTACTAGTGCAATTGTTTAGACATGAATATAGTATGGAGACGGTTTATGTGTTTTATGGTTTCTTAATATTTATGTAATATGTTGCTGTAGAATGTGATTGTGGTATTCCAATTTGGTATGTGGATATATTATGTGGATATTGGAAGGTATGGGAGTACAATATAATTTTATATTTATACATGAGGGTGACTATATCTATGGATGTGTTTTATTACATAAATTTATCCTTTGTCTATGCAAATTTTTTGAATCATATATATGTATTTGTAAAATATATATTTTTCTATAAATAAAAAATTAGTGAGATGATAATAAAAATTGTGTTCATTGCACAATATGAAGGAAAAACTATGAATACTTACTTATTATTTGAATCTAGGTAAGTACTCCAATGACATCCTATTTCATTGTAAAATTTTTGTTCCTCACTAAATTTAACAGGATTTATGACCTATGATCATAGAGTACAAAGATCACACTATTTAATGTTGAATTTAAAACCAAAATCTCTGTGCATACAATATTTTCCCATTGAATGTGGATTTTAATATCAATAATCACTGAACATGATAATGTAATCAAGATTCCCACTAAAATCTCACGTCTCAATTGTGATAAAGAAAATATAGTAGGGAACTCTAATATTGAATGAAATATCATGTCATATAACAACACCATATTTTACTCAATGAATTGATACATAATATATATATATATATAAATCAAATTGAAGAGAGAGTAAAAAAATAATTAATTTTGGGGCAAAAATAAAATCATATTTGAATAAAAAATATATTTATAATCTATTACAAAGGTAAATAAACCCTCAATAAAAGTTTATAAAGATTATAATTGAAGTATTAGAAAAATTATATCATGATTAACTCATTAGTGATGGTTACAAAATTCTTATCCTTCCTTTATCAGGTGTCTTGATATCTCATATGGGAAGAAAAAATTATCTATATTTCCTTTTTAATCACTCCATGATAGTTGATATTACTTATATCAAAATATATTTATCCCCTTTTTAAATAGGTATGAATTATATACTTAAATTAATCTATAAGGAAAATATATATAAATTATAATTGAGTAAAAAAATGATAACTAGGAATATATCTATATTTTGTTTCATAATTTCAAGAGACCTATCTATCCTACAATATCAACTCCCTTTCAATCAATTTTTCTCTATCAATAAAACCCATGCTTATATCTCTTATCTACAATATATAGCCTCTAATGAAAAAATTCTCATATTTATGATATGTGTAAAATTTATTCGTGTCACTCTGTAGGTTATTAATACGTTTTACTTCATGTTTTATTTACCTAAAAATTATTCTATATTCTAGAGTTGGAGGATGAGAACCTAGATTTTTTGGAAATCTTCTCTAGGAGTACTTGCAGTGCACTATATGTCTATCTGTGCAACTAACAATTTGTTAGGGAATTTTTTTGATAGTGGAGTCTCAAATTGATTTTTTGTTAGATTTTATTACCATGTGTGGATCCCCATAAACTATATATGTTGAATTTTAGGTTGATAGTACCTACCTCATGGTTGGGTGATTTTTTTAGACCACGAGGCCAAAGCATCTGGCAGGTCCAAAACATTAAAAAAGTATTTTTGATAATTTTTTCCATAACATATTTCACTTCTATTGTCATATTTTCTCTTCCCATTCATTTACATCCATCTCATAATTCCTTATAGCTTCTTTGTATTCATTTTTTTGTAAATTTTGTTTACGATATTTGGTGATTTCATTCAAGGTATGCTTGGATTTCATTTTATTCTCTTGCCTCCCCCTTATTCAACCTAATTATTTAATTTTATTGGAGAATGGAAACATGATCTTGTGATTTTGATAAATTTTGGGTATTTTATGGATTTTTTATTTTGTTGTATTATGGTTTGTGTGTGTTAGGACCTTTAATCCTTGATTCTAGTGATTTTTTGTTGAATATTTTTTTTTCTAATTATCATTCGAGGTATGTGTCACTATTTTTGGGCACTTTTCCATGAATTTCCATAAATTCACTATTCCATGTGGTTTTTTATTAAAAATCTCTTAACTTGTGTTATTATTGATTCAATATCAACACATAGTTTGATTCATGAGTTTTCCTAGTAAAATAATGATTTAATGAGAATTTTCATAGGGAGTTTGATTTGATGTACTCCATCCATTTCATTATAGGGATCAAAAATACATTATGTTCTAAAATGGACATTAAAAGTGGTAATTTTTAAAAAAAAAATCGTTGGAAAATTTGTTACATTAAAATAGGTATGTTGGTTTATTAAATTTCATTTTGGAAATGGATTTTGTAATTGGAATATGTACATGTTTTTTTTTGTCATAGTATGGAACATGGGAGACCTTGGGTGTGTTTTTTGTATGCGTGACTAAGTCAGATATACTATTATCAATGAGACCAACATATCAATTTCATGGATTATCTTGGGAGCTATTGAAATGTGTATATGAGTACTGAGAGATCCCAGGGAGCTATTGTTAGTTTGGGGGAACATGTTGAGAGAATCCAAATTACTGACCCATCTTATTCAACTAGAAACCCCTTATTTTATACTATGTCACACTTGGAACTTATGGTTATAACCCATGGTGAATATTATTAGTTCCTAATTGATTTTTATGATTTTTTTAAGATGATATATTAATTGTTGATTGTAGTTTTTATACTCATGCTTATTCTTATTTTCTGTTATTTTGTTATATAATGTTTATAGTTGATATTCTAATTTTTATTCCTTATGTGGACATATTGATCATGAATATATATAGTGGGATAATATTAATTAATTTTATCATTTATTAAAATTACTAAGAAATTGAACTCTTTTGATAAAACCAATGGTATTTATAATAATATTTTTCTTTATGAACATCCTTTTAAAATGATAAATTGGTTTTGATTGAGAATTTAATACTATATTTAGAACTTGTTTTTTAGAACATATGTAAAGGCATGATAACCTTATTGTTTTGTGGACCATCTTAAGTTTATATTTCTATGATTGTTAGGGATAGTGGAGACATGGTTAAATAGATTTTATCTATTATTTATTTATTTTAGATGTTTTATAATTTGGATTCATTGTATTAAAATTTTGGGCTTTATCCCTCTTTTAATATTTATCCATGAATATCAATTATATATGTATATTTTAAATATTATAACATATACATGTTATGATATCCATTTTTTAGTGATTACATAACTCTAATTTGTATACTTATATATTATTTATGTTCATTATTTGTTATAAAAACCATCATATTCCTTAATGGTCATGCATGATTTTGATGGGATACCCCATTCAAAAATGGTATGTATAATTCCCTGGTGATTTTCTCCAGCCAGCAGTGATTAGGAACATGTCGTTGGCTTTTTGATAGGCCAACAATGGGGAGGGGTTATGTTTCCCTTGTATGTTTCCCTATAGGATTTGAGTGGAATATTTAATGATATCATTTTCGAATCAAGGGTAACCTTTTATCACGAATTAGATGACCCAAATCAAATCATCATACGAGTGGAATTTTTAATAGAACATCTCCCAAAAATATTGATATATTAATAATAGATCCTAATTAGTTAAGGTATATTTAAAAGATATTTACAAAAATTGGGACACCAATATTCAACGTAAAAGAGATCCAAATAACTACGAACACTCTTCAATAAAATATCTAAATTAAAAATAATTGATACCATAAACCTTTATCTACCTATGAAATTGTAAACCATAATCTCGAAAATCAATAAATAATAACCACTGACTCTCAATCCCATATATCTCATGATATTTATCAGTAAAAAATTCCCTGAATTTTTATTCAGGGACATTGACTTGTCTTCAAATAATACTATCAAAATAGAGAAATATGTTTCAATAGATGAACTCTATTAATGAAGACTAAAATAAATTAATATGAAACAATACCCATGATTATCATGAATATATCATGATATTAAATTAAAGTTTGACATTATTTATGTGCATTAATAAATGGGGATAGTTTTTGGGTCTCTATTGAACTAACAAGAATGATTCAAGAGCATGAATTCATGTAGCCTACCAACATACCAAATAATAAAGTGTAACTAATCTCCCAAAAAATACCAATATGTAAGGACCAATATCAAAGGATAGTTAATCATTATTTCTTATTTTTACCAATACAAACAAAGAATATATGATGTTTTAAGATGAATATATCCAAATATATATATATTAATAAATTCCAGTCTTCATTAAATATAGAAAAATATATAAATTTAAAATGTATTTAAAAATGTGATTAAAAATTTAAAAAATATATAGATTCAATAATATATACCTTTATTTTAGGTATTAAATAACGGTGTTTACACTGTGTAATAGATAAAAATATCAAATATTTGATTGTAATCATTGCTTCGAAACTAATTTCTTGATATACTATGTAAAATAAAAAAATAATTGTCAGTATAATGTTTTTATGTCAAAGTAGATGTTCATATTTATTTAAATTTATTCTCATCCTATTTTAGTAATGATCCATTATTTTTCCTCTACTTTTTATGAATTGTTTCATTAATTTTTATCTATACCGACGATCATTTCGTACCTACCTACATAAGGAAACAATTTAACTCCCCATATTAAATCATTTAAAAATATTTTCTTTCATTTTTGGGAAAAGACATCACATTACCATATGATTTTATCATTTCTCATAACTCTATCCACTTCATAAAAAATTTATGTTAATAGAATGGTTTTTAAATCTATATTCTATATCTATAAGGGCGAATGTTTTTAATAAAAATAATTGTCAAAATATGATGTTTATTACCATAGAATAATAAAATTTTTATCATTATTGTTACTCTATTAAACCTCCCCTTCAATCATTTGATATAATGCCACTGTATTCTCATGTTTTTACCACAATAATTAATTCCTTGTAAATTTTATATTCTTTTTCATAAAATATTAATCATAATTTTATTTATTTTCATTTATGTTACTTTCATAGAGGAATGGAGAAAATCATAATTAAATATTTTATTATTGAAACAAAAAATATCCACTTTCTCATATAATGTCACCAAAAATGTCCCATTACTTTAATACATACACAAGTTCAAGATATTAGATATCCTCCTTCCCCTAAAACACATTGTTTTTGTATATATACGTATTACAATAAATATAATATTGGGAGTGGATTTAGATTGTAATGTGGATTCAATCAACATTATTTATGGCTCATATGGTTTAATGAGGGGGATAAATATACAAGTTGTTAAAAAGAGAAAATTGAAATATCTCATTCATTGATATAATAGACATAATCATTTAAAACAACCAAATTTATTAATTTATTATTGTAGAAAATTTCCATATTCTAGATTCTTTTTGTATATATCAATATTCACTAAAGCATAAGGGTGAAATAAATAATATGAGATAAATTTTAAGAATCATATCTGGTGTCTGAATTTTACATTACATAGTGTTCATGATCTTGGGATTCATGGTCTGCCGAATTTTTGATAAATGAAAAAATAAATACTAATAAATTATTCATATATTTAATCAATTTAATAATATATTAATATCATTATTTAAAAACTTATGAATTCACAACATAGTGAATAATGAAATAAACCTCACCGCAATAAAAAAACATAATGAAAACAATCAAAAAAATTAAAATAAAATGAAATAATAATAAAATCATCAATTACAGTGGTTGTATCTTCAATAGTAAATTATTTTTACTTTCCTTAATGAATAATTATCATATATAAACTATTTCACTTGAAATAGTGGACAATATAAAATAAATAAGGGGAAAATACATAACCAATATGAATCAATTTCACTTAGTATATTTCTATAGAATATCCACCACTATAGACTACTGATAACTCTAACTAAATAGCTTCATCCAAATCCCATTCACTATAAATGGGAGGTATTTCATTGTCTGCTTAACCTAAATTACACAAAATGGAAAACTTATTTGTTATAAAGGGTCACATAATTTAAAATGAAATTTATTTATGTGCATTCTATGACTAGGATTATGTATAATAATTATGTCCCTTTTTTCTCAGTGTAATCTCATAAATAATGAATTCAATTTTTTCTAAATATGTATTGGAATTTTAAATGGAATTATTCATCATGTCATCTAATTTTTTTATCCAAATTTTACACCATTTTCCATAATTAAATAGAATGAAATTCAAGTTGTTGAAAACCAAATAAGACAAATTGTCAAACTCCAATAATAGTTGAAAATTTCTCCGTTACTCTTACCCAATAAGTTCATATCCATATTAGTTTTTTAAATATAATCCTCTATTACCATATATCATTATCTTCTTTCATGATTTAATTTATTAAGTGAATTTTATTATACAAATTTTGTATTATTTCATTATTTGATGCTTTAACCATGTAATTTCTCCGAGTAAGGTACGTCTTTGACACCTTATGGATGAATATAAAGTTCTATAAAATTACCTCCATGGTTATATTAATAAAATGGGTTTATTTATTTTTTATAATGTACATATGTTTCATTAATATATTAAATAAGTTACTTATCACAAAATTTAAAATTACTAGGGCTTGATCGGTTTTGGTTTGGATGACTTACATCCACATGGAACCGTTGTCCACAAAAAGTTTTATGTGTAGCTACTCAAATGAATAAATTAACAGAAACATGAATTTTATACACCATACCTCAAAGAAATTATAAAAATATATTATTTATTGTAGAATATTATTTATTTTAAAAATATTTTCATGAATCAGAGAAAACATAAGAGTTCTATAAAAATAAAAATATTCCATGAAGAGTTAAGGATAAAATTATCATTAATTTATGTTTTTAAGAAGTTCGTCATGACCCAAACTAGACATCGGGACTCAGTGTTTGGAATAAAATTAAGAACTAAATGGATTTAATTATGAAGAACATAACTCCTAGTGATTTCAGTTTCCATTGGGATCTATATGTATGGGCCATATGAATTTTATTTTTTACCCTCACTAAATAACATTATATTTTATTGATATTAGAACAAATATGGTACATCATTGGATGACAAGTTGTTGACAATATCATTGAATAATGGTATTTTACTCCTATTATAAACAAATAATTATACAAAAAGGATTTTTTTAATTGGTAGATATATTCGTGATTTGTTTTATAGACTATTATGTTTTCCACTCAAATATTTAACTCCTAATTTAACACTACCATTCATATACATTATTTAAAAAATTATTATAAAAGGAGAACCCATATAATTAACCCTAATTTTAATTTTATGTTTATTTGTGATATATCTAATAACACATTGGTCATTAAATCCTAAAAATTTAATAGTCTACATGAGAAAAATATTTTATTCTTGAGAAAAAATATAAATAGAAGTTAATTTTATATGGATGTATATTTGGATTGGGGAAAATCATGATTTATAAATGTATATGATATGAAATGAGATCTATATTAAATTATTTATATTAATGCAACCATGGAGGAAAAATTTGAAGAATTAATCCTCATTTATAAATTAATATACTATCTATGAGAATGATTTATGTATAATGATAAAATATTTTTATTATTAAACAGAAAATACATCTTTAACCTCTTATAAAAACTTAATAGTAAGTCTGTTTATAGAACTATAATCAAAATATGTTTAATATTTCGTAATTTTTTTATAAATATCTTATAAATCCATTATAGTTGAGAAAATATTTCATATTATTTGCTATATAAGGATTATATGGTGATGAGGTAACCTCTACCTCAAAAATATCAACATAGATTCATTATATACACACCACATATCATTAGAAAACACCAATCTACACCTTCAAGTGACAATTCCAAAATTAAAGAATAATATTGTCTCTATAAATGTTTTGAAAAAAATACCTAGACAAGAACAACAACTCAAAAAGATGATTTATAGAATATTTGGTAATCAATTAAAACATTGATACATTCCCCTAAAAACATTCAAGATACTCGTCATATATTATTGGATGGTTCTTGGAGCATTAAACAGTCGATATGGAATTCTTATATTTGCAAAGAAATACCATATCAAAAAGTAAATTTGGCCTTTTGATCGTTCTTTGCTGCTTTGTGAATACACAATTTTTCTGGAAATACAGTAATGATATAATATTGGGAATATATAGTAATTCATACATTGATTTCCTTATGTAATTGAAGTTGAAAATGGTTTTTACTAGACAAAGGGTGATATTACTATAGTTTATACACACACTCTATTTATTTGAACTCCATATAAAATAATCTCACAAATTTCAATTTTAATTACAAAGAAACCACTCTTTTTAGGAAAATGTGAATAGGGATAACCCACATATTGATTGATATTATAAATATAATTATAGATTCTGATAGTGTAGTCACCTATATCTTAATAAAATAAAAAATTATTGCATTATGTCACCATGACACTATCTGACATGTTTCATCTTTTACGGTAAAATGATTATTGGTATGAATATGAAACGATTTATAATATGATATCATCCATAGTCAATACAATAGTTCTGATATTTTCCAGAAAAATCAAAACCATTTAGTCTCTAATACTAATGTTATCCCATTAACAATTAAAATAGATATCTTCTCATTCAATTATAAGAAGTAATACTTATGTTTATAAGGAAAAGGTCATAGATCTATATTCAACATGTTATATACACTTGGAATAATTTGGATTTTAATAAAATATTCTATATTTATTCTCTATCCTCATATAATGATTAATAGACATTAGTAGTACCAAATATTTTTCAACATTTTATTTATAGTTCTTATGATTATAATATTTATTGTATTCAATAAAAAAATCAATAGATTGAGAATATATACTTTCTAATATTTTCAAACAAATAATAAGAGTATTCAAATGAAAATTTATTAAAAATTAAATAATAATAATATGAAAAACTATTATAGTCATGAAAATAATGTTTATCGATAGGTAATTGATCAAAAACATAATTTTTTGATAATTGTTTCCTATATTAAAAGTATCAGATCAATTTTTGGATAACTAGTTAAACATATTTACTATATAAGAGGAGTTATTCTCCACTCCACGCATTATTAATCTAAAAATTGGTAATGTGAATAATTTTTATTATAAACTCTTATTTTATTGTTCTTTTATAAAAATTTATTATTTATTAACAATTTTTTAAAATGTTTACTCAATATAAGGGGTGTATGTCTATTAAATATATCATCTTATACATCTATGTCATAAAAATATATAAAAAATAGTAGATATTTTAACCTTAATATTACATATATGATAAATACAATAGGATTAGTTATATTTCTTTTATCTAGATGGATCATAAATCTAGAAGGATTGACTTCTTTTTACTATATTTTGGAGTAAACTAAAGGAGGAATCATATCTATTGAGGGTTTTATGACTAAAATTAATATTTTTAATAGAATATATCTTATGATACATAGAATATTACAAGTTATAGGGTCCTTAGACTTCATAAAAATAACATGTTGTATCATTGTTGAAAAATTAGGCAAAATATTGAATTTTTATCCTTACAAAAAATTCCACTCATGTTTTCAAAGTTATTTTAGAATTATGGAATGATTTAGAATATATTATAATACATCATATAAATTTACACATATTATTACATAAAGAAATATCACTAAAAATATTTTATCATTCTCAATATAATTTTATTCATAATATAGTTTCGATCTTAAGGAATTAAAAGTAGATGTTTTTGTATTATTGAGACATTTTATAATTTATTTTACCATCCTATTAATCCCGCAATATTCAAAACATTTATGAGTTTTGTCATGTTGAAACGTCTCTTTTATAAAAAATTACACATTAACAATGATCTGAATATATTTAGTATGTTTTAAAACTATTAATGTATCTTTCATGGGTCCTAGATCAAAACCAATAAAAATGTTAATCTCATCAAAAGGCTCTAGCTAAGGTAATACATGCTATGTATTTTTAATTTTAGTTCCATTTATTTGATTAATGGTAATATTTTTCTTTTACATTGTGATTAATATAAGGATATAATGGTGAATTACAATTTCTTTGAAATTTAGGGATCCTAATATCAGTTTCCATTTATCCCATTTTTTACCACAATTTATAATATTTTTATTAACAAATTTAAATTTTATCAAGGCGGGATGTAGATATTTATCTTGATTGATAAAATATTTTGGTTATTCATTTATTATTTTCTTTATTTGGTTAGAAGTTACAAAAAGGATTTATATTGTATTACTCAGAGTAATACATAGACAATTTATTGACGGATTATACTTGGGGAAAATATACCTTAATATTTAGATAATCTAATAATAGTGTCTAATTTTTCATTCCATACTTGGTAAAAACAAAAAAAATCAAGATAGGGTCTGGGATATGTATTCTATTATAGTGACATATATAAGAGCACCAAATTTAAAATTAGAAGTGAAATTTTTTCCCTGTGGATTAAACACTAATGTGGTCATGTGAGGCACATACACTAAAATACAAAAAAGGGGAAAACTATGTATTGACTAGTGAATCATTGACTAACATTTTCTACGTTACCATGTTTGTGCATTCACATAACTGAATCATAATATGTCTGATTTTCTGACTAGATGTTGGATCTTACTAAATTGTTTTCATATGAATGACCCCTAGATACAAATTATTTGTCTTTTTAGTCATTATTTTCTATTATACACCTATCAACATATGAGTTTTTATTTACTTAATAACAAATTTCACGTCATATATTATTCTCTTAACCATAGGTACTAAGACATACATAAAAGTATAAAATAAGAAAGTATTCACTACTATGATGGTGGTATTAGTAAAAAAATACGGCTCAAACATTTTCCATTATTCATGTAAGGGATCCACATGGGGTTTTCATATCCATAAAAATTGTTTTTAAATTTATACTATCTATAATTCATAGAAAATTATTTATGAATTTCAAATTATGGTTATTCAATTTTCAAATTGATGTTATTGGGACTATTAAAACCACTCATTTAATACACTATCTTGAGAAAATAGTAAATTCAATATTTAAATTTTATCAACACTAAACCAAAAGGGATTAATTGTTAGACACACCACATGAAGATCTATTATGTTATTCTTCTCCTATAATTCTATGAAATCAATGATTTAATTGTCTAATAATTTACTCTACTAAAACAAAACAACAATTTCCCAGTATTAGAAGTAGCATTATAGATTTTTTATCTAGTAGTAATATTTACATTATTATAATATTGTATAAAATGACTCCTATAAGTTTTTGTTACTTTATTTTGGTAGAACTAATATTTTGATACCTAAACATATATTTTTATGGTTTATTTTTAATATTTAATATCATAAATGGATAAACAGTCATTTTTTTAAAATAAATTCACATACTTCTAACTCTGTAATGAAATGGTTTATAAATCTAAGGATAATATAGAAAAATTTCATTTTGACAGTATTTATTAACAAATAAATAGGTTTAGGTAGTTACAAATAATTATTTACAAATAATAAATGATGAAATAATAGAATTAAAATTGAAATGAACAAAATAATTAATTAATATGGAAAACATAAGAAAAAATATAGAAAAATTATTCCAATTTTAAAATTTAGGTTTATTATGGATCATAATAGTATTTTCTAATCGTAAATAATTCAATTACTGCAACACATTAGTGTAAGGGACCATATTTTTTAAATCCTCATATTTGGAATTTTTGGGCATAGTGGCCCTGAGAAATAGTTTTATTACATTTGAATGGAGTTAAAAAAACCTTATAGTCCAAGTGGGTATTATTCACATCCTTAATACCAGTAAAACTTTGTTGTATGCATTTTTTTGGTTATTTGTCATGGGGATGTGTGCTATAATAAATGGGGGATGACTATAACCAAGGAAGAAAATTTGGTGATAATGTGGAGTGCGAGTTAAGAATGCATGAGTAGCCGAGTAACTGGTCGGTAATCTTTGTGATGCAACACTTGGTATAGAAAGGTGAAATGGATTAGACTTTTTTTCAACACCATGGATATTTCATTAATGGTTTCCTCGTCATCAAAAATACCATGCACCATATTATGGTGAAATGTGTGTTGTTTCGTATTTCCATTAAAAATAAATTATGATGAATTTGATATTCTAATCAGATTGAGGTTAGGTAAATGTCTCTTTATAATTTAAAATCATAGGTGAAAGGATTTAAATTTTCATCAATAATAGATTGTATTTCTTTATATTAAATTTTTTCAAATTAATTTTGATCGATTAAATTGAAAAGAAAACATTATAAATAAATAATTCATCATAAAAAACATATGGTAACGTAGAATCAATGTGTTAAATAAACTAATTATTTAAATTAATTATATTTAATGAGATTCATTATCTTTTATCAATTTTAACTGAATAGTGGGATTTAATGGGTTTTAAGGGATTAAATCGTTTCATTTGAAACATACTATGAATATAATAAATATATAATCAATATTTATATTCTATCCCACAAATTTATCTTCTTATTTACTTCTATCAATGTTGTATGTACAAAAAGATGGTGGGATTTCACTAATAACCTTTTATGCATACATAATATTTTTTTTGTCTTACCTTGGATGATTTAGATTTGTGAGTCTCATTACACATTCCATTACCTCAATTTTTCATATCAATTACTCAATTTTAGATAGTGGGAGTTGTGATGGTGTTCTAATTTGATGAATTTTTTATGTTATAGTTTATTTGGTATGTCTTTGAAACCATTATATGATTTTTATTGGTTGGTTAGAGGCATTACGGTGTCATGTGTCATGACCCGTCACTCGGGGACCGTTCCATGACCACTCAATGACCGCCTTCCATAGGCCAGGGGATGGTGTCTAGAACTGAAAGGTGTATCCCCTAAAATTGGGAAGGCATTGCCTTTATATCCTACAAACACACTCAACCATGCACACATCAAGATACGAAAGCAAGTAAACTGTATATAAAAAAGTGTGTTGAATGTAAGAGTGACTGGAATACAAGCCCAATAGTAAAGGTACAAGTACAACTAAAAATAAAATACAACTGAAGAAAGAGAAAGACATCTACTAGGTATTACTCTGAGGTTCTTACATAAAGGGTAGGTTAAGATCGCCTCCTCAGCACTCCACGTCCACCTGTATCCTCTGCATACCGATAAGCTGTATGGTCCACCTCCGGGCATAGGCCATTCTTGGTACCCTCAGCCTCGATCAACATTTTCTGTCATCTGCACCAAACACAATAAGGTGCGGGAGAAGCCTGTGCAGGGGTGAGTATAACGATACACAGTAGGGACTCTGCGACCCTCAAGGACTCACCAAATCCACAATGGATAAACCACAAAGCCTGTAAACCAGTGAAAACCCTACATAGTTATATTCCTATACATATACCTCAGTTATCAAATATAACCCATATTATTCATGAGGAAACACAAGGCCAAACTCCTTAGCCAAAGTACAATTGTTCCACCAAGGAAAGATTACCACGAAGGTAATTACCACACAGGTCTGCCACATAAAAGAATACCCCAAAGGTATCACCATGATGGTAAGTACCACATAGTTATGCCACATAGAATAAGACCCAAAAGGAATCACTATGAAGTTATGTACACCATAGGTACGCCAAACAGATGAATACCACAAAGGTATCACCACGAAGGTAAGTACACCAGAGGTACGCCACATAGAAGAATACCACAAAGGTAAAGACTCATCTCACACCAGGTATAACATAGGTAAAGTAGTAGAGACGATTATATGTAACTACTGAATCATATTAATATGTAAAGAGGAAGACCCACATAGGATCCTAAATCATCAGTCTCAAACAGGATCCTAGTACATCATCAGACCCACATAGAATCCTAGTAGAGGAAACCCACACAGGATCCTAGTACATCATCAGACCCACACAGGATCCTTGTACATCAGACCCACACATGATCCTAGAGTTTTCCCACATGTATTATTAGAGTGGATCCATGTGAGACTCTCGAACAGAGACCCACAAAGGATCCCTAGCATAGACCCAAAATGGATCCCTTTCTCATGTTACAAATAGCTGGAGGGTTCCCGCACTAAGATCGATTGATTCCAGGAGGAGCCACTCCTCAAGCCACAGGTCGATACTCCAACTGAAATGATGTCCCATGGAAAAGTATCCCAAAGGAATTCTATATAAAATGGGTCTCAATGCAACAAACGATGCATCATTCAGACTTCATGTCTGTAAGTTATTGGCCTTTTAGTCTCAAGGACCCGGTTGGATTCATGTCTGATCCAACCCATTCATACCCCTATATTACTCAAAACTCATGTGGGGTATTCCAAAATGTCTATTTCGCTTCCAGGTTTTTGTCGCCGCTGACGGTTCATCAAACGGACGATCGTAGCTCAAGATATGGTCGAATGAGAGAAAATGGGTCGAAGTTGGTCTAGGTCTGGTCCGTCCTGGCGAGGGTTGACCCAACCCGGTTCGGGTCGACCCTACCCGTAGGGTTCGCCCCAGCCCACTTTTTCCATCCTGGCCTAGCGTGTGGCGGCCCGTTGGACTCGCAGTGCGGCGGCCTGTCGCGGCTGGCCGGACGGTCGACCGCCTTCTCTGTGTGGCGCCTCTGGCACCGTGCCTTCTCCATTGGCCAGCTCGGCCGACCGTCCATCCTTCACCACCGCGGCACAAAGCCAGGACTCATGCTATTTGGTTGGTGTAGACACGCGCAATCACGGATTCATGCGGTCGGCCTCTGATGGCCAACGCCCTTGCTCCGCTACGGCCGACGGGCCGCGGCCCTTATCCAGCAGCACGGTTGTGCGGCAACATTCGTCGTGACCGACCATGGTGTTAGCCGCTATTCCTGAGCTCCACTGGTGTCGATCACTATCCCCCTCTATCGAAAAAAACTAATCAAGAATCACAAAGAATTGCAGAGAGGATGGGCCATGTTAGATTGGCCCGCACCCTCCAAATTAGTGCAGTAGCAAGTGGCTCAATAATTCATAAATCATGATAAACGTCAAGAATTAGTAAGGGTGTATAAATCAACAAAAAACCCTACCTCATGAATTATGGAGAGAAGACTGTAGTTGAGGAATTGGGTCGGTGTTCACTGTTCCACCAACAACGTCCAATGATGTCGCTTGATTGCCGTTCGTCATTTGGGGTTTTTGTGTCGATCACCACCACTCACCGGAACCGGCTCCATCCTCCATGTGTCGGGCATCACGACACATTACGAGAGATTTGTCGCTTGTTGAGTCTATGCCAAATCCTTCCCAACCACGCTACATTCAAATAAGAGAGGGGAGGGTAAGTAATTATTGTGGAATTTCTTATGTTTCATTTAATAAGAACATTCCTAAATTCCAACGATGTTGTTACTTAGTATTTGATAGGTTTAAACAATTAATTTACATTGGAACAATTAAATTTCAAATCATTTAATAAATTTTTATTGGATCAACTAATTATATGGGGAGTTGAAAGGTTTTCCTCAATTGAAGAGGGTTCGGGTGGTCCCCACCACCATAACCCATGTAGAGAGGTTTCAAAAAAAAAACTTTTCATTTATTTTATTTTTCTTTCCATGTATAACATGAATACTAACCTTCACCCTTGAACTACTATGGTTGAGGAAAAGATCTCCTTAAGTGAATACTGGGGTGTCCTGTTCAACGGTGTCCACATATTTCAATTTCGAGCACTAGATCATAATTTACAAAAGCCCACTCGCACGATTACAGAACATACTTGAAAAAGAGTTCAGAAATTCACTCCGGGCACACCGAGCCCTGGAATCACAAGCTGTAAATTTTTGCATACACGTACAATTCTGATATAATTAAAAAGAATCTTGGAATTCCTGGGTCTTTATAGCTTGGGTCCTCCAATATGTAATCTCCTCTTAGAGTGCATTGACTTGTTAATGTATTTGATTTCCATGTTTCCCATTTTTCTCTTGAAATCAAATAGTGCATGATAAAAAGTTGAAATACGTTGTTACCCTCATTGATTCTATATTAATTTTTTTGAAATCCTCTTAAATCAATGAATCAAAATATATGTATTCCATTTGATTATTATCCCCTTTTTTTTATTTTTGTTTTTCTAAGAATTATCTTATTTCAAACCCACCCATAATATCTCATGATATAATATTATAAAATACTATAAATTTTATTAATATAGTATTTCCTATATTTATTTAGGAGATGTTATGTTCTAAAGACTCCTTGGTCTTAGTGGGGAGGTATATTTCAAGGATTGGGGTTACCTTTATTCGCAATACATTTTATTTTATTACTATTTTATCAAGCCTGGGTTCATAGAATTTTATGTAGGATAAGTGGAATATTTTCTTATGTAATATATAAATTTGATATTGTCTCCCATGATGGGATGATAGAATTTATCATGTGAGAAGGGGAATGATATCTTCTGTTATCTTGTTTCAATGGTTATGTTTCCTTTCATCTTTATTAAACTATTGTACTTATCTTGTTATCATATTTATGTGGGTTTTTAAGAAAGCTGAGTGGATGGTGGTATTTGATAGTTATGAACCTAATTATGGAAAGGTAACTACATTTTATACCCATCTATATATTCATGGAATATTAATTTTTTATTACGTTAAATATAGATTTATTGACATGAAAATTTAGGGAAAATGTATTATTAAATGATGTTTAATGGAATGAACAAATAAATTTGAAATAAATTTGATGTAATGGATGTTAATAAAATGATAAGATAATTAATGTAAGGTTATATGGTTTGTGTTTGAGAGCATTTTAGAAGGCTTAATTATGAAATTATTAATGTTCTTTTAACATTGACGTAACACAGTTTAATATTTATTTAATGATTTTAGTTTATTATAATATGGGTTGATGTTAGGGTTGAACCAGTCCTTATCACCTTATATGTTTCTATCATTTAGGGGAGTTTTAGTAATCCTGAATGATAATATAGGTTCTTACATTAATATTAAATAGGGATTTTTATTATAGATCAATATGTTAGATTATTGTACGTTATATTTTGTTCATAGCTGTTAGTCACTTCTTTTTTTTTATGTAATTCATGTCTAATTAAAACCAATAGATGTGATATATAATTTTTAATCTCTCCTTAAGGTGGATATCTCTATATGAGTCTCCATTTCGATAGAATAATTCCTTGAACCTTGTTTCGTTTACTGGTAATATATAAAAACATTTGGATAAGTGGTTTAGTGTCTTTCTTCCTTGACTAAGAACCCTTTCTATGTTAGTAGAGCAATATAGTTTCTGATGTGAGTCACTGAAATGACATAATATGTGTTTCTAGTGGGTTTTTTTTAATTAAAATAATTACCATGTGATAACTAAAAAGGTAGCTTGGGTTAGGTAATAATAAGGAAGTGGGATTAGTTAGTGAGTGTTAGACCCGTAGACTATTGTATTATGGGTTTTATTGCATCATTTTATGGTTAATAACTAGTTGTATTAAAATAAATGATCTCATGGTAATGTTTGTTGACAAAATCATTGTTTTGGTTCTTTTAATTCCTATATGGGGAATTATATCCGTGTTAAAATAGTAATAAGTTATGTTAGAGAAGGGTTGGACTAGAATAATTATTTATTTTAGTCTTATTCAATTATGACCAATCTTATTTTAGGGTTTAATGGATGTTTTATTGACCACTAAAAGGTGGATTGTCTATGAGTATAAGATTCTTCATTCCATTAAAAGGGGTAGTCGAGAAGATATTTTTTCTATAAGGAATGGTTATATGATCCATATTTGTCTATAAAAGTCTCACATGCCTTCCATAGAGTTTTCATAGGATACCAGTTATTCATAAATCCTTTATATGGTAATTTTGGGAGCATTAAACCATTATATGTGTTAGCTTATTATAATCTATGTTTTTATGTATTTGTAAACCATTACTATTAGTATGTGATTATATGTTCCTCACATATTTTTTGATTATGAAGGATATCTCAGGGGTAAGAAATGTAATTTAGTTTCAATAGATAAAACCTAATAATGATTCATGAACATTCTTGTGGGGATGGATTATTATTTTCTTTTCATTCCTAAATAAATGTAGTGAATTTATTTCTATTAGATCAATGTCTCTAATGATTATGGTTAAATCAAGTCATGTTTTTTATATTTTTGTTTCACTCTTGAGATGATTATTCAAAATGGATCTTAAGGACATTGATATCAGTGTATGGGAAGTAAAAACATAGAATAATTAGGCATATTATTTTTCTACTTTATTGGTGCTAATGTGGATAATCTTATGAAGTACACTGACACTAACATCCAATTATGATAGACTAGATGTTTTTCATTATGTCTTGTTACCGCGAACCTCAATCATTTCATGGATGGAAATCATTATAATAGAGAGAATTTAACACATTCCTTTTATTGAAGTGTTGGTTATATAACATCTTTTTAATCTTTGGTATGGTTGTTTTAATACTTATAAATGTCCCTTTTGTTTTTGGAGTGTTATGGAGTTCTTTTAAAAGGTATGTGATTTGAGAATGGTCAAGGAAAATGGTGAATAATCCATAAGAAATATTTCATGTCTTGGATTGATCATCATGGAAGGTGCATGGTTTGGTCATGGTTTTCTAAAAAACATGCGACGGTCATGTTTCTTTGAAATTTTCTAGATATATCTAATTTCATGTTAATCACATGGGTTTCAAACTGTAAAAATAACTATACGATGAAAAAAAATCAAAAAATTATGTTGAGGTCTCACAATATCTCCTATAACGCTTATTTTTCCTCTTCTAACATTTTATTTCCATTTATGTGGTTCCGATATGATTTTTTGGGTGACCCTTTTCATTCATACACCAATTTCAATAATTCATTTAGAATCAGCCCTGAGAAATCAATGTTAAGAGCCTCATTCTACTTAATGTGTTAAATATTTTTTCCCCTTAGAAGAGAACCATAAATCTAGGTTGTTATTCCAAGATCTATTATATCAACCAAGTTTTATTATGTTTTATTTTGGGTTTATTAAGGTAAATGTGAACAGTAATTGGATTTTTCAAATTGGGAATAATTATTCATTTCATGTGAGATCTACTGTGAAGTAGGTGGATTCTCTTTCTCTATATATTTTCTAAAACCTTAATGTGAGGTTTAATAATGTGTTTATTTCAATTTTGTGTTGAAAATAATTATTATATTATAATTGTAATACCTTGTTTTTATTTTTTGTTTCCGACATTCAATCATGGGTGTGACACATGATCTATTTGATAAATGTATAAGAGGGTATGTAGCATAAAATAAAAATTTGATATAAAAATGTATAATATTTATTTTTTCTATATTTATATATTCTTAAATGGTGACTTTTTAGATTTAAAAAATGGAATCATTCATGTACTAGATCATGGAAGATTATCACCAATGATCATCTTGATGGGTTTATGAGTTACCACACGAGAGTGTTGGGACTGTCACAAAATTTATTGGTGTATGAATGTGTGATAATGTGGAATGACTATTCCATGTGGAATAGAATGTTTTTATTCGTATAAATAGAATCCCTTTTTAATAAAACATATTATTGAAGAGAGATTATTAAATTATTCATTGGCATATGAAGTATTTTAATAAGTATTTTCTTTTTTTTATTAAACTATCATGATAAATATATTTCATACTGCTACATTTTTTATTTAAATTGTGATAACTTATTATTTTATTTATTTAATGTTTTTGAATATTTTGGTGGAGTTAATTATGGTTTTTGAAATCAACCACTACAAATGGACCTTGGTGTCTATGCACTCATCTATGAAATGTTTTAGATTAATGGTGGTTTATAACTATTCTAGTGGATCATGAGAGACTATATAGACCTTGTTTATGAATCCTAGAGCATGGTGGTCATTCTTATGGTGATATTGGGTCACTTACACCATTGGAAATTATCTCCCAATTCCAGTATATATATTTTAGTCGTTTTTAGTAATATTTTTGGTTTCTTCACTATGAATTTTTGTCATCATTTTATTTATTTGTGTTTTTTCTTGGTGTGATTCATGCATAATATGATTAATAATTTTTCATTAGTTTTATATTTTAGTGGTTATTTTATATAATTGTCAATTATCCACCAATATTTACGTATTCCCTTGTAATTTATTTCAACTATTTGTATCCTAGGGACGTCACCTAAGGTTAGTAGAAACTCTTCCACTTCCCAAGAAAATGAGTAAGGTGTGGGATATTATAGTGAGAGTATCTGGTGTGAGACCCCAAGTTAGAGTACATGTATTGTTTTATGTGTTATGGTTTTATGCAAAAAATAATATAATCATATTAATAGTAGTAATTATTTATTATGGGTCACATGAAGATAAGTAAATGGATGAATAAAATCCTTCACTTTGTGATATGTTTATGTAAATGAAATGATGGAAATAAATAGAGAAGATGATTCGTTATTAATTCTAAAATTGATGTTGATTTCATGGTTGAAAATATAATAATTATCATGAGGAAAATGAAATATAATTAGATGACCAATGATTGATTTAATACTTTTTTAGTAAGATAGTTTGGGTATAACATTCTTATTGATGAAAGTAATGATGAAATATTTATATCTATTGATTGTTTGACTGATATAGAGTTTGAATATCAATTTTTGGTTATGAATTTTCTTAATGGTTTTTCATATATTGATAATTTTGAATAATTTTCCATCATTTTTCTGGTATTTATATTTTTTTATCTCATGGAATATAATTTTTCATATTAACGGATTAATGATAAATAAGATGTCAAGAATTATATATATCACTTAGTGTTATCCAAAATCATTGGTTAGGGGTCATGGTCATACAGTTATGGTAATGTTGATATATGGTATAAGTTTATTAGATGAGTATATGGTGGCAGGATAGTTTCATGGGCTGAACGGTGATGATTTGGTTGCAATGTCCCCACGGGATGAAGAGTGGTTGTTTTCTTGTGTTGTTATGATTGTAGATATTAATACATGAATTGAAGCTCCCTTAGTGAGGGGAAATTATAATGAACGGCTAATAGTGTGAGAAGAAATATTTAAAGTTGAATTGTATGATTATATGGTGTATATTTTAGGGTTCCCATTATATTAATTATAAAATGTTGTTTTTACCTGATATATGATCACTACTTTATTTTTAAAATGTCATGGTTGTAGGGATGATATTAAATTTTTTCATTATTTTAACTCTCATATTTGGGATATATTAATTGTTATTATGATAGTATGAGTTTGTAATTATTCTTCGCGTGGATTAATATCACTTTGATAAAGTGATTTTAGGTGATACATGTGGAAATTATGTATTTGTTTATATTGGGCTGTGTTTAATTATCATAGTTCTTAATTCCATATTTTCCATATATTGTGTTTCCTAATGTATCACCCTTGAATCAATTAATGAACATTTATATATTTTATCTTTGAAATATTATCCTAATGAATATTCGGATCTTCTCATATCATTAATGTGTTTCTTGAGTTTTATTGTTGAACTATTCATGGGAGATCAATAGGGCCTCTATTCTAGAAGCTGAGGTGAATCACTATAGCATGAATGGAGCATGGTAGTTTATTGTTTCAATATTTTAGGTTGTTTTTCATTTTTATCCATGTGAAAATATTTGGGATATTGGAAGAATTGAGTAATGAATTTGTAATATATGGAGATGATTATTGATTTTAATCCATTATCTTGGCTTAAACATATATTGTAATGCCTCATATATTGTGAGGATACACACAATAATAATCATTACCACATTTTCTATTTGAGGAAGTATTTGGTTTCATCCATATAATCACTACGAGCTACAAAGGGGTACTAGTGGAGGGGGGAGTGTCTTGATATAATGGTCTTAGATCTAATGATTTAGAGATATTATTTCATTTAAAATTATTCAGATGTGATGATTTCAGGGGTCTATTTGGGAAATTATTCCAACTATACATAGCATGTCAAAGGGGAAAATGATAATAGCTAGTAAATGGGTATTTATGGCCCACGTGATCTTTCCTGAAGTCATTATTGATATTGTAATTTTGTTTAGGAGTAAAGAACTCACTATGGGATATAAATTTAAGAAGGGGGAATATATCAATATCATATGATTAATTATAAGCAAGTATTCTTATTTATGCTAAATATTAATGATATTATTTATGTTGTAGTCTGCTAAAATGATATTTTCCATGTAATCGTAGTGTGATACCTTTTATAAATTTATTCATGCCCATTTTAAATATACAATATTAAAAAATAATGATAATAAAAGATAATTTTTTCATAGTTATCCATTTTTAATATAATTTTATATTTGATGTATGTAAATTTGAAAACATATAAATACATGTAAATATCAAATTTATTATTTTTCCTTAATTATGAAAAAATGGATTTGATTAATAAATATGTTATTAATATGATTGAATTATTTTTAAAAAATGTTTAATTTTTTACATTCCTAATATTTAATTTCACATCACATGATAAGATGAACTTATGAATAATGAAATTGTTATAATTAAATAAAAACTAAATATATAAATCTTCTGATTGAAAAAAATGTTATAACAATGATCCAGGACTATGTAACATGTGAAATTAATGGAAGGACCGGTCATGTTTAAAATTGTTAATATTAAGGAAAGGATAATAGGTTAAACAAATCATGTCTATTATAGATGTAAAATTAATTTTTATTGGTGAAACATGCTACATAAAATATATACTTAAGTGTAATTGACGAAGCATGATTAAATTGGTATGTTTTGTGTGATTATAAATAAAACATCATGGATTCATCAATATTATGAGTAATGACTTATCAAAGCATGTTATGATTCACAATAAGTTCATTACTTTTTACTACATGTTAATGTTTATGTAAATTTTATTAAAATTTGATCATTTTATATATATCAATGAAAAATGATTTATGAATTATAAATTAAAAGCATCATGTAAGTATTTCTTAGCTAATAAAGCATTGAATGGTGTTATTAGTGATCACAAGATAACTATATTAATGTTTTATTCAAAATATCTATATAAACATGGTATATGAGCTCTAATAAAATGTCAGAATAAATATTATTTAAACCCTATGTCTCAATTTTATTATTATCATTTTATTAATCATGGGTTGATATTATGTTCCCTTTGCAAAATGCAATAATAATTAATTTATTATTATTTAGTAACATTGGAAGGAATGATTTTTTGTGATAAAACTATTTATATTTCCATTATGTTCAAATATAATGATATATGGTCAATTTAGAAATTGTGTGATGAGGAGGATGGTGTGAAAATGTTATGTTAATGACACCGGTATTGTTTTCTTGGTTGAGAATTGTAATTTTATGTTTTCTCTATGTTTGATAAAAGAATTACTGATATGATGAGAATGTTTAGTGGATACGTGTCTATTAAATAAGTCCCCCAAATTGATCTACTTTCCCATGTGATGATATTTTGATTTATCTGATGTGATATAACATGATTGTTCGGTGTTAATAGATGTTATTATTTGGAACACCATTTATATTTTATACAAGGGGAATATGAATAAAAATACCATATCGATGATTTTTTAATTTTTCAGTGACGTGATTTTCCAAAATTCCTCTATAGAGATTCTAGTTATAAAATTGCGTAATGGAGAAAAGTGGTTAATATTTCACGTAAATTGGTGAATACCCAAAATAAATTTTGGGCTCTGAAGTAGTTCTCTTACATTTGATGGTGGATTAAAGATTGTGGAAGATGAATCAACGTGAAAAAAATGAGATTCACCGGGATGAGTTTTTTTTATGTTTCAGAAATATTTTATCTCTTTTATTATTTTGGATGTTTACATGAATGATATCAGAGAGATACATAATGACATGTTGGGCATGTATGAATTTAGGAATGAATATATGTATATGATTATTGAGTTTCCACTTTTCAATACTTGTTTTGTTGATCATTTAAAAAATATAGTGCCATCATTGATGATAGAGGCTCAATTATATATTTTTCCTTTTTATTTAAAAAACTATTATGTACTATGATATGGTTTCCTGATCATGGATATATTTATAACTATGAGATAAGGTTTTGAAATGAACATTCTCATGTATTTTGAGATGTCGAGGTCAATGTTCTCAGTTGTGAAACACATGCTTCAATGAAGATGAGATTAAGGTGATCTTATATTATTGTTGAATGAATTAGAACCCAATGTTTTATTACCTCAGGTTTTCTCATATATAGAGAGTTTAATAATTTCCATTATCTGGTTTTGGGGAATCCCATGTATGATTTCCAGGTGGGACAACATGCTTCTCAGGTTATTATAAATAGTTAGTATTGTATTGGGATTATGGAATATGTTTTAAATTGATGCTGATAATATGAATGTATTTTTTAGAGTTTTAATTATTTTTAATATTATTATATTTATTGATTTATTCATCAATACACTATTCCTAAAAAGTTTACACAATGTTTAGGTTATATCATGTTTTTGAGTGGTATCACAAAAGGTGGATTTTTTTGAAAATTTATTTCTCTTTCTTTGGGTTTTGATATAATTATTAAGAGTTAAAATATATTAATAGGTAACATATTTTAGTTATTACATTTAATATCCCTCCATTTTTACTCTGTCTAGGCATAGGGACATCGAGAGTGTGTTTTTTGGATTATAAAAGGAGTTTGGAAGAGTTTCAGAGGGTAAATTGTCATTTTAGCAATCATTCTGCACACCATTCCATGGTGGGAGTGTTATAGAGGGAAATTTTTCTAGGGACACACATTGTTTTAAATTTTCGGATACCTCTCAAGTGGATAAGATTGTGCTGACATAGTGATGCATTATTTGGAAGTGTAAAAACAGTTTAAATATCCAATGAGGCCTTTCCACTCCTTGGGGCTTAACATGGATTTGTGAATAATTTGGAAAAAGTTCACCTAAACGATTGATGTTGTAGTAATGGATACATCCAAATATAAAATTCCTTGAAACTCACATTGGTCTAATACATTGTTTTTCAAATTTTATTATAAATTAAATATGAAATATTTTATCTGATAACTATATTTAAGAAGAATAAAATTGTTTTATCTAATTTAAAATTGAAGGGAATTTTTTTTAAAATTTTCGATGATAAATGGTTTGTGTCTTATATTTCAAATGAATTTTCAAAATTATGTTTATTATATTAATATAATATTTTAAAATAAATTAACAAATAATTATATTAAACATCTAAATATATAGAGGTTGCGAGTTAACTAAAATAACCATTTTAATACATGGGAGTTAATGTAAATATTTATTGTATAGAAATAATAACTTAACCAGGGGATGTGATGGGATTTTTATGAGTGAATCAGGTTCTCTAAAATCTTATATATATATTAATATATATTAATTCATTATAGAATTTTTATTCTTATTATTTCTCTCCAGTTTATACAAATATTTTCCTATTGAATGATACATGTCTTCAGAGATAGTAGTAGTTCATTGAGTATCTTTGAAGGAGAATATATGTCTCAATTGGTAAAATATTTTTAATTTTAGTTTTGTGAGTCTATTTAATAATTCTAATTATTATCTTATTTCTTATTAATTACCTAGTTCTGGAAAGAGGATATGTTGATGGTGTTTGGTTCTGATTATTTGGGATTTATTATATACTGGTAGTGGAAAATATTTGAAACTTGAATGTGATGATGATATATTGGTGGAATTGATTGATGATTCCTTGGTGATAGACTTAGTTAACTAATTGAGTAATTTTTAGTAATATTTGGGTATAAATTTCTATATACATCATCCATATACTAAAATAAAACTTTTATTTGTAAGATGTTGAAATTTTTAGTTACCCACATTCAGCATTAGTTCTATTGGATGATATCATCTTAATATGAATGATTTCAATTATCATCATTACATTTTATTATTATCCCCTTCTTATGAATGGTTAGTGGACCATTAATTCCCTTGTTTGAAACCCAACCAAAAAATCCCCATATCCTTTTTCTTATATGAATTCAACAACTTTCAATACACTATTTTCTATATGGATTTCATAGATTGTATGTTACACCCATTTATTAGGCATATTGGAGAGGTATAGTCCAAAAAATGGGTTAGCTTTCTAAACAATACATTACACTCAATTACAATTCTATTGGAAAACATTTTGTGAACTTTTAGACCATGGTAAAAGGTATATTAATGTAATTTATCTTTCCATATGATCCCTTCCATTTAGTTGATATTTTATAATTTATCCTGGGGAAGGGGAATAATGTATGCTTTTATTTTTTAGTCCAC
Source organism: Viscum album (assembly GCA_963277665.1). Classification (NCBI taxonomy): domain Eukaryota; kingdom Viridiplantae; phylum Streptophyta; class Magnoliopsida; order Santalales; family Viscaceae; genus Viscum; species Viscum album. The sequence goes on along the minus strand of OY728165.1, from coordinate 898,104,936 downwards.
AGTTTTTTTCATGGATGTTTATTACTGACATTCAATTATCTTATAATATTTTTTTTTGTTATAGAATATTATTATTAGGTGTAATGTGATGGTTATGAACCTTGGAATGATTTGGTAATCATGTTCGATATCACCCTATACATTTATGGAATATGATCATTGAATTTTGTTCAAACATGTGTTATATTGACTTGAACAATTAGGATGATTTATATGTGAACTTATGGAAAATAAATGAGCATGCAAATATTGAATTTATTTTATATAATGTATGTTATTTTGATGAAAAAACAATGCATATAAGGTAATATTTTTTATAATTTAAATTATATATGAATCCTCAAAAAGTTAATTATTAATGAAGTGTTAACATGGAAATAATAAACCTTAATATTTATGTTATTATGTTTATTACATATAATATGATTTGATCTGGGTGTTGAATTAATCCCTGCAACTCTATATGTTTTTATCTATTATAGGAGTTTTTGGTATATCATGAGTGGGAATATATGTTCTCCCCTTCATATTAAAGGGTTATTTTGGGATGGATTAGATAACTACATTACTGTTATTTATATTATTTCCTTATAGTTCAACCCCTTCATCATCATTGATAGGTTAGTGTGGGATAGTTATAACATGTAGATGGGAAGGGGTGTGTTTCTACTCTTCTTAGTGTGGATACCACCCAGTCATCCTCCCTTAGAATGATGCATTGTATCTTGGTTGTTATATTTAGAAACAAGCGGTCCCTTGATATAGGTGGTTCAGTATATTCCATCCATGACTGAGGAACATTTCAACAATACTAAAGTGGTATAATATATAAATAGTGATGTTGATATATATGAGTAGGTGTTGGGAATGTGAAATATTATATAAAAGTATTTTTTTATCATTTCCATGAAATGTATCATGGGTTTTTGACAAATAAGTTTCTGGTTTTATTTTTTTAACAATCTTTAACATGAGAAACCTAATTTGTGTATATGTCACGATTTTTGGGTTTCTGTTTTTTCTTGAATTATCCCAACATTGAAAATTTTGGTAGATATTTTTTTTTTAAACACAATACTAATAAATGGATAAGTATAATCCTTCACTTCATGATATTGTTACATTAATTAAATGATAGTGTTAAATGTGTGTGATACTTTATGATTATGAATTAAATTTTTGATAAGTTGTTTTTTAGAACATATGAATGGTTATGATGAAAATGAAATATTTTTATATGAATCTTTTTTTAATGAGTATATGTATAGTAATATAGTTATAGGATAACATCCGTATCTATAATGTTTATATTTATATAGTTTTATCGATTTTAAAATTTTAATTATGAATTATTCTTATTCATGATATTGATTACTATTGATATATTAATAGTTTAATTTAATTATATGTCATATAATTCAGTCATTGAATAATTCTTATATCTGTATATTAATTTTTACATGATATATATTTATAATGGATTTGATAAGATACATGGAACCTACAATATTTTATTATCATAAATAGGTGTCGAGTGATCATGGACTAATGTTATGTTAGTGTTCTGTCATTGGTTATGGAGATGAGGCCAGGTTATGAAGGAATGATGGTTTCATGAGGTGTCGGTTGATGATGTAGTTTTAAGGATTTCTTGTGATGTGGGGGTGGTGTGGTTATGATGGTGCCTATTAATCTATGACTTCTTTTTCATTGAGTGACGGTCACTCGAAACAGATTGCTACTAGTTTGATATGTAAGGCTCCTACTTCATAGGAAAGAGAAAAAATTTCATATTTTTACATCCCCATGTCTTTAATTATGTATTTTAATTTTCCATGTTATATGTTGGATACATTTTCTAGTTGATGATATGATTACCATGATGATTTTAAATTATATATATATATTATTTTCAAAATTTGTGTTATATTTATCAGGATTATGATAGTATGACTATGGATTTGTGCTTCAAATAAAATGATATATTTTGGATATGGTTATTATAGGTGACACTTATGGATGTGTTGGATATGTATATATTCATTTATTTATATTAGACATAATCTAACTTCTAGATATATCATACTTACTATTCCAACACATATTATTTTTTGGAAATTTATTTCACGAAGATATTGTTTAGCATTGAATTATGATCATACAAGATTAATTCCAAGTGATCACTATATTTATTGTTTCTTATATTGTTTTATAGGATTTTTTAAGGGAGAACATGACTGCCTATATTAAGGGAGTTGAGGTTGATTGTAGCAGGTGATCTGGATATTTGGATATTAGGGTTTCATTACATGAGGATGTTTTTCATTTCTATCTGTGAATTAATATTTTGGAATTGGATAATATTGAGTCATTTATTTATGTTATATAGAGTTTAAATTCAAATCTTGATCTATAATTCTTGGTTATATATATTTTTTAATTCCTCTAATATTTTTTGAATACCACCAGTAATATTCACCACCTCATTGAATGTTGGAGGATGGCTTTGGGGGATAACAACATCCTAACTACTATCTCGTATGGGGTAATCGTGGAGTGGGTAGAGATACAAGGTTTTTCTCACATGGAGTTTACAATTTATTCACAAACCCAAATTTAATTTTAATTTATAAATAATAATTTATTAATTATATTTTATACATGTATATTTTTCCAGAAAAAAATATATCAGTAGTTGTGAAGAAAAATGAGTGAAGATATTTTGAAAATATGTGTTGCCATTATAAATGAATGGTGAAAATAATATGATAATAGTATCTAAATATTGATAAACTATATAATTACGCCATTATTCATTTTTTATTTTTATTTTACTAGTTGAAATGTATCTTAATATACAACATAAATCATAGACCACTCATCTGAGACTATTGAATGAATAATCATGCATTAAAATATCAATGCATAGAATATTCTTCCTAAAAATTGGACTCAAATTCCCAAAAATTACCAAGCATAAAAACCTAAACAAGGAAATTATTTTACTAACGAATTTCAATTTAGAAAATTAATTTTGAAAACGAATGATTTAGATTAAATCCAATCTCATTAATTAATATAACATAAAATAATTATTATTAAATTTTACTATAAATACAGTTATGTTAAAGGCTCGTGAAGAAGCACCAAAATCATTCATTCATTCCATTTAAATAAAACACATCCTTATATTATTATATAGATTGAGTTATCATTTTGAAGATACACTAGTTGGATCTCCTTGAGAAAACCTCTAAGAAAGGTCAAACTACCTGTATCAATGTATGTGAACTCCTATATAAATATTTCTGTTTTATTCATAAATAACACTCTATATAAAATTTCACTCCATTATAATTGAAGACAACTATGATACATGAGAATATTCATCTCCTTTATCATCTTTTCATGATATCATCATTTATTTAATGATTAAATCCCAATGAATCATGAATTCCCATTCATCCAAACATGATCCTCTAACATAGATATACATTGGATGATATCTTGAAATTTGACATAGATCTATATTTGACACATAATGTAAAATTTCATGAGGACCGCTATTTATTTAGCATCATTTAGAATCCATGATAATATTTCCTAAAAACCCATATGGTCAGGATGGAATATACACTTTAATAGAGATAACTAATGAACCATATCCACAACTTCTATATCTCTTTAGATTAATTTTCCCTCTACAAAAAGAAATATATATGAATATCAGAAGAAATTTGATTCTAGGTATTGCATTAAAAAAATATAAATTGTTACTATAAAAATTAGAACCATAATCCATTTAGTGAAATATAAAAACCTAAAAATGACACGAACATGAACAAAAAACACCCCACAATATCTGGCTTTGTAGAACATCCACATCTCATACATGAATTTGTACAGCCTGAGCTCTTGGTCAGTAATGAAAACCCAACAAACCTCCATTAAATTTCAATGGTTCATCTTATATGAAATAAATCCAAACTATAATTGGTGTTTCATGGGATAAAATATCTAAAAAAACACTCAATATATTTTAATGACACAATATCTAATCTTTCCATATCCCCGCCATTCAAAATAATTGCTGGTTAGGATTATCCATTTGAAAAATATAATGATTTATGTGATTTGATGTTGATCTAGCTACAATGTATGACCCTATATAATGACTTCAAGTATCCATACCATGTGCCCAATATATATGTCATATAGATCTCCATTAAAATTTCATCCTGCAGATCCCAATTTTAAAGGGATGTTATTTATGATTTCTTATTATTTTTCATAAAAAATAATAATGATTGTATTATAAAAATATTACATATAGTAAAAAAACATATATGTTTCAAGAATGATGGCCATTAAATTATTTTATTAAAATAATATTTTTAATTTGAATTATTAATTAATATTGAAATTATAAATATGTATAGAATCAAACATAATTATCCAAATTTTATGGGACCAAAGAAAGTATTATACATGAATAACAGATAAGAATATTGATTATTTGTGATTAATCAGAAAGATGGTGTAAGAAAATCCATTTCAATATTCCATTAATATAATATATAATTATTTAATTTTGTTATTTTTAGTGTGTTCCGTAGTGATATTGGATGGTACCTTTACTTGGATTGGATATTAATTAATTTCCCTATTTATTCCTTATGGATTTAGTGTGACTATTTCAAATTGGAAGAACAATTTCTAGAGAGAAACTATTTTTTTAAAATAGAACGAACACCCCAACATCTATATAGTAATTTTAATGATTTTGTAGAAATATATTGAGATGAAAAAATAAAAAATAAGTTATATTTTACTGAAATTCCATAAAATAAATATTATATATTACAAATAAATAGAAAATCCTAGAAGCCATAGGTTTATTATCTTTGGAGAATAGTTACATAAATTTAATAATAAACCTTTTCTATCATCAACAAAAAATATTCCACATAAGTGTTTCAAAAAAATATAATAATGAATGTAGTTCCCAAAAAATGGGAAAAATAAGGAGTGAGATACAAATTTTTTGAAATCGGAAAACGATTCATTGAGTTATAATGAAATATATCATTAGAATTAATGAAAACATGAACATGAGAGGATTACCTGATTATATAGAATGGGAATCATAATAGTATTCCACAATTCATGATATGATGTTATATTCCTATAAAAGTGATCATCAAGAAATCAAACTCTTAGAACCCTTATTTTAATGATCACCAAATCATGTTTGTTATGATGGCAGTGAATTTTATATATTATAGTAACATTTATATTATAAAGATAATTTGGGAAATGTTGATATGTATGACACACTATAGAGGTTGAGTCAAAATCAACAATGACACAGTTAGAGATGAATCACTTCTAAGGTGACAATATGGTTATGTATTGGTAAGAGTAACCACCTAAAATGAATCATAATCAGCTTTGTCTCACTATCAAAATATATATTTGTCAAAGTACTAAAATAACCAACCATCAGCTATGTCTCAACACCCGAATGAATTTTTGGTAACATATGGGAAATACTAACCATTATAGGATGACTCTCCATTGTACCTAAATTTGAAATAGTGTTGGAAACACCTATAGTAAGATAAAACTCATGGGAAAAATAAAAAATTGTCCATGTATCAAGATGACCTTCAACTAGAGAAGAGTCTCCATTGAATATGACCGACAACTGGAAAGGAAAATTATGAATGTGTTGGGATGACTCACTTCTAACCTAAGTCACCGCTAAATCAAGACTCTATTAGAGATTGTGTCACTATTCAAGATGACTCAAAACAAATATTTTCTTTTTATTTGGGATTAAAAATATCTAATGGGTGTATAATATAATTTAACTATGTATATTATATTAATGAATGTTCTTAGTTTTTTAGAAGTGATACATTAAAAAATGTGTCAAACAAGAGTAAAAGGATGCAAGATATATGTATTGTTATTCCTCACATGAACACTCATTAATGCTAATTTTTAAAGTATAAGAAAACTCCAAAATGTGATAATAAGAATATCATGAAAATATTTGTTTGATATAGGGTGATATACACATAAATTTATATTGTTTCACGTGTTGTGAATATTTTTTATACATGAAATAGGAAGAGTAGATCTAAATTAACATTTAATTTCTTACCATATTTAGAAAAATGTTGATTACGAAACTCTATTCAACTAAAACATTCATAAATTTGACTTGATATTCAGATCATGCAACATTCAATGACTCACGAGATATATATTATATCAATCATCGAAACATACCCTCTTTATATTAATATTTTGAAAAATCTACATACTTTTTTAAAATATGAGATATTTGTGTGGTACCATATTTATTAGACATATGGCCTCTTATACCATAACTGAGTGATACTCAATATCATCTCAAAATCACTTTATCTTTTTAACCATGTGTTTGTGGTATAGTTTTGGTAGCATACTATGTTGTTTTACTCCCATGGGTAATGTGGAAGACGTTCTTCATGGCTTGGAAAGCGTTAACATTATACAAACAAATATGGGTGGTGGATCATAAGTTATTTTATATAATCTTCATAATATTAGAAAATTTAGACATGGAGAGTATTGAGCCACAACTTTTGACTGATCTACTTGATTTAGTTTTGATTATGTGTTTTGTTCTTTATTTCTTATATTTAAAATACGTATTTTTAAAATAGTAAAGAAATAAAAAAATTTGATAGATATTCATTATTATTGTTCATATAATATTTTGATTTAGTAAAATGATTTTTGAAGTCAGAATAATGTTAATAATTATTTTAAATTTAACCAGATCAATCCTTGAGAAATATTTTAAGATATTATAACATATATCATTCTACTTCTTTCGCAAATTAGGCTATTTGTAATAAATTAGTGGATTTTATTTTAATGATATTTTTAGAAAAAAAAATTAATGGATACTCGATTCATACACCTATTAAGATAATTACTCTTACCAACACATATATATATACTATAGAGTAACAATACAATAATATTATAAAATAACAATGATACATGGTGTATAACAGAGGCATGTGGAATTAAAAATAAATGGGCATGAAAATAAGCATAGAAAATCATAAAAATGTTAACATTGTAATTTAAAATAATTTCAATGCTTAAATTTTGGTGTTAAGATGTCATAAATCACACCTATGAAAAATGATTTGAGCAAGATAACTACAATTATTCCCATGCACATATTTGAAATCAATGATAACTATAAATATTTCAATTCATATCATCATTATCTTATTTGATATAACAATTTTCCCAATGCATTGAAAAGAAATTTCAAAGAAGACCATCAAATAATGATAGAGAATATATAAGTTTTTTATAAAATAAATGAAACATCTCATCATGGAAATAATACGGGTTATACAATCTTTTAAAATTATATCAAATAAGATTAAATCAGTAAATTTTTCATTTGATACCAAAAATTCAATCACTGAGAAAATGTATATCCTTAAATAAATTAAATGGGGATTTTAGAAAAATTACACCATAATAGATATATCTTTTGAAGGTATATAGTAAAATAGATAATAATTGATGAATAGATTATTAATATTTTTTTATTATTAACATAGAATGAAGAAATCTATAATCACATTCAATGATCATTTTCAAGAAGTTGAAAATTATTATTTTAAAAAACATTACTTTATAATAATCCAAAAACAAGAGAGTCTTAAATAGAAATAACATTAATTTAAATAATTTTGTTTTGAAAAATAAAAAATATATTTAATTTAATATATATTCTATATGATTCTTTGTAGATATATTTAGTGAAAACCAACATCAATAAAATATGTATAAAATTAACTTTCACAAATAGATAAATAGAAATACAGATAATAAATAAGATTAAACTTATTTGTATTTGATAATAAAAAATTAAAACAGTAGTGGTATTAATGAATATCGATGTGGAGGAGAATGAGATAATATGTAGGATGAGAATTATTCATAACAACATTATATTTTTTTGTAGAAATAAATCCAAAAATAACATTATTGTGAAACAAAAATTTATTTAAAAATATAAAAAGATAAAATAATATATTAAATAGGTGAATGATATATTATAACATAAATATAATAAAATATCTAGTGATGAATGATTATGACCTGATGAAATTGTAATTTAGTCAAAAAACCCCTTATATTTTTAATAAATTTTCCTTTTAAACGTAAAAATTATAAAATAATTTGAACTAAAATTAGATTGGATAACCATTAAAACGCATAGGAGAATATTTTAATTAAAATTAGACAATCTTACCAGATAATTCAGTCATGAAAAACTCATTAAAAATTGTAATTACATTAAAAATTTTGTAAATAATGTGAATGAATAAAAAATGACCTTAAGAAATAATAGAAGTAAATTTTATAGAATTCCCTAAAATAATGATTAGGTAAATTAATGAGTGAAAATAAAGGGGTTTTTATAAATAAAAAAATCTTTCAGTAAATAGATATTTACTCTTTGAAAATCTATATTAAAAACTGGGATTGTAAAAAAACTGTTGCAATGTAACCTTTCAGGGCATATAAAGAATGAAATGTGATTTTCATAATGAAAATGAAATACCACAAAAAATAAAAAGAAGTAAAATATAAATATATCAAATATTATATTATAAAAATATTTTATTAATAAAATTTATAAAAATATTTATAACTAAAAGAATATAAATTTAGTCAACAAAAACAATTAACTTGGATTTATTCTTGGTCATACATCCTCTAACATTAAATATTACCATATAACTATCTTTGGTAATATATTTATAAACCTAATTTATGTGTATTATATTTTATATTAATCATTTAAATCCATTTATTATATATTTTTTAGATACATTTAGTTTATATTGATCATATTTTGGTAACAGTTTTACAAGTTCATAGTCCATGTCGATAAAAATTTATCAATAATAATATCTCCAATAAAAAAATATTAATGTTACATGAATACAAATTTCTACAATGAGTTATTATTTTCATAGATTATTCCATGGGTTTTTGTGAAACTGTTCCCTATGGTGAAATATTTAACAAAATTGTTTCCCTACAATTTAAAAAACATATGTTTTATATTAATAAAGAATTGAATATAAATTCTACCATTACATAAATAAATAGAAGTCATTATTTATTTATTATTAATAAATATAATAATTAATATTTTTTTTATAATTAAACATTATAGAATTTTATATCATCATCCATGTAGTTGGTTAAACTGACCAAAAAATAACATGTTATAATAAATGAATAATTATTATTATGAAGTTATTTTAATATAGTATTATTATTAAAATTAAGAATGATATTATTATTTTTTATTAATTAGATAAATAATAATAGCAAAAGTTATAATATTATTATATTTGAACATGAAGCAAAAGAATTCACTATTTACAAACAAGAAATTGTATCTTCTAATTGAATATTTCTTGGTATTTGAGGAATTGAATAATTCTGTTTAGAGTATATGGAATAAATGTGAAATTGGTTTATTAGTGAGATTATTTAGGTTGTTATTAAATAGTAAACTAATGTAATGTTGTGTGTTGATGTGGCCAGAGGAGGGGTCTCTATTAGAGAATTTTGATATGCATTTTCTCCAATAAAAGATTGTTAATGATTAAGGAATGTATTTTCGAATAGAAATTTGATAAAACATAGAAATGTTATGGACAAAAGATATTAAAAGGTAAGGAATGATGGCATCCACTAAATTAATGTTAATTAGTTTTTGTTATGTTAGGATTTCACCCCTCAATTTAACCATTTTACAATGTTTTATCTTTACTGTAGAAACTCATTTTTAACTTCGTTAAAATTATTTTATGAATCAATGTGAAATTTTTAATATTACTAAACTGGGATATGATTATTGATAATATTCAACCCATTTTATTATATTAATATTCTCAAATTGATGATAAATAATTTTAACCTGAGAACACATAATGTCGAAAAGGAATTATTTTTACAAAAAGGTATTTCAAAATATAAAATTTATTTCCTGTAATTATGTGGTAATTAAAAATATGTATATTTATTTATTTTTGATATATATTTTCAATATATTTCATAAAAATAATTCTATTGTTGATGTTATGTTATTTTATTTAGTTAAAAAATACATTAACACATGAAAACATTTTATTAAAAAATCATTTTTACATTAAATGATTTTATTATTCTTTATGAAAAATTTCATATTTTTCCATTAATATTAAATAATATATATAAATATAAATATTAAATATTTTATTAAAATAAATCACTTTTCATTCTTCATGAATAATTAAATTAGTATTTCTTATATTTCATTACTTATTTAATAAATTTTATTTATTTTAAGACTAATTAATTATTTTTAATCCATTTTATTAAAATTATTTCTTAAAAGAAATTCCTTTCAAACAAATCATAATTTATAAAAATTTTATTTTTAAAAATATATTTTAATATTTTTATTCCATTTAAATTCATTTATATTGTATAAAATAAATTATTTTGTAATGAAAATTTATATTTTTACCATATATATAATAATTATGTTTAAGGAACTTTATTCTCATAATTTTAATATAATATTATATTTACTAGTATTATTCCCATTGACTATATACCCATTATTAATGGATATATTATTCTCATTACATATTAAAAATTCATTTTTTTACTAACTTCATAAATAAAACTTCTCATTTGTATAGTTTAATGTGGATTATAATAAATGATTTATCCATTCATGGTGTTCAATCTCATTAACTATAATTATATTTAGTAATATTAATTCAAAAAGTTGAATATTACTTGTGGGAAATTCTTATTTGAAAGTTGTAATTATTTTCTATTTATTTTATTATATTAATTTATTAGATTTTATGGGATGTAATCATCTATGGAATATAATATTTTAAGGAATAAAATAATTAGTATCGTTTAATTTTTTGTAATGCTTCATTATGATTTAATAATGTGTTTCTATTTTGATTCATGTCGTCTAGGTTTTATTTTTTTGTGATATTTATTTTCAACGTATCAAAAAAATGTATCATATGGAAAAAATAAAAACATAAATATGATATTTTACATTGGTCCGATTCCAACTAAGATGACATAATTATTAAAAGAATATATTTTATATCAATTCCATAATTTAAAAATTATAACTTATAAATGAATAAAAAATTCATTGAGCCCAAATGATTTTCATCCTAAGATGTTAGTTAAATAAATGCCTTATTACAGAGTATTTCTACAACATCTCCCATATAATTTTATAAACATGAATTCATTATATGAATTATCTAGTATGTAATTCCCTATGAATGTGGGAAAAATAATAAGAAGTTATCTCAAATTCCCAATAATGTAATATTATTTTAATTATTCCTAAAAGCATATATCATAATTAAGAGTGAAAACATGAACATTCGAGTAATATAAGGTTAAAAAGAATATATATTCATAGTAGTTTCCAATAAATAATGACCGAAAGCAATATAAACACAAAATTATCGTAAAATGGGATTCTCATGACCAATTCTATATGTTAAGGGGATTCCAAAAGTTCATGCCTATATCTCTAGGGTTATTCCCCAGATCAAGAATCCTATGGAATTGATTTGGTTTAAATACCTCGACCTCAGAAGCACCGAGTTAGATCCTTACATAATTACATTGGTACTAAGAACATGAATTTTTATCCCAAAGGAAATAATAAATAATATCTTTGAAAAAATAGACACATTCATAATTGTTACATAATGACATTAAAAGGAAAAACAACATCACAACGCCATTGGAAACACCCATAAACTCCTAGATTATCCCATTAAAGATTTCATAATATACATCCTTGAATCCAAAGGAAGAATAAATCATTAAAAAGGGGTGATCTTAGATGCTCATTAAGTGTATGTAATATAGCATGAGATAATATAAACACATACAATAAGTAACGTGGAATAACTAAAATCACATACCATTAAAATATAATCTTGAGCATATTATGGAAGGAATAAAAGGTGAATAAATAATCCACCTAAATAATAAATTGAGAATGAAACTTAACCATAGATATCAGAATAGTAGAATAATCACATTTATAATCAATTACTAATATCATAATTATGGAATAAAAAATATTGAAAATATGAAATATACTATCGAGGCCTTAACCAAGACATCTAAATATAAATGATAAATGTCTGTCAAAAATCCATAAATATTTTGAATCATTAGACCTACTAATATATCGAGTTGTTATATCGAACCCCTCCCATCACATAAAATGTCCAATTCATTCATCATATGAATAGAGTGAATCATAAAAAACATATATTTATGAAATTTAAATATCATTCATCAATCAAAAAACATAATCACTAACCATTTTGAGTAATATGGTAAAATTTTTCAAGATATCACATCTATAGTCTAAATGATCATTAAAACATAAAATATGTTATATATTATTTCATAAAATTTCAATCCTAATTAATCATAATATTAATTATATGGTGTTTAAATAGATGAAGATACTCTATTAAAATCATTAAAAAAACTTATGAGAAATATCATTTTTTACTTTGGAAAAGAAGAGTTATTTTGGAAAATAAATTTTATTTTTTAAAAATTATTTTATAATAATTTATATAGGATAAAATTGATGGGATGGAAAATGAAATTTTTTTCATGCAAAAATGATTCCATCTTATGTTAAAACAAGAAAAAATAGTTTTTAAAAAATATAATAAATTGGAAACATTCGTGCTGATTAAGAGAAAATATACGAGTGTTTAATGTGGAAAAGTGTTTAATTGTATTCATTAAAAATGAAAAAATTTAGTTAAAAAGAAAAAAATGGTGATTTTATAAAAATATTAGTGGATTAATATAGATAATTGAGTGTACTAGAAAATGGGTATAATAATTGGAAGTACCCTTCAACAAGACCTTTTTATCTGAAGTAATAGAAAAGAGAACACCAAAAAACATGTATTCATAATAAAAACTAATATGAACTAATATTGAAACCTTATTATTGAAATATATATAAATTTTTTAATAATTATATAAAAATAAATTAATTATTAAATTGAGATAAATAGATAGAAAGCATAACCCAACTGAAAAACAGAGGTTTAGGAAGAAACCCTTACTTTATGATCAAAAGTGTTATGAACATTTGTTTAATGTTTTGGATAATGAAATTAAATTAACTAATAACTTATGAAGCAACGGATATAACATGTTTTTTATATAATGATATATATTTTTCAGTTATGGACATTTTTATGAGTTATGAGATTCAATTTGGCCATTTAGGAGGGTGCATTTCTTTAGTTTTAATGATCTGCTCAGTTGTATACATTTAAAAAAGATCACGTGAAATGAGAATAGTTATATAAAAGTTAAATTATATGATAGTAATGAATTTATAAATATGAAATGTTATTATATTTCATTTTTAGATATGACTGATTCCCATTAGATAATTAGTTATTGATTACCATTTAGATTATTTTGGTGTTTTTTCGATGAATATGATCTAGTTTTACCTTATGTAGTAATATTATTTATATATACTAGTTATAGAACATTAAATAAATTTTATGACATATATGAAAACACTTTTTGACCATAAAATGGTTTTATGACAAAAATAAAATGTTCACATATATAAAAATCTCATCGTACATGAAATGTGTAAATCGACAACCCACTAATGATGTTTTCATTATTATAATAAAAAGGAGAAGGTAAGAGAATTGATTGTTGATATTTGATTGACATAATAAAATTGTAGTATATATAAGATAATGGATTAATCCTTCATGTTTGGACTGAGGAGTTAAGGGATGTATAGAAAAAGAATATAAATTGAAAGAAAAATTAAAAAAAGGGATTTACCACTTGAATTCCTCTCTTTGAGAACCTCCTTAAAGAACATTGAAATGGGTTTTGGGTGAGAAAAAAATTATAATTTTTGTGAGAGTTTTAGGATATTTATAATGTAGAAATTGGAAATTATTCAGGGATTAATATGTGTGTGGAGAAGTGGTGGTGAGGGGTGGTACATATATCAGAAGAGAAGAGTGTTTTTTTATTATTTTATTCATCAGTTTATTATTTGGCTCAAGAATTTGTATATTTAGGATTACAAAGAATAAATATATAAAATCTAGAATTAGAGTTCGATATTATGGGATATCATTATTCATACTTTTTAAATGACTCAACAATTCATGCATTTGTTAAATACTATAAATTACTATATTTCAATATTCACCAATAAATCAACTATTTTAGAAAAATCCTTAATATTCATGGAATTTTTTAAACTTTGTTTATAATTTAAAAATGTATTCCAACTTATGAAATTATTTTTCTATATATGATAAATATTTCTGTTAAATAAACTCATCATTTACTCTAAAATAACGATTTCAATATTATATGTTCTTTTATGACACATTGAAAAATTAATTAATCCATTAGAAAATTTAGTTATTATAATAATTCAACAAAATATTATATTATGAATATATTTTATGAAAATAAATTATATTCTATAACATAATATAAATTTTATAACATTAAATATTAAGTTTCCCTTCAAAAAAAATACCGACCCATAATTATTAATTATTAAACAATTTTTTTCATATACCACAATACAAATATATAATATTATCATTTATAAGATACCCAAATTTTATATACACATTCATTGGTGAGGGTAATTTTTTTAGCTATATTTCTATTCTCAATGGTTATATTACTATTCATATGGTCATGTTATTTTTCTATTGGTATTACTTCCTCCAAATCTTCAAATACCACTCATTTAATTAATTGTTCATTTATAAAGATTGAAATGTATTCCCAATGTGATTTTATATTCCATAAAATAATAATATGAATTGAAATTTTGGTCTGTTAAACTTTCCCTTACATCAATAAATTTCATCCACTAAAATTTGAAAATCCACTTTTCAAATCAAATGAATATAAATGAAAATTCCATTTTGAGAAACTCACATAGAAAATAGGGTTAATAAAAAATCCTTTCAATAATAGGGAAATGTAAATTCATATGTCTCAAAAAATCATGGCTTTTTAATATGATATAATTAGTTAAAAGTGAAAATATAGACATAAAATAAAATCTTTCTATCATGTTCTGACTAAAAGTGATAGAGAAAATCTTCATTATAAAGTAAACCACCATAAAACCATAATTTTCTAATAGTTTAAAATACCATTATACGAGATGTAAATGAATATATTTTATTTCTACAAATGTTTTCCCATATTTTCGGTATTATTTTTCTATACATGTTGGTACTTTAAAAAATAAACTCAATCGATACATTTATATGTCATAACCTAGTCATTTGGCTTTTCTCCGACCTATCTACAATTAAATTAATAAATTTAGTGATGGATATTCAAGGAAGAATTTTATTCATTATGAAATTTTATGAATCATAAGATCCCTAATTCATTCCATCAACATTTAAATGTTTACTAAAACAAAAATGGTTAGAACAATTTATCATAAATTATTTTTAATTTATAATATAGTTATTTCATTCTATAAGTAGTTTACCATAAGACTCATAAAATTATGTCTATCCAAATTCAAATACCAAAAAATTTAGAATGATGGTTATTTAATGTCCAAAATCAAAAAAATATAAGATTTACCAAAATTATTTAGTAATTATTTTCACCATCTAAATATATGAATACCTTAATCTTTTTTAAACCCATAATCAATACATCAATGCCTCCATATCTATAAAGAATAAGTACTTTAGTAAATTCATTATATATCTCATTATTATTACAACCGGAATATAACATAACAATTCATTAATTATAACCCAGAAACAAAATACTTAATACACATTAATTGTAATAATAACATAATCATGGACTTCACACCTTTTTTTCTGAGATTTATTTCATTGATGTTTAGGAAATTCAGTTTCATAGAGCACCATATCCTTACAGTTGAAATTTTTTAAATTTACTACATCTTTCTTTCCCTTACATTTTTTTTCTAGGTAAACTTTCTCTCTGCACTTGTAACAAACTCCATTTTATTTCGGGGAAGTATTGGGGAGTTTCTTCTCACAGTTTTCACACATGGTAAAATTATTCATTCCCTTTTACCCTTTATGTATATCTTTATCTATCATTATGTTCTTCTTTTTTTCCCTTAAATTATTAAGATATGGATAGGTCTTTCTCTAACTTCATTGAACATGAGATTATATCCTCAAATGATGATAATGTTTTGGGAACTAGTACCCTTTTAAGAATTGGACTAAGTCCCTCAATGAAAGGGTCATTCTTAGCCTTGTATTAATTATGTTTTTTCTGAGATTATTAAATAAAAATTTAATGTTGGGTTCATTTTTAGTGACATTTTCATCCTCTTTATGTCCTTGAATCAAGAATTTTGTCTCCATATCCCCTCACTATTCTACATAGAAATAATTTTTGATGATTTTTTTCCTAAATAATTCCATTCTATATTTGCAATTAATTCATCCTCCTTTGTGTTTTGAATGAATGACCACATGAGTTCAGCATATCCTATGATATGATAAAAAACCTTGATAACCATCTCCCAGTCATTTATCCCATATATTATAAATAACATCTATAAGGAAATTATCCATTTGTCATATACAAATGGATTTTTATCCCCTTTGAATGACTGAGGTGTTTGTCGCATGAAGTGTTCTAGAATTGTTACACTACATTGTCGGTCATGATTCCCTATGCGAGTAACGTTAGTTCTCATAAACTGAATCACCTATCCAAGTATAGTTATATCTGTCTCATCTCTAGTGACATTTACCACTCCAATATCGTTATCTTGTACATGAGTAAAATCCTTACATGGAATATGTGTGTCAATACAGTTTTCTTTCCTTCTACTTTTATCAATTTCTGGAGAATTTTTATACTAAATTTGATTATTAATCATAATCAATAATTTTTTACCTATAAAAACACTAAACATAAATTGGAAATGAATTCATACAGAATATCATAATCATAAACATGGTTTCATTGGGGATATTTTACTATTAAATAATCCATATGGATTTTAAATAAAATGTGTATTATCCTATGTATATCCCCCAAGAGTGTCAAACCATGTGTATAGTAACGCCTATGGTCATGTACCATGTTAGTCATAGTCAATCCCAACACACCATGTTGGTGTTGTTACCCCATGGTATATTTGTACCAAAATCACACCCACTAGTAGTATCGAGATATGGATGTATTCATTTTAAGACCCATGAATTATCTACATTAAAAATACTCTAGGATATTATTCTATGGTTATTCTTATTGTATATCTTATGTTTTTATTCTATAATGTATGATTTATTAATCATGTTCGCAAATTTTCTACTAAACTACCTCTAATACCAACAGTAAAGTCCCTGACCCCAGTTGCCCTATGTTTTTTGCCTTACTAAATTAAATTAGTAATAAGAAGAACAATTAACATCTAAATGGACCAAATAGTTTAGTAGATTTGGAAATATAGATACCAGAATAATTGTAACATTACAACATTTAAAGGAAACATAACAAAACAACTCCATTGGAAACACCAATAAACTATTAGATTATCCCTACAAGTTATATATAATATAAATATTCACATCTTGGGAAAAAATAAAACATCAGAATGGGATGAGATCAGAACCTCATTATGGGTATGAAATTAAACATACGATATTATAAACATAAACATTAAGTCGTGGTGATTAACTAAAATAACATTCCATTAAAAAATACACATGAGCATATTGTATATCTAATAATTGTTGAAAATATAATTCTTGATAAATAATCTAATGAAAATTAAACATAACCATGGATATTATACTAGTATAATAATCACATGGATGATCATTTACTGATATATTAAGGATGAAATTAATAATGATGGGCATCTGAAACATATCGTCGAGGCCTCGACCAAGTCATCTAAAAATAAATGGTTAATGCCTTTGCCAAATCCATATTCTTTTTCTATCAGAGTCCTAATGATTCATCAAGGAGATATAGTGGTCCCCACACATCCCTTACTAATTCTAATGAATTAGATATGTTAATGGTGAGAAACATAAACTACATATACATTCATAATGTAGATAACTTTCCCCAATCAGTAAACTAATAACAAACCATTCTGTGTAATATGGCATATGGTATCACGATAGCACATCCATAGTAAAACTACTCATAAACCATATAATAAAATATGGTACATTATATCATGACATATTAATCTCAATTATAAATAATATTTAATGGTGTGTGTTTAAATATATGTTGATACTTTAATAAAATATTTAAGTAATTCTTGTGGGAAATGCAATTTTTCTACTTTGGAAGGAAGTGTTATTTTGTAAAAGTGGGTGTATTTTTTCATGAAATAAGATTATAAAAAAGTTATATCCAATAAAATTGAAAATTAGAATAATTTAATTATGTTTTAGGCACAACTGATGTCCATCTGAAGAGAAAACTAGTTAAAAGATTTTTTAATAATCTTTTTTAATTTTCCCCTTCTATTTTGTTTAAAAGATAATATATGTCATTAAAGTGGAAAAAGGATTAATTGATAAAATAAAACTAGAAATAAAATATAATGTTTTTTATAATCACAATTATTATTTTATAAAAATATTGGTGCCTTAAAATAGATTATTGATTGTACCTGAAAATTGGTATGAAATTGGGATGTACCCTTTAACTGACCTTTCATACTAGGAGGAATTGAAAAAGGAACCATAAAAAACATATATTATATCATTAATTAAAGAATAAATGATATGGATACATGATTGTGGAAAATATAAAATGATTTTATAGTAATCATATAAAAATAATTATGAATTATATTTTGTTAAAGAGAGAGAAAGTGTAACCCAAATGAAAAATATAAGTTGGAGAAGAAACCATTACCTTAGGTATGAAATTATTTTTCACATGTGTTTAATGTCTAAGGTAAGGAAATTATATAAATTAATAATTTAATTTAATACCCATTTAACATTTATTTAATTTATAATAATTTTATTAAGTTCATTTATGATCTTTTTTATTAGTTATGGTGTTTAATTTCATCGTCCGCGAGTGAAAATTCCTTGCTTTTCATGATTGGCTCACCTGTATAAATGAACAAAATATCATGTGAATTTGGTATAGTTGTCCATAGTTAAATTTACATATTATTAATGAAATTATATTAGATTTAATGTTTCTATATATCTTCCTAATTCATGATATGAGGACGGTTCATTTGATAAAGCATTAATAATAACCATTTTGTTTATTTTACCCCGATTTTCGATCATCGTGCACTAGTTTTATCTTATGTATTAATATTTTGTAAATATACTTGTTACATAACATTAAAAATGAATTTTATCATATAATAATGTTCTTTTTTTATTATAATAATTGTTTTATGTCCATCCATGAGAAAGTAAATGAAAAATGAAAACTCATGGTTCATGATGGTTGTAAATCAGTTCCTCAGAGATGATGTATTCATTTTTAATAAAAAAAGGTTAAGAGAATAAAATTTATCATTGATATTGAATTAAAATAACAAAATAATATTATATATAATATATTGTAGTTATCATGCATGTTTGTATTGTTTAGTTAATTAAAGTATAAGAAAATAAAATAAATTTCAAGGAAAATTAAAAGAACAACATGGGATATTAATCATGAATTCCTCTCTATGAGAACCTCCTTACGGAACATTGAAATGGTCTTTTGGGTGATTCTATAAATAAAAAACATGTGGGTGAGGTTAGGGAGTGGGATTGGGAATAAATTTGACATGATTTGGGATTTTGGATGTGTGAGGATTTGAGGTGGTGAGGGGTGATATTTACAATATAGGAGAGGTTTCTTTTATTGTTATTAAATTCAATAGTTTGTTGTTATTGCTGATGTATATGAATATTTTTTATTAAAATTAATAAATTAATTAAATACAGAATGATATTTTGGGATTATGTTCTTACGTCATCCATATATCAGCCATAACTAAACAATTCATGTATTTTTTAAATACAGTAAATTATAGTATTTCCATATTAACCAAAAAAATAAACAATTTTAGAAAAAAATTAACAGTTAACATTTTTTAATGGTTAAAATTAATAAAGGGACTCCATTTTATGAAAATATGGTTATAAATATGTGAAATTTAATTAGTAAATAAAATCAACATTTAATATATATAAATACTGATTGTAATATTAAAAATGTTTTTATAAAAAATTGAAAAATTCATTAAGGTCTCCTAAAATTATATTATAATCATAAGAAAAAAAATATTATTTTATGAATCTATTTTATAAAAATAAATATTATATTAAATCATTATTTTAATTATAAAATTTATAATAAATATTTTTACATTAAAAATACACACTTAATTTATCGTTTTTAAAATAATTATTTACTTATACCAAATATATAAATATATCATATTATCATTTAAAAGGATCCCAAATTTAATTTACACATTCATAGGTTAGGTTACTATTTTATTATAAAGATTACTATTCATAAATGTCATATTACTCCCCCAAAATCATGTTACAATACCTTTAGTTTAAGTTTCTATATTTATAGAATTTCATATTATTTCATTAATTATTCATTTAAAAATATTTTATTCAATTTATACTATATATCATAATTATAAAAAGATAAATTTTCAGTCGTTACATTTGGTGAAATTAATGATGGCTCAGACGGTGTCATTTAGAAGAAAATGGTGTCTTTCTAGATTCCATTCATGCGATCAGACCGACATCTATAAGGGCCTTTTTGAGACCATGTCATCTTGTATAGTGGGCCTCACATGATAGATTATGACCACTTGTGGAATATGACCCATATTTCGTGACGACCAGCATATAATTTCTCTATAAGAATATTCCTTCATTTCCCCTATGATTTCCTGATGTATTTTTTCGGGGTTGGGGATCTTGTAATGTTTTGAGGTTGTTTTTTTAAAAAAATCACTCTCCCAATTTGGGATAAAATTCATGAACAGTAATCAGTCTTGCAGTGATGTAATATCATTTTCATGGACATCTTCTATTTTCATATATAGTTTATGGGGCATCATATTACCCGCAAATGTGTCTGATGTTTTCCGTATGATATAAGGGGCACCCTAATTCCTTCATGTGAACATGAATGACATTTTACCAGGGGCTTCATGGAATCTGTATACCCCTTAAAGTGCATAACATAAAAATCAATAACCAAAAAGTGCTTCTTCATTTTTCATATTTTTGTTCTTCATTTTTCAAGGTTTATTATCCTATCCCATTGATTTCCCGTTAGAGTACCACATGGTCAATATAAGATCTTAAAATGGTATTCACACCTTCTACTTGTTAGTAACTCTACTTTCCAATGGCGCATCGCATGATAAATGAGGGATCTCATGATGTCATTGAAATATTTCTCAAGAATGTTCATATTCTTCACATTACAAAGTCAAAGGGGCATCACACAATCTATTTGACTTTTAGGAGACCCTTTGTATGATGAAGATGACATTCCCACATGCTTCCATTAGACAAGGAGGACATGCCTCCATGTATATGGTGAATAATTTGAACCATAAGAATGTATCACATGAATATCAATGAACGCATAATGTCACCAATTTTTTTTATTTTCATTATATATTTTACAATGGTTTTGGATTATTGTTATCTGGATGATGATTAACAAGTCATGTGACTCAGAGTAACTCGTATGGTAACCTTTACATGATTAGTGAGTGTCTTGGACATGTTCCAAAGAATAATAAGACATTCCCAAGGGCTTGATAATTATCACTAATGTATTATGCACTGCACATGACCAATTTTCATGACATTACATATTATATGTGATTTTATGTCCTTTCATAGTTCATGTGTCCATGTGGTTGGTGATATTCTTTATATTTTCATTGCATAAAAATAATTCCCTTAATTTGGGTAAATATTCATTTTCAGATTCATTGATTTTTGATTGGTGGTAGGAAATAAATCCCCCCACATTTGGAGTGACATCTACCGTGATAATGGCTCTATTATATGTATATTAAATCTCTACCTTAGTTACTAGGGATGTGGTCAGCTGATGTATTAGAAAAATATTGGCCATCTGGGTGACACTTAGTTTCCAGAATAGTTCCCTATTAATTTGGGAGTGTATTCAATGGAATTCATTGGATACATCAACTCTCTAGATCTCTTATAATATTCCACTATAATGTGGTCTCTTTGCAAGACTATCTGAATAAACAGATCACGATACCTATGCACAACACCTATTCACAACAATTATTTCATGATATTTTTTTTCCTAGCACTTGGTTAAATAATTCGTGAATGAACGATTTTAAATTTACTAAGATTTATCTTAATTACATGGTAGCATATCCAACATATAGTTTTTACTTGATCTACTAGTTTGGACACATGGTTACTTTGACAAATATGTAGTTGCAATGAGCATATCAAGGTCACATGATCATGAGTATTATTAAGGTACCAGTGGTCATGAGATTCCTTAATGGTTATTCATTCTATGAGATATCTATGGGTTATGGTATTCATAATTCCTATATCCAGTCATGCAGTCGTGAATTCCCTTATGGATCATGAGACACACAAGATTCTAGCAAATTTATTCATTTCTTTTAGTGTGATCTTATTTTGTTTCTCATAAATATACAACCAATTTTTTTCAGAAGGCTTCTAGATCCCACGAATATTCTGATGTGTCAAGATAGGGGGACATGATTTCAAAAAACTATAATTGTAACCCTATATATCATGTGAATTCTTAAATCATGGTTTTTAAGAGGGTTCTATTATCCAAGATTCAATTCTATCCCTTATCACACTGACTTCCCCTATATAGAATTTTACCAACTCAATGATGTTTTCATTCAATCACATATCTACAATCTTAAATCATGTTCGAAGACATATCACATTGTATTTTTTCATACTACAATTACATAGGATGGAAATATTGTTCTATAGTTGTCCCACGGGTTGTCATATATGCTTGAAAACTCTACTCTGGGTCTAAAAGGCTTTTATGTATCCCTTCATCCCATTGTTCATATATGTTTGATCGAATTTTTCACTTTTTTTAAATGTTTGGGATGTGGTTTGAGCATGAAATAGGACATCCTTATTTTTTGAAATTTTTCTCATGAATGGGTCTGGCCATTTTGGGTCAAATAGAGTTGTTCTAAATCTTCTATTTAGGTACATGTTATCCCTCTATATGCAGTCGTATGGGTTTCCCAACTAATTGTTTACCATCCATTAGATATCCCTGGAGAACTCATATTCCATTGGTTCCTTAGTACCAAATCATTCTCTCTATCCCATGATTAAGTAGGAATCAACAGTTGGGATATATACCTACTGTGAGAGATACCCCCCTAGGGAAATGTAGAATGAGTTCCTTCCTTCTATGGACATCAAGGATAACCGAGAAAAAACACCATTTTTTTAAACATATTATTTCAGCGTAGTGAATGAACAACAATGAACAGGGATAAATAAGTTCTCAGTAATCTCCTTTAAATACTGGATTGGAATTTTCCTCTATCTTAGCGGAGTTCGGCCGAGCGCTATACGCCCTCATCATTTCCCTTCTCGGCTGGTTGGTGATAGCATCGACTATTGTTCATAATTCATGGAAGCTAGATAATATTCCATGTGGGGAGACTACGTGAGGCTACAAATATCCTATAGCCTTAGGATTAGGGGTTTTATGTCCATTTTATTGAATGGGTGGCTTTTCCCAACTAGAGTCACATGCTCAAAAATCCGAGCATCGACACGAGGGATGAAAAATTGATTATTAGAGGGAAAACCTCTCAGTATAGATCTATCAATTATCACTGTCATTTAATAGATTATAGTCCATATTTAATAGGGAAACATCCTTAATATAATTATTGGTTCTTTCTAGTTTTTATTTGTCTTGATAAGGGATCATTTATATTGTTACAAGTAACACAACCCTAATGGGATTCCTAGTTCATTTTTCTACCCCTAGATGTTGAAGATTTCCTAGGTCGATGAAATTTTTTTGGGTCTGAATAAATTTTCCACAAGGATGATCTAATCTAATAATTTCAATTTTATTCCTTATTGCACATCATTAGGGACAATTGTTGAAAAGTCTAGTGGTTCTCTTGATAAGCTATCATGAAAGATCACCCATTGGGATAGTGTTCTCATGGCCTGGTAGGATCAGTTGATTATTTTATTTCTAAACCCCTTACCAGTTTTCTCATATATTTTTATTTATCCAATTTTTTTCTTCCCTCCCCTCATAATGTATGTGGGGAGAAAGATATCTTAGGGTTATCGGTTCATTTTGGATTACGGTGGGTGGAAAGATGCCAATTTTAAGACCATCCTTTGACATATTAGAAACCATATGTTCTCTGATTATGATTTTGACTATGATTGGAAGGAATTATACCTAGTTAATGTACTTAATATATTATTATGTCAAGTTGATAGACCATGTGTTTTAGGGACACCTTTATCCTTATCAACAATGGAAATGGTTCAAGACTCATGTGTGTCTTAAAAGAAGTTTTCCCACCCTATATATGACCATCCAATTATTAGGGATGAATATTTTGAGGACTCTAGTCTCCCAAACTATGAATCCATTGATAGATTTTTATATTGGGCATTATCTTTGGCTTCTTCATCTTTATTCAACTTAATACCCCTTTTGGTTTATCTAAAAAAATAACAGTATACATGACATGACTTTGGCTAATATGGTGAAGGATTCATACAAGGATCACTATAAATACATCAGAATCATTTCATAACAAAGGGCTTCTTCTCTAGATCTTTCATGATCTACAGGTGGGTGTCATTGACTGTATTCAATTGTAATATATTATTAGACAAATAATATTTACAAGATTACAGTTGTCTACTAGTGAGACATACTTACACAAATTTGATGGAAATCCCCTCACTAATCTGATCATGGATTCTTAACAGGTTTTGGGACATATTCGTCAAATGGTATTTGAGTTTCACACCAATATTGGTGCCATTAAAATAAATGATAATGAGACATAATGATATCATATCTCTCTCAATGTATAATATTTCAGTGTCATAAAATTCCTTTGAAAATACTAAAAACCTTTTAAGGATCTATCTACACATATAGAGACTCTCACACTTGTGGACAAGTAGAAGAAGTGGGGTGGGAGGCACTTCTTTATTCCCTTAATGCTTCTCTTCAAACTCTTACAGATTTGTTCATCTCAGCCAATCAAATATTATTGTTTTATGATTTTAATTATTTTTATTGAATCCTATGAGATAATTTGAAATGTGTATATCAATCGGTTTTCATGATATCAATTAATATATCTTTCAAAATTAATATTTCATTGTGTATTTGTATTTCATTCATTATTTTCAGGATAGTTCATTGATTTTTTTCTGCATATATCATCTACAATAAACATCCTTTATATAATATCAACTAAACATGAATGCTTGGTTTTGATTTTTTATACCATAATAGACTTTTATCAGTAAATTATCCTAAGTTGACACTAATATTAGATTCAGAATTGATGTATATTATCCAGAAATAGGATGATTAACTGACTGAAAGAAAGATAATTTTAATATAATATCTGTCATGATGAATGATTAATCTATGTTTGGATAAAGTCAGTGGATATTATAAGCATTTATGGATATTAACCCAAACCATATGATGGTCCCCACAAGATTTGTATCTATTTCATTTACATTAACATAACTATTTACTAATCTTCATATGGAGGAATACATAGTGTTTGTTGCCTTTGATTTTACTCAGGATTCACCCTTATGGATTTCGACATGAAATGTTTTATTCATTTTTTATTTTTGGGTGCCCAATATTGCACTAATCAAAAAATGGGTATATTTAGTGAGAAAAGACTTGAAATTTTCCAAGATTAACTTTATTTTGTATTCAACCTAGTGGGTTTTATGCCCCTTTTGGTCATTCAAACAAACCCATTGGTATAATGTAGATTAGGGTTTTAGCATAGAAATTACATTCCTATATTTTAGTGACTTTTGTCTCGAACATTATAATTTTTTATTTTTGGGTCTTCTAGATCGTACCATTTATTGATTTAGTTTTTTCCTTTGTCTTATAACATCAATTTTTTTATTTTAAGTTCTTCTAGATCATACTTTCTTCTATAGTAATTTACAATCATTGACCTAAAACCACTCATTGTTTTAGTTTAGGTTCTTATGGATCAAAACATTTATTTTTATAGTTTAAGGTCTTGTAGCTCAAAGCATTTATTATTGTATTTTATTATATAATATCTTAGAAAATATATTGTTTTTTTTACAGTCTTTTAACTGGGATTTCCATTATTTTTTAAGGTCTTCTATCTCTGTCCTTTTATTGTTTTCATTTTTGTTCTTTTGGCTCAGATATTATTTCAATGTAGTTTAAGGTAATTTAGGTGTGACCATATAATTCAATAGGTTAGGGTCTTCTGCATATGAACATCTATTGATTTATTTGGGGTCTTCTATCTTAGACCATATATTAATTTTTTGAAGGAATTTATGACTAGACCTTATAATGTTGTAATTATGGGTCTTCTAGCATGGAACTTCTATTGACATTTTTTAACGTGTTTTAGCTCAGACAATCCATTTCGGTTTTTTAGTGCCATCTATATTTGACCTTATATTTATTTAGTTTATTTTTATACCTCAGACCATCCATTGTAAAAGTTTTGGACATTTTGGATCAAAACATATATTACTGTACATTATGGTAATTTATCTCCGAGCTTACATTGATGATTTTTAGGGTCTTTTGGATCAGAACCTATATTTTTATAGTTTAAGTTCATTTATCTTAGATGTTATGTTGTTTTAGTCTAAATTATTTTATCCCAGACCGTATGTTTCTATAGTTTATGGTATTTTAGATGCAATCATCAGTTTTTGTGGATGATGGGTACGTATAAAGGGATTAAGAACCCTGAAATATTGATGGTATTCAAAAGAATGGGTGTCCAAGAATGGTTATGTAAACATACATTTTTAATTGATTTTATGATGAATTTATCATCATGAAGTGTTATGGTACATTGAATTATTGAAAAATCATTAGGGATGGAAATCCATGATGTTTTGTTTCACCGTAAATCCTTATTGTATATCGTCGCAGTGTTATGGTACCTCGGGGTGTAGGTTCCATAGAATATATCTTCAATGAACCGAGACCTTATGTCATAACCTCACTACCTTGTGTATTTCCACTCTACATTATCAGTGTAGCTGGTTTCATGATGCCTTGACTATTACCACCACCACCTTAGCCTAATAGACATATATTTCTCCATCTCCCTATATGACATGGTTCTATAGACCTCACTCTTGAACTTGGATTTGGAGCTGACTCTGTTCTATTTACTACTATTGGGAATGTACTATTGAAATGTTACATATGTACCATCCTTCCACATTCTCAACACTCTACTAAGTCAGGATTTCATTGATTACTCATGTGTCCCCATATTCCACACAAATGAAAGAAATCATCATTGTTGAAAAAACATCCTATCTTGTTCTCATCTATTGGGAATGCATAATACAATCCTTCATTCCATTGACATTCAGTCCATTATTATGAGAAACTACACAGTAATGCTCAGTGCCCCCATCTTCCCTCAGGTTCCACCCAATAATTAGCTCCTGATTTAATATCTACGTAATAAAAGTCAATATGATCATGTTTAGATGCGATGGAATGACATATTGGAGACCATCCTAAATGATTCCCCACTAAATAATAAATTATAAATATACATACATGAAAAATAATTCAACTCTATAAATCATGTCATGTACTCCATAACCGTTATAGTTTCCTTCTCTAGACGCATGAACATACTAACCCGTTCTACCCTCATAGTCTCGAGGTAAAATTTTTCACAGAATCAAGATTGGAAATCAACCCAAGTCATTTATCATGGAATATCATCATATTCTAGAACATAACAATAATTATTTTCCATTCCTCAATGAATATAAGTCATGATGATCACGATCCTCTACGTAGGATTCATTATATGCCTGATGATCTATATCATAGTCTGAAGCCATAAGTCAATAGACTATGGAGATCTATCCCCCAAAAATATGCGAGGATGCTTCAATTGGGACACATTCATGATCCCTTCCACAGTAATGGATAGCCTCGGTGCTACCTCAAAATTATTCATGATGTAGTAAATAACCCTCATGAAGTTGTGCCTCAATAACTATGTCTGGAAAAAACAACTTGTACTTGAGTTCATAATATAAGATTATCCACCAATATCCCTAATAAAAAACAATCTCATTGAATATTTTATTGATTATCAATGATATAATTTCCTCAAATTGTGCTATATATGTTTTTTTCTTATAATAATTTCGATTAGATCATTCATTTTAAAATTTGAAAAAAATCATAGTTTTAACCATTATATTTAAATGTAGTCTTTGAAACATAAATATTTTCAATTGAATTATGGGAACATAAAATTTTTTAGTTTTGTTCCTTACCTAATGGGATGCATCTTTAATTTAGGACACATGATTTAAATCCTGCATTTAATATGATTTAATTGACCATGAAGTCAAATATGAACTGGACTCTTTAGATTGGACATCACCTCATTATTTAGTCCATAACATCTTCATGCATGATTTTATTGGGTTAAATTTGGGATTGAATATCAGGAACCCTTCTGGAAACAATCAATCACCCTGGAAGGATTGTTGGGTCACACGTTTTTTTGTTCAAACAGGTAGTTCAATTTGAATTAATTTATTTGACCAATTTCCCAATTCACGCATGAAACCACATAAAATCTCGCCTCATGTCCCCTCTATAAATTTTTTTATTACTAATTTGGATGGGTTGGGATATTAATAAGGATATTGAGATAATATTATAAGTGGTACCATAACATTGGAATTCATAATTGGAATATGGAAGCTACAAAGCTATGATCACCTCCAAAATGATATTCTATACCTCTTCTTTGTTGTAATTTTTTTTCATTCAATAAACTATTAGTTTCACTTCAATTTATTATATAATTTTAATGTTTTTTCTTCTATAAATATTCAAATTTGGTCTAGAAATCAAAAGTATAAACTATATGGGATATATTTTTCCATGAAATTTTTGAAATGCAAAATGATTCAGTGATGACTACACCGCCCATTGAAGAGTAATTATTCTTAGTAATCAATCTGACTATAACAATATTCTTATAATTATTTTGAATCAATGGGATAAAATAATTCACATATTATTATTTATGAATTAATTTTCTAAATTATAATAAACTAATCAATTAATTGAACATCTTAATTAAAACCTGTGAGGTCGAGTAATTTGTGAATTGTTAGAGGGAAAAATACTCAGTAAAACAAAACCACGAAGGAATAATTTATAGGGTTAAAATATAATCCCTAAACTAATGTAATACTTATTTATAGAATGTATATTTACCTAATTTACCATTTAACCTAAGATAAAATTGGAATGATTAACAACATAGGGTTCTACGATTGTATGTTCTGATGTTAGCATATGGTTCAATTCATTTCATTATCGTAGTTAAGTTAACTCTCGTATGGCTTCAGGGTTATAAAAGTATGGGATAATAATTAAGTGGGTATTAATATAATGATAATGATTAATATGTATGTAAAGGGGTTGAGTTTTTTTGGTTACACCTTTCAATTTTTTTTATAAAAAACATATTCTCATTTTGTTTTATAAAAAAATCATTTTAAAAAAACCAAAAAATAATATTTTATTCTAGTAAACTTGTTATACTTATATTATAATGGTCATAACCCCAACCCATCCTTTTTTGTTTCTTATCTTTTATGTTTTTTTCAAAATACCTTTAATAAAATTTTAAATTACATCCTCATTTTTATAGAAAACCTTGGTCAGCTACTTTGTTTCACCAATGTACCAAAAAAATCATACATATTTTTAAAGAACCCACAACGTCACTATTAAAATATGAACTATATCCTGGGAGGTAATTATTTTATTCAAAATATTATGGGGGTTTTATTTTCTCCTTTTTTCTTTTCTTTCTTCTTTCTTATTTATTCATTCCCCTTTCTTAATTTTTTTATTTATTTTAGCTCTCTTTTATTTTTTATTAAACCATAAATTGAAATTTATTATCATGGTAATATGGTCTAATCCTATTAATTTATCTGATTTACATCATGATTCCATCATTAGTATCTCTTTGATTTAGACCCCAAGATTTAACTCCACTTTATGGCTCGAATCAGACAATCTCAGCCAATGGGAAGTGTTGATATTTACCCAACTGGTGAATTCTTCCTCCGTAAGAAAATTAATTTTGAAAACTGTTCTAAATCAAACATAAATCAATATAAATTGGATGAAAACAATAACAATGAACTTAATATAACCATTAAATAATTGAATACATCCAACATTAACTATCAACCAAATTCAATTGCTTACAAAATCTTTCAATCTAACATTGAATTGAAATTTGTGTGGACTCACCTTCTTCCAACGTTTCATAGATTAAATGGTGATGATCAAAACAACCAATTAACATATTTTAATGTGGTTTGATCAACTCTAATACCATGAAATGTTTCTGATTATCAAATTAAACTAATAGAATTCACATTATCACTTGATAGAACTACAAAAACTAGATTCATTGCTTGCAACCTCAATATATATCACACTGAAATGATTTGAACCATATTTTCTTGTAATGGTTTTTTCCATCATCAAGGACTAATTCCATTAGTAAAGAGATATCATCAATCTATTAAGCCCAAGTGGAGTCATTTTATGTATAATGGTAAATATTCGAGAATTTGTTTACAAGCTTCGAACAACACCAAATTTGTGAGAATCTACTTAGTAAGTACTTATATGAAGAAATAACACCTATGAATAGAATCATGCCTGATGCTGTAGATGGAGGAGAATTAGTCAGCATAACACCATTAATACATATGTTTTGATAAAAAAAATATATATAAAAACCCACAACAATTTTTTGATCGAGTAACTCCACTTGATGGTGGATTACACTAGGAAAGTACATCTTCTCTTTAAATTCATTTAATTGAAAAAAAATTGGATGAGTTGACCACTATAGTGAGGAAGATTGATTTAGAACAAGAGACATCTCATCCCACTCATAAGAAGCCTTATGAAATATTCTCTAGAATAGAACACCATACTGACTACTACCCGTAGATAAAATAGACAGAGGATTTCACATTAGTATTACCCAAGAGACTGTATCCTCAAGAAACAATATCCACATCCTCAAAAGTGGTGAAATTCCTTTTCACCATTATTAAACCAAGGGATGAAGTATCAATTAGTCACGAGTCATAGAATTTCATAAAAACTAATGGACCTTTTTAATAATAAATTCTAGAAGCCTTAACCATACCAATAGGGTTTCCAGTAACCCAAATGAATATTCGAAACCCAAAAATAAACATGCCAACAATAAGGGAATCCCTAAACAAGTGTATATTTTGAAACTGATGATCATTTTCAATAAATATTTATTAATCAATTGTATGATATGAGGAGTCATGGATCATAGTTGAGGGATTTGAAGATTCAAATGAGCTATATTTCCACTTCCCTCTTTGAATTGGTAAGTATGATCTCTGAAAATAGTCCTTCCAAACTTTATACAAATACCGATGATAATTTTAGTATAATCACATTGAGATTTGGGAAGCAAAAACTCATACTTCTGTACCTACCATTCCATTAGGATTCACCTCAACTCTAGAGATGCCATATTCAAGAACAACCGATGAGAACCCCATTGAGAATTAAAAATATAAGAAAAATATTGATGATATTCCTCTTTGACCCCATTCCATTCCAAATAGAGTAGTGTAAATAATAAAATGGACGAAGATGCAATGAAAAAAGTTACTTTGGATACATTCAATCTTGTGGAGATCAACAACCCCATAATTGACTCCATTAACAAAATACGAAGGTATTAAAAATTGTTAAAATAATATTTTACTAATAGTTGATGGATTATGGTAAATGAGAGGATAAATATTTGAAGGAATCTATCCGCACTCATTACACTAACACATGCAATGCCAAAAAAGTAGAAGGAACCTAATAAATTCTCCATCACATGAACCATTAGGGAGTAACAATTTTATGATTCTTTTTGTCATTTATAAGATTTAATTAATGTGATGAATCACTCTATATTCCATTATTTATATGTTTTTGAGATTATGCCAATGAGAGTAGCGGTGTAGTTGGAAAAAAGAACTAATGAATATCCAGTGGCAGTTCTGGAGGATGCACTTATTTGGCGAAGATACATGATATTTCCAGCAGATTTCTATGTGATTAACATGGAGGATGATCATTTTAGTTCTCATGATCTCATTATCATAGGTGGACCCAGTCTCAAAACTACAAATGTGATCATAACTTACCATGAGGGTACACTTTCCATGGAGTGTGGAGATAAGTTTGTGATATTAATATTATGGACCCTATGAAGTACCCCTCATAGGACCGTACTACTTTGGTTCTATCACATTTTGAACCACCAAATAAAAACCCTATATAATTTTAATGTACTATTTATAGGGATATTGGGATTATTCGTTCTATTTTTATATCTATGATAAGTTCCACACATTTTTTCAATGAACATAACTCTTATAGAATAGAGTTTATAAATGGATTCATATTTTCATGTTAATCAGGTTCACCCTACTTATTAATTGTCTATGGAGAATACTGATGGTTTGGATGAATTATTTTTGGATTTTGATGATGTTAATTATTTTAATGATGTTCATTGTACAAAAATTTTAGTTCTATAAATGTATCCATCCATACTGAACCCCACTTCATTGGAACTCAATCCATTTCCACCAAATCTCAAATACCCATACAGGTTATGTGGTGATAAATTTCCAATTATTATTTCTAACAATATAACTTCTGAACATGAAGAAAGACCTCATAATTTTTTGAGGAAAATATTGTGAATATATTATGGACCTTAGATGAAATATATTTTATTAGACCCTCTATTTGCATGCATAAGCTTCTTTTATATGATGGGGATAAACTGGAGAGGCAGTAAAAAAAGACACTGAATCCAACTCTTTTAAAGGTTGTTAAAAATATGGGAAATTTAATGAGGAAGTTATATTATATCCCATTTCATATTCTCGGTGGGTGAGTCCTATTAAAGATGATCCTATGAAAAGTGGTGTTATTATAGTTAGGAATGATACAAAAGAGTTAGTGAAAATGAGGGTTCAAAATAGTTGTCATGTGTTCATTGATTATAGAAAACTAAATCAATCCACTCTCAAGGATCATTTCCCCTTACAATTTATTGATCAAATTAATGAGAGACTAGCTGGTACGATGCATTATTGTTTGTTTGATAGGTATTTATGGATATTTTCGTGTTTATATAACCCCATAGGATCAGGATAACACAAAATTCACTTGTTATTTTGGATAATTTTCCTACTGAAGGATGCCTTTTGGACTTTTTAACGCCTGAGGTACATTCAAGATATATATGGTGAGTATTTTTTCTAATTTTCTTGAGACTAACATGGAGTTGTTTTTGGATGATTTTTCAGTGAATGGGTATTCATTTTGTGATTGTATCTCTAGTATGGGTAAGGTGTTGAATCATTTTATTGAAAAGAATATGGTCATAATCTTTTGCAGGTGTCATTTTATATTAGATCATGGGATTTTCGTAGGATACATAGTGTCAACACAAGAGATAGAGGTTGGTAGATTTAAGGTAGATATTATTTCATCCTTATTGTATCCTTCTTGTTGGGTGATGGTAGATAATTCCTAGGGAATGCAATTTTTAATCGGTGCTTTATCATTATTTTTAGAAGGATTCCTCTTTATATGATGTGACTAATTCAAGAGAATTATAATTTTATGATTGATGATTCTTGCAGGGCTTATGCTGATTAGATAAAATAGTGTATCAATACTCCACCAATCATACACCACCACGGTGGGAAATTCCATTTGAACAAATATGTGATGCTTCGAACATTGTAGTTGAATTAGGCTTACAATAGAGGGTGGATGGATTTTCACATAAAATTTCTTATTCTTATAAGATATTTTATTAGTCCCAATTAGACTAATTAACCATCGAAAAGGAGTCTATTTACATTATATTTTCCTTTTTTAAAATTCCATTTCTATTTACTAGGCTCTAATGTAGTAGTTTTTTTACCATGCATCTCTAAGGTACCTATTAAATAATCCAAATGTGAAGACCATTATTATATTATGTATATTTCTTCTCCAATAATTTTATATCAATATAAAGGGTAATAAGTGTTTAAAAATGATGGTGTAAGACCACATTAGAAGGCTTAATCGCACACTAGTTTATTGAAAACATGGACCAGGTTCCACTTCGAGATACTATCCCCAATCAACATCTTTATTAAATCTTTGGTATGCTTCCTTGGCATGTTTATATAGTTAACTACCTTGGTTCTTATGAAATTCCATCAAATTTAAAGAAACATCAATCCCATGAGTTAAAAAATGAGTTTGGATATTATGGTTGGGATGATCCCTACCTACGGTACATGTGTAGGGATCATGTTATTATGAGGTGTGTTCCAGATCATGAGTATCACTATATTATACATTTCAATAATACACATTCATTTGGAGGGCACTTTTGACCCTAATGAACATCTAAGAAATTCATATACTGTGGATTATATTGTCTAACTTTTTCTACGATATCATGTAATTTTTATGTCCTTCTCACATTTCGAACACACTGAAATTTTTCTAGAGACCTGCGATTACCCAAAAGCCATATTATTATGTTATATTTTTGAAGTGTGTGACATATATTTTATAGGTAATTTCCTAGTTCATTTGGTTTTAGGTATATTTTTGTTTTTTATTACGTGAGTAAATGGGTGGAGGATAAAGACATCGTGACCGATGATACTCATTTTGTAGTGGAATTTTGCAAGACACAGATTTGTTTTTGGTTTGGAGTACCCAAGGCCATCATCAGTGAAAAAAATACACACTTATGCAATTAAAATTTTGATTCCCTATATTGGATGTATTTGATGACACACAAATATCAACACCATACCACCCCCAAAAAAATGGCCAATCTACGGTTTCAAATCAAGAGTTAGAATTTTTTTGGATAAAAATGTGCACCTGAATATGAATGATTTAAGCAAGCGTTTGGATGATGCGTTGTGTGATTATAGGACTTCATACAAGACCCCCATTGATATATCCCCATTTCAGACTGTTTTTTTGGAATGTTTTTCATATCCCAGTGGATTTTGAACATCGATCATTTTCGGATACAAAAAAAATTCAACATGGATTTGGCCCATGATGGAGTTCAAAGGATGCTGAAAATTTATGTGCATGAGTAGATTTTATGGTCATCATATGGGAACTCCATGATATATAAAGAAATATAAAAAATATTATGAAATAATGATGCAAAAATGGTTGTTTATGTCGGAGATAAAGGCCTTCTATAAATTTCACGACTCATGCAGATGCCCTATATGTTGCATCTAGATTGTTTGGTACTTATACAATGTCTAATTTTTTCCCTTATGGTGTAGTGGAGATCACATAAGAGGAAATAATAAGGAGATTTAAAGTCAATGGGAATCATTTTAAAAAATACTTTAAGGAACTTACTACAAATGCATTTGATTTCATCACACATCATGTCACCATCATCACATCTGTATATCAAGTTGTTCCAAACCCGTTTACATATACAATAGTTTTCCTATATAAAATTCTATATTTCATATGTTAATATCATGTCATAGGTTCAGATTTGTTGGTCAGAGTAGATTACTCAATAGGGGGGTTAATTTGGTATGTACAATTTTTTAAAAAAAGTATTCTTAAAAAGGTTCCCAAATAAATTTAAATATAGCCTAATTAATCAATGTAATACGGTTAGAACTGTTTAAATAATATCTTAGAAGATTGATTAATTATTTTTAATCTTAATATCAGTTATTAAAATTATTTTTTAAGGTATTATAATAATATAAAACAATTATAACATCATTCCAAGATTAACTATCTATGTCAATTTAGTTATTTCTGAATTAAACAATAAAATAGAGAAAACTAAAATAAATAGCACAGTTCATATAAATCAAGTGGTTCAGTCTCAAGCCAGGACATAATCCACTCAACATGGTAATCACCTAGCACCGAACAGTTTATATAAATAATCTTGATCCACATGCTGGATTGGGGTTAACAATAGTACACAAGAGTGTCCAGGTCACATGACCTGTTCCACAGTTCTTCGTGGCTATAAACTAACAGGTCACACATGGACCTCTTATACACTTATCTGTGGGAATACAGATGTGTAAAAATATGTATGAGAAAGGATATCTAGTATCCTTTTGTTTAATACTGGAAATAGTGTGTGTTTTTATATACACACACACACACACACACTTCTTGAAAGATAAAAAAATACACAATAGAGTGGAAATGATGAGATAAGGTTTGATGTACTCTGAGTGTTATTCTATGAAGATCTGGACTTCAAAGATGAATAATATGTATAAATCATTTCATCTTGAATAAAATAGAGTATCACAACTTAGCTAGAGTTGGCTCGTGTTCTTCATGGAGTTGATGGTCCAAAAATGTTCTCGACTCTATGATTCGAGTATGCTTCATGTGTTCTTCAGCAGTTTCGGGTTGCATGTATCAGTTATTTTTTCATAAATTCTCGTTATTATTTGATATCAGGAAGACACATGATTTTATGTTGTTACAATTGTCACTTCTGTCACCCCTTTTTCTTCTGGCCATGTTTTAAAATTCTTGGAATGCATGTGATGAAGTA
The DNA here is from genome assembly GCA_963277665.1 of Viscum album. Lineage (NCBI taxonomy): Eukaryota > Viridiplantae > Streptophyta > Magnoliopsida > Santalales > Viscaceae > Viscum > Viscum album. The sequence continues at coordinate 898,067,705 of OY728165.1, read as the reverse complement.
GATATGATGCATGTATTCTACATGTCAAACCTCATACTATCAGGAGAAATGTATACAAAGAAACATTAATTATGTCATTGGAATTTAAAAGCTTAAAATATGACCATTAGAAATTAAATTGAAAAGGGAAAAAACTATAAAACGTTGTAATATTATGTCTAGAAATGGTGTCTTCATGAAGTGGTATCTCCTTGAAATAGTTTTTCCTTTTTTTCCATTGAGTGGGGAGACATCGATTATGGGAAATTTTTATAGAGATCAGGAAACAGTAGAATAGATGTGGAGTTTGATCATAGTTTCTTGTCACGGTGTCTGGATAGTCACGATGTCGGGATGGTCACTGTGTCTGGATGGTCACGGTTTCTAGGTTATGGTGTCTGGTCACGGTGTCTTGGTCATGGGGTCTGGTCCCAGTGTCTGGGTCCTTTTCCAAAAAAAACATAACTAGTGGTAGAATCACAGTTTCTCAGATATATCTAGATATATGTATAGAGACTTAAATAGTGATATTCTTATAATGGATTAGACTTCATAATTTATCTTGGAAATCCATTTTTACAGAGACTCAAATTTTTTTACAATCTATAAACATATACCCTTATATCCTTGATAGGTTTATTTAAATAAAATAAAATAATCATATATAAACATGATTTTAGAAAGATTAAACAGGATTATAAAGCTTTATGATTATATAGTATTTGTGACCATTATAACTTGATTAACACATGAGGAGCCCAATAATCTACGCCTTTTTTATGATCACAAATCATGTGAGTGAGAGATTTATTCTTAGGTAATGTGTCTCTTTATTAATGTGCATATAGTATATATATTTCTCCCCCTTTTGGGATTATCATAATGTGTACAAAAGTAAATAAAATAATAGATAAAAGGAGTACATAATGAATTGGATAAAAAGTTTCATAACAAACAGTAAGTAACAAGAAATAAAAAATGCATCCATTTCAAAATATCGTCTTCACTTTTCCTCATCACTAGCTTGTCTTCTCTTTTCCTTTGGCAGCAGCATCAGAAAAAAAAGCCAGAGGAGCAGAGGTAGAATTGGAAGAAGGGAGTGAACATGTGGCTAGAGAAGGTAAAGGGAGTCCTTAAAAATAAAAGGGGCCAACGTAGGTGTAGTGGAAGACCAAGGAAACTGTTAATCAAGGATAAATTCCTGATCTAACTCAGAGACTAAGAGATAGACTTAGATGTTGAGGCAAGGGTTGAGGTTGAGAAGGTAGGAAAACCATATCTTAGCGGTGTAGTTGCAGGAGAGACAATGCCAGTACTCTTGACATGATGATAAGGCCTCAAAAGCATGGTGAAGTCAGCAATGATCTCACCATCATACTGTGTGACTTTCTCAAAGTCAACATTTTTCTACATAAACATAACCAACAAAGTAGTGAAATCATTGATCTTTTAGGCTTGAGTTTTGAAATCATGAGTTACTGTAAGAATTTTTAGATTCTCTACAAGGTAGTTGAAATGGTTGGTCATGTCATTCTTATAGAAGATCTGATTAAAGTAGAAATCCACCTTCTTATCAATTTATTGTTGAGAATCATTGGAAATATTTGAATTAATTCTCACCAAATAAATAACTCTATTAGTTTTCATGACTACATCATATAGAGATTCCTTGTGAAAGACACTGGGCATAGATTAAAGTTCTTCTTTTACCACTATTCTAATTATATCACTGTCTAAAGAGGGTTGAGATGGTTTTTTAGAAGCACGAGATGTAGTAACATCCAATTTAATGGATTTCAATTGATTAATAACTCTCTATATATAGCCCTTATACTCATCAATGAACTTTTTATGACCAATAACAAGTTAAATAACCTCTTGACCAAACAACTTGTTTCATTCAGCTACCTTGTCAGATAAAGAAGCGAGATTAGGTTGAATTATGGAAGCCACATCCTATGGTATCAGACTAACAACATCCTTAATAGGATAAGAAACATGTTATAGGTATGAGTTCATCACTATCTTAATATCTTTAACCACACCTCTAAGAGTTTTAACCTCATCACTAAGTTGTTTGTTCTTAATTCTAACTTCTTGAATCTCATGAAGAATCATAAGATGAATCTTCCATATGATTTATTCCAACAACTGGGAAACATCCCTTTTACATAAATTGGTTACAGGTTCTGGTTGGGTATTCATGAGTTTTCAACTCTAGCTAACAGGGTAGCTCTAAATTCATTCAGATCATTCTTATTCGTCATATTTGTGGTTCTCATGATGGATTAGGGATAGAAGCCGAGACCGGTTCAAGACCTTTGTAAGAGATAACTTCAGGTGCATATACCAGTTTTAATTGAATCATAGTAGACATATAAATACATTTTACTAAGACTTCTAGAGAACCATTCACATAAAAATATCTAGTGAATTTATAACATGTATCAACTATGCTTGGATCATATCGGATTAGGTACTTCAACACTTTTAAGACTTAGAGGCTGCCCCCCCCCCCCCCCCTCATGAGTAGTATCGTTCTCAGCGCTGAGAGATTTAGATCCCTTATCTACTTCCAAAATTTCACCTGTGATATCCTCACCCATTTCTTTTTCTAGAAAATTGAATGACTTTTTCCATTCCCTCTTCAAGAGATGGAATAATTTCAAGAACAACTTTTTCCTTAGGGTGTTCCCCCAAAGAAGAATCATGAAAAACATAAATATTTTCTTCTATATGCACTTATACAAATTCATGTTCATTTACCATTGCAAAAGATTATTCTTCCGTAGCAGGTTATTCTTCTAAATCCTCAACATCTTCATGAACATGTATTTCCTTCTCAATTAATACATGAGGAGAAGATTCATAGTCTTCCTAAACTAGAATAGTTTCACTTATAAGTTCAAAAAAGTCTTCCCATTTTATCTCGTCATAATAGTCAATAATATCATCTGGTTCCAATCCCATATCCGAAATATCCTTAGTTCTTGAAGAGTGTTCCACCATATTAAACTTTTCGTAAACCATTTCATTACCTTCCACACAATATTTTCACAAAGGATTCCAACTTATTTTTATCTCTTTACTATACCATTAGAATTAAAAAAACTCATAATCCTTAATATATTCTTCATCTAGTACAACCAACCCTTTTGCAGGAAACATAGCTGAGATAAGCCTTGAATAGAACATGGATGTTGACTTGGAGGTTGTTATGATCTACTCACACATATGTTGTATAATATATTTACATAGCTTGATCTTATTACCATTTTTCATGAGATGTGTCGAAAATACAAAATGATACTTGAGTGTAGAAAAATTACCTTTTTGGGGGCTAATTAGATTCTGAAAAAACTTAAACAGAAGCCTAGTATAACCATATAACGTAGTACTAATGGCTATTCGCTTTCTTTCACTCCATGTTACGCTTCTTAATGCTTCTTCCAAAACAAATATTTCACTTAGAGGTGGAGGAACTTTCTATTAGTCCTCAAAAATACCCTCATGAGGTATCCAAAAGCAAGAATCCCCTAACCACAAAGAAACCATGCATCTCCGGACATTGATCCAGCTTCTCACAATATATCCATCTACTAAATCAAAAGAGAATTAAAAATTCTAATAAAACTATGCAACTAATTTCAGATAAATAGCCCTACCCTACTTTTTGAACCAATAATGCTATCCTTTCTCTTTTAGAACTTTCAATTCCAAATAAATACATGATAGAAGACACTTAGGGAATATCTTCTTTTCCGGTACCACTATTCTGTATAAAATATTAGGATTTAAAAGTCCTTCAGGGGTAACTATGGTGCTATTTTCATCTTAATATTTGAACTGTGTTTCTCAAGAGATGATGATTATGGGTGTTTCATCATGGTCATTTAATGATGTTTTGAGATATAGAGAGAGAGAGAGAGAGAGAACCAATGGGTTGAGAGAAGGGTTACGATTTGAGATAATATATCTCGAGTGAAGAAAGAGTGAAACTTATTCAATTTTATCATTTAGGGATATCAATCCTCACAGGATCAAAAACATAGGAAAGTAAAAGGGTAACAGAATTTATTAATGTGATATGTGTTATAATGTATAAATAAAACAACGAAGCGTCTTTACATTGAGACTGCAATCGACTTTCACAGTTTGACCATAAATGGATTTCATGGTGAGACCATAACTGACTTTCATAGTGATATCGTAACAAGCATTCGCATTGATACCATAACAATGTGATTTTCAAACTGTGTGACAATATTTCTTGAGATAGTAGGTGCCACATAGTAAGAGAGAGAGAGAGAGAATAAATATAAGACATAAAACATGAAACAATAAGTTGTGAAACCATATATTTAGTATTTAATAATTATCATTCAAAAATTCATGTATGATGTAATCAATTATTTCAGAATTTAATGATTTGGTAAATATATGAGCATGGTGATATTCTGTTTCAATGAATTCCCAAGATATGCCACATTTTTTATAATATTTTCTCAAAATTTGATGTATTACATCAATATGTTTTTCCCTATACTTTGAAACATGATTTTTTAGATGTTAATAGAACATGTATTGCCAAAATTTATAGGTACATATCCGAATTGATATCCATAATATAGTAATGTGTGTTTCATCCACAAAATTTATGCACAACAACTACCAAAAGTTGTGTATTAATCTACTATAATAGATAATGCTATAGAGTTTTGATTCATACTACACCATGATACTTGTGACATGCCTAAAATGTGACATGTTCCAGAGGTTCTTTTTTATCTAAATTAAAACAAGCAAAGTCATCATTATAATAACTCACTAACTCAAATGATTTTCCTCTGGGATAGAACAATCCTAGATTGGGGGTATGCTAGATGTATTTGAAGATTATTTTAACAACATTTAAATGAGATTCCATAGGATTTTCCGGAAAACGAGCACACATGCAAACACTAAACACAATGCCAAGTAGGCTATCTATTAAGTAGAGTATGCTTCCAATGATTCCTTTATAAGTGGTTTGATCAACATATTTTACATATTAATCAAGATCCAACTTACAAGTAGTACTCATTGGAGTGTCACTACTTTTAGTTCCATCTAATCAAAATCATTTTAGAATACTAATAGTATATTCTCATTGATATAAAATAATCCCATTATTATTATTAACGATTTTAAATCCAAGAATTAATTTGAGTTCACCCATTGAACTCGTTTTAAATTCTTTTTTAATCATGTTATAAAATTCAATACATAAATAATTCATTGAATATCCAAAGATAATGTCATCTACATAAATTTGAACTACTAAAACATCATTGAGAATTTGTTTTATTAAAACGTTGGGATCCTCTATTCAATTTTTAAATCATTTGGAAAAAATAAAAGTACCCAGTCTATCATACCGAGCTCTTGGTTCTTTTTTTAACCTTATAATGCTTTTTATAATTAAAAAATATTGTTTTAAAAATGAGGTTTTGTAAAAATAGTGGGTTTCTCAACAAATAAATCCTCAGCTATATAGCCATTTAGCAAATCACTTATGACATCAATTTGATATAGTTTCAAATTTAGATGTGCAATATAAGAAAGCAGAATTGTGATTACTTCACGTCTAGATAATGGTGTAATGGTCTCTTTATAGTCAATTTCTTCTTCTTGACTGTATCCTTGTTCAACCAATCTCGCCTTATTTCAAACTATATTACCATATTTATGTACATTATTTCTAAAAACGAATTTAGTGCCAATGGTGAATGTGTCTTTGTGTTTGTCAAAAAGTATCAAATATTTTTTCCTTTCAAACTGATTATGTTTTTCTTGCATATACATCACCCAAAATTCATCATTGAAAGTGTCATTAATTTCTTTAGGTTCATGTTTTGACAATAAGACTTGATGTTCAACCTGATTTCTAGGAGATGATCTAGTTTGAGTTTCTTTATCTATGTATCCTACTACAACATCTAAATGATGGTTTTTAAGAGTTCTAACAGCTCCAGAAAAAGAAGTACTGGGGATTTAAGGTTCTTCAATATGTTCTGGTTCATATGTGACCTGAATCTAAATAATTTCTAGAATAGAATGTTTTAACAGATTCCATTACAGGATGGTTAGAGGATTTTGAATTGATGTACAAATCATCCTCCAGGTTCTCTAGAGTGGTGTTAGGCTCATGTGGATATGTTTCATCACATTTTACATGGAAAGATTCTTCCACACACTTAGTTCCTTTTCTAAACACTATATATGATTTACTAGAGATTTATTATCCTAAAAATATTCCTGCATCCATTTTGGATGCAAAATTTTCAAGATTGTCCTTAATATTATCTATATAGAATATTTACGAAAAAAATTGAACTAGATTACTCTAGGTTTTCTATTATTCCACAACTCATATGGAGTTATTTTATGAACTAGTCTTATCAACACTCTATAGATAATATATCATGCTGTATTTACAGCTTCTGCCCGAAAAAATAGGTATGTTAAATTCTCCAAAAAAAATTCTAGCTGTCTATTGTAGGATTATTTTTCATATTTATACAACTCCATTCTGTTAAGGTATTCTAGGGGTACAAATATTATGACTATGGACATTTTGTGAGCAAAAGGATTCAAACTCTTGATTTTCAAACTCACAACCATGATCACATCATAAAGAGTTAATTCTAATTACACAAAGATTTTCTATAGTTTTGGAATATTTGGTAAAATGAGAGAATGCTTCAATTTTTTGAGCCAAAAGGAATGACCAAGTATATCTAAAAATCCCATTTATAAGAACATAAACATAGTGATTCCCATTTCAACTAGAAACTCTAGATTGACTACATAAATCAATTTGAACCAATTTGAGAGGCCGAGAAGTTAACACATCATTCTTTGGTTTCAAGGAAATTTTCTGTTGCTTCTCTTTTTGACAATAATTACACACTTTATAATTTAAAAACTCATGTTTTGGTAGGCCTTTGATATAAATCTTCTAATTAAACTTTCTATCGGATTTAGTATTATAGTGTAATAGTCACTTATACCAAATCCATGATTCTTTGTGAAATACACTTTATCATGAAGCATTTTTAGAAACTAATGATTCTATGTTAATAGAGTACAAATTTTCATTTGTTAATTCAGAAAATACTAATTCATTTTTATAATTATAAACATTTTCAATCATCAATTCAAATTTGACATAAAATCCATTAACACATAGTTGTGAAATACTAAGTATATTATGATTCAATCCATCCACAAGAAGTACATTCACAGTTAAAACTGAGTAAGTGTTACCGGTATGGCCAAGACCAATAATCATTCCATTAGAATTTTCACCAATTGTGAGATTTCATCCATTAATATTTATTTAATTCTTGATGAATGAATAGTCTGTTTCATGTGTCTTGTACACCAAATGTATAAGTACTATAAGACTTTACGGGAGCTTTTTATGCATCTTTCCTAAAAAATAATCATGTAAAAACAAATTTTTCTACCGATACTTTTTTGGGTCTAATAATATTAGTGAATACTGATTTAGGAACTCATATATGCCTCATAGGTATCCTATAAGCATTTTGTAAAGTACTTGAGAAATAAAATGTATTTTGTCTAGAAAAGCATGAAACAATAGAGTGTGTATCATAACTTGAACTAGCTGAATGTTTTCTAGAACTAAGTGTAAATTTGTATGTCCTTGACTTAGAAACATATTTAGTTCTTACCAAATTTATTTTACGAGGTTGATAGCCAATGCATGTAGTATATTTAATATAAATATGTTTTCCTAGAATTTGTACCAATGTATCTTTTCCATTAGTAAACCTTTCAAAGATAATTTTTTAATTACTCAATATATTGTTTTAGTTTATTGTTTTTTTGATTAATTGAGCATTTTTCTTCCTATCTACAATAAGTTCTATTTTAATAGTTGTGGTAAGAGAAAGTTGTTTCTTTAAAGACAGTTATTTGTCTTTTAGTTCATTGAACTTCTCATACATCATATTACAGTACTCAAACATTTCTTAATTAGACAAATTTTCCAAGTCACTCTCATCTCCATAAAAAAGGAATTTTGTATAGGATATTCCAGTGTTACTTAGATTTGTTTTTCAAAAAACACATATTGGCTTTGTTAGCCTGTTCATCATGTAAAGATTCCAAGTCACTTGAACTATCCTCAGATGCACTCTATGATTCTTTCCTTTCTTTTTTATACTTTCTATCACTGCATTTATATTTATTTTTCTATTTGATCTTGGGAAATTCAACCATGATATGTACCATTATATTATATTACTAGCATAATATCTCATCATAATTTTCACTTCTTTCTTAATCCTTCATTAAATTACCTTTTTGATTATATCTTCCTTTAGAGTTTGGTTTCTTAAAAATGTTTTCTTCTTGTAAAATCTCTTAAACATTCTAGTTAATTGATCCATCTTGTCATCACTGTCAGGTGATGATTGTTCACTTCTAAAACATTCTATAAAATCATCCAATTTCCATCTCTCTTTTTTACGGTTGTGGTCACGAATGCAACTAATTTTCTTTTAAGTTCATCATAATCTTCTTAATTGACATTCAACTCCTTTTCACACATCATCATTTTTCCAATGATTTATTTTAAAGGTAACTAGATGATGTCGCATGACTATTTAATAGATACAGAGGTTCTTCTCTATCTATCATGTAGGCATCTGAGAATCGTCATGAATTGTTCATTGTAAGTGACTTCCTTTTTAAGAGAAATAATTAGGTTGACAATTTCGTTGAACGTGAGATACATGTCAGAAATAGTCTCATTTTGTTTCATTTTAAAGTTGTCATATTTAATAGTATAAGTATAAAGTCTCATATATTTCACACAAGAAGTTCCTTCTTGTTAAAAAAATATGGTATCCCAAATTTCATTGCCGGTTTTACATGCATAGATTCTATTAAATTTCTCATCTCCTAAAGAGAAATAAAAGAATTATTATATTTAAAATATTTATTGTAGTTAGCATAGGTTGGATCATCCCATGTGATTCTATCAGTAGTATGAATCAAATATTCATTGATAATTGAAGACATGATTTCATAAATCATTCTTTTTAAATGCATTTTCATTATAAATTTCTATTGAGCATTATTGGTTCCATTAAAGAATAGTGGTTTGTTTGTTGCTGCACCCTCCAGTCTATTATCCATAATAAATATATACATTTAAAGAGATAGAAATTTATAAATAACATTAATCTAAATATATTTAAATTTCTACTACAATCACTGTTGAATATGGCCAAAAAATAGAGTCTTAAAAAATAAACCTATGATACAAAATGTTGGTTAAGGTAGCGTACTCAATAGGGGGTGGATTGAGTATATGTAAAAAATTATGTTTTAAAAGAATCATTATAAATGTTGCCCAATAAATTTAAATACAACCCAGTTAATCAAAGTAATATGGTTATGATGGTTTGACAATAAAAATTACTTCTTATATGATTGATTAATTCTTTGTAATCTTAATATCAGTTTTTAAAATTTCATTTTAAGCTATTCTAATAAGGAAAACAATAGTAACATCATTACAATATTAACAATAAAAGATAATTTAGTGATTTCTAAATTAAATAGGAAAATAGAGAAAACTAACATAAATAACACAGTGGATATAAAATAGGTGGTCCAGTCCCAAGCTGATACCTAATCCACTCCACTTGGTGATCACCTACCACCAAGAAGTTTATATAAATAAACATGACCCACACCCTCGATCATGGATAAAAACATTACAAAAGACTATCCGGGTCACACAACCTCTTCCACAGTTCTTCTTGTGTACAATCAAGAATGTCACACATGAACATCTTCCACACTTATCTGAGGGAATATACAGTTGTTAAAAATTATTATAAGGGAAATATTGTATCCTTCAGTTTCATGTAGGAGACTGTGTGAATTTTTATACAAACACACAAACAGTTTTCAAAAGGTAAAAATAATACACCACAGATAATAAATAATAAGATAAGGTTATAAGTACTCTGAGTGTTAGTTTATGTTGCTCTGGACATCATGGATGAATCAGATTAAAAAATTAAGACCTCTTGTGGAAAACATAGTATCGCAAGTTATCTAGATATGAATCGTGTTCTGTGTGGAGTTGACAGTGTGAAAATGTTCACAACTCAATGATTTGAGTGTGCTTCATGTGTTATTAAGTAGTTTCAGGTAGCATGTATTAGTTATTCTCTCATGAATGCTCGTGCTTCATAGTTATCACGCTCACAATTTTATTTCTATTGTTACTACTGTCACAACTATCACCCCTTATTCTTCTAGGAATGTTTTTCTTTTTAATATTATAATGCATGTGCTACAGCTAAAAATATGCATGCACTCTCAACCTCGTACCTCATACTATCATGTGACATGTCTACAAAGAATCATTAATTATGTTTGTGCATTTATAACCTTCAAATATGAAAGTTAGAATTTAAATTAAAAAATGAAAAAAAAATATTAAGAAATGGTGTCATAGTCTGTCTGTAAACAATGTCTTCATAAAGCGGTGTCTCCTTGAAATGAAGTCTCCTTGTTTGTATTTGAGCTATGACACAACAATGATGGGACAATTGTTTTGTGATTAGAAACTGGTATCCCATTTTCGGTGTTTGATCAGAGTGTCTGGTCATAGTGTCCAGATGGGTAAGGTGTCTGGATGGTCACAGTGTCTAGATAGTCATGGTGACTGGGTCACGGTGCCTGGTTCATGGTGTTTGGGTCACTGTGTATGGTCATAGTGTTTTGGTCATGATTCCTAGTCACGGTGTCTGGGTCCTTTTCTAGAAAAGCATAACTAGTTGCAGACTCGTGGTTTCTCACACTTAGCCATATATCTATTTACATACTTAAACAGTGATATTCATAGAATGGATTAGGCCTAATATTTTATCAAGGAAATATATTATTACTCATAATCAAAATAGTTTACAGTCATTAATCATAGAACATAAGATCATGGAAATGTTTATTTATAGCATAACGAAACTAATCATTTGTACAAATGATTTTAGATATATTTACCCGAATTAGAAATATTTAAAAAATGTATTGGATTTTTCATCATTAAGACTTGATTAACACATGAGGAGTCCAAAAAAATTAAGGATAATACAATATGTTATGCATGGGGGAGGGGAAAAATTTTTGGGTAGTTATATAGGATTTTCATTTGTGTCTTTTGTGTGTATTTTCTTTTATGTTATTTGTTAATATTTTAAAAAACCGTGAAAATTATATCATTTACATATTGAATGCATGGATAATTCAAGTTTTCAAAATTCATTGATGGGATTATATTAATAAGTATGATTTCATCATCAATGTTTGATTTTTATAAAAAAAAATTTAATCAATGATAAGATTGGTTGTGTCATTATAAAACCTTTTTGATGTTGACATCATTATTTTTGACATTTTGTCATGGCAAATTGTGTCATTGATTTCCCTAACGAAAATTTCACCCAACCCTGAATTGTGTAATTTTTCCAACTCAATTGAAGGTATAATCATGTTATATAAAAAATTCATTGGTTCAACAATATGTTCATTTCTCTTCATATCAGATTCATTATTGTACAAAATTATCCTCTGATAGTGTACCCGTTATCTGAATATTATACTGCCTCAGAAACTAAAACAATAAAAAATCAAAAAACACGTGTTTTGTCTTAGGTGGGACAAAAACCACTCTTCATCGACCTAGGATCTTGTTATTTATATTATAATTAGTTTTGTGAGGAGCTAAAATAGTGGTTTAGATATGAGTGTGAGATATTTTCCATGTGTAACATTTAAAATAATATTAATAATATATGTGGGGAGTGATGAAATGTTCAACCCATGTGGATATCTAGGGTGGGAACCGATGGTTTGACATTCAAGAACGCTTAAGTGAGTGGGTCTTGAAATATGATGGTTACTAAATGTAGAACAGGTTCGGTGAATTAAACTATTTATGAACAATTTTTTTACATGATCTGAATATAATGAATAAAGGGTTGAGATATGAGCTTGAAATGGTTGGCACATACACACTAGGGGAATAAATGGCATGGTGGGATCATAAATGTTTTCTCTATGATTGGTGTCATTTATCTCACTAAATGTTATTTTGACACAATTTATGAGATAACTTCATTAAATTAATTTATATTGACTCTTGATGGAATTCTTACTTTTTCTTTATTTCCATTGTGGATTAAATAATATCAAAATGCATATCTTTGCACAATTTTTAATGAGGTTTGTTCCTATGATTACAAAGGGTTACATGTGGGGGAGTAGATAAAAACCAATTTTATTGAATATTTTATATATAATAAATTATATAATTTCCTCACATTCTTCAAAATATGTTTATGTATAGAATATTTGGGATTCAATCATTCATTTTAAATTTTGAATAAAATTCTAGTTTTCCAGTTATATTTAACATTAGTATTTCAAACAATGTTTTTTATTTATTTATTTTAACTTAATATTTTGTTATTGTGTTTCAAGAATAATGAGCTACATCTTTAATTTAGGGTATAAGAGCTAAATGTTTTATTTAATTAGACTAAATAGGTCCTGAAGTCAAAGAATTATTGGTCTTGCCATATTGGAAATCAATTTAGTATTTAGGACATAACATATTTATTCATTCTTGGAATGGGTTAAAATTTGGAGAGAAGCTCTAGGAACCATTTTCACAGAAATCATCATGCTCAAAGAACAGCTGGTTTACATGTATTGGTGATCAAATAGTTTTTGCAATATAAATTAATATATTGGGACGATTTTCCCCATTCAGACATGAAACCACCTAAAACCTAGCATCCACACCACATAATAAATTGGTTTTTTTCATTTAAAGGGTTTGGGACTTGAATTTAAAGATTTGTAATAGTTTATAATTCTGTTCTACATCAATTCACAATTGGTGGAGGTAAGCTAACAAGCTATGATCTCCTCCAAATTGAACAATTTTCTTATTCTTTATTGTAATGTTTCTTTTCATTCAAAAAAATATTCACATCTCTATCATTTATTCTATTATTATCAATTTTTTTATTTAATATTTTTGTTTCGGCTAGAGATCAATAGTAGAAACATTATTGAGCTATACCATTTAAAATTTCATTATCAAATGAAAATAATTTCTTCGATGACTACACCACCCATAGAAGAGTAATTCTTCATACTAATCGATATAACTCAAACCATATTAACATTATTATTTTGAATAAATGAGATAATTTAATTAACATATTACTATCTGTGAATAGATTTTTTTAAATTCGATTAATATAGTTAAGAAATTAAATAATGTACATAAAACATGTGTAGTGGACTAATGGATTAATTGTCAGATTCCAAACCTAATCAATAATAAAATATAACACATGATTACTTTTTAGAGTTAAAATATATCCATAAACTCAAATAATCTAAATTTAAATAATTAATATATTCTCTAATTTACCACTGACCATAATCAAGTATTGGAATGACAATAAATGCAGCCTGCTACGATTTCATCTTTGGAAACTAGCCTATGGTTCAATTCATTTCATCATTGTGGTGATTTAAACTCATATTGTGTTTGTGGATAAGAAAATTAGGTGATAATAATTTTGTTTATATTAATATAAATGATAATGATTTATAAGAAAATGAATATGTAGAGTTATATAGTTTACAATTTGTAAAATTGTTTTCTAAAAAAACAACTTCACGTTTTTTTATTAATCGAATTTCATTTTGAAATCAAGAAAAAAAAAATATTGTTCAACCGAAGTTATTTTTATTATTTAATAAATATCAAACCCTCATCCTTCTTTATTTCATTCATGGATTTAATTTTATATTTAAAATACATTTAATATATTTTAATTACTTCCTCCATTGAGAGACAAAATTGGTCGGTCACTCTACTGCACCTATGTACCAAAACATCAGACATTATTTCCATGCATCCACGATAGTTCTTTTCAATGTCATGGAGCACAACCTCTGGAGCATGTTTTTTCCCACACACTAGGTGTATGACTACTATGATACATGGTGGAATTCCTCCACAATTCCAAACACATGCCTCAGAAAGGAAGGATATTAATATTTACAACTAAATGGGTTGGATAGGTAAATCCTTATAATAAATGGGTCTTAGAATAGAGTCATACCTTAAATTACAGACAACTAAAATGAAATACCAAAAACGTCAATAGAGACACCGCCTACTGCCTACTAAAATATCTTATGTTTGTTTATCTCCCTGCATATCATTTAAATTTCCATTTCATTTTTATATTAATCTCATACTTAAATTTAAATGGTTGACCCAAATGGTACACCACTTAAGATCAACAAGGTCCCATACTCCTCATGAACTAAAAGTTGGCTTCCAAATAATCCACAACATAACATTTTATAGTCAATGTGAGTCATGGTCCATGTCTCAACATATAATAATTGGAAACATAGGGTCTATGATATAGACTACTCAGGAAACCATTTCCTCAGCTTACATAGGAATTCTATGTACCTACCATGTTTTTCAATTCTATGCACATGATTTCGATAAAAATTGAAGGTATATCAATCATGGAACCTATAAAAACATCATAAAAACAAGTAATTCATAATATATGGCATGAAATAATTGACTGAATTTTTTTCCTGTAATGTTCCTAAAATGTTTCATGAGATGGAATACTCTCATATAGTTAGGCTGAAAAATATATAACCCTCAACCATATCAATGAAAATATCAAAATTCATGTTTATCACTAAATAATGTAATAAAATCAACTGTAATAGTCAAAATCTAGATAAATATATTTTTATTTGGGGAAATTATTATTTTAAATATAGATAGTTTAGTCAATCCCTAAACAAGCTCATTAACAAATTCAATTTCTTCTTTATACCGTCTTTATTGTCACAAAATTATATGGAATGAAAATAAAACTCCTTTGATAACACTTTGTAACAATCCTAATCCATATTTCACTTAATAGTTCCACAAAAAATGCCAGAGGTTGGCGACTAGTAGTGATTGACTATGGTGTGTCATTAGGAAGACTATGCCCACTAATCAGAGTGTACCACAGTGGTATCAAACATATAGATCAAATATTTGAATCATTATAAAAATCAAACTGTAGATTAACAGTAGGAATAAATAAATTAGGCCAAAATGATATATCAAATACAAAAGATGATCATACCTTTCATGATTTTACAATGTAGCGAAAAAAGTATTACTATAGTAAAATACATGAATCAGAGTACTAATAAGTTAAAAGGAACTATATCTAGATATTATCATGAGCCTCATCTTGGTCTCTTGCTTTGCTTCTCATTAGCATGTCACTAATTCAAGCATCAAACTATAGGGTCTTTCCCCAGTCCCTACCAGCATCAATATAATCTATTCGTGTACCCAATGACAGTCTGAATAGGGTGTAAGATTCAATCCAATTTGGTCATCTCTTGAGGGTCTATAACACATCCTATATGTGCACTATAAAAAGAAAAGGAATATTAAAATACATATCATTCGTATGAAGTAATAAAAAGTAATGAATCTATGGAATGTATACAATAGAAAAAGTGATCCTCTGTAGACCAAAAAGGCACCCACCAACTCAATGGTCAGGCTCTTGAAACAAGGAAGTAGTAAAGTAAATATAATTAAACACCATGGACTCACCATAAACATAGTATATCATTTCACCCACGACATTTTTTTTATAATATGAATATAAAAAAACCATGTCAACAATATGAAACCTTTAGTGTTACATTTTCAATAGTGGTTCTATAAAACAAATCATATTACAATTACCACGGTCACACAGTCTTATTAATGTTATTATTCCCCATGTTTCTAGATCCAAGGTGTATTGTACCACGTCATTCTCATTGAGTCATTGGAGCATCCTAATGGAAACTCGGTTTGACATAAATTTGGGTCCAAGGTGAATTTATACCTTCCATGTCCACTACAAGGCCAAACAAAACAAATCCATGGGGTAGCAAGGTGCAATGAATCCCACAGAATTATAATCCATGGAACATACATGTCTGATTAATCCTCTACCACTATTATTACTTATGGTGCAGTGCACAAATGAAATCCCTTGTAATCATACATTCAATCAATTCAAATTCATGTTCCACAATTATAATGACTATTATTGTTAGCCACATTCAAATCTATTCCAAGAGTTTAACCACTTATATAAACAATTATATATAAAAAAATTAACAAAAACATCAACATGAAATGGAGGAAAACCATATCTAAATCAAGAAATTGAATTCAATTCATTTATGAATAGGATTCCTCTAACTAGGGAAGCACTAAAAACAGTCCATAGAAGGTTTAACAAAGGAATAGTCGAATGGAACACCCCCATTAGTTTCATCTGTTAGGGACTATCTCAATTGAACTAAAGGAAATTCATAACATGTTTTATTTCATTTAATTTTTTGTTATATTAATTTTATAGGAACATCCAAAAATATCATTGGGTAGAACAATGGAAACAATCTCAATAAATCACCATTCACATAGGAAAAGTATTTATCTCTAACCATGGGCCCAATGAATATTTTTAATCTCATATCAACCAAAAATTGAACTCTTATTAGAATACGAAAAAATCATGGATGAATAAGCTGTAAATAGAAAATATTAAATTTATCCTAAATAGCATATTTGATACCATTGAAAATGAAGAACGCCATAAATGGAATTGAGTGATAAATGATGTGGATATATCAAGTCAATTGATGCATGAATCCAATATCAGATGATGTATCAGAAGTAAAAATTATGATTATAATCCAAAAGACCATCCTATTTTTTACCTTCTCTCTAGAGGAATATAATATGTATATTATTTGGTTAAAATTTTATTAAAGGAAAAAATAATATCCTTAAAAAAATATGGTTCCAATAGTTTGTCCACATGGTCAGCTATACCCTGCAACAACCACGATTCCACTTCAATAAGTAGGGTCACCTCACATGATTATAATGCATGGTTTGACTAACCACGAGAAAAATGTTGCTTATCACATTATCAAAAATTGTAGAGGCACTCGCATGGGTGTGTTCCTCGATACACATGGTTTGAAAATACATTTCTTTACACATTCATTATTCCCAAGCCACAAATTATTAGTGAAATCATGAGGCTTGCCCTTCGTGGTTTATACTAAATCTGTGGCCTGCCTATTTTTTCAAAAAAGTTGTGTTTATGGCATCGAATCAGGCATGTACACCCCTGATACCCCCAAGATCTCAATGGTTATTCACATTAGTCCATGATTAATTATTTATCCTAAGCTAAATATAATTTTTTACATTAAATGAAATCATAGGATCTTATACTAAAGAGGTATAATACACTTATGCATCCTACCAATGGTACTACCACTCATTAGACTATGCATGGCTGGGTGGCCCTTAGTGGGCCTTCCTATGTAACATGTGGGCTTTCAGGTTAAGGATTGGCCCAACTGGAATAAATTTTTTGGTTAACTCCACGAAAAATTATAAATATGTTAGTAGATATTTGAATCATAATATCCAAAAATTCTAAAACATAATCAATAGCCAAAATTTTAAAAAAAATTAATTCACAGAAAACCAATTTTATTAATCATTTAATATTTCCCAAAATTTAATAAATCAATTTATTAAATGAAATTCTATTGAAATACATCAACAAATCCTAAAAAACATTAAATTATTTATTAAATATTACTATGTCATATACTCTAACACATATACCATGCTTTTTCACAAGCATGGAATCTATACAAGGAATACAATGTTCCTAAAAAATTTCGTTAAAAAAATTAAATAGAAAATATAAACAAATATCAATGATAAATACAATTTTTAAATTCCACATAAAATATCAATTCAATTTCTTATTTTTCTATGAATTCCATAAACCTAATCATATTAATTTTCCCCATTATAAGTGATCGTATTTGTCCTATCATTAATGAATGTTCTTGAATTTCATATTATAAAAACATCAAAATCGTTATTTACATATCATTTTGAAAATATTCACTTCGCACTCATGATAAAATTAAAATATATCTATTATCATATCATGATAACACGATCAATATCCATAGGGTTATAAAGGATTTTCTTTCACTAATTTTTAAGGCAAAAGAAACATAATATCATGGTTACCTTTCAGTCAAGGTTCATATGACTATTTTTCATACGGTTGGTTTGAAGTTTTGTTTAAAAATAAAGACTTAATAATGAGGTTAATCACTTAATGTTTAAATCGTGATATCAAAATTGATTGTTTAATTATATTCTACACTTTAAAATATCAAATCCATATTTAAAAAAAAACAATTTTATAATCATGATTAGTATAAATTTTAATGAATGCCCTGTGTACCTTCAAGAATTTTTTCTCTACTTTTAATATATTTTATTTATTGTAATTTTTTGTTTTTTTTAATGTAATTATTAGAACTAACCTCACATCCCCCACCTAAGCACATAGGATAAAAATATATGGTACAATGATGTGGAATTTTTATTCTATTATGTAAAAATAGATTTCTATTTTTTATTATTTTTTATAAGGATAGAAAATAATATATATTGAATGATTCAAAAACCATTTTCAATACCCAAATATTGTACCCCCTCACTTTTTACCTATAATAAATATCATCACATTTACCATGAATATGACAACCCAAGTAATTAATCATTAAAATTTCATGAAAATACTAAGTGTATGGTATAAATGGAGAAATATTGATTGAAATATGGATCAATACTAATAAGGGAATTCATGGTCTCCATGCACTAAAAAATAAATTATGTAAAGGTTGTATTTAGGGACAAGTGAATTTCAAAATATTCGTCAATAATTTTAAATGTGATGTTCACATTAATTATCTTTAAAAAGGTTCATGGAATTTTCATGAAAGTGGCATGCCCCAAAATTAAAAAATAAATAAATTCAATAATATATCGGATGTACTTGGTCTAAAAAGCCTTTCCGGAATAGGAAATATGATATTGGAAAATCATCCAAGGCATAAATAATAAAAAATATATATATTATCAAGAAATTTATAAATTGAATGAATAAAAAATAGAAAGAAATTTCATATAAATGAATGAAAAAATTCCCTCAAATAATGAGTCTTATTTGTAATATCCAAGATCCATTTTTATCATTTGATTCCAATTTTACTAATTCAACCATATTATTATTATTTAAGTCTAAAACATTCCACCATAGGATTCCTAAAAAACTCAAGACTCCTAGATAAGTCAAAAAAATAATATATTAATTTATCGTCATAATAGTTTCAATATATATCTCAAATCAAGTTTCAAAAAATTTAAGGAATTTGAACATAAAAAATGTATAAATGAACTCCATGTTAAAATAAAGATCTATTACACATTCCTCCTTGTTATTTAGATGTTTTGTTGTTCTATCATGGTCCTAAAATGTAAATTAATAAATTAATCTCAACAATCATGTAACATAAGATCACAATTTTGTAGAGAGAGAACATTATTATGGATTAATACTTGAAATTAAATAAAATTATAAATTACCATTAAAATAAGACATTTCTTAGTATGATCCCACATGGGGGCCTAGATTTTTAAAACCTGTTAACGGAAGTATTAGATCTTATATATTATCTCATGGTGGGTTGAGATTTTTCGACATTGATCACCACATGTGGATCTTCCTAGCTTCGATAACTTCCATATTGGTATGGAATGGTTCAAGGATAGGGTATACCAGATCCACCACCTTAAAAATGTGTACATCATTCATGGAAGGGGGTGGATGAATTATGAATTATCCTCCTTCTTAGATTCTACTTGAATAAACTACTCCTTATTTTCTATTGTCGACTCAACCTGGGATCCATGAATTTAATGATTAAAGGGAATGTAAAAATGTATTTTTACTTGAATACAATTTAAATATTAATTACCAATAATTGATTTCTTCCATTAAATATATGTATCCTATGTCTTGATTTTATGAGTAAAAACTACATGGAATCCCTCGTGGTATTCCTCAAAATCACGTTCAATAAACTCATAGAGCTTTGTGTGTTCCGCGTCAGGAGCATGTCCAGTTTCATTATCTTCATTTAATGAATAAAAAATATTTCTTTAATCGAAAAATTCAATTGATTGATAATTAATACTCAATTAAGATTTAATAATAACAAATGAAATATGTTTTGAGATAAGATCATCTCCCTTATTTGGTTCAACATCAATTTCTTCGTCAATAGTGAGAGACTCTTATAGTTGGATTGTATCATTTGTTGGTTGGTAGTCGGGGTCCTCCATTTCTCATTAAATTCCACCACGTTGGTAGTGTCGTCTTCCAATGTATGAAAAATATGAAATGGTTCTAGCTCTTATACATTGTAAGGAATGTGGATATCTAGTTTTACCCCAAATTCATTATATAATTCATCTGAATATTAGTGATCTCCCATAGGTAGCTGAACTATAAATCATTCCTCATCATGAATCCACTATAGCAGATAATGGTCATTTGGATCTCATCATTTAAATCGTCGGTCATTGATACTCATTGATTATGGACTCATCATCTGTGATCTCATCATAAAAAATACTTAAGTCTAAGGGAGGTTCATCTTATTCCTTAGCCACATGATAAAATTCATGACAGTTATTTGATAAATTGGGTTTTTAGGGGTCGTGGCCTTACAAAATTATTCCATCATTTCCAACCATCTTTTAGTTATTAATTCATTGAAACTATTTCCCCTATTATTATATTTATAGAAAAAACCCACCTATATAGAAATAATAGAGGCACCATACACTATGGAATATGGTGACTAAACACAATGTTGTTACACCTAGAAAAATTATTCAGAAATTATGTGATGTTTCAAGGGACAATCTATAATTGACTTTTCCATTTCCTGATTAAAATTTGGGATATAATCCATGAATTAAGTTAAATCATTATCATATCCGTCAAATAATTGTTGTTTTAGGGACACTTTAATATGATACTTTGGGTTATTGAATTTATCCTCTTCAAGGGAATGTCTTATAGATCACATGATCTATCTACAAAAATCCGTATCACCATCCACTATAAACTAAGATGATTCAATTACTAGTTCTTTCACCAATAAATTTCCAATCCCTGCAGAATACTACTAATTTTAATATATCATGGAAAAATAATTTTTTTTGTTTATTAAATGATGAAAACTATCTAATATATATATATATATATATTAAATATACACTAATAATTTTATCATATAAAATGGATCTTATTTTTATGAACACCTATCATAGGGCATGGGAAAATAAAATTTATCTTCGAAATGCATAATAGAGGGTGGCTAGGGTAGTCTCCACTGACGAGATTAACAATTTCTAGCATACATTTTTCAAATTCTTCATAATATAATTATTTTTTTCTATTATTAATCAATGAAATGAAAAGTGAATTTTAGTTTTTATTATTTTATAAATAATTAAAATACATGAATGCATAAATACAAATTATACATCTTATAAGTGAAAAAAATTTCATACTATTAATATTGGTATTTTTTTATGTTATAAATATTTTAATTAAAATTTTATGATTAATTTTATTATTTAAAATGGAAATTTATTTTCATAAAATGTAATAATAAAATGTTACATTTTTATCTTATGGTTATAATATAATTTTATGGGAACTTTATTAATTTATCAAGGTGTTACAAAATGCAATATAGTTTTATGGGGTTTTTGGAATAAATTATAATTTAATATAAAAATTAAATTAATAATAATTGGAAAATTATTTTCAAAAAAAAATTACATTTTTGAATTCCACATTTCAAATAATGTTTGGGGTTAATTTTTGGGATTTTTCTAAAACAAATAAATTTTTTGTGAATAATAAAAATACAGTTTTGAGTTTTTGGTATGATTAATGAAATCATAGTGACATAATAATTAATATAAAATTTTAGTCGGATTGTTTGTAGTAAAATATCACAATAGGTGTCCCAAGTGGACAATATCATGGGAATATAAAATGGGAAAGCCCATGGTTTTTTCAAACCCACTAATGAGGTGTCCCTTGAAATTAATAAAAAAACTCCCCCACATTTACTATAGATACCCACTCATTCCATGGATTTATTCCATTAAATAAAAACAATCCTCGACTAAATGGTCATTTTACCTCCCTATGAGTCCTCCCAAGCTATCCTCAATCACAAATGGTCCCATCCTTTTTGTTTTGGGAGTTACTCTACAAATTAAGGGAGTCTACCACCCTTATCTTTTTCAAGATTTCATTTAATGTTATTATTTTTAATTACAAATGCATTATGTTGTGATATAACAATAAAAAAACCCCAATAATGACCATGTTATGTAAGAATAATGAGAGAACCATTTTTCATTCTTCAAAATATTTAATGAAATTTTGAGGGACGTTCTTAGCCTGCCAAATTTTCACGAGGGATCTCTCTACTCTTTTATTATCAAATTTGTTTATTTTATTTTTTGTTCCTCACCTCCCTTATTCTTAATGTTGTGATGAATAAAGTAACAAAAATGTACTGAATTTTTTTCATGATAAAGGAATAATTCTTCTCATCTCTCCCATCACATTATTTTATACTGAAAATGAGAATACCATATGAGATATGCTAATTTACCACATTCAAGGACGATGGGTTTTAAATGTATATTATCATCTTAAATTATGACCATTAAACCATTATCATGGTATAACCAGACCATAATTTGTATATAATATCACGTATATGGTTCTAGAATCTTTTTTACACAGGTTTTTTTATAAATAATGAAAAATGAGTTTGTTTTGTTCAAAAACTACCATTTATCCCAAACTGTTATCATAAAATATTGTATATAACGATTCATTATCACCCCGTGTAACAAAATGAAATTTACAAAAATTAATATTATTTGCATTCACTAATTACATATAACTTCAATTCTAGACAATAATCACCATTTTTCATGATTCTCTATTAATATATATAAGTATACCAATCATGAAACAAACGGGCCCAAACAATGAAATTGAACCTATTAACCCCTCAGAAATTCCCTGAATGAAATTACTATGGTTACAATAAATTAATTTCAATTAAAATATGTTATGTAAATATTAATTAATTAATTAATTTGGGTATCTAGGACACTAATAGCTTGGGAAGAACACCATCAAACGTAATGTAATGGGTTTCTTCGTCACACTCCCATTTTTTTGAGATGTTATGTATACACAACAACAACTTGATTATTGTGTATGTATACTCCCAATTGATGTTTAATATCATTAGTATATGTATTTTAATTATAATAATTGTATCATTTATGATTATTAATTTTATTAATATGATTATTTTGATTATAATGTTTAATGTTTTTTCTACTCCAACCACTATTTTCATTCAGGTTGATCTTATTATCTACTCACCTAAAAGAGATTATTGTGTCTATTTATATACTACTAATATATTCTATGTGAATTTTCTATATATGTGTACCAACCAGAATCCCACTTTCTATTAGGTGGATTTATATTTTTCAAAAGGATCTTTCAAAAATTCTTCCCAAAATAAGAGCTCGATTCAAGGATCTTCTCGGATTCTTACATATTTTTATGTTCAATATATAATCTATTTTAAGACATATATATCTTTATAAAATCACAAATGTTATCCAGAAAAATATATTTTGGTTCATTTCAAGTTTTATGATTGCAATCATGCTATTTTCCTTTAAGATCAATATAAAGAATTCCCTAAACCGCACTAAAATGCATAATTTCTAAACTTCTTTAAAAAGAAATTTTAAATGATTTCACCTCAATAAGACATTATTTAAGACTCTAATATAATTTTAATGACATTTAGTTTTATGTTCTGGGATATACATGTTAATGATATGCATTTATGGAAAATACAAGTGATTTCCCAAAGAACCATTTTTTTCAAAGTAAAAAAATGATTTTTCTCATCTCACATTAGATTTTATGAGATATATTCCATGTTAACAACATAATTATTACATGTGGTGTATATACATAACATTATAATATCATATAAATAGTAACCTTTTTATCATTATACTCTATGAGATTATTATTTGAATGATTCACTATGGTATGGGACACTTTGGAATGTTTAGGGATTATTTCCTTATGAATTTTTCAATGGTCACTTTTAAAAGTAAAATAATTTATGTTAACATCCTTTGATGATATTTTATTTCATGTAGATTTATATCCTATTATATAATCTACAAAATATTTTGTTGAATAGTCATTTATTTGTTTAAAGGTGGATTCTCTATCATAATACCATTCAACATATTACCCTGAATGGTTAGTGTTTACGTTTAATGATTATGTAGAGTTAATTACATTTAAAATGTTAGTTTCCATAAGAATGTAATTATTTTTATGTTTTCACATTAATAAGAGGAATTAAATGGACTTATTATGTTTTTGGTGGGGCCCATTATAGCCCCTTGATGCATCAGTAGGTCTAATGAGAAAACAAGGTCATAGAACTAGGCCTTAAAAAGTGGTTATGTATGGTGTTGGAAAGAGGCCTTGGATGTAGAGATATGATGTCTAACACAAACATTTCCTTCATTATGAAAATAGTATTGATAGTTCATGTGGTTATTCCACTAGTAGAATGCATGTGACTATGTTTTATTCTATAATTATTTATTCAGACCTTACTCCTTCCATAATGTGATAATCTTTTTTTAAAGGCATCTGTTTTTAGTTATTCACCATGCATAATGATTATGTTTATGTTATATTCAACTATATTTCATACCCTTACTGAGCATCTGATCTCACCCCCTTTTTATGATTCATTTTATCTTGACATGAGGATGTTTTTTTAAATGTCCTATAGGTATAAACATGGAGTTGTGTATATACCCAAAAATATTTATCTTTTATTTCCCTTCATGTTGTAATGTTGAGCCTAGGTATGTTTATGGTTTTACAAAATTAATAAAATACTCGGTCCTTTAGGATTTTATTCCTATAAATCATGAAAATGTTTTAATATAATTCACTGACTATGGGCTTCTGATGTCATGGGGTTATAATTACGATTTTGTCATGAACCATCCCAGGATGTCACCTGACCCGACATCTGACTGAGTCTGTGAAATTTCCAGAAGGGCATTCTTGATTTCTACGGTATGTTAACTAGTGTTGGGAATCAATAAACCCATTATAGAATGAT
The DNA here is from genome assembly GCA_963277665.1 of Viscum album. Lineage (NCBI taxonomy): Eukaryota > Viridiplantae > Streptophyta > Magnoliopsida > Santalales > Viscaceae > Viscum > Viscum album. The sequence goes on along the minus strand of OY728165.1, from coordinate 898,042,334 downwards.
TTTTACTGTATCGAAAAAATAAAAATAAAAATAATGTAAAAAATTAGATAAATAAAATAAAATAAAATAAACAAACTAGAAGCAGGAAATGGCGTAAACTAATAAATGAAACATATCTCAACTGACCTCGAGGGTCAATATAGAACATAAACCACACTCTCTCCAAGAGAAATCCCAAAAATATATCAACCAAAAACTAAAAATTGAAGTAGGAATGAGCACCGAGATTCCTAGTATGAATGCTATGGATAAACAATTCCCTATTCCCTTACCTTTAAAAATAAATCCAAAATATGCTAGTTTGAAAATAGAACACAACATAATCATGGTTTTTTTCTCTTCAAATCCATTGAAAAATTTTATTTTCAAGAAAATCATTCCTCTTACACTATATTATCAAAATTGGTTCCAAGAATGCATTATCACATCAAAATATATGTAATAAAATCCAAATTAAAATATTTTTTAAAAAAAATGAGAGATCATGTATGAAACAATTGAAATGAAAATAAAATAACTGAATCCATGATCAATCCATAATCACCTATTCTGAATTGGGGACCTAGGATACTCATACCTCGGTGAAGCATGGTATTGAAACCTCAACCATTAGAATTATCCATTATGAGAAAGTAGGGGAAAACCCAATGGAATAATGGTATTCAGTCAACACAAATTCTTAATTATTGTGGTTGTGTCAATCCATCAACTCTAAAATTTGTCAAACCCCTTCGGAATCATCTATAATACTAGTCCCAGTCTTCCCACCAAGGAACCCATGGTCTCCCATTGAATCTATTTCAAATGGTGTTGTGGTTTTATTAAGAAAATAAATTCAAAGATAACACTTTCTTTATTGAATACTCATTCAACCTCTCACCACTGGTCTCCCTCCATTATTACATTCCCCGTCTTTACATCACAAAAAAATTCAAGATGCCTCAACACAAGGAACATATCATAAATCAAATATAAGCATGTTCATCAAATTTTTCAAACTTATGGGAATTCCTTAAGAGGGGTTTTCCACTTTCATAAACCATTCTCACATTTCTGAATGTGACTCATTAATTTTCATGAAATTTTATCATTTTTGAAAATAAAATAGACACAGTACACTTTCCAAAAACCTTTAAAAACACAATTAAACATCCAAGACACCAAATTTTTAAAAACTAGCTTGAAACCATGATTAAAACAAAGTAGACCTTTTAATGAATGAAAATTACCAATTAACCTCAAATTCTTACCAAAACCCATGCATTGTTTCTAAACTAACCAAAACATGAATCCTCCCCTTTTTAAATTCACACACTAACACATATTCATTCAAGCTAGCTTACACAACTATTATACACATTCCAAATACCCTTGTAATTACTTCAAGCACTCAAAACCATTTCGGAAGATAGTTTTTAATATTTTATATTTAAATCAAATTGGGAATAAGAAATGTAATTCCTTTTTACAAATAGGGATGAGGGAATATAAAAACAAGAAAAGAACATGTTAGAGACTTTATAAATTATGAAAAAAATGCAGAACCATTTCTAATGGGCACATCCATATCACATGGATTATACATATACAACATAAATATAAAACATATGTTTTTTAAAACAATAAAGAAATTATTTATTTCGAATTTAAGGTTCATGAATGGAGAACCTAACTGATGGTGTAACTAAACAATCATTCAACTCATGACACACTCTAACATGAAGCTTCTACTCTCCCACTAAGTATATGCACTTCCACATACATGTAATTACACCTATCCCAATGCACACATCCCTACAGACCTGAACATGTTCATGGGGATCCTTGCATATATGTTTATATGTATATACTATTACCAATCAACAATTTATTCATTTTAATATATATACAAGGGAACACCTAGCACGATACATGTATATTCACAACTATGGATGTTTATACATACAACTAGGGAACCACCTTATATATATATATACTTACATATGCACACATAGTCAAGTCTTCTTAGATTACGGAGACTCAAACCCTATTATTGAATGTCCCAAAAAACTACCAACAATTCTAGGGTCTCAAAATTTAAGGTTTAAAGGATCAACACACTCATATAATAACACTAGGAATCCATAAACTACATAATCATCATATTATAATTGAGTGACAATAGGAAAAGAATAAAAAATAAACCGAAAAGCATTGATGTAGAAACAAAACACCCCAAACCACCTATCCTTTTGTGACGGATGTCGGGATATTCACAAAGGAGTCTCATGGGACCTAACTCACAACCTTATAAAAAATAAACAAAAAATATCAGAGTTAACATAATCCTACGGTTTATCCAATGTTTGTGTATCCCATGAAATGAACAAAAAAAGTAAAATATGGGTAGGTGAAGGGTGAAAAGGATCATCAGAGGGACTCACACACCCAAATGGTAGGAGATTCAGTCACCAGTGGGTTGTATTGGTGTGTCCTAACTTCTCCCAGTCAGCGGGGTCACATGAGTAGGAGGGAGGTCGACCGCATGAGAGATAAGGATATTTCGATCAAGTACAAGGGGAGATGTCACCAGAGGAAGTTGGTAGGTGTGCCAAAGGGCCCTCAGCTGGTGGGGTGTATCATGAGTATGATAGGGATGAATGGGGGAGTTATGGGTACATTGTGTTGGTGGAAAGGGAACAGGAAGGGGAAGAACCTATGGTTTTGAAAAAATTAAAAAAAATTAAAAAATCCCAATAATAATAATAATAATATTCATAATAACTTATTAATAATATTATTTATTTTAAAAATAATATTAATATTAATAAAATTTTAATACTAATAATAATAATAAATTTTATAATTGTAACAATATTTATCACACTAAAGTTAACAATAATAATATTTTTTTTCATAAAAATAATATTTAAATTCTTATTATTTTTAAATTATATTCATTTTATTTTATTTTCATCCACTTTCTATATTTAAATATTATTTTAAACTAAATAATTAATCAAATATGAATAAAATAAACATGATATCAGCATCAAAGGTCCTCGATCGGGTTGTGATACACAAGCCATCAATTGTATGGGGAGTGGAAGACATCAAAGGAATCCGTCTGACTATATGCACTCAGAATATTATACATAAGGAAGATGTGAAACCCAAATGTCAACCTTAATGGTGTGTCACACCACGAATGAAGGATACTTTAAAAAAAGATGTTCAGAATCTTCTAGATGTGTCAATAATATTTTCTGTATCTAATAGTTAATGGGGAGCCTGCTATAAGTAGTCCCAAATAATGGTGGACTTCTAGTGGGGAAGATTGATGAGAATGAATGAATCTCAACTCAGACCATCACTAGATGAAGAGTTTTTATGGATTAGAGATTTCTTAATGTGGAAATAGGAAAAGAAAATTTTCAATTATCCTTTATGGATAAAATTTTGGAATATATAGAAATAAATGAATTCTATTATTTCTTGGGTGGATATTCATGATACAATCAGATTTTAGACGATCCACCTGAATTCCCAAAGACCACATTCACATTCCCATTTAGAACCTTCACCTATATGAGCATGTCTTTGGAATAAATAATTCTCTAGAAACATTTTAGTTATTAATGATTTATTTTTCATTATATGGATGAATAATAATTATATATATTCTGGTATTATGTATCTATATATGGAAGATTGTTTAATGTCCACCAATGAAATCTACATCCAGTCCAACAACGCTGTGATGAAAAATGTGTAGTCTTGAATTTGGAGAAGTTCTATTTTATGGTTCAAGGAGTTGTAGTCTTCAGGCATTAAATTTATTGAGAAGGAATAGAAGTCGTTTCTTAGAAGATCAAATTAATTATGGATTTATCTGAACCTACCACAATTGAGGTTATAAGAAGTTTTTTGGGCTATTCTAGATTATATAAGTGATTTTTCATAGACCATAAAAATGTTCCCTTACCATTGACACGCTTTTTGTTTGAATGAGTTCTATTTTAATTCACTGAGGAATGTTATATTGAATTAAATTCTTTTAATAAGAGCCTGATATCAACCCTGATAAACATTTCACCCAACTTGGAAAACAAGTTCGAAGTGATGTGTGGCACTAGCGCTTTTACTGTTGGCATTGTTTTAGTTTATTGAGTTGGAAACATCTTTTTCATATCTACTATGACAACCATACACTAAATAAATCCCAAGTCAAATATACAATAACAGTAAAAGAACTCTTAGCTATTGTATTTGACTTTTATATATTCCTTTTATATCTGGTCATATCTAAGGTGATTGTGCACCCCAATCATCTAGTCCCTAAGTATCTAATGAACCATAAGCATGTAAAGCCCATGCTGATATGGTGGATATACTTACTACAATAATTTAATATTTTGATCAATGATACTTAATGCATGGTGAATGTGATCTCTGATCATTTATCCTAAATTCCTCTACCCATCATCAAGGAAAACAATGATTCTGATATCAAGATTAATTTTACGGATGAAGACATGTTCGGTATTAATTTTCATAAATTGTTTTATGATATTTATAATTATATCACAGAAAAATTACAGAACTAATAATTTTCATATCAAAAGAAAAAAAAATTTGTTGTAGTAAAACATTAATATTTGGACGAACTACTAATGTTCACGTGTTTTGCAGATGGCATATTACAACATTGCATTCTGGAAAATTAAATGAAAAATGTGATTGGAATTTTTCATTTGACACTAATAAAAGTACATAAAGGACTTGGGCACAGTGTAGTAATGATTTTGAAATTTGGACCTTATGGTCTCACAGTACACCAAGATCCAAGGGGATTTTGACAATGTTATTTTTGGTTTTAGCATATTGGGAATATTTGAAAAATGAATGAAATGACCCAAAATCCCCTCATGGAAGCCGAAATAATTGAAATATGGGAAATATAATTCATGGGTCAATTTCCCACATAATATAGAGTCTCATAAAATATTTTTGTCTTTAACTACGTCTCGAAGGGGGTAAAAGGTGAAGAAACATCACAAGAAATAGAAAAAGTTGTCATTTATTTCTTTAAAAACAATGTGTTCTCATGATTTTGATTTCCGTGATTACAGATCAATAATTGATGAAAACATTTCAATATCAATACTTTCAATTTATTTATTTTAAATTATGGAATTTTGTAGGATATAGGAACACCCTACCTCCCATAACCAAGTGGGGGTAGTTGAAATGTAAAACAGTGAGATCACAAAAATAATATAGAATAACTTGAACACTAGCCTAAGTGATTAGAGTCTAAAACATGATTATGCACAATGAGTATACCATAATACAAAAAAAAACTCCCATATAGACAATATCGTTCATATTAGTATATGGGAAACCATGTCATATCCTTGTTGAATTGGAGCATTTCTCATATAGGGAAATCAATAAGCTGAATTTAGATTATTAGAACTATGGATAAGCTCATATTTTGTAGTTGAATATTTTTATGAAATAAATAAGTATGCCTTTGACAATTATATGTTCTAAAAATAAAAAAAATGATGAAATTGAATGATCTACGGATTTCAAGGTGTATCATTTTCGTATCGTATATGGTCCTTTTATTCAACACTCGATTAAAAATACTCCCTAGAAAGATAAATTATTGATGTTCGAGTCCCTTAGAATCCATTCATGATTTCTTATACGGTACCATCAAAATTCAGAGAGAAGATATAACACATTTTAATGTTAATAGTAAATTATTAAAAAACATCATAAACATGTCCGTGAAGGCCATCTCATCAGCCTTAAGTTCAATTGTGGCATAATTGGGTGAAGATCTCATCATAAAAGGAAGAACATAATGGAAGGGAACACATGGTACAACATGATAGCCTTTGTTATATTAGTATAATCATTAGGATTATTTTGGATTGGATAGGAGCTGAAGGATTGGGATGAAATATCATTCTAGCCAAAATAATCAATTACAAATTTTGAATGCATGTTACACAAAAATTATCTTTTTCATCTAAAATTCATTTGAAGACACTAGTACATGACGTGAAACTAGGTTACATGCAATGTAACTCACTAGGTTAGTTTTCTAAAACACAAGTTGTTGACTTGATGTTCATGCCCTGACCCACGAACCCCCCTCCTTCTATAGACCATCCAACTCCCTCCCAGAGAAACCCATCCTCCCTCGACCTCACCTCTCCACATCATTCCCTTAACTTGACCACACCATCCCACTTGTTCCTTCTATCTCAGAATACATAACATGTACACCCCTTAATATCCATCCCTTCTCAAGAAACCACCGACAACACCCTCCTCCTCATTCAGCCACCCCCCCGACCACAAACCAAAACCCCCTCATCCTCCCCCAGTTTCCACCAAACCACAACTTGAAGAATCTATGCCTCTCATCCATCTTCCTTGATAGTTCAGAAAAAGATGCTACACTTATAGCCTTATAACTCATCATCTATCCATGACTATAATATGACTATCGATAAAAAAAGTATCATTCTTCCCTTTCCTTTCGCACCTATTGTAGAAACCCTTTCTACTCTAGTAGAAAGGGATGACTCCACCTACAATTCTGAGGACTAATTGAGTGACAAAAACCTCCACTAGCACTATGTCATATTCTTTTAAAAACTGAAGCACTAGGAAATCCTTATCAGGCTATATTTGAGGCCTATTCAGATGAATAAGGACTTGGACTTATCCATCATGGCCCGAATAAACAATATTAATACCATACTCAACCTCTTGGAGACATTACATATGGACTGCATTGTTGACGTATGAGAATAGAACTATAGGGAACTATTTATAGAGTCCATGTCCACATTCAACGTGACCATTGATAGCCTCAGATTCTTCCTCAGTGGTTGGACACATGAGATTTTCTTTCCCATGTTTGATATTAGACACGTCATTTATGCAGATGATTTTTCTTCATTAAGGGTCATTTTGACGCTACAGATGGAGCCACCCTAAGCCAATTCACAACATCTATGGATGATTATTGCACGATACCCTCAACTTACCCATGTCCCACATATTTTAAAGTATATCCAACTACAGAGATTAGCTCTATGGATTCATCATAGTGATATGACAGATGGGTGGTTTACGAGGATGTTTCCCATGGAAGTGTCATCGAAGTCAAATGTGATTATTCTTGCAGTATCCATGGGTGTTCAACTTGTTAAAAAGGCTGGATAGTTCACCCACTATTACAAGGATCATTCCCATCAGACTCAAGGTACTCTGATGGGGGTACCATTTATTACCCACCTGGCCAAATAGCTTGATGTATTTGATATAGTCTTTCCTCTTACCTCCCATGGACACATTGATCTTATTAACTTCATGGTTCTACAAAAGTTGTTTATATTGTAAAGAGATGATGATATAAACCACTGTGCACTAGGGATTCATCATGCAGCCCTAGAAGAGGCCCCACAACCAACACCAGTAGACCCACTCGTTGTTCCATCCTCCAAATCCACACCATCACCACACACACATACCATTTCATCTACCATGTTATCTACTATCCCTTCACAGACCCATCCCACACTAACAAATCATTAGACTATGTAGTTTTACAACATTTAAAACCTATTCAAATTATACACTCATCTACACATTCATTTTTTGAGCCTCCTGATTTCACCACTCCATCTCCACTGGCCCTTATTGACCCATCCTCTTATACCAATCTCGTTCCACCGTATTTCCACCCCAACAAGAAATGAGATATCAATAACACTACTACCTAGAAGGATTACATCACTAAGGAGTTATGGCGTGGAAAAGATATTGACATCGATAAATCCACATAGGTTCCCTTCATTGATTCACATTTCATACCCATGACCTCACTTTGGATCGGTAACATTCCACCACCCAACCAATCCCATATATCTATCCCAATAACTTGACCATATATCTTTCATTCACCTTCTTGTAATAATACTATGGAATATTTTCCAGCATGAATTTTTATCACAACCAGTAGGTGGGAAGACATTAAATCTGATTTTATTCCAATTAAAGTAATTTTAGTCAGCCATTTTTTCAAATTTTTTGTGTACTCTTTTTATAAAGGGATAGTTATTTTCTTTTTTTTTACTTGGGTATGCCCCGGTTTCTTAATTCTACATTATATATATGGGAATTTATTTTATGGACATTCTAATTGGGTTGGTTATCATTTCATTCAATTTCTAAATGGCCATGTCTAGATCATTTGTGTCATCCATGGTTTTTGATAGACCCATTCCACCATCTTTTCAAGTCCAAATGGTGAACCAATGCATCATATAAATTGAATGTCATCATCATGAACATTCATTTGGGGACATATGCCCAGTATAAACCACCTTGAGAAACTATATCATTCCTTCCGCATCATTTTCCTACTCAGTATATTATAGAAATCATAAATCTGCTAATGAGTCATCGTGATATGGAGGATAATGCCACTAGTTACATAAAACTTAAGTAGAGCTACTGAGCTGATGGACCCCAATGCAATATATTTTTGTCCATTCATCTGGTTTATGATGTCTTGTTAGAAATTTATGTCATTTAAACTAGAGTTTATTGTTTTCTACATTGAGTTGACATGCTAGAGTATTTTTCATTTTTATTTTGTGTCACTAAAAAATTATTGTAAAACTCTACTGAATATAAATAAATTTCATTTCATATAAATCCTCATATTATGAAAATTTTTATTACAATGGATATCAATTTTTTGGACCAATTGACTAATGCTTCATCTTGTAGAATAATTTTATACTATCCAACTTTTTTGTTTATCATAATTTTTCAAATTACATCACAAGTTCCCTCATGGAATGTATCCTATAATAGGGAACTATAGATTCCCTCGTATTGAAAATTTCTAATTTCCATTTCATTTTTTTATTTATTAACTATAACACTCCAACAAAAATTAAATGAATTGGGGGGATATTCGTTTTCAATGTGTGGGGGATTTTCTGTAAGTTTCACTTTTGATTTACCTGAATTAATTCATCCTCTAATCTATCTAGGAGGAAATTTTAAAATTTATAACCAATCTATACAACTATAAAACATTATTCCCATTAAAATCAATGAAAAAATTATGTTGGAATTAGTATAATCAATTTTTTGCCTTTTTATCTTTTTATAATGATTGCTGAGTTTAAAAATTTAATTACAATTCATCAATTTTGAAATTATAGTTAATTTAATTATTGTTTGGTTTTATACCCATTCTGATTGAAATTTTATTTTGTTATAATCATTAACCGAGTGGATTTTATGCTTATAATTTATTATCCCTTTCTGATCATATTTCACAAGTGATACATGGGACATGTAAACCAATCAGCACTTACATAGAGATATTATTGAGGCTATGACTAAACATATAAATTCTTCCACCCTACAATTCTCTTTGTGGAATGCATGGATTCAAATTTAACAAGTGTGGAGGAGGAATTAAAACAATACAAGATGATTTTATTATCAATAAGTATTTTGTTACTCATCATAATATTTGGCTGCGATCTATTTATACAATTATTAATTCACTTCTATTCTTTTTCTTTTGAAAATAAAAATAGAAAAATAAATTTAACATGGGTTGTGTATTAGGAAGGTCGAAAATCAATATTTCAAGACTGATGATTCCACTAATGGATCATATGTGTTTAGGGGATGGATTCCAGATCTATCCCAGACATGACATCTGAAAAATTAAAAAGAAAAAGAAAAAATAAAGTAAGAGGATACCTATTTTTCCCACTTACATGACATATATGTGGAGCTAATTTGAGATGCGGGGAGTTTGGACTTCATTAGAATGGAGGAGTAATTGTATTACATTTGTCATGATATTCATTCCTTATAAATCAGATCTTAACCTCATCTTGAGAAATATTTTCACTAATAAACCACCAACCCATAGCGTCATAATCATCAGAACCTAATTGTCGAATCCCTCATGGTAAATTTTATACTTGATACTATAATGTGTAGGTGATAAACCTAATAAAATACTGTCATTATGAGCATGTACAAAAGGAATGAACATAAATAAATTTTCATTTTTCAATGAGTGATGATAGAAAATTCCATGTGAGGTAAAATGAAATTGGGTATAGAAGTCATGGAACAGTTAATATATTAAAATTAAAATTTGACAATCTTTTTAATGAACTATGATATGTGGCGTGACTGATTTTCTATAAAAGGATGATTTTGAGACTAACCTTTTCTTCATACACATAGTTTTATATTCATGGACATCATGGAAGATTTTTATTTTTGAAAATAGATTATATTTTTAAAAAAACTATTGAGACATTTTTTTCGTGGGGATATACAATTGTTCAACTGTGGGGGAATTTGATTAACCAAAATCATATATAATATTTTCTATCATTTTATTAATTATTTTTAATTATATATTTCATAATGCACATAGTATATGATGAATGTTATAGGAAATATTTTTCCAAGGTTTTAGAAAATAAAATGAATAAAATGGGAAGAATTTGTATTTTACACATTGTGAAACATCAGTTCATGTCATGTAATAGTGTCTGAGAGAATGTAAAAAGTCCTGAAACAAGTAGTAAATCATTTCATGAAGTCATCGTGTGAAGCATCCATTTAACATTGGGATATAGGGATACATGTCATCGACCTCATAAATGGGAAATATACATTAATGATTCATCTAGAAAGGCAATACACGCCATGAGACTATGATTCGCGTCATAAAAGTAGTGAAACCAAATATCTCAAATGAGATATGCATGAGATACACTGATGAATCAAAAAACCATAGATGTATTCAATATTTAAACATTAAAGGGAATAAATTCTAGTAAACATCAGGTAATTTTTCAGTTATAAATAATGATGCCTTGTAGCAGCTTTGAGAGAGCTTCTAGAGAAGAACATTCTTATGTGTTCTGTTCCATTTGAGTTTCCTTCAATTTACTTCCCTCTAAACTCAAAATTCAATGCCTTTTTTGTTATTTTATTTAAATACAAGTTTTGTGGAATTTTTTCAACATCTCCTTCCTTCTCTCCTCATATAACCTCTATCATTCTACATAAATCATCCAAAAATTCATGCTAAATCCATTTCCACTCTTATTCCATGTAATTACGTGATTGAAATGTGAGCTAAATCACTTTAATCAATGATTTCATTCAATCTAATTTTTTTAATATAACTCATTGAATGTATATTAAATATTTAAATTAAAATTTTCTTAGCATTTCAAGTCGTGGTCCAACAATTCATTTTTTTAGATTCATTCCTAACATGAGTGGTTGAACCACTTGGGGTCGGCATAAAGAGAATGTGTATCTGAATATATAATAAACCATTAATTCATAACTTTGTAACCATATGAGATAATGATCAGGATATAATTTAATTTTCATTCTAATTATTTTTAATATACCAGATCACATGGTATTCAGGTGAAGGCCAATATCCTGGTTGGAGTAGATTTGGCTAAAACCAATAGACTAAAATTCTTTCTACCATTGAATCCATTCGTAATGCATCTAGTTTGTCACTATATACTTAACACATAATAGTTACCAACTAGGTAGAACTAGTAGATAGAAAAAAATACACAAGCTTACTTCCCAACATAAAACATTGGATCATAACTTGTTATAACATGGAATAGATTCAGATCTATTTTCAATCATGAAGAAAACCCTTCCAATTATTTTCATAGAACTCCCAAACTCAAACCGACTCTAAATGACTCCAACAAAAAAATGCTCTATAGCTAAAAAAATTTAGTTCTAGCATACACTCCCCATGGGATTGACTAGGCACATTCACTACACTATGCCCTAGTTACAAGTGATTTTTGGGAAAACAAATAAAATAGTAATTTGACTGTAGCCACCCGGAATTCAATGATGTGTTATGTCACACCATGTGTAAGACAAAAAATATATGAAAATGAAGAGAAATTATTTTCATAACTTTTAAGAGGATTTTGTGAAATAGAAATCAATGAATGAGTTATAAAATTTTATTTTGTAAATTTATACGGTGTAATATAAATAGTTCAAATGATTAAAAATTCATTCTTTTATAATTTTATTTGAAACAATTAGCAATGATAAATAATATAGGAATTTGGATGAAATAAATAAAAATTGTATATATGTGTTTTTCAGAACGCATATAATTTTTTTAATGAAATCCGTCAAATGATGTTATTCTTACATGAAAATGTTTATTCTCATAATAAAAACAAAATACACCATATGAAATAGTGATTTTTCATTATATAAAAGTCAGATAAAAATATTGTTACCGAATGATTATGATGACCCATCTTAATTACTATTTTCTAAAGAAAAACATAGATTTTAAATTAATAATATTTTGAAATTAAATAATTTATAAAATAATGAGAATAAAAATTTCATTGGAAAATCATAAACAATATGAGAGTAATATTCAAAAAGAAAACAAAATATGTTATTGGGAAAATTATATCATTTAGAAAATATTAAACAATGATATTTCGTTCAAACTTTATATATAATGTCAAACTATATGAAAATTTAATATAAGAAATCATTTCATTAAATAGAAAGATTTAAATAAAATAGTGAATATATATATTAAAGATATAAAATTGATGGGTTGTTAGAGAGAAATTACATATAGTTTCCCAAAATATAAAATTTTATATAGACAATCTCAATATAATGAGAGACTACAAAACAAAATAATAACAATTATAATATTATAAAACCATATGTTATAATTTATAAAATATATAATAATATAGTGAAATAAAATTGATTCTTCCTTAATGAATTTAAATTGAGTTACCAAAAACCCCTACCATAGATTCCTAATAGACCAGAAATCATCTAACATCATTTATCAAAAACAAAGAATCATTAATAATCCATTTAAAAAAATTATTTATATATGTTAATTTTTATGTAAATATTTTGTATTCTTTTATCGCATAGTTATTATAAATTTTTCGATTGTATAGAACATTTATTGTTTGTTGTTTTAAATAATATTTTTCTATCTATGTATTACATTCCTTTTCATCATTTGATGGTCAATATTAAATAATATTAAAAAAATCCTTATATAATTTAATTTCTACAATAATATATTTTTTATTATGTTAATACAATGGGGGTTTGGGAATGGTTCAGTAAAATGAAATCTGTAATGGGATTGTTTTAGAAATATTTAACAAAAATAAGTTGTTTTATTAATAATGAGTCATATTTTTATGTTACAATTATAAGATCATAAATAAAAATTATCTACATATAAATATCAAATATTATTAGTAATGACTTCTTCCTAACCAACCCAAAAAAACTTTTACAGCAATGTCCAAGTAGGTGGTTAACCGACAGAAACAATAACATGTTATAAATATTGGATGGTTATTATTATGAAGATTTTTTATTAGAATATAAATACATTGTAAGTGTAGTTATATTTTTTATATCTTATTAAAAAAAAATTTATAAATTCTAATTCAAATAAGAATAAGATAAAATAAAATTATTTATAAGAAGGAATTAATTTCATTGAAGAAATCGTATCTTCATTTGGATGGCTTCATAGATTTAGAGAAATTATGGAATATTATTAAGACCAGAGGCTACCAAAAATTGGAGATGATTATTATTGAGAGAATTTGATATTTTATTCCTTAGTAAAACAATGGTAAAATGTGGTATTAAGGGGGTGTGGGAGGGGTCATATTATAGGTGAGAATGCGAGACATTTTTGAAAATAAAATTTCGTTTAATAATAATGAATGAAATTTATCTGGGAATATAGACCCAATGAAAAAAATTACAAATGATATTGGATGTTAAATAATTCACTCATAAACTCATTTATAGATATTCATTTGTCATGTTTATGGATGTCACACATTAATTTACTCATTGTACATTATTTTACCTTTATCGTGGTAACCAATTTTTTCAAATCAGATATATTCCATATGTATAAAAAATGAATTGAATATATTTTCTAATCTAGAAAATATTATTAAATATTTGAAATCAATTTTATGAAATTTCATTTCTAAAAGTGATGAAAATTTATTTTAATTTAAGACCGTATAATATAGAATGTAATTTTCATAAAATATTATTTTTATGAATTAAATGAATTTATTAATATTCAAAGCATATAATAACCTATATATAATGTTTAAATTATATTTAATACATATTATTAATAAATTTTAAAAAAAATTTATTTCCATTATTTTAATTTATTAAGATGAAAATTACAGTACACACATAAAAACAATTCATTGAACATTTTATATTTTTAACACCAACTTTTTTTTGTTTTAATTTATTAAAATTTAATAATTATTACATTACATCTACTTAATATATATATATACAATTAATTTAATAAAAATTCTTACTTCAAATATAATGAATATATTATTTAAAAAGCATGAAATATTGAATAAAAAATGTTGCTAAATAAATAATAATTTTCATCCAAGGATAATTAAATTAGTATTCCTTATATTACCATCATTATTTGATGTATTTTACATTTTTGATTTACTAATAAGCCATTTTTATCAACGCATTTTTTAAATTAATTTTTAACAGTGATAGGAATAAAAAACAATTTCATAGGAAAAATGTATTTTCCAAAATAAATTAATATAATTTTATTATATTTAGAAATTATTTATATAATATATATAAAATATATAAAGAAAATTTCTCTTTTTTGGCTTCTAAATAATCATTATTTATATTAAATACAAAACAATAATTTTTCAAAATTTAGATGTTTACTATCATAATACCAAATGGCTATAAGAGTCTTAATAATGGACATATTATGGATTTATGAACCCCATTTCTACCTTTAAATTATTTTTATTCTATTATTACAATGAAAACAACTCATTTCAATAGATTAAAATTATATTTTAAAACATTCATTAAACATTAATTATTATCATTCTCATGTTTGTTTAGTTTCACTAACTGGGGTTCTCGAGGTTAAAGATTATCAAATGGATTTACAAATGTGAATATTTTATCATGTTCTATTTACTATCCCATTATAATTTATGGACTTTTATGGTATGCGATTGTCCTCTTTATGAAATAAAAAATAATATCAAATTTAATAGTAATGCTTCACTATGACTAAATAAAGTGTTTTTATATTGATTCATCTATTATATGATTAATGTTTTAGTTATGTTTCTATTTATTATGAAGAATAAAAAATTTTACCTGGGAAAAATCAAATTCTTACATATATATGATATATTGTAGAGTAAGTTATCTAGGAAGACAATACTATCTTATGAATTGGAGTTCATTAATTTGAAGGTTGATCATTGGTTTTATTAGAAGTCATCTTTTTAAGTGGAATAAATTATTTGTGGTAGAATATTTATCATTGTGACCATGATGAATATGAAGTTCTTTTATAGAATTGTTTGAAATATTACAAGACTAGGATAATATCTTTGATGTTGAATGTGGAATGAGGGTTAGAGTTACTCACCATGTAAAAATGAAACTCTCGAATTGAGATGTTTAGAACATTTTTTATACACCCTCAACACTATTATTATTTTATTTTACACGATGATAAGGTAAGGAAAATATTATGGGGGTGGGGGTTCATTCCATGATCTGGTGGCAGGTTAAAATGATTATGTTACTGTAAAATATTCAGGTTCCTTTGAAGGACAAGTGATTGAAGAAGAATTTATAATGAACAAAATCACCACCAGAGGGAATTCATCAATACTTATTGACGATTTGAGGCTGAGATAATGTTTCTTTTTTGATTTGGTTATTTGGGTTTTAACATATGATGAGTCATATTCATTCAACTTTACCTCATTTATCTATAAAAAGTAGTTTACTTACATCTTCATGGAATAAAAGTGTGTTTTTTTATACTGGTGGATGATTCTTTCATAGACAATACATGTGTTCATCCTTTCTACGTGTTCGATACAGAGTCAGTAGTGTATTTATTGATAGATCCAAATAGTTTCAACAACTATTCTCTCATAAAACATATCCACATTAGTTACATCATTAGGTATTATCAAATTTGTAAGAGAGGAAGTATGTATTTTTTATCCTTAAGATGTTATCACCCTATGGGACCTTACAATTATTTTGAATAATTTTTTGAATAACACAATAGAAATTTTAATTGAGTTAGAAAATGTATATTGATGCAATAATTTGAGTTTATTTCACCAAGATGAATCTATATAAATTGAGATACCATGTATTTATATTATTATCCTAGGTTATTATTTGACAAGAATGAGATCTTTATACTACTTAATTTCATATTTGATAGTGTTATTTTTGTGTCATAATGTTTAGAAACATGTTTTTCCATAGTATTGCCTATGTTTATTATGGGTTAGTCTAGTTTGGTAGAAGTTTGTATGGATTGTGATTTGTTTGAAGGGTGTCATCTGTTTGCTAAATCAATTTTCTTTTATAAATATAACTATAATGTTATTTCATAAAAATAGATTGGTTATATTATATACTATATTATATTGATATAAAATATATATAATAATTTTTTATAATAAGTAATTGGATTATGTTATGTTCCATAGAGGGTGGGATCACCATTGGTACTATAGGCATATAAAGTTGATTATTTCATAGTTGGTTGGATTGATGTTGAGTTTAGTGGAAATTCTAGTGATGGATATTTTTGGTGTTTTGGAATAATTACTATAAATATTTCATAACGTGGCATATCAGCATCTACTCAATTTGTTATTGATTTTATAATTTAGATAATTCCCACTATCTCTTGATTTTTTTAGTTCTTATTAAATGATTCCTTTAGTTCTTAAGTATTTTTATTTAGACAGAAGGCATATCCCAGAAAGGATTAAATGATCATTAAATATATCCTTGGGGATATACAATATCGTTTTTAAGAAGGGAGATGTTATTATATGGTTGCATATGTAATATAAACAATATTATTAGGTTATAGTGAATAACTATATATACTCATAAGTATTTCTGGCTTAAATTATATATTATACGGAGTTTACTAATTCTCAATGATTTATTTGTTGTCTATATTTTATCAGATGAGGTTAATAGAGATGTAATTTAGGTATTTCTATGGGAAATTTTTGTTTATGGTGATTCCTTTTAGAGTTTACAATACAAAAAAAAATAAAAATGGTGTTGATGAAATTATTGTATTTATGATATTATATCAATTAATGGTAATTACTTTTGATGATATCCATGTATATTCATGGATTGAGTGAGAGAATGTGGGTTATTTTAGAATTTATTTTGATATCCTTCATTAGTTTTATGATGACAACTAATACATGGAAAATATACATGGTTCTTGAGAGGATGAATTTATTTTTATGACCAAATACATCATAAAAGATCTAAGATGATTTAAAATAGAACGGGTGATCATCCCATTATACTAAGGATATAATACATGTTCCATCCAATTAAGGTAGAAAAGGGGACAATTATTTTATTGGTGTTAGTTACCTAGAATCAACTAATATGGTCAATTGATTTATCATTTATTTTTTATCTCGAATATTTATTAATTTTTTATGACATGCGTATTTTTATTTATGTACTAAGGGTAAAGTTCATAGAAAAAGTTCATAAAAGTTCTATTGTAAGATGTTAAATGTGACGTGCTATGAAAATATTCATTAATATATTTTATATAACATTATGATATTATATACAACAACCAAAATTATATAGGATATCATGGTTGGAGACTTATATGACTCTGAGACACTATATCAAGGTGTAATCCTTTTCTAATCTTAGGAATATAGGTTAGAAGAACATGGCCTGCTAGTATAAAATCTATATTTGTATGTTTCATTGCATTTTCCAATCAACAAATTAGTTAAAACAGATATAAATATAAATATTAATATTAATGAAAATCACAAGTCACATAATATGATTTACTAAAAAACATTATGAAATATGTTCATGGTAATATTGGTATGTCATTACTAATATGTATCAATGAATAATATGAGAAATGATTTTTCTCGTCTATTATTAAATATAGTCTGATATCTCTAGCCCATTTTTTAGATAGAAACTACCTGGTTATGTGAATGAAAATTTGAGTTCTATTAGAATGTTCATTTTCGAAAAATATAATATTTATCTATTAAGAATAATGGTTTGTGACATTAGTATAAAACCCAAATGAATAGTCATGTCATGAAAACAGGATTATGTTACATAGTGTATGTTTTTATGACATTTTATCTCATTGTGAAATTGACATCCTTCTCATAAATTTTGATGGAAATTATTAACAATCCAACATTGGACTTCAGGTAGTTGTTACTAATGCTATCCTGAAATGGGAATAAAGGAACAATAAATATGTGTATCAAAAATTGTAGTAAAACTATATTATAATTTAACTTTTTGAATAAATATTATTCTTGCACCCGATTTAATAATTATTAATTTTTGGATTGAGATGAAATTTTTCGTCCCAAGTTATTCGAGAGATTAAATTTGAGTTAGATATCTAATAATTTTTTATTCTCTATTTTAGTGACTATAATATTTATTTATGAAAAATGAATAATTTAGTGATATATATTTATTTAAATTAATAGTCATTATTAAATTTTATACAAATACAATAGAGAAAATATGAGACATATTATTGGTCTAGTGAGAGATAATTTATTAAATATTATTTGAATAAATGTGTATTCATTTATTCAATAAATAATATTTACTTATCTATTAGACTAATAAATCCTATCAAAATTATAATTGTAATAAGGATGTAAATATTTATATATAGGGATTTTTGTGTATTAATAGAATGATAAGGGACCAGGTGAAATTTTTATTCAATAACCATAACTCTATTTAAACCAGATTGTCTCATTATAAAAAATATTGGTAGTTTTGATAAATGAGTTTTATTAAACATCACTAAATCCCTACAGTTATCTACCCCTTTAATGATCTCATGAACAAAAATCAATCCTCCTCCTCCACCAATTGATTCATGAGAGAATATAAGAATAATACATCTTCCTTTGAAGTGATTCTTCTAGGAATCCTCAAAAATTGATACAACAACCATAATTATCTATTTTAAAATCAATTAATTGCTAGGATGTTGTTATATGGTTTATGTTTTATGTTTGTATGACAACTATAGGTATTATACCCTTGAATCATCACCTCATAATGAGAGTATTCCAGTAATTGGACAAGTGAATCATCAACAAAGTATTAATTGTAACACAAGAAAATTATTAATTTATATACACTATTTATAAATTATATTTAATGATATTTTTACATAGATTGTAGAGTTTATATTGGTCTATATTTTCAGTTAAATTTAAAGAGGATTGTGAATTTAATTTTTTTTGGTACAATCCGCATCACTTCCATTATAACCCAAATTCTGTTTGTGATATTAGAGTGGTCGTATATTAATTTATTATTATTTATTGATCATTGAATTATTTATTCATTTATGGTCAGTTTAAAATTATATTATAATAGTTATTTATATATTAATATATGTATCTCCTATTTATTTATGATCACTCTTATATTAATGAATAGTGAAAAAATATATGAAAATATATGAAGAACCCATCTGGAAGCTTTGAATATTCTGTTTAGATAACACAAGAGTACACAATGTTTTTTTTGTAGGTAAAATGCATATACTTGTGTACATTGGGAAATGAAAATCCAAATGAAACATGATTCTTGAGGTAATTAATACATGTGTTTTGTGTTAATACACAACATGCATTGACCAATATATCTGGAAAAATTGTTTTTCAAACTATTAGTCATGTAACTCTCTTAAAAACATTGTATTGGTTTTATTTTATTTTTTGTTTCAAAATTAAATATTAAAGGTACATTATGTATTTTTTACATTATGTGGGGATTGAAAACATGAAATTTGAAGGTAACATGACATTTTTCTGATGAATATGTTGTGTAACTCACAAATTTATAAGCCTTTGATGATATTATTTTATCTATTGGAAATACCTATTTTAGTGTGACTATTATTGTTTTAATATTAAAATCAGAAATGAAATGTGATATAGAGCTAATAGGACTATATATAACAATTTAGAAGTATATTAATGTGAAACAACTATGGAAAACATCATGAGTTGCTTGTTATAATATTGAAAGGTAACCCAAATGGAATTTTGATTGGTTTAAGCAATGGCGAATCCATCCTAGGTATTATGTTATTGATGAACACATACATGATTCATGGGATGAAATATTTGAACTATTTGAGAAGGTCTGGCGGTGTTTTAGAAATCATGGATATTATATAAATTCAGCCCATAATTACTATACTGGAGTTAGAAACTAGAAAAGAAAAATATCTTATGGTGAACCTTGCATAAGACAACTGTTCTACCATGTGGATGTTTGAACTGATAATAAAGGAAATTATCATATATGTCTCTCTTATTGTACGAATTTTAGATTTTATGTATTATATTTGAGAACTTTTTATGATGATTTTTATCCATGTCTGATAATTTATAAACATAGTTAAAATCTAAATAAATAGCTGATAAAATTAGTTTTCTAATGTTCTAATAGTTTGAGGATTATATAAGAAAAATTTTCTTACACATCAATGATATTTAATGATCCCAAAAGATAATTCTTCTTATACATTTATGTTAAATGTGGATCCTATAATATAATTTTGTTGTAAAAATTGTTCATAAGATAATTCAGCTACATATTTGGTTAAATATTCATTACGTGGTGAAATTTTACGAACCTAAAATTGAGAATTATGTAGAATAGTTCTAAAATATATGTATTAGGAATTTCAATATTATGATGAATGGTTATTAGAATCTAAAGATTCTTTTATTATTTTTCTTATGGATCAAAAATTAAAAAAAACACAAGATCATGATTATTTTTGAAATAACATGAGAGTTACCTAGAGGAAAAAATGAGTTCCACACTCCAAAATGTGATTCCACACCACCATACCTATATGGAAATATCATGAAATCTAAATGGAATTTTTTTGAGAATTTAAATTTATAGAATACCCATTATTATTCAAATATCACATCCATGAAAGAATAATGAATTTTATCGACCTTTTATGAAGTATTATAATGATACATTGAAATATGGTTTATAAGATTTGAATGAGTCTTTCCATCCCATTACGATTCAAATAGATTACTATAAAAATAATGGAAATTATATTCATAAAATATAATATGAATATAAATAAAACCCTATATGATATAAATTAGTTTTTGAGAATTATCAGGAGAATAAATTATATTATATTATATATAAGAGTAATATTATAGAAAAACATTGATGATTATTCTATGAAGAATAATAAGAATGATATCATTATTTGGATTCCATGTACATGCTCATATACTTATCAGGCGATCCCATGTTTAGGAGATTCATTCCCCTGAAGTGTCATTGAAACATGTTAGTGCCAAAAAAACTATGAGTTTAATTTAATCCCCTTTCAAAAGACCCTTTTGATTATACAATGGAAAATATGTGTATGGGATAATAACCATGACACATTTAGGATATACACATTCAAAAGGGGGTGAAACTCATTGATTTTTTTGTCTTTCTAAACAATATTTGTGACAATTTTGAGAGAGTGGTGTTCAAGAAGAATGGGAGTAGAAGGTATTTGAATTATGTATACAACCAATTCCCCATCATGTGAGTCAACCTTCAAATTATCCAATAATTGGTATCACATGGATGTTGACTCCCTTTATCTCATGTTTCTATTGAGGATCATCATAATACTATTAACTATAAATGAATCCAAAAATATGACAATAAAATATTTTATTCATTAAATTAGAGAAGATCTCAGTAAATTATTTCACATGGGAATAATGTTCATGATATCATTGAATATGTATTCATTCTTCCAGATAAAAATTCAACATGATCTATGATTGATAGACGAAATATTAAAATTGTTCAGAAAATTTTGAATTCCATTTTATCTTCATTATCAAAATGATGTTTAAATAGTTAAGGGTTAAAAAAATAAATAATCTATTTGAAATAAACTTTATATACATTATGAAGTAAATAAAAAAGGTGACGAACCAATGCTAAATATCAGTTGACAATCGTTTCAAGATTCTTAAATTCTTGGGGTTGTAACTATTGATGAATTCTGTAACAGGTAAAATTTGATTGTGGGAACTATTAGAGGTTTCTAAAGATCTCATAAAGATTCCAATATTGTAATGAAATTGATGAGAACGATTCCAAACAAGTTTATTTTCAAAATCTCATCTATTGAAGATAAGGATATTGATAATTTTATCATCAAAAAAACTCACAACATTACCTTTAATTATTTAGTTAGAAGACTACGTTATCTTAAGAGAATAAACAAGTATGAAAAATAAATTTCCCTTAATTATTTAAAAGTTGTGAATAATTGATAAAATAAGTCATTATGAAATGAATAATATTACATTGAAAAGTATACAATGTCCCTTTCTCTAATGTTGTGAAATTTTGTAAGAGTATGAATATTTAAGAAATAAATTAATCTTTGTATTTAATGATTTAACTATATAATGTTTGTTCATTAATCAACGATCCATCCTCAGTGATTTGAATGAAAACATGAGGAATATATCAATGAAAAAATTATTATAGATCACTAAACTGCTCTGTAAAATGGGATTTATATTTTTTACATAATTACCCTAATAGGATGTTTTTAACTATAAAATAATGTATGTCCAATAGTAAATAAATTACTAATGAGGAAGTTTCTAGAGATGCGCCTTAGAGATAAATCATTGAAAATGATGAAAAATATGATAAAACATTTAATGATAAAACAAAATACAATAGAGTGTATGTAGCGAAGTAAAGAGATAAATCTAATGAATATACTATGAGAATAGATGTGATGACGTTTATAAAATAAATTTTTAAGCCAAGATATGACAACACTATGCTGAATAAGGTTCATATTAGGAAAGGAACCATCTGGTTGAAAAAGTAACTCATATAAATTAAATCGAGGGGTTAAATAATGAATTTTGAAGGTGGTCTAATATCATTGAAGGTGTGAACTATTCCATTATCAATAGAGATATTTAAAATTCATAATATCAATTGGAAGAATAAGGAAATCCAAAATCAATATAATTTTATTTTATAGAAGAATTAAAATTCCATTTGAGAGAATTTATGATTCATTGATAAAAAAACAATGAATTTTTACTCCGAGAATGGTTATAGATATGTATAGGGAGAGGATTTTCCAGAATCGATGGATATTTTGGTTCTATCGTCCGAATAAAAACATTATAGATTGTAACCTAGAATGACTGAAATACCTAGACTAATACTCAAAAATATTCTTTTTTTAAAAACTAGAAATATAAAAATAGGGGAATTCATTAGTTAGTATTATTAATAGAAGAACCTGAAAAGGAGATCTTCAAAGATATAATTAAGTATGAGAATAAATAAACCATGATAGAAACCAATTCAATAATAACATGTTTATCGAAGAAGAAAGTATTAGGGGAAATGATAGTTTAATAAATGTTTGAGAATATGTATTATAATTATTTAAATAATATTTCTATCCTTAAATAAATAATAATTTAATTGTCATGGTTAATAAAACAGGAACATGTGATATCATGTCCAAGACATCAATTACATTAAAATAAGTATGGATTAACAATATTTTTTTTCTTTAAATATTTTTATAAAATATTTAATTGAGAAAGACATACATTAGAGGAGTTTATTTCCTTAAATAATTATTGTTTGTGTATTTTTCATAGTTTTCATAATTAATATATTCAAATATATACAGTGAAACAGGAAAACATTATTGAATTATAATTTAATTAATTCAAATATAAAACTTTTTTTTGGATAATTAGTGTTCATGTTATGTTCTAAGAGATTTAAAAATTGTATTAAATATTGAAAATATGGAGGATTTTTTAATTTTTATAATGAATGATATCTTATTATAAAAGTTACTGGGATATGAACCCTTGGAAACATTCAAAAGTCATGATAGTGTGTTACATATGAATATACTTAAGGATAAATTGTTGATTATATCCAAACTATATTATTATTGAAATAAGGTCACATTAATTGAAAATGGATTTATAATTAAATAAATGAAATAATGAGTTATTCATACAAGATGTTTTAGATTTTAATAATTTTTTCTTTTTAAATTGGGGAAGAAAAATAATGTTGTTACATGAGACAATAGGCAGAAAATGTGATATGGTATATAAGGCAAGGTCAGCATGTCCAATAGAGTATGATGTGATTGATTCATAATGAAGTTATAATAAATTTTATCTTTTTTAATGATGATAATTATTGTATTTGAAAACATGATTAACGAATAAATTGTGAATAATACTCCAGGGTTCAAATTCAAACATCAAATCCTCCTAAACTGATTCATTATGATGTTTGTGGAACAATGACTAATAATTAAATTTCTAGATAAAGGTATCTTATCACAATAATGAATGAATTTATAATTATTATATTCATTATTATCATTTCTAAAAAGACATGATCCTTAGATATATTTAAATGCTCTAAAATAATACCATATAAAAAATGGTTTTATCGATAAAAATATTATGATTGGATAATAGAATAGGATATTGAAATATGTTTTTTATTTAATATTTTAATATGAATAGATACATACCTTAATTCAGTTTTCAATATTCTCCTTATAGAGGAGTGGCTATGATTATGAATATGTGCCTAGTTCAGAATCTTATCACTACACTAGTAGTATATGAATCCTCAAGTTATTATTGGCTTCAAGACATCTCTACATCATGAATATTTCTGATTTTGTTCCTTAAAAGGCCAAACTCGATCCTAATTCATTTTGAGATATGTTTTTAATGGAATAAATATTTTAAACCGTTCATGGTGTTTGGTAGTACATGTTTGATTTAGAGGATGTATAAAAAAGTTGTGGTATTTGATGATAAGGTATGGAATTGAATTTTTATTATTTTCAAATCATATAAAAAATCATAAAATTAATAAATTAATTAATAACAACAGATCATGATGATGTCACAGTATTTGAAAATGAGGATGAGACTAGATATTCTATTTTATAGATGATGAGTATGATATTTTCATTTTAAAACATATTGAAGATGATATATAAAACTTGTAGACTAAAAAAATGAAAATATCTTTATTTTATATGTGATTAATATGGAAAAGTGATGTCTTTGAAGAAAAATACAAAACATGGAAAACATGTTATTTTCCCAAAAATTATTGTAGATCAGAACAATGATGTTTAGATAAAACAATATCATAGAAACTAGTCTTAAATCCTTCCAAATATTCCTTACTTTTAAATCTTAGACAAGCTTCATGATATGTTAGTTGGATGTTAAATCATATTTTAGAAATGGATATCGTTATAAGGAAGTTTATAATAAATAACATAAAGCGTATTACCTAGTTTCATGTAGAATTCATTTATGTATGTTAACGAAATGAATCTATATTTTAAATATGTCTCAAAGATAATCATTTTTAATCTAGATGTGTAACACATAAGAAATAAGTTTAATAATGGGATGGTGTAAAAAATCATTATGTTAAATATACCTACATGAAATAAATATTTTTCAATGGGTTCATTGATAATATAATATTTTCTATTAATGTAGAATTGTTATATGAGAAATTCATAAGAAACATTAAACAATTTTTTTAAGATTAAATACTGGGGAAGATTTTATTTTCCTTGGGGATAAAAATTATGTAAATCATAGGTTAAATTATTTACCTCACATTCAAAATACACTATTATTAAAAATATTTTTCTCATAGGGGATTTAATATTGGTTATTTAGTATCCAAGGTTAAATTTTTTTACACATTTTTATATAATGATGGAATAACTCTATTTTAGGTGGTTCTAACATCATTTTTTTGAAAATCAATAATAAAACCCAGTTTTTACCATATTTTTTCATAAAATCGACATTGAAACATATTTATAAAAGATTTTTAGTGTCTATACTTTTTTAAAAAACATTCATAATAATATTAAAAAACCTACAAATTTGATTTTTCAATTTTTTTCAACATGTGATTCAAATTTTAAATTACCCATAACATCTATATTTTCATATTTATATCTTCTATGTGTAACGTGTATTTGGTCACCCTCCACAAAGATTAAGTTCATATATACACATTTCATTTCCATATTTTTTCCATATATTCTTCATTCAATGTTTATGATATGGTATTTATATTTATTCTCCCATTATTTAATTAATTTTTGATTAGTTTTAATAATATATATGCTTCTTTAGGATTAATTTTTTTATGGTGAAGAATACTTTTTCTAGTGAACATAAAAATTTGAATCATCATGATGTGATGTATAATACGGATTCTAAAATACCTCAAAATTATCCACTACCTTGGTTTCCTCTTGTGTTCATTACTCAAAATATTATTAATCCAATGGAGAAAACAATAATCATTGAAATTACAAGGAAGATTTGTTTTTATTTTTTCTTAATTTATGTTTAATTTTTTTATAAATTATCAATATTTTATTTTCTATTATGGGAGTAATTGAAATTGAATTTTTTAAAGAACTATCCACCATGAACATCGATTATTCAATAATTGATGGTCAATATAATTTATTCCATATTCTATGGAATATATGAGGATACATGTATTTTAAAAATATTATTTTAATATTTAATTTTATAATTTATGTAAAAAATAGTATTTACTATGCCTCTTTAATTAATGAGACCTAGAAAATTGATGTTAAAAAATTAGATAAACAGATATTAAAAAACAATTTTTGTACGAGTGGTATTTAAATGATCTACTGACGAAGCATTATATGTAATAAGATAGATTCATTTCCAAACCAATTATTGAGAGTGTGAATCTTTTAATGGATGACTATAAATGAAATTTAATTAAATATAGTTTAGAAGATTTTTTGTAAGTATTACATTCTTTTTAGCTTGATTATTTTACAATATTTATAGCATCACCTTTTATACCCAACATTAATTCAATCTAATGGAATGAAATAATATGGAAGAATCAAATGGAACTAAGATATATCTCAAATACAAAAATTTTTTGTTGTTGTATAAGAACAAATGTGATAATGAATTAAACATTAATATTGATGAAAACTAGGTTGTAGTAGTTAATGATAAGAAATTCACATCTATTAGAGTATCTTTACTTAGAAGATGTTTTTCCTTTGGAATTAAAATATGAGAATATCACTGCCAATAATGTATATTGAGCCTATGTATATTTTTTCATCCTTTGAAGATACAAAAATGGTATGAATGAATACTCAGGTGAAAAACATGGGTGTTGAAGAACCATTTCCTATAAAAAGGGATGTTATAATCAGAGGTCTATAGACCTACATAACAGTTTAGTGCAGTACTCTTAGTCAAAACACATTGAGATAAATTACTTAAATTTGAAGGAGAAGGTTAATGGTGGAATTATTCGAGTAGACATCATACCCTCCTAAAATATATTTCCAATTTCTTGAAAAAATCCTTCAAACTAAATAGTCTAAAATGATATTTCTTTTATTGAGATCTCACCCCATTCCCTCTCAAAAATGTATGTTTTTATAATTTTCTCTTAAATAACTTTGTCTTCAAAATTCTTGTATAGATGTTTATTTCAAAGGGTGAATGTAAAATTTTCAAAAATTATGTATATTTTTTATTTTTGTAAAATGTGATGAAGAAGATAATCTATAAAATATTATGATACACATTTCAGTTGAGATTTTTTTAAGATCTAATAATTTTGAATTGTGTTCTCCTTGGAAAACTCAGATGATAGATATAATAACTCTTGTTTTATTATATAGAGTTATATAACAAATAATTAGATTTGAATAATTATTGATTAAATTTATTCCCAGAGTAAATTTTGAGCCCCATTAGTAATTAACATTGGTTATATTAATAATAATGGGGAGAGAAATGAGTGGTGTTGAAATAAAATTGATGTGGGGATTATTGAACCTATTATGATGTTATTTAATTTATCAAAAATGCATTTTTTATTATGATGGTTTTCGTGGGAATATTCAAAGGGTATCTGAATAGTGCTATGGAGATAAGATCAATATCTATAAAGGTTTAGAAGGATCTTGTTGATAATATTCTATGAACACCATCAAGAATTATTTATTATAATGTTGATAGATATCCTAAATAAAATATTTATGGGTAAAAAGAATGTATAATCCATCCAAGATATGATGATCTAGATGAATATAGAGAAGATTCTACGGAAAAAAATTATTATGTGATTGAGAAGGGACATATTTTCTTTTAACAATATAAAATTATATATGATTTCAATATTTTTTTACAATGCTAGATTCAAAAACTGGAAAATGAAAATATCCAACTATGAATCCTCTTTATGATAATTTATCTACAATGTTGTTATTGGTTGAGATGAAAAATGAACATATCATAGTTTTGTCTCTTATAATGTGAAATTTAATAACCTTATATTATATTTTATAATTTCCATATGATGATTTGGAGACAGGTAGATATTTCAACTATAGACATGAAACATTATGGAAAAAATCTACAATGGTATTTATCATATACACTACTGGATTAAAGATTCCATAAGATAATTTATCTTACAAAAAGATGATATTTTAAGAGCATGTATGATTCTTTATTTTACGCACATTACATACTTGAGGGGCCTTTATGATAATTTATTTACATGAATAGTTCATATGCCAAGAACATTCTAGGGTTTCCTGGAAACCCAGTAACTAAGCCGGAGAAGACATAGCCCAAAGGGAATTATCGATCCCCATGGGCTAGTTACTAGAACCTGTAATTGTACAATAACGAAGTGGGAATTAATTTTCAACAAAAAAATAGTGGAAGCAAAAGAAACAACAAAATATGAATAATTAGGAGGCTCTACTATGATTAAAGTACCATAATAACTCAAGGCATAAAATCCCAATGTTCTAAAAACCATGAAAAAAATATAGGGAAAACATCTCCAAGGACCCTTAGGGCACAACTCTCCATGGTCAAAGATATACAGCAAGATCCACCTCAAAGGGATAAATTCCCAATACTTGATCCTGGATAGAGAATGTCCATAGACACTAGAAATAAAATGTATGTTGTGAGACTAATCCATGTTATATAACAATAAATATTTAATAATATATTCAGAACACATCTTATTGAAAGAGAATCATTAAATTAACAAAATAAATAGGTATGTAAATTTAAAAGAAAATTTAATCAAAACATTACCTATAGTTTCAAAATGATGGAAAATAGTTTTTAAATTTTTTTCTCTACATTATAGGAGATTGAATATTTATAAAACAATATACTAAATAAATTTGTTACATAATACTATTTATTTAAATATAGAAAATGAATTTAATGCATTTTTACAACCATAGTACAAATTTATATCTCATTTTTAAATAAAAAAGTGATCTACATGGATATATTCCAGGTAGGTACAAATTTACTAACCATATATAGGATTATGCACAATCTATGTAATCAAGGAAAATATTATACTCATTTCCCCCTAACAGTAGCCTGAGGTGACTCTTCACCATCCTGTCAGAGATATTGTAGAGTCCCAAAGC
Source organism: Viscum album (assembly GCA_963277665.1). NCBI lineage: Eukaryota > Viridiplantae > Streptophyta > Magnoliopsida > Santalales > Viscaceae > Viscum > Viscum album. Next base: position 898,012,459 of record OY728165.1, on the reverse strand, counting down.
TTGACGTACATGTAAATTACATTACTTTTGTGGAATACATAATACATGACAAAAACATATGGCCAATGACCGTATTAGTTTAGTGTCTTTGGAAACTTGGAACATAATCTTATAATAATGGTGAAATATCGTCAACATCTCTTATAAAGTTATTCCCCTTTTTGGTTTTCTTACCTAAAACCATTATTTATATCCTTGGGAAAAGAAAACATAAAAAGTGTGAGCTCAAATTCTTAGTAAGGGTAAACATAGAGAACATAAAACAATCCATAAACAGTTGAATGAAAAAACATCAACATAAAATCTAAACATTAAAATCTTGAGCAAAGACATAAATCTTCAAAGTACGTAAGCCATATATCATAAAGGAGCATCAATCAAGGTAAAATAGCATGGGAATAAAACATGTTGTTGTGGAAACCATTAAGCACATGATATGATTTCTATAGTAGCCAATGCATTGCTGCCAAGACCATCATAGTGGAAAAAGTCCATTTATGAATCGAGTTCACTCCTCATTCCCTTCCTGTATTACTCAACCAGATTATCTTACCATTCCATCCATTTCTATCTCATGAGATATAAATCTTTACCCAATGCATTGGAGGGAGATATAGAATGTGATTCATAAACATCATGACATCATTACATAATCCATAAAAACAGATATAATTTTATCATAAGAAGAGTCAAACCATGTAAATAATGGAGACATTATATTTGAAACATAATCATATTAAATAATTTCATTTTAGATGGAAAATAGTTTTGATAAATCACTTGATGTGAATTCATGAAGAAAACATCCTTTATTCTTCAAAATCATTTTCATTTCACTAAATGCCGTGAAATTTTAATAGAAAGGGTTTTTTTTGAAATTAATCATGAAATCTTGTATAGGAAGATTCATGAAAATGAGGTGTTATGAAAATGTAAAAATTTGTTCACTCTGTATAAGTAAAAAATAATATTCTCCATGTACTTTTGTTGGAAAAGTCAAAAATTACCTTGTATGGTAAAAAAAAGAATTATTTCTTAAATAACATGTAGTAAAAGTCAAAAATGGTTATTAAGGACATTAAACATACATGAAACCATTTTTCAAAAACATGGACATGGATGATTACAATAACCCAAGAATATACTTACAAAAAAACAATCTCGGATAAGAACGAGATTGGAATTGTTATCCTTTACCATAGGTCTGATATGCTTAGTACGTATCCAAACCTACTATATAATGATTTAAATAATGTCATTAACTTATTAAAGAATCATATTAATTGTTATGATATCATATATAGTTCACTTATGACTTTATATTACCCGTGCTTTTGTAAATTCCATGTTATAGAAGCATTTTGGGGAAAAATCGTTTCATTTATCATACGTGTTTTGACATGTTGTTCTTGATATTATTACATATATCCTGATTTACATAATTATAGAATTTAAAACATTATTTATATATAATATATATTCAATATATAAATATATATATTAGATCGATAAATGGAAAGAAAAACACCGTTTTTGGAGATGATAGGCCGTACATACGCATGAACGTTGTTTTCATTTCCTTATTGAATTTAATGGAATTAAGTAGATGAAATACATATATATATATATATACATAAATCCAGTATCAATATTATGTCATATATTTCATGATTACATAATAAATATACTTTATAATCATTCATGAATGGTTAACATTGAAAATTAATCTCATCACGTCGTGGAGACAGTAGTCTGTTCATACGCACGAGCGATGATATCATTCCCATGATCATGGAATTGTAGTGAAGTGTATGTATAATATTTCAGAATCAATATCATTTTACAATAATCATATATAGTAATTTATTTACCCCATTATACCCATCCATGTAAGGTGGTGGTCAAAAAACAGATTATACCAAGGCTTGGAGACGGTATTTCGTACGTACGCACGCGCGGTGATTTCGTATTCCATAGGATGGATAAAAGGTGAAATAGGGTTGTTTCATATATATAATAACATATAAGTATATAATTAATACTGATGTTATTACTTTATAATGAAACAACTAAAGAATACTATGTAGAAGAAGAAAGAAACTTGATAGAATCAGAAGAAAATATTACCTCTTCTTCGATGCACCTCCTTTAAACTTCCTCTTAAGGAAGTAGAGTTATTCTTTTGAGAAGACCAGAACCTCCAAATTGTTTCTAGGGAAGCGTAGAAGAGAAATGGTCAGGTTTAGTCCAAACTTAAACGCTCAAAAGGGTGTGAAGAGAATAGGGAATGGGTTCCCTTTTTATAAGGGGGGAGAGGGCACCTTTGAAAAACATAAAATATTATTTTATAATAAAGTCAAATTCGGTTTATAATAGCTCTAAATTGATTTATTTCGAAGATAAGGTGGGGTTGGGGAAAAATAATCTCAACCAATATATTTTAGAGAGGTTTAGGTTACTATTTTAACCTTATCATTTAGATTTAACTCTATGTTAAATAATTTAACTTTTACACTGTCTTCTTTTTTTTCTTACATTATGTGGTTAATAAAAATTATATAACAAGCCAAACGAACCCCAAGATGTTAATTATTAATATTTATCACCTTATCTAAGTCATTTGGTTGAAACATATATTATTAGTAATAAAATAACAATTAATAATATAATATTTGTTTTGAAAACTATTTTATGTCACTTTTGACACTATTTGGCAATTGATTTTAGTGAAAATAATAACAGCATTATTAGTTCAAAATTAGTTAATTAAATAAATATTAATATGTCATATTAACCTATAAATTTAGTGTAATTCATAAAAAGTCGCAAATTAAATTTATTTGGGAATTTATAACATCAATTATGTTAATATTTCATTAATAAGGTAATTACTACATCATCATTGTGTCAAAAATAAATTTAATTATTTAATGTATAAAAATTATAAATAAAATACCATTAGGTAGGAAATATTTTTATATTTATAATTAATGTTTATAGTCGAATATATCTTATATATAACCCTACATGAAAAAAGTTTTTAGCTATTAAACTTTGATTTTAACAATATTAACACTTCTTTAAATAAAATAATAATAAGTGTCCTAATCTAATCCCAGTGGGCCTAAAGGGTAACATGTTATTCCTAAGGTTGTTTTATGGTCGGATTATTCATATCCATTAGAATTAGGACATGTGTTAGGGTAATAATAATATCATTTTACCCTTAATTACCCGATTTACTTTTAATCGTGGTAAAAAAAACGTAAAAAGTTATTATTCAACAAAAATCATTTTTATCTTATTTAACCACATTTTACTCCTTTATATTAACCAAATCTCTAGGATTTTTGAAATTCCACAATTAAAAGCGTTAAAATTATGTTTTATGTAAATTTTCAAGTTCTCCTAGGAGGTGGGTAAAGACGGTGAAAAGTTAAATAAAATTTTTATGTATCTAAAATTAATATAAAATGATTCAAATGAATTAAATTGAACTTATAAAGGTATTATGTATCAATTTTGAGCTAAAATAAATTTAAATACAATAAATAATTATTTAAATAAAAAATCAGTTTTTTAATAGTATCCCAGTATTTTCACTATTCATCAAAAATTGAATGTTTTCAGAAAAATACAAAAAATTCACCCTATGATAATTTCATTATTCCAAATCCAAAAATGAAGTCCATTTTGAATGGAAAATTTAATAAAATTTCAAAAAGTGTGTATTACTCTTCATAACGGCTAGTTCGTAATAATATTATAATAATATCTCGTTTAGTGATACTCGGTATTTCGTACTACACACGCTATCGGGGAAGGTCTTGATTCCTTGTAATGAAAGCCAAGTCAGGGAAACGTGTAGTGAAAGCTCCATTTGGTGTTTCGTATAACATAATCAAAACTTATTTCATTTATACATTAATTAAAATCTATACTTAATGTTGTGTAGAATAATTTCCACAAAACAAACATCAAATTGTGTGTAACACGAGCCAAGAATAGTGTTGCCTATACTTCAAGCTAATATGGTGTCGCGTACAATATAAGATAATTTTGGTGTAGCATACAACACAAGACATCAATGAAATTAAAAAGGATAATTCTCATAAAATCTTGGGTTGTTACATTCTACCACCCTTAAAATGAATTTCTCCCTCGAAATTCGTCGGGGTTATAAATATTTTACTACTTGAAAGTTTCTTTTATAATAACCCACATCGTAAAAGGAATACTAAAATACATTTTTAAAAATTTAAGTAAGAAATGTAATGGTTAACCAGATTAACTCATCACTGGGTTTCCACATAGGATAACGTTTGTGGAAATATGGATATGGAACAAAAATCTAATCATCATGTTATGATGGAGAGTGGTAGAGGACATGGATATGAAAAATCCAACAATCACAAAGCCATAATTTTGTGATGATTTAAGGTACCATCTAATTCATCGGATATAAGGACACTAGGAGACCAATTTTTTTGTTTTCAAGATCATTTCCCTAAAGTTGAATAATTTTTGAATTAAAAGAAATATATACTTGATTTTGGTACAATCATACTGTTGATTGTGCCTTGAACAATTTCTACATCATCTCTTAAAGAAATTAAGATGAATTTTTCTCCCGTGAAGTTTTAGCAGATCATGCGATAGAACGATAGGTCATTCCATCTATCTCAACTAAAATGATAGAAAAAGTTATTAAATATACATAAGTCCATCTATAGTCTGATTAATAGTATATGGTTCCTAAAATGGACTTATACTTCATATATCATATTTCTTAATATAACAAACTAGTTTCTACTAACCAGGGTCTTCCTGTAGGCTAGTAGTAGGCGATAAGGGCATGTCACACTTCGTTTGTGGGTTCAATTCCCAATGCCTTTTCCGACGCGATGGTTTATCGCTCATCCTATGGGTTTTCCTTTCTCTATAACTACACTATTATAACATTCCAGAAATATTATCGAAACAATTTATAGCAATAAACAACTCTATTTGATGTCCAAATTAATCCATTCCATCCTTTAAGCTTGTTGAAAATACTTATGTCCAATCATGTAGTATAATGAAAATGATTACTAGAAATGTCATCAACCAAGCATGTGAATTATATCATTTATCCCCCATATAAGATATATCTTGTTGGTCACATTACAAACATGTGAATACCTTAATCATGTATTCTCTTGAAAAAAGAATACCTATTGAACCTTAGTGAAAACATGAATGTTGTCAAAATTTAACTCCTTCCACATACAAAAAATCCCAAAAATTTTATATACTCAAACCATGGTATCACTTAGTCCTTATATTAATCGTGAGCTTTGGAATACTATCAAACATATTATTTTCTCCTTATCCCTTCATTATGCGCAAATAATCTTTTTTCCAAAAATATCTGAATAGCCTTTCATGGTTACCATTTCCATTCAATATATACTTTCAAATACTTTAGTAAAAATGATAGTGTAACAATTCTTAGATGATTCATTATTCCATAGTACCATACAATTATTCCACTGACTTCTTAAACCACTGACTGAGCTTCATCATTTCCTTCATCTCATATATCATTTGTAGTCTCTTCATCATCCTCCTCATAAATACTACCCATATGACCATGATGATTCTCTTCCTGAGATTTCCCCTTAGGGAATTGGTTTTCATAATGCCCATACATTCCACATTTAAAACATCTAATCATTGTTGATGTCGTAGAAAAACCATTATCCTTCTCCATGGTGTTAACTGAACATTTTCCATTGTGCTTACTAGATTTGTGTCCTTCTTTTCCATACCCAAAGCATCTTCCAGTTCCTTTGAAACATTCTCCTTGATGAATCTTCCCACATGATTTACATGAAAGAAATTGAACTTTCTTTACTCTATTATCATCATGAAACTCCATATTTCTCTTATTAACTGAGTTGGGAAACATACCAAAGTTGAGATTATTGATCATATTATGTGATTCCTTATTAGGCATAATAACGATACATGGACCTCCAGATCCAATTTCATTTTCTTTCTCATGAATAATATCATTCCATTGTCCATCATATCCTCCATTATCATGATTCTTCCATTTCCAGCCATTTTATAAAACCCAAAAAGAATAGTGTGAGAGGCCAAAATCATAATCAAGGGGGGTTACCTTCAATATCTAACATCTTAGGTTATATTCTAAGATCGTTACATTAATTCTAGGACTATAACTTATACTTATACTTAACCTTAGGGACATCCCTAGGGATACCTTAGAAATATATCTAGGGATCTCACTAAAGTTTTCGCATCCTAATTTCCAAAGGTTAAATAAACCTTTGTTCTGATACCAACTGTAGAGACCCAAAGCATGACATACATGGAAATTACATTACATTTTCCGAATACAGAATACATGACCAAAACATACTCCCAAATATCATATTAGTTTAGTGTCTTTGGAAGATCGGAACGTAATCTTCTAATCATGGTGAATGATCTTCAACATCTCCCACAAAGATCTTCCCCTTATTTGTTTTCTTACCTAAAACCTTTATTTATATCCTGGGGAAAAGAAAAGATAAAAATGGTGAGCTCAAATGCTCAGTATGTGTAAACATAGAGAACATAAAACAATCCATAAACATTTGAATGAAAAAACATGAACATAAAATCTAAACATCAAAATCATGAGCAAAGACAAAAATCCGTGAAGTATGTAAGGAATATATCATAAAGGAACATCAATAATAGTAGAATAACATGGGAATAAACATGTGATTGTGGAAACCATTAAGCACATGATATGATTTCCATAGTAGCCAAGGCATTGCTACCAACACCATCTTAGTGGACAAAGTCACATTCTGAATCGAGTTCACTCCTCGTTCCAGTCCTGTATTACTGAATCGGATTAACATACCATTCCATCCATGTCTATCTAATTAGATATAATGCTTTTCGCAATTCATTGAAGGTAGATATAGGTCCCACCCATCTCATAATGAAATAATTCTTTTGTGTGCCACAAAATGATGAATCATACATCCTAATATAACCCATGTAATAGAATTGGATTCTTAAACATCATGCCATCATAACATAATCCATAAAAATGGATATAATATTATCATAAGAAGAATAAAACCATGTAAATAAAGGAGAAATTTTACTTGAAAAATATACATATTAAATAATTTCATTTTAGATGGAAAATATTTTTGATAAAACACTTGAAAAAAATTCTTGAGAAAAATATCCTTTCTTCTTCAAAATCATTTTCTTTTCACAAAATGCCAAGAAATTTTAAAAGAAAAGGGTTTTGTTGAAAATAATAATGCTATATTTTATAGTATGATTCATGTAAATTAGGCGTTATGAAAACTTAAAAATCCATTCACGCCGTATAAGTTAAAAATAACATTCTCCTCGTACTTTTGTCAGAAAAGTCAAAAAGTACCTCATATGGTAAAAAAAAGAATGATTCCTTACATACCACTTAGTAAAAGACAAAAATGGTTAAAAAGGAATTTAAACATTCATGAAACCATTTATAGGAAACATGGACATGGATGATAACAATAACCCAAGTTAATACTTACGAATAAACAATCTCGGATAAGAACGAGATTAGAATAGTTATCCCTTACCTTAGGTACAATATCCTTCATACATATCTGAACCTCCTGTATAATGATTTAAATAATGTATTTTACTTATTAACAAATCATATTCACTGTTATTATATCATATATGGTTGACTTATGACTTTATATTACCGGTTCTTTTGTAAATTCCATGTTAAAGCAGTGTTTTGGGTAAAATCGTTTCATTTATCATACGTGTTTTGACATGTTGTTCTTGATATTATTACTTATATTCTGATTTACATAATTCCATAATTTAAAACATGATTTATATATAATATATATTCATTATATAAATATATATAATAGATCGATAAATGGAATGAACTACACCGTTCATGGAGATGGTAGGATGTACGTACGCATGAACGCTGTTTTCGTTTCCTTATTGAATTGAATTAAATTAATTAGATGAAAAAAATTTATATATACATAAATTCAGTATAATTATTATGTCATATTTTTCAAGATTACATATTATATATACTTTATAATAATTCAAGAATGGTTAACATGCAGAATGAATCTCATCGCGTCGTGGAGATGGTAGTCCGTACGTACGCACGAGCAATGATATCATTCCCATGATCGTGGATATGTAATTAAGTGTATGTATAATATTTCATAATCAATATAACTTTACAATAATCATATTTTTTTTATTTACCCCTTTATACCCATCGATGTAAGGAGGTGGTCGAAAACAGATTATACCAAGGCATGGAGACGGTATTCCGTACGTACGCACGCGCGGTGATTTCGTTTTCCATAGGATGGATAGAAGATGAAATAGGGTTGTTTCATATTTATAATAACATATCAGTATATAATTAATACTTATGTTATTAGTTTATAATTAAACAACTAAAGAAGAGGAAGTAGAAGAAGAAAGAAACTTGGGAGAATCGGAAGAAAAGATTACCTCTTCTTCGATGCACCTCCTTTAAGCTTCATCTTAAGGAAGTTGAGATGGTATTTTGAGAAGACCAGAACCTCAAGAATGTTTCTATGGAGATGGAGAATATAAATTTTCAGGTTTTGGACAAGCATCAATGTTCAAAAGGGTGTGAAGAGAAGAGGGAATTGGTGCCCTTTTTATAAGGGATAAGAGGGGCACCTTTGGAAAAACATAAAATATTATTTTATAATAAAGTCATATTTGGTTTATAATAGCTCCAAATAGATTAATTTAGAATATAAGGTGGGTATGGGTCTAAAGCCTCTCAACTAATAAATTTTAGAAATGTTTATGTTACTATTTTAACCTTATCATTTAAATTTAACTTTTACTGTGTCTTCTTGTTTTCTTACATTATATGGTTAATAAACATTCTATAACAAGACAAAAGAACCCGAAGATGTTAATTATTAATATATATAACATTATATAATTCATTCGGCAGATCCTTAGATTTCTAGGATTAAAATTACAATTAATAATATAATATTTGTTTTAAAAACTATTTTATGTCGATTTTGACACTATTTGGTAATTGATTTTTGTCATAATCATAAAAGCATGATTTCTTCGAACAATGTCAAAAAAATAAATAATAATATGTCATAGTAACCTATAAAATTAGTTTAATTCATAAAAATTCTCAAATTTCATTTATTTGGGTATTTATAACATCAATTATGTTAATATTTCATTAATAAGGTAATTACTGCATCATCATTATGTCAAAAATTAATTTAATTATTTAATGTAGATAAATTTTAAATAAAATACCATTAGGTTGGAAATATTTTTATCTTTATAATGAATATTTATAGTCAAATTTATCTTATATATAACCCTATGTTAAAAATGATTTTAGTTATTAAACATTGATTATAACTATTTTAACACCTCTTTAAATAAAATAATAATAAGTGTCCTAATCTAGTCCAAGTGGGTATAAAGGGTAATATTTTATTCCTAATTTTGTTTTTGGTCGAATTATACTTATCCAATAGAATTAGGACATGTGTTAGGGTAATAATAATATCATTTTTACCATTAATTACATTATTTACTTTTAACCGTGGTAAAAAAGTAAAAAGCTACTATTCACTAAAAATTATTTTTATCTTATTGAACCACATTTTACTCCTTGATATTAACTGTGTTTCTCATATTTTTTTAATTCCACTCACATTATAGGTAAAATTATGTTTTATGTAAACTTTCAAATTTTCTTAGAAGGTGTGTAAAAGACGGTGAAAGGTTTAATAACATTTTTATGTACCAAAAATTATTATAAAATGACTCAAATGAATTACATTGAGATTATATAGGTATTATGTATCAATTTTGAATTAAAATAATTATAAATACAATAAATAATTATTTAAATAAAACGCCAGTTTTTAAATAGTAACACAGTGTTTTCCCTATTCATAAAAAATTGAATGTTTTCAGAAAAATACAAAAAATTCACCCGAGAAAAATTTTGATATTCTGAATCCAAAAAAAAGTCCATTTTTAAATATAAAATTTATAAAATTTAAAAAAGTGGGTATTACTATTCATAACGCCTAGTTCATAATAATATTATAATAATATCTCGTTTAGTGAAACTCAGTATTGCGTACTACACACGCTGTCCAGGAAGGTCTTGATGCGTGTAATACAAGCCAAGTCTGGGCTGCGTGTAGTGAAAGCTTCGTTTGGTGTTGCGTATAACATAATCAAAACTTATTTCATTTATACATTAAACAAATTCTATAATTAATTTTGTGTAAAATAATTTCCACCAAACGAACTTGAAATTGTGTCTAACACGAGCCAAGAATAGTGTTGCGTATACTGCAAGATAATACGGTGATGCGTATAATATAAGATAATTTTGGTGTAGTGTAAATCCCAAGACATCAATGAAAGTAAAAATAATAATTCTCATAAAATCTCGGGTTGTTACAAATATGAACCGCCACAGGTATGTTTTTGAACATTGTAATGGCGTAGAGTGTATCCAAATAACTCACCAACTACCTATGGTTTTCATGTTCTCTTAAAAGATGGAAAATTTATTTTAACCCTTCTTAAAATACAATTAAATTTCGTTATTATATTCTAAAAGTCAAATTTTTTCCATCTAATAAAAAAATTGGGTTTTAATAATAAAACATGCCATTCAAATCAGATAAAACCAGAGGGTTTCTATCAATGCATTTTAATGCCATTATCACACGTTCAAACTCCATTCAAACCTAATTCCATAATTTCATAATTCATTCCCATAGTTAAATTCAACAATTTAATTGATGCCATTTCCATCAACTCCACAATTTAAATTGAAAAATATCAATAAAATAATCCCAAATTCAATTGAATTAGGATATTTCAACATCCGCATGCTAAAACCATATAAAATTACCCAATTATCGAAAATTATCTTTTATCAAATAAATTCAAATCAATTTTATCAATTGAATTTAAATCAGAAATTGAAATAAATCAAGCAATTTAGGAATAATCAATTTGGAAATTCGGGACATAACATTTTACCTCTTTCACAAAACACGACACTTGCAATTGCCCATCTTTGAGAATGAAGGTGTATATGATATCAACGCACAACAATGATGTGAGATCAAACACCATGATGGATAGATCCTTAATTTCTAATATTATCCATTTCAAGCCTCACTACCATAAAATCATCGCATAACAGCGGTTTTTTATATGGTTGCGGTTTAAACGAGTTCCATATGTTTCTATGGTAGTTTCCAAAAAACAACCTCTAAATTGCGTTTCAGTATATAATACACTTTAATTGTGTCAATTTGGTAGTGTATTTTGGTAACCATCGTAGATATCTCATTTCGTGTTGGTTGGTTGTGGGTTTAGTTGTAGTTTTCCTATACAAAATGATTTTTCCCCATGATTAAAACTATCGCAACAAAAATAACCTTTTGTCTTGGAAAACTACAACTAAACCCATGACCTACTTTCATGAAATGGTAATGGAAAAAAAACAATCGTGTGGTAGTTTTAATCACCGCTAAATTATTTTATGTACTAGCGATTTTAACCACCACGAGTAGTAAGATACCAAATTATAGAAGTTGTAAAAACTGCTACTAAAGACCATCAATTTTCTTAGCAGCACATTAAAATGCCGCTAAAGGTAGATTTTTTAAAAAAGTGAACTGATTCTAAATCCCCGGTACCATATTCCTGAAAAAAAAACATTCCTATTACACATTAACATACTTCATATATCCAAAACAATTCAAGGAAACCAAAATTTTCATAATAAAAATCACTTTCAAATCCACACCCATATTCATTCTGGAAAAACATAATGGAGATAAAGAATATGGTAGGGTGAAGAAATATAATATTATTGGATTCCACATTGTGGTCTAAATATTTCGATGTAATAGTACTAACAGAAGAATCTCATTCCATGGAGGGTGTTACCCTTCCATTTCAATTATATAGTCACAAGGGACATTTTCTAATCCACCCGTCTTCTTTGGTGATGGGGAATCCTAGGAATCTGAGGAATTGTTTGCTCATATTGCGAGGATCCCCAATTTCATGAATACTTATAAGGACATCAAGGGGGGTTTTCCACGTATATTCATGAAGGAACATTTAAGAGATGTTGGGACTCCATCATGGAAGCTATGTTTCACGAGGAAATTACATGGACATCATTCAAGAAAATATTCAACAAATAGTTTTAACCAAAGGAATTATGTTTGGAAATTATAAGTAGATTCTAACCATAGTGAAGGGGTAGTTTGATGTAATGTAGTATTCCCACCAGTTTACTAAGTTGGTGCATCTTGCACCAGAGCTTGTCACCAAAGAGAAGCTAAATACTAAATTTTTTGAGTTATGATTGAGTCCACATATTCAATAAATATTTACTATCGTGTGTATTCTGACCTTCATAGAGGATGTCTAAAAATAGGTTCTAGATTAATTAGATATATCTAGAAAGACTGTTTTAGGTGGAGCATTAGTTGGAGTGGTTTTTACACATGGAGTATTTTTTTCCATAAACGAATACATAAGGGGGATACGTTTCATTAAGATTTACTATGGGCTTCACCTGGGTAGCACAACATTTTATTATAATAGTGTTGAAGGTGTGTTCATACAAAGCCTAATTGTGTGGAGGATCCTAATACTTGTTATAATTATGGACAGATTGTAAATATAAAGTGTTTTTGTGAATGGATATCCATGGTTAGTAATGAAGCATATACTTTCAGCAAGGGTTCAAATGATCATAACGATGATCCCCAAGGTGGTGGGTCTAATCCTTAATCCAAGGAGGATTATTATTTGGTTAATAATAGATGGATTTACGTGGAAGAGTATGCGATATATGAATCTGAAGAAGGCCTAACTGCTGTTAGAGGTACAATTCTTATTAAATATTTTATGGATCTAGATATGTTTGATACATGTGAGAATCATTCTTTATATTATCAAATATAGTTTACATGTTGGAATTAATTTTAGAATTTATGTCAGTCTTATTTTACCTTTCTACACCTTCAGAAAGGAGTTCTGAACTTAGTTTCAATTGTCCCAATGTTTGGTGATGATAGATGATATCAAGGTGTTGTGTGGATATTTAGTTCTTGATGTTGACATCTTCAAACTGATACTTTGAATAGATTAAATGGTCAATATTAATTATGGTGCAGATATACTTTTTTCTTCATTTGATATATTTTTTATCCTCAATTGGGGACACTCATGATTTTTAGTGTGAGTTTGATGCTAGATCATGAAGGGTGAGGCTTGTTGTTCCTTATAATTGGGTAATATCATTCTATCTATCAATGATTTTTCCTGATGACAATGAACATTGTTTGGGATGATAACTTATTGATATGTTGTGTGCATAACCCAAAGAATTTTAGGATGAATTTTTTTGTTTAACACCATAGATAGAGGTCAAATTTACCATTTAACTTCTCTCTGGTATGATGTGAATTTCTATTCCATCATATCAAATGAAACCTAATGTGTTGGTGTATTATGATCATAAGAACCTGAAATATATTTTTTCTTTGAGGGATATGAACAAGTGATATAAATTCAGAGTGGTGTGTCTTCATAATTTATATTCTTACATCCGGTATAGCCTTAGGAAATAAAATGTGGTTTTCGATCCATTGTGCATAAAATTACCAACACAAGTCATGAAGGAATCATTTATGGTGTGGTCTCTTATGAGTTTATTTACTAAGAAGATATTTGGAGTGGTAGAAATTAGTGGAATGGTGTTGTTTGATTTGATGAATTATGACACATCCTTTTATGAGTGGGTTTAGAAATAATTGGTGGAAAAATTGAATTCAAATTCTTCAATTAAATACTTTATGGTGGGGAGATCATGGGTGAGTGGTGTTGGTCACCCAGTAGTGCTTTGTGCCTCTATAATAGGTTAGGTGTTCTATTTTCTTATTGGTAAGAGTAGATGGAAAATAGACATTGATCTTGTATTTACATACAACTTGGAGCTTCCTAGATGTGTCACAACAAAATATGTAAGCATTTGAGGGCACTGATGAGGTGGATAATTATAGATTTTTTCTCATGGTGTCCTTGTTTTCATTAAATTAAGGTGGAACACTGGATATCAACTAGTTTGTTTCAACCATTTCCCATTCCAATATGTATGTGGGATGATATTTCAATGGACTTCATTATTTTTTTTCCACCAAATCCTAGTGTGGAGGATTCAATTTGGGTGATCATTGATCAACATAAAAAATCGATTCTTTTCATACTAATTATGAAAATGATACTTTTGGGGAACCTCAGAGACTTGTAAGTCTGAGGGATTGTTAGATTTAAGGGGTTTCCCATTATGATTATTTTAATATGGACCCAAGGTTCACATCAAAGTTCTATATAGGTTTGTATGAGGTGATGGGTTTGAATATAAAATTTATTATGGATTATCATCTATAGATGGATGGATCGGCAGAGAGAGTTATCTTTGTTCTTGATGATATGATTCAGGCATGTGTTCTTGATTTTGGTGGATCTTGGGAAAATCATATTCTACTAGTAAGACTTTCCTTTAATAATAATTATTATGTTTCAATAAATGTATTTCCCATTGAATCATTTTATATACATCCATATATATCTCCCTTTTGATAGGTAGAGTTTAGAGGGTGGTCCTTATTTGGTATAATCCTCATTCAACAGATGATGGAAAAGCTGGAGTTGAATTGAAGAGGTTGCTAACAATACATATCTGTCAAAAATCTAGAATAGGTGGTTCAATCTTTTCATCTGGTCCCAGGACAGTATTGAAGTCTCCAATAACTATCCATTCTGATCCATATATGATTCATAAATATAAATATTCATTAGTACAACATTAGGATCATAAATTTCAAGTGTATTGTGAATACTGGAATCATAATACATAAAAGGAAACATGATAAATCAAGAAAATATTAGGTCATAAACATGTTAACTAAAATCTTTGTGCCACACATGATACATATACAAACTAACTCTTACAATATTTTTCCAACATATCAACAATACAACTAATCAATATCTGATGATGAAGGCAGTTCATCAGCCTCTCCACCACCATATCTACTTCCTTCTACCACATATTAGAACATTATATTGAAAATTAAATATTGGGGTATATTAATATTTAAACATAAAACCATGAAATTTTTTCAAAATTAATTATTTTGAATTTTTCTTATTTACCATCTCACCACCAGCCTATGCAATACCACCAGGGGAAGATCTGGTCATCTTCTAATATAAATAAATCACCAATTTATGCAAAGAGGATATATGATTCCCCTATTCGTAAACTATGTTTCACAGAGAAATAATTTCTCTCTGATTATCTCGCGGTATGGACTGACTACTACTAGGAGTAAATGTAGCTATGATCCCCAGTGGCCGTGAAAATACCTCATACGATACGGGTCCCAAACCCAACCCACACACTCAACCAGGATGCTCCATCCCATAAACGTTAGCAAATGGGTCATCCTAGGAGACTAAGTATGACTGTGGTGGATTGGAATCCCATAATTATTTTAATTTTACCTATGAATGACATATAATTTAAATTATAAGAAATATATACTAACATTGTGACAATTGATAGTAATTTTTAATAATGAAAAATGAGGCCATACCCCATCTTATTTGACATGATTATTAACAAAACTTCTATCATAATTTTCATGAACATTCAACCACAGTTCTATTCGTGATGCTGGGTGTCCTAAACTTTGTGACTACATTAATCATTGTTATATAAAAAATTAAATATATTAGATAGATAATGTTGTCTTATAAATATATAAACTAATGAAAATATTACCATATCTAATCAGGTTCTAGAAAAACTCTTTGACCCGATAGTGTGAGGGATGACCTGCTTATCCCATCTTGATGCATTCTTCCTTGAAATATCATGAAATAAATCTAATTTAATTTAATTGTAATGTATTCAATGTCATTTAATCTTCATAGTCATTTATAAATGTGAAATAAGATTAATATAATAATATATATTTAAATACCATCTAATTCACATGACAATGTAAGTCAAAAAAATAATCCATGGGTCTTTGGGTACCCTATCTGGTAACTTTTCATACATCTATTAGGCTTTCAATGAAGTATCATTTACATCTCTCCACAATAACCATATAATTTCATTCAATTTTATTCCCCGATTTTTCAATTTCCACCTTCGTGCTGGCACATCAGCAACCGTAAAGTGGAAAAACACATGTACACATAAATTTGTTTTGAAAATATTATAGTTTTATAACATAATGACATTAAATTATACCATAATGTATTAAAATTACCTTTATTTTGGAATAAAAAAAATAATTTTTCCATGTTGATGGAATATGCCTCCAATAATCATACAAAATATGATGGGAAACTAGCTCTGTGACTAGCTGACCAAGAATATTTCCATGTAATCCTACGGCATGATCCATATGGACCTGATATGAATCAAATAGGACATTGATCTTCTCTTTGGTCAAATTCCATACATTCGAACATTTTATATTTTATCAATAGTTTCATTGTCTTCTACTTTAATGAACAAATAGTTAGTATAAAAAAATTTCAACACATTTAATCATATTAAAATATGTACCAATGATAGTCACTCACCAGTATCCCTAGGAATAACTAGAAGTGGCACACTAATCCAACACTATTGAGGCTCTTAAAGCTGGAGCCGATGAAGGATATACTGATGGGACGCTCAAAGAGAGTTTAAGAGATGGAGCAGTATAGATTGTGAAGAGGAGAAATCAGATGGGGGCTCAGATGTCATAGGGAGGGAGGGAAATAGAACATCATCTGTCAGTGTGGATGAAGAAATAGTATGATGCATCCTCCTTGTAATTCCTATCATTTAATCAAATAAAATTAAATTCAGAAAATATATTTTAAAAGATTTATGTAGAAAAAAAATTAAAAATGATAACATATGCATAGTAATAACAAACAAAATATACATATCAATGAGAATGAATGACTGTAAAAATGAAATAATTGGACTGTAAATGAATTCAAAACTATACATACACTCATTTTCCCCAACAATCATGTTGGTTTCCAACTCTATTACTTCATACACTTCAACTATCCTTTTTAGAATAATATTTTCAATATTATGATGGACAAATAAGTCTGCTTCTTTCGGTTCATGAGATTCAATGTCTAGGGTCAGACCTTCCACTTCATAACCCATATCATACAAATATCCTTTTTTTACATGAGAAACTACACTCCACCATTCATCCACAAAATCATTCACATAATATACCATTTTTCTTATGATGATAAGATATATGGTTCATGCAGTTCATGATCACCAACATCATTCAAGTGAAAGGTGTTCATTGAAGTAAATTGCAGGGAATCTCTTTTAACACCTCTAATAATATCAACCCAAATTGAATTTGAATTAAACAACTGAATAATTCCCTTGGTAGTTTAATTCAATAATACCATCAAGCATTCTATAGTAGTCCATATCAGTAAATGTAAATTTACCACTACTCTGTGTTTTCAAACCCTCTACTCAATTGACATTATGAAATCTAAATCCATTCACGTTTTAAGAATCAGAAACTCTAACTAGTTTTTGAGGACCTCAGGAAAGAAACATTAAAAATTTTAACAACTATGATCGAGTATTAGTATTCATGACCTAAAAAAAAGAAAACATAATTATATTTTCAAAATATATGTGTCAACCTATCATGTGTATTTAATACAATATTTAAGAACATACACATTGTGAAAACCATTCAACAAGCTCTATATTGACAACATTTATTATATATTTCTCATTTCATATTCAGCCCCTCGTTTATCTCTTTGTTTGTCTATTCAATTCTTCAATAAATGGATTTGAAATTTCACTATTCAACAGCACATATCTATATGCCTATAATAATTCCTTTTATATCAGTGTAATATTTGAGGTCCTCCCAACTAATCCGCCAATATTAGGAAATGTTTTTTATTTTCTATGTATTTGAAATCCATTCGATGTGTCACCAACCCATCCAACTTGATTAAATATTGTCTCAATATCATATAAGTATCTAGAACAAAAAGTAAGAAACTCCACTGCCAAATAACCTTCACTAATAGAGCCATCAGGTTGAGCCTTTTTTTCTAACGTATGATTTCAAATTACCAATATATTAGTGAAATATAAATTCAAACATAATTATGAATTTATTTAAATTCCAAGAATTTTTTACATAACTGAAAAACATATAAATAAAGTAATTCTCAATTGGATACATCAATCAGTAATGTATAGGCCCTCCTAATTGAGCTTCCTCAACAAAATACACTGTTAAATACATCATGATAGTAAAAAATGATGATGGAAATATCATCTCCATATAAAAAAGTGTCAATAACAACATCTCCTGAAGGTTGTCAAGATCAAATAGATGTAGAAATTTCTCACAAAGTTGTCTGAAAAATGTGAAGAATTGGAGTACAACATCAATAACTTTTCAGGTAATAATGTATACAATGCCAATGGTAGTAACTACATTAACCAAATCTATGAATCTTTAATTTTCAATTAATGTAACATACAAATCATTAAGTCAAAAATCCTTTATATGTTACTTGAATACCGAGAAGATACCTTCACAAGATTTAAAATATAAGGGAATGTATCTTTTTCTATATTTTTCAATGAAGAAATTTTCATAGCATACATTTCATTCTCATTAATAAATGTGAAGCCAAAGTGTCAAAAAAATCAATATGCATCACATCAATATTATTCTACAACAAATTTATTTCTCTATACTTATGTTGGGATAATATAATTTTTTATTTCATTGTTGCATTCTTATTTCACATAATGATTCAATTCGAACTCATTTTCCCAATATAATTCAAATGATTCACCTTCCCAAATTCTATTTAATCATTTACAAGTTGGGTCTATATTTCAGAATAGGTTAACAACATTAGAGGTGGTCTATGATCAATGAAACTAGTTACTTTTGATTTGTTCAACCTAAATCTATGAGATGCATCGAGAAATATTTGATGGAAAAAATAGCACCATTTTCTACTACAATGTAGCCGATTGGGCTCAAAATAAAATATACAAATAAGAAAATCAAAACCATGTAAGTGTTACAACTAGATAATTTCCTATGTCCAGTGAAGTCCCTAATGGTGAACATTAGAGAAACATGAATTTTAGAAAATTGTTTTAGAAGAAGAATCGTATGTCTTAATAACGTGGCTCCACAACTCTAGTAATTCACCAATTAAAGGCTGCATGTATACATAAATATCATTTTCAGGTATTTTTTTCATGGAATAATCATCGAAATGATAAAATATGTTTTTTTTCATACACATCCTCAGAGGAATCTTGTAAGTTATCAAAACAACTGGCCAAATGAAATTACTGTCACTCAAAGTCCCAAAAGGGTTGAATCCATCCACATCAAATACCAATCAAACATTCCCAGGATAACAAGTGGAATCTGGATGTAATGAATCAAATTTCTCCAAAAATTGTGAATCACTTGTATGTTGCATTAACCCATCATTTATATTATCTCGATAATTCTACATCATTGGTTCGGTGGTGTTTGTTGACATGAATAATATTTTCCATCGAGGATATAAAGAAAATTAACCCAAAACCATTGCAGGTGTGTTCCTTTAATTCTTCGTCGTGGTAATATATTGATTCAGACTTCCAACATTACCCATTGACTTTCTTATAGAAGAAGAACATTATTTACAATCATGTATACTTGAATCCTCTTGCCAATAAATATTGAAATAATTAAGACAGACATGTATTTTTATATCATTCATACCAAGCCTATTAAAAACATCTTTCTTGTCATTAAAAGACTCAGGAAGGTTTGCTTTAGGAAATGAATCAGGCAAAAATTCCAATATCATGGCCATTGCCTTATCTGTAATTCCACACAGGAATTTGATATGGTACAACATCAGCATAAAAGAAAATTTTTAATATTTCCAACATCCACTACATAACTCTTTATTTCCATCATCAACTAAACCATGAAAAATATTTTCCATAGTGAATTTTCTCTTACATTAATCTCTACATAATCTCAATTAGGATCCAATTATATGTTACAATCTTGATCTGGTTTTCCTACAGTATCAAAAACATCACTTTTCATGTTTGTATTTGTATCACCCTCATCTAGTAGTTGTGATATATTTTGATGGTGATGTTGGTGTCTTGAAATTCCGAATGAATCATTTATTAGGTTCTGCATTTCATTTTCAATTTTCGATTATTTAGGGAGCACTTTCTTGGGATTTACATTAGTACTCAACTATTCTGTAATGTTCGATTCTCTATTCCATATAAAACACAAATATTTAGCAGGGAATTGATTCAATATTAAATGTTTATAAAATTAATCTCTCTTCAACCATCATCTTAATTTAAAATTAGTACATGGAGATATTATTCACCCTTCAATGGATAGATAAAAAATTGAAGAATCTATAAACTCTTCAAAACTATTAGCATACGAAGGTATGTTCCTCCACACTGCGATCTAGATTTTATCCATGTATATTACAACATGCCTACACAACATGAAAAAAATTAAAACACATAACTATTACTAAATTGGGAAAGATATTCATATATATACAATATGAAAATTAGATATATATTAAAAACAATTCCTATATAAATTTATTTGGTAAATAATGAACCCTCCCACTATAAAACAATAGAATGAAAATTAAAAAGATCCATGAAAGAATAATAGCAAAAAGAGCCCATCCTAGTAGTTTTTTGTCTGTCATGATATAGTTAAACAGACGGACAACCTGATGATTCCATATAATTGATATCAATAATGTAAGGGCTTGATAAATCATATAATAGTTGAATAGAAGTTAGTAATATGAAATTTAAAAAAAACTCTTACCTTAAACATTACTCGCTACATTGGAAAATACATGGGGAACCACGATGTTAAAAATGCCAGGAATCATCAGGTGAAAGGATTAACTTCTAGGGTAGATGAATCCAAGGATTTTGAGTAAGTTATTTTTTTCATACTCAATGGAAACAATAAATTCCTAAGATAAATGAAATCATGTATATTAAATTTCCCAAAATAGATGATGGAATAACACTAGAAATAATTGTTGTCAATATACCTTTTCAATTACAATTTAATTTTCTTCCAATTATTGAAAGTGTGATAACCTATTAAATCCATAGTATTATGGAATTCAAATAAAATATTCAATCCAGAAAGCATATCAATATACCATTAATGGTTGGATCAAATAAGTATATAGTAAACATGAGCATGGAATAGATAACTTATTAAAAATTTCATGGATTCCAGATATTTGATAACATGTCTTGATAGAAGGACATGTAATTTCAAATGAACAAAAAAATACCATTGTGTATGATTACAAAAAACATAATATAATAATGATGATCCATTGATCATAATGCATTCATTATATAGTGTTACATAAAATATTTACATATAAATAATCATTGTAAATCATAACATAGCGGATTAGATATCACTAGATGTTTCCCCTAATATAGTGGAGTATTCATTAAAACTTCATTCTCATATCATAGTGGAGAAAAAAACATTACCTAATATCATGATAAAACCCAATAACATTAATTAAATACTCTAGAATCCAATTATAATTACTCATATTTACAATATTCGTGGAACAAATTTTGAATGAAAAAAAATAAGGCACAGATGAAACCAAACCAATTTCATTTTTAAAATCATCTTTCAACACATACACACCTTGAAACCATTTTAAAACATATTACACTACATTCAAACAATTAATGAGACACAATTAATAAGAACATAAAATATACCGAATTCATTTAATATTGTTAAATTATGAAATGACAAACCACAAGCTTCGAAACTTCCAAAATTTTGTGGAAATCCACAACCCCACCAGAAAGGGAACCTATAAATGCATGATCATACCACAACCATGAATATTGGAAATAAATAACGAATATTGTCTCAAAGACATGCCATTTTATTGTGAAAACACTAAAATATCCCAGTTATTTTTCTCCAAGTAGGAGCCATTTCCAGTGCTATCTTGAAGTGAAACCACTATAACGTGCTATATTTGACGCACCTATGTTCTTGTGCTAACATATTTTTAAGATTTAGCAAAAAATATAGTGCTATTTGGTGCTCCATCCAATTATTCTGCTATTTTAGAGTAATTTCTACTTAAATATAACGTTTTACATTGGAATCTATATATATACTAATCTTACGTTTTTCCGCTGCCACGTGTCCATCTACCATTCATCCACGTCAATTTATCCTAATGTTTCAAGCCTCTGAAGCTCCACGATAATCATATGCTCCCGATATCTTCCATATTCTCCACCCCTTTTCTGCTCCCGCTCCCACTCCCGTTCGGGTATTAGCTCATCAAGACCTACGCTCCACACAAACCGCTCTTCCGTTGACCTCCATTCTCCTCCTTCTCCAACATGCTTCTTATCGTGGTTTTGCCTCACCTCTCTGCCATCTTCCATCTCCCGTGTGGGATCGGGTATCACCTCTTCATGACCTATGTTTCCACAGATCCCCGTTTCCAGCATGCTCCTCCTTCGAACTATGTCTTTTGATTACACTACACTCTATCATCCTCCTACTCTGATGGAGAAAATGGACTGGTTTCCCCTTACCTCTCCACCGTCTTCATTCTACCGCATGGGCTCACATTTGACCTCTTCCTAACCTATGGTTTCTGCAAATCCCTGATTCCAACATCCTCCTGCTTTGGCCTCCCCAATCAAGGGTTTCCTCACCATCTCAATTTTCTCTCCCCTGTGAAGGTTATGCAATCGGTTTCTGCAGCCTACAGTTTTCAGCGATTCCATCTGCCGTCTACGACTCTCCCCGCAACATCCTTCATCAACGGAAAAAGTCTCTGCCTCACCTCTCTCGCTGTCGACGTTCCTTCGCAATTAGTGATCCACCACTGAGCCCAAGCTCCCTGGCCTCAATGTCATTTGATTAAATCCCTCCCAACGCAATTCACCGGAAGCCAGACCCTCTTTGGAGGGGCGGGTTCAGTCTGGGAGTTGAACTTGGCCTCTCCCGTGTTGGAGTTGCCTTTAGCAAGGGCGTTTCCTTCTGCCCACTTATGGAAAACATATCTCCACCGAAATAATTTCTCTCATACCCATTTCTTCTGATTCTTTTACCTTCACATCGTTGACAATGGTGTTGGAATTGCGAGGGAAGATTCTAGGGAGTTTATTACTTGAGATCGCTGAACAAGAAGTAAATTTATCTGGCTCTCTCAGAAAATTCTTATGCTATGGAAAACATAGTTTAATACTACCATCAACAACCCACACTATTTATGAAATTTCTTTCTATAAACCGGGTTGTTCGTGTCATAATTTTTTTGTTTATGATTTTTTGTGCTTCCTAATAGATGAGAAAATACAGGGGGATTACGAGTTTATTATCCGTCTACCGAAATCATCTGAATGAAAGGAGATGACTCAGTCAAAAAAGTTCATAGCATGGAAGGTAGATTGGCAGTTGATGCTGCTGAGAGGTGAAAATCATAATCATATTTTGAGTTCCTATTTGAATCTCTCGATCTGTATAAGGGTCTTCACAATTCGTATAACCTGTTTTCCATGGAATTGATTAAATTACTTTCCCAAAAAATTACAGAGGATGGAGAAAATACCTGCAGGATGAACAAAAGATATCATCAAAGACCATGGACTATATGATTGATGTGTAAATATCTCCTCAAATTCATTTAATTTTATTGAATGCTGCATTTCATTTCATAGATCATGGGTTTTATTGCTGTATTGGTTTATTAACGTCTTGGCTTTCCCTTTTCATTTTTTCTTTGTGGGTACCTGAGAAATTTGTCTTAAAGAGGCAAGGGTGGACCAAATCCTGAGTTTTCATATTGACATGTTTTGTTATTTGATTTATGGGTAGGTGTTTGAACTTTTGTAAATTCTATCAGAGGCCTTAAGAAGTCTACACGTCGAGGAAAATCAGATGCATATGCTGCCATGTTATACTGCTAGCCATTAATGTTTCTTTTGTGATGTTTATAGGCGACCTGAATCTTTTTGTTCCTATTTTATTGAACTAATTCCTCACCATTTCATCCTGTTATATATTCTCATGGTAGAGATGGTACTACAATGGTATTTCTCAACATGGGTCTAGGAAGTAGAACTAGTGGTTCCAAAGCAGTTGGAACTCCAACAGAAAATTTTAATTGGTCCACCCCAGGATTTAGATTTGTTCCCTGGATAATTTTCTAGTACGCTCTTTTTAAGGCATCTCATTGCTTGAAATAAAATTGCAAGTGAAAAAGTTATAATACTATCATATGAATGAAAATGTATCTGTATGTCATATTGATTTTGGTATCAGTAACAATCACATTTCAAAAAAATCAAGGTTTAGAAAGATCATGAAAAGGATAACATCTATTCAGAATGATCCTTGAGGGGTCATTCCTACGAGATCTTAGGATGGGACATACGTTCTTACTTCTATGTAGGTAAATATCATCATAATATACACCTTATATAAAACCTTTTCTTATGATTTTTGGTTGACTGCAATCATTTGGTTCCTAGAAGATAATTTAATGCTCAAGGAATCAAATGATGTGTTTTTTCAGTTTATGAATGATTGTTTTTACTAAAGTTGTAGGTCCTTTACGTATTTACTGAAGTGTTTGGATACCAAAAATGAAATATAATTCACCAAATATGTTTTCAAGTAATTAAAGATGTCTGAAACATATTTGAACATTTACACCTACAATAGTATGATGAAATTTTATTATAAGTGGCAATTAGGGCAGCGTGAAATTGTTCATGCACTAGCTTCTGAGATTTCAAAATAATTGGAATGAACTGTAATGAAACCTAATATAGTGACATAGGATTTAAATATATATATGGGATTTACAATGTTGGACATACTGAGCTTACTTTGGGTCTTATTAGGTATATGAGGTCTAGAGGCCTTCCTGTCAACTATTAATATCATATTTCTGTTATTTATTGTCTGTGTAGTGGTGAAATATCCCATGATTTTATTGTTATTGAGGAAATTAAAAGTTTTGGAATTAGACATCAGGTCCTGTAACATTTTATTATAGTGTTTGGCTACCGAAAATGAAATAGAATTCATCAAATGTGTTTTTTAGGAATTAGAAATTTCTGGACCGTCACTTAATTGTCACACCTACAACAGTACGATGAACATTTATTATAAGCGGCATCCAAGGCAGTGTGAAATTGATCATGAACTAGGTTATTCTTACAGAACATTGTTTTCATTTTTATTTCATGGAAATATCTTATTAAGGGTTTTAAAATTTAGTAATTTATATGGTATGGTGGTATAGATTATCGAAAGATCATATATCCATTACAAAATTCTAACCATCAGAAGCACCAAGATATGTGTTAGTCATCAACTTGTACTTGGGAAATAATTTTTGTTGAGATATTATTCTATGCACCATAAAAAATAGTTACTCCATTTGAGCATAAGTGTCAAATAATCATAGGGTATGGAATTTCTTGTAATTGATGAAAATACTTCCATTTTAATCACTAATTATGTTAGGACTATTTAAACAAAGTAAAAGGGGAGTATGCTCAATTTTTCCTGTTCAACTTATACATAAGGGATGCATTTATCTTTTTTTTTTCAATCTGTTAGATTACCGTAATGTCATATATTCTCTGGTTCTGAATTATTTTCCCAGAACTCCTCAGTAACATATTCATTGAATCACAATAACCTCAAGCATGTGGTACTATAACAGATCATTAGAGATGACAAATAATCACTCCCCTACATTGATGTTCCAGAATCAATTATGTTTTAAAAAACTTATATTATAACAAAACCCAGAATCGGGTCAAAAATATTACTCCAGGACATGAAACTAGTATGTTTTCTGTTAAAATTTGTTTCGTATTATAGTGAGTTGTCAATCTGAATTTTTTGACTGTTTTTTTTACTGTTTTTTTGGGTATCCTAATTGTTGTAATGGACTTTTATAACAGGTTGAATTACCTTACTAGGATAGGGTTAGCAACCGAATTTGTAAAGGGAATGATAAAAAAACTCATTTCTGTTCAGACTGATTGAAAACTAACTGTAAGAGGTTATGGATGACTGAAAAATTATGTTCAGAATGATTGACATTTTCTTTTCAGACTGATAGAAAATTTCTGTTCCTTGTGATGTTTGAAAAAAACTAAGACATTTATTTTTCCCTATGGTTGTTACAAGTGTTCCATATTTGACAGTTAAGGTAATGTTTAGACATGTATGTTTCCCTTTGGTGATTGACAGGGATTCCAAATCTATTTCAAGATGTTCCCCTTGGTGGTTACAAAGGTTCCAGATTTGACAGATAAGTTGCTAAAACATGTCTGTTTTTGGTTATATTCTGTGTTGAATTACAGTTTTTTGTCAATCATATTTTTTAATGCTATTTGGGTATCCAGTTTACTGTAATGAACTATTATTTTACCTCCTGTTAAACTTCTCCTTTCCATTTTCTTGCCCCCCTTATGATTCATCTTTTTGTATTATAATTCTGATGTTCTCTCTATATGAAGTTATATTTTTGTCTAATTTTTCTAGCCTACATCAAATTCTTGTTAATCCCAAGGTAATTTGGCATCATTTAATATTGTAAATAATTATGTTATTCTTATTTTATAATCTTAAACTAATTGGAAGCTATTATAGATATGCCATGTTTTCCTTGAACAAAAATACATTTTCAGTTTTCTAGTTCATTATAAGTTGTTCCAGGTCTTTATGTACATTCCCATTTTTTTAATTTCCTCCTTTCTATCCTGGTTGTCCAAAAACATTAAGCACTGCAACAAACCTGCAACTAATCAACTGCCAGTTTACCTCCATCTCTCATTGGTCCTCTATCCTGCCTATCCGCGCTTAACCCAACATCAAGCTCATCAAGTGGTGTTCTGGAACTCAGCTATAACCAGGTGTCCTTCCCAGGCCCTACTGCTCAACCATGACATGCATCATTTCCCAGGAAGAAACCAACATCCATCCACACATTCATAATCAAGAATATAAGTGTCTTCATTATCTCCTCAGTGATTTTAGCCACATAGGTTATCTTTGTTCCCCCTACAGCTTCTTCGATCTCTTCAACTTGCATATCTGACCTCCTGCAAATCTGACCTCCTGCCCCACTGTCCATTGGCCTTTATGATTTTCAGCACCTTGTGATCTCTGTCATTCAAGTTTTCCAGACACCCCAGACAACACATATGGTGATTAAATATGTGATGAAATTATCAATACTCAGATTGCTAATAGTTCAGCTATTGAAAACAAAACATTACTATCCTAAGAAAGTGTTGATTTTTTGTTTTTTCATGTCATATTATTTCTGGATACATGTGTGTTTTCATGAACATAAACACATAAATATTTTTTATCAATTGTTTATTATATACCATATTCCTTATGATTTCATTTGAAATTTTTTTCTTTACTGCTTGTAGGAAAAATATAGGCTTAAGAAGAAGAAGAAATATGCATCCAATGTACTCTTAAGAAGCCTTTCTGTTCAAAGGTAACATTTTGGCGTGTTCATTTGTTTCAAATGATGGTAACATTAAATTTTGAAATTGTGAATGTTGATCTGTAGGTTTCTTCGACTGCGGAGTATATGGAGAAGGCCAACCAGCATAAACATGAATTTATTATTGCGACGTCAGCGGCCATTTTTGAGGGTGTTTCCCGAACTATAACTTCACCCCTTGATGTTTTCAATATAAGATTCTATATCTGATTATGATTAGATGATATTAATTTTCTCTACAATTCCATTCCTAATAATAGAATATTCTATGAAAACAATACTCGATGAAAAGGATACTATCATTGTATTTGTATTATTTCATTTAGTTATATTACTATTTTATAACAATTGTTTTGTGTTTTCTGGGTAAGAACAAAGCTGGACAGCACCTCACGTAGCTGTTGAAGATTGAATCATACAATTGTTGGAAGCATAAAACAACATTCAGGTCTATGTTTCTACATTGTTTTCAATGTTTATGATGATTTCCACCTTCCTCTTTAAACTAAATGTGATACATTGACCATTTAATGTGAAGTTTTATCTAAAATAAATTTTATGTGTAGGCTTCAAGCTTGAGAAGAAATACAAACATGTATTGATCTTATCATGTCTTATTAACACTCATTTCTCTTTCCTTAATCTTACCCCTAGGAACTGGCAGAATATGTTCAACAAGGTATGGATCTTAACATATTTTACTCTAGAAATCTTAATTAATGTTATTTTATTTTACGAATACCTTATAGTTTCTACCATTATTCCTTTTAGTTCTTGGTGACTTGAATTACATGTCATGTATTGCGTAGGAAAACTCAGTTGATGGTTGGTCAGATGAAGATAGTGTGGAAGAGAATGGTGCTGGGATAGATAAGTTCATTTCCTCCTAATCTATTTGTGATACTGTACTTGACGATTCTTTGTGTCTGTTGATGATGTCAATAAACATAGCGGAATATGGCACTTCTAAATATGATTGAATGTCTTGGGGAAGTAATTCCATGGATTCCATGGAGAGAGACTTGTTTATTCTTCAAATTCTCTATAATCTGTTCCCAGACAATATGTATTTCTGTAACAATTTTTCCTTCAATACATATTTGAAAGAAATTACTGCTCATTATGTAACTTTTATTCTATAATTGATGTAAATTTATTTCATTCATTATTTAGGTCATTTTAAAAAAAATACTAATATAAAGTATTATTTTTTATAAATAATATTCTATAGTGAATAATAATAATTAATTTATAGTGCCATGAGAATGCACGGGCGAAGTACTAGTTGATCTAATATTTAACCTAAAAAATCCAAAATCATACCACAACCACACCACAAAGGTATAAATACCTACATAGAGGGGTGGAGAAGGTACTAATTAGAAGTTATTGGTGGTGAGGCATGATGAGAGGTGGTGAGATGCATCGAAGTATTTGGGTGGGGGTTCAGGGTCACGAGGTTCGCCAAGGTCATCGAGGTCGAGGGATCGTAGTGATTCCAAGGGTTTATGGGGTTACAATGGGTTTGCGGGGTCTCTGGGGTTGCATGGCTCTCCAGGGGTCTCCATAGTCATGGGGGTCACATGGGTAATCGGGTTCGGGCCTAGGTTCTCGGTGGGTGTCAGGGGTCGGGGGAGTGGGTGTTGGCTGTTAAATAAACAAGTTAAGCACAGTTTTTAATAAACCACTTCTAAAAACCACTGCTAAAGGAGAATAATGTTGTAGTTACTATAAGAGGAAAAAAAATTATGGATGAATAGGAATAAAGAATGATTACCCAGATATCACCCACCCAAGAAAAATGATGATTAGACACCAGTAGAATGGATCTGGCAGGGGTTGAAGGCTCTGAAATTACATGGGGAAGCCTTTGGGATAAGGGAGAGGAATTAATAGAAGAGGATGATAGAAATTCTAGGAACCATACAACTTTTATAGTATCTTGTTGGAGTATTAAATGACATGTAATATATTACATGTTGTGAAATCGATATGTATCACTACCACGAGAATCAAACATGTCACCATGCATTATATGAAGGAACTATAGTCAAAGGGGTGATCTTTAACTTTTTCACAAATTATAAACAAGTTTTACGATGTGAAACCTTTTATAGTGTGAATTCCTCATACACAACATGTACCATGAGACAAATTACATCTTATTTAACCCCATTTCATGAAATTTAATTCCATGGAAGCCTATAGTTAAATTAAAAAATAATTTCATATTCCAACCAAACTATGAATTCGCCATTTAAGGAATCCTCTCAACAAAAACTCACCCCTAACCTATTAATGAAAAGGGAAAACCACAACATTGTTAACGATGTATATGCTAGTTTTGTAACATGATGTTACAATCTGCCATCCATAAAAACATTCTATTCCCAAAAAGCCTATGAAGAATCTTCCATTCCCAATAGATGTGGACACTACTCTCTCATCATATCCTCATGTTCCCATATAATGTGATTATCAGAACCATGCTTCCATATCACTCAAAAAAGGTATCATCCTCCTGCAAATTACATTTTTCTTAGAATCAACAATCTGGATTGGTTGTTCAGTAAATGATAAATCAGGTTAGATCTCAAGATCATTCTAACTCAAAATGTGGGATGGATCAGAGAGTTACATTATCTATTGTGATACGTGGAATATTTTATGTATCGACATTTGCTTTGTTGGACTAGATAAATAGTAAGCAACTTTCCCCAACTTCTCAATGACCTAAAAAGTTCCCACAAAATGAGAAGCCAGCTTACCTTACCTTCTAATCCATCAATGACCCAATTGGGGTGAAACATTCCATAATATATGGTTACCAAAAATAAATTCCCAAGGACTATGGTGACGATAAATATAAAATTTATACGAGATCAAAGATTCCAACATTACCGGATGAATCAGCTAAATATTTGTTTTCATCTATTGCAACAAAAAAAGTCCAACCATGGATCTTTCACTAATATTTTACCAACATAGTAGATATTTACATGTATTTCAATAAAGGACTAGTAGCTATTATGACAAGTGAACTCAACCAGTATCAAGTTATCATCGCAAGGCCCACCAAAATTGAGCACACTAGTGTAAAGCACATCCTCAAGAAACATTATTGATCTCTCCATCTAGCCATCTGATTGTAGATGGTAGGTCATGCTCAAATAAACCTAATATACAAGTTCATATTGAAGGCCTCTCCAAAAAAATGTGTAATGAAAGGATCCCTATCAGATACCATACCAGATGGAACTCCATGAAAATGAATAATAGCTTTCACATAGAGAATTACCAACTCCTTGATTTTGTTATATTACGAATGGTTATAAAGTTATTCAACTTGGTCTGCCTTATATTCATAACCCATATCACATTCTTCTTTATCGAGGTATATAGAAAACTATCCACAAAATCCATATAGATTTTATCCCACATTCAAGTAGGGACATTATGCAGATAAAGTAAATCTGAAGGTTTTTGGTCCTCAGGGTTAACTAGCTGGCACATATATAAATGAGAGACAAACATAGAAAAATATCACCACATGCATGGCCATCATAACTACCCCCACATATCATAAAACATTTTTTTATTATGTTCACATTGAACTAGGAAATATGGTAATCCCCCATTACATCCTTTCATGCCTCTAAATCACAACATAGTGATTCCTATAGCATTGAACACCCTATTTGCAGAACAACGAATGGAAAAATAACACCCCAAAATAAAGAAGTGCCCGATGATGCAAAATACATAATCAAGCTATTGATCTTAAGGAATCATCTTGAGAAGAGAATATGTCCAATGAATGATGGATAATGAAACTTCATCCCCATTATCATGAAAAAAAATATTCAAATATGAAAATATATCCATAAAATTACAGTATTCTAATGGTTATTTTCCTACATGGGTTGGATGTTTCATGATTAATGCATCTGCATTGACATTCCATTTCCCCATTGTATTGAAATTTTCATATTCAAACAACTATAGGTACTCCAGCCAATGCCTCTAGGAAGGATACAAATCTTTTTGATATAATATAGAACATAGGATTTTTTTAGTTTGAAAACAAGGTAAACCATTTTTAATAGAGGTAATGCTACCATACCATGTGTGTGTGCATTACATCTACATGTTCACAGTCATGGGAAGAGTAACTAATCTCATGTGGCATTAGATGATGAGATCCATATTAAACTATGTGGTCATATTTCAAAACAACACAACCCATGCATGAACCTAATTCACCACAAACGACTGCACAGCCCTACTTGGCCTCTGGAAGACTCAACACCAATGTAGTAGTCAAAGGAAATTTTATCTCATCAAAATAACTCATAAATTAATCATCCCAAATAACCATCACCACCTTCTGAGATAGAGCAGTCAACCAAGAAGTAGACATTGAGAAGTCCTTCTTGAAACTATTGTAATATCCGGCAAAGCCCAAGAAGCTCTGGCTCTCTACAAAATTTTTTGGTCAATCCCAATACATAACATCCTTAACCTTCTTAGGATCAACTACTACACCCTATTTAGACCCCACATGTCTGATGAATATGACATCTGAAATCCAAAAATCACACATCGGGAGCTTGGAATAAAGTTGATGACTTCTTATCAGACTCAGAACTATTACCAAATAATGAAAATGTTTCTTCACAGATTTAGTGTAAATGAGGATGTGATAAATAAATACTACCATAAATGTATCACGATAAAAATGGAAAATATTTTTCATTAAATCCAGGAAAACCGCAAGTGATTTTTTTAATCCAAAGGGAATACCAAGGTACTCATAATGACCATAACTACTCTGAGAGGTGGTTTTATGACTGTCATAATTTTTTATTCTAAACTCATGGTAACCAAAAAAAATGTTAATTTTGAATGCCACTTCACACCTTTCATCTAATCAAATACATCATCAGTCTATGGTAACAAAAAAAAATCGTTACCATAACTCAATTGAGTTTTTGTATTCAAAACATAGGAGAAAAGAACCATTATATTTCATCACATAGAGAACTAGAACTGCAAAATGTGACACACTAGGGAGTATAAATCCTTTATAAATATGATTTTACACCCTGTAATTGAACTCTTTCAGTTCAAATGGTTCCATATGGAATTATAAATATGATATTTTTTCAGTACCATGAATTATTTCAATGTAAAACTCTACCTCCACCACCAATGGAAAACTGGATAAATATGAAGGAAACACGTTGGAAAACACGACAGTGACTGTAGAAATATTTCTTCTTAATGATTTGTACTCCAAGAAAAATTAAAATAATGATATCACTTTCAAAAACAATATATAATAAGGTTTGAATCTTCTTAAACTCGACTCCCAATCTTTTTGAATGATAAGTGACGCACCACAATGTGTATTAAAGAAGACTTGTCAAAGATAACAATCAATTCGGGATTTATTGGAAATTATCCAATCTATCCTAAATATTACATCATGAGATTTCATGTAGAGTACTAAAAAATTCTAAGCAAGCTTGACATATGATAGAGACGATATATTAGTGAAACTATGGAGACCATTCTCTCTCTTCATACCAAGTGGTTTAGCTATGTCATTTTCATAATATACAAGCTCAATAAAAGTATTATGATTATTATGATAATGGGTTGAAATAATGGATTTAGATGCACCAATATCATATAAAGTAATCTCTAATGATTATGATATAGTAATGGTGCCTCTCAAATTATCTTTACCCATTCCTACTTCCTCTAGAGACTCATCCAGTATGTGAATAAGATTCATTTTGTATGCTAGTATCTGTAACCATTTTGTAAATTATGGATCTGGTTTACCCAATGTTTTAAGAGGAGATAAAAATAATTTTCCACTACATGAAGAAGAAAAATTATGGGATATTCTCTGTAATTTCCCTAATCGTCTATAGTATATAATTTTTTTGGGGGCCTCAGTGCAAACCCTCTTATAATTTCCTGACATTCGAAACTGGTAACAAACCCATGAACTCCCTCCTAGTGATATAGGTGGTTTGAAATTACCCTTCAATTGAGAAATACTATGAGAATCATCAGACTTATAGTTTCCATTGAAGGACCCTACAATGTCACTAGGAGAAAAAGGAACTCCTGTCAACCTTGACATTCCTTCCATGTTCATCTTAACCATCATCGCTCTATACAGCGCATCAACATTGGTGGGAAGAAACATCTAGAAATCTTATGAAATAATAAATGATCAAATTCCCAAATTGAACTATTGATAGTTTACATTATCATTAGATATAATCTCAGGAGAGAACTTCACCAGCTTAGTAATGCGATTTGAATACTCATTCAATTTTTTTTCTTTTTTTATCCTGAAAAACTCCAAATCCATGTACAACACCATTGAATCTGGATATATTTGTTCGGTGAATGAATCATGGAATTCATTATACTCAATTCCATCATTCTTCCCTCCATTCACCATCATGTCCCATTTCACCTACTCGGTCCCTCAAGCACGATGGTGTAAAACATCACCCTGGTCGTATTCATTGACTCCATGAATTCATATAGATTTTCTATCATGCCCATGCATTCATAAGTATGTTGAGGATTATTGGAGACATTGAAAACTGGTGGATTCTGGTGAAGTCACTCTTGAGAGTGATTCTGAAAAACATCCCCCAAAAGAATCCACAAATATGGAATGAATGGGGAATAGAGGTTAGTCTGGTTTCGTGTCTTGGAATGTGTGCACGATTACCACAACTAAATTTCAATCAATGGAATAATTTTCTTGTTGTGGTTCAGAAAAAACATCATCCTAGAAATAATTAGTAGGTCTTCTTAGTGGCCTGATTCAAGAAAACATCCTTATATAACATTGAAGATACTAGAGAATGCAAAATCTAATCAATTAGGGAAACATAAATCCAAAATTATAGGATAATATGATATGTATTTAAATCTATCCAAATAAAAAATATGAAAAGACTAGAACTAGTCCACAATATGTCTTTCCATAACTACTCCTAGTGAGGTATGGCTCATTGTGGTTAGATATTTCCATGACCTCAATCAAAACTACTTCCAATGCCCTGATAAAATTTCAAAAAATCATATTGACTTCATGAAAAAATCAGAACGACCTCCTCTCAGGCAACTTTTTCCAGAACCATATCTGGTACCCTAGTAACCAAATAACAGATTTATCCTAGATAGAGCTTGAAGGGCATTCCCAATCCTAATGGGTTACAAACTTGCACCAGTAATTGTACAACATCCAATTGAGAATGAATTTCCCACAAAACATAGTAGAAGTAGAAGAAACAAGGAAATGTACATAATAAATAGGCGCCAGAAGAAGTAAATTTCTAGAATAAAGCAAGGCATAAAATCAAAATGTACTATAACCCATGTACTAACAACATGATAAATAGTATCAAGGTCCCTGTGGACAGAACTTATCTAATCCAAAGTTAAATAAGTTAATCCACCTATAATGGATGACTCTAATTTTCTCAAACCATGAAGGATAATGTCTTCCAAAACTCAAAGGAAAATGTACGGTGTGATCCAAACCCTAGTGGCATACCTCCAAAGATTCCATAAAAGATTCAAAAATATTTATTTTCTAATGAAAATCATTCAATTTTCAAAACTAATCATTTTACTAATTTAAAATAATATTTAAATAGAACATACTATACAATTTCAAAATCATTGAAAATACTTTATAATGCATAGAATGTACTTTACAAGAGATGGAATATTTCTAAAATGATGCGATAAATAAAACAGTTACATAAAATAGTTTATATATATCCAGTAAAGGAATGAAAAGAAGGTTTACAACATTGGAACATTTATATGTCATATATATATAAACAATTGAGAAACAAGATCATCTTCCAAGTAGGAATGATATTATTAACCTTCTATAGGATCCCACACTCTCTAAATGTCCATGGTAAAATGAGTAAACAAATGTCCCCTTAACACTGTCCAGAGGTAGCACAACACCCTCCCATCATGAATGTGACATGCTGCATATATGTTTTATAATTTTTTAATAGAGTAGATTTTATCAAATAACTCATCAACTACCTAAGGATTGCATGAGATCATACATGATTGGAAATTTATTTTATGTACTCTTAAAATTAAATTAAATCACACTCTTTCATTTCAATGTTCCAAATTTCCCTTTTAAAACAAAAACATGTTTTAATATAAAATATCTCTTACATGAGAAAAAAACCATAATGTTTCTATGAAATCATTTTTATGCCACATTCACAAGTCTTAAATTCAATCAAAACAAATTAATTCCATTTAAAAATATATTTCCATAATTATGTTCTACAATTTAATTGAAGTCATTTCCATAAAATCCTTAATTTAAATTCAACAATTAAATTTAAAAATTTCCATAAAAACATCATAATTCATTATAAATAGGGATTTACACATTCTAAATAGATAACCATTTCAAATCTCACAATTCACTGGAATTGGATTTTATCAAATCACGTGAACTTTTATTGAGAAACTAAATTTAAATGAGGAATTGAAATAAATCAATTAATTTGTAAATTCAGGACAGAACAATATACCTCTTTCTAGAATGAAAAATCTCTCTACAGTAGCTGTCATGGAGAATGAATGTGTAGAAGATATCAAAACTCAACCTAGAAGAAAGATCCAACATTATTGGGATAGATTAATCAATTATAGGATGATCCATTGAAATCCAAAAATAAACGAAAGATAGATAAATAAATAATGATAAAGAACACATTTTCGGTTATCACTCACCAATAAAACTAAAGATAGAACGAAAATAGAATGGATAGAGTAGGGTTTGAAGGAACATTAATTGCATGGTGTAGGATTTGGGTTGATGTAGAAGAAACCAGAGAAGATTATGTGACAAATACGAAGAACAATGCTTCTTTTATTGGTGGATAATGGGGTAATATAGGATGTGTAATATATTACACATCGTGAAATCCTTATGTAATACAACCACAAGAATACAAGGATTCTCCATGATGTAATGGATGTCGCAGGAGTCAAATAAGTGATATGACACTTTTTATGATATTTAATCCTGTTTCACGACATGAAATCCTTCACCGCATGAACTCCTCATTCACATCTTGTACACTGTGACCAATTACATGTCATTTAACTCTAATTCAAGACATATAATTCATTGAAATCATGTAGTTAAAATACAAAAGAAAGTGAGAGTCCAAATAAACTATGAAATAACCCTAAAAATCACCTTATCAACTAAAACTCAACCCTTCCCCATCAATGAAAGGGGAAAACCATAATAATGAAAAATTTGTACCTATTAGTTTCTTAGCAAGATGTCACAACATCAGATTTATTAGATAAGTGGAGTGAATATAATTATTTACTATACAATGTAATGAGAATATGAAATAGAGACTTGTGAGGTATATTTTCAAATGAGATATATCAGGAGAAAAATATTATGACGAATGGATTTTTGAATCTGATTATTTTTCTGCAATGTTACTCATGGATAAAACTACATTATAAAATAAATTATTATGATTATTGTCAGAAATGAAGGACTGATAGTTAGAGGAGAATTTTGGGATTCTAAGATGAGTTTCAATCCAAATAATGAGTTTTAACATAATTATGTCTAGTTCAAAATATAATGTGAACTAAAATTTATGGCTTATGATGATAATGTCATTATAGAGAAAGACCACAATGATTCACATATTTCGCCCATGAATGATCCTAGACTAAATAAATTTATTTGGATATCATTAAATAACACTTTGGCTCATATTTTAGTATATATGAATGATTTTTTCCATGACATTGAAATTGCAAGAGATTTTACTAAGAATTATTGGAGTGATATTCAGGAAATATTCTATGAGTATAAATAAAAGGATATATAATTGAGTGATGTGGATGTGAATTCATAAAATAAAAAAATGATTTTATAATATATTTAAGTGAAATATTAGATATAAACTTGTGGTGGTATCTATATAAATTAGAAGTATAATAAGATTACTGATATCGTCATATGGACTCTAAATGTAATCTCATATTCTTATTAAGAAATCATCTTTTGAGGAGTATAATTCTACAAATGTTAGATTGTAACAGATTGGTTCCACAATTTATGTGATTTTAAGGTAAAACATATTCATGAGTTTAAATTTTATCACATGAAAAGGATGTATGCATGTGATAAAAAAATAAAACATTTGGGATATAGTAATACATAAAGATGAAAACCACATTTACAAATCTGTTATGTATATATTTACAACATTAGTGAACATTTTGATGAAGTGTTAATGAAGAAGAATAATAGTACTAGGGATTTTAATTTTTTATACACACTAATTCACCCTCATCTCTCAGGGTGACTCTCCCTTCATGTGATTTATGAAAAATTCTTATTTGCTAAAAAATATACCCAGTATCGAGGAATTTGTTTTAGAAATTGTTATAATCCATTAAAAACATTTATCAATCTATATAATCCATTTATCCAACTTGACTATGAAAAAATAAAATTAATTAATTAGTCCTCCTAAACATAATCAACATGTCTCAATATGACACATATTGATAGTTCACACGATTTTATTGGTTATATATATTTATATATTGTATACTTAATTAAAATTATTGTGATATTAATAATTATATATCATGTATAGTCATAATGCACCAACTTCTACAAGCCCAATAATGTATTACATTCTATATAAACTAACATGTGTTTGTGTGTAATTTTTTAATAATAGATTTTGAGTAATTATGCTAAAGACATATATTCTATATTCCATGTTAGAAGATTGTACAAAAACGAAATGTATGATGGGTTGTTAAGATGGGAACTTATTTTATTGCTTCCATATACTGGCTATATACATAGATAATTTTAAATTAAATTATTTAATTCAATATGTTTAAAAATATAAGGGATAATAATATCAAGGACTATAAATATTGAAATTATAAAAAATGGATTCATTAATTAATAAGGATAATTAATTTATTTGAGAATATTGTATGTTAATTAGGAATGGTTAACATGAATTATAATTTATAAAATTCATATCTGTTTCATGAGGGGATGATCACGAAAATAGACCAACCAATATATCTGAATGGATTCTTTTAATTTTCCGTTATTATAAAAATAAAATGATAAAAGTTGTGTTATCCCCTCCTCTATACTATATAGGATCTAAATGATAAATATTAATTACATGTAAAGACCCTTAAACCATCCATTTAATCCTCTTTCTTGCATATGAGTAAAATATTATTTAATGTATGGAACTACTAGGTTTTAGGATGAAAATTAATTATAGATCACAGCTAAAAAAACCTAAATGGTACATATATACACATTTATATTCTAGCAACATGAACTAGGACTTTTTTGAAGTTATATTACTAGGGTTAAGGGTTGGTTTATCATCTTCATAATAACACAAAAATTTGAAAATCTCATTATCATAACACATTATTGAAATATTTATATCAGTTTCATAGTTAATTATTTGTGGTCAGTTCATTTCAATCACATAATAAATCTATTCACAATAATGCAACATGGAATTAATATAAATTGGATAGTACATAATGTTTTTCTATACATGGTTAATAACTTATGTAAAATCCAACCATTATTAATTAGAATATAATAAGATAATATTGGAAATATATGCATAAAATTTAAATTCCATTAATTAAAATATTTACTCTGTATGGGATTCCATTAATTGATTTAGAATGAAATAGATATGTTATTGTATTTGATATTCCCCTTCCTAGTACATTTCCATTTAACATGGAATCTTCAAAAGTTATATGGTTGACATAACCATATTTACGTTAAGAGAAGTATCTT
Organism: Viscum album; assembly: GCA_963277665.1. Taxonomy (NCBI): domain Eukaryota; kingdom Viridiplantae; phylum Streptophyta; class Magnoliopsida; order Santalales; family Viscaceae; genus Viscum; species Viscum album. Next base: position 897,972,681 of record OY728165.1, on the reverse strand, counting down.
ATGAAATAAATGGTGTGAATATATATGTAATAATTGATGTAATCCAAGAACAAAATTTTACGATTTTCACATACACTCAACAGATAAAGGTAATATTTTTCAATGTATTAATAATGACCTGCCGACCTAAATACCGTCAAATAACATATCAGTCCCCCATATGGGTTTTGAGAAGGGGAATATGGAGGTTCTTCACTTGAATATCATCAAAATTAAACATTCCATAAGAAATGTAAATCAATATTACCTTTTTATAAAATATTTATAGTCTATTAAAAAAATTATTATGTCATATATTTTGGTTTTTTGATATAAATATGAAAATTTATATTTAATTAATGTATAGTATAGGAAGATAAATCAATGTATCACTATGATCATTTATGAAAAACTATGTTTTCAATGTATAATAATTCTATGGGCATTTTATTTATTTCATACACTGAAATACTATATAAATTTTCATACTTTGTTTAGAATTAAATGTATATATTCAACCATATCATACAACAAGTGAAGGTGATAAGGATTTCTGTAAGAGGTACACATGGATTCTCAAACATTAGATTGTATAAGGATATCAATTATATTTGTAGAAATGAAAACAAAATATATGTACATGAATGCATATATAATTTAATCTCATGTTTTTTTATAGTATAATTATATGCATTAGAGAAATGATATTGTCACTACACTAAAATAGTGTAAAATAGAATATGATTCTTAACTATTGATATTGTCTTAAATATACTAAAATCATTGATCGTTCAGAGAGTATTTGTTTTCCAAATATATAATATGATATCTATTCATATCTTATCACCATCCTTCCCTTTTAGGATCTCTTTATTCATGTAGTATACAATATAAATAGTAAGTATAATTAACTATGGAAAATGTTTTCTTTGCTTCACTAGAACAAATAAATTTGTATGAAACATGGTTACGTAACAACTAAAATGAAAATAATTATTTCTACTATAAAAATTCTCATGATTATTTTATATTAAAATATTCATTTAAATTAATTGAAAAAAATGATAGGTAGTATAATGAACATCTGTCCATTTTCTTCTTATATAAATAATAGGTCAATATAAAAGGGAAATGTAATGAAAAAAAATATGGAATCAATTTCAGAGAAAGTATTAATATATCCATTATAGTGTGTATTTTTTATAACTCGATTATTGGGTATTTAGAACATTGGTATTTTAAAAAATGAACCAACGAATTAGAGGTGTTCTCTTAGTAGATGGGAAATGGTTTTTCCTATATCGGAAGCATGATTATCATAAAAAAAATTGATAAAAAGGTGAATTCTCCCAATCACTAAGATGTAGGGATTATTATGTCAAAAGTGAAAAATAAAAGACATAAAAAAGCAAGGTTTGTTATTCTAATGGTTTATAATGGGTGAATCATTTGTAGAAAATAAAAATCCCATGGCTCTTAATTCCCCAATATAATTTTCGTAGTCGAACAATAATTTTTGTTACCAATATATTAATCTATATGTTCATTTGGACATATGAACACATTATTTTTTTTAATTTATTTGTGTCATCGTAAACTACACATTATATTTCGATAAAACATCAATCCTCTTATTAAATAAATTATGTATATAATTATAAGTCTTATTATGTTCTATGGAAAGATAATTCATACTCAAGTAAAACTATATTTTGTGATGTATATACAGATTATGATATTTTAACTAATAGTTGATACAAATATAAGGTACGTGACTTAAATATATATTAGGATAATAAAAAATTACATTTAATTGTTGATCAGAATAATTCTATAGTCAGTATGAACATAATAGAATGAACTATTCCAATGTCGAGGTAGAGCTAAATTCATGTACCCATGAGATTATACAAAGAAATTTACGAATGATAAATTAAGTAATGAATTATCTTGTTTAAAAATATAGGATGATTTTGGTTGGAATGTCTAATTATATCTAATGAAATTATTATTTTGATAATTTAATGAATTTAATGGGTTTTCTTAATGTCCCATGGTTTTTTTCACATAATACTGATATGGTGGATTGATAAATAGATTTATACATGTATTTTAATACTTATTTATTCCTTTTCGGATCTATTCTTCAAATAACATAATAAATATAAACTATATTCCAACTATATTTACTAACAAATATTATATATGTTATCACATGAAGGAAATTCACAAGATAAAAAAGGAGTATTGACTTTATATTGTTATAAATATTGATAATAATTCAAATATAAATCATAAAAATAGATTGTTCTTCTTATTTAGTGATCCTACTGAAACTAAGGATGTCAATATCAAAAAGAGAAAAAAAATTAATTCTAACGGCTTTTATTTATATGATAGAAGTTCATATATTTTTAAATACCTTTGGAAATAAATACTTTAGTTGATTATTTGATATAGAGGCATAACGTTCTATAAGAGCATTAAACATCACAAGTGTTAATGGGATAAATTGTTCAAGAAACAAATACTACTAGATTATTATTGTCAATCATATCTTATCTATAAGATTTTTAATTCGCAATGGTTGAAGATACATTATTATATATGAATATAAATTCCAAAAAATAATTTATTATTGACATTTTAATATTCACTAAAAAATGGATTCCATGTACCAATTCATATTCTATATTTTGTGGTGGATATAAATTCATTGTTATATATTCAATAGAAACAATATACAGATAGTATGTGGGAGATTACAAAAAGGTTTTACATGTTATACCAAGTCATCATGATCAAATATATCTGAATTATACTTTATCATAATTAGTATGATCATTGTATTAGGAATGAAATTCTAATCCTTCCTCATATGAACATATTTTTTCAAAACATGTCTATATGACATGACTATAATGAATGTTGACATAAAACTTATGTGTATAATGAGTTTTCATTTTGATTTTTTCAAAATTTTTATATGTATTTGGTATATGATATGCTGATTTATGGGTTATTTTTATGGATACATATTGAAAATAATTTCTAATGGTTGATGGTGAAATATTATTATTGGTTTAAAAATGTGTTAATTATGTTCAGTATAACATTGTTAACAATAATTAATGAGTGAATAGGTTAATGATTTTTATATTTAATGATTATAGATGTATTTAGAATCATTATAATTCCATAAAAAATATATTTCATTCTTGGATAATAGGTTATGGAAATTTTTTGATCACTTTCTATAAGGGTTTGATAAAAACTAGGCCAACTAAATCCATCCAGGGGATGTCATTCAATTTTAAGAAATATCCATTACAACCACACAAAGTATACATGGTGAGATGACTAATGTTGTGGAGATTATTTTTAGGATGTTATATGTATAGAAATGGATCATGGAGGATATGGGTTGGTTAAAAGGGGGTTATAGGGAGGCTATACGCACCATGGGGTCAGCCACATATGTTTTAGGAAACCACTATGCCTAATCCGTTATCACTATAAAGTTGAGCGAACGTGCTAACTAAATAAGAACCCACATACTATTTTCTAATATATTGTGGGATATATAATTTGGTTCACTATTCATATTTAATTCGTGGATTTCTAGGGTTATAAGTGATGCCTCGTCAAATAACCTTACACAACATGTGTCGCCTTCAATCTTATTCAACCTTGAATCTGTAGTGTTGTGGTAAATTAAAAACAAATATATACCATGTGATTGAAATTGTTAAAAAACATTCCCAATAAAATTCATATTCTACACAATTGGTGGATTGACCACAATCGTGAAAAATGAACACTTGAGATCCAACAAAATGTAAGGTTCATATTAAATGTGTTGTCTTATCATAAGAATCCAATTAATCATCCATGATCTAGGTATAAACTACCATATTAAAAGTAACAACATTCAGTTTCACATAGTAGAAAATGGCCACAGTATCTATTGATATTCCATATTAGTTGGAATTAATGTAACAATGAAGTGATAAGTGTCGATCATGTTCATGATCATGGGTTGGTGGATCTTCCATGTTATGTGAATAAAATATCAACCAATAGTTATTCAGGGTTATATGAGTGAATTCATGATTTATGAATCATTATAGTGTATATGAGTTTGGAATATAAGGGTGAATCCATAGAATGTTATTGTTTTTAAAAATATTATAGTAGTTGAATCATCATTGATGAATGATCTATCCTCATTATTCCAGATAGAAACATGTTTCATTGGATATGCATGCATCCATCCATGCATGAATTGTGAGTAGTTTTAGCCACATCCAAACAACTTATTTCAGGAAAATATATTTCACATCATGTTATTTTTATGTGGAATACAATTTAAGAGTTTCAATTATTTAGTAGCTGTGTGGGGATGTTTTTAAATGATGTTTAAGTGAATTGAAAATCAGTGGTTTTGGATGATCATTACTATGAGATATATTAATTAAATTTTAAATGAATAAATTCCCTGACATGAATAAGTTTAATTTAGGATTAGTATTTATATTTTTTATGTAAGAAATAAAACCGTTTTAATAAATATATGATATAGGATAAATGAGTTTGTATGAATAGTTATTGAGAATTCAATCCATAGTAATATCATCTTGTTTTAAATATGAATATTACATTCCCATGAGATTCATGGAAGATATCTATTTGAAATATGAAAAATTTCATTTAATATATAAATTTTTTGAGTATAAAAATATGATGAAGGTATCATATAAGTGATTGAATGAGGTTTTATATGAGTTAAAAACATTAAAAACTCACAAACATACTTTGAGACATTTCAGATAAATGGTACAAAACATTATATCAATGAGAGAGAAGAAAAACGATGTCCCTGATCATTCAAGATCCATGGAATGATTCAAGAATAAAATAAATTTTCCAAGAATTTATTGAATATATTAAACATTTATAGACATTATGATTAGTTGATAAATTTTTTTATAGTAAGATCATATAAAAAGTGGAATAGACGATGTTGGGAGCATAAGTAGTCATTCCTATATTCAGATCAATATTAAAGAGGAATCTTGTAATTGGGCTTCCTATGATGTTGTTGCAGGATTTGGATTTTTTATATAATCATTGGATATTTTTTTTATATTTCTAACCAATTACTAAATAATATAATCTTGGGTATGCAATTAGTTATAGTAACGTGTTTCTATAATGGGGAATCCATGCAAGAGAGTCTAAAAAACATGAAACAGATATGTATTTTATGGTGAGCCATGTAAATACAATTTTATTTTATATATGTTATATGTAATAAATATTTGATTTAGTGTTAAAATAATATTGAGTGGATACTGAATATTAAAATGATTAATAAGTTATGTTTAAGTGAAAATTAATTCATAAAGGAGTGCCACTAATTCATCCAGCCACCCCCCTCTATGTTCTAACTAGTCAAATAAAATTAATGTGTAATCAAATATAGTTCACCTGTGAATATCCATCAATAATAATAAGTGTTTTATAATCCTAAACCAATAATTATTCTAGGTATTCCCACATTAAATATGAAGAATTATAATACCTCGAGGAATAGCTGTATATAAAAAAGGTTATTTGAAATACAGTAAACATGTGTTACAATTCAATATCTGTTGAAAAACAGTAGTTATTATTTAATGAAATAATGTGATATAAAAGGTGATATTTGTTACGTTGGTGTGTATAAAATAGTAATGAAGAATGGTAAATCTATAGATTTTTTTTAAATTAGATTTATTATTCTGAATAGTACTGATGTTAAAAAAACCTTAGGAGGTTTTGACTATTTTTAATTTGAAGAAACCATCCACACCATGTTAAGTAAGAAATTTACCATGAATATAACTTCCCCATAAAAAAATTAAGTCTTATAATTTAGAATCACTACTTCCATATGAATAAGGATAAACATGGAATCAAATTTTAAAAAATAACATTCAATGGATATATAGGTTTTTTGGAATGTATGAACTAAAATAATATACATTTTGGTTCAATATGTCTTCTCCAATTACTTGGAATGAATCATAAGTGTCTTTTCGTTTTAAATTGAGGAAAAATTTAAAAGGATGAATTTTTCAACCCTATATACACACAAAAATTCCCCTATGAATATAGCGTAGTATCTAAAAGTGGTCTGGGGAAGATATGTACTGGATGGTCACCAAGATGGGGTATGAATGACTAGACATATTAGAGAGGTCTCCTACGGTATGAAAGTAAAACATTCATAGAATTATTCTATATATATGTCAAACAATAATGAAGAATACATAAAGAATCATGATAGTCCCAATGGATTGGATCACATCAATAAGGAGTGCTCGTAATGTTTTCTAGATCGAATGAAGAAGACCCTAGAAATGGAAAATGATGATAAAAAATATAGTGGTATAGGAAATATTTCAATGAAACATTAAGATACTATAATTAATGACGAGTCATCCACATGTGTGGACTATTATGTTTAAAAGAATATATGTGAGAGGATTATGAATGATTAATATAGGTTAAAGGACTATATTACTATAAAATTATGAGATTCTAGTTTCATTTCATTCAGAAAAGTAATTTTTTAACCCTTATTAAAATTAAGTGGTTATGGGAGTCATCGTTTTCTCTAAAGAGGGATGTTTTATGGGTGTTATCTATATTGTTTTGTGGTTTTAGTTTGTGAAATAGATTTTGAAATTATGTTGGATCAATTTGGAGTTTAAAATAGAATTTGGGGCTTATCCTCGTATTTCCCCTTACCCTCGATTTATATCATTATTCCATTTTGATCTCCCTCCTATTTTCCATATATCATATAAAGTATCACTTAGAAACACTATCCTAAAATATTAATTTTTATGTGGGGTTGAAATTATAATTGAAACCTCCAGTATCCCCAAGACCAATAATAAAATACATCCAATTGACCATAAGATAATGTGTTAATCATCATTGTACATAATTAAGATAACCTATTTGGCCAATTTTGAGGATCCAGAAAACATGAAAAAATTAATTTTAAATGTAATACATATGAAATCAACGATTTATTGAATCTATAAAATATATCATCATATTAATAAATTATATTTAACTATTAAAATAAATAATTCATTAATAAGGGTTTGGAGAATATCTCCACCACATCTTGTATTGGATTATTGTGACATAAATGGATCCATTATAATGAGAAAATGATTAAAAAATAATTGAAAAAATAAAGAAAGTCCAATTTTCATATTTCTCATCTGAGACTTATTCTAATTACCTTTTTTGTTATTCCAAATTCCTCCAAATTATTCAAACCTCAAAAATAAATAACTATCACAAAAAATCTTCTTAGATTGAAAATTCCATGTGGAATTAATTGAGGATCTCATTATTTGTTTTGGGTGGAGTAGTTGTGAGAATAGAATATCTCTTTTACTAATATGAAATGTCCCCAACAAATTATTTTCAAAAAAGAGAACAAGATCTTAAATGATTATGGTTACTCTGTGGATGGGGATTTCCAATGGTATAATTTTTTTTTCTTGATTTAGTCCAACTAATGGAATTGGGGGAAAGTTGAAATTTAAAAATTAGATGCTATATTTGTAAATGAATTTAAATAATTGATGAATTTTAGGGCACCATTAGATTCTACAACATCAGTTCTGGAAAGGGTGAGCATTCACATACATATCATTTGGATACATATTGATTCTAGATATATATATATTTTGGGTATGGTGCACCATCATGCATATAAATTTGACACTCCATCATCATATTTTTTCACTATAAATTCGAATGTAAATTTATCTTCCATCATGCTTGATTATCATTGAGTTTCATTAAAATGTATGGACACTAGCCAATATTCGATTGTGTTAATTTTTTTCAATAAATAATATTTTCATGAATAGGAAAACCTATTATTGGTGACTTGGGGTAGATCATGGACTCACCATTTTTAAAATACCCACAAAGGGGGAAAATTACATCATAAAATTTAAATTTACATTATCGATAAAGAATATATATTGGGAACAACCACGTTGATACATTTTAATTAAAACATATATTCTATACACTCAATATAGGTGGAATAACATGAATCTTAGTTGTTTAATATATTTCAATCTTCTTAATTACATGATCCAATTATTATTATGTTTTACTATTTTTAATGAAAAATCTACTTTATGTGGATTCTTATTCTTACAATGTTCAGATATTTTAGAAATGTCCTTCATCTCCTTATAGGTTATAAAAAAATTTATATTTCATTAGATGTAGTGGTTCTGAGTAGAATGATGTAGTGTGGATTTTTAGTTCTGAAATTGTTTGGTGTTGTCCTTGATTTTGTTTTATTCATCATCTCGTAAAGTGCACTTTGAGTATCTGATAGATAGGTAGATAACATTTATAACATGTGTAAATGATATATGTATGTGATGACATGTACAACCTTCATTTTTTTGGATTCTTCATTAGTATGAGGCTAAATATTTATAGTGTGTCTTTATCATTATTTTATTAGTTACAAGAATGAATCTTTCCAACATGGATCAAGTTCCAATTTGTTGGTTCTTTCATATTCTCTTGATCCTGTACAATAATGCATTTTGGGATCAAGAGTTCATATCTTTTCTCGTTAAGTAGGCATCATGAAAAATGTTTATTAGGATCCCATGGGTGGTAGGAATCAGGTGTTTCACAAAAATTGGAATCTATAGGTTCCATGGGATTAAAAAAATACTTCTAGATATGGGAATTGTCGTTTTTATGTTTTTTATATTCTCTTCATCTTCCTAGTTGATGGAATACTATTCTGATGATCTTTAGAAAATTCAAATTTGGAGTAAGGGACATTTTTATATCATTTTTATGTTCTTCATTTTCATATCATCCTTGATGAAAGGTGATGGTTTAGTTGATATAGATGATTGACTAGGCGAAGGTGTGTGGTCACATGTTTTTATTTTCACTCTGTTTGTTAAGGTTCTATACGACTACCATTTTTTTTCCTTTCAAGTATTGATGCAAAAAACAAAGAATGTTCAGATGATTTTTTTTGTATGGAGGATTCACACATTTATCATATTTTAATTTTTTTTAATGTAATTTTAAGTGTAGTTGATCAGTTTTTTCATGTGTTAGATTCTTACCTATTCTAAATTTTACTCATATCCAACATTTATAGGAACAATTACGTCATTAATGAGAGTTATATATTTTTGATGTTTCATTTTAATCAGTTTCACTCATTTGAACACTTTTGAATTCTAGGTTCTGAGTTTTTGGTAGCTCCATTCTATTTTTATTATTCCAGGGGATGGATCTACTGCAAGAATAAGCAACATGGTTGGATGATACCTTTTCTAAAATTTGAGTAAAATACATAGTAAAATTTTCAATAATTTCAATTCCTAGAATAATTAAATAATTATACTTTCTCATAAAAATAAAATTCAAATTAAATGTGGGTATTTTCAATTTAATTCCAAGGATGAATAATTAAATAAAATACTCATTTTAATCAATTTATAAATTAAATAAAAACCCAAAAATTAAATAGGATAAGAAATTTACATGGAATTTATTTGAATTATGAGGTTATTATTAATCAATAATAAATATATTTAAAATGGTCGGACCATCACTGTACCATAGTTGAACTATTTCACTCTTCATAAATTCTATCGCTGAATTCAATTTATTCATGTAATTATAAATTTTTAATATTCAAAATAGATTCAGAATTAAAATTCAGCTAAAAAAATACATGGAATGAAAAGTATGGTTCACTAAAAAAATCCTAAACACCTATTAAATTTTATGTGATATTTCTTGGTTCTTTTCCACAAAATGTGGAATCACGATTCCTACATGTTTTTTATTTCAATAGAATGATGTGATCATATTTAAATGAAATCTACTTGTGAAAATCCATCTAATAACCATTTCATAACCTACGTCACATTGTTGACGCTCCATTCCGTCACAGAGTCTAAACGACTGAAAAATGGAAATACCTTAGCATAAAGAGACTCATCCTATGAAGAAACATCAAAAATTGACAAAGGCATGAAGAAGGATTCATTTAAGAAAAGGCCGCGCAGGTATACCAGAACGCCGCATAATGGTTGTGCAGGTGACCTGCGCACCCAATTTTCTTTTCTCCCAAGGTATTCAGGAACTTGTAAATACCCCTTGTGGGCCCCCATTTTGAGGAAGAAAAAAATCCAAAAGCTCAGATTTGAGCTCTCGGTTCCCTATTCTCTTCTCGAAGCCTTCCGAACACTTCTAAGGTAATTTCATACCAAGAACGAAATATTTAAAGAGGGGGAACAAGGCATAAGTGTTGAAGTTAATCAACACCAATAAACTTAAGTGTCTAACCCTTACGGGAAATGAAGAAACTGGTGTGCCGCCTTATCCCTTCAACAAAACCTGCGTGCCTCTCATTTAAAAGTCTTAAGGGACAATACCAAGGGCTTGAGCCAAGCCTCGCCCAAGTATTACCCTATGGGTAAACCATCACATAGGTACCTATGTGTCGTGCAGGTATACCTGTGCGACCTGTACCAGCACGCCCCAACAAGACCTGCGTGCCTACTTTTTTTTGGTTTCCCCTCCTACCTATTCAACTCTCTTCTTCAAATCCACCTCTCATATTCATGATTTAGCCTTCAAAACCCTATTCAAAGACATTTTTGGAATGATTCCGTTTTTATCTTCCTTATCTAAAAGGAAATCTATGGAACATCTCTTAAAAACTAGTGATTTACATATCATTATGTCACTATGGTTAGAGATTTAATTCATTCAACCTCATCCATTATGATGAGATGATCTTTAACCTGGGCCTTCTTTTTAGAAGTAAGTCACAGTCATAATCTTCCTTAGCATGGTCCTCCTTCTCAGGAGTATGTCCCAATCTCAAATGCCTAAATATGGGCATCCTCTTTAGGAGAAAGCCCCAAGTCCCCTATTCCTGGGCCTCCTTTTAAAGAGGATGTCCCAGTCTTCAAATTCCCTTAATTTTGGGCATCCTCTTTATGAGTAAGCCCCATGTTCCCAAATATGGACATACTCCTCAAAATAAATCCCCAAATTCAAAATTCCCTTAACCTGGAATCCTCCTTAGGAGTAATCCACAGTCATAATTTCTCTTAATATGGGCATCCTCATTAGGAGTAAGCCCCATGTCCCCTATTCATGGACCTCCTTTTTTGGAGTAAGCCCCATTCTTCAAATTCCCTTAATTTTGGGAATCCTCTTCAAGAGCAAGCCCCATGTTCCCAAATATGGGCATCCCCCTAAAGACCAAGCCCCAAATTCAAAATTCCCTTAACATGGGAGTCCTCCTTAAGAGTAAGCCCCAATCATAATTTCTATTAACTTGGGCCTCCTTCTCAAGAGTAAGCCCCAGTCTTAATTTACTTTTGATTTAGGCTTCCTTCTCAAGAATAAAACTAAATCATTAGACCCTTCTAACTTGGGAATCCTTCATAGGATTAATTCATAAGTTAAGTATCCAAATTTCCTTAAAGAACATATACCATTATGGACATTGTTCCTGGGTTTCTTCCTTGAAGTAAATCCTAATCTTCATCTATCTGGGCAGTCATACATACATAAGCCCACATCATTTCATATGATTACATATTTCATGGGACAATTGTAAAGTTTTACCAATACCTCTTGTTTCTCACAACGAGCATGACTCACGTGAGCTTAGAGCATAAAAGTAATTATGTCATCATTATTTGAGCCATAAATTATACATAAAACTCATACATCTTCACTCGAACTACGTGGGTTCTGAATCCTTTTCTATACAAAGGATACGTAGGTAGCCCATCTGTGCTTATGATCCCAACTCGGAAATAATCTACGTCTTTCGGAATGACAATAAACTTCAAGTTCCCCACAGAGTGGATTTAATACCTCTATGGTTATCATAATGACCAATACATTTCTAAATAATTTTTTGAAGGATACCATTGACTAATAATCTCTAACAATTAAAAATGATTCTCTATCGATGAAGAACCTCAAATACATATAAAATATTCTTTAAATCTCCTACATATCAATCATTGATTGTTAGATCTAAAGGAAAGCTCATTTTCATACATGGTAATTTAATAAAGATTCACGAACAAAACATAAATCTATAAAGACAGTCCCAAAGTTGACAATAATTCCCCTAAAAAAGGTGTGATGTGTCCGACCTCCCATCCTCTCGACCAATGAAAATTATTAAGACACATTGGTTCACAACTAATGAGAACATACATATGGAAACTAGGTCCAAATGGATATAGAATCAATGGATGTTTCCGTTTATACAAACAATCCCGTTTGAAACCAATTGTATTGTTTGAACCTTAAACAAATGAGGTCATCCCAATTTCTATAGGAAACAAAAAATGGTGAACCTGACTATTTACCTATGGAATAGGGGATGATCTCATTGATTTAAGATTCAAACATTCCAAGTGGTTTCTAATGGGTTTGTTCATAGAACCGGAAACATCCAATGATTCCATATCCATTTGAACCTATATTCTAAAGGTAGGCACTAATTAGTTGTGTACTAATAAGACTTAGGAATTTTCATTGGTGGAGAGGATGGGAAGTCGGACTCATCACACCTTTTTTAGGGGAATTATTGTCTACTTCGGGACTCTCTTAACAGATTTAAGTTATGTTCGTGAATCCTTATTACATTAATAATTATAAAATTAGATTTCCTTTAGATTTGACAATCAATGATTAAATATGTAGGAAATTTAGAGAATATTTTATATGTATTCGAGGTTCTTTATCGATAGAGAATCATTTGTATTTGATAGAGATTCATAGTCAATGGTATCCTTTAATACATAAAAGACTTTTGGTCATTATGATGACCATATTGGTTTTAAAGCCACTCAGTGGGAACTTGATTTTATTGTCATTCAGAAGGACATGAATTATTTTAGAGTTGGAATCGTATCCACAGATGGGCTACCTATGTATCCTTTTTTTAGAAAAAGAATCAAAACCCACGTAGTTCGAGTAAGGGAGTATGATGTTTATGATTGATGGCTCAAAGAAAGATTTCATAATTACTTTTACACTCTAAGCTCACATTAGTTATGGTCGGTGTGAGAAACAAGAGGTATTGGTAAAACCAGACAATTGTACCATGAAAGATGCAATCATATGAAATGTTGTGGGGCTTATGTATGTATGACTGCCTAAAATAAGATGAAGATTAAGATTTAATTTAGGGAATAAATCTAGGAACAGGGTCCATAAAGGTATATGTGATTCATAGAGATTTGGGTACTCTAATCTTAGGGCTTATTCCTAAGGAAGATTCCCATGTTAGGAGGGGACTTATGATTGGGTTTTACTCCAAATAAGGAATCCCAGATCAAAAGTAAACTAGGACTGGTTAAAAGAAATTAAAATTGGGGCTTACTCTTGAGAAGGAGGCCCAGGTTAAAGGAATTATGGATGGGGCTTACTCCTAAAGAGGATGCCCAGAATTAAGGGGACATGGACAGAGGCATACTCCTGAAAAGGAGGCCCACGTTAAGGGAATTTGATAATTAAAGGGACTTGGGGCTTACTCCAAAAGAGGATGCCCATATTTGAGACGGGGTATTACTCCTGAAAAAGAATCCCAGGTTAAGGGAATTATTACTGGGGCTTACTCTTTATGAGGATGCCCAAGAATAGGGTTATCTCGTCTTAAAGGATTAGGTTGAATGAATGAAATATGTATCTTTAGTCACATAAAGATGCGTAATTCACTAGATTTTGAGGGATGATCCACAAAATTCCTTTTAGATAAGGAATTCAGTCAAGAAAATATGCCATAAATGGATTTGAAGAGTGTCCTAAAGACTTAATATTGAATAGGAGAGGTGGAATGGCATATGAGAGGTGAAATGGGAAGGAAGGGCACCCAAAAATAGAGGGGCGCACAAGTCCTGGGGGGTCGTGCAAGTACTGCATGGGCGTACAAGTCTTGGTCACCCACGTTCACTTGGGCGACCAATATATACTTGGGAGATGGTTAACTAGAAGGGTAATACTTAGACAATCCTTGACCAAAGCCTTTAGAATTATCCCGAGGTACATTCAGAAGAGTGGCTCACATGTTTCAATGAGTAGGTAAGGGGGCGCACAAGTGTGTCCATTTACCTTAAGGGTAAAACACTTAGGCACACAAGTGTTAGTGAATTCTAACACTTAGACCTTATTCCTCTTGTTTAGACATTCCTTTCTAGGTAAATAATTACCTTAGAAGTTTTCGGAAGACTTGAAGAAGAGACTTGGGTGTTCAGAGCTCTATTTCAGAATTCTGGAAAAAATCCTCCCCAAAAAGGGGGCTAACCTGGGGTTTTTATAGTCTGGGGAAGACCCTGGGTGATTTTCAAAGAGGGATTGCTAGTCACCTACGCGACCATTTGGGCGGGGCACATGTATAATTGTGTGGCCATGCTGGAACTTGCACGACCTATGGAAAATGTTCTCCTTGTTCATCCCTTTCTCTTTTTTTTATATTTATTCAAAGGATGAATCTTCTTTGTCTGAGGTATTTCCCTTTTCATTTCTTCTAGAAATTGTGACGTAAAAGGAGCATCAACAAACGTTCCCCCCTCACAGTTGGATCAAAAAAGGAATGAGTATTTGACTCTGAGGAAAATGAGAAACAAAAGAAAATTAGGGCGCGCAGGGTATGGCACGCAATTGGGCTTCGGGCATGCAGGGTCCGGTGCGAAGGGGTACGACCACATCTATAAATAGAGGGCCTCACTATGTTCAAAGCATCCGCCTCTCACTTGTTTTTTATCTCTCGGTGCGCAAGTGGACTCCCGGCTTTTTCTCATCTTCGCTTCTGGTTTCTTGCGTCGTGCTTTAGTTAAGGTATTTGGACTTGCACGGTGATACATGCACACCCAATACTTGCACAACCGAAGGAGACTTGCACGCCAACTATGGGACTTTCACGCCTTCATGCATTATCAAATTTTTAAAATTCCATCACAAATTTTATGAAAAATTAACTTACTTTAAGAGTTAATTATTCAAATTTTGTGCAGATCCAATGGCTGCAAAGAGAATCAGAATGGCTGATGAACTGGTAATCAAAAGAATTGATGAAATGATGGAAATTGTTGGCCATGATTACTATTCCACCTACGAAAGTACTCTCCCAGAATTAGCCAAGTACTTGAAGAAGCATCATATTAATTTCACTCACATCATCTATCTTCCTCTGTATGGCTATGGTCATCTACAAGATGTCAATATTCCAGAACCAAAGAACTATCTCCCACATTCCTGGTTTTAGTCATATACCAACTTTTCTTCAGCAAATCTCTCAATCGCAGAAAAAAATTTCTAATGCTGGAACAGTAAGGAAAGCTTATTTAATGCATCATAGCTTGTGTGCACAGGATCTGAAACCACACAAACCTAACCTGCTACCACATTGTTATCCCTAATTTTTTAGAAATTCTCAGATGGATCAATCCAAAGGCTAGAAGGAGAAATGGGAATTCCGTTCTAGAGGAGGGGTGAAGCCAACTTGGATGTGGGCATATTGGGTGCGACAAACTTGTGAAGAGTTTGTCGATGATCTGAAGGGAGCGGCAATTTATGAAGCTGTTTGGGCTGCGCAGACGTATGTTTATAGGAATTATAATTTTTCCCTGGAGTTGCTTAGCCACAGTAGCCCAGAAACTAATTCATTCCATCTGACCCCTGGAGATGTAGGCATTAGTTAGTGGGATGTCTACAATGTCTCAAGAGTTCCAATTTTGGGTGATATGTATGACGAATTCATCCCCCTAAAGTCAGCCTTGAATGATCCGGAGAAGACTCCGGATTTGGTTCGAGAGTTATTGAAGATTTATCATAATCTCAAAATATCAAAGACTTCAAAGATTCATTCTAGAAGAGATATTCATTCAGAGGAATGGATGGATGTGTTTCTCAAGAAGAAGAGGGAAAAGGAGACCACATGTACTCGTCCTACTAGATGGCATAGAGAAGATAAGAGAGGTGCTCCTGGCACATTATGGCTGACTTTGGAAGCATGAGAGTTTGTGAAATGGGGGTATGTAGTGAGTCATAAAATCTCGGAGAAAACCCGTCGGGTAGGTTTTTTATCCTTAGGGCTCATTGTCTATCTTTTTCCAGTCAGATATTTGAAGGGAGGCGTCAGGCCAGGGACCTTCGTTATTGCAACCATGTTGGATGCTGGGAAGATGGTGGGGTTGGCTACCCCAGTTTTGGAAAATATTCACATGATCTTACTCCATGTCTATATGGGTAAGTCTCATTTGAGATTAGTGGGACCATTCCATGTTTTATAGGGATGGATCACCACTCACTTCCAGACATATGCTATATAGAATGTGATACAGATTCCTGGAAGTTCTTTGAGGCCATCTGTTCAAGCCTTCTCTAGAGTTTTTCCTTTGTCCCTGAATGCCTATGATATTAGGCCAAGACTCGGTATGAATAAGGAATTCCACTTCTTTCCCTATGGAAATCTGCCGACATGGAGATTTATTAACGAGGGATCAGCCAGCATAGAATAGAAGTATTACATGCTGGCCTGCAGATATGTTGTACTAGCCACCAGAATTGATGGGGTAATTATATGTGAGGTATATGATCCATATCGATTTGCACGCCAATTCAACTATCTTCAGACAACTGTTGTATCTATTCCAGTGCACGTCAGATCAGAGCAGCATCCAATGGTTTCCCAACATCTATGGTTGCTAATGGCTATCGAAAGGACCGGGGAAGTTTTTGACTTAGCAGATGCTAAAGCGATAAGCAATTTGTTCATATGGTATGCTGAAAACTGGGTACTGCCATATCTTGAGGTAATATTGAATAAACCTATTTATCGGGTCAGGAAGATTAAGAGAACCATTGAGAAAGAAACAATTCAGGTGGCAGGTGATTCATCCACTCCTGAAGATGGTTCTCCGAGTTCTTCGATTGAGGAGGATTCATCAGATTCTCAAGAGATACAACATGTGTCAAAGCGGCCATGTGCCGTATATAATCCTCTTGTCAGAATCAAGAGAGCCACTCCATCAATTCCTGGTGAGTTACTTTATTGAGGCAATTTAATTACTAATAACATTATAGAGTAACAAGTTTTCATTCTCTTTTTATATTTGCAGGAGCTAGAATGAAATTTAAATCCAAGGTTGTAGGACCCACTTTGTAGTGTTCTAGTACACCTGAATATTTAAAACCAGAGGCCATCCAGACAGGGCGGGATCTATACTGCGATAATTAAACTATCTGGCTAGAGCTATATGAAGGGCTACATCTTCTTGGAATAGAGACTCTTCAGGCTCCTGAAAATATTCATTTCAAGGATAACCCTGATGAAGTAAGAGCCTATGTCAATTAGTTTAGGACCTATATTCATGCCACTGATGATTCTATCCCTATCACCAAGTGGGTGAAGGAAATGATGGATCACAGCACCACTGATGAGGAGTGGCATGAGTAAGTGGCTCCTGAAAAGTATGTTGTCTTTCCTTATTTACTTTGAAACTCCATTTCATTAAAATATTTGTTACTCAAGGAAATTAATTTAATTTTCCTACATCATGAAAGGAAAGGAACTATTGTAGTTCATTCACCATAGTATAACCCTGGTGGTACTTCCATCGGGGCTGCTGCTGAATCTACTCGAGAGTCGGGTGAGATATATCCAGGCCAACAGGCCATGAATGAGGAGTTGGACATGTCCTTCCATTCTCCAATTCATGTTCCAATAAGGGAGACTGTTGAAACTCCCAAAAATCCAACGAGACAAAGGCATTGAAGGAAGAAGTCCACAAATAAACTCATTATTATTAGCGGTAAATCCTTCGGGTAATCATGAGTCATAAACCATGAAAAATATTGCTCATTTTCCTTGGTATTTCACGGGATTATACAATTTCTCCTCTGAGGAAGAGTATTGATCCTCCTTTTAGGACCACGGAGGGTGCTGTGGAACAGTCGCAAATTTAGGCTAATTTGGCTACTCCTGGAGAAGAGCCAGAATCTGTTCCGAGTATCCCTCCTGCTACTGTGGCTGCTACAAGTAGAAAAGAACCTTCTTCTGGTAATTTAAAAATTCTTCATTAAATGTTGAATAAAAACATCAAATAACTTCCGTTCTGTTGTATTTTAGGTATAACACCTCCACCAGAATCATTGGAGGCCGCGAAAACTGAATCTACCATCCTTCTTGAAGAAGCTGTCCAGGGTTAGGGGTCGCAGAATGAGGGTCACCAAGAAGACTCATCAAATGCTCCAACTGATGAGTCTAACCAGGATTCTGAAATATCATTGGATGAAATGATGAATCTTGGCATGTCTTTCGAATAATTTTTTGATCATTATATGTTATCATGTGATTTAGAAGATTTTGGGAGTGAGTGTTATCCTTCATCCGATAAATTTTTCTTATAATTTACACTTCTAATCATGAATGAAAATAATATGTATTTCCATCCAAAGAATATGCTAAATTGCAAATTCCTGAAGAGGGTGTGGACATTGATTTCAACCCTACCATCGCATAAACATTAGCTCAAGTGGAGCTAAACCCAGCAAACCCTCCTGAGACCCATCTTGAAAATCCTGTTGAAACTGGGAAAGATGGGGAGGAGTCTTCTCAAGCGGTTGATCTACTGTTAGGTAATGATTGTACTGAGTTTTCAAGACAGACAACCAACATTCATTATTCTATGAAACTAACCATACATTTAATTGATCAAACAGGGCTATCAACTTCAATGGCTAGATTTGAAGGTGAAATCTCAACATCAACCCAAACAGAAGTAGAAGGTGAATAAACCAGGGTCTAGGGGGAAGGAGCATAACATGGAACTTCCTTAAGTAGAATAATCCAAGATTAAATGCCCCCATGTGATGATGATGTTGCATCAGACCCAGAGGTGCTTAAGGCGCTCATCTTTTCACAACACAAGTAATGGAACAACATATGGAAAATTATATCTGAAGTGCCTCTTGAAGAGCTGTCATCAATGATTTACTGATTGTTGTCCCTGTTCATCATGCTTGGACTTGGAGGTTTTGGATATGAAATGATCCATGCCGCGGTGAAACAAGACATTTTAAGAATATAAGAGGATCAAAAGTGTCATGAAGATCTGACCAGGGTGAAGCTATCGGTCAACATTAGTGAATTTGAGGCTATCGTATCCTGAGCCGAGGATGACTATGCTACCAAGATGGAGGATCTGAAGCATAAAATCAAAGATAATGTCATCTAGAAGATGCACCTCCAGCAACAGTTAGATTCTGTTATAGGGGAACTTGACCAATTCCATAATTCACTGGAGGGATCTCAAAAGAATGGTATGAAGGCCATTGCGGATGCCAAGAAAGCACCCCATCAGGCTGAAAAGAGTGAATTTTGATGAGTGAATGAGCTTCAAGTGGCTGCTGATGAATCTCGGGATGTTGTTCATCTAGTGAAGACTTATGTTGACAGCCTCTTGTAATTTCATGGAAAAGAGAAGAGACTCCAATATGTGGATGTCCTTCTAATATGTTTTACACCAAATGAAATACTTTTTCATCTTCAATCATTTATGCATGAATTTCCTTTGCTATCTGCTTTAGATTTTTACCTAATCCAATGGGCCTAGTAAGCATAGTTTGATTTTTTTACTAGGATTATTATAAATAACTCTACAAAGTTTGATTCTTTTAATTTCTCAATATTACCTAAATCATACAAAATGTATCTTTAGTGAGCTGGACCTTGACTTTTATTCAGAGTTCCCTTTTCTTTTTTGGGTAGTTTAAAGTCATGCATGTCAGACATAAAAAGGCTAATGTTTAAGGTCGAAATAGATTTGACCGAATGGATTAAAAATTGACTCATTTCCTTGATAAATTTTTTGAAAACATATTACCATATTCAAGTATGGAAGGGAAAAAATGTAAACTATGACTTAATAAATATTGAGTCTGAGGAATGATATGAAAAAGGACTAAGAGGCATTAGAATAATTATTTTACAAGAATTAAATTACCATTATTTAACAAACCCGTTAAGGGGATGAATTATGTCGGGCCACCTACGGACATTGGATGCATTGTCAAATAATTGCATCTTTTGGATGAAAGGTCCGTTATGTAGACTTTTTTATGTAGGGCTGCCTAAGGGAATGTGTTGCATAGTCAGGAAAAAGAACTCATAGAAAGATATTTTCTACTGCTAAATTCCTGTGGAAGTTTATGGAGATTAAAATATTTCAAACCATAGTGTTTTCTTTATGAAGAGAGGTACTTGAATATGGAGAAGATATTTCCAAAAACAAGATTGTTTAGGAACTCGATGAATGTCACTTCTATGAAGGTCTGACCCAAACGTAGGGAAGAGAAATTATAAACCATAGACTTTAATATTTTCATATCATGAAAAAGAGTATGAGAAAAATATGTAAAGAATGGCTATTTTTGCGGATCCCTACATATCATCGTTAAGACAACTAAGGAAAAAAAGAGGTTTTCATCCTAAGAATGAAGTTACCATTATTTAAAAAACCCATTTGGGGGTTGAATTATGCAGGGCTGCCTAAGGGCATTGGCTGCATAGTCAAATAATAGCATCTTTTGGCTGACAGGTTTGTTTTGTAGACTTGTTTTTGCAAGGCCACCTAAGGGCACATGCTGCATAGTCAGGCAAAAGCTTTCTTAGAATTTTGACATTTTGTGATTAGAAGTCAGGAAAAAAAGTTTATGAAGATTTGGAAATATTAAAAGATAGGATTATGAAACATAATAAATGGGTATTGTTCAATGTATGTAATGATACATAGATCAATACTAACCATAATCACGTTGTTCCTAGGTCTTAAATTGAAATATTAGAGTTCACTACGTATCCCATAAGGATGGGAATCAAGCCATACGTAGTTCATGAAATACAATTTAATATCGTATGGGACTAAAGTATGGGAGATCTTATTTTATGGTCATAGAGCTCGGACCATTATAATTAATACACATTGTGTGTTTTCCTGGGGCTTTTCAACAAAGGGATTGAAAGTGGAATTTGGGGTTAGGACCAAAGACTTGGGGCTGGATTCGAGGGACACTCGAACATTCCTACGTATCCCATAAATATGGGAATCAATCCCACGACGTTCTAGAAATAACCTATGTACATATGTGGTTCTTACAAGTGAAGGGTGAAAGGGGAATTTAGTGCAATGATGGTTTAACCCAAGATAAAAGGTTCGGGCATTGCCATGTATGCACGTAGTCTTGGGAATAAAACATGATTGGAGATTAATGTAAATAATGATTTCCTCTCAGGTGAGGGTATTAAAGAATGTTGTAGTTTATTGTCATACTGGACAAAAATGTTGTACAATTTAACCTCATATAGCAAGGAAGAACGTTAACCAATGTAAAGATATTGATTCTGGGGGTAGTTTCATGAATCAACATCTTATGAGATGGAGGTGAACCGATGTGAAGAGATTGGTTTTGGGATTCAACCTTGGGAGGTTTCCTATGTACCCAGCCTGGAAGGCAAGGATCAAAGGCCGTGTAGTTCAATTAAAAAATGAATTATTGATCATGTTGTTCTTGGGTACGATGGCCTAAAAATGATGTTGGGACATATGAGTGGTTAGCGTCCCAAAGAGGGTGTTATGGTTGAAATTTTCTCTAAGCTCATGTGAGTCATACTCGATGTGAGAAACAAGATGTAAAAACTACCTTAACAATTCACAGTTTAATGTCATGTAGGACATATGAAGGGACTATGTAGTTTAAATTCTTACAGTTAGGACTATTGGTGTTGCACTGTTTAGTGTCATGTAGCATGGACCGAAATACAGTTTAACGTCATGTAGGATGTATTAAGTGATTTCTATACATTTTAGCATAATGTATTTAGGATGAAGGGGATAGTACATTTTAATGTCATGTTGGATAAAAAGAGGACTGTGTAGTTTAATTTCATGCAGTAAGGACAAAAGAGGAAACATTTTAACATCATGGTGGATGTATTAGGGACTTTTTCACATTTTAAAGTCATGTTGGACGAAAAAAAAGGACGATGCAGTTTAGCATCATGTTGGATGTAAGTGCCAATATTTTAAGGTCAAATGCATGGACCATAGATGGTGCAGTTTAATGTCTTTCTGGACATAAGAGACTTCTGTACCATTTAGCGTCATGTAGTGAGGACATCACAGTTTAACGTCGTGTGGGATGAATGTAATACAAATAGTTTAAGGTCATATGTATGGAACACAACATTGTATTTTGTGTTTTTAAAAAATACTTCTTCAGATATATGTGATTGGTTGGAGTAGTGATGAGTTCTCCATCCATTGAGATTAATGAATAAGCTCCATTGTAATAGACCTTATGTATTAAATAAGGTCCTTCCCATTTTGGCTGAAGTTTGGGAAGTTTCGTTCCTGGTATCATTGAAGTTCTGAGACCCAATACTAATTCTCCCTGAATGAATGAACAAAGATGAACTTTTTTGTTGAATGATCGTGCTATTCAATTCTAATAGACTTCCAAGTGGTGTATGGTGCACAATCGTTTCCCATCTAACTGTTCCAATTCATCCAATCAAATTTGAGATTTTTCTTCTGTAGACGACTGATCACAAATAGCTACTCTGAGTAAGGGTAGTTAAACTTCAGTAGGCAAGACTGCTTCCGTTCCATATACCAGTGAATATGGAGCTGACCGTGTTGCAGTGCGGGTGGTGGTTCGATAAACCCATAAAGCATTAATGAGTTTATTTATCCATGACTTCTTATCTTTATCCACCGTCTTCTTCAGTATGTTTGAATGAATCTTGTAGAAGGCTTCTATCTGGTCATTGGCTGCTGCATGATACAGAGATGAATGATTGGATTTGATTTTTTATTCATGATACAACTTCTTCACCTCGGATAAACAGTAGTTGGGGCCATTGACCGTCAATATGGTATGAAGGACACCAAATCTGGTAATGATGTAATACTTTATGAAGATAACAATGCTTTCATAACTAACTTCATTGAGAGGTATTGCCTCGGACCAATTGGAAAATAATTCAGTAGAAGTAAGAATATACTTAAACTGCTTGGCCATAGCTGAAGGGTAAGGTCCCACCACATCCATTCCCCATGTGGAAAATGGCCACGAGTTTTTAGCTGTATGAAGAAACTCTGGAGGCAGATGAATTAAGTTGGCATGTACTTTGCATGAATTACACTTCTTTGTGAAATCAACACAATCTTGTATCATTGAAGGCCAAAATTATACAAGCCTTCGAATCTGATCAGACAGTCTATGTCCAGACTGGTGGGCACCACAGACTCCTGCATGAACTTCTTTCATGACATCCATTGTCTCTTCACTATCAATGCATCTGAAGAGAACTACATAAAAACCACGTTTGTATAGATTTTTCTCTAGGTGATCTGGGATATTATAAAGAGTAAAATTGACCACACTTCACCAGATTTGTTCTTTCACGGCTCTAGCAAGTTGAAGTGTTCCGTTTTGAAGGTATTCCCTGATAGGTTCCATCTATCCCATAGTATGATCGTATGGTTCATAGATGGGACTAATTTTATTAATTTCCTCTATTCTGATTTGAGCATAAGGTGAAATTGTATGATGGTGGGCAATACTGATGGTTGTTTTGTCCCGTTATAGATCTGCCAGAACTGTGGCTATATTAGCCACTGCATCAGCATGGGCATTTTGAGATCTTTGGACATAAGAAAATTTCTGTTATGAAGGTAATTCCGCCATTAACTCTCTGACGTAATCATACAAAAGTATTAGTTCTTGTTTTCTGATGACATAATCCCCATTGAATTGTTTGATTACTATGTCTGAATCACCATTCACCTTTAAGTGACTCACTTGTACTTGAAGCACTGACTCCAATCGTATAATGAGAGATTGGTATTCCACTTCATTGGTTGTACCACCTCCGAATAATGTTAAGGAATAAGGTAGCACTACTCTTTATGGAAAAATAAGTAAAATTCCTAACCCAACTTTTTTGAATTTAGAATCCTCCATTTTCATCCCTATTGGACTTCTGGAAGCACCATCAAATTACATTTCTCATGTTTGAAGAATTTATTGAATAGAGAAGGTTTCCTCATCAGGAAGTTCAATATCTAAATATGTATCTTCTACTGATGGTTGTTCAGCAAGGAAATTAGCTAGAGCATGGCCCTTTATTTCCTTTTGAGACACATACTGATTATCAAATTTCTCCAAGATAACTACCCACCTTGCCAAACGTCCGGTAAGCATTGGATGACTAAGGATGAATTTGAGCGGGTTATTGCGAGATACCAATTGGACCTCATGATGTTGCAGGTAGTGTCTAAACTTCTGAACTGCAAAGATTAATGCTAGGCAGCACTTCTCAATACTTGAATATCGGGTTTCTGGTCAATCATAGTCCGACTGATATAGTAGAGGCTATTTTTATTCCCAGCATCATTCTTCTGAGCAAGAAATTCACCCCAATGGTTTCTCTGGATATGTCACGTAGAGGATAATTGGAATTCCATCAACAGGTGGCATAAGTATCGGTGGACTCAAGAGGTGTTTCTTGAGAATATTGAATTCTTCTTGACATTCATTAGTTATCTGGTAAGTTTCCCCCTACTTCATCGATTTGGTGAAGGGTAAACTTTTGCCTCCCAAATTGGCGATGAAATGCCGATTATAGGCTAAGATTCCTTGAAGTCCTCTCAATTCGTTCATATTTCGAGGAGGTGACATACCATTGATTGACTTGGTCTTCTTAGGATTGACATCAAAACCACGATGGCATAAAAAAAGATAAGAAATTTTCGCGAGGTTACCCCAAAATCACATTTTAAGGGGTTCATCTTCAAATTATGTTGTCGAAGCTTGAGGAATATGACTTCCAAATCAGCCAAGTGATTAGAACGTTGTTTGAATTTGACCACCAAATCATCCACATAACATTCAAAAAACTTCCCTAAAAAGGGATTGAAGATACGATGCATGGCACGCTGATATGTTTCGCCTGCATTCTTTAAGACAATGGGCATTACCTGATAGCAAAATAGACACTGAGGGGCTATGAAGGCTGTAGATTCCTCATATTACGAAGCCATTTGGGTTTGATTACATCTGGAATATCCATCCATGAAGGAGAGTGCTTCATAGCTAGTTGTTGCATCAATTAATAATTATATAATCGGAACTGGAAATTCATCCTTAGTACAATACTGATTAAGATCTCTGAAATCAATGAAAACTCTAATTTTCCCATTCTTATTTTTCACTGGGACAATATTAGCCTACTAATTGGGATATTGAACTTCTCTGAAAAATTTAGCCTTGATAAGCTTATCCACTTCAGCTTCAATTTTGGAAGCATAAGTTGGGTGTGTTCTTCTTGCAGCTTGCTTAAATCCTCGATGTTCATCTGGAAAACCCAAGTGATGGGTAGAAACATCAGGATCAATACCGGGCATCTCTGTATAGTTCCAAGAAAATAATTCTCGATTTATCTTTAAAAAGGAAATACACATCTCTTGTTCTTCAAGATTCCTGGCCGCACTGATTAAATTGGGGTTGTGGATCTTCTTTTGTACCCAGATTTATTTCTATGAGTTCATCCACGGTGGTAGAGATACCCTCTTCAAATGCTAGAGGAGCATCCCTAAGATCTTCTTATTCATCTTCAACATGTGTTATTTCTTCCGTTTCTACTTCCATAGTAGATGATGAAGCATAATTTTCATGATCAGAAGAGATGTTAAAATATGAACATCTTGAAGAAGAAGCTTCCATTTCTGAACCAATTGATGATGAAGGGTCTTCCATGGGTAATAAAGAGGAGATGATTGATTGAGAATCAACATAATTGTTCACCTCTGAGTTTTCAATCACTTTTTCTGGCCTAGTTGGTGATGTATAAACTTTCTGGATTTCAACAGATGAAATAAAGGAATCTCCATTTGGGCTTTCATCACTGCTTGGTGGCTCACCAATTTCTCCCATGTTGTCTGGCTCGATTGCCGTAATTGACATTTTGGATCTTTCCATAAGAGTATTTTGATTTGGGTATATCTTGTCAATTTTATTCATAGGCAACACAAAATATGTACTCACATGTGCAAATGGATTTACTGGAATCTTTTCCAAACCATATTGAGCATTAACTTTGGTAATCTCCCTTGTTGTGGATTTCTCCTTTCCTTTCACGTGACAGAATTCCACCTCAATGTATTGAGATTCACATGTCTTGAACGGGGCCTTATCACCATACAATGTCCCTACTTGACCATCGAAACAATATTTGAGACATTGATGGTATGATTAAGGGATAGCCGCATGTTGATGTAGCCAAGGTCTTCCAAGAAAGATGTTGAAGGATGAGTCTTGATCAATAACCATGAAATCTAAATTGTATAAAAGATCTCCAAACTGAGTTCTGTGTGTAATCTCGCCCAGTGGTTCTTGTTCATTTTTATCAAATCCTTGTAACATCATAGTAGAAGGAGATAAATTAGATTCCTTGAGGCCCAATTGATGAAGTGTACGAATGGGAATGAGGTTGACACATTAACCATTATCAATTAAATCCCTCTGCATGTCCACACCATTGACCTTGCCAGATAAATACAAAGGTCTAATGTGTCCATGCACGACATCATCTTCATCTTCATCTATGAAAGATATCAGTGCATGGAATTCTGCAGGATTATTTTCAACATGGTAGGCTTTAGCTATAACCATTTCTATTTCATACTCCTGAGGACCTGACAAATCCTCATTGAGTGCCTCCCGGAGATCCTTTGAGAGACTCAAAGAATCCAGAATTGATAACATGGACGGTACATGGGCCAGGTGTTTCAATACATCATTCTTTGGATCCAGAGGTCTGTGTTTCCCAACAGGAACATGTGCTTTAGTAGGTGACTTGGAAGTTGATGCTTTGGAAGTTGATGCATCTTGTAGCAGGATAGGAGTTGGAAATATTCATGGCTTTTGAATATTAGACCGATTACATCCATTTAATTGTTGAGAGGATGGGGATGGAAACCCCCACCGATCTTCCAGAATAACATTCCCTGGACTGAATTTTGTATTGGTGGACGAAATTGCTTGTTCTTGTTGAGCTCGCAGAAGGGCTCTACCACGAGTTTCTGCCGTATACACAGTTCTAGAAGGGGTAGAATTGGAATAGTTTCCTCTGAAAGATCCACGTCTTCCCCTGTATCCTGAGCCTCTGGAACTTCCTCTGATTCTTTTGTCTGATACAGGGAACTTGGGCTCATAAAAATCTAAACTATGACTAGCATACGGATCTATTAATTGAATCATATTAACATAACTGAAGATCAACTCTTCATCCGATGAAGACTCTACCCGATTAGCCTGTTTAGGCTATGCCGTTTGGTGGGGAGGTGCCCGTAGCTTCGAAATAGATGGCGTGAAATATGCCAAAGTCAAATACAACTAAGGCTTTGACAGGTACTCATCTTCTTCTGATTTTTCCTCTTTCTTGGAATTATGCCACCCTTTTGAGGATTTTCCCTCTGAAGAAGATTGTTTTGTGGCATCCATAACAGAAGACACAATTGGATTCTTCCATTTCGTTCACAAACTGGCATGAGTTCGGTTGATCATTTTCCTTACCATACAATCATTATATTTCTGTGCATTTTTGCTGTTGACTTCTTGCCATTCACCTTCTTCCTCCTGAACTGTAGCAGTATCATATGATACCTGGGCTGAAGAGCCTTCTAGTTTGACTTGTCCCAAGTCGCTCATCTTTTACAGGAGGTCTTTTAAGGCAAAAAACTCTTGGATGGGATGCCCCGACATTTTATGAAAGGGAAAATAATTGGGACGGTCTTCATCTCCTTCCTTGTTTGGCCATTTGGGTCTTGGCAACTGAACCAAATTATTTTCTAGGGCCGAAATGATGTAGCCAGGAACTTTTTCATTTCGATAAGAGTAAACTCTTCTCTTCAGATCCTCAAATTGTTTCTTTCTTTGATCTCATTGATCATCTTGATGAAACGGCCTTTGTTGTTGATGCTCAAGAGGTGTAGCCCTTCGGGAAGTGGAAGGTTTTGAAGTAGAACTAGGTATAGGTGCTTGCTAAATAATAATTGTAGAAGTCTTTTCTTTACCCATTCTTCGTCCTGGAACTGATGGAATTACACGAGATTTAGCCTTAGTCTGTATAAGGGAATCTTGAATCTGCTGAGCGATTGAGGTAAGGTATCAAAACCCTCCTGTGTATTTCATAGGGATCAACAGCGTGCGTAATTCGTCACGTGGATATGCCACACAGATTGGCAACAGTTCTTCCTGAGGGAGTGCAATGGTTATGGAATATGTTAATCCTTTCCAGCGAGAAATTAAATCTAAAACACTTTCATTATCCCTTTTCTTATAGTTTGTAAGATCAAAAACTGTTGTCTTTGGAAAAGTTGAGATGAACTAAAGAAGGAATTGTTGATGGAGATCTTCCCCTATGGTAATGGACCAAGATTGCAAGCTTATATACCAAATAAAATCTGGTCCTTGAAAGGATCCAATGAAGCATCTGAGTTTCACTGCTTCTTTCTGTTCTAGAGTTCCCATCATAGGATCGCAACAAGACACGTAATGTGTTAAATGCATTTCATGATTGCCTGATCAATTGAAAATAGGGAATAACGGTTCCCGAAACATGATTGGGGAGGGATTGAATATACCCATTGAGGGTAAACTCTATTTTCTGGTTGAACCTGCGCACGCTTCCCTTCCATAGTCTCTAACCGAGCTGTTAATGACTCAATGATAGTTATTAACTTTTTAGAAACATCCTGTTGAACTTGGACTTCTGCAGGTGCAATAATTGGTGTCTGGTGCTGCAACTGTTGGTAGCACCGCCAACTGTTGTTGCGCTGGACCAGTAGGATTAGACCTATGAGGGTGTACTGATTGAGGAGGTTGTTATTGATCCATCTCAATAGCCAAAACAAATTCCTTTGATTGACTGACTCCAGCACGCTTAGGAAGAAGACTACCCTGAAGTAGTTCTGAATTTATCCTCCTCAATTCCTTCATTTCATCCTCTTTTTGTGCAAATATTTTCTCTAGTGAGAGTGATTGTCCTTATCCAGAGGAAGGTTATGTAACCTGATTCTTTTCCTTTCCCTTATTGGACACCTTTCGGAGAGGGGGAAGTGGGTTATTTGAAGGAACACCCAAATTCTGGGTAAACCTTTGATTTCATGTACACACACCTTCTTCATTTGTGTCTGTGCATACAAATTCTTGAGCGGGAACCTCTTCATCTTAGTCCCCTGAGTGGGCCTCATGTTCTGGAGGATCAGAAACAACAACATTGATGACATTAATTGATACATAACGCATTCCATTCCATCTATCAGCATTTCTGTGATATTGTCTTCTTCTATGTCCCTGGCGAGACATTTCCTTTTTTTTGATTTGACCCTTCAGGATCTTCTTGATGAACCAAAATTTGGAGGGAATCTCATGATAATTTGGATCATCGTTCCTCCTATGGCTTCTTGCCCAATCGAGAGAAGACCGACTTTCACTGAGGAGGGGGTTGATGATTTGAAAAAGTCCCTAGTCTGGTGGACTAGGGCTATTCCTGCTGTTCTTGCTCAACTCCTTGAATCCTATTTTTTTGATTCTGAGGGTTGGTTTAAAAGAGTCCCTATTATGGCAAGCTAGGGTGGCTCCTGACATGCTATGTTTGGGACTTTCTTAAAAGATCTCTTGATCTGATGGACCTTAGTCCGGAAATTAGCTGGATGTATCAACCTGTATCCACTTTTATCACCTGGCTCATATGAACATTGGATGATTTCTGACATTTCTATCACCTGATGATGTGTTAGCTCCAAACAAGAGGCTTGATCAATATTCTTGTTTTCTTGATGTATGATTAATTCAACAACTTGTTCTCTGTATACTTTATTTTTAAAAGAAATAGTTGAGGCATGTTCTTGAGAAAACCTTTTATTACGAACAATGCTAGTTTACTGTGGCCGGCCATGGGCAATAAAATTGAATGATACCATCTTTGGTGGGATTTGCAGACTGTAGAGTACAGTAAAATGTAGTGCTCCATGAACACCCCATCATTTGATATGAATACCAGATAGGGCATTGGAAATTAACTGGCGCAATATTCTTAGTGCACCAAGGCATGAACGATGAAGGGATCTCTGCTGCTTTTCAGCCTTCGAATATCGAGAAACTGAGAGAGATTCCAAGTAAATTTGACATTGTATCCCTTCTGTTATCTTAACATGAATTTCATATTCATCAAAAGATAATATTTCTTTTTCAACTGACAAAGAGTTTTCCATATGTTGAGACAAATATCATGAAATCCATATTCCGTCAACATCTCTGGAATGTCATACTAAGAGTCAGCCAAAGGCCAAAACATGACTGGCACTTCACCTTTCGCCAGTTTTTTTTCTCATGTTAATAATTTCCTCATTATTTTTTAATGAAGATTATACTAACTATTTAGACCAGATCTGGTTCTTTCATGTTGCTTCATCGGATTCAACATGAATGGTAGAGAATCCACTGATCATACTGGAAGACGCATGACTTAGGGGTGGTTCAGAGAATGACCTACACCCAGGGTCATCTTCTGATTAAGAAAGTACATCACCTGTTAGTGATGAAGCATCAGACAAGACTGGTTTCCCATTTTCAAGTGCCTCAAGATAATAGGGCTTTCTCGGTACTACATTTTCCACTGAAGCATTTTCCAGGCAAAGTGCATCTCTATTTTGAAAAGGAATTTCACAGCGAAATTCATCATCATGGGGAGGACCACCGTGGTGGGTTATAGAAAAAGATGATATCTCTTGGCACTTGGTCTTCTTGACACATAGAGGGTTATTGTAGCTCTCATATTAAGATGAAACTTCAAGATCGACCGAACTGTCATGAATCAAGACTTCATGGGGAAGTTTCTGTTGAAGACCTTCAGAATTAATGTTCCCACTATTGGGAAATGATTGAGTAGAATCTTGGATTCCAATAGAATACTGTCTGAGGGCTTCAAGAACTCCAGCATCGAGCCATGCCTTGTTACAGATTGGCTCTAGATTTATTGACTGTGTTGGGTGGGTCTTCTTCTTAAACTCCTTCTTACTCACCTTGGAAACCACTTTTTGAATAAAGTGGCTTCTCTGAGTAGGTGTATGTGCCTGATTAGGAGAGATGGCCAGGTTAGGCTGACGATCTCCACTCAAATCAGGTGTATGTGCCTGACTTGGTTGTCTATATGATATGGGGGAATACGCCCCATAACCCTCTTGGACTGGAACATAGGTGTGTATCTACTCCAGAGTGATCCGTTGATGAGTCACTCCACTGGTAGGGATAGATTTGAATTTCTTTCCCTGTGATGCTGTTGAAGCTGTTATAATATCCTGGCAGACATCCAGAATATGAGCATGGATTTTCTTCTTCTCTTTCACCATTGACAGAATGTGCTACGTGACTTCAGCTGCCAGAACGGGGATATACATCCATTCCAATCTTGGAGTAGGTGTGTGTTAGTGCTTGTGTCCTCCTTTTCTTGTCAAAGAATCCTGACAGTACTCATGTGTGGGGGAAGAGAATAGAGTCTGCCTCCTATTTTTCGTCGGAGCCTTCCGACTGACCTCTCCTTGTGCTACCAAATGAGACAGTTGGTAGGCTTGATCAATACTAGCAGGTGTATGTGCCTGCTGATTGCACTCCTCCAAACATGGTTGATGAACTTCCTTCAACACTGAAAGACAAGGATTCTGGCCAGATTTATGAGTGTAAGCATGTGTACGTGCCTGTTTACCAGTAGTCAATACATTGGGTTGGCATGATCCATCGTATTTAGTCAGACGAACCTGCTGATTAGCTGATGATTTATAAACATGTGTTTGTTCTTATCTATAATACTCCACTTGAATTTCCTGGGGGGATTGGTCAGCTGCTGCCAGACGAGTCTGCTGGATAGCGGGATTAAAACGGATGGGTGTATGTGCCCGCTCTTTGCTTGCCACCAATTTAGGTTGGTGAACTTCTCCGGAATGGCAGAGATGAGAACCTGCTCACTATTGACCATATTTTTCGTCCGGTGGTTCATCATTCCTACTCGGGTTTGAGGAACCTGATCTGAATACCTAGAAACGATACCCTCATCATGATGAGGGTGCACTGCCGCATGAGTCTGGCGGCGTTTGTTGATCGAAAACATCGAGAATGACTCATTTCTTCTTGAATTAAGGCCTTGAGGGACCTGATCATTCACCTCCTCAGAATATGGGAGTGAATGGTGATTGTGTTCCGGTGATAACAAACTGAAACGATTGGAGATGGTGGTTAGCACCGCCTGCTTCTTGATCGTTGGTCGTCGCTGTCCGGAAAACCAAGTTGAATTATTTACTTGGAGGGCTTATCGAGCAGCCTCCAGAGTCAGAATAGTACTGTTTTGACGGTACATTTTAACCAGTGCATTTGATACCCAACGTTGAAGACGTTGAGTAGGTGATTTCATCCTCAGAGCGGATGACGATCCAGCAGGAGTAGAAGTAGTGACATTTGAAATAAAAATTTTCCATAGTAGACGTATTCACAGGTGTGAACTTAAGAGAAGCCATTTTGGAAATGCAAAAGATCATGGAAAAGTGTGAATGTTTGATATGAAAGACATAATCAAGATAAGTCCAGCCACTTCATCTTTTGGATAAACACATATGTTATTGATTTTCTTGTTGTCCCTCTCATTGAGTTTTAAATAGAAACCTAACAAGTAGTTAAACTATCATTTTAACTTGGTCAAGGATTCACGTCTAGTTCACCATTTTATGATTTCCTCTGGAATTGGGGATGATCTCATCGATTTAATATTCAAACATTCCAAGCGGTTTCTAACGGGTTTGTTCGTATAACCAGAAACATCCAATGATTCCATATCCATTTTAACCTACATTCAAAAGGTAGGCGCTCATTATTTATGGACTGATAAGGTGTAGGAATTTGCATTGGTCGAGAGGATGGGAGGTCAGACTCATCACACCTTTTTAGGGGAATTATTGTCTACTCTGGTACTCTCTTTATATATTTAAGTTATGTTCGTGAATCCTTATTACATTACCAAGTATAAAATGAGCATTCCATGAGATCTGACAATAAATTATTAAATATATAGGAAATTTATAGAATCTTTTATATGTATTCGAGGTTCTTCATCGATAGAGAATCATCTTTATTTGTAAGAGATTCTTATTCAATGGTATCCTTCAATACATTAAAGTCTCTTGGTCAATATGATGACCATACTGGTTTTAAAGCCACACAGTGGGGAACTATAAGTTTATTGTAATTCAGAAGGACATGGATTATTTCAGAGTTGGGATCATACCCACAGATGTCCTACCTATGTATCCTTTGTTTAGAAAAGGAATCAGAACCCACGTAGTTTTTGTATGGGAGTATGATGTTTACGATTGATGTCTCAAAGAAATATGTCATAATTACTTTTACACTCTAAGCTCACGTGAGTCATGCTCGGTGTGAGAATATAGAGGTATTGGTAAAACTAGAAAATTGTTCCATGAAAGATGCAATCATAAGAAATAATGTGGGGCTTATGTATGTATGACTGCCTAAAATAGATAAATATTGAGATTTACATTAGGGAAGAAATCCAGGAACAAGGTCCATAAAGGTATATGTACTTCATGGAGATTTGGATACTCTGATCTTCGGGCTTATTCCTAAGGAAGATTCCCAAGTTCCTAGGGGACTTATGATTGGGTTTTACTCTGAAGAAGGAAGCCTAGATCAAATGTAAAGTAGGACAGGTTAAGAGAAATTATGATTGGGGCTTACTCCTAAGAAGGAGGCCCAGGTTAAAGGAATTATGGTTGGGGCTTACACCTATGGAGGATGCCCAGAATTAAGGGGACTTGGACTTGGGCTTACTCTTGAAAAGGAGGCCCAGGATAAGATAATTATGACTGGGGCTTACTCTTGAGGATGATGCCCAAGAATAAGGTTATCTCATCTTAAAGGATGAGGTTGAATGATTGAAATCTCTAACTTTAGTGTCATAAAGATGTGTAAATTACTAGGTTTTGAGAGATGTTCCAGAAAATTCCTTTTAGATAAGGAATTCAATCATGAAAACATTCCACAAATGGGTTTGAAGAGTGTCCTGAAGACTGAATCTTTAATAGGAGCAATGGAATGACATAAGAGAGGTGAAATGGGCAGAAAGGGCACCCAAAAATTGAAGGGTGCGCAAGTCCTGGGGGTCGCGCAAGTACTGTATGGGCATGTAAGTCTTGGTCATGCAAGTGTACTTGTGTGACACCTATATACTTGGGTGATGGTTAACATGTAGTGTAATACTTGGGTGATCCTTGACCAAAGCCTTTAGAATTATCCTGAGGTACTTCTAGAAGAGTTGAGCGCAAGTTTCATTGAGTAGGTAAGGAGGCGCGCAAGTGTGCCCATTTTCCTTAAGGGTAAAACACTTAGGTGCGCTTGTGTTAGTGAATTCAAACACATAGACCTTATTACTCTTGTTTAGACTTTCCATTCTAGGTAAATAATTACCATATAAGTGTTCGGAAGACTTGAAGAAGATACATGGGCTTTCAGAGCTCTATGTATGAATTCTAGAAAAACACCTCCTCAAATAGGGGTCCCACCGGGGGTATTTATAGGCTGGAGAAGACCCTGGGAGATTTTCAAAGAGGGCGTGCAAGTCACCTGTGTGACCATTTGGGCGGCGCGTAAGTATAATTGTGCGACCATGCTAGAACTTGCGGGAGCTATGGGAAATGTTCTCTTTATTCATCCCCTTCGCTTTACTTATGTTTATTCAAAGGATGAATCTTCTTTGTTTTTTAGGTATTTCCTATTCATTTCATTTAGACTCTGTGACGAAAAAGCAGCGTAAACACTGACGTGAATCCTTAACCATGTTAATGTGATGTTTAACTTATTTGTTACGTCCCTATTTAAACTCAATGAGAGGGCCAACAAAACAATCAATAAAATATGTGCTCATCCAAAAGATATAGTGGCTGAACTTATTTTGATCATGTATGTTATATCAAACAGGAAGTCTTTTCCAAGATCTTCTATGTTACAGAAATGTCTTCTCTTATGTTCACACCTGTGAATACCTCTGCTGCTACTCCTGCTGGATCGTCATCCATTCTGAGGATGGCATCACCTACTCAGCGTCTTCATCACTGGGTATCAAATGCACTGGTTATGGAATACCGTCAGTACGGTACCATTCCTACACTAGAGGCTGCTCGACAATCCCTCTACATTAATAATTCACCCTGGATGTCTAGACAACGACGATCGTCAATGAAGAAACATGTGGTTTCAACCGCCATCTCCTACTGTTTCGAGTCGTTATCCCTGGAATGCAATCAAGAATCCCTCCCATATTATGAGTAGGTGGATGAGAAGGTCAATGAAGGCCTTAATTCAAGTAGACATGATTCCTTCCCGAGGGCTCCCATCAACTATAGACTCCAGACTCGTGTAGTATTGCACCCTTAACATGATGAGGGTATCGCCTTCAGGGGTTCGTCTCAGGTTCCTCAGACCCGAGTCTATAAGACGAACCACTAGAGGCAATGAATGGTCAAAAGTGAGAAGGTTCTTATCTCTGCCATTTCTGGAGAAGTACACCAACCTAAAATGGTGGAAACCAACGAGCAGGCACACACACCTTCCCATTTTAATTCCTTTTTGCAGTAGACTCGTCTGGAAGCAACACTACATTCTTGATAGGCAATTCCGGCAGAGTACTATAGACAGGGGCATACACCTATTTATAAATCATCAGTTAGTCATTAGGATCATCTAACTACATATGATGATGCTCGCCAACCCAATGTGTTGAAAACTGGTAAACAGACACACACACTTGCATACACTCATCAATCCTGCCAGCAGCCTCGTCTGCTAGTATTGAAGGACGTTCGTCAACCACGTTCGGCGGAGAGCAATCAGCAGGCACATACATGTGCTAGTATTGATGAAGCCTACCAACAATCTCATTTGGTAGCACCCAGAGAAGTCAATTGGAAAGCCCCAATGACAAACATGAGGCATACTCAACTCTCTTCCCCAACACATGAGTACTGTCAGAATCCAGTGACAGGAAAAGGAGGACAGGAGCAGGAATAGACACCTACTCCAAGCATGGAATGGATGTATATTCCCGTTCCGGTAGCTGAAGTCACCAAGAACATTTTCAAAATGGTGAAAGAGAAGAATAAAATCACCACTAATATTCTAGATTCCATTCTGAATATTATAACAGCTTCAGCAGCATCATAGGGAAAGAAATGAAAATATTTCCCTACCAATGGAGTGAAACATCAACATATCACTCCTGAATAGTTACACACCTCTGTTCCGGTCCAATATGGTTGCGGGGTATACTCACCCATGTCATACAGACAACAAATTCAGGCATATAAACATGATTTGTGTGGAGATAATCATCTTTACCTGACTATTTATTCTGAGCAGGCACATACACCTGACTATAACAACCACTTTTGTCAAGAAATTGTTCCCAAAGTGAGTAAGAAGATGTCTATGAAGAAGACCTCTCTAACACAGTCAAGAAATCAAGGGCCAATCTGTAATAAGTCTTTACTCAATGCTGGAGTCCATGAATCCCTAAGATAATTATCTTTTGGAACTCAAGATTCTAATCTCTCATTTCCCAATAGTGGGAACATTAATTCCGAAGGTCTTCATCAGACACTTCTATATGAAGGCTTGCTTCATGACAGTTCGGTCAATCTTGATGTTTCATCTTCAGATGAGAGCCCCAAGTACCCTCTCTGTGGCCAGAAGATCAAGGAGAAAAAGGATTCATCTTTTGTTGTAACCCACCATGGTGGTCCTACCCATGATGATGAATTTATCTGCAAAAGTCCTCCCCGCAGTAGAAATTCACATTTCCTAGAAAATGCTCCAATTGACAATGTAGTGACTAGAAAGCCCCCTTATCTTGAGGCACATGAAAATGTGAATCCAATCATGTCTTATGCATTACCTCTAGCTTGTGAAATACTTTCTAAATAAGAAAATAGCTTGGGGTGTAGGTCATTCTCTGAACCACCCCTGGGTGATTCATCTTCTAGTCTGGTAAATGAATTCTCTACTAATATTGTTGAATCTATTGAAGAAACATGGAAACACAAACTCTGGTCTAGTCAGGTAGAAGAATCTTCATTTAATGATAAAGAGGACATTCTGAATATGAGAATACAACTGGAAACAGGTGAAGTTCCAGTCATGTTTTGGCCTTTGGCTGACTCTCAGTATGACATTCCAGAGATGTTGATGCAAGATGGAATTATTGATATTCGTCTCAACATATAGAAACAAAATTTTCAGTTGAAAAAGAAAATATTTTCTTATGATGAATATAAAAACCACGTCAAGATAATAGAAGGGTTAAAATGCAAAATTGATTTGGACTCTCTCTTAGTTTCTCGATATCCGAAGGCAGAAAATCAGCCGAGATCCCTTCAGTATTCATTCCTTGGAACACTAAGAAGATTGTGCAACTTAATTTCTAATTCCCCATCAGGTATTCATATCAGGGAATGGGGTGTCCATTGAGCATTAAATTTCACTGTACTCTCCATCCAATAATGCCCGCCAAAAATGGTCTCATGCAATGTTATTACCCATGGATGGCCAAACCAATTGGCTCTATTTGTAATCAATGTCTCGCTAAAGAACAGGTCTCAATTAGTTCATCTCAATGTTAGGCATACAGAGATCAAGTTGTCAAATTAATCTTGTTTTAGGTAAATGAGAATATCAATCATGCTTCTCATTTAGAGCATGCACATCATCATGTGACATAAGTGTCAAAAATCATCCAGCGTTCATTTGAGCCAGGTGATTTGAGTGGATGTAGGTTAATGCATCCAGCCAATTTCTGGACTAATGTATTCAAGATCAGAAGAGATTTTAAGAAAGTCTCAGATATATCAGATCAAGAACCACCCCATATTTCATGACTGAGGAATCTTTGAGCCCAACCCTCAGAATCAACAAATAAGATTCGAGGAGTTGAACAGGAATAGCAGGAACATCCCCAGTCCACAGGACTAGGGAGTTTTTCAAATTCTCAATCTCTTCCTCCGAGAAATTCAGTCTTCTCTCGATTGAGGAAGAATCCATCAGATGAACGAAGATCTGAATTATCAGGATATTTCCTCCAAATTACGGTTCATCAAGAAGTTTCTATGGAATCAAATCAACAAAAGGCAATGTCTCATCAAGGACATTGAAGAAGACCATATCGTAGAAATGCTGATAGAGTGGATGAAAAGATTTATGCATCAATTAATGTCATCAATGATGTTGTTGCTGATCCCCCAGATGAGGCTCACTCAGAGGGATCAGATGAAGAGGTTCCTGCTCATGATGTTGTACACACAGAAACAAATGAAGAAGGTGTGTGTACACAAAACCAAAGGCTTACACAGAATCTAGGTATTCCTTCATGTAACCAACTTCCCCCTCTCTGAAAGGCATCCAACAAGGGGAAAGGAAATAATACGGTTACATTCCATCCTTCCTCTAGAGAAGTACAATCACTCTCACTAGAGAATGGTTTTTCACAACAAGAGGAATAAATAAAGGAATTAAGGAGGTTGAATGTAGAACTACTTCAAGATTGTCTTCCTCATAACAGTGATGGAGTAAGTCAGTCATGGGAATTTGTAGCGGCTACTGAGAATGATCAAGAATATCCTCTTCTACCAGTACACCCTCATAGGTCTAATCCTACAGGTCATGCGCATAAATAATCATTTGTGTCACCATCAGTTGCAGTACCAGCCACTATACCTATCCAATCTCAAATTGTTGCACCTGCTTAATTCCAATCTCAACCTGATCTTTATCAAAAGTAAATAACTAACATTGAGTCATTAACTGCTCAGTTGGAAGCTATAGAGGGAAACCGTGCACAAATTCAACCACAAAAGGGAGCTTACCCTGAATGGGTTGATGCAATTCCTCCCCCATCAAATTTTGTAAGTACCAAATTCCAAATCATTAATGTTTTTGGTGATCCAGAGCCACACAAAACACATTTTGTTTCTCGTTGTGATCCTATGATAGGAACCCCTCAGCAACAAGAAGCAGTTAAGATCTGGTGTTTTGTAAAGTCATTACAAGGACCTACTTTTGTTTGGTATACAAGCTTGCAATCCCGGTCAATTACCATGTGGGAGGATCTTTGTCAACAATTCCTTTTTCAATTCAGCTCAATGTTGCCAAAGACAACTGTTTTTTATCATACAAATTGTAAGAAATGGGAGAATTAATGAGTTTCAGATTTCACTACTCACTGGAAGGGATTAACATATTCCCTAAGCTTATCACTCCCTCGAGAATAATTGTTGCAAATCTGGGTGGAAAATTTGGGTGACGAATTACGCACACCATTGATCCCTGTGAAATAAACAGGAGGGTTTCGAGACCTTACTTCATTCGCTCAATAGATTGAAGATTCTCTCATAAAGACTAAGGATAAAACTCGTGTAATTCCATCAACTCCAGAAATGAGAATGGGTAAAGGAGAGACTACTACATTTATGAATAAACAAGCACATGTTCCTGCTTCTACTTCAAAACCATCATCTTATCGAAAGGCTCCACCTCCTGAGCATCAACAACGTGGGTCGTTTCATCAAGATGATCAAAGAGATCAAAGATGGAAACAATTTGAGGATCTGAAAAGCAATGTTTATTCTTTCTGAAATGAACATGTTCCTAGTTACTTTATTTCAGCTCTAGAAAATTATTTGGTTCAATTTCCAATGCCCAAAAGGCCAAACATGGAAGGAGATGATGAAAATCCAGTCTATTTCCTATTTAATTAGATGTTGGGGCATCCCATTAATGAGTGTTTCGTCTTTAAAGACCTCTTTAAAAAAATGGTGGACTCACGACAAGTCAAATTGAAAGGTTCTTTAGCTCAGGTAGCATGTGTTACTACTACAGATCTAGAGGATGAAGGTGAGAGGCAGGAAGTCAAAAAAAAAATGAGCAGAAATATGAATATTTTATGGTCAGAAAAATGTTCGACCAAACTCATACCATTTTGAAATTGAAGAAACTAATTGTGTCTTCTGCTGTGAATTCCACAAAAAACCCCTCTTCATTAGAGGGAAAATCCTCAAATAAATGGAATAATTAAAAGAAAGAGGATCAATCAGAAGAAGATGAAATCGTGTCAAAGCCTAAGTTTTCTTTGACTCTGGAATATTTTATGCCATCTACTTAAAATCCACGAGCACCTTCCCACCAAATGGCACAAACTAAATTGGATAATCAGGCATAGTCTACATTAGATGAAGAGTTGATCTTTGGTTCTGTTAACATGATTCACTTAACAAATCCATATGTCAGTCGCAATTTTGATTTTGATGAGCCCAAGTTCCCTATATCAAACAGTGGACTCGGAGTAAGTTCCAAAGGTCTGGCATACAGAGGAAGACATAGATATCCCAGAATCCACTATTCCAATTCTAATTTTTCTAGAACTGTGTATGCAGCAGAAACTCATGGAAGAGCCCTTCAGCGGGCTCAACAGGAACATGATAGTTCTTCCATGCATGGAAGATTTAGTCCCGACACAATTGTTTTGGGAAATAAGTTGGACGATCCATCATACTCCTCCCTACAAGTAAATAGACCTAGTCGGTCAAGTCTTCCAAAGCCAGGAGTATTTCCAACTCCTACCCCGATACAAGAAGTATCTACTTCCAAAGAATCTACTTCTAAGGCACCTGTGAAACCACATGTTCCTGTTGGGAAACACAGACCTCTCGATAAAAAATATGATGTCTTGAAACATTTTTCCTAAGTATTGGCCAAGTTATCAATTCTGGATGCTTTGAATTTATCAAAGGATCTTCGGGAGGCACTCATCGTGGCTTTGTCAAGTCCTCAAGAATTTGAAACCGAAATTGCTGCGGCTGAAGTCTACCATGTGGTCAATTTTCCTACAAGATGTTATGCAGTGATATCTTTTAAATATGAGGATGATGATGATGTTGTGAATGGACATATTAAAACATTGTACTTATCTGGAATGGTCAATGAAGGAGACATCATAAGAGATTTCATTAATAATGGTTCATGATTCATCCTCATCCCCATTCTTACAATTCATCGATTGGGCCTCACCAAATCTGATTTATCTCATTTACTTTGATGTTGCAAGGATATGATAAAAATGAACAAGAACCTCTGGGCAAGATCACACTCAGAACCCAGTTTGGAGACCTTGTATCCAATTTATTTTTAATGGTTCTTCATCATGTCACAGCCTTCAACATCTTATTTGGAAGACCATGGCTACATCAACATGAAGCTATCCCTTCATCATACCATCAATGTCTCAAATATTGTTTCAATGGTCAAATTAGTACAATGAATGGTGATAAAGCCCCATTCAAGACATTAGAATCTCAATACATTGAGGCAGAATTATATCTCATTGAATGTAAGGAGAAATCCACAGCAGGGGAGGTTACCAAAGTTAATGCTCCATATTTTTTGGAAAAGATTCTAGTAAACCCATTAACACATGTGAGTAAAAATTATGTGTCTCCTATCAGTTAAATTGATAGGATAAACCCGAATCAAAATACTCATATGGAAACTTCCATAATGTCAATTACGGAAATCAATCCAGACATCATCGGAGAAATTGGTGATTCACCAGGAAATGATGAAAGCTCAAATGGAGATGTTTTCATTTCATCCACTGAAATCCAACAATTCTATACTTCGCCAACATGGACAGAAGAAGTTATATCAATGTCAGAGGTGAATGATGATTTCGATTATCAATCCATCATCTCCTCTTTATTACCCAATGAAGACCCTTCATCATCAATCTAGTCAGAAATGGAAGCTTCTTCTTCAAGATGTTCAAATTTTAACATCTCTTTTGATCCTGGAAATTATACTTCGTCATATACTATGAAAGTTGAAATAGAAGAAATAAAACATGTTGAAGGAGAATAAGAAGATCTTAGGGATGCTCCTCCAGCATTTGAAGAGGGTATCTCTACCACTGTGGATGAACATAGAGAAATAAATCTAGGTACAAAAGAAGATTCACACCCCACATTAATTAGTGCGGCCCTTACTCTTGAAGATAAAGTGATGTATATTACTTTTTAAAAGAAAAATTGAGATATATTTTTTTCATACTATACATAGATTCCAGGGCTTGATCCTATTGTTGCTACTCATCATATGGGTTTTCCAGAAGAACATCGAGGATTTAAGCAAGCCGCGAGAAGAACGCACCCAACTTATGCTTCCAAAATTGAAGCTGATGTGGATAATCATTTCAAAGATAAATTTGGAAGAGGATTTCAGTATCCCAAATGGTTGGATAATATTGTCCCTGTGAAAAATAAGAACGAACAAATTAGATTTTGCATTGATTTCAGTTATCTTAATCGACATTGTCCTTAGGATGATTTTCCAGTTCTGATCACAGAACTTTTAATTGATGCAACAACTAGCTATGAAGCACTTTCATTCATGGATGGATATTCCGGGTATAATAAAATATCAATCGATTTAGAAGATGAAGAATCTACAGCCTTCAAAGCCCCTCAGGGTGTGTTTTGCTATCGGGTAATGCCCTTTAGCCTGAAAAATGCAGGCACAACATAACAGCATGCCATGCATTGTATATTCAAACCCTTTTTAGGGAAGTTTTTTGAATTTTATGTGGACTATTTGGTGGTTAAATCTAGACAAAGTTCTAATCACAAGGATGATTAGGAAGTCATATTCCAAAAACTCGAACAACACAATTTGACAATGAACCCCTAAAAATGTGATTTTTGGGTAACCTCAGGAAAATATCTTG
Source organism: Viscum album (assembly GCA_963277665.1). Classification (NCBI taxonomy): domain Eukaryota; kingdom Viridiplantae; phylum Streptophyta; class Magnoliopsida; order Santalales; family Viscaceae; genus Viscum; species Viscum album. The sequence goes on along the minus strand of OY728165.1, from coordinate 897,929,636 downwards.
GATTTGTTGTATGACATCATGGTAACGAATTAAATCAGGAGAAGACAACGTCAATCCTTGGAATGTTACTTCCTAAAAATTTTAAATAATTGAGAGGAATTCAAGGACACATGGCCTATATTCGGCGTTTCATCTCCAATTTGGATGGAAAATGTTTACCCTTCACCAAATTGATGAAGAACAGAGTCACTTACGAGTGGAATAAAGAATGTCAGGAGGCATTAAATATTCTCAGGAATTATCTCTTGAGTCCACTAGTATTAATTCCACTTGTTGATGGAAGGACACTTATTGCTTTTGTGATAGCTTTAGAGCGATCATTGGGTGCCTTCCTTGCCCAGAAGAACGATTCTTGGAATGAAAACAGCCTCTACTATCTCAATCAGACTATGATTGAAAAAGAAACCTGATATTCATGTATTGAAAAGTGTTTCCTAGCATTAATCATTGATTTTTCGAATTTAGACACCACCTTCAACATTATGAGGTCCAATTGGTATCTCGCAATAACTCGCTCAAATTTATCCTTAGTCGTCCAATTCTTATAGAACATCTGGAAAGGTGGACAGTTATTTTGCAGCAATTTGATATTTAGTATGTGTCTCAAAATGCAATAAAGGGCGATGCTTTGGATGAATTCCTTGTTGAACACCCTTCATTAGAAGATACATCATTAGATATTGAACAGAATGCGGAAGAAGTCTTTTCTATTCAATATACTCTTCAACCATGGTAAATGTAATTTGATAGTGCTTCCAGAAGTCCAGCAGGGAAGAAAATGGAAGATCCTAAATTCAACAATGTTGGGGTAGGAATAGTTCTCATTTCCCCAGAAAATTTAGTGCTACCATATTCCATCTTATTGTGGGAAGGTGGTACAAATAAGGAAGCAGAATACCAAGCTCTCATCATAGGATTGGAGTTGGCGCTTCAGGAACAAGTGAATAACTTAAAGGTGAAAGGTGATTCAGACGTGGTAACCACACAAGTCAATGGGGATTATGCCATCTGAACATAATAGTTAATCCTTTTGTATGATTATGTCAGAGAATTAGTGGCCGAATTTCGATTGGAACAGACATTTTTTTATGTCCCGTGATAAAAAAATGCCCAAGATGATGCACTGGTTAAAATAGCCACAGCTCTGGAAGATCCAAATCGGGATGAGACAATCATTATTATTTCCCACTGTCTTACAATTTCTCCATATGATCAAAATATAATAGAGTAAAACAATGAAATTAGTCCCATTTCTGAACCATTAGTCATATTATGGGATGGATGACACCTATCAGGGAATATCTTCAAAATGGAACACTCCCACCTGATAGAGCCGATAAGAACAAGTCTGACGACGTGTAGTAAAATTTAATCTTTATGATAGCCCTAATCACCTAGAGAAAATTCTCTACACAAGATGTTTTTATTGAATTCTCTTCAGATGAATTGATGGTGAATAGACAATGGCTATAATGAAAGAAGAGCATGCATGAGTCTGTGGTGCCCATCAGTCCAGACAAAGACTATCTGATAAAATTGGAAGGCTTGGATACTTTTTGCCATCAATGATACAAGATTGTGTTGATTTCACAAATAGGTTTCACTCTTTCTAGTATGTGCAAACATCATTCATCAGCCCCCATAGTTGTTTCATACATCTAAATACACATGGCCATTTGCCACATAAAAAATGGATGTAGTATGACCTTATCCTTCAGCCACATCCAAGAAGTTTAAGTATATTCTTACTGCTACTGAATTCTTTTCGAAATGGGTAGAGGCAATACCTCTCAAAGATGTCTATTCTAAAATAATTATTAGCTTCATCACGTCTAACATCATTACCAGATTTGGTTTCCCTCAAACCATATTGACGGACAATGCAACGAACTTCTGTTCATCTGAGGTAAGGAAGCTGTATCATGAATACAACATCAAATACAATCATTCATCTCAGTATCATGCAGCTGCCTATGGCCAAATAGAAGCCTTCAACAAGACTCTTTTAAACATACAACAAATGATGGTGGATAAAGATAAGAAGTCATGGCCTGATAAACTTTTTCATGCCTTATGGGATTATCAGACCACCACCCACACTACAACGCAATCAACACCATATTCATTGATATATGGATCAGAAGTAGTCTGTGCCATTGATGTTAAATTACCCTCACTTAGAGTAGCCATTTGTTATCAGTCATCTACAGATGAAAAATCTCAAAAATGATTGGATTAATTGGAACGATTAGACGAAAAATGATTGTGCACCCTGCACCACTTGGATGCCTATCAGAATCAAATAGCACAATCATTCTTAAAGAAAGATTTCCATAGTTCATTAATTCAGGGAGAATGGATATTGGTTCTTAGAACTCCAATGATACTAGGAAAGAAACCTCCCAAGATTTAGCCAAAATGTGAAGGACCTTACTCAATACATAAGGTCCACTCCAATGGAGATTATTCTTTAATATCAATGGCTGGAGAACTCATCACGACTCCAACCAGTGCTAGATTTTTGAAGAAGTATTTTGTATAACACAAATACATCATCAGTCTATGCATATTACCTTAAACAATTAACACTGTTGTCCCATATGATGTCAAACTATGCCATCATCCAACTTGACGTTAAACTGTATTTTCCATCTTACGTCCTAGCTACGTGACGCTAAACTGTACAGCACTGCAACGTCCAACATGTCGTTAATATTTGGAAAGGTCCCAAATACGACCAACATGACTTTAAAATGTGTCCACATTGTCCTCACTACAAGACATTAAACTGCATAGTCCCCCCTAAGTCCTTACTACAAGACATTAAACTGCACAGTCCCTTCTTCATCAAACATGACTTTAAACTGTGCATCGTTAAGATTGTTTCTACCTCTTTTTTCTCACATCGAGTATGACTAACATGAGATTAGTGTAAACATCAACCATAACAACCTCTTTGGGATGCTAAACACATGTATGTCCAAACACCATCTTTGGGTTGTTCTCAAGCACATCTTGTTCTAAAATTCATTATTTATCGAACTACGCTGACTTTTATCATTCCCTTCTAGGATGGGTACGTAGGAAACCTCCTGAGGATCAAGACCAAAACCAATCTCTTCTCATAAGTTAACCTCCATCTCATACGATGTTGATTTGTGAAGCCGCCCCTAGAACCAACATCTTCACATTTGTTCACCATCGTCCTTGCTATATGATGTTAAATTGTACAACACTTCTGTCCTATACGACAATAAACTAAAACATTCTTTGTCACCCTCACCTGAGAGGGAATAATTATTTACATTGATTTCCAATCATGTTATATTCTAAAGGCTATGTGCATACATGGAAATGCCTGAACCTTTTATCTTGTGTCAAACCATCATTGCACTAAAGTCCCCTTTCACCCTTCACTTGTACGAACCAAATCTGTACAAAGGGTATTTCAAGAACTACATGCGTCTTGATTCCCAACCTTATGGGATATATAGGAATGTTTGATCATCCCTCGAATCCAGCCCCATGTCACTGAGCCTAACCCCCAATTTCACTTTCAGTCACTTGAATGAAAAGTCTCCCTGTGAAAACATGAATGTGGTATGAAAACCCCGATTTTCATTCACATCAGGTTAATAAAATACACACTATGTATTCATTATTATGTTCTGAGATATATGACCCTAAACTGAGATCTCCCATACTCTCATCACACATGATGTTAAACTGTACTTAAAGAAATACATTTGGCTTGATTCTCATTCTAATGAGATATGTAGTGAAGGCCAACATCTCAATTCAGGACCCAGTCGCAGCTTGATTACGGTTAGCATTGGTCTGTGTATCTCTACATACACTGAACAAATTCCCATTTTGATGTTTCATAATCATAACCATAAATACTTCCAGATCTCCATAACCCTTTTCTTGACATCTGGTCACAAAATGTCCGATACCTGAGAGTTATTTTACCTGACTATGCAGCATGTGCCCTTAGGTGGCCCTGCATAAAAAGTCTACATAACAGACTTGTCAATCAAAAGATAATATTATTTGACTATGCAGCCAATTCCCTTAGGTGGCCCAACATAATTCAACCCCCTTAATGGTTTTGTTAAATAAGGGTAACATCATTATTGGGAAGCAAACCTCTTTTGACCTTAGTTGTCTAAACGAAAATATGTAGGGATTCACAAAAAATAGGCATCCTTAACATATTTGTACCATGTTCCTTTTCATGATCTGAAAGTATTCATGTCTATGGTTTATATTTCCATTCCCTACGTTTGGGTCAGAACTTCGTAGGAGTGACATTCATCTAGTTCATAGACAATATTTTTTGGAAATATCTTCTCCATATTCAAGTACCTCTCTCCATAATGAAAACTCTATGATTTGGAAAATTTGAATCTCCATAAACATCCACTGGATTTTGAGCAGTAGAAAAGTAAATTTCTGAGAGTTATTTTTCTTGACTATGCAACACGTGCCCTTAGGTGGCCTTGTATATGTAGTCTACATAACAGACCGGTCTTCCAAAAGATGAAATTGTTTAACTATGTAGCCAATTACGTTAAGAGGCCCTACATAATTCAACTCCCTAACAGGTTTGTTAAATAGTGGTAACTTCATTCTTGGAAAATACATCTTGTAATGACTTTTAGCCCTTTTCTCATATCATTCATATGATTCAAAATTTCATTAATTCATAGTTTACATTTTCCACCATAATTCAGTGTGTTGATATGTTTTCAAATATATTATCAAGGAATTGAGTCAATTTTAATCCATTTTGTCAAAGATATTCGATCTTAAACATTATCCTTTTTATGTTTGACATGCATGACGTTAAACTGCCAATAACCACAAAGACCCATAGTTTCTCTTTTTTTTCATTTTCTATAGAGTCAAATCATCTTTTCTCTCTTAATCCGACTCAATGCAGGGACTTTTGTTGACGCTCCTTTCTGTCACAGAGTCTAGACAACTGAAAAAGGGAAATACCTTAGCATTAATAGACTCTCATCTTTTGAAGAAACATAAAAATTTGAAAAAGTCTTGAAGACTGATTCCTTAAAGGAAAGGCCGTGCAGGTTTCATCATGGTCACACGGGTATACCTGCGTGTCACATATTGGGCGCGCAGGTGACCTGACCGCCCTATTTCCATTTCTCCCAAGGTCTTCAGGAGCCTGTAAATACCCCTTATGGGCCTCCCATTTCGAGGATGAAAAAAAACACAAACTCATATTTGAGAACTCAGCACCCTAGTCTCTTCTTGAAGCCTTAAAAAACTTCTTTGGTAATTTCTTACCTAGAAAAGAATATCTAAAGAGGGGGAACAAGGCCTAACTATTGAAATTCATCAACCCCAGCATGCCAAAGTGTCTAACCCTTATGGGAAATGAAGACACATGCGTTCCGCCTTATCCCTTCAACAAAACATGTGTGCCACTCATTTAAAAGTCATTATCCATAATACTAAGGGCATGAGTCAAGCCTCGCCCAAGTATTACCCTATGGGCCAACCATCGCGCAGGTACCTATGTGTCGCGCAGGTATACCTGTGCGACCAGTACCTGCGCGCCCCAACAGGACCTGTGCTCCTACTTCTTTTTGGGTTCCCCTCCTGCCTATTCAACTCTCTTCTTCAAATCCTCCTCTCCTATTCAAGATTTAGCCTTCAAAACCCTCTTCAAATCCATTCTTGGAATGATTCCTTCGTATGATTCCTTATTTGGAATGAATTTTGTGGAACATTTCTTAAAACCTAGTGATTTACATATCTTTATGTCACTATGTTATAGATTTCAATCATTCAACCTCATCCTTTAAGATGAGAGGATCTTTAACCAGGGCCTTCTTTTCATAAGTAAGTCCCAGTCATACTTTTCTTTAACTTGGGCCTCCTCATCAGGAGTAAGTCCCAATCTCAAATTCATAAATATGGGCATCCTCCTTAGGAGTAAGCCCCAAGTACCCTATTTTGGGCCTCCTTTTCAAGATTAAGCCCCAGTATTCAAATTCCCTTAATTTTGGGCATCCTCTTCAGGAGTAATACCCAACGTCCCAAATATGGACATCCTCCTCAAGAGCAAGCCCCAAATTCCAAATTCCCTTAACCTGGGAATCCACTTTATGAGTAAGCCCTAGTCATCGTTTCTCTTAATATAGGCATCCTCCATATGAGTAATCCCCAAGCCCCCTATTCCTAGGCCTCCTTTTCAGGAGTAAGCCCCGGTCTTCTAATTCCTTTAATTTTGGGAATCCTATTCATGAGTAATCCCCAAGTTCTCAAATATTGGCATCCTCCTAAAGAGAAAGCCACAAATTCCAAATTCCCTTAACCTGGGAATGCTCTTTACGAGTAAGCCCCAATCATTATTTCTCTTAACTTGGGCCTCCTTCTTAGGAGTTAGCCCAAAATTAATTTACTTTTGATTTAAGCTTCCTTCTCATGAACATAAATAAATCATATGTCCCTTATAACTTGGGCATCCTTCTCATTATTAAGTCCAACGTTAAGTATCAAAATTTCCATAAAGAACTTATACCTTTATGGACCTTGTTCCCGGGTTTCTTCCCTGAAGTAAATCCTAATCTTCATCTATATGGGTAGTCATATATACATTAGCTCGACATCAATTCTTATGATTACATCTTTCATGGAACAAATTTCAGGTTTTAACAATACATTTTGTTTCTCACACTAAGCATGACTCCCTTGTGCTTAGAGCATAAAAGTAATTATGACATCTTTCTTTGAGCCATCAATAATACATTAAACTCATACTTCTTCACTCAAAATACATGGGTTCTAATTTATTTTTTAAAGAAAGGATACATAGGTAGCCCATCTGTGGGTACAATCCCAACTCTGAAATAATCTATGTCCTTCTAAATGACAATAAACATTAAGTGCCCCACTAAGTGGCATTAAAACCACAATGGTTATCATAATGACCAAGATATTTATATATAGTGTGTTGAAGGATACCATTGAATAAGAATATATAAAAAATACAGATGATTCTCTATCGATGAAGAAACTAAAATACATACAAAATATTCTCTAAATATCATACATATCAATCATTGATTGTTATATCTAAAAGAAAGCTCATATTCATATTTGGTAATTGAACAAGGATTCATGAACATAACTTAAATCTATAAAGAGAGTCCCAGAGTAGACAATAATTCCCCTCAAGGTTTGATGAGTCTGACCTCCCATCCTCTCGACCAATGCAAATTCTTAAGCCTCATTGGTTCACAACTAATGAGCACCTGCCATTGGAATGTAGGTCCAAATGGATAATGAATCATTGGATGTTTCTGGTTCTATGAACAAACCTGTAAGAAACCGATTAAAATTGTTTGAACCTTTAACAAACAAGGTCATCCCATTTTCTAGAAGAAACCATGACTCCCTTTATAGATTTATGTTATGTTTGTGAATCGTTATTAAATTTGCATGTATGAAAAGAATCATTCCTTTAGATCTAACAATAAATGATTGACATTTAGAATATTTAGAGAATCTTTTATATGTATTATAGGTTCTTCATTGATGGAGAATAATCTGTATTTGTTAGAGATACCTTGTCAAGGGTATCCTTCAACACATTATATTGAAATCTATTGGTCATTATGATAACCATACTGGTTATAAAGAAACTCAGTGGGGCACTTGAAGTTTATTTTCATTCAGAAAGACATAGATTTTTTCAGAGTTGGGATCATACCCGAAGATGGGCTACCTAAGTATCATTTGTTTAGAAAAAGAATCAGAACACATGTAGTTTGGGTGAAGAAGTATGAGGTTTATGTACGATTTATGTCTCAAAGAAAGTTGTCAAAATTAATTTTACACTCTGAGCTCACATGATTCATGCTCGAAGTGAGAAATAAGAGGTATTGTTAAAACCTGCCAATTATTCCATAAAAGATGTAATAATAAGAAATGATGTGGGGTGTATTTGTGTATGACTGCCCATAGAGATGCAGATTATGATTTACTTCAGGGAAGAAACACGGGAACAAGGTCCATAAAGGTATATATTCTTTATGGAAATTTGGATACTTATCTTTGGACTTAACCCTGAGAAGGATGCCCAAGTTAAAAGGGGCTTATGATTTAGTTTTTTTCCTGATAAGGAATCCTAAATCAAAAGTAAATTAAGACTGAAGATTACTTCTGAGAAGGAGGCCCATGATAATAGGAATTATGACTGGGGCTTACTCATAAATAGGATGCCCAGGTTAAGGGAATTTGGAATTTGGGACTTGCTCCTATGGAGGATGCCCATATTTGGGAACTTGGGGATGACTCCTGAAGTGGATTACCAAAATTAAGGGAATTTGAAGATGGGAAATTACTCCTGAAATGGAGGCCCGAGAATAGATGACTTGGGGCTTACTTATAAGGAGGATGCCCAGGTTAAGGGAATTTGGAATTTGGGGATTTCCCTTGAGGAGTATTCCCATATTTGGGAACATGGGTCTTACTCATGATATGGATGCCCAAAATTAAATGAATTTGATGACTGGGGATTACTCCTGAAAAGGAGGACCAGGAATAGGGGAACTGGGGCATACACCTAAGGAGGATGCCCATATTTAGGAATTTTAGATTGGGACTTACTCTTGAGAATGAGGACCATGTTAAAGAAAATTATGACTGGGACTAACTTATGAAAAGAAGGCCCATGTTAAGGATCCTCTCATCTTAAAGGATGATGTTAAATGAGTGAAATATCTAACCATAGTTACATAATGATATGTAAATCACTAGGTTATAACAGATTTTCCATAGAATTCCTTTCAGATAAATAATCCAACAAAGGAATCATGCTAAAAATGGATTTGAATAGGGTTTTGAAGGCTAAATCTGGAATATGAGTGGTTGATTTGGAGAAGAGAGTTGAATAGGCAGGAGGGGCACCAAAAAAGAAGTAGGCGCGCAGGTCCTGTTGGGGCGTGCAGGTACTGGTCCCACATGCATACTTGCGCGACACATAGGTACCTGTGAGATGGTCAACCCATAGGGTAATACTTGGGCGAGGCATGGCTCATGCCCTTAGTATTATCCCTAAAAACATTTAAATGAGTGGCACACATGTTCTATTGAAGGGATAATGCGGCACACAAGTGTCTTCATTTCCCGTAAGTGTTAGACACTTAGGCGCATATGTGTTGATGAATTTCAACACTTAGGCCTTGTTCCCCCTCTTTAGATCTTCTGTTCTAGGTAAGAAATTACCATAGAAGTGTTCGTAAGGCTTTGATAAGAGACTAGGTAACCAAGAGCTCAAAATTGTGTTTCTGTATTTTTTTCATCCTCGAAATGGGGGGTCTACAAGGGGTATTTATAGGATCTTGAAGACATTGGGTGAAAGGAAAATAGGGTGTGCATGTCACCTACCCGCCCAATATGTGGCGCACAGGTTTACATGCGCGACCATGATGAAACCTGCATGACCTTTGATTAAAGTAATCTGCCTTCATGCATTTTTAAATTTTTGATGTTTCTTTAAAGGATGAGTCTTTTTAGGCTAAAGTATTTCACTTTTTTAGTCATTTAGACTTTGTTATGGAAAGAGAGTCAAGACACAAATAGTATAATTCCACTCTCCACTGGAAAGATTATATTTTTATGGTGTTATTTTTATAATTGGAATGTGATTACATACCAAAATCATGGGAAAATAAACATATCTCTGAACTGTGAATCATGAAAAATACAATCAATTAAGAGGATTTGAGTAAGGTTGTTCTGTGTCTTTTTGATTGGTGAGGAAATATTCAAAAACTCGTTAGCAAAAAAATGAGGGTCTAACTATTGATATATAGCGCATGATTAAATAATTAATTCATGAAAGAATTATACTCAATACTATATATACATGACATAACACACACTTCCCAATGTACTCATAATTTAAATAATCATGTGTTCTGAATTGAATCACACAAATATGTCAGCTGAATCTAGTCTAATTTTCTTTCACCATTTTTAGACGAAATGAGTTGTCAATATTCATTGAATTACTGGTGATTACGCCCTTATCATTGTTAGGGTCATGAGTCACATAGATAAGGCTGTTGAATATCATAAACACCCCACTTTGTTTATTGAATATATATATATATATGGATAATTATATGGTAATAATAGAATGTTCATAGGCAAGCCCATGCCCATTTTGTCTTCCAAATACCCCAATATGATGAATCTGACCTCTCATGGACCCCTAAAATGAAATTATTCCAAGAGAAAAAAGAATGTAAGGCCCTTTCCACCACACATAGATTCAAATTAATCATACTATTGTATTTTATATTTAGTGCGAGTAAGGAATAACTCATATTTAATGAAACATAAACCTATATTGTATTTCATGTTTATATAAGGGATTTACTAGGATCCATGTTCATGGAAGGTCTCAAATTAAAAATAAAATTATTTCTAAAAAAAGTTATCATTCATATATTACATTTATCAAAAATTAAAATTATTTGATAGTGTATAAATTTATGTTCAATTTTACAAAAAATTACCATTATTTTCAAATGAAATGAGGGTACCTGAAAGATGAGGTAAATGATAATGAAGAACTCTCTCATGATAATATTCCAAATTTTGTATTTTTTCTAGTGTTTATGTGTTTAATTTTTTATTTAAAATTAATTGAAATGTTTGAAAATCGTATCCTCAGATAAAGGATTCATTTCAGAAATCATTTGATCTTTTAGGATTTAAAAATTAGATCAATTTCTATATAGATCAATTGGAATTCCAAAAGATCATTGTTTTTTCATGTTATTCTTAATAAAATCATAAAAAAATCAAAAACTATTTATAGTTTTTTAGGGTTCCTAAAATAGAGTTGGTATTATCTTTTTTTACTGTAAAACAAAAATAATGATTTTTAAATCCTAAAAATTATATTTCCATCTCTCCCACACTTGGCTCGAAAATAATTCCATTTGAATTTCATCATGAATTTATTCAATGAAAACACTTGAAAATATGTTTATTAGTTAAAAAAATATGTTTTTAATAGACTAAATTGTAGTGCTTTATTTAAGAGTAACAATGAGAGGTGTTGACTCCTTGTTAGGTTCTTTCTATAAATCCTCATTGTACTTCATGAATTGAGGCTCATTCACCTTGAATGTATTATTGGATTCTTCTCCTTGAACCAAAAATACAAAAAATGAAATTTTAATTTTGATTTCAGTGGACCAGCCCTCTTTGAATGAATAATAATAGTAAATATCTATATCATGGGAGATAATAAAATCACATTGTGTCCCACATAGATTTTTTATTTTGGGAAAAAATCCCTCAAAGTTGTTTCCAACTTTTAATGTAGTGAGTTCTCAAGTATAGCCCATATGAGTTCCTCAAGATCCATCATTTTAAACATCCACTATTAAATATCATTCCCGAAATCCATTTTCACCATTTTAACTACCCAATAGTATTTGGGATCCCACTCAACATTTTGGTGACAATGTTTACAATAAAAAATTATTTAGGGTCAAACACCTATTGAAGTATTGTAGGTTGTTTATAATTACTATAATTAATTCTTTATTTTCTTATATAGTTTCTTATAGTTTCACTATATTTTTTATACATAATTTTCTTTACTTCACTTCTAGTCAAGTTAATGAGTCCATTATTCAATTGGTTGTATGTAGTAGATGTTTTCAGATGAAATCCATATTTCTTCATGAGGACCTCCATGTTCTTATTGTATAATTTGATTCTTATATCACATACTAAATCAAGAGCTATTCCATTAAAACAAAAATTATTTTATTTTAGATGCTCATTTATAATTTTTGGGTCATTATTTCATGTATTCTTTTCTTCAATCCTCTTAGAAGCATTGTTGACTACTGGTAAAATATTTGAAAGTCCAGCTAACTTTATAAATGGTTCCATGAATTCAATTACCCATATATCAAATATCTCAATGAAATAAAACATTTTTCAGAATATCTTATATTTTGGAAATTCTATCAATAAATTATTTATTCATAATTTTTTGTACATAAATAATTTTATTTTTTTATAATTTATGTATAAAATAATCAAAATTATTAACAAAATTAGAATTTATTTAAGGTCTAAAATTTCCTCCACATATAAGTGTATGGAAAAAGAAATCATAAATCTCATTCATTATTTAGGAATAAAACTCTTAATGACTTGTTCCTTCAAAATTTTATACAAATGTTGATTCTCCATGACATAGTAGTTTATTATTATGATAATTCAGTAGTGTCATATTTAGAAAAGGACGATACCCTTGTTGTGACTAAAAAATTGACTATGTCAGCATAGTATGGTACTTGGATGAGGTTTAACATTTTTCACTGGGAAATAAAATCATCAAGATTGGTTTTAGGAATTTTTTATCCCTTAGCAAAATATATAATCCAACTGTTGTGATATGTAACTACATTTTCAAATCCCTTATTATCAATAATGTCACAAGTCGACCTCTGATACTCATTTATTTTATTCTTTTCTGAATGATGGATCTTTTGGTTGAGGTTCAGGTAGAGTTCCTAACAAAAGTCCTTGTGTTTTTGTAATTTTGGTTTCCCTTTATATACATGATTGGTTATTATTATTGGTAATGAGATAATGTTTTATGTTGGTGAGTTTGTGACACCCACAATGTCACTAATTTGTGTTTAAAATATTCATGGATTATTGGGTAGACTTCCCTAGTGTTTGGGGAATATTTTGATGATTTTGGCCATTTTTTGTGGTATAGCAGTTTGGAAATGTTTTTCCCTAACCGTGCAACCTACCACTGTAATTTTTCATAAGTGTTTCTTTCCCTCACATGGTTTGTGCACAATTTACAAAATTATGCAACAAAATTGTGGTTCCACTTACGGGCTTAATAAATTTTGACGTTGAGATATTTTATGGGTGATTACACCTCCAGAATGAAGCCCTACCATTTGGGAATTGACTAGAAGAGCCTCCCCCTTCATTACCCATCGTTTTGGACTAATATTTTGGATAATTATCAAAAACACTATGTGGTAATTGAGCAAATCTTTTCGAATCCTCTTCTCCTCTTCCTCATCTCTCACATCTCTTCCCTCTTTTGGCACGGTACTTCTTTAGACGAACCCTAGATGTTAGGGTTGATATATGGATTGTTTTTATTTGGATTTTACTATTTGAGGTTGGTCTATTTGGGCTAGATCTCTCCTCTCCAATGGTTTCATTCAATTCGCACACTAGCACGGTGGGCATTTCAAACATTTTCCCTTCCATAAAACTCCACGGGGATTTGTGTTTTTTCATTTGGTTTTTTAATTTATCTATCACCGATAATATATCTATGGATAAATTTAAATTGTGATTTTGTGCTTTCCGATTTTAATAAAAAATAGGGTTTGAAGGGGATTTATGTTAACTGCCTAGGTTTATAGCACCAAGGGATATTGTTTAAAAGGAATTTTTAATTTAATGTTAAATTTGGGGAATCGTATGAAATTTTTATCCATTATTATGGTATTATGGTTATTTATTGTTGGTGAAATTGATTTCTGTGTGTATGGTTTTGTAATTTTTTATCTTCTTAAATGTAAACAAAATTATAAGAAAGGATTTTATTGTTATAATGGGATTGTTTTAGGTTCCCTATAAAGTGTGGATGGTTGAATGTGGTCTTAATGAAAATGGTGGGTTTTGTGGAACTGATTTTGGGGTTTCCTTTTTAATTTTTGGTGTACCATGGAACTTTTTCACATCCATGGGTGCACTAGGTGCACACATGGTTGTCCCTCAAATGAATATGGTGCTTTAAACTGGTGATCCATAAAATATTGGTTTCTCAAATGGTTCTTATGTTCTAAATAATGTTGTATCCTTATTATTATTTCTAAATGTGGTTTAAAATGGAATATGATGGGGTTGTGCCCATTTTCCTTTTGGTGTGTGTGTTTTGGAAAATGTTTGTATTGAGGGGTTGTTTGGAATTACACACTTGAATGTGGTTTTAGAAATGATTTGGAGATGTTTTGGTCAATGTATTTGTGTGTGTAAACATAAATTCCCTTTTGGAATGTTTTTAGAGTTTCATCTTTTTCTGAAAATGTGAATGGATTGTTTTAAAAAATTTGGGTAAGTGGTGTTTCTCATGGTTTTAGATGTGATTTTTAAAAGTTTTGATGTTCATATCTTTCCATGAAAGGGTTTGTGATGTGGAAGTGGTGGTTTATGGAATGTGATTCTTGGTTTGGTGGATAAATTGTGTATGTTGTATCATGTGATGTGGAACTTGTTTGAGGAAAAAAGGGAATCCCAAGTATCTAGGTGAGAGGAAATGTACATGTATGCTTGAGATCTAGAGTGGTTTCATCCCAATTCCACATAGAAAGTTTGATGATGAAAACACTAACTAAAATATGATGATGATGATGTTGGGGACCACTAGGTTATAGATGATTCTCCTACTAGTGGCTCATGCATGAGAATAGATATTTATTATGGTTTCATCACACTGAGATATCATGTACCTGGGGCCCATAACTATCTAGTGCCTAGGGGTGTTCCCGTGACTTGTGCTCAATTATTATATAGCACCTCCCATCGACATATGTTAAGTTGGGTTGGATGTTCTAAAACTATGTTCTTTGTCTTTAATGTGGAATTCGTTGAAGTAGTTTTCCATTTAATGTTGTTCCACTAAAAATTGTTACTATAATTGTTTGTTTTGGGTTTCTGTTATAAAATGGTATTTTAATTTTAAAATAGATGGTGGAATTTTTTGGGCTTTAAAATGGTAATGTTTTGGTTGTTTATATAAAATGTGAAAATTATAATTTAATAATTGTTCTGAAAACTACTATTAGGGGACTATTATCGGAAAGGAAACACGTGGAATCTGTGGTGATTACCTATTGAGTTGTTAGCTTAGACCCTAACTATACCACATGGTGTTTGTAGACCCGAGTTGTTTTGCTGGTTCAATATTTGTTCAGTATTCCTAGCTCAATAGCTCATGGTTGGATCATTTTTGTTCTTGTAGTTGGAGGTGTCCAAGATGTCACATGGAGATAATGGAATCTTGGTCCAGTTTTAGTTTGTTCCTAGTTTTATTTTTCTTGTTTTACTCTTCAGTCTATTTAGTTTCATATTGTATCTGGATAATCTATTCATTAATTTATGGTTATATGTGGGTTTTTTTTTCATTCTCATTTTGATTAGTTTATTTATTTGATCCATGTTATTGTTCTGAAATCATTCCCACTTGATTTATATCTGATGCCCAACACTAGTTGACAGCCCGTGGGTATCGGGAATGCCCTTCGGGACATGTTGTGGATCGGCTCGGGTGAATGGTTCATGGTATACCCATGTTTATTCATGGAAAAATTTAATTATAGGAGACCCATGTAATTTGGTGTGTCCAGAAGATGGACACTATAGTTGTAGGGGATCAAGAGGTAGATCACAGGTCGGTGACAGATCACCACCACACGTGACAAGACCTGAATTACCAGGGGTAATCCATGAGAGATTCCTTGTCTTGTCTTGGATCATTTTGGATTGAGGAATGAATATGGAGGTGATCTATCGTCATGTCGTGGTCCCACATGGTGTAGTGACCCATGTAGAATCAGAGTGCATGGTTCAAGGTCATCTTAGTGCTATTTCTTACATGGGGCATGAATCACTACCATGTCACTGAGTTAGGGATAAACACTAGTTCCTCATTTTGGAGGTTTGGAATGAGACTTGTTTCATTTTCATCTTGCTTGATTTGTGTAATATGTTAAAATGAATCATGTTTATAAAAATGAAAAATTATTTATTTAAATCCGTTTTGAAACTGGCAAATGAGTTTTAAAAAAGAATGTTCATTAGATTGAGGATATAATAAACTATTGGATTTTATTACATGATAAATTGGGTGACAATTAGTATACATTATGAATGTTCACATAATGTTAGGGTATGTATAAAGAGTTCATATTGGCACATGGTTATTGATGGAATAAGTCAAATTAGATGAACATATATGTGGAAATTCATAGGATGTCGTGGTTGGGGTTTTCAAATCAAGGCCTTATTTTGTATTTTTAAAATTGATTCTGGAAATTTGCTTTTATTTTAGAATGTGGATTACGTTTTTTGAAAAGTGGGTTTGTGTATTCGTAATGTGGCCTTGGGAAAAGTCAATTTTGAATTTTAAATGAAATTGTGGTATTTGGAAAGGTGATTTATTGTTTCATTTGTATATGATTTATTATTGACTAATTTGTTTTGGCATGTGATATTATTTATGATTATGATTCAAATTGATGTTGGTTTTGAATTAGTGTTCCTTTTTTGGTCAGAGTATGCATCCCAAAATGGTCCCCAAAACATTCAATGAGTCATGCACAGTTTTATTTTATTCCCAACAGTTGATTATATTTTGTGGAGATTGTCGTCTGTTAGAGGTAGTGAAGTGGAGTGAAAGTGTAGAATTTGTATTCAAATCATTATGAACTCTATAAGAAACAGGTTTGTATGTTGTTCTGGGTTTGTTTGAGGGTCCATCTTTAGATAAATGTGAGCTAGTTTCCTTTTCTCATAAGGTTTTAGTAATATTATGTCTCCTTTTGTTCACGAAGGTTCACCATAGGGTGAAGAGTTCATTCCAAAGGATCATATTCAAGATAATTCCCATCATTTGGTTTTGGATTCCAATTTGTCTGCCCGTTCAGGTGTGTGCCATCACTGTGGTATGTTTGGGCATTATATGCCATCTTGTTGAAATCCACCAATGACATACCATCGTTGTTGATGTATTGGTCATTTGGAGGAGAGTGGAAATAAGTATCATTGGAAAACAATGATGAGACCAAAGGATTAAAAGTACCCAACTATGAGGCAGGAGATGCTTCAGCCATCATAGCCCCATCCATATGTTTAAGGGTGATGCTCTCACGTAGTCATGAGTGTTAGGGGTGTGAAACCCCGACCTAGTTTTGAATTAAATATCTTATATCCCAAGTGGTAGAGTATATCTAAAGTTAGACTTTGAAATTTTTTTCATTATACTTTGAGTGTTTTTTTCCTTTGTGTAGGTCAGTATCAGTTTTAACTTTCAGTAGTGTTTGTTTGGAGATGCTGGTGTTTTGAGGAATTAATGTGTTTTGGATTCGTTTTGAGTGTAAGGTTACATGTTTCATTAGTATTAATGTACAACTTGTTTATGGTAGTTCAGGTTTGAGCCCCAGCCATGATTTTTGGTTTTCAGAGTTTTAAAGAGATTTTTCAGTGTGAAGCACAATTACCGCACAGTTAGTTTAAAATGAGTGTCCTAGGCTATGCCGATATAACCAACTGCATGACTAGCACATGGTCGTGTGACACATATGTAACTGTGTAGCTTGGTTCCTATAGGGATGTGGCATTTCTACAGATTGCGCACGGATCGTAAATCATGCGGCTAAGCCATGAACGGTATCAATTATGGATAGTGATGAGTGAATGCTTGGAACATGGATTGATAAATCTTGTGACCGCACCATGAAATATTCTGAGGAATTTTGAATTTCAAACTCCCTAGTTCCTATATAAGTTTTGGTGGTGTGTTTAGACTCTGATGTATCAATTCGAATTGAGTTCTTGTGTTGTGGAGAAGCATCTATTGTTCTCCCCTCATCATCATACTTATGATGTGGTCTCATCTTCCTCGGTCGGGTGTCACTTGTGGATTGAATAGTCACCTTTAGGTTCATTCATCAATTTGTTTTGATTTGGCACGGATTTGAGTTTTGGATTTATTTTGGTTGTGTGACATTTTGGGAGATTAATGTTCCTTTTATGGGGATAATTGTCACACCCCTACCATAGATACTCATTTATATTATTATTTCCCTAATTTTGGATATTTTGGTTGAGGTTTGTGTAGAGTTCATGAAAAATGTCCTTGTGTTTTTGCGGTTTTGTTTTCCAATTATTCCTATGATTTTTTATTGTTATTGGTAATGTGATAAAGTTTCATGTTTGCGACATCGTGACACCCATGGTGTCAAAAATTTTGTAATATAATATTTGAGGATTATTGGGTTGTCTTTGGTAGTGTATGGGTTGTATTTTGAGTCTTTTCGGCTGATTTTCAGGGTGCACGGTTTGAGAATGGTTTTCCCAATCTGTGAAACCTAACCCTCTAAAGTAGAAAAAGTTTTCTAGTAGCCCTCACATGGTTTGGGAATGGTTTACAAAACCATATATCCACTTATGGGAATAATAATGTTTGAACTATAGATCCGTTTTTGGTGATTCTGCCTCCAAAATTAAGCTCTACCAGTTGGGCATCGACTAGAGGATCCCCCCCATCATTACCCATCATTTTGGACTGATATTTTGGTGATTTCTCAAAAGAGGATAGTGGTTCTTCACCAAATATTCTATATTCCTCTTATCCACTTCACCATATCCCACTTCGTTGAACTCTTTTGGCTTGGTTCTAATTTAGTTGAACCCTAGACATTTGGGTTGATGATTGGGTTATGTTTATTAGGATTTTAGTGTGTGTCTGGTTGGTTCTTTAATGGTTATATCTCTCCTCTCTGATGGTTTCATTCCATTTGCACACCGGCAATGTAGGCATTTCCAACTTTTTTCCTTTTTATAAAACACCACGAGCACTTATATGTTATCATTTAATACGTAAATCACATTATTACATATAATATATCAACAGATTGTTGTAAATGCTGATTTTTTGTTGGTAGAATTTACTAATAATAGTTTTTCAATGGGATTTGTCTGAAATGCCTAGGTTTATAGCACCTAGGGTTATAGTTTAAAATTCCATTGTTCTTTTAGAGTTAAATTGAGGGGTTTTATGAAATGTTTATCCTTGATTATGTTGCGATGGTTATTTATTATTGGTGAAATTGATTTGTTGGGTATGGTTTTGTTATTTTTTAGCTTGTAAAATGTGTTAAAATGTTTTAAAAAGGGTTTCATGGTTATTAGGGGACTATTTTACGTTCGCTAAATAATGTGGATGATTGGATGTGGTCTTTGAGAAAATGGTAGGTTTTGTGGAAATTATTTTTGGGAGACCTCTTTAATTTATTATGAACCATCGGATGGTGGAACATCCATTGGTGAACTCAGTAAACACATGGATGTACCCACAAATAAAGATTATTATTTAAACTGATGTTTTTTTAATATTTGTTTCTAAAATGGTTCTTCTTTTCTATATAATTTTGTATCCTTAATGCGATTTCTGTTGGACTCGTCATGTTTTAATCATGTTTTAATGATAAAAAATTGTTACTCCTACTTAATCTATCTCATATCATGTGTAGATATGCTAGGTTTCCATATGCATCAAAAAAATTTTATCGTGATCTTGATTCATATAAATCATGACTTATTTTTATAAACTATATTTTACTTTGGTCTATAATGATTTATTTTATGTATGATTGTGTCTAATTGATTTGGTTAATATTACTTCTCATGTTTGTATATAGATATTTGTCTATGTCTGAGACACTGTGACTAGACACCATGACCCAGACAACGTGACCAGACACTGTGACTAGACCCCGTAGCCCAGACACCATGACCCAGACACCGTGACTAGACACAGTGGCCCAGAAACCATGACCCAGACACTGTTACCTAGACACCATGACCCAAACATAGTGACTAGACATCGTGAGTTGACACTGAAATCAGTTTCTGATCTCAAGAAGTCTCTGACATCAGTTCAATGATAAGACATCATTCGATGATTGGAAAAGGACCAAACATTGTGATCCTAACACCACATTTGTGTTACTAGTTAATGATCTCAATACAATTATTCCCTGATGGTTGTTTCAGTTTTAAATGGAAATGAAGAAGACATCATTTCTTGGTGACACTGTTTCCAAGTGACACTGTTTCTAGACAGATTGTGACACCATTCTGTAATCTATTTGTTTTTTGTTTTCAATTTTATTTCTAACAGTAATATTTGAGTCTTTTAAATGCACTGTGACACCATCGTGGTGCAGGATACATGCATAATTTGGACTCCAACAAATTCAATCCATGAACAAAAAGAAAAGTGTGTCTTTGAGATGAGGATGAGCTGGCATCTTGTAGCATACACATGAGAATTCTTGAAAAGTGGACCGATACATACACCATGATACATCTGAATAAAACCGGAAGCATTCAAAAATAAAAATTCTAGAATACCATAGATCAGAGCTTAATTATTTTCTAAAATACCAACTCCATGAAAAAAATGAGTTAGATCTAACTAGAATCCAGAGCACCAGACTTCCAATTCTATGTTTCTCAAGAGGACCTGATACTTGCATATGCTTCATTGTAGAATTCCAAAGCTACGTAGAATAACAGTTAGAGAATTTCTAAGCTTTTCGCATAATTATTTCTCTGTTGTGTTTTGTTTTTAGCTTTCGAGTAGTGTGTGTGTTTGTATTAAATACACACATTGTCTCCTACATTAAAATGAAGGATACTTGATATATTTCCTCTAATATATTGTTACAATTTTTTACTCCCATGGATAAGTGTGGAATATTCCCTTATGTGACCTGATTTTTTTTATCCATGATGAACTGTGGAATAGGTCATGTGACTAGGACAGTCCTACGCACTGTTTATTTACCCTGATCCAGGGTATGGATCCAGTTTATTAATATAAACTTCTTGGTTGTAGGTGATAACCAAGTAGAGTGGATGAGGTCTCAGCTTGAGACTGAACAACATGTTTTATCTGATGTGTTGTTTAATTTAATCTTTCTCTATTTTGATGTATAATTCAGAAATCACTTTATTTACATTGATAGTTAATCTTGAATAGAATTTATAATTGTTTTATCGTATTAGAATATCATAAAAAGATATATCAAGAACTCGTATTGATATTACTGAGAATTAGTCAATATTCCAAGAAGTTATTTGAACAGTCAAACATTCTTAACCATATTACCTTGATTAACAAGGTTGTATTCAATTTTATTGGGGAACAATTCTATGAAAACTTTTTAACAGAAATTTTTATTGATACTCAATTCACCCACCCCCCATCTTGAGTACTCTTCTCTGACCAACATTTAGTAATAGAGGAGCGTTTTAAGACTCTGTTTTTTGAACCTATTCAAATGTGAATTTAGTTTTACATTAAAGATCCTCAAATTTATGTTAATTCAAAATTACTACCTCTTTAAAATTATGTATTTATTATGGATAACAGACTGGATGTTGCTGCAAAAAACAGACCACCATTATTTAATGGAGCTAATTAAGACCAATGGAGGATTAAAATGAAATTGAATTTATAAAGTATGGGTTTTTAAATTTGGTCTTCAATTTTAGATTAGAATAAGATTCCTTCTACTAAAAGATTTACATCGGATGACTTAACCATGACTAATTATAAAAAAATTTCATATCCATGAATACATTATATTTCTCTTTAGGAGATAAGAAATTTAACTAAATTTCATCATGTAAAACTGCCCTTGAAATTAGGGATATATTTTCTATTTTATATAAAGCAACATCTAGTGTGAATGAAATGAGACTTAATATATATACAATTAAATATGATAAATTTAAAATGAATCCTGATGATTCTATTTTTGAAATGTATCTCAGGTTCAACAAAATTGTTACATAATGATTTATCATGAAGTGAAGTTACATCCGATGAACAAATTGTGATGATTCTAAGATTCCTACCTCATAGATGGAGAGGAAACTATATCTATATAAGAGAGTCATGTGGAATCATCAAATTACCTCTCAAATAACTCATTGGTAACCTAATGATGTATGAAGAGGATCTGAAATTCAACATGGAAGAAGTGGGCAAACCCCAACAAAAATCTATTCCATTCAAGACCACCACCTCTAAACACAAAGAAAATGTAATTTGGAAGTCTCTGAAGAATGTTACAACAATGAAAAATCACCACCTAATATAAATGAGGAGATGGATCAACTAGAAAAATGGTTTAATAAATTTTACATGAAGAATTTATTTTTCAGAAATCCTAACATCAAAGGAAGATATGATCAAAATGGAAGATGGAAGAATGATTAGAAAATAAGTGACAACCCTGATGAGATCATATGATTGGAATGTAAGAAAAAGGGAAATATAAATGATGAATGTCCCATGATGAAGTATAAAAAGAAATACAACGACAAATATAGAAAGTATAAAATGGATATGAAAGAATCCAAGTGAGCTTCTAGGGATAGTTCAAGTGACTCCAAGTCTTCACATGATTAACAGAATAATGAATCCAATATGTGTTTCATGGTAAAAATATATGTGGTAACCTTGGAATCTACTGTAAAATATTCATATTATTCTAGAGATGAAAGTAATTTTGAAAATATTTATAATGAAGAAATGTTTTAGTATAGAAACATGATTGAAGAGACATGTAATGAACGTAAAGATAAATACAAGTATTTAAAGAAAAATTATTCTCTTACATCAACTGTATATTCCATTCATACTATAGAAATATCAAAAAATGTTCAGTTACTCAAAGAAAGAAATGAATTAAATCTCTGTAATGAGAAATTGAAAAAGTAAAGTGAAAGGCTTAATAATGGTAACGATATTTGTGTCCAAATTATTAGTAAATTTTTTTTCCTTAATATATTACTGTTATTGGATATCAACCTGGTAAAAGAATCATTTGGAAGAAAAATTTTGTTTCTAAATCTATGACATATAGCTTTACACCTAGTACAAGAAAACATTTTTGTAGTTTATGTTATGACACACTCTCTAATGTTTCAATCTTTTCTAGACCAAATAGTCTTTATTTTTTGATTACTTTACATAATTATTATAGAAATCCAATGAGTCAGATGTGGGTTCTTAATGAACTAGTAACTAATATTACTAGACCCAAAAAAATATGGTTACCAATGACTGTTTATATTTGACTATTTTGTAGGAAAACTATTTAAAGATATCCTATAAAAGCTTATGGTACTTGGACAGTGGGTTTTCAAGACACATGAAAGGGGACTAACCATGCTTCAAGAACATAATAGAAATTGATGGTGTACATGTCACTTTTGGTGACAATTCAAAAGGAAAAATCATTGTCCTTGGAATAATTGGTAACTCTAACTCAGTTTTAATTTCGAAAATACTTTTTCTGGATGGATTTAAATATAATCATCAAAGTATTTCAAAACTATGTGATGATGGATTTCTTGTTATATTTGAGAATGATTCTTGAAATGTTTTTAATTCTAAATATGAATTAGTGTTTTCTAAAATGTGAATTGAAAATATATACGCTATTAACATAGATTCTTTAGTTTATCAAAATGATTCATGTATAATTTTATTTCACAAAGAGTCTTGGATTTGGCATAAGAGACTAGGAAAATATAATATTCACTCCCTTTGAATGATTACTAAACAAATATTAGTTTTAGACCTACCCAAACATGAGTTTTGAAATGATAAAGTATGTAATCCTTATCAAAAGGGGAAGCAACTCAAAATTTCATTCAAACCTAAGAATGAGGTGTCAACTTCTCAACCTCTCAAAGTAGTTCACATGGATTTTTTGGACCATCTATAGTTTCTAGATTAAATGAGAAGCACTATGATTTTTTTCTTATATATGAATTTTCTAGATATTCTTGGACTTTATTTTTTGGCTCACAAAGGTGAAGCCTACTCTCATTTCGCCAAATATGCTAAAATAGTAAAAACTATTGGTGTAATTAGAATTAAATCCTTAATAAGAGATCATTTCTGTGTGTTTTAAAATCAAGAGTTTGAATCCTTTTGTTCAAAAAATGGCTATAGTCATAATTTCTATTCCCCTAGAAGATCTCAACAAAACAGAGCTATAGAAAGAATAAATAGGACCTTGTAGAAAACTGCTAGAATCATGCTTAGAGAATATGACATACCTATTTATTTTTGCGCTGAAGTAGTAAATACATAATTCTATATTTTTAATAGAGTGTTGATTAGACATATTCTTAAACGAACCCCATATGAGTTATGGAACAATAGAAAACACAATGTGAGGTACTTCAAAGTTTCTTGTGTCAATGTTTATATCCATAATATTAAGGACAATATTGAAAAGTTTGCATCCAATAGTGATGAATTAATTTATCTAGAATATTAAAAATCTAGTAAATCCAATGGAGTGTTTACAAAAATACTTAAATGTGTGGAATAATATGTCCATTTCATGTTTTATGAGATAGATCCACATAATCATTATACAACTCTAAAGAACAAGGAGGATGATATTTCAAATCTGAAAATCAAAGCTAAATCCTCTAACCAGCTTGTAAAGGAATCTGTAAAAACTTCTAGTTCTAGAAAATACCTAGATTCATGTCAGAATGAACCCAAACCTACTGATGAACATGAAATCACTTGTCCCTATTTTTCTAGAGCTATTAGAACCCATAAGGACCATCCCTTAGATGTTATTATTTGTGATTTAGATAATGGAACTCAAACAAGAGATTCCTTAAGAAATCATGATGAGCATCAAATTTTATTGGCATAACATGAACCTAAAAAAATAATGATGCTATCAATGATGGATTTTGGACTATGGATATTCAAGAATAATTTAATTAGTCTGAAAGGAAAAATGATTGTAATCTTATTGATAGACATAAATACCCATTTCCCACAGGCACAAAGTGGGAGTCTAGAAATAAGTTAGAAGAAGAAGGTAACATAGTTATAACTAAGGCTAGATTGGTTTCACAAGGATATAGTAAAGAATAAGTAATTTACTATGTGGAAACATTTTCACCAGTAGATGGACTTGAAGCCATCAGAATCCTGCTTTCTTATGCTACTCATCTAAATTTTAATATATATCAAATTGATGTTAAAAGTTCATTCTTAAATGGGTATATGTATGATCTAGTATTTTTTGAGAAACCCCATGATTTTACAATCCCTCAATTTCCAAATCATGTTTTTAAATTATCAAAAACTATTTATGGTTTAAAACCACCTCCAAGAGCTTGATATGATAGATTAAGACTTTTCTTATTACCGAAGGTTTTACTAAAGGTATAACTGATCCTACCCAATTTAAAAAACAACTTTCAAATAATGTTTTAGTATTTGAAAATTATTTATATGAAATTATCTTTGGATATTTAAAAAGTTCTTTCGGTATTGAATATTCTAAAATTATGTGAAAAGAATTTGATATGAGTTTAATGAGTCAACTAAAATTCGTTCTTGGATTTCAAATCATTCAAAACAATTATGGTATTATTTTAAATCAAAAAAATATACTAGAGATCATTAAAAAAGTTTAGGATTGGATAGAACTAAAAATAATTCCACTCCAAAGAGGACTACATGTAAGTTGGATCTTGATGAAGATGAAAAATATGTTGGTCAAACCACTTATAGAGTACTGATTGGTAACTTACTCGACATAATGTCTATACAGGCAGAGATTATGTTTACTGAATGTATGTGTTTTGGTTTTCATGAAAACCATAAGGAATCTAATTTAAATTTTGTTAAAAGTATTTTGAAATACCTAACACAAAAACCCAATCTAGGACTGTTCTATCCCCGAAGATAATCACATGAGTTAGTCATCTATTCTGATGCATATTTTGGCAGTTGTGTGTTAGATAGAAAAATAACCTCAGGATCATGTCATCGTTTAGGCATGTCTTTGGTATTAAGGTTTAATAGGGAAAAAACATTGTTTCATTATCTATCGTCAAAGCTAAATACATAGATTTTCTTAGTTGTTGAGCATATATTTCATGGATGAAACAAAAATTAGTAGATTATGGATATAAATTCAAATATGTACCGATAAATTGTGACAATAAAAGTGATATTAACATCTCAAAAAAACATTTTCCCCACACTTGGACAAAACATATTGATGCAAAACATCACTTTCTGGGAGACCATTATAAAAAATGTGACATCAATTTGGAATTCATTGGAACTAAATACCAGCATGATGATATATTACCCAACAAATTATATTCTGAAAGAATAGAGTACATCATATATGAATTAGGAATGATAAATCTTATGTAGAAATTTTAATGATTTCAAAACATATTGTTTTAAAATTAACAATTACACAAGGCATTGTCTTAGAAGTACTGTCTCACTCTCATAGTTCTAAAAGCAACTCTCTTAAAGATATTGTCTCATGTTTACAGTCTCACGGTTACGATCTACTTAGTTACCATTTTGGACATACTGTTTCATACAATACTTTCACACCGATGTGAAGTCACACAGTAAAAATAACACTGTGAAAATGTGTTACATTCGAACCGTGACAACCTGTTATGGTCTCATCATGAAATTCTATTATGGTCTCATTGTGAAAGTCAATTCTGGTCTCACCGTAATAATAAGTCTTCATTTTTTTACATATTATAACTCATATCAGTGGGATTGATTATTTTATTCTTTTAATTCCCCCCCCCTTTTGAATTTGCAATGCTTGATATCCATAAAAGATAAAAGTGAAAGAGGTTTCACTCTTTTCTTCACTCGATCTCTCACCTCTCAAACCTTAAGTCCATAAACCCTTCAACTCTCTCTCTCTCTATCTCTCTCTCGAATCCTTGATTGAATGACTAGAATGAAACCCCCACCTTAATCAACTCTTGATAAGTGCAGATCAAAGAGGGATATGAAAATAGCACCAAATATAGCACCGGAAGGCCCTTTGAATCCGAATCTTGTTGAAAGAATTGAGGTATCAGAAAAAGAGATTTTCCCTATGTGGTTGCAATCATGTATGACTTTAGTTTTGAAAGTGTTAAAAGTACTGAAAGGGCGGGGATGGCTGGAATGGTTCACAAAAGTGGAATGACCGATTTACCAAAATCTAGTTTCGTTGTTCTATCAGTTCAATCAATTATATTTCAATAAAAAGATGATATTTTTGTGATATGTTGGATCAATGGACAAAGATGTACCTTTTATTTGAGGTTATGGGATGCTTTCCTAGCTATACATCATGAAGGAATTTATGAGGAATATTAGAGAGGTCCTCCTCCTCCCAGTGATATCTTTGTTTTAAAATAATAATTGGGAAGCTTGACTGGGAAAAAAACTAACAGAATGACTATTGCTGTTAAGCTGGATGGTGACACAATATTGTTGTTTATCTTTGTTTAGAATATAATTAGACAATGAAAAATAGTTTTTTCTACCCTCAAATATCAAGAGATATTTTTTATACATCTTATGATGAATGGACACAATATTAACCTATGAAAGTATGTTACAATTCATATGTGTGGGTTGATAAAGGATTCCTCAATGTCTACTTCCTTATTCTACTGAAGGCTAATATCAGCTATATTGTATGCTAAAGGAATGGTTGGACCAAAAGAAGAAGTCATAAATGACTGTGAATTCTGTATCTAAAAGGTAAATATAAAAAGAATGAAAAATAGTTGGAATACAGGGAGAAAATCATCGGTGGAGGATAATGAGAGGGTTTATGAAATGTTCAACCTAGTTGAGCATTATTCAAGACCTAAGAAAATTTCTAATCCTAGTCTAGAACTGAATGAATTTGATTACTGTCATGTTGAGGAGGAAGAAGAAGATGTTGTTGCACCTATAGGGGAAACTGTCTTAGAGAGGGAAGATAGTGTACCTATTCCTCAAGACATAGTTGAGAATCATATACTTGTTCCTCAATAAACTATTGATTTGGTTACAGAATCTTCTTCTAGATACGAGTTTGTTGTCAATATAATGGAAAAGGTTGTTCTGGAATTGCATTTATAAGAAGAACATTCTCTTGATAAGGAAAGTGCTTTTGAAGAACACTTAAGGGAACATTCTGATCCTGAGAATATCCTTTCTGGTGAGGAATTAATGGAGAATGTCCTTCAGTTAGATAGAAAAGAAATGGGTGAATCTATAGGGGATGAAATTTTTGAAACCAATAAATGAACTTAATATCTTGGTCTTATGAGTGATTAACTCATTGAGGGGGAGAAACACCCTAATATAGAGAGTTTGGAAATTCCTAATCCTATTGATAAATGCACCGTGGAAACATGGTATATGTTCTCTAGCTATATTGATGTGATTGATACCCATGAAGCCTCAGTGAAAGGTATTGACATGTCTACTATGTTTCAATTGAAATTGGTTCAGCTCTTGATGTAATCTCTATAAAGGAACCAGAGGACGTTTCAACTTCTGTTCTAGATCCTTCCCAAGATTCTCATAGTTTCATGAGTCATAATGATCAGAAATCCATTGGAGATAAATTATTTTCTATAGTTCAAATGCTAATGAACTCTAAAAATTCTCCTACAACAAACAAAACTGAAAGTGTTTTTTCCCCAATATTAGAAAAGATCATATGGAATATTCATCCAAAAATGAATCATGGGATCCAAGAGGTAAAAATTGAGAATCAACAGTTGAGTGATGAAGTGAATTCTATTAGAAATATTATAGATGGTATGAAGAAAGTGTTAAAATCATGACCAAATCTTGTTTCTCATTCCATAAAGGATGTAAGTGGTCAGATTCCAAAATATTTTTTTTCTCTAATTCAACTAAACCTAACATCATTAACTGACAAGTTGGATGACATAAACAAGAAGATAGTTCAAAAATGCGTGATCTTGTTATTGGTCTCAAAAAATTGACTACTGAGTTCAAGGGTTGTATGTAGAATTTTTGGAATCAACTAAAGTCCATAATTCCAGGTGTTAGAGCCTCTAATACCTCTAATCCATAATCTCAAACCTCCATTAATAGTGATCTACTCAGAATTGTGGTTAATGAATATATTCACTGAGTGTGAAGTGTCTTTTACTAGGAGAGTCTATCGGTGGTTTTCGAAAATAGCGACGTAGTCCTTGATTTGGTAAGGATTCATTCAATGATTTCAAATGATGCTCAGGAATAAATTACTATGAATATGGATATCTACTTCAGTAGGATTTTCACTAATCGTGATATGACAAAACATTTCTAGAACCTTCTAGAGAATTTTAAAATTCTTCCTATCCCTCAAGATTTCAAAGCTCAAGTTCAAAAGTTGACGGATTTCACTCCATTGTTAGAAAATTACATTGAAAACAAAGTTTATTTTGAGAATGAGATGTAATATGGTGGTGAGATTATTGCTGACTTAAACATGTTATAAAGGCCTTAGCTTCATGTGTAGAGAATAGCTATTGTGGCTCCTCTAGCTTCACCCTTGCATCATGGTGTGTCTCTTTCCTCGTCCACTCCCTTTTTCTATGCCTATATTTCTGTCTCTCAGGATATGAGTCAGATTAGACCTATTATCCTTGACCAACAATTACCTTAGTATTCCATCACACCTACCTTTGAACCATATGTGTTCTAAAGGACTCACTCTTCTTTCTCTGATAGTTTGCTCACTTCCCTCTTCCACTTCTATCTCTTCTCCTCTGGCACCTCTTGAGCTGCTATAAAGGGAAAAGAGAAGACAACCAGTGCTAAAGAACAATGAACACACTCTTTTTATAGGGATATTTTGTATTTTTGTTTCCTAATACTTATAATGACACAACATTATCCATCTAATTCACTGTGAAGTCTTATTGTATATTCTCTTACATACATTTTTACTCATTTTGATAATCCAAAAATGGGGAGAGACACTAAAAGTAAGGGACAAACAACACACTAAGAACAAATATCTCACCCATGTAATTAGGGATCATAAAAAAGGTGGAGATTGTAGGACTCCTTCTATTTTAATCATTTTTAAATTAACACCAATTCTTAATCACGTTTAATCTATCTCTTATCATGTGAAGATATGATTCGTTTCTTTATGATTCCAATAAATTTTCTCAATATCGTAATACCAATAAATCATGACTGATTGTTATAGAAAATATTTATCTATAGTATATAATGATTTCATTTATGAATTATTAAGTATAATTCATTCGGTGAATATTATTTCTTAAGTATGTATGTAGATATTTGGCTATGTGTGAGACACCGTGACTAGACATCATGACACAAACACCATGACGAGACACCGTGACCCCGACACTGTGAACTCAACACCGTGACCCATACTCTGTGACCAAGACACCATGACCAGACACCGTGAACCCGACACTGCAACCCAGACACCATGACCCAAGCACCGTGACCCAGACACCATGACTAGACACCATAACCAGTTTCGAATCTCATGATGTCAGTGACACTGATTCATTGCTATGACACCGTTCGATGTTTCGAAAAGCACCCAAAACATTGATCCTAACACCAAATATATGCTACTAGTTCCAGATCTCAATACAATTAAGCCATCATGATTGTATCACTGCTCAATGGAAAAGATGAATACATTATTTAGTTGTGAAACCATTTCCAAGTGACATCGTTTCCAGACAGACCATGAAAAAGTTATTTATTCAATTTTTTTTCATTTTCAATTTAATTTCAAACATTCATATTTGAGTCTTTTAAATTAACTAACAAAATAAATATTTTTTTTAGACATGACACATGATAGTATTCGGTATGAGGTGTAGGATACATGAATCCTATCAGCTCCAACAGAAGCACTCAAAAAATAAAATGAAAATTGTGTCGTTGTGATGAGGATGAGTGAGTTTTGTAGTACAAACACGATCATTCATGATAAGTGGACTGATACATGAACTAAGACATATATGAACAATACGTACTACATTATCGAATAAAAAATCTGGAATACCATAGATCTGAGACAAATCATCTTTATGATACCAACTCCATGAAGAACACATGCTAGATCTAACTGGAATACCGAGCACCAGACTTGTGATACTCTATATATCAAGAGGACTCGATACACGATCTGATTCATTCTAGAAGTACAGATCTCTATGTAATAACACTCAAAAAAATTATAACCTTTTCACATCATCTATGCTTAGTTATGTATTGTTTTTATATTTCGAGAAGTGTGTCTGTGTCCGTATTAAATAAACACATTGTATCCTACTTTAAACTGAAGGATACAATATATGCTTCTATAATATTTTTTTTACAGTTGTTTAGTCCCAAGAATATGTGTGGAATAGTTCATTGGGTGACCTAATAATTTTTACCCACGAAGAACATTGAAAGTTGTCGTGTGACCTGGACAGTCCTCTTAACTTTTTTTTACCCCGATGGAGGGTGTAGATCATGTTTATAAATATAAACTACATGATGGAAGGTGATCACAAAGTGGAGTGGATTAAGTCTCAGCTTGATACTGAACCACTTTCTTTATCTATTGGGTTGTTTAATTTTGTCTTTCACTAATTTACTATATAATTCAGAAATAACTAGATTAACATTGATAGTTAATCTTAGATAGAAGTTATAATTGTTTTTCTTATTAGAATAGCTTAAAAATAAATATCAATAACTTATATTGAGATTACATAGAATTAATCAATCTTATAACAACTAATATGATCAGCCAATCATTTATAACTACATTACGGCGATTAACTAGGTTGTATTCAATTTTATCGGGGAACCTTTTCAACAAAGCTTTCAATAAATTTTGTTTATCGAAACTCAATTCACCCCTCCCCCCCTTGAGTAATATACTCTGACCAATAGTTTCTAAATGCAGTTTAAAATGGAATCTCATGGGGTTATGACTTTTAGGCATTTGGGGTGTTTGTTTTGGAAAATGATTGGATTGAGGGGCTGTTTGGAATTTCACACATGAAGATGATTTTAGAAATGATTAGGAGATGTTTTGGTAAATTTATATGGGTGTGTAAACATAATGGATTTCTTGGAATGTATTTATAGTTTCATGTTTTTTCATAAAATGTATAAATCCTTGTTCAAGAAATTATTGGGGAAGTAGTTTTTATCATGATTTTAGAAGAGATTTATAAATGATTCGATGTTTATATGTTTTCAAGAATGGGGTTGTGATGTGATAGTGGTGGTTTATTAAATGTGATACTTGGTTTATTTGATTAATTGTGTAAGTGGTATCATGTGATGTGGGACATGTTTGAGTGAAAAAGGGAAACTTGGGTATCTAGGTGCAAGATATGTAATAGTGTGCTAGTGATCCGTAGTGGCATTGTCCCTACTTCACATAGCAAGTTTGATGATGACAACACTAACTAAACTACGATGATGATGATGTTGGGGACCACTATGTTATAGATGATTCTAATACTAGTGGATTGTTCATGATAATATATATTTATTATGGTCACTTTAAACCAATATACAATGTTTCTGGGGCCCACAACTAACTATTTCCTAGCGGTGTTCCCCTGACTAGTGCTCAATTATTATATTGTACCTCTATTCGGCATATGATAGGTTGGGTTGGTAGATCTAAATGAAAGTGATTTGATGTAGAGGTTCAAAGATTTATGTACATGGATATTCTATTACTTTTCCGGAATACTTAACACATAACCAAAACAAACACACAAGGACCGTAATAGTTTAGTGTCTTTGGAAACTCGAAATATAATCTTCTGATCGTGGTGAAAGATATTCAACATCTCCCATAATGATATTCCTCTTTTGTTTTCTTACCTAAAATCTTTCTTTAAATTCTGGGGAAAGGAAAACATATAAAGGGTGATCTCAAATGTTCAGTAAGGGTATACATGGGGAAAATAAAACAAACCATATACATTAGAACTTGAAAACATGAACATAATGTTTAAACATCAAAATCTTGAGCAATGTCATAAAACATGGCATTAACAGAGGAATAGATCATAATGGAAGATAAATAATGATAAAATAGCATGAGAATAAAATATTTAATTGTGTAAAACCATTAATCACATGATATGATTTCCATAGTAGCCATGTCATTGCTGTCTTGACCATCTTAGTGGAAAAAGTCTCTTTTTGAATCGAGATCACTCTTCATTCCAGTCCGGTATCACTAAACTAGATTAACATACCATTCTAGCCATGTCTATCTAATGGGATATAAATCATTACTCAATGCATTGGAGGGATATATAGGTCCCACCCATCTCATAATTAAATCATTCGTATGCGTGCCACAAAATAAACATAAATCATTCATCATAACCCAAAGAATAAAATGGGTTTCTTAAACACTATCATGTCATAACAAAATCCATATAAAACAAATGGATATCATCTCATAATAAAAAAAGTTAAACCATGTAAATCATAGAGATATTATACATGAATCATAAAAATATAAAATAAATTCATCTTATATGGAAAATGGTTTTGATAAAACACTTGAAATTAATTCTTGAGGAAAATATCCATTCATCTTCAAAATTATTTTCTTTTCACAATATTCCATGAAATTTTAAATGAAAAATATTTTGTTGAATATATTCATGAAATATTATGGAGGAATCTTAATTAAAATAAGTTTTTATGAAACCGTAAAAATTTGTTCATGCCGTATAAGTTAAAAAAACATTCTCTGCATACTTTTTCCGAAAAAGTCAAAAAGTACCTCATATGGTAAAAAAAGAAATATTCCTTACATACCATATAGCAAAAGTCATAAATGGGTAAAAAGAACTTTAAACATACATGAAACCATTTTTAGAAAATAGTTACGTGGATGATAAATATAACCTCATTAAATATTTAAGGATAAACAATCTCGGATAAAAACGAGATTGGAAATGTTATCCCATACCTTATGTCTCATATGCTTCGTATGTATCCATAACTCCTGTATAATGATTTAAATAATTTCATTTATTTATTAAATAATCATATTCATTTTTATTATACCATATATTGTTCACTTATGTCTTTATATCACCCCTTCTATTGTAAATTCCATGTTAAAGCAGTGTTTTGGGTAAAATCGTTTCATTTATCGTATGTGTTTCGATTTGTTGTTCTTGATATTATTACTCATATCCTTATTTAATTAATTCCAGAATGTAAAATATTATTTATATTTAATATATATTAAGTATATAAATATGTATGATAGATCGATAAATGGAATGAAATACACCGTTCATGGAGCTGGTAGGCCGTGCGTACGGAGGAACGCTGTTGTCGTTTCCTTATTGAATTGAATGGAATTAAGTAAATTAAACATATATGTACATAAATCATGTATAATTATTATTTAATATGATGATATATTATTTATATTCTTTTTAATCATACATGAAGGGTTAATCATGGAAAATGAATCTCATCGCGTTCGTGGAGACGGTAGTCCGTACGTATGCACGAGCGATAACATCGTTCCCATGATCATGGAATTGTATTGAAGTGTATGTATAATATTTCAGAATCAATATAAATTTACAATAATCATATATATTTATTTTTATACACGGTTATACCCATAAAAGTAAGGTGGTGGTGGAAAACAGATTACACCACGGTGTGGGGACGGTATTCCGTACGTACGCACGCGCGGGGATTTCATTTTCTGTAGGTTGGATAGAAGATGAAATAGTATTTTTTCATATTTATAATAACATATAAGTATATTATTTATACTTATGTTATTACTTTATAATTAAACAACTAAATAAGAATAATTAGAATAAGAAAGAAACTTGAAAGAATCAGAAGAGATTACCTCTTCTTCGACGCACCTCCTTTAAGCTTTCTCTTAAGGAACTAGAGTTGGTCTTCTGAGAAGACCAGAACCTACAGAATATTATGATGGAAGTTGAGAAGTGTAATGGGCTGGGGTTGTCTGAGCTTTAAGGCTCAGAGTTGTGTAATAATTTGAGGGAGGAGGTGCCCTTTTATAAGGGAGGAGAGGGGCACCTTTGGAATCCTCAAAAAATATTAATTTATAATAAATTCAAACCCCACATAAAAACATCCAAAATGTCTCAAATAGAATTATTAGATTACATATGGTTGTAATATCATCAAACAATAAAATTTATACATGTTTGGAATTAATTTTAAACATTATCAACTTGATTTATCCATATTTAATGTATTTAATTTTATTTGTGGTAATTGGATTATAAATTTTAAATTGTTATAAATAATTACATATGTATTGTGAATTGTCCATAATTGGATACATTATGACATTTGGGACCGTATAAATTTTAATTAAGATTTTTTAAATATTGTTTTGATTTTTGAACAATTTTATATTATGTTATTTTTATAAAATAACAATAGTGTCAATTTTGACACTATTCATTTATTTGAATTTAAATAAAATCCTCATGGAAGACATGTTAGAAATAAATTCTTTAATAGATTAATAAAATTACCTATTTATCTATAAATTTAGTGGATCACATTAAATAGTTAATATATTATATATTTTAATATTTTTAAAACCATTTATTTGATATTTCAATCGATAATATAATTTCAACATCACTATTTTGTCACCTTAAATGATATTTATTTAATTCCTAAAAATTCTTAATAAATTAAAATTATGTATATAATTTTATTACATTTCTGGATACTATTAATTTTCAATGTTTCATGAATTTTATCTCTAGATTAAAATTATTATACTTATAAGATTTAAGAGAGTGACATGTTGTAACTTTCTTCGATTTAAATAATAATTATATCATTTTCATGTTAAATAGTCCATGAAACGAATCTAATCCAACCCTTAGGTGATATGTGTCGACTTTTATTCCTCCAATAAAATTATGGAAGGTGTTAGGGTAATTTTATCATATTATTTTTATCCTTAATTACCCAATTTACATTACACTATAGTAAATAAAAACTACCGTAGTTACTATTCATAATATCAAAATTAATAGTAGTAACCTATTAACCTAATTTGGACCCACTGAATTAAAATATGGAATCCATTTTTCAATAATCAAAACACAAAATTTCCAGTAATTAATTTAAAATTAATCTCATTGTAAAGAAAATCGGTTTTAAAAGTTAAAACGTTGCAAAAGATTGAAATGTTTGTACTTATGAATTGAATGTACAACTAATGATAATGAAATACATTATATTAAATGGTAAAAATTTATTCTATTTATTCATTAAAACCATTCAATATTATAATTTAACCCTATAAATTATTGTGATGAAAAAAAGTTGTTTTTAATTATAATATAGCGTGTTTTTACTATTCATTAAAATTTAAAAATAATCAGAATAATATGAAAAATTTATCCAAAGTAAATTTTTATATCCTGATTCCAAAGAAGAATTTTATTTTGTTAAATTGAACTTGTAAAATTATCAAATACTAGATTTAATGTGGTTGTGCATCAAAAGGCGGAAAAACATCTTTTTTTGAAAAATACTTATTTTAATTGAAAAATTAATTTTCTTCTCATACCATGTTCAAGAAAATGTTTAAGATGAATAATAATGGCATAAAATTAAAAATATAGATACTACTATTCATATCCTATAGTTCATAATAATATTATAACAATATATCATTTTTTTAGTGAAACTCGGTACTGCGTACAACACACGCTATCGAGGAAGTTCGCAATTGTGTGTAATGCATGACAAGTTAGGGTTACATGTAGTGCAAGACTCTGTTGTTGTTGCGTATAAAAAATATCCAACCATATTTCATTTATTAATTGTATATATATATATATACACTCAATGTTGCATAGAATAACTACTATAAAAAATACTTGAAATTGTGTGTAACACGATCGAATATTATTGTTTCGTATAATGCAAGCTATTACGGTGTTGAATATAGTGAAAGATAATCTTGGTGTAGCGTAAAAAAGAAGATATTAAATAAATTAAAAAGAATATATCTTATAAAATCATGCGGTGTTACATTCTACCCCCCTTAAAATTATTTTTTCCCTCGAAATTCGTCGGGGATATAAATGGTTTATTTCATGAGAGTTTAATTCATAGAAACCCACATTGTAAAAAGGAATACCAAAAATTATCATTAAAAACCAATGAATGAAATTTAATGGTTACCCAAATTAACTAATCATTGGGCTTCCATGTATGAGAAAATCGGTGGAAATATGTATGTGGAAGAAAAATATAACCACCAAGTTCTGATGGAGAGTGGTAGACAACATGGCTATGAAAAATCCAACAATCACAAAACCATAAATTTGTGATGATCTAAGGTATCATCTGATTCATCAGATATGAAGACACTAGGATAACATTTCTGACTTTCAAGATCATTTCCCTAAAATTGAAGAATAATTAATAGAAATATTTAATTGATTTTGATACAATCACACTGTTGTTTGTG
Source organism: Viscum album (assembly GCA_963277665.1). Lineage (NCBI taxonomy): Eukaryota > Viridiplantae > Streptophyta > Magnoliopsida > Santalales > Viscaceae > Viscum > Viscum album. Next base: position 897,892,377 of record OY728165.1, on the reverse strand, counting down.
CCTTGAACAATTTCAACATCATCTCTTAATGAAATGAAGTTGAATTTGTCTTCAGTGATGTATTAGCAGATCATGTGATAGAATGATAAAAAAATGTTTGTCAAATGTTATTAAATATACATAAGTCCATCTATGGTAAGGTTAATCATATATGATTCCAAAAATGGACTTATACTTCATATATCATACCGCTTAATAAAATAAAACTAGTTTCTACTAACTAGAGACCTCCCGTAGGCCAGTGATATGCAATAAAGGCCTGTCGCACTTCATTTTTGGGTATTATTCCCACATCCATGTCTGACGCGATGGATTGTCACCCATCATGAAGGTTGTCCTTTTTCTAAAACTACATTATTATAACATTAAATCAATAATATCGAGAAAATTTCTATCCTTAAACAATACTAACTTTTTTCCAACATAATCCATTCCAATCTTTAGTATTATCTAAAATACATCTGTCCAAGCTCATAGTATAAAGAAAACATTTACTAAAAATGTCAGTTAATGATCATGTGAATACCATCATTTATCCCTGATATATCTTTTTGGTTACATTCCAATCACGTGAATACCATAATCTTGTATTCTCTTGAAAAATGAATACCCCTTGAACCTTAGTGAAAACATGAATGCTGTCGATAGTTAACTCTTTCCACATACCAAAATCCCAAATTATCTATATACTCAATCCATGATAAAACATTGTCCTTATATCAGTAATGAGCTCATGAATATTATCAAACATTTCATTTTATCTTTATCCCTTCATTATGTGCATATCAACTGCTTTCCCGAAAATATTTCAATCACTTTTTCATGGTTACCGGTACCATACAATTATTAAAAACCAATACATAGATATTCCAAAATTCCATGATACTATAAATGAGATTCAATGATAATATTTTGAAATCCAATTACATAAACACTTAATCAATCCACAACATCATTGTCAAAATCAACATCACAAATAGTGATCGCATTTGAATTCCCTTTGTCCTTTGCCTTTAGAGGTTTCTCACGTCGATCATCATCAACCCTTGAATTTGGGCATTGATTAGCATAATGCCCTATTTCCTTCAACTTGAAGTATTGAAGTGTTGGTGGAGCGTTTTCTGTAGTCTTTTCTCTATTCACATCATTAGCTACCTTTTTCCCATTACATCGGCACTCAGCTACTTGATGACCTTCTTTTCCACACTTAAAACATTTTCTATTACCTTTAGAAAATTCAAACCATGCTTTTTTCCACACATTGAGCATAAATAAATAGTCATCTTCTTTTCACCATTGTTATGAGATTTCTCCTTGAACTCTATCTTTGATTTCTTGTCAAAACCATGAGATGGATGTGGAAAACCAACTTCCATTTCTTCCTTAATAGCACAATGAAAAATTTCTTCATAGTTACTGAAGTCTCTTATATCTAATTCCCTTCAAACACTTCATTTTAAGCTACTGAAAATCGATCAACTTTACGTTTAGGTTGGATGACAAAACCAGATGCATACCTTGCATGCCTTGTAAAATTCACTTCGTATATACCAACAGATTCTTCATCCTTTTTCATAATCTCAAGGAACTCCTTTTCCATCATTTTTCGAATAATATCAGGGATGTAATTATTGAAACCCAAGTTCTTGAACTCATCACATTCCATTGATTCAATTTCTTTTTGGGGCCTTGTATTTTTATTTAGAGTCCACCACTGGTCTGCTTCACATTCTAAAAAGTAAAAAACCATAATGAATTTTTCATGTTCTGAACAGTGATTTATGGAAAATATCTATTCAATGGTACTGATCCATTTTTCAGCAACAACTGGATCAGAAGACCCACAGAATGAAGGTGGACGTTGCCTCCTGAATGACTCAATAGAATATTGTTCCCTTCTCTGCTCATTTGGATGTCCAGAATGATTCATAGCTTGTGTGAGTATAATAATAACATTTTTCACTCTATCTCCCATAACATTGGTTTGTTCTAGAGGACAATCATAGCATTTTCCATTACATTTATCAACACGGTTCCTTCGGGTTCCAGCCATCATCTAAAACCCAAAAATAATAGTGTGAGAGGTAAAAATAATGCAAGGTAAAAAAACATAAAAAAGGGAGATTACCATCAATATATAACATCTTAGGTTTAATTCTAATATTGTTACCATAATTCTATGACTATAAAATATACTTATACTTAACCTTAGGGACATCCCTAGACATTCCTTAGAAATATCTCTACGGATCTCACTAAAGTTTTCGCATCCTAGTTTCCAAAGGATAACTAATTCTTTCCTATGATACCATCTATAGAGGCCCGAATCATGATGTACATGGAAATTACATTAATTTTGCGGAATACTTAATACATAAAAAAATATACTAACAAGGACCCTAATAGATTAGTGTCTTTGGGAACTTGGAATATAATCTTCTAATAGTGGTGAAAGATCTTCAACATCTCCCATAAAGATCTTCCCCTTTGGTTTTCTCACCTAAAACATTTATTTAAATCCTATGGATAATAAAACATATAAAGGGTGATTTGAAAATTCTCAGTAAGGGTATGCATGGAGAAAATAAAACAAACCATATACATTTGAACTTAAAAACATGAACATAATTTTTAAACATCAGAATCTTGAGAAATGACATAAAACCTGGCATTACAAAAGACATAGATCATAATGGAACATCAATCATGATAAAATACCATGGGAATAAATCATTTAATTGTGGAAAACCATTAAGAACATGATATGATTTCTATAGTAGCTAAGGCATTGCTGCAAAGACCATCTTAGTGGACAAAGTCCCTTTCTGAATCGAGTTCACTCCACGTTCCAGTCCTGTATCACTGAACCAGATTAACATACCATTCCAGCCATGTCTATCTCATGAGATATAAATCATTATCCAATGCATTGGAGGGAGATATCGGTCCCACCCATCTCATAATAAAATCATTCTTACGTGTGCCACAACATAAACATAAATCATTCATCACAACCCAATGAATAAAATGGGTTTCATAAACATCATCCCATCTTAACATAATCCATATAAAACAAATAGATATCATCTTATCATAAGAAATGTAAAACCATTTAAATGCTAGATGAATTATACATGAAACATACACATATGAAATAAATTCATCTTAGATGGAAAATGGTTTTGATAAAAAACATGAAGTGAATTCTTGAGGAAAATATCTTTTCTTCTTCAAAATCATTTTAATTGTACAAAATGACATGAAATTTTAAAAGAAAAACATTTTGATGAAAATAGTCCAGAAATATTGTTGAGGAATCTTTATGAAAATAAGGTTTTATTAATCTGTAAAAATCCGTTCGAGCTGTATATGTTAAGAAACATTGTCTTCGTACTTTTTCCGAAAAAATCAAGAAATACCTCTTATGGTAAAAAGAAGAAATATTCCTTACATACCATGTAGTAAAAGTCAAAAATTGGTATAAATTAATTTAAACATAAATGAACCCATTTTTATAAAATAGGGACATGGATGATAAATATAACCCCAATAAATATTTATGAATAAACAATCTCAGATAAAAACGAGATTGGAAAAGTTATCTATTACCTTATGTTCGATATGATTCGTATTTATCCGAACCTCCTGTATAATGATTTAAATAATGACATTAAATTATTACATAATGATATTCATTGTTATTATATCATATATTGTTCACTTATGACTTTATATTACCCGTTCTTTTGTAAAGTCCATGTTAAAGCTGTGTTTTGGGTAAAATTGTTTCATTTATCGTACGTGTTTCGATTTGTTGTTCTTGAAATTATTACTAATATCCTGATTGAATTAATTCCAAAATGTAAAACATTATTTATATATAATATATATTCATTATATAAATATATATAATTGTTCAGTAAATGGAATGAAAAACACCGTTCATGGAGCCGGTAGGCCGTGTGTATACATGAACGCTATTTTCATTTCATTATTGGATTGAATGGAATTAAGTAGATGAAACATATGTGTACATAAATCCTATATCATTATTATGTAATATTATTATTTATTATATATATAATTTATAATCATACTTGAATGGTTAATCATGGAAAATTAATATCATCGCGTTCGTGGAGACGGTAGTCTGTACGTACGCACGAGCGATGATATCATTCCCATGATAGTGGAATTTTATTTAATTGTATGTATATTATTTCAGAATCAATATCAATTTAAAATAATCATATTTAGAAATTTTTTACACCATTTTACCCATCCATGTAAGGTGGTGGTGAATAACAGAGTACACCACGACATGGACACGGTATTCCGTACGTACGCACGCACGGTGATTTCGTTTTCCGTAGGATGGATAAAAGATTAAATAGGGTTGTTTCATATTTATAATAACATATAATTATATAAGTGATAATTATGTTATTAATTTATAATTAAACAACTAAAGAAGAATAAGTATAAGTAGAAAGAATCATGAAAGAATCAGAAGAAGAGATTACCTTTTCTTCGACGCACCACCATTAAGATTCCACTTAAGGAACTAGAGTTGGTCTTTTGAGAAGAACAGAACCTCAATAATATTAATAGGGAAGTTTATAAGATTAATGGTCAAGGGTTAGGCATTGATTTAAGGCTCAATGTTTTGTAAATAGGAGAGGGAGGAGGTGCCCTTTTATAAGGGAGGAGAGAAGCACCTTTGGAAACCTCAAAAAATATTAATTTATAATAAATTCCAAACCCACATAAAAAAGTCCAAAATGAATCAAATCAGAAGTTTATATGACATAGTCTTGCAATATTATCAACCAATAAAATTTAGACATGTTTGGAATTTATTTTAAACATTATCAACTTGATTTATCCTTATTTAATCTATTTAATTTTATTTGGGGTAATAAGATTATAAATTTTAAATTGTGATAAATATTTACTTATTTATTGTGAATTGTCAATAATTTGATAATTTATGACATTTTAGACCATATAAATTTTAATTTATAATTTTTAAATATTTATATGACTTTTAAAAATTTTATATTATGTTATTTTTATAAAATTACAAAATGGTCAATTATGACACTATTTATTTATTTGAATTTAAATAAAATCCTACCAGAAGATATGCTCGAAATAAAAGCATTAATAGATACATAACATGTCATATTATTCTAGAAAATTTGTTTAGAACATTAAATATTTCATTTAATATTTAAATTAATATTTTAAACACATTTATCTGATATTTCAATCAATAATATAATTTCAACATCACTATTGTGTCACCTTTAATGATAAATATTTAATCCCCAAAAATTCTAAATAAATTTACATGATGTAGATAATTTTAATATCATTCTGTAGACTATTCATTTTAGAAGATTTATTAAGTCTATCACAAAATTAAAATTATTATACTTATAAGATGTAAAAGAGTGACATGTTGTCACTTTCTTTGGGTTTAACAATAATTATATCATTTTCATGGTCAATATTCCATGAAACGAATCTAATCCAACCCATAGGAGATATGGGTATAGTTTTATTCATCAAATAGAATTTTGGAAGGTGTTAGGGTAATGTTATAATATTATTCTTACCCTTAATTACCCAATTTACATAAAACTACATTAAAAAATTACCGTAGTTACTATTCTTAATATCAAAAAAATATAAGTAACCTATTAACATAATTTTGACCCACTATATTCAAATATGGAATCCATTTTTTAAAATTTAAAACTCATAAGTTGAAATAATTAATTTAAAATTAATCTCGTTGTTAAGAAAACGGGTTTTAAAAGACAAAACGTTGCAAAAGATTGAAATGTTTATACTTTTGAATTCAGTGTAAAATTAATGCTAATTACATACATTATAATAAAAGGTAAAAATATATATTCTATTTTTACTTTAAAACCATTCAATATTATAATTTATCCCTAAATATTATGGCGATGAAAAAAGTTGTTTTTAATTAAAATATAGCGTGTTTTTACTGTTCATTAGAATATGAAAGTTGTCAGAATAACATGAAAATTTTATCCAAAGTAAATTTGTATATAATGATTCCAAATAAGAATTTAATTTTGTAAAATTTATCTTATAAACTTGTCAAAACTATATTTAAAGTCGGTGTGCAATCAAAAGGTGGAAAAACTGCATTTTTTTAAATACTTATTTTACCCAAAAAATTTATTTTATTCTCATACCATGTACTAGAAAATGTGTAAGATGAATAATAATGTCATAAAATTAAAATTGTAGATAATACTATTCATATAGGCTAGTTCATAATAATACTATAACAATATATAGTCGTTTAGTAAAAAATGGTATTGCGTACAACACACGCTATCGAGGAAGGTCATGATTGTCTGTAATGCAAGAAAAGTCAGTGTTGCGAGTAGTGCAAGACTCCGTTGTTGTTGCATATAACAAAATCCAACCATATTTCATTTATAAATTTAATATATATATATACACACTAAATGTTGAATAGAATAACTACTATAAAAAACTTAAAGTTCTGTGTAACGCGATCCAAGATTTGTGTTGTGTATACTGCAAGATAATACGGTGTTGTGTATAATGAAAGATAATATTGGTCTAGCGTACAAAATAATATATTAAATAAATTAAAAATAATATATCTCATAAAATCTCGGGGTGTTACATTTGACATTAAATTGAATTCTTTTAAAATTATTTCCAATTAATTTTGTTCCATTGAAAATTTTTACTGGCTTAGTTTTGTTTGGTTTTTTGTTATAAAATGGTAGTCTTCTAAAAAAATTTGTGGTGCCATGTTTTTTCCATTAAAATAGTAATTTTGTGGTCGTTTCATAGTTGTATTTCAAAATATTGTCGGTGGACTATTTTGGGAATGTAATCACATGGAATCTGTGGTTATTTCCTACTAAGTTGTTATCTCATGTCACGAACCGGATCTGGTCACCATCAAATAAGCACCAAACCCAGCCCGAGCCAAGGCCTTATGTGAATTCCCTATCACCACTTGACGGAACAAGTTCTTGGGTATCATATAATAATGATTAGGAATGATTTACCTGATTTTATAAACATTAAACAACAAAAAAACTCAATAAAACAAATCTAGATTTTTCAACTAAAACCTTCTTTTAAAAAATTTCAGAACTGAATTACATAAGTTAAAACTATGATTAAAGACCATTAAAAAGTTAAAAAACCAAATAATTACATCCCATGAACCCTCATGGGAAGGGGCACCACCCTCAAGCCATCTCCACAAGACTTCAACACCAAGGACCTTCCAGAAACCAAAACCACTGTAACTAAAAACTGTACCCACCCTGCGACAACAAAAATAACCAAGTCTACTTACACCCAAGGGTGTATGTAGGGTGTGAGCCATTTCCCAATAGGATACCACCACTAATTTATTCCATGTGATAAATATTTAATGAAGAAAAGCATGCAAGTTTTCAAAAACATGAGATACTAGTTAAAATTTCTAAAAGATGCAACATTAAATAGAAAAAGTTTTTAGGCAGGCTAATTTAAAGGAAAAAAACTTTTAAAATAAATACCATAGATACAGAATTTTCTAGCCTCTCATACCGTATGCCGACAGTATGCACAAAATATCCAGTGAGCACAATCAATAGGAAAGAACACATAGGAACTAGCTAGTTGTGGGTCCCAAGTACCTCATATCTCGGTGAGAGTAACCATTGCAAATATCTTTTATCATGCACGGTCTACAAGTAGGGAACATACCCATCACCTATTGGTACCATATCATAATCATAATAGTTTAGTTAGAGTTGTAAGCGTCAATCTTGCTAAGTGAAACTGAGGCCAAACCCCACGGATTCACTAGCATACTAGTACACGTCCACCCACCTAGATACCCGGGTATTCCCTTTGTGCTCAAACATGTTCAAAAAGTTAATGAATATACATTTCAAATGAAAATATCATTTACATATCATAAATTCACCAAACAGCCCACATTAATACAAGACAAGTAACAAAAGTCCACTTTTCATTCAGATTGATTTTGAAATCTGACTCACACCAAAATAGCCCACAAAACTTTTCACAGTTCTTTAACACTTCCACAAATCCAATAAACAATTTTATAAAACCATTCCAATGTATTAAAACTATCATAAAATCCCACTCACTTGTTACATAATACCCTTTTTACCTTCAAAATCATTTTATCATCAAACTTACATGAAATAACCCCCAAACAAGTTTCGCTCCAACATCACAATTTATTAAATCATTTTAGAAATTTACAAAACATTATAAAAATGTTTTACATATTAAAACCTCAAGTCACCTTTCAAAACACCTTAATAGGTTAACAAACATACCAAATAGTAAAAATTCACCTTTTTCCCACTTTGTTTGACAAACTAAAACATTTTCAATTTTCATAAAAAGAACCCAAGTGGTGTTAATATATCTTGCCCATAAAACCCATTTCAAAACCACCATTTAGGACCAAAAACCAAAAAAAATCCTATCAAAAACAGAATTGGAATCCCTACATACATTTATAAAACCACTTTCAAGTTTTATAAAATCACCTTGAATAATACTACAAAAGATTCAAATGAAAACACACATTTTCATAAAATTCTCTCAAGAAGTAGAAAAATGTATTACACACAAAACCTATTCAAAAACCATATTTTTAGGCCCACATGACACTAATAAATTACCAAACCATAATTGGAAGTCCAAACAATATTTAGTAAACCAATTACATATGTTATAAAATACACCCAAATAATACCCCACGAGTAACACATTAAAACACCCAATTTCAAGTTAAAATGAAAATATAAATTTGAACAGTTAACCAAATCAATTATAAACTATTTTCACACAACACCCAACATTTTTGGAATATGAAAAATGACTAAATAACATTAGATAACTTATCAAAAATTGTTTACACATGGAACCACCTACCGATAGTGTCGAATCCCTCAAAACATGGTGTGAAACATCAACTGCACCACCGTCGCATCACAAGGATGACAAATCCAGCCCTAGACCACAATATTTAACCAAAAAGACACCAAATCAAACAATATGTTTGAACCCTAACTTCTTTACATTTTAGAACATAATGAATGGGGGAGGAAACTCTAAGGATAAGGAAGAAATTGAAGAGAGAAACACTTACTCAAAAAAATCTTGAATAAAACGACCCCTAATCCACCATAATATGAATATAAAACATCCAAACATTCAAAGGAAGTTCGAAAAAGGATTGGGAGATCATATAGGAACTTTAATGGGGGGAAAGGGTAAGAATTGAGAGAGTTATGATGGAAATAACTTATCTCCTCAAATCTTCCCGATTTTAGAAACCCTAAGAATTTCATGACTCAATCGCGATGAAAACGAGCTCCAAAGTGGGGGGAATGGAAATGGGAGTGTTTCTGGGATTTTAGAGTCGAGAGGGAGGTGGAATAACTGAAAAATTCATTATAATGAATAAGATATTAAAAAATTAAAAAAAATCAAAATTGGGAAATGGGCTTTCGGGTTGGCCCAATTCTCAAATAAAAACCCAAATCCCCCATGATTATGGAATTATAAAGGCTCCAAATTTAAATGTGGTGTTAATATATCAGGGGAGGAAATTTAGGAGTTGGAATAAGTGAAAAATATTAAAAAATTAAAATGTTATAAAAGAAAAGAAATTATTTTTAAATCTGGAATTGAGTTCACGGTTTGGCCCAATTCATGAAAAATCACCTATTCTCCATAAAAACTTTGGAAACCCCCAAAACAAAGCATTAATGGAAAATAAATTAAAATAACTTCAAAATAAGTTATTTATGTGAGAATTATTCCCACATTGGAAACATTCTGCCCTGTAATGTCACAACAACGTTAATGTAACAACCAAACCCCACTGAGAAACCAATAGGTACTCCATTGCCAGGTTTCACCCCCAAAGGCCAAAACACCTCCAGTGATCAATTAAGGAAAGATTACTATCAAAAACAAAACATACACCACTTTCCTGAAAGGATCAATCCCAGTCATACTTTATCCAAAAATATAACTCCTGAAATACTATCCGAACAAGACTCAAGAAATTCATCCAAACGAACAACAAATTTGAACAAGGTTACACATACCTTACTTTAACTAAACCATTGGGTGCTCTTGAGTCCCGACATGTACTCAAGGAAGATGTTGGTAGCTATATAGCTCATAATGAGACTATCTACACAACGCCAAAACCATGGATAAATCTATGTTATCGATATGGGGGGGGGGACACTAATACACTCCCCACCATAAGAGACAAACAGTAATTTTTTTCCTGAGACAGAATCAGGACACTAATAGGGGGAGGCCTGAATAGACTGCCTAATACATAGGGTAGACTTCCAATCAAAATTTCCGAAGGAACATACATGAGAATAATATTGGTTCTCCCCACCATAAGAACCAACCATCTTAACTGACCAGCATGGGCCGACACAGAAAAACCAAAAAAATTCAAGATTTGGGAAGGTCACACGATCAGCCCGCACAGTTTGTGAAACCATGAACTAACTGTGCAGATCAATCTTCCCACATGGATTCCAGACACACAGTCACTCTTAATCATTTACGAGCCATGTTCTTAGCATGTCTATCCAATTTTCCAACCATTATCCATATACTCAATGGAAACCAAAGGGGGAGAGAATGACATTGGGCGATGACATTGGTACAAGGCCCTCCTCCTATTTCCACAAAACGTGAACAACTGAAGAAAGATGATGATACCAAAGGTTTAAGCTCTTCCTATCTTTCATATTTTGGATATGAATTTTTACAAGGGTTTAAATGACCCTGTGATTTCCCTTGACTACGAGCCATCTTCTCTCTGAGACCTATGGCTGGAGCTCAAATGATTGAAGCATCTTTGGCCTCACCGTTAGACTTTGAAAACCCAATGAATGAGAATTCTTCTTTCGGTGCCACCGAAAACTACACCGCAATCCTAGATATGTTTTCCAGACATAACACATTCCAAAATCACTTTAACATATCCCGATATTTAACTAAAACAATGGCTATGAAGATGAACACACATCACACCTTGTTTCTTCAGGTGAGAAACAATATAAGTAAAGAACACCTACACTCAAATTCCTCTAAAATGGATGAATTTGATGTTTTTCCAAGGGATAAATTCGACCAACATAACAGGGACTCTCAGAGGATTTCACTACATTCACTTATACGGTAAATCAAGAACATGACATCATAAGGCATCACCAAACATGACCATTGCGACTGATATAAACAATGCATGGAGAGGGACATTATACAACATCCCCAAACAACACACAATTATAGAAAGTGGCCACAATATCCTATCGTGACCATATTTCCAAAAATGTTGGTTTAACAAGAACTCTTACTTAAAAGAAACATTGAAGAACCCAAAGGCCCTCTTAGACACCATCGAGACACTCATCCACACTAACAACCCTAGACCACATCCACCTTCGACGAATCAAGAAACATAGGAATCTAAGGTCTCTTTAAAACTTCCACAAGCACTCTCCCATTACAAGAGGATCTAAAAATATAAGAAAGGAATGGGTGTAGACTCATTCTAAAAATATCAAGAAAAATAGTCCTTATATTGATCAACTGGAGGGTCTTCTATCGGTGAAACAATCTTGGTTTCACATCAGTTGTGCACTAACCTTTAATGGGGGTGTACCTTATCCAACGATTGAACCCAAGGACCCAACCAAAATGGTTAATTGGTCAATATATACCAAAAACCAGATCCAAAAACATGAAAGGAAACACTGTATAATCATCCCAACACATTTCTCAGAAGAGACCACTAACCGGCCCTTCAACACAACTTACCGACCAAACACAAACCCAAAACACAATACAAACAGGAGGTGTTATTGGACTCAAAACATCCCACAACATCAAAATTTTAAAAAACCCATAATAAAAACTATCCCAAACTAATCATCAAGACATCATGTTTTTAATTAAAAATATTTCTTGGAAAACAAACGGTTCAGCGGTAAGGGTATCCACAAATGGTACCCCATGGGCCTCACACATGCATGTTTTTGTGCCACACTAGGCACCCTCCTCATATCTTTCCTGGCACTCATCCATTCATGCCATCAACCATCCATCATCCCATATAACCCCATGCATGTGGTCACTCATGGAAATACCAAAGGTTAATGCAAATATTCTTTTCACTTTTCAACACAAAAACGGTCAACCAACACATCATTCTTATCAAAACCGCTAACCAGGAGATTGAACCCAAATTACCGCATGAAGAAAATTTCAGAAAGGCACCATAATTCCAATGAAAACTCACTATCATGTTAGTTATATAAATTTCAAAACATCTCATCCCATTAAAACACCTTTCAATTGTTTAGAAAACTCTATTGGAAACACTTTTTAAAAATCAACATCAATATAGTTTCTACTTTCAAAAGACGTGTAAGAACACAATTTTCAATTTCAAAATAATTCGGAATATTCAGTTCCACAATTTCATAAATCAAACCATTCCATATTTATTTGAAAATAATTTCACAAAATCATTAAACTTCTTAAAACCAAGTCACTTAAAAACCAAAGTTCCAAGATTTCAAAACTAAAGAACACCAGACAATGCGAGAGGAAACTAGTTTTAGTGGGTGACTTGGAAATAGGTTTGAAGCCATATTCTAATCACTTCACTATCACAGAGAGTGTTTTAGGGAATATCCCTGGCTCCATATGGCTTGCCAGGCCTTGAGAGCTCACTGAGACCATTAACCCAACTCTCTTTTCATTTCCCCAACTCATCATTAAATCAAGAAAACCAAAGGACATCGAAAGGTCCCAACTTCCCCAGGAGACTTGAATCCTATCATGAGGTGTGGTGATCATCCACACTACTCATAACTGAAATTCTATGTTATGTCAATACTAACTATAGACTAGCCTGACTATTCCCCAGATAACATGACCTAAAGAGAGAGAACCTCCTCTGATACCATTTTGTTACGAGCCAGATCTGGTCGCCATCAAAACATCACCAAACCCGGCCCATGCCAAGTCCCGAAGGGCATTATCTATCCCTAAGAGCTGGTACATGTGCCCGGTTATCATATAATAATGATTGGGAATGATTTACCAGATTTTATAAACATTAAACAACAAACAAACTCAATAAAACAAATCTGGATTTTTCAACTAAAACCATCTTTTACAAAATTTCAGAACTGAATTACATAAGATAAAACTATTTTTAAAGACCATTAGAAAGGTAAAAAAACAAATAAGTACTGCCCAAGAACCCTCATGGCAAGGGGCACCTCCCTCAATCCATCTCCACAAGACTTCACCACCAAGGACCTGCCAGAAACCCAAACCACTATAACTAAAAACTGTACCCAACCTACGACAAAAAAAATAACAAAGTCTACTTACCCCCAAGGGTTTAAGTAGGGTGTGATCCAAAGCACAATAGTATACCACCAGTAATATATTCCATGTGATAAACATTTAATGACTAAAATCATGCAAGTTTTCAAAAACATGAGATACTAGTTAAAATTTCTAAAAGATGCAACATTAAATAAAAACAGTTTTCAGGCAGGCTAATTTAAGGAATAAAAACATTTATATTAAATACCATAGATAATTAATTTTCTAGAATCTCATACCATATGCCGATGGAATGCAAAAAATATCCACTGAGGATAATCAATTGGAAATAACCCCTAGGAACTAGCTAGTTGTGGGTCCCAAGTACCCTATATATCGGTGAGAGTAACCATCACAAATATCCGTTATTGTGCATGAGCCACTAGTAGGGAACGTAACCATAACCTATTGGTCCCCAATCATCATCATAATATTTTAGTTAGAGTTGTAAGCGTCAATATTGCTAATTAAAACTGGGGCCAAACCCCACAGATTCACTAGCATACAAGTACACGTCCACCCACCTAGATACCAGGGTTTTCCCTTTATGCTCAAACAAGTTCAATAGGTCAATGAATATACTTTTCACATGAAAATATCATTTCCATATAAAAAATTCACCAAAAATCCCACATGAATACAACACAAGTAAGAAAAGTCCAATTTTCATTCAGATCGATTTTGATATCTGACTCACACCAAAATAGCCCACAACACATTTCACATTTCATTAACACTTCCACAAATCCATTAAAAAATTTTATAAATCCATTCCAATATATTAATACTCTCATAACATCCCACTCAATTGTTACATAATTCCATTTTTACCTTCAAAATCATTTTATCATCAAACATACATGAAACAGCCAACATACAAGTTTCGCTCCAACATCACAATTTATTAAAACATTTCAGAAATTTACAAAACATTATAAAAATTTTTGACATATTAAAACCTCAATTAAACTTTCAAAACCCCTTAATAGGTTAACACACATACCAAACAGTAAAAATTCACCCATTTCCCAAATTGTTTGACCAACTGAAACAATTTCAATTTTCATAAAAAGAACCCAAGTGGTGTCAATATATCTTGCACACAAAACCCATTTCAAAACCACCATTTAAGGCCAAAAACCAAACCAATTCCTATAAAAAACAGAATTGGTAGCCCTAAAGAAATTTATAACACCACTTTCATGTTTTATAAAATCACCATGAATAATACTACAAAAGATTCAAATGAAAACACACATTTTCATAAAATGCTCTCAAGAAGTATAATATTTTTTTACACATAAAACCTATTCAAAAACCCTGTTTTTAGGCCCATATGAAACTAATACATTACCAAACCAGAATTTCAAGTCCAAAAATGATTTATTAAACCAATTCCATATGTTATAAAATACGCCCAAACAATACCCCACGGGTAACACATTAAAACACCCAATTTCATGTTAAAAAGAAATTATAAAATTGAACACTTAACCAAATCAACCACAAACAATTTTAGCACAACAAAAAACATATTTGGAATATGAAAAATTACTAAATACAGAAAGATAAATCATCAATAATAATTAACACATGGAACCACCTACCGAAAGTGTCGAATCCCTCAAAACTTGGTGCGAAACATCAAACGCACCACCGCCGCATTACAAGGATGATAAATCCATCCCTAGAGCACAATATTTTACCAAAAAGACACCAAATAAAACCATATGTTAGAACCCTAACTTCTGGACATTTTAGAACATAATTAAAGAGGGAGGAAACCCTAAGGAGAATGAAGAAATTGAAGAGAGAAACACTTACTCAAAATAATATTGAATAAAACGACCCAAAATACACCAGAATCTTAATATAAAACATCCAAAAATTTGAGGGAAGTTAGGAAAAGGATTGTGAGATCATGTAGGAACTGTAATGGGGGAAAATGAGTAAGAATTGAGAGAGTTATGATGGAAATAACATAACTTCTCAAATGTGCCCTATTTTAGAAACCCTAATAATTTCAGCACTCAATCGCGATGAAAAAGAGCTCCAAAGAGGGGGGAAAAGGAAATGGAAGTTCTCTTGGGCTTCTTACGGTCTAGAGGGAGGTGGAATAACCGTAATATTCATAATAATGAAAATGATATTAAAAAATTAAAAAAAACAATTTAAAACCGGAAAATGGGCTTTCGGGTTTGCCCAATTCTCAAATAAAAACACAAATCCCCAATGATTATGTATATATAAAGGCCACACATTTAAATTTGGTGTTAATATATCAGGGGAGGAAATTTAGGAGTTAGAATTAGTGAAAAATATTAAAAAATGAAGATGTTATAAAAGAAACAAAATTTATTTTTAAAATCTGGAATTGGGCTCACGGTTTGGCCCAAGTCATGAAAACTCACCTATTCTCCATAAAACCTTTGAAAACCCCCAAAACAAAGCATGAATGGAAAATAAATTAAAAATAACATTAAAATAAGTAATTTATGTGACATCACACACCCTACCTATTCTACCTGGTGTAAGTAGACCCGAGCTGTTTTGAAGGTTCATCACCTGTTTAGATTTCCTAGCTTAGGTGCCCATAGTTAGTGTGGTTTTGGTCTTATGGTTGGAGGTGACCAAGATGTCACATAGATATAATTTTATCTTGGTCTAGTTTTAGTTTGTTCTATGTTTTATTTTTCCTGTTTTAATCTTTTGTCTATTTAGTTTCATATTGTATCTTGATTAGATGTTTATTTATTTATGTTCAGTTGTGGGTTGTTATTGCATGATCATTTTGATTAGTTTATTTATTTGATCCTGGTTATTGGGATGAAATCATTCAAGCCCTATTTTTTTGATTCCTTGTAGTAGATTCCAGCCCGTGGGGATCAGGTATGCACTTCGGGACATGTCACAGACCGTCTCAGGTGATCTGCTCATGGTCGACCCAGGTTGGTTCATGACACTAAAAATCATGGTAAGACTCTTAGAACAACTAAATTAATACCACTATTATGATATTTACATTATAATTATTTATTAAATATCTCAATATAGCATGATTATAATAAACTGTTACTTATGTCACTAAAAATTTAAAAAAATTTCTAAAAAAATAAATTACATTAGTAAAAAATCATCATATTAATTTCTATGTTATTTTAGAATGTGTTGAGCGTTTTTGATATGTAGGAAATCATTTATGGAAGCCTATCAATCATTTGGGAACAAAAGTCCACTACATCCCTATTGGAATTATTGATCATAATCTAAGAGTGGTAACTCAATTTTGTTATATAGATAATGAGTGCAGTTGTAAAGTATTATTTCGATCTATTAAATTGTATTCTGCATGAATCATAAAAAATTTATATACCATATTTATTAGGTTTTTTAAGGAAAATAAATATAATGAACGTACTTAATAAACCTTTTATATAATTCAACACGGATTATAAAGGATTTAATGTTGATAACAATGATGGGGGTGAGGAAATGTGGAAATTACATCATCTTTTCCTCTGTGCACTCCAATTATCTCATTAGAAATTAAAAGGCACAAATTTTATTTATAAAATAAAATGAAAATTCTGAAAATATAAATCCAATTTTTTTATATTTATTTTCATTCAATCTATAAATTTTGAGATAGATTTAAAACGAATTCACATATATAGTAAATTCATCAAGGCATACCATTCTCTAGTTCACAATTTGGTCAGAGAATTTACATAACATGCAACATTGAAAGGTGCATGGGGAATTAATAATGACAATACCAGACCTTATATAGTAGAATATTCTGAAGAGATATGTGACAATGGTGTTATCTAGGACCTTAAGACCCATTTTTATATATAAATTCCATGAAATTCTATCCTGGAAAAATTAGGACCCTTCCCATATAGTCTCTAAAACATTTGGTCCACAAAGGTTATGGGGAAGTGTTCTTTTCTAGTATCATAGTTTGATATCCTATAATCTATTCAGTCTATCTTCCGATTTATAATTCTAATGGGATTTAATTTATTACTCTTATTTTGAAATATATGTTACATTTTTTATTTTGTAGAATTTCTATGGGAGTAACTTATTGGGATTTTAAGTTGGGTTAGATTAGGTAATCTCCAAAAAATATTTCTACATTGTTTTTACTACTTCTAACAGTTTCATGTTTATCTGTTTTTAGGGTTGTCTTGTTGATTTAAATTCATATTCATTTAAATTATTTTCAATACAGTTTGTAGGGAAAATCTATTTGATAACCCCTAATTTCAATCCTATTTTCTCACCCTAATTTCATAAAATAATATATAATTTCTATTTTTTCTAGTCTCTAAAATATTTTATAACAAAACTAGAAGGTTTTAATTTTACATAATAAGGAGTATTTTATGTTTGATGGTAACATCAAAGGTTTTGGTTCATGGGGTTTTGCAGATATTTTTTACGTAGAGAGTTTTCTATGTTATCAACCCATATAACAAAGGAAGAAATTTTAGTAGCATATTATAATAACTCATCAAAATAACTTTCAAAAGATTCTTCAAATTTCATAACACTGGAAATTGTCTCCAGATTATGATCATTTAAAAAAATCATCATGTAGGTTTTTTTTCTAATTTTTTTAATAATATTATACTATTTTAAACCTAAATTTATTCCCTATATTCATATTATTTTTCAATGAAAATTAATGTACATGTATTTTTCTGTTTATGTGAGTGTTTTATTTATTCAAGGATTTTGAAATACACTTTTTCCTCACAAAAATTCATGGAATGGCTTCCTTTATATACATTGGGTTTTTTGTAGCCTTTAGGAATTGTCTTCTTATATTTCATGTAGAATGATCTTTACCTTTTACTTCATACTTGTTGATTATGTAGTAGTCATTAGGGAACGATTTACCTTGTACACATACTAATATGTCTTGTAGAACACCTACATGGTATGAAGTGTCTTGATTTGAAATATTCACAACCATGCAAGTGGAATTTATTTCTCACATCTATTAAAAGAAATTAAATTGGATATGGCATTAAATTAATTTAGTCTCTTAAACCGTAATATGTATTGGAAAAATTAATTTATCATTTATTTTAGGAAACAATAAAGATAAATTGATAATAGAATTTTGATGGGATTTGATGGGTAACAAGGGATGGAATTTTTTTACATAATATTACGTACATTTTTCAGTACAATATTCTTCTACCTATTCACATGTCTTTAATTAATATGTTATACCTTGTAATTTGGAAGATATCCTCAAAGAGAGGGATATTGATCTCTATATTTTTTGAATACTTCTAAAATATATTATTTTTTGTCTCCTCATTATCTTTCGTGGTTGTTGACATACTTGTAGGGATCTATGGTTGGTGTTGATGTGGGTATTCCATCTTTTTCATCCCGTGATCTTTCTTTGACGATACCCTCGTTTATTTCTCCTTAGATTCATTTTCATGGTAAAATTCACTAAGTATATGTTTCTATTCACTTCTATATTCTATATCTAAGGGTTATTCTTCACAATCAACTATTTCCATTCCACCCTTATTGTGATGGACATGATATTTATTTTAGGGTTATAAATTGGTTGAATAAGAATCATATATTATCCCCGATTTACTAAATTATTGAGGGTAGTTGAAAGCTAGGGGAGCAATCCTTTTAATTACATCAACTATAATCCCTGAGTGGTGAGAGATTTTTTTAACTATATTTAAAATAATCTACATATCTTTCCATATTCAATATAGATTTATCTCGATATCTTCCATTCTAGTTACTTTGGAAGTCTGGAATATTTGTCTCTCGAATTAAGGGGTATTGAAAGGCTATTGAGAAACATGATGAAACACTTTCTCGAATGATGGGCATTGTGTCCATTTGATCCTAGTTTTGAATTGATTGGTGGGAAAATATCTTCATCCCTGGTTTCCACTATATTTATTTTATAATTTCTTTAGTATCATTGTATCATATCTTTCAATCCCATGATCTTGGGGGAATCGATTCTAGAATTGATCCTAATAATAGAAGAGATGTCATACCTTAGTGGGTGTGTTGTGTGATTACTCTAGTACATTTTACACAACTGGTTATCGCAGAATAGATGATAGTTCTTATATTTTTTGATAATAAGGGTGAGTTGTAAATTTTTACCATATATACATATCTGTTTGAAATTATCACAGAAATCTATAAGGGATTTTTCTGAGATCCTTTCAATTAGTTACCTCACATAACTTGTTGAATTATCAATCAAAAGACCTCCAAAAAAATAATATATTAGGTTCCCTTAATTTTTTATCAATACATTGTAAAATAAAACTTATATGTGGTTTTATTCAGAAGGATTGTGTGGCTAGGAGGCAATAAGTTTATTCATCCTTTCCCTAGACACATAGAGATTTTCTCCCTTTACATATTGATTCAATAGATATTTTTTCATAGTTTATCACTATATTATAAAGGGAAGAATATATAGATGAATTATAACTATAGAACATCCCATGAGGTGAATATTATAGTTTTAAATTTTTAGAGCCACTCCATGAACTACCCTTTAAAGTATGTGGGGAAAGAATTCTATCTATTTTGGGATATAGTGAATACTACAGGTTTGAATCGATTAAATACATCAATAACCATTCTCAAATTATTATTAGGGTAATCACTTGATAATCTTTGAAATTAGTCTAGAATACATATTATACGATTTTTAAGATCACACTTTTATTTTACGTTAAAATATAATTGTTTATTATTATTTATGAAATTTTCTACAGATATTTCCTTAAATAAATTAGTATTTTATGAAAGATTACATTACTTATTTTCACTACATAATGTAACACATATTGAAGATGAAAATGAGGAAGGATATTTATGAAATGTAATGGTTAAAAGATCAATTTCTACTTATGTAAGGAGTTTTAGAGTTCTAATTCTACATAGAAAAGTTCTCTCAACCTAAACATAAAAACTAATGAGTTTGGAAAAACTACATCTTTTCATTTTGAATAATATTAAATAAAATTTAAACAAAAATCCAATATTACCTTAAAATAGATCTAGGTATAATAATATTCTTATCATGTGATTCCAGATAAAACATTTTTTGAACCATCAGTAAAATCCAATTGTATTAGGGATCAATTTTTTTTCATAATGGTCACTATTATTGGTGTGTTATTATTTTTTTAGAGTGTATAGTTTGTGATACAGATTGAGATACATTTCATAACAGTTTATTATTTAAAGTTATAACAAGCTTCTTATCCTAATATATCCACTTAACTCACCAATATAATCAATATTAAATTTTTATTATTCTCTTATATATTATCAAATCAATTGAAATATCACTCAATAACCCTATCCTTGAATGCTTATTTTAAATATGGATGAAATAATCACTTCTACCACCAGTCTCTCTATCCTAGTAATCAAAGATCTCATAATACACTTATTTTTATACAGTGAACATTATCAAAAGAAGTGTAGAGGAACTATGTGTCTTTTTTGTGTGATACATTGCAGTGATGAATATTAATTAAAATTTTATGAAATAAAAAAAATCTCGTATTTCCTAAGCCATTAAAATAGGTGTAGATATTAATGGTTGAGGTCAAACTGTCGAAATTTATGATTCAATAATAGGGGTATGGAAAATCTCCTTGTATTATCCAATAATGGATTTGTGTTCCAACAATAGACTCATTACAATGAAAATATTTCAAATAAACATCTTCATGAAATTGTAGATGCTCATGACTATCTCTATGTGATGACCCTGTGAGAATTGTTTAAATATTTCAATGACATGTATCACCACATAAATAATCTTGCAATGATTAGGGAATATGATCATTGTTGTGTATGTCTTCCATGTGGACAACATCAATAAGGATATAATTTATTCCTCACTCATCAACTGTAAAGGAATGAGAGGAATAAGGAATTGAAAAAATGATAGTCCTGATTTGGAAATTAATATTTCCAATTTTGGAATTTTATGGCACCATGAGCATTTCCATTATCGGTTCTAGACAAGGGGAGAATTTACATAAAAGGAATTCAATTATGTAGAAATTAAAAATATGTGGATTGTTTTGGTACAATGAACCATTATGAACATAAAATTAAACCCTCCTTCATCATCTTATAGTACTCCACATTCGAAAATTTAAATGATCTTCCTTTGAGATCAATTAACCATTAGCATTATTCAAAGGGATACAAACTATTATATAGTTGGTCAATTTGATTATCCTAATTCTATCTTTTTTGAGAAATCTTAAAACCAAATACTAGTGTATGGTGGGAATCTTCTCCTCTCTATTTTCATAATACCAATAGATGGGAAAGAATAGTTATAAATATTCAATGTTACTATCCCTTTATTGAATTTAAACATAGAAAGTAATGTTATATCTATTTAAATGAATGGTTCAACGATATTAAACCAACTGGCGGTAGCTTCATGTGGAACTCAATTTATCAATATATTTCAGTATTTTTATTTCCAATATCAAAATTCTATTATCTCTTCATTGTTTTGGGTGTGAAATAAGCATAATGTGGATTTTTTACTTATCAAGTTCTACTTTTATATATATGAGCTTCTACATTTATTTGGATTCTGGGTTGACTATATGTTTTTAAAACTTGTCAAACTCTAGAAAATTGATAAAGTTGACTTTTCATTTGGGATATGGATTTATGTTATCTATGATTTGGTAATGGTAATATTCTCACGTGGTGTTCTTGGACTCTCTAAAATATAAGTTCACAAAATTATCAATAGGAAGATCTTGAATATACATGTGATAGTTTTGAAGAAATGTATTTTTGGGGAAGATTCTTTACTGAATTTTAGGGGATTTTAAATTTTTCTTGATCTCTATATCATTATATGAAATCATATATTTTAATTTTTGGTAATTGTTTCCAATTCATGGAATCATATGTATTCTCCAAATATAGTTCAAGAGATTTTGGTGAGTGTAGAAGTTATTTACTTCTTTGATCAAAATTGAAATATAGTGGATGTTTTCTATGCTCCAATTGGTGGAGAAACATTGGGTGTTCCACCTTGGTTGGTATCATAAGGTGTTACAAGATTCCACATTTTCATCTATATCTGGGCATGAATCATGTTCTTGATTGGATGGGGTATCCATCTTCCATGTTGTTTTCATGGGTGTTCGTTGATCATCAACAAATAAATGGTTAGTATTAGTGGCTCTTTTGTTTTCATCCTCTTCATAAAGATTTGTTTCATATCCCCATCGATTCAAAATGACATCACAATTGATCAAGATGATTGAGGTGGTGAAGTGTTTTGTTTTATTGTTTATAATTTATCTTAATTTTTTTTGTCGAAACATTTTGCATTTAAATTTGTTGGTCATTTTTTCAAGGTTGGTGTCACATACACAGAATGGTCAGTATTATTTTCTATGTGGAAGGTTCATGACTTTTTCATTTTTTGACCTTTTCTAGGTTGAATTATTTGTGTAGTCAATTGTTTTTTTCATGCAGTGGATGCATACCTTTTCCAAATGTTACTCATAGAAAGAAATCACATTCACGATCAAGTTACTGTTGGTATGGTCAAATTAGGACTATCCATTTTATTAGTTACCCTCATTTTCACATTCATGGTCACATAGTTCTATGTGTATAGAATTTCCATCTGATTTACATATTTTCAATGGTAGTATCAACTGTAAAAATAATAGCAATGGTTGATCCATGATTTTTCAAAATGTTTTCTGACATAAAAAACACAGACATTTGGACTTTCAATTCAAGTTAATATATATATATATATATTATATTTTCAATTAAAAAATATAAAATAAATGTGTGGAATCTCAATTAAATTCCAAAATTGAATAAAATAATAAAATCGACATTTTAGGTCATTAAAAAATTATGTTCAAAACTCATAAATTTATAATGATTAACAATTTACAGTGGATTGCATTGAATTGGGGGGGGGGGGGGGGTAATTATCAATTAATAAATGGAAAATATTTATATATTGAGCTCATGTAATCCTAATATCTCAAGAAGTAATCATGAAGAGGATAAATTAAATATAATAAAATAAATCTTCCTTAACATTTGAGGTAAATAATACTATTTAAAATAATTAAAATGATAAATAAATACAAAGAAAAGTGATGCACTAGGAAATAATAAATATACAAGCTTAATATAAATATCTCATCTAAAATGATTCTTTTATAGAAAGAAAAAGTACTTATTTATTTACTATTGTTGTTTTTATTTGTGTTAACATGTATATAATGGAATGATAATATTGAGATTATCACTAATAGAAAACAATAATAAATGAAGCTTCATGGACTATTGACAAATCCCAATCACAGATAATCTCTATTTATTTTCAAAACATACTTTTTAATGTGAGTGTTTATGATTAAAAAAATTATAAAAGGTTAGGGTTGCATGAATTTTAATTGTATTTATTTTACAGTTTATTAAGAGGTGTTCATTTTTCATTTTTCATTCAAAATAATGCATTTATATGTCAATGAAAATGATAATTATTGAGTTTTTGGAGTATAGAATCACATGCTAGTGAATTAATAGATATCATGGATGACCATTGCTATATATCCCTTTTTCAACATTGAGATTTCCAACATAAACATACTGTACACCAACTAGGGGGTATTTTCTATGAGAACCATATTGTTTCATCCTTCTATACAATATGTAAAAAAATTAGTAATAAAATATGATGTCATTTAAAGGGATATGAAATGATGATAAGATCCCAACATTGTACCTTTTCAATTGATTATCAATAAGTTGAGATATAAATGGTCAAATAAACTGATTTTATGAATTTGAGGTGATATTGGAAAAATACCATAAGGGGCTGATTGATGTGAGAAATATTTTTGGTTGAATTAATTTTCAAAATTACTATATTGTTTTGGTGAAATAAGTGGAGATTCTTAGAGGATTTTTACGGATACATCTTCAATATAATATTTGATGATTGATGTAGAATTTTTCTTAATTCTTGAGGATATATGTTAATTATATTTTTTCAATATTATTTAAAATAATGAATATGTGGATAATTTGATGAGTGCATTATATGTGGAATTAAAATCTCTTGGTAATGTTGAGAATACCATGAATGAATAATTTTTTTTTGGAATTATCCTTGATGAGAATTTTATAACAATTGTTAAAAATGATTGTTAAAAAAATCAACATTATCTATGGGAAACATCTCATCTTCTTGTAGGAATGGTTTAACAACACATAGCCATACATCGAGGAATATAGTATGAAGAAGATATTTCTAATCAATAGGTATATGCACATGCATGGTGCATGGAGCATGCATGTTGTGGGAAACGTTAGCAGAGAATGGTTAGCTTCACTTTGGTGTAATGTACAATAACAGTAGGCAACCATCATTTCAATTTTTTCTTCACTATCTAAAAATGGGAACATGATAAATAATAAATCACTTATTTTTTTTGGTTGAATATAATTCAGGATAGAGAATTAATTTCACTGATTATATTTAATATAAACAATGTGTGGGTTATAAGATATGCCTCATCAAATAACATTGTACGACATGTTGTTTATATTATTAATCACAAATATAGGATCATAGGGTTATAAATAAGCCTTACCACATCCTTGCCAATTGATCCATATTGTTTAATGAATTTCCTAATCAACCATGCATTGTTGATAATTAGTGGATCAGCCATCAATATGAGAACCAATCAAATGAATTCCAAATTACCACATGATTTGGATTGACCATGATGACTTACCATAAGAAGGAAAATAATTAATCCCAATGTAGGTATAAACTATTATATAAAACAGATATATCAATAGATTCAGACTATCTAATGACTGTTATAAATAATTTTGCATTGACCATATAAGTTGGAGTGAAAGTGATCCTAGACTGAGATGTGTGGACCGATCGAATGATCTATTGTAGATGGATTGACGATTCCATGTGAATAAAATATTTTCCATGAGTTCTACCTGGTTGAATGAGTGAAAACATAATGAAACATTTTTTTAGAGGTGATGTGTTCTGATGATAAGAGTAGATCCACAAAATATGATGGTTTATAAAAAATATGGGAGCATGCAGTTCATCTTTCTCGAATGATGTGTTCCCATTACCCCTAAGGGAAACTGTGACATCCCCATCCTCAGTAGCCCATAGTTGGTGGATATTTTATTAAAATGGTATTGATTCATGATATCACCTAAATAAGGATCAGTTTATTTATTAGTCATAATGGACTTCATATATACATGCTTCTTTTTACATATAAATTGTTAAATATAGAACCCAATAAAACAAAATAAACTACTTCATGAAACTCATTCACGGATTTCATCTTCATAGTATGCGAAGGAATGCAAATAAATATGTGAGCATAAATTCTCAGTAAGAGTTACATAAATTAGAAACATGAATCAATAGTAAATAAATCATAACTAATTAAGGAATAATCGAAATGGAATGGTAAATAACACAATCCATTTAATCAATAAACTACGATTGAAAATACATCCACAATTTTTTTATAAGAAAAATATCATGGATTGTAATGACTAAAAGGTTAATGAATCATATACATAATTATTGGAGGTCATATATCTGGATCATGAACTACTGCTTTTAAGACCATTCACATGATGGTTTATGATTGTGGGTATAATCTTGTCTCATTATTCATGGAAACAAACATTAAGGGTTTATCCCCAACAATTTATTTCTAATGAGAAATTTTGATGCATCGAGAATCTATATAATTTAGAGCCTCAACATTCACTACATGTCCAAATAATTATTCATTCATAGATTTAATTCTTGAATAATATTCATTATAAAAATATCTATATTGAGTAGAGGGTAAAAATTTATCAATATTTCCTCAATTAAAAAATCAATCATTGTAAAAACCATATGTAATAATTGTATAAAACTAAGAGATTAATTATAAACATCACACATGAAATTATTATATTTTATTAATGATGAACATAATTAAATTATGCATTATACATACACCAAACACAAAAAAAATTGGTGAATATTGAAAATATCACAAAAATAAAAGTTAGAGGAGAAATCTATATCCTTATTTCAGAAAGCGTTATGCACTAATACATTATAGCCATGATAAAAAATTAGATTTATTAATGAATTATTAAAGAAACTATTCAACATATATATTATTTATTATAACTTTTTTATGTTTATTTATGTCTCTTTTAATGAGTGATAATGTCTAATTTCATTGTTCTGGGAGTGTTCATTCAACATATTTATGGTGGATCCCTTATAGATAATAATGGGAGATCATATAAAATGAATGAAAAACACCATAACAGGTATGAAATTATGATAATACACTTCCATTCATTTTCATGATAAAATATATCATTTTTTATTTTGGTATAAGGTTTATTTAGAAGATAAAACAATAATGATCAATTTTTGGTTTATTTTTGGTGTATTTTCTGACCATCAAAGAATAGTTTTTGTTATATAATATTATGTACATATAATAGTAATAATTTTTTTTAATTTTTAATACACAGATTATAATATATTTTAACCATAAAAATGGTTTTATATCTAGCCTTGGGGGTGGTTATGGGAAATTAAATCTCTTCTCATCTACTTTAAATTCTAATAATATGTATATATACTAGTCCTTGAACATTAAATAATTTTTAATAATCATATTATAATCTGGTTTGATCGTAAAACTTATTTTCTGTTTATCCCTAAAGGAATGGATAAAAAATTAAATCTCTTCTCATCTCCTTTTCATTCTAAAAATAAAAACATATACTGTGATTTACCTTGTGTATACTTATTGGAGTACATGTAATATAGAATAAAAACTACATATGTTGAATGAAATGATATCAAAATACTTTTAGGATTTTAAATGGTACTGTATATCATTATTTATTCTGATATGATTATGATTCATTAGATAAAACATTAATTATAAATATTTACATTATTTTTGGTGGGTTTTCCGACCATCATGAACAATTTTTGTTTTAGTATTTAATATTTTGTATATATATTGGTTCTGTAACATTAACTGATTAGTAATAAAAATATTATAAACTTATTTAACTATAAAATTGGTTTTATTACTCACCATCAAGGTTGTGTTGAAAAATGAAAACATGCAGTCCATGATGGCGTTGAATTGAACCCCCATGGATGATAATGTAATTTTTTGAATAAAATTTAGAGGATAATAAATTTGATGATTAATATTCCATTAAAATATATCATTCCAATTTATATATCATATTGGACTTATAATTATTCTTTCTATTGAAGAGGTGGTGAGAGGTTAATAAAATAAAATTAATTAAATGAGAAAGAATGAGGATATTACCTCTTGCATATCAACTCATTGGGAACCTCCTTGGGATACATAGATTTGTTATTTGGGTAAGAAAATTATTCCATGGATGTATTTAAGAGGTTTTTGAATGGATTTGGGTGCAATTAAGACATGATTCACGGCTCATAAGGTGTGATTGGAAGAGGTGTTATTTATAGTGGGGGAGGGGTGTGTTTGATTATTTTATTCATATGTTCTTTATTTCGGAAACAGTCTATCAATAATGTTGTTATTGTTAATAATTATAGTTAATACTGAATTTTAGTTCTAAAAAATGGTATCTTACATTTTCTATTTCTCAAAATTCAAGTATTTTGATTTCAATGTAAAATGCATAAAATTAAAAAAATTCACCAATCACCAAAAAATATTATATTTCAGAAAAATCACTAAAAAAATCATTTCTCAATTTGTAGAAATAAAAAATGGACTTTATTTTTTGAAAATAATTTTATACATATATGAAATTTAATTTCTAATTAAAATCATCAATTATATGAAAAAAATGATATTTATTTTATATCTGATTTTATAACACTTTGAAAAATTAATTTTGGTCTCATGAAATTATATTATAATTATAATAAAACAAAATATAAACTTATAGATCTATATTATGAAAATATTTTGTTTTTTTAATCATTAAAATATTATAAAATTGTAATTAAACATTTACATTTCACAAAAAAAACTACACTTAATTTGTCTTTTTTAAAAATTTTAATTACTTATTCCATGATATAAATATATCATTTTTTTATTTATAAGACCTGTATGTTTTATTATTTATTTTATAATCGGGGTTATTATTATATTTTCCAAATTACAATTCCTAATGGTTTCATTACTATTCCAATATCCATGTTAATATTTAATGGTATATCATAGTTTGTTTAAGATTGGTCTTGTGTTTAATTTAAATATCAAGTAAATAGAATTAATTTCATAAGATACATACAATAAAATATTTGGGTTTTATATTATTCCCACATTTGAAAATTTTACCCTTGAAATTTTTCATAAATATTACTATCTAAAAAGATGGGGGTGTTTTTTCTTCATAATATCCTCTTGTTCCCACATTTCTTCTTTTATTTTATGGTTTCCCCAAAGACCCATTAGAAATATTGTCATATGATTTCGCATTACATTATCTATGGTGGCCAGAATCTTGGTAGGCTCATCAGAGTAATAAAAATACGGTTCCATTTATATTTCATCATAGGTATGTACATGCATTGGGAATTTCATGTACTTCTTTAACAGTGACATGAGGATCCCATCGTGAACATTGGAGAGACTTGGTGGAGTTTTTTATCAGTAATATAAAACTCCAATTCTTCATTAATTTCATATGGTCTGATGTACATAGTGATCAATTTGTATTTCTTAACAAATCATAGGACACCCTTCAATATAGATACATTAATAAATAAATGATCTCCCACATGAAATTACAAATCCATTATCTGACTGTCAACATAACTCTTTTTTTCATTGTGCTAATTTAATGTAATCCATATTAATAATTAAATTTTTTATTTTATCTTAAATAATTTGCAGGACTATAAGATTTCTGTCACTAACATCATCCCTACATGATGGAGTATGAAATCCATTTCCAAATAATTCATCATATGGCCCCATTCGAATACATGACTAGAAGAAACTATTATAGGAAAAATATTTCCAAGGTAAATAATGTTCCCACATACCATGAACCTCATGTGAGAATTATCTCAACATTTCTTCTAGTATTTGAATAGTCCTTTTAGAATTTCCATTGGTTTGATGATTATAGGTAATTCCCAAATGAATCTCAATATTGAGACCCTTCTGAATATTATTCCAAAATATTGATGTAAAATGGGGATATCAAAGAGACACAATAGAGAGTGTTATATCATGAAATATTAAAACTTCATTAATATAGATTCTTTCTAGGTTATTAATAGGTAAATATTCTCTTAATGTAAGAAAATTTTTTTTTTACGATGGTCAACAATAACCCGTATCCCATCATTCCGTCTAGTTTTCCATGGTATTCTAGTGAAAAGGTCCATCATAATGTCATCCCACTTCAACATTGGAATATGTAGTGATTTAATGACTCATATTGGTTGTTATCTCTTACACATAATGTATTGAAAAAACTAGGCATTTGGACACATAGTCATCTATTTATTACTTTATATTATCACACTAAAAATGTTCCTCTAGATATTTGTACATCATGGTAATACCACGGTGTATCGAGAAATTTGATATATGAGAATAATTTAATAGTACCTTTTTTATCATAGGTTC
This sequence comes from Viscum album, assembly GCA_963277665.1. NCBI lineage: Eukaryota > Viridiplantae > Streptophyta > Magnoliopsida > Santalales > Viscaceae > Viscum > Viscum album. The sequence continues at coordinate 897,862,087 of OY728165.1, read as the reverse complement.
TAATGAATCACAAAAAGGATTTCAGAATTTCATAATTCCATCCTCATACATGAAGTGTGATGATTTCTAATCCTTAATAGTTTTAATTTTCTATTAAAAATTATCATCATTATATTGAGAACTTTTCATCAACTCTAGTAAAGATGGTTTAGAAATCATTTTAAAAAAGATTGAAGTATACCCTTCATTAACCATTTCCATATCCATATTTACACAATCACTGAACATAATATTTTTCTCAATCCTAAAATGGATTAGAAATTCTGAATCATTATTTCTTAATGCATCTTCTACCTTATTTTATTTTCCAGTGTGGAATTTTTTTTGATTAATTGTAATATGTGGGTAACTCCATCCATTTTATTTTCCCCATGTTTTTTTCTTTATATGTACAGTTGTATTTCAGAATAATTTGATATGTATATATCTCATATCATTCACTATAAAGATAGTGTATCGATATCTTTAGATAAAATACTACAATTACTTATGATCTTGAGTTGGATAATTTTTATTATAAATCCACAATTACCTTGATACATTTGTAATAACGTTATAAATTTTCTTAAGGACACAAACATTTCCTTTCAAAAATGCAACACCCTATATCACTAACATATAATCTCCATATGATTGAGTCAATATCAAAGTATTGGATATTTTTTCACAAAAATTTTCCAAATCATTTTTCATATTTTATTTTGAGTATGTACTGAAACCATCTATGCTTGATATTATATAGAATGTTATCCAATTGGGAAACATTCTGAATGAAACACAGAGAGTGAACTACTGAAAAAATAATGAAATTTACCATGGTTATGTTCATTTGATTAGTTCATTCTTGGACATTTATTATCTTTATCAGATTATCTAATACTCCATCGATAGAGAAAGTATGCCTATGAAATTATGATTCCTTAATATTGATTTCACACTTGAAAAATATACACTATATTTTATTTTTAACAAAATCTCAAGAATTATCCACAAAAAACAATCATGGTTTTCGTAGGTTTTATAATATACAAAAAAATCATCAAGATATTACTTGAATATTAAATAAATTAGATCCATAAAAACCAAGGATGAAGTAGTTAATCCAAATTGTTTTACTATAACCTCATAATGTCCATACCTCATATAAAACCCCTCTTTGCAATTTTTTCCTTCTTTACTCGCAATTTATGTTATCTAGAACAAAGTTTAATCTTCAAAAAATATCGTGATCCATAAATATTATCAAATAAAACATCAATTAATGGTAATATATAACTTTTCATTATCATTTTTTCATTTCTTTTTCAATAATCAATGAAAATCCTCATGGATCCATATTTATTAATAAAAAATATAATATGTCTCTCCATGGAGAAACACTAAGGAGAATAAATCCTTCAATAGTCAACACTTATAGTTGTTTCTTAAGATAAACTAATTCAATAGTGGACATCCTCTTGGGAGTTTTTTATATTTTTTTCATTAGTTATTAAATCAATGGTAAACATAACCTCACACTCTGGGTTTGTCCAAGTAATTCTTTATGAATGACCTCAATTTATTCTTGTACAATATTTACATACTCAATTTTAGGATTATCTCCTTCAGATGTATATGTATTTTTCTCTTCCACCCCTAGAATTTCATTTATTATAGCTACTAGGGGAGGTTCTATATAATATTCAAAGGATTCTAATTTAAATATAAGAATTATACATCTTCCTATAAAATTGTAATTTCGTTCAACTTGAAATAAATTTATGCATCATATTTTGAAATGTATCCCATATTGAGGATTATAACATCATGAACCATAAGTATGATGATATGGTTAGAAAATAAAGCATGTTTATATTAAATAACAGGGATTTACGAAAATATATATACTGTAATGAGACATCCCCTGTGATATTTTACAGACATCTCCATTATTAACTCAAAATGGAAAAATCAAATTATTATGGAATAATATGTAGCTATAAAAGAGTATGATGATACAGAATCAAATAAATAATTTCATATAATTAAGTATATGATTATTGTACATGCTAACACATCAAATGGTACTTCTACCACGGCTGTAGTGATCACACAAGTGATAATATCTCCCATCGGGGAATTATTTGGTAGATTCCTCGGGCGCATGTGGCATTGATTCTAATAATGACAAATTAATTTACTATTGAATCATTTAACATTGTTGAATTATGTCTTCCTCTTGAGTTAATTAGCTTCATGAACCATTTCTCCACAAATACAATATATTTATAGTTCATTTAATCATTTCCAATTATGGTTCATTCTAAAATGTTTACATAAGGGGAATTTCATTGTTCCTCTATATTTAATTATTTATTTTACTTTTAAATGGTCATCATAATACCACTTATTCTCAATATTTACATTAAAGATATAGGACATAAAAAATTAATTCTTTATTTTGATGTCACTTTATATGATTTCATAGTATGGTGAAATTTTTTTGTGAATTCAATGTACATTGGACAATTTTCTTAATAACTCAAGATAAATTATCAATAATTATTTCCCAATTTTTTATGTAATCATTTGAATAGAAATATAGTATTGTGAAGGTATACACATAAACTACAACACACGTTAATTACTTTTTCATTAATATTTGAAATTTTTTCATCATTTAATAGCATTGATAAAGAGGGAAATATTGGTATAGTAATGTATATTTAAAAGATATGTAATAAATATATTATATTTGTTAATCCTCTATAGTATTCTGGATAAACGACCACCATTGATCAGTGTCATCCTTGTGTTAATTTAGAGCTAGTACTACATTTTCCCATTCATCACACCCCTATTCCAAATGTATCTTTTAAATGTACTTGATCCATTACAAATCTACCACTAGATTAGTAGTCATACTAAAATATGGGGCTTCTACTACATGATTTTATCCCCCGTTTGTGTAGTATGATTATAAGTCATCACCTGAGTATGTTTTACTAATATAACCATGATCTTCTGAGCTCCAATACCAACTCTGTTGAGTTTCTTAGTATGGAAATCCCAATATTTTCTTAGAGTATCGATTCTATTTCATCCATAATGCACCATCACTAAAGAAAAAAACACACTACTTATAAGGCCCCACCCTTAAACCTTAAATAATCTGGAAATATGTTAATAATTCACATTAGAGATTTTTTTAGTTTTTGTGTTTTAGATAATTAGGCCATAACTATTACATTATATCTCAAAAATACCAATATAGACACTTCTACTCTTTCCAAATTTTTCACAAAAATAATATTCCTTAAATAAAACAGGAGTTATTTTTTGATATAAATCATATTGAATTCTTCCATCCTCTTACCCATCCTTATACCCAATAAAAAATTTGAAAAACATGGGAAGAGCATAATGTATTAGTAAGAGTTATAAAAAAATTAATGAAAATAGTAGTCTATGAATACATACAAATAAATGAAATCATACATTCCAATATTTAACATACCACAGAAAATAATAGTTTTTATGAATAACACATGGAAATTATAAATCATAAAGGTATACTGTGGCATCCAAATCATACATATGTTGTATCCTTCACAGAAACATTGGGAGTTACATTTGGAATACTTATCATAGTATATTCCCTAAATCTCTTATGAAAAACATTAATGTTTACCTCCATCACGTTACCCAATGCATTAGAGAGCAATCTCGGGATCACCCGCCCTAGGTTTACCATAGAACCACTCGTATATTTAAAAAATGCCCAATAACCATAACATATTCATAACACATTAAATAATAATAACGGAAGGAAAAAATTTCCACATTGTAATCACAATATATCATTTCAAAATATTGACATAATCAATGCATTATCAAAACATTTTCAAAACCATTTAAAACATTTAATGAAGAACCTTTTTGAATTAAAGTGTCTCATACCATTTTGATGATTTTGTAATAAATTTTAATTTATAAACATTCATGTCAATATAATTAATGTCATGACCCTCCTTCACCAAGATGAGAGAAGGGAAATCAGGATGCCAAACCCTTCCATCTTCAATGTGAAGGAGAGATAATTACCACCGAGACCTGCCTTCAATATGTTCCCGAGTGGTGACTTTCACCAAGGGTAAAGAAACACATGCAAGATGGAAGGCATTACCATTTTTATTTAACAGAATCAAGAGATAAGGTGGTAAATACCAACAACACAAAAGTATAGGTAAAGACAAAAAAACCATTCCCAAATGCATGTTCCAAAAATAAATGATACAAAAGTAAAAGAAAACCACAAAAAGAAGTACCAAAAGAAAGAAAACATCAACAAAAAAAGTCCCAACGCCAGAAAAAGTATGACCCAACATGATCCCTGATGTCCTCCTAGAAACCTGAAAACAGTTTAATATATGAAGGGTGATCATACAAGTATACTTAGTAGGGAAACCAAAAACTCTCGTGCAAGAGTGGGGAGGTATTGTAATTGCCTATGAGAAAAGAGATAACTGAAACACCTAGAATGTAAAATTATCCACCCAAGCCTCACCAAGTAACACTCCCCAAACAATTCATGATAAGTAATGTATAGTAATAGCACATCAATATTTGGGTACCCTGCAACACTTTCCCACTAGTTACTGAATACATCCTACGCATCGAACTTCTCCCTCCATTTTCACTGCAGTCCCACTACCACAACCCACCCGCACACTCCTTGGCCACAACCACACATCCCGCCCGCAAACACCCGGGCCACAACAACCACGGATAACCACGCCTACAAACACCTAGTCCAGAACGACTACTACCACACCCGAAGGCACTTGGGCCTCATACCGGAGACACTTTTGAAATAACCTACCCACACACAACTGGGACATCCACCACAACTACCATGCCTGAATAATCTTGGGCTATAATGGAACTTAGGCCATTACAGACTTCCTAATGTGTCTTGGGCTATTCGAGAAAGGGAGTGGAAAAGGATTTAATAACCAGCCACTCATAGGAGTGTTGGAAAAACACCCTCCCCCATGAAATGTGGGAGTTCAGCACTAAGTGCTAAACTTGGGTGGGGCGTGAATAAGGAACATAATCACTAAAATTATATAATATATATAACAAGCACTCATCCCAACCGAAGAGTTCCAAATCCAACCTAAGAACAAACACCCTCATTACTATTCATTCAAAAGAAGAATCGATCCCACAACCGTGTCACCACTCATCCTGGAAAAAAATTTCACATTGATCCCATTCTTGATTTCATGTCCATGTGATTCCATTTAAGTGATTTTGCACTACTGGGAAACTAACATGCATAACCACAAGCCGGAGAAAGGGAAACAAACAAACTGCAATTTAAGCATTCAAACCCGATTCTCTTGTAATGTCACAACAAAAAGGGACCCACGAGATCCCACAAAGTACTGGAACCAAACCAAGACTCGAGATACATCCCCATATAGCTTAATATTTACAACCACCTACCATGCCACAAAAGAAGATCCCAGACCCATCCACATCACCCCAAAAGCATCAAGCAGAACAACACACCTACTATCAAAACAAATTAGAGGAACTTCCAGGTTCAAGAACATCATTCGTTAGGTTCTTCTTTCTGTTGGTAAACTAGGGTGACCACGAAATGATTGATGTTCACTAGGCATTCATTTAACCATCTGAGTTTAGGTGATTAACCAATTTCCATGTTACAGTTATTTAATCAGGTAAATATCTAGCAGCACATAAGTTCATTAGTGCACAAGTAAAAATGACCAACGACCATGATCTTCACTAGGAATAATCCCTTTAAATTCACAACACATAATTAGGAATAAGAAAATACAAAATAAATATCGACCACACCCCCCTTTAATCTTTAAAAGTCAACTGGTTATCTTCATTAATGTTTGATTTCATCCGTACTACATAAACAAAAGCATACTCACCCCACGTGATACACAGTAAGAGAGACAATGGAAAAACCCTACTTGTATGATCATAGATCGATGTTTCTCTCTATGTTCCAATAACTAGGGATGCACAACTTGTAGGGGAGGAACGTCGGGGACTCCAAGGGTGAGCAGAAAGGCTCCAGCACAGGCACACCACTTACCTCGAGAAGCCGACTCCAAACGCTCCAAGGTAAGAACGAACCTGGCCCAGTAGAATAAAAAGAGGAATGCTAGTGTGATACAATGTTGAGCCCGAGAATTTCTGGATATCATGTACTTTGGCGGATTTAAAGGTGGATCTTGGTTTTACTACACGGATTGGTGGTTAAACAAGATGGGATTAATTGTTATTTAATAACTCTCATCAGGAAGAGGTGGTAACATCTGTGACATTAAGGATTTGATATAAATATAGGGGAACATTACACACATCTGGGTCCATTGAGGGTTTCCCCACTCTTAGGAATATAAAACATCGGGCGTGGGGCTAAAAACAGGCTTTAACCACATCTAAAAGGTTAAAAAGGGTTTATAAGTGGCATTGAAAAAACTGTAGATGAAAAACCTAACAAGGCTGTGTGGCACTTATCGTGTTGCACCGATCGGTCTCACCTCGTTCGGTCACACACCAATCAGTCGCACAATGATCGATCGCACACCAAAATGATGTCCTACCTCCGAGACTCCACCCTTAGAATTTGGAATTTGGAAAAGAGATGGACCATGAAGGTCTGGGCCATTACATCAGATACCCCTTGAAATATTCTCGTCCTCAAGAATAAAATCTAGACTTGAAGAGAAGATAGGGGTCCGAACAAATAAGAAACCCCCCTCGGAAGATAACTCTCGGGGACAAATCACCCCAAACAGCCACACCTAACTCATGGACCATATTGTCCCGACACACGGTTCAAGTAGTTCCTTCCTTCATTTCATGATACTATCCCCTTTTGCTGGATCTGACTCACCCAAACGGGATTAATCACATCCACCTTAATGCGTCTTGATTAGGGATCATGTCCTCCCTTCCCCACCGATCAGGACTACACACACCATTCACAAGGTAGGGAAACAAAACTTCTTATAAACAAAAAATGTCAGTATTACATCAAAAAAAGTACAAAACGAAACAGAACAAAAATAAAAATAGCTCTAGGTATTGGGCACGAATCTATGCATCCCGCTCCCAGGTACTCTGCTCGAGCCCACCAAGCCTCCATAACACACGAAACAAAGAGATGGTTCGTCCACTGAGAATCTTATCCTCGCGATCCTCAATCCTCACCGGTCTTTCTACAAACACTGTATCAGCCTCAATATCTATATTTCCCCTATTGAGGACGTGTGAATCACTGTGTAGATACCATTGGAGCTGAGAAACATGGAAGACATCATGCATTCTCAGTAGCGGCGGTGGTAGCGCTAGCTGATAAGCTACTTCTACGACACACCACTACACTTCGAATGGTTCGATGAACCTTGGAGAAAGCTTAATCCCCATGACGAACCTCTATTATCCACTCCGAGGGGAGACCATTAAGAATATGTGGTCCTTGACCACAAACTCCAAGTGTCTCATCCTATTATAATCATATGACTTCTGCCGGTCCTGAGCTGCCTTCATCCTTTCTCGTATAAGCTGAACCTTCTCATTCATGTTCTGCACCACCTCGAAGCCAAAAACACCTGATTACCCAACCTCGGTCCATCACACGGGTGAGCGACATGGAATCCCATAAAAATCATCGAATGTAGACATTCCAATAATAGAGTGATAGATATTATAGTAGGAAATTTATACAAGAGGCAAGTGTCGCACTCACGATCCCCCAGAGTCTAGAATACATGGCCATAGCATATCCTCTATTACCTGGATGGTGTGCTCGGTCTATCCATCTATTTGGGGTGGAAGGTAGTGCTAAGACGTAGTTGGGTGCCAAAAGCATGTTTCAATCCTCTCCAGACTCGTGAGGTAAATATTTCTTCACTATCCGAGACTATGGACCTTGGAACTCCATTCAACTGCACCACCCCATCCACGTACCTCCGTGCTAAGTCATCCACTGCAACCGACTCCTTGATTGCGAGAAAGTGAGCCGGTTTTGACAACTGGTCCACCACTAACCCAATAGCATCACATCCTCCTTGAACCTTGGGTAGTTCTGTGATGAAATCCATCGACACATCATCCCACATCCACTCAGTGACATCTAATGGTTGCAATAAACCACCTGGAACACAGTGTTCAGCCTTCACCTACTGACACACTAGGCACCTGGCCAGAAACTCTATCACCGCCTGCTTTACCCCGGGCCACAAAAAATGCCTCCTCGGACTCTAGTACATCTTGGAAACTCCTGGGTGCACCACTAGGGGTGAGTTTTGGAAGTCACCATGAACTATCTCATGCATAATCTCTGGAACAAACAACTTCCTTTGGAAAAGCATCTAATTCTGACCGTCCTCTACTGACCCTTCTTCAGCATTACCTTGGTTAACCCGGGAACACATCACTTCACTCTCTATGTATCCCCACTTAGACTCCTCCACATGCCATAGTAGAGAGGACTACACTATCATCTGAACCAGGAAACCTCTACCACCATCCTCCCTTATATTCAGGTGTAGGGAAGCCAACTCTTCCATTGCCTTCCAAGCATCCACTGATTCCTAAAAAGCTTCCCTCTGTGACTTCCTTCTCAAGGCATCAGCAAAAACGTTCCCCTTACCCTCATTGTAAGTGATATCAAAGTTTTAGTCCGGGTGAAACTCCACCCACCTTCGTTTTCGCAAGTTAAGGTCCCATTTCCTAAAGATGTACTTTATGATCTTATGATCTGTGAAGACCACGAAGCGCTCCCCGAAGAGGTAATGCCTCCACATATTATGTGCGAACATGAACACCACAAGTTCCAAATCATGGGTGTCATAGTTATGCTCTTGGGTACGTAACTGCCTATCCCCATAAGAGATCACCCCTAGTTGCATCCGCACACACACGAGGCCTTGTCCAGAATCATCAAAAAACACCTCATACGCTACCCCTTATTCTGGAAACCTCAGAACTGGGGCACATACCAACTTCTCATTCAGATTGCTAAAGGCTGCCTCACACTGCCCATCCCATACGAAAGCCTGGTTCTTCTTGGTGAAAGTTTTCAAAGGTGCTAAAACTCAGGAGAAGTTGCGTATGATCCTCTAGTAGTAACCTGCCAGTCCAAGGAAACTACAAACCTCTGCCACATTCTTGGGTGCTGCCCAAGAAACAAACTCCTCGACCTTCAATGGGTCCACCTATATTCCTGGCTCAGGAACCACGTGTCCAAGGAAGTAAACTTATAGATTTCATAACATTCACTTGGACAACATCCGATTAATTTTGTGTTGTCGGAGGACCTCTAAAACTGTTCTCAGGTGATAAACTTGATCTTCCTCTGACCATGAGTAGATCAGGATGTCATCAATAAACATGACTATGAACCGGTTTGGTAATCCCAAAAAACGGAGTTTAGGAGCCCTATTAACACAGATGGAGAATTCGTAACACCGAATGACATGACCACAAACTCAAAGTGCCAATATCTGCACCTGAAGGCAGTCTTCAATATGTGACACTCCTTCACCCTCAGCTGGTGATATCCTGACCATATGTCAATCTTGTAGAACCACCCTGCACCTTTTATCTGGTCAAAAAGGTCATCTATTCGTGGGAGTGGGTAACAGTTTTTGAATGTTACCTGATTCAGTCTTTGGTAGTTTATGAACAGCTTGAGACCACCATCCGCCTTCTTTGGGATCAAAACTGAAGCACCATACGGTGACACACTTGGTCGAAAAAAACAATTCATCATCAGATCGTAAATCTGAATCTGAAACACCCGCAACTCAGAGGGCACCATCCGGTAGGGAGCCATCGAAATTGGACGACACTAGGTAGCAGGTCTATCCCGAACTCAACATCACGTTGGGTGGTATATTATCCACTTCTTCAGGGATGATGTCCATAAACTCATTGATGATCCCTGGGACTTCAACCATATCTAAATCCACTGACTCCACTGATAGTTCAACTAACAATGAAAGTAGGGTTTCGTCTCGCCTGCTACTTTTCTAGAAACCCCACTGACCAATAAATGTTACACGTCGGCAGCCCAAATCTGAAAACATGATCCTTTCTCAGAAGCAGTCAATAACAGCACATATCGAGAACAACTAGTTCATGCTTATTATGACATTGTATATATGTATCTACAACAGTAGAAGATCCCTGATTGACTGATAAGGCCCTATCATCAGTCTACACCCTCGACAAACATAAATGAAGTAGGTCTAACCTTTGAATGGTGTACTCAACACCAGGGGCATTGGAAGTCTCTCAGTATCTAGACCCATGGAATGGGATAGTCTGGGCACAAAATAGGAATGTGAATCTCATGTATCATACAAGGCATAGGCAAGAGTACTAAGAAAGCTGATCGTACCTAGAATGACTTCCGGCCCTGCTGGAGCTGCTTCCTCTGAGGCATGTAACTGCCCACGCCCAGCTCCCCAGCCCCTCGGCTATCAGCAGCCTCCACGCCCGCGCCCTGGTCGAGGTCACTGAGGAGTGCCCTATGGCCGGCCTCCACCTGCGACGTCTGACCTTGGAGGAGCGAGAGCTCGCTGTCCCTGCTACTACTGCTTTAAGGGCCTGGCTGAAAACTACTGCGGCTGGGGTGGGCACTACACTGGCCCACACCCATTGTATTGTACTCGGTCCAGGCACAGAATCTGAAGGTTCCCCTGGCTACCACAGATGAATCATCTCAGTCCTGGGCCCAAAAGGAAAGGGCGAGGACCGAGTGATCGGAACTGCAACTACTGGGGCCTTCTCCCTACTAGTCGAAACCTAGAGGGCCCTGATTCTTGAGGCCTTCTACTGATGGCCTTTCCCATCGACGAGCCCAACTGAATTATATCTCGTGATACACCTCCCAATGTGTGCATCCTCTCCACCACATAATCCTTCTTTTGGACCTCTTTGTATGTCGGTAAGGTGAAGGGAGTAACATCATACTAAATGGAAGGTTGAAGCGCCTCCTCCAAACGTCTCGCCTGAGACTCCTCATCTAGAAAGTGGTCCGGAGAAAAGTAGAGGAGATCCTTGATCATGATCCCCAACTCTCCCAATGACATACCCCCTGTTGGAGAGAGATCAGTTCACACATCTTCTTAGACTTCATTGTTGAAGAGAGGTATTCCTCCTGGAGCACCCTCTCGAAGTCAGTCCATGTCACCTCAACCTCCCTCTTCTCCCCAAAATAAGGCATCCACCAGAGATTCGCTGCTCCCCAAATATGGCTTACATCCAGAGGAACCTGTTATTCTCTCGGAGCTCGGATCAAGATGAAATCTATCACCAGCTCCTCTAGCCATCTCTCTGTCTCTATGTCTGAGATGCTACACTCGTATTTCCCTAGGGTCTACCGCTGAAAGTTGTGAAGCGTCCTCTGCCACTGATCATCCTCATCCTCTCGGTCCGCTCTCTGTCGATATGCCAAATCAACCTATGGGGCCTCGATATCCCATAATACCCTTCGTCACCGTCCATATACCGTAGCTGTAAGGTAAACAAGGAATGCCAAAACCTGAGTAATGAAGACGATTTCTTTAAAATTTTCTTAGACTTCTTATTCATTTTAAATCCCGAAATACCCATGAAACACAAGAACACAAGTCATTATGATGCAAGTACCTTTCATAGGGTCTCTACCATGCAATTAGTGTATCCTCACATGGTCATTCGGTAAGCCCATAGTCCTTGCATCAGATCACAAGGGGCTCCAAAATCCCATGCCCTAGTTAGTTTTCCATGGCCTATTTCACGCACTAAGATCACTCAACACTTTGGCCCTACCATGCCATGCAATACTCACTGTACCTAACCCAATACTCCATCTTATCTCTCAACCTCTCCTTTGATACCATTTAGTCACGACCCGCCTTCACCAAGATGATAGAAGGGACAAAAGGTTTCAAAACCCTTCCTTATTCAAGTTGAAGGAGAGATAATGGCCCCTGAGACTTGCCTTAAAAAGGTCCTGGAGTGGCGAATAGCACCAAGGGTATAGAATCACAGACAAGATGGATGGAATTACCCTTATAAATTAACACAATTGAATATAAGATGGTAAATCCCAACAACACCAAAGTACAGGTAAATCCAAAACAAACCATTTCCAAATGACTGTTCCAAATGTAAATGATACCAATGTAAAAGAAAACCCCAAAAAGAAGTACCAAAAGAAAGAAAACAGCAACATCAATTGTCCCGACGTCTGAACTAGAATGACCCTGCACGATCCCTGAAGTGCTCCTGGAACCCTGAAAAATGTTTTATATACATAGGGTGAGTATACATGTATATCCAATAGGGAAACTAAAAGCTATCGTGTACGAGTGGGGAGGTATTCTAAAGCCCCGTTAGAAAAGCGATAACTGAAACACCTAGCAAGGAAAAATATCCACCCAAGCCTCACCAATGAACACTCCAATAGAATGAAAGTCATGTAATGTATGGTAATAACACATCGATATTCGGGTACCCCGCACCACTTTCCCACTGGTTACTGAAGACATCCTACACATCGAACATCTCCTGCAATTCTCACCATAGTCCCACTGCCACACCCCACCCGAACACACATTAACCACACACACACATCCCGCAAGAAAACACCTGGGCCACAGAAACCACGTGTAACCAAGCCCGCAAACCCTTGGGCCGGAACGACTACTGCCACACCCGAAGAAACCCGGTCCTCATCCCAGAGACACATGGGAAACAACATGCCCGTACAGACCTGGGCCAACCACCACAACAACCCTATCCAAAGAATCATGGGATATAATGGACCTCAGGTCATTAGAGCATGCCTGAATATTGATGGTCTATTCGGGAAAGGGAGCATAAAATGAGATAATAACCAGCAACTCATATGAGTGTTGGGAAAAACCTCCTCCCCCATGAAATGGTTGTGTTCGTCACTATGTGGTCAACTTGGGTGGGGCGCGAATAAGGAACATAATAACTAAAATTATATAATATATATAAAATTCACTCAACCCATCCTAGGAGTTCCAAATCAAACCTAAGCACAAACACCCTCATTACTATTCATTCATAAGAAGAACTGAAACCACAACTGTCTCACCAATCATTGCAGAAAACAATTTCCCATTGAACCCATTATTTATTCCATGTCCAAGTGATTCCATTTAAGTAATACTACACTACTGGGTAACTAAGAGGAATAACCACAATCCAGAGAAATAGAAATAGCTGAACAACCATTTAATCATTCACACCCGGTTCTATTGTAAAGTCACAACAACAAAGGGATCCGCAAGATCCCTCAAAGTACTGGAACCAATCCAAGCCTCGAGATATATCCCCACACAGCATCATATTTACAACCAACAAATGTGCTACAACAGAGGATCCCATCCCCATCCAAATAACCCCATAAGCATCAAGAAGAACGACGCGCCTACTATCAAAACAATGTAGAGAAACTTATAGGTTCAAGACAATCATTCGTTAGGATCTTCTTTCTGTTGGTTAACCGGGGTGACCACATAAGGTTTGTTGTTCACTGGGCATCAATTTAACCATCTGAGTTTAGCTGATCAACAAATTTCCATGTTAAAGTTATTTAATTATGTAAATATATGGCAACATATAAGTTCATTAGTACAGAAGGAAAAACCACCAACGAACATGATTTTTAGTGGGCATGAGCCCATACAATTCACAATACATAATTAAGAATAAGAAAATACAACAAAAACATCGACCACACCCCCTTCATTCTTTTAGGAGTCTTCTTATTATCTTTATTAAATTTTGGTTTCATCCACCCCGCAGAAAGAAAAGCATACCCACCCCACATGATACACAGTAAGAGAGACGAAAGAAAAACCCTACTTGGATGATCAAAGATCGATGTTTCTCTCAATGGTCCATGAAATGGGCTTTCACAACTTGTAGGGGAGGAACATCGGGGACTCCAAAGGTGAGAAGAAAGGATCCATCAACAGTGCACCACTTTCCTTGAGAAGGGGACTCCAAACGCTCTAAGGGAAGAATGAACCCGACCAAGAAAAAGAAAAAGAGGAAAGATAGTGCGATATAAATATGATCTGGGCCGTTACTAGATATCAAGATCTTCGTAGGCTTTAAAGGTGGATCGTGGTTTCACCACGCAATTGGGTGGTTACACAAGATATGATTGAATGTTATTTAATAACTCTCATCGGGAAAAGGTTGTAACAGCTCTGTCATTAACGATTTTATATAAATAGAGGGAAATATTACACACAGCTGGGTCCATTGAAGGTTTCCCCACTCTTATGATTTTAAAAGATTGATCTTGGGGATAAAAACAGGCTTCAACTGCTTCTAAAATGTTAAAAAGGGTTTACAAGTAGCGTTGGAAAAATTGTAGAAGAAAAACCCAACAAGGATGTGTGGAACTGATCGGTCACACACCGATCAGTCGCACACCGATCGTTCACCCACCGATCGGTCGCCCACTGATTAGTAACCCACCGATCGGTCACCCACTGATCGGTCGCCCACCAATCAGTCACACATCGATCAGTTTCCCACCGATCGGTCTCCCACCGAAATGACGTCCAACCACCGAGATGCCACCCTTTGGATCTAGAATTTGGAAATGGGATGGACCATGAGGGTCTGGTCCATTACAATTAAATCCTTAAACCCATTTTTAAAACAAGAAAATTAATGATAAGGATTTAGATAAATAAATCGTGAAAACATTTAAAACGATATTTTAGTTAAATAGTTACAAACCAAATGAGAGACGTTTGAATAAAATTAATTGATGAATAACTGTAATTAAATCATATAATATCGTGAGAATAAAGAGATTCATGATATAATATTCCAAAGGGTAGTATAAATACTATATAAAAGTTAATTGGTATATAACAACAACAAGAGTCTAAATGGAATGTATATTGAGACAAATTCCCTTGAAAAGATTATATCAGTAGTTTAAGGAAAAATCATTGACATAATTATGTGTGAAAAATAAGAATACCCCAAATATAAGTGGATATTACATTTAAAACAATTTTAGGTCATTCACACATACTCATAGCATGAAATAATCAAGATGTATATGTTTAACCCAATGAGTTGAAATTGGGTTAAGAATTTCTCTTACAGAAATTCGACATCCTAACGATGTCACATTAAAATTCATAAAATGAGTTGATGAGGGAGAAAAGGCTCTATCATCACATGGAAAAAGAATGTACAGAAATATTGATATTAAATAACAATACATGACATAAGAAAATTGATATTTAAAAAGGCATAATATAAAAAGATGTCTTTGACAAAAAGATGATGGTGAAAAGTTCCCTTACCGATTTGGTTACATACGAAACATACACCATATGAGAGATGGATCATAAAATGAAGATGTAAATACCCATAAATTAAATTATAATAACCAAGGAATAAAATCATAGTTAGTACATACACCACACAAAAATAAATAGTTGCAAATATAGCATGAATCTCATGGGAATAAAATGTTAGATGAAAACCCCTTACCTCATGTCGGACTTGACACGTTCGTTCCTTAATCACCAAAAAAATAAACTAATGTTAATATAAACATTCATAAAAACATTTTTATAGATTATAATTCATTTTATATTACATATTACCATGTTATAAAGATTATATAATCCTTTATGTTAACGGCCTTTTTTTTGATATTTGGTACTTGAATCAAAAATGAACTTCTTATAATTAAAAGTTGTCCATGTTGTCAAAAGTACATTAACTCCAGAATGATATTAATTATATATATATCATATATATAATATACATACATTATATATAGGTATTTATAATTGTATATAACATTTGGAGATAATAAATGAAATTCACCATTCCTGGAGACAGTAAGTCATACGTACGCATGAACGATACTTTCATTTCTATTTCGCATTTAATGGAATGAAAACTTAAATGATACATCAGTATATTATTATATAAATTATAATATCATATATATTTTCAGAAAATCCATCATTTACACGTTCCATGTATTTCATGAATGAGTCATATCAGTTTGAGGGGGAGATAGTCTGCACATCCTAAATGAAATTATCGTATTTTTCCATTTTGGAAACCATAAAGGTAAGATATAAATGAAAAATACCGAAGAATATCTACAACATAATTATAATATATATCACTTATAAATACATTTCCATTATAATTCCAACCAAGATAGGGGTAGATGATAATCCAACAATCATCATTTCGTGAGGAATCAATTCACCGTACACAGAAACAATATGTTCGTATCCATTAGAAAGAGATGTGTGTATGTGTAGTTTGAATAATTATAAAAAAACCATTTATATTTAGGATACTAGTGTTTTTATGTAAAAAAAAAATAAAATGATAATTGGGACTAAATAAGTAAAATAAAACAAGATAACTTGAGGGCATACATTACCCTTAAATCGGGTAACTCTCTTTGGTTTGAACCAAAAGTATTTCTTTATGTGAATTATACCTATGGTATGGATTATAGGATGAATATAGGGATCTTGATAGCTTATTTTGGAAGTGTTTTGATATGAAACGGGGGCTTGGGAGGTGTGATTAAGGGTTAGAGGTTAGGGATTTTTATAAGGGGGAGGAGGGGATCTTTAGGAATGTTTGAAAATATTATTTTATTATATAATGATTTCTATTTTCTAAAGGTCCAAAACATATTTCATTTTAAAATATGGGGTATATAAGTCGATAAAATATCATCCAATAAAAATTGGGTAGGTTATGGATATTTTTTAATCCTTATATTGTTTATTTAACCCTTTGTTAACTTCTTTAACTTTTACCATGTCCTCTTATACATTAATAAAAGATGGTTAATATATTTACAATGAAATTCCAAGAGCCCAAAAATGGATCATTAATTTCTTTTTAACTTCATATATGTCATTTTCGATAATGTTAGATTTTTAGGACTATTTTATCATTTAATAAAAAATTGATTGATTTAAAAACACTTTTATGTCAATATTAATACTATTCATGTCATGAAAATTAAAAAAATACAAACCTACTTGATTCTTTGGAAAATAATTAATTAAATAAAGAACAACAAGTCATAATTATATATGAAATTAGTTTATGGTATTAAAAAGTTCAAAATTAATTTTTATTTAATATTTTTAATATAAATTATTTGAATCCATTATTAATGAACAAATTATTGCATCACAATTATGTCATAATTAAATATGATTATTTATTGTCTAAAAATTATAAATAAAATACCATGATGAAGGAAATTGTTTTAGATTTAAAATATATTAATAATTTATGAAATTAAAAATATAACCCCATATAAAAATTGTTTTTGAAAACAGATTCATATGTAATTTATTTTTGTTCTTACTTAAAAAATTTTAATATAAAGTGTCATTATCACTCCCATGTGGCACCATAAAGTCCCAAAATAGACCCATGGATGACCATGGTCTATAATACAACGTCCAATATGTTTAGAACAAGTTTAAGGGTAATTATTCATTTTTATAATATTATTTTCACCCTTATTTACTAGATTTACCCTATAATCATGGTAAATAAAATATTTATTGAAGTAAATATTCATAATGAATAAAAATAAAAGACATCTATTAACACAATTTGGACCTCCATATTCCAAATATGGAATCAATTTTTCCAAATTAAAAACACATATGTTTCAGAAATTAATTTAAAATTAATTTCCGTTGTGAAAACAAAAAATAGTGTTTTTAAGATAAAATAACTATTAGAAGAATGATACATTATTATGTTCAATTTCAAAGTAAAATTACATTGAATGAAAAAAATTGGATTAAATGGTAAATATTTAATCTAATAAAAATTTAAAACAAATTAAAATAATAATATAACTATATAAATAAACCAGATGAAAAGGCAGTTTTGAATTAAAATGCTGTATTTCTTGAATATTCATTAAAAAATTTACTTTATTAGAAAAATACCAAAAAAAATTCCCAGATTATATTTTTTTCCAAATTATAAAGAAGAATTATATTTTTTCAAGTGAAACATATAAAAGTGTCAAAAACTATATTTAAAAATTGTTCTCCATCAAAAAATTGCTAAATTGACCTTTTAAAAAATATTAGTGTATTTATGCTTAAAATTGAAATCATTCTCATTTTAAACCTCACATTTTTTTCAGAAGAATGTAAATAAATTGTAAAGAATAAATAATCTTATTTTAGTTATATATATTCATTCCCACCAATAGAAATTCTAGTCATTAAATACTATTTAAAATAATATTATTTTTTTATTTTTCAGTAAGACTCAGCCTTATATAAAACATTAGATTTTGGAGAAAACCTATTGCTGCTTGTTTGGTGTGCCACCGAACATAGAATACCCTTTAAATTAAAATTAATATTTAATTCACAAATATGAATAAATATGAATATTTCAAATTTTTTATTTACCTAAGATGTTACATCCTTGTCCACTTTTGAAAATTGATTCCTTGTTATGTTAAAGTTTGGATCAAAAACTTCATTTTAAGTACCACATCAGAAAAAGAGAAAAAAAAATATAACGTTACAAGATATAAATAAAAGTAAAAACATCACCTGAGATAACCCATACTATGATTCCCAAAAAACATGGATATATTAGAGAAACTAAGTGTCAATTCTTGATGGAGAGTGATAAAAACATGATTAGGATAAAGTTAACCATTGGAAAATCACAAACATGTGATGGGTTAAACGACCATTGATTCCCCAATAGAAAAAGATAATGGATAACATTTTTGTTTTAAGTTACTTTTCATAAATTTTCGGATTTTATTTATTAGATTATCTAAAAACACAAGGAAACATACTTACTCGCCATGTAGACTATGATCCTTTACTAAATTCTTACCACAAACTCATCTTTTCTCAAAACAATGAGTATTAAAATAGAATTAGTCGCATTAAAAGTGCTAGAATAAACTTCTAGAGTATCACATAATCCAAAAAAGATTAACTATATATTTCCCTGGTCTTTAGGAATCAACTAAAACCAAAATGGATAGTATGGGATCAGGTAATTCCTAAAAAGATAATCCTCCATAAAATGAAATACTACTCTAAATCTTCAAATGTCAACAAATAGTACCCAAAGGTTAAAAAAGAATGTTGTATAATTTTTTTTCCTTAAACTCAATTAATATAATCCAATCATAGATTTAAATCCAAAATACTCATGGATTTGATCACACAGTATTCCATAAAAATATTAATATTTATCTTCAAATAAAATCAAATACTTTTAAAGTCTCATACTGAAAATTAATTACCCTAATCACATATTCTCTATGATAGGTTAATCATTTCTATATATAACCCAAATATCTATATGTCCATAATAAAAACATAGATTTTTCCAAAATAAAATTTCAACAATTAATCCGCAAATGAATTCCCACTGTGTTCAATTTTCCTTAAGTATATATTATTCCACAAAAGAGAGAAAATATTCCAATATAACTTGTGTCACATAATGAAAAAATAATTTTCCTATATTAAGGATATCCATTAGATAAAAAATTGGTCCCTAAAATATACTTTTTCTTGAACCATAAAATCATATAATTAAAATAATAATTCATACTAACTAGGGACATTACGTAGGCCTATTGTAGGCGATGTAACCTTGTCTCCCTTTGGTTGTGGGTTTTATTCCTACAGCCTTGTCGGAAATTACATTTTTTCACCCATACTATATGTTTTTCCATATTATAAATCTCAAAAATAACCCTAACATGATTTAACTTCAATGGTTTCCTTGTTCCTCTCATTTTCTTCCCAACTCATAAATAACTTAATATCTTAATTCCCGAAGTCTTATTGGAATCTTTTACCTCCATAAAAAAAATTATTCCCAAATAATGGACATCATACCATGATCATGGTGTTCACCTAGTTTCATAATCTTCTTGTTCATGTAGATAGATGGTATATTCTTTACAAAAAATATTTAGTGATCCATCAAAATAATCTGCATCCATTATCCAAATACACCTCGTACAATATGGGTCATATTGAAGTTCAGAGATAAATAGTTTCAGAAAAAAAATCTTGTATGACACATAATTTTCAAAACATCTAATAAAACATTCTTTCTATAGAACAGTCAGACCGAGTTTGAGTCAAAACATTAAATCAATGGTCCTTTTATAATACCTTAAGTATGTGAAAAAAGGATATAATTTAAAATCAAATATAAATTGGTTGTGCAAGGTTCTCCTTCTTCACCACATTTTTCGAAATCATAATATGCTTCAAAATCTTATGATAATGTAAATTTTTTGAAATTTCATTGATAATATTTACCTTTCTTGAAAATATGAGTATATTTAGAAAATATTATTTGATTATATACAACCATGCATCCATGATGGTATCGAGGTATAACAGAGGTGTTTGATATCTAAAAATAATTCTTGAAAGTGAGTTGTATATTAGAAATTTTTTTAAAGTCCTCTGGACATGACTTTGTAATAATTATTGCAAACAAGTCATTCGGAAGAGATATCAATGTCATTTCAGATCCTCTTACTTCAATTTGTAACATACCTTCCCTATTCTAAAATCATTACAAAATAAGGATTTAACTTCAATAGTAGATATAGAGACAAACCTTGGGTTTAATAAAAACACATAATCCCTAAAGTTGTCTAAACTGACCTCTGATACCAACTATAAGGCCCCAGCCTTAAACATTAAATAATCATGAGATAGGTTAATAATTCAAATTGAGGATCTTTTCAGGTTTAGAGTTTTAGAGAATTATGTCGTAGCTATTACATTACATCTAAAAAACAACAAAGTATATACTTCTACTATATAAAAAAATTTCACCAAAATAAAACTCTTAAATAAAACATGAGTTCTTTTCTTGATAAAAATATTTTTGAATTCATCATTTCTCTTACCCTTGCTTATACCCTTTGAAAAACATTTCAAAAACATGGGATTATCATAAAATTCTCATAAAGGTTTATAAAACAATGAAATAAAATAGTAGTCAATCAATACATAAAAATCAAGGATATCATAATTTTCGATCATTAACATACCACACAAAATCAGAGGTTTTATGAATAACACATGAAAATCATAAATCATAAAGGTAACTTGTGGTATCCATATCATACTTCCATTGTATCATTCAAAACTACATATGGAGTTACATTTGGAATACCCATCATAGTATATTCCATAAATATAATAGGATAAACATTAACGTTTACCTCTGTCACGTTACGCCATGCATTGAAGAACTATCTCGGGCTCACCCACCCTAGGTTTATCATGGAACCACCCATATACGTAAACAATTCAGAATAACCATAACATAATCATAACACAAAAATAAAGCATAACTGAAAGATAATATTTCAACATTGTAATCACAATATAACATTTCAATATATTGACATAATCATTGCTTTACTAAACCATTTTCAAAACCATTTAAAAAATTTCATGAGGATATTTTTTAGATCAAGGACTCTCATACCACTTTTGAAGATTTTTTATGAAATTTTAATTTCAAAACATATATATCCTTATAAATAAATCCTTAAACACATTTTTTAAGACATGGACATTAATGAGTAATATTAAGAAGAATATATCTTTAAAACATTTAATGCGATATTTTAGTGAAAGAGTTACTGAACAAATGAATGGCGCTTGAATGCATTCAAATGAGGAATAACATTAATAAAAGATTATAATAAAATTAGAATAAGGATATTCATGATATAATATGTCAATGGGTATCATATACACCATATAAAAGTGAATTGGTGAATAACAACAAAAAAGACTCAATGTAATTTAAATTGAGGCAATGTTCCTGGCAAAGATCACATCCTTAGATTAAGGAATAATCAATGACATAATTATGTATAAAAATGATAATTACACCCAATATAAGTGGATATTAAGTGTAAATCAATCATATCTCATTCACACATACTAATAGCATGATATAATCAAGAATTATAAGTTTAACCCAATGAATTGTAATTGGGTTAAGAAGTTCTCTTAAAAAAAATTGACAGCTTAACGAAGTCACTTTAAAATTCAGAAAATGAGTTGATGAGAGATAAAAGGGTATCTCATAACATGAAAATAATATTTAAATCAATAAGGATATAGAAAAACATATCCCGAAATAATAAAATTAAAATATAAAAATACATAACATAAAAGAAGTCTTTGAAAAAAAGAGGATGGTGAAAGATTCCCGTACCGATTTGGTAACTAACAAAACATACACTACATGAAAGAAGGATCATAAATTGAAGATGTAAATACCCATAAGTTAAATTATATTACTCAAGGAAAATAATCATGATCAGTACATACACTACAAAAAAAATAGATGCAAATATAAAATGAATATTATGGGAATAAATTATGAGATGAGAACCCCTTACCTTGTGTCTGACATGACTCGTTCATTCATTAATCTCCTAAATAATAAACTAAAGTTAATATCTACATTATTAAGAACCGTTTAGAGTTTATTATTTCTTTTATATTACTTATTGTCGCATTATAAACATTACATAATCATTTAAGTTTCTAACTTTCATTTTGTCGATTTTTGATACTTGAGTCAAAAATGAACTACCTATAATTAAAAGTTGTCCATGTGGTCAAAATTCCATTCTCTCCAGAATAATATTCATGATTTAGATATCATATACATCATGTACAACCAGTATATATATGTATTTATCATAGTTCAAAATATTTGTAGATAAGAAATGAAATCCATCATTCATGGAGACGGTAAGTCGTACGTGCACATGAACTCTACTTTCATTACTATTTCACATTTAATCGAATTAAAAAATATTTTATACATAGTTATATTATAATTTCTGTATAATATCATATATAATTTCTGTAACTCAATCATTTACACATTCCATGAATGGCATGACGAATCATATCACTTTGAGGGGGCGGTAGTCCACCCTTCCTCAATTGAAATTATCGTATTTACCCATTATAGAAACCATAAAAATATGATATTAATGAAAAATACAGAAGCATAGAGACAATATGAATATAATATATATCACATATAAATAATGTTTCATCATAATGGCCACCATGAGAGTAGATTAAAGATAATCGACCAATCATCATTTCATGAGGCAGTAGATCACCATACAAATAAATAGTATGTTCTTATCCATTTGATAGAGGTGTTTGTAAGTGTAGTTTGAATCCTTCTTAAAAAATACTAGTATATTGAGGATACTGATAGTTAATGTATACAAATAATTATTATTGAATATGGAGTGAAGATGTAAAATAAATGAAGAGAACTTGGGGGAAGATGTTACCTTCAAATCGGGTAACTCCTTTTGGTTTGAACCGAAAGGCTTTCTTGATGTGATTTCTGCCTAAGGTAATGCTTCTAAGATAAAAATAGGGATCTTGAGAGATTATTTTGGAATAGTTTTTATGATCCAAGGAGGAATGAGTGGTGTGAGTAATGGTTGGAGGTGATGTATTTTTATATGGGGGAGGAGGGGCTCTTTATGAATGATTGAAAATATTATTTTATTATAGAATTATATTCGGTTTATAATTTTCCAAACCTTATTTAATTGTAATATAAGGTATATATATGTCGAAATAAAATCATCCAATATGAATTGGAAAAGTTTGGTATATTTTATAATCCTTATATTTTTTATTTAACGCTTTGTTGGCTTATTTAACTTTTACCATGTCCTCTTATATATTAATACTATATGGTAAATGTATTTACTATAAAATTTAAAGTGACCCAAAATGGATCCTGAATGAAATTTTAACATCATATATGTCAATTTTTATAGTCTGATATTTTTAAGGCTATTTTTTCATTTAATAAAATATTTATTGATTTAAAAACACTTTTATGTCAATTTTAATACTATTCATATCATTACTTTTTAAGGATTCTAAAACAACTTGATTCATTTGAAAAACCATAATTAATTCTAATATAACAAGTAATAATAATTTATATAATTAGTGTATGATGTAAAATTCTTCAAAATAAATTTATTTTAATATTTTTAATATCATTTATTTGAATCCTTTATTGATGATATAATTACGACATCACCATTGTGTCATAATTAATTTTTTTATTTAATGTATAAAATAAATAAATAAAATAGCATGATTTTTTAAGGTGTTTTATCTTTTTAAAGAAAAAATATAGTCAAATAGATAACTTATATATCCCCATATTAAAATTGTTTTTTGTAAAAATATTCATGTTTATGTAATATTTGTCCTTACTTTAAATGAATTATTATAATGTGTCATTATCACTCCCAAGTGGCTTTATGTAGTCCCCAAATAAAACCAATGAAGCCCATGGTAATAAATATACCATCAAATATGGTTAGGACATGTTTAAGTGTAATTTATTATTATTATAGTATTGTGTTTCACTCTTATTTACCTGATTTACTGTTTAACCATGTTAAAAAATATTTACTTAAAGTAAATTTTCATAATCTCTTAAAATATAAGACACCTATTCACAAAATTAGTACCCCATGTTTAGAAATATCGAATCCTTTTTACCTAATTCAAGTCACATAATTTTCAGTAATTAATCTAAAATTAATTTCAGTTGTCAAAACTACAAGGGGATTTTTAAGAAATAATAACTATCAAAAGATTGACACTTGTTTATGTATAATTCTAAAGTAAAATTACTTCCAATGACAAAAATTGGATTAAAAGGAAAAAATATAATCTAATTAATCTTTGAAAACAATTAATATAATAATTTAACTATATAAATAAATAATATGAAAATGCAGTTTTGAATTAAAATGCGGTATTTTGCACTATTCATTAAAAAATAAGCATTATTAGAAAATTAAAAACAATCTACCCTAAGACAAAAAATTTGTGTCCCAATTATAAATAATAATTTTATTTTATAAAATATAATATATTAAAATGTCAAAAACTATATTTAAAAAGGGTTCTCCATTAGTAGACGGTAAATCATCCTTTTAACGAATATTATAGTATTTATGCTTAAAATTGGATTCATTCTCTTTTAAAGCCTCTAAAATTTATTATTTAAGTGTAATGAAATTTAAAAAGCATGTATAATCATGTTTTAGTTATTTCTATTCATTCCATCCAATACAATGGCTAGGTGTTAACTACCTTTTACAATAATATTATATTATTATTTTTCAATATGACTCAGCCTTATGTGAAACATTAGATTTTCGGAAAACCCGTTGTTTCATTTCAGGTACTCCATCAATCATAGAATCAACATTATATAAAATTTTTTATTTAATTCAAAAATATTAATAAATATCAAAATGTAGTATTCAATTTAGATGGGATGTTAGACTATGTTATCTCATAGACATCATGAGTATTTTGCCAAAAATTCAATAAAATGATTTATTATAATTTTAAGGTTTACTTAAAATCAAGTTCAAGAGGATTTAACTATACCTAAATTTTTTAAAAAAATGCCATCCCCGACCAGAGTGTCCTAGAATTCATGGTTATTTTATTACAATGGAATAGATAAAAGAGATCACATCACTAAGGATTTATCAGTTTAGTAGAAATGAATAAATATATACATATATGGATCCCTTATTATATTATTATTTACCCTTATAACATAATAAAAAATAAAAAACTACTTTCATGCATCTTATTTAACGAGTTCATCATTATATCCTAAGGAAAACAAATAAAAGGGTGAACTCAATTACTCTGTAATAGTTACAAATACTATGAATATTTATCAATAATAATTCAACCAAAAAAATAATCTATAATAAAAATCAAAAGTAAAATAACTAAAAAACAAATTCCATTTAATCAAAAAATAGATAATGAAAATGCATCCATATATTTTCTTTAATGGTTAAAATCTCATTGATTGAAATGACAGAAAAAATAGTAATGAAAATTTTTAAATATTTGATGTGATGTATCAGACACATGAACCACTTTCATGAGGATATTTCACAATATCGTTTGTGTCTATGGGTACAAACACATTTGATTCTTTTATGAATTAAATCAAAAGTGTTTTTCACAATCTATTTTGACTCATGGGACTTTTCTATGCATTGAGGTGATATATAATGTCAGCATCTACCAATCATGAAAATTATAAAGAATTATTCATAAATATATTTAATTCAGGAAAACTATTACTTATCAATATATTCATATTGAGATGAGGATGTATATTTATCAACATTTCCCCAGTTAAAACAAAATTCAACGTTGAAATGATAGGTAGAAATGGAATGCGTATAACCAAATAATCATATCAATGATATATGAAGTGTGGATATTTAATTAATAATGATAATAAAACCAATTATACATATATGTACATGACACATAAATAATAATTGGTGAATAAGGAATATCTCATATTAATAAATGTTAAATGAGAAACCCTTACCAATGTATGCACATTTAAATCACATGTACTTAATGTACTCGATAAGAAAATGTGATTCCTTAATTAAATAATAATGAACATATTCAACATTTATTTTATTTATTATAATTTTATAATATTAATTTATGGTCATTATGGTGAGTTATGATTATTATCTTTTTTTATTATTTGAGAATTCATTTCATGGTTTTTTGTTTAGTTCCCATACATATGATTGTAATAGTTCTTTTAATTTGGAATAGAAACATGAGAATTTGAATAAAATAATTTTAATATACTTCAAGGATTCTGAATTGAATTATATATCCTTTTTTCTGATATTATGATGATTCGTGAGATATAACAGAAATGATAAAGGTTTTGAATATTTTTTGATGTTTTTCAAACTATCAAGAAGTAGTTTTGTAATTTTATTTTGTAATATTTATACATACTAGTTTTGAAAAATTAAATAATTTGTAATAAAAATATTATAATCTTTTATTAAAAAAATATTTTTATCACCATCCTTGATGGAGGTAATTAAAAATGAAAAATCACCATCCAAGAAGGCATAAAATCAACACATCATGAATGATGTTTTCATTTTTAGAATTAAAATGATCGAAAAATATATTTGATGATAAATATTCCATTAAAATAATATAATTTTAGTATAAATATATCATACGTGAATTACCATGCCTCCTTTGATATGGGAGTTGATGAAAATATCATAAAATAAATGAAATTAAAAGAGAAAGAAAGAGGATTCTCACTCTTTCATATCGTCTCCTTATGAACCTCCGCAAATAATTTATTCTGGTAAGAATAATAGGTATTTAAAATTGGATTATGTCTTGAAAATTTATCTATTCATAATTTATACAAACTTCAAATCTTATCAGTGTGAGAAGAAGGGGTGGTGTGGAGTTGTTTTAATAGTGGGAGGACAGAGGTGTTTCTGAATATTTTATGCATTTGTTTACTATTTTGGCTCAATAATTTCAATATTGCATATTATTATTACAAAATATTGTATATAGTGCTTGTTATATTGAACATATGGTTTCATACATCATCCATGACTAAAAATTCATCTATTTGGATTAAAATTTTAACTACTATAAATTATTATATTTCACTATTCCCCAAAATGTATACAATTTCAAAAAAATAATAAAAACTCAACACTACAATTTTTTGACAGTTTAGAATTCAAAAATGGAAACCATTTTATAATATTAATTTTATAAATATGTAATTTTTAATTTTTAATTAATATGATCATTTATTTGAACAAAAACAAATTATAATATTATAACTGATTTTACAACACATTGAAAATTTAATTATGTTCCCAAAAAATATATTACAATTATAATAAAACAAAATATTAAAATATTAATATATTTTATGAAAATAAATTCTATTTTTAAAAATTATATTAATAATAATATTTGGAACATTCAATATTGTTTCCCATGAATGCCAACAAATATATTTCATTTTAGTAACATTTATTTAAATATTCTATGATATAAATGCATCATTTTTAAATTATGAGATATCTAAAATTTATTTTATGCATTCATAGTTTAGGATATTATTCTAATTTCAACATTACTATTCATAATGGCCCCATTTCTATTTCAACACCATGTTAATATTTAATTGTATCTCATGCTTCAGTTAAGCTTATTATTGCATGGAATGTAAGATATAAAATAAATTGGATTTCATTATGAAGACACATATCATTAAAAATTATGGTGTAATAAAAAAACAAAAAATATGCTATTCATGACATTAACCATTCAAGAATGGTGAGTATTTCAACATGTATATAGAAAATATTTTTCTTAAAAATATCATGATGTTTTCTTCTTAATCAAGTTGAAGTTAAAGGAGAATATCTGCTTATTTAAAAAATATACAAGCATAGTTTTATATTAAGTTTAAATGAATTTAATAGAAGTGTATTTTTAGGATGTTGAGTATGTGATATATAAATATCACATTTAAATAGTAATTTATGAGTATTTAATAATTTTGATGAAGATGTGAGATTTATATATTGTGTGGATATTTCATGAGTCTTCTAGAAAAAATTTAATATAGGATTAAGGAGTTTGAGTGATTTTTATTGATAAAAGGGACTCTAGGAATATCCTATAGTTTGAAATACGAATATTAAAAGCCAATTAAATTCAATTAACATCCTTATTTAAAATAAGTAAAATTTTATTCAAGATATAACATTATGTGAGTATAAATATATGATGTATGTATCAATGAATGGTTTCATTGAAGTTATCTTTTAGATGTGAACCATTAGAAATTAAAAACAATGTGAAATATATTTCAGATATAAAATACATTAAATTTATCGAGTAGTGGAAATAATTAGGAGACCCTTAATAATTCATAGAATATTTCTAATCCAAAAATATCAATCATATTTTTTGTTGAAGTTCATATGGAGTTGTACACAGGAAGACCAATTGATCCAATCATTTTAACGATGAAAATCAAGTATAAAGTGCCATAAAAGTATCCTAGATCATATGTATACCTTCCTATATTCATATCAATGTTTAATTAGTAGGGAAAATATGGGGTTTTTAAATAGTTTCTTGAGTATTGTGATTGTGGGGTCTAACAAATCAATATATAATTGTTATATTGATCTGTAAAAAATTACAGAACAATTATATAGGGGGTGTCTAACTGGTTGTGACCATAAATTTATGGAGTATAGAATATATGTTGGGTTGTATTAAAAACATAGGATGGGGTAAGGTTTCACGTCAATCCTTTTAAATATTTTGTGTCACTATATATTTCATATCTACTGAAAATGAGGTGAGTTTATTAGATAATATCGATTTTTTCAATAACATTAACATGCTCAAATGGTTCAGTATGAAAGAAAATTAATTTGTAAAAGCGTCCCACTAATTCACTAATCAGGTTTCTCCAAGTTATCTTTTGAAATTAAAAAATAAATCTAATATTGAATTCAATATTCATGAATCTATTTAAGGGAAAAATAAATTATACTGATAATATATAATTCTTTTGAAGAAATTTTTTTAGGTGTCAACATGATGTTTTGGTGTGCTACAGTTTTCCAGGACATAACTATTTGAGTTAACATAGCATATAGTCGATTAAACATATGGTTATTTGAGACTGTAATTTATCCAAATATAGATTATGAATTATCCCATTTTCTATGGAACATGAACTTATAGTATAGATGAAGGGTTTTCCCAATCAAATTCATTATACATATTTTTTTGGTATTAAAATATACAATACAGAATTATTTAACTGAATTTTTTATAGTGTCACATGGTATTCCAATGTTTATTAAACTACATATAGGCAATTTGACAATAAGAATCTATCCCACATTCCATAATGTATACTTAGCATTGATCTTTCTTTAGTTAAAATCATAAAATGTAAAAAACATTTATGACCAAGAGAACTAAAATGCTTGGCCTTAGAAATTATCTGATCGTTCTTGTGAAAGAAAAACTACATGAGTTTTTAGTAATTTTATAAAGGGTAATACTGTATTTTTATGGGATATGAAAGTAGACATAATTAAATCAGTTTATCCTAGAATTAATTTAATGATAATTTAATAGTCCAGGTAAATATAAATTAAAATATTCATTATTTCACCAACATTAGACTATGTATGTTATAGATTCTGATGTATCTTAGGAGGCATGATTAGAAATCGTTTATTCTATATTTTAGAGTTTTACTGTGGTGGGAAAAAATTATATCATGTGATATTTAATTTTTACTATAGTAGTATAAATTACATCAGGGTTGGAATACTAGTAAATATATATATATACTGTGAAATTTCTTCATGGTGTATTTTCGTAGAGAGATAAGGTTGCACTAAGAGGAACAATTTTGAGTAATGTGGAGTGATTATGAACTATTTGAATTTTTCAATATAATAATTTTCACTATTTGATGATAACTAGTCATATTGATATAATTTTGATTTAGTTCAAGTGGGAGTTTACTGGAGTTGGTGCCCCCTAACCAACTACATTTATCATTTGATTGGTTTTAAATTCATCAGGTAAAATAATCAATAATTTAATATCCAAATAAATTATTTTATATGTGTGAAATCTAAGGGATAATGTCTTAAGGCTAATTTGACCCCAATATTTCATGGTTGATCCCCACTATGATAATATTCATCATGTTTTATGAGTATTTTAATTAATATATGTTATATGTCCTGATGATATCATAAGGAAGGGCATATAGGATATATGATCTCATGGTTATAGACTCAATAGGCATTGGGAAACTTTATAATGGTGTATTCCATTAGTAATATAAATAAATGTGGTTATAAGAACATACCCCACTGGTAGGAAATCCATATTTATATGTTTCATTGGATTTTTCTATCTAAAGATGTTTACAATGGTTAATATAAATTATTATTATTATTAATTAATATCATGATTCAAATACATCGATGTACTAACTAAAACCATGATACATATATTAATTGGTAGTATTGTATGTTGGGTAAATAATTAGTTAAATATGTTAATGAATGATGTTAGAGATTATTTTTCACCTTTTATCATTAATAGAAGTTTATATCTCTTGAAATAAATTGGGAAAATAATAGTCTAAATATGTCCATTAACATGGTATCTGTCGGCATGTTCATTTCCAAAACATCAAATAAAGACACATGGAGTATATAGGCTGATGAAAATATTATATAACCTTATTCATTACATATATCCAGATAAAGGAATTGTGTTACCCAATGTACATTAATATGTTGTTTTTTGACATTGCTACATTAACTTCATTTTCAGTGGGTGTCATGTATAATTATTAGATTCTAATCATAGGCATTATGCAGTTCCCATAATTCTATTGAGAAAATATCTAAAAGGATCATAAATTAAGTGTATCGAGAACCTCAATTAAATAATTTATTAATTTAAAATCATGAATAAATATTATTCCCATATGGGGTTTAGTAATTTTTCATGGTTGGATTAATCATAAATATCTTGCCAATAGTTATTCAAGATAATGAATCCTATATTGATATTTAATAATTATTTTTTCAATATATGAGTGAATAAGATATTTATTTATTTACCATTGAATAATGAGGTGATATTTATTTATTTTAATAAATACTTATTATTTGAAAATTTATATCTACTGAGGAGGATATATGAGATATTTAATTTGTCGAGTGATAACTAATATATTAAATATTATATTAATAATCATTAATTTATTTTTCCAAATTTTAATATTTATTATTCTGTGAGTCTAGATAATTTTTTTGTAAATATTAATTTTATTTTTAATTTTAGACATGTGGTTTTGTGATGATTAAAGTAATGCTAAGGAATCATGGGTAATTTTTATTCTCTAACCCTAGAATTATTTCAACATAATTAAATAGTTCTCTACAATAATGGTTATTGTACACAATGAGTTCTAGAGAACCCCTCTTGAGACCTTTAATGATCTTCTACTAGAATGATCTCAAGAACAGAGAGCGTTCCACCTCTATCAGCCTTTTGTTTATCGAGATAACACAATAAGAATCCTTCTGAGAATGAACTAATTCTTGTGATTCTCAAAGATGAATCATAAAAGAACAAAAATATTCAATTATTGTACTCGATGATTTCTATGATAAGGATCATTGTTTTTAATTTAACATGTGAATCATTTCAAGATGGATTCTACCTTTTAATCTTCTCTTCATATCAATGGTATGCCAATATGAGGAAAACCAAATGATCATCATAGATTGAATTACAATGCTAGGAAATTTTTTATTCACACAAATTAAATATAAATTATATATGATGGACATATTTCAGGGATTTAAAAGGTTTATAATAATGTAGTTCTGAGGAAAATTCTAAATATGATTACGAATTTCTACTATAGTTCCTGGACACGACCACTTCTTCTAAGACTTAGAACATTCAAATATCACATTTTTATTCAAAAATTATGCATTTAAACTCCATGGAACATTATCTATATAATTTTTAGTCCCAATATATTTATATAATATTTTAATTTATTAATATATATATTATCATAAATTCTAGATGTTTATAGAATAATGTTCATCACCTCCACTTTAGATACTTTTACTACCCTTGCTTAATTTCAACTATATTTGGATGCTTTTATTTGAATTCTTCCAAGGATATTTAGTTATTATTAAGAGATTTTAGGTAATATAATAATAGTATATTTTATTAATTTCTATTTGTACCACTCTATGGCTATATATATCTATATCCTTGGTTTTTGTAACAGATTCCTTTTTTCATTAGTAAATTCTACCTATCTATTCACTACATTGTGAGGATCAATATTATCTGCAATTAATATTGATAATTTATTCTTTATAAATATATAATTTTGATTTTTGATAATGTATATAAAATACACAAACCCATTCCTTATCCAAATTGTATTATTGTGTGAATTGGCCATCACATACCTCCCTAAATTGCGACATCTATGTATTATTTTACACTCAATATAGAATTTGTTAACTGTTTGCCTCCCCCAAACCATAATTCATTCCCTTATTCTGATACATGACCCAAAACCCTATCCCAGATCCACTAGTTATATAATAAATATTAGGATACACTAATAATATAACATCACTTGGTATCAAAGCACTGGTTGACATAGTAAACATCAATTTTTCATTTCAATTCCACTTTTCCATTATCCAATTTCTTTTACAATATTATACATTATTTTAAGAATAACTTCTTCTCATAAAATCCTTAATAATTTGTATTGTATTATGAAACATTAAATTTCTATATTTAATAAATATTTCATACAATCATTTAAGTGATATTAGAAAAACAAAACCAAGAATATTTTTGTGTTCACTCTCAATATTTTTTTACTTAATTATTCATTATATTTTTAGAGAATAAAAAAGCTTATATTTATGACTCATTCTCTCACTTTCTTCTTTACTTTATTAAAAAAATTACTTTTCACCTCATCTTACCTCATCATTGTCTTACATATTTCTTCTACATGAATTATTTCATATTTTTTATACTATCATTTTTGAATTTTTATATTTCAGAACTAATATATGAAAAATATCCTATGTTTTATCCATCCACCATTATCTACTCTTTAGCATTCTGTAATCCTTATCCACTAAAATGAGATATGTAAATCTATTCATAAAAAACGTCTTGTTTGGGAAATTATTGGTAACATGTGATCTACCCAAATAATATAAACACATCATAATATATTGGGAGTAGATTTGAGATTTAACTGTTGATGAAAATAAGGGGGGGAAGGACAATGAATCTTTCATGTGTGGGTTTGTACCATTTTGTGTTAGTATGTGTATTAATGATTATTTTGGATTATATATTATTGTGACAGGTTTTGTCCTTATATTTTTCAATGGTTTAATTGAGTAAGAATCATTTCATTAGTTCATTCCATTATGTTGGTTGGTGTGTGTGTGTATTTTGTGTTTTTATGTGTTTATACATATTTAATTGTTCTTATAATTATCATAGAATATGTTCTGCTAATGGGGATTTATTTTTCGTATGACAGAGAATGAAAATATGGATATCCTTTATAGGAGGACAAAGACCACAAAATGAAAGCCTTAGTGATACATTTTGAGAAACATATTGATCTAATGTTTTAGGTTGGAATATGATAAGGATTAAAACACTAAAATTTAATTATGACCAAAAAATGAATAATGGAAGACCATGAAGAACTATTTGTCCACACTCTCATCACATCATGTAGAAGAACATGGATGAATACATCAAGGATATTCCACACATGATATGTTGGTATCAATAACCTAGATGAGTCTAATGGATACATCCATCCAATGTTTTAATTGTACATACCATGGTGAATGTATCATCTTTTCATTGAAAGAGTAATAATAAATCAAACCTGGAGTGGGATATAATGATAAATAAATTGTTTTCTTATTATAAATAATCCAAGGAGAAAAAGATCAAAAATTATTCCCATTAATATTCTTATTATAATTATAATTGGTGTGATCAAGTTAAAAAATATGGGGTATGGTATGGATAATGTCTCATTAATACAAGGGTTGAAAATATCTTTTTGATGAAGAAATGATTTCTTCTCCAATACTATAGTCAACATTTCTACAAAAAAATTGATTGTTTTACCCGAAGTAGTAGGTGTGCTGAATACTACTACAAGAGGATAAAAATCACTATGATCTAAGAGAAAATTTTGGTTTATATATAGGAAATGATGGTGTGGTTTTTATAGGTCATAAATTAAGGTATTGGTATTCAATTATGTATATACCACTAAATATAAGAGACATGATATATAAAGCCATGGATAATGAGAAGTTATTTAAAAGGATCACAAATATGAGGAATAAAATTATCGATTATACCCATGGTTGACCAAAAGGAAAAATATTTGAGGATATTCAGCTCAAAATGCATCTTTTATAATGATATCGATAAGGTAACCAATCCACTTATGATGTAAATTACTGAGGATAACCTAAAATTTATATTGATACCTTTTTTTAGAAATAATGGAATTACAAATATTTATAGTAGCTCTAATACCATAGGATGATGATGATTATAAATTTTTCATAGTGAATTAATAATAGAGACAGATTTGAAGAAGAAAATTTGTGTTCCCTAAATATTGTAGTTGTTATGTTTTCATTGGAAGGATAATTCATTATCAGCAGAATACTAGTAACATAATAAATTATTGTTATAGAAAATGAGGGTCATTATAAATTTTATATTGGACTACATATTAATAGAATGTATATAGTTTTGTTGTCGATGGTTCCTGATATATATATGCGTTGAGTAGAAAATTGTTGGGGAAGTTGGGACATCCAATATTAAATAACCATTACCCATATCACCTATATAATTTTAATATTTGGTGTGAATAAAATAACACTAAATACATGATGTCTTTATTTATAATCATTAATTAAAATGTTGAGGGTGTTTTAGAGGTTTGTTCAATGAATGAATAACACTTAATTCTATGAAGACTATATAAATATGATTTATATATCACATGTGATGTACTTCTAAATCATCAAACACTTATACTTCATCTATAACCTATAAAATTCATCCCTCTTTCCCATAATGAAATTTTGGTAGATAAAATTTTGAGATAAAATAATCGAATCTGTAGTGAAGAATTTTGGATACAAAATTTAAAATAACATTCTAAGGTGGATAAGAGTTAATGAGAAAAATAAAAGATATTTATAATATATAAAATTAATTAGAAAAAATAAAAAATATTTGAAAAAAATGTGATGGTGTTAAAATAAAGTGAGTTTGAAGATGATTTTACTTTATAAAAACAACATATAATCATTTATAAATAAAGAAGTGATTCGAAATGATAACAACATTTGAGATCTTATTATTAATGTTTCTGATTCATTTTTCTGGTGTATGACAATGCCTTTTGAAATGATTTTCCACCCTGAATATGAAACATAAGAAAAATTGAGTGTTGAATCGATCTTATACCTAGATATTCACTCAGTAATCATTTATTATATAACACCAAAAATGAGGAGACAAAAAAATCAACGTACATTCCATGAGATATTGGACATGTGCTATTTCAATGAGGCCATATCTCTTACGTAGTAACTATGATATTGGTTCCACATATGGCTAGTATATGAATAATTTGTATTGATTATTAATCCATAAAAAATATCACAAACATATGTCACGACCTTATCATAGGGTAAGATGGTATTCTCAATGAGTACAATGGTTTAACAATTTTCTCCAAAATTGATTTGAGAGGATATTATTTCTAAATAATAGTGTATGAAGGTGAGGAGTATAACTCATATTTTATAATTAATCATGGTATTTATGAGTGGATACTTATGAAATTTCATCTCACTATTGTTCCAAGTACAATAATCAAAATAATAAACTTTATCTACTAATCATACCTCCAATTTTTTTTCGTGCTTTTCATTAGTGATATTATATTGTATAGTAATAATTTTAATAAACATTATAATCACATAAAAATACCATATTGGTTTCATGGAAGGAAGATATATTTATAAAACCATAAAAATTGGAAATTATTTTTAAATAAAATTGTACTCTTTGGATTTCTCATCATAAAAATCAGGGAGTTGTAGTAGACTTGGAGAAGATAAAATAAATCCATGATTTGTTGAAACCAACATGTTTTTTATAATAATGAATAATTTATTGTGTTTCTAGACTTTATTGGAGATTTATAAAGGTCATCATAATATTAGAAATATTGTTAAATGTGTTAAGAAATAATAATATTCATCCAAAATGGGGAATGAGTTAAGAGATGGTTTTGATGCTCTAATATAAATAACCCCCCATGAACCTTTAATTGTAATTATATATTTTGGACTAACCATTAAAATATAATATCATATAAATTTAATTATAATAGATGAATTAATCATATAAAAAGGTATTACTATATATATTTCTATAGAAAATAAAATAACTCAAGCTCTGAACTATGATAAATATGATAATGCATTTTGTATATTTTTTATAGAAATTGAAAAATGAAGAATTATATTTTGAATAGAGAAATTTTGATCCATTTTCTTCATAATGTTTCTAAAGAACTTTAGGGTCAATATATGTTTAATATGATACACTCTTGGTGGCTGAATAAATCATTGAGTGTATTCGAGATGTCATCAAGAATATGATAGGTACGTAAATCATTGAGGCCATTCCACTTTTTCTAAGATATGATTTTTTATCTATAATGAATTCTCAATTTTTTGGTTTTTATTTAATAAAAAGTTTATATTCCTTAGAATATTATTTTTGTTAAGATTTTAATAGATGAAAACATAGATTTAGTTTTTGGAATTCTTCAATTTACAGAATTGTTTTATATTTTTTATTGATAATATATTCATTTACAAGAAATATATTCACATGGTTTTATTAAAGGTATCATGTTATGATATATTTAGTGGGAATTTTATCATTTTAAAAAACACTAAACAACATTTTTGATCACTTTTACTATCCTAGGATATTGACGGATATATTAAGATGTTTTTTTTTAAATAAATTGTCCGACATAAATAAAATCCAAACATAACCTTCAAGGTTTGTATCTTCATATTCAAATCTAGAATTTCCCTTTGTAGGATATATTCATTGATGTAATTATACTATTACAAATGAAAATTATATTTGGGTATTCCACTATTTAGATTGATATATTTTAAAAAAACTCATATTTATTTCATATATAAGGTCCCTTAAACATGTCAGTTATCATTCATGTTACAAAATTACAAAATGTATGTATTTTTTAATGTTGGGTGATGTATTTAGAATATATCCCCAAAAGGTATGATTTTTCTAATAACTTTGTTTTTCAAATGAAATTTATTTGAAGATGATTAAATATCTATATTTAAAAATTTATGTAAAAGCCCTTATATTTTAGTATTATTGATATGATTTGAATATATACATGGAATGTTATATTGGATGAAAAATAAATTTTTATAAATTTTATACATGAAAGATGAATGGAGAAAATTGATTCTCACTAGTTGTTCAATTGATATTATATTTGTTAATATAATATATAAAAATATGTTCAATTTATTGAGAAAAGAAAAATTTGAGT
Organism: Viscum album; assembly: GCA_963277665.1. Lineage (NCBI taxonomy): Eukaryota > Viridiplantae > Streptophyta > Magnoliopsida > Santalales > Viscaceae > Viscum > Viscum album. The sequence continues at coordinate 897,823,735 of OY728165.1, read as the reverse complement.
TGGAGGAACCATCCTTATATTGAGAAGAACATTGAATACATAAATAAATATGAATAAAAACATGGATATATGTTTATATTGTTAAAAGTTATGGATAAATTAAATGACTAATGTGGTTTTTTAAAATAATGTATCTTCTGTATTTACATACCGCAAAAGAGCATTAAAATCCAGATTATGGAGATTAAAATTAATTTGATAATTCATTGAATTATTTTATGTCTCTCTAGGTTGTTTTTTGTTTTTTAATAATTTATATTGTTGATTTAAATAATCACTAAATCAATATTATAATGTTTTTAATTTCTATGATAATTTTGAAAAATGACTAAATGCAAGACGCCTCTAATTTCGGAAGAGGAATGTGGATTTGCAAAGTGTAACAACAATTTTGGAAGGATGGCCCCTATTTAAGAGGGGTAAACCATTTTTAAAAATGGTAACCAAAACATTGGATGAAGTAACCCTACTAAATAAGGGTATATTCAATATTGGATGGGTATTGTGATAGAAGCATAACCTCAAAATTCTACACCTTATCGCAAAGGGTTCTCCTATAAAAAAGAATGATAATAAGGGTATAAATTTGATCAAAAGTGTAAGGTAAATTTTGGGATTGTATTAATTACCAAATATGGGTAGTATATTTCTGAATGTATAAAAATTGAAAAATCGTTTTGATTTTTCTTGAGAATCTTATGAAAATTAGAAAATTATGATTAAAAAGTGGGAATTATTTTTGATGATTATAAAGGTATTCTTACCTAATCAGAACATAATGATGTTATGAATTTATATGATTATATCATGTTTATATATTTTTAACATTAGATTAATGTTATGATATCACTATCTATAAATATATGGCTTTCAAATAATAATATTTGAAACTCAACATAGGTTATCAAATAAATAATATGATCTATTTATGTTTTTTCAGATCTTAAGTGAATTTCAATATCTCAAATAGATTTATAAATCAAGCATTGATGAAATAAAAAGTCATGGGATAATATATAAATTTATAGATATGAAAAATGGCCCATAAAGTGTTCATATAATTATCTCATACCATTAATGAAAATATCAAAACAATTTTTTGGTTGTTTTATATTTTATACAAATAGGAAAGATATTTTTTTCATTTTTATAGAAATATCCTATGAATAAATTCTATTGAGGTATTAGGAAGATATTATATGTTAGAAGATGAAATGAGAAGAAACATTAAAAGTATGTTATTCATACAAATTCCTTTGAAATTATCATTGAATAAAATCACACTACAAATTTTGGGTGATGAAAATGGGCACATTAGAAGTTTTTGCATGAATTTTTTTCTCCCAAGTAATGAATTATTTACATTAATGGAAATTTTAAATGATACCATAATTTAAATGATAACCATTTTGAAACTATGTGTACCAAATAAGAATGATAGAAATAGGGTTTCTATATAGTCTAGGGCTGTAACATAGAAGCTTGGAGAACCTATAGAACATATTGAGGAATAAATGAATTTGAACCTACTCTATAGTTGAAAAAAATTTATCTTCCAATGAAAGGAATAAAAGTAAAATAACTAGTGAAATTTGGTTTATGTATAAATTCAATCATTGAATGACAAGGAATAAATCACATGAGGTGATACATGTATCAAGAATGAATAGACCAAAGTGTTAAGTGTTTTTAGTGTACATGAATGAATTTAATGCTATGAAATTCAATTTATAGTCTCCAAATAATATATTTTGTGACTTCTTTGATGATGAATATATTGATAGTTTTGACAATAAGATAACCTATATAAAATATTGTTGTTTTTGAGTTCTGTGGAGTTTCAGTTGAGATAATCCAAGTAAACTTTTTCTAGAAAACATAGATGGTGGGAAGAAATTAATGATCAAGATAAAAAGTTTTAATGAATAAATATATATTATAATAAATTTTTAATGATAAAAACTATATTATATTTTAGATAGGGTGATATCCCTATGAAGTGTTGTGATCTACTTAAACAGGTTCATTGTTTTTGCGGAATTAGAATGATTCCTATATAAAAAGTTGGTGGGTTAATGAAATGTTAACTTATATAGTTCTGTGAAGATAAATTATAGTGTAATATGATAATAGGGTTGGTATGATCACTACTTTATTACATTTGTAAAATAATGTTACGATTTATAGTGTAATAACTATAACCTAAAATTTTTCTACACCGACAGGAGTAGGATTCCAAAGAGATAGAAATCCTTATAAAAACACATATTCCATAATTTAAATATTTACTTTCATTGAATATATGTGTTTATGTTAGGTTGAATAATAATGTGTTGATATTTCTTATACATCAATAGTTGTTCAAATTCTATAGGATTAAAAGATCAAATGTGAACTTGGAATTGGGTATCAAATTTCACAACACCTAATTCAAAGTACCCACACCACTCTTAGGTGAATATGAACTACTGTACTAGGAATAACAAGTTGAATCAAATAAAAAGGTTCCCTATGGTTAGATATTTATTTTTACATCAAAAGAAAAATTATAAAAATGTGTATCTCTAAATATATATATTATTTTTGTTACCCAATTTTTTTATAAGAGTATAAATTTTAGATTGGATGTGTTTTTTATGAAGTCCCTATTATATAATAATATTCTTCTATCCCTATGAATACTAATTTAGATATTTTTTATAATACAATAAAAAAAGTAAAATTAGAGAGTTTTTGATATTGATAAAAAATATAAATCTTAAGGATGAATAATTAATAGATTAATGTATTTAGAATGGAATGTGTTTGGATATTTTTTTTTGAATATTATGATTCTTCCAGTCAATTGAGATCAGTTTGAAAAGAATACTATTTTAATGAATTAAGAAATTATTTTTTTTCCAAAATAAAATATTAATTGATTAATTTACCCATTTTAGTTGTATCATATTTATTTTTACAAATTAGTCTATGTCTTGATGATAAATTATTGCTGGAATAAGAAGTTTATGCAATTGAATATTCCTTAAATATAAAGGAGAGTATTCTAAAAACTCTCACAAAACATGTGAATGAAAATGAATAATATACCACACTACCCAATGAATAAATTTATTAATATGAAGAATAATTTTAATGTTTCTATGGATATCTTTTTGTAAAATTTTACAATGAATGGATCCATGCATTGGATAAATTTAATTAACACACCATTAATTTCATGGAAAATTTGTTGGAAGATAAACAAAAAAAGAATAAAAGTGTTGGATAAATTGTTTACATATTCAACTGAAGTTAATGTATATCAGATGATAAATGTTAATAAAATCTGTAAAGATGTTTTAAAAGATCAGGAAGACATGGAATATGTTATTAGTTTGAAATTTCTTTAGTTGGATGTAATGTAGATGATTGCGGAAAACACCATAGAAGATATATTTAGTTAATTGATTACATTAATATAGACACGAAAACATTATATCAGATTCTTAAATTATGGAAGAATCTAAATGGTAGAAATATGAGATGGAAATAAACTATTAAACCATGAATAACTATCATAGTAAAGAAGTTATCTCATGACCAAACTAAATTTTTTTGTTCTAAATTTCATTTAGATTCATGTTTTGATTTCAAATAAATAAATTTACAAATATAGAAAGATAAAAATTCAATGGAAAAATCCAATGTTTCAATGGTTGATATAAATAAGACCTAGAATGGTATCCCCATGATGAATCCAAAAAAAATGGATTGAATCAAAATATATCAAGGTACACTAGAAAAAAATTATAGATAGACTCCATGTATAAGAAATAAAGTGATGTATATAGGCCTATTGTTTCTACTAAATTTTTTTAAAAACATGTTCATTTATTATGAGAACAATATTTCAACATATTCACATCTGAATAATTTTAATTCAATGGTGTGTTTATCTGAAATCACAATAAAAAATAGTAGATGTATGTAAAACTCATTGAGGGATAAAAATATGTCATTAAAAAATTATATGATTACTTGGAGAGTTTTTTTCTATTGAAATAGATGTTTAAATATTTAGGGGGTGTATGTATATAATTAAAAATAATAAATATTATATGGATGTGAATAAATGTATATAATAGTAGATATAACAAGTTAGATAAACTGATAATTCTACCTTGGAAATAAATTAGTGAAGAATATTTTTCAAAACACTACATCCTAGATGTTAATGAAAAATTATGAGAAGGATTGCACAATATTTGAGAAGAGAATATTATTATACTATATTAAGAGAGTATAAATCTTTTAACAATGAAATATAGACAGAAATATTATGATATATTGGAGAATGATGAAGAATAGAAAAAAAATCCCAGAGATATATAACTGAAATAGTTTTTTGGTTGATTATATACAAGGTAAAGAATGAAATTTCCATGATAGGTTGTCCAAAAAGTATAATGGAAATGATATTGAAGATATTTATAAAATATTTAAATAATCATAATACATGGTTGTTAAATGTTTCATTTTCTCCAAGATAAATGAGAAACAAAGGTAAAGACCTTGTTATTCATCATACTATGGAAATTTATGTTTGAAAGGACTATACATAAAAAATAATACGAATTATAATTATACTAAATATTTTGTAATCACATTGTAGAAAAACTGTATAAGGTTAGGAATATGTAGTAAGCATAAAATGATGGATTTATTTTTCTAAATCATGTAATTATTACCATTCCTCTTGAGAAGAATGTTGAAAAGAAAAGAAAAACCATACTCCCCAAGGATTTTGAGATCTAGAATGGTAATATTTAGGAAATAAATAAGGGATGCATGATATTTATATATTGAAATATGTATGTTTGTGTATAGAAAAATGTTTTCTAAAACTTTATCCAATTAAAAAATTAATTATATTTCATCTTATTCACATAAATGGAAGTTTTTTCTAATTTAAAGTTGGGATTAAAGGTGATTTTGAAAAAATGAAATAATACAAGATAAGATTCCTATACAAAAATGAAATAAAATCAAACATGATAAATATTTCAAGTTTTTTCTTGGTATCTCACATAAAATAAATTTCTTATAAATTTTCAATTGGTATCAATTATCTAAACTAATATTAATGATTCTTATAGAACATTTCCCGATGATTAAAAAACTACTGAAAAATATGGTAAGATTCATTTTTTTGTGGTATACAATGTATGTAATATTACAAGGGATTTATTAATTATTTTTAAATATATAATTTTTGATAACCCTGGTATAATGATTAAAATGAGGTATTATTATAACTTTCAAAGAAATATTTTTATTTATTATATATATAATTATCAGAGGGTAGTGATTGTCAAAAAATGAGGGATAAAATTCAAAATTACCCTGAAATATTTTTATTGTTTTTTTGTAGATGAGTGAAGATTCCTAAATTATCTTCAAAATAAACTTCATTATCCCCAAGAGAAATAATTTTTTTGGGTATCAAATTATGGGAATATTATAAAATGATTATCTAATTAAATTAATATCCCTTATTTTTTACACAGGGTTATCCCAAGTATATTTAATGTTGATTGGTTGAAGCCATACAATTGGGGGAAAAAATTTCACCATTATCTCAAATAGTAGTTGAATGAGTCTCTATAATTAAATGAGGAAAAATTCAGGAGAATATTTATTTTTTAAAACCAGTTTAATTGGGTGATAAATTTTCCCTTTAAAGTCCTTACCTTGAAATTATTTGTATAAATAATGGGAATAAGAATATTATAAAACTACCCTAGTATGTTAATAAGTAGGAGAATAATTTTCCTCTGTAAATTTATTTTCAATATGTGGGTGAAAACATATTTCAATATGGTAAGGATTTATGTAATTATTTGGTATTAAAAAAAGAAAAATAGTGTAGATTGTTGTGACCCTTATTTCATTTTTTTTGTAATTATTGTTGTCAAATTTCAATATGTATATATAGAGAATGATGTTTTATTTATGATTAATCCACGTATCAATCGAGATGTATTACCTATTCTTGTTGGGTTATTGAAAAATACTCTATCTATTTAATTATTTGACAAGATATATTTAATTAGAAAACCATATATATATATATATATATATTGATTGTTGATATGGTTTTATTGAATCACTGAAAAGTGTCAAAGGATAAAGAATGAACTATAATAAATTTGATACATGTAATGTTTGAGTGGTTATGTTGAATTTTACTCATGATGGTGAATAACATATATATATTTCATTAAAAAAGAAAAAAATATGTTCAATGTATATAAATAATCTATTTTGGGGTTAGAGAAACTATCAAACCGTTGATAAATATTTTATCCATAACAAGATATTTAAGAAATATATTTTATATGAATATTTATTGAGGATTAATTTATGTATTAATTAATAGTACAATGAGGATTTTCTGAAATACTTTATCTATTTTGTTTACATGGTTCCAAATACCCATGAAATCAACAAAAAATGGTTCGAATTATTTTGAGAATTTCTAAAAATATTTTATTTTGTTCTAAATTTCATTTGAATATTTTTAGAATGGATATTTTTGATTTTATGAATCCTTGAAAACAATTTTTGATTCCTTGGAAATCAATTACTAAATATTAAAAATGGAAATGTTCATGACTCTGCCAAATTAAAAAAATATTAAAGTATATATTAGAAGGGTGAATGCTATTTAATATGGGTAATCACTATTTTAAAAGTTCAAGCATTATATGAAAAGGGTAAAACCTATTTTATAAGGCTAATCATAGTTATAGATTTTTAAACCCTATTTTTGTTGGGTAAAAGATGCCATTGATAATTAGACACTATCTCAAAAGTGTAAGAGTGAAAAAGAGTAATATTTGACGGTTATAATTTACTATGTTATGGTATTAGTATAAAATAGTAATTTACTAATGGTTCACCATACATAAAAATTGTTTTTTGATGTTCATAAGGGTATAACTTACCGTGGACTATTTCTAGATTATAGAATGGTACAACACCTATCTAAATTTTTGAGAAAAATGATAATTTATATAATTGAATGTTATTAAGATGAAATGAAATTTGGTGCTCCCAATGTAGTATTGAAAAGATATAAAAATAATTATTATATTAATTTATATGATCTATGAATGCATAAAAAATATCTACTGTGATTAACATTAGGAGATCACATTCTATAAATCTATGTGTAGTAAAAAAAATATTTACAACTCAATATCTATGATAAAAGTAAAGAAAAATATATTTTTATACTCATGTTAATAATAGGTGAAGTTAAATATTATAAATTGATTTGTGGTTGATGGAATAGAAAACATAATGTGTACCATGATATTATTTAAAGATGTATACTCATACTCAATTTTATGACTTTTTATGGGAATATCTAAGACCCAAAATTAGAAGCTCCATACGACTAAGTTATTGTTGTTGTATATTTTATATAGATATGAAAGATAGTTTTATATACGGATTCATTTTATGGATAATAATAATCAATCCTACTTATGATTTATGGAGATATATTTAACCAAGAGAATAAATTAGTATTATTAGAAAAAATGGTATTCCTATAATTTCAAAGCAAGCATTTATAGGATAAAAATGAGTAAAAAATAATTGGTGTTAAAAATGGATGCATGATTAGGTGGTATATGTGATATTTTTTTATTTTATATATTAATTTCTTTGTTTATATGTATATTTAGAAGGACACCTTGGCATACACCATTCACGAGGTTTGGAAAAAGTGGTTTTTTATTTTCATAGTTTGGCATAGTGGTTAAGTAGGGTTATCTCACTAGAGAAGCGTTCACGCATTAATAACTCACATCTCCTAACTCACAATAGTATATTTTTTTTATTTTGATATTTTATAGAATATTTTGAATTTTTTCACATGTTATATAAAATATTATATGAAATTAAACATTCAATTCAATTGAATAAATACAGATAAAATAAAGTAATGAAGAAAGGAAGTTATCACACGATAATCAAATAGAGAGAACATTAATTTTATTATTAATAATATCATATTTAATTAATATAAACATTCCATTTAATATAGAAACCCCTATCTACGGCAATTGTTATAATATATTCCAATAATCAACTTGAACTCTCAAACACCACCTCTATCAAATGAAAACTAGTTCAAAAGATGATTCTAGAACATAGAATATCATGTAGATAAATTCAAAGTATTTACCACCTAAAATATCTTCAAAAATATATATGAAATTATCTAATAATAATCATGAATGTTCAATACATGGGTTTGGCATATGAATAATCCCCTGAGAGGTTCCTTAGGTTAGCTACTCGTGATCAAGAGAATATGAGTATATATTGAATAAATTGAAAGATGTTGGTAATGAGGTGGGATAAATTTTATGAAAACATGTAATGAGATTACATAATGGAAAAAAACATGAATCCAAACTACAATAGAAATTTATCAAAATTTCGACATATTGTGGCTGAATTATTTCTCGACAGCAGTGCCTTATTCCCTTTATAAGAATTGCCATTTATTATAAATTGTTAATTATTTTCTTCTTCATTATATTATAAAATATATGAGATCTTATATATTATTTATTTCTAGAAGGGTTACATTATATCCCCTTTATATTCAACCATTATCAAAATTTTAAATTTTAGTGAGATCCATAGATTTTTTGTCCTTGTTTCATGGTAAAATATATCGATCTATTTAATCAATATGGTAGTCCCTGATTGGTTGTATAAATTCAAATGTAGTGACCCAGAAATTTCCATGAGAGATTCATGAAGTCCCATGGAATATATTACTCATTAAAAATTATCCTTTATTCAGGATGACATTTTATATGATTTAAAAGTATTATGAATCATGTTAATGAATTAGGATCATGGTAATAGGATTTAAATACCATAAATTATTTCTATTGAGATACATAAGATTGATGTTAAAGGATTAAAGTAATCTATAATATCCTATTACTAAGGTTAAAGTCATATGATAATTAGAAAAAATATTATGATGATGGTAGAGTCATATGATCAAGACTTTTCTTTTTCTAGACTTATTATACAATAAAATACTTTCCTAATTTGATCAAAATGGTATATAATACACTGATTCCCCAAAATTTTTGTAAAACACATGAATATTTTATCAAATCCACAGTGATTAAATATAGACTTCATTCAAATCATTCATAAGAAAATTATACTATTGAATAACATATTATAAGATATTTATTAATTTGGATACAAACTATTCTTAAATTGTAAATATGTAACAATTTCCATCAAAATGAATGATTTTTCAGATATAAATAATTGGAATGGGAATTTAAATTTTATAAAAATAATGACTTTTAAATTCCTTAATACATTGATATTTCTGTAGAGGAAATTATCATATACCATAGTTAATTATAGATTCCCGAGAGATAAATGACATTACATTTTAGTTTAAATAACCAAATAATTGTCACTCTACATTAATCATTTTCAAATATCTATTCCCTCTATTGGAATAAAAATTTATTCAATATCGTTTTAGTTCTCATATTATTGTAGTGCTTATATCTGTCAAATTATATCTATCTTCGCAAAAAGATTTTGAATTAAAAATTATATCATTCTGAAAAAACATATATTATATTCATAGTCTTTTCTCTATCATATAATAACTAAATCATAGACACATTAAATTTTTATGATAATTTTTATATAACAGGGAATGTTTTATAAATAAAAGGCCAATATGATTCAAATTTAAACTTTTGAGGTCATATGGGAAATCGTGAATCTAAAATGAGGTATAATACGTTATGAAGTTTAAAATCAATAATGAAACCTCACTCACCGTACAAATATTTTACCACTAAAATAATATTTTATTTATTAAGAATCCCATGGATTAGGTTTTTTAATAGAAAGGTTTATATTTATTCCCTCTTTAATTATTTATTTCATTGTTTTTTCCAACATTTATATCTAAATGTTTTATTTGGAATCATATTTCTTATATAAAAATTTGTAGCTTATGATCTTGAAATAGTAGTGAACTCAATGCCCATATTTCTGTTAAATTTAACATTATTCTCACATATTTTTATAAAATATTATCTTCCAAAATAGTAGAATCAATTAATCTAAAATACCGCATAAAACGTTTTTTAGTATATGTTTTATAAAATTGTGTGAATTTCATCTTCTATATCCCCCTTAGTTGATTTAAAAGATATTTATGGAATTACTTCTAGATAAAGGTAGGTTTTGACAAATGGATTGTAAATCGGATTCCTAATAAGATTATTCATGGATAATGTGAGATTTATAAAATTGTCTTATGTAATGATATTCTTGAAAATATAGTTTAATTTAGAAATATAATATAAAAATGGTTACTCATTCATTATAAACATAATTAATGAATTCAAACGGCTAGGAATAAGAATAAAATAATAAATTATAGATTTTGTAGCATTACTCAAAACTATCAAGAAAAAATAAATAAACATAATATATTAAAATGGATTATTAATCCCTTTTGTTTTTTGTAATTTTAATCATTTTAGACTATAGTATTGAATAATATATTCACATTTGATCAAAACTATTTAAATAATTATATTGAAAATTGAGTATGAAAAATCATTTTTATAATAATTCATAAAATATTTCAAATCATGCTATTTTTTTCAACAACATCAACATAGTATGAATTTATGAAAATTTTAAATGACGAACAATGTTCCTTAAAACAAACAAATAATGAATGTTCTAAACTCGTTCATACTACTCTCCCACACTTATATAACATATTCATTTGATATTCATGCATCAAAATATATATATATAGTAATAAAAAAATTTAAAAGAGAATTAAAAATGAATTTATTATTCATAAAGGAATATTTCAAATAATTTCCTCATTGACTGCCACTAAAAACCCAATAATAAATATAATAAAATAAAAAATTCATTAAAATATGATTGAAAATAAATATAAAATAAAATTGAAATAAAATAAAGATATTGGACCAAATTTAACTACCAAGTGGACCCTAGGTTTTGTATACCCCCATTAAAAAACTTCTAATGGTTATCCATAATCCTATAGTGGCTGGGGGTTGTATGGGATAAAATATAAGAACCATATTCTTCCTTTGGGGTACATGATTATTTTGTTTTGGTTGTTCTTTGTAAAATAGGTGAAAACTGGGAAAGTTCTTGTTTTAGAATATCACACGGAATGTCATAGGTTTACATTCTGTGTAATCCCATTTATATGTTGGGTACACTCTAGCCATGTAAGTGGTATACATGGTGTTTATGGATGTCAGTAGGGTATTAGAGGACCAAATCTTGTACACACAGTGTATTTCTTAGTACACACTTTGTTGTCGTGTCGCAAAGACCTGGATAGTTGGTTTAAAAAAATTAGTTTTTTTAATAGTAAAAGAACCTAAAATTCATGTAGTCCCATTTATATGCACTATACTTTGAAAATTTGTCTTAAAACGGGTTGTTTCCACCTTTTCTAGTTTGGGACAGAACCCTAATGAACAAGTCATCCAGGACATCATTTCACATATGACTCTATGTCTGAAGTCAAATTTAAATGTTTTCAAATCCATTGGAACCACACTGCTATGATATTAACTCTTTTTGAGTCATTGCTATTTTTTTGTTTCTTGGATATGTTATAGGGTTTTTAGCATTTATGTACATTGTACAGATCTACATTCTTCTAGACTGAATTAGAGTATGGTTTCAGATGATGATTGTCGTATGAGTATAAGGTAGATGGTTCATATATCATTTTCAGTTTTTTAGACATTTGGGGACTGAAAATTTTATCATAATGGTGGGTTTTTTAGAATAACCATATTATTTCAATTTAAATTGATATTTATACCTTTTAGCATGTCACTGGGTTTTCCCTTTCCTATTATGTTTGAGCAGGGATATGTGAGAGTTCATTTATCATTAGTTTATATTTAATGGGTCATAAAATAGTTTTAAATGAATTATATTAATTTATATTTCTATTATTATATTCTTTAAGTTTATTTGAGGTTTTTAGTAGCATTGAAGTGCTCAGTGCTTTTATGTAATGGCTAGTAGTTAGTGAAACAAAACTATTTAAATTGAATTGCATGATAACAATTTTTTAATGTGATTATATATATTTGATGGTTGGAATTACATATTCTAATTCTCATGATATTGTGGAGGGATTAGAAAAAGGATGGATAGAATGGACATCAGGATTCAGTGATGTTGGTCATAGGTTGGGAGAGGCCCAGATTTTAATTGCTTGTTCTAACCATAGGATTGGGCATCATGGATGTCAGTTTGAGGTAGTGTGAATTTCATATTGGTCATGGTCTGGGATACATTGATTGAATTTCCATCTTATTTTAGTGACGTGGTCACTTGGACATAAGGTGTAAGAGATGGTTTGGCTGGGGTACTTATTTTGGGGATTAATGGTCATGTGTAATTGACAAAAGCAACTTGAGTGAAGTGAACACTAGTTTAATCTGTGATTGAGGTTTTTTTACAAATCGTGTGGTTATATACCCCTGATAGTTCTGGTTTATGAACTATAGGTTTGTGGGTGTTTTCCATTGGAAGCCACATGGAATGTGTGGAGCCATCAGATGGAAGTAATGTGACTACAAGGTTAGGGGATGAGGCTCCCCGTGATTGAGGGAAGACATCATTGTTCCTCTAGTTATTCATTTGAGGATATACATACATGTTCCTATAGTTCTTATTTGAGTACACACATCGTTATTCTTCTAGTTGTTGTTCAATGGGACGATGTGAGATTATGACCAGGGTTCTGTGGGATCAAGATACTATTTATTGGAATGCCTTCGAGATGTGAGTACTTTGAGACACATGGTGTAAGGAGGCAGAAGGTGTCATTATATGTGATTGTGGTGGAATTGGAGGGCTCATTGCAACTATTTGACTATAGGAGTACCTTGGTCCATGGAATAAGGACTCTATTTTCTTATGAGATTTCAGCATTAACTAAAGCTGGTGATGCTCCCTAATGGAGGGTTAGCACCATTGAAGGTGGTTTTTAATATTAAATTAAAATTTTTACCTTTCTTAGTGTTATTATCTACATAAACACTTATACTAGGTACACAATATTTGGGGGTGTCCAACTGAAATTCACGTCACACCATACAAGGGCCCTTCGGAATATTTTTAGACATTATGGATTTACAAACAGGTAAAGGATGAGCTTCAGGAGTTAGATCATATTTCTGTTTGGCATGATGATTTGTAGGGACTTTGCAGTTATGACTAGATGGACTTTTAATTTTTTTATTTTTCCTTTTCAGCATCATTATGCTTATTTTTTATGTAGATATTGTGGTTATACATGGTCACCATTTATGTATATTGATAAGTATAACCTACTATGGATGCATGCTGTTTTTTTAGTGGAAAAAATTGTTCATCAAGTTGTTCTGTTTACATACCACTATTGTGGTTTCTATATTACTTATGCCTTTTCATTTATATGATATTATTGTGCTTCCACTTTGTGGGTCTGGCTCGAATCTTCAAACTCATTTATTTCAACTACAGGATATATTATTATCCTCGGATGAGTACCATTATCTATTCCCATAGGGTATAGCCTCCCCACAATACATTTTTACAACATCAAATCTAAGCAACAACCTTTGGCGTTCATGGAGGTGCTCTTAAAGATAGTAATACCTATCCCAATAATATTTTGAAGTGGTTGTTCGGGAATGGGATGTTAAAAAATGGTATTAGAGTAGTTCTTGAATATGATCTAGTTGTAGATTTTTATTATATACTAATGGTATTGATAATTCCTTTCATTTCTACTGGTTTACTATTTGGGAAATGGTATATTGAAGATAGGTTTTCATTGGAACTCTGTTTCAAGGTTATTCTTGGGTGCCTACAGCCCCAGGTATGAGGGATGAACCAAGTTGCCTTTGGTGGGTTATGTTGTTTTCCATTTGATCAAATTTTAGTGTTATGGTTTTCACATTGGTTGATCACATGGTTTATGGTGATTATTCGTTCTGACATATGATCCTTCACACGGCGTGGAAAGTAAGAATTGTAACATGGCCTATTAATGAATATTGTTATTTTGATTTTGATAGAAACATTTTTAGGGTATTTCAATTTCATATATTCATGTATTCTTCGTGATGTTATAATACCATGTGATATATATATATATATATATATATATCAAATTCCATGAAAAAATGTTAAATTTATGAAGGAATTCAAATTTTTATGAAATGTGATATTCCTTTCTTTAATTTTTTTAGAAAGATCATGTGGAAATAGAATGGGCTTGGCTCGAATTCGAGCAGGAAATTACTATCGTTGAGGTGATTTTTACCACCAGGATTGGGTGACACAGTCGTTGGATTGAGTCAATCTTGGTTTGTTATGACGGGTGTGGCCGGAGGATTTTTTGATACGTGGCACTCTTTAGCGAGTGTAAGGAGGCCATGTGGTCAAGATTCCATGGGGAATGGTTGTGTTGGTTGATAGTAAGGGTAGTTATTTTGTGTGCCCTCTTTACTGCTTTCTTTATTTGTGTTTTATATATTTTTATATATATGTTGGTTTCCATACCATTTTTGTTATTCTTTTGGTTTCACATAGATGACTTTGATGGTGCATTTGGAATGTGATAAAACAATTCCACAATAGAATAATCAGTTTCAGACCCTTGAGGTTCAGGAAGAACATGATCTACATGTATAGGCTCAGGGATAAGATGAGGTTCAAGATATAGTGCATGTAGGGAAACATCTTCGTTTGACATAGTTCGAGCCACTGCCTGACGAGTAGCTCTGAACTAGCCTTGTATGTGTTTTATAAGGGATCGACAGAGGTTCTCTTGCAACAATGGCCTATATGTATTACCTTTCTCATGGTTCTAGAAGAAGTACCGACCATTTTTTCAAGTTGAGGGTAGTCCACAGGCAGCTGAGAATTGGATAGAGAGAATAAATATGATCTTGGAGCAGCTAATGACTCCTCCATGGTAGAGGGTCAAGATGACGATGTATATTCTCATAGGAACTATGAAGTGATAGTGGGATGTTCTGGTTCCGGATCGTAGACATGAGGGACTTTCCTGGAAGGAAATTGATGATATATTCTTTGAGAACTTTTTCCCAAAGAAAGTATGGGTATATGATGCTTGGGAGTTCTTTAGCCTTCAAAAGAGTGACATGCGTACTATTGACAATGCACATACATTCACTTATTTGAATCTCTTTTCTATATGTTTGACAAGAGATGACATCTTGAAGGTGGGTCACATTGAATATGGATTGCGACATGCCATCCGAGTGTAGGTAAACATATTTATACTAGCCATGTTCTCATAGGTGATGAATCACGAGCTCATAACCGAGGGTAACATGACAGAAATCCATCACATGGTCATAGGGGAAGCGTCAGGTTATGGTTAAAATGGAAATAAACAAGGTCGAGATGAGTTCTAGTAGGGCAGTAGGTCCAGGAAATTAGCAATAACAGTTCACATTAGTTCTACGGAGGTTTTCAATTATCATGAGCATGTAGGGTTTGTCATGACTAAGTGCGATAAACCTCAAAAACAATGTTGGGATTGTGAAAAGGATGGGAATCTTAAGAGATCACGCAGAAATCCTTCTTAGAAAGCCACCTATATGTGACTATGATATAATTTGGTGTCTAATATTGGAATAGGGTCAGTACTATCTGAGGGTAGCTGAGGTTTAGTTGCACGCCGAGGATGTGGTAGAGACAGTGGGACCCAACTATGGTTCAGTGACAGGTGACTGGTGTAGCACCATAGGGAGGAAATGCTTCAGGAAGCTATTTTTTAGGCTAGGAGCATGCTGTGGAGTTTTTAGGGACTGTGCAGGCTGGTGAGACGACGACGGTCCGAGGTACATTGCAGGAATATCCATGAATTTCTTTTTTTTTCATGGATTGTTGAGGCATTTTAATTTTGAGTGTATGAGGTGAAAATGATTTATATGGACTGACCAGATGCTGGTCTATAGTTTGAAACCACCTCAGGTGCGTCATTATATATGTGTGTGGTTCTTGGTGTCATAATAGTCATTGTGTGTGGTTTACTTTAGGTTCGTCGACATCACAAGCATCATTGGATGTATGTAAATTATGGTTGCTAGGCATTGGGGAATCCATGGGATATGGGTTAGATGAGGTTCCTTGGGGATTAGGGCATCAAGGATATGTGTTGGGATAGAGTTGTGAGGAACCATGTTGTTTTGGGTTTCCATGAGATGCGAGACTTCATTGTGTCATGGATTCCATGGGATCAAGGATGGTGCCAATAAATTACGAGATATGTTTTGGCTGTTAGGAGCGACATGAGAGAACCAGATGAGGTTCTAGGCGGATGATGCATCACAAGATCACTATAGGTCTAGGAAATATGTTAATGATCGTTCAATTTATTTGAGCATTGTGATGGAGTTGTTTTGAAGTGTTCCTTCACTACTATTGGAAGGGAAATTCGGGGAAGAATTTCTTTAAGATTGTACATTTTTATGAACATGGTTCTTCCTTAGTGGAACACATTTCATTATTTTTTGGTTCATATTGGGAAAACAATGGAAAAATAGGCATGTACTAGAATTTGAATGTCACACGGCTTGACATAGGTTTGCATGCTGTTTAATCCCACATACATGAATTGTACTCTCTATATTTGTAAGGGATATACATGGCATGTAGAATTTCGGTAGGCGATTAGAGGAACAAACCATTTACATGCCATGTACTACCAAGTACATGTCATGTAGTCATGTTAGAATGAATAAGAAAGTAGGAAAGAGAAATTCGTTCTTACATGGAATAGTAAAAGAACCCAGATGGTGTGCAGTCCTAATTACATGTTTTGTACATTGTAAATGTTTCTTAAAATGGAGAGTAGCCTAATTTTTTGTTTTTGGATAGAAATCTCACCAACCTTCCATGTAAAACATCATTTTGATCTCGATTCTTTATCATAATTATGATTTTAACATCATTTGATCCATTGGGACCCCATTGGTATGCTTTTGATTCCTCATGAGTCATTCCCTCTGATTTTTTATCGACCGAGTAATAGGAGTTTGAGATATTATGCTCATTATGTAGATCTACATTATTCTAGATATAATTAGAGGATGGTACTAGATGGGGATTATTATACGGGTTTGTGGTAGGTGTTTCATTCATCATTTTCTGTTTTTGCAGACATTTTGGGGTTGATGATTTTATCTCAATAGTGGTTTTCTGATAAGAAACCTATTTTTAAATCTTAATTTTATTGTTATATATTGTGATATGCCTTTGGGTATTCCCTTACCTATTATATTTGAGTGAGGATGGGATAGATTTCATTTATCATTGTGTTAATTTTTATGTGTGTTTTAAAATGGGTTTAAATGAATTATCTTAATTAATATTGGTTTGTTTAAAATGATTATGCTTTCTTAATCTTTTTAGCAGCATTCAATACCTCAGTGCTGCTATGTGATGGTTGGAAGTTAGTGAAACTCATATGTTTAAATTGAAATTCCTAATTACAAGTGTTTTAATGTTATTATTTATATTTAATTCTTGGTATTACATATTTTGATTGCTTAGATATTGTGGTGGGCTCGGCCTGAGGATGTATGGAATGTACATCAAGATTGGATTATGTTGATCACAGGTTGGGTGTCACGACCCGCCCTCGGGGTCCGTGCCGTGACTACCCCAAGCCCGCCTTCCATAGGCCAGGGGCTGGCGACTAGCACCAAGGCGTAAATCCCAGAAAAAGGGAAGGCATTGCCTTTGTAAAGTAAACAAACACCACAGAGTAAGCAAGCGGAAGTAAAACACTAAGTACAAAAAGAAGAGCTGAAAAGTAAAAAGGGGCCGGAAATACAAGCCCAACTGTAAAGTACAACTCGAAAGGGAAAACAGCGACTGAAAAGTAAAGCTGCTACGCTGAGATGTCCACTGGAAATCCCACCTGAAGGGTGGGTACAGATAGCTCCTCTGCTCCTCGGGTCCCGCCATCCGCTCCGAGTATGTCCCGCCCAGTGGTCCACCTCCGGGTACCGCCTTGTCGTATAGTCCACCTCCAGGTACCGTCCAGTCCTCGAACCTTCGGCTTCTGTCAGCACTGTCCGTCGTCTGCAACCAACACAACGAGGTGCGGGCATAGCCCGTGCAGGGGTGAGTATAACGATACTCAGTAGGGACCCCGAGACCCTCAAGGTCTCACTAAAACCAACAAGGATAAACACAAGAAGATCTCAACAGATAAACTCTACTTAGGTATATGCCCATACATATACCTAAGTTATCAAGTAACCCATCTCAATCAGGAGGAAACACAAGGATTTGTGAAAACGACGGATAACCACTACTCGGGTATATGCCCATACATATACTAAAGTTAGCAAGTGACCCATCTCAATCATGAGGAAACACAAGGATTGTGAAAACGACGGATAACCACTACTCGGGTATATGCCCATACATATACCAAAGTTAGCAAGTGACCCATCTCAATCATGAGGAAACACAAAGGTCAAAAGTCTCAACTCAAACCAGGATTTTTATTATCGAAACCGTAACTGCTGAAGAGCTCTGTCTCTGGAGTGTGCAGTGGTCCTGTCACGACTCCGAGGTACTGCTCACCAACCTAATACTGCTGAAGTACTCCTCCTGTCGAGTACTGCGGGCCAGCCACCCAAACACAGTAGTGCTTCCCGCCGAGGTATGTCACCCAAACACCGTAGTGCACACCCCCTAGTAGCCTGCTGAGGTACTCTCCGGACGAGCACTGCGGGTCTGCACTGTCACACAGGTAGTGCTCCGTCCGCCATGGGTCTGCACCTCAGAAGGTAGTGCTCCGTCCACTGGGCTAGTCGACTCACTCCAAGTCGAGTCGGTCAAGCAGTCGTCGGGTCTCAGCCAGCTACACGGTCTCCGTACTCTGCACGCTCGTCTCCGGGAGGGTCCGCTCCACGAGCTACTGGTCGATACTCCAAGTATCACAAAGTCCCGCATAGAAGTATCTCAAAAGTCCGTTTCGTCACAGGGGTCTCAACGCAACAGACGGCACGTCGATCGGACGCCCGGTCTGTGAGTTATTAGCCTTTTCGTCCCAGGGGCCCGGTTGGTTTCGAGTGCGAACCAATCCCGGCCGTATCTCAACTGTACCCCGAACTCCCATAGGGTATACTCATAGGGACCGTTACTAAACGTAAACACCAACGCCGCTGACGGTTCGTCAAACGGACGTCCTGTCTGAAAGATATCAGCTTTTCCGTTCCAGGGGCCCGGTTGGATTTCGGGTACAATCCAACCCGGCCATACTCCGACTGTATCCAAAACTCGGGCGGAGTATCTCAAAAGTTCCGTCTCATCAAGAGGAAGTCAACGAAACAGGTGGCGCGTCAATCGGACGCCCGGTCTGTGAGTTATTGGCTTTTTCGTCTCTGGGGCCCGGTTGGTTTTTAAGGCAAAACCAACCCGACCGTACTCCACCTGCGTCCAAACCTCGGGAGGAGTATGCCAAAAGATCCGTCTCATTAAGAGGAACACAACGCGACTGACGGCGCGTCAATCGGACATTCGTGGCTCAAGATATGAGCGTTTCTGCTCCGAAGGCCCGGTTGGTTTCGTGAACGAACCAACCCGGCCGAACTCAAAGTAATCCAAAACCTTGAGTGCGATATACCGAAACGACCGTCTCGATCCAAGGATCGCGTTTCCGCTGACGGTTCATCGATCGGAGGTCCGAGGCTCAAGTTATGGGCCAAAAACCAAATCTGGTTCGAAACGGGGGGGTCCGGGTCCGGGCCGACCCGGCCCGACCCCCCCCCCCCTGGGGCGGCGGCGGCGGCGGCGGGCCGCGGCGGCGAGCTCCTGGCGCCGCACGTGGGTGTCACGCGGGGGCTAAGCCCCCGCTTCTTTGGAGTGGCGCGGCCTTGTGCCGCGCCTTTTTCAACAATCGGCCCCCACGTGGGGGCCGGTTTGATTTCAAGGAACCGGGGGGCTGTTGCCCCCCCTTTCATGGAACCGCCCCCCCCTCATTAAGAGGGGGGTTTTGCTGAACGGTCCGGGGGATTTATTCCCCCGGTTTTCAGTCATCCGGCCGGCCAGCTGGCCGGCCAGTTTTTACCAACGGGACCGGAAATTCCGGTCCCGCCTTCATCTTCCGACGCCGGCGGCCCGGCCGCCGGTCTTCTCTTCCGCCGCGGCCCGGAACCGGCCGCGGTCTCCTCGTCCCGCCGCGGCCCGGAACCGGCCGCGACCATCGTCATCCGGCGCGGTGCGACGGCACCGCGCCCCCTTTGCCGTGCTTTGAAGTTCACTCAACGCGGCGCGACGGCGTCGCGTTCTTGTTGTTTCTTCCAAGGTGGGCGCGCGACGGCATCACGTAAGTTGAACGTACAATTATCCGCGTGGTGCGACGGCACCACGCCACCTTGCTTCCGCCCGCAAGATTAAACAACATGAACGATGGAGGGGGTTCGGCCGTGTTCGTACGGTCCGGCCCCCTCACGTTAAATTAATAACTCAACTTTAAATAAACAACTTCCTCACGTTAGTCATACGAACCACGAGCAAGAATGAGATAATTAAATATTAAATCAACATCCCCTACCTCGGGTATAAGTTCGAGGATTTGACTATGTCCGCGGAAGACGACGTCGCGGAGGTCGGGCGAAGTGGTCGTCGTTCGTCAAATTCAACGACGAAGAGGCGCGTCCGAAGAGGCACGTCGTTGGAGAATCCTTGTACGCCGACGAAGGTTGTCCGAGGAAGGTGCGGTGTTCTCTCTCGTTGACACCGAAGACGAAGAAGAGCGGAGCGGCGTTCTTCGTCGGAACTTGAGCGTTCTACGTCAAGTCTCTAGGAAAGTCAAACAAAAAGGAAACAATGAACTCAAGAACCCTTACATCGATAGTCGCACGTTGACGGAGTCGTGGAATATCGGTGTCGATTCCTTTGACGTCGGAGGAAGAGTCGTTGTCGATGGCGTTCGTCGCGGAAAACCGTCGCGGAAGAGATGACGCAGAAGAAGTACGTCGCGTCGCGGATACGGCGTCGCGGACGGATCGTGTTCTTCGGCGGAGAAGTTCTTCGTTGAAGAACGACGTTCTTCGCGTTCTTCGTTGAGTTTGAAGAAGAAGAAGAGGAGCTCTCCACCTCTCAAGAAGACAAACGATCAACCCAAAATAAAATAAGCTACACCTTATTTTATTTTCACTTTGCCAACCTTTCAAAAAATCAAAAGTTGAATTCAATTCATTAATTAAATCTAGAGTTGACAAAATTAAATGAAGAGATATGTTGGCAAGAAATAAAGTAGGGAAGAGTTACGTAATTAAGAGGGGGTTTAGAGGGGTTAGGGAATTTGAAAAGAAAAAGGGGTTCGTGTGGGCCCCACCACACTTAATCCTCCCAAGGGAGGTTAAGTGGGTGTGGGTCCCACTTCCAACCACCTTTGGTAGGTTTTTAATAAGTTAAAATAAAATGTGTCTTACACAAATTTTATTTAACTCAACTGAAAACCCCAAAACTAATTTTCAACTCGCAACAAACGCAACTCCCGAAAAGGTCTCTTTAAGCGAATATCGGCGCTGCGAGTTCATCGGTGCCCTCGGATTTCAATTCTGAGCACCAGATCAAAAGTTAGGAATTCCCGCTCGTTCGTTCACTGAACGTACCCGAGCCAAACTTCGGAAATTAATTCCGGGCACTCCGGGCCTCAGAATCAGGTGCCGTCTGAAACCGCGCTCTTGTAAAATTATAAAGAAAATTAAGAAAAAATTTTCCTTGAATTTTACGGGTCTTTACATTACTCCCAC
The DNA here is from genome assembly GCA_963277665.1 of Viscum album. Taxonomy (NCBI): domain Eukaryota; kingdom Viridiplantae; phylum Streptophyta; class Magnoliopsida; order Santalales; family Viscaceae; genus Viscum; species Viscum album. The sequence goes on along the minus strand of OY728165.1, from coordinate 897,801,797 downwards.
CTCAGGGCTTTACGTCCCCGTAAAGCTACATGAAAAACTAGGGAAACAAAAGAGGGTACTGAGCACGCATCTGAGCCTCCCGCTCCCATGTGCTCTCCTGGAGATTCCCGTGCCGCCATCTGTTGCGCACAAGAGGAATCGATTGCCCAAGTAGGACCCGCTCCTGTCGATCCTCTATCTCCACCGGGACCTCCGTAAAAGTCGCCCCAACGTCAACGTCAAGCTCCCCATGATCAAAGATGTGCATCGGGTCGTGCACGTACCTCCTCAACTGAGACACGTGAAAGACGTCGTGCACCCGGTGCAACTGAGGTGGTAGAGCCAGGCGATAAGCCACCTCACCAACCCTGTTGAGGACTGGAAGGGTCCGATGAAGCGCGGAGATAACTTGCCGCCTCGGCCAAATCTCCGAATACCACGTCGAGGTGAGACCCGCAAGAAGACGTGGTCACCATCCTCGAACTCTAGTGGCCTCCGCCTCCTGTCAGCGTATGACTTCTGCCGGCTCTGTGTTGTCCTCATCCGCTCCTGGATGACATGGACCTCCTCTGACGTGGCCCAGACCATCTCTGGTCCCACAAGAGCTGCGAGATTTCTTCTTTGCCGATAAGAGAAACCTGGTCTCATCCCCTGGATGAACCACATTCTTTGCCTAAAACAGTCAATCCTAACATGGATGATACTAATCCATACCAAGGATGACGTCGTAAGGCCTCGACGCTACTACTAAGAGATCCAACCGTTACTCTCGCCTCCAAGGGTTGAGTCACACTGTCGGCATCAGTGTGTGGTAACTGGGTCTCCTCCAGTAGATGTCTCACAAGTGAGGGTCAAGTCAACAGTCAACTGGAACCTCTTAGTAACATCACAAAAGAGTACAGGAAAGAAAACATCACAAAGGTATGCGTCTTTTATTATTGCAGCTCATATTACAAGACGCTACACAAAAGCAACATCAACATGGAACTAGAAGTACAAAAGACGTATCCACTAGTTCCTCCCCTGTCCACCTGCTCCCAGAGCTCCAGCATTTGTCGCTGCCTCAACCTCGGTGGCTGCCTCCAAGCCTGCGGATCGAGGAGTCGGACAGTCACATGCCAGGTGACCCTTTCCGCCACAGGAGTAACATTGTCCGTTTCTGGCACGCCTGGATCTGACCCCACCTCGGGTGCCCCGCACCACCGGTCCTAAAACCCGAGATCGCCCAACTGCTGGTCTGGTCCTCCTGGACCTCTGCATCATCTGTCTACTGCCCACAGATGACTCGGCTTCTGATCGAAAAACACGCGGCAAAGGCAGAATCTCCTGTACATGCTCGGGGTGTAGAGATACTGGCACAAACTCCACCCTGAAGAAGGTCTCGAAGTCTTCCCATGCGAAGTTCATCTCATCGCAAAACTGAAACAAGTGGCTCCGCCACCTACCTGCTGCTGCCTGAAGGAGGCTGGTAGCAATGATCACCATGAAGTCTGCCGGCGTCCCCACTAGCCTGAAGACTCTCACCACAGCCTCCAGCCAAACCTCAGCCGCATGCGGGTCCGTGTCTCCCCGGAACCTGGGTGGCCTCTGGCGCTGGAACTCGTGCAGCGCGCTCAAGCGTCGTGCATTGCCTACTGCTGGGGCTGGTGGCATCGGTGGCCCAACGTATGGTAGTACCGCTGGTGCCTCCGCTGGTGCCTCAACTGCAAGAGGGCCCTGTACCGAAGCCTCGTCGCTCGACAGACTGTCAGCACGCTCATCCCTCCGGGCTCTAGCTGGTCGTCTGAGAAAAGACATCCTGAAAGAAACAACGTAACACGATCAAACGATTATACCTGGTGAGCTGACCTGGTTTGAGCTGTTTTAAGGGGAAAACCTTTGAAAACACACACGCAATCAGTGTTTTCGTGCACAAAGTCGGAAATCAGTTGTCATGGTCCTGGTGTATGGATACGTCAGCCGCCCTCACCAACACTGGACTCCCTGAACTGAAAACCACACTCGGTACCCTTAACACTATTGCTTCACAGAAAGAAAGATCAGAGTCTGCGGTAGAGCCGACCACCTCTGATACCAATTTGTCACGACCCGCCCTCGGGGTCCGTGCCGTGACTACCCCAAGCCCGCCTTCCATAGGCCAGGGGCTGGCGACTAGCACCAAGGCGTAAATCCCAGAAAAAGGGAAGGCATTGCCTTTGTAAAGTAAACAAACACCACAGAGTAAGAAAGCGGAAGTAAAACACTATGTACAAAAAGAAGAGCTGAAAAGTAAAAAGGGGCCGGAAATACAAGCCCAACTGTAAAGTACAACTCGAAAGGGAAAATAGCGACTGAAAAGTAAAGCTGCTACGCTGAGATGTCCACTGGAAATCCCACCTGAAGGGTGGGTACAGATAGCTCCTCTGCTCCTCGGGTCCCGCCATCCGCTCCGAGTATGTCCCGCCCAGTGGTCCACCTCCGGGTACCGCCTCGTCGTATAGTCCACCTCCAGGTACCGTCCAGTCCTCGAACCTTCGGCTTCTGTCAGCACTGTCCGTCGTCTGCAACCAACACAACGAGGTGCGGACATAGCCCGTGCAGGGGTGAGTATAACGATACTCAGTAGGGACCCCGAGACCCTCAAGGTCTCACTAAAACCAACAAGGATAAACACAAGAAGATCTCAACAGATAAACTCTAGTTAGGTATATGCCCATACATATACCTAAGTTATCAAGTAACCCATCTCAATCATGAGGAAACACAAGGATTTGTGAAAACGACGGATAACCACTACTCGGGTATATGCCCATACATATACCAAAGTTAGCAAGTGACCCATCTCAATCATGAGGAAACACAAGGATTGTGAAAACGACGGATAACCACTACTCGGGTATATGCCCATACATATACCAAAGTTAGCAAGTGACCCATCTCAATCATGAGGAAACAAAAAGGTCAAAAGTCTCAGCTCAAACCAGGATTTTTATTATCGAAACCGTAACTGCTGAAGAGCTCCGTCTCTGGAGTGTGCAGTGGTCCTGTCACGACTCCGAGGTACTGCTCACTAACCTAAGACTGCTGAAGTACTCCTCCTGTCGAGTACTGCGGGCCAGCCACCCAAACACAGTAGTGCTTCCCGCCGAGGTATGTCACCCAAACACCGTAGTGCACACCCCCTAGTAGCCTACTGAGGTACTCTCCGGACGAGCACCGCGGGTCTGCACTGTCACACAGGTAGTGCTCCATCCGCCATGGGTCTGCACCTCAGAAGGTAGTGCTCCGTCCACTGGGCTAGTCGACTCACTCCAAGTCGAGTCGGTCAAGCAGTCGTCGGGTCTCAGCCAGCTACACGGTCTCCGTACTCTGCACGCTCGTCTCCGGGAGGGTCTGCTCCACGAGCTACTGGTCGATACTCCAAGTATCACAAAGTCCCGCATAGAAGTATCTCAAAAGTCCGTTTCGTCACAGGGGTCTCAACGCAACAGACGGCACGTCGATCGGACGCCCGGTCTGTGAGTTATTAGCTTTTTCGTCCCAGGGGCCCGTTTGGTTTCGAGTGCGAACCAATCCCAGCCGTATCTCAACTGTACCCCGAACTCCCATAGGGTATACTCATAGGGACCGTTACTAAACGTAAACACCAACGCCGCTGACGGTTCGTCAAACGGACGTCCTGTCTGAAAGATATCAGCTTTTCCGTTCCAGGGGCCCGGTTGGATTTCGGGTACAATCCAACCCGGCCATACTCCGACTGTATCCAAAACTCAGGCGGAGTATGTCAAAAGTTCCGTCTCATCAAGAGGAAGTCAACGAAACAGGCGGCGCGTCAATCGGACGCCCGGTCTGTGAGTTATTGGCTTTTTCGTCTCTGGGGCCCGGTTGGTTTTTAAGGCAAAACCAACCCGACCGTACTCCACCTGCGTCCAAACCTCGGGCGGAGTATGCCAAAAGATCCGTCTCATTAAGAGGAACGCAACGCGACTGACGGCGCGTCAATCGGACGTTCGTGGCTCAAGATATGAGCGTTTCTGCTCCGAAGGCCCGGTTGGTTTCGTGAACGAACCAACCCGGCCGAACTCAAAGTAATCCAAAACCTTGAGTGCGATATACCGAAACGACTGTCTCGATCCAAGGATCGCGTTGCCGCTGACAGTTCGTCGATCGGAGGTCCGAGGCTCATGTTATGGGCCAAAAACCAAATCTGGTTCGAAACGGGGGGGGGGGGGGGGGTCCGGGTCCGGGCCGACCCGGCCCGACCCCCCCCCCCTGGGGCGGTGGCGGCGGCGGCAGGCCGCGGCGGCGGGCACCTGGCGCCGCACGTGGGTGTCACGCGGGGGCTAAGCCCCCGCTTCTTTGGAGCGGCGCGGCCTTGTGCCGCGCCTTTTTCAACAATCGTCCCCCACGTGGGGGCCGGTTTGATTTCAAGGAACCGGGGGGCTGTTGCCCCCCCTTTCATGGAACCGCCCCCCCTCATTAAGAGGGGGTTTTGCTGAACGGTCCGGGGGATTTATTCCCCCGGTTTTCAGTCATCCGGCCGGCCAGCTGGCCGGCCGGTTTTTACCAACGGGACCGGAAATTCCGGTCCCGCCTTCATCTTCCGACGCCGGCGGCCCGGCCGCCGGTCTTCTCTTCCGCCGCGGCCCGGAACCGGCCGCGGTCTCCTCGTCCCGCCGCGGCCCGGAACCGGCCGTGGCGTTCGTCATCCGGCGCGGTGCGACGGCACCGCGCCCCCTTTGCCGTGCTTTGAAGTTCACTCAACGCGGCGCGACGGCGTCGCGTTCTTGTTGTTTCTTCCAAGGTGCGCGCGCGACGGCATCGCGTAAGTTGAACGTACAATTATCCGCGTGGTGCGACGGCACCACGCCACCTTGCTTCCGCCTGCAAGATTAAACAACATGAACGATGGAGGGGGTTCGGCCGTGTTCGTACGGTCCGGCCCCCTCACGTTAAATTAATAACGCAACTTTAAATAAACAACTTCCTCACGTTAGTCATACGAACCACGAGCAAGAATGAGATAATTAAATATTAAATCAACATCCCCTACCTCGGGTATAAGTTCGAGGATTTGACTATGTCCGCGGAAGACGACGTCACGGAGGTCGGGCGACGCGGTCGTCGTTCGTCAAATTCAACGACGAAGAGGCGCGTCCGAAGAGGCACGTCGTTGGCGAATCCTTGTACGCCGACGAAGGTTGTCCGAGGAAGGTGCGGTGTTCTCTCTCGTTGACACCGAAGACGAAGAAGAGCGGAGCGGCGTTCTTCGTCGGAACTTGAGCGTTCTACGTCAAGTCTCGAGGAAATTCAAACAAAAAGGAAACAACGAACTCAAGAACCCTTACCTCGATAGTCGCACGTTGACGGAGTCGTGGAATATCGGTGTCGATTCCTTTGACGTCGGAGGAAGAGTCGTTGTCGATGGCGTTCGTCGCGGAAAACCGTCGCGGAATAGATGACGCAGAAGAAGTACGTCGCGTCGCGGATACGGCGTCGCGGACGGATCGTGTTCTTCGGCGGAGAAGTTCTTCGTTGAAGAACGACGTTCTTCGCGTTCTTCGTTGAGTTTGAAGAAGAAGAAGAGGAGCTCTCCACCTCTCAAGAAGACAAACGATCAACCCAAAATAAAATAAGCTACACCTTATTTTATTTTCACTTTACCAACCTTTCAAAAATTCAAAAGTTGAATTCAATTCATTAATTAAATCTAGAGTTGACAAAATTAAATGAAGAGATAGGTTGGCAAGAAATAAAGTAGGGAAGAGTTACGTAATTAAGAGGGGGTTTAGAGGGGTTAGGGAATTTGAAAAGAAAAAGGGGTTCGTGTGGGCCCCACCACACTTAATCCTCCCAAGGGAGGTTAAGTGGGTGTGGGTCCCACTTCCAACCACCTTTGGTAGGTTTTTAATAAGTTAAAATAAAATGTGTCTTACACAAATTTTATTTAACTCTACTGAAAACCCCAAAACTAATTTTCAACTCGCAACAAAAGCAACTCCCGAAAAGGTCTCTTTAAGCGAATATCGGCGCTGCGAGTTCATCGGTGCCCTCAGATTTCAATTCCGAGCACCGGATCAAAAGTTAGGAATTCCCGCTCGTTCGTTCACTGAACGTACCCGAGCCAAACTTCGGAAATTAATTCCGGGCACTCCGGGCCTCGGAATCAGGTGCCGTCTGAAACCGCGCTCTTGTAAAATTCTAAAGAAAATTAAGAAAAAATTTTACTTGAATTTTACGGGTCTTTACATTGGGTGAGGCCCAAAATTTGTTGGGTGATTTTTTCCGTGGGATTGAGCATCATGGTCATTTGGTTGAGAAAGTGTGACTATCAGGTAGGGAATCGACAAAGATACATGAATGTAATGGCCATCATATTTGAGCAATATGGTCGCAAGGACACAAGATGTTAGAGATGGTGTGTCCCGAGTTCATATTTTGGTGATTGTCGGACACCTGTGATGGTAAAAAGATGCTTGAGTCGTGTTCACATGGATTGACTATGTTATTGAATTTGGTTTGACCAATCATGAGGGTATATTCCCCCGATAGTTGTTTTCTAGGTACCATTTGTTTTGGGGTTCCAAATAATTGATGCCATATGGAAGGTGGGGAGCCTTCAATAGGTAACAAGGACACTACAAGGTTGGGGCTAAGTCTTGTGGTAATTGAGGGAAGACATCATTATTACATGGGTTATTAATTTTACGATAGAAATTGTGGTTCTCTAGGTATTATTTGTCGATATAAATCATTGTTCATTAGGTTTTCTTTCCATTGGATGATGTGAGAAAATGAGCAGGGGTTTGTGGGACTGGGATGCTATTGATTAGCATGCTTTTGAGAAGTCTGTACTTTGAGACAAATGGATTGAGGAGTCACATGGTGTTGGTCATTGTGATTGTGGTGGACCCTGAGGGTTCACTGGATGATTGACTACATGTTAAACTTGGGCTATGGACCAAGAGAACTCACGTTTTTTATGATATTACAGTATTGGCCAGAGCAGGTGGTGCTCCATGGTGGCTATTGGGAATGAGTAGAGGTGGTATTTATTATAGAATTGAAATGCTTACCTTTATTAATGTTATTGTCTCCATAAACACTTATAAAAGGTATGCACCATTTGGTGGTGTCCTCCCGAGATTCATCTCACACCATACACGGGAACTACGAGATGCATGTTTAATTGGTGGCATTATGCACATGAAAGGATATGCTTCAAGAGTTGGACAATGGTTATGTTTTTCATAGAAATAATTATAGACCTTGAGATCATTCCTATATAGAGTTTTACTTTGGGTTTATTTATCCTTTTCCACTTCGACATGCTTATTTTGTATGTAGATATTGTGGTTATCCATGGGCCCCCTTTTTGTATATGGATATGTATGACCTACTATGAATGCATTCCCAGTTTTTTTAGTGGAAACAAGGTTTTAGAAAGATGTTATTTTTACGTACCATTATATTTGTTTCTATATCAATTCTGCTGTTTTCTTTATATGATATTTTTATGCTTCTGCTCTGTGGGTCTAGTTCGAGGCTACTGAGTCATTTATTTCTGCTACATGTTATATTATTATACTCATACATGTACCAGTATGTATTCCTATAGGGTATAAGCTCCAAACTATACATTTTTACACCCTCTCTACTAGATGGCGTCCATTTACACTTGGAGAGGTGCACCTATGGTTAGTAACACCTGTCACGATAGCACTATTTGGGTTATTGTTTGGGTATTGGACATTACATAAAACACCACATATATTTACATCCATTCTACATAAAATTTTACTTAATATAGAGGAATACATTGATAGAGATAGCATATCATAAATATTATTTTATATATATAATCATATTATTTTTATCAATGATCTCTAATAAATACAATTATATATCAAGTGGCTTAATGTCTATAGATGACAATGTACATAAACTATCTGCATGAAGATAATATATTATTTCTTTATTTGATTTTATATCATGATATACTAAATCCATATATGTTTTTAAAACCACCTATGATAGACTAGGGAAAACATAATGGAAATGGGGGAGCTATAAATTCTAGTATTTTTATAAACATGGTAATGAAGCATAAAAAATGGGTCAAAATTTATAACACGATAACACAAAATAAGTTGACCATGAATAATTATATGGATGCCTAAATTAATAAACATGTAATAAAGTGTTCAGGAAAATATATGATTTTATTCTCAACTTATAACATTACAAAAACATAATATTGGGAAAATAAAAAGAAAACATCACATGATGGACAGAGTCCCACCATGGATTACATTCACTCACAAATCTTATACATATCATATCATGAGACCAAATATTTACCTAATGAATTTGAGTGTCATAAGGGTGAAAACATCACAAAATGTATATTCTTATGTCCTCCATAAAATAAAATCATTCATAAGTCATAACATAAGAATTACCCTAATAATGAAATGGATATCATATTCCTCCCTACTATCATAATGAAGCGATATTTAAAAGGAATCCAATTATTTAATGTAATTATCAATTTTATGATATTTATATTTGAGAAAATAGACCTTGGTCTTAGAATATATTTTTAATTTTGTAAATAACATCATGAGAGAGGTAATATATTTTGGTATATAAATGAATTATAAAAATAATAATTTAATGAATTGGTTAAATGATTGTCAATAAAGAATAAGTATTGTAATTTCACCGAAACATAAAGTTAAAATAGAATGAATTTTATTGAAATATTTATTTATTTAATGAAATATTAAATTGAATAAATTCATTAAATGATAATTACATTAAATTATTATGGGATAGAAAAGTTCCCCTTTGTTAATATTGATTTTACAGAAGGAACTTGTTAAATGAACATAAATAAAGTATTACCCACTCAATGGATGAGAGAATAATGTAGATATATATGTAATATACACACATAATTTATTTATAATCATTACATAACATAAAATAGAGGTATAAAGTGAGTTAGAGATATATATTTTATAACCCCAAGAAAAAGGATTGTTTAAATAGACCTCATACCTTATGTTATATAATCATTCTTAACTCACACATAACATTTTGGATATGAAAATAATGTTTATTAATTATTTAATTTAGAACCTTTTACATATATATTTTATTTATTATAATTTTATCATGTTCATGTATAACCATTTCATTGACATTTAATGATTAATTTGCTATTTGAATGGTTTTTTTATTTAAAGGCCAAATCACTTATGGATATTTACAAATATTCGTGTCAAATTGAACTCTAAATCTAAAAGTAATATTACGTAATATTTATATACTTATTGAAATTTAAAATGGTCCAAATATCCTTTTTCATTCTAACATACCAATAAATCATTTAGAAAAATTGTAAATGTTATATGGAAATTTCATTTATGGTTTTTTAATGCCCATCATAATAAAGGTTCATTTTATTTAATATTATATCTATATATTGACTCTAAAATTTGATAAAAGTATAGTATACATATTAATTTATTTTGAAACCATTATAATATAATTTTAATCATTCTTGAAAGAGGTAATGGGAAAAAAATAATCATCCAAAGAGGTTAGGAACTGACATAATACATATTATGTTTCTATTTTATCAAAAAGTGTAAAATAATTTATATTGTATGATTTATATTACTTTAGAAAAATAAAATTATATATTTTATACGATACTATTTTTTTATTCAATTTTTAATGGAATTTTTTTCGAGGATTAGGAGGAAGAGGAAAATAAAATACTTGGTTTCTGATTTCACCATTCCCTTTGTATATCTCATATTTGGATTCCATGTAAAGAACATTGTTTTGGTTTTCTAATGAGACCAAAAACTCTAAAACATGGGGGAGAGGATTGGGAATATATTTGATTATAAATTTGTAAATATCTATGGCCTATAAGTTACGATGAGAGCGGTAGCCGATGGGTGTTATTTATAAGGTGATAATAGAGTTTTTCTGAATTTTATAATCATTATTTTACTATTTTGGCATAAGTTTTAAATTCCAAAAAAAAAATAAAATAGTTCCTCAAGTTGGTCTGTCACTTGGCCTCATGTGAGGTCCCCACAAATAATTTGTTGCCATCCAGAAATGAGGTTCTAATGATATTATTGTGGGGAGACATTACCCTCATATTAAAAATAGAACAATGGAATATGATAAGTAAAATAGAAAAGGAATATATATATATATATATATATATATTTCAATTTCTTTAACTGGGGCACAAATCTGTTCATTATTTGGAGGAGGACGCACACCTGATGTTGAACTGCAGAAGGATTACTTCCCACCAAGCTAGACATCTTGTCAGCATGGGGCAGTTCATGATGTAATTTAGTGGATCCACTCGGGACACTAGTTGTACCTCATGATGTTGTAGGTAGTGTCTCAACATATTTAAACTGAATACCAGCACATGGAATCTAATATCTATAGATGATTATCTAGTCTCCGTATCAAAGACCATGCATATGAGATAGTAGATAATATTCTAAAATCCCTCAGTATTCTTTTGGGAGAGTAATGTAATGAGGGATCTTTCAAGGGAGGTCACATAATGAACCAGTGGCATTCTATACACTATCAGAATCAATACCAGATGCAAGAGTATATAATGGTTTATTTCCATAAAAACTATTTTAAATTCTTCATCCCAATTATAAAAAGTGCTTTCTTCTTGATGCAAGAAAATGGCGTACCCATTCCATCCAATGTCACGATGAATCGGCGTATATATGCTAAGTGGCCCTGGAAAACTCAAAGCTCCTGGAGGTTTCTTGGGGGTGGTCTTCTGGCTGTTGATATTTATATTTTCGGGGTCGATTTTGATGCCCCTGTATCTGAAAAAGAAGTCGCGAAACATTTCAGTGGTGACCCCAAAGGCACACTTCAGTGGGATCATCTTTAGATAGTGTGAATGAAGAAAGCCAAACACTTTCCCAATTTCCTCGATATGCACTTGATTTTGGCAAGATTTGACCACCAGATCATCCATGTATCACTCCAGTAGTTTCCCACAGATTGACATAATTATGTGATGCATGGCACGGTGATAGGTGGCACCTGTAATTTTTTATACTGAAGGGAATTAATTTGTATAATAAAATACATTGTGGTGCCCGGATGGTAGTATAATCCTTATCATAATGAGCCATTCCGATCTGGTTATACCTGAAGTACCCTTCTATGGAGCAGAAGGTATGGATCATATTTGTAGCTTCAATCAACAATTCCATATTTGGGTGGGGAAAATCAACCTTCGAATAGTGAGAGTTGAGATACCTGAATTCAATACTGATCTAGATATGTATGTTCTTCTTCAAGATGGAAAACATGTTGTCTAGACATCTGGGGTATTGGACATCCTTGAAAAAATTGGCTCTGAGTAGCTTGTCAACATCGGCCTCGACCATGGCACTGTTAGAGGAGTGAATCTTTCTAAGAGGCTGCAAAAACCCATGGTGGTTTGATGGGAGACTGAGGTAGTGGACAGATACTGGGGGATCTACTCCCAACATTTCATTATATCCCCCCGAAAATTCATCACGGTGATGTTTGAGAATGTCCACGTACAAATTTTCTATTCAATAGGAATAACATCACTAATCAATGTGGGGTTTGGATCCGCCTCGCTACTAAGGTTCACCAATACCAGTTCATCAACCGTGGTGGAGACATCCTCTTAAAAGGATGGAGGATCATCCTCAAAATCCTCTTATTTACTTATAGAGGAGAGTTCTTCGGTAGGAGATGTTTCCTCTGAGTCAACAGATCCTGATGGGAGACTGCTACCAGCCTCAGCGGTAGTGGACCCTGCATCGGGGGACTCATGTGATGCCAAAACTATAAGGATAATATTTATCGATCCAATCCCATTTGGACTTCATTTAAAGGGGCCATGAATGATGATATCGAAGAAATAGTGATGAGTTGTCTTGATCCAGTTTATCCTAGCCTAGAAAAACACGCATGTACAGCGTATTGTAGTTTCCATATGGCGGACATCCCGATATCTTATGGGTGTAGGGGGAATTTGGATCACCTGAGCCTAATTCGTGTTGGAGTATATGGTGATCTTCTGGCATCTCATATTCATGGGAATTTTCTCCCCCCTCATTCTAAAAAACAACAAAGCATTGTCCCATCTCTATTGTTGTAGCCTCCAATAGGTGCATTGAAATGATGTAGGCATAATCTAGATCTGTCCACGAGTCAGTCACAGTCGTAGCATGATCAACCTCGTTAGCTTGATTCTGCTTGTCCTTTCTCTTGTAATACTCAGCATCCAGATAGCTACCATCACAATAGGAAAATGGAGATGTTTCACCCTAATGAATTCTTACTTGACCATTAAGGTGGTATTTGAGGCACTGGTGATACGATGAAGGGACCGCAGCATGGAGGAGGAGCCATGGCCATCCAATCAACGCATTGTATGTGGTATCCCGAGACAAAATCATGAACTCGATGTTGGCTACTAGACCACCAAACTAGGTATATAGAAAATTTTTCCCTACCAGTGTCTATTCTGTCCTATCAAAAACTTGAATTTTTAGGTCAGAGGGCTCAGATCATCCTCAGAAAACCCCAGTTTTTGTAATTTCCGAGTCGGGATTAGGTTGATATTGGAGCCAGTGTCGACAAGAAGTTGATGAACCTCCACACCATTAAAATATTCGGTGATGTATAGTGGGAGGATGTTCCCCTATATGGGAGATACTTATTCTTCTCTACAGAATGATATGGTGGCCTAACATTCAGCAAGCTCGATTTCCTCAGTATGGAAGGCTTCTACAGCTACTACATCTATCTTGAATGGGGGGGGGGATTCTTAAAGCTTAGGTAAGGGATTCACACATATCTACTAATAAGAGAGGGACCTCAAGGATGGAGAGACTTTCTGTAATATTGGAAGGATTTTTGAGGACATCATACTTCTATTCCAGGCATGAGCTTCTGCTTACAAGTTGTCACTCTGTGAAAGGAGGTATAACGGGCCCTGCCGGCTGGACTGGCAGATTACTGGTACTCGGAATGTCCGGCTACATACTGGATGAAGCCTATAGAGTGATTATGAGATGATGGCTATATGATAGAGACTGGTCCTTAGTAGAGCATGGCGGATCACCGCATGGCCGAGATGGCTCCTCCTGATCAAGCAGCACAAATGGAGGTGAAGGTGGATGTGATGACCCCATATGAGAAGGTTTCTCGTGCTGGGCTCTGTTTTGGGCCTAAATTCTGGTTTTGGTGGCACACACATCCTGGGAGGAAGTGTTGACTAAGGAACTATAATGACCCATATATCCATGAATCATTTGACGGTGGCGACGACTGGAAATATTGGGAGGATCCGTCTGGCTCTCCCCTCCGTCAGAAATAATGTAGGGGTTTATGAGCTCTACGGTGTTAACTGAGGCATATCCTTGGCAGTCACTTGAAGATTCATCCACCACTGGATGAATTTTGGAGGTTATTTCCATCTCTGGGGGAAAGAAGTTTCTACAAGTATGGGATGCGATGAAATCAATGGGGGACATCGTTTTTCCTTACGTCGCTGATTCTTGCACTTCTGGGAAGAGGATGACTGAGTCGTTGATGTTGAGGTACTATCTACGTGTAACACAACATATTCTATAGGATTAGGTTGATTCAGACATGCATGGATAATACCATTGGCATAATAAACTGCCATACGATCCATCCAGTAATCGAATTTCTATTACCCGTGGTTAGAAAATCGATGCCACTCATCTTCATAGTCACTAAATCTATCGGGGTTGAGGAATACTCATGCAACATGTGTCGTAGGTGAGATGAACCTAACTACATTGTTGTAAACCTAGTCATGAATCTAGTTTTTAAACACATAACCTTTTTCAAGGGTGTTCCTATGGATCTGTTGATTGGGGAAGTAGTTAGGGAAATCAGTGAGATCTGCCTCTTCCGGTCTACTGCTTTTAGGAAACTGTATAGTTCCCTATTCCAAGGAACAATGTAAATATCCAGGGACCTTAGCTTCTTTGAACGAGTAGTTCCAATTTATTCTTTCTCGGAAGGGGGCTCTAGGTTCCTGGCACTAACGAGGGGTTGGAGGAGCCTGTTGAAGAGGTGGGACATGGTTATCTTGAATGGGCGGTGGTGTCGTGTTACAAGAGAGCACCTTTCAATTCAGTGGTGGATGTTTTTGGGCTAAAGGCTAAACTTGTGGTGGCGAACCTCTACGAGACTATAGAGGTGGTTTCACCAGTAATAACTCCAGTTTCATGGGGGCCTCTATTTGGGACATCGTGGTAGGCTTGGCCTTGGCAGCCCTTATTGCGGGAATTGTGGGAGGCAACTGACGTGCATGTATGTAATGATGCAAAGCTTCCTCTAAGAACTGGGACATATCAATGAAGTCTAAATATCCCCCAAGATAGTTTTGGGTGATTAGAGAGGGGACCAATTTTATATTGACATTCCTCATATAGATCATTAGTATTTTATCTTGAGTTAGGGTCATGTTATGGGAGATTGTCAGTCTGTTCCACTGGGTGAGAAAGTATGTGACGCATCCATCATGCCTCTTCTTTATCTTAAAGAGGTATGCAATACTTGTCTTTTGAGAGCTTGAAGTGAACTGGTAAAGAAATTACATACAAAGATTTTCCCATTAGGCTACTAACCTGAGGGGAAGCTGGATGTACCAGGCAAACACAGTTCCTTATAATGTCTGTATGAAGCATCAGAGATTGGAGGCCTCCTCTGGAGCCATAGTTCCCAGCATGGGTCCACCACTTAAAATGAAGTGTTCCAAGTGCTGCAACGGGTCACCAATGCCAATAAAGGGGGAGAATTTGGGATTTCCCAAACCTGGGGGTGCTGGAATATCATCCACCCATTACGGATATGGATTTCCGTCAGGTGGGATTTCCTCCTATCGCATTTCCATTGCCTCGAGGCGAGTAATGAGGGCATACATGGGATCATCTTCGTGGGGGATCCTATCATCAGAAGGATCCCTAACCACCAGTGTGTTGGCGGGTTTCATCAATGTTGTAAGAAGGCCCAGTGGCTTGTGGAGTGGCATGTGGGATGACCAATAGAGGATCTAGGGGAACCTGAGCTGGGTCCCATGGATTGTCACATCACCCAAGTGGATTTAGCGTCACATATCGTGCCCTCTTGATAAATATTCCTACATCTACCCTGTCTGTGTGGACAAGATGGTCAGTATAAGGCCCCAGCCTTAAACCTTACTTAATCTTGAGTTATTACAAGATTACACATTGAAGATCTTTTCAGGTTTAGATTTTTAGATAATTATATCATAAAGCATGCATTACATTCCACATTTACACAAAGTGGTTACATAAATGATAGTATTCATTTTTCCCCTCAACGGAAACATATTTAAAATAAAACATGGATTATTTCTTGAAACTTCCTTGACACTATCATCATTTCATGTACCCTTCCCTTGACCTGTGAAAAACATTTCAAAAACTTGGGATGAGCCTAAAAAGCTCAGTAAAGGATATAAAAAAATATGGAAAGGAAACATGTGTTCATATGTACATAAGAATGAAATCATACTTTACCCATAAAACATAGGCACTTTAACATACCTCATCAAATCATAGAAATCATAAGACATAAAAGGTAACTTGAGGCATTCATAACATTCTTACGTAGGGAGTAACCCTCTTGGTTACGTTTGGAATACCCACCACAGTATATTCCCTAAATAATTTCGGAGAAACCTTAACGTTTCACTCTTTCACGTTACCTAATGCATTGGAGAGCTATATCGGGCTCACCCGCCCTTAGTTTATCACGGAACCACCCGTCTTCATAATAATGCCCAAGAACCTCAACATAATCGTATCACATAAAACATGCATAAAGGAAACATAACATTTCCACCTTTCAATCACAAGATATCAATACACCACATTGATATAATAAAAACATTATTAAAACCATTTTCAATACCTAAATAAAAGAAAAGTAAAACATGGTATTTATTTTTCTTCTAAAAAAAATATGGCTTGTAGAGGAAGCTAAAACTCAAATAATGGTCGCAGAGGCGGAGAATTCGTTGTCGCTTCATATGTACGACAAAAACATTCCCTTATTTCGTTTAGTAAACACTTCATATAAAAAGATTCCTTTTGAATAAACGTAAATGTCAAAGCGGTTTATACACCGTATAAAAGAAGGTTGTGTATAAAACAAAGTATGCCTCAATGAAAGGAGATTGAGATGAAGTCCCATACCACCTTGAAACTTTTAAAATTTTAAACCATTAATATCCATATAAATAAATCCATAAAACCATTTTGAAAACATGGATATTAATAAGAACAAATATTTAAAACATTTAATGCGATATTTTGGTTAAAGGGGGTTTACCAAAATTAGAGACACTTGAATACAATAATTGAGGAATAACATTTAGTCAGAACATTATAATATCTTGAGAATTAATGGATTCATGATATAATATTCCAAAGGACATTATATACACCATATAATAGTGAATTGGTGCATAACAACAATGACGTCTCAATAGAAATTTCAAATGTGATGAAATCCCTTATAAAGAAGGTATCCTTAAATTAAGGATAAATCAATCTCAAAAATATGTGTGACAAATATAAATACACCCAATATAAGTCCATATTAAGTTCAAAACAATAAAAGTTCTTTCACACATATTCAAAGGATGACATATTCAATAACTACCTGTTGAACCCAAAGAAATCGAAATTGGGTTAAAAAGTTCCCTTGGTAAAATTCGACAGCCTAACGGCGTCACTTAAAAATTCAGAAAATGATTTGATGAGAGATAAAAAGGGTATCTCATCACTTGGAAATAAAATTTACATCAATAAGGATATAAGATAACATATCCCAACATAATAGTATGTGAATTAAAAGACATAACAAAATAAGTCTTTTAAAAAGAGGAGGGTGAAAGGTTCCCTTACCGACTTGGGTAACTTTCGAAACGTACACCCCATTGAAGAAGTGTCATACAATGAAGATTCTAATACTGATAAATGAAATTATAGTACACAAAGTGTATAATAGTGGGAAGTACATACACCAATCAAAGGAAATTGTGTAAAATGAAGCATAAATCTCACGGGAATAAAAGTGAGATGCAAAACCCCTTACGAAAACTCGGAAGCCTAACAGCGCCACTTAAAACTTCCAAAATGGATTGATGAGAGGAAATAAGGTCTCTAATCATATGAACATAAAATTTAAAGTATGAGTAATATAAAATAACATCCCAATCACATGAAATATGATCTTAAAAGGAATAAAATAAAAGGGTGTACTTAAAAAGAAAGAGAGGAGTATGATCCCTTACCTCAAGTCCAACTTGTCTTGTTCGTTTCTTTATATTCCTGAATAATAAAATTTGGTCAATTTATAATTGCTTAAGGACCTCCTATAAATATTATTTTTCAGTTCATATCACATATTTTAATGTTATAATAATTGGTTAATAATATTAGTTCATATCAGACGTTTTTGTCGATGTTTGGTACATGAGTCAAAAATTGAACTTGTTGGAAAATAGTTTTCCATGTAGTTATAGGTACATAATATCCAGAATAGTATTAATGTTTTAAATATCATATATATCCAGTATATGTTCATTTGATACCATTCCATAGCATTTAGAGGTAAATTAAAACATAATGATAAATAATAGTATTTTAATTACAGTATGGTATAATATATAATATCATTAAATATATCCTTTATACGTACCACATATGGTATTAACGAATCAAATCACTTTGATGGGACGGTAGTCCGCAATTCCTTAAATGAAGATATCGTGTTTACCCATAATAGAAACCATAAAGGTATGCCATAAATTAAAAACACAGAAGCTTAAGTAAAACATAGACATATTATATATCATATATAAATATAGTGACATCTTAATGGCCACCTTTGAATGTGTTAAAAGAATGATGAACAATCATCGCTTCGGGAGGTAGAAATTCTCCATCCACGGAAACAGTATGTTCTTTAACCATTAGATGTAGGTGTGTGTAAGTGTAGCTATAATCCTTATTATAACAACATACTAGTATATTTATGATACTGGAGTTGTTACAAAAGAAATGAATAAAATTAGTTTAGGGGGTTGGAGAAGCAAAATAAAACAAAATGACTCAAGTGAAGACATTACCTTTAAATCAGGTAACTTCCTCTGATTTGAGCTCAAAGGCTTCCTTGGAAAGGATTATGCCCAAAGTGAGGCTTCAAGGAGTTAGAGAGGGATTTGGAGAGACAAAATGGGCAGGGTTTGGCCGAGCCTAAGGCTTTGTATGTGTGGGTAAAGAGGTAGAGGTGGGGGCCTTTTATTAGAGGAGAGGAGGGGGACTCTTGGAAAGTAAGCAAATGATACTTTATTTGAAAATGAATTTCGGATTTAAAAGGTCACACATTGATATAATTCGTGGATAAGGTGATAAGAGTTCGGAATCCACCCATCCAATAGGTTTTGGATATTTTTAGGTCTTAGATTTTACATTATCTTTCCATTTTATTTAAATCGTTAAATAATGAGGTCATCGCTGCATCATCATGATGTCATAAATAATTTAATTTATATAATGTCTAAAGATAAAAAAAACTACTATGATGTAGGAAATATTTTTATCTTTCTAATGAATATTTATAGTCTAAAAGATAATTTATTTAGACAAAATTGAAAATATTTTACTTAGGTGAAACATTCTTTGTTACATTTAACATTTTTAAAAAAAATAAAAAGATAAAAAGTCATTTTCTCACAAAAGTGATTCCATGGGGCCCCCAAGTTTGGAACAAGGCATCCCATGGTCGTCCATGAGACAACCAGTAGCCTTAGGACACATTTTGTGGTCATTTTTAATTATTATGATATTATCTTATTATCTTTAACTACCCGATTACTTATTAATCTAGATAATTAAAGATAATTACCGTCGTTACTATTCATAATGTCCAAAATCAAAAGAGTATTAATTACATAATTTTGACCTTACGATTCCAAATAGGTAATCCATTTTAACAAATTACAAAAACATAAATTGCAAAAATTAATTAAAAAAAACTTCCCGTTGTCAAAACAAATAGAGGGTTTTTTAGAAACAATATTTATGAAAAGTTTGGCACTTCTTTATGCCTAATTCCAAAGTGAAATTAATACCAATGACCATAATTTAATTAAATGGTAAAAATATATTCTAATTAAACTTTAAAAAAATTAAAAATATAATATATCCATATAATTAAATTATATGAAAAAGCAGTTTTGATGTAAAATTCAGTATTTTTCACTATTCATTGAAAAATGAACATTGTCAGAAAAATACAAAAAATTAACCCAAGGTAAATTTAAATGTCCCAATCATAAATAATATGTTTATTTTGAAAAATAGAGCTTATAAAATTTTCAAAAATTGGATTTAAAAGAGGTTCGCCATTAAAAGGTGGTTAATCGACCTTTTAAAGAATATTGGAATGTTTACGCATAAAATTGGATTCATTCGCATTTTTAATCCTCTAACATTTATTGTAAAGAGTAAAAATATTTGATAAACATATATAATCATGTTGTAGTTAGTTCTGTTCATTCCCACCATTACAAAGGCTATGCGTTAACTACCATTTAAAATAATATTATTTTATTATTAGAGTGCAATGTAAGATTCCCAAGAAACTCGTTGTTGCGTGTTGGGTACGCCATCGAGCATAGTGTCCCATTTAAAGTTATATTAATATTTTATTCACAAATATGAATAAATGTGAAAATTTCATACTCTTTATTTACCTGGGGTGTTACATCCTTCCCCCCTTTTGGGAATTGCGTCTTCACAATTTTAAAATTGGGCTTGGAAACTTCATTGAAAATCCCACATCGGAACAAGAGTCAGTAAAAAAATCACATTAAAATAAAGAAAGATAAGTACAAAGGTCACCCGAGTTAACCCATACTAGGATTCCAAGTATGAAAATATGGACATGGAGGAAAAAACAAAGGGTCATGTTCTGATGGAGAGTGATAGTAAACATGTCTAGGAAAAAGTTAACCATAAGAAAATCACAAACTTGTGATGGGTTAAACGGTATTCGATTTCCCAGTAGGAAAAGTTAACAGACAACATTTTTGTTTTAAGTTACTTTTCATTGAGGAATTTATTTTTGAGCATAACTAAATCATAATGAAACATTCTTACTTGTCATATTGAATTTCAACTTTTACTAGATTCCTTAATCAAACTCATATTTTCTCCAAAAGATGAGTATTTAGGAAGACTCATTCGCATTAAGAGTACTATAATCAATTTCTAGAGAATCACCTAATACACCAAAGAGAACTATATACTTCCCATGTCTTTAGACTCTAACCAAAACCAAAACAAAAAGGTTAGTACAAGATCAGATAATCCAGAAAAGGATAACCCTTTATAAAAAGAAAATCTATTCTTAATCTCCAAAATTTGTCCAACAAAACCCAAAGTTCAACGATGACCATTTGATAAAAAATTTGTCCATAAACTTCTTCAAAGTAAACCAAACTATGATTGAAACCCAAATATTTTAAGGATTTAGTCACATAGTCCTCCAAGTTAAATCGTAACATTTATCTCCAAATAACATCAGTTTCTCCTAAAGTCTCGTATTGAAAAGTAATTAACCTAATCACATATCCTCCATGATAGGTTAATAAATTTCAATAGATAACCCAAAATCAACTTACTCTTAATTCATAAAATCATATAACTAAAAAGAATCATCCAAACTAACCAGGGACTTCACGTAGTCCAGTGGTAGGCGATAAATACCAGTTGCACTTTGGTTGTGGGTTCGATTCCCGCAGCTTTGTCCGACGCGACGGGTTGTCACACGGTCTGCGTGTTGTCCTTTTTCCAAAACTATATAATTTTAAAACATTCCCCAAAACGAGATAAAATCTTAAAAAATAATCATAACATCGTTTAACCTCAAGTTTATCTCACGCCTTTCATTTTCCAGCATAACATATAGTAACCCATAATTACCTCAAAAGTAAGGATCATATAAACCCAAGTGGTTCTTTATAACTATGTCCACAAAAGAACAGATAACTATTCCTTGAATAAAATTTTCATATATTAAACCTCAGGGTTACACATAGTATAAAAAGTCTTCTAATGTAACCCAATCATCAAAAGTGACTTAATACTCTTAAGAATTTCACCATAACTCTTGAAGCCCTTATATGTTGACATCATACTCATTCAAAATTATTCATGATCCATTAACCATTCCTTTCCAACTTATTCTGAAATACTTACTTCCTACAAACAAAATCATGAATCATATCCTAAGATTCCAAAATAGGAAAACAACAGTCATGAAATAATCCATACCTTTGATTGGTCATTTTCAGTTTCTTCATCCTCAATCGGAATGTCATTAGGTATTGGTAAACGAACATTTTTACGATCTTGGTGATCCCATTAACGAAAATTCGTCATAGGACATGTGTTTTCATAATGACCATGCACACCACATTTAAAACATTCAATTGATCCCTCAGAAAGAACTTCTTTCCCTTTCCTTGAGTCAACTGGATGCTTCCTTTTTCGATGGTAGGTTCTTGCTTTATGACCTTCATTTATACAACTATAACATATTTTTGTCCCATTGAATCATTTTCCTAGGTGTTTCTTTCCACATCGTTGACAGATAGGTTTTTGAACACACTTACCATTATGATTATTACATGTAGTTCCGTAGGGATTTGTTTCTCGCATAAATGATGCCTTAGAGAAATCACCAAGGTTTAGGTGGTCAATCATGACTCTAGATAGTTGGTTGAGGATAATCACAAGAGTTCTCATTGCATCTCCCATATCATTCAGTTGCTTGCTCAAAAAACTGTCACAGTTTCCTTCACATCCACTTTTACTTTGGTGCCTGCTAGATCCAGCCATTTACTAAACCAAAAAGGTCAGTGTGAGTATATCAACAAAACCATCATGTACTAATGAGGAAGATAAACACTAAGATATACTTACTCATTCAATTTATCTAAAACTATGACTATTTCTGAAATCCTAACCATTATGGTAATGTCACGTATGCTTAAAGAATACCCTAACCTCTAAAGTTATCTAAACTGACCTTTGATACCAACTATAAGGCCCCACCGATAAACCTTACTTAATATTGAGTTATTACAAGATTACACATTGAGGATCATTTCAGGTTTAGAGTTTTAGAGAATTAGATCATAAAACTTTCATTACAATCCACATTTACACAACGTGGTTACATAAAAGATATTATTCATTTTCCCCTCAATGGAAACATATTTAAAATAAAACATGGATTCTTTCTCGACACACCCTTGACACTATCATCATATCAAGTACCCTTCCCTTGACCTGTGAAAAACATTTCAAAAACTTGTGATGAGAATAAATAGCTCAGTAAGGGATATAAAAAAAATATGGAAAGGAAACATGAGTTCATATGTACATAAGAATGAAATCATACTTTACCCATAAAACATAGGCACTTTAACATACCTCATCAAATCATAGAAATCATAATACATAAAAGGTAACTTGAGGAATTCATAACATTCTTACGTAGGGAGTAACCCTCTTGGTTACGTTTGGAATACCCACCACAGTATATTTCATAAATCTCTTTGGAGAATCCTTAACGTTTCACTCCATCGCATTACCCAATGCATTGGAGAGCTATATCGGGATCACCCGCCCTTAGTTTATCACGGAACCAGTCGTCTTCATAATAATTCCCAAGAACCTCAACATAATCGTATCACATAATACATGCATAAAGGAAACATAACATTTCCACCTTTCAATCACAAGATATCAATACAACAAATTGATTTAATAAAAACATTATGAAAACCATTTTCAATACCAAAATAAAAAGAAAAGTAAAACATGGTATTTATTTTTCTTTTAAAAAAAGTATGGCTTATAGAGGAAGCCGAAACTCAAATAATGGTCACGGCGGCGGGGAAGTCGTTGTCGCCGCATACATACGAAAAAAACATTACCTTTTGTCGTTTAGTAAATTCTTCATATAAAAAAGATTCCTTTTGAATAAACGTAAATGTCAAAGGGGTTTATACACCGTATAAAATAAGGTTGTGTATAAAACAAAGTATGCTTCAATGAAAGGAGATTGAGACGAAGTATCATACCACCATGATGTTTTTAAAATTTTAAACCATTAATATCCATATAAATAAATCCTAAAAACCATTTTGAAAACATGTATATTAATAAGAACAAATATTTAAAACATTTAAAGTTATATTTTGGTTAAAGGGGTTTTACCGAAATTAGAAACACATGAATACAATAATTGAGGAATAATATTTAGTCAGAACATTATAATATCATGAGAAAAAATGGATTCATGATATAATATTCCAAATTACAGTATATACACTATATAATAGTGAATTGGTGCATAACAACAATGAAGTCTCAATAGAAATGTCAAATGTGATGAAATCCCTTATAAAGAAGGTATCCTTAAATTAAGGATAAATCAATCTCAAAATTTTGTGTGACAAATGTAAATAAACCCAATATAAGTTGATATTAAGTGAAAAACAATAAAAGGAAATTGACACATATTCAAAGGATTACATATTCAATGACTACATATTGAACCAAAAGAAATCGAAATTGGGTTAAAAAGTTACCTTGGTAAAATTCGACAGCCTAACGACATCATTTCAAAATTCAGAAAATGATTTGATGAGAGATAAAAAGGGTATCTCATCACTTGGACATAAAATTTAAATCAATAAGGATATAGGAGAAAATATCCCAACATAATAGTATGTGAATTAAAAGACATAACAAAAGAAGTCTTTTAAAAAGAGGAGGGTGAAAGGTTCCCTTACCGACTTGGGTAACTTTCGAAACGTACACCCCATTGAAGTAGTGTCATACAATGAAAATGTGAATACCCATAAATGAAATTATACTACACAAAGTTTATAATAATTGGCATTACAGACACCACTCAAAGGAAATTGTGGCAAATGTAGCATAAATCTCACGGGAATAAAAGTGAGATGAAAAACCCCTTATGAAAACTCGGCAGCCTAACAGTGCAACTTAAAACTTCCAAAATGGATTGATGAGAGGAAATATGGTCTCTAATAATATGAACATAAAAATTACAGTAAGATTAATATAAAATAACATCCCAATCACAATAAATATGAGCTTAAAAGGAATGACATAAAAGGGTGTACTTAAAAAGAAAGAGAGGAGTAGGATCCCTTACCTCAAGTCCAACTTTTCTTGTTCGTTTCATTATATTCCTGAATGATAAACTTTGGTCAATTTATAATTGCTTAAGTAACTACTATAAATATTATTATTCAGTTCATATCACATATTTTAATGTTATAATAATTGGTTAATAATATTAGTTCATATCAGACGTTTTTGTCGAAGTTTGGTACATGAGTCAAAAATTGAACTTGTTGGAAAATAATTTTCCATTTAGTTATAGGTACATAATATCAAGAATAGTATTGATGTTTTAAATATCATATATATCCATTATATGTTCATTTTATACCATTCCATATAATTTGGAGATAAATTAAAAGCACCGTTCATGGAGACGGTAGGCCGTACGTACGCATGAACGCTAATTTCATTTTTTTGTCATATTAATGGAATTAAAACATAATGATAAATAATAGTATTTTAATTAAAGTATGGTATCATATATAATATCATTAAATATATCCTTTATACGTACCCCATATGGTATTAACGAATCAAATCACTTTGCGGGGGCGGTAGTCCGCACTTCCTTAAATGAAGATATCACGTTTACCCATAATGGAAACCATAAAGGTATTCCATAAATTAAAAACACAGAAGCTTAAGTAAAAAATAAACATATTATATATCATATATAAATATATTTAAATATTAATTTCCACTTTTTAAGGTGTTAAAATAATTTTGAACAATCATCGTTTCGGGAGGCAGAAAGTCACCATCCACGGAAACAGTATGTTCTTTAACCATTAGATGTAGTTGTGTGTAAGTGTATCTCTAATCCTTATAATAACAACATCCTAGTATATTTATGATACTGGATTTGTTACAAAAGAAATTAATAAAAAGAGTTACGGGGTTGGAGAAGCAAAATAAAACAAAAGGACTCAAGTGAAGACATTACCTTCAAATCGGGTAACTTCCTTTGATTTGAGATCAAAGGCTTCCTTGGAAAGGATTAGGCCAAAAGTGAGGCTTAAAGGAGTTATAGAGGGATGTGGAGAGACAAAATCGGAAGGGGTTGGCCGAGCCAAAGGCTTTGGATGTGTGGGAAAAGAGGTAGAGTTGGGGGCCTTTTATAAGAGGAGAGGAGGGGCACTCTTGGAAAGTAAGAAAATGTTACTTTATTTGAAAATGAGTTTCGGATTTAAAAAGTCCCACATTGATATAATTCGTGGATAAGGTTATAAGGGTTCCAAATCCACCCATACAATAGGTTTTTGACATGTGTAGGTCTTATATTTTACATTATCTTTCCATTTTATTTAAATCGTTAAATAATGAGGTCATCGCTGCATCATCATGATGTCAAAAATAATTTAATTTATTTAATGTCTAAAAATTATAAAAAAAATACTATGATGTAGGAAATATTTTTAGATTTCCAATAAATATTTATAGTCCAAAAGATCATTTATGTAGACAAAACTAAAAATATTTTATTTGGTGAAACATTCTTTGTTACATTTAAAATTTTTTAAAAAAAATAAAAAGATAAAAAGTCACTTTCTCACAAAACTGATTCCATGGGGCCCCCAAGTTTGGCACAAGGCATACCATGGTCGGACATGAGACAACCAGTAGCCTTAGGAGACATTTTGTCGTCATTTTTTATTATTATGATATTATCTTATTATCTTTAACTACCCGATTACTCATTAATCTAGATAATTAAAGATAATTACAGTCGTTACTATTCATAATGTCAAAAAACAAAAGAGTATTAATTACATAATTTTTACCTTTTTATTCCAAATATATAATCCATTTTACCAAATTCCAAACACATAAATTGAAAAAATTAATTTAAAAAAACATCCTATTGTCAAAACAAATAGCGGGGTTTTTAGAAACAATATTTATGAAAAGTTTTGCACTTTTTTATGCCTAATTACAAAGTGAAATTAATACCAATGACCATCATTAAATTGAATGGTAAAAATATATTCTAATTACACTTTAAAAAAAATTAAGAAGATAATATAACCATATAATTATATTATATGAAAAAGCAGGTTTGATGTAAAATGCAGTATTTTTCACTATTCATTGAAAAATGAACATTGTCAGAAAAATACAAAAAAATTAACCCAAGGTAAATTTCAATGTCCCAATCATAAATAATATGTTTATTTTGAAAAATAGAGATTATAAAATTTTCAAAAAGTGGATTTAAAAGAGGTTCGCCATTAAAAGACGGTTAATCGACCTTTTAAAGAATATTGGAATGTTTACGCTTAAAATTGGATTCATTCGCATTTTTAATCCTCTAACATTTATTGTAAAGAGTAAAAATATTTGACAAACATATATAATCATTTTGTAGTTAGTTCTGTTAATTCCCACCATTACAATGGTTAGGCGTTAACTACCATTTAAAATAATATTATTTTATTATTAGAGTGCAGTGTAAGATTCCCAAGAAAATCGTTGTTGCGTGTTAGGTACGCCATCGAGCATAGCGCCCCCTTTAAAGTTATATTAATATTTTATTCACAAATATGGATAAATGTGAAAATTTCATACTCTTTATTTACCTGGGATGTTACAGTCAGGGTCACCTGGAGGAAATTCACCCAGGAGATGTTTTTTCTACCTCTACTTCCATGTCCGAGTATCACCGTAGTCTATACATCACTCTGCAGCACACTATGAAAGATGGTCTTCGATCGACTTCTTATGCTCTGCGAGCT
This sequence comes from Viscum album, assembly GCA_963277665.1. Taxonomy (NCBI): domain Eukaryota; kingdom Viridiplantae; phylum Streptophyta; class Magnoliopsida; order Santalales; family Viscaceae; genus Viscum; species Viscum album. Next base: position 897,774,751 of record OY728165.1, on the reverse strand, counting down.
ATTGAAGCAATGCGGATTTTTCAAGATCATTCTCCGTCTTTTGTATTAAGGCAGATGGGTCAGATGGTTTGACGGCTCCTAGTTTCTCCTTACACATGTTGTGATTTTGGTGAGGACCAATTCCTCGGTGGATATGGGATGACCTAGTAGATTTCACTGAGGGTGAGTATCCCTTCTTGATGGTTCCAAAATTTTTGGCACTCCCCCAATGGGTATGTTTTATCCATGGAGTTCTTTCTCCATCACATCCTCTAATAATTTGATCATGTTAACCATGACTCTGCCTGGATACTTATCCTCGATATCGCTAGGAAATTAGGGCTAAAAAAAGATGGAACTTAAGTGGAGGGCACCATACTACCCCCATACACATATCTTAATGTGGGGGAATCTTCCTTGATTAACCTACGAAGCACTTTAAATCTCTAAATGCATCATTGTTGGAGGTTCTTATAGTGCCCTGGGGACTCAAGCCTCTGGGACACTATGAGGGAAGCTGAATCAATCAAATGAAATTTGCTGACCAACATCTTCAAAGTTCACTTGAATCCTAAGGTATGAAACTCTTCAATGAAAAAGATGAAAGTGAGTCGTCTAGAGGGTCTGGCGAAAGCATCCAACCTCTTTTTGGGGGACTGATTCTGGTGCACTGAAATTCAATGCACCAACTAGCTAAAACATCTCCATGAAATGGTATGCTATAAGAATGTCCCACAATCTCTTCATTCCATACTTGGGGTCATGCCTCTCATTTCCCCAAATGTAAATTCGAAGTGGCTAGGGAATTGGTAAAGGTATTGCTGAAGACCGCTGAGATGGTAGGTTGGCCTATGGAGAATATGGAAAGTGGGATCACAAAACATCGCATATTAGGATATTCTCTGAAGAGTGCAGTGAATTGGACACCACATCAGGATAAGATGGGCTGGTGACCACAGTTTCTGGCACAAGTACTATAGCTGCTGACTGTGGACCATGTTGTTGCTCATTCTCCATCGGTCTCCAGAATAACTCTCCGCGATTTCTGGTCGAGGTAGAGAATGCTCTTGGTGATGATGGTGGTGATTTCATGGTCGGACCCTTAGGATTCACCCAATAGTTTTCCTCCTGGATGTATCTGCGGAGAGTGGAAGGGACCTGATGGACCTTGCATTCTTGAAGTATGAGGCTAATGTGCCTCATTTCTGCCCTACCCCATGACACGATTGATCGAGGTTATGGTTCCATTGCTGAGTCGTATTCCGTCTCCAAAACTGAGAAGTAGACCAGATTAATATCAATATGACCCTTATTGACATGCTTTTTATGGCAGTGATGACCCACCGTCCTACCCCAAGATGGCTTTTCAGGATAGGTTAAATTTCTATCTTGGGGAGGTCCTTCGGGCGAACTAGTTCTGGGGCCGAGAGGACTTATATCTCAGTGAGGTTGGGGCAAGGAGATCCTCTGAAAATATCTAAGGTAATAAAGGGAGGAATTCCATGTCCACTGGCTGATGTGCGGAGGGAATCTCCATGGGAAGAGATGGAGTCAGTAGGACATCTGCCAGAGTAGGTAGGAGCATGGGTACAACCTCCATTCTTATGTCTCCTGGTAGTGTTAATGCGTGGATGGTCCTCTTACTGGCCGAGAAGAACATAGGTAGGACCTTGGTGCTGATTTCTGGGATGATGAGGACCTTCACCAGAGGCTATAAGGACATGGGGAAGATCCCCACGCTGTAGGATGACCAGTCGCATAATGTCTTCATACTAGTGACTTGCGACCGGAGGAATGGATCCATACCTGTGGTCATGTGTGGGGAAGAGGCGCACTTACAAATTGTCACTGTAATGGGGATGACAATCATCCAGATTGAAGTTTCCATGGGGTGGACCTCCGTTCTGACCTTGAGAGCGGGTGGGGGTGCATTCTAAAGGGTGACGGTTCGTGTAGGACCTCCGTGCTGTGTTTTGTTGCAGCGGGTCGGCCCATGGAGGGCACTACCGGCACCGAAAACCAGGACAGTCGACCCAACCGGCTCATGGGGTGGTTGGGACCTCAATTTGGGATGGATGTATCAGCCCCCTTGCTCTATACAGACCGAGGACTGTTGTTATTCTTTAGTGTGGGCACGAGGCAATGTATTCATTGATGTTGACACCCCACTATGAAAACCCTTCTCAGCCTAGTCCTGATGCGGGCGTCAGGTTAGGTGAACTGGGGTCAGCGGCACATGCGTACATTTTACCTGCTCTTCAGCCCATGGGGCCGGGTGGCAGTGCTGACATGGCATAGTGGGGTCCCACATTTGGATTCTCTAGAACATGATACTGGTTAGTCTTGGCTGGATATCCACCACCACGTCGTCATAGGGGAAGAAGTCATCGAAGTGTTCTGGGGAGAGGCTCCCAAAATAGGTATGCATCGAAAGTGTAGAGAAGTGTCTCATTGCAAGACCCTTGGGGGAGGCGGTGGCGACAAGGTGTAGATGCCTCTAGGTCCTTTCGTTCCCTATCGCTGATTGGGATGATACCCTCCTCCTAGAAACGATGGAAGAGGTCATTTATCACCCTACGCTGATCAAACTCAAGTTGGGAGATGGGGCGTGGGCGCCTAGTAGCTATTGACGAAGAGATAACCATGGGAGAAATGATGCTACACGGGATTGTCATAATGAATTCTCAACTACCCCTACATCAATAGGGATACAATGATCAGTGTCCTAATATGACATCTTGGTACCTGGAGATTGGGATATGAAACCATTAGTGCTTCCAGAAGGAAATCGACATTCAGTGCCCCTGCGCCATTCTATCTTCCATGCCTAGTAAAAAGTATCCACACTGAAAATATCGTAGACCAGGTTTTACAATGTTCAAATTCCCCAATATATGGATATTTTGACACCGGACCCACTATTGTCATGGTGGGATCCGACACCAGATAACTGGATCTGGTGACACGCTAATCCACTTATGTCTCAAAGTCTTTTAATCTCCACATTGAGGAGAATAACATTCACATCGGGTTCACCATATTTATTTCTAACTCATTAATCGAGGCTCGCATCCGTTAGTTATTTGGAGGTGGATGCACAACTATTTCCCCAAATTCCCAATTTCCAAATGCGCGCGACATCTGTCACTTATTCAAGTACATTTTCTCCTTGATCTAATTGGGATGATGGTATGTTGGTTCCTCCTTTTTTGGATTCCTCGACAAAAGTTGTCAACTAGTCCGATTATACCTCATAGATTAATTCATTTTTTGTGAAATGTTTCCCCAGTAATATATCTTCATATACGCCAGTGAACTACACTACTTCTGTTAGGACATTCCAAGGGTTCCCATTAGGGAAGAAACCTTCGGTCAGGGGAGTAGTCACGTTGGATATCACTCACGTTTCGGAATTATATAACCATATCACGTTTGGGTTTATTTTCATTATGATAGGGATTTTGGAGGGTCTGAATTCCCGAGGCATACCACGTTGAGTGCAGGGAATCATATTCCACATGCTTGTCTCTATGGATTTCCTCAACTTCCCTTGTTTAATACAGCGTATGAAACATGTTTAACGTCTTACAGAGACCAATCTAACTAATCATAGCACTGACATGAGTGGATTAGATGGTTGAAACCCCTGGAGGGAACACTAATAATATGGATAATGCGTGGTTGGTAGCCTGATTGCTACTAGGAACTGCGAGAACTTGGGTGACATGATCTCCCCAGGATGTGGCGGCTCGGGTAAGAACCAAGATGGATGATGATGAGTTGATTGAAGTGGTGGGGGAATGAGATGAAACCAACATGTGGAAGATAGTGTTGTTGCTCATGATCCTCAATGCGAATTCCTACATATCATTATGGAAGGGAATCGAAGTCCGCGTAGTTCAGCAGGGTGGTGGGACACCGAAGGAGGTGACACAAGAGAATTGGCATATGGATTAGACCTGGAGGAAGTGGATCCTCCGAGATGGGGATGACCTTCATGAAATAAATAGGCTTGAGAAAAGGACCAGTATGGGACATGGGAGATGGTATTTAGTGTCATTAGGGCTTCATATGTACCTTTCCGTAGTAAGGATCAATGTCCATGTAGTTTAGGATAGGTGCATAGAATCAGGGTGTGCGCATAAGAGAGCGGCCTGATGATATACTGGGGCTTACGCATGGTTAGTAGCCCAGGTTTGTCCGACACCATGGGGGAGGACCAGAGATATGGGTCCCAACAAAGGGGACTACAATGGAATACCACTAATTGCAGACTACAATGGCTTACTGTTGGTTGAGTGTAATTGAATACCACTAAATGGGGATTCAATGGCATACCGCAGGTTGGGGATGACAATATATTACCACTAACTTTGACATACAATAGCTTACCACTGGATGGGAATCACAAAAGCTTATCGCTGGATGCGGTACAATGGCTTACTGTTGATTGGGGAACTCAACGAATTACCATTGATCAGAAAAAACTATGGCTTACCGTCGATAGGAAAACACAAAATCATACCGTCGATTGGTGTTGGACCTCTAGGTGGCATTCAACATACCTTTTCTGAGATCAAAGGATCAAATCCCATATAGTTCTATTGGGTACAGTTTAATGACATGTTGGGAAAAGAGGGGAATATAGTTTAACATCATGTAGGATGAGGGTAGACCAACATGAAGTGGTCAGGACCGATAGGTGTTGGGATTGAACCTCAGGGAGGCTTCATACTTACCTATTCTAGAATACAATAATCAAAGTCCACATAGTTTAGAATATTTTGGTAAACAGACGTGAGGGGGTCAGGAACAACAGGTGTTGGGTTTGAGCTTCAGGGAGGCTTCCAATGTACCTTTCCTTAGCAAGGATCAAATTACACGTAGTTCGAAGTGTATGGTGAACTGACGTGAAGGGGTTGGGACCAATAGGTGTTGGGCTTGAGCCTCAGGGAGTCTTCCTACGTACTTTTTTTTGGAAAGGATCTTTTTCCACATAGTTTAGAGAGGTTTGGTGAACCGACATGAAGGGGTCCATGACCAGTGGTTGTTGGGCTTGAAACACAGGGGGGCTTTCTACATACATTGACATAGTAGGGATCAAAGTCCATGTATTTTAGGATAGGTGTTAGATAACTGATTTGAAGGGTTTCAGGACCAATGGTTATTGGGGACAAATCTCAGGAAGGATTTCAATCTTCCATGCCTTGGCAAGGATCAAAGTCCTTGTAGTTTGTAATAGGATGTTGGTGAACTGACATGAAGGGTTCGGGACCAATAGCTGTTGGGCTTCAGCCATAGGGATGCATCCTACATACCTTTCCTTGGAAAGGATCAATGTTTCCACAGTTCAGGATGATTTGGGGCTTACACGCAAAGGAAACTGAGAGAGTATGTCATGGTCAATGCTTATACTAAGCCCAAATGAGACATTCTTGGATTGAGAAACAAGTGGAAGGAATGTCCTAATAGTCACATTGAAAAAGGTGTGTCCAAGGGAAGTGAAGTTGTGCTTACACATGGTTAGCGGCCCAAAGAGGAAAATGGGGATAACGCGTGGTTCATGGCCTAGAGAGATGTATTTTGGGACATAAACCATGATTGAGGCCTAGGTGGAGAAAACGCCCAAGGGGAGAAGGATGGGGTGACGAAGGTCCGGGTTCCCATATCTCCATTGGTCCTTGGAACGGAAGAGAGAAGGGGGGGCATGGATACTATCTAATTTAAGAAATTCTAGGGTATTACACCATGATGGATTCCCTTTACAACGGATAGGTGCTTCTCCGGCAGAGAGGATCTAATTCCATGGGAGGAAGACCTTGTCCCTGTGGAGATGAGCGATCATAGATAATATCTGAGATGGGCCGCCCCACATATGACGCATGGGGTGTGGTCACAGTTTAACATCATGGGTTGAGGATGATGATGCTTAGTAGTTTAACATCTTGCAGCTCAGACGATGGGGTTCACTACACACCCCTAGGATTTACATAACTGATACCCACCCACCCATGGGGAATGGAAGCCATCAGCAATGCCGTGGAGAGGGGGTGTCATGGAGTGAACCATTGTGGGGACCATGCTAGTGTGACTATGCGAAAAAAGCAATAACTGTTAGCATTCTTATCTGAAGAAGCATGACACTATGAAATGAAACATGGAGAACCACCCAAGATACATTGAAATCCTATTTGATGATCCTGGATGGTCATATAAAAAAGGGGATTGTGGAGAAAAGGGGTTCACAAGAAGGGATCACATGATGCTCTAGTGGACCATGTTGTGTAGGAGCTTCGTGAAGGGATATGCTTTGTGATGATGGGTGTCCTAGCCCAGGCATAGGGAATAGGGGCATATAGAGGGTTCCTTTCAAAGAGGAAAGGCTTCCACAGAGCAAGGGTTCAAGAAACATAAGTTCCCTGAAAGGCATAGCACTGTGATGCAATGTTCTTCGCGAAGCACAGTGACCATGCCTTACCATAGGTTGTATGTGTGCATAAAGGGTACTTCACGAAGCATAAGTTATCTGTGATGACCCGAGTCCCCTTGAGGATCCCCTTCCTCAATAATGGCCCATGGGCTTTGTGAAGGGAATCCCTTTTTGAAAGGGGTTGGATTTAAGACAATGTAATGTTACTTCTCAATACTGATGTACCTTGAAGATGTCATTTTTTTCATAATAGAAAGTGCTTAACGATTTGAGATCTGAGAAGGAATAAGGTCATAGTATTCGTACATTGAGTTAAGCAGAGCCTGATTTTTATAGGAAATAGGTGGTGTGAAGCAAGTGTCTCTTGGTGAGAAGCCACGTGGTGCTCCGCGATCGGTCGCAGGTTCTATCAAGTTAGTCATAACTGAGGAGCTGTCCGTCATCCTCTCCTTGGTGCAGATCTCCCTTTTCGTTTTTCACGGAGTCTTTGGTAATGTTTACTAGGTTTGATAAGGTCGATTAGGCTCCCTTTGAGGCATGCGGCTCTTAGTCAATTGCATCATAACTATGGATCCTCCCGCCTCTTTGCTTCGTGGTGGGTTCACAAACGTCAATCGAATCACGAATCCTCCCCTCTTTTTGCTTCCTGGAGGATTCACAAACATCATGCAGATTGTAGACCCTCCCGCATCTTTGTTTTTCATCAGGTGCACAAAAGAGGTAGCTTCACACCTTTCGTGGTGCTACGAGGCTCTGTGAATAAGTTTCGCGAGGTATCCCCAAAGTATTTTCATTTTCTCTTCCTATTCCAAAATTTTTTCCCCAAAAATATATAATAATATATGAAAGTAACAATAACTAACAAAAATTAATTAATTAATAAGTGACCATTAATGAACATTCTAGTATGGTCATTTAGTAGACATTAAACAAGTTAGACATTCAATATAGAAAAAAATGAACATAAGAATTACGAGATATATCAATGGGCATCATGAGATCATGATAATTCATGTGCTCAAAATATTTTTTGTACATTGTTAGAAACACATTTATAATCCAATATCCTAATCCGACAATATTGAGTAATATTTAGGTGCCACAAAGTGGCTGAAAAACTGTGTGAGAAAAAATCATTATCCCACCAACACTGATGTCTAATGAAGTCCAACTATTGAATATAAAATAAGAATAGTTAATGTATAATAAATAAGATGTAAATGAATGAATGTAAAGAAGTAAGGTTCTAGTTCTCCATGACACTTGCCCATCCATGCCTACATCAAGCTGAGCTAGAAACATCTACGAACAAGCATCACCATTAATATATATATATATATAAGTTAATATATGTGTATTTATTATTATTCACTATATATTTATTAACATATATAGACATAAATAGTGATACTAGTGCATGATATGACCTAAGTCGTAACACATGCATCGACTCATAGTCACAAGAGTCTCATTGAGTGGTATAAAACACCATGCCTGAGCATCACATTTAATAAGGTATTCCATATCAAATAATAACATTTAATAAGGGACTCCATACCTTATTATAAAAATTTTCAAGGGCATCAATGACCATGAATAATAATATATTCCATTATAATGAAAATTAAGGGATGTTATTCCCATGTATAATTACATATTCCAAGCTCCTTTATAATAAGGGACTCTATTCCCAATCATAATACGAGACTCCATTCCCTAGAATTATAATATTATTCATTCCCACTAAAAAATTGATTATATTATTTTTTATTATTGCTACATCTACTTTTAATAATTCCATTCATTAGTTCCAAGGAGGGAAATGTGATATGATTTCCCCAACAAATCTTTATTTATTCCAAATAATACAAATTAGTTTATTTAATAATATTGAAAACTACCATGTACATGAAAATTTCATAATATAATTCATTTTTAATTCATCTTTTAATTAATGCCACATCATTTATAAATAAACAATAATGTAATGGGAATGAACACATCCATAAAATGATTCCTCAAGATACATATAAATAAATATATTCCAAATACCATATAATTAATTCAATTTACACATTAATTATCATTACGATATTGGTACGTAATCGAAAACCAATGGCTTGTCTAACAAATTTAACTTACTTAGGCCTCTCACAAGATGGTGTCCATGCTCATCAAAACCTTATGGGTTATTTAATAGAATAAGTAGTCAATTATAATTAAATAAATTTAATTGTCGTCACATTGTGTGGAGGTTCCGATGGATTTTTTTGACCTACAAGAATCTATGATGGTTCTAGGACACTATGAAAACGTTTTATTTCTTTAACATCACGTTTAATAAATGATTCATAGACGATCTAGTGTGTAACACAACTGTTCATTTTAGAAATGACTCAACATTAAGGGAAAATCATATCGATTATAAAAATTTTGCAGAATATTTATTCAATCGATTATTGGTCCATGTTTCGAGTTAGAATGATAGAAATTGAAATATTAGAAAAATTCATTGGAAATAATGAAAAATTAATATCATTGAAATAATATTCAAATATATAAGGTAAACTAGGAAAACTGGAATGAAGATTTGTAAAATCACCACTGGCCATCCAAAATGATGAATTGAGGCCACTTCTAAGAATAATCAAGGGAGATACCACCATGGTATGAGAAGGAGGATCTGAACACTACGAAGGTATTCTGGGACAATGAAGGCAGAAAAGGGAGTAAAAAATATAAAGGAGGTAGGGAAAAATTATCATTTAACCGAATTTAATGATATTTATTGATTTTCTATCTAGTTCCCCTAATCTTGCACCAGATATGTGGTGTAATGTTTTTTGTAGAATTAACAATGAGTGATAGGAAATTGATTTTACAAACTATGTGTAGCACATGGGATACCTTCTTCAGTTTGGTGTAGACAATATTCATGGTTTATCCATGGGTGTTGCAAGATTAAAAAAACTATGTCCCTTGAAAAATGTGATAATTTTTTTGGTATGAACGGTTAGAAAAAACCATGAACCAACTATGAACATTTTTCTAGTTTCATAATGAACAAAAATTTAAGAAATCAAGTCTCCAAAGACTCATCTAATCTCCCGAGATACCTTGAGGGTATTAAACCACATCCTAAAACATCATATTTAACATCTCTACTACTAGGATATAAATATTCATTGTAGTATTAATATGAATCCCCTAAATGTATTGAAATGGTCCAATTATATTAAGAATTAAACTGGTCCAAAACACATTATCATATAATCTCCAAAATGTAGAACTTCATGTCCACGATAATCCTTGGGAAATAATAGAAATATCTCCTGACCTACTTAGTTCATGAATATCTTTTCAAACAGTTTGAATGTGTCACCCACAATCAACACACCAACATCCGCTATGTTAATCATCCATTACAAAATAATTTAAACTCAAGACAATTTGAAGATACAAAATAGAAATATAAGCATTTCTTACACGAGATTGTTTAACATTAACAAGATCGAATCGTCATCTTCTTAATTAAATAACCTTTGGAACTCATCAATATAGGTTTTACATTTCTCATGGAAGATCATGGGTCATGGTTCCCCCACTATTGAAATTTTATATAAAATTAGGTCCCTAGTTTAGTATATATACTCTGGGCATGTTATCAGATATATACAAGGATACAACAACAATCGTCGATTTGAACAAAACGGCCAAACCCAATGAATAATATCAAACATGTAATTTCAACCATTTCCCTAAAATTCCAGGGATAATATTTAAAATTAATCCATTTTATCTTAACGATGTTTATAATATGGTTTTCTAATGACTACATTAATCTATTGGAATAAATCATCTTTTACAAACTCTGGTTAAATATTTAAAAAACACACCACTCTTTTGGATGATGTGTGACAATATTATATTTATAATTATTATCACAAGTAATACCATGATTATTCTATAAATTCTCACCAAAAATTATATCATACTCCTATTGATGTCTCCTTGTAGAACCACGTACAAACCAAAACATCATCATTCTATATCACATGCACTAAAATTATCCAGATCTAGCTTCAATAGATCCTCATAAGCTATAATTGGCTTAACAAACACTTCTTCATTTCACCCAAGTCCGTAATATATCCCAAGAATAAAATTTACATTATATTCCATTCACATGTTAATCTATGTATAAAATAGAATACAGGTTCCGTAACTACCATCACACAACTAGTATCTTGTTATCATGACTAATTTTTACATGAGGGTCTCCCAATAATGGCCAAAATTCCATTCCCCACTTTATGAGTCTCCTTTTAATTGAATAATCAAATGATTTCCTAATTATTACAACTAATATACTAGGAGTCCTTCATATAATGATGGAATCGATAAGGATCCACTCAAGTATGATATCTAATGTAAATGAAACTGATAACTTATTATCTATATTTGATAATCTTTTCCACAATGATCAGCAAAACTAAAACATGAAAAGAATTATAAAACTCAAGAGATCAATGGTGGGTTATGCACCATATATATTATTTTCAAATTCTCCTTAAGAAAAAAATTCATAGCGGTTTTCCCATCAACCAATAAAATGTATTTGGTTGAACAAATAGAAATATTGATGATTCTCTCTTAGCATACTCAGGGTGATGTCAACATCAGGGGCATGGTCACCTCTAAACAAGGTGTACATTGAGTTTTTATCAATATGAATATATGAATTCCTTCAATCAATGATCACATAAAATAGGTAAATATTTTCCTGTTATAACACCACACATAATGTATATCAATGATGCATGTCACAGTACATCCCCATGGAAACCATCTCACATAACCCATTTTCTTACTTAATTTTCCCTTATCACGAGGCATCACTTTTAATATATTCAATGGTTCTGGGTAACTATGTACCCAAGAGTCACTTTTTATTATAATGATTCCTTGTCTCTACCATTTCCATTGACTAATAATATGTTTTTAAAATCTTCCATGTTTAACTAGAATGAACTAGCTTATCATTCTCTATGGGATTATTATGTCGTACCACCCAGTTTGAGACCTGATCATTCTCTTTTAATTATCCTAACAATAAGGTTAGGTCAACCATGCTATATGTAATTTAAATTTCTAAAATTTTGGGAGGTCCCATGGAATAACTCTTGATAATTGGTCACCCACTAGGGAGATTATCTGTTAAATCACCACATAGCTTATGGCATCATATTTAAATGATAATTTATCTACATTTCTAAAAATGGACAACGAGACCAAGTACATGAACTATCCCACACATTGAAACTATTTAGATATCCATGAACACTAGTTTCTTCATTGAAAACCCAATATCACCATTAATATATTGAATAACCACATAACATTATTTACATTAGTATCATGAAAAGAATATGAATAATCTCATTGCCTTTAATGAAAAAATTAATCAAAGTCTAACCTATCTTGGTGGTTTACCTATGAGAATCCCAGAAAATAATTTCTCGGGACTGATTTAATGGAAAATTCATCATGTTATCATACTCATACATATGGATTAAGTCTAAAAAATGGTCACTATTTCTATCCACATATCACTATGGTATCTCACAAGAGAACCATATTCCATTTTTAGGAATTTATTGCATGGACTCTAACACACAAGAAATCAATCATTAAAAATAGGTTAAACATAAATAGTACTGGAAGAATCGGTCTAAAAGGGTGAAAACCTATTAACATAGGTGTAATGGAATCAACATAAAAAAACCATGATACCAATACCTAATCATCCCTGAGATTAGAATATTTGAGTTCTTTTTGAAATGATTCAGTTCTATTATAATGGACAAAAATTTGAAACTCACCATGTATCTTCATAAGCTAATACCTTCATGAGGTATAACATACAAGATCACCACATGTATACTTGGGGGCTTTATTTTATTAACTAAGAGTGCTACCTATCATGTACAACCAATGAATGACAATTAACATTCACAGGAATATAGCCTAAAAGTGTACTATATCATGATATTTAATAGTGCTACCTCACTTGAATAGTGACTAAACATGAGACAAGGCATCGATCTATAATGTAGAGTCAAGCTATTGAGGTCAAAAAAAATATGGGAAATTATCGATTTCCTATTCAAATCATCTCTCATGGTAAACTAATGTTGACCCATACTTGAGGGTATGAGATATAAAAACCATTATTGAATTTTATTAATCCTTTTAAAAAGACAATGAAAACTCACAAAATTTAAGGTATCTCTTATATAAAATATTTCATGTACCCATTTCCATGTAAAATTACATGAATCACATTATTTAATTGATTTCAAGTGGTATTTGGAAAATTATCTCATAATTTCATATTAAACCCATTTCATCAATCTATATGTTATTATATCCAATTTAATTAAAGAAAACATATATAGTAATTAATACAGGGAAACACAATTTTCGTGGTAATTTTTATTTTAATTAAACAACTCCTCATAAAATGAAATCTCAAAAGTAGATAACAGTACATTTTTTCATTACAGTGTTTCAGTGGTGTAATATTCCATCATATGTATCTATGTAACATAATATTAGCAGTTATCAAAAATTTAAATTTCAATAACATTAATATAAACACACCCACATGGGGTCAATAACTGAAGAATAATTGATATGTGTGAGCTACCAGGGTCTCGTCAATGTACTATGGTTTTAGTTAGGAGAAATCCATATAAGTTAAATTATAAAAAAAATTAAAACACCTTTAATGTTTTTTCGAAAAAGAAAAATATACCCAATGACCTATATGAGTTTAGTTTTGAATTTATAGATTCATTCACATAGGATTTTATGACATAGTTATAATGGTATAATACCTATAAGTCATATTTCACCATTCATTTTAATGAAATAATTTTATATAAAACTAGTAATTCAATATTTTTATTTATATACTCCATGGTTTAGTCATATGAGACACCCATACAAAATTATAAGGGAAATTTACTTTATTAGTTACATTTTCCAATCATGTAATAACAACTAAAATTATATTTGGTCCCAAAATATAGAAATTTAACATATAATGATTTGATTATATGGGTTACCCTTCCCAATTTTTAATTTCCCAAACACTTCATAAATTGTTATTATCAACCATTTAATCACATTCGTCAATGTCCCACCTCATTCAACCAATGGACCATTTCTCAACCATTTTATAATTGTTTAAGTAAGGTGACAACATCATTATATATTGTAAAATACCATTTAGGTTGATGTAGAAACTTTAAAAACCAATTATTTTATCATAATCATAACAAGGAATTCCACCAAGTATCAATTAATAAGAGTATTTATGTAATAATACCGTCACAAAATCGTGGTATAAAACTATGCATAGAACAAAAAGATATGAATATTGATAAATTAGAAAAGGCATATAAATCATGTATCATGATGTGTAGAAGTACAACCTACTTGTCAATTATGAATTTATTTATCCCTAAAATATTTCATATAATGAAACATCATTTCAACACTGGTCCAGGGTTAAACTCTCATAAATCAGCAACTAGTGGAAGTATAATGACCATATGAGGTGAAATAATAATCAATTTTAACAAAAAATCATCATGAACATCAATCATTTCACTAGAGTCTTGAACTTTATCCCATTTATGGGTTTTATGAACCCATAAATGTGGTATTAATCAAGTGATTGTCTATTCATATACTCATTTATTCTATGAAAAATATTATGATAAGGAAAAATTGGATTTCATCCCCCTTTGTAATGTCCTGACCTAGAAGCCAATAAAATGGTGCCTTGATATACATAATCATATGGTCTCAAGAACTCCATGTATGTCATACGATGTCGAATAATAGTCAGGATCTAGTGATGGTATGGGGGAGACTATAACTTCATCATAATAATATCATAGTGTTATATGGAAAATTCAAACAACAATTAATGAAATATATATATATATATATAAGAGCAGTGGAAGATAATAATAATTTAAAATCCATATAAATTGACTAAATTATCATTCATGAACATGATATTATTTTCAATTAGTACACCTAAAATAGGTGATACATAAAAATACTTAATGAACATAGAATATGCCACATGTGATATCTCTTTGAAAATCCTTAGCCCAGGCTCATTCCAACTCTCCTAAGACCCATGTAAAAGGATAACAATACAAGAATAATCCACGATCCTGATCATGCAACCATGAAAACTATTTGGGTTCCACATGATGACTACAATAGGGGGTTAGATAAAATTAGTAGGCCACCACTAACATTTTTTTTAAGGAAATAGATTCCAGAACTATAAAATAAGAAGTTTATAGATAAGAACTGTATTACTGATATTATTCACGTTGGGATTAGGTTCCACAAGGACGTATGGTAGACTATAATATATTTTTCATCAGTTGGAAACACCTCTGAATATGTTTTTCCTTGTGTGGATATATATATATAGATGAATATGTCTATATATGCACTATATAAATAGTAACATATATAAGCGAGTATATATACATATAGTTATATCCCACATTAGAGGTGTAACATAGGAATCTCTATATAGTAACAAGAGTCTCATAGAGTAGTATGGATTTCAAAATTGGGTATCACATTTAATAAGGAATGGCATGCCTGAGTATCACATTTAGTAAGGCACTTCATAATGAGAATCAAAATTTATTAGGTGCTCCATTCCCTTGGACAATAAATGACTCCATGTCTAGACATAAGTGTGGATTTCATGTCCATGAATAATAAGGGATCAAAAAACTGTTTATAATAATATATTCCATGTCCATTTATATTAAGGTATTACATTCCTAGAAATAATAAGGGATGCATTTCCCAAGAAAAAAAGGGACACCATTCCATGAAATAATATGGAATGTCATGCCCATTTATAATTCAAACTTAAAATATTATTTATTTTAGTAATAAGTTCCATAGAGCTGCATGTGAGGGGGTATTTATGTTGACTAATCATTTAATCCAAATTACAAAATTCAGTTCATTCATTAATAACAGATAACAATATGAACATGTAAATTACCTAATATAATTCATTTCATGTTCGAATAATCATTTATGTAACTTTATTTATTAATAAAGTGTTAGGTTTTGTTAATCACTAATGACAAAAATTAATTCGGAAAGATAAATTTTGTTAAATAGATTTCATATCCTATACAATTAATTTAGTTAACCCATTCATCATCATCAAGATAAGAGTTCATAAAAAAATGGTTTTTCTAACCCATTTAATTTACAATGTCATTTCACAAGAGTATTACCATGATTAAAACATCTATAATGGTAGTTTAGTGGAATAATGAATTATTTTTTATTATGATTATTTATTTTCACACACATTAATTAGTGTATTGTGTTGACATCATCGACCTCCAATGATGTAAGGTAGTTCAATTCAATAGGATAAGAACATAATTTTATTAATTTCATGATAAATAAGTGACACAATGAAATTATTTGATTCTGTCAAATAGATAATTTCATATAAGACAAAATACCACATTCTACATGTATATTATACCTCCCTTGTCCATTATGGGGATTTAATTTGAATTGATATTAGATAGATCATAATATTAAGAAAATATGTAGAAAAAAGGGAGAGTTAGATTACATTTAAATAGTTTTCAAAATGGAAAAGAAATGAAGAAAAAAGGGTAGAATAATTAGACCCATAATTATCCATTAAATGCGATGAACAATGATCGATTCCCAGCTCAGATGATAGAGAACCAAAATGGCATGTGGAGGAAGGGTGAAGATACTAGAAGCATCCAAGGTTAATGAGGGAGGAAAATGGTAAAATCCATTAATCAATGTATTTAAAATAACAAGTTTTTCTAATTTAATGATCTACATGGATTGGATAATAGTGTTCCAACAATGCAATGCTACTAGTTAAGTGGAATTAATCATGTGGGATGTGCATATGATTTACAAAGACATGTGTAGCATGTGCACTTCCCGCTTAATTTTTTTATTGATTCATAATACATTTTACCTAGGGGTGACACAATGTTAAACAAAATATGTCCCTAAAAAAATAATTCACACTAAATGGGGTGTAAGGTATGTACTAACTATGCACTGACCGTGCACCACTGTATAAGTTTCCTAAAACCAATTTCTCATATTTTGATGGTCCCGAAACTCATGAAATATTCTTATAACCCACTTACACCATAAACCACATCCTAAAAATAATATTTATGTTCTCCATTTTTTAGATTTACATTTACATAGTTTTTTTAAAATTCATCCCCTCAACCAATTGAAAATTTAAAAACTCCTTTCAGAATTTTTTCATTAAAAAATAGGGTATCATGCACATGGAATAAATTATAATTACTTATTATGACCATATATAATAAATGTTAATTTTTATTTTTTAAATAGTGGGTTCTTAACTTCTCCATAACTCCAAAGATAGATTTATTTATCTTATAATGTTAAATACCCCATTTTTCATTATTTCACTATTCATAATAAATTCTAGTATTTTAGAAAAAAACCTAACCATTTTGTGTAGTGTAAATTTACTAAATTAAATCCATTTTCAATAATAATAGAAACATGAGGAGTTTAATTTTTAAAGTAAAACATTTATTATTTGAAAAATCTCAATTTTAATATTATGATTAATTTTATAACCATTGGAAATATTACTTCTCTTCTCATAAAATTATCTTACCATCTTATTAAAATTGGATATTAATTTAAAAAAATTAAGAAAATAATATATCTTTTAAATAATTATATTTATTATAAAAGCTCATTTAATACATTTATTATTCAAAAAAATAAAAACCTTCAATTGATAATTTTTAAAATATAATTTACTTGAAACAAGATATATATATATATATATTATATTTTCATTTTTTAAGATAAATAAATATTATTTTACACTCCCATAGGTGATGTTACTATTACTAGTAGTCAATTTACTATTCTAATGATGAGGCTTCAAATTCAATGATCTGATTACTATTCAAAAAGTCAGATTTTTAATAGTCACATGAGTTCTCTAATTCCTATAATCACCACACATTTAATTCATTTTTTATATATATCATTTTTATCATAAGGTTATATACATTTACTCCCCATATCAAAATTTCATTATTATTCTTATTTATTTCCACTATATTTTTTGTAAGTTTGGTTGTTTTAGTGGATTGAGGAAGTCAAAATTTTCATATTTATGATTTGTAATTTTGAATTTTTATCCCATTGTAATATTTTAATTTAATATAACCATTTTATTCTATAAATTTAATTTTTAAATTAATATAATAAATAAAATTCAGTTTCTTCCTAGGGCGAATTTTCATTATACAAAATTGATAAAAATAAAAATATTATTGAAAGGGAAATTCCATTTACAACATTTCTAATCATTGCATTATTCCTTCCATAAAAAAAAATTACCATAGAAAAATCATTTCACATACTATGTTGAGAATATTTTAGGGTACATATGCTTCATAGTTTCCTCATGTTTTTATTTTTCATCCTCATGCTTATTGTTTAAATATATATATTTTCTTTTGGGTAGCAATATTATTTATTATAACTTTATGTATGTATTCCAAGATCATCACAAGATGATCCTCATAAAATA
Source organism: Viscum album (assembly GCA_963277665.1). Lineage (NCBI taxonomy): Eukaryota > Viridiplantae > Streptophyta > Magnoliopsida > Santalales > Viscaceae > Viscum > Viscum album. The sequence continues at coordinate 897,756,620 of OY728165.1, read as the reverse complement.
GATCATTTTTTTTCTATTCTACATCTTAATTATTCACATTTTATGGATATAATATGTTCCTCATCAAAAGGGAAACGTGTTATATGTCTTTTACATAAGACATGGTTGTTGGGAGTCCTTATCAGTACACCACAACTCCGATGTGATAAAGAATTCCAATAGGGCTGATGTATATGGGACATAACATACCCTTACTACCAAATTTTATCAATCCATTTCATTGATATATATAGATAGGGACATTTTATCTCTAACATAAAACTCTAGGTCTCTATAATGATTTTCAACAAAACTTTTCTGAAGAAGCTTAATATCCATAATGTACTATTGAATGTTCAGGATCTTTTGTACTATTTCTAGAACAATCTAATGTACCAAGGGCTTGTGTTTACTAAATTCGTCCCAACATAATTATTTTCTACATCTCTTCCCATAATGGTGTCATATCATTTTATTTCAAGTCTTTAGTGAAATCTATCATTGTTCGAGAACATAGTCAGAGGAAGATCTCAAACCCTTACTCCTTTGAAGCCTATCAAGAATGCTCTCAACATCCCTTCCAGTGTCTAGATAATCCACTCACAATAGACATTAGTTTCATGTTGGTAAGTTGTAATGAATTTTAAATCATTGTTAAGATAATATTTTAGACTCCTCAAGAACGTGGGTGTAATTTTTGGATCTAAATCTGTAGAATTGATAATTGGGTTCAATTCATCATTAGCACTTCTGTAATGTGTATCCGTGAATGTAGATCAAGAAAGATTCCACTTGAAATAGTGATGAGATGAGTAGTACACTGTAAGATTTTCCACCACAACCCATAAAGAATTATTTAATTTTTATGTCATTAAAATACCACTAGACAGAATATATGGGGATTTTATCCAATTTCTACATTGATATTGGCAATGGTTACATCAACCCCTTGAAAATTTCACATTCACATTTCACCTGATAACTTACTATGAACATTAATGTATATTCAATGATTTCCATTTTCATATTTTCAAATCAATAATTCTATTAGAGATATATATACATTTTCATGATCCTTAGGAAGATTTAGAAGGATGATCTATTTTTATTATTCAAAATCCTTTTCTTTAACATGGTAAGTGATGGTACAGATATTCATTACCGAAATCATAAAACTAATTCTTATTCAATTTTAATCATTAATGATTACCCATTTCATATAACGTCAAAATTATTCTGAATGTCCACATCATCTATTTGAGAATCCTTTATCTCCTCTACTTGTGATGGTTGCAATTTTTTTTGAAAAAAATAATGATACTTCTTCTTTTATGATCTCTATGTACATCCTTTTATGTCAAATATTACTATACCCTTCTCAATTTTCATCATAGAAAGGTTACTCAATACTTTCAACTTAGTTTATCATCCACATTATTTCCATTCCCAATATGTTATTGGATTTAATATTCATAGAATATGATAATAGCTAGTCATATTTATTAGTGAATATTAAAATCCTTTGATGTTAGTATAAAATAAATTCTTATATGATCCATATATATTTCATAATTCTTCCAATTAATACGGTTCTCTAAATAAACCATGTGTATATTAATATAAACAACTAAAAATGCTATATTGTATAGTTATTATCTTTTCTTTTTAACTACCTAGTGGTTTAGGCTTTCACATCGCCATTTTTTTAGTACACGTCTTATGATCTTCTTTGAAGAATATTTATACAACAAGAAAATTTCCCCAATTTTGGGTACTATAATATTGGGTTCAGTGATAATCCTCTTTTTCAATTCTTTGAGGTTGTATTTGTATTTTTTAGTTCAAAAAAAAGTACTCCCTTTCATGTTATCATGGTTAATGATTTCAAAAATCATGATCAGATTCTCAAAAAACATTTTTAAAATCCTTCTTGTCCATGGAGGAAACATATATATATTACGATTACTAGTTTTATCCCTTCCATGATTGATAATGTCTTGGAGTATTTTATAAATATCCCTTTATAGTAAAAAAATCCCATGAATGAAAGTTCATCTACACATAACTAACATTTACAATACATTACATATATTTTCTCCTTCTGTAATGATTTAGTAATGTATTGAAATTCTTCTAATGCTACTCCTTGCATTTAGAGTATATGAGAATATAATATTTAAATAATACCACATTTTTTTCAGGGTAGTATCTTTATGATATTTTCATTAAGTCCAAAAATACCATTGGTGGATTAGAGAGGTATAAGGGAATCAGTATGAACATATAATGTCCATACCTCACTTGAAATGGAGTCTTAGTAAAATCTTACTTATTCAATATTAATTTATGATATTTCAAATGAAGGACCTACATATAAAAGAACTGGCCCCACATAGTTGATAAAAAAGTCATATATCATTTCTATGGGATACATTTTCTTTTTCATGATCTTTTTTGGGAATACAATAATCAAAATTTAGGTGTAATCAGCCCTCCATATTCATGATGTAGTGAACTTGGGTAACACATGGTGAAACACTCATTCATATAAAAAATTTCAATATTATCTTATGAATTATTAATCAGTTCTTCTAATTCAGTTGTGTCTATTTTTTAGTAATACTTTGATGTGGGTGGTGATCTGCGTATAATAAAAATAGATAACTCAACCAAAATGTTAAGGGAAAGACCAAGATATTAATGAATGAATATATCAATATTATCCCTCACAATGTGCATGTCATCAAGCATGATTCTCTCAATAGTCACAATCAGTTGAACTATATATGGTAACTCATAATGAAATAATATTCACACATTATAAAAAAACTCTGATAGATATTTATCCTCCAACTTATACTTTTACAAGAATGGAGTATTTCTTGAGATGTGAAGAGTAATCTCCATCTCCTAATAGATGATGTTGAATTTATATAAGGACAGTCAATACATTCTAAATATATCTTCAGAATTCACTTATGGAGGTAGAAGAATATTTTATTAGAAGTGAAGACAAACAAATATTGACTTTGGAGTTATTATATCAATGGGATTCAATAATTAATTGGACTTATCTTTTCATAGATAGATATAACCCCATGTTTTATAGAGGTTCTTGAATAGTTAAACTAAAAATAGATGATATTAATGAATATGAAGGTCATTAACCATATAACACATTTTTATATCATTAATAGATAATGATTTAACCTATCTATATTTTATTTTTTTTATTCATTTATTCTATCCAAAATAAAATTTGTGATGAGAATTATCAAACAAGAAAACATATATAAATGAAAACAATGGACATCGAAGGATAAAATTTTAAATGTCATGTAATCCCTAAATTGTGACTCTCTTGGATTCAATATATATTATATATGTTAATTTTCATATGACTTATTCAATCATTCTAATATTTTCAATTATTTCATAATGTTTTATAATGATATTTTGAATATTTAATGGCATATAGCACAAGAGTGTCAAATTAGGTGTGTAGTAAAGCCTCTTTGTTTTGCACTAGTTTATTTCCTATTTAATACCCAGTGTGACCTTTTTAGATTTATTTCTACTATTTAAAACTATTTTAAAGGCAAATGAACTTTTAATATCCATATAGGTATGTAATTTCATTGAAACCACTTTCTCTATACTTCCTAAAATTTCATGGTATTATCATATTATTATATTTATCCATTGGTTTGTCACCAAATTAGTATAGTCATAAACCCAAAAATAACCAGACATATCTTATCATATCATATACAGTTACCCAAACATTTTAAACATGTTATAATTGTATTCATAACATATAAATCAAATATATCCATCAAAAGCGTCAAGAGGCCTGGATTCTTTGGAAGAATGGGTACATAAAACATCATTGTGAATCTAAAATGAACAAACATTCTTATATTTTACATAATAAGATTCTAAGTCCCATTTATTTCACAATACTATATATGATTACTTATTGTATACATAAAATAAATGGGTTTTATTTAAATCCTAGTATGAGAACAAACACGTTATTGAAGCATAATATCTGACTCAAAAGTCATAAAATGATTATATAATATATAAGACTATTGAATAATCAATCAATGCAATAAAATAAAGAATATGGAATAATATGATCAATGAAACATAATAATGTGTATTAATCATTTAAAATTTCATATAAAATATCAAGGTTTACTGCCATGAAAACCCAACAAGGTAGACAGAAACACTACCCAATGAGGATTATCATTACCCAACGGCCCCACATAGATGTAATGTTGTTGTCTTATGTTTCCTCCTTAATTCCATTCATATCATATCATGAGACAAAAACATTACACAATTCATTGGAGAATTATAATGGAGAACCCATCATAACATGTACATGATTATGTGTTCTACAAAATCAAATCCACCATAAGTCTTAACTTTACAATTCCCTATGTAAAGAAAGCTGTTGTATAATCTGAACTCATATCATAATAAAATGATATTTCACAAGGATTCCAAAGAGAATAAGTAATTAAATATTTTATTAATTAATATATTATTAAATAATAATATTTCTCATAATATGGTGTTCATTTACAAGAAACATAATGATAAATGGAACTAAATTGTGTATATAAATGGACATTCAAAATTGGTTTTAAGGAATCATTTAATGGATTTTATAGAAATAATATGTAAGTAATATTGTTGATAAATTAGTGGAAAATAGAATTTTTATACCTAAAATCTTCCATTGAATAATGAAATTATTAATGGGAATAAATACATTCAATGAGAATCACATAATATAATTAAAATATATAAAGGTTCCCTGTAATTATGATTTATTTTAATGTAGGTATCTGAGAAAATAAATTAAGGAATGTATTACCCCATCAAATTAATGGAATATAAACATTATATATATTTATGAGAAATATATATATATATATATATATATTTATAAGAATTATATTAGATCAAATAGTGAGATATAGATTTAGTTAGATGTAGATAAATGATAACCCAAAAAAGGGTGGATCAAAGAGATCTCTTAAATTATGTTCAAGAATTGTTCTACAGCTACACTTAATGACCAATATAACCAATTTATATTTATTAAATACATAATTTATAACCCTTTAAATATATAAAATATATTACTATAATATTGTTGTGCTCATTACTAACCATTTAAATGAGATATATTATTTTATTTCACCATTTTGAGGGTGTTCATTTGATCATTTCAAGGTTGGATAAATTGTGGATAATAATTCATGTTCTAATAAAAGGGTAAAATATCTCTGTTGGTGAACGGAAATAATAAATATGTATTTCAATAAATTTACATGATCCAAAATATACATTTATGTTCTAATAAAAGTATAAATCATTTAGTAAATTTTTTTATGTTATAGGGTTTTTACATTTAGTCAGTTTGAGAAAACATCATGGATTTGTTTAATTATATTTATTTATATAGGTATATATTCTCTAAATAATATAGAGAAATATAATTTACATATTTATAACATTTCAAACCATCATGAGATAATTTTATCCTTCCATGAAGTTGGTTATGTTTAATTAAAACTCATTATCTGCAAAGGGTGTTAATCAATATAATATGGAGATTTTTTTTAGAATTAGGGGAGAAGAGATCATTATGGATGAGAGATATTATTTTGAAAAAAATAATATTATAGAATATATAAGGTAATAATTTTTTTACTCTATTTAAATGGAATTGTTTTGGAGGATTTGGATGAGGTTACACATAAATGACTCAGTTGAGTGTATTAAATTCTCCTTTGCATTTCTCCTCGTATAATTACACATAAGGAACCTTATATTGGTATTTTGTTGAGACCTATAGAAATATGAAAATGGACAGAATATTTGGAAGTGATTTGGTGTAAAAATTGGTATTCTAAACTGTTTATAATTTGAAAGGAGATTCGGTGGTGATGGGTGGTATTTATAAGCGTAGGAGAGGTGTTTTTTAATATTATAATCATTAATTTATTATTTTTACTCAATAATACCAATATTATTTATTAATTTCAATATATAAATCAGTTTTTTCATGTGAGATCTATCTAGTTTGAACTAACATCCTTTATTAAATAGAAAAATCTTTATTTTTTTACTGTTATATACTATATTTTATCGTATTTCAATATTAAATATAAATTCAACTATAATATAAAAATATATTAAATTATACACAATATTTTTTGATGTGTAGATACATCAAATCATTCCCATTTTTTAATTTCTTCCTAACAATGAGATATTGAATTTTAAAATAAAATCCAGCTTTATTTGAAAAATGAAAATATGAATATTTTCATCACTATTATAACCATTAGAACAATTAATTTTGGTATCATAAAATTATTATATCATTATAATAAAAATTAATAATAATTTATAAATCCATTTAATGATAAAAATTAAATTAATTATTTATATTTATAATAATAGTGTAATTAAAGCATTTCTGTTTTACAAAAATATAAACACTATATTGATAATTTTTAAAAAACTTATTTAATTGTTATAGAGTTTAAATATATCATATTGTAATTTTATAGGATAGGTAAATACTTTTTTAAACATCCATTTGAATGGTTACTATTCAACAGGTTATGTTAATATTTCAAAAAGTCAAATTACTATTCTAGTGATCATGAAACTATTCCAAAACTTCAATTTCTATTCCAACTCTCAGAATTATAATGATCATATGGTATCCCTAATTTCTCAATATATCATAAAATTTATTCATTATTAATTTTCTCTTTTTTCCTAAATGATATATATATATTTCCAAAATGAATATTAAATTAATAATTTTTTACATCATTTCATTATTGTGGTTCATGAGTTTTGTTATTCTAGTAGATCGTCCATATCCATATATTCATATTTTAGTTATATTATTTTATATTTGTTGTCTTTTTGTGATATTTTCAATTATAATGGATATTTAAATTCAAAAAAATTATTTTTTAAATTAATATATTTATTCGTTGTTGGATTCAACCTGTGGTGCATGGTCTTTATAAAATGTTAATATATAGGACACTATTATAAGAAGGAAATCCTTTTTGATCAAATTATAGGTTGTTCCAGATCAACCATCCTATCCCTATGGTAATAAAATATATATTATTAGTTATTTGTATAATAAAAATTGGGTCCCTCTAATCCTTGTAAACATCTTATATAGCCTCCTCTGTATGTTCTATGACCAACTTAAAATGTGATGCATCAACAGATTAAAAAATTTTAATGTTAAAGAATATGTCTATTTGAAATAAATTTAAATGGACTGAATTTAAATTATATTATATCTCATAATAAGAATACTTAGAAAATTATGCAGACAAAAACATGGGTATATTATCATGGGGTTTCTTTTAATAATTCTTATATAGGTTCGGGGACCTTCATATGTTATTTATCCAGGGAATCATCTTTATATTCATCCTAAAATTAAAACAATGTGTTTGAAGAATTCAAAAAGATTAAATAGAGGATTTTAATTCTAAATTATGTTTCCAAAAGTTTAATGGAAATTGATTTCAATAATTTATTGACATAATCTATTTGTTTATCAATAATTTCCTTTTCATTTTCAAGTGAATCATGGAGTATATTTGTATTAGATGAAGGTGGCTAGTCAGGCTCCTCCATCGTCTCCTCAAATTACACTACATAAGGGGTTTTCTTCATTCAAGGAGAAATAAATATATGGTGTTTAATTTTTAACTTCTGCATTGATTATAAAATTAGGTTACATGTGAAGACATAAAAATTCATCCATAAATTCATCCAAATCATAGTGATAACCCATAACTGTATGGAAAGAAACATTTTTTGTGAATATTCTCTAGAAATGGATTGCTGATTTTTTGTTTTAGTTCATCATGTATGTCCTTATTTGCATCCTAGGTTATCTAATTGAAAATACTCATGAGGAATTCTCTTCCACCATTGGTTTGAAATCTTGTGGATTCATCTAATTCTTCTATGTTGCACATATGTATTTATATATTCATTATATTTTGAAAAATATTTTTTTATGTCCCCTACAATTCATTTTATTTATGCTTTTCATTTTATTTCATATTATAATTCTTTGTTTCTCATTAGATATTTTTGATTCATTTAATAATAATTGAAATTCAAATACACCATTTATATTATCTATTAGTTTGTAATGAAATAATTAAAATTATTTTCCAATTCATAATAAACAATATTTTGTGAATATACGACTAGGATCCTGAACATGGTTCCACATTTTGAGGCACACCTATTACAGATTATCATAGAAGTAGTTATTATATTCCCTAATGGAACATAGTGGCTAACCAGGGTCATCCATATAGAAGATCAATCATTATCAACAATCTAACTAATTCTAATGGACTTTTTTATAATTTTATATTTTTTATATACTATGAAAGATATATTTTTCCCTTATCAAAAACGAATAATAAATTAACCATTCAATTTAAATGAATGGTTCTATACCAAATAGATTTAAGAAGAATGGAAATCCTCCCAAAAGAATATCTTTAAGAGAACCTAAATAATCTTACTATTAAAATTAAATTTACTTTATAAACACACTCTATCAAATGTAAAAATTATATTCACCCCAGGAAAGGATCATATAGTGAAATCATCAATTTTTATGTATAAAAACATACTTCATCGAATTGAAAATGTTCATATAATTAGTTAGACATAAAATTTTAAATTTGTGACACACATGGTATTTCCCAGATAGACTACCCACTATTTAACTGCATGAAATTTTGAAATATTAATTACGAATGTCTGAATACTTGGGATAGACACTAAAATACTCCTCTAAAAGGTGCCTTGTGATAACTACTCATAATCATGAGAATAATATTTCATAGTGATGAAAATGATAGATAGATAGAAAAGTTGAGGTATGAGAGAACATATTTAAGAAAAATAATGAAATTATACAATGATAATAAATAAAAAATTGAAAGGAAACAACATCCAAACATTTGACTAACTTTATAATGTAGTGAAGTATTTTTATCATTGTATTATCCCCTTACATTTAATTGAATGAGTATCTATTATTAAAAAATAATTATTTATTTGACATCCGAAACACGAATTCCACTCAACAGTGTCCTGAGTCTGGTTAGCCACATGGCCTGGAGTAGAAATCCCTAAACTCCATAGGATTGCAACTAGTAGAAAGGGCATAGAGTGTTTCTGGGTGGATTTTATTCCCCCATTACTAGAGTGTAACATATAAAAATATCTATAAAAGACAATAGTGGAAGATATAAAATAATTCATAATAGATATATATCTGGAATAGATATCAATGCCAAACGAAATATAATATGCAATGACGATCATACATGTCTCTATAAAGCATCGAAAATAATCACAATGTTGTACTATATGATACATATTTTAAAAAACCAATATGACCAAAATACAGTTTCCCCCGAGAGAATCACGTGACTCATCTCAACCCCTTTCTCCAGTTATCCAATGAATATAAAACAATCAACCACTAAACAATGGGTGTTTTTCCTGATCAATATCAATATCCAAATAGTATGTCTGGGTAACCTACAATGATTAAAACATGGTGTGAGATACAATCCCAATAGGTAACCACCCAAAGATCTTTACAAATTCATGCCTAATAAATATAAAAATCTATACATAGTTCAAGGTAAAACTAGTGTGCTGTAAGAATATGATGTTCCCATGGAATATATATACAAAAACTGATCATGTATAGTCTCAAGAGGCTCCCTAAAAATGCGTTCAAGCTATTATAAAAGGATAACAATAAGTTATGAAGAAAAAATAAGCATGACACCATCATATATCCATACATTTCATTTAAACAATGAAATTTCCATATAACATGATGTGTCAAATCAACCAAAATCGATTCATAAAACCAATCATATCACAATTAACACAAACATTCCATATAATCACATGTCATAACATGAAGGGTTGGATCCATGATATAGAGGATCATGGAATCATCATTGAGTCCCTGTATCATCTCGATGGAAACTAAGTTAGGCATGAGTTGGGTTCTAAGGATAATTTCTACCAACCGTGTCTATTTCAATCCCATGATTAACACAATCAAACAGGTAAAATGGCCCTAGGAATCCCATATAATCAAGAACCAATGAAACATATTTATCTAATGACTCCACTACCGTATTTAAGATCCAATCATTAAAATGAGAGGCATTTAATTGAAACCATTTATTATTTGATCCATTTATCATTTCATTCTATGATTCTATCTACTCATATAAACAATCACATCAAAACACAACCACTGAGTATACCATCAAATTTATGAAAAAATATATAAGCATTTTGATCATCTCAATAAGGAAAAACAAGTCAACATAAGAAAATGGTGGAAAACTGTCTCCTATAAATGAATCCATCTCAACTAATTAAAAAGGGATTCCTCTGACTAGGAAATCCAAAAACATACCCATTAGGTGATCCAAATATGGTCAAAGAGATATGGGAAATTACATGGCACACCCATTGAGAGGCCATGGTCGGGGAAAAAACCTCCAACACATTTCATTTTAATAAATGGAATCCCAAATAGGTTTCATTTCATTCAACTAAATAATATAATTTAATTTTGCGGTTGTGTTGTAATGTCCATTGGGTACCAAAATGATAAATAGAAGTATAAAGAATCAAACCAAATGATAAATTTATAGAACACCTACCATAAGATGGTATTATATTGATCATCTAGTAAAACTCTTGTTTCAACTTAGATCAGATGAAAAATTAATCAATAGATTGGGAACAAGAAATTAGTGCATACAATATTTCACCTAAAAAGGTAATCCAATATAAAGAGGAATGATTAATTATAAAAAAGGAATTAATAACTCACCGATGTGAATATAAAAAGCCCAATGGTGCTCTATCCCATTATTAGAAAAATATGATAGATCAAAGCCAATTTTTAGTGTCAATGAGCTCCCAAAATCTAGAGTTTCCCAACCTGATAGAATAGTAAAAAATAGGCTTAAATAAATATTAAATAGGGGGAATTTGGTAAATTTTCAAAAAATAGGGTCCCACGGTTTGGCCCCACGGTTGTCCAAATCATGCAACAATAGTGCGCCCATTTCATTAGGTAAGTGGCGCTCTGTATAGTTAGTGAACCCAATTTGATTAAGCATTCTCAAAATATGAGAATATCATCTCACAAAAGTATACAATTTTTTCTCATCAACATCTTTCACATATTATAAGGTTTGTCTAACCATATGTCATATAGGACTCCACTCTCCCACCCTGTAATATTTTTACTAACATTATGTTAGGCCTCCATCACACCAAATGCAAGGTTCCGGGATCCGAACAATCCCCAAACACATGTCACAACTCCATACCCTCAGGGGTTATTTACATTAGGCCATTATTAAGCATTTAAACCAAATGTAAAAGGACATATACCTTTTATGAAATACTGAGATCAAACAATATTCTCCCCATAAATAAATTTTTCCCTAAATTCCCCTTACTATGGTGGTCAAGATTCATTTGAGACAAAACAATGGACACTGATCATGTATGTTGGCCACCCGCTCATAACTCTCATCCTATAAATAACTGTGCTTCCATAGAACACATAATATAGGATACTTATACATCCTTCATGCTCTTATGAATGATATTAATCAGATTCTCCTCATAGGAAACATCTACTGGTAACTCAACCTCTTATTCAAAAAAATCATGAGAAATGTCTGAAAAAAATGGAACAGATGAGATAAGATAAAATTACCATTCATGTATTTGAATCTCTGAGGTAACTGGAAAAGATAGGATAACGGCCCGACTCACACAAGAATCGGGAATGTCCCTACATATCATAGCAGAATCATACCCTATCTCCTGATCCATTTGTGTCTCAGACTTAGTGAAACAAGTAAAAGAACCAATCTACTACCTTGAACTTCAGGGTCATCTATGATGGTCAGTGTAAGATTTATGTTGAGACTATGAAGTTTATTTCCAATTCAAAATCAGCTAGACCTTCCATGAAGTATCCTTCACAAGGCAGTCCATGTAAATCGTCCTCACCTACCTCTCACCATGTTAAGTGTGATCAATATGACCTACCATAAAAAGCCTTATAAGGATCCCTCTATATCATCTACTTATTTCTATGTTTTCTGGTGAACTCAATCAAGGTTACATGCCTATCATATGAACCCCCTGAAATCTAGGACACATGCCTGAAGCATGTCCTAAGGAACTTGAATAAAATGGTCTGGATATGAATCATTATGAGGGTAGTATATTTTCCAAAGACACACATGTGTAACTAGTTACCTTTGAAAATACTTCCAGAAATTCATTATTGGAAAAAGATACCTATACAAATGTTTTTTGAACCATTGTTATAGGTCCCAAAACCATTGGTATAGGTAATACAAATGGTTTGGGTGATCATCAGCTTGTCTAGAATCAGTATATTCCTATATGAATTTTTTAATAACCATTGTTATTTTTAATATTAAATACATATTCCAATGGTTTTCAAAACTATTTATATATGTAATTCAAAAATAACCTCCGGTGGTTTTGATATATGGACCTCTGATTGATATCTGAATTGCCTAACGACTATGATACAATGTTTTTTGAAACATAATGATGTTAATATGTATAAGTATATTTATATGTAAAATAATTCATTATGTATTCATTTTTATTTGATGAAATATTTTTTAAAAAAATATATATAAAAATGGTTTAAAAAACTATTGGTATAGGTGTTTTAAATTTTGGGACATATAACAATGGTTTTGGAAAACCTATTTGTATATGGTCATTAAATAGAGGTCATAAATGTGGTTTTAGATAATTTTTTGGTATATCCACCACTTATACCAATGGTATTAGAAAAATTATTATTATATGGTTATTTTAAGGTCCTACACCAATGGTTTGGCCATAAATATTGGTATAGGACCAATGTCAATTAATGATAAGATATAAAATGGGTATACATATATGAAATTATAGTAAATGGGACCCTATTAATTCGTACTATCCCATTGATATACAACATTACAAACTCTTCCACCCTAAATATATTCTTTATAAACAACAAATAAGAAACAGTCATGGGCCTCTCTAGAAAAACCCACACAACATCGCTACCTTGAAGAGACATTGGAATGATGTTCCTAAAATCTATAATGACTTCAACCTATATCCACTGAATAATAGTTAACTACTTTAAATTACATATGGGAATTAACATTCCATCTTCACCTGCTGATAGGTGACGCACCTGATAATAAACCCAACTTCCTCTCTTTTCATACCTGGCCACCCGTACAGACAACAAAAACCACAATACATCTTGGTGACACTGGATTTCCCTACCCAAGATAAGGTATGAAACTCCTTCATTATTTTCATATGTATTTCCCCTAGAACTGATACAACAACCTAGATACATAGAATCTCATCATCGCCTATGATCCAACCAGGAAGGGTGTCCTAACCTTTCACACACTCTTATTAGACTAGGCATTCATAATCTGATAGCTTCCTCATCCATACACTATTCAGAATTATAAAGGTCACAAATAAAGATTAAAGAATATTCTTTCCCAAAATATATAACATCTACAATTTCATCTTAGTGAATAAATCAATAATTTTCCACTCACTACTGGAATGTTGAACGTCCTATATTTGAAAGCTACTACTCAGTTCATCAGAAACTATATTTTCTTTTACCGTCATATAGAAAATATCGTTGTCAAAATAATATGGGTATTAAACCCAACTTCGTTGCCTCATATTCAGATCAATCTTTTAAAAAATTTAATTGATTCTTTTTTATTATGAGTACACCATAAAATTATCTACAACTAAATAGTTTTTTTAACAGTGCAAAGCATGAAAAACCGTAGATAGCTCCAGATCGTGCATATGGAAGACACTCTAAAGTGGCCTTAGATGCAGAGACCCATATAGAACAACTCTATACACCTATATCATCACTAAACCATGAACATTACATGATTCAACACAATACATTGTGTATCTCCTTATCTACTATGGTTGTATAATGAATGGTGATGATTTCAATCACTATTTCTGCTCCTGAAAGGATATATTGATGTTATCTATCTATAAAAACATTACATGATTCTTTGCTAATCCTATCAACAAGGATTCTAAGCTTGAGAAGGACTATATAAAATTTATGTAATATCCAACTTGACCCAAGAAACATTTTTTCTAAAATATGTTTTTGTTATTCTCACATAAAACTATAGTTGTCAACTTCTCTACGTCTATTGGAGCTTAGGTTTCTGAGATAATGTTACATACGAAGTGAGTATTATCCATCTAGAAGAGGAAAAATGTTAGATTACCTTGTAATAAATTCTCTTTCATGGTATCCAAAATGATATAAATATGTTTGGAATGTTTGTGTCGATTGTCAGAATACAGAATGAAATTATCGATGAAAACCACGCACAAAAATCGATATATGGATGGAGAACTCAGTTCAAGAGTGCCATGATAACTGATCATGCATTTTTTACACTAAACAACATAACTATACACTCATATAGACCATACCATATATGAAAATATATTTGAGGCCAGTCTTTAGGTTGAACACATTCCCTATAATTTCCAAACGTCAAATAAACTTTTGAGAGCACTCAAGCTCTTCAAAGATGATAAAATAGTTCATCTATCTATGGATATGGTAATGAGTTATTAACCACTAACTTGTTCAATTTATAATAATCCACACATATAATAAGGGTATCATTATAATTTTTATAAAATTGGGCTGGATTACCCCCGAACGAAATATTGGGACATATAAAACCCTATAACTCCAAATATTGTAGCTACCTCTTGACATCCTACAACTATATCACAACATTATTGTATGAAAAAATTGATCTTCTAGTATCTCATATAACTTGAATGATAGTGAAATAAACCTCTTTCTTAAGAGGGAAACTAGAATAATATTTTTGGAAAATATCATGGAAATGATCAGCCTCTAGGGGAATTACTTTATGACACCCTCCTTGATTGTCCAGATACACACTAGCAAACTAGACTGTCATCCCACCTAGCCCACTATGCTCTGGCCATCTTGGTTCACCTAGATATTCCATTTAACAGTATGAACATAAATTGTGCCCTAGTTATGCTAAAATCACCCATCAGGGAAGGAAATCATTGTTCAATAAATATCTACTAGTCATTCCATCAGGAGTATGACATAAAACTGAGTTATCTGAAGGAAATTCATATTGTATACAAAGTGACACCAACTAACCAGAACATGGATATTCTTTAATTTGAGTATATTCTCCGTTTTGATCCCAATTGATTATCAGGATTCATTCCTCCTTCAAAAAAATAGAATAATATCCCAAGGATCACTATAATATGTACTCATATAACAAAATGCGATGAGAATATGTTAAAATTAGAAAATATAAGAGTTAAGGATACTATGATCGTACCTCTCACCATAGACGTTATGGTTCCCTATTCCTCTAGGGTAGGTTGTACATAATATATTTGGCCTAAAACATGACCCTTTGACACATCAATATCTCCCAGAGTAGGCCCACTCTTTTTTCTCAGTGTAACTGGTGCCTGAAAGCCCCAAACACATCCCCAACCACAACCTACACCTGATCAACTGGTACTTCTTAATATCCCTACCTATTATGAAGTAAAGAATCTTACTCCTAATCGTGGTATCATTTTAGGTCCCCATCCACATACAGGTAGAGGTATGTTTCTCTATAAATTTCTCCCATAGATCATCCTACTATAATCTCGGCTAATGACTGGGTCACGATCATGCTAATTCAACATGTGGACATATCTTCTAGACCGATGAAAAAAATTAACAAATAGTACTCACACCAAGATTGTAATCATGTCATGTGAGGACCCAAAACAAATTTATGTACTTTTGGAATTCATTCTACTCGTTTGAGAGACTGACCTTCTGTAATCTCTGCCCCCAGCATCTGTCAGGTTTCGCTCTATAATTAGAGTTTGAATAACAATCGCAATAATAGAGATATAGTTAACAAACTGACATGATATTAAATCACATGTCAGGTTCCTTCTTCTAATCAAATTTACCTTGATATATCACTGGAATGGTATGTCAGAACAAATTGATATTGATCTATATGGAATGTCGAGTACTCCATAACCATTATCACTCCCTACTCCAGACCCATGAACTCACTATCCTTCCTTTCCCTCAGAGTCTCTTGGTAAAATTACTCATAGAACCTCATTTTATAAACTTCTCAATCCATGTCTCACATCCTATCAGCCTATTTCAAATCACCCCACTAGCGTTTTTCTACTAAAAATATCATAGAATTCATTAGATTCAATTTATAATCTAGAGGTGTCTTCATATGCTTGAAAATAGACAATATATTATCAAGTCCTAACATAGTATCCAATGGACCTCCATCCCCCAAAAACATAGGAGTATGATGCTTCTAGAACACCCACATTAGCATATCCAAATATATTGAAAGATATGGTGCTCCCTGAAATTTATACATGAAGAAATAATACACCACAAGAAATAGTACATTAACAACTATGTCCATTAAAATGGATCACGCCTCAGCTAGCAATAAAGGAGGATATAGTGGTATCCCATGGACAGCCACATTCTTTGAACATTCATTACCGCAACCTAGCATTTGATTGTAGGTCATCATGGGGACATGCATATACAATTCCAAATGCACACCTCAGAACATAAGAACATCATAGATCAGAACTCCAAATCATATGACATGTCACAACTATTCTAAAAATTTTTATACCACACAACCTTCTCTTAAATACAGAACTACAAAAAAAATCTATCACAAAATACACAGGATACCCTTCATCATTCCCCCTAAAAAGATTGTTCATGGAAGAGTTCTCTATTTATCTTTTTAATTTTCCATTTGAATTTAATTTTCATTAAAAATTTATTTTAAATGGATGAAACAAATGATGCAACAAATTATGATCCATAAGGGCCCATAAAAAATTTAGACACAAAGAATTTTTCCCACATGATATGAACTATAACACCATCCATTCATTTGAATCATGATCAATGACATAACATGCCAAAATTGGCTTCATTGGGTGTCTATTGTAGCCAATCGTGAAAACACTACATTGGTTGTTGTAGGAAAAATAAGTACCAACCATGTTTATCATTCCTCCTCATTGAAGTCTATCATGACACCAAGTAAAAACATCACAACACATATCACTACATCATGTAGGCATGCAATGCATCCTCTATTGTATAGTATAATGTAACAGATGTGATTTATAGCAAGATACTAAAAATATACATGATATGGAATACACACATAAAATTAGGTTGAAAAAAAAACAAAACCCTCATTCATATCTATAATAAAATCATAATAATTATAAGTCACCTAATTGGGGAATCAAACCAACTATAATAGTGAAAATCTAAAAAACATCAATTTTATTTGTGGAAATTGTTCATTTTCCAGTATGTGGGATAGCTATGAAAAAGAAAATTTCATAACAAAATTCTATTTCCTTCTTATCCTTATCTATTTTCTTCAAATAATCACCCAAAAAGATATAAATTCTCTTATACCACTTTATAACATCCTAAACTCAGACACCACTCAATAGTGACCTGATCATGCTTGGCTAAATGTCCTCAAGAGCATCTCCCCAAATTCCATAGGCTACCAACTAGTAGTGAGGGACTGTGGTGTGTGTTTATGGAGAATATTTCCTTATTACTAGAGTATAACCCAGTGAAAAATCAATAATAGTCAATAGTGTAACTTTTATATTAGTCATATATAAAATAACCTGAATAGATAACAATTCCAACAGAAATATCATATACATTGATGATCATACATGTCTACACAAAGAAACAAAAATATGTGCAAAATAGTAAAATAAAATATATATGTCAAAAAAAATAAGTTTCTCTTGGTAGTACCATGATCTCCAGCTCAGTCATGTGCTCCCATACTATATGGAATGGCACAAAATCAACCATCGAACTATAGGTGTTGTCCTCTATACCTTCTTGAATCTAGATACTCTTTCTAGGTACCCAATGATTGTTAGAATAGGGTGTGAGATACATTCCTAGGATGTAACCACCAAAAGATTTATAACAATTCCAAATTGTGTGAGATAACCAGCTAAATAATTTTGATAGGTAAAACAAGTATGCAATAATAATGTGATGTTCCCATGGAATATATAAACTACAAGGGATATGGTATACACGCAATATGATCATTGAAAAATATAGTCAATCTCCAATACTGGGGATGATACAGACATGGAATAAATAATCAACATGACCTCATCATATATCGATACATATCATGTTAACCATGACCATGTTGTTTAACCGAAGGGTTAGAAAAACTATTACCAAGCCTTAAAACATAGTATATCACAATTACCACGGGTGTGCCCAATAATCAAGTGATATACCATTAAGTTCCAGATCAAATATGTATAAGAACAAGGCATCAATATATTTTCCTAGGTGCATGTCGATGGAAACTCATATAGGCATTATTTGGGGTCTAAGGATAATATATATCGATCATATCCAATATAAGACAAAGACAAACTAGATCAAATGTGTAGCAATACCAAAGGTAACCTATGGAATAATGACCAAAGGATCAATCTCAATCAAATGAATTCACAGCCCCTTTCAATATCCAAGTAGTAACATCCAAGTAATGTAATGGATCCTTTCATCATTTGATCAATTTATCATTTCACATAATGAGTCTACTCACTCATATAACAATTCACTTCCAAACTCAACTAATTACATACACTAATTTTAAGAAAAACGATAATAACTGCATGAACAATTCAACAATGGAAAACACATTAATTGGTGGAATGGGAGGGAAACCATCTCCTATCAATTAATAAAGTTAAATTAATATGTAAATTATTTTCCACTAACTAGTAAATCATAAAACAAACCAATTGGGTGGTCCAACAATTATCATTGGGAAAAAGGGAAATTATATGGATAAACCCATGTTTTTACATGGTTTAATAAAAACCCATGACCACATATAAAAGGAACTAAAGGGAATCCATAATAATTTCAATTTCATTTACTTCCACCAATAAATTAAATTGTAGTGTTGTGATGGATAGGTCTATATGAGGAAAAATGGAAACTAACTATATAAATGAACAAAAAAAATAGATAACTATAGAACAATTACAATAGGTCAGTAATAGAGTGATTTTCCAGTATCAAATATTAATTATACTCAGATAATAATAAAAATAAAGAATATATGTATAACCTATAATTAAGGCATATTTTCATGCACAAATAGCACACCTGATACCCAGAAGAATTTGGAAAAACAAAAAAGGAATTAAGAACTCACTAAAGTGGATCCAGTTATACTAAAGATACTTGATTCCATTATCCAAAAAGGAATATGGATTGAATACAATTTGAGGTGTTAAAGGATTTCTCAAAATACACCAACATTCTAACATGAGAGAAGAGGGACAATTAACATCAAATAAAAGATAAATTAGTGGATATTTATAAAATTCATAATAAAATATAGTGTCACATAGTTTGAAAACATGGATTTCCAAATCGAGTACCATTTTTTAGGTTCGAAAGTGGTACCCTACATGGTTAGTGTACATGTTTTCACAAACCAGAGACAATTTTCATAATATAATCCCTCAAATTTATACAATTTTTCTCCTGAACATTCACCCAAGATATCATGTTTCTTATAAATGTGAGGCATCTAGGACACCATTGTCTAGCCACCCACGATTATAATTAACCATGAAACATACCCTGCATGGTTTCTACTGATTATACACCTCGCCAATTTTACCCCAATATATTGGTTTTAGTCTCCACACAAGAAACATAAACCTCTTCTAACTCTATAACATAAAGAGTTATTCACATGAGTCCAAAATTGAGAATTTAAATGAAAACTAATTGGATATGCACCTCGTTCATGATATGGTATTCTTACACTTTACAAAACCTCATCTGGTTCAATCTCTGGGATCTTCTATCTTTTTCAATTTTAGGAAGGTTTCGTTTATCTCCCTTAATTGTTCAATCATCCTCAATGTTTAAAACTCCCATGAGAAATATCTATTTCATTACTTTTATTTATTAATATATTAGTCATATAATACTACACATGGTAGCCTTTTATTGTTTTTATGAATGCTACTGTGTATCATTATCTCTTATAATGAATCTTATGACATATCATTAATTCTCAAACCATTTTCAGATTCTTGATTACATGGGATGACATCATAATTACATAAAAAGTTATATGATATATTTTGAAGACATATTTTTAGGAAAAAGGGTTTCTGATAACTCAATGGTTTCTAAGTGGTATTTATACATTGTAGGAAAGCGTATTACAATCAACAAAAAAGGCTTATGAACATAGAAAAATCATAATGATCTAAAGAAAAGGTTTACATTGTTGGAAGAGTAATAAGATAATTACCTTTTCATTTTTTAATATTATTATACGGAAATAAAATTTATTGATTTCTTATAAATGGCATATAAAAACTATAATTTTTGGAAAATAGAATTTATCCATTTGATATATTTTTCATTACATCCTGAATAAATTGAAGGCCTTATTTTAATTGTTATAAATATGAAATAAATGAATTAAAAACCAAATTTTATATCAACATTTAAAATTAAATTCAAAATTCTCTAATATTATAAATTTACAAAAAATGACCACCAGATGATATATTTCTGTGATTTAAATCAATGAATTATAGAGTAAAAATATATATTAAAATATTATATGATGGCCACAAAAAATTAATGTTTCACATGTACAATTGCGTGTATCAAAGAGAAAAATAAGAAATAGTTTGTGTTGTATGTTCTATGGGGATACAAGTGAGAATATATTATAACTTATATAACCATCCAAGGAATATGAAGAACCTGAATATATATAGAATCATAAGACCTTCTATATTTCCAAGAAGATAATAATAGGAAACTATCTTGAGGAATTTGGTTTACATAGAATGATAACAGGAAGAAGCAACAATAGTTTTATGTGGTTTTATATACATTGATTAAGAATAAAATGAATTTTTATATGATTTTAGATTATAATAAATATTTTCCTATGAAATTCAATTTACACACTCTAATTTAGATTTTATAGTAAATTATTTGGGATGAAAAAGAGTGCAGTAGGGTTATTGGGTATATTTTATTCAAAAAATATAGTGGTGATTGAGTTCCATTGAGTTTGAGTTGATAAAATCCCAAAAAATTCAAAATAAGAACTATGAAAATATGTATAAAAAAATATTTTGATATAGGATCTTTTCATAAATTTATATACGAATTTTAAAACACATTGATCTAAGTGAATTTGATAAATTTTTTGATGTAGTGATATCCCTTTCAAGTGTTGTGATCTACATTAACAAGTCTGGTGTTTTTCTAAGAACTGGTCAGATGCAAGTATAATTAGCTAATGGGTTGTAATAATAATGACTTCTGTAATTTAGTAAATATAATTACATATATAATATTGTAAGAGGGCTTCATAAGATAACTTTCTTAATCCTCTTGTAAATTAGTGATGGATTTTATAGTGTAAAATATATGACTTATAAATACTGAGAAAAATAAATAGTAGGATTTCGAGGTGGGGTCAAAACATGAAAATGTTTTTTAATAAATAAATATTTTACTTCCACTAAATATTTGGTTGTGTGCGACGTTAAACCACAAGGGATATTTTTTTTTTTCTGAATTAGTAATAATATTTCAAATTCCAAAGGGGTTAATGATTAAGGATAATATATATATATATATATATATATAAATTTTTAACAAATATTAATAAAACCTAATTCAACCCTTTGTCAAGTGTGTATGTTATTGTGTAGTGGGAGTAACACTTTCATTGAAACTTATGAATTCCCTAAAATTTATATATTTTTTATTTTTGAATGTTTTGAAACTCTGTACAAAAAACTGTATTTTTTATGATCAGCACACAAAATAAATTTGTTAATTTTTGATTATTTTTATAGAAAACTGGGAATGAGGTTACTATTTCCAATAATTTTCATCCATAAACAAATATAAAGAATAGATTTGTAAAAATAAATGTTCATAGCACTAATGGTTTATTATAATGAAAAATGTTAAGAATTTATAGGATTTTCTTCCTCAAATGGAGTTCAATTACAATATTTTGAAACATTCAAATACAAAATTTTAACTTTATGGATTTTTTTATGGATTTAACCACTTTTAACATATGAACATAGACCTTATTTGAATAATAAAAATTGAAAAACTCATGTTAAGAAGTGAATAAAAAAAATTAATAACCTAAATGAATCACTTTGTATATAATTTGGAAGATTACCCATAAATATACTAATTTTTATAACAGGGGTCAATATTGTAACACCCCGAGCTTCCACGATACGCTTCTCTTTCAATAATGCAATAGCTTGCATTGTACGCAAGTTCGAGATTCTAACACACCGCGACTAATAAAAATATCCATTATAAATAGTAATACCCACTTTTTAAAATTATATATATTTTATATTTCAAAATGGACTTCATTTTTGGATTCGTAATGTTGAAATTAACCTATGTTGAATTTTTTGTAATTTTCTGAGAAATTGGAAATTTTTATGAATAGTGAAAAATAATTAAAACAAATTTTTTAATCAAAATAATTTATAGTGATAAGTTATACAATTGAGTGGTTTAAAAGTATATTTAGAATATATTTTTACGATTTTATCCAATGGTGTTCATTAGAATTAATTTCACTTTGAAATTGGACATAAACAATTGTCAATCTTTTGATATATATTATTTCTTAAAAACACGCTATTTGTTGTGACAGTGGGAATTAATTATAAAATTAATTAATTCAACTTATATGTTTGGAATTTCATAAAATAGATATCATTTTAGAATTCGGAATATCAATTATAGCTTAGGGTGAAATTTTGGAATTGTTCTGAAAAACTTCAATTTTTGATGAATAGTGAAACCACTAAGTGGTAGTTAAATAACTGATTTTCATTTAAATGAAATATTACCACTTATGTGATTTGATTTTCAAAAATCTGACATACATGGTTGTCATTAGGAAGTAGAATGTGGTTCAATGGGATTAAAATAATTTTTTTGGTGAATAGTAACTTTTAAGTTTAATTAATCGCGATTAAAGGTAATTAGTGAAATTTAAGGTAATGATAGTGTTATAATAATATTAAATGACCTTGAAACGTGTCCTAACACTATTGGATGTGTCATGTCCGACCAAGACAATCCATGGGTAAACTTGGGGGCCCAATGGAGCCACTTTGGTAGGAAAATGACATAAATTACTTTTATTTAAAGATAAAATAAAAATGTCACAAACATAAGTTGTTTTACTAAAACAATTTTTAAATGGGGTTATACAAGTCATATTTTTTACTATAAATATTCATTAGAAAGAAATAATATTTCCTACATCATGATATTTTTTTATAATTTTTAGACATTAAATAAATTAAATTATTTATGACACCATGATGATGCAGCGATTACCTCATTAATTAATGATTTAAATAAAATGAAAATATAATGTAAAATCCAAGCCTTACACTTGTCAAAAACCTAATTGTAGGAGTAGATTTCAAACCCTTATCACCTTAGCCTCTAAATATATAAGTGTGGGACCTTTAGAATCCGAAAAAGAATTTCATAATAATGTAACATTTCAATATTTCCAAGAGTGCCCCTCCTCTCCTCTTATAAAAGGCCCCCACCACTCCCACCTTATTCACACCATCAAAGCCTGTTGGCTCGGCTAGCCTCTGCCCAAATACTCTCCCAACATCCCTCCCTTACTCCTAGAAGCCTCAATTTGGGCAGAATTTTTCCCAAGGAAGCCTTTGGCTCAAATCAAAAGAGTTACCTGATTTTAAGGTAATGTCTTCTCTTATGTTATTTTGTATTATTTTGCTTATCCAACCCTCTAAACACTTTTTATTCATTTAATTTTTAACAAAACCAATATCCTCAATATACTAGTATGTTGTTATAAGAAGTGTTCGAGCTACACTTACACACACCTACATCTAATGGTTAAAGAACATACTGTTTCTGTGGATGGCGAATTTCTACCTCACGAAACGATGATTGTTCAACACTCATATAACACCTCTAATGGTGGCCATTTTGATGACACTATTTTCATATATGATATATATATTATGTTTATGTTTTCCTTATGCTTATTTATTTTTCATTTGTGGCATACTTTATGATTTCCATTATGGGTAAACGCGATAATTTCATTTTAGGACGTGCGGACTACCGCCCCCCCCCCCAAAGTGATTTGAATCGTTAATGACATATGTGGGATGTATAAAGGATGGAGTAATGGTATTATACACTATATTATACTGGAATAATATTATACATTTATATCATTATGATTTCATTCCATTAAATACGAAATAGAAATGAAAGTAGCGTTCATGCGTAGGTACGACTTACCGTCTCCATGAACGGTGCATTTCATTTCTTACCTCTACACGTTATAGAATACTAAAAATGTATGTATATAATAGATATATATGAGATATATGATATCTATATCATGAATATAATTCTGGATATAATGGATATTTCACCACATGAACAACTTGTAATTATAAGAAGTTTATTTTTGACTCAAGTACCTATGATCGACAAAAAGACCATTATTGACTTAAATAATTACATAATGTTCATAACATGGTAATAAGTGATATAAAAGGAATAAAAAACATGAAAAAGGTTCTTAAGCAATTATAAATTAACTCTACTTTATTATTTAGGAGGTTAAAGAACGGTCGAGTCAAGACATGACGCAAGGTAAGGGAACTTCTTAACCCAATTTCCATTCTTTGGGTTAAATTTCTACATTAAAATTATGTCATTATATTATTATGTCCTATATTGTACTTTATTTATGTGTACATATATTTAGTACACATAATAGATCTATTTTGTTTAAAAAATGATCTTTGTAAGGGAATTTCTTAACCCAATTTCCATTCTTTGGGTTAATCTCCTATTTTCAAATTATGTCATGATATTATTATGTGCTATCTTGTATTTGTACTTTATTTATGTGTACATATAGTAAATACACATAATAGATCTATTTTATATAAAAAATTATCTTTGTAAGGGAATTCGTCTCAATCTCCTTTCATTGAGGCATATTTGGTTTTATACACAACTTTCCTTTATATGGTGTATAAACCCCTTTGACTTTTATGTTTATTTAAAAGAAATATTTTTATACGAAGTGTTTTACTAAACGACAAAAAGGGAATGTTTTTATTTCCGTACTTATGCGGCGACAACAACTTCTCTGCCGCCGTGACCATTATTTGAGTTTCGTCTTCCTCTACAAGCCATCACTTTTTTTTAATGAAAAATAAATACAAAGTTTTAACTTTCTATTATTTTGGTATTGAAAATGGTTTTGAAAGCGTATTTATTATATCAATTTGTTGTATTGATATCTTGTGATTGAAATGTGGAAATTTTATGTTTCCTTTATGCATGTTTTATGTGATACGATTATGTTATGGTTTTTGATATGTTTAAACCTATTCATATGAGAATGCATTGGACTTAATAAGTGACGGGTGGAGCCCGCTATAGCTCCTCGATGCATCGGTAGGTCTCATGAGACAAACTAGTGTCTTGGCACGAGGCCTTGACAAAATATTATTTGTGGTCTTGGCACGAGGCCTTGGCTACGTAGTTATGATAGTCTGGTATTATGCATTCCATCATTATGAAAGTGGTTAATGATATTTCATGTGATTATTCGACTAGTAGAATATCAATGTGACCACGTAAATGGAATTATTTCATTTTACTTTTACCATATCATGCTGAAGTTCAAGTTTAAAAAGGCTTTTGTTTTAGTTATACATTGCCTTAAATGTTAATGTTTATTTATGAAAGCTTCCGCTATATTTTTATCCTTACTGAGCATCTGAGCTCACCCCTTTCAATGTTTTAATTTTTCCAGATTGTGAAAAAGTATATTATGAATGACCTGCAGGGATAATATAAGGGGATATGAAGAGAAGATGTTGTAGTTTTGTTTTACTATATGATGTAATGTAAGACTTATGAATGTATCTAGTGTTTCCAAGGCTACTAAACTAATCGGTCTTTCGAGACTTGATCTTTTGTGATCATGCCAATGTTATGAAGTAATGCACAGACTCTGGGTAGCTGGGGTCAGGGCATTACAGTTGGTATCAGAGGCAGTTTAGTACTAACATTGGAAGCTAGATTTAGATAAACTGTGATTAGAGCTCATATCCCAAAGATAGACTTTGAGGATTAGTATAGAAGAACTTCCTATAATTTTGTTTTTGTAGAGATTTTGTGAGTCTTCCGAGCAATAAATCCCTGTCTGGATACGAGCAGGTAGAGGCGGCTCTGGCACAGATGTACCTAGGGGTAAAACCCGAAAACACCACTTTGAGCTAGACTCGAACGGAAATTGGTGCACGACAACGGGCTTTGTTGGACTCTTGGTTACTACACTCCCATGGGATATGCTTAGGATAATTCTCATTTTCTTTACAAACCACTATGAAGGGTTATGAATATATACTTCCTCAAAGAAAACTTTTTTTATGATTATGGATTATATCCATAAATAGTTCAATTAGTGTTAAGTGTTTTATAATTATGGAATTATGTATTTTGATTTATAAACTAATCTAGTTTATGCCATTGTTTAGAAATGGCGCCTAGTGGAAGGAATGGAAACTGTATCAAGGGACGCACTCCGTGTAGGGATTTCCCTCCTGCTCAAGATAATTATTTTGGATCTGGAGATATAACTGGTGATGATCAACTTATTACCATACTGGGACAACTCACTCAGGTTATGAATAATAACCTTACTCGTATGGAGCACCCTAATCTGGAATATGGAGGATCAATGTTAGACCGCTTCATGAGGCAACAAACACCAACATTTAATGGGGGTAAAACTCCATTAGTAGCTGAGCAATGGATAAACTCCTTAGAGAAAATATTCCATGCCTTGGGGAGTAGCGAAAGGGAGAAGGTTATCATGGCAGTTTACCGCCTCACTGGAGATGCCGATCAATGGTGGTCATTGATTCAAAATAAAAAGGAAGATGAATAAGTATCGAGTATGGAATGGAAGGAGTTCAAAGAGATTTTCTTAGAAAAATACTTTCCTCAGGACCATCAAGCAGATATGGAAAGGCAATTTCTGAGTCTGAGACAAAAGGAGGATGAGAATGTCGCAAAGTATGTGGCCAAATTTACAAGGTTAGCGTGGTATTCTACAGATTATATACGTAACACAAGAAGTAAGATTGATCGTTTCTTTGATGGGTTAAAACATTTTCTCCGTCGAGCTTTAGTATCACAATCTTTCTCAACATACGAGGATATAGTCTCATGTGCTATCAAGAAAGAAAATGAATTCTCTAAGTCTTATGACAACAAAGTAAAGCAAGAGAAGAAGAGAACGGAGGAGCAAGAGACAGATAAAGGGAAAAATGGAAAGAAGGATTTTCCATTATGTGATAATTGTGGGATGAATCACCCTGGTACTTGCCTAAAAGGAATGGGAGTTTGTTACAAATGTGGATAAAAAGGTCATCAGGCTCGTGATTGTAAGGGAAAGAAAGAGGCTATCAATACTGAATGCTATAATTGTAGGGAAATGGGTCATTATTAAAATTAATGTCCTAAGCGTCAGGGAAAATTACCTCAAAAAAGGCCAAGGGATCAAGGCCAATCTTATGTTGTGACTACAGTTGAAGCGGAATAATTAATGTATTGGTGATTTTGGACTCATGGATTATATTTTGGTTATTAGAATAATGTGATATATATATAAGTATTTTACTGAAGTACATGTTGATTTCATTAAGGTTTTAATATGATGAAGGTAATCATATTTTTGTATGTGACAATAAGAGAAACTTTTCTTTGTTTAGGGAATATAGTGTTACAATTGATTTTGGAATTTAAGGACCCTTTAGAGAATGTTTGGACGGAGGTATTTTGGATAACTATAAAGGTTGGAATGGATTAAGTTGATCTTTGGATAGTATTGTTTAAGGTTAAAAATTTCTGAAGATTATTTTTGGAATATTATAATACTATATTTTTAGGAAAAGGACAACCTACTGGGTGGGGCATAACCCGTCGCTTTGTACAAAGCTGTAGGAATCAAACCCACAACCATATTGCGATAGGCCTTTATGACCTACCACTAGCCTATAAGAAGTCCCTGGTTTTTAAAAAATAGTTTTCGTAATCTAAATGGTATGTAGTAATATTTTTAACCTTGTACGGTTAGGATAAATATATTATTTTTGAGTTCTATTATCTTATTGAGTGAAAGATGAGTTTGTCGTATAAATTAATTGAAGGTTGAAACTCTACTTGTCACGCATAAATATATATATATACCTATATCTTATTCTATGAATAAATTAATTCTTAAACATTATTAAAGGGATATTAAAACAAAAAAATGTGTTATCCTAATACCTTATGTCTTGTTGAACTGATGATATTTTAAATCAACATATATTGAAGGCTTTGAGGCCATCAATTTGACACTTGTTTGTGATTGATGACCTCAATCACTCCCTATAAATATTAACGGTTTTCCTACAATTATATGTCTCTAATTTCCACCAATGTTCTCCTAATCGAGATCATAATTGGGTGGTGACTTTTTCATTTCCCTTTCCCTCTTATTAAGGCTAAATTTTATTAACCTTATTTCCGATGTGGGTTTTTCACAAAGGTATTTTCTATTTTCAACCTTTTATTTTCAAAGAAAAATTTCAAATTGTGAGGATGAAATTTATTGAAGAAGGGGAGAATGTAACACCCCGAGCTTCCATGATACGCTTCTCTTTCAATAATGCAATAGCTTGCATTGTACGCAAGTTCGAGATTCTAACACACCGTGACTAATAAAAATAGCCATTATGAATAGTAATACCCACCTTTTATAATTATATATATTTTATATTTCAAAATGGACTTCATTTTTGGATTCGTAATGTCGAAATTAGCCTATGTTGAATTTTTTGTAATTTTCTGAGAACTTTGAAATTTTTATGAATAGTGAAAAATACTTAAAACAACTTTTTTAATCAAAATAATTTGTAGTGATAAGTTATACTATTGAGTGGGTTTAAAGTATATTTATATTATATTATTAACATTTTATCCAATGGTGTTCATTAGAATTAATTTCACTTTGAAATTGGACATAAACAATTGTCAATCTTTTGATATATACTGTTTCTTAAAAACACACTATTTGTTGTGACAGCGGGAATTAATTATAAAATTAATTAATGCAACTTATATATTTATAATTTCATAAAATAGATATAATTTTATAATTAAGAATATCAATTATAGATTAGGGTGAAATTTTGGCATTGTTCTGAAAATCTTCAATTTTTGATGAATAGTGAAACCACTAAGTGGTAGTTAAATAACTGATTTTTCGTTTAAATGAAATATTACCACTTCTGTGATTTTATTTTCAAAAATCCGACATACATGGTTGTCATTAGGAAGTAAAATTTGGTTCAATGGTATTAAAATAATTTTTTGGGGAATAGTCACTTTTAAGTTTAATTAATCGCGATTAAAGGTAATTAGTGAAATTTAAGGTAAAGATAGTGTTATAATAATATCAAAATGACCATGAAACTTGTCCTACCACTATTTGATGTGTCATGGTCGACCATGAAAATCCATGGGTAAACTTGGGGACCCCATGGAGCCACATTGGTAGGAAAATGTCATAATTTACTTTTATTTAAAGTTAAAATAAAAATGTCACAACCATAAGTTGTTTTACTAAAAAAAATTAAATGGGGTTATACAAGTGATATTTTTTACTATAAATATTCATTATAAATAAAAAATATTTCCTACATCATGATATTTTTTTTATAATTTTTAGACATTAAATAAATTAAATTATTTATGACACCATGATGATGCATCGATTACCTCATTAATTAACGATTTAAATAAAATGAAAAGATAATGTAAAATCCAAGGCGTACACTTGTCAAAAACCTATTGTATGAGTATATTTTGAACCCTTATCACCTTATCCTCGAATTATAGAAGTGTGGGACCTTTAAAATCCGAAAAATAATTTCATAATAATGTAACATTTCAATCTTTCCAAGAGTGCCCCTTCTCTCCTCTTATAAAAGGCCCCCACCACTCCCACCTTATTCACACCATCAAAGCCTTTTGTCTCGGCCAACCTCTGCCCAAATACTCTCCCAACATTCCTCCCTTACTCCTAGAAGCCTCAATTTGGGAAGAATTCTTCCCAAGGAAGCCTTTGGCTCAAATCATATGAGTTACCCGATTTTAATGTAATGTCTTCTCTTATGTTATTTTGTTTTATTTTGCTTACCCAACTCCCTAAACTCTATTAATTCATTTTATTTGTAACAGCACCAGTATACTCAATATACTAGGAGTTTGTTATAATAATTATTCGAGCTACACATACACACACCTACATCTAACGGTTAAAGAACATACTGTTTCTGTGGATGGCAAATTTCTACCTCACGAAACGACGATTGTTCAACACTCATATAACAACTCTAATGGAGGCCATTTTGATGACACTATTTTCATATATGATATATATATTATGTTTATGTTTTCTTTATGCTTATTTATTTCTCATTTGTGGCATACTTTATGATTTCCATTATGGGTAAACGCGATAATTTCATTTTAGGAAGTGCAGACTACCGCCCCATCAAAGTGACTTGAATCGTTAATGCCATATGTGGGATGTATAAAGGACGTAGTAATGGTATTATACACTATATTATAATGGAATTATATTATACATTTATATCATTATGATTTCATTCCATTAAATACGAAATAGAAATGAAAGTAGCGTTCATGCGTACGTACGGCTTACCGTCTCCATGAACAGTGCATTTCATTTCTTACCTCTAAACATTATGGAATACTAAAAATGTATGTATATACTAGATATATATGATATATATGATATCTATATCATTAATATAATTCTGGATATAATGGATATTTCACCACATGAACAACTTGTAATTATAAGAAGTTTATTTTTGACTCAAGTACCTATGATCGACAAAACGACGGTTATTGAATTAAATAATTACATAATGTTCATAACATGGTAATAAGTGATATAAAAGGAATAAAAAACTTGAAAAATGTTCTTAATCAATTATAAATTAACTCTAGTTTATTATTCATGAGGTTGAAGAACGGTCGAGTCAAGACAGGACGTAAGGTAAGGGAACTTCTTAACCCAATTTCCATTCTTTGGGTTAATATCCTACTTTCAAATTATGTCATGATATTATTATGTCTATTGTACTTTATTTATGTGTATAAATAGTGAATACACATAATAGATCTGTTTTGTTTGAAAAATGATCTTTGTAAGGGAATTTCATAACCCAATTTCCATTCTTTGGGTTAATCTCCTATTATCAAATTCTGTCATGATATTATTATGTGCTATCTTGTATTTGTACTTTATTTATGTGTACTTATAGTAAATACACATAATAGATCTATTTTATTTAAAAAATGATCTATGTAAGGGACTTCATCTCAATATTCTTTCATTGAGGCATATTTGGTTTTATACACAACATTCCTTTATACGGTGTATAAACCCCTTTGACTTTTATGTTTATTTAAAAGGAATCTTTTTATATGAAGCGTTTTACTAAACGAAAAAAAGGGAATGTTTTTCTTTCTGTACTTATGCAGCGACAACGAGTTCTCCGCCGCCGTGACCATTATTTGAGTTTCGGCTTCCTCTACAATCCATCACTTTTTTTTAATGAAAAATAAATACAAAGTTTTAACTTTCTTTTATTTTGGTATTGAAAATAGTTTTGAATGTGTTTTTATTATATCAATGTGTTGTAATGATATCTTGTGATTGGAATTTGGAAATGTTATGATTCCTTTATGCATGTTTTATGTGATACGATTATGTTATGGTTTATGATTTGTTTAAACCAATTCATATGAGGAATGCATTGGACTTAATAAGTGACGGGTGGAGCCCGTTATAGTTCCTCGATGCATCGGTAGGTCTCATGAGACAAACTAGTGTCTTGGCACGAGGCCTTGATAAAATCTTATTTGTGCTCTTGGCACGAGGCCTTGGCTACGTGGTTATGATAGTCTGGTATTATGCATTCCATCATTATGAAAGTGGTTAATGATATTTCACATGATTATTCGACTAGTAGAATATCCATGTGAGTAAGTAAATGGAATTATTTCATTTTACTTTTTCCATATCATGTTGAAGTTCAAGTTTAAAAAAGATTTTGTTTTAGTTATACATTGCCTTAAATGTTAATGTTTATTTATGAAAGCTTCTGCTATATTTTTATCCTTACTGAGCATCTGATCTCACCCCTTTCAATGTTTTAATTTTTCCAGGATGTGAAGAAGTATATTATGAATGACTTGTGGGGATAATATAATGGGATATGAAGAGAAGATGTTGTAGTTTTTTTACTGTATGATTTAATGTAATAATTATGAATGTATCTAGTGTTTCCAAGGCTACTAAACTAATCGGTCTTTCGAGACTTGATCTTTTGTGATCATGCCAATGTTACGAAGTAATCCACCGACTCCGGGTAGCTGGGGTCGGGGCGTTACAAATATAAAGAGATATTTTTTATCGATGTCCTAATACAACATGTCATTATAATAAAAATATATCATAACAGATGGAATACTAAATGCATTTCACATGGAAATATTCCTTTTATATTCCTAAAAAATGTTAATAAGAATTATTTTTCTATATATTTTATTTTTTAGGTTGTGTTCTGGTCAAAGACCACAACACTAAATTGTATTATTGAAATGAAAACTGGTAAAGATTATTACATGAGTATGAAAGATGGGATTTTTTTAAATACATATCATAAAAAAGAAATTATATAACATGGGAGATCAATCTTCTAGGTAATTCCATGGTTGACTCCCATACTGGTCAGGCCATCTGTGATATATATACTTATTGTGTGTAGACGATGGTGAGTCAATGACACCTTCAATTACAGAGGTATGAGATTATATTAAATGAGTTAAGGAAGAATTTTTATTTTAATGAATGTATAACTTCTCATTGTATGTCCCATGGAAGTGTGTATTAATTAAAATTAATTTATATTTAATGGAATCCCATCTCAAAAATTCTAAAGGCCCAATGCATATCCCCATCCAGGGGGAGAAAATGGGTCCATAATGTCACTAATTCAACTCAAAATGTTACTTAAATGGTTATAACAAATGGTTTTATTAATTTTGAAGCATACAAACCTTTGAATATATATAAATTCTGGGTGAATGAAATTAGATTGAAATTATCTTCGATAAGGAATTGAATTTAGGACCTACGCCTATAGATTTATGTGTTACCCATCCTTAAACTCAAATATGGTATGGAACATTTATAGAAAGTATTCATGAGAAATATATTAGTTAATTGTACGGAAAAAATTACCTTTAGTATTTAAAAATATTGGGAATTATACCCATATAATTTTTTTTATCTATCTTAGGAAAAAAATATCCATTTCTATGTCGTTACAGTTTATTCAATTCATCAATTTTGAAACTCGATGATTTTTGTTCTCTCCATTTTTAGAATCATTTATATCCTACTCTATACATTTTTATTATTAAAATGTTTATCTAAAAGATATATTTTTGATCCATAATAACAATTCCCACAATATTTTCTTATGACTACGTGAATTATTTTATGGATTGTTCATCACATCGCTCACTTGACTTTATCATCTAAGTAGTAGGTTATTCTCCAAAAATATTTAGTTAAAAAATTTCATCTAAAATACTATAATATATAATAAAAATCATTTACATATCATCAAACCATAACCTTCATCATCTGGTTATTCCATAAATATCTAACCCCTTTGATCATCATATATCCAAAAAATAGTTATCCAAGTGCATGTTATAAATGTGTGAGGTGTATTTTATTGGTATTTTATTTTCTCTTTAGGGTGTTCTCATTGATCCTTCATTTTTATTTAGTATTACCTAATAATGTAATAGATATATTTTTTACATGGTTTTATTGGAAATTTCAGTATCTTAATATCAAATTTCTCAAGTACTATGAAATAATTAATAGCTTTTATCTGGATGTATTAAGCATTTGTTTGGACATATCATTATAATGTGGTGTTTAATTACATGTAGGAATTGACAGATAGTGATCCTTTATTTAAATATCTTTATGCATGAGTCATTATTAGGGAATATTTTAAATCATTTTCTCATAGAGTATGTTTTATATTCACCTATGATCAAATAGATAGATATTATAGGTTTATTTATCCATTTACATATGATAAGAATTATCCCACCCATTATAATAATCTTATGAAAGTGGTGGCTACTCTGATGTTGATCATGAATTATGTTATCTAATAAAACATTGTAACTTTTTATATATCACAAGAGGTTATATAATATCTTCTCGGATTATGAATTTAATTTTCATCGGATTATATGGGTGGAGATTATGAAATATTATGACAATGATATATCCTACAATCTATGGAAATATAATGTGGAAGATAATTTTATACTTAGTAAAGATAATAGTGGTTTATCTCATCAAGATAGAAATTAATAGAGTATAAAAAATCATCATGAATATTTATATTTTGATATAAAATAGATCACCCATATTGCTAGCTTATAAATATTATTGTACACTCACAATTAGTTCATTCGATGGAGGAATATTAATAGGGAGATCTAGAGGTGGAGATGTGGATAGATCTTATCATTTTTAGAGATACTCTCGTGTGGGGGTAAATGGATAGTAAACATCACGAATTTTTTCAAGGTAAAATATATTTAGTAATGGAAACATGGGAGGTGATATTACATGATTACCATATTTTACCTATGGTTGTGTACATTAGTATTTATAATATGTATCTTTAATTACATTTCGTATTCTAGTGAGGAGATTTAATGATGTTTGTGGACAAGTTATGTCTCATAGCTTATCTGTCATGAGTTAGGTTGAGCATTAACTTTCAAAATGTTTTCCCTACCTCATGGAAATTAATAATTTTATTGGAAAGATATACGTTAGTGTTTTTGTGATATTTTTACATTAATATTTGAGAGGATATGGATATATATATCATTTTATGGATCACATGATGAATTCATCCAATTTATTTTTCAATACATAGTGAAGTGTATTAGAAGTGTATGTGAGACTATATGTGGAATATATTTCATGTCTCAAATTTTGAGCAAGGAAAATCATCAAAAAATAGTAACCTCATTTTACCTTGAAATTTTGAAAGAGGATTAAATGTGCTAATGGATTTTATTCATACATTAACGCCACATTTCATCTTCATAAATGTGAGTAGAAGGAGAGTAGAATCAAAATTCTATAGGTTATTTTTTGGATTAGTTTTCTAGATATTATAGGATTTGGGAGGAATCATTTATAATTGGTATATTTTATTATTTTAAAATATATTTTACTAATCAATTAACGTGAAAATTCATAATGCATTGCGGGTGTGTCAAAGTATATTAGGTTTTTATTGGATTGAGGTTAGTGAATCGATGCTCATTCAACCATATTTTTTGTAAATTGTGATAATGAAAGTATAATAAATACTGAATGACAAAATAATCATGTTTTTTATAATTAGTATAATGGTTTGTTCATGATAACATGGGTGTTAGTGTTTGGTGGTCTTGTATTCTTAAAGGATTCTCCTCATTATTGGAAGTACTAGTTTTTTCAACATAGAAATTTTTATCCACATTTTATAGTTCATTATGATGTATTGTCGAGTGTTATCAAGTTGGTATATCAATTGGTGTTTTGAAACATTGTAGATAAGAATAATTATATTTTGAATTTATTTTAGCATCAATGGTATTATAATGATTGATCCCACACCATTGATTGGTTTTATTTGGATTTTTATGATAATAAAACTCATGGGGTATAATATTTGGTGATTTAGGATTATCTATGGATGTTTATTTGATAATTTTTCATTCCTTTCATTTATATTTTTATAGGAATGGAAACATTAGGACGCACAGATGGGAGTGATATTCACCAATATGGAAGTATTATTTTGTAGTTGTTTAAATCTTATTCTTATAGTGAAAAGGGTTTTTATGATTAGTTGAGTATCAGATTGTATAATTTATAATGTCAGGTTCAAGTATTTGTGATGGTGAAATTCCTTTTTTTAAAATGAATTTAATGAATTTTTTATGTTAATATGAATTTTCTGTTCTTTGATGATTTTTTTTGATTTGCATGGATAAGAATCATTTTAGAGTTATCAAATATAGAGACTCAATTTATCATGATCTACAATTTTTTATTCTGAGAACCCAGTGATGGTGGAATTAGATTGTATGTGAGTTATTGGATTATGCATCCTAATTTGAAAATTAGAGGAAGCCATGTCATAATAGTGTTGAAAATATTTCATTGTTTCTTCCTTCCTTAAAGAATGAGAACTCCTTGGGGTATAATGATTGTGTTTTTAGAATAGTTGATTTTAAATTGACATTTTTTATTTCCTAGGAAGAATTATATTTTAGGTTATTCATTATGATGTGGTTTATGAGTGGATAATATTTTTCTATTATTATTTTATGTTATTATTTCATTGAGTTCCTATTTAAAATGAGGTGTGTAACGACATCATGAGTGTTTTTTGGTTTATAAAACAACATGGAATAGTAATAAATCTATTAAATATTTTTTGTGGTTTTAAGTATATCCCTTGGTGAGATTCTCTATATTTTAATTTCCAAATTATTTTTTGATGATTTACCTGTTTTAATAATGATGAAACTCTAATACAATATAATGGGTTATAGGTTTTAAAGAAGTATGTAGTTTAGATCACGGTTATGCAAGTTAAACCACATCAATTTATACATTCAAAATGAAATGGTTCGTCACACAAAAATTATAATATAATTTTTTTGTGCCATTATAATTTTTTTTGGAAACCCTATATGATATAGGGGCTCCTGTTTCATTGTTTTAGGAACCCTTAGTGTATTTTTTAGACCATATCCTTATAAAATTTAGTCTTCTAGTTTTAAGCTATTCTCTCTTATTTTATTTTAATTTTTCACTTATTCATTCCTTTTAGGATATATTGTAGTTATTGATTCATGGATAATATTAATTAATTATATTATGATGATATAATATAGTTTGATAAGGATATTTTATTGAATATTTGTTTTTTGGAGGACAAGTTTCAACCTTTGGAATCATAATATTTTTAAATTTGACTTTGTGGTGATTCAAATTTAATACATATATTATTATTAAATATTTTATTTAAGAATGAATTTAGTTTTTATTTTAGTATAGTGAATCAATTAGTCTAATTAATAATGAAATAAATTAAAATTTAATTGAATTGTGTGAAAAATATATTATTTATAGATATATGATTCTATATTGTTATTTACTTCATCTATAATATGGAATAAGATTTTTAATTAAATAACAGGTGATTAATATAAGTGATAACTTAATAGAGTATTGTAAATGGAAATTTTTGTGATTATTATTATTAGAGTGTTATTAGTTAATAAATTTTTATATTTTGATAAATATATATATTTATACTATTGGAAGAGGACATGGTGTGGTTTTTTACTAAAGTGACATTGAGAGGTTTGTTTGATTCATGTATTTTAATTCCCTAAGGTATATAAAAAATGATATGAATTAATGTATATAAAATGTAATTTGTGTAAAAATATGTTGATAATGTTACAATTATCTATATACTCAAATTAAACAATAAATACATCAAAAAAATTACATGTATTGAGTGAACTGTTTTTAAAGTGATTAATGATGAAAAATGAATAATTAGTAATGAATCGGTGAATTGTAATCTATATGTGAAGTCTTATAATTTTTTTTGACATGATGTATTTTTTTTTGGTTATTGGTGGCAGTAGTGGTTATGATATTAAGTCATTTTGTTCAATGGGATATGGTTCTTGTGTAATATTGGAAGAAAGTTAAATCTATATTATGATTATAGGTTATTTTTTATATCATTGTATTTTTTTTATTTCTTATGAACCCCCAACTTATTAATATAATCTAACTAATTACCATGTGAGTATTTAGGTATTGGTATATCCCCCCCAACATATATTACTAAAGTGATACAAATGGATGACTACTCCCCCTCTTCCAATATTCCTTCCAATCATTGTGACGAAATTTTATATAGATAATAACATGTTGTAGACATAGTTGTGGTGTGAAGATGTTGTATGTGGTATTTCTATGTGGTTATTGTATGTTGTACATTTCATTGTATATAAGTTCATTATAAGGCTATGGTATGAGAAATTTTTGTGCAAACATGATATATAGATTTCAGAAGTGGATATATTATGGGATGTGAGTGCCAAAATGTTTTATTGTGGTATTTGAGGGAGAGTATATAAGTGGGAATGAGGTACCTCATTTTTTATATTTTAATGATTTACTACATATGGATTTGGAATGTGTTCTTTAGTCGGATTGATTGGTAGTTAACCCGAGGTTATTACATTTTAGTTTCACAGTTTATTCAATCAATATTTAGTATAAATATTCCACATTGTCATAAATGATTTAAAGGAATATCCTATTGAGTATACTTGTATTTTAGTCCCTACATGTATATATTATTATTAACAAATTATTATAATAATTTTAGATTTCAGGTTAGTCCTTACTATCTCATTACATTATGTTTTTTTAGATTGGGATGAAATACTAGAATTTTGAGTTATTGTTTATAGTGGTTCCATTAAAGATGATTTTCTTACTTAATGTAATATGAATATTATAATATCATTATTGGTATTTTTAGTATGAATTATTTATTTATTTCTGTTCATTTATGGGTTTTCTCTTTTTACATATGATTTATGTGTATAATGCCATTCATATTATGTGTATTATACCATAAGTATTAGTCTCCAATTAGTATCATATTTAAAACAGGATTTAGGATTCAAACTCGACGTAAATAGTTACCCAATGGGGGTAGTTATGTGATCATTTCATGACATGAATAAGGTATGATAATTTATTTAACATCAAATGGATTCAATGATTAATAGAATTTTTTTTCATGCATAACCGTTACACGAAATGAATAGGTATCCTATATAATTTTTGATTATTTAGTTTCTTTTATAACGAAAAAGATGGAATAAATTTTTTTAAAATAGTCACTATAGTATATGATCATAAATATATATAAATATAATGTTTTTATCCATGTATATATTTTTACTCCGTTTCAATTGGGGGAGGAAAGTGGTATTTTAAATGGTTTTATTAAAGAATATGATTATATTAAAAAACCTCAAAATTTTAAAAAAACATGATATTAATTAAGATGTTTTAAACCTAAATACACTCAATATATACTCAAAATGATTAACTATGCTAATATACTAATTTAAGATTTGTAGGATTATATTTTTTTAATATAACTAATTATCATAACATATTCATTAAAAATGTTTTAAAGACATTATTACACCATACATTGACGTATGTACCTAAAGAAAAAAGTTTCATATGAATTTTGGATAATATATGGGATTTGTAAGAATTATATGTTCTGCGAAATTTATATACATGATTTACAAATTATTTAGAGGTTTCTAGTGTCCATACATGGTACCAATGGATGGGAATAAATTAATCATATTTTCAATTAATTTATTGTAAATCATGATTAAAAACATTACACAACATAAAACACATATGAAAAGTAATTTTTTTATAAAACAATTCCTATTATTCTCCCAATCATACACATCAAACATTAATACCTAATATAGGTGATGTTATTGGGATTCGTCCTCTTTAAATTCCTATGCTTTGTATCATAATTTACAGATCCCTTTGTCTATTGTGAAAAAACATTTAAGGTTCATTTATTATCATGGTAAATTACTTCATTTTTATTTTATATGAATTAATTATATTATTTTCCAAAATTAATTGATCAATAGATAAACCTAATTATGTGTATCATTTCAATTTGGGTGTACTATTAACCCATGTTAAGTTATTAAAAACACTCAAACTATTACAATCGTTGTTGGCGAAATTATATTCATATATAACAATAAATCACATAAGGATTTTATTAATTATATAAATAGTGAAATTGAGAAGAACATTGTTGGGGAAATCAATTTCATTATCTATTTCAACATTTTATAAAATGTAAAAGGAACTATTTAAAATAAAAAAGGTTATAATGTATATATATTTAAATATTTTTTATTTAAAAATAAATAATGTATTAAAACATAGGAAAATATATCATGAAACCATGATATGGGTAATATAGAGAGATATTTAGATTAGAATTTATATATGGATAATTATATTTTTTTAATAAATATAGAGTTTAGTGGACATAATAATATTTATATGTACATACACAGATTTTCAATTAAATACCAAAATAATCACATTTAGATGTAAAAAAATGTGATATTATAAACATGGATTAATTTTAATTTATGTACTAATTTTTATAACAAAATACATTATTATATAAGTTATGGTGTATATAAAATAAATAAGAAAAACATATTACTAATATTTCTTCTCTGGGTCGAATATTTGGACTCATCATTCTGTATGAATAAGATTAATCAACCAATCTAAATATGTAATGTTAAATATGTGGGAACATGGAGTTATTATGTATATTTATTTTAGATTAAGAATTCAATTACGGAATTGGATTCACAAGTATTAATGTATAAAAAGTTTTTTAACAAAATTTCTATTTCAATATATGGAAATAAAAACTAATAAACACGTGTAAAACTTATTCTTTTAATATAAAATTTAACCATTTGTTGAAAAATAAGATTTTACTCTCGAGATCATAGGAATGAATAATTAACATGTTGATATATTCATTAAACCTTTGAATTAAAGTTTCATTAATTTCATGAAAATATTGATTTTTAACAACACTTATATTTTTCATCTTGATTTATACAACAAAAAATCAGAAAAAAAAAATAACAGGGTTCATATTAATTGAAACTAAAATTAATTCTATATACCTACAATATATTACTATTTGACACATAATATACTAATATTGGTACTTATTAATCGAGTGATGGAGTCCTAACAAATAATTACTTCACAAAAATTAAGGCATACATCAATCGTTGAAATGATAACTACACCATCTATATATACTTTTAAATACATATATTGGTAATGGATATATTCCAAGGATAATTTCATTTAAAATTTGATTTACTAATTCAAAATCATATTGAAAATTGTATAATATTTATTTATTAAAAAAATTATATCATAATTATCCATTATCTAGTTTTCTATTTCATATTCATCCATTCCACAATCAATACTTGATTTAACCATTAATTCAATGTTTTAATAATTAATGAGGGGGAGTTAGGATACCTTTAAAGGGTGATCTATGATTTCTCATATGAAAAAATATTTGTGAGAAATTACTTAATCATAATTAAAAATTTGGTATAATTATGTAATTAAATAAAAAACTATTATCATGTGTGAGGTTTCTAAACACCTGATTCACAATAATGTTACACACTTCGTAGGGTAAAATCCACATTCAAGACCTAACAGTGTTATCATATTTCTCATTTAACCAACCATTTGATATTTATTTCAATTTTTTGAAAATAATGGAACATGCATATGAATAAAATATATGTAATATTTTAATTCTATCATCCTCGAGGTTCTACGGGTCTCAAAATAACGTGATGCATATGATTCTTATTCTGAAATTATTTTATATAATATTTCAAAGTGCAAAAGAAGGATTTTACCCTTCATTTAATTTATTTTTATTTTTATTTTAATTAATTTAATTTAATTCAATTTAAATATAATATTCGTCGTTGTTTCATCTATTTGAAATAAAAGTTCTGATGCTTAGTTTTATAACTGACCTACACCGCTAATGGAACGATTTAGTTTCCTTTAATATATTTTTCAGTTCAAAACACAGGTGGTTACAACCTACCAGTTAAGGACATTCCATCTCCACGAAGCCTTTAGTAATAGTGTAACCCTCACCCAACATACAAGATTCACGATGTCTAAAAAAGGTCTCATTTCATCTCTAAATACCCAACACACATTCAAGAATTTATTGGGCAAGATTATCATAATCCATTATGCTCTTAGTCAAAACTCATTTTCAAATCGATACACTAAGACATCCCATAATTTTTATCATTTATATAGATACATGATAGAATCATCATCTCATTAAACATCAGAATAAATTTACTTCCCACCATTGGATTTAATATTTGAAAATGTCGAAAATTACATGCCACAATAGCTTCCACCATTGGAATATCCCACAAAACATGCCCTTATGTCTTATAGTGCTGGTAAAATGATTTCTGAAATGAATAAAACAATTGATTCCCAATAAAACTCCAATATCAAGTTGATCCACCTTTTCATGAAGAACCAAGTTCGAAACAAGACACAGTCATCTCTCCTATTGATGTGTAAAAAATGATCCTTCACTATCTTCTCCACTGAACAAGAGAGATAACTAGTTGAGCCACTCAATCTGACTAATCTTGAAGACACTTTTCTTAGGCGACCAAAATTTATGATCTGAACTGTGATGTCTTCTTCCAAAGAATCATCCATTCACCATATACAAATCCACCAAATTCTATACATAACATTCTATGAAGTTCATTGATTTAAGCATCACTAATCCTGAAAAAAATCCTATGATAACCTCAGATTGGAATTACAGGAGTATAAAGAACTATCCTATGAATGTCCATACTCCTTTTGTGTGTGTGAGATGATGGTACAATACCATGAGAGACATATCAAAGCACTGACTAAGCCCAAGGTGGCATTGTCCTAACAGACAAGTCATATGAAATGGCTATTGTATTTTAGGAAATCCAATTAATTCATGCTTGGGAATATATAGTTCACTAATGACTAACCAAGGTTCGAAAAAAATCATGCATTCATTATACAACCGGACCGAGATTATCCAACAGATTTGAGAATTTAGCGCTGTGTATGGCCAATTCTCTCTTAGTGAATCATGAATTATGTTGTGATAGGGTACATTCTCATCATTAAACAAGTGTGCACTAATATGTTTAATAAATATTACCAAAAAGAAAAAAGGATAAATCTCTACCTATCGGTACCTTAAAGAAACTCAGCTTCATCTTCCGATGTAAAATCTTTCACCGATTACTAAGACCTCACCACTAAAGGGTTCATGTGATCATTCAAGATTATCCATTATAGTTCACATGTGAAAAAAACTATTTCTAAATTATTGAATACACTTCAAACCACATCAACATCTTGTTGTCAAGAAATCACTGACATGAATTAAAATTTTTAAGTTTCATGGAATTTAAGCCAGCCTAAACATTATCTAATGGTCCTTTTTGGTTGTGTTAATTATAAAAAAATGAAACATATTTAGTAGAACATACATGAAACATCAAAAATTATGACTGTCTATATCATTGAAATGAATAGATAGACTAGTTGATCATAAATGTGCTAGTTCAGAACTGTCAAAAGTGAAAACGTTTAAACAATTGGCATGAAAACCATAACAAAACTGACTAGAATGTCAAAACACCTGAGTCTCTATAAGTCATCCTGATCATTAGGATGACCATTATTTCCTTATACTTAGGTCACACTACTCCAGATAAGACTTGAGACAACAATCAAAAGTACAAGGGTCAACAGCTCCAAAATACTCAACCGGTTTGTCACAATATTAAACAATAGACGGTTACCGCGTATGTGAACTCATACAAAACCGATGTGATATAGAAGAAAGATGTCATTTAACATAGATAGAAATATACCGAGTCATCAATCATAGTGTAATAGAGAGGGTCGATTGTCCTACAAAGAATCTGATTGTGCCTATGGCATATCTACCCTACTAAAAATGTGCTTTACATTCTGCTCAATCCTGAAATAAAATTCAAGGATACCATGACTACATATCCAGAAATGGGTTCATTTAGAATGTAAAAGTAATACAAGTTACAAATACATGTGAACACCACAAAAAAGGAAGATAACTCCAGACATTATCATGGATTTTATATTCAAAGGTTGAAACCGATAATGTGCTACCCCTTACAGAGAATATGTTTAAACACTAACATCGTGTGATGCTAAAAGTGGTCACTACTCTCAAAGTATGATCATATTATCCATTAATATTAAAAAGAGAGATCCCAAAAAAATTCCAGCACTACCATTC
Organism: Viscum album; assembly: GCA_963277665.1. Taxonomy (NCBI): domain Eukaryota; kingdom Viridiplantae; phylum Streptophyta; class Magnoliopsida; order Santalales; family Viscaceae; genus Viscum; species Viscum album. Next base: position 897,711,869 of record OY728165.1, on the reverse strand, counting down.
AAAGGAAATTCAACAAAACTTCATCCACCCTTACAAGATGGTAATAAATAGAGGACACCACTACATGTTCCACATCTAATCCCATTACATTTTAAAAAAATTCATAATAAAACATGCATATGTTCAATAGTCCAGTCATATGGGTGGCAATGTACCAATCCATAATGTGACCATACATATTACTGGTGTAATTTGGCTCCCATTAAATTGAAACTAATAAATTTTATACTAAGAAACACATTACATATAAAAAAATTAGAAAGTTACTATAAGTAGCTAATAGAGAGAGGAATATTGTAATAAAAGAAGCAGGACATTTTAATCATAGAGACATGCTAATAATAATATAATAGTGATACAAGGAAAACATTCTATAATTATAAATATATCAAAAAACATGTTATATAATAGGTAGTATAAATAAATACAAGACACATCATGCATTCAAGGCAGACAATTTGAATCAACAGGAAAACTAAAATTCACCTTCATGGGATGGAACTATGCACGGAACATGAATTCTTGTGTGACTAATATGATGCATGATATGTTTCAACCTCAAAAAACTATGAAATGGTTAAATTTCAATAAATTACATAAATTCATATGCAGTAGAGATTACACTAACCACTCGAGATGAAAGCATATCAACTGTAATATCGAAAATTATAAACATCAATTCCCAGCCCTGGCCACTTTGTCATTTCCCTTACCTGGGGTGATAAATACCCAACATAGCTTTTAACCACACATTGGCCCATTACAATTCTCATGTCTACCAAACCGAAGTATTATGATATAGGAATGTAAGGAACTGAAACTACTTTGTAATGTCCCATACTGGCTCACCACTAAGATGGTGGCCGAATGGTTGGGTATATGACTTCTGGCATGTATCCACATACGCCAGCGGTAGTTGAATAACATAGAGGGTCTTTGGAGATGATAGTTGGGAGACTACAATATCATATCAGTGTTTTATTGTATTATAATATAATATAAATAGATGAAAAGTATAAGAAGAAATAAATAAATAATATACAATAGAGGAATACAGATTGTAAAGCACTAATATCAGTCGAATAATTAATATTAAAATTTAAACAATAGGTTATAAAAAAAATTAATTCATGTCATGGTGATGATACATAACTAACTATGTAAAAAATATAGAATACATGAACACAAAATACAATAATAAAGAAACGACCTCAAACCCCATGAGCAATCTCTATGAGCATCTCGTGCTCTAGCTCGATTCATTTCACCAAAATCCCAGATACAAGTAATACATCAATTTATCCACATCAAAAAAATATAATGTCTATTTGGATACTAAGGGTACACAAGCAGGGTGTTAGATATAAATCATTGTGGGGATAACACTCACGGTGTCTAACCCAATCCAGAAAATGAAATATAAATTCATAAGTGAACCATATAAAATAGAATCAAATTCATAACATATTAATTATAGAAACAAGGTATGAGTTTATATACAAACATCATTCCCATGCCATATACTTCGGCCTATGAAGGAATTTAAAAATAATGTACCTATACAGGTATAATATTTGAACCAATTTCAAAATAACCAAAAAACTCAAAAAGGTGAACCCCAAGCTCATTCTTAGTCTTGTGGTATAATTCTCATGTCATCACATATGTTTTCAAATAATAAAGAGAGAAGAGTCACATGTAAAATCATTAATATAAATAGACAAAAATGAATCTCATAGGTACTTTTTACAAAGAAACCATTATTTACAATTAAATAAAATATATACTTGGAGTATAAGCATGTCCCTGAGGTAACACATTGGTCAGTCCTATCTATAATATCAAATTCCACAAACCTATTGAAGGAAATCCTCATTGGATTCCATGTATCGCTACTGGTATGGAAACTATGAGTCCATCCTGGGTATCACACATCAAGGACTAAGTATCTTCCAAATGCTTGGTGTAGCCATATTCCCAATAGAACCGTCCTCATTTTTCTCTTAGGGATATAGTATCACCAAATTGTATAATAAAAACACTAAAGGATATTCTTTCCTAGATAGCCTAAAAATCACTTCCTTTGGGTGTCATGGTATAACCACCTTAGCACAGGAGTCCATCCACAAGTCCTTAATATAGAAACCATGTTATCAATCTGTCCATATTATGTGGACCATATAATCAAGGCACATGTCAATGAATAAAATTAATTTCAAAACATATGAAAATGGTGTGGCCTTACCACCCTTATAAACCATTTTGAATGAGTTATTACATCTAATATATAATGAATAAGTCAGTATTTCTTATGAAATTAAAAATCTATGGTCAATTCCATTATAACCAATGAATTCATCTAATTTAAGGAAACACGTATCATCATGACCATCTGATTCCATTTGTTACAATTTATCATAAATATTACCCTTAAATTATATTTATAGGCACATGTACCATAGTATTAAAAACATTTAATAAAACTAATTTAACATGTAAAGGTCAATACCATAAACTATACCAAAACATCTCACCTCATATGGCAACTCAAATCATTGGCCAACTAAAATGACATACCATTAATTTAACTCACGAGGGAAGTAAGGTAATTTAATAATTGGGAAAATCCAACTATAATAGGACATAACACCTATAAGGTGTATTAATTCATTTAATATATGTATATATATAACGGGATAATCATCATTTTCGAATAACGGAATCGGATAAAATGAAAAAAAAATCCATAACTAATATTTACATCATGTGAAGAAAAATACAAATGAAATAAGACAAGCATGTATGAAATCTGGTCAATTATTTTTAGATTTACGGCATCACACCTCAACTTGAAGAGTTATATTTTAAATTAATGACTTCTTTTATTGAAAAAATCATATATCTTATATAATTATTACATACAATTCACAAAGGAAAACATTTTAGAAAAACTACCACACACATAAATGACTCATTTAAAAGTTAAAACAATTTGCAATTAATTAATTAATTCACTCTCAAATTGAAAATGGGAATTAAAGTGATCCTTCATTTGGTGCGAAAATGACTGGTGATGAGGGTTGAAATACCTATTAAACTCCACCATTGGATATTTTTTTCTTTCATAATAAAATATATGTTTAATATTATTTCTGTCAATATGATTCCAACAACACCAACAATGCTTCAACTTGATCAATATTTTTAGAGATATCAATGATTGATGTTGTTTGGAAAATAAAAATATATATAAATTATAGAGATAATTAGAGAGAGGTAGAGGTGAGAGGACTTGATATGGGAGGGTTTTCTTGCACAAAACCCAAATGCAGTGGCCCCTTCTTTTTCCCCTTACATATATATAAATTTTTCTCCAATTGATATTATATTCATTTAATTATAAATTCAAATTGTTTAAATCAAATACAGTTATTTTAAAAATGTCCAAGCACCACCCATGAAATGATCAAATCTATCCATCAATTACAAATATTTTTCCATTATTTTTATTCATTAAATATATATAATGAAATTAACAATAATATATATTTATAAATTATACATATACTCAAGTATTCCAATATATACCCATGTATATGTATATATATATATGTGTATATATATATATATTTTCTTTTTTATTTAATCCATATATTTATATATATATGTATTTACACACAAATATACACACACATATATTTATTTACCTCATATATACACATCCGTATATATATCTATATAAGTACAAAAACCACACACACGAATATATATATATATATATATATTCCATATATTATATACACACCAATATATTTTCCCCATTTAATAATAAAAATAATAAAAATATTATTATATTATTAATATTAAATCTATGGCATAATTATCTCGAGGAATAGTTCAATCAAAACAATCATTACAACAGTGATCAGAATAATTTATCAACACAATATAATTTATATGGGAAATTAATAATATTTTATCATACCCAAAAATTAATATCCACCCATATATATACATGTTATATATATATACACATCTATATATGCATATACACACACCCGAAAATATATATATATATGCTTATATATTAATACTTCATGTATTTATACTTCATATATTTATATATATCAATTTGTTTGTCTAAATATTATTATAAAAAAAAATTATTATTATTTAATTCAACCCATCAAGGAATCAATTATTATTTTAATGACAAAAACCAATAAAATCCAATGACACCTAATAAAATATTATTTAATGAACATTTGAATTTAATTTGAATAATTATTAATATCAAATTTATTACATTGTCCACTAATTATTTACACCACAACCCAATTTATTACTTGTGATAGTATATCCACATTTTTTCCATAACAAATAATAATAATATTATTAATATTATTATTATAATTTCTAACTACCCACCATAAAAATTAAAACCCTATTAAATTATATTCATGTGTGATCTGAACAAACGTCTGACGCTCGTAAATGTTATACCCTACCTAGGGTAAAACCAGCTTTCTAAACCTTACAGGGGTCTCATATTTTTCTTACAACACACTGTTTGTGATAAATTAATTATTTATTATTTAAATTCATAAAAATAAATTATTTATACAATGAAATATTTATTATGTGTGATGTTTCCAAACACCCGATGCACATTAACATTATACTCTAACCAGGGTAAAACTGATGTTATGGAACTAATAGTTGTCTCAAATTTCTCATAAGACACACCATTTGAGAGTTATATCATTTTTTTGAAAAACAATTTCACACATGAATGAGTAAAATATATTTATGATTTTTATTCTCTCAACGTCGAGGGTCTACGGGCCTCAGAATCCAGTGCTGACATAGCCTCTAACAGAGAAAATATTTTATAGAATATTTAAATTTTATAAAGAATGATTTTACCCTTTATTTAATTTATTTCTATTTTCATTTTAACCTAATTCATGCAACTTATTTTCATTAAAATACACATCGCAGGGTCAACTATCAAAATTAAATGTTTCGACGACAAGTTTAAAAACTGGTCTGCCCAGCTAATGAAAAAAAAATTTAATTTCATTCTCTTTTTTGTTCGGTTCAAAACATGGGATGTTAAATTTAAAATTTAAAATTGTTTCATATGATGTGGTTCTAGAAGTATTATTAATATTGAAATTTGAAATATCATCATCAAATTCATCTAAAAATACCTAAAGCCCATAGGGATCTATATCATCAAAAGTGATATAGATATATTCTTCCACTATCTAAGTGATTTTAGGAAACCCTAGATTACATTTACTAAATGATTAATAACCCATACGAATTTTCTAAACATTAATTGTTAAATTTTTTTATTGATTTAATTTTTTATTTAGAATAAAAAATTACTGAAAAAACATTAAAGTAATTCTTCTTCAAATTATAATATTAAAAAATTCACAAGGTAACTGTTTATAAGAGGTCCTTTAAGAACCCAATTAATTATAATAACTATTGTGTTCATATCCTCTTCCCAAAAATAAAATGTACTGTCATGTTTACGAAGCATGATTTATGGAATTTTTTAGAGATATATTTTTCATTTCAACAACCAAATTTTTTGATATGTTTGTGGTGAAATAAAATTCTGTCTATAGATATATTATTGAAAAATTGTTTTATAATATTGATACTACCTTTAAAACATCTCAAATACTAAATAATAAGTACACTATGGTTCTCTATTGAGTTTACATTTTTAATAAAGAATAAAAAGATTCACTTTTTTGAATTAAGAAAATATTCTTATAGATTTTGAAAAGAAATAAAAAATTAAATAAATATTATTCTTTCCAACATGAATAAACACAATATATGGTATAGAAAATATATGTGAAACCATTCATGGTTTTGAGAGGTAGACACATATGACTTTGGTCTCAAATAAAAATTATGATGGTTTCCATTCAAAAATATTTTTGTAATCATTTTCTTTGGAGAATTAATTGTTTTTGTAAAATATTAAGTAGGACTTTCCTATTTTTATAACTATGTTAGTAAACATTTCAATGACCCAGTATCCTATGAAAATCCCAAGATTTTTTATTCCAGTCACTTAAGAAATAAAAAATTTCTTAAAAAATTAAAAGAAATTTATAAAATTAAAATTATCAATTATTATAGCAATAAATACTAAATCATATATAGAATATAAAATTTTAAAAGAGTATTTTTCTAACATAACATATAAACCACCATTACAGAAATAATAAATTCAAATCAAATTAAATTTTTAAGAATCATCAAATAAATCATTATAAATTATAATAATTTTAGAGTTACTAATTTATCCAAGTCCAATTATTTAACCTCAAGTATTTCCACCAAATGTGACATGTCTCCAATAAAAGTTCTCTATTTTTTGAAGCATGAGTAGTTAGAATACATATTTAGGGAATATCCAATGTATAAATACAATTGGATTTCACTGGAGTCAATGAAGCATGTCTCCAATGAAATAAATCAAGAAATGATTTTTGGTACAAATAATTTCATGGTTTTATAAATTCATGAAAACAATGATTTTGGAATCCACATGTGTTTCAATATTGTAATAACAGAATAATTACTGGATTTTGTTTTAAAAATTCCTTCATAATTAAAAATTATGATAATTGATTACCTAACTTGAAACTATATTATCCTTTAAAATTATGATATAATATTTATAAATAGTGAAAAAATACCTAAAAAACATCCTTTATAATCCAAATTGATATCCTACGCACGTTTTAGAATTATGCAATTTATAATTTCCAAAAATAAAATTTAGCTTTTCGATTCCATTAGTAAAATGTTCAATATCAGTCCTCTGTTTTTATCTTCCAATTATAAATCTGTGTTCTTGTTTGACAATTTTGAATTATTTTATTATTTTTATATGAATATATATTTCATAATTAAAATAGATGTGATGAATGTTTTTTATATTTTTATACTTATATTTGACTTCATTCATTTATTCCTAAATCCTATAGAATTAATAAGATAATTATTCAAATTTCATTTTAGAATCACTATAAACTTATTATTAAAATTTGTATAAGTAGTGTGTACCTTAGATGTGGAGGATGGGAAACAAAAATTGGTTTTTTCATTTTCATCTTCCTTATCAAAATCACAAGATATATACCCTTAAGTATTCCATGTTATCATCATCGCCTTATTTTGATTATTTTATTTATTATTTGTACTCAACATATAAATTATGATAATGAATTTATATTAATGTGACCATGTAGTTTAATATTTTAACATTAATCTTCTAGAGATGTGTTTTCATTCTTAAAAAATAACTTATTGTTAAATTTTCCATTAAAATTTGATCTTTAGGAAAATAATCTTCTTATAAGCCTTCATAAATATTCTATCTAAGTGATATTGTTATTTATAAAAATTAAAATCAGATTTACTTCTACATATATATTCATCCATAATTATTTGTTCAATTTATAAAAATATTTGATGAATTCTATATATTTATTATTTAGTCCTATATCCTCATTGTCAATATTATGTTCTTATATATACATCATCAATTTTTCAATTATCTTATTGACTTATTTCTGACTGATATTACACTATTCATTGATGGAAACTGATGTACTTATCCATATATTAGGTAGACTTATGAGAATTTATAGAGCATGATTTTTTAATACATAGTCTATAAAATTCAAATGATTCAATTTATAATCTCATTTAACCTTTTTCACATTTTATATATATGATAATAAATTATTATTTTATAGTTATAAATTATATTGTTTTTTTCCTCAAACACATTTCATAATGATTTTATGTGACATCATAATAGAAAACTACTGTATTAGATTTTTTGACATAAAAATGAGAAAGAGACAATGATTATCACAAAATAATGTATTGTATGTACCACTAAAATTTCAAAAATGATGGAACATTATGGTGGATTTGGTTCTCTATTCAATGCCAAAATTATTGGACCAACCTACCCCAAGATCATGTTAACTTTTGGGAATGTGGTCTCTCACTTAATGATGGTTTCCCCTCATTCATTTGCGGCAATTCACCCTCCTAGCCTACTCCGGAAACTAATTCTTATAAATTCCCACTAATCCCTCCAAGGATTATGGACATCTATCTAGCCTCCTCTCTCACTAACACATTATATATGAATCATATGTTTTCATTTCCGGCCTCTACGTTGGATGATAAATCTACTCACATCAAATGGACCTTGGTGGCCACAATCAAAACTGAGAAGCAAACATTTATTTCATACAAAAATTCATTCTCTCATAGGTGTTAGATCATCCTACCAATGTATTCGAGATTCATAAGAAATATTATTTCCTCATTCTGGTCATCCGAAATGATATTGGGCATTCTCACAGTAGGATTCCAAGATCATGAAACCAGTGGAACATTCATATATCCCATTCCTTATTGGAGGCTATCCATGTCCAAGAGTCTCTTTTACCAATGGGTTGCTTTAAATTTATCAGTCTACATTATCCATTTTAAAAAAATTATTTATTTCTAATAAATAAATCTTATCATTGAAAATATCTATGTCCAAATTATCAAACTCGTAGTCTTTGATAATCCTCATCACCTCCCATCCATGTTACCCTTGACCAAAACACTCCTACTATTGAAAAACTACTTATCCACATCGATATCTTGGATAAATTGAGGTATCCAATTTTATATACCCTGGAGCCTTAGATATGTTTCTCTTGTCACATCCATGGTCACATTGGGTCAGAACACAGAAATTATATATCAAATCGCCAACCACTACATAATTTGAATCCTTAAGTTAGAGGTGTATCTATGTATCCAGTAAAGGGAGGTACTTTTCTATCAGATGGTGTGTCCCCATTGACTGGGGACATGGGAATTCCATCCTCAAACTCTTCATAAAAAGATCACTCTCTCTCTCTATTTGTGACTCCGAGGGAGGATATATCTTTGGATTCACCATATATGTCCCTCAACCACATTTTCCCAATTCCTCATCTATCTATGGGGATCTCTACTTTGGGGAAATTCTATTCCCATGCGAGGTCGAAATAAAAAAGAGAAATCAATATCTCACTTATTGTCTCTACAAATCACCCTTATCTAATGGGACCCTAAACCATATTCAACATCCTTGATTGCTTTGTATAGTAGTAATAATATATTATTACATGTGTAGATGAATAAGTCTCTTCTAACTTCAAACTAGGGATCCACTTAGTATTGAGTTCAACCTCTATTAGAAGATACATGGAATCCCCTCATCCATGTTTTTTCCCTCATCTTGATTTTTTAACCAGACATTTATCCAATAAGATATCATCCAACTATAACTATTCTACCAAAATGCATACAGTGCCAGGGTATAATTCTGAGCACTCTCTTCCACAATGCTCCCTATAATATTTTCAATTATTGTGGTCTGAGAGCCCATGTAGGAACAGAATTAATCTACAATGATTCATCTAGGAATAAATTGTCATTTGTTGTGATTTTAAACTAATGTATTGACTTAATGTGATTAGATAATTCATGAAAAGAATCTGTGTGAAACAAAATCATGAAGGGCCCTTAAATCATCAGATATGGAAAATATAGAAATCATTATTCCTAGTGGGGTAAATACAAACCTCTCATCAGCATGTCATTATTAGTATTAAATTTTATCATGATACCTTCTTCTTTTCATTTGTTCATTTTATGTTTAAAACAAGTGAAAGGGATCCACTATGGAGAGATATGGGATCCTTCAATTCTAGTGAATCAGATTGGATAGTGGGGGGAAGATTCATTAGGGTTATATTCTACTCTAAAACTATTTGTGGGTGATCTATTTCTCTTAGGATTACGATTATATACTCAAATTTCAATACTCAAAAGGGTCTTATATATTTGGGTAATTCAGGTGACATGTAGACATGGAGTAATAACCAAAAGGTGGAATGCAAAATGTAGATTATAAGGGAAATTTTTTTATAAAATATATATGAAAACTTATCCTTTTTGAGTGTAGAGGTCACAAACATGGTAAAAAAATAGTTAGACCACTCTCATCATTTATTTAACATTTAGGCAAGAAAACATGGTAATGGGAGTATCTTTTTATACGACCAGTGGCTGGAGAAACAAGATAACCTCTCAGTAGAGTGGTATTTCTAGGATCAATTTTCTGATTATAGATTATGGATATGATTCAATAAAAAATATGGAGGTTTAATAAATATTTATCATCATTGATCAACTCCCTTCACTTACATCACCACAACATGGACACCAATAAATCATACATTGAGTGGGAAGAAGTATGAATGGAATATTTGTGGGATGAAGAAAAATTTTCCTCCCATTGTGCCAAAAATACATCTTAACAAGTTTTTTCCCGAGCATGATAAGTGTCTATGTGAAAGGTCCAAATCCACTTATCTCAAAAAAAACTATTGAAACCCTATATTATTCAATGAATTATAGAAATAAAAACAAAATGGAGGTGTTCTAGACATTTAGATAGAGTTTGATTCATTCACGAGTGATATTGAAGTGATATTTTGTATAGTTCACTCTCACATTAATTCATTAGTCTGTTACTCTAACTTGATATTGTATATTATTAACCATGTGTCCATACAGAATTTTTATATTACATATTTTTTGTAGTGTCTACACAATTTAAATAATCATTAGTGATTTTCACCAAATAGAGGGAGGTTTGGGAGACTATTTTATCACTTATCCTAGAGATCTCACTAGGATCAGATTGATTCCTAGGGTCATTTTACATAGGATCTGGGACTATCATAAAAAATGACCTGATTTAACCCATTGAAAAAATATTTCATCATAGCTCTCTTCCTTGAGATTTTTATGCCACTAATATGTTATTGATTATCAATGATAACAATCCCTCTACTGTAAAAATATATTTGATTGATAATAATGTGTAATTCTCTTACCAAGTCATAAACCCCATCATAAAAAATGACTCTCCCATTTTATCCCGAGCTATCTCTCAAATGAGTGGAATAAATTCTTCATGGGTAGATCCATTCACATAGATAATGGCATGGCTATGAAAATACTAGAGTGATTAATAAAATGAATTTTGGATCAAATATTATAGTAAAATTGGACATCAATATGGCCAATGATCCACTCAAGTGGAATAAGAATATATAGTTCAAGAGTTGTATGATATTCTTAGAATTGATGATGGACATCTTTTAGATGATAAAACGAATCATTTATAATAAACTCTATATGGGACGGAATTTATTTCATAAATTCTATCAAGTGGTTGATTTTTGGTGATCCAATTTCCGCCAATATTTTAATAATTGAAAAATATTCCCATAGCAGATATGTTGATGAACATATTCAGATTGGCATCAATATCCCTTACTATAGTATAGCTCTTTCTGGTGGAGTGTACAACCATCTATTTTAATATGAAATAGTCTTATTTATAAATGTTTACATTGATTCTATAATAATCTTCAATTATGCTATGGAATTTTAATCTTCCTGGAGTTGGAAAATTATCAATCACGCTAAGTGTAGTGTGCATTTTTCCTACATGTTCGGATAGACGAAGGTACAATATTGAATATATTCTTGTTATGCATAGGTAGAAATTCCCCATGGATAATATTGGATATCTTTTGTCTCCAGGTAGTATTTGGATTGAAAAAAATTATATGATCGTTTCCAATGTCACAAACTGAGTCAACAATTGAGAAACTAGATTCTTTCATTTGGAGGGTGAATGACCCGTTTCAATTTCAGGATTTCCGAAATTCCCATCGTCATCTTATAAGTTCATAAAGTTAACAAGATGATTTTCTATGAAATATATTATATTTTAATCTCTTTTATTTCGCATTCCAATGGAAGGGTAATATTTTACTGGGCCTCCTGATATTGGATTTATAGATAAGGTAATCATTAGGGTATCAACGTGAAGAATGAGGAGGACGAAATGTGTCATCTCCATGGAAAATTGTTTTGGGAACTTAATGAGGTGGTGAATATATATAGTTTATTCATCTATAAAATGTATTGAAATGTTTAAATAATAGAAATAAACACCCCTCCCCCATCTAGGAATCACTTATCTTCCATGTTATGGATCATCTACATTACTCTTAATCGATTCTTGGTTGTGGAGGAATCTAATTTTTGGACTAAAACTAGGCTCATCCGATGTTATAGACAAGGTAGAATGTAGGGGTGGGGGGATCGTTTGAGAACTAAAAAGTTATATTTGTTTTGCATTCAAATTTTTTTGGTGTCCCAGAAACTCTCTCAGGTAAAAATGACAGTACATTCTTAATGGACATGAATTGTCCCACTCAAATCATATCCCCTTTATATAAATTGAATGAAAATCAATGATTATCTACAACTCCATTAATGCAATCTCTCTTTCCCCTTGAAATATTATATACATGTTTCTTTCTTTTAATTCTCACTTTAAAAATAGCATTATGATCCCCCACACATGTATTGATGGTAATTTTGAGTATTATTTATTAGCTTAAATGGATTCCTAGGAGAATCCCTTCATCACCAAATTTATATCCCCTCCGCCACAAAATATCATCTTAAGCTTGTCCTATGTTTCTCTAAAAAAAATAATATTTTTTTTGTCCAAAAAATAGATAAAAATATTCCACAAAATAATTAATAGTATCCCAAAATTTATTGGATGTATCATATTAAAATATATAATTAAATCATTACTTTCATAATATATGAAATAAGAAATTCATAAATTCATACTTACAATAATACATTTATTTAGTTTTATCACCCCAATATTTCTTATTTGGTAAGGATTTTATATATTTACCTTTTATGGTTCCTAAGTTATCAAATCCCATTATTTCAAGATAAATATTAATTTTTATTTTGAATTGATTATTATTGTGACAATTAAAGATTGAAGATCGATTGTTAGCATGCACATAAATTCTTGAAACATCCATTAAGGCTAAATAATTAATATAACAAAAACTATAATAATTCCGTCAACAATTAGTACATGTGTAAAAGAATAATGATAATAAATACTTGGAAACAAATATAAAATGAAAGAACATTCTTTAATACCCAACATTTGGCCTAGTGGAATGCTCAATAAGGAGGAGAAAATATATTGTAGTTAGAATGTTGCTATTATTGAAATTTATTTAATATATCCACATTGTAATATCGAAACATGAAATAAATCACCTTCATATCTAGAGGCAAGGATAGTGTGACACCCCTTTCCCACATCTAATAGTTAAGGGGCCAGAAACTAGTGTCGACTAGAAATATGACATACATCGGATGACATAGTTTAAGGTACCTGTAGACATGATCACATCCCCAAATACCCATACAATGATGAAAGGTATAATAAAACAAATACCATAATGCTTGCATATATCTATATCCATAATAATAGTATGATAAAAGATCTTGAAATCATAATAAAAAAACACAATCCCACAAAAATTGTAAAATATAACAACCAATTTTGATAGGTGGGGATTATTCCCAAATGAAACACCTTTTATGAACCATAGTCTATGTTACCCACTAGGAACCTCATACTCATATTTTACCTATAACTCCTTTTACATTTCTAAAAAATATATAAGACATGTCATCTTAGGGAAGATAACATTTAGTTGTGAGTATAATAAAACCGAATAGGACACCCTAAAATCACCAAACATAATGAATCAAGAGAGTATTCAATACATCATCAGAGGGAATTTTAATTATAATATGATACACAAAAATAATAACCCACGTATACTCAATATAGTAAAAAATTCTCCTATAAAACCACAACCATACTTCCATCCATGTTTTTTCACTAGTTTTCTAGTTAACACTCATCCGGAAGAACTCACTAAATGTGTCTGATAACACTAATGGTGTTCATATGAGAGGCTATGCATGTTAAGATTCACCATGAAGATGTAAATTCCAATGATAATAATATATAAATTGACATATATGTGATTTCCCCCATTATTTTGCAGCATTTGTAACCCTATCATGGAGAACCCACACTATAGGGAATCATACTACCATGTATGTGTTCTGAAAACACCTAAAATCCAACCTATAATAGAGAATCATAAATCATGTATCATTAATGGATTATGTAACTCAATCTGAGACTGACCCTTTAGAGGGGATCACATCCTATTATTTGGATGTGATGACTGATAGTATTCTCAGGGAAATGGGCCTTGGGAATGTACCCTAGAAAAACTAGTGTAAACTAAATAGAAGAATGGCCTCAAACATCCCTCAAAAAATTAAAACTGCATGTAAAAGGTATACACAACTTTTCATGGCTTCCCCTAGTCATCTTGTGCACACCAGCCCTGTGTAGTGTGCTTTGGTCCATGCATGCATAATCTATTTGTGCTTATGTACATAGTTATGATTGGGTACAAAGTCATATTTTATTACTACACCTTTCCCTTGTACTTGGGTTGGGCTTATATATCTAGTTGTGATCTTGATAGTGTACCTTAAGAGTACACACCATGTCACCAATCCTAGGTTATATGACATTCAGTAGGTCCCACAAAATGTAAGATATATTATTTTTTATGAAATTCTATTAGTCATAGCTAGGTTAATGCACAACATGTGTTCTTTGGACCCCATAATGGGAAGTTGGTATTTTTATTGAATAATTGTTTTTCAATACAGTTACACTTATTCCACGTCTTCCTACAATCCAGCTATCAATATCAAATAAGAAACATTAGCCAAGGTTGAATGAACATTTTTAATCATAGTTGGATGAATTATTGACTATGATATTCTTATGAATCATCTGACATCATTTCAGATATCCAAATTTCCCAAACACATGAACTATATATCATCCGATCAAATAAAAAAAAACTCAACCACTTTCATAAAACATGACCATGACCTCAATAAGAATCCCTTAATCGTGGTGATGATCTATTTCAAAAAATAATTATTTCAAAATGATCATTCACCTAGTATTGGTCATACCATTTTACAAATGAAATGCTAGTAACAAACATGTGATGAATAGTTAATGTACATGCACAAAAACTAACAAGATGAATGATCCTGACCATTGTTCAGGTTGGAATCAATTTTTTATCATTATAATTCTGAGTGAATAATAAAAAAAATTATAAAAAGTTTTTTTATATTATTTCTAGGATGATAAAATACTACATATATATTAATGGAATACCCATTAATTATTGTTATAGAAAGAACGAATCAGGTTTGATCAATATATAATCAATATTCGTATTAAATAATAATAAACAACACCATTCATCGAGTTTTTATTTGATCATTGACGAAGAATGATTTTTGGGCTGTTTTCATTAATGTTATCCATGAAATCCATTGCTGATGAAGAACACTTTTAAAATCAATCCTTGATACGTGATTAAATTATCAAACATTAAACTCTACCCATCAACCCTCTGAATATTAAAATGGTTATCTATATAAATCGTGGTTTTGTGTATAAAATTTATTTTATAGAAGGGAATTAGGTTTTTCATAATCATAATAGTAATATAATTTTAATTATTTTTTTATTTATACCTCCACCCAAAATAGTAATAATATCAGACAACCAATGTGCACAAATATTATATCATTCATAGGGTAAAAACATCAATAATTATTTAATGGTTTTTTTATATTTCACATCAACAAATCATTTTTATATTTATTACATTATTTCATTATTAATTTTCATATATGATATAATAAATTTTGAATATTTATTATATCAATGTTAGGCCTTCTCGTTCTTTGAAATATTTCATTCAATCTGAGAATTTAATTAATAATATTACATTAAAAATTCCAATGTATTAAAATAAATAATTAATTTCCGGATACTTTCACCTCCTATAGAATTTTCATCTTGTAATAGAAAAAATCCTGCTGAAAAATATGATGATACTGGGCCCATATTTTGTTCTCCCACTCCCAGGTTCTCTCATGAATATTCTCATACTTACACTAGACATGAGAAAAAAGAATCTTTCACCCAAAAAGATATTCTCATTTTAATCCTAAATATCTACTAGGTACTCTAAATAAATTAGATCCACTATTGATGTCCAAATAACCCCATTCGATAACATGTGATGAGTTGTGCACATACCTCCTCATCCACGACACATTGTAGATATCATGTACCCAGTATAATTTTGGGAGTAGGGACAAGTAGTATGTCATCTCACCAACACTTTGTTTTATCTAGAAAAGGAAAATTATACTCAGATATAACTTATCACCCCATCTAACTCTCTAAATTCCTTGCTAATGTGAGACCATCATGAATACATGTCATCCCTTGTTAAACATAAAATACCTTCATATAAAGTCGTCATAAGAATTCTAAAGACACAATGTAGTCACCATCCACCACTGGATGACCTACAACATCTCTATTATCACTCACAACAACTCTAATTTCATGATGATAGACTCCCCTAGATCATTCTAATATAGTGGTGACATTCAATGACTCTGGTATAGTGCATCTAATGACGTCATACTAATGGTGGTGTGTTAAAATTTCTTATATTTAAACACCACCAAATGTAGGTAATCATCTACACTACAGGCAATGTCTTACATAAAAGCTCAAAGCATATACTCTGGAACCTAAATAGTCTACTCAATATACCCATCTATCTGGTGGTTACATGTAATATGCAAATTCAATTTTATCCTAAAGTCTTCCTATAATAGTATAAATATTTTTTATAAGATGTCAGAATCATGGTCTAAATAATTTTTCCAGAAACACTATAAGGGATTGTTGTCTCTTGTACATAATGTCATCCCAAGATCTCCACTAAACTCTATTCACAAATAACTAGAAAGTTAGATGACTTAGTGAGTTTTTACATGATCATCAACATATCATCATGTCAATTAGAAAATTTTATAATTACTATTATTAATAACATATCCCTATATATCTTCCCACATCCACTCTATCAGCTCAAGGGGATAATCTAAACCCACTGAAACCAATAGAGTCACCTTGTCCTTCTAATAGCGAGACATCGAGTTTGTTCCAAAATAATCATTATCAGACACCCACCATAATATTAAATATTGTGATACATATTCAAAATATATGGATGTACAACTAAGAGGGATGTATGAAAATACACTAAAACATATTCATTATTCATCACTATCACCATGGTATTTATTCAAAAAATGTTGAAATAATCCACAATAAGATAAAATCCCCTATGAACACATCTAGTGGATATATGAATAGAAAATGCCTCACAAAAATTATCTCTGAGATGAGCACCTATAACATGCAGTAAAAGTGGATGGGTAAGAACCACTGACTAGAGGTAAGTTGCATCATCCATCTTCATTAATGATAACTGAATCATGTCCATCTTCTCAACTGATTCACTAAGTAACTACAAATATACTCTAATACTAAGATCACCTTCCACTACATTCCCCTTCATCGGAGTCTAGAATATGTTGAAGTCATATTCCTTGAGTAACTATCAAAATCAACTCTATATCAAGGTATGATCCTTCTATGAGGAGATATATTTGAGAATCTTTTGGTCATAATTGATGATAATACACTCTCCCCATAAAGCATCATCACTACACATTCAAGGATAAGACAATCATTTCTAGACCAAGATCACGATTTTCATAGTTCTTATCTTGTGTTATCAAATTGAAGGTCCCATAGGCAGTCATGTATTTCCAATTTACCATATTACAAATGGGCCTAGATCCAGATTAATCGAAAGTAATTGTGTTCTCCACACTCTTCTATAGTAGTCACAATAAGGTGGCTCTCATCAACCTTTTCTACAACTCATACAAATCCAACAGGATCCTCTCTATCCAAACAAAAGGATTCCCATTTTTTGGAAAATCCAAAAAGGTTTTTCATATAATTGAGAAATTAATCATGAATATCTAATTTCATCCTTCCTTTATAAATAATATACACACTTATATCTTGTTCTAGGGTTTATCCCAATCTATTAACACATATTCCTTAGCTAGGTCGAATTCTACACTCTATTCCGAGATGTAATAACCTTGGAATTGGACCTATCATATCCGAAAATGACACATTGTGAGAAAAATAAATATATAGTTCACTTTGAGTATATCTATGACTATACCCAAATGTATTTCATGCTCTTCCATTAATTAAGAGTACAAAGAGGACATCATTAATAAAGAAAACCAAAAACCAACATTAGAATGGATAAATGATCATGTATATGAGTCTCATGAACACAAACAAGTTTGTTTATGTAGATGAGAATCTTAACGAACACATAGTGACCATACAAGCATTAGGATTCCACATTAGTATTTCATCATCCCAAACACGGTGCTAGTGATGTCCTTAAATGAGATAAATCATCCTGAACCATCTAACACATCTCTCGTGACAGAGGAGTTCATCAATCCTCATTAGTGAATACATATTAATAATGGTTACCTTGATTAAGAAATTTTAGTACACTAACAACCATAATCTTACATCTATCTTATCGGTGAAGAACGTTGGGGATGACGAGGGGGGAAATAATACCGTCAATTTCCATTATTTAAAAATACTATAAAAATATCTTCTTCTAAAGAATCATTGTAGGATCCATTTGATATACTGGAATGGGTATCGGGGAATCTCCTAGGTTTATTTCTATATATATATCTATCTATATTTTTTGAATTTCATCTTGGAATGTCCTCAGTAATGATGTCGTCAAAATCTACCACCATTTTAGGAAACTGATAGTGTTCAGAATTCATTTAAAAATGGTCAAACTATAAAAACGTTGATTAACTTTACAAAATATCTTTTTTATGAGACATTCATTTTCATAATAGGTTTACTTGACAAAAAAATTTGAAAACATCATCCCATCTACATGGATTCCTCACATACTCCACCTGAAATAATAAATCTATTCATGAACTGTGAATAACAATTCCATACCAAAAATGATTTCATAAGGACTATTTTATTTTATAAAAATGGGTCATAATAATAATTATCCTATAGTATTTTAAAAATAATTTTTATAAAAGTGTTTGATAGCCATATATCATATGGTTTGAGTGGTCTAGAACGGGGGTCGAGCCAAACGTTCATTTGGAATCTATAGGTCTGGAAATATTGAATTATTATGAAAAGTGTTTCTCAAGAATATTTCTATAAGCAAAAAATATTTTGTAAAAAAATATCGTACTTCAATTAATATATATATCCTTTGGTTTATAGGCCTCGACTACCTGTAGTTGGCATCGTCCCTGACCACGAGCTCCCTTAGTGAGGCATATACCACATGTGGATGATGTTGCAAAAATATCAATCTTTCATCCACATATTGATACTATCCATACAAAATTTTCACATATATCTCCCTATAAAATCCCCTTCTCAGTACACTGTCTCTACATGGTATGTCCATCGACTAAGTCCACATCTACTGTACGACTGGTCAGACAATCGAAAATCAAGGGTCTTTGACCAATGTAATAGTACTACCTACTCTCCCATTGATGATTATATCATCCCAAAGAGAATTGAACTACATATATTATGCAAAAATATTGGGTTTTAAAATTACTAGATTTTATAGATCATGATGTCTAAAATCATCTTTAATCCACTGATGTCTTAGCTTCATGGTACCCTCTACCAAAGCCAACTGTCGGCGGCTGCTCTACTATGAAGCTTTCCACCACCAAAGATCCCTTGACAATATCATATATGTGACAATTCAAAGAAATATCAAACATTATTTGATATATTTAAATAGAATACAATAAAAAATATATATTATTGGATGAATGTATCTTGAACTATATCCATGGTGTGTCGTGAGATGTTATTGAACCTTGAAAAGTATTCTTCCGCAATATAATTCTCTACTGAAGCAGTAAAAGATCCAATATATACACTACATACAACATAGTTGGATAGGACTCTTATCTAAATACGCACTCAAAATTTGTACACGAAAGAGATTTCAAGTCATAAATCATATTCTCTGTAATACACTATCTCTTTATTGATCTATGAAGAAGATTTTCCCATAGGACCACCATCCCATATAGAGGTGTCATAGCAAGGTGAGAAACTCATGTATCTACCTCAAGACAGTCCTCAATACACAGGGTTTGTAAAATATCAAAAAACTGGAGATGTAATTGTTTTTATAAATCATAGAACGTCATCTTACTTCTCACAAACATTGATAGAACTATTGAAAAAACAATAATCTTGATGGGTAGTGGTAAAACTGTAAAACCACCCATAATTTCCACTTCCTAAATTACAAAATGTTTCAACTAATCATAACTAGTAGTATTTTTATCATTACTCATCAGCGTAATCATATATATCTTTCATCATTGAGGCATCCTGAAATAGACATGATATACCATGTTCAAAGAGAATATCTTTGAAGATGACTCAAGAATGATATGAAACCATAACTCATTCTTATATAATTCATGTATCAATGTTTTATCTACAACATGTTTCAATGATTAATGAGAAAACATGTTTTATATTAGATTCCTAGTGAATGTATTAGTTCAAAACCAGAGCTAAGTATGAATATCAAAAACATGATCAACCTTTCCCTAAGGTACCCCTATACACAGGATCATATCTCCAAATTCCCAAAAAAATTGAAAGGAAAACTGAAACTAAACAAAATTTTCATTAATACATATATATCCCATATCAGAGAATAAAATATGTATTGGAACACACATTGTCTAAATTCCATAACATGAAAATAGAAAAATAGACTAACATTATAACAACAGAGTGGACTACTGTCAAATAAAACACCATGTATGAACCAAGATATTTCTAAATCACTAGTCTCGGGATAATCCTTGCCTACTTATTACTCATAATAAATTCATGTTTTATGAATAAGAAATGACATGTGCACGTAGGGCCCATACAAGGTATAGTATAACAATATCTAGTGGGTCTCCATAAAATAACCAAACATAAATCATCCAGAGAGTAGTTCAACACTATAAATGTGAATATGAATATAATAAATAGAAATAATTACCCTAATTTACTCACGAGTGATTCTAAGTCTCAAGATAAATCCACACCCATACTGCCATCCTAGGATTCATGCCCGAGGGACCGAGGTACTGCTCACCCCAGAAAACTCACTACATGACTATGATAACACTGGTGGCTCCCATAAAAGATGTCATTCCTATAAAACCTCTCCAAGAATATGTACACACTATAAAATTGGAAACATCAATAGACATATAGGGGATTTCTCCCTAGGCTAGTGGTTCATTCAAGAACATATCTCGAATAACCCACTATATATGGGATCATACACCCATATATTTTGGACCTGAATATGCCTAAAAACCCACCTAGGGAAGAAGGTAATTATAGATGAACACAATACTTGCCTCATATAATTATTATTTAATTCAATATAAGGATAATACCTTTTGGGGGACCATATGCAACACTCATGAAGTGATGATTCTCAATACCCGCTTGGAGAAGGGCCAAGGGAACATACCTAATGAAATTGGTCTATACTGGAGAGAATAAATTCCTCAAACTAACATATAGAAGTTATAATTTGTTTACATGTTATACATAATGTTTGTTCTATTCTATAGTTATGCATATGTTCTCCAACCACGCCTATTTACATCAGGTCACACCCATGTGCTCCGGTCTTGCTTGTATACCTAGTCATGTTTTTTCCCATCTACCCCAATGGTACATGATAACATTCTAATCAAGTGTCAGAAGATGTGTGGTAGGTCCGACACAACATGTAATATTTTATTTTTTCTAGAACCAATATTTTCACATCCAGGATACTAAGAAGAAAGTGTTCTTCGAACAACACATCATTTAGTTAGTATTTTTATAAAAATGTTGGTTTTCAGCAGTGTTCTACTCATGATGAATCATACTTCCATCCAATCATGAATCAATCCCTTAAAACATGGATCTATGTTTATGAAAGACAATTTATCATTTTTGGTTGGATTTTGGCTTAAAAATTCATGTAAAACATCTTGTATCACTCTACATTACAATAGCAACCGAAACCATGAAACATGAACATCATAATATGATCTAAAATCTCCACCAACATCACACAACTATCAAGTCTTAATTATAAATTAAAAGTCAAGGTTATGATCATTTACACCAAATAATGATTACCTTGTAATCTCACACAATGTATTTGGAGAATCGCTAACTAAATGGAATACATGCAATAAACACGTAACGAATGGTGGAAGAATTACACAAAACACAGCAAGGGGAATGTTCATTGGTTATTTTTGGGTTAGGCTCAATCATTTTCCAGTATAATATTGATAATATATCAATATTGTATTATTATACAAAACAATATTATTTCCTAATTTTAAATAAGATAAAATAACTGTCGCAAATTTAAGGTTGACCTTTGAGTCAATTGTCTATAGAGATTTACTCTTGTTCAATCAAGTGATAAAAAATATTTGTATTAAATCAAAAAATATCCTTCCTCGGGTTAAGATAGATCATTTATGAAGAAAAATTGTGACCCATTATTATAGATAAGATGCATGAAATCCATTAGCATATAATAACCATGAAAATTCATTTTCTGATCCTCGATTCTATTATCATCTATAAAGATATCCTCATCATTCTTATCAATAATTTTATGGTCAGGTGGATAACCACAATTTTCTCCATAATAAGGATTCTAAATAAGATTATATTTTTAGCTTTATTTATAATGATTATTTTTTTAATAATATATATAATTATTAATCCATCAATGATAGAACTCAATCTGTGCACCAAATGCGTTCAACGATTTCATCATTACTATGGTAAAATCCTTATTCTTGATTTAATGTAATACTAAAATTTCTCATCCATGAAATGGTTTGGGAGATTTCATTTATTTTATAAAAACTATTTGAAAATGATATTATTTTTTATATATTCTTATTATATTAATATTGAGCTTTCCTGGGCTCTGGAATCCTATTTTGACTCCACACATGGATTTCAACATATTGGTTAAAATATTATTGTGTTTTACAAGGAAATTAAAGAGTATATACACTAAAAATGACCATGTTAAGAAATATATTTGGTATATATAATTTTATTATTTAAGGTAATTTATAAAAAGTTGTAATCAATACCATGTTAAAATAAATAAAATTACCTTATCTTGTTAAATTATATATGGAAATTAACCAAAATGCGGAGGTATATATAAATAATTAATGTTTATATATTTAATTTATGATATTATTGTACTTATGGAATTATAAAATCAAATACATCACCCTACTTTTAATTCATTGGGAATATGTTAACGTCACTTGTTTGTATGATATATTACATCCTCCTAAAACAATATAATTTTTTTACATACGCTTTACATGGAAGGTAATAAGGATAAATTTAATGAATAAATGTGATATATAATTAAAAAAAATTAAACATTAATGTTTATATTTTAATTACCTCCCATATTTTTCATCTGTTGAGAAAATGGAAACAATGTGCATGTATACCTATGGCCCACCATATCCATGAATAGTGTATTTCATTTTTTATATATAGAATTATTACCTGAATATAAAAACATATATTATGAATATTTGAAATATTTATACCATTTTTTACATTATAGAGATTATGTAACAATGATATATGTAAAATGACCATATAAATGAAAACATACCAGAAAAATAAAGCAATTACTACCCAAAAAGAATTTTAACTATAAACTGTGAACAATTGGTTAAAAAAAGATCAGAAGTAAATATTATATAGTATGAAATATATAATTATGGTTATATAATTTATGTATAATAACTGTATATTTATAATACAATAGTTTATAAAATGTATGATCGAAATCGAGACTTAATTTAAGGGATTTCTTGTGTCTTCTATTTATTGGAGACAGATGAATTATACACAACTAGAATATTTTTTTTGGTGGTTTCTCCCAAATATAGTCAAGTCCTTTGGTTTATGTGGTGTAATGTAAATTTCATGGGTTATAGAATCCAAGGGGACCAAAGAAGAATCTTATATACACTATGATTGGATGGAGGATTTTCTATGATGTGGATGACGTCAGTGTTGGTTGTAATTGAAGAAAAAATATTTTAATTTGTAGAACAGTCAAAAATCCAAAGAATTAAATGATACAAAAAATTAATCCATATGTGTTGCTATTATGATTATGATTTTCGAGGATTGGATGAATTAAATTTCTTATAAAATAATTGACCACTAATTCAAGATGTTTCCACAAAAAGAGATAATTGCCAACATCATTCACTATTTTAATGGAAATTAAATTCAAGGATTATCACTAATTCATTTATATGATCACATTAATAAGGACTATATGGAATTGGATCCCATTAAAACTCAAAATTATACCTCATTAATGTTGATGACTTGGGATAATATAGTAACTCATTGAATGGAATTCATAAAATAAGGAATTGATGAAACATCATTAATTAACATCCATTCCAAACCCTTTCTACTCCCTTGAATAAAAACATTAGATTATTATACCTCAAATTATAATATTCTATTAATGGGTTTTAGAAATAGACTAATGAGGGTGTGATTGAAGTCGAAAAACATAAATGATTGAATAATCCATAGTTGTGTGTTGAATTTCACCATGGTTTATGTTAATAAATTCACACCTTGATTCAATTGTTTCAATGAATTAAAGAAAATGAAATAATATATACTAAATAAAAGGAAAAATAAAAGTATTTTATGATAAAATAATTTTATTAAAGGAACGTACATGGGAAAAATAAATGATCAATTAAAAAATGAGAGAGAAACATCATAATTGAATGAATTAAACATATATCTCAAAATCCATCACTAAAATGTTTTCATATAGAAATATTTGGAGACTATTGTTTTCCTACCAACAATTAATATTCTCTAATTTAATTAAGTTAGTAAAATTTGGGAGAGAAATCCATGGAATATGGTCCATTCAATATTGATGAAAAAAAATATTAATATATTCATCACCCCTCTTGGATTGAAAATAAGTCATTGAATATTGATGAATCATTGATGGTTTTTCGAGATAAATATCTTCCTCCAAGATTGCACTAATATATTTCAAATTTTCATTCCAATTAGTTCATCCATAAGGATGTTATGATTGAAATTGTGTTATGGTTTTATGGGCCTCAAAATCTTTCCCAAATAATAATTTCTAACTTTGTGTTAGTGGATCTCCATGAAAAATACCAAATTTCCCTAGGAAATAGTTAAATTCAATGATGCTAATAATCCAATACTTTCACGGGTAAAATTTGATCTTCATTGGGCATGAATTTTGGGATCCATATTTGTTTTTTGGGTCTAAGGCCCATTATGATTTTTCTAGAAATTTATTTTTTCATTGCTAAAAATATTCATATCCCCTTATGATTAATCCATAGATCCTGAAAATAAAATATCCAAATAATGTTTTAAAAAATAGAAAAAAATATAAAATTCAAATAATTAATATTTTTTATATAATAAGATTGTTGGTTGGGTCCAAAAAATTACTTTAATAATGAATTTAACATGTTATGAGAAATAAATTTCAATTCATAAATTGAACAAAAATTAGTTTCTATGGAATATGAAACACATTAATAATAAAATATAATCCAAAAAATTATATCAAATTTCCTTGGATAATCACACCCCCGACATTAGATTTGAATGTCCCAAGAAAAAATAATATCAAGAATATGATTTTTAATTCCCTTTTTAAATAATATTTAACATATAGTCCTCATAAATATACATCCTTAAAAATAGTAAGGAAATCATTAAAAATAATTTTACACAAGTTATGTCCCCAGACATATCCCAAGATTAATCCCATTTGTCTGTTCAAATTCTTTACAAATTTTTTTCAAATTTCAATTAAAAAAGATAATGTATTGTGTGTCTCAGAAAAAATGGGGCCCATTTTCATGTTCAAGGGTAAAAATGGAAATTTTTGATGGCAATTAAACTTATACTTAATATGAGTATGATATTGTTTTATTTTCCCCTTTTTAAATGAATTTTATTTATCAATTTTTTTATTTAACCTGAATTGTGATGAAAAGACCAACTCTAGGATTAAAAACTAGTGAGTCATGGTCCCTATGAGTTTAATTAAACACATTTTGTCTAATATATACAATAAAATCTTATTTTAAGTGTAAATTTTTGTAGTAAACCTATAGAGTCTAGATCCCCTGGTGAAAAATTCCACACATTTGGATCAAACATTACTCTATACAATCATTATTTTAAATTTTTTATTCGGTAGTAATATTAAACTACAATTGACCAAATAACATATTCAATTATTGAAGGGGTCATATAACATAAAAAAGCACCCACAATTAAATGGACATGCATTGTGGAATTTTTATTTAGAGGATAAAAATGTAATCATCGAAAAATCATATAAAAAAACAATACATTCCAAAAACTATTCTTATGAACCTAAATATGCATTAAAATCCAAATAAAGGCCTCAAAAATCATTATAAATTTAGTGTTCATGATTCATAATTTTCTTTAATTCATGATGGGAAAATTTAATTAAATGATTTCATTCAATTTTATTTTTTATCATAAAAGACAAAAAATTCAAAATCTATGATATTTACTCACAGAAAATAGAATGAAATCTCCCTATGTTTGAAAAGAGAACGGAATAGATCATTCAGAATTGGGATAAAAGAGGGGGGAATGTTATTTGAAATGATATAATGAAATAAAATCACTTTATTTTATATTTATGA
The DNA here is from genome assembly GCA_963277665.1 of Viscum album. Classification (NCBI taxonomy): domain Eukaryota; kingdom Viridiplantae; phylum Streptophyta; class Magnoliopsida; order Santalales; family Viscaceae; genus Viscum; species Viscum album. The sequence continues at coordinate 897,684,896 of OY728165.1, read as the reverse complement.
ACCTATTATAAGTGATAAGTCACTTTTCCATCAAGCCACATGGATATTCCTTGAGATAAATGATGGTTATGTATGAAATCTTGATGCTATTGGATTTATTTGGAAATACTAAATTGATATACATTCTGGATCTCACAAAAAATATACATTATATCGCACTAGAATCCCCGAGGGGGTTTCCTTAATAAATAAACAAATTATAAGCTTGGTTCCTTTCGGGAACGTTCTTAGTTTAATGTCTGTATCCTGACATGTAAGACCAAAATATCCAATACCAACATTAAACATTAAAAGGAATATGTTTTTTCAATACTTATACTTGATTGAGATTTATTTATTATTTAGAATTCATTTTGTATACAATACTATGTTCTAAAATTAATCAGAATGTCTAAGGAATATCAGAAATTGTTGAGTGATTTAATTCTATAATCTTTCTTAAGGGATAAAGTATCATCCCCCTTATATGGGTTTCAAGATTAGGAAAAATGAGAACAAGAAAGGTAATTTTTTACCTTATGAAGGGATAATTTATCAAGGAAGGAAATGCCATAATTTTTTGTTTGGGTGGATTGATATTTAGTAAAGATAATTAGGAATTGGAAACAAAATCAGTTTTTTCTCCAAACTACATCAAAAAGAATTTATTCCTTATGAAGATAATATTCATCAACCAAATTTGACTGTTGATTTCTAGAATTTTTTAAGACTCATCATTTTTTATTACTCACAATGATTCAATAATTAGTGTATATAATAACCCATTATTTGATAAATATTAGGAAACTCAATCCGTGATAGAAAAATTTACTCTTGTGACTACAAACAAAATTCCTCGCGAATTATAAACCCATAAAAATACATTCATTTTCTTCAAGTCCCAATAATTCAAATTTTTATTATTCAGTAAATTCAAGTGTGGTTTGGGTGTAACTATATTATTCTATCAATGTTGAGGAAGTTACAACGTCAATGGGCATGTGATCTGTAATTGATTCAATTCTTTTTTGTACTACCCTCATTGATGAATTAGACAAACATATTTTATCCGTTTGTTAACACAATTCCCCATGAATTATTTGTTGTATCATGATTAATAAGAAGTTTAATTTCATTTAATTTTATAATATCTATCTCTTCAACCATCCTTGAGAGGGATGCAATTTTATCATTTAAAACATTCATTATCCCATTAATTTTATATCTCATCATGTGTGTTATAATGAAAAAAATGATTGTTCAGAAAAATTTCATAGCATAGTGTCATCCCAATATTGATTTCTCATATGATTCTATAATGGATTAATGAAGGGGTAATATTGAATATGCTCCATTTGAGAAGAATCAAGATTAATTATTCCCAGGATATATGTAAACTGAACAGGAAAAAATATGTTAAATGAGGTAATGAAAAGAGAATTTTGGGTGATAAAAAATTTGAGTTTCTAGGTTACATTTATTGGTCCCTAGTAATGGAAAAATATTTATATGTGGCTAATTTTACAAATATTATATGGTGTAAGCAGTCGGTTGTAGTACATCATGGGTTATCAAAACCTTGGTGACTAAATAAGAAACCTATAGACACTAAGATATTACGGAGGATTATATTTGATGTGGCAAACATGGGTGTTTTTCATAATTTAAGAAATAATAATTTAATTTAAAGAAAAATAAAAAACAACATATTTACGTGATCTAAAATAGTAAATTTTGATCTTTTGATCGTATGTTTTATCATAAGGTGGATTGGGTGAATTTATTTTCAATGAAAATTTAAGATAACTAATCAATCTTGTGTCCATAAATGAGATAATTCCCAACATAATTCACCAATTTATTCCCTACAATAATCAACGTATAATCGCTAATTCATTAATTGGATAAATTTTATGATCACTCTATGGAATTTTACTATAATAGCAAATAAAATGTTTCAACTCTAATGTTGACAAAGATGGAGATGAATGTAACTCATTGAATGAAGCTCATAATCTAATTTATTACTTTAATTGTTTATAATCTTAAAATAACTTCCAATCTAGTCCCTTGATACTCCAATAGATCAACCCTTTATTGGTTTATCCCTCCACTGATGCTAATTAATTAATTGAAGGAGAATGAACAACTATGGGGGGATTATTGAAGGAGAAAAACATAAAAAATGAACACACTTCCATTGTGTGGGGATTTTTAAAATTGCTGGTGTGAATAATGTCACAATACGATTGAACCAAATTAAATTGTCAAAGAAAAGAGAAATAATAAATAAGGAATAATAATAAAAAAAAACTTTTAAAAACAAACTAATGTGATTTATAGAAATTAATTGGGAATCAATATTAAGCAAATACAAAATGAGAGAAAAACATTACAATTGAAAGAATAAAATATTGATCTGAAATTACATCACAACCAAATCCTTATATATGAATATTGGGAGACTTTTCTCAACCCCCCAACAATGAAATTACAACCCATTTAATTTGGATCGTAAAATTTTAGAGGGAAATCAATATAATTTTACTTTTCATCATTGACCACAAAAATAAGACTAGATTCATCCCATATATTGGTGTGAAAACAATTCATTTAATATCACTAAATATTTTAGGTCCCAGGATTATAAATATATTATTCTAATTTTCCTCTAATTTTTTACAAGAAATTAATGCTAATTGGATCATCCATCTGGATTTTATGATTTTGATAGTGGGATGGTTTTATGGCCCTCAAAATCTGGCCCCGGAATTAATTGTAAACATTAGATCCATATATCATTACGAAAACCACAAAATTTTCACTGTCCATAGCTAAATTAAATTATCCCAATAAATATTACCCTCTATAATAATAATTTGGAATTTATTTGGTTTTATTTGTGGGATCTATATTTAATTGATGGGCTTGAGGCCCATTATGCTTCGTCTAGAAATTTATGCATTCATGACCCACAATTTCTATCTTCTCATATGATACATACATTGATTCTAAAATATAATTTCATCAATAAAATTGATAACTAATATCCCAAAATATAAAATTAAAACATATAATATAATGTTTTATAAAAATAGGTGATTTATTGGACCCAAATTTTCACTATTAACTTGAATTACACATGTGAAGGGAAATGAATGTCAATTTATAAAATACTATTAAATTTGTTTTTCTGGGCATTGAAAGATATGAATATTAAAATATAATCAACCAATATTTTCCTCTTATAGTGGAAATTTATGGTGTATATCATGCCCATGAATGTATTTTATGATTCCTCGCATGAAGAATATGGGATATAAATATTCATACAATGTTATCTCTATCATCGTAGTTATGATTCAAAATCCCCTAATGTGGTAAGGGTTTGATGTTACACTATCATTGTTTATTGGGATTTTTTTTATATTTCTTTTGATTGTGAAATACTAGGATATATGTATCAATAAATTCATTAATTTTATTGTCCCAGGGTTTTTTAGAATAATTCTTTCCATTCATTTCCTTCTCATTATGTACATAATATTCCGAAATAATGTTTTTAAATATACCAAATTTATTTCTATCATTGGTCAAACCCCATTTTGTTACCTATACATGTTTTATAAAAGAAATTGTAATGATTTAATGTTACATTATAAATTTCTAATTTCATTTTACATTTTTTGTATCATTAAAAAATCCAAATGTATCTTTATGACAATTTCCAAATAATGCCTATTTGGATTTATCCAATAATGGGAAACAAAAATTATATTACCCTGAGTTTCATGACCGAAATTTCTTATCATCATAACCAATTTTTTTTTTAAAATCCTAAATTATTTTTTTCAATGCTTATTTTCATGTAAAAGTATTTTAACAATGTTTTGTGAAATATTGTTTTTAAAAATCTATTCTTCAATGTGAAAATGTTATTCACCATATTAAATATTCCAAGTGATCCTTTAAAATAATTTTTCAACTAAGATGACATCATTTGATGTTACATAACATTTAATTGTGACATAATCTAATTATTTAATCATTATTGTTTTTTTGGACGTTTTATATTTATAATACTAATATATTAATGAAACCTGTTACTTTTATATGGGTTATGATTTGATGAATTATTTATGAAACTCATTTTTTCTCATTGGATAAAATATAATTATGGTGTTTTGACTTCCAATTACATTCAGGGGATTTATTATAATGAATATTTTATGATCCTTTGGCACACATATGTATGATTTTTTTTATTTTCCATTTGGGACCTATATCTCACTCCAAAGAATTAGGTAATGATGTATAAATCATGAGTTATGTATGTTATATGTGAAATGGATTTAATGTTCAAATGTTTATGCATAGAACTTTTAAAGTGTCCATAAGTATATATGTTGACGTAGATTAAATATTCATATAGTTATGGGTATTCCTAGTTTCATATCCATAATGTTATGCAAGGACCATGTTCCATTTCTCTATGTTCATGCGGGTAACTATGATCTATGTTATGATGGATAAGATTTTAATATATTATGCCCATGTTCTCGTATCCTTATGTTCACGTTATAATAACAATATTACTAATATCGAATTTGATCACCCTTACGTATATTATAAGCTCACCCTTTTTTATGACACACTTACCGAGGGTATAAATAATTGTATTATGTGTGATATATATTACAATGGTGCTAGTTATTGAGAAGAAATTAGAAGATGATGCAATTAAAATGTGAAATCATTGTTTATGTTTCCACGTTTCCAAATACACAAAACATGTATCATCTTTAGGTGTGTAAATGTGAAATTAAATGAATACTCATATAAAAAGATGTAATATATATGTTTGAAATCATGAGTTTCTATAATTTTAATCATAGGAATGTTTATGTTATTCTTGATAAAATATGATAAGATACGTTTAGTGAGAGCCCTTCCAAAAATTCTATGTATAGGATAAAATTATAATTACTTCATAAAGAAGAGATTGTGTGGTTAATCAATAAATAAATACCTATCTAGAAACTATATGTTGTTGTGGATCTAGCTAACACATATCTAGTGTAGTAACATTGGAAAATCAAAATTACTCTTGACTTGAGTAGTACTCTTTACACAGCAACATGATTTATTTTTCACATTGTTTTAAACTATTATGTTAAATGCTTTAGTAAATCCACATTTTTTATAAACTATAATAAATTATTTGAATATATGATTATCATGGATGTATTAGCTAAAATCTATGTTGTGGTATATGGAAATCAATATGTCATAATTTATATATCCGATAAATAATTATTCATAAATATTTGTTTTCTTAGAATGATTATTTATTCTCAAAATATATTTTTTGGTTTTACTACATTTATATAACCCAAATAAATCTAGTTAATTCTGAGTTTTTTAGATTGTGATATAATTATCATCATGATAAATCAAATGTTATTTATGATACAGTGAAAATATAATTCAATTGTTCACACTAATTTCACATGTTATTAATCATGATAAACATCATAAAGATCAATGGAGGAAAAAAATGCATCATTGAGTCCTTAATGATGTAATTTACACCTTCATCTAGTGGGTAAATTAATCCATTAGTAACTGGGGAGTCTATAAGTACCACTAGAATGATATTTTCTATTATCAAGTGTGTGGAGCATGAAAATTTCATTTTTTTATCTGTTGTTTTCTAGATAAATAAGTTCATTGGTGAATCCTTTTTAAGAATATGGGTAACAGGATGGAAATTTACTCCATGGAATGGGAGGAGTTTGAAAGTATATTTTTTAGTAAGTAATTCTCCCATATTCAACATAAAATAAATGATAAATAATTTTCCAAACTAAAATATATTGATGAATAATTTATAGGTACCTATATATCTACTTTTTTTATGAAATTCAAGGAAATCATATAGTATACTTATCTACCCTAATTGTAAAATATATTATTTATTTGGTGACCTAAAACTAGGACTTTGAATGGAGTTGGATAAAACAGACTCTAATATCTATGAAATTTTGTTTTGATGTTCACTAAATATTGAGATGGAAATTATATAATTCCTACCATTCCTGTGCTTTGGATAATAAATAGTAGTTGTTGTTTCATGAAGACTCGAATTAATGACATGTTGGAATGAAATTGAATTTACTTATATCTTAAAAATTTGTGAAGAATAACTCAGGTGAATTCCTAAGAAGAACAAGATGGTTTTACATGAATGGTAAACCTTATCTTTAAGAAATATAATTTATAACTGATGTGTAGTGGTCGGTTAGTGATATAAACAGAAAAATATCTCTAAATAATTCTCCCAAAAATTTATTGTTTCCAATGAAAAGTTTTGGGCATTTATAAAAATTAATACCCTAATCAATGTTCTAATGATGATTATAAGATGAAACATCCAATGAAGAAAAATTCCAAAGGGAATTATTATGTAATCACAATAACTGAAGATAATCCAGATAATTAGGGTACTCTATAGTGGGGAATTTATTATTAGATTTCTTATAAATGAGCTCTATAAAAATTAGAATATTTTATTTTGTATAGATTTATGTGATTATGAGAATTTATTATCTATATATATATTCATGATTTTGGAATTCACATTTGTCATTTTTAACCAACTCTTGATCATATATATGTGTAAGTATTATTGAGGATTTTCACTTGAATTTTTCCTCCAAGATAAAATCATATTTAATGAATAAAATGTGAATTATAATTTTGATGAATATATGGTTTTGTAATAAAATTTTGGAATTTATTAGGAAATATATATATATACTTGTGTGGGACATTATTTTTTATTAAAAGTATTGTTTAGTTTATCATGGTATGATGTTTGGTGAAATCATTCCATGGTTTAAGATTTATTTTTTTCAAATATATTTTAGAGGATCCTAATGTTTAACAATTTATGGAATGGATTAAGTTTATATTTAGATATTATTGGATATTTAGTTCTATCCATCAAGTTTTTGATAAATAATTATAGGCTAAAGGAATATCTTAGGAAGAATAAGTTGATTTTAGTGCATAAGACATGAAAAAAACCATCATCAATATTCAAGCCATACAGTAATAGATAAAGATTAAATTGATCAAATCAAAACACATTTATGATATATTTTTTATGATATAATGGAAATTTGATCCAAATATAAATTTTTAAATTTGAAATTATTGATCATATCAGGAATATTGATTATTAATTGGTGTTTCCATCAGACCTCTATCCACTTCATGATGTTTACCCTGTATCTCTCCTGAGGAAGTACATCCCAGAACCTTGACATGTAAATAAATCAAAGTATGTATCACTAGAGAAACATCATTATTAAAAGAGAATTTGGAGGATATTATTCATCATAGAGATAATGATTTTTGGAATGGTACCACTACCCTGGACAACGGTTTGTGGTGAAACCACTTGAATGATGAAGATTCTGGGAACCTGAGGATATGTTGAGGTAGAAGTATCCACTTTTGTTTATTTCATAGTGTTATAATTTCATGGATGAAATTAATTTCAATGGATGTAGATTGTTCCACCATAAGATTTTTTAAAATACATTTTAACTTTTTGATAGCTTATGATATACGCAACATCGATTTTAAAAAAACATGTCAAAATATTAAAATATAATTAATTAATATGGTAGTTGATGCTTAGTCATTAGGATATAGTTTATGAATATGATAAACTAAATAATGAAGATATATGGTTTTTACACAAGCACAAACAGACACACAAACAAACACACAAATATATATATATATATAATGAAAACTTATCTTACCAATTTATTATGACTGAAAATAAAAACCATTTGAAAATAAGGGAAATCATTTTCTCAAAAACATTTTTCATGAGAATAAACATGATTTATCTCAATAAATAGAAAAAATATAATTTCATGGATAATATAAATTAAATTTATATATTATATAATTAATAATAAAATATAAATTTCATCTAAAGTTTCTGCTAAGTATTAGATAATAATAATTATATTTTATGATTAGAAAATAATTTTTTAAGATGAGTATTTGTCCCATTTTAGGGACATAATTTATTATAATTATTTTAGAAAATATATTTCAAAAAAATAGATAATAATTTTTTAAATCCTATTATAAAATTTATCTTAGATTAAATTATTCGAAAATTTTCTAAAATTTTTTTTCAATGAATACTAAAAAATACAGGTTATTATTAAGATTTAAATTTTGGTTTAATGAATTTAAAAACATAAAAATTAGATTAAGATGGTTTTAAATGTAAATTTTCTAAAATGATAAATTTATTAATAATATATTGTTCATTGGAATAAATTTAATTATCAATTATGACACTAAAATTTAGTATATTTTTGAATAAATTCGCTTTGGAAGGCCATTTTTCATTACAGGTGTGCAATTAATTATAAATTAAAATTCATCAAGAATATGATTTGAATAGGAAAAAATATATTTTTTATATCTTTAGTAATTTATATTATATAATAATTTCAATATTTCTGTTTTTTTATTAACAATGATAATGAAAGAACTATTTACCACAAATAATATTACAATTTGGTTTGGCACATAACATGTGCTTGTGTTAAAATTAATTTTCAGAAAAAATTGGAATATTATTTAAAAAAATTGTTTTTTATTTAGAATAATTATATAAATATTATTTAATAATTCCCTTATTATTTAATTATTAAATTATAAAATAACTATGTAAATAAATCGATACAAGTTAACGTGGTGAATACTAAAAGAGTAAAATTATATAAACATAATTTCTTAGGAATCATATTTTTAAAACATGTTTTTAGAATTGGATGTTTATATACTCTTATCTTCCCTCCAATATATAGTTTATTAATTTTTCAGAGACATGGGGTGATATTGACATACCATGATAGAATTGTTTTGGGTATTTATAAAAATTGCAGTCTTAATTATATAAGGGAACTTCTTCCACTAACTTATCCACACCACTAAATCCATTTGGCTAGAAAAGAAAAAATATCATCCCAAATAAGTATCAATCATCTATAGATACTAATATTCCAAAAAAATCAATCCTATAGTTAATAAGAATAAATCCAAAGGTGGGTTTTCTAAGAAATGGTAATTGTATTCAAAAAGATCTATTTTTTTCTTCTCCTCTTTCCACATTCATTCATGTATTAAAAATTAAATATAATAACACCATTATCATAAATGTTTTTATATATTATTATTTTAATTGGTTTAACAAATACCCTTCTCCTCTGATATAAAATGGAAGTCAAAATTGTCAATCTTTTTTATAAAAGACCACCATCTCATTAACTGATGTAATTCGTTTTCTATAACAACATCTCAAGACTATATATGATGATGGATTTAGAGTTTACATATTTTATTTATGATATTCTTTTTCTTATGGATTTATAATAAAATATATACCTTCTTATATTCAATTTAATTGGAATACAATAATATCACTCGTGTGAATGGTGTATTATCCCCTTATGGAACGATGTGATTTGATCATCACATACAATTTTTAGGGAAGGAAATAAGGATAAATTTAAAAAATATATATGATATATATGAAATCCTACTGACTCTGTAAATGTGATATTTTATTTACCTCTATTTTGATTCGTCTGTCAAGTAAATGTAAATAGTGATCATGCATATATTTGACTTATAGTCTCCATGAATTCTATATTTAATTACACATATCTAACAAAATTGGATTATAATAAATATTTATATGATTAATATATATGATAATAATTTCATGGTTATAATTACAGATATTATGTGACCATAATAAATTAAAACGTTCCAAAAATACTAAATCAAAACATACATGAACAATAAAGTGTTTATTACCCTAAACATGGTTTTAACAAGGAATTGATAATAATCGTGTAATAAAATTTCATAAGTAAACATATATTATATGGAAAACAAATTAACATTTATTTAAAAGAAATATCGTAATTATATATATATTATAATGGAGGATCTAATATGCATGATTTAATTTGAGACATAAGGTAAAGGATTTCTAATCTCTATTTTATTTCTAGGAGACATATGGCTCACACACAATGTGTTTCTTTTTTCATTTTTATATAATTTACAACGATGTATTTTGTGATTATTTTAATAAAATTTACCAGAAATAGATATCCAAATATGGTTCTCAATTTCATGTTTCTTGCGATTTAACAGTTAACAAATTTGTTAGGATTTAATGTTAAATATAATTATTTATCAGGATTATTTATAATTATGATTTCAATGATAAAATATAATGAATTATTTATCAATAATATCATGTTTATTTTGATCCTAGGATTATCCCATTATAATAAATCATTTCCCTTTATTTTCCTCTTTTTTATGTACAAAATATTCTAATATAATATATTTAATTAAAACTAAAATTATTTTCCTCTTTGGTTGAAAACCCTTTTTATTCCAGAACCATGTTAATTAAAATTGTTTTAAATACTCTATTAATGCTATTGTATGATTTTTGAAATTATTTTTTTTACCAATTTTAGCTTTTTAAAAGAAATTAAAATAAATCGGAATTTATTTTTCCAAACAATTCTATTTGGATTTTACATAAATATATTAATAGAAACTTTGAATTAACGTGTATATCCTAAACGAAATTTACCCAAATCCTAAAAACTCAATGATTTAAAGAATATATTATGAGTTCAAATTTATATTTTTAAGGAAAATTACATTCACATAATTTTCTGAAGGATTGTTTTAAAATGAATATATTCAATGTGAAATTTATATTTTCCTTAATAAATGTTCCATGTGATGTTTCATAATAATGTTCTATTAAAAATGAAATCTTTTTATTTTATTCATTCTATAATAGGGATATGAGCTAAAAATCCGTTCTTATTATTTGTCTGCATGGTTTGTGTTTATGATAATTATATGATTATGAAATCCATTACTTATATCCAGGTAATACTATTAGGACATGTTCTTGAAACATGTTTCATTTAATGTTTTATAATATGATTATAATGTAATGAAGCCAATTTTCTATCTTGGGTTCTGATAAAATAAATATCTTACAAACATATGGATCACGTATATATGATATTCATTATGTGATTGGTCCGATTAATATGCACCTCTAATTAATTGGGTAATGATAGATAAATCATGAGATATGTATGTTTTGTATGAACATGGATTCATGTTCATAAGTTCATATGTGGACATGGATTCATGTTAATATGTTTATGCAGGGTCCTGACATTCATTTCCAAAATGTTATTTTTGGAACATTTTTTGTGTCCATTAGTTATACATGGAACTAGTTTAATGTTTATAAGTTTATGTGAGGACCACATTACAAATCCATAATTTTATGAGTGGCTCTATTTCAATTTATAAATGTTCATAGTGTCATATGCTAATATTTTTTAACATTCAAATGTTTATGTATGATCTCATGGTATATAATTATTGGTTTCCATTATGATTAATATTTTATAGAATAAGAATCATTATTCTTTGAAATGTAATTATAATATTTGTTATGAAAGGTAATATTTTTAATTTTTAATCACATGTTATTATACCATTATGATCATGTTATATTCATATGATTACTAATATGTAACTTACTAATTCTAACATAGAAATTGAGATCAGCCTTTTTAGGTCTCTTTTTCTCAATGTATGAAAAACGTTATTGTGTATGATATGTCTAAGAGGTGATAAATGTGTTGAGAACATAGTCGGAGATAATTTAGATCACATGTGAACATGTTTTTTATGTTTCCATATTAGGAAAGACACTAAACCGTTATGATCCCTAGGAAAGTATTTTTGAAATTTAATTAAGCTTCATCAAAAAAGATGTAATATATATATATGTAATCCTAGGGATCTATATTGTGATTGATCAAACTCATTAAATTCATGAAAAAATGGAATGAATGAATATATTCATTTTATTGTTATTTGGGGATTTCATAGTCCATTATTAGGGATGTTTTGTAGCTTATGATGGATCTCAAAATATTATATCATTGCACATTTTTTAAAGAAAGTCTCGGTTACCAGGTATTTGGGATTAAAGTTATTATTTTATAATTTTATGATTTTATGATTAACCTAATGTCATACAGATGAGATGGTATATTTAGGATTTATTACATTTTTTCTCTTATCATATTAGTGAGAGGCCTTTGTATATACACCATGTAATGAACCTATGATTCACCTGATGTGTTCCGATTTGTGTCTAATTTCATAGCCAATGATTATTTAGTTATTTAATGTTTTCACAAAAAACTATATGGTGTTGAAAAAATAAATTTATAGTATTCTATCCAAAATATCCTCAGTTATAATGTTTTATTAATAGGCCATGTAGAACTTCTATTGATACATTCTATTGTGGTGTAATTATAGTCCCTTCACCGTGGAATTAATGGAGACCATAGTGGGTTGGTGTAGTCTTTGGGTTCCCTGTTGTGAGATAGATGATTGGCGGGATTCCTAATAGGTGTTTAAATTAATTGTGAGTTTACCTAGGATGGTGGTTTCCCTAAGGGATTTTTTTTTTCTATTTAGATTCCTTATGCTTCAGACGTGGAGCTCTATGTGTGATAACATGTTAATGAATCCGTTGGGGGGGAGAGTTAGGAGAATTCATATCCCATATTTTGGGCTTCTAGTGGAATGGTGAGCGAATGTGAGGATGTTCCATGTTTTTTAATAGCATATAGGTGATATGTGATTGTTTAATTATCCTTTTAATGCTTGATATTCCATGATTATGAATAAGAGGGTCAATGTTAATCTGGATTATTGGAATAGGTATGTGAGAACAACATAGTCATTTGTTTAGGAACATTAGCCTAGCATTGATAGGATATAACTCATGTGAGCATAAATCTGGTTGTGAATTCTAGTTTTGGGGGGATGAGTGACAATTATATTATGTTGAGACATTTTAGGGTTGTTCCTAAGGGATTATGATAAATTTGAGAGTCACTCTCTATATAAGAAGTGATTTATGGTTTCTAAGGATTTTCTTGATATATCCTTAATGTGTGCAGGAATTTTTTATTGGTTAATATTTTTCCTTAAATTTTTTGATATATGGGATGGACTATGTATTGTTTTTTTAAGAGTTTGTTTGGTATTGGAGGAACCTGAATGTTTTTACAATAATGGACCTAATGAGGTCGACGCATGAGTTTAATTTTAGTATAATTGATTTGGTGGGGAGTCAAAAATTTGAAATTGGAGGGAATAATCCTTTATTTATGTTGTTTTGGAATATTGAGGTTGTAATTCATAGTGATTTTTAATTAGAAGTGGTTTAGGATTTGTATTTTCACTCATGTTTAAAACATATACCATGTCCTATCATTAAAATTCATATTGGATAGATCATGTTCCATAGAGATGAGTTTTTTAGTTGTGGGGAAATGATATTGATAGTCATATGGTGTGGAATTTTTTTTCAGATGAGGATGAACGATCATCTTGTTAGAAGTGTCATGGATGTATGATATAGTCAGTTGATGGTCAACGGGTCATCAGTTGTTCATGCACAAGTAGAATCTGAATCTTTCTCGTTTGATGGAATATAATATATTATAAATTTGGACATTGATAGTGTGATGTAATATGAGTTTTATAGATGACTAGGGATCAATAGGCTATGATCCATGGGTGATTCGCATCATAGTTGTATGGATTCTCTAGATGAGAGAATAATAGAATTTTGAAGACCATGGATTTTTGGGAGAAATATGTTTTTCGATGGGGAGTTTGTAATTAACCACATTTTTATGCATTTATGAAAAAGGAAAAATTTTAATTTTTTTCCCCAAAAGGTTGGAGGGAAAAATAGTAATTTTATCTATCAAATGATCTTAGAATTAATTTTTTGACTACTCTATTTTACATAGAGTGTATAGTTGACAATAAATTTTGATTTTTGGAGAATTTAGATGTTGTTTCATTTTTTGTAATATATTTAAAATAAATATAAAAAATATTAACTTTATATTAATCATAAATCTCAATATATCTTGAATATAGTTTCATATTGAAATTAGGAAATCACTTTCGAGTCTTGAACTAGTGATATTACTTAAATGAGGTGAATTTTTTTTTTCGAGTGTCGAGATTTTTGTTAGGATGATTCAGTGAATTTTTTTTGTTTTATTTTAATTTTTCTATTCCATCATTTTCACTTTCTTGTTTTCATTTTTTATTCATAATTATAGACTAAAATGAATGCATGACCAGTCTTTTCAGTACACAGCATGTATAGTGACATGTGGTGTTGTTGGGTACTTAACCAAACACCCTATGAATGGAAACATGGATGTGTATGGTGCAAGAATAGACCTTGTCAGAAGCACACAACAATAGCCCATGTTGGTTATATTTTTAGAGTTCATGTGAGGTACATGGGTAGGAACCCCTTGTGGATTAAATTCCATGTATGAAGGATATATTTCATACACATGGGAAGCACACCCCAGGATGGATTTTGGTACATGACCTTGGATGAATTCTAGGAGTACACATCGTGTATAAGTGCTACACACAACATATTACTCCCTTTTATGATTTTCACTTTTTTCTCACAAATGATTTGGAATTACATTTTGGAAGGGTCTATTTTTAACTATTTCCCCATTGGAAATTTTTTTTGGGCCTTCTGATGTTTGGAGGATGTTTGTGTGTTGTTTTGGGTTGGGTTGGGTTTCGTGGGAGGTTTTCTATAATGTTTTAGTTTGAGGGTTCTCTATAAAAAGATGTGGTCTATGGCCTAGGTAAATTTTGTGAGTTTTTTGGGTGTATTTTAACATTATATTTAAATTCGTTTACTCTATGGTTAGTCAGAAAGATTCTTAAAGTCAATATGGAGTAGCGACCTGGGTTTGTGAATTCCAAGGGGGTTTTTATAATATTATGAATTTTCATTTTCTTTTTCTGAATTATTTCTTATGATATATGTTATATGTATGCTCTACGCATGGATGATATTGTAATGTGTCATGTTTGACAGGATTCCACTAAAAATATGTTGATAGGTGTTTGATCAGGCATTGAGGATGTCTTTATTGGTGAGATTTTGATCAATGATGGGTTTTGTGTCAGACTGGTTGGCTAAGGGTTCCAATAATGGTATTGGTTTGTTGGTTTTGGGTGTGTGGGAGGATCCCCTTATAGACATTATTATTTTTGTTGTGTTTTATAGGAATAACGAGGATAGATCATGTGATTTTGATCCTAATAGAGTCACTATATAGGATTGAACATTAATGATGGTGGGGGTGGCCTTTATCTGAATCAGAAATGGTTATTTTGTATCAGATGTTATATGATTTCCCTTTAAAGGGTTTATGGGTGATAAATTGTTCTTAATATGTTTGTATGAGGATTTGACACTAGGTTTTTTATGATCTCCTCTGTTAGTTTGATTTAGTCATGTCTAAATTTTAAATAGATGATCTACATTAGTGATCCTTTTAGATTAGGACTATTCCCTAGCTAGGGGATATTGGTCCAGAATGATTATGCTTATGAATGATGATTTTTTACATGGTTGGGAAATGCTACATTATCATGATAGATTAATAGATCAGATGGTTCTACAAGAAAACGTAGACATTGATAAGTTATATAGTGTTGGTATGATGTTTTTTGACCAATTAAAGTTATTCTATTATTGTACTTGAAACCGGGAGTGTTATGTCATGTGGTCTTGAATTCCTATAGTGATATCCTATGGTCCATCATTCATGATCTTTTATTAGGTTTTTAATTTGGATGATTATTTTATGTCTAGAATATGTGTCTATTCATTATGTTTTTAGTTTATAGTGTTTTCCGAGTCTTCAAGATATATCTAGAGCATGATTGATTTATATCAGGTGGCACCTAAGAACCTTATGTTTGTTGATGTTTATATTTATTTCAATTTTTTATTTTCCTATATTCTAATATTTTTCTATGATAAACATATCTTTTGTGGACACATTTATTACGATAGTAGATGATATGTAAACTATTGGGGGGTGGGGGTCTACGGAGATTTATTTCTCACCTATTGTGGAGTAACCTCAATTGATGTGAAGTCACCTATTTTTTCTTTTAGATTAAGGAAAAATGTTTAGTGGATTTCGGATAGGCCTACGGTTTCTTGATCAAGAAATATTTTTCAAATGATGATTGATAATCAGGCTGGAGAAACTCTATATTTGTTAGATACATGGATGAAGGTACATCTCAATGATGGTTATAGAGAATTTTTAAATATATATAAATTTTTTAACTTTTATATGTTGCCTGCCTAGGGGGTGATTTGTGATTATGTATTATCATGATCATGAGGATTTAGGATTAATTTCATTTACTATAACATGATTCAATTTTATTTACTTTTCACACTATGATAACTATCAATAATTATTTATTTGATTACATTTCACTATTATTGGACTCTTTATGGGGTTATTAACTTCCTCTCGTTCCCTTTTAGACCAACACTGTTAAACATACACCTCTTGGGTATATGGATATGTTATTCAGACTTTATGTTGAGTTGGATTATGTGTTTTGATAGGTTGAATTGAGTCCATATGTGATGTGTCAACTGTTGAAGACCATTTCAGAGAAATCCCACCTACTGTATCATGCTCCACTATAGATAACATAATCATGATTTAAAAATTATAATAGTTGGCACTAGATTTTGAATCATGAACTATCAATTTAGGTTTTTTTTACCAAGGAATCCATCTTCATTCCATTTCCCTGGTATTTTCATAAAGACCCAAAATAAGGATAATGGTGTAAAAGGAATAAATAATTCATAAATGTCACTCTGGATTAGGTGTAAGTGGTTTTGAATTTCCCAGATTTCAATTACTAATCTATCAATAAATGGTTACATAGGAGAAAGAGATTATTATACAATGTGACCTAAATTCAATTAATAACACAATCATCCATGATGAGTCTATTTGTTGGAACACTATGGGGTTGAATTGGATGATGAGAAAGGAATTGGGGCTTTATTACATATTACAATTCATTCCATTTAAATTTAGAAATATGAGGCACACATTTCAATGGTGAGACTAAAACTCTTGATGTTGACCATAAAATTTTTCACCCTCGAGTGAATGAACCAAAAATTGACTACACATATGCAATGGGAACAACCATTGGTTTAAGAAAATTATTTCGAGAAATAAGATCTCGTATTTTTATTTGGTGTTTCTCATCAAAAAATTTCCTACTAAATGATTTTATACAATTAAATATTATTCTACCTATTATTATTTTCATTACTGTTTTGTATGATATAGGACCCGGAATGTGGATTTATTTCAATTTGAAACACTATAAAATATAATTTTTTTATCTTTCATTACAATTGAGTTATAAGATATATTTTCTTCTAAAATATTAATTCTCAACAACCCATGACACTTGGAAAGAGTGAAAACATGGAAATTTTATCCAACTACAAATCAAATGGTTTTGGATATAATCAATCACAATTTCAAAATTCAATATTTAAAAAAGAAATATGGAGAAATACCTTGACTTATTAATATATTTCATTAGATGGATATGGGTTAAAAATTATGGTTTTTCAAATACTAATAAATTATTATAGGGTAAGTCAATGAGATAAAGTATTTTTGGATTAGTTATCCCCTAGAGTAATTTAAGTGGGAAGGATATAGAGAGGTCGAATATGGTGGTAAATCTCAAAATCACTATAAGGGGGGTAAGTCCATGAGTCTCTGGAATATGGGATTGGGTATCCTCCAATGAAAGAAAGATTATACATATATAATGTCCATATGCAATGACATTTTATCCATCACCATTATCTATGAATAACTCATTTTGTTATCAAATATGGGTTTCTTCTATATGTGTGTTTCTATACATGTGTAAGACGGATAAATATGGAAACATATGTACCATCATCATGTATTATATTTATTACATTTAGATATCAAAGGTGATTCACTCAACATGAGAAAATAATGTGCGGACACTTTGGAGTGGATACAACAATGCTGATGATGGGTCAAGTACCTTGAGAAAAATCTCTTGAATTATTTAAAATGCAATTTGATGCTAAATGCGAGGAAAAAATGGATTTAGTAATTTTTTCCATGTTCAAGGGATCAAG
The DNA here is from genome assembly GCA_963277665.1 of Viscum album. NCBI lineage: Eukaryota > Viridiplantae > Streptophyta > Magnoliopsida > Santalales > Viscaceae > Viscum > Viscum album. The sequence continues at coordinate 897,666,655 of OY728165.1, read as the reverse complement.
AGGTTAGGAATCAACATTTTATAAATCCATATCATAGACCCCATAGTATTCATTCCTTTTTTAACCAACCATTTTTCTAATTCTTAGATGGGGAAGTCTTATGGTGTATAAACATGGATTCTACTCTAGTAAGCCATCATGAGTTCTCACACATAAATGTTTTTGGCCCATTTATTTTTTATTTAATTTCATCCATTTATTATAGTTCATGAAATATAAATTATCAATGAGTATATACTTTCTTTCTTCCTAGTTTTCCCTTTTATTTATTTAGCCAATGAGTGTTGTATGTATTTCCATGTGTACATTAAGATCATTATTGTTTGAACAATGTTTATAGTAGTTATTGTAAAAAAAAGTGAAAAAAATATTGGTTAGTCTATCTTGTCTCTAGTGAATGGGAAAATATAATATGAATGGGGATCCAAATTCATTGAATAGATACATCCTCAAAGGGTTCATGCAGTTTAGGGTCAGGATTCTTGGATTAATGGTTATAGATGTTTATAGATAAAAAATATTGACCAATGAGATGAACTAATCTTTTTATTTTTGGAAATGAGAAAATAAATGTGAATTAGGATAAAAATTCTAATAAAGAACTTCTCATGGTTGGATACATACAATATATGGTTATGGATCATAGAACATTGTGTTTGGTGGTTTATGGTCATGCGAGAAGGGCCAAAAACATTCATGAATAAGATTTCATTATCCAATATTGAAAATAGAAATAATGAAACAATATATATAATCAAGGTCATTTTAATCCTTTTTCATATATAGGATATAGAATAAGAAAATCCAAACATGAGAAACCCAAATTATGAAATTATGGGATGGAATGAAAATTCTATGGATGATCAGTAACCATCATTCTAATGAAGGGTTCCACAATGATGTTTTTAGTGTATACTATGATTAGAGGATGGGCATTGTTGGGGAAAAATATGAATCTAGTGAACTGGGAAAAATATTTTTACAAAAATTTCCTTACGGAATTTTAGTATCCCTTATATCCATCCGTTCTTGTTTCTGATATCCAAGGGATATTTTTATAGATTCAATATTTTGAAAAATAAGTAGGATTATGGAGTAAAATACAATAAAGAAGGGTTCAATTACCATAAAGGTTATCCAAATATTTACCAAACACATTATCTAGGTAAAAGGATATATCATGTAATTGGCTGAGATTACATACAGGACAGATGGTGGAAAATATGCTTTAAATTTATTTAATATCGATGGTTCCATTGATCATAGCTTTCATTTTTATAGGGATATATGGAAGGATGTCAGTAATTTTTCCATTTTATTTTTTCATTTTAATTTTTCTTTTAGTTATACTATTGAGTGATTGAGTATAATGTGATATATTTTTGACAAAAAATGAGGTGGTCTAAAAAGGAATAAAAAATGAGATAATCTCGATGTTAATAAGGAAAAAATTATTATTATAGATAGACCCAAGGAAGGTGTACATAGTTTGTGTTCATATTTCATGATAAATTATTTGTTGGATTTTAATGACATTAATATTGGAAAAAATATTTGGATGAGATGTCTCGTCTTGGTGAAAAAATAATACTTGAATAAACACCACATCGATATATAGAACATTGCATAGATTGGATCACATATTTAACGGTTGTGGTAATCTTACCATTAATGGAGGTCTGGATATGAAAACCATGATATGGAAAAAGTGATATAAAAACCTAATTCCTTTTGAATAGTGTGTGATTATGATGTTAATCATTACCAATATATCATCAGTGGATAGTGATGAGATGTGAAAAAAATGGTAAGGATGACCCCTGACAAAATATGAGTGATGAGTTCCACTATGATATTGCCATGGTAATATAGGTATATAGGAACCCATCCTTAGGATAAAAACACACCTCTAGTTGGTATGGATGGATGTGGTGGAACCTATGTTTTTATGATGCATAGGTGTCAGTTGAAGTTGAACTCCCTTGTTATGAGTGGTTATAAAATGTGTGCGGTGATTCAATATTCTTAGTGAACTATGTGTGGTTCATATGAAGGAAATAACTAAAACATATGAAGATTTTCTATAATTTAAATATCCATGTTTGGGGCACGGTGGTAATTTGGAATGGAGTAGAGATATAATATGATTTTCTTTGAGGTCTGAAAGATATGGTTCTGATGTCACTACGTATCCTGAAATAATAAAAATCATGACACACAATTTTCTTATATTGTATATTTCACCATTGGATAGAGTCCAATGTAATATGACCAAACATGAATGTGGAGGCCATGAACTAAGCATGGATGGATATTGAATGATTTTTTCATTGTGATTGAGGTAAGTGATTTTAGAATCATTTTATATCAAAGGATAAGATAATTAATCCATATGTATTTCTTATAAGGTCTCAACACATATCTATCCCATGTGAAAGAGAAATTAATCTTTTATTGGAATGGATTGGAATCAATATAATTTCCATGTATTGAACCTAGGGAAATGTATCAATCTATATTATGATAAGAATACCTTAGATAAATGTGTATCCTAAAAACTAGGTCATAATATTCCAGATAAATTGTGATTTAATCTTAATATATGATTGTGGATATAAACTATATCTTAGAAAACTGTACATGGATCAAGTACTCATGTTGATATTTTGGGGACATGTGGGTTAGATAAATATATAAAATTAAAGGTCATTTAGGGTGGAAATTTTTCATGAAATTTAATTTAATGGTGAGTTGATGAAGGATTTTTTCAGTTTAATGTCTTATGATTAGAACCTCCATGTGGTTTATTTCATACAGATAATTATTGGGTAAAAAATAATTTATTTTTATCTCAGTTAAAAACCCATGAATAAAAAACCAATCTGAATGGAAGGGTCAAAAAATATTATGATTTTCTTGAAAAACGTTGAAGCATTAACATAGAATAGGTTTGTATATATATTTCCAATTTTTATGGGTATTCTATATAGTTCACCAGCACGTACAGAAGATTTGTATCATTGAACATACTTTTCAATGTAGTTTTGGGTCATATAGGGTATACCTTATTTCATTTAGTACAACATCATGTAATAATGATAATTATTTTCAGTAGTTTAAGGTCATATGACAAGGATATTAATATTGGGGATTTTCAAAGATTGTTATTATTAAGAATATTGGGAAACATTGATGTAATTCCATGTAAGGAGAAAATACATTATGTTATGAAATTAATGTATAGGTACATATACGAGGTTTTTTCCCTATAATTTTAAATTAGACCCATTACATGAGATCTTTGAATCACGATATTTCATTCTGTGATAGAAATAAATCATCTGTATCTATAATAATACAATTTCATTATTTTGATTAGCTAAAATAAATTACTAGAGGAAATCATGAACTAGTATATCTTACATGGACCTAGCTCATATTTAAGGTAAATATGTCCAACAATAATTATATTCTATGAAATTTGGCAATTCATGAATGATAGATGAAATTTTATGTTGTTTATCATAATTAGAAAAGTTAATCATACTATTTATTATCTTATAGTGAGGATGATACAATACACCATTTAAGATCTTATAGATGTGACATGTGTGTTATGTATATTGTATTTGTACAACAATAACTATTCTGGGAGTATTATTTTCACCAATATTATTTCTGCATCAAATAATTGAACCTTTTCATAGTTTTTAGCAAGGTGTAAAACCTCATTGTGGATAAATTTGGGCATTAGAACAAACAAATTTGGGGCATTATTGGAGTCAAAATTGTGGCTAGGTCATGTATTGTGAACCTCAATACATATCCATAATGATCAGAATCAATTCAATCATAGTTCTAATATAGTTATACAATTTTATTTCAATGCATAATAATAATGAGATAATGATAATGAAATATGAACACTCATACAAGGATCTATCTCTAATTTAAGGAGAATGGGATTCAAAAATATTCCATAAAAAAATAATTATAAAGGACATCTACGGGGGACCACATGTCAAATAGTTTAAATCCATGTGACTAGGGATCAGATGTTATGTTTTTATGGTAATTCTATAGGGTCCTATTACACATAGTTTAAAGCCATATAAAATAGTCTGTTACTGTAATGTTTTATTTCATGAAGTGGGGGTATAATGTTTATGTTTTAAATTAATATAGTTGTGACTTTTACTATAAAATTTTTCATCTTTTAATGGGGTTACAATTCTCTAGTGTTTAATATAATATAGTTGGGAATTGTACATGAAACCCACTTGAAGTTATTTGATATTCTTCTTGAAGACCCTCACAATGGTGGTGGCCATGATATTCTATCCATCCATTCTAATCTATGTGTATGATCCATTATAATATACCATGTGTAAATAATATGGTACATCCCAGTTCCAATCAATATTTGGAGGCTTTTCTCAGGATTAATTGGAGTTATAATAAAGAGAACTAATTCTACTTGAAAATGAGAATAGGAAAATATGACTATTGAATGATCACATGACTCAATTCTGATGAATAAACATGTTATGTTATGTGTCTATAATTTTCCAATAAAATCACTATAGATCATCAATTTGTATCTTGGGAAGGTCATATTTAGATAAATGGTTTCAAATTGAAATGAAAATAGAGGTTAGTATAACCTAAATGAGGATGACTGTTATATTCCTTTTTCAAAAGAATATTATGTCACTTATGTGGAATAAAGAGTTAGGTTGTGAAAATAAAATAGTGAATATTGTATTTTATCATGAAATGAATTTTTTTACTTTATAACAATTTTTAAATGGATATGAGGCAATGTCTTATTGAGAACTTCTTTTTTAGATTTGTTACATTATGGTACCATGATGCAGGTTCAAATTGAATATTATAGTTTATATAGAGAATTTTCTATATGAATTTGAAAAATTGTAATTTTTGTCCATCAATTTTGATTGAGAGACAATTAAAATGGTGTCTATATTAGTCTTCATGAAGTTGATGTTATCCCTTGTCCTCACATCCTTGAGGGATATATCCTCATCCCATGTGGAGCGGAATTTATTGAAATTAAGGATTTACTTGAAATATCTGGCTAAAGAAGAAGGATGTTCCCCCTGAGATCAATTAACAATACATAATATATTCAAGATTACATGGACTTATATAATGGTTTTTAGGGACGTTATATAAGATACGAATGTCTTTGGGAAGAATGGATCATCCTGGTGAACTCCATGTAGTATTGTATCATTACTGGAAAAAAGTATCTATGTTTTATAATTATATAGAAGAAATTATTTCTTGAATGGTGTGAGATATAATCAATGTTATAGATTTATTTCAAAATATTAAGGGTTTAGATCCTTCAATTCCTATGAGGAGAACACTATTAAATCCTAGCAAGTAGATGAATTTATGATAATTTCGGCCATTATATAGGATGAAACTTTCTACCCATCACCATGTCTATTCCCTCATAGATCAATTTAATTGAAGAATTTCTATTTGATGGTAGTTCATTATGGGATACATCCATTAATTTTTTGTATCCATTGGTGGGGCTATTAAATCAAGTTTATCAAACATGTTGTTGATCTAATTTAATTTTTCCCATTTTAATTCAAATGGATGGATAAATAAAGTTATATTGTGTGATATGGATGATTGTATCACTATTGTTTCGATTTCAAGGGGTTTGGATGGATTTTCAAATTTGTCTACAAGGGGTTTTATGAAACATAGAATGTGAGATAATGTTATCTCATGGGCACCTTCAGCAATCAAACCTTATATATAATCAAGAAAAAGGATCAATTATTCATCCTTATGGAATATTTATCATTTTCCATCATAAATAAAAACTCAAAATAACTTTTGATGCTCAATAATGTCATTGGTTTCTAAAGATCTAGCTTAAATACTATGATGAGGGCACAGTTTACAACATAATTTTCAGTTCAATATTTGGGTATTAAGAAAGATTAGTGAAGAACCACCTTCATTGTGGTAATGAAAAAAATCTCAAGATGAATCTTTTAAGTTTCATATTATCTATCCATATTCAAGTTAGGTACATGGTTCCAACATTAAATTACATCTCACAAATTTTGGAAGTTTCATGAATAGATAAAATATCTTCAACAATGAGCTATGTATTTACTACCACTATTTCTTTCGTCATGTGTACTATTTGAAAAAATTTCAATTCCTCCAATTTTAGTCCCTTATGACACACAACATGGACATCAGATTACGATTGAAAACCATGGTTCTAGATTTAAATTTAGAATCAGAATATATATTAAGAATGTAAGCTGATAAAAAGGAGATGTGATGTGGAACATATGATACATCAAGAAGTATAATAACTTTTACACTGCCAAAATTAATGTTGGGAGTATATATCTATATCAGAGTATATAGTATAAATGATTATCATATATCTAGTCAGATAATAGAGTTTATTTTTTATTCCTACTTCTCTCTTATATTATAAGAGCTTATGTGATCACTCTATGGTTTTCACAAACAATATGTTTTCCTTTACCACAATTGGTGACATTAAAACAAGTGGGTATATGAAATTAAGTTTGTAGAAATTAGAAGAATTATAATAACTCCCATCCTAAAAACATGAAACCCCTTTCATCCAAAATTTCATAAAATGTATGAAATTTCATGTGTGTTTGACTATGAAATTATCAACCTATAAAAGTCATACATTATATCTCTTCGAAAACATGATATTTTAAGAATTGGAATGTCTAGGATCAAAATAGTATTTTAGAATTCAAAAAAAATTATAAATGAATAAAATGAATCTATGTAATTATGTTAATTTTACCCTAAATAATTTTTTTATGTTTTTCTTCTTTGGTCTGAGTTGTTGATGGTTAAAGAAAATTATATCCATATTGGAAGGATGATTAGACAATTGTTAGGACATAACCACCAGATCATCCACATTACATTCTAAAATCTCTCTCCCAAATTGTATTAAAAATATAATGCATTTAATTTTGCTTTTTGGTCGTAGCATTATTCAAGATAAGGGGAATCTCTTTTTAGAAATATACATCTTAAGGCTACCCATAATCAACAGCCTCATCAACATTCGAGTATTTATGAATCCGATTGTATCATAAGTACCCATACATTATTCAGAAGGTATATAATCCATTTGTATTGATCATTAGATAAATGATCAATAAATTGAAATTAACCATTGGAAAAAAAATTGAGATCCCTAACATTGATGAAAAACCTTAAATGGATATACATTTTAATTAAAGTAATTATATTAGAGATCCATTTTGGTGTTGAACCTCATGAATGCTGTTGGGATTTTTGGACTTTTCAATTAAACATCTTCTTTCACATAAAGGGTTGGGTTAATCCTCTAGGATTCCTACTTATAACAATGGTGATAATCATTCGGACCTAAGTGATGTGTATGAATGCCAATATCCAATCAAAACATATCTTTGTTGTTTTTGGAAAATAAATCCAACTGTTGTTTCAAAAAGGAGATGTAGGTATCTTTTCCCTCAAATTTCATGTCATTGATAATCAATATAGGCTATGTATTAAATTATATAAATATATTCACCTCCTAGTGTTCATTATTCATATTTCGAATTCCTTCCATGAATGTTATTGGGGCATCAGGTCAATAATCCTATTTCTAATTATTCACCTTTCCATTAACAAAATAGAGTTATAGATAGATATTTTAGTTCTCACATATGATATGTGGGTGTCCTAGACATTGTATACTTCAACTTAACTATCACTAAGGGTAGATAATTCACTTATATCATCAGATTCAAAAGATTATGTGAATAAATTATTATCATGTTGGTTATTATCTATTTCAATATAAAATTCCATCTTTTATAGGGTTTCATTAAATTGATGAAAATGATATCATGAGGATAGGGGGATATATTCCCAGGCCCCTTGATTTTGTTATTATTTAACTATTGAGTTCCATTTGATAAAAATAATTGGTGGTGTTGTCTAAATAATCCTTAGACCGACCCTAGAGTAGAGGATCTTATGAGAATGATTGATCAATATTGATTGTATGGTAGGCTTTTCCATTATATTTTATGGGTTGTTAGTGGGGAAACCCACATTCCCATTATATAAAAACCAATTAGTAGGATGCGCTGACCCCGTAAATAGAATTCTCATGACCATATGACAACACAAATTTGGAGTTATCTCCTCAATTTTGTTGATTTAAATGACTTAGTGTTTTTTGTTTTCACCCAATAGATTAATATAATCAATTTCCAAACCATTGAGTAAATAAAACGAATAGTTTTTTCTTACAATAACGGCTTCAACTTCATTTTATAGAATACTACATCTATATTTTTTGATTCAAAGTCACAATGGAATCATTATTATCATATAATATACAATTCCATATGTTGATTGATTATTTATGGAACTAAGGGTATGATGAGGGTTGTTCTTCTTGTATATAGATACATGGACTTCCTAGTAGATAATTTATTATTTTATTATGGAGAACCCCATAAACATAGTGTCTAATATGAGGTCTATAAAAATAGTTATTTGTTTGATTCTACCTTGATGATTCTATTTACTTGTATAGTGTCATTGGATTGCTAGGATAGAGGGAGAAAATATGGACTCTATAAATCCTAAACACATGAGGGTATGGGTTTTTATATTTTTGTTTCAAAAAAACTTACCATTAAAATCACGAAATATTTCAAAATCATCTATCTTTCAAGATATGAAAAGTGGTCTGATGTATCCTTGCATAGAGGCTTACTAATCATGCACCATGGAGGATATGGCTACGTGAATAATAATAAAACTTGTATCCACATTATATGCCTTTTCAATAGTTAATTTAATATTGAAATCATGAGGGATAGAAATGCCACAATGAGTGCCTTCCAATGCTCCCTAAAGAGATGAATTGTTTCAATAATTGAGTGTTTTTTTTGAATAATGACAAACTATTATAGGATTTCATACAACTAGACTAGAGTCATGTGCTTCATATCGTTATAATAATCTCTAGCCTAAGACTTGTAGAACATGGATACTTATGTTGCTGGTTCCTTTTGTTGTGCGAATTTTGGGATAATTTTTAATGTTTACATGTTTAGATAGACATGTATTTTCGCATTCCTAGGTTGTCCAGACAACCATAGATCCACAATTTCGGTTTCAAATATTTATGGATTTGAAGAGGATTTGGAACACTCAATACTATATATTTGTTCATGTTGTCCTCATTTATGTTTTTTTCATTTAATTGTAATAGATTTTATTTCCTCATAATAAATGGTTCATGATCATCTCGGTCGATTTCAAAATCATCTTCTATAAAATAATCAGCCTCCATAATCACTCAATCAATTATATGTATGAATAATAGGACTATATGACTCATTACCAATAAATAAGTGGTCCATTAAGTGTATGACATTGAAAAAACTATCTAATATCTATTTGATGAAGATCGTGTTTGGTGTGATGGTTTCAATCATTATAAATATTTTGGACTGCTATATTAGATGGTTTATAATTTTTTATACATCATTAAACTATATTCCATCAATGTCTTATTTTATCATTCAGGATTGAATTGAATCATGGAATATTATGATGATAGAGATTTCGTCTCTTATATTTTATTGGGTGTTTCTGTCATTATACAATAGTTTAGTAGATCCCTAAGAATAGTGTGGGAACATTAGAATTTATTTTCATAAATTTAGTCATTAATCATTTATATGTATATTACTATACCTTTCTTCAATTTAATTAATCCTAATTTGGGATAACTAATATGAATGAATCCAATGTCAGTGGGTTTCCCAATCACTCTTATATTTATTAAATAATTTTACAAATTATTTCATTAAATATATAACATTTTTGTATTATAATCCATAGCATCTGATGGTAGGGAAAATAAAAATTGACATCATTGAGAATGAATTAATTGGGATTCCAATACCCCATAAATTTAAGAAATTTACTCTCTACTAAAGTGATGAATTACCATATTATTTTACATCTCCGTAAAAAAATTTGGTCATTTTTTTGTACTTATTCCATGAGTGATGTTGATCCATCATCCTATACCATATAGGGTGTTATTGTTAATATTATAATTTTGGGGAAGGCACATTGTGATATTTCATGTGATTATGGGTCCTACTTGGACAATATTGTTTCTTGAGTTTAATGGGTATGGTCTCCTCTATACGAGGATTATTTACATGGGATGGTGATGTCAATTGATACATAGAATTATACTATTGAATAGAATTAACTAACTATTTTATAACTTCTGAATACTCTCGAAATCCACCAGGATGTTTCAAGGGGAATCAAGGTTTTTACAACACATCATAGATATTTTCTATGAATATATCCAATAACATCTCTCCTGGTTGTTTCATATTCTAGGAATTGTTCAACCCCATCCACATGGATATAACCTTCAAGACACTTTCATTTTCATTTATTTTTTAGTTTGTTAGATCATGAAAAATATTCATTATTATCATGGAGTTAAAAAGATAAATGTACCATCACTATGTATATTTTTAGTTAAAAAATTGCCAATTGGTAGGTATCTATACAAGTAAAATATTTCCCCTTCTAGAGTCTATATGAATCATCTACGTTAATCTACATATTTCTACTCTAATGACCCCATCATGAAAAAATAATGATAAAAAGGGTGTTTGAGGACTTGTTTTGGGTCTTCAATTCCATGGATGATTCAGAATGTAGGACAAAAAATACAGGCAGATGAGTCATATCCACCCACTCAAAATACGTATTTCTCTTCGGTTCCATGATTGTATGTAATGAATTAATTTTTTCCATTTGAGTTGATAGAGACTGAATAGACTCAAGGGGTTTATTTGGTACTACTTCATAGGAAGTTAACAGAGTAGGGGTAGTGTACAAATGCTAATATTGTTGTATTATCATTTTTTTGTAATATCCAGTTTGATCTAGTAATGGATAGATTTATTAGAATAGTCGTGGTTTACACCACAAGGGGAAACACCAAATATCCCATGGTTGTTGGGGTTCGGTAGACCAGATGAGTGTGCATCATGTCGACCAAATGGTAGACTCTACTTTGGTTTGTTGAGAAACTTCCTCTTATTGGGTGTGCATTTGTTTGAGATATATACATGGTAGAAATATTTCCTCTATGTAATTCAGCATTGAGCTACTTCAATTTCAATAATTTTATTTCAAAATGAGATAATTTCTCATCAATAGTGATATATTCAACTCTATTGAGTGGTAGGTGGGATGTTTCAATACCATTCCCTTTATACATGACCAACATTCACTTATGGTGTATAAGTAGAGTGATTACAAGAAATCATAGATTTTTAGTTTTCCATAAATGTCATGTATATACACTGTTAAGAAATTTTTAAATATGAGTCACATTATGATTGAATGTTTCTTCTCATTAATTCTATATAGCATCACTATTATCTATATTATTTTTAGTGATGTTATTAATGATATTCCCCAATTTAAAGTTCACAATGGGAGTCATATCATTGACAATATCATATTAGAAAATGATTTTTTTTCATCTTCTGAATATCCATAAAGGGATAAATCATAATCCACCATGAAATCTACAATTTCAAGGGTTATTTTATCTAACAACCACTATGATTCTTGATATAATCTCATTTATGTTCCTTTGGAATTAAATTGTAGTGGTTCTACCTAAGGGGTATTTAATAGCCTTCATTGAATTTATTCCCAAATAATACAATAAATCAATTTGAAAATGGGTTTATAAAGGATTTACTATCAGATTAGTCCAAATATAGAGAAGAATAAATCTCTTGGAGTGGTAATAATTCCCAAAACCATGTGTGATTTGTTTGGACTGGATCATTCAACATCACATCTTCAAATTTATGTTTATTTTATGTTATTGATGGTAAAACATTCTCTAACCTTATGGGACAAAGTTTCTCTTCAAAAACTACAATGGTATCTTCTACCCCACCATTTATTATTTTTCAAACATTATCCTTAGCAGTATTTGGGTGTACTGTATGTTTTATTCATGATATATTTTCCACTATGGGTTTCTCAATAGTTGAATTTTCGTTATTCCATATGTTAAAGGAATGTTCAACCTTACAAGAAGGCTAATATAAATTAATTTCATTTTTTTAATCCCATTGAGTATGTTGTTTCTATGATCTGATGATGGTGGGAGTCTTCTAGACATACCAATAATAGTATGTAGGTTCTAGTCCTAAAACACGACCAATGACTATGATGATAAAATATTTCTTCCTTGGGGGACATTTTTAGTAAGTAAGTGGAAAGAACATATTGTTTTATACTCACCCAATCTTCTAATATATATCTTAGGTGGTGTATTCACGACCATATCATTGATGAAAGTTATTAAATTAAGATAATAATTTTGAAGAATCTCACATTTCATCACAAAGATAGTGTTTTGAGCCACTGAAATGATAGATATATACACCTGATGGTAGAGTTCTCTTATCAAAATGAGGTGGTCGACATGATCATTATAAGAAATATTCTTAGTCTAGAGGTTTGGGGATTCAACCATTTTTTATTAAATTAATATGCCATGAACCCCTCTTATAATACATTATGAATATCATATCAAGAAGTATAACTAGTCTAGAACATTACTAGAATGTTATCCACAGTTTTTTCATTCCACATTCCCATTTAGTCGTCCATATATTCTTATTTGAGTTCCTCTACCTAATCTGACCTTATCGGTCATTCAACAACAATCATATTAGGTGGATTATATTTATTTTAAACCACATTAGTTGTATTATAGGATATGTATTCTAGTGTAGTCAAAGAAAATTACTAACACTCTTGAGTACCTATTAGTTGGGATATGATATCTCCATTCAATAATGAGGTAATTTTTGTAGTTGGTCTTGATTCTAAAGTGCCTCTTGTATTGAGGGAATTCTAATAATGACATGGACATGAGGAGGACCTTTGTGACAAATTATATTACATTGGGGGGACTTTTATAATGAGAAAAATTATGATGACAACCATAGATACTATCTTGGATCCAATGTGGAGGTCATCTGGAGTTACCAACTAATTATGGAATAGTAAGATGAGATCATTACATTCTATTGATCTTCATAATGCATGGAGGAACTACATATATTTCACTATGGGGATGACCTTTGTTGTAATTAGTTTGGATATGGACTCTAGTGTTTCTAATATATGTACCATTGATAGAAACTCCACTGACACATATTATTTCTCATATTGATATAGATTCAAAATATTATTTGGTCACTGTTGACATGTGGTGAAGGGACTCATAGACATTTTAGTTGACTAGTGAATAAATATATGTCTTCTATTGGATGGAAAAATTCCCTTGAAAAAGAATTCTAGAATTTTATAGAATACAACAACCCTAATACATAAGAAACCACTAGAATAAATTTTTCTATAATGTGATAATATTTTAGATAATTACATTTACTTTTTCTTGAATATGATGGAAATCTTCTATAGAATGGTAGGTTAGGGAACATAATATCAGTTAATGTGTTCTGTAATTTATTGAAAAGGAAAATATGTTTCCTATTTGATGATAGGAATATGATCCTACTTGAAAATAAGTGCCACTAGAATACTCCAATGAGTCTCATATACCTAATCAGGAGTGTGGACATGAACTAATGATATTTTCAATGAATGATTTCAAACACCTTTGCTAAGATAGTGGAAATGAGCATGATTTAGAGATATTAACATAATAGTTTGATGAGATATTATGGTCATTGTAGCAATATGATCCTTCCCTTAAGTTAAATCCATGATATTGTGAACTCCAATATAATTTGGGATATAACCCACCAATAATAATATTTATTAAATAGAATTAGACGAAAATATGCAATAATGCGAGAGGGAATATGAGACTACTCATGAGTAGACATTTGGAAATAGTGGTGAAGTCCATTAACATTTTAAGGAGCATAAATTTAGAAAAATTCCGTAATTGATAAAAAAATATTCTAACATATTACATTATATGCGTATAGGGTATGCTAGAATTATTGTGAGTATGCTCAAGAATATGGTTATACTATCCAGTTAGTTGAAATATGTGATTATTGAATAATTTTATTGGAATGTTAATTTTTTCTATTTTCTCCATTGGTTGTTTTGTACCGCTATCAAGACCATCTCCTGGGATCCCATGTCTATGTGGATAGGGAATTTTCGTTAGGGAATCCCCCTTAGTTAGATTGGTGAGCATTAACCCTATAAAATTAGTGACATTAAATGTTCATAGGAACCCTCCTATGAGAATTTAGGACTATGGTGAGTAAATAATTTCCCTACATTACTATATCCTTATTATAGATAGGGATGTTTTTTTATATTTAGGAATAACCTCATTAAGTGATTGTAGGTTTCCAGCAGTGACACTATTTTTGTGGCAGCCAACCATTGGTTGGATTCCCTACGAGTCTTCATCACCTGGAGGAAATATCATAGTACCTCTACTTTAAATATAAGTATACTAATGTGATACAAACATTCAATTTCATAATCCACACAGTTTTTTAGGTGATGCATTAGTGAATATGTCCTTATTCTCTATGGGATTGTTCCCTCTATAATAGATTGTGGATATTCCTTTTTCCCATGACTGTGGAGAAGTATAAAGGGGTTGATGATTTCTACCAATAAATGTTTTTACCTTATCATTTAATGATGAGTTATATGATTCATTTTTTTTAATTGAAGGGGATAAATTATGGGATTATGTATGTCATTCCGGGATTAAAAAACTCAAAATGAATAATGTTAATACAAAATCTGAATCAAGAAATAGAAATTTTGATCAATCATTCTTATAGGGAAAAGATTCATGTCATGTTTTCCATTCTGTTTATGAAATGAAAAATTGTACCCAAAAAATGTATATCCCTCATCCTCATTCGTTTCAAGGAATTAACGTGTCATGTAATTAAAAAATTTTCAATCTCACAATTGATCTAATATTATTTTGTGCCAATATAGACATAACTTTCAATGGAAGGTGGTTTTGGGGATTTTCTAGTGAGAGATTTTGTGGCAATCGATTAATATCTGGGTATTTTATTTTCATCATAAAATTTATGGTTGAAATTTTATGTTGGATCTACATTGGGTCTATAGGACCCTACGTCACAATATTTTCCTCTTTCGTTCACTACCTAAAGAGTTATTTATTCATTAGGTCTCACTTCCCCCAGGGTGGATCATGACCGTCCCCATTCATAAAAGTCCTTATGATGGGAGGGAGAATACCGTGGATTTTATGTGATTCTTTGAAACCCTCTAGTATCTAATGTGGGTTAGGGTCCTTGGTTACCACAACCTTGACCCGTAGGGAAACTCTATATTCCTTTGGGATTCAAACAATATATTTATGTGATTTCTTTAGGAATAAGAGGATTTCCTTCCCAAATTGATTCCAATTATTGGTTCTACATTCGAGATGTCGGACCCTACATCCCAATATTTTCTTCTTTGTTTCACTGCCTCATAGGTTTATTATTCAGTATGGCTCATGACCCACTAGGGTAGATCACTACCATCCATGTTTTAAAAATTTATAGTTATGTTAGAGATGTGGATGGAGATTATATATGATCCCCAACACACCTCCAATCTACGATGTGGGACAAGGATCATTCAAAAAGTTGCCATGACTCATTGGGATTCACTACATTCAGTTGGGATTCCAAAAATATCCCCCAGTGCATTCCAAATAAATCATAGGCTTTCCTACACACTCTAAAACCATTTGTTGGATCTACAATGGGGATGTAGGGCCCTACATCACATTATAGTCCTCTTTCGTTCACTAACTAAATTTTTTCCCCTGAAAGACACATAAAAATATGGAAGAAGAATGTGTTTCATAATTAATGTAGATCACCACGGAATTTCATAAAGGTTCATAAATTTTTATGGTAATCACTACTATTATAAGAACATTCACGAACATATATTTTTTTTGGGAGTTTCATGAGATAGTGATAATCACGAATGAAGTGGGGCTTCATCATGAAATGGAAATGATGTGGTTGGAGGCACCATGAATTGGTGTAAATTCCTTTAAATATTCTTGTACTCCATTAAAAATTTTAGTGAGACATAACAAATAGTATTAGACTTTATATTCATGAAGGTGGTTCATGATGGTTGTCCTAGAAAAAAAAATCATGGAAAATGGTGGTTTGAAAAGGCTATAAAAGCCATCCAAAAATTTCGAACATCGAAAAAGTACTGATGTTCTTGTAGGCTCCAAAATATTAACTTATTTTAGATAGATTTCTTAATTCTAAGTGTTATTCATGAAATGAAGGATCTTCATGAAGGTTATTTGAGTTTAATCAAATAAATGAGCTTGAAAAACGAAGTGAGAATCATGGAAGTGTTCAAGAGGGATTGCCCTGTACATCTATTGTAAATTAGAATTCATTAATTAGATGAAATTGGGGCTTCAACATAGCATTTATCTAAAATTGAGGATGCATTTACTAGTGATAATGAAGGTTACTACTAATCAATAAAATGTTGGTGAATCATTTCCAATAGTACTGATCAAAGGAAGATGAATATGGATATAATTTTCCCTAGTAGTGAGCAAGAGAAAAAGAATCAGGAGTGACCCTGCAAAATTAAGTGAGATGACAGTAAAAAGTGTAAAAGTAGTGAGTGTTGGAATCGAAGTGATCTAGCATAAACCATTTAATTAGTGACCTTTAGTGGTTTTGGTAAATCGGTACATTTCTGTTGTTTGCTCAGTGGATGTAGCCAAGTTAGGGTGAACCAAGTGAAATCATTGTGTCTCATGCACAATCTAATTACTATTTAATTATTCCTATGTGAATGTAAGAGAATTTATTTTGGTTTATCACCAAAAAATGATCCTGAGGGGATGTTGTTTAAATATTCCATAACCTGACCCCCACCCTCTCAAGGTATTTAACCATGTTAGTATAATAATTTATATCCGAGATAATGGTTTAAAGTTAGTAGTTCTCTCTCAGTTGATGAAATTTATTTTGTTATTCTTAAATGTATTATGATCATTTATGGAAACTATTTTCAGTTATTGTTGAATAGAATGAATAACTTCTGTCCACCGATGTGTATGGATGTATTCATAACAATAATGTATGGTATTCCTTTTACTATGGAATGTAATGTTTTATAGGATGTAAAACATAGATAAATTGTTTTTAATGACAAAGGATTCAATGTTTTAGATGATTCCCTTTCCAATAAAATATATACAATGGTAATTTCATTAAATTTTCACATTCTGTGGGTGAAAAATTGCTGAATATTTATAAGGTTTAATCAAACATCTGAGAAGCAAAGCTGG
Source organism: Viscum album (assembly GCA_963277665.1). Taxonomy (NCBI): domain Eukaryota; kingdom Viridiplantae; phylum Streptophyta; class Magnoliopsida; order Santalales; family Viscaceae; genus Viscum; species Viscum album. Next base: position 897,649,173 of record OY728165.1, on the reverse strand, counting down.
AGGTTGTACAAAACTAGTATGAGGATCAAAAAATGTATTCTAGTGAGTCTGTTGATAGATTCATTAACATGGTTAATATATTTATGGTATAAATATGTTTTCTCATATAAATTAATAAAGATTTAAGGATCTTCAATCATATTGTAAGAAATATTCCACATTGGTTCAATCAAATGTTTTTCAATATTGAAAGAAAACGATACAAAGGAGAATACATTGGATTTATTATAAAATAATCTAGTTGCATAAAAAATGATAAATGAAGATAACGAGTCTATGAAAAAAATAGAACTCCAATGAAGTCAATTTTAAGACCGTGAAGATACTAACCATATAAGATAGTCTGGATGAAGATGAAATGGATAATTTGATGTCATTCTTTTCCCCAAATCTTCAAAGAGGAAAAGGAAAGTTCAAAGGGAATATCCTAGTTGCATTACTTTTTTGTGGAATGGTTGGATATCTTGTAGAAAAGATCCCTAATAATTTTATGATGATGTTTATGATGATGTGGAAATTCCCAAGAAGATGTATTCAGATGACATTAATGGTTATAAAAAATTTAAGATAAATTTCCTCAAAAATACGAATTTACATTAAAAAGTTGATTATAGTTAAGAAGAATGTGTGGCAGAAGACTTGGAGGAATATAAGGATCCATAAGAAGATGTTAAAGTGGAATTAATCATAAATAAAAAAACAAGGGAAGAAAGGAATAATGAAGATGAATAATTTGAAGGAAAATTTGACCTTCCAATCAAATTAGAATATATTATTGAGTAAATAAATGATTATAGAGAAAACATTAATAAAGATAACAAAATAGTTCATGATTTTAAACATTATATATAGAATAAGGAAGAAGAGAAGTGTGAGTTGAATGGAAAATTAGAAAACTAATGTCTTCAATACTAGAGCGATCATAAATTTTTTTTGACTACAAGCTCAAAATCAATGAACAGAAAAGAGAAATAGATAGGTTAAATAAAAATGGAAAATATCATATCAGGTGCATTAAAGAACATGATGAGTAGGTCATTGACATGTGATGCGTGTTATGGATTCAAAAAACATTTGAATCGTAGTAGGACATCAGGAAAACAGAAATCTCAAGAAATAAAAATTATGCATGTGTTGTACGTTGGTCAATAATAACCCAACCATCACTCAAATTCAAATGATAAATACTGTATGAGTCATGATAAAAAATATAATGTAGTAATTGTTGATGTTAGGAAAAACGATATTGTTCTGAGTTTGAAGATTTATTTGGGTATGAATCAGAAGAAATAGATTCAAATAACCCAATGGAGATCTAAAATTGTAGTGTCTATACAATGTAATGCACCTCTGATCAGTTGTTATTGTTGTAGAAGGATAGGGAACTAATAAAATCTATTTTCTATATCCCAGAGTTATCAAAGGGAACATGAAAAATAAAGGATTCCACACAAAACTGAAAAATCTATAACATCATTTATGGGTCACTATTTCATGTGTGGGGGATTTAGGCACAATGGAATATTCTACAAATTGACATTTCATAAAAATGTTCTGAAGAATAATGAATGATTTCATAATAATTAATTCAATGATTCATGAAATGAGATGAAGAAGAAAAATTTATTTGTAGAATTTCATGATGATGTTGGTCCATCATACTTTGAAGAAGATCCTGATTATCAATATGTACTATGTATGAAGTCAAAATCATAGATTAAAAAGAATATATATGAACAATAAGTGGTTATAGGTATTTCATTTAAAGCATTAGATCAAACTGTAGTATAGATAATTGATATTGGATTAACCTCCCATATGATAAGAAATAAAGAACTGGAGAAAAGATTCTCATATAATATGGTATTGTAATATTTGGTAATGAAGAAGTGTTGAAATGTAATGGCTCAATAAAATAATATTTTTGGGAATAGACATCATACATGAATATGTATTGGTTTTTGATGGTATAGCTCATAACATATTATGTTTCTATCAATTATGTGATGTAGAAAATTCCATAAGTATTGACAAGAATTTTTTTTCAGCAAGGGAAAAGTTGGTGAATTTTTTTTTGAATAAAAAGAATACTAAAGAGAATCTATACCATGCGGGTGATGAAGAATATATGAGCTATTTGTTCTAGGAAGAATAAAAAAAGTTATTCTTAAAATTCATTTTAACATGATCTAAACATCCTTGGAGGATCTTTTGAAATATGATTCTTTTCTGTACCTCCACATGTTATCATCTGATTGTACTCATACATTCAATTCTTCTTATCAAGGAAAGATCAATTGAATGACATATAAGGAAAAAGATAAAACATAAAAAAAATCATCAGTTGGTGCATATTAATGTGTATGGACTAATTTCACTATGATTTATTGATTTGGATATATATTATTTCCACTTTATTAATGATTTTAGGATAATTAAATGAGTTTCAATAATTACCCACAAATCTTAGTTGTTTTGATCCATAATAACTTTTCGGTTGGATGTTGAAAAGATATTGGGTCAATGATTCTTAAAGATTTGAATAGATAATGGAACATAGTTAAAAAATATCCCAGTGGAATATTCTCTTGGTAAACATGGGATATGAAATCATGATTCAGAAATAAGAAATCCATAGAAAAATGGAGTAGTTAAGAGAACAAATTGAATTTCCAAGAACATGGATAGAACAAGGTTCATTGAGAAAGACCTTCAAGAAATGTTTGGGAATGAATATGTGATGACGTCCTTCTACACATAAAATGTATTTTTATTATGTCCAAATAATGTGAATACTACACATGAGATATTTAATGTAATGAAGATGTTGTAGAAGTACATTCATATGTATGGAAGTAAGTGTTTCATTATGAATTATGTGAAACACGTAAAAATTGAATCTTCTGGATATGCAGGTATATTTCATGGCTACTCAAATAAAATTAATTAATATAAATTCTTTAATAAGTGGATGGGAAAGGGAATTTATAGCCATGGTATAACTATAGTAGATCATGGGAAAAATATTGGGAAAATAAATGATTAGCCTTAAGAGGTTAGTGATGAAGTGATAAGTAGAAAATGTAATGTTCACATTACAGAGAATGATTAAGAAGAGGATTAATATCATGTAAAGGATGGGGAAAAAACATGTATTTTCACAAAGATTGATGATAGGAGCCAAAATTGGTTGATAGAACATAATTGGAGATCTTCAATTTCAAGTAGAGATAAAGAGGACAAAGACATTATATAAAGCACTTTTATTATCAAATATAGATCCTAAATTTTTCAAGGATGTTCCTGGATATGAAAAAAGAATCTTTGGTATTAATGAAGAGCTTGAACAAATTGAGAAGGATCTGATATGTGAGATGGTTTTGAGGCCAATAGATAAGAATGTCCTCGAGAATAAATATGTCTTTACAAATAAGAAGAATGAGGATGGTGCAGAGATTCCAAAAAATGTACAACTTACATGAAAAGGGTAATCCCACATAGAGGGTATTGATTTTCATGAATCATTTAAACTTATTTCAATGTAATAGATAACAGGATTATTCATAGCCATTATAGTGAAAATAATGTTAAATGTTTTCAAGATTGATGTAAAGCCCATATTTTTTAATGGGGTTCTTGAAGATGATGTATATAGTGAGAAGCTTGATGGTTTTCTCCTTCTTGAAGATGAGAAAAAAAATTATGGAAAAAGAAGGAACATTATGGGTTGTTGTAAAAACCATAATCATGAAGTGTAAGACTATTTCAGTTCTTGAAGATGATTAGATTTCAATGTGGTAAAGTTTATTACAATCATTTTGTCAACAATGATAGTAGTAAAAGTATGATTGTGCTAGTATATGTTGATGACATAATATTTGGTCGATCATAGGATGTTAAGTTCATTCAATGTGTGGAATTCATGAAATGTGAATTTGAAGGGTCAATTATTGGTGAACTGATGTTTTTACTTGTTCAAATGGTGAAATATGGAATTATAGGCACATTAATATCACAGTAGAAAAATTTCATGGAGGTTTTTAGTTTATTTGAAGTGGAAATTTCCAATGATGTGAGGATTCCAGTGGACACCAGGATGAAACTATGTTTAGATGATAATTCCAATGAAGTTAATCTAACAGAATATAGGAAAATCATTAACATTCTATATACATGACATTTTCCAAAACTAATATTGTTTATGCCACATTCCAGCAATAATGGAATTAAAAAAACATTAGGAAATCCTCCTTATTATTGTGATAATAATACATCTCTATATAAGTGGAATGGTGGATTTTGTTCTATATCATAATGAAAAATAACTGCAACTGTTATTAGGGTATAAATTTGAACATCGATTCAACCTATAAGGTGACAAAAAATTTATATCAATTGGTTCATCCTATCATGGAAGATTGTGTATTCGATAGATAAGAACGCAACAAGATTTCATTTCCTTGAGGATCATGAAACATGGTTATATTTTTTCCACTCAAGGATGTAGAAAATAATTGTTGACATGTGACCCCCAATCCTTGAGGTATGGTGTGTTTTTTCCAAATTTATTTATTTTTTATCATTACCCTATTGTATAAAATAAAGGAGTGGCCTTCGGGTTTATCGATAAAGGGGGATAAATTATAGCTTTATAATGGGATAAAATCTTCTTAATCATGGAAATGTGATATGCTAATAGGGGGAGAAATTATGTAGTCGATGTTTTAACATTTTAAGGATTGACGTTTTTTGAAAAATCATACAATGATTCTGTGGAATGATAATAATTTAATGATATGAGAAAAAAGGTCAGGGCTAGCAAATCATGGCATGGAAACCATTAAGAATTTAAAATCCTAAGATCCCAAGAATTGATGTTGGTAGGGGGTATAAATATAATGATTCAAAAGGTGATCAATCAAAGGTTATATGTCAATAAATATGAGGCTCATGATGAAATCAGATGTGTGTTAATGGAATGATGTGATTCATTGATGGAAATTGTGCAATACACATGTTTCTTACTTTGAGCTTGGCTCATTTGGTATTAATGTACATGTTGAGTAAATATATGTCTTCTATCTTAATTGCATGAATTGAGGTCAATATAAGACGTAATAATGTTCAATAAGGTATAAAAATGAGAGGAGTTTTCAACAAACTCAAAGGGGGAGATTATTAGAAAAAAATCACTCATGGATATATTGAAGTATTTTTTGGATGATAATGTTTTTTTTGAAAATGTGGCTTTCCATGAATATTGTAGAGCTCTAGAGAGACTTTTGACAAATTATATTGTTAATGATCCAAGATAATGTAGTTGATTCTCTTGATGTAATATAAAAAATTGTTTTATAAAATTTTGGTGTCTGAAATATGAAGCTTGGATAACATCGTGAAAGAAGGATTTCCATGAAGTCCTTTTAAAAAAGGGAAATGTGTAAGTTTCATGATGGTTGGATTTCACAAAGGGAATTTTGTGAAGGAATAAAATTAATGATGGTAATATTAGTGCATTATAGAAGCTTTATGAATAATGAATTTTCCATAAGCTTTGCGAGATATTGAGAAACATGAATGAACTAATGGAGCATCAAAAAATGTGATGAAATGGACAAAAACATATTGAATTTGTGTAGATTCTTATAAATAGGCCTCTACACCCTTCAGTATAGTAATGAGTCATAATGAGGATTATAATGCCCCATATTCTCAAAGGATGTACATGATCTTTGTCCTTGAGAAATATTTTGTGAAGGCAGTTGGTTCTCAAAGGGCATAAAACGAAACCAAAACATGAGAGCATCACCAATATAATGAATTTCATGTAGGAGACAATAATATGAATAAAATTTGAGAGCATTGAAATAGATAATTTACCTTTGTGAATGGATGGAGCATTGAAAGGTTTATTTGAGACTTTTGAATGAAAGGATATTCATGAGGGTAGTGAGAATCGTGAGTGTGTGAAAATGGATTTCCCAATCAATATGTGGTAAAGTGGTATTCATCAATTTGATGAAAGTGGGACATAAATAGAGCATATATCTATAACTGAGTATGAATTCATTAGTGATAATTAAGGGATATTCATGTTTATAAACATTTGGTGAAACCCTTCTTTGAGTAGTAATAAATGGAAGAGGATGAATGTGATCCTTTCGACCAGTATAAAGCATGAGAAAGAGACCCATGGAGAGAGCCTTGAGAATTCATTGAGTAGACCCTAAACCTTGTAATGGTAGTGAGCCTGGTCATGGAACTGCTCTTGCCCAAACCTCATAATTTTTCTGTTAGTTTAGTATATTTGGTACATCAACACATTGCTATCGTATGCTTCTTGGATATATACCAGTGAATTTGAAACAATTAAAATCATTGTCTATCATTCATGATTTAATTTATTCCCATACTTTTCTATTGGAATGGGAGGGAATAGTTTTTTCTAATAACGGTGGAAGATCTAAAGGGGACATTGTTATAATATATAATAAACTAATTCACCCCTTCTCATCCTATTTAACCTAGTTGTAATATCATATTACGTACTCTATGAATCTCTTTTAAATTGTTGAAATTTTAATGAATCCTTCCCAAATCATACAATGAGACTTTTTACATATGAAACTATGAATTGATCATAATCAGGCATCGATGTAAACATCATTATATATCATAATATCTCTGTATACTGAACTATCTAAATAGATTAATGGTTTTCCATCGATTGGCTTATATGAATAAATCATAGATGTAAATACTTATTTATATTTTTTTTGCCTATGTCTTAGATACAAATAGTTATGTTCTCTATAATATATCATCATACAGGGAGGCAGTAAGTGTTGTGGTGCTATGATCAAGCCCACGACATAAGATTCTTATGTATCCCTATAAATGGTTCTATAGAATGCATATTTTTGGGAGAATTAATGGGATATATATTAATTTTTATGGTAATAGGTCAAGGATTAATGATGATCCTTTTGCTGTTACAGAACCATGAACATATGAAATTCATTTTTTAATGTATCCAAGAACTATTCTAGGAATTTGAATAGAATGATGAATATACTACTAATAAAATGTTTTGTTGTAATTTTTCGTTTAAAAAATATTCATGGGTGGCCATTTATGGTCCATCCTATCTATTGGTAGCACAATATGGGAGGGAATAATGGACCAATGTGTAATAAAGACATAGTGAGAATTGATTTTTTAGATCATTCAGATCTTCCATGATGAGAAATTTTGTAATATTTCATAAGTAATATGACTTAGTTTTGATACGATTGTTGCAGGGATTAAGGCCAATTTAGGATATAAATTTTTATTTATGTTTTATTCTTTTTTGGGACAACAGGATTATCAATGTTCATAAGATTCAATTCCCATGTAATTTGAGATAAAAAATTTATAGTTCCATGAAATTACTATTATATATAGTTTAACACCATGTGATGAGGTTGATTTCATACACTTCCATATCTTGTGATAAGTAAATTTTAGTTTGGAATGGGTTTCTAACAAAGGTTTTAGTTATATTATGTGTGGAAAGCCCATATATTCCTATGATATTGGGTTATCCAAGTGAAGGTAGGGTTTTGGGGTCACACACCTAATTTTAGGCCCATTTTCTACCATCGATGTAGGAATGATACCTATAGGGATTACACATATGTTTCCACGATTTTCAAATGTACGCAACCCATTTTCTTGTCATAATACATGGAATGTATACTCGAGACACGGGGGATGTGATCCATTTTAGAACGATTGGGATAGTTCACATATATTTCTCTTAAAATATGTGTTGGTAAATACAAATATTATTAGGACCAATACTTTGGATCCTGAACTCAATGAATGGACTAAAGATATGACTAAAATAAAATTTTGGTAGCCAATATCGTAATCATGAGACAATGCGAACATTATTGTTTTCCTCTTGATAATAAAAACCATTATCAAGGAGCAACATCAACCCTATGCCCCTATCAGTATGGGATATAATGTAGGAGAGGATCATTATCAAGGGAATACATGATCTAACAGGTTCATGTTGGTGTACATGGACTGATCATTTACCTCATGAGGATGAAGATGGGACCATGGTGGAAATGAATTTTCCGTGATTTGATAATATTAAGATGAATCTAATAAGGTGATTTGGAGTATCCCATCTTTGGTAGATGGATTTTTTGGAACAAATGAGGATATCGAATCTCGATTACCCAAAATAAATTTCATTTTGAAGTTGTCACCCTTGGTTTATATGCTTCATTGTCATGGAAAATTAAAAGGAGGCTAAAATACACTTCGTGAAGCTGAATTTGTGCATAGTATATGATGATTTATACAAAGGGACATATAATGACATTTAATGATTCCATTTTAGAAAAAATACGCATGAACATCCCTCTATAGATAACGTTCATAGGGTTACATCATGATGAATCCTCATGATCTATCATTCATGAAGGTGATATGCATATTATCCCCATAAATGAGCCTTGTGAAGTATATTAAAGGTTATTTCATTAAATATTGTTATTTTTGAAGGGAATTTTACATATTCGCTATTTAAAGGGGCTTCATAATACTTTTCCTTATTTTTTTATGAATTATTTTCCTGAATTTCCAATTAGATTTTTTACATGTTTGATCCATGAAATGTATATGTGAATCATGGGATCATCGATATTAAAAAATCTCTTTTTAAAAGATGAAAAATGTATTCCATATCCCTTTCAAAATATAAGTTACAGGAATTTATAGGAAATGTAATATAAATTTATTTCCTAAAATATATATCCACATACTAAATAGTCATCCATATAGAAATCCCATTTCATGGGTGAAAAAAACTCAGCGGATGAATAATCCTTAAATAAATTAATGGTGGTTCAAATTAACAACCAATGATACTTGGTCTATAAAGGTAGTATACACATGTTAAATAATCATTCCAAGACACTAGAAAAAATATTCACACTGAATCCCTTAAAAACATGATAATTTATTACACATGTGAGAATAAATCAAGTCAGTCCTACATAAATGACATGAAAATTCAAATGCATGATGCTCACAAAAAATTAATATGTTAATAAGATGGAGTATGTCACTTTGAAATGAAATATCATTTTCCAATTTTATTTTCTAATTTTTTTATGAACTTCCAATTGATCATCAACAATTTATGGGTGTGAAAAACAATGGAGTTTCATTAATCTAATAAATATAATGTAGAGACTTATGATTCAATGGATGGTCATGGTATAGATAGATAAGGAACCTATCAGTATGTCCCTATATATCCATATCACCCATCACATAACCTTACAACTAAAAAACCTTAACTTAATCAATCCTTCAAAATACCACTTTTCATATCCCTCTTCCTCAAACATATTCATCTCATTAATACAATATCACATTTTTCCTAACTAATGATATGTTATCTTAAATGAATTCCACATTATTATTACTAGTCTACTTTAGCTCAATATAATGAGAATGAAAATTAGGTATAAGAAGATTAACCTAGAACTCCACTTTTATATAATGAAGTTATTTATAAGATGAGAAGGTAAAATATTCCCTAAAACCTACTCACCATAGAAATTATTTATAATTCAAAAAATGTAATAAAAAGTTTAGTTCCATACTAAAATACTATGATGTTCATATAATAAAATTTTTTATAATCATCCTACCACCTTCTAAAACTCCTAACTGACCTGCAAAAACGAAATTCAAAGAACATTAGGGAAAAAATTGTATCATATAAATTAAAAATTATCACTCTTACACCAATGATATTAACATCGAACTAACTCTTAATGAAATCCCATGTTTTCCCAACACTACACAAAATATTATAAATTATATTAAAGATATACTCAAACCCATCACTACAAAATTCAAAGCATCTCATCCATTTAAAACTAATTAAACATTTCACTATTGTTGTTAATTTTTATAGACAATGTTAATAAATTTTTATAAGTTGAATGAAATGGATGATGCAGTTTAATTCTCAACAAAATACAGAATGATAATTAATTAGATGATATTACAAATTCATGATGTGCCAAATAATTATAAAATTGAATTAATGGGAGTGTCGTATTTTTTTTAATTATTAACTTAATTTAATTGTGTTATTTTTAAATAATTATTAATCATTTTTCATGATATTTTAGGCTACTTATATTTTAAATAATAATTTTACCACCTTTGTTTTTATTTTTTTTATAATAACTAATTTGTATTATAATATAATCTTGATTTAACAAGTAAAAGGGACAATAGATATTATGATTAATATAATGGGGGTAATTTATAATGAAATTATATGTATGAATATAACATAATTTTCCAACCATTTATATTGAACTACTTTTCTCTAAAATTTTAAAGAATTTTTCATGTGATCTAATAATCCATTCCTATATAAAATTTATCTTATAAAATATTAATTATATTTAATTCCATTTTGTTTAAATATTTTTTACTAATTATTATACTTTTCATTTTGATACATTTCTCTATTCCTAGTGGGGAAACATAATTTATTGATTCATTGGGTTATGGAAAAGATATTGTATAAATACCAAAAAAATATTTTCTGTGTAATATATATATAGAAAATATATCAAGGAGACTCTTTTGATGGGATATCGTAAATTTAAATTGTATTGTTAAAATTACATTTTATAAAATGAATACAATAATCATATAAATTAGAAAACTATAGTATTAAAATTTACGTTTAATTATATATTAATTGAAAAAAATGATCTTCGCAAAAAAGTAAATTATAATAAAAAATATAATTATAGTAAATAAATGAATTTAACTAGACATGTGAAGGTTGGTAATGATTTTTAGTACGTGTAATCCCCAATTCCCAATAAAAATAAACTATATTTAGATACACATATTTTTATATAAAAAACATCATTATTTGAAAACAATCTATTTCCATATATAATATATAGTGTTGGTGGTGGTTGATCGAGTCATAGTTGGATCTACACACAAATGTAATAAGACATTGGGTGAATTAAATTTCTATATTCCTATATTAATTTTTGGGAGAAATTAAATAATTAAGATTGATTTGGACATGACATAATGTTTTTGATTAGTTTTAAGGTTTTCTATGTTGAATAAATAGGTGGTATTATTTCTAAGGGGTAGTTTATGTTTTTGGGTACACAAATGTTGTTTAATGGGTTATTGGTATGATCAAGAGGATTTAGAAAAACAATTATTGGATCCTTAGACTACCTATAGTGGTATAATGTGTACTCAATAGGGTTTCCATAAGTGGGGGTCCCCTAGAGAGACTACTGGGTTCATTGTATAGGTATACCAGGTACCTAATAGGCATGTCATTGTCCTATTAATTTATAAAAAAGTACAAATTTTGGTATTTTAATTAAAACCCCATTTCAAGGTTATTTATTCTAGGTTGGTAAATTGGATGACGAGGTCACCACCTTCTTCACTTCTACCCCTCTTACTCCACCAATTGTTTATAATGTTCTAGAGAATTAAATTTTTCAAATGTCAATCAATTTACTTATAATTTTTTTAAATTTCCTCTTATACCATCTTCTATATATTGGTGATAAAATTATTGAGTAATGTGAGATTCTACAAGATCATGCTGGAATCACACTGAATCATTATTGGTTTTATTTGTATTAGGTAAATTGTATTTGGGAGCATTGATCTCCTATGGTTTCATTCTATTTCCCTTGAGGTAAGTGGATTTGTGTTTCATTATTTTATTAATATTTTTTTTTTGAAATTGTGTGATGAATCACATTTAAATTTTTCGAGTTTTTCATGTAGTAGGATTGAGAGTATATTGGTAATTTACTACACCATGTTTCTCTAGATTTCAAAAAGGTTATAACTATTAATGAAAACTTCTACATGTATACATATCAAAATAAATTATGAATTAATTATAATATATTAATAATTAACTATTATAGTATTATCCATGACTCATGGGTTTATAGATATTGATGATGGCTAGGGAAGGCTGGGTTGGATAGAGAAAGCACCATGAATAATGAGAAAGGTCTATTTTGTTATAGGTGGTCACTAATATTAAAATTTTATATTTGTTTTTCTAATTTTTAATGGGTAAGTGGGTGTGATAAAGATAATATGAAACTATAGTTGGATATATATTATTTTTGTTTGGGATAGTTAGTTTACTCTCGCTCAAAGAAGGACCATTAGGTATTTTTCTTGATCATGTAGCAACCTGATGCTATGTTACCAATTTGAATGTATGGGTCAAGTATGAGTGGAATCCATGGAGTATTTAAATATTTTAAAAACGAATATAGTGATCTTGGTTAGTATGATTTCTTAGTACATGATATTTCCATAGAAAAATGACTCTGGGAGATCAAATGATACAGTTTCTGGGGAAAATATGTTGGAGTATTGGCTTCCTCATAAGTGAAACCATTGATATTTAAACCATAATTATATATATGGTAATTGACTAGATTATTATGGTAATAGAAGGTATTTGTCATTTTAAGAACCATGTGGTTGAATTCTAGGTGATCGTTTCACCCACAGTTACATGCATAACATATGTTAGGGAAGCTAAATATGTTATCTAACCATAAAATGGGTAGATCTTGTGATGCGATTTGGATTGGTTGGATAATGTAATGATATAATAATTTTTTATTTAATAAATGTTTATTTTAATTATTCTTATAAATGGTAAATTATAAGTATAACTCTTTACCATAATATGTGAAATATAATTTAGGTCATAGGGGTATAAAAAACCTAACAAGTAGTCTTGATTGTGAGCGTTTGAGATTGTGATTGATAAGGAATAATAATTATATCATTTTAATAGTCCTTTGATATGGTAAATTGTTTTTCTCAAGGGTTGGGATTTGGGGATTTCAATTATTGTTATGTGTGTGGTTCTATAGATAATATACCTGTGTAAGATTTATGTTCATCGATTCCATAATTGGGATTATAAATATTCCTACGAATTTTCCATTTGTTAATACCCAAGGGTAGAATATTTTAGGACATTAGAGGTTAGGCCATTAATCTATGAGATCATAAAATTATCTAACATGTTTATGTCATCATTATGAAGCATATATTCTAAGGCTATGTGTGGCTATACTTGACCCTGAACATTTTTCATGTCATAAATGATATTATATTAAACATTTATCTGTTTATATAGTGATAAATAATTTAACATGTAAATGATTGGAGATATTTTATTCACCGACTGTTATATACCCTCACATGTTGTTTTATAGCGACACATCCTCACACTGTTAATTATTATAATGATATATCATTCTCTGGAATTATTATATTTCTTAAATATTATTTACCCATGATAAAAGATTTTTATACACTATGTACCCATTTATTATATTTGTGACATATCATTAACTTGTGTATAATTATATTGGAGATATTTCATTAATTGTATTTATCAAATTAGTGGTACATCAATCACCTTGTTGTTATTGGTGATATATCACTCATCCATCGTGAGTGTGTGAAAATGGATTTCCCAATCAATATGTGGTAAAGTGGTATTCATCAATTTGATGAAAGTGGGACATAAATAGAGCATATATCTACAACTGAGTATGAATTCATTAGTGATAATTAAGGGATATTCATGTTTATAAACATTTGGTGAAACCCTTCTTTGAGTAGTAATAAATGGAAGAGGATGAATGTGATCCTTTCGACCAGTATAAAGCATGAGAAAGAGACCCATGGAGAGAGCCTTGAGAATTCATTGAGTAGACCCTAAACCTTGTAATGGTAGTGAGCCTGGTCATGGAACTGCTCTTGCCCAAACCTCATAATTTTTCTGTTAGTTTAGTATATTTGGTACATCAACACATTGCTATCGTATGCTTCTTGGATATATACCAGTGAATTTGAAACAATTAAAATCATTGTCTATCATTCATGATTTAATTTATTCCCATACTTTTCTATTGGAATGGGAGGGAATAGTTTTTTCTAATAACGGTGGAAGATCTAAAGGGGACATTGTTATAATATATAATAAACTAATTCACCCCTTCTCATCCTATTTAACCTAGTTGTAATATCATATTACGTACTCTATGAATCTCTTTTAAATTGTTGAAATTTTAATGAATCCTTCCCAAATCATACAATGAGACTTTTTACATATGAAACTATGAATTGATCATAATCAGGCATCGATGTAAACATCATTATATATCATAATATCTCTGTATACTGAACTATCTAAATAGATTAATGGTTTTCCATCGATTGGCTTATATGAATAAATCATAGATGTAAATACTTATTTATATTTTTTTTGCCTATGTCTTAGATACAAATAGTTATGTTCTCTATAATATATCATCATACAGGGAGGCAGTAAGTGTTGTGGTGCTATGATCAAGCCCACGACATAAGATTCTTATGTATCCCTATAAATGGTTCTATAGAATGCATATTTTTGGGAGAATTAATGGGATATATATTAATTTTTATGGTAATAGGTCAAGGATTAATGATGATCCTTTTGCTGTTACAGAACCATGAACATATGAAATTCATTTTTTAATGTATCCAAGAACTATTCTAGGAATTTGAATAGAATGATGAATATACTACTAATAAAATGTTTTGTTGTAATTTTTCGTTTAAAAAATATTCATGGGTGGCCATTTATGGTCCATCCTATCTATTGGTAGCACAATATGGGAGGGAATAATGGACCAATGTGTAATAAAGACATAGTGAGAATTGATTTTTTAGATCATTCAGATCTTCCATGATGAGAAATTTTGTAATATTTCATAAGTAATATGACTTAGTTTTGATACGATTGTTGCAGGGATTAAGGCCAATTTAGGATATAAATTTTTATTTATGTTTTATTCTTTTTTGGGACAACAGGATTATCAATGTTCATAAGATTCAATTCCCATGTAATTTGAGATAAAAAATTTATAGTTCCATGAAATTACTATTATATATAGTTTAACACCATGTGATGAGGTTGATTTCATACACTTCCATATCTTGTGATAAGTAAATTTTAGTTTGGAATGGGTTTCTAACAAAGGTTTTAGTTATATTATGTGTGGAAAGCCCATATATTCCTATGATATTGGGTTATCCAAGTGAAGGTAGGGTTTTGGGGTCACACACCTAATTTTAGGCCCATTTTCTACCATCGATGTAGGAATGATACCTATAGGGATTACACATATGTTTCCACGATTTTCAAATGTACGCAACCCATTTTCTTGTCATAATACATGGAATGTATACTCGAGACACGGGGGATGTGATCCATTTTAGAACGATTGGGATAGTTCACATATATTTCTCTTAAAATATGTGTTGGTAAATACAAATATTATTAGGACCAATACTTTGGATCCTGAACTCAATGAATGGACTAAAGATATGACTAAAATAAAATTTTGGTAGCCAATATCGTAATCATGAGACAATGCGAACATTATTGTTTTCCTCTTGATAATAAAAACCATTATCAAGGAGCAACATCAACCCTATGCCCCTATCAGTATGGGATATAATGTAGGAGAGGATCATTATCAAGGGAATACATGATCTAACAGGTTCATGTTGGTGTACATGGACTGATCATTTACCTCATGAGGATGAAGATGGGACCATGGTGGAAATGAATTTTCCGTGATTTGATAATATTAAGATGAATCTAATAAGGTGATTTGGAGTATCCCATCTTTGGTAGATGGATTTTTTGGAACAAATGAGGATATCGAATCTCGATTACCCAAAATAAATTTCATTTTGAAGTTGTCACCCTTGGTTTATATGCTTCATTGTCATGGAAAATTAAAAGGAGGCTAAAATACACTTCGTGAAGCTGAATTTGTGCATAGTATATGATGATTTATACAAAGGGACATATAATGACATTTAATGATTCCATTTTAGAAAAAATACGCATGAACATCCCTCTATAGATAACGTTCATTGGGTTACATCATGATGAATCCTCATGATCTATCATTCATGAAGGTGATATGCATATTATCCCCATAAATGAGCCTTGTGAAGTATATTAAAGGTTATTTCATTAAATATTGTTATTTTTGAAGGGAATTTTACATATTCCCTATTTAAAGGGGCTTCATAATACTTTTCCTTATTTTTTTATGAATTATTTTCCTGAATTTCCAATTAGATTTTTTACATGTTTGATCCATGAAATGTATATGTGAATCATGGGATCATCGATATTAAAAAATCTCTTTTTAAAAGATGAAAAATGTATTCCATATCCCTTTCAAAATAGAAGTTACAGGAATTTATAGGAAATGTAATATAAATTTATTTCCTAAAATATATATCCACATACTAAATAGTCATCCATATAGAAATCCCATTTCATGGGTGAAAAAAACTCAGCGGATGAATAATCCTTAAATAAATTAATGGTGGTTCAAATTAACAACCAATGATACTTGGTCTATAAAGGTAGTATACACATGTTAAATAATCATTCCAAGACACTAGAAAAAATATTCATCACTGAATCCCTTAAAAACATGATAATTTATTACACATGTGAGAATAAATCAAGTCAGTCCTACATAAATGACATGAAAATTCAAATGCATGATGCTCACAAAAAATTAATATGTTAATAAGATGGAGTATGTCACTTTGAAATGAAATATCATTTTCCAATTTTATTTTCTAATTTTTTTATGAACTTCCAATTGATCATCAACAATTTATGGGTGTGAAAAACAATGGAGTTTCATTAATCTAATAAATATAATGTAGAGACTTATGATTCAATGGATGGTCATGGTATAGATAGATAAGGAACCTATCAGTATGTCCCTATATATCCATATCACCCATCACATAACCTTACAACTAAAAAACCTTAACTTAATCAATCCTTCAAAATACCACTTTTCATATCCCTCTTCCTCAAACATATTCATCTCATTAATACAATATCACATTTTTCCTAACTAATGATATGTTATCTTAAATGAATTCCACATTATTATTACTAGTCTACTTTAGCTCAATATAATGAGAATGAAAATTAGGTATAAGAAGATTAACCTAGAACTCCACTTTTATATAATGAAGTTATTTATAAGATGAGAAGGTAAAATATTCCCTAAAACCTACTCACCATAGAAATTATTTATAATTCAAAAAATGTAATAAAAAGTTTAGTTCCATACTAAAATACTATGATGTTCATATAATAAAATTTTTTATAATCATCCTACCACCTTCTAAAACTCCTAACTGACCTGCAAAAACGAAATTCAAAGAACATTAGGGAAAAAATTGTATCTTATAAATTAAAAATTATCACTCTTACACCAATGATATTAACATCGAACTAACTCTTAATGAAATCCCATGTTTTCCCAACACTACACAAAATATTATAAATTATATTAAAGATATACTCAAACCCATCACTACAAAATTCAAAGCATCTCATCCATTTAAAACTAATTAAACATTTCACTATTGTTGTTAATTTTTATAGACAATGTTAATAAATTTTTATAAGTTGAATGAAATGGATGATGCAGTTTAATTCTCAACAAAATACAGAATGATAATTAATTAGATGATATTACAAATTCATGATGTGCCAAATAATTATAAAATTGAATTAATGGGAGTGTCATATTTTTTTTAATTATTAACTTAATTTAATTGTGTTATTTTTAAATAATTATTAATCATTTTTCATGATATTTTAGGCTACTTATATTTTAAATAATAATTTTACCACCTTTGTTTTTATTTTTTTTATAATAACTAATTTGTATTATAATATAATCTTGATTTAACAAGTAAAAGGGACAATAGATATTATGATTAATATAATGGGGGTAATTTATAATGAAATTATATGTATGAATATAACATAATTTTCCAACCATTTATATTGAACTACTTTTCTCTAAAATTTTAAAGAAATTTTCATGTGATCTAATAATCCATTCCTATATAAAATTTATCTTATAAAATATTAATTATATTTAATTCCATTTTGTTTAAATATTTTTTACTAATTATTATACTTTTCATTTTGATACATTTCTCTATTCCTAGTGGGGAAACATAATTTATTGATTCATTGGGTTATGGAAAAGATATTGTATAAATACCAAAAAAATATTTTCTGTGTAATATATATATAGAAAATATATCAAGGAGACTCTTTTGATGGGATATCGTAAATTTAAATTGTATTGTTAAAATTACATTTTATAAAATGAATACAATAATCATATAAATTAGAAAACTATAGTATTAAAATTTACGTTTAATTATATATTAATTGAAAAAAATGATCTTCGCAAAAAAGTAAATTATAATAAAAAATATAATTATAGTAAATAAATGAATTTAACTAGACATGTGAAGGTTGGTAATGATTTTTAGTACGTGTAATCCCCAATTCCCAATAAAAATAAACTATATTTAGATACACATATTTTTATATAAAAAACATCATTATTTGAAAACAATCTATTTCCATATATAATATATAGTGTTGGTGGTGGTTGATCGAGTCATAGTTGGATCTACACACAAATGTAATAAGACATTGGGTGAATTAAATTTCTATATTCCTATATTAATTTTTGGGAGAAATTAAATAATTAAGATTGATTTGGACATGACATAATGTTTTTGATTAGTTTTAAGGTTTTCTATGTTGAATAAATAGGTGGTATTATTTCTAAGGGGTAGTTTATGTTTTTGGGTACACAAATGTTGTTTAATGGGTTATTGGTATGATCAAGAGGATTTAGAAAAACAATTATTGGATCCTTAGACTACCTATAGTGGTATAATGTGTACTCAATAGGGTTTCCATAAGTGGGGGTCCCCTAGAGAGACTACTGGGTTCATTGTATAGGTATACCAGGTACCTAATAGGCATGTCATTGTCCTATTAATTTATAAAAAAGTACAAATTTTGGTATTTTAATTAAAACCCCATTTCAAGGTTATTTATTCTAGGTTGGTAAATTGGATGACGAGGTCACCACCTTCTTCACTTCTACCCCTCTTACTCCACCAATTGTTTATAATGTTCTAGAGAATTAAATTTTTCAAATGTCAATCAATTTACTTATAATTTTTTTAAATTTCCTCTTATACCGTCTTCTATATATTGGTGATAAAATTATTGAGTAATGTGAGATTCTACAAGATCATGCTGGAATCACACTGAATCATTATTGGTTTTATTTGTATTAGGTAAATTGTATTTGGGAGCATTGATCTCCTATGGTTTCATTCTATTTCCCTTGAGGTAAGTGGATTTGTGTTTCATTATTTTATTAATATTTTTTTTTGAAATTGTGTGATGAATCACATTTAAATTTTTCGAGTTTTTCATGTAGTAGGATTGAGAGTATATTGGTAATTTACTACACCATGTTTCTCTAGATTTCAAAAAGGTTATAACTATTAATGAAAACTTCTACATGTATACATATCAAAATAAATTATGAATTAATTATAATATATTAATAATTAACTATTATAGTATTATCCATGACTCATGGGTTTATAGATATTGATGATGGCTAGGGAAGGCTGGGTTGGATAGAGAAAGCACCATGAATAATGAGAAAGGTCTATTTTGTTATAGGTGGTCACTAATATTAAAATTTTATATTTGTTTTTCTAATTTTTAATGGGTAAGTGGGTGTGATAAAGATAATATGAAACTATAGTTGGATATATATTATTTTTGTTTGGGATAGTTAGTTTACTCTCGCTCAAAGAAGGACCATTAGGTATTTTTCTTGATCATGTAGCAACCTGATGCTATGTTACCAATTTGAATGTATGGGTCAAGTATGAGTGGAATCCATGGAGTATTTAAATATTTTAAAAACGAATATAGTGATCTTGGTTAGTATGATTTCTTAGTACATGATATTTCCATAGAAAAATGACTCTGGGAGATCAAATGATACAGTTTCTGGGGAAAATATGTTGGAGTATTGGCTTCCTCATAAGTGAAACCATTGATATTTAAACCATAATTATATATATGGTAATTGACTAGATTATTATGGTAATAGAAGGTATTTGTCATTTTAAGAACCATGTGGTTGAATTCTAGGTGATCGTTTCACCCACAGTTACATGCATAACATATGTTAGGGAAGCTAAATATGTTATCTAACCATAAAATGGGTAGATCTTGTGATGCGATTTGGATTGGTTGGATAATGTAATGATATAATAATTTTTTATTTAATAAATGTTTATTTTAATTATTCTTATAAATGGTAAATTATAAGTCTAACTCTTTACCATAATATGTGAAATATAATTTAGGTCATAGGGGTATAAAAAACCTAACAAGTAGTCTTGATTGTGAGCGTTTGAGATTGTGATTGATAAGGAATAATAATTATATCATTTTAATAGTCCTTTGATATGGTAAATTGTTTTTCTCAAGGGTTGGGATTTGGGGATTTCAATTATTGTTATGTGTGTGGTTCTATAGATAATATACCTGTGTAAGATTTATGTTCATCGATTCCATAATTGGGATTATAAATATTCCTACGAATTTTCCATTTGTTAATACCCAAGGGTAGAATATTTTAGGACATTAGAGGTTAGGCCATTAATCTATGAGATCATAAAATTATCTAACATGTTTATGTCATCATTATGAAGCATATATTCTAAGGCTATGTGTGGCTATACTTGACCCTGAACATTTTTCATGTCATAAATGATATTATATTAAACATTTATCTGTTTATATAGTGATAAATAATTTAACATGTAAATGATTGGAGATATTTTATTCACCGACTGTTATATACCCTCACATGTTGTTTTATAGCGACACATCCTCACACTGTTAATTATTATAATGATATATCATTCTCTGGAATTATTATATTTCTTAAATATTATTTACCCATGATAAAAGATTTTTATACACTATGTACCCATTTATTATATTTGTGACATATCATTAACTTGTGTATAATTATATTGGAGATATTTCATTAATTGTATTTATCAAATTAGTGGTACATCAATCACCTTGTTGTTATTGGTGATATATCACTCATCCATGGTTATTATAGTGATAGTTCGTTCAACTAGGTGTAGTCACATTGGTGACATTTCAATCACCCTATTATATCTTTGATGTATAAATAAACCTTTTATGTTATGTTATGAAACATAATTCACGTATGGTTTAGTAATAAGTTGATACATAATTCACATATGGTTTTTTTATATAGTGTTGATTCAATCACCCAATATGTTGTGATGGTTATATATTATTCACCAATGTATAATATTTACAGTGGTGAAAAATCCTTCACCCAATTGTTATGGTTATACAATGGGAATACAATCCTTATTCTTATATTGGCAGACGCACACATGTTCCCATCAACCTGGTTTATTATTCAGCAGTTTTTGGTTTATTAGATTTTTCCACTACCTTTATTCTATAAAATTCACCAATATATATATATATACTATTTATTATTTGGTGTGTAATTTTTTGTTGATTAACATGTGATTGATTGTATCTAGGGGATACTTTTATTATCCTCAATAGTGAATGTAATCCAAATAAATGTCACAATAAATTATAACCAAATAAAATATTCATGAATATTTAAGAAGACAAAAAATAGAGCATACATAAAATTATAATGTACGACCCTCCATCATATTTTATTATAGTGTATATTTTGATGATTATCATTGGACAAAAAAATATTTCATACCAATGTAGGTGATCCACTAGCTAAAGTATCCAGAATTGTGTCATGGGAATTCTTATACATTGAGAGACATGTTGGTGACTTCACTATATGTGATGAAAAAATATGTTTAATGAAGATATTATAAACAAATAATTTCATTAAATTATAGATCATTATCTCCTATAACTCATACATGATTGAATCCCACTCCTTCAAGAATGTTTTACTTATATATGGGATAAATGAGATTCCTCCATGAATGTATAACTCATTAAGAACATTTGTTGTCATTAAATTCCACCACTGAATTACATTTCCCTGATGAGTTAATTTAACTTGTTTTTTAAATTCCATCAAATCCATTAATAAATTCTCAATACATTAAAAATTATATGAAACCATGTGGCAGGTAGGAGAATAGAGAATACAGTCTAGCCGAATTATATTGGGTGAAATGTAATCTTGGGCTCAGTATTAAAGATATATTAGTACTATTGTATCCTTAAGTTTGATGCATTATTTACCCATGTTTTAATTGCATGTCAAACAATCATAAAAATTTACTTAACAACCAAAATTAAACAATTTAGAACATAAAAAATCATTCTAAATCCTTCAAAATATCCATTTATATATGGTTATCTCTAGGAATCTTCATTTTTATAAAAAAAATTTGCAAAAACATATTCCTTATCTAAAGGTCAAACTGTGTGACAATGGATTCCTTATTTTATGTGATAAAAAATGAAATCATTATTTCATATGTGTAAGTAAAAAGTGTCAATTAGAAATGTTTCAATGATACTCTTGTTACTAAGGGGTCTGGTTAGATCTTTATCAGACATAGTCATATATCTATAAAAATTAATGTATCACAATAATAATTTATATTCCAATATAATCCCTTTTTTAATTACATTGAGTTACCACTAGACATAGTCCAATGTAAATCATATATAACTCATCTTATTTTTTCATCATTCTCTAAAAAAGACCAACTCAATCAATTAATATATCATAATTTATTAATTTCACTAATGCGTAAAACACAAATCCCTAATATATTTAGTTGAACACATCAGATATGACCAAAGTAATCCTGAACATACATTTTATCTGTCTAATTAATTATCATGAAAAATGTGTTTACTCAATATATATGTTTAACATCCCATCATGGTTTTTCCCGAATTGATGATGCGATCAAAAAATTACCAAACCAACCCATGATTAGCTAATTTCCTTTTAACATTCATATAATAGGAATAAAATTATGATGGTTCATATGTTTTGAATCTCTCTTACCATAGGTGAAGAGGATTGATAATAATAATACATCCTAATGTATTTTTATTACTGTATGATATTTTATGGGTTATACATTATAATGTGAATCCATTAAATAATTCTCAACATATTTACTAGGTAATCCATTCATTGTACACCATATATAATCATTTTGAATGAGTAAATTATTATTTTCATTTTCATTTTAATAGATCATCACAAACCAAAATACATTTAAATGATTAACAATTATGGTCCACTCAAGGTTATACATTCATGGGATATTATCATTTTACAATTCAAGTAAAATAAATTTCAGAACACATGAATAAATGTTATATGGATATTTATTTTATTATAATAACATGATACATTGTGGAAAAATGACATCAATCTCTTATGTATCTTACACCAAGAGACTCTACATGAAACTCATGCTTCTGCTATAATATTTGATTTGCTAATGGATCTTCAATATCTATATCTATAGTAACCAAATGAATTCCAAACATTCCCCTATAAATAATATATCTTATGAGATAGTATTTGAGAAGGTTGTGTTTCAACCATTGAGGATATAAGGGTATGTGACATTATGTAATTGTACCATTATTATGAATGTAAAGCCCATTTTATCTCTTAATTCAAAGAACCACTAAATGTTCAGAATTTAACATCTTGATCCAAATATGTTCTTTTAATGTATATGATGAAATGATATACTCTTCCACTATTTTCAAGTCTTGTTCAATGGATTATTTATAAATTTTCAAGCTAATTTCATTAGGATTTGGAAAAAACAAAAAACAAAAAATGATATTGATATTTCATCTCATCTTGATCATATTGGAAACTAGAATCATTTTATCCTCTTACAAAGATCTTATAATCTCCTCCAAATATCAAACACTTACCCATAGTCCATCTCATGTAGTTAAGGTTGTTCTTCAATCTAATCTGGTAACACTTGAGAGGGTTAGAATGGTATCTACTAGTATTGATTACAGAATATGTGAAATGTTGTTTTTTGAAAATAATTTAATAATTGATATATATTATAGGTGATGAATATTGAATTATATTTAACATTTAAAACTCTTTAGAAGGATCTTGAATCATCCTAGGATTAATGACATGTAAAAATGGTAAAGACCCAATCATGGAGTCCTATTTCCAAAACTATTTTAGAACTTTAATAAAGTAAATTTCCTCACTAAGTGAAAGTATCCACATAGATAAGTCTTTATTAATCTCCAAATTATTTTTGATGAAAACATCACACATTACATCAGTAATAACATTTGTAGCCACATATGCACACAGTAATGTGTTAGATTATCAATTCTGGTTATTATTATGTCATCTACTTAAAATATAATAAACACTAGTAGAATCAATATAATTTGGTTTTGAGCGTAGAAATATTGATTTTAATGAATCCAAACACTTCTATTTCATTGTCAAACTAGATACTCAAAGTCTATACTTTTCCCATAAAACCATAAAGTGATCATTATAACATTCATAACATAGAAATATCTTTTGGGACTCAATACCATTAGTCATTATTATGTACATGATTTCACCAAAATTATCATTGAGGAAAAATGTTATGAAATCATGTTTATATAACTCATAATCACATGAAATACCCTTTAATGAAAATGGTAATTGGATTTGTAATTATAACTTCTGAAAAGGTATCTTCATAGTTAATACCCTGAAATTTATTATAACATTTTTCAACCAATAAATATTTATTGGTAGATACTCTACCATCTGTCATAGTTTTGTTCTCAAAAACTCACTTTCACCCTACATGTCTCACTCCTCTTGTGAATCTATCATGTTCTAAAATTGGTTACTTAATATGGATTCCATTTCCAATTACATGAGTTGTATCAATTTCATCTAATATAAACACTCTATTCCCTCCAATTAGGTGGTATGCTCATTTATTATGAATATAATTTTTACCATAAATATATATGATAATATTATATATAATAAACCATTGTTGAATTATACCAGTCTTTATTAGGTTCCTGTGTAATTTCATTCAGTTCTATATCCATAATTCTTAATGGAACTAGTGGAATATACACCTCGAGAAAACGTTTTATTTTTTTGGTCTTAAACTTCTTTAGGCGCAACATTTCTCCCATTGATTGAATTATAAACAAATTACTTTTCATGGAATGTATTATATTAATCCATAAAGACATTTTTTGGTAATTTAATAGAAGTAATATCCAATAGTTTCAATAGGATAAGTAATATTTAAGCATATTTAACAATTTGGAGTCAAACTTATCCAAAATCAGGTATCGTAAAAATGATTCAAATTTAAACCCTTTTAAAAAAATATGTAACCAAAAATTTCCCAATCCATATCTCATATTGTGTCATTTTAAATACATTAGATGAATAAAATTATAGATAAAATACTAAAATTTTATATAATAACCAAAAAATGTAATAGTATTGTTAAATAAACTCATCATCGATCATATCAGGTAAATAAAGGTATGATTTCTCATATTAGACACACAATTCAATTTTGGTGTTCTAGGATAAGTTTGTTGTTAAACTATTACACAATCTCTCAGATGATCAATGAATGTGTAACCTAATATGACCAAATAATCTTATTACAATTACCAAGACTATTGTATACATCATTATTATACTCTTTTATGTCATCGAATGTTTTATATGTGTGTATCATAAAAAAAATCTAATACATACAAACAAAATTCATCAGTGATGTTAATGGAGTACCTAAAATCAACATTCTCTTGATCACTCGTTATTCTACAAACATAACTATTCATGATATAAAATAGTTTAATAGGTGTTTGTTCTTTTACATTAATATGATATTTATTCATTTTTTATATTAACAACATTAAACTTTTTCAAATAATTCATAGTTCAATGGATTCAATAATTTATCATTATGGATTCATCTGATTAATTTCTCATTTATATGACCACAACTTGAATTACAAAGGCATATGAGGTTATATTCGACCATATCCTTCAAATTATAAATGATATAAATAGAATAATTAATATATATAATATATATAATATATTACAAATTTAAAATATTGCTGATGTGATAAAATATTTATTTTTTATGAATATGAATACTTCTGTACATAATAGTGAATGAAAATACTATCATATCAAATAAAGATATAGAAATAAAATTTCAATTAATAGGGGAAACATATTCAACGTTCTCCTATTCTATGTGTAATACAATATGTAAAATTAGTATATAGGATCAAACTCCTAATATAGCAACACTTTTTCCATTATCAAGAAAAAAATACAATTTTCCCTTTATCAATTAATTCATATTTATGCGTATGTGTTTAAGAGTGAACCTTGGTTATAGACACCCAATTTCTCATAATGTAAAATAAAATTTGAAAGAGTTTATCATAATTTCATTCACATTATTTCTTTTACAATCCATTACATATAATACATCTATTGATAACAAATATCATGCCTATATACCAATCACTAAGTGGAATATAGGTCATACATATGACATAACTCAATAAAATTTTCATGATGTGATCTATTACTAGTATAAGAGACATAT
Organism: Viscum album; assembly: GCA_963277665.1. NCBI lineage: Eukaryota > Viridiplantae > Streptophyta > Magnoliopsida > Santalales > Viscaceae > Viscum > Viscum album. Next base: position 897,622,422 of record OY728165.1, on the reverse strand, counting down.
CTATAGATGAGTATATTGTAATATCTATTTACATCAAGGATTTTTCATGAAATTACTACCAAAAAATGATAAATTCAAACAAAAGGTATTTTCAAGATCCATATTCTATCATTCATTGACTTTGATTTTCAATTCCAATCACCGCATGGTTAATTAGTTAGGGAAAATCCCATTTAAAATAGTTATTATTACATGATAACTGAGTAGATAAATATTAATCCTACTAATCTTTTTGTATAAACTCAGCTATATTCCTATGGTATTATAACCTTTATTGTATCAAGTAAAGACTCACCTAATAAAAAATATAATAATAGAGTTAGAAAGATAATATATGAGAACCCTACATTGGGGGAACCTATCCATGGATTATTCAATGTCACATATTACTTTTATTATTTACATAATATAAATCATCGGCACCCTTCTCTAGTAGAACGTGTCATATTTGATGATTGAGGTCATGAAATGACCTTCTTTGGAAGGAACCCCATACATAGTATTGGAATATTATTTTCTATTGAATGTATCACTATCTAATATACACAGAATTACTATTTATTTTATAACCATTGAATCTCCTAAAATAATTATATTCTCATGGTTTATTCCATTGTGTAGTCATTCTTCTAATGATTTAAATTTGGAATCCCTATGTCATCCACCAAATTAATGTGTTCTTACTGGGGAAGGATTTTAATACATTTAATCCAAAAATAATTTTTAAGATAGTTGTGATTTTAATGCTGAAATGTGCTTATAAAAAATTATTATTGTATTTTGGTCATTACAATGTTGAAATTGTATTAAATTGAATTTCCAGAGGACTGTTTGTGATTTCATTGCTGAACAGATCAAATATTCTTCACATCAATTTTCCAATATGATTTACAGAAATCTCAATAGTGAATATTTAGTTAATTTCCACTAAAAATAGTTTCCTTCAATAATGTTTCATGATTTTGGTTTTCTATATTTAATTTTGTCATGTTTTATATTTTTATTTTAACAATTAATTGTTGGAACATTTTTGAATTCTTTGTTGTTGTTTATAGTTTATTGGAATATAAAATTTTCATTTAAAATTATAATTTTTATCAATATTAAATCAAAATATTATTTACGTTGTAAAATTTTGGTGATGTATTTCTTATTTATGAGTCATTGTGTAATCAATGTAGGGGAGAGTCTTAGCTTAAAATGTGTGCTCTATAGCTTGTATAGGTGTCAGTTTTCATAACTACAAACATGAGAAAAATGATTAGGCTTTTAGCTATGAAGGGTTTCCATCATAGGTGTTAAGATCAGATGAAAACATGTATTAATCAGTTGTGTAAGTGTAATGGAAGATTTGTTTATGTGAGAGGATATATTAATGTAATGGTTATGCAAAAAATTTATCAAATTAAAAATTAATTTTCAATAATACTATACTAGAGACAATTTATATGTGTGAAGATCATGCCCGATCATTTTTTATAGTGTAAAAAACTATGAACTATTTCTTTTTTGATCAAATCTATGTGAAAAAAATAAAAATGATTTAAATTTTTAAAAAAAAATTAAATGGGAATATGGGTTTGATTAATAGAAAAATGAATGCATAGATTCTTCAAAAATATTAATTATAAGGGACACACAAACATCACTATAAAATAAAATCGATGGGACATTGAATAATTGAAGCTTGCAGAAGTTGCAGAAGAAGTGATGAGGTCAAGATCCAAAAATTGATGAAAGAATGAACACTGAAACTAGATGAATTAAAACTACTGAGACATGTGATCAGAATGAATTATTAATAATGAATATTTTTCTAGGTAAATTACTTTTTCATTGATCAAATAAAATATGAGGACCTCAATATTTAACCAATTTTTTATTTTTGGGAAAATCATCGATCAATAATTTATGTTTAGTTATTTGATTCAATGAGATTTGATGACTAAGTGAACTGATTTTTTAGTTACATAGGATCATGGAATGATAGATTAATTTTTATTAGTCTAAGTATGAGATGGAGCCTTTTTCAATGATGACTCATTCATTAATATTGTCTTGTTGTACAAATTCTTGAAACTCAAATAAATCTATTGTGTATTAACTAAATCTTGGATTTTATTTTCAAATACCTTTTCTAAATAAGGTACTTTTTCCAAATTAGTTGTTATTGTCATTAGAATTTTGGTTTTTGTTGATTAATTTTATGTAACGATGGAGAATTTAATTGTCGTTTAGTGGTTTAGTTGGATTATATGGATTATGAGGGAAATAATATACCACGAAGAGGCTGTGATAATATATGAACCCTTTATTTTCCAATATAATGACTTCAAAATAAAAAAAATTATTGAAGTGAAATAAAAGTAACTACGAGTGCAATAAAAAAGGGTTTTAAATTTAATTGAACATTGAATATAAATAGATAGAGAAATTCTATTAAAAAATATAGAGGAAGTAGATAAATGTGTATTATTCAACATGCATTATTTTAGACCATGGTAAAGATAATATTGACTAATGTAATGGGTTGATGAAACCAAATATAGCGGGTTTCAATAGATGTTAGAGTGAGATATTGTATTATATTCGATAGATAAAATCATTCCATCCCTTATATATATATATATATATTTTTCATTCATGATTTTTTATTTATTTATTTATTTATTGATGTTTTATGATTATATGGAAAATTATTGTATTTAAATGAAATAAAAATGAAAGAAGTATATTTTAATATTTTTTCTCCATTTCTCATAGTGTCTATTTGTTTAGTTCCCTTATTTTAATTATCCGAGGTAATTATTTCCTCATTTTTTATGTACTGAAAGGTGTCATGAGTAAAATATTATCCATAAATTCATTAATTGAATCAATTAATTTTATAATATCATTTGGTATCATTTCTATAGTATTATATATATTTTCTTGAGTTCTTGGCTAAAAAAACTATCATTAAGGGTGGGTTATTGAATAATGTTGGTTATCCATGTAGATGTGGGGATTATCCAACTTCATTTTTCATAGTTAATAAAAATTATGAAACATTTTGATGAAATTAAAATAATTTTTTATTCAATTTTGATATGTCTACTTCACAAATTAATATATTTTTTCTACCTATTATCTTTTATTCTCTATTTCTTAACACTTTTTCACTACTATTTAGCAACAATTTTTATACATATTCACATTTCGAAATCCTAATTTCATAATTTTGAATTATTTTTGTATTTTATTATTTTTAATGGACTTCAAAAATCATAATTTCTATGTGGTTCAACTCTACATACTATAGTACTAGTCTTATGAAGGTTATAATTTGTAGTTTTTATGAAGTTCAATGGAATAATCGAAATATCCTACATTGATGGAGTAATATCGAGTTCCTTCCATTTTATTCATTAATTCACAAATAAATAAAAATTAATCTAGTAAATGAAAATTTCAATTCAAACATAAGAACATATTGTGATTAGCTTAATAATATATCCATTTCCAGAATCTCTCTGGGGTCCACTGAACAACCACTTCTGGAAAATCCAATCGGTCGAATTTCTCCTCAAACAAAATTTGTCATTGGATGTGAGGTCATCATTACCCACTCACTCTACTCAAGGTTCTATTTTGGGAAAAAAATAATCCATATATAGACTCAATATTTTTGGTTTCAATTTTCTAGTTGAAAATGGTATTTGGAAACTTTTTAGAAGATTTGATACCAATTTATGTGTTTTTAAGGATAAAAAGATTCCCAGTATATACCATTTTTCTAAAACATTTTGCAGTTTTTATTGAAATTAAAGGAATACTATGTTGAAGAATTGGTGGACCATATATCCCCTAAATTACTTACTATAGGGTTCTCAGAAAATCCATCTTGACCGCATAGAAAATTTAATTCACAAACAAAATAGCATGTATGAAAAGCTATGAAGAATATTTGGAAAATGAATTTAGAACATATGAAAATTATTAGTTATAAATGAACTCTTCATGGGATATAATTAATTTTTAGGAGATTTTGGTGTTTCAGAGGCTGATGAATAGTGTGTTATGAGCTCTTTTAACCACACGGTGAGTGTAGTAAATAGAGTTATATTCCTTGTGAGTAAACTAAAAAGTGAAGGATAATATACAAAAGAGATAAATTTGATTATAATTAAGGAATTTTCTAGGATTATTTTCATATATAAAGGACCCATAATCTATAAATTTTTAAGAGGGATGTTTATTGAAGAGAATAATCCCTAGAAAAAATATTATAATTCCAAAATTGGTTCAATAGGGAGATGAGATTACATATGAGGTGGTTCATGATCTATTTGATTATGTGAATAAAATTTATTTCATATATGAGTTTATTTTATTTTTTGTATTTATCTTTAAAATGAATATTTATTTGGTTGGAATAATACATATGATATTTAATGGATTTTCGAGAATCATTTACGCAACAATTATTAAAGATATTAAATTATTCTATGATGGTATTAAAATATCTTGTGAATGGAGTTTATATAATGAGAATATCATCATGAATTTTTTTTTTCAAATATTTTGTGAAAACATCGCTTCATGAAATTCACATATACGTGTGAAACATTTCATAGGTTTTTCAATTTAAGGTATGTTAATGCCCGAGGATTTGTGTGTTCAATTCACCTGAGAGAGAGATAGAGATGTGATATAACAAGTTATGAGTGGTAGTAAAAAGGGAAAGATATTTAGTCCTTTCAAAACATTATAAAATAATTTCACATTATTTTATTTGGAAGATTGAAAAATTTTATTTTTCTGATCCTTTGGCATAGATCAGTAATATTGAACCTATTAAAAATTAATATGTGATATGCGTGTTTTAATTTATCTGTAATTTTTTTGTTATGGGGGAGAATATAATTTTATTACGTGATGAAACATTATCAAAAGAGTTATAATTTCTAATATTTTATAACATCATTAACCCCACTCCCAAGCCCTCTTATGGTATTCAATTTATTTAGGAAAAAATTTATTATTATAGATAATGGATAAATTCATATTTTCTCCCTCTATAGAATTAATGAATGTGTATTTTAAAAAAAAGGGATTCTGATCTTCAATTAAAACGTTTTATCTATGGAATATTAAAATTAATCACTACATATAATCGTTAAGTATTGATGTATTTACATCTAAATGATTGTTATTTTATCCACTACGTATATTCTATCTTTATAATAAACAGAACGAATAGTGTTGGATATCGGATCTATAGGAGTCAATTTTTAAAGGGGCCATTATTCAACACTTTGTGAAGAAAGAAAAGTCAGGAAAATCATCACATTCCATGTGGAAATTTTTTTGGAACGTTAGTGAATGTTATAAGAAATACAAGATATGAAATTGTAGGTTTTTTGATCAAATATGATTACTTGAGGATTCACCCTAATAAGTCTGTTGATGCATTATATGATTGGGTGAATGGGGTGGTTGATGACATGTAACGTATTAAGGAGATTTTAAATGATATAAATATTTTCCATGTATTTCATGGGAAGGTGAACCCAAGGTGTATCTCAATGGTAGGTTCCCCCAGTGGTATTTTCAAGGCATTGAGGTAAAATATCTCTTTGTAAATTAATGCATTGTATGTAACTTGGAATTTTAATACTGTATCCCATTCCCTGAAAAAACTAATTTTTCCCCTAAAAATTTATATCATGTGAATAATTCATCTTTTTTCAATCTGAAAGTATTTGTATTCGATGGTTAATACCCAGAGGCATTTCTGTTGGATAATTACCAATATACTCATGTTCTATACGAAATTATAGGTGATGGAAATAATGTTGTAGAAAAATTGAAGTAAAAGTATGTTTTATTGAATTCCTTAAAAAATATCACCATTAATGATTGATAATAATAGGGATAAGTAAATGAGGTCACATGATTCTTATCCTATAATTTAAAAGGGAAAGGAGAATTCTTAATTAAAAAATTTGGATTACATGATTTCTTTATGGAATGGTTGGATATCATATAATAAATTTTTAAATGATTATTCTAGAAAATGATAAGGGTGATGATGAGATTAAAATTAATAATTCCTCATCATGTGTCAAAGGAATAAAAAAATACACTGTCAACTTTATTCTGAATGAAGAGTCTTGATTCATTAGAAAATGGGTAGTTTAGAACAATCTTTTGTTGATAAAATTGAATACAGAAAGAATCAAGGAGAAACTATTATAGAGTATGATTTAGATAACTTTTATATAAGGGAATATGGATATATTTTATGGAAGTTATTTCAAAGGAAGAGTTGTTAAAAATGTTGAAATAGAAGATCATCTTGAGAAGATAGAATATTATAGATATAAGAATTCATTTTATAGGAAATAATATGATTTGTATATATATAATTGTTGTTGAAGGTCCCAATCATAACTCTCTATGTGTCAGTCTACCATTCAACCTGGGTATTACTATATTAATTAACAATATGTTGTTTTAATCAAGTGAAATGATTAATATTTTTATATGTAAGGTGATTGAAGGGGAACCTCTATAATATAAGTGGTGAGTAAGATATGTTCTTTCAATCCATGAAGGAATAGAATGGGTTGAGAGATGAACTACATGGCCATTAATGCCATCCATTTTGGAAAATATGGTGAAATGTGTCATATGGTGAGACATCTCTAACTACCATAAGATTTTACTTACATGAAATATAATTTTGAAGAAGATGATCATACAAATGATGTATAATGAAAAATAATTAAAGTAAAAAAAGAGTGCTTGAGATAGTGTATGATGATGTGTATGGAACTATCTCACCAAGATCCATTAATAAGAAGATATATTTTATTCTTATCTATGAATATTTCAGCAGGATGGAATGGATTTTTTTTCATTTTCCACATGTCTATGGTGATCAGTTTCATAACAAAAATTCAAATAGAAACTGCAAGGATATTTGGATAGAATATTACGAAGTTGTGGACAAAAAGTTATAGAAAATTCAAAAAAATCTATGTGGAGTATTATTTTCAAAAACATGGCAGAAGGAAAAAAAATTTAGATAGTGATATATAATAAAAAATGTTGACTCGTACATTGGATAAATTAGATCACAAACATCCTAGAAAAAACGATACATTTTGAAAATGAAATACCAGATAAATTCTGGACGAAATCAGTCTTGAAATAATTACATAAATCTAATTGAGATTTTTTTAATATAAAATAATAAAAGCCTCAGTATAACCTATGGTAAATATAGAGGAAAAAATTACATTCATTTGAATATTTTTTATTAAGTTTTTTATTAACAATAAGTGGAAACATGGGTTGTTTGAATCTTATGTAGATGAAGGGATATTCTATTGATAATCTAAAAAATCAAATCAAATATATGATTCAACCCGAGACTGGGAAAAGTTGTAAATGTAATGATTTCCATATAGTTGAAAATGAACAGAAACTTCAATTACAGGGCTAACAGTTTATTGAGGATTGTGATGAGGGGGAAAGATACTCTAGGGGGGAAATGTGTAAATTACTTTTTTATAAAAACATATTTATGAAGTTCAAAATTATTTTAGACGTGTATCTACACAACATTTGAATAGTATATTAAATAAATTAAATCAATAAAAAAATATTTTATATCTTAGTTTTAATAGAAATTCATTGATGAAACATATGGGGATGATAATTTAGTTCAAGTAATGAATGAAGAAATTGAATAAATTGAGAATAATCATACACGAGATATTTTTTTATGTCTTATTGATAAGGATCTCATTGGAACTAGATGGGGTTTTTAGAACAATATTAATGAATATATCATTATTATTTTAAATAAGGCTTAAATTTTGGGGAAGGGACACTACCAGATAGAGGTAATCGACATAGATGAGGCATTTTGACCTTTCATAAATAAATATACTATTAATCTATTCTTATCCATAGTTGGGAAAATGAAATTAAATTTTTTGTAGAATGATATAAAATATGACATCAGAATTCAGTTATAGAATAATTGGTTTAAATCTAATAACCTGATTGTTTTCTTATTGAGGAAGAGGGGAAAATAATTTTCAGTTAAAGATCACACTCTATAGGGTAAATAGATCACTATAAATATGGTATTCATAATTTGATTAATATTTTATGAATCATAGTTTTCAATATAGTAGATTTTATTTCATTCTCTTTGTATAAAATAAGAGTATTAGAAGAATTAAAGGAATAGTTTATGTCAAAAACATAATCATTGGTAGATTGGACGAAGCCCAATGAAAATAGTTTTGAAAATTCAGTGAATGTGAGTTTGAAATTTCAATGATTATTGAGATCATATTTTTTTGTTGTATATGTGATTCATGGATGTTATAACACATCTACTTCTTAATAAAACATTCTAATGTGATTCTTAGAATAATTTGTAGTTACCATGATGAAATAGTCTTGTGATAATGATGGATAAATTGATAATGTAAAATAATATCGCTAGATCCTCAATAGAGTTGTGTACTTACAAGAGAATTCTCCAAAAATTCTATTTTCGAAAATCCAGATTACACTATTTAAATATAGTCCCAAGGAAAATCAATTACTAATATTGAAAATAATACTTTGGTACATCAATGGAAAAATTGATTTCAGTTTTCATCACAATGAAAAGTACTTTAATGAGTTATTCAATTAAAATGATGAAAATTTGAATGGTTTAGTAGATAAAATAGATTCAATGTTAGGTGGTGAATTTTATAATACGGAAATGTTTTAATTGAGAAAGGATCAAAAAGTGATATCGAGAATGAAGTGGTTTATTGATTAACATTTTATACCACTCTTTTTTATGGTTCCGAGAATTTTTATGTGGGATTAGAGTGTGTGTGGGGTATATGGTCTATCTGTTTATCAAGTCATAATATGGGAGTAGTCATTGTCATAAATAGTTCATTCATGTTATAAAATATATCGTTATAATAATTTCTTGATGTATTATAATCAAACCTAAATGGGTAAACTATTAGGAAAATCCACCAATATAAGGGCGTATGGTTTTTGGGTTTGTTCTGTTTATTGAAAAATACAACTGGAATTTTTTGACAATATTTGTTACCAAATAAGTTATTTTAAAAGTATAAAAGTTTTTTAGTGTCTGATATATTTTTTAAAATATAAATAGATTTTTTTCTCAAAAATGATGAATTACCGCATTGAAAAATTATAGCACCATATAAGACCTGAAGGGGTTCACATTATAGTTTTCAATAAAATGAATCTCAATAGCATTTATTTATTTTTAAATGAACATCATATCATCTATTTTCAGAAAAACAAAATTGAAAATGGTATCTTTTTCATATAGAGGGAAAACTAATCATCATGAATATCATCAAGAAATACAGTAATTTGCAGTTGAACATGGTTTCACTAAGGATGACTTAAATGGAGTTATGTACAATGTGAACCTCAAATATAGTGAAGTAAGTAGAGTTATGAGTTATATGAGTATAGTTTTTAGTGAAGTCTATTTCCCAAATTAAAAAAATGAAACAATAATTATAGTTTCTTCCGGATTTAATTTCCTATATAATAGAAGCCTAATATATTAATTTAAATGAATGAATTTTATTAGAGTCTATAACAAAAATAAAAATTTTCCTTAGTACAAAAATAGTTCATGAAAGAGTAATTTTTGTGAAAGATATGATTCCTGAAAGAATTTTAGTTCATGAATGAAGTTCACTTAATTGAGGAAATTATTTTATAGTGAAATTTATCACTCAATAGAGTGGTTTTTTATGAGACATTATTCATCTACTGGGTAAAGATTGATTATGAAGAACTCAACTATAGGTGAAATTAATTTAATGAAGAGTTTAATTAATTTAGAAAAGGATTTATAATAGTTTTTAATAGCAGTTTCCATAAAAAGCTCTACATGATATTGTATATTTCACATATTGTGTGATAATATAGATTCATGGAAAAATAGAATTTGTGTGAAACATTTCAGATGTGATTCATATAAATTAATGTTTCTACTATAGGTGGAGAACATTCACATCCGTAGATAGGGAGTAGTGAGATTTTAAATATTTAATGGATGTAAACAATGAAGTATAGTGAGTCTCCTAGTATCCATGGAATAGAAGTGATCATTAGTGAATTTGGTACATCAACACATTTTATTTTAATTTTCTTATGTCGTATTCTAGTGAGGGTTACACATTTAAAAATTATATGTTTTGGGTGATAGTTTTAATTTTTTTGACAATTTCTTATAAAAAATAGAGAGAATATTGTTCATAAATGATGAAATGAAATCTAAATGGGTTATTTTTTTAATTTATCATGCCAAATTTTAGAACCCCTTGATTAATGTTTTTTAACCTAGATTCGATAACAATCTTTAGGATGAGATTTTATCTCATCATTAGTTATAACATTATCTCTATGTATAATAATATCCCCAACATCTTCTTTATCAATGTGGATAATGTGGCTCAGGCTTGGGCTCAATATCCTTTACTCATCATAGTCCGAGTCATCATTTTGATTTATAATCAAGAATCGATCTCAGGATCTCTTTCCGATCGAGATCATGACTCTTGAATGAACTCTCATTTATTGATGGTCATTAAAATTAAATTGTTTCAAGAGTCCCAAGTATCATTAATATTTAGTAAGTGGTCAAAGGACCCTTACATTGATATGTCATCAAACAAACACAATATTACCATAACACCCACATTGTTTTTTCCCATGCATAATCTTCCTCCATTTACACCTATGAAATATTTAAAGCATACATATAATTTTATAGGTACGACAAATGTGTATATGAAAAATCACTAAATTTCAGAAACCCATAACATAGAAAATTATATTATGATTAGGATTTTTAATTTGAAAATAAACAATAAAATTTAAATAATATTATTAGTGGAATCCTATTTTTTAAAATAGTAATTACAAAATGTTCCAACAATTTAAATCGATAAAAAATCATGGAATTATAAATGAAAAAACATCACAATCCAACTGTTTTTTCAAAACAAACTATGTTTTTTATTTGAATTAGTTTTTAATCATTAACATTCAAAATAATTTTTTAAAAAATATAAGAAATTTTTTGCAAAGGAATTATGGAAATTTTCCACAAAAAAAATATATTTTCACACAAATATTGAATGTATAATAATTTCAACTCTAAAATAAAAAACAAAAAAATATTATCAAATAAAGAACATTTTTTTCATGAAAAACATTATAATTTCATAAAAAATATATAAATAATCATTATCATAAAAGGTCCACATTAATTTTTACAAAGAATCATTGAAGCTCAAAAAAAATTATAACCTACATAGGACTACTGTTGTGTTATGTTGGGTCAAACTACCAAGAAATTATGTCATTTAAAATATAATAAGGAATAAAAAATAACAATAAATCATAAATTTTTTCATGAAATTATGATAATGGGAATTGATAATGTGATTCAATGTTGAAATATTTGGGAAACACTATAGAAAAGGGTTAAACAACTGAGAATGATATTTTTATTGTTTGATAGAATGATAAATTAGGGAATGAGACAAATCAGGGTTTATTAACATGTTCAAATTCTTCCAAAATGTATAATCTAATAGTGAATATACGTGAATAATGGAGTTACATTTCCCCACTTCCAATTTTATATCCAATTGCATTTAATAAACAATATTTCAGTACTTATTCCTAAACCAAGCACTAACGGAAAAAAAATTGACATTTAAAAGATAATTAATACATTTTGTAAATTATGTTATTTAGATAATTCTTTAATTTCTAAAATTTCACTCTTTCACAATTAATAACATAAAAATTGTAAAAAATTCATCCAATGTAAAATTATAATGATGTTATTATATAAAGGGAGCATGGATAAAAAATAAGTAAGATAAGTAGAAAAAATTTAATTAATTTCCATTCGATTTACCAACATGACAAACAAGATTAAATCAAAAATAAATTAAAATAATACATTATAAATAGAAACGAATGAATTAAAATATACAAGGAATGGAAGGATCTTATTTTGGAATTTGATCTCATCTCATGTACTAGATTCCACTGAAACTCATTGCTCTCTATTTCTTACACCCCTCCCATTTTATATGCTCTTGTAATCCTAGTACCAGAAAATGAATATTGAACAATCCCCTTTGAAATACTATATCAAGGAAAAAAATAACTTGAATGGTTGAAAATTTCATTGAAAAACAATCAAGTCAGATATTATATATATTAATGTTTTCCAACAAAATTAAGGCACCAAAAAAATTATGATAATGTGAAACATTTATTGAGACATGCTCACTATCTCCCAAAGAATTACATTCTATATAACATTTTTCTGTATAAAAATAATAACATTCCATCTCAATTTCATTCAAGATAATTTAACAACAAAAATAGACATGTCATCATCCAGAACCCTCAATTTTCAATGGCTATTCATATTGTACTTATCATAATATTTTTGAAAATTATTATCTTCAACAAACTTTTCATGTTGTAAAAAAATATTTTTATCTTCCTATTGTGAAGATCTATCTTAAAAATTATCCCCATCCATGAATCACTTATCTTGAGCTATGAAATTCCCAAAAAAAGACGAGTAGATCACATAATGTAAGGAAATGGTGGGTGAATCCATATTAGATGATAAAGAGGGATATAATCATTCAAATACTACCTGAGATGCATTATCAAAAATGTCTATTTGTTTATTATAATCCCATTTTTGTTACCTGTCATTGAGTTCACAAATTATTCTCTCAATTTTCACTAGAATTCCATGATTCATCGTGTATTGAGATTTAATGAAATAAATCTATATTGTATATTAATTAATTCTTTAATTATTTCTCCAAAATATTCATGGGTATAAATTTAGGTTGGTTTGGTTAAAAGTATAGAAAAACATAATAAAAAATGTTACTACCCCAATGCATGATCATTTGGATGAAATGTAGAATAGAATTGGAATAAAAAATTGCACATACCGCATAACATTCTTCCTGAAACAACATCCCCTTAATGAGACCCTCATCTACAAAGCATTAACATCATCCCATAAAAAACCATATCACAACAGGAATTGTTATTTATTTGTTGAAGGAATACTTTTGTTCCATCTCATGTATGATTTGTGATTTCCAAAATGTTTAGAAGGAAGGGTATACACATAGTGATTTAACCATCTCACAAAGTGCATTATCCTGTAAATTATTTTCATTGGTAGTTGGAAGAATTATTTTTCCCTTCCCATATAAATGTTTTTATAGAAAAAATATTGAAAATGAAACGAACCTAATTTGAATATGGACTCATTTATAGACATTACTTTCAGATGTGGCATTTTTATTTATATAAAGAAATGAATTACAGGACTGCTAGAAACAATTTTATTTTATTTCATCTAGGATTTAGTGATTTTAATATAATAACACAGAACAATATAGAAAAAAATTCACAATGCGATTAACTGTGGATAATTCATATGGTAAAATTTTTGGATTGTGAACTGCCACAAGGCCCTACATTTTGGTAGAGGAGTTGATCAAAAAAAGCATATAAATACCCCTTCAATTATCAAATTAAAAAATGATAAAGAGGAGAATGGGAGTATAATGAAGGAAAAATAAGGATAATGGTGAGAAACAGAGATAATATTTTCTTTTCAAACTTGTATTAAAGTGATAAGTTAAAAGTAAAATATTAGAGAGAAAATATCTTTGGCTAATATAGCTTTTTCAAAGTGGACCCATTAAATCTCCATTGTGAAGAACCTCCTCTAAAAAGTATATTTTCTAATCACATTTTTTATCCTAGATTATAGAGGGTTCTGGGAGGGTGAATCTTTGAAAAAGAGTATAATGATGTATCTTTAAATGATTCCCTTTGTGTGTTATACCAACATTCCAAAAACATATCTTCTAAAATAGAGTGGGTATATTCATAGGTATTTCCAACCCCTCTTCTATTGCCATGGCTATAAAATAATATGAACCTCTAGGATTCATTTAGGTAAGTAATCAAATATTGAACAAATAGACTACTCCTATGTTTTTCCATTACTAATATTATTAATCAAGGGAATACAAACACGAATGAACCTGATGAAATCCCTTCAAAAAATTGATTTATATCCTTCAATGGGTCACATTCTCAGAGACATGTCATTTACAAGAATCTTCATGCATAATCCGGATACAACCATTCCTCATTAATCCATTCTGGACATGAATTCTAAGATTCATGAATTTAAATTTCAAAGATAGCATCCCCTCAACATTCCATTAAACATTAGGAACTTATCCTCACATAGGTCCCTGAACCATTTCACGTGAACAAAGTTATCATTTATATTACTATTAACCTGGATTCATTGGATGCCTCATTGAGGTTCAACCACATAATTAATTAAATATTACTCATCTCTTATGTGATGGTTATAAGAATAACCATATAACCTTCAATAAATATACTAATTTTGGTTCCCCTATACAGTTTTTGAGATACCTTACAATTTACTACATAACAAAAAACTCGTCTGGTATTATGTAAAATATTGTTGAAATCTACCCCAAATTAAGTTGTTAGACTAAAATCTTTCCAAATGCAATTAGCATTGGATACCCCATGTAATGAATGAAACATGACTAATGTCATGATCATAATATTTATCTTCATTCATGGGAATCCACAATGAATAATTCACATTAATATTTAATTTTTTACATTTATACAATTTTCTTGATTTTTTGTTACCTCATTCATCATACATCAAGAATGATTTCTGTTGGCATAGAGATTTATGTTCATTGTGTCATTAGAAAATTCAATAAGTATAAAATAGGACATCTGTATAGGTAATATCTCCATGCATACCTTCACCTATCTCATTTATTATGTTTGGTAACATTTGAATGCTTATACATTAGCCTCTCTCAGACTCCTATGGTAATCCATTTTATGACATAAAAATACTAATATGCCAATACCATTGTGTAAGCCACGATTAATATGTTATTGTTTTTCTATAATGTAATATGAAACTATTCTATATCTATTTTCTCCCATCTAGCATTACCCATGTAGTATTTTACCTTTTTTCATTCATT
Organism: Viscum album; assembly: GCA_963277665.1. Taxonomy (NCBI): domain Eukaryota; kingdom Viridiplantae; phylum Streptophyta; class Magnoliopsida; order Santalales; family Viscaceae; genus Viscum; species Viscum album. Next base: position 897,607,240 of record OY728165.1, on the reverse strand, counting down.
CCAATAGCATAATTGATATACATGATTGGATTAACATTGTAGTATGAGGTGAATGATTTAAAACTTCATAGAATATTTCTTCATATAATAATGTTAAACTGCATGGAATGGTCTCGTCCCGTGATATTATACCATGAATCTTTTACTACATGTGTATATATTAATAAAAAATTGGAAAGATAGGATGCATCTATATGGTTCCAACACATTATCAAAACAATGTGCATATTTCCTCCGTGGGATATATTCAAATTATTCGTGTAACCCTTACTCATTAGTCGATATTCTATTTGATATCTCATCTACCATAACATGGTTCAAATTACTTCTTAATCACCGATATAAAAGGACATATTCATGATAAAATTATTCCCCCAACTAGAGGTATATATTCCATCGTTATCATAACAAATTATTCTTAGTGGGTAAAATTCTTAGGAAATCTATTCTTTATTGGGCCATTTTCTATGTGATACCAAAAAATATCATTGGAAAATATTACCTATAAGTTTTTATCAGAATTTCCAGTTCACATTTTTGTCCCTCATTTTCCATTTATATACATAATTATCCTAGTTTTCTTTACATCATGTCATAAAACTACAAGTGTTACTCCTTTTCACAAGACCTTAAATGTTATGAAATTATATATTATGTGTAATTGAATAATGTGCCTTTAATTTAATTTTTATTGATGTGTATGCATCCCATTTCATGTTCCTAATTAAAACCACATAGAAATTTACCACATTACTGGATTGAAAAATATCATTTGTGTGCCCATAAATATGGTTTTAATCCATTACTCCTTTAAATTAACCATCATCATGTAATTAATATATGATATGTAGAAAACATTTATACATAAACATAGTACAATTGTTGGAGAAAATTTGTAACATACATTTGTTAACTATAATGGATAACCACTAGTACATACAGATGTTCACAAAGACACATGTTAATGAAAGACTACTAGAATGGGGGTAACCTATTGTACATTGGTATTTGAGAAATATTAAATAAGAAATTAATAAATCAAAAACGAATTAAATAGTAAGAAATAATAATATAAAAAAGATGCAATGGACCTAAATGATCACCCAATCATCTAAAATTTATTTCTATGATATTTTGGAAGGAATACCCTTATAACATTCTGCCATTAGAATGTGGGTTCATGATGATATATCTTGTCAAGAACCTGAGATCTGTTGGGGGTTTCCAATTCCATGAACACATGCATAAAAAACAATTGGAAACAAAAAATTTGAATCTAGTAAGAATATTTCACCAATTATATCCCTTCACAGTCATTTTCCATGATATTATCATAGTAAAATATATCCCAACATAAAACCTCAAATTATGAATGATGTTATTCACACAAGTCTCTTACTTTTGTTATTGTATTTATCTATTTTCCTTTTAGTTTTACTTATTATTTTTGGAACAAAAATCACTCACATCAACACAAATCATAAAATACCCACTATGATAAACATATACTTCAACTACTTCAAGAGTGCAAGCCATATCAAACCAAACAAAATTCCCACTCAAACAATACCAACTGTTGAATGAACATTTTCTGGACTACCACCTAAATGGTACAATCCTAACCTTAGAGATATAATGGGATGCACACCCTGACATTACGCCCCAATGACCATAAAAAAATGATGGGTTGAGAAAGATTATGTGGCACCAGTCACCACATAGAACTACTTTAGGAGCCTTTCATGGGATCATAGGATCAATAACCACATTTATATTAGGTAGGAAAAAAATAAGTAGACTATGAATTCACCCTTGTTTAGGAGATTCCATTGAGGGATTCCCTAAATTAACACCATCATAACCATTGAACATCATCATATCAAAAACTAGTTGAAGTTTCCATCAATGAAACCCTTACACTAGTCACCCAAACTGGAGAATTTTGGAGTGATCAATAATATTTTGGAGCTACCAACGACATATATCATTCCTATATTCTTGCATCCAATGAATAATCCCACCAATATACCTTTGGGGGAAATTGGAGAATATGAAAACATTCTTATCCCTTAATAGAAAGACTTCTCTTAAACATTGGAAACTTCAAAGGAATCATATGTTATAATCTCAAAATCAACTAGGGAGTGGGTACACATTATCTCACATGAATATAATTCCTAAGGGAATATATAGGTGATTAATTGAGTGTTGGATTCATCCTATATCCCCGATGACAAAAAATAATGGTGACAGATTTCCATTACTACTGCAGAATCTCATCAACCTATTTTCATGTTAATGTATATGAAATCATATATCATTTCTCAAATTATTATTATTTCTCTTATCTTAGTACTGGAAATTGAATATGTTCAACTGGATATTTTAATTCCCATCATATTATGGGAACAATTTATCATCCAACTACAGGAGTTCCCCCTTAGAATATAAACAAATCTACCTAAGAGTATACAAACATCTCTACACCCACTTAAGATCATCATCGCCCCATCCGGATGAAGAATGAATAACAGGATTATTAATTAAATGTCCTTTGATTAGGAGGTTTTCAATTTTAGTGTCCACTTTCATGTAGGCACATAATCGAAATAAATATTTTTTTTAATTTCTAGAATATCTCATAATAATTCAACATCTATATCATATTCCTACACACTTCATAAGATGAAATGTTGTCAGCATTTCAAGATAGAAATCAAGAAGAGAAAAACAAATTATTTATAATTATAAAGAATCCCATCAACACAGTATAAGGAAAAGGTGGTTCTTTCCCAAAAAATATCACATATATGAAGGTATTTTCTAGTATAACATGACTCACGATTCCCAATAGAGATCATTAAATGAGAAGTATTTATACAGATAACACAAAAATCAAGATTATTCCAATATTTGTAATAAATTCAAGATTAATGTTTTGAGGCCCCTAAAACATTACAATAGAGGAACATTATTTTATTAACTCATCATCCAATAAAAGAAGAAACTATATCTGAAGTGGTTCTCCCTACAACATTACTACATATATCCCTAGAGGTACACCATAATGTATTTCAGATAAAATTTCCACTTTACGGAAGTATTATGATTGATCGTGGTAATTATTATTATGAGTGAGAATTGAAAATCAACCTCACGGTCAGAATATCAAAAGAAAATAGGTTCCTCCCCTTAAATCTATCCACCTGAAATGTCCCCTAAAGATTTAATGTTGAAGGAATCATCCCTATGGTCCTAAATTAAGCCACAATAGTTGTTCACCCCATAATTTAATTCTCTACAATAGTACCCCTAGTAGTAATAATTCACTTTTATTTGATGGTCCTCCCCTTTCCTATCCAATAATGGTAAAGCCCTAACATCATGTGTCACTTAAGTTATTAATTATAGCTTCTCAAAATTACTCATCTCTGATGAGAATTATTCCTTTTCAAATATAATATATCCAAATGAATAAGTAATTTTCCATACTGACTTTGGATAAATTGGATTATAATATAGTAGATAGGATTTCAACAAATCTAGCTCATCTTGGTAATACTCTAGGTAGAAATTTCTTCGGTCCAATAATATAGAATAATCATTCTCCATAGATGAAGTAAATGAGTTTATGGTGATGTATTATCCATTGAGAACATATTGGTAATGTTCTAGTCTATATATACATATTTATTTTATATTCTGCGGCATTGGTAGTGGAATGATAACACCATATTTTGTTGAAATTGTTGATTACTCATTTTAATTAATTGGAAAACACCTACCATTAATGGAATATGATAACTAAGTAAGATTAATTGTATAATTTCAACATTATTTCAACTGACATTTTTTTTCAATTTCATGATTTCTAAAATTTATAAGCCAATATGGAGATATCCAATGCACTTTACAAATTTTTTTTGTGATATATATCATTTGACAACTAATTATTCATGTGAAGTACGTATCAAATGATAGGGTGAACCTAAAGTAATTCAATACACCACCATGTCTTCAGATCCCCCCACCTGTGATTTCATAGAATGTCATAACTCAATGAAATGTCTCAAACACATCATCTATACATGACATTCATTCTAATCACTGGAGTCTTATCATAAAAAAATAAAATAAATCGTTAGATAAATGAAAGGGGTTCATTTAATATCCCCTAAATAAATCCTCCATGATGGTTCAATGGGTGTATAACTTGAAAAAAACACAATACCCTTGTTGAAGTGGTAACATTAATAGGGATTTTATTTCATTCATAACATGTATTATATCATTCCCATGATATAATGAAACCCAAAAAAATTATAATTGTAACAATAGTGATCACATCAATAGTTATCATGGAGAAATCTTAGGTTGACGGGATAACGCGAATTTCTACCACTTCCTCTACCATGATGATCATCAAATCATTAGTGAGTTAAAAAATATATATGGGTGGGAAAAACATAGCCTCATTTTATAAGTATGGGATATTTTTTATCATAACCTTCCCCAACCACAAAAAAGTAAATATTCAACTGCCTATGAAATATTACATAAGAGGGACTTCCGTAGTAGATATTGAGAAAGACCCATCTATCCATATGGTCAGAAACATGGAATAAGTGTCTGAATATTATCATTAGATCAGTTATCAACAAATATCCATGTTAATCAATTATAATTAATAGGTGGGGCATCACAAAGTCCTAAAACCAAAATTATCCTAACAAAAAGAATGATAATTGAGGGTTACTATTTTAAACTAGATAGATATTTTGCATGAAATTTTTTTTATACCCCGTAGACAAGATATAATATCTACAACATATTATCTTGCAGTGAAGTTATAATCATCAGAGAAACCAACGATATAGGAAATTACATTGTTATTAGATAACGAGATTCATCTGTTTCTATACAGAATATGGTCCACAATAAAACTTTCATCGAAGGTGTAGGTACTCGTTGACAAATAAAAACTAAGAATTTGTGGCCTCCCCCAAGTGATCTATTACCAAACACTTGATGGGATTATGGAAAATTAAAAGTCAAATATTTGACCACATCCCATCCAATACATGTATATATTGATCCACTTACCTCCTTGGATATTCTCCCCAAATATGAGGTTTAAATTATTGAGTTAAGGAAAGTCAACCCTAAAATATTAAAATGCATAACTCTTACGTAAAATTTTCATCAACCAAAGACTCAAGATTCTACAATATTAGTATTTCCTCAACATGAAGTGTTTTATCAAATATTAATCAAAGGATCCTGCCATCAAAAAAATCAAGGTTCAAATATCTTATTTAATTTAACCTGACAACTAGATATTATTAGGTGTTTCCTACACGATGATGGTAACTAAACCCATTTTATGCATGCTACCCAAGGTAGAAACATGTTTTTCATCAAAAACAGACATGTGAAATCTAACAATATCAGGATATACCTAGTACATATACTCAAATATCTCTTCAAATAACAATTCCATATGAGAATTTTGAATTTATTGATTCTCTAACAACATGAATGGTGTTCATAGAGGAGAGGTGTGCACCCATTCAGCTAAAAATAAATCCATACCCCTAATGGGTGGATGTGAATCCTACTCTACCCAAATTTCAAAACCAATCATTACGAAAAACAAATAGAAATGGGGAACCAAATAATCATCTTTTTCAATTCATATCTTGATGTGGGACCATGATAATAACCATAAAAATAATATGTAGTTATCCATAGATTATTTGTTAAAACATTGGAAGGACTAAATTTTTCTAGTACACTAGTTCACCCGCTCGATTAGATACAATGTGGGATGGACTCCATCTATAATTCTTCTATCAGTTCACCTAAATAATGAGAAATAAAATAGTCATAGATATCTTAAATTTAATTCAATTCAATAATTAGAGTAACTCATAATAAATTACTTGGTGGTAGTACTTAACACACCCCCTAAACCAATAACATCCCAAATTTGAGTTACTATGAATTTGTTTTTAAATATTTACATTATGTTATTAACATTACTAATAATAATAAACTACCAATGTGGATTCTTTGATTTTTATATAGTTTCAAAAAAGTATGTTCATTCTATGTTATAGAAAAAACCCAAACCACATCTAATGGAAAAAACTCTTGGATAGAAGACTATAAATGTTCCGACAATAACTATTATCCTAAAAAACAATTTGACACCATATACATCCCCTAAACATGTATATTGTCACATGGTTCAACAACTTGAATAGAAAAAACAATATCTTCATTATTATGAATGGATAAATATTTAGTGTTATTCTTTATATGATGATTGTACGAAATTTTTTTATTCCTTGTATAAACGGAATGTCCCAAAATATTTCAACCCATATATATATATAATATTTTAAATCATTAAAAACGTAGGTATTCTGATTAGATTGTCATTTGAAACCATCTAAATTTATATCCTTCCAACAAAATATTGGGAAATACCATCCATGATTTGTTTTTCATTAAATGAACCCTTCATAAGATGCTAAATTCTTGATAACATATGTGTGTAGTGGCACCAGAACAAATGAATAATTTCTCTACAATTTGACAAGTAAAAGGAGAATGGAATGAAGAATGAAATAATAGATCACCAAAATTAAATGATTTGATAACCAGAAAGAAGCAACGTAATGAAAATTCAAATATCAAGGAATAGATGAATCAATCAATTGTGACCCCAACTCAACCTATGACAATGTAGTAGACCCATCTGGCATCAATATATTTCAATAACAAATATTTTCATAACTACCATCACCAATGTAACATAAATGAGTTTTAGGATAATGATCTCATGCTAGGATAAACACATTTCAAACCCTCTTAGAATATATGCCTCTATTATAGGGACAACAAGACCAATTCCATCAAATGGTTCAACTTGAATCGATCCCAAAAAAATTATCATCATGAGATCAATAATTGGTATTTAGATGTTTCAATATAATTCACTTGTGTAATATATTATTTGATAATGAATACAAATCTAATGCTATATTACCGTCCCATAATTAGATAGAGAGAGAGGGGGGAGAGGAAGATTCCACCATTAATATTGGGGTTAAGGAAGAAAATGATGATATGGATCACAACATTTAGTTAGTATCATTACTGAGACCGTATTTAATAGAGATACTTAAATAATGACACATCATTAGTCCCAAAAGGTGAATAAACCTACTTCATAGTCATGTAAGCTTGTTCAACTACCATCATAGCAGAATAATGACTATAATTTTCTTTCACCCAGTCAGTATCAAAATGAGATAAGTTCAACTAAATTTATAAAATAGATCTCTATGAATCCATCAACTGGACATCCGAGGAGATATCCACTATCATAGAAAACTCCATATCTTAAGCCTTAGACTAAGGTATCCCCATATAGGGAGGAACATCCCCCTATCCAAGATATATGATATCATTAATGATAATAATATATTTTTTACAAAGATATTGATCTCGGTAATGATTCATTTTTCAAAGAATAATGGGAATCTCTTTTTAAGGATCACTTATACCCTATGAATTTGATGTTGAGGTGAACACTATTTTATTATATGATGGTAATACAATACCTATTGAATTCCACATAGTCATTTCTATTGCATTGAATTATATGGAAAACACAATAAATGGGAATATATGGAAACTATATATTTTTGAAATGTAAGAAACAATGGATATTCAATTATATCTCATTGAATATAGTTATGGGATCAATTGGATTCTTATCCAGACCCAATTAAGTTTGGACTATAATGAATTTGATTTACCTCACACTAATTTCGTCATCTAAGGGTATAAAAGTTGTTTGAACAATCTTCTTATATGAGTCAATATTACATCCCATTTTGGAGGCCTTGTATCTTTTTCAAAATTCATATTGGGTTTTTGTTATACAACATTTAGTGTCCAACGGGGTAGACCATGTTTTAACATACAAACAATGTTACCTATGTAATACCACAAATTCTTTAAAATATTTCATCAATGGATAGTCCAGTGAAATTCATGGTGACCATAACACTTTTTCCACTGAATATAAGTACATAGATTTTTAATTCTATTAGAGAATTTTAAAATATCTATCTATAAATGATACCATCTAGATCACCTCATAGTGGTTGGGAGTTAGATCTGGTTAACCTATTCCATGAACTCGGTGAATATTATATACTTCCCAAAAATTAGAATGATGAAATATCTCTTTATTTAGGTAATCATGGAGTTTTGTGTGTCCCACCTGAATGGACAAAAAAATTATAAAAAATATGGCATATATTGGCTAGGAAGGTAACCTCATAGAGAGGAATTAACTATGAGAGGAAGGGATAATCATGTAATCCATGAAAATAAAATTTTCTCCTAAATGTATCTATATAAGGGTTGTTCTTACCAATATTGTAATAAAAAAATGGCTCATCATTTAGTAGACATGATTATATACTCTAGGTAATATATGGATATGATTCCAATTATTATTAACGCCCCATATTTATGATATTTGTCATTTCTGCTGAATCTATCCACATAAGAGAAGGAACGGACACCAATAATAAAAAGGAATTCTTATATGAATGTAATCTTACTGATTCTCCAAAATCATTGGAGATATCTTCCTCACTGTTTGGATCTAAAAATATCCCTAATTCAATAATGGGGAATATAAATTCCCCAATGTCATCTAAGAAATACTTGATTCTTTCACTTATTCTAACCCTAGTGGTATAAGATAGTAAGAATAGTATATCTATAATTTTCCTCCTAATAATACCCACATGTTGGAAGATATAGATTTACGAGACAACTCTCATCATCCGATGAAGCAAAAAATGATCACATATCATCTTCTCTTATTGAATGTGTCCATTTATCACCAATAATAACCATGTTTAAAGTATATGGAGTGGAAAGAGAGAATGATAAATATACCCAAGACCATAATGATCATACATCAATAATTTCATGAACCAATCATATACCTCAATCATTTAAAAAGAACCAAAGTCTCCTTTCAATGCCTCTCAATACTGAAAAAATTCCTTCATCACTTGATTACATCAAAAAGTATAAGAATAATAAAAATAGAATCTTATAGATTCCCCTCCACTATTTGAGAATCATATCATTACCACCATTAAGAATCTCTGATAGGTGAATTCATATACAAAGTAATACCCATGACCTACTTGAAATGGTGTTTCCAATTCTCAAAAATAACAAGATATGTATATCCCCCTTTTAATTTATATTAATGTTTGTTCAAGAGGAACTACATAGAAATGTCAGGTATTGATCTCTATTTTCCACTTATAATTTAGTTCTTCCTTATGATCGTCACGATTTTAGGCAGTGAACTAGGAAAATATGTATGAATCAAATTGAAAAATTTGAAGATAATGTTTTCAATCATAAAATTGTGGAAATCATTTAAAATTTTTATTACCTGAAGTGTCTTTCCAATATCATCCATATCGAGAAGAATGATGTTGAAATTAATGTTTTTTCGCCATTTGAGATCACAGCTGTTATTTCAAAAAGGATAAATTCATATTTCTAATGATGAATCTTTTCATTGATGTGACTATTGTGTTTTATTCACTCACCTTTATTGATAGATAATCATGTTATAACAAAATTTAGATGGACAATTAGGATGTTCAAGACACGAATTGAGCTATCCTCAAGGGGTTTATTGAATTTGGGAAATTTCATTCATTTAGAAGAAAGGATTCCCCATATATCAACATGCCATAAAATATATATTCAAATATTTTAGAAGAATTACTATTCAATTATACATTGACATACTGGTTTTCAAAGCACAGGAATCCCTGGGACCATGGACCTAGTCACCTAACCCTAAGGGTCTCATGTAATACCTTATATTATTTGTAATCGTACCTTCTGATAATTCCCATTGGGGGTCCCAAATTAGATTAATTATTGTCCTAAAATTCTGACACATCTTTCTTCTAGTGTGTTCTTTCCTCACTGACAAGATCCCTGGGAAAATTCCCAATAATTACCACATCCTAACCACTACATTTTTCCAAAAATACTTAACTAGGATTTTTTAATCTAGTATCCTCTTGAAATGAATGGTGGAAATTGTTAAAAAGGGTATTCCCATTTATTCTTTGTAGACTCACATTTCCATGGTTGTTAGAATATACACCCTAATAAAAAGAAATTATCCACCTTTTGACATGATTATTTAAATTTATCCATTTTTGTCTCAATTTTCTATGGGTGTTACATTATACCCCCACCCTAAAGAATAATTCCCTTGTGGTAAAACAAAAATCTCAAGCCTAGGATTTTCTTCTTAACATCCTAATGGGTATTGTCTCTGGTACCATTTGACACATACTAGACATTCATGGTACATGAAACTGATGAACTGATCCCAAGCGTCACTTATGTTTCATTTGTTGCCTCCCCAACACACCAAATTCCATTACACACTTGGGATTCTTATCAGACTAATTACTTTTCCAAATTCCCACAGATGATCTTTAGTTTACTTTTTAATAACTCAATGATACCCTAGGAAACCTCCCAAAATGTCACCAATCCTTACCACTAATCCATGCATACCACATGCAAATATGGAGTTCTATTCAGGTAGGGACATGAAAAAGAGGCTGGAACTTATTTAAATGGGTGGTAACATTTCGAATTTTGAGTTTCTATTTTTTATGGACCATCCCTTATTGTTCATGTATAAACAATGTTGGGATCATCTCACCCGACTTGATGTATTGTTAAATAATCTACTACAATATAGTATAATTTTGAATCCCAAAAACTAATATTTTATTGTGGAATTAGTAAAATTTATTCGTGGTACACCATCATGTCCTCAAGTTCAATCCTAATAAGACCAATGTGATGCTTAACATACCACCTCATTGGAATCTAAAATAGTTGAAAGGGAACCAATATTGTATGGATTACAAGAGATACAACATAGAAAAACATAAATGAAATATCATACCCATAACTGATCTTATAAATAAATGGATTATTTATTGGTGGGATAAATACTATCAAGAGGATTTTGACTTTCACATGTAAAATATTATCATGCCCATTGATGTTCATATTGTTGATATATGGGAAACTGCCAATAATATATATAAATGACCTTCCCAATTCACATGGTTCTCTACTGACACAGCTAATTAATGAGGTAAAATATAATAGCCTTTACTGTTTTAGTAAAACCAATATAGATATGATTCCTCAATATTGAGACATCGGGAATAATTGAATTTCATTAATCTTATCAGTTCAGAAATGTAGACACTACTTGCAGCATCATGATGATCAATTTACCTACTACATTAACATAGTAAAATATAAAATCAATTATTTAATTATACATATATTCATTTCATATTGGGTGTATATCTAGAAAAATATTTATATCCAATTCATAAAATATAATGTTTTAAAATGGAATGTTGTGGAAGAAATTATCACAATGAAAACCATCACATAAAGAACAACAATCGATAAAAAAACACCAAAAGAGGAGTTATACTATAATAATGAAACTCTTTAGACATTAGATATGAACTTTTATTGTGCATCCATAATCAAAATAATGGATATATATTAAATCCAAAACCCAACTTCCTTAATCAGTGTAACATCCACATTTCCCATGATGAGGTCGTTTTTCTATATTCATTCATATTATCATACGGTGTCATAAAAATTAATCCATAGTAGTAATCAATATTCATGGTATTGGAATTATAACAAAAAATTATAGTATCATGTCTAAACCTAATAATTGATTTATAGATAGAGATATTGAAAATTAAAGGTGAATATATCATTATGAAAGTGGAACTACTTCCATATTCAATTATATTTGATAGTTGATAACCAATTTTCCATCTGATCAAATGTTTTCGAATTTTATATGGTCATAAAATTCCTAAGTAGATCTATTGGATAATATATAATCCATCTTATAATATCCAGTCTGGGATGATATAGTTGTCAATACTATACATAAATTGGTGTTGTAACCAATCCACTAGAAACAGTAGAGAATTGATTGATGAGATGAATAAAAAACTTGAGCAAGGTGAATTGATAATATCATTAAATCAAATAAACATTGGATATATGTTATGAATGTTAGAATTCCTCAAGAGTCTAATTCACTCATCATATCGTGCAGAAAATGGAAATATTTGACAATAGTCCTCCAATTTTCACGCTATAATAGATATAATGCTTAGAAATCCTTATAAAACCAGGGCTTCAAATCATTCATTCATAGATCCATTGCTGGATTGGATACACATTCTATTCTATAGGAACTCTATGAAAGCGAATATGGTGACCATTATTCATTAACCAAGAACTCCCACCAGATTATGTGGATTTGATATTTATAGCCACTGATAACACTATACAACATGGAGTTCACCATGATATTTCATTATTTATAGATTTATTTAATTTAGAATTTATAAACCCATATATATTTATAACATCAATAAATATTCTAATATTTACTTCTTTTGGGGAATAACTTTCAGGGGTTTATATCCCTCAGCTATAACAAGTCAATTCAAATGTATCCTTATTGAAATAAATTTCATCTCTAAGTGGGATTTTAAAATAACAAAAAAACAATATTGTATAAAGGATATTATCCACTACGTAAAATACATAGATTACCATATTTGGTGTCCAATGTATGATACTGATGGAAATTGATACCAATTTCTTCACGTCTGAGTTGAAATATTTGTATCTGCAATATAGAATTTAGTTCAAACACTCATCCTCCTACTATGAAGTGGAAAACGGATAGATTGAAATTTTTAAACAATTATCTATCTAATTAAAATTAGATGATGGTAAAATAATGAAAAATATTCATTTCTTGTCAAACATTTACAGTCCTTGCGGGCCAATCACACTTCTACTTGTATAGTTTTTCAAGAGATCACATATTTTATAATATATGAGATAGAGGTGGTCTTATCTATTGAGGTATTAATACCCTCAATTCACAAACACACACACACACACATATATATATATCAACATATGTATATTTATAAATATTAATAGTCTCAAAAGTGATTTTCTTATTTGGAAGTAATCAATTCGGGGAAGTTGCAAACTTTTCACAATTTTGGAGTTCATCAATCCTAGGTATCATTTCCTTTCAAGAAGAATGTTCTCTATAGTTCATTCCTTCATGGAGAGCTTGAATTGGTTTTCAGAACTCCAATGATACCCAGAAATAATCCTTGAAAGATGAAACCAATGTTGAATGTGGATTATGTAATACACATGTTCTACTCTAATAGAGCTTTCTCTGTACTCATGATGGATGGAGAAGGCATCACACCAGCCACCAAAGTATTGTTTCTGAAGAAATTCATTACAAAAATATCATTTCAGTTCACTAGTGTTCCATATAAAATGATTTCAAATTGATCTATTTAAATATTATCATCATTAATTTGTACTGTATAGCATTTTTTACACATTGTACAATGTTAAATTATAAAATACCCATCATAGTCACATTAGGTAAAAATTTATGAAAATCTCCTCACCATATGATGTTGAAAAACATAATTAACATCCACATGGAAATGAGGTAAACTACATATTATGTATTCTTTATCACATGACTATAAAAAATATTGAAATCATCGAGATAATAGAGGAGAAATTTCTTGATGTGTGTTAAAAATGTCTTGTCATTATCCCTAGTTATGTGTGGGTTCTTATAATATTACCTATTATTAACCACATTGAACATTACTCTCATGATCTTATAGGTATAGGTTGATAAAATCATTTGGAATATCTTAGAGAAATGTGACTAAATGTGGAAGGTAAAATTATTTACCCATCATGGCATTAATATTTTTAGAGTGGCCCATTATTCATGTATTAATTTCCATATATAAGAGCTATATCTATATTAAAATCCTTGGTTCAATATATTCCTGGTACCAATGCATATCGATTCCATTATTAATATATATTATCTCAATTAATTCAAGTATATATTGAAAAATAAAGAGTTATGGATTGTTTCCCAAAATCATTAGGACTCATAGTGATGATTGGATCCTTTATCATATTCCCAACTATAAGTAAAAAATAAAAAATCCCATTTTCCTCCACATGAGCTATATATATAGGTAATTTCAGTATAACAACTATATATAGAATAAATACCAATGTGGTAAGATATTCAGTGATTCTTTGATCAAGGCCCATCCACGATATCCAATAATTAAAATTTCTTCCAAAAATTCAGTTTTTCATTCCTCATGACAATACATCTTCTCTTCAAAGGAAAAACACTATAGTAATAAAATATTTGTTTCCACAAAAAAATGTATCTAATTTGTGTATAAGAGGTCTCCTAATAACTATGTATAGATAACTAAAATGTTTCACCCTATATAAAACATTATTTACCCAGAGACTCCTATCATACTTTTCTTTTTCCATTGTATGATCCAAATTTATATTATAGTATTTATCATAGAGTTATTCATTTATAAACCTATATATGTACTAATTTATCTTTTACATGAGATTTATCTTAATAAAGGGAATAATATAAGATTAATTTTTCTCTTTATTTCCATTTTGATAGGGTGTGTAGTGAACCTATGATATTATATCCATTATCAAGCTATAAATTCTATCAACTCAAATTTCCTACTCTCTTAAAACATGTTTTTTATTGATGATAAAATTATGAACATGATCTTTAATATGATTGACCATAAAAATGTAGATATTCTAAAATATTCCATATATCCATTGTTCAATTCTATAGTAATACATCACTATTTTCCTGTAGTATTATTAAAATACATATGTCATGAGGATACAATAAATTATTTATAATCAATCTTTCATGACCCTAGATTACATGGATTGGGATGGACTATGTGAAACATTACCTATATGATATATAGATTACTTTAAATGTAACGTTCATATAATATATATAAAAAAATCATTGATAGTATCAAGTGATCTATTAAAAAAACCAATATCTTCTATCCTAAGAATGAGATATTGTATTCTATAATATCCAATCCTATAATGTTAATAAAATAAAAAATTCCCCTCTCCTATATAAGAGATCAATAAACCTGGGGTTCCTATTTAGATTCATCATCTCCTAAAATTAAACTACATGATATGGGATACACTCTATTTGACCATAATCTTATTAGATTTACCACCAATATAGGCCCAATTTCCCTATATGAGATCCATATCCCTGTGAGGGTATTTGAAGTATATTTTCACTACAGAAAATCATCAGAATGAAATTCCACTTTCTTAGTTTGTTACCATAACCTCTAGTTTATCCCCTAAAAAATAAGAACTATATATGGATTGATCCATGAATTTTATTTGAACCTCTTGTTCATCACCAATAATAAATTCCTCATTATATTCCACCCCATGTGAGGGAATCATGATAGAATAACTATTATTATATCGGGCTTAAATTACAAATATATATTTTTAAATCCATTTTTGTAAATCACAAATCCTATTTTTTGTGTCCTGTATTATCTCAAATGTTTCCCTCGTTATCGGTAATGGTCACATTCAACAATTAATGTCACTTATTCTTCATTATGCAAATTATGCACTCAATATGGATCTATATATTATTATTAGATATTAACTAGAAACATTTTTTATCGTCAACCTGAAGGGGAAAATCCTTTAATTTTCATATTCCTTGACAACATTAATGTGGAAACCATTTTTTGAATACATTATGTTCTCATCCCCCTTAAACCTTCTTTATATCATTTCTCATGATCAATGAACCATATATTTGAATTTATGACATCATTTATTCCTATTACAAAGGTGTTGTGACATTTATATCCTGGAGGACTTTTTTCGGTTTCTATTATCATTTTCAGGTATATGCAACCTGAAAAAAATATTTGTGCATCCCCACCATATGTGATATTCTATAGTGGTATTAGTAATTCCATTCACATCAGTTAAACATTCCCCTTTTGCCCCTAAATAGATTATATCAACCTATTTTGATCTAGTAATTATAATTTTGAACTATATATAACTCCCTTATAAAAAAATATATAATTTAATTAGGCAGTATCTTCCAATCATATTTTTATATATCCCTTTCCATATAGGTTTTCCTACATTACATTCAAGAAATGCTGCATAGCCCTAAACTCATTTTTTATTAGTAAAATGTGTTTGGCCTTAAATTATAGTCACATTATGGTCAACATTATACGATATTAATGTATAGGTGATAAGGTCCTAAAACATTTCATGATGATATCTCTTATTAATCAGAGGAATATTCTTTCAAAAGTAGGGAATTATATAAATTTCATATGCAATGGAACCACTATAGTGGAATTTTTATTTTGAACATGTTTATTGGTCATTCATTTAATACATGTCTCATCTCATCAATCATTACTCAATAATATTTAGTTATGTATTAATGAATCTATAAAATAATTATTCATGTTGACCTTATACACATGATGTTAAAAACCCTTGTATCAGATCATTTTTAAATAATGTGATTGACATTTGATCCACTGTTATTTTATTATTCCATTTATTGTGTCTATAAGTCTCATGAAAATATTTTATATGCATCTAGATAATAAATTGAATACCCCAATTTCCATGGATTTCTTAGCTTTCCCATGTCCAGTTCTTTAACGTAAGATAACCTATATATCCCCATATCCATTAATGGCATTGAAATGTGTAAATATTTCACCATTTATAGCATAATAAATCTGTAGAAAATACATCGGGAATGTACATATATACCTCCCAGATCAGATAATAAATCTTTCTCTAAATATTGAACTGTGTGTATTAAATATCATCAATATATTTGGTCATCCTAATTGGCTTGAGCAAGTAATTTATATTTTTGTTATTTTATGTGTTAGTAAAATTAGGAAATAATATTTCTCATTGAGTTAACTTCACCCACTTTATAGTATAGGCTGTGACACCTTTTGATCCAGGAATTAGGGCCTTAAATTTTTTCACTTGTGTTAATGTTTCCATACCTTAAACATCATCTATATTTTTCTAACATACATGAAATATTACATATTAAGGAAACAATACACAAAACTCACTTGGTTTAAAACTAATTATGTTGAATACACTTGAATGGTTTAACAGGTAAAATCTTATTATATACTTATTGGATTGACCATTAATGTGGTATACGAATAATTTACATTTGGAAAATAAAAATTTGACAAATCTTGTTAGGTTGAGAAAATCTGATTGAATCCTAATAAAAATACAATCCCCTTCCTATTAAGCCTACCAAATGTGAAGATTTAAAAAATGATAGGGTGATAAAATAAATTAAACTAACCCAATGAGTTCCATAACATTACTCCATTATAAAATAATAACTTCTTTCTAGTCGTCATGGATAATTAAAATTTAGAGTATTCAATCATTATCTCATCCATAGTTTATGATTATAGAAGAACAATGTGAAATGCAATAGGACATAACATGAGGGTTCTCAAACCCTTTTTAACATTTTTATCGCCATTCCATGTATCCTAAATGTTGATCAATATTACGTTGTGTCAAAAATTTCATTGAAATAGAATAAATTTATTGTTATAGTGATAGATCCAAAGCCTATTCCAATATGTGAGCCAATCTCAAGGGTATTATTTCACCAAAATGAACCAATTATAGTGCCACATTACTGATAGATATGACGATAACTAATTTTTTCCCCCTATGAAGAAATCATTCATCCATGTGGACCAAAAATAGTTAAATGATAATGATATTTATTAGTATACTTGTATGTGATCCACACACATGAAAAAATCATCCCACTAAACAAGGAATATATATTGTTATAATGATGATAGTTATGATTATACTCATTGTTGATACATATAAGAGGAAATATTTCATCCTAATAGACAATCTATTGAATTACGTTGCTATTAATTATTCTTATATCGATCAGTAACCCATGGATAAGAGTATTTATTTATCTAAATATTCCAACTCTATTGTTACGCTGATAGTAGTTATGCGTGTAATCATCAATAATCCAGACCATGGAGGAAATAATTCATCCAAATGGAAAAGATCTACTATTACATTGATGATAATTATTAATATATTAGTCCATGATATATGTCCATGTAGACATGTTTCTAACTTTATCTCTTTGAGAATAATGATTTACATTTAGAATTATTAATTTAATATTCCTATGGTAATAGACTACCACGATTACATTTCATACTAGTGAATTAATTGTTATTATAATGTAATAAAATATTTAAAATAAAACACATGAAAAAAAATAAATTTAATAATTAAAAGGGTATAAATTTATTAATAAAAATAATTAGAGGTTTATAAATAATATATGTGGACTCTTACATGTAGATAAATATATTTTCATTACAAATAAATCTCAACAGACTCTAAATGATGAATCATTGTTCTCTCAAATTAATTCATTGCATGATGTAGTTTAGATCATCTTTAAACCACATTCCATAAATTATTCCATAGTGAATCCTCTGATATAATGATGTTGAAAACTACCATTCGTACTTCCCAAACATGTCATCGTTATTCATCAGTTTATTTTCCAGTATTCACCAGCTCTTGATGGAGCCTATCTAACAACTAATGAATTTAACATGAAACATTTTTAGGTCTATCAATAGAGATATGATTTTCTATTAATCATCCTTTCCACTCTACTACCACCCCATAAATCTTAAAGGCTTCATCAATCAGGAAATTATAGGCAAATAAATGGGCTATAAATAATATATCTATGATCATTGACTTGAGTATGCTCATTTATTCTCAAGAAACAATCACCTCATTGACATTGAAATGAAAATCATGGTTATAAAACCCTCCAAATCCTATGATGATGAATAAATTCTAGAGGTGATGTCTTTGGATACCATGTATGGTGTGGGGAGACTCAAAAAAATGTTTTCAGATCACCTTCCACACACATAACCACAAATTGTATCCGAATTAAATCTCTTTGGTGTCAATATGAATGGAAGTAATAAGTTCTGTAAAATAACTCAGAACAAATATCTCAAAGTTATTTGAACCTTGAAACCTCTAAAATATTATAGAATAGGGTTGATATATTTACTCATGGTTCCCTGTGATTGATTAATTGAGGGAATAAGTTTATGAGTTATAATGGATTATTATAGGTTTTTTAGAATTCATACACAACACACATTAAGTAATTAATGTTTGAAGGAAATATATTTGTTTTTTAGCACTAAAAATTGCATCTAATAATGGAACAAATGATAAATCAATTTATCCTAGTGTGAAATTATTTTTTCACACTTCTATCGTATTGGTTATAGATAGAAAAGAGACTTGGGGATCAATGATTATGGTCAATTTAAGTTAGACATCAGAAAATGGACGGCCAAAGTTATTCTTGAGAAAACTGTGTAGTTTAACACAATAATACAAAAGTGTGTTCACCCAATTAATGGTCATGAGACCATGTTTTATTATAATGTATAATATAAAAAATAACTCTCCATTCATCCACGATCCGGTCAAAAAATGGAATTTTCATGAAAACTTATGGGGTTGCACAATAATAAAATTGTCGCATTACACAACCAAAATTAATTTAAATATGGAATCATCCCCTCATATTTGATGATTAAATATGGGTTTAGAGTTATTATTCTCTTATTTATTAAATTGGTGGTTTTACACTTTCCATAACTCCCAAATCCCAATCATCCTTGAAATTACCTCTTGACGTCTCTCAACCCATGAGCTTTCGCTTTTGATGTTTTTGTGAAAACTACTCCATAATGTGCATATAATTAACCCCTAAAGTAACTAATTTAATTGGAATATACATGATACTTTTTCAACCAAATTTATCCATGTAGAACCAAATTAACTAAACTTCAAAACCTTTTCCCAACTCTATTTGTTGGCTACTTGAAAGTCATACTGTTATAAAAAAAATCATTCATGTAAGAGAAGCCCCATGAAAAATCATTTCCAAAAAACAATTAATGTTTCATGTAAAAGTTCACAGTTTCAAGAAATATTTCCTAGTTGCATGAAATTGTGAACAATTGTGTAAAAAATTACATAGTTTCCTGAAACATTTCATGGAAACACATCCACTGGTCTGTACCATGGAAACTATTCCCCTACACGCCCATTTAAGACCATGTATTATCATTGGTATTGAGCTGCTAGAACAATACCTTACCAACCATCACTAACCCCATGAAAAGGAAGAGTAAAAACACAATATTTTATGAAAATGTCCTGGAAACATTGGATTTCTTCTTATAAATATTCAACATCCAACCCTATATAGTACCCTGAGTTTATATAAATCACTACAATCCCTGAAATACCATGAGACTATATACGTACCTACGTCACCTTCTCATGACATACGTTACGATTATCCCATTCGTTTCCTTAGATACAATGATTTGAAAAACATCACAAGTAATCCATAAAACCCCTTCACATGAATCATATGTAATGTTGATCTAGAAAGGGATGCTCCTATATAACTACCAAACCAACCATTTCTGAGAATCATATTCCTAGTGGTCCTAAAAACATGATGGTAGTTATAAATTACCCCTTTTTGAAATTATAGGATGCCTCTTATGGAATCATGAAATGCCTCATTTATATGGAATAATATGTCTCATGACATGATCATGGGACAATATCCATCATCCTTATTAATTGAATTTAAGCTATAGAATATTCTATATGATAAGAATTGGATGCATCTATTGAAAAACAAGATATAATCTATTAATTACGAATAACACGCCTCAAGTAATAATCATGAGATGACCCCCAAAATTACCCCCAATGGTACTACACCTTAGGTTTAAGCCCCAATAATATTCCATGATCCATTAGTGGGTTGTGTTTCACCCATGATCCTATATGATGATGACTGAATGGGAAGATCAATGTGTAATCCCTGTACAAAACATAATTGTGCGTGATGGTAAACTTTATACATACCCAATGAGAAGGACACAATGTTACATATTCAAGACATGTAGGTTTCCACTAGAAATATTAAACTCCAATGGCCCAACTACACTAATATTTCTCAAAGTAGAACATAGGTAGCTCAACATAAAAAACCCCAACAATACAATTCCTCATCCATAGCATCACCCAAGAAGTTTGTGTTTATAAGGACCAACCGCACCATCATCCCACCATAGAAACACCCAGGAGGCTTCCACGCATATTACCCAACAACACAATCAAATCTCCTAGAAGCACCAAGGTACTTTCAATGCATAATACCAAACTACAACATCATTTCTCTTAGTATCACTTCAGATGATTCCATATGTAAGCCTAAACTAGATCATTATAGCACCAATTAATGCCTAATAATATTTCATATATATTCCCTAACCACACCAACACTTCTTCTAGAAACACCCAATAAGAATCAACATATATGCCTCAAACACACCAAAACATATCCAAGAAGCACCCAAGATTTCTCTATGTATAATCCCCATCCATACCATCCTTTATCCTAGCGTCACTTAGGTAGATTCTAGGAATAATCCTCAATAAAATTATTACTATACCTAGTAGCACCCAAGAAGCTTCCATGCATAAGAACATTTTATAAAACATTTATATGAGGTGATATATGTGAACCTTGTCCACATAATCCACATAAACAGCATAACTGCTATTATATGTATTTGGTTATCCCCTACTAGAAGACCATTTTATGTCTAAGCTACATGAATTAAACATGAAAACCAAATGTAATAATCATATGGTGTTAAAATTAATGAAAACAAACACATAACATGATGTTATACATTAGTGTTAACCTATGTAGTAAACATAGGATTCACCAAGCAGGTTATGCATGTGATGACACCCTTACACCCAACTATTTGATTTGACTACCATTTTGGGAATCCACAATGTGTTTGACCCACACCATCCCTCATTTGTGATCATTTCGTGAAACATGTTTCTTTAACACAGGATGTTAAAATACAAGTAGTGGTCCCATCAAATGACCTTAAATTATGACATTGAACTATGTGGTTCTCATACCTATTTTCAAATATGGTATATAGGACATCACCCTAAGGTTCAATCCGGACATCAAAACACAACTAGTACACATACCTGAGGTTCAATCATGATAAACCAAATCCTCCGAATTTGTATTCCCTTCTTATTAGAGAAAACAACACTCATGTTTGATCATATTACCCCTATGGGGACACACATAAATAAAACCTCATGTGTTAAAATATTCCCCTTAAGTAAACACTTAACCAACAACTAAATTTTTATTATAATATCCCCTAAGGACACACTTGACCAATCCCTAAAGTGTTATAATATTACCAACAATGGACATAGAGAACTAAACCCCTAAGTGTGATCATCTTACCTCATCTGTACAGACATAACCAAACACTCATGTATGATCATATTCCTCTTTTGGTATAAATTTATCCAAACCCTCAATTGGAATCATAATTTACCCCCTCTCAAGGGGACACATATTGCCACATACCATCCCCCCACAATATGATAAAACAATGACTGTCTTATCCCAAGAATATATTAAACATGAGACCAATGTATCACCATAATATGATAAACATGTCCCCCTACCCATATAATGCATTAAACCTATGATGGACATGTCCCCACAAGATGATGAAGTAGTGAAAAAATATCCCCACAAGTAGATAAACTTATGTCCCACTTAGATACTCTGAACTGTACAATAATCATGGGATATATGGGGTAAAACTCCTCAGATGTCTTACATCCCTGGCATTAAATACCCTATCGACGACACAGAAATACTTGGGTTATAAACAAATGATTTCATATAAATGAGATTTCATCATAAAGGTAAAGGCGTTATTGGTTCCTAGTAAGAAAAATACAATGAAATGGTGCGGCATTATTAATGAAACCTTCTACTATGACCACATGTTATTTCACTATTAAGAAATAAGAGGTGTAATTAATAGGT
Source organism: Viscum album (assembly GCA_963277665.1). Taxonomy (NCBI): domain Eukaryota; kingdom Viridiplantae; phylum Streptophyta; class Magnoliopsida; order Santalales; family Viscaceae; genus Viscum; species Viscum album. Next base: position 897,584,043 of record OY728165.1, on the reverse strand, counting down.
GTCCACCTCAATAGGTAATCAGGATAGATTTTCAGAAACTGAACTCCAATATAAGAGGGGGAACTAAACTGGGTAATGATCTCAAAGGAAGGAATCCATAAAGTGAGGATAAAAAGTCCCATTATTCTATTTCATTCAAAAATATTACATCACTAATCATGGTGGTAGAGGCCACCATCTTTTTTAATTTAATAATGTGGGGAATGAAATAATGCAATGTGTGTACCCAATGGAATTCATCAAAAACAAAAATATATCTATGATAATAGGTGAAAAAACTCACCTTCATCATCCAAATCCATGGTTATCTCAACTCATTTAACCCCTTCAATGGTTTTAGTAGGTGAATCCCTATGTGGAAACTCATTCACTAAGACTCGTGATTCTATATCTATGTCCATTATCATTGTACCTTCATATTTAATTATTATAACCACCTCCTTGTTTGAAAAATTATCCCATGAGGAACCTATTACATTGGATGGTTTGAGGCACCCCCATCCATATTTTTAAATGATTTTTGATGAGTATCAATATTATTATAGAAAAATGTTGAAGGGATGCACATTTACCAAGAGCGTGTAACATTATTTCGTGGATGGTCTGACCAAATCAGTGTTGTTGGTAATGCAGAACACTAATTAGTTAGTCCTCATTATATCATCCATTAACCATTTATAAAAAGAATCATTTACCATGGTATCTAAATTAGTGTCCAATTCTATTCCTATGAGGGTTGTAACCGTTAACACTTCCTCAGCCACCACCATCTACATGGGTGTCCCCATTAAAATGGAAGGATCCATTTATTCATTGAATGTGGCCATTAGTAAAACTATAAATCCAATGAGATAATTCCCAAACATTGGATCAATATTATGGTTTTTTGGAACAATTGGATCCAATATCCCATTCCCTTATCCTATCACAACCCCCTAAAACCCCCTTATTTCATTTTAGTGGTCACTAGATCACAAGAAATCGTCATTATAATTTATGGATCCCTAAATAAATTATCTAATATTTATTTCTTTGAATTAATGATGAATATAATACATGGTTATATCATTTATTCAGGTTCTCCCACCATCACACCCACATAATTTTTATTAGGAAGTCTAGGCATAGTGGTCAGTATAGGGTTAATTCTATTTGATCTTTCAATTTCAAGTAGTCACCCATTGAACATGGGTATACTACAAGAATAATCAACCCATTCATATCCTCATCTATTCAAAACCACCATAAAATCACTTCCATAACCACATGTATCAGTACCCTTTATAAAGGAGTAGAACTTGTATATTCTTACGTAATTGGTACTCTGGGTTGTTCAAAATTAATTCCATCATTTTGATGATATATGTAGTTAGTAAAAAACTTTTCTGAAAATAATCAAATTTATACGATGGAATAATACACACATTCTATCCCAGAGTGATGTTATATTGACAGTTTTATCACCTACCCCGGCATAGAAATACCCCATTAAGAGAATATCATTGGAGGATATGTTTATTGAGGTGGAGGTAGAAATGATCTTGTATTGTTAGAAATAACAAAATATATTTTTTCAGTTTTTCTAGGAGATCCATCCTCCATAATTTTTTCATTAAAATATTCTCACATTATAATCGTCAACACTCATTTAGTTTTTTACAGAGATGTAATGATTACGTGATGGATCTAGTTTCCTACAAGAAATATTAATTTTTTTAATCATATATATAGTGAGAAGAAAAAACATGGTGGTAATCTATTATAACTATTCCACAGAGGTAGTTTCATTCTCTTTTTATATCATTATTTCCCTATTCTGATCTAGGGAATATACACACCCTTGAAAGTGTGTCTTGAAGTGTATATCTCATGAAGATAAACACAAAATCGTTGAGATTTTTTTGATTCATATACCCAATTGATAAGTGACACGACCTATATTGGTTAAATAGATATAAAATGATTAACATACCTACTTGTATTCCCTATCCAATACACCCTTCATTTTAGCATTGAATTTCTTCTATCCATCTAAAAAATCCACCAAAATTAGAATTATTAATTCATAAATCACCACTAATTTGATGGGGGTAGATTATAAATTGCTCACATTCTTTCATTTAATTTCTGATATCATAATTTTCCTTAGAGAAGCTATTTTATGAGATTTTGATGGTGGTGGTGGATGTTCTCATATAGTTTCATTTAAGACAGATGATTTCACATCATAGAAAACATATAAAGAAGGGAGAGAAAGTAGAAATTTTACCTATTAATTTTAATCAAATTAAATCATATAGGAGAAATGAGGGAAACTATATTACCCCTATATATAAATTATCATCATTAACCACACATACCATTCTCTCAATATTATAAGTCTTCAACATTTGGTGCAATCAACCAGAGTAATAAATTTGGTCTTTACGTGAATTGATTGTAGTATAATGGAATTTGAGATAGAATTATACTATATGAGGTTAGCAAATATGGGTGTAGATATAATCCCATATACATTCATGTAGATACCCTTCCTTGAAATAAAATTTCTAATTCCCTTGGTTGGCACTGAGGTTTTCCTAGAATCCAATTATCTATAAGACAATATACATGAATCCACAATTGGGAAAATTATATTGAAATATTCTCTAAAAATCATGGATCTAGAGCCCCAAAACATATCCCATTATGTAAATAAATTTAGGAGATAATGTTTTGATTTTTAAACCCCTAAATAATTTATGACCACCTCTATGGGATGATATCCTTCTTCATCATCTGTAAAAAATACTTGTTTATAATCAAAGGAAACTAGTTGGGCTAGTTTCTCATATGTGTATGAATAAAATCCAATATAAAACGTAATTATTTACACACCTTGGTTGAGAAAACATGGGATGAGTTTCTACCATAATTCACCTCTCATCCCATGCGAACAAGAACATATGTTTGTAAGATACTGTCGAGTAATTATCCTTTTATGTTCTATTTATATAAGGGGTAAATATGTTTTCGATAGAGAGGGATTTTCACCCAAACCTACAAGGTTAAAATAAATCATATATAATATCTTCATTGATCAAAGTGACCAAAACACTTTCCCTCTTGTAAATGAGATGCTCATATACTATATGGGTTCTAAATTCTTCACCCACCAAATTACTAGACAAAGGGTTTTATGGAGTATATATGATATAATCCGGATGAATCAATATTATATACAACTAATTTACCTCTAACAATATCAGGTTGACCATACACATGAATTTATTATATAACATGAATTGGGCCCCAACAAAAAACAATTAATTGATGAACTCGTATCTCCCCATGTGAGCTACCATACAGCACTATAGGACCTTAAATGGAAAGATAAGTCAGAAATGGGAATTTCCCATGACAATGTGTCATAGTTACATGTATAAATTTTCTATAACTGGGATTCAAAGATTGATATGTTTCTTAGTTTCTAAATAGGCTACCATAGAAAATGATACAATCATTTCAGTAGATTGAGATTCACATACTACTAATAAATTTACACTTATGAAAACAACCAAAAATGATTGCATTTGTACAAGTTGATTTATCCTAGGAGTGAATATAAATCCCCTTAGGAAAAAATTACCCTCTTCTATCAATTTCCAATATTGATATGTAATCCTTTGACTCATGTAGGTTGACTAGGTCAATGGTAATGTTACATGTGACTAATGACCATATGGTGTGAAGGATACTTTGGATCAAACAAGGAATGTAATATCTGTCTTAGTACATAGTTATCATCTATTTTATTCTTATATATAGTTATAAATTAACTTTTATGTGTCGGTTTTCCCTCCTCCTCACCCCACATAAAATCATATGGAGTTAAATCATCATACATTTCCCCCATGGTTGGCACTCAAATGATTGTTTGAATATCCCAAAGACTACCTCCAAAATATCATGCTATTGCTAGAATATAATCAGATCTAGATTCTATCATCAAAATAAGTCTAGAAGAAAAACCATGTTAGGGTTAGAAAAATGTTCGGAAACCCATAAAGATTCTTAAATCCCTATGTCTCTCAACTATTTCTCAAACTCACTACAACATTAATAATCAAAAAAAGAGTTATCCCAAATCTTTTACAAAGGAACCTAAAGGTGAATGAACCACTTTGATAACCACCTTTGTTTCTTTTAATATAAACCCCTATCCAGAATAGATTTATAGAAATGAATTTTCAAATCTAGCGGTCAGATATCATACATAATAAATAATAGATTATATCCCATAATAAACATATCAGAAAAAATCCTCCTTGATATATGTCCCACTGACTAAAATATTTTATTGAGGTTGGTGATGATAGTTTTTTATCCATACGATCGGGATATTACCATGGAATGGTCCATCAATAACAATATTAGTCATCAAACTAAATCTATATGTCGATAATGCTTCTATGAAATAATTTTCTTGATTTATTGATCCCATGTGTTTTCACCAATGATGATTCTTTTGATGTTCACACCAACGTTCATTGGTCTCAAAATCGATGATCATTCCATTCCTCCATTTATCCTTGACATGAATAAATTTTCTAGGAGTAAGTATTTATAATAAATGAGAGTTAGGAATATTCCAGGATGTTTTTTAAAAATATTCATAAATTCCAAAATTCAATATAGAAAAATAGGATATATGTGAACCACGTGGCACATACATTTATATGTGGGACAAATTATTATAATGCGAGACATTCATTTTGGAAAAATTAGATCTTCATTAAGGATTAAAAAGTAGAATGAAACATTATAACGTAAAATATAGTCCCAACATGTGGAATAGGTCCAACAAAAAGGAAGGATTCTATGATAAAAAATATTAGTAATGAAATCTCAGCCATCTGTAGAGGACTTTATGTGTTCTGTTCCAAATTATGTTTCATGAAACCCTTCATATGGGGGTATTACCTTATCCCATTACATTGGTACACCACATAGAAACCATATAAGACATTTTGATTCCTTATAATTTTCTCCTCAAAATGTCGACCAAACTCCATTATTGGGTGGGAATTTATTGAGGCTTGTGAGGTTACAAATTTATGAACAAATTTCAAAAATATGTTCATTACTCAAAAGTAGGATTAGTAGGACTAAAAATAAATTATTAATTTGAAAATGTAAGAATTATTTATAGAACATAAAAGGATTCATGAAAAAAAACTACTTTGTGAGGCCCTTATCAACAAATTATATGCACACTTCTATAATATACCTTCTCTCCCATGATATCTTCATTTTCGTGTAATTTAAATACTTTTATACCATATTATGATTAATTTCTAGGGGCCAAATTTTTAAAAATTATGTTTGGTTACATAGTGAATTTAACCCTTGAAATGTTAATTTCCCCACATGTAATTTTCATTTTTGATTGTATGAAATATTTTTATACCTTAGTGAATATGATTTTTTATTATTAATACTTGGAAATGTTAAGGCAATTTCATGGAATTTTGATACATTATCAATGTCCCTTTTCCCGTATGGAATTTCTTTTGTAGAATTGAATGAATTTTGGGCCTCTAAAAAACAATTTTACTCCTTTATTGATCTATGGTGGGGATCATCCAGAAAACCAATTTCCATAATGAGACTGATTTTTGGGCACTTTGAGAATGTCATATGTGGAACCTTATATTTCATAGACCACAACATGGACCTCTATTTAGGGAGAGAGGCTCAGAGGTAGTGCCAATAAATACATCATCCTTTAATGAAATTACATATTATTAGAGGATATGGGGATGATAAAGAATGATAACAAACACCAAAGGATTGAGGAAAGGAAGAATTCCCTTTTTGAACCCACATCAAATCGATCCATTGAATGTAAAAATTGAAATATGTAAAGATTTCATGAGGCACCGACATCATGAATAGACCTTATGGAATCTCTTTCACAATGTTCATCCTCCCCAAAATTCTTTCATTAAACACCTCTTTGATATTTGTTCGCATAGGGTGGTTGTTGGATAAAGCTTCTTGAAACGTTCTTTGCGAAGAATATTCAAAATTATCCATTTGTAAGATATATCCATGTAGCATAGAATATCCTCCAATGTAATGTGGATAACATGATAATTATTTCTCCATATCTTATATATCAATATTTTTAAAATCATTTGGACCTCCTAGATCTATTTATAAAAGAATCAAAATATTAAAATAGTAGAATCCTAGTGTTTTTTAATATTCGATAAAGATTGTTATCAAGTACAAGACATGTCAAATGACATTAGTGATATACCTTCTTTAAACAACTAAGATCGTTTAGTAGGTCAACTATCATTGACACTTCACACTTAGGAACCGTGATGTCTAATCCCAACACAACCATCCATATTTTCCCAATCCAGAAAAGAAGCCTCATTTGAATGATTTTAAAATGAACATCAAACATCTATAGAACATGAAATTAAACTAGATGGGCCATTTGTTACATATGAATTTCAAAAATTTCACTTTGATGATGTTTGATTTTTTCCATTAAGCAGCATATATAGGATTCATATATATGATTTAGTCCAAAAATTTATTTAATACATTATGCCTCTAATACGAAGAACATATGATGACCCATATAACATTGAGTCAAGATACTCATTTTCATTACCTTATATAACATCCAAAATTAATTTTTGTAAACAAAATATAATAATGTCCACATAACATGTTATTTAATGTAATATCCAATTCCATTAACATAATATATAAAAATTCAAGCTTACCCAAAGCAACATGCATAGGATTCCATGTGTAATGAACACGGGATTCCATGTGTCAGGGGAATGAGATGATTATACACTCTTGGGAATCCTTTGTACATAATTCCAATTCAAATTTAATTTATTTTCATAAAATGAACTTGATATTATATTATTTCTATTTTTATCAAAACATGCATGACTCACATACACATAAAGATTTAAATCATTCATTTAATTAGAACAATTAAAATATCTTCAATCAGACTTCCTCCTTCATGAATTCCACATATATTCAATCTGTTAACTCAAAAATAATGTTAGGTATCTAGGGTAATATCATTCATAACTATTTCTAAATCTCTTCTTGAATCCTATTTTATGACATAACAATCCTATGATGGATATACCAATGTGTAATCCCTATTAAATACCATGTTGTACACTCCAATATGATATAAATGATGAACTATAAATTATTTATCACACCTAGAACTAATCACATGGGCATAGAGGTTATGTTTAAATTTTTAATTCCATAACTAAAATGCATCATAAGAATCACCTAGTAGTTCTAGTTTCATGAATTTAATAATACAATCATATGTTAATATCACAAGATCTTATACTATATGGAATGTTCCTATCACATGGCCTTAAACTGTGGATCCTGAACTAAATAATTTTTGATTCATGTTAAACAGTATATATAGGATGCCTCCCTAAGGATTAAACCTAACATAAAAACCATCCACATCCCTCTTCATGGGGTTATATTCTAATTATTTTTGATTCCCTTACTAATATTTCTATATTCCCTCTGAAGTAACTTCTACCATCAGCAAGTCCATATACCTTACTGATCAATGCATTTTTAGGTTATATTCTATATAAAATTATACCCCCCACAAGGAGGGAGATAATCCTATTGGGTATAACCACATTATTTTAATATTTTCATATTAATGGGAAGACCAATATTTATTGGTCCATATTACTTATGAGACCAACCCAATTTCATAATTCCATATATTCTATAATGATGGTCAAAAATATAAATTAAGGAATAGTTCCCACACCAGCCATATCTAGTCATCTTTTTTCTTATTTTTTATACTTCTTATCATTAAAATACATGGATGGGTGATTGTTATAAGACCATAAATTTTAAAATTTATACATTTATGTGGAACTAAACTATTTTTGTTCAGATCCCTTTTTTATAAATTCATAGAAATCCTAATACATGTACCAAATACCAACACCACATACATTTAAGACTTCCATGGATGGGGAGAATGACTAGAATACCCAGCTATGAATCTTAAAACAATATCCTCATTAAATTATGCATTATCATGTAATAAAGAAATAATATATAGATTCTATTATATATACAAATAGTATCTTTAATAGAGAAACTATAATACAAATAAATTTTCATGTTTACGGATAAACTTGGATAAATTTAAATTTTCACACTGATAAATGAAAATTAATAACTACTTGTAAAGGGGTAACCTATTCCACAAGATGAACTAGGAAAAATTCATGAGAAATTTCTTAATTCTATAAAATAATACCATAGAATGTTATAATCACCTAAAAATGTGTGATTATCTTAAAATCACATCTTATTAACCGAAAAATATTCCTAATATTACTTTATAAGAATATGTTGATGACTTCCTAACATTATAAAGTATGTTATTGATGACATCTCCGGTCATGACTTTAGGTGTCATTGGGAGTTTTTAATTCAGTGAAATTGCCTCCTCAAATGAAAATGTGAAATTCAATCCTTCATAATATCATCCCCAAACATTTATTCATCTAAATTAATAAACATATAGATAAATTATCATGATAATTTATTAAACACATAAAATTTTTCATGGTCATCACAAATATTAAATGTTATTTGTCCTTTTTATACATAATAAAAAACCCACCTATAGAGATTAATTTCTTGGAAAAATATTTTGGAACCCTCTTTCCCACAACATATCACGAACTAAGATATTAATGGAAAAAATTAATATTTCTTATATTTCTTAAAATTTCATCAAGTAATCCAATTAGACGATTTATTAACCAATCATCCATCTATTGGGAATAATATGTGGTTTTTAGATCCCCTATAACCAGTTGTTGAAATAAGTAGAAAAGATTGAGTTTGAAAATATCACCCAAGTCACATAAGATATATTTACCACCACATTAACCCATAATATATAATACAACAAAGAATTCATATAAATTAACAATTGGAGATAACTTTTTTTGTAGGTCAGTCTTAAGATCCTCACTTAATCCTATAGTGGAAAATTATTCTAGGATAATTTTATTTGATGAAAAAAACATTAGAAAATTTAAATAGGAATAAATTATATTTATGTATTACCCATATGTAATTATATTGATTAAGGTTTTTATCATTTCAAGTAATTTTAGGTAGTATGGTTATTCATTTTTCCTTTATGAGCCTTTACTAGAAAACAATGGGTTGCGTATAATATTGTTAAATAAGATGTTTTTTTACTTCTCCACAAACACAAATTATTTTTTACCTTAATCATTTCTCATTTCATATTCATTTTCTATTTTCAAATTTAATGATATTACACATCATTAAGATTAATTTGGACCATACTATTCACTTTTCCTAATTTATCTTTATTTTATAATATCATGTTAAATTTTATTCTGGTATTCAATCTCAAATTCCCTATGTTTTATAGTAACGTGTTACAATGCTTTTATACCACATCATATTGTATAACCTTAAAATTATTGTTTGGATTCTTTTCCGTTGTGAGAGGAAACATTACCTTACACATAGAGGTAATTTCGTTGGACATTTGGCCCATTTTCATTTGAAAAAGCATTATTTTTAATTTAATGGATTATTTTTATAATTAATTTTCAAACATAGTCCTTTATTCTTAAAATTCCATAACATCCATAAGTCCAGATTCATAGGATTCAGTCATCTATTATAAAAAACCACATGACAGTCCTGTGAATTTAAGGATTCAATATATTCATGGTTATTATATTGATATTCTTGTTATGGAAGGAATTCTTGAAAAGTACATTTTTTGATTATATTTTTTTTCTACTTGTAAATTTATAAAAATTATTGTATAAAAAATTGTTATTTTATTGATAAAATTTTTATTTTATATAGTTTTACAACATAGTAATCGCTACATTTCCTACTACAATGCCTCTACCGCTACTGTGTCACTACTGCTGCAGTTCTCTCGCTGCTACAATGCCGACCTACAGTAGCCTGAAATTCGTCCATACCAAAAATCCATCATATGAATATGTCAAATTTATATGAAATCTATTTTCCAATACTAATATCCATTTGGTTAACTACATTCTAGAAGGATCTAAAATACCTATAGAAAGCTTCAATCAAAATATGTGAAGGAATTTTATGATGTTTAAATTTTCATATAAATCCAAAAAAGCTATCACAGTCCTCATATAATGAATATTCATCATCTTTAAGGAAGTTATTTTTCTATTTCTTGAATATCTTATCAACAACTATGGAAGCAATTTCATGAAAAAACATTATAATGTTGGACCCAAGTGTCAATTATGTGTTATTTAAGATGAATAAACCAAGTCATGTAACTATTTTTTATGATAAATTGAAACAATATCAATCTTACCAAATCCTCACTCAATACATGATGACAAAAATCCTAGAACATATAGTAAACATATCTAATTATTGACAATGTGTCTTCATTTATAAGTCAAGCAAATTATGGATGTACTGAGAGATATAATTTATTCAATTCACAATTTGTATCTTTTAGGCAGAGATTAATGAATGCTGGAAAAGAAAAATGATTCTATGTTTATTATATCTACATAAAATCCTAATGTTCTTATATTATAACATTCAGTTCGATAGCATATATGACACCAAACATCGACGATGAACATCCCACAAAAAATATTTGTTAAAAATAACAATTACAACATAGTTTTAATATGGTGGGTATGAAAAAACAAACTATATAATGAAATTTATAATTTATAAACATTTTAAAAAAAAGTAATTGGGTACCAATTTATTATAGACAAAATAGAAAACATTTTCAATTAAAAGAATTATTTTTTTGGAATTTCATTAGGCATAAAATATGTTTTTATCTTAATAAATATAATTTATCACTACTATTGAACAATTTTAAATATATTTATATACATTATATTAAATAAATATTTTATTATTTATATAATTTTTTTCTAGGCATGGGATAATAATAAACCTTGTTCTATGCTAAAAAATATTATTTTTCTAAAACTAGATTCATCATAATTTTTAAGCACATATTAAAAATAATTTTTTAGAAATTATCATAATTTATTTAAAAAATGACCATTAAATTTTAAATCAACATTTCAAAATTATCTTATAAATATTTTTTCAAAATTTTATAAATAATTTAATTTTTTTGTGAATATAGGAACTTATTAATTTAAATTGAAAATTGGATTTTCATTTAAAGCATTTAGAATGATTAAATTTGTTTCAAAAATGGATTAAACTAAAAATGGTTCAATAATAATATTATTATTCCAATTTATTTAATTTAGTCCAATTATATGTAAAATTTTATAAATATACTCTTTATACTTCTTGAAAATTTTCATTTAGAAAACTATCTTTTTCTCCATGTATGCATGTTAATGTTTAAATTAAATTATACAGCATTTGTGAGTTGATTTTGGTAAGAAAAATTCTAGATTTAGAATTATAATATTAAATATTCTAAAATAATCCCAACTTAATTTTTTTTAGAAATAAATTTTAAAATAGTAAAAATATACTTATTGTGATTAAGATTAAAATGTGTATAGGAGAGGATTATAAAATAAAAATTACAGAAATAATGACCAACCATGATATCTATTTTCAATTATGTGGTCATACAAAAATCATATTAATATTATTTTTTATTGTGTTCCATTTTTATCTATTTTGATTTGAAAACGTTTTTGAAAATTATTCTTTTTGAATATTCCAACTGTGTCCTTCACTCCACTTTTAAAAGAGAACCATATATCATATCTTATTCACACATATATCGATCATTTTTCTAATAAAAACCCCAATACCTAAATAAAATAACATATAGTGAATGACTATTATTTTTTTGATCCTAAATCCAATCTATGAAGGTATTATGTATAATCCAAAGGATGTTTTCTGAATACAAGGTATGGTTTATAACCTTGAATTTTTATTATAGTTCATTCATTAGCTCATTGAAACCTCCATAAATGATGATATAATAATAACAAAATTATCTAACATATTTTGATAAGATATTATATTAATTCAATTATAAATTTTTATATGTTCTTCCATTAAAATAGGAAATGGAATTATCGATTGTGCGTACGGAGGACTACAACCTTACGAACCGATGTAATTCATTTTCCATCGCCAGATCTCATGGTTGGATATAATTATTAATTTCATGTATATATATGATATATCAGAAAGTAATTAAAGATACATAATTATAATATCACATCTACCTTCTTAAATTGTAATAATTTCAAAATTGATAATCTCGCTCGTGTGTACGTGTGGACTACCTCCTCCACTAAGTGATAAAAAAATATAATTATACTTTGAAATAGATGGTAAAAATGAAATATTTATTTATTATATATGATATATATAATATGATAGTTAATATTTAATTTTTATATATTATTTACATTTCATTCCTTTCATTCTTCAAAAAAAATTAAAAGTGTGGTCATGCATGTGTACGACATACCTTCTCTATAAATAGTGTTAGTCAATTTTCTATATAAAAAATTTATTGAAAATTATAAATACATATAAAATTAATATATATATGATATTTATATCATGTTTATAATTCTTTATATTAGGTAAATATGATCTATTTTCAACAGCCAAAACTACTAAACAAAAAAACAGAATTAAAACAAAGCAGTTATCACCTTGAGTTCTATTTTTAGTAAATAGTTGATAATAGATATGTGATAAAAAATAATAAGAAAATAATATATGGTATGATGTATATGTGTAAGTTTATTTAATATATTTATAATAAATATATGTTTATTATACAGGATATTTGAACACATACGATGGAAATCATACCTGTGGTTAGGGTTTCTCATCCAACCTTTACTTCTGTGTAATATATGTCATATTCACGGATCATTTATTTTTATGGGGTATAAAAATACCAATTGATATAATATAAAATTAATATAATTATTTTCATTTTATTTAATTTTTTCAATTGAATTTATTTCTTTCATGGGGCTAACAATACAAAAGTTACCAAAGTTGTTCATGTATTTTTGACAATCTCATCATTATTCAGGATTGTTTTTTTAAGTCTCCCGTCGGGAAATTGTTTGATATTTATATCATAAAACCAAAATAATTTTTTATAATAAGGATAATCATTAAACTTTATTGTAATATAATCATTTATTTACTTTGGTACTTATAAATACTATGAATTTTTTTAAGAAGAGCTAACATTATTTCCCTCTTTGATCAAAAATCTTATTTATTCCATATCCATGTTTTTGAAAAAAAATTTCTAAAATGTTTTTAACATTATAAAAATGACTTATTAAATGATTTATTTCCCATTTTCTACTTTTTCAAAAAAATAATTGAATTAATTATTTTTACTTTATTTTAAATAAGGTACCTTTTAAGAGTTTTTTCAATACTGTGAAAGGAATTTTATTAAATGGAATGTATAGAATTACATGCCCACATGAATAATAAATTATTTGATGATTCCTTTACCATTTTAAATGAATATTTAAACTAATATGTTTTCCTAATATTAAAAAAAATTGTTTTTGTAAGTTATTTTTAGTTAATAAATGGTTATTTTCCACAAGAATGTTTATAATTTCGATTTTATGGAATTTATATTCATAAATATCAAAACCCATTATTTGTCGTATACTCCAATAAAGATATATTATAATTATACCATCGTAATTATTAATATATATGGTTTATAATAATTTTTATTAGGATATACTAATTTGATACCATTCTCCCTAGTACTCTAGATGGGTTAAGATTATGTGTCTTGATTATCAAATGTATTAAAATCCATATTCATGTTTTATGTTATAATTATTTAAATTTATTATTATTATATATTGGTTAAATTATTTACATTTTTATGATATCTTTTTGAAACCAATTTTTCTGGTTTAATATATTTCTCTACTTTCATATGAAAAATGCATTGGACTTAGTAAGTGACTGTAAGGTCCTATTATTTCCCCTCATTGCATCAGTAGGCCACAAGAAACAAACTAACTTGATTATTTAGATGATGAATTAAAAACCTAATAAATAAGTCTTCCAATGATTCCTTGATGGTTTTGTAGGTATTCTGTTAATCTTTATTCCCTTAGTATAAGATTATTTATTGATATCCAGGTGATTTTTCAATTATTCAAAATATACATAGGTAATATTCAAATATATGATGCTATTTATATAGAATTATTTTAATCCTATATTTTTACTTCCATATTAATATTCATGTTCAGGTTATTGATTAAATAGAACATATTTTAGTTATTTACCTTTATATTTTTATTATGCATTTTTTTTCAAGGTTGATTCCAATGTATTCATATCCTCGTTGAGAATTATAGTACACCACATTCTTATGATTAAGTTCCCTATGATACTAACTTGATTATTATAATTTATATAATTTGATATAATAAATTTAATTATTTTAAAATCAAATTAATTTATATGTCATATTTTATGAATTAAAATTAAATGTGAAATTCAATTAAGTGTTTAATTTATATTGACGATTATAATATTCAAACTAATGGGACATGATATCTTGTATCTATAACCAATTTAAAAATGTAACCACTAACAATATGATACTAGGATCGTGGGTTTTTATTTGGTATCAGAGAATGTTTAATTGAATATATGGGAACTAAATTATGGAAATTATTCATTAAGTAATATAGTTCTATGAATAACTTTTTGGATATGTCTTAGTTTAAGATATCATCCTAATTTTTTAATATATGGTTTATGTTTTTTTGAAATTAATACATCCATATATTGATACTAAATTTTGATGTGCCAATGAGATAGTTTTACAAAGGGGTAATAACTCCAAAAATGATGAAATTGGCCTCGACTCCATTGTCAACTAGTGTAAGAAAATTTGATTTATTTAAAACCTAGTTTGAAAATCCCTAGAGATATACCTAGGTTAAATCAAATTTTATTTTCATTAAGTTATAAAGGATTTTAATATATTTTTATGATGTGATAGTATTCCCAATGATACATTGTTTACAATTTCAAGATTATTTATGCATAAAATTATAATTTTATAATATCTCTGTCACTATATTTAAAATTATACAATATGATTCATAATTATATGTTCTAATCGAGAATATGGTAATTATTAGAAATTTAACCTAGTATAATGAATGCAAAATATATAAATTCGCATAATCCATGTAGGTATTTTCCTCCTTGGAATGATAATAAAGTTCGTTGGTGGAGCTGTAATAGGAGCTAAATAATTTATTATAATACTAAGGTAGCTGACTTATCGTGTAATCGATAACCATGCATGAATAGTGTATCCTACCAATCCAAATGGGTTGTATTAATGTCATAATTCTTAAAGAATCTTCCTCCTCTATTTTTTAATGGGTCTACATATCTATTTATAGCTGATAAGTTGATAAGATCATTACAAAATATATTTCTTACTTTTGTGTTATGAAAGGTAGAAGGTTATCATAGTAGTTTATCATCTCCCAAGATATGCAGATAAATAGTGGGAATTGATAAAAAACTATAACGATGTTTATGAAATAGATAGAATGTAATTTTGGTATTTTAGGTATCTTTTCATGGAAAAATATTTTCATTAAGGACAACGTGTTAATATGGAGAGAAAATTTTTGAGTGAAAAACGGAAGAGGAAAATCTCTATAAATCTGGATCTAAATTTACGAGGTCAAAATTCTATATGGTAGAATACACATATAATCTATTGATTAATATTGAATATTTCTATTATTGGATAATGTCAATCCTTCCATGGGATAAAGGTAATGAATATCCAAAAAAATTGATGAGTATGATTGAAGGAAATAAATTTCATTCTAGTGAACCATTTATTATTTTTTTCATAAATGTATGTTACTAGAAAATTATCTGAGTCAATTAAAATAACTATATACTAACACTTTGATAGGGGAATGGTCTATGTTATTCCAATAATTTAACTATGAGGATGAAAGTGTTTATGTATTTTTATTCCATAAATTACTGTAGAAATCTTTTTATCAATGAAATTTTTGTTATAAGAATATTGTAACATATAAGTATTGTTCCACAATAGTTTTCTCTAATTATTTAAAATTATAAAATTAATTTTATTAATGAATAATAAAATTGGTTAGAATTTAAGGTTTAATTTAATGAAATAGAACCTATTTGGGGAAAGATAACCCTTAATATGTACCGAATGTTAATGTAATAAGGATTTGTTGGGATAAATATATGATTGAAATTGATGAAGTAAATATGATATAATTGGTTACTTTGAATATAAATAGAAATTTGATGACGGTAAAGATTTATTATTGTTGATGGAGTTTACTAGGATTTTTCATTTTTGGAATATATTCTATAATCTATCATTTTATATATGGAATGAAGAGAAAGTTAATTTTTATAATAATAGATGTTTTTATTATTTTATTATGATAATTTAGGTTATAACAAATTTTCATGTGAATATATATATTCATGGTATTCAATTATTTGGTAAATTGAATGAATATTATTTTAATATTGTATAGGGGATTAATTTAATGTATATTTTTTCAATTTAATGTCCTACTTTACTAATTTTTGGATTCTAATTATAGTCATAAATACTTTACATTTTATTTGAGGTTGAATATTTAAGTATTTATTTATGTTGAATTTTGGGCACAATGGTTGAGTATTTAGATATTAGTGTTTTATTTGTAAATATTAAATAAATTATGCTAATAATTTTTGTTTTGATAAATATATGGATACAAGTAAAATTGATTTTCAATATATTTTGGATCTTATAGTCCTTTCAAAGTTAAATTTAGTCATTCATGCATAAAAGAAATTCATCTTAAATATTTTTTTCTTGGAGTATGAACTGTAGTGGAAATTTATCAAAGCACAACCAAATGATGGAATTATAATGATATAAAAATATATAATATAATTATATTTTCTATTTTTTTCTACCTTGATATTAAAATAATCCCTCAAATTTGGTAGATGGTTGTTAAAATAATATTTTAATTATATTACCTCCATCTCTAATGAATCAATGGCCTTTTTCATATATCCATTGTTTATAGTTTTCCGGACATTAAATTTATATTAATTATTCAAATTATTGTGATCTCTTGTCTATATCAGTCCCTGTAATTATTTATGTTTTCATTAAAAGTCCATTTTTGTACATCCGAATAATTTTTTCTTACCAACAATCCTTGTTATATATTATTTTAAATGAGCTTTATATATCTATTTGTCTTCAATCAAGACAATATTTTAAACCCATATTATGATGTGGGATTTTCAAAAAGGTGATTTGAAATATCAATCAATTGATTTCTAAGAGAAAGATAAAAATATATGGAAATAATTGTTTGATAGTGGGGATATTGTAAAACCCTAAGATTTCAAAATTATAACATTATTTTCAGTAGCTTATACAACATGAAACACAAAGCATAAACAACTAGTGAAAGATATTTTCTAAATATCATCATTATAAAAATGACATTAAAATATAAGGTGTAAATATATACTCCAAAATTATATAAATAATATGTTTTAAACATGTAAAAATTATACACATTTTTTATCAATTTATTTGGAATAAAAATATACACATTTTAAAGAAAATGAAATGTTCCACCATAAATTTAGTTTTTTCTCAAAATGAATTTTTATCAAAATTAATTAAATTATTGACTATTAGTGAATTATTTTAATTAAATACATGTTTTATATTCAATAAAGAATTTAAATTTTAAAACTATTATTTTTTTGGTAATGATATAAGACTAAAACAAGTTTTATATTTAATATCACTATTTTTCTAAAAAATGGTTTCATCGAATTTTCTATACATAATTGAAAAAAACAATTCATACATATACATATTTTTTTAACAAAATTAACATAAATATTTTTATCTATATTTTCTCAATTATCTCTAAATTATTTATTTATAATATTTTGAAATGATTAACTTTTTTATAAAGAGTGATAATATCGATTTTTTAGAACAACATTTTCATTTAATGAAATTAAAATTAAAAATATTCTAAATTGGAATTAAAGTAAATTACATAATATTTTTTTTATAATTAACACAATTTAGGTCATTTTAATTTATTATATATTTATTTTTGATATAAATATGTATAATACTTATGAAAAATTTTCTTTTGGAAAATTAGTTTTCTATCTCATTTCTGTGTTTAAGTTTAAATTAAAATCATCCACATCTATGAGTTCAATTTAGAAAAATGTACTTAATTTTTGGAATAAAATGAATTAATATTATAAAAAATTCCAACTTAATGTTTTTGAAATAGATTATTAATAACAATTATATGTAATTATTGTGGTTAATGTTAAAACTGGATTATCAGGTGTTAAAGTAATATGATAAGGATATAAATGAAAAAAACATGTATAATTAATATGTTCTGGAACTTTATATAATTTCACTCATATAAGGTTCCATAAAAAGTCCTTTGGGATCTTTTTTCAATGTGAATTCTTGGGGTGTAATTTATTCTTTTAAACAATTCCATGTTCTGTCTTCACTCGACTTATAAAAGGGATCCCCATCTCTTCTTCACTTCACACATTAAAAACATTTTTTTCATAAAATTACTACCAAATATACCATCATTACATATATCCCCATTATATAGGGTCATTTTTAATTAGAAAACTAACCTAGTAATTTTCATGGTGAAAACCTGAAGTGGTTGTCTGAAGACAAGTTATGGTTTTTAACAGTGCGTTTTCATTTTATTTCATTCCATAACTACATTAAATATGAATAACCTATTTTGAAAAGATAAAAAATATATTCTATATTATGGGATGTTATTATGTTAATTTCATTATCTATTTTCATTTCCTCTTCCATTAAATGGAAAATAAAACTATCAATCATGTGTATAGTGGATGGTCGTGTCACGAAATGATGTAATTATTTTTCCATCACCACCTTTTCTGAATATATATAATTATGTATTAAATTTATATATATAGTATATTGGAAATAATTAATGTTATTTAAATATAATATGACATCTACCTTCTTAACATATAATCCATTATAAAAGGATAATGTATCTTTTGATTATGAGTGGACTACCACCTGCCAAAAGCAATGTGAATGGTTTTTCCTTTTATTTTAATATGGATGGTATAATGGATAGATATTTAATTAATATATATTATATGTATGATATAATACTGAATAAATATATGATAGACATTTTTTACATTTAATTCAATCAAATAGTGAAAAATATTAATACAAAATTCATGTGAAAATAAAACCTTTGGTCCACATGCATGGTGTAACTCATTTCTCTATATATTTATTTTTTATATTCTATTTTAAATAATTATATACTGAAAATAACATATATTTATAGGATATTTAATATTTTCGAGGTTTTTTTATCCATGATAAAATTACTAGGTCCTAAACTTTCAAATAAAAACAGACCAGAAAATCTATGTAGTTATCACACAAAATATTGTATTTAAGAAATAATTGTTAATAAATGGATGGAAAATAGTTATAAGAATGTAATATAAGATTATATATATATATTTATTTATTTTTCATTAATATATTTTTAATAAAACTATATTTATTATACAGGAGTATAAAACACATATAATGGAAATCAAACAGGAGGTAATGGTTTCTCATCTAACCTTTACTTCTATGAGACATATGCCAAATTTGTGACATATTATTTTATTATTTTTTATATACTTCTACATTGATATGGTATATCATGAATATATTTATTTTAATGGTATTTTAGAGATTCGTTTGATTTTTTTCATTCATTTATCTTATTATTTTATAGTTACCAAATTGGTAATGGTTTATTTTTCATTCCCACCATTATTTGGGATTGTTTATGTTTTAGTATCTCTTCATAATTTTTTTTTGATATTCTATATTAAACGAAATATATTTTCAACTCTTCTATTTATTAATGACCTTTTCACGTAATAGTATAATTTTCCTCATATTTTTCTTATAATGATTGATAAAATGATTTAATGAAAATCTTACTTTATTTCTCCCTGGTCGAAAAACTGTTTTCAAATATATCCAGGATTTATAAATATATTTTAAAATTATTTTTAAAATTATCTATAAGATTTATATAATAAATTTTAATTTTTTTTTTAATTTCAACAAATTATTTGAAATGGTTCTTTTTATCATTTTTAAACAATGTACATTTTATAGTTTTTATAATAGAGTAAAAAAGAATGTTTTAAATGGAACTTCTATAATTAACCACCATCATGACCAATATATTATTTGAAGATTACTCACATCATTCCATGACTCTTTTAAAATAAATTTTTTCCTAATATTATTCAAATTTTCAGTTTTTCAATGTTATTTTAATAGTTAAAATAATAGTTACCTTCATAAAATATAATGGAACTTTTATGGTATTTGACATTATCAATGAAAACAATCCTTATTCTACATATGATCTACTGGGGATATTATATAATGATACAATTATATTTATTCATATGGGTGTTTATGGTCATTTTGACTTGAATTTAAAAAATTTATACTATTATTAGTAGTACTCTTGATGGTTTAAGAGTAGATTATTTTTTAGAGAAAGTATTAAATTTTTACGATTTTTTTCCAATATGAATGTCTTTGTAGATTATACTTACTAATTGGGGAAATTATTAACATTTAATTTGATGTTTTTATTATATCTATTAATGAACTGGTTAACACCCATTCATATCAGGAATTAAAAGGTCATAGTTAGTTATGGATGGTGCATACTATAGCCCCGTAGATTCATAAGTAGGTCACATGAGAGAAACTGGCTTTGGTATTTGGATGAGGTGTTAACCATTTATGTAATTTGTATTGGTATGAGGAAATAAATTTATGTTTTGGAAGTATGATATTATGTATTCCCTCATTTAAATATTTTTTACTAAGGTCAATTTGATTATATGACTAGTTTGAATATCCATTGGTATGTTTTAATATTCTATGACTTTTTATATATAACAATTTTGAACATCAGTTATTCTGTTAATATTAATCATCATGGTCACATTATTACTAAAATTTAATGATTTTAAATTTGTTAGTTTTCTATATTATTTATATTTTAATTTTTTATGACTATTTCAATTGTAATAATACCCTTATGGAGTAGTAGAGCTCACCCTTTTCTTATGTTTATTACCCTAGAATACTTAGAATTGTATTAGGAGTAAAATGAAGGGAAATTTTAATGTTCATAGTGGTTACCTTAATGAAAATTCTACATTAAATTTTATGTTTTCAAAATAAATTTAAATTTTTTTTATTTCCAATAATATTTCACTATTTAGTTCATTGAAATGTTATCTCTTGTATATTGAACCAATAAAATATAGTCAAAAATTATTATGAGATTTTGGGACTGGGATATTTAAAATATATTTCTACTACTATCAATGTTTTCTCTATAAAACTGGGGTTTAATGAGACTTATTTTTGAATTTCATCACATATCTACCCATGGTTTTCCATTTTCTTATAAAATAATTAAGTTTATTTTTTACAAATTTTATCGGATTGTTTTTTAGTGGTTAGAAGTAACATTACCAAAAATGGTTCCAATTTTGGTATCATTTCAATGTAAGTTCCATATAACCAAAAGTACATAATAAACCCCTAAAAAGAAATGAAAAATGTTTTTTAAAAATAAAAAATTAAATTTTTTCCCATAGAAATCTGGTATTTCATTATTATTTTTGCATAAAATTTTAATATATCAAAAAATAATATTGTGTGTTCCCATGTAAATCATCCAAATCATAGTTTGAATTTGGTAATACATAAAATTTAAAAAGTATTCACATCCTAATGAAGAAATAAAATATTTGAAATTTAAAATATTAAAATTGTGAGAGTTAAAAACTACAATAAAAATCCTAGTAACCTCAACCTATGAATTCCCCTAAAGAGTGTACAAGGATTACTATTTTATAACATACCATAGTTTAAAAAAAACCATCATGTTTATGGTAATCCCATAGGTATTTGAACTATGATATCAAAATAATATACCTCTCAAAGAAACACACTTTTAGTATTTAACATGATGAGAATTATTTGGAGAATATTAAAAAAAATTCCAATTTCGTTCATCAATAACCACTCAATGGGGGGAGTGATGTTGTGATAAGGTTAATATTGGTTCCATTCAATCTGAATATTTTTCCTTGAAACGTTTTCTAGTAAATATGCATAGATATTTCTAAAACATGAGACCAACTCATCAATTCCTTTGTCATGAAGTTATATTCTATAAATTTTTTCTACTGATTAAGGAAGAAAATCCATATATTTTTATAGGACGGGGTAAATTTGGTTATGAAACATGGGATAGTTTTAGTGTATTCTTAGTCAGTTTTCGAAGAAACATCTCAATTTAATCCCCTTAATAGAAAAAATTTTAATGGTCTCACTCAATACCACTAAACTAATGATGATAAAAATTTAGATAGAGATGTTTTTAAATTTTATTTATAAATATTTAAAAGTAATATCTAATAGAATATGTCAACATCCCCAATATAAATGTTCTTGTAAAGAAAATATTCATTGGAGAGTACCTAATACTAGGGTTGCTAAAATTTTCATTGATTGATTTGCATACAAATAAATACACCGTGTATTATATGAGAATTCCTAATCCTCATGTCCAAATTATATTTGATACCCATTCCACTGAAAATGAAAATATTTATACGTATATTCCTATAATAATGTCTACATATGTCCCATTTCCAAATTTTTATATCCAAGGATAATAGAATCACCCAATTCATACATTGAATGACCATTCAGTTTTAAAAAAATATGTTGTTCCTAGTTTCCCATAACATTTAAGATAAAATATAAAAATTTAGTATACGGTATATTCAATTAAAAATTATTTAATTTTAGAGGGGATTTTAAAAATATTGGATAATTTTCTTTTAAAAATATTGCATTGATGATAAAATGGGCACTTATAAATTTTACTAGAATACCTGATAAATCAAAATGTTTCAAATTATTTGTAACTATAAATGAGGTTACAAGGTAAAATTTACTTGAAATATAAGATTAAACCGTAATGTAAATGTGTTTTCTTACCAAAAGATAGTGTTTTAAGAAACTATATAACTTTAGGGATCATCCAAGGGATGATGAGTTAGATGTCGTAAGTAATTTTTTAAATAATAATATTAGACATCTAAACAAGAAGGTCCATAATACAAAAAATAATTATTCATTGATAAGATCTGACAAATAAAAATGAAAATAAAGATTAAATTAATCATGGAAGGGAAAAATAATTTCTTTTAAATGATACGGTGGTAAAATAAGATATTTTTACTTATTTATTATACATTCATTACTTTTCTCAAAATGGTTAAAATGATAATTAGGAACCCAATTAAATTATTATTTATAAATATTTTGAAACATTATCTTAAATATTCAATTTTTATTATCTTAATAAAGAACTCATCATATTTCATATTTCTCAAGAGATTGTTACATAATAAAATATACATGAATGAATTTTCCACCATTATAATAATAGAACTATTTTATTTTGTTTTTAAGAAAATTTTAGGAAATTATTTAACCCATGAAAATTTATTAAACCTTGAGTGGTCGTATGAAGTGTGTGAAAAAATTAATTTTCTAATAGGGGATATATTATCAATATCATGCCTTTGTAATTGTTTATGATACTAAATTTAGAGGAATTGAAATCATCACATGGTTCACTAAAGATGGATGACATGTCCATTACACCACCCATGAGAAGGGTGCATGACCTAGTAGTTAATTTATTTAGCCTCACATTACCTATTGATTAACTAGTTCATGAAATAGAGTGTGAATAAATTGTTCTAAGCATCCTAAATGAACCATTCATAGCTACATGAGGGGATATAATAGATGTATAAAATGGTGAACATTCCCTCCAAGCTAGTTATGATAAAGATTCATTTCATGTATTTGCGAAAAATATACTTATGTTCACTTTTAAATTTTAATATATTGATTTAGAGGTTTTATTAGTATAATTAAGAAAGGATAGTCATGTTAATTATTATTAAATCACTAAAATTATAGTTATTGAACACAATATAGTCAATTATGTGGAATATAGAATCTACTAAGGAATTTCCATTCTCTATGTTACATGAGAGAACCATATGATACTAATTAATAGCTATAATGATGTAGTCCATATGAAAAAAATTCTTTTATTATTATGATTATCAGGATATAGCTCAATACACACAACCCTTACCTATAATGAATCAAACTTTCAACCCCATGTACCTTTCTTCTATAGGGATAAAATTATATTTCAAAGGTAGTTTCAACTAATAATGAGTGTTTATTAGATGTGGAGAAGATTTGGGTTTTTTATAAACCTCCATATGTTGAATATTTTTTTCTCGAGCCCATTGGGTGTTTCAATAATGATAATATAGAATGCTTTCATCTAAATGGAAAAGTGGCTTATTCCTTAATATTTGAGATATTTGAATAATGGTTTATTTTCAATGATCAATAATTTTATTTTGAAAACATACAGTCACTTTTTATACCACTAATATGGGAAAATTTTATAGAAGTGACTCATTTGGGTAAGTGTGAATAAGTTAATATAGTCCATTATTTTGTTTCTATGTTATTGGGTTTTATATATATGGGGCAGACTTATGAGGATTCCAGATAGTTTGGGGATATTTTTAGGATTTTGAGTTCTATATTTTGCTCTATTATTGTGACTCTATGAATATAAATGTTTATGGCCAAAAACATCAGTCCTAATGTGTTAGTGTAATTTCAATGGAGAAATAAGATTCTCAAACATGTATATTAAATTTTTTACAATATCATTCAATACAATACCCATACAAACAACTATGGACCATACTAGTTCTGTTCTATTGGAATATTATAACATAATATTCAAATCTAATGAATGATCCTCAATATCGCCTATAAATATTTCTCACATATTACGTCTTTTAGACATAAGATTCCTAAACCTTTCATAATAATATCAGGGATGGAAATATAAGAAAGGGTGAGCTTAGATATAATATAATAGTAAACATAAGAGATATAAATCTATGATAATATGAAATCATAAGATAAATATAATGGTATGCGGTCATGAACATTACTCAAAATGTTCATATCCAACCTATAATTGATTATCTATAAGATTCATGGAATAAGAAATTGTCGTTTCAGAAAACATGGACTCTAAGAGTGATAAATCATCATAAATAAATCTTGATCCATAACCTCATGTAATAAATGGGTGGAACCATCATAAATATAATAATCCAATTCATATATCAAATTAAACTACTGATACACTCAACATAGTGTATCATTTTATCTAATATTTTCTTATTTGGATCACGAAACACCTATTTCCCATTATATATCAAGACACATCTATTTCTAATAGTGGACTAGGAAACATTTATTTTACATAGAGGATAAATTTCGCAGACGTCTTTCCCATCATTATAACATGAGAAATAAATCCTTAACTAAATCATTGGGGTGATATAAAAGTACAACCCATCTCATAATGAAAACCATTCTTATATGTCCCAAAATATCAGAAAATATTCAACATATAAATACATCATAACCTTTTTTAGGGAAATGTTATTGAAAAAAATTTCATAAATTCACCACATAATAACCACTAAAAAATAAACTGGTTCAATAAATATTCCATAAATATAAATATTAACCATACATAGAAATAATAATTATGGTATCATTCAATATTAGCACGTGTTAGGTAAAACTAACATCATAAGATACCATCTTAGACAGAAAATAAAATTGAAATGGAACATGGGGCATTTATTGATTTAAATCAATTTTCTTTAAAAAAAAAATTAAAAATTAAGGTGGATTATTTTAAAACCATTTAAAAAAATTCATTTGGTAAAAATTCTATATGATTTGAATAACAATTATTAAAAAATTAAAAATATTAAAAATTATTTTCGTGGAAATCTTTTATTTAAAATCTATAAATTTGAAAATTATGATGAAAAAAAATCATTTGAAATGATATTTGATAAATTGAAATAGAAGCCTAAAATTATTGATTGTTCATGATAGTGTGAAGAACTATTCTTGTCTTTCTTATCAAGATCAAAGATTCTTTTAACATTTTCTGTAGATGGAAAAATTTTCATTGTCTTGAAAATGACAAGAATATTCCATTAAAAAAAATTTAATATGTCTCTCATGGGTAAAAAATTATTTTATAAATAATTTTAAAATTGTTTATAAATACATTTTTGAAAACATATTTTTTGAAAAACATGTTTTTTGATGAAAATATATTTCTAACTGAAGAGGAAAATAATGTAATATTTTCTTATAAATGTATCTAAATTATTCAATGTACCAAAGAGTAGAAAAAATAAACTATTAAATAGATAATTTCATGAATAATGTAATGAGAATAAAATTCAATATTTTATTGAGATAAGGATCAAAATATTTTTTAATCATAAATATATCCACAAACAATCCCGATAAATGATGTGATTGTAATATAAAATCATTACAACATAGGTAAAATTGAAAAATAATCCTCATGAAACAGTGATTTTAATATGTCTATGTTAATCCTGATAGTATTAATGATATTTATCATAAAATATAATCTTAGAAACAATATATACATTATTAAATAAGTATGTGGTGAATATGGAATGTGTCTCATAGAAATTAAAATTGAAATATAAATATATTACTTTTAGTCTTGAATTATTTCATACATGTTCATAAGTAATATATTATAAATATAATTTCATTATAAATACATTAAAGAAAAATATTCATATATTATATACAATATATGATTTTTATTTCAATTTATTACCCATTTATCTACAATTCTATGTTAACAATGTGTTTCAGGTAATAATGGTTTGGTTTTCTATATATGTTTTGATTTTATATTTTTTTGGACCTATTACATAGATCATGGTCATATCATATCCATATTGATTACAATTATATAAATATAATATATAATATATTTATGTTTATTTATATTATTCCATAATAGTTAGTGATATAAAATGAAATACACTGTTCCAGGAGAATGGAGGTTGTTTTTATGTATGAAACCAGGTTCCATTTTCTTGTTGGATTGAAAGAAATAAAATAAAATTATATATTATAATTAAATAATAATTTAAATTTAAAATATATATCAAATATTTAAATGAAACATATCCTTAATACCATTCATGTAATGCTTGCATGTATCACATTACTTCGTAAGGTGGTAGTTCTATATAAACACGAGTGATGCTATTGTAATCCTAAAATTAAAATACATGAATTTTTCCATGACATAATAATTAAAGAATAATAAATATATCATTAATTCCATATAAAAATAATAAATCCATAATAATTTCCCAGCATGATGGTTGGTAATGGAAAAATTAACGACATCGGTTCGTGAGGCGGTGGTACGCTATACACACGAATGAAAATTTTATCACCCATTTGATAGATGTTGATATGGTTTTAGATAATAAACATATAATAAATAAAAATAATTTTATCTAGGATGCTATATTTATTTTATAATAATGAAAAATATAAACATAAGGTAGTGGAGTAATATATAATACAAAAAATTATCGTTGATGAATATTGACTCTTCTTTTGGTATCTTCTTTTAATTTTCACTAAAAGGATTTATAGGATGGATTTATACCCCAAATAAGGATTATTTGTTAAAGGGGGTGGATTTGGGAAGTTATTTGGGTAGGTATTCATGGAGATAATTATTTTATGGTTTTAATAATAGATGATAGTGGGTAGCCTTTCATACGTGGGTGAGTTGGCACAGCTGGTAATTTTGAATATAATTGAATGCTACATTTTTTTCATATGTAAAGAGGTTAAAACGTAGGATATTATTGTAAAATAGTGGTGTAATGGTATAAATATTTCGATAATTTAGTTTTTAAACAATCTTATATTTTATTTTTACCCTTAGAGTTTTAGTTTGACCCACAAAAATTCCATTTTGTACCATAACAACGATATTTAATTTTTAATACATTCACTATTAATTTTGGTAAATAAATGTTGATGGGATTGTGAGATAATTAAAATTATACTATTCTAATGTATTAAAACCAATTTTTGAAATTCCATGCAAATATCAACAAAATTTTAAATTTAAATTAATATCACAGACGTGATGAGAAAACTAGTTTTCAATGGAAAATATTCAAATGTTTTTGGTGTTTTTATATCTAAATTCTGTATAAAAATGATTAAAATTTACTAAACTGTTTTAATTAATATAAATTGAACTATGTTTATTGTAAAAAAATTTCAAAATATAATATTACAATAAAAATTATTTAAATGTAATGGCGTATTTTAATTAAGATTCAGTATTTTCACTATTCATCAAAAAATGTATCTTTTATGAAAAATAGAAAACCTTCACCCTAAGATAATTTTTATATGAAGTAATTAAAAATGATTTTTAAAGTAATTTTTTAAAATATTTAAAATACTCTATTTATAATTTATGTTCCATAAAAACTCGATGGGTGTACTTTTTAGAAAAATACATGTTTTAGGCATGAAATTGGATTTCTTTATATCAATTTTTTAGAAAACACATAAAATTAATATTGAAAGGTTTATTTAATATTAAAAACGGTAATTCCAATAAAATAATTTATCATAATTGATTTGTTTAATTTCTCTAGGTAAAACTCATTTATGTGTAAATAAAATAGTTTCTCAGAAAAATGTTTTTATTTATTTCCAAAAGTATTTAAATTTAATTTTTAATTAATTGGTACCAAAATAATTCATTATATACGAATGTGTAAACCATATATTTTCATAATTTAGTTAATAATATTAAATCCCACCATTCTCATTTCTAGGTGATAACTATCACATATAATAAGAATATTTTAATAGAATTCAAGGATTAGATTAAACATGGTATGTCATGTGACCCAATATAAACTCAGTATTTTTTTGAACAAAATCAAAACATGGTGTTTTTTGTAATCTTATACATCAAAAATATTATATTCATTTCAAAATAAATTTTACAAAATCTGATGGTTTTATGATTTAAACCCTATAAAATGAATTTTCCCCTCAAAATTTGTCATTTTGGTTACAAAACAAAATTATAATTATGCCCCATTACAGACCAAGGTACACACATAGCTTCTCATTTTTGTGGTTTCACCATAAAACATTGACTATTTGAATGGTTTTATTTCATATGACATTAACAATTTGATTCATAGTGTCTACCGATTATTCATTATAAGAAATATCATGCTCTAGTGATAAGACCTATTTGTTAAGTACATGTAATGGAGTAGGAATGTACTTCATCAAGAGAGAATCATGGAAAATTATTGAACCTAATAGAAATATGTTGGATTTACTGATTGACATGATACCATCATGATATGATCAATAGTATCAAATGGATGGACATATCTGGGGTTTGGTTTTCCCTTCATTCATCAATGTATAAATTTTTATAAAAAAACCTAAATCCAAATTAATACTATAGATAACATCAATTAATATTATCATAATATTTTTGTCAATATTATGATGTCATGACATGTTGAGAAATGGTTGTAACATCCTCTTCCCTCTCATCAACTTTCTCTTGTCCAAACAACAATTTTTTTTGAAACATCATTCTAGTATGTTAGAGTACTAAACATATTTCCATAAAGGGATTCATAAGGATCAATTGGAATTCATTATTTAAATATATTATTATAAGAAAAAAACAATATGTTAGTGGGATACCAACCACCATTGAAGTTATTTTAACAACATCTTGGCATTACCTCAAGGGTTTGATTTATTCTCATAGACCGGCCATATTTCTAAGGATGAAACATTGTGTTGAAACTCAACTCTATATCCAGATCACGCTGAAGACTTCACAAATTTTTTTTCGTAATTATCAGATTTGCATCAGATTTAATCGAATCTGGTACTCCATACATCTTTAATTTGTATCCTCTTAAACTTATCCCAAGATAAATATTCCTGATATAGTTACAAAGTTATCAGTTAGTATGATGATCATCTACAAACATTGTTTGAATTATTTCATTTATATATATTTTTGGGAGTCCGATGAAAAAAATGGTAATGACTATTCATTACCATTGTGGTTTAGATAATGGTTGTTAAATCATTTTAGTCATTTGTCTCTTATCCTTGAATATCTTACTTACTATGAATCGTGATATGTACTCAACAATATCATTATTTATATGATCCCACCAGAAGTAATATTTCATATAGAATAGTGGTAGGTGTTATAACCTTTTCTCTATTTGGTTTTGGGTTAAATAACTACGGTCTTTGGGATGAAATAGGTTGTTTTCCATCTTGTGAATTATCAATTTTCAGAAAATATTAGTTAAAGACTAAATTTTACCAATACCATTAATAATATGTCCTTAAAAAGTACATTTTACTCAAAACCAATGTGTATTATTTCCATAAATTTCACTTAAATTATCTTTTACATTCACAAACTCCTATAATGTAAAACCATATCCCATGTTCCTAATTCATTGTACTTATAATCAAAATAAAATTTATAACCCCGTTTTGGTATCAATTATAATTAATAGAGATATATATTATTCAAAAAAAAAATTAATCTTAAATGTGTAGTTATTCTTACAACCTAAATACACTTGGAGAAATACTTATTCAATATAATCCATGAATGCCAATTCATAAATACTCCAATCATTCAACATCAATGATTGAAATGGGAGAAGAAAATACATGTTTAAGAATTTAATTCTTAGGTTAGTCATTGGGTTGGATAATTCCCATGTTCTTTATAGAGAAGATATTGGACTCATTGAGAATTTTTCACTCTCTAACCTTTATTTTAAAATATATGAAATCTTCCCCTCATTTTTATAAATTATTCTAGGTTTTTTTCCACCGCCTTGACATGTATGTAGATGAATCTTCTTTCTTAAATTTTCAATACCTCGCAAACAAGTGTAAAATTTAATATTCATCTTCTTTTATTCTTTTTGAATCTCACTGGTGTTTATGTTGTTAATAATATATTGTGATATTAGATTTAAAATAACCAATGTTTCTATATCTCTATTAATAATTAAATTTGGATAAAAATTTCACTAAATTTAACATCAGATTTAGTTTTTACATGATTCCATCTAGTCCCCACCATCATCTAAAGAAATAATAGTGTGAGAAACAATAATCATGCTATGGAACCACATAATCATGAAAAATCAATTATTGGACATCTAAATCATGTGCCTTTATTTAAAATCTTTGAACCCTTGGTCTTAATATAGGTCATTCTAATTCATCATCTATTTAAATCTTCATGATGGTTTATATAAGGTTTTTAAATTTTCAAAGCATATCCCGAGGGAGTTTCATACCAGGTGTGTAGCAAGGCCTATTATCATTCACTAGTTCTTGATCGTGTCTTGCTCAATATGATTTTTTGGGTATGTTACCCAAGTTATATCTACGCAAGTTCCACATCAACTAGTATTATACAAATATGGATATAAATGATTTGATTCCACTTTTTCACTCATTTACAAAAAATTCAAGGAGATTTTACAATAGTTTTATTCATCCTTGGACATACCCTTAGAGATATATATATAACTTGAATTAAAAAACTTTATAGGGATCTCACGAATGTTTTATAATCTTTTTTCCAAATAGATAATGAAAAAATTTATATATTCCCATATATATAGACCCAGACATCTCAAATATAGATATTACATATTATTAGACTAATATTCAATACATTACACAAATACATGACTAAGGAACATAATATAGTTGTTCCATTGGGAACATGGAACAAAATATTATAATATGGTGAATTATCTTCAATATCTCTTACCAATATATTATCACATTGTACACCTCTTGTTATTATGCTACATAATCTTTCTTCATAATCATGGAGAAGGAAACACAAGAATGAGTTAACATAATTATTAGATGTTCAAACATAAGAGAAATAAATTAGAGATCATATAAAAAAATGAAAATAAATATATGGGTATGTGATGATGAACATTAATCAGAAATAACATAATCAACCATTCACAGATCTTAAAAAAGTATCATGGAACAAAATTTTAGAACATTAGAAAAAAAATGTTCCATATGAGTGAAAAATCATTACAAATCATTCATGATCTGTAATCCGGTGTCACAAAAACTAGGACCCTCATAAATATATGAAGTAATATCACATTTCTATGTAATATACCATGACCATCAATATAGTGGATCAAGATATATCCCATTTTTCACATTTCTGAAAATGATTCACCAGTTTCCCTTTGTATAACAGGACAAACATATTTCTCATAGTTGATCTATAAACACCTATTTCCCATAGTGGATCATGTCAATCAGCTTTTGTCCCATCACTATATCATAAGATATAACGATTTATCCAATCCATTGGAGGGAATATATTTCTATCATTACTCATAATGAAATCAAAACTAATTTGTTACAAAATATCATAAAACATTCAACATTTTATTACATAAAAACCTTTTTAAATAAAATAGGGTTCATAATAATTTCATCAATTAACTATAGAATAACCCTGGAAAATTTGGTTTTCATAAGTATTTCTTCAATATAATCATTAATAATCCAAATAAATAATAAATATAACGTCATTTAATTTTATTCCCATTAAAGTATAAGTATCATCATTGGATTCTATCTTAGATGGAATATAATTTTGAAATGAAAATTGGTCAATTTCTTTAGGAAAAAAATATTTCATTTAAAATAATCATGATATATTATGAAATTATAGTTTAATGTAATTTAAAATCATTCTTGAGTACAATATCATTCTTATTTTAATAATAATTTTTATAGTATAAAACATTTCCAAATGAATTTTATTAAAAATCAATTATTTAAAATCTATAAATTTCACAAATATTAAGGAAAACATTTTAAATGAAAATTAATTTGAAATTATTTAAGCGAATATTAAAATTATTTAGTGGCCATGATAGTTGAGAAATATTATTTATCTCGTGAATGTTAAATACAAGATTTTATAGAAATTTTCTATAAAATCCAAATGGGAATTATTTTGAAAATAACATGAAGGCTCCCGTAAAATAATTTCGAAAAAATTAAAGAAATAGAATTTTTTTTCAAAATATATTTTAAAATTTATCATCAAAAATTATGATTTATTTTAAAACATAGAATTGAATGTATAAGATTCTTTGTATGACAAAAAAAATAAAGTCTGGTTATCATAAAAACATTTAATCAATTATAATAATTACAAATGAGTGGGAAATTGGTAGTATTTTCTTGAAAAATCATGAATAACCTGAGTAAGATAATATTTTTGAGTTTATCGATATATTGATAAAAGTATTTGATCATCGTAATGATAACCACAAACAATCTAAAAAAATATTAGATTATAACATAATATCTTTTCCAATTTGGTAACTTTGAAATATAAAGCCCATGAAAGATATAACCTTATATATATTTTTAAATCAAATTAATATTAAGAATATTTATCAAAAAAATTTATTAATAGTCATCATATACACAACCTCAGATAATTACATGGTGAATATGGCATGAGTTTCATATATATTAAAAGTAAGTCCGTAATACCTTACAATTAATATTTACTTCCATAAAAAAAATTAGAACACATGTATAATAAATATATGTTTATTATGAATATATTATAGAAAAATATTCATATATTTCAAACCATATATCATTTTCTTATGATCTTTTATAACCCGTTAATTAACAATTTCAGCTTAATGTATTGCTTTAGGTAATAATCACCTTATTTTACGTATATGTTTTTATTTTCTATATTTCTGGTCCTATAACATTAATAATAGTTACATAATAAAAATATTGATAAAAATGATATAAATATCACATATATCAAATTTATATGTATTTATATTGATCCATAAAATTTTGTGTTAGAAAATTAAATACACCATTAATGGATAAGGTAGGTCGTACGTACGTAATAATGTTGTTCCCATTTTTTGGATTAAAATAGAGAGATATAAATTTTATATTAATATTAAAAATAATCCTAATATCATATATATAGTTTAATTTTTTTAAAACAATGCTTAATACCTTCCATGTATAGTAGGAATGAATCCCATCACTTCGTGTTGTGGTAGTCCACCGTACACACAAGCGACATTATTATATTCCCATAAAAAATAAATCATGAATGTGAGTGTATGATAAATTAATTAAACATATATTATAATATCCTATATATAATATATAAACATTAAATCCATGATGATGGAATACTATGTTATTTGTTAATGGAAAATGAATGATATCGGTTCTTAAGATGTATTTCTACCTAAAATAATAAATATCTGATGTGGGTTGTAACACCACAATATTCCACATTACGCTTCCTTTTAGATAATTAAATATCTTTTGCTACATGAAACAACGAGTTCAAGAGCACCATGACCTATCAAACTAGCCATTTAAAAAAGAAGTTATGAATAGAATTACTAATATTTTGAATTTTATATATATCACATATAAAATTAAAATTCATATTATTTGATTCCTAGACATAATAATGACAAATTAATGTTTTTATATATAAGAAGTATTTTTTCAAAAAATCAGTTTTCTTCCATTAAATGGTGAAACATTTTTAAATACAATATTTGTTGTAATTATATAATAAATTTGATGATATTAATTTTTTTTCACTTTGGGACATAAAAATTTAGTTTGGATGAATGTTTTATACTTCTGTAATAACATTCATATTTTGATTAATATCAAAAAAATACTAAATTTTAATTGTAAACAATTTTTATAATCAAAATAAATTATAGTGTTAAATTATAAATTTGAGTTTTTATAAAGTATATTTATATTGAATTTTTATAATTTATATAATTTAGTTCATTGTAAGTAATTTTTACATTTAAATTAAACATAAACAGATGTTAATCTATTGATAGTTTTTAATTCTTAAAATCATGTTTTCTGGATTTGACAACTATATTTAATTTTATATTAATTTTTTCCAATTCTGTGTTTTGAATTTAGAAAACTGGATTCCAAATTCGCAATCAAAGTGTCCAAATTTCGTAAATAGGTACATTTTTTGGACATTATTAATAGTAACATCAGTACTTATTTTTATTTACCATGGTTAAAAGGTAAATCGGGTAAATAAGTGTAAAAAATATTATAATAATAATATAAAACTACCCTGACACGTGTCTTAAACCTATTGGATGAGATATATTTGATCATGACCAACCTTAGGATGAACTATTATCATTTCAGAACCTCTTGGATGTGAAAATTACGTTTTAGAATATTTAATTAAAGAAAAGGGATATATAACAGAAACATGTATCTTTTACTAAATCAATTTTAATATTGTGTTCAATAACTGATCTCAATAACTATAATATTCATTTTAAATATAAAAAGGTTTAATAAATCATGGTATTTTGTTTATAATTTTCATACATTAGATAAATATATATATTTCTGACACAATGATAATGCAACGATTACCTAATTAAAGAATGATTCAAAAAAATGAATTTGTAAATATTAAAATAAATTTAATTTGATTATTTTGATTCCAAAATCTAATTTTTTTTAAAAAAATTGAAATATTAGGGATGATTTAATGCCTTTTTCATAGGAATCATGTTTTTATGAATTTATTGAAAATAAATTTCTAAATACTGCCAAATTTTACAAAAATGAGTTTTTGAAACAAATACAATTTTACTAAATGATATAAAAATTATAAAAAATTATTATTCAGGAAACTGAATTAAATATTGTTACAAATGTCATTCATTATTAGCTGGAGGTTATCATGGAATTAATTGTAATTAAATTAACCCTATTGAATAAAAATATAGGATGACATTATAAGAGTTAAACTATTTAACTAATGTTTAATCCCAAACGATAAGGTTAATTTAATCATCAAAACATTTCTAAAAATACATTTATTGGTGGATTTATACCCATAGTCATTTTACCATCCAGATAAATTACTTTTTAGTTATTAGAAACTGAATATTAATTTATAGTAAATTAAATTTCAGGCTTTTCCTAAAGTTCCCCTCACCTCGGTCATAAAAAGTCACTTATCATTAACTTTAATTTACACAACCAAAGCCATTTTTCTCCAATAGTCCCTATCATTTTCCTATCCCAACATACATAATATCATTCTGGAGTCTATAAACGTTTTATAAATTTAACCTAAGTAGTCCTTTGTGAACATTAAAAGGAGACACCCGAAAAGTGGTAATTGTTTTATCAACTCATTCAAAGTTGTTTTCTTCTTATACATCATATTTATCTATGGATTCATACTAAAATAATAAATATAGTGCCTTTCACGTGATTATATTTAATTATAATTATGGGAAAACCATATTCTTCCATTTATCCACCCTTTTAAAATCAATATCAACATGCGTGAATATATACGGCTTACCATATCCATGCCATTCTGTAATTTTTATCATGTCTACATTATTTATCTGCATATAATGATGAATATAATGGATTGAAAAAAATAAATATTACATTATATTATTCATTTACAATTTATATTCCATCCAATTCCATACCATTTATCCATTAAGGAAATCATATCGTTGCCCATGTGTATGTACGACTTACTATCTCCACAACGCGATGAGACTCATCTTCCTTGTTCACCATCCCAGAACGATTATAATAATAAATATTATTAATAAGAATGAAATATATAACATAATAATTCTACTATAATGAAATATATATATATATATATACATATATGTCATTAACTTATTTCTATTAAATACAATATTAAAACCGAAATAGCCTTCATGTGTCTGTACATCCTACCATCTTAATGAATGATGTATTCCATTTTATTTATCTATCTATTATATATATTTAAATACAAAATATATATGACATAAAAATAATATTTTACATTATTGATTTATTTAAATAATTATCTAGTTAATACAATGAAGAATAACAATTCAAAACATGTAGGATAAATAAATCGATAATTACTCTAAATGTTTCCTTAACATAGAAATTATTAATATACATGAAATATAAGTTCTTAAATGAACCATATATGATATCATAAATATTTATACGGAACTAGTATAATTTAATAAAAAATTTAACCTTTAAAAAGAAGGATAACTCACCATCGGCAAAAAGAATTTATAAGGTAAGAGTTTATTTCACAATCTCATTACTATTCGAGGTTTTTGATGTGTAAGTATATTCTAGGACATATTTATCATCCATTTAAATGATTTTTGAAATGTTTTTATAAAATTTATTAATATAATCCTATTGATTTTTAGATTCATTTTTACCCTTTATGATTTTTTATAAATTTTTTTAATGGAATCTTTTTATCGTTCTCCACAAAAGGTACTTTATGTCATTTTTTACAAATTAAGGAATGATATTTTTAACATATATGGAATGGGTGGTTATTTTCCACTCTTATAGACCCTTACATTTCTTAAGAGTCCCTTACTTGTATATAAGGTTATATTCAAAATAAATGTATTGTTTTAAAATTGAATGACTATTAAATGTTATAATGTAAAAAAGGGATATTTCCCATAAAGTGTTTTAATGAATTTATTAAATTATATTCATCTATGTCAACATCCATTGTTGGATTTTATTCTTGTTTGAATTTGATTTATTATTATAAAATCATCCATATTTTACTGGAGGTTTTGTGACATGTTTTACTGTGGATGTGCTATTTTTATATCATTCATAGTTTATGGTTAATATATTAACATTTAGTATGATTGTTTTCATACAACTGTTTATTTTATGTTTCATCGTTTTCATATGATGAATGCGTTGGACATAGTAACTGATGGGTGGGGCCTTCTATAACCCCTCAGTGCAATGTTACGTCTCATGAGACGAACTACTGTCTTGGCACAATTTTTTGATAGAATATTTGTCTAGGTCTTGGAACAAGGCCTTAATATAGTGGTTATGTTGTATTACATAATGCATTCTTTCATTACATGATTAGTTATTGAATTTACATTTTATTTTTCAAATAATAGAATATCCTTGGGAATCTTTAAATGGAATTATTGGATTTATTCAGGTTATATGATGTAGAAGATATTTTTTAAAAAGGATCATGTTTTAGATTTCTATGCTTCATTAAAAGTTGATTCCAATTTATGATAGCATCTTCTATATAGTTTATCCTTACTGAGAATATAATCTCACCTATTTCTTATGTTTTATTTTCCCAGGATTACTAGATGTGATTTATTATTGATATAAAGGTTTAATATAGGGGAATAATGGATTTCTCAAATGATTATTTATTAATGGTATTTTTTTAAAAAATTGTAACGTGATGTTAATTATTGTAATCTATTTTCCAAGACTGCTAAAATGACTGGTCCTTTGGGACTTGATTCCATGTAATTATTTTGATGTTAAAAAATAAAGAACCAGACCCAGGCTTATCAGGTTGAAGTATTACAGTTGGTATTAGATGATTTTTAACAACAACTGTAGAAATAGATTCTTTAAAAATATGATTTTAGATAATAACTCTAATATAGACTTTTAGTATAAGTACAGAAGAGCCCTATAAAATTTTGATAAATATTGGATTGCATGGATATTTAAAGAAGTATATCCTTTTATGGATACTACATGTGGATGTGTTCATAAATAGATATACTGAGGGGTGAAAACTCTGACAAGGTGTTCTGGGCATGACTTGGCGTAACCTGGTACATGACAACATACCTTATTGTGCCCCTATTTTGGATCTCTATAGGGGTATTCATATGATAATTCATATATACATTAAAATCCTTATGAAGGATTTAGGATTAAATATGTCCTTAAAGAAACCATGTTTATGATTACGGATTCGATATGAATAAAATTTTCAATTTATGTTATGTATTTTCTTAGTTTGGAATTATAAATTATGATTCATAACCTTATCTAGCATATGACATTGATTAGAAATTGTGCCTAGTAGAAAAAATAGAAATTGTATCAATGTACGTAATCCATGTATTGATTTTCCTCCTATGCAAGATATTTAAAATGGTTTTGGTGATACAATTGATGCTAAACAATTTATAACCATACTAGGACAACTGAATCAGGTTATGATTAAAAACCATACCCTTATGGAGAAGCCTGGTCCACAACAGGGAGGATTAATGTTACACCAATGCATGTGAAAAAAACATCCAACATTCAATGAGACTACAAATCCTTTTTCAGTTGATTTATGCATAAGTACCTTAGAGAAAATATTTATTGCTTTGCGAAGTAACGAAAAGAAGAAAAGTTTTTAAGGAAGTCGATCACATTTCAATAATTTTAGATCAACAGTGGTCATTGATTCAAAACACGAAGGAGGATTATAATGTAAAAAATATAAATGGAGGGAGTTTAAAGAACATATCATAGGAAGATAATTTCCTCATGAACAATGAGATAACATAGAAAGTAAATTTATGGTTCTGAGTCAAAAAGAGGATAATAATGTTTCAAAGTTTGGGGATTACTTCATGAGGTTAACAAGGCATGATATAGACTACATGCGTAACCCATGAAGTAAGATTTATAGATTCATTGATGGGTTAGAACCATTTCTCTGATGGGAATTATTCTCAAAATCTTTCTCATCAAACAAATGTATTGCTTCGTGTGCTACCAAGAGGGAAATATAATTCTCTTTGAATTAGGAAAATAATGAAAATCACAAGAAGAAGAGAATGATGGAGTGAGAGGTCGATTAAGGGAAAAAAAGAAAATAATGGTTTTCTCTAATGTGATAATTTTGGGGAGATACAACCTACTACCTACCTAAAATGAATTATAATTTGTTAAAAATGTGGATAAAAAAGGATACCAGGATCATGATTGTAAGGAAAAGAAATAAGTTG
This sequence comes from Viscum album, assembly GCA_963277665.1. Lineage (NCBI taxonomy): Eukaryota > Viridiplantae > Streptophyta > Magnoliopsida > Santalales > Viscaceae > Viscum > Viscum album. Next base: position 897,543,696 of record OY728165.1, on the reverse strand, counting down.
TGAAATTTTATAATTGTAATGATATACTACATTATGAAAATTATTTTTCAAAGAGTCGTAGAAATATATCTCAAAAAAAAATGGATCAAGGTCATGCTTCTTTTGTTAATATGGTTAATTTGGGATAATTAATGTATTTTTGGATAACGAATTCTAATATATTTATAAGTAGAATGTGATATATATAGGATAGTATTCCGTTATTTTTCATTGAGGATTTAACAAGATTTAGGTAATAATATATTCATTATGTGAAAATAAAAGCTGAATTATGTTATTTTTGGGAATTTGATTTTACAATTGATTTTGTAAATTTAGAGACATTTTATAGATAGATTGGATAGAAGTATTTTGGATAACTCTAAAGGGTGGATTGGATGTTGATGATCTTTGGATAGTATTTTTTAAAATTAAAAAAATTATTAAGATTATTTTTGAAATATTATAATACTTTAGTTTCAGAAAAAGGACTACCAATAGGTTGAATGATATGTTGTCGCATTGGATAAGGTTGTTGGAATCAAACCAATAACCGAAGTGCAACAAGTAATTATCTCCTGTAATTATCCTAAAAGAAGTCTCGGATTATTATAACATTGTTATTCTTCATTTAAATTGTATATGTTTATATTTAGAACATTATATGATTAAGAGAAATAGAATAATTTTGAATTTTATTATAATTTGAATATAATGATGTGTTTGTTGTAGGAATTAGTTAAAGGATTAAACTCTACATATCAATTATGTTTGATTCCTTTTGTTTTTAGTTTATAAAGTAAATTAATTCATCATCATTGGGGAAGTGATCTTTAAACTAATAAAATGACATCCTAGTCCGGTTGCTGATGAATCAAATGGTCCCTAAGATCATCACATATTTATAAATATTGTAAATATTAACATTCTCCTAATCATGATCTCTATTATTCTTTTTTAGAACATGATGGTTAGTCTTATTTCTTTCATGTAAATTTTTTTCTACATGGAACCCTAGTATGTTTTATTTATGATAACCATAATACTTCTCTTTCGTTATTTTAAAATAGAGATCTCATCAATCCATTTTTCAATGTTGAATTTATACAAAGATATGTTGAAATGTACAAACCCTAGTTTTCTATACCATGTTTAAATTTCAAGAATTAAATTTATTTATGGATCTGATAATATAACACCCAAAACATCTACAATATACTTTTTAATAGAATTCAATAGCTTTCACTACACGCAACACTAAGTTCACGTGCACTATGACCAATAATACTACCAATATAAAATGTTATTATGAATAGAATTAACCAAATTTTGAACTTTATTTATGTCCCATATATCTTTAACATTATTCTAATGTTTTCCTTATACATATTATAATGAGAAATTCAATTTTCATATAGATTAATATTAAAAAAACAATTTCTCGACCTTTTAATGTAGATCCCTTTCTAAATCTAATATTTAACAATATTATATATTGAATTTGATGAAATGAAATTATTTTTTATAATTGGGAAATAAAAATTTATTTTTGATGGATTTATGGAACTTTTAGGACAAATTTCATATTTTGATGAATAGAAAAATATTCTAAATTTTAATTGAGAACAAATTTTTTATTCATAATAATTTATAGTGTTAAATTAAGAATTTGTTTGTTTTTAAAGTATGATTAGATTATTTTTTTATAATCTAATATAATTTAGGTAATTGGGTGTAATTTAACATTTAAATTGAACATAAATATATGTTAATATTTTGATAGTTTTTACTTCTTAAAACCCTTCTTTCTAGAATTAACAAAAGGAATTAATTTTGTTTAAATTTTGATCAGTTATTTGTTTTGAATTTGGAAAAATACACTCAATATTTCAAATTAGAAGGTCAAAAAGTGTAAATATATTACTTTTATTTTTGGAAATTATGAATATTAACATCGGTAATTAGTTTTTTTTTACCATGGTTAAAGGGTATATTATGTAAATAAGGGTAAAAAATAATTTTATAACAATATAAAAATACCATAAGAAATGTCCTAATCCTATTGGATGAGATATAACCAACCATGAGTATCCATAGTCTGAAAATTTGGCATTGGGGAGACACTTGTGTGTGAAATTGACATTTTGGAATATTTAATTTAAAGAAAAGGGGAATATAACTTAAAAATGATCCTTTTATTAAGTCAATTTTAATATACATTTCTGTAACTGAAATCTATTACTATAAATTTTTATTAGAATTATAATGAGTTTCCTATGTCATTTTTTTATTTATTATATTTATAAATTAGAAAAATATATTTTGTTATGACACAATGATTATGTTTTGATTCCCATATTAATGAATGGTTCAAATAAATCGAATATTAAATATATAAAAATTTGTAATTATAATGTTTTTAAGACAGAAACGAATTTTATAGATTACATTGACATATGTGGGATGGTTTGATGCTTTTTTTGAAGGAATGACGTTTTCATGACTTGAAAAATTTTAGCAAATATTGTATAAATTGCCATAAATGAGTTTTAAAACAAATACTATTTTATTAAATGATATAAAAAACTTAAAAATCTATGATTCTGACAAATGACTTTGATAATGTCACATATTTCATTAATGATACCCTTGAGGTTCTCTTGACATTTTATTGTAGAAAAAAACCCTATTGTATAAAAATAGAAGAAGACATAATCAGAGTTAAAATCTTTAACTAAGTGTTATTCCCAATGGATAATGTTAAATTCATGAAATAAACATGTATAAAAATAATTTTTTGAGATTATTTCTACCAATAATGAACATATAATATAAATATAATTACATAAGATATTTTAGAAACCATAAATAAATTTATAATAAATTAATATTTCAAACTATTCTTAAGGATCCCCTCATATCTCTTATAAAAAAATATATCATCTCTTTAATTCACACATCCAAATCCCTTTGGATCTACCATCCACTAACCATTTCCTCTCCAAAAATCCCTGACATCCTTATAGAGGATACAATTTTCGCAAAAAGCAGTCCTTGGCAGTCATTTTCTACATATCAAAAGGAGACACGCTAAAAGTGGTATTTGTTTTTTCACCTCTTCCAAAGTTATTTTCTTATTCTTCATCAACATTCTATGTGGGTTCTATAATAAAATAATAAATCCAGTACCATACACATTATAAGATATTATTGTTATTATGGGACAACCATATTCCTCCTTTTACCCATCTTTGAAAAAAATATCACATTGTATGCATACATACAACTTACTGTCTCCACGTCGTGGTGTAAATTTATTTCCATGTACACTTTATTTTAACAAGTATAATGATGAATATAATAGATTTTAATAATAAATGTAAAATTATATTATTAATGTAAAATTAATATTCCATCCTATTACCTAACTATTTACTATTATGGAAATGATTTTGTCACTCATGCGTACGTACTGTTTATTGTCTCCCTGATACGATGAGACTCATCTTTCAAGTTCACCATCCAAAAATGATTATAATAATTACTATTATTAATAAGAAATAAAATTTTAACTTAATAATCGTACTAGGATGATATATATATTTAAACATATATTTTATTCACTCACTTCCATTCAATGCGATTTGAAATTGGAATCAACATTGATGCAGACGTACGACCTATCATCTCCCTGAACAATGTGATACATTTTATTTATTAGTCTATTATATATATTAATATAAAGAATATATATGATATATAAATTATATTTTAAATTTTTTAAGTAGGTAAATTATGATCTATGTAATATGGTCAAAAATATCATGTCAAAACACGTATAATAACGGAAGAGGTTATTTCCCAAAACATTTCATTAACTTCAAAATTATTAAAAAAATATGTAATATAATGTCATAAATGAATAATATATGATATAATAAATATGGATATGGTTCTTGTGTAATTTAATGAGTTTTTAACCATAATACTGAGGATAACATACCCTTGAATAAAATAATGTATAAGGTAAGGGTTAATTTCACTATCTCATTATTATTCAATGTTTTTTATGCGTAAGTATCTACCGGGACATTATATTCTTACATGTACTTGTTTCTAAATTTTTTTTCCTATAATATTTTACTATAATCCTATTGATTTTCAAAGTTATTTTTACCGATGTTTCACTTTTTATGAAATGTTTTCAAAGGAATCATCTAGTTTGTTTTCTTAACGAGGCACTTTATAACTTTTTTGACAAATTAAGGAATTAATGTTTTTTAACAAATATAGAACCTGCGAATATTTTCATTGGGTATATCACATTACCATTTTTAAGCTTCCCATACAATCATACAATGTAATTTTCAAAATAAATGATTTATTTTTAAATGGCATGGCTTTTAGACATTTTAATATAGAAATTGATATTTCCCTCAAATAGTTTTAATGAATTTATTAAATTATTTTCTTCTATGTCAAAATATATTGTTTAATTTTATTCTTGTTTGAAGATGCTTTATTTTGATACAATCTTTAATATTCTATTAAAGGTTTTGATACAATCTTACATTCATGGTTGATGATTATAGTATAAATATTTCACATGATAATTATAATTATCATTTTTATGTCATATTTCATACTTTTCATGTGATAATTTAATTGGACTTAGTAAGTAATGGGTGGGAGCCGCTATAGCCCCTCATTACAAAGGTAGGTCAAATGAGAAAACATTCTTTCATGGCACAAGGCCTTGAAAGAATATTTTTGTATGGTCATGGAAGAAGGCCTTAACGTTGTAATTATGATGTTTGACATTATGCATTCCCGCACTATTAGATTAGTTATTTATCTTACATGAGATTATTCGACTAGTAGAATATCTATGTGAATGTTTAAATAAAATTATTTGATTTGTTCTTTCCATATTATGATGAATAATATTTTTTTAAAAGGAATGTGTTTTAAATTTGTACCTTTCCTTAAAACAATAAGTATTATTATGATATCTTTTGAAATATTTTTTATCCCTACTGAGCATCCATGATCACCCCTTTCTTATGTCTTATTTTCCCAGGATTCCAAGATGTTTTTTAGGATTCATCTAAAAGGTTAGGCTAGGATAATAATGGAATTTTAAAATGATTATTTATTATAATTTCATGTTAAAAATTGTAATTTAGTATTCAAGTTTATAATTTAAGTTCCAAGACTGCTAAATTGATCGGTCCTTTGGGACTTGATTCCTTGTAATCATTCCAATGTTTTAAAATTGCGCATTTGCTTAAAGATTATGTTTTTGGGCAGATTAATGGGTAGGGAATTTGGGAATTTGTTTTGGTAGGGATTGGCTGGATTAAAATTTTATTATGATCAAATGAATATAATAGATATGGTGGATTTTTATAAGTTGGGGAATGGACACACATGGTAGTATTCACCAGAATTGACTAATACCACATTTTTAAAATGTAAGATGGAAAAAATGAGCTCTTATTGATCCATAAATGGTTAATTGTCTAAATATGTGCATAAAATACACTTGTAATAATTTTATATGTTGTTCTTAATGTTATATTTTTATTTTAACCCTCAGTAATCCCATTTTTACTGTAACTTGGTAATTAATTTTTTCTAATTTCAATATTTACATTCATCAAAAAATTACATGAAAATATTATATAATATAAATTATTATTATTACAAATTGTTAATCATATTTTTTAATTCCTTTCCCATAAATGTAAAAATTTAATTTAAAATTAATTCTATATAAATTATAAGAAATCACGGTTTTTATAGAAAATACTTAACAATTTATAATGTTCTTACAACTAATTTCATTAAGAAAGTGATTCCAATGAACATAATTGAAATAATTCATATAAAACTGATATTAAATTAATTTAGAAAAAATATATAGTCTAATTTAAATTTATATATTATTTAATCAAAAATAAGATTTCGAACAAAAATTCAGGATTTTTCACTATTCATCAAAAAAATAAAACTGTTCAGAAACTCTCGGAAACACACAAAATATAATACCCTACCCATAAACACTAAAATATGGGAATTATTTTATTATAGTTTCATTATTACAAGGGATTATTTCCATAATAACCAATAAATTAAGTTTTTTTTTGAATGATTGATTACATACATGATACATATAATGCACAAGAAATTTTAATAGAAAAAAACAATACATAATAAAATGAAATAAAAATTATCCCTATAACTCCTTCAATGGATTACTCTTCCTAACATAGGGAAAGGAAACACAATAATTGTGTGATCAAATGATCAATAAGGTAATTATATTTGGAATAAATAAGGAATCAATGAAAATAAATCTACATGGAAATGTAAATAATTGATAAGATGTTTCATTGAAATAACTAGAAAAGGAATAATCAATATGAAATCATAGTAAAATGAAAAAAAATCCATTTAATCAATAATATATAATTTGACATAATAATAGAAATTATAACATAATTAGTAATCACATGGAATGACAATAATAGAATACATAATTATGGAATGCATAATGATGGATATCCAAAACATATCACTGAGGATTCATGTCAAGAATCTAATACATTCACGTATTCAGGACATGAATATAATTAACTAAAGGCTTCATTCTATGAATATAATTAATTATTAAGTCCTCTCATAAAAAATATCTAGTTTTTCCCATGAAACCTTCCAATACATCATGGGGAAATAGGAGACCCCACCTGTAATATACATAATCCAATGCATTCTTCATATGCAGAATAATCAATTTAATTAATAAAAATGTGACTTATCATCAAATATTATCATTGAATAAATAATATGTTTTTATCAATAATTACCAAGTGGAGGATATGTAACCAAAAGTATTGTTTATGTTGATGAATGGAAATACCATTTAATGATCATTTATACATTATTGAGAAAAATAGTCATCAAACATGCCAATTTTTTTCATCCCATATTAAAATATCCGAATAATAATACCCCAAATAAAATAACATTAAATGAATATGATAATATCAAATAAATAACTATATTCAGGATATAACATGTCAAATGGATTTATATACACCAATTTATGCTGAAATGGTGTATAAAAACCAATAAGCATTATTGGAATTTAAATTGAGACGAAATACCTTAACATTAGTCCAAAATGTCATGTGTGTCTTTTTATTACAGAATAATAAACTTATTTTATTTATTTTCACTATTAATAACTTTTTTAATGTTTATTAGTTTTTAAACTACACTTATTAAAATGTTGTATATGATAACATAAACAATTATGTTTACATCAGGTTATTTTACCAAATTCTATTTATGTGTCCAAAACGGCTTTGGTAGGTCTACTATGCTCAAATGGGTCATTATATAACCACATATAGAATTATTTTCATAAGATAATTATCATATTTATACATAAATATAAATTTTAAAACTTGTAATGAAATATGTGTATGAAAAATTAACCATTGCTGCAATCGTTGAGATGATAATTTGTATGTACACATGAGTAAAGTACCGATTTTTCAAGTATCATTAGGAAAAGAAGGTAAGAAAAATTATATCATTAAATAATGATGATTATATTGTAAATACCATTTTCATTATTCATATATAAATATACATATAATTCGTGTGATTTAATGGGAATCACATTGCTTCGGGGTGGTTGTAGACCACACATCCAAGAACGATGTTATCACGTTTTATTGTATGAAACAGGATATAAAAATACAATTAAATATATTTAAATAAATATAAACATGTCTTGAATATCAAATATATGTATTTTTTGGTAGATATTTTTCATTAAGTGAAACTTTAGTATGTTCCATGTAGTGTGTGATTTTATCACATCACATTAAGGAGGTGGTAGTCCACACTTCCAAAAACGATGTTATCTTAATTATAAAGAATAAAAATTATTATGGTATGTATTATAAAATAATAAAAAAAGAAACAATAAATTATAAATATAAAAAATATCATATATAAATATAACGTCAATTATAATCCCACCCATGTGAGGTAGTAATGGAAAAACAAACAACGTCACTTCGTGATGTGTTAGTTCTCTACACACAAGAATGGTAAGTTTGTTACCTATGATATGGATGTTTTTGTATTTGTAGGAATATACAATAACATTTTAAATCCTAGTATATTTATCATACATTTTTTTATATAATAATTGAATATTTATAATTAAAAGATATAAAATTTCAATAAAACTAAAGATCATGGGAAATGATGTTTCCTCTTATTCAGGTAACTAGTTATAGTTTCCACCAAAGGGATTCCATGGATGGATTTATCCCCAAAGTGAGACATCTCGATTTTGGGTAGGTATGTTTATAATTTATTTTGGGAGATAATTTTACACCAATAGTGTCTTAATTTGTGTTAGGAATGGGAAGATTTTGTTCCATTTTATAGTGAAGGTGTAGTTGAATTCTTTTAAATATGAAAAGGTAAGCAATAATGGGTGTTCTCCCATACCCCATGTTCATCAGAAATGTAAAAATAACTGATTAAATGGTATTAATGTAAAATAAAAACCCCCACCATAGCAAAATAAGTCCGTTTTTATAACTTTGTTCCATAACATCTATGATTCCCCAATTTTATCATTTTTTTATTAAAGTATCCAGTTCTCTAACATAATTACATTATCCATTAAGAAAAAATTAAAGACAAATTTATTATAAAATATAGAACTAATTTATTATAAATATGATATATAATTTTAAAATTAAAATTTATAATGGGTGTTCCAAATTTATTTTAAAAAAAACTCCATGTAATGCGCAAAAACACTCCTTTAACCTTGATCATGATAATAACGATTTTACCATCTACGAGTCAATGCATTCGTTATAAATGAAAAATTGTTCGATTAATATACCATATTTAATATTTATTTTCAAATAACAAAAAAATTAGAATATACATTTTTAATAAAGGAATGAAATTTTAGGCCTGGGAATAATGAATAACCACACTATCATGGATTTATTTTCAAAAATTTTACACTAAAAATATTATTTCATAAATATAAATAATAATTTCTATATAATGTTCTTCAGATAAGGAATTATTTTTTTAAGATTCTAACTACAGGAAACATAGTGTGTGTAGGGGGATATTTTTAATTTTAAGTCGCAATAAGTGTATCTATGTGTCCTTATATCAGTACACTACATTTTTAAAAATCATCTTAATCTCTGAATGATTCCTCTCTTAGCCCAAATGAATTTATTTTCATTTTTATAAGAATTTAATAAATATTTTTTATTTTATTATTATTATAATGAATCATTGATAATATGCCACATTTTTTGTTGTATTGTAATTTTTTTATTTGTTCTAAAAACATTATGTAATTTTTTAAGCATGTTTTGATAAACTACATTGGGTTGTGGAAAACGTCTATTGTGAACATAAATGTGACACTCAATCCTAAAATTTAAGTGCCTAATTGAAAATAAATTTGACCCAGGTGGATTAAAATTGTTCTCTGATATTGAAATTCAGTATTGGGCATATTTATGAGTTATAATCATTGGGTGGAATTAAATTTTATAAGATTTATTTCATTAAAAACACATCAATATTGCCTCAATGTATTTTAAAATTGTTTATTATTTTGTATAAATATTCTTATAGAGTGTTTGAAACATTTTTTAATGATTAATGAGTTTTTTCCCATTCAGAGGGTAAATATTTATATCTTTTTATCGGTTTAATTAAAGACATATTTAAATTTATCTCATGATAATTCAATAGTTTAGAAAATTTTGGGAGTAAAATTTAACAACAAAATTGGGTTTGAACTCATTTATTAGATATTTAATTCATATATTGTTCATTTAAGAGGGTTATTAATATTAAAAACTAATAAATATGAAATATTTACACATTAATCTAAAATTGGAGATTTGGTTAATTAGTCATCCTTTTAATTGTTTAACTAAATTATCCACCTGTTTTTTCTAATTATTTTGTTAAAATTTAGTGACTCTATTCACTTGTATATAAATAGAATATTATAAATTTAATAAAATTCCAATTGTGTTTTTCTTAATATTTTTTAAAAATTATATGGTCGAATATATTTTCAAAATATGAAATATAATTTTTGATAGACGACATGTTTTGAAAAGTTAAATTATCTTTTTTTATAGTCCATGGTGAAAATATATTTGAAAACCAAATCACTGTTGTTTATTAATTTATCCATTCCTATGATTTCTATTATTTCACTAAATTTTTATAATTCGTTTCTTGATGAAAATAAATGGATTTCATGTTGGAGGATTCGATATGGACTTATTTCAATATTTTTTCCAAAATATAATTTTGATTATAACTAGTTATTTATTGTTATAAAATTATTTTAATAAAAAAAATTATAATGAAAAATTGTTGAATACATTTCATTCTGATGTTTAAAAAGTAATTCTTTTAGTTTCTAGATAAATGTTCTTTATTTTTTGTTCTATATAGATTAAATTTTCATTACATTGTTTTTTCATATGTTTTACGAATAACATGTTTTTAATTTTTTTCTTAAAATTCATTGAATTATTTTTCATTCATGCTGTCATGAGTATTTTGTGTTTTTTAGTTTTAATTCAAGCAGGGTCCATATTTTTTAGAATATTAACAATTGTATCATTTTTAATTTTTGGTTTTTAGATTTCATTTTTTTATTTAACATTTTATTTTTTCTTTGTTAATTTTCAGAATTATTAGATACAAGAATGCTTTAGTTTTTAAAATTTTGGTGAAGTATAACTAACATATGTTTCAACAAAACAAAATTTTTTATGTGATTTCTATCTGTCTTTTGTGTGTTCTTAATCTTAGACAGTTATTAATTTCACCGACTATATATATGTGTGTAAAATTAAATGGTCTGTAGGTATGAAGGGTCATTATTTTCAATGTGATAATAATCTTTGTATGTGTGGTTGTTAACTGCATAATTTTCAAGGAAGACATGTAGAATTGTGATATCATATAAACTTATGTTCAATACCAATCTTTATCAAATAAGTAATAATGTACCAATAATGATGGACAAGAGACCATCAAGCTACCTAAAGATCATCCCTAAGCATTCGAATTTGTATGAAAAACCAAAAACTCAATCTTTGTAAACCAAATCGAATAAAAAACAAAATATTTAGACTATTTATATAAAATATTGAAGGGTGAATATTGTTTCAGCGATGTAGAAGAGAAATAATTGAGATCAGAACCATATCTATGAAAAAGATAAGTTAAATTTCCGAAAAAATAAATTAGTCAAACCTATAATGAACCAAATCTAGCATGATAATATCATGAAGAGATAAGGTCATATGATTATAACTACTCAATAAAGTAAGGAAAGAACTTACAGAATTGAAACTGATGTGATTCATGATTGGGATGAAGATTCGAAGATGAATCTTTTTTTAGTCATTAATTTTTGTTTAAATATTTATTAGTGAAAATTGTGGGGAATAAATAGTTATAAAATGATACGGTAGTAGCGGTAAACATCAATACACAATCTATGTTTTATGATTTTCCTCATCAAGATTAGCTAGTTGAGGGAATAGAGATCTGTGTTTCTAATAATGTTGGTAATCCGAACTGATATTTTCTAGTCTAAATCTAAGGTAGATAATATTTCATTCCGACCAAATCTCTAATTATGTTGTTTGACTGTAAAGACTTAAACATCAAATCGATTAATTAGGTGTTTTCCCCATATGTGGAAGTTATTTCAGAGACCTAATTTATTGAAAATAATTTCATTAAAGTTCCAAATATTCTCAATTTTGATAAATAATTCATTCATGTAATCTGTTGAATATTTTTTAATAAAAAGAATAAGAATGAAACATGTGTCCTAGAATGTGGGAATTTGATAATAAGGAATAATTTGGTTCATATTAGGAGTATTTAATTACTAGGTCCTATAATAGTGTTTGTTGAAGGGGTTTTCTAGGTTTACAAAGAAGTGGTATCTAGAACAAATTATTAATGAAACATATAGATTTCAAATATAATACTTCATAATAAAATAATATATAAAAGGGAATGAAACATAAATTTTATGATAAAAAATATAGTTTCTATATAATTGAGGTGGGTAATTTTAAATGGCGTATAATTTTCCATAAAAATGTTTTGGAGTAAATAGTTTACAGGGATGGATATTATTCAAAAATCATTTGATTGATCATGAAAATGGGATAAGGGATAAATGAACTATAAGAATATATAATTATAGATTATTGTTTAAATAAGGGAACATGAAGATAGGTTTATCAAATTTTTATTGTAATAAAAAAATTCATATTCATTTTCCATGTGAATATTATTTCAACTAATCTATCATCGGGGAAATATATTCTCTCATTATTCATTCATCTATTTTTGTATTCATTTTATTATTTGGTTTCTATTTTATTCATTTTTTAGTAGGTAAAATATACATTTTATCCTTCAATGTTAATGATAGTTACCATTACTGATATTATTATGATGTTAATACACATTATTCTTAAATAAATCAGGAAAAAAATTGATGGTGAGAATTTTCATCCAAAATAGAATGATAGTTCATTTTCCATTCCCAAATTTCTATTATTAAAACAACAATGGAAAATAAATTCTATATTAGGAAATATAATTTATCCCATCCACCAATTACCTAACATCCCCATATATTTTTTTATGTTTCTTGAGTTATTACATCTTGTATGAAATTATTTCTTATTTCATCACACTTCACTACACTATTTTTTTATTTCTAAATTTTTCCCTCTCTTTTTGACCTTTTGATTGTTTATTGTAATTTCTCACAACATATCTAAGGTTTTTAACCCTTATAGATACAATACTATTTCAAATTATAGAAATTAATTAATTATATTTAAGTGTTTCAATAATACATTTTTCTGTTCTCACCAAATTAGTTTTCATATCGTTAAAAAGACGTTATTTTTTGGTAACTAACCAAAAATTAAAATATATGTACCTTAAAAAAATAAAATTTCATCTCATGAGTAAGGTATAGGAAATTGTTCATGTAATTTCATAAATAAAAATTAGATTTAAATTCTCTAAATAAGTAATCATAAAGAGATTGATATACATCCCCTTATATTTCTAAAATAAGGTTTAAGCCTCTAGAAAAGTGGGTAGTCCAACCCCATGTCACTTCCCCTATAGAGACAATAATCAGAGATAATTTAGTTCATAGTATCTTTAAAACCTTATATGAATAAAATATATTAAACAAAACTTATCAATATTGTAACTCTAAAAAACATTAATTGATTTGGTGAAAACTAAAAAGTATAGAGTCCATTCTAGAATTTAATGAAAGAATCCAACTTGTAAAATAAATTTATCAAATAAATAAAAACATACACATTATTAAAATTAAAAAAAAATTAGTCTTGGATATTTGTGATCATTGAGAGTAAGAGGAGATAAAAACATGATCTATTTTTTTTGAATTATTCGTTTTTACCCATCCACTTTTACAAAATAATGTTATCAATTAACTGAATTATTTAAAATTTCTTAACCTTCATGAGACGTTATAATGAAATATTGTAGCAAATAATATTTAATATATTTGTATGAATGAAATACTCCTTGTCATGTTGGTTATTCTACATAACATGGATTATCCACTATTATTTTATTATCAATTACAACATTCCCCCATGTCTGAAGAAGCTTGCATTGTTACATCGCCAATAACTATATCTTCCTAATCTATTCATTCTACATGTTAAAATGCCTCTTAATCAACTATTAATGACCCCCAAGTTACATGATCCTTAAATTTATATGAAGATTTAGTAATAGAGAGTCCCCTATTATTCAAAGAGATATTTTTCCATGACCGTGTTGAATCGGACCTCCTCGTGTACTCCCTCATAAAAATTATCTGTATTTCTAGTCCTGAGTGTCCTACTTGATCGGGTGTCGTATATAGATTCTCAACAACCTATTAAAACATTAATATCAACCACTTTCAAGGAATCTTGGATTCAATTCACCTTTTTGTCTCCTTAATATTATATATATAAATCTCTAGGATGAATATAAAATGTTCAAAAGAGTTATAATCTCTTTTTCAACTCACCAAATCATTCTTCTTTCACAATCTATATATTTATAATTATAAATATTTATCATATCTAAATTCCATTCATATTTTGAAACTACATAATATCCATCACAATGAGAAATATTATTCCATTTGACTTGATCAATGGACTTCCCAATTTATTACCCATTTGAATTTTTATTTTAATACTATATTAATCCCCCCAAATATATGGGATTTTAGATCATTCCAAAATATAAAATATTATGATCTTAATTACTCATTAGATTATAAAATGATTCATGACTTATCTTCTTCTATGATATTTAAATATTAGTTTCTCATTATCTACCAAATAAACAGCTTTTAAAACCATTAAATATTCCCATTCTCGTGGAAGCATTTAGCATTTTCTTATGGACATCCATATTATGACATGTGTCTTTCTTCAGCTTCCAGCATCAGATATTAGTGTGGATAACATTATTATTTGAATATTTCATGATATTATTGCAGGATTGTGATATTTGGATATTTAAAGCACATCAAATTCATCATTTGATCTATAGCTTTTCTCATATTATATGGAGATATGTAAATCAATATAATTTCACCCAGCATGTCTGTGAAACTACATTTTCATACATGGTTTTGGATAGAAATAATTTGGATAAATAAATTTTTATATTGTCTATATATTAGAATCTACTACAAGGATCTGTACTTGGCATGGTCACACAATTTAGCTAACTGAATTTTCACTCAAGTTATGTCAAAGAATCTCATACATTACTGGATTGAACATGCGTGATATATGTCTACATTGTTCCATCCAATATTTGTTTTATACCAGATTCAAGTACATGATATAGATACATGAAATTTAATACACATTTATTTTTTTGAGATTATTCAACTAAATGAATTTACATTCATGTCGAAAATGAATATGTGCACGAGGGAAATTGAATATATCACCCAAAATCACTATCATCCTCTCTAGTGGGATTCTAATACAATTTACTGACATCATATCATCAAAAAATAACTCAAATATACTATGAAAATAAACCAACAATCATTGATTAATGTTTAGAGAGTTTTCATAACTGGAGCACATAGATGGATCTTTGAAGACACTACCAGATTTATAAAAAATAATCAACCTTCATCTCCTTCTTTTTATTGAATTTAGTAATTCCACCATCATTACATAACATGGAATTGAAAATAAAAACATAAATTATTACACTTAATGAAAGATACATTGTCTTGGTTTTTCAGGTGGTACCATCATGAAATAAACATCACGGTTCTTGTTCTATATAACATGGTAAAACTTCAATCACCTTATATAATTACATGGATCTTTATCAAGAATGGCGAATAATTCATTATTATGAATTCATATCAATCCTTAGTTAACTATCATCAACACTACTAATACTTATTAAACCCTTTAGAAAAATCTAATACATACTTGGGTACATAAATCTACATCTTTTAATTTATTGGAAATACCAATCCTTAATCTCAATATGCATACATTGATGGATTCTTGATTTCTCCCCCTTATTGACAATAAATAAAATAGTCTAGCTGAAGGACTTTCCAACTATTCTTTTGATTTTTAAGGAACTCAAATCTAGTCCACCATTCCCTAAGAGATAGATATTACCATGTGCCACTCATCGTTCTTAGAAAATATTTTCACAAATAGTGGTTTTAGAAATTATTTCATGAGTAATTAAAAACATTACACATCCTAACAAAACCATATTAATAATTCATGTTCAAGATAATAAATGACCCCCTTTTTCATCCCCCTATCAATCAACAGTCCTCATTAATAAGTGCATTAAATACAATAAAATCTAAAGGTTTTATGTGTGATTCTCATACGTTAAACTCAAACATTCCTACCTATTCAAAAATTCCTAATTTTTCAGAAACTAAAAATAAGAAGATATCATCTCAAATTACACTCCTTGAAGGGATGCACTCTTCTTCTTACTTCATATTCAAGTCATTATAATCGATAAAGTACACTTTATTAATGTTTCCTAGAAGTGAGAACCTCAAGATTCTAATTTGTTGTTCAATTTGTATAGCTCTAAATATTCTTCTATATTTATTTTCATGTTTGTTTCATTCACATAATATAATATGGAATAAAGAGAGATATTTATATTTCATAACTATGACATTTAAGCGGGGAGATTCCTATCAACCTGGGATATTAATTTCATCAAATCGTATCATGAGTTGATTTATCTGGAATATTATTTCTATTTTATGTATTATATTTATATACAACCATCTTCATTCGTCATAAAGATTATTATTTATATGGAATAACATTTCCACATCATGATTGTAGATTTTAGATTTTAAAATTATTGATAACTTATCCTTAATTTTTCATTCATCTTATTAAACCAATTTATTTACCTTAACCATAGTAAATTTTTCAACCCCCTCTTATTTTATAATAAAATTAAAGTGATTTTATTAAATATATAGACACCATTTGATAACATTATCATCCATATAAAAATATTTAGATGACTAAATACTTTTTTTCTTTTCTTTCACAGCCCAGAGAACCTCTTCTTCCCACCCTTCCATACATACCACATACTTATGACATTTTAAACTTTAACTGCCACAAAATTTATTGAGAAGATAAATCATGATTTAAGTATGATACTATGGTGTAGATATAGTCATAAGTTGGTCCTGATAAAACTTTTCATCATATAATGAACAAAACACCAACTTGGTCTAGTACTCTTTCAATATAAATACATATTAAACTATAAAGAATGCTATTTTATCTATTTTCACAGCAATAATAAAAAAACATTGAAAAGTTTTTCTTCTAGGGTGGTTATAGATCTATTTAGATTTTTTTGTGGTTATACGATTGAAAAAAGAGCATCACACTGATAAAGGGGATGATGATTTGATAAAATATTTTTCCCTTACTATTATTTGGAAGATTGTATCATAGTTTTCTTTTCCAAAATATACTTTATTTTATTTTTCACAATGGCACCATATGATAAAATTCGTTATCTTCAAATTGATGATGTATTTATTTACCTTGTTACCATGAAAATTTATCTGCATTTTTTTATAATATTATCCATTACCTGATCAGAATTATTGATGTCTTATGTGGCCTTGTTCAACACGTTTTGTGTTGTGAGACATATGGATTGAATCATAGCAAGTTCTTCTTCCTTCATATTCATATCCTCATTATGATCTATGATAATTATATAATATTTAGATTCTCTAATATTTTTCTTATTAATCATATCAATGCATGTTGCATAATTATTGGAATATTAGTCCTTCTATGAAAAAAATCATTCTTTTCTTTCTCAAGATTACTCTCTTCATTATTGAGGTATTATATATGTCACATGAAGAATTTTATTTTTCCTTTAAACTCCAACTCTAATTCTATAATTTCTTATCAATTATTATTAATGCATAATAAAACAAATCCATTATCATTATGAGTAAAGTGAGTGACCTAAAATATTATGTCACTATATGAGTTATCTTTTTCATTCTGTCACAAAAAACATCTCCGTGTTTAATTAAACATCTTCTTATTCAATTGTATGTGTGTATTCTTACCATCGACATCTAAGTAGGATTCTTCAATCTGATTCATTTGGAATTGATTGTCATTATGACTATCATAATTACAATTATAACTTAAATGTTTATTCTTATATTTTCATTTCCATTTAACCGTTATGAATATCTTTGATAAAAGATCATTATTCTAGAAGAATACTCATTCATCTTCAGTATTTGAGTCTTAATTTTATTCAAACTCTTCTTGTCTTACTTTTACTCTTTCTCATGGATTAAAATATGTTTCATCATTTCCTTTTTTTTAAAGAAATTTCCTTTCTCATCTCATGAGTTATAAGAATGTTTTGTAGCTAATAAATTATAAATTCTTATCTTTCCTGTAGGAAGTATATTTTTTTAATCAGAAAAATATATAATATTCCTCATTATTTTTACTGAAAATTATTGAGTCCCTTAGCTTCTAACATAAATCCTTGATGATTCTCAAAACCTAAATTAAATGTTTGAAATATCTATTAATATCTTCATCGTAATCAATTTTTATATCTTCAAAATTTCCCCTCCAACCTATGATTTTGGATTTTTTGACTTTGACATTATATTCAAAGATTATTCTTAGTTTATCATCAATTTTTGTGAAATTTTCATGACCTATGACCTTTTTGTAGACATTCTCTAACATATACATCCTAATAGAATTATGAAATTTTACATATTACTCTATATTCCATTGTCCAATTGAGTAAATTATTCACCATCACCAATTTGTTCAATGTCAGATATTTTAGCATATTTTACATCTAGGTAAGGAGATAAGAGGTAGGTTAACATATTATTCATCCATCTATGATAACTTCTCAAGTCTAATGTGGGAACACCACATCTATTGATATAGATTAGGTTCTCCATATCTCAAAATTATTCGTTTTATCATTAGAGGGTGGATATACTATGATACCAAATGTTATCCCTGGATCCAATAGATTATTGAGATGGGGAGTTGTTAATTAGTGATCGATATTATTTTTTGAATTATTCCATTTTATCTAAACAAATTAAACATATCAATATCATGATCCACTCACTGACTTCTCACATCATCACCGTCATTTGTTGTAATAATAGAAGATATTAAACCATAATATTTACATGGTTTGACTAAAACACAAACTTCATTCAATGATGGTCATTCCACCCACAATGGATTCTCCACGATAATCTTATTATTAATTAAACTACTCCGATGAGTCTACTTGAGGGTGATTTATTATTCCCCCAGTAACCTTCTCTTCATAGACTATTTATACTCCGTAGACCCAAGCTTCTTTAGGGAATGGTTATACCTACCATTTACAACCTCCTTCAAATTCATTGTTGATCTAGTAATAGATATTATAACTTATTGTTAGATGTGATATTTCATGATGAGCCTATAGGAAAATTCTTTCTTGCATACTCCATCATGAACTTAAAAAAATTAGTCTCAATACTCCATCCAAATGTTGTGCTATCTGTATTATTTTCAGCTTATTTGAACACATTGGTATTTCTCAATCTATGAATCATTTATTTGAATTAACATTTATTATTCTTGATATTTGATATATCAGTCTCCTAGATGATCTTTTAATGTGAACAAGAGTTATCAATTCAATTTATTTTCACCATATCTTTCATATTTCAAAACATATATACATTCATAATCAACAATAATTCTCCAAACTACTTTCCATTCATTTTTTCAAACACCTTGATCTTTTTAATAAGTTGCAATCTTCTTCAATTTATGCTAGTAAATAATATTTTGGATTTATTAAATTTTTTCATTCCCATTAGAATATTCATTAAATCCTCTTGAAGACATGAAATTTTAATTGTTTCGATAATATGAGATATCAAGATCAAACCTTATACTTAAATTCCCTAAAGGATCATGTCTTATATCCCACTATGATATTCAAATTTCATAGTCTCAGCATCCATAATGTTTATTTCGTTTAAACCCATTAAAAATTCTCACTTGCATGGAAGCATTCATCATTTCAGTGAGGACCCCTTTATTGGGACATGGATATTTATATATATACTAGAAACTATACATAGATGTATTTATGAATTTTCAGTGTGTTTCATGATCCCATTATTGTATAATAATATTAAAATCATTGAAACACATAAAAATCTTAATCTAATATACAATTTTTCTTCTGATATATTGAAATCTAGAATCCTTTTGATGTTCACCCATCACGTACATGAAATTTGTTTTGGAATAAATGGTCTTGGATATATAGAATTTTGAAACATGAATCTTTAATGTTGGATACATCATAGAATCTTCTATGGGGATCTTTATAAATCTAAATCCTACAATTCTCTTTTGTGAATATATACATGGTCTATGTCAAATAATTACAGAATTCACTGGAACATCAATGATGAATGATCATCTATGTGATTCAATCCAAATTCCATTGTAACATATTTGAAAATGTGATTTAGTGATGCTAGATTTCATAGATTCTCAAAACACATATGTGAATCTATGAAATTATAAATTTCACGCAAACTCAATTACAACCTCTTTTGTAATCTTCTAAGACATCACATCCACTTCCTCTTATCAAAAGGAATCTCAAACCCTCTAATAAAATCATCCAAAAAAATTATCAATACATGTTATTAATATTTTTCACATAGGTCATAAATGGAAGGTATCTATAAAGTCCCAACAATTTTTCTCCTAAGCAGGAAAACACGTAACACATTCTTTTTATTGAATAAAAAAAATTCATATAGAAGTAAATTTCTTGGTCTTGAAGGTGAAAACATCAATTGGTATACTTAATAAATTCTAATCGTTCTTGAGTCTATTCATGATACCATCAACAATGAAACCTCATAGTTTCTTTTCAATAGAATATGGAATAATATCAATAATATTTTTGGATCCCAAGGATTATTTATCAATATTTACATCTAATTCATTGTCATAAATAGATAAAAATCCATTAAGAATCTAGAAAAAGTATATTAACACATATAGAATATGTTAAGAAAATAAATATTCACATGCGGCCTTCATAAATTATGAACATGAATAATATAAAGGAATAAACAATTAAATAAACACTTTATTAATTGTCTTCAAAAAACATAACATTTTCAAATTTATATTAGCCTTGTAAAAATACTTTGTATTAAGATTAATAATTATCATTTATGAAAAATATAAAAACTATAAAAAATATTTAATTTATATAAAAAATATTTTATTTCATTATAAATAGATATGGGCCTTAGTTAGGCCACAAGAGAAACAAACCATCATATTTATAGTGGATGATATAATAGGAATACACATTATATTGGGTGTGAATGTGGGTCAGTAGCATATCAAAGAGCACATTATGGAAGAAGGGATGATGGAAAGTTGTGGGTAGGCACTGTAGATCTCCAGTAATGTTTCGTACCTTAAGATTTCAATGTCCACCCTTAGTGGATCTAGGGTAATGAACAAGCACCATCCCAAATAGAAATATGATGTGGGATTCATTTGAAAGTTATATTTTAATATTTGGTATTCCTTTATGCATATGACAGAATTAAGACATGAACATAATGTGCATGTCGTGAATGACACGCTCATGTATCATGTTCTTGTTGAACATGTCTATCTCAGTCTGAAGTTGTCCCCCAAAAACTATTTAGGCCGATAAAAATGATGCTATGTTTCCCAAATCATGCAATGAAAGTATTTGAATCCAATTACAAGTAATACACTCCACCATCTCAATCAGGTAAGAAACTTAACATAGATCTACTAACGTAGTATTACTATCCACAATTACATTATAACATTAACTAAATCGATAACAATAATAATGCTTATACAATGTTATTCATTTTGTATGGATATTATAGTGACCCATTAATTTCATACATAGATATTATGTCTTATTAGATGAATATTTTATGTAAAACATAATAATATTTTCCAAAAACACAAAGGTTTGGTGTCATTGGATACTTGGATACATAAATAGCCAGTTGACCACAAATAAACCCCTATTAGAATATCATACCTAATATCATTCTTCATATCCTAGGGAATGTAAACATAAGAAAGCATGATGTTATATGATTAGTAAGGGTAAAAAGGGAGATATAAATTGTCAATTAAACATAACAATAGAATAGCGGTTATGTTCATATAATTTTAAGAACATATGTGAAAATTAAAAATCCTAATATCGAGTCATGGAAAAAATATGGGAAATTTATAAGACATGATTCATTAAAGAAACATATAACATATTCTGTGAGGGCATAAAAATGGAATAAATATAATTGTTTGACATAGATTTAGTGACTCAAAATAATAAGATAAAATGATTTCATTATTATATAGGGGTAATTAACAAGACTATTATTGTGAATTGGGTTCACTCCAAAAACCATCATAGTAGTATTGGTTCACTCCTAAGACTATCATAGTTGATAAAATACCTTAATTAATTGGGTTTACTCTCAATTACATTATTACTTATTTTTTTATATATCTATCTTTACCAAAGGCAATGAAAGAATATATAATTAGAGTCCCACATATAACATAATTAAAATCATATAAATGTGTTTCGTTGGATCATATAACATTTCTCATATCAAAAATCAAGAAAATAAATGGGTTTCATAAATATTTGATAATTCAATAACCCATGGAAAAAGGGTTACTTAATCATTTCATCAGTTCATCTTATCATAAACCATGTCAAAGAAATGGGTGTTAGAAAAATATTATCATCATAATCATAAATCATCCTCATCAAAATTATGTATGGTATCATTGGATCATATCCCAACTAAAGGAAAGGAAACATCAAAATATATCATATTTGATGGAAAATTCATTTAAAAATCCATTCAAAGTTTTCTTTAAGAAAATATACGTTTTTCATGGAAATAACATATTAAAAATAAAAAATGCCAGATTTTATTTAAAAAAGTATCTACATAGATATTATAGAAAATATAAAATAATCTTCAAAAAATCCTACAGTCATGATAAAAAAATTATTTTCATTATGTAAAAGTTAAAACAAATATTCATTTCCTAGTTACGGGAAAAAAATCAAAATAACCTCATTCAATAAACAAATATATAGTTCCATTTAAAAAAATTAAAAATTTAATCAATTGTAAAAATGAAATTAAAATTTTATATGATAATTTTTAAAACATTATTTAAATTATTTTTAGAAAACATTCACATCGATGGAAATTATATTTTGACTGAAGAGATAAATAAAGCTAGTTATCTATAATAATTTTATTTCTATCTCATGACTACTTATGTTGAGGAAATTGAAAAGGAAATATTTATTTGACATAAATTTCTAAATGATAATAATGTTAATGTGTTTATTTATATTAATATAATACTTGATTATCATAATGAGCATAATATCAATTAATATCAATAAATATTGAGATTGAAAAAAAAACATACACAAATGGTAATTTTTTAACCATTAGCCCCATTTTAGAAATTACATTAAGTGGATATGTAAATACAAATAAATATCATAATAATAGTTCAGAAATACATTTATGGGAATTTTATACTCTACATAAAAGATTCATTTTGGGGTTATGGAATGTATCTCACAGAAATGAATGTGAATTAAAAATTCCTTACCTAAAGTATCATCTTTATTAATAAAGGATTGAAAATATTATATAATTAATATATATTTAATGAGAATATATAAAATAATAATAATAAAATATATCATAACATATATGGCTTATTCATAACATTCCCTTTTATAACAATTATTTAATAAATAACTAATTCCTGATGATATCTGCTTCTTTTTTTATTTATCATTTGGTTCGGTACTTTTTTCCTTGTACATTGACTATGGTTCCATCGTATGTTTTTTTAATAATGACATAAAAAATCATATAAATTAATTATAAACACATATATAATCATCCATAAAAGTAGTATATATATAAATTTAATTACACCATTCAGGGAGAAGGTAGCTCTTACGTACAAATGAACAATGTTTTAATTTTTCAATGGGTTTATTGAAAAAAAAGTTATATAATAATAATCTTATAGAGAATAATTTTTATATCATATATATTATATATAATAATTATATATATATATTTCATTTTTTAAAATCCATTTCAAATTAAAATGAAAAACACTTCACATCCATTCATGGAGGTAGTAATCCACCCGTATGCACAAGTAATGTTATCTTGTTTCAAAATATTGCATGGTACGATGTTGTACGTGATATATTATTTATATAAGTATAATAATTTATTAATTTTCATATATAATTTATATAAATACTAATATCTATTTGTGTTAGGTGATGATAAAAATATGTTTACATCAATTAAAAATGTGGAAGTCATTCGTACATATGATCGATAGTTTCATTGATAATTTCAGGGAAGAGGATATACATACATGTTATTTAAACAACATAATAAAATCATAGAAAATGGTAGATTATTATGTTACTATAACATCATGTGTTAAAAATTTTTGAAGGAGGTTGGAGAAGAGAAAAAAATAATTCTTGATTAATAATGACACCTCTTATTCAGTTAACCACTTTAGGTTTGCACCAAATGCCTTACTATAAAGGATTTATAATTAAACCAAGGACTCTATGACCTATAAATGTAATTATGTAATGGTTTTGGGTTGGTATTTGAGAGAAAAATGGATCTTTATGTGTGTAGAGGTGAAGAGTGGAGGCTTCTTTTTATAATTGGAGGGAACCAACTTGAATGTTTTCTAAAATAAAACAAAATGATAGGTAATTACAATGAAAATATTATTATAAATGAATGTATATTAAATTATGGAATAATATATGGTCTAAAAATGATTATAAAATTGTATTTGGATATAATTCATTGGGAAACATAACCTTATATTCTGTCTTATCCCCAGATAAACCAATATTAACCTTACCCACAATAATTATTTTTTAATGTCTTTACTATTCATTATGAAATAAAATTATGTTTTTCAGATTCTATAATTTCATTAATTATTATTCAAAATATGTAACCCATTTTACCAATTTAAATTCACATAATTATCATAATTTAATATAAAATTAAACTTACAAATTCAATGAATAAATGGTTTTCCAAAGAAAATGTTATCATAAGTATAAAATTTATGTATCTAATAATTGAACATAATATTTTGTTAAATGACATGAATTGGATTAAAAATAATAATATTGAAATCATGTTAGATTTCAACAATATTAACATAAAATAGACATTTGAATATTCTTACAAATTAAATAAACCATAATTTTTTAGTATTATCATTATTCAAATAAATATTAATATTTTTAGAAAATTTTCAAAAATATAAATGAAGGTAATTTATTGATATTGAATTTAAAAATTTATATCCTTTTTTATATGAATTATCTAAAATTGGTAATAAATTATTTTCCAATAATATAGGATTTCTCAAACAAATATCCTTTAAAAAATCAATTTTAAGAATAAGGATGGATTTATTATTGTCCCATTCCTAGGAAAATATTTTATGAATCATAACAATGTTTATTTAATGTATAATATATAAATTTCTTTAAAATATATAACTAATAAGGATTAATTTAATTTATGATGATAAAAATACATTCTGTGCATAGATATAGTTGTTCATTAAAACATTTCTTTTTTACACATTGTTCTCAACATCATTAGAATCACCTATAAATACGCATATATATTTTAATGTTATAATTATGAATTTATATTCCCCCTCACCATATAAAATTACATGATAAAATAGTATTTCTTCCATATTTAGCCAAACTATTTAGAAAATTATCTGTTGAAACCATCTATGTACTATTACATCACTCAATAATGATCCCTCAACTCTCAATGTCATCTCAAAATATTCATAATACCTAGACCAAATTGAAAACCCAACACTTGGATTAATTCCATTACTTGTTCCTCTACCACCTATCGTAGTTATCATACTCTCTCCACGAGAACCAGCACACCTATTATCCAACTCCCTCTTGGATCACATCAACTACAACAAAATTCCAATTCCAACACATAAACTCCATTTGAAAATGATTACTAATTCCAAATATTGTATAAATAATATAAATAGATAAAATAGAATCTAACTATACACTATAATTCCATTTCAGCATTTTATCTGTGAATTGGCCTCAAAACATCCACAAATATTCAAACAAGAATGTTATATATTTTCAATCAATATGATAATCCCAACCATTGTATTATCCTCATCATTGGTCTTCTAATAAAAACACCTAATAAACATATCTGACACTTTATCCCTTACCCCACAGAATGAGTTTTCTTTATTTTCCCACTCATACATGAGACCCAACACAAACACTAATCACTTTTCATTCGTATATCACTATGAACACCATCCATGTAATTTATATATTTTCATCAGTTAAGAGGGTTGGACCCTCCAACATTCAATAGTTTTCTCCCCATAATATGGATTACTGAACATTGGTCCTTGATCACTAACCCATATGGGTCCAATCTTCATATGTTTATTTCACAAATGATCCATGCTCCCCCATACCAATAAAACCAATCTTGAAAAAATAAAGGAATAGTCATTCCACCACACTAAAATTCATCATTGATGTCACCACATTCCATATAAGGACACCTCTCATCCTCATAAAAACTAGGGGACCCCATTCTCAGTTATGTCCCACCGAAATTGTTATTCTTTGACCCACTCATGTCTATTCACCAATATGCAAACAAAATTGGAAACACACACAACCAGTATAGACAAGATATTACACATGGAGTATTTTCATAAAAATACATGAAATCCATTAATCTATATTTTTAATGATGCTTGATCCTCCAAATTACCCACTCCTAGGTTCACACCCAATATTCAACTCGATCGCATCTGAACCCAATTGGTGTACTCTCATGTACACCCTAATTACACAACCATACTCATAAATTCATTAATAACATATTCTTGAATATAGGCTCACACACTTAAAAATTGACCAAGTTCCCAAGAATTTCAATCCCATCATGACATCTTTTATTCTTCCACCCAGTAAGCTAAAGAAATCTCACTCATACTAAGGCCACCAACCCAATCACCCTCCATTTGAGCACTGTCTAAATTACTAAAATCACCTACCCATGATCTATCCATCCTATATTCTATCATCTTCAAAAATTCCTGTAATATCATCATAAACAACCATATAAATCAATTGGGTTTGGAATTCAACAGCTCCATCCCTCTAAACAGAGCAGATCTCATGTTATCGGGTTGGGTTATCCAAATTGTCACAAACAGAATCTTATTCATCACAAAATGGTATTATATACTGGTTAATTTTATTGGGTTATCTTGCTATTTTGGGATTAGTCATGATAGATAAGAGCCAGGATTGTTGGTGCTCGGGGTTTTCGTCATGAGTAGGGTTCCTGACCCACACCTCTCGTGGCAGACCTTGAGGGACCAAGGGCGAATGGAATTTACAGATTCACTTCACATCCAGGTGAGACATGTGGGATACAGACCACAAGTGGACATTGGGTAGGGGTGGAGTAGTTGTTTCATTTAATATCTTAAAGTGTTCAGATTATTTATATTTGATTTATTTTATTAAAATTTTCAAAATTTTGGTATTAACAATGGTTTTTTTGACCATTCCTTTATGTTGCAACAAGCCTCCCCGGAAAGGTCCCATAAAACCATGAGAGGAATCCGGAGAGAGTTCTACAACACCAATTGATTAGAGGATAGTCAAGGCCATGGTCTGGGCTGTCCAGTCTCTTGGATAAGGACCAGATCCTATTCCAGCTCTTGTTAGAGTGGATGTGACTGGTCCTAGAAATTAAAAGTCCCATGAGTTCAGGAAAAATAACCATCATAGCTTCCGAGGAATCATAGAACCACATGAAGTATAAGAATGGATCAAGAAGATAGATTTCATTTTCGAGTTCCATGATACAACAAGTGATCTTAGGGTGAAGTGTGCCTCTATTATATTGGAGGGTCCCAGTCGCAGGTGGTGGGAATCGGTTCTTCAGAATGGGAATACTGAGCATATGTGTTGAGGATATTTCAAGGCTATCTTAAATGATCAATCCTGCCCTGAGGTCATGGAATATGACAGCTCCTGACAGTCCATGGATCATGTTCTGGGGAATCTTTCTTTCGTGGAGTATGACACCCATCTCAATGAGTTTGTTTGGTATTCCCTTGAAATCATCTTCAATGAGCAGGTGAAGGACTATTGGTTTGAGAAAGGCTTGTGACCAGAGATATAATCTCAAGTGTTCTTTTTTAAGATGAGGATTTATGCTGAGGTTGATGACCGAGCGTTCATGTTGTTTATTGACCGGGAGTGCTAGTCTGGTGTCTCAGGATCAGAATCAGTAGAGGTTATTGGTAGCTCTTCAGAGAATTAAATGAAGCAGGAGAAACATGTTATGAAAGGAGGTGGCAGTTCAAGACACTCCTCTAGGAAGATTTCTTCTATGGCTTCGGATGTGAGATTAGTTGTGTGCTACCCGTGTTGTAATCCAATCACATATGACCATATTTAACACTTCCTCCAAATCCTTGTTACCAGTGTGGAGGTATAGGACATTTTCAGCGCTTATGCAGGGTGACCAATTCAATTCCAAGTGGGGATGGGTAAGTGGATTCAAGAGGTGTTCTAGCATAGTCCGGGCCATTGAGGACTGGGGGATCCTGATTTGGAGGCCATGGTCATAAGGATGTGTAATCTCCAGAGAAGATCTAATTTAGGTCACAACCACAGTCTACTGGTCTTCCTAGGGATGATACCGGACATGTCCATGCAGTGGATCAGGCACCAGCAGGATCAGAGGTGGGACCGTTGACAGTTCAAGGTACTATTTTGATCGCATCATCTTTTACTGATGCTCCTTTTGATACGGGTGCAGCTATTTCATTCATTTCTAGCAATTTTTTGGACCCACTGAATTTTCCAACTGATTTATTGTTATTTGCGATGGAGTTGGTTACGCCACTAGGAAAGAAGAAGGAGCAGGGTCTTAGGTTCCCGTCTTGAGTGATATTCATGTCAGGGATTGAGATGGAGTGAGATATTTTGGTCTTAGATATGGATCTTTTTTCCATAAGACATGGCATGTATTGGATGGTAAAAATATATGAATACATTGATTGTTATAGGCCTATAGTGAGTTTCATGGAACCTGATGGGAGTCTTCAGGTATTTCATGGGGAATCTGATCATTAGTCAGGTTGGATAGGACCTCCACTTCTATAGTTGGGAAGCCTTATCACCTAGTTATCATCACTAATTCTAGATTAATATGTTCCTTCCTCTGAAGGTTTTCTACCTCATGTATTGAATGAATTTCTGACTATATTCCCTGGTGATTTTTCAGGTTTTCCCCTGGCAGTGGGATGTAGAGTTCTCGATTGAACTGGCAGCGGGAACACAACTCATATATCTTCCCTCATATCGCATGGACCCTACTAAGCTGAGGGAATTAAATATACCACTGCAAAACTTATAATCCAAATGATTCATATTCCTGAGCATCTCTCATTGGGCCTCTCTTGTGTAGTTCGCGAAAAGGCTGACGGATCCCTCGGGATGTGAATTGACTACCAGAAGCTGAATAAGGTAAAAAAATAAAAATAAATACCCATTGTCCATAATTTATGATTTTTTCAATCATTTTACAGGGTAAAATGGTTTTCAAAAATAGACTTGTGTTCGGGATTCAATCTACTCAGGGTGGTAGAGAAAGATATCCCAAAGATATCCTTCCACAACATGTGTGCCCACTTTGAGTAATTATCCATGCCCTTCAAATTAACCAATGCTCCAACTATCTTTATGGAACTCATGAACAGTTTTTTCAATCTGTATCTCGATTCATTCACTATGGTGTTCATGGATTGAATTCTAGTATACTCTTGATCTGAGGACGAAAATGAACATCACTTGAGGATCGTCTTGGGCACTACGTGGGATCACCTCCTCTATAAAATGTTTTCAATGTGAACGTTCAGGATTAGGAAGATGAACTTTTTAGGGCATGTGATCTCAGTGCAATGGGTTTTAGTGGACTCCAAGATGATCAGTGCGGTCATGCCATGGTATCTTCTTGAAGAATGTTCCCAATAATTTTAGGAAGTATTTTAAGAGCCGACATAGAGGTTGAATACCACCTTGTGCTGATTTTTCCTGAGGCCGAGAAGTGGTATGTGGTCTATTGTGATGCTTCAGCTATGATTCTTGGGTACGTGCTTATGCAGGATGTTCACATGGTGGCATATGGCTCTCACCAACTCAAACCACATGAAAAGAATTTCTTGACCCCTGACTTATAGTTAGTAGTGGTGATGCATGATTTGATTACATGGAGTCACTATCTCTTTGGGGAGAAGTTTGTGGTATAGAATGATCATAAAATCATGGTGTATATGTTCTCGTAGAATGACCTCAACATGAGGTAGTGTCGCTGGATTGAGTACTTGCATGGGTTCTACTTTGACACTATCTACACCCCAAGAAATGTTAATGTGGTGGCCAATGCATTGAGAAGAAAAGTTCCAGTTCAGGATTTTAAGAAGTCTAGTGGTGAGTGGACTTTGTTTCGACTCTTTACTCAGATGCATATGGAGACCAGGGATCATAGTGGAGGTGAATTCACGGAGAGCGTTCAATTGACTCTTCTCTTGGAGTTGATTAAGCAGGAAATCCTAGTGATGTAATTGTTCAATGGTCAAGAAGGTTTATTCATCATGGGGATATTCCAATTGATTGGTCATCATCTCCCAAGGGAATCTAGTGCTTCAAGTGCCACTCAGAAGATACATAATCTCTACGGAAGGTGGTGATGGAGGATAGCCACTAGGATTAGTGGTCTGTCCATCTGGGTGACACCAATATGTATTATGATGTTTGAAAATAGTTATGGAGTCCAGGTATGCGACTAGACATAGTGGGATTTGTGTCGAGATGCTACACATGCTAGCAGGTGAAATTAGAGCATTAGAGGCCACCCGATTTTCTCTAGCCATTACCCATTACTACATGGAAATGGGACGATGTTTCCATATACTTAATTGTTGGCTTTCCTCAAACACATAGCTGTAAGAATTTTATTTTGGTGGTGATTCATCGCCTGACCAAATCATCCCATTTTATTCCGATCAGAGTTACAGCTAAACTGGATGAGTGGGCCATTTGTATCTTCAGGAGGTGGTCATAATCCATGCAGTGTCATCAATAGTTGTCTCAGATAGAGACCAAAATTTCACTTCTTGGATATGGTAAGGCCATCAAAAGGACATGGGGTCTCAGATTAAGATGATAAATGTATATCACCCTCAGAAAGATGGTCAGATATAGTGGGTGAAACAGATATTGGAGAACATTCACTATGCATGTGTCATAGAATTTGGAGGTTCTTGTCATATCCATTTGGTATTGGTTGAGCATTATTATAATAAAAATTACCAATACTCGATTTCAATGTCTTCTTTGGAGGTTCTCTATTGGCATCATTGTTAGTCCACCCTTTGTTGCATTGAGGTAGGTGAGACCACACTGCTTGGCCAAGTCTGGTGTCAGAGACTTCTGAGAAGGTCAAATTGATCAGGAAAAGTTTATTGATAGCTCTGAATCGGAAATAATCTTATTCTAAA
Organism: Viscum album; assembly: GCA_963277665.1. Taxonomy (NCBI): domain Eukaryota; kingdom Viridiplantae; phylum Streptophyta; class Magnoliopsida; order Santalales; family Viscaceae; genus Viscum; species Viscum album. The sequence goes on along the minus strand of OY728165.1, from coordinate 897,512,176 downwards.
TTATGGCGTCAAGAATTTTAGTTTTCTATGGGTGATATGGTATTCCTAAAAGTGGCCCCTCCTCTAGGCCATCGTCAATTGGGAAAGCTAGGGAAGATAAAATTGTGGTATTTTGGATCTTTTGAGATCACCAAGAATATTGGAACGGTGGAATATATGTTGGATTTAACTTCCCAGTTGACATCCATCCATGACATCATCCATGTCACCCAGTTAACAAAATACAACCCAGATCTGTCCCATATACTGAGTTGCGAAGAACATGGGATAGAGCCTGACTTGTCAGTTTTGAGAAGCTAGTTTAAATAGTAGACTCCCAAGAGAAGGTTATTTGGGTAATGACTATTCCACAGGTTTTGGTTCTTTGAAATCATAGAGATTATACACATTAGACTTTGATGTATGTTTCATGTGTAGAGGAAGAGAGTTAGTTTTTATTCGATCAAGCATCATATTGACTTTTTGGGATGGTTACTTTTCATGGTAGGAAGAATTATCACATGCATGACATATATTAATGGTATTTTCATTTATTTTCCATTATTTAGTTGTTTTGGATGTTTTCCATGAATTTTGGTAGAAATGGTTGGTTTTCAAAACTTTGTGCCAAACCGTGAGCCCAACACCAGTTTTAAAAATAAATTTTGTTTCTTTTACAATTCCTTCATTTATCAGCATTTTTCATCCATTCCAATTCTAACATGGCCTCCCCTGACATATTAACATCACCATGTCAATTAGGGTTATTTTTAAATAAATAATAATTGTGTATTTTGTTTTTTATTTAAGGAGTTGGGGCTGCCCAGAAGCCCAAATACAGTTCAAAAAAATTGATTATTTAATATCTTACACAATTTTAATGATTTTTCTTTGATTATACCTCGCACCCAAGACCACTAGAACCTAGGAAGGCCCCCATTCACTTTTCCCCATTTTGAAGCTCATTTTCCTAAAGGTTCAAGTCAAAACATCTAATGAATTCACTATTCATCCAGTTCTAAAAAGTTAATTTGATTCCTTCATAACCCCTTCACTTTGCAATATTTTCCCCCCATTTTATTTCTCAATTAACCTTATCTCCCTTGTTCCAACATCAATTCATTTTTTGGCTGAATGAAAATTCATCTACCAGAGTATTTGGGTAGATTTATTTATGATCCCTCTTGTTAGTGGGTCATCTTCATTCATTTATCATTTTTCATATGGTTTCATTCAATGTTCTTAGGGTTTCTTCCCTTATCCTTGAAGTACCAAATTACCAGAGGGTAGGGTTTCAATCCTAGGGTATAATTGTGGGTTTTCATGGTCCAATATTATTTTTAAGCTAGATCTAACCTCTTTGAGGTGCGATGACGGTGCATTTTATTATTCGCACAAAGGACTCAATGTTTTCATTACATTGGTTGGTGATTCCATTGTGTGTGCAATATTTTGTCACAGTTTGCTGTGTTTATGGTATTTTTCATGTTTATTTCATTCGAAAGTTTCATCGAAAATTGGATTTAGTGGCATTTATAATGAAAATTAATTTTTGGGGTCACTATTATGGGAAATTGGGGGTTTTACAATGAAGTATTTCATTGCATCAGTTGGTGATACCCAATAATTTCTTAGATGATTTTATTGAAATGTATCTGGGTTGCAACACTTCTTTGAATGTATACATCCTTTGGGGGTTGTTGTGTAATTCAGTTTTTATGGTTTTTGTGAGACACATAAATTTTTAGGTTCCATGTTTTTGAAAAAAGGAGTTTTTACAATGTTATCACTTCTTAAATTATATTGGTCCTTCCTATTATTAATTTGTTTGTTTTACTGGATGTTTTTGAACATTAAGTTTTATTTTGGAAACTTAAATTGTGCACATGGTGTGAAAAGTGGGGATTTCAATATGTTTTTCGAAAAAAAAGACAATATTTTGAGATGTAGTTTATTAAATATAAATATTTTTTTGGTGGTTTATGTGGCAAAATGTGTGCGTAGATACTATACTATTTCAAAGTGACCAGTAGTGGAGTTTTTACATGAAAAGCGATGTGTGTTTCTTGCTAAAATTGTATGACCACAAAAGGGGTGTTCCTGATTTGGTGATCATTGTATTTTTTGCGTTTACCATTGTATTAGGGTGTGTTTGGATGCAATTTATAGTAGCTAAAATTTATTATTTAATTGTGTTAACATTCTGAAATTTTTTTTAAAAAAACTTTTTACAGTTGAATGTTGCATTACATAGAATTTATCATCATTTTCATTGCATAGTAAAACTACATTCTTTTCACTTTTTATTTCATACCCATTGTCATTATTGGGTGGTATTATATTGGGATTAGGCTCAAACCCTACATACACCCCTTGTGTGTTAGTAGACATCATTATGTTTGAATCTGGTAAAGGAAAAACGTCGGGTGAATATGGTTCGTGTTGTAAGCCCCTCTTGGTGTAGTGTCGTGGAGAAGGATCTTGGTTGATGACCCCTTGTCATGTGGAGTCATAGTGGATATTTTTTATTCTATTTTTTGAGTCATGTTTGGACCTCTAGTATATTGATCAAAACCATTTATTCTGTTATGGTTTTGTTAAGACTTATTTGGCATGAAAATTTCGTATTCTTATTATTGATTGTTTTTAATGTTTTAGGCTTTCATACCTGGGTAAATCATTCTCAATCATAATTTATTGATACACATGCACTTTTTCCAGTCCGTCGGTATAGGGAACACCCTTTGGACCTTATCATGGGATGGATTTTGTGATAGTATTAGTGGAAACCAAATCCAGTTCATGACACAAATTCTAAAGGAAACCCATTCCCAATATAAACCACACATCCTATAAATATATAACCTATGAAAAAACATCCTTATGGAATATAAAATTCCAAAAAACACACATCAGGGATCTCATGTAAAATTATAATGAATCAGTTGCCTAATAAATCCTCATACTCCAAGAAACTGGTCTACACTAGGTATCCATATAATAGACTACCCCAATGGGGATCACGATAAAATACTTTTACATGTAATGTCAAAATAAATTAAATTCATACTAGGTATTATCATAAACATATAGTTTATTTAAATATAATACAATGAAGAATCGATATAGGAAATACTCTATAGGTTTATGTAGAAACGTTGAGTAAACATACCTTTTTTCGTATCGAAAACAAGAAGCAATGTATCTATTTCTTGAACTAAACCATGAAGGACCATTATAAATACCATACATATAGGGATTGTATAACCATCATTAGTAATATCCAAAAAAATTATATTCAAGGAATTTCCTAAAAAATATGATAGATTAATTGATTAACATTGCACAAAAATGTAAAATAAGAAGATACTATATATGCTGTTGTTAAAAATTTAAACATTTGACTCCCCTAGAACTAGTAAAATGTATCACATACAAGCATAAAAATTCCCTATAAATCATATGTTTCAAATATGATCATATACATGGGGCTCTTTCCAATAGGATCTAAGTGAAAAGAGATATTACAAATAAAAAATAAAGACATTATGTATGTATAAACAACTCAAATGATACATCAAAAACCATGATTGACATATCATAACACTAGTAATATGAATTATCCACAAAAAGGTGTTCATGAAACTCTAGCCTTTTATTCTTCATAATCCATGACACATCCATATTCCATGTATAAAATATTTCAAATCAATTAGAAAACCCAAAATATTATTTAATACCACTTATTGACACCATTGGATGAATACCACTCACTAGTGACTATATTGGAGTGACATAACATTTCAATAACATATCCTTATATGTTAGAGGTTATTAATGGGTAGAAGGTTTCCAAGGTGTTACCATGGGGATCAAATAAAAATAAATAATTTAAAAACCCAATGAATAACTCCAACAAACATCAAAATAAAAAGTATAAAATTAAAATATACATGCTATAAAAATGTAAATGTGTTCATACAAGTACATATCCCAGCTAGTCACCAACTAGACTGAACACATATATATGGTAGAAAAAATAATAAAACACAAGGAGTATCTTTTACTATCCATAATAAACATATCTTATATAAATCTATGATATACTAAGGATCCATGAAATATTATTTCCCTAACATATTAAAACTTATGATCATGAGTTCTATTTAGGTACCACTTTGAAATTGTCACCCAAGAATGATGTGATTAAAACTATGTTGGCCACCAGTAACGTTCACCCAATCAAAACCAGTAAATACATTGTATGAACATGTTACATATCATGAATTAATAATAATTTTTTGAATCATAATAAAATAATGACCACGATTTCTTGGTATATATGTTAAAACATAGGGTTAAAAATACCTACTTAATCCAATGCTATTTTCCTTAGAATACTATAACAAAAAATTTAAGGTTCGGATAAACATGTCTTGTAGAACCATCCACATTATGTCATTATTAGGTTAAAATTTCCACCACCCTAGAATATAAGTCAAATTAGTATATGGTATAACACACACACCTTAATAGTCCCCCTAGAACACCACATCCCTTACCAAGAGACATCGGATATCATCCACATTGGGGGTCTCATCCCCTTCCCAGAACCATCATACTAGTGGAGAATAGTGACCAACCTGAATATCACATATCATATTAGGGCGAATTGAAGCCCAACCCATAATAAAAAAACAACATGATAAGATGGCCCTCCTTCATTACCTAGACCAAAATACCATTATAATTACAGTTTTGATTCTCCACTATGTATTAAACTTCATAAATAATATAAAAAAATGGTTCCCCACAAAGATTCACATATAATATTAGGTTTGAATGGTTCCCCACCCTGATCTAGCTCACTATTTGAATATCATGGCACCCCACCATTCCCTAGCTCACAATATCAATATCATTATGGTGGGACAACACACCACCCTAGAATGACATTCATTTATCAATGGGGGAATGAAAATCATTCCAATATAACATGTAATATTAGTGGATGGGGAATGAAACATCAAACTATCCCATCTATGTATATCAATATCAGTAGTGAATAATATCCACCCAATATATAATTAAATTCATAAATCAATGGGGATAATTTCACCACACCCAATATCAAATATCATATATTCCCAAGGTAATAATCACATTAGAAACTCATATATCATATATTATCATTATATGGTTGTATATTATCCCACGCCAATCATAAAATCACATGGATAATATTTTTATCACAAAAACAAATATCAACACTTCATATAGAAGAGGCTACGATTGAACACGACTTTATGAACTAGCCATTCCTAGTGGCAACATTAGAATGGGAACCCACTATGTACGCCATGGTAATATCAACATATGGACAACCTATATTGGCTCTAATTATCTATCTATAAAATTAGTATAATTTCCATCACTCAAAGATAATGGTTTCCCTAAAATTATGTATGTTCCCATCAAAGTCCCACTGACCTTAATAGAAATAAAATACATGTATCATACTGCAGATAAGATATAAATCATATCTCACCTCCAAGATAACTATGTTTCTTTCTCAAAACCAAAAAATTATATAATACAACCCATGGAGTACCTACCTAATCAGTCACATACTAATGGAGTAGGAGTAATCATCTTACTCTTTGCACTACTATCACACAAGGTAAAAGATTTATCCTGGTTCCACTGAGTCTCCCCTACATATTGGGGTATAAGTGAATATACACAAAGAATTTATATATTATCCACTAATATTATACCCATTTAGTGTCCACACATCACATAGATTTTTTTGTAACATTCATCAAACCATCAGCGGTCAGGGCATCAATGTTGTGTTCAAGGGTCCCTAATGATCTTTAATTTTTTTGTTCTTCTCAAAAGTGTTTTAAGGGAAAATCTTCATTTTAAATATATCATCCATCACAAAAAAATTTTGAGACCATATATCATATAAATAATAAAAAAATAATAATTATAGGTAGATTTTGATAAACTAATCACCACATATGTGGAGTTACCAACTGAAAAATTCTATACTAATCCTTGTCCATGCCTGTTTCTACCTATTATAACCATGTATCATCTCTAGAGATCCAATATAAAGCCACAAAATGTAAAATAATAATTATAAATCATTTTTAGTTAATTATTTATCATATTTCAAAGACATATAATTTAATTAAAATAATTATTTATATCATCATTTCCAAAATCGTGAGCAATGGGGATTAGTCCACCTCCAAAACACCCATAAACCTAAGACACAAAAATTACTCAAATTATTCACCCAAATTTATTTGTAATTATATCCTTATTCAGTAAATCTTATAAATAAATAGTTTTACTAAAATAAATATAATTAAATAGAGGGGAAAATATTTTTTCACCCTCCCAAGACATCACCTAACCATGTTGACCAAAATCTCAGTCTAGTAAGATGATTCAACCATGCTCTCGTAGAATTTTATCTATAAAAAAACCAAAAAAAATCAATTTTATAAAGTGAAAAATCAAATTATAGAAATTAAGGGAGATACAAAAATTAGTAACCATAAAAAAGCTCCAATTTTGAATTCAATAAGGGGAAATTGAATAGGAAATTCACAAGGGGGAATCTTATAAAAAATAGTACCTTATGGTGATAATTTCCCCTAAAATTAAATGGGGAAAACCAAAAATAATCAATATCTGCTATCTAAAATATAATTTAAGTGTTCAATGCATGACATGAATATAACGTCCACATAAATAGACATTCAGGTCATGGCATGTAGTGGTATTCCCCTTCTACATCATAATATGAATTCGACTACTAAGACGGCCGAATACTCTAATTTTCATAGTTTCTGTGTGACCACATTGGATGAAAATTTAACTATCCGATGTATATGTCTCTACTATAGGCCAACTATAAACATGGTTTGATGTGACATTTCTAATATGGGCCTAATCCACCATGACAAGACAACCATTTTCCACAACGGATATAGACATTTTCTCTAAGCCATGACATCACCCATGGACAACCGTTATAGTGTAACCTAAAGAATAAATAGTGTTCATAATTTCATCCATGAAAACTATAAATTCCTAAACATAATAATCCATCGACCCTTCAAAATATATTTCACTATGATGTTGCCCCTCTAATTAATGATTCAATACTCCTATCTATGTGTATTTCCCTTAACCAAAAACTCATAAAAAATTCTTCCATTGAACAATACCAAATTTTCAGTACATTACGACACTAGTCATAAGAATTCCACAACATGACCTACACCCATCACGATGTTATGATCTACCAGAAGCCAAAAATCATTGATGGGGTAAAACTAAAACCACTCTAGTATTTACATAACCACTAAAAACTCCTACCAATACTCAATACAAATCCAAAAATTCATATAATGATGTTTCAAAGCTATGAATCTCAATATGAGTCTAAATTCATACAACATCCCATGATTTGGTAACAAAAATTTAAATCTACCCTTAATTTCACATTTCATACTAATGTAGGAATTTAAGGATTAATGGATATATAATATTGTTATCACAAACCTTATGGATAAATGTGGTAATAAGTGTATTTTAATTATAGTCCAGGGGGTATTAATAGTTTATTACAAATTGTTGTTTAATCTCTATTAATATGGATACAGATAACCATTAAAAAGTTATAAATATAAAAAATAACATCATTTTCTAATGGGAGAATATTACATTATAAAATGATAGATAATATATCCTTTTAATTTTTTTTAAAATAGATGGAAATCCATAATATTCATAAATAAATTTTTAATTTAGAAAAAATATGTTCATATTTCAAAATATTTGATGGATAATGAAATAAAATTTAAATTGGGGAAGATATATCTATACATAGTTAAGAGTCATATATTTAGGGAAGAATTTGAGACAAAAATTCATTGGGGTGTATTTAAAACAAACTTGATGTTATATGCTTAATTTCATTACTATTAGTTGCAATAATAAATTGTATTAATTAAATTTTAATTTTTCTTTGGTTATTTATGATTTTCAATCATGCATCAAACTACATTAGGATATATGTCAACAACTAACCTAGAGGTTTGAAATTATAAGATCATAAATATTACATATTGTTTCAATCATATATATTTGGAAAGATATAAAAACACATGGTGTTAGATATTGAATGATGTTGGTGTTTATCATACATGGAAACTATAATCCATGGAAGAAATATATTTTTGACTTGTTCATGGTTCAATAAGTGTGATGGAAAATACTATTCATTTTCAGATAATGAATTATAATTTCAAAACATTCATTGAGATACAAAGAGTATCATGAGATTAAGTATTAAAGCCATTATAGATACTACATTATATCTGTAAAAAAGGTGAAGGCATGGATGTTGATTTGAATGAAAAGGATAATTACTAAATTAATTATGATATGATAGAGATTCCATAAAGATAATGGATCATTATATGGTTAGGATGAGAAAAAATTATTAAATCTAGAATATTATTGTATTTGATTAATTATAAGTTTAACTAAGCAGGCTTAATGAAAGATATTAGTTGGTTTTTAAATAAAGAGATAACCGTGTAGTAATGTTGATAGACAATATCTGCATATATTGTAACATGAAAATTTTATCATGAATATAATGGTATGTTTGGTAATGGAGTGAATCATTATTTTGATAAAATATTTAATGCCATATAGAATGAAAAATTACCATATTTTTATCACGATGCTATGTTGAAATGAAGAAGATATCATGGTGGAGGAGATGTTTGGTTGTGGCTCTTCAATCTAAAAGAAAATATTATGTTTAATATATCCATGCCATTATAATAGATTATAGTATTTAAAATAAACTATATAATTAGAGAATATTGAGTTATACATGGGTCTAATTGGAGTATTTATTGTAGTCATGATCATTAAATAGAAAATTAGGATATATAATTGGTTATGTTAAAATCAATATCATTGTGGTACATTGAATGTTTTGAGAGTTTTTATTAAAATTTATTGTAAAGGATAAAGGGGTGAAATTAATTGATATTTTTTATAAACATGTATATTATTTTATTGATCATAATACTTGTAGGTGGATTTTTTAGGTGAAAAATATTAATATTGAAAAACATATAACAAATATCTAATTTGAAATAAATGTGGAAAAACACATAATTAGATGACTTTTTATACAGTAGTAGAAGATAGAAACAAATTAGAATCCCATAAAATTGATAGGACATCAATTAATATTTAAAATTTGATCAAAGGGAATGGTGTTTGATAATATATATATATATTGATGGATGAATTATTTAATAATAAATGACATTAAAATTTGAGAGTATATAGAGAGATAAAGATAGTTAACCAAGAAGATTATAACACTTTTATTATATTTGGTTTATTTTAGAGAATGATTTCTTACCATTGATAATGTATTTGATTAAATCAATATAGTTTGAGTATAATTCCACTCTATTAATAAATATTTCATCATACCTAGCATAGAGAGAATGGATATTGTGAGGTATATTTCATCAGATAATAAATTTTGGAGTTACATAATACAATTCACACAAATTTCATAAATTGATCACTGATAGGAACTCAATTATATACAATATTGAATATTTTTACTGAATTAGTGCATTGACTATAATAGAAGGGTATACCCGTTGGGTGAGTAGTGAGTTTCCCCAATATATATAATAAGGAAATGTTTTCTTAGTATGGAGTGACCAAAAACTATACTTTTTATCTTCTAATTTATTGCATTAATAGTAAAATTTGGTACTCAAAATCATTATTTATTTTATTATACTTGGATATATACCTATGTATTTGAACCAAGGAAATTAATTTTATTTTTTTGTTCTTTAATTTTTCTATATATTTCTGATATTTTATGTTGGTGGATTTGATGGATATATATAATAAATTTTATTATTTTTAGAATGTGAAAAAGATAAAATTAATGGTGAGGGTAAATATTTATGTATTTTTAATTTGGTTTCTCCATGTTTCACCCCCTCTCAAAGTGCCTTAGGACTCATATTGTAACTTGTTAGTACAAAAAATATGCATTCTATGTGAGGGTTATAGACGATATAATGTATATAATTTGTATTATTTTTAATCATAATAATTGTTTGAAATAACCTAATATTTTCTTGTGAAATAGTTGATGATGTTTAGGGGTGAGCGCATGACATGGTTGATCGAGAAAACATTATAAGATTTTTTTGATTCCAAATAGTGGTAATCATTGATATTTAATGTAAATTTTGTAATAGTATTGTTGAGAGAAACAATGTGATAATGGATTATGTATAATTTATGGTCGAATATGAGGTTGAATTACAAGTGAATGGTTCACCTAGTGGTGTATGTATGGAATGAGTTATGGGAATCTAAATATGATCTATAACCAATAGAGGGGTAAATTATTTGATGTGATTGAACTTTGTGGTAGAATATAATTAATGTTTATATTATTTCTCAGAAATGACACACCATGGTTAGATCATTGGATAAAATATAAATTATAGGTCTATATTAGGGCCTTGACATGGGATTTTTGCCTAAAGGATTAGGGTCATAAAACACCTCAGATGTAGTGTCCATATTAATGGTATGATACTAGATATGATATGAATTTTCAACTCTATGAGCTTAATAATTCCTGGGATATGATCAATAATATTATAATTAGGATACTTATTTGAGATGTCCAGTGTCACTACACATGAGGTTTGGTGGGTAATAATCGAGGGGTAGAATTCAATTAGTGTAATGTATGGATTGTGAGTGTGATTTTTTCTCTTATTGGGTTTTCATTTGATATGTTTTTATAAATGAATAATGGATGGAGGAGAACGTACTCATTGTTATCATTAGAGTATTCATAATGTAGATATACACATCATCAACAAATATTTTAGGTCCATTTAATGTTACACTCAATCTAATGATTGTATCAATTTATTAGTGATAAATTGTTCACCTAATCTCTATTTATATGTTTATGGAACATTTATATTAGATATAATTGGTTATATATCATTAACCACAGGTGATATATCATTCACTTTATATTTTTTTGTCATATATCATTCACTATTTTTATAGTATTGGTGATATATCATTCTCCATAGTCCTTATAATAATGTTTCATCATTCACCTTATATATAGATGTTGTGATACGTTTTTCAATATATTTATTATATTGGGGATATATCATTCACATATGTGTAGAAATATTGGTTTTATGTTTTTTAACATGTTTATCATATAAGTTATACATCATTTATCTTATTGATATTGATGATATATCCTTTAACATAGGTTAGTATGGCGATACATTGTTCATCCATGTTTGTTATATTGGTGAGTCCTCATTAGATGATTTTTTCACTGATGTATCATTCACACTTTTCATGTTTTATAGTGATATTTCATTCACCTATGATTTAGTTATATTGTGATACATTTATCACCTATTGTTTACATAAATTTTCAGGACCCATTTACCCTAATAATTATTTACTGATAACTCTTGACACAGGTTGAATAGAATCATTGTTGATAACTCATTCTATCTATTATTTGGATTAGTCCCTTGGTATACACATCAAAATTAGGCACTGGAAAAACTGGGATGTTTCCATCAAATGAGTGGATTTTTGAGCACCTAATGGTGTGACATGATAATTTCATTTTGTTGATTTACTAAATTCATTTCAGATAGCACATGAATGAAAAAATATAGTGGTTTTTATTACGAGGATAATCTGAGGTGTTCCACGATGTGGTATACTCAAACCCTATATATACACCATAGTGGACATAATGATGTTATGGTTGGAATGTGGGATAAGTAAATGAAACATATACATATGGGTAAGATGAGTATGTTTAGCAAGGTTATGGTGAAAAGTCCATGGTGAGGCTATATACAATAGTTAGGAATCCTTTATTTTATTTTATATTTTATATATGTACTTTATATCTTTGGACCGTCAGATGATCTTCCTTTGATTGTTGTCTATATGAATTTTGATTGTACCATATGCTATTTCATAGTGGATATTTATTTGTATGGTAATAGATTCACTATAAATACATTATTTTAGAATAATCAAATATCTATTTTATAAAAATTTCACTATTAATTATTTGGAATCATGAATGGTGATATTAAGGGTATTGTCTACACACATGGTTTTTATAATTATTTACACTATTTAATATTTTATGGTATATGTGGTGGGCCCCTTAAGATTTCATATAATCAATTTTCGACTATGTGGGTATATACTTTTGATGGTATGTTACAACACTACTAAAATATAAAGTTATATTCATGGGTTAAGATTACTATTATAGGTCAAAATAATGAAACTCTATGATTTGTATAACCGTATCCATTGGAGCCATCAATAGAGATATGTTGACCTAGTATCATAGTTATTGACACAATATACATATATTAATAATCCAATGCTACAAGGGTTTCTATTGTCATATATTTAGGATGGGTACCCTACTACAATGATTTGACCATATTTTAACCATATTTATACCTGTATTAATGGATTTAAATCCTTGGTAATGAAATTGGAAAATCGATTCCAATCTATTTACACAATTGGAGTTTTTGGTGACATTTAAATAAGGATGAAATACATATCAAGTGTTATAATCAAATTATACTTGATGTATTACATGTCATTGATACAATTAAAAAGTAATAATAAAATTCATGTTCTTAGTTCTAGGAATTAAATGTAAAATTAAAATTATGTCCTTCAAGGATAAATAAAATTTAACCATCATTATAAAGATGAAAATAATTCTTTGGAATTTAAAGTGTCATAGAACGTTTATAATGATGATATTGTTAGGATATCTTATCAGATATCCAACAAAAGGATTAGGCTATAATATTCAAGTAACCTTAAAAAAATTTAAATTTAAAGCTATTATCATCCAAATATTTTTTTGAATTGATAAATATCACTAATATAACTACAGAAGAAACATGGAACTCTGAGATGCGATTTTTCTTTTCAAAATGTTGAAAATAATTTTTTCTACATTTGGGTGGAATTTAAATAATTTTTTTGATGAATTGTATTATATTAATGGAATTTTAGTATATTTTAAAAATATATACTTTTATCACAAACAATATATGTGTGTGTATGTGAAAAATTAAATATAAAAATATTTTATACTATATATATATATGAACATAAATATAAAAGTATGTTTAGTCTAGTGGTCGATGTTCATTTTTATGTGTTAATGTTTTTTATTTTGTACCTCTTTGTGTGGATATTTTTCTATTAGATGTAATATATGCCAGTTTTTATTCCAAACATTGTAGTTGGTTAGACGTATCCATTTTTTTAAAACTATATATATATGTGGCTATAGAGATAATATATCATCACGGTTTGGTCAAAACATATCTATTACATAATTAAATCCATTTTTTTAGAAAAACATGGGTATAGTGTGGCTATAAAAATAACCTATATACATGGTATTGTAAATTTATATTTATAGAAATATTACGAACATTATTTAAAAAATTATTGGCTATAGTGTTAACCACCCACCATAGTTTGGAAAGGCATTCATATTGCTAACCTATGTCAATAGTTTGGTAAAAAAATTGAAAAAAAAATTAGTTACATGATTATTTTACAATACTATAGGATTTTACCTTATATTGTGTTTCTATAAATTAATATGTATAATATTTCCCATGGTATAAAAAAAATTCATAGGACTTTTTTGATCAATAATATTTTTTAGATGATTAACAAAATGATATAAATAAAAAATTGAAATTGTTCCATTTTAGAAAAACTAAAATGTACATGAAATATGGAACAAAGAGTTATAGGTCATGAAAATTTTATTTTATGATAAATTATCTTTTACATTGTAAGGTCTCCTAGTAATCCATTTTATAGCCATTACAATATTATTATCAGTGTGTGTAGCCATTGTATTATTATTTTTTAGCATTGAAAAAGGTAGTATGAAAGATGGAATTATTAATCGAAATTTAAAAAATAATTCTTTCAGTTTGAAATTTTATTTTTTTATCTGTATTCACTTGGGATTTAAAATATTATACAAGAATATTATATATATATTTAATATGAAATTTTTTATATAATCTCTAATTATATTACAGTAAAATGTATTCATTTTGAAGTAATTCCTTATGGTATTCATGATGGAAGTACATGTAATGGATATATAATGCATAAATGGTTTATCATTATGTATTATTTGTTATGACATCAAGGTCTAATAAAATTTGTAGGACAACATACATTTTGATTTTGGTTGGTAATAAATTTTAAACCGTAAATTTTTTTATACCCTTATTACACCACATCATTATATCATATATTTAATAATTTAAATAATATACTAAAAAATTTATTTTTCAAAACTATTCATAAATCATATTTAGGGGTTGTGGTGATAAAAAAAGGATATGTATGTACATGTATATAAAATAATCCTAAAAAATCACCCATTTTATAGGATCAAAATACAACCTAAGTTAAATATCATAAAAAATTCAATATGGAACCAAGTTAATTATTAGACATAAAATTTAAATGACTCATAAAAGAAAATAAAAATAAAAATGATATGAACATATAATGAAAGACTGATATTATAGAATCAAATTAAAAGAGAATGAAAATTAAACATACAAAATAACACCAAAATAAATATTTTTCTAAAGTTTCTATTTCTATATATTTTTCTGATTTAATATATTTCAATTAAGAATAAAAATCACACTAGATTATAATATAACAAAAATATCAAATAAAATGAATTAAAGATAATCTCTTGAACAAATTTCTCATCAAAACTGTTTAATATCTCCATTAATTTTTTTTATTATCATCTACGATGAAATTGAAAATATACCTCCTTCCCACATATGGGTATCAAAAAATTATATACAGTATGAGAAAAATGGATCAGATAGTGGTTCAATTACATTAGGTGTTCACTATTAAAAATAAAAATGAATATCGAGTAAAAAATTGGATCTGAAATTGCACTTCAAATAAATTGATAATATAAAAATTTTAACAATTTTATATCAGAGAGAAATTTATTTTTTCTTTCATTATTTCAAAAAATTTCTTCGAAAGATATGTTCATTCGAATATGCAAATTTTCTTCCATCATGGTTTTAGGAAAATATGGATGAAGTATAAGAAACATATTATTAAGAATTATCATTTTTATATAATAGAATATGAAATATTGTATATTTGAATAAAGTTTCAAGTTTATCAGGAGTTGGATTAAAACTTATTAATTTTAGAACTATAATTATATTGATATGTTTTATAGAAAAATGTCAGAATATTTTTCCCATACATTGGCTCTTAAATGAATTTTGGTTTTATTTTTTTCGTCTTGGATTGAGTTTGTGTTGAAGAATACATTCTATGTGTAGTTATATAATCCTGAGTTGATTGGAAAGTGGTTAAAGAAGTTTGTTAAATGTTACTTGATTTTAATGTTTATAAGCCTGGGTAGAATAATATTTTTGGTCGTTAGAATAGCCAATCATAAAGTTGATGACTAGTTTTGTAAAACTATCTTGTACAAATGAAGGTTCTCTTCCCTTAGTTAAAGGTGATGGATTTGAGGAAACATTTTATGTTAGGACCCAACAAATGAGGCCCCTCATTCTTATGTATGACACCCCAAAACCACATCCAGTATGTCAATGGTTGGAGACCAAAAATGATTTGTCATATCATACAAATGAGAGAGATTAGTGTAATGTAATTGTAAACACACACACACACATACAGAGATATATATATATATATATATATATATATATACCACTTTATTGTGGAAAGGTTAAATATAACCAATGAAAAATATATAGTCATACACAAAATCATATAATATATTATAACAGAAGTATAGGAAAATATAGTGTAATATAAAATCCATCCAAAAAATTATAATGGATTCTAGGATTCTAGAAAAAATTATAATCATTTTGAGATAAAACTCTAGGAATTTTATATAGTTCATCTGGAGCTACCAAGATCCACTTACTCATGTTCCACCTAGAACATTTTGAAAATTCTTGTTTTCTAATTGAGATATGAAATGGGTGGGCAAAGACCATTTATGGATGTGTATAAATATCCCCATTAGGATACCCTGAAATCAATAAACATAATTCCTTGATATTAGAATATAATTATAAAAAAGTGAGTCAGTTATATATTGTTATAACAAGACCATTAATAAAAACATAGATTTTTTGATAATTTTAACAACGTATAAAAGAAAGGCCATTCCATCATTGCCATCCTAGGGTTTCATTAAAGGTTTCATGGCAATACTTGTATGATAGAACTCTCCCATTAGATTTTAGTAACACTAGTGGCACTCATCTAAGTGGGTTTTCCTGCAGAACCTCTTAGAGAATAGTTATATGTTGAAGCATATATGACTCTGGAACATATATAAGGGATCAAAACTAGGGCCTATAGGTGATCCTGAACCCTACCCAGGGTAGTCCACTAGGATGGGGATCACACACCCTAAATGTTAATACTGGGATACCTAACCACCATTGAGAATAATGATAGAGGAATGCCCCATGTTCCACATGTCCCACTAGCCATTTATGAGTTTTAGGTTTTTATTAATTTATAGACAATTTTTCATTCATTTTGAAGCCCATCATATAATTTTTTCGTTATTATTTAAAAAAAACCTTTTGGCTTTGAAATTGTTTAGCACATTGTGGTCGAAGATGCGAGGTTTTTCTGAGTCACCACGCGACATCGCCCGGTTCACCGCATGTCCTACCCAATGTTCAATTAATTAAATATAATGAACTAATAACCAATTAAAAAAATTAAAGGAGTCAAAAAAATAAAATTAATAAGATATGACTGATAAAAATTTAAATGAATTGTTTTAATGGTAATAATATTATTATTTTTTGAGAATATTATTATTATTTTTATTAATATTGTCAAGAATATAAATACTATTATTGGTTTTAATAATATTAATAATATTATTATAACTGTTAATCATTTATTATTTTCTTTATTTTTATCATTTATTATTATATTATATTGATATTAATTATGTTTAAAAAATGAAGACACCCACCCCCCTATCTTCTCCTAAGAGACGCGACCCCCCCCCCCCCTGAATCCCTAACCAAGGAGCACCCTTGGCCCATCCTGTTGCTGTACACCTTCCCCATGGCCAGCTGCCGACTTCCTTCCCCCCTTTATCATTCCCCCACATCACCACATGCTCCCTCTCCTGGTCATGCTGATACCCTACTCCCCATCTATCCCCCTAGTGCTATACACCCTCCCTCTTGAACAACCCAATGTGCCACCTCTTCTAACCTTGGTCGGTCTCAGTCCAACAAATCTCGGTCGGTACCATCCCCCCTCTTCACGACCCCCAGCTAGTCTTCCATTGACGCATGCGATGTCACCAGAAACGCCCCCTACGGTTGATCCTTCTTCTTCTTCTTCGTCTTCTTCTACTTTTTTCCTCTTGAGTTCTTTATTTTTCAGCGGGTAGGGTGTCTATTTCAAGGGTCGATTTTCAATATTTACTTTTGTATTAATTCTTGTTTTTTGATCCAATATCGTTCCATGTGGTTCAAATTGCACATGGTTGGAGTTTCACACATAATTTTTGATGTTTCAAGAAGTGTGGTAGGTGATTTATTGTTTAACCATTATTTAATGAATTAATTTTCTTCATAAATTTATTTATCATATTTGATAATTATTTTTTTGGTGTGAATCTAGTTTTATATGAGATCTAACATATATATATATATGATATCACAATTTTTTCATAGAAAAACCACGCTGAATTATTTATTAGAATAATCTAAACTATGCAGATTTATTTTTTTTAGCATTAATTTTTGTTGAGTCATAGGGGGGTGTCTGGTTGAATTTTTAGTTTCTTGAGCAATGTGACATATTCTGAAAATTCTTCTCATAAATTTTCGCGTGGTTCGTCCAACCATGGAAATGGTATTCTAAATTGTGTAGTTGAATCCTTCAATAGCGTAAGTGGTGCAATTTGTGTCCTATAATTAGTTCTTATGAATTCGATGTGCATTAGTATTTTAAATTGTGACTTACATGAAATTAAATTTAGTGTAATATTGAAGGAATTCCATATTTTGTTCTTTTGATATGATTCAAAATAAATTCTTTCATTGATATCATAAATTGATTATGAAGCATGAATCATGTTTTGGAATAGTTTAGTTGTTCATTTGGGTTAAGGACCATTTTTTGTATGTGTTTATTATTTCTCAATGGATTCTGTGTGTGTATATGGTGGGTTTTGACTTATGTAGTGTTTGGTTTTATATTTATTTATAAAATTTAAAGCGGTGTTAATATGATTTGTTGTGAAAACCAACATTGATCTATTTATCAGTGTTTTAGAAACCAGTCATTTCGTTTTTTTTAATGTGAAAGAGTTTTAGTGTGTGTTTTGATGTGAAATTAAGATGCATGTTTTTGTTAAAGTGGTTTTGAGTGATTTTTGTTGTTTAAATTCATGAGACACATTTTTTAAATTGCTTAATAAATGTTCATACTGGTTGTTTAATTATAATAGTGTTTTGTTTAAATTTTTAATTGGTTTAATTAATGTTTTAAACAATTCAGAATATGTTCTAAAAATATTTGGGTGTGCGTTTAATTCCAAATGGGGTTTCTGAGAGTTTTTTCATGAATAAATACCAGCGATACTCTTTTAGAATGGTTGTATAATATTTTTTAATGGGTTTACTAAATAATGTAAATTGTACGAGAATTTCTTGGACAATGTTTTATTGTGCGTAACATTTAAAATATGAATTTGGGTGTTAAAATGGTGATTTTTTGTCAGTAAGTACCAAGATTGGTTTTTGTACATAAATTTGATGTGTGACGTGAACATGGATATTAAAAGTGAAATTGATGGTGTAAATGGTATCTTGTTGTGTGTGGTGTTTTTCTTGGATTTTTTATGTGATGTTCACCCATTATGAACATTAATTTTTTTTTAGAAAAATGTGGGAAGCCTGGTAACTAGGGAGGTTACTAGACTCGTGTCCTAGTGATCTGAGGGTGGATTGGGCCGTGTTTCACATAACAGGATTGACAAGTGAAACAATATCTAAACAAAAGAATGAATGTGGGTCATGTTTTCTATGACACGCTTGCTAAGGGTCATAGTTTCTAACATATGTTTTCATAGGATTGTGGTTTTTAAGACATGTTTCACCCTGACACGAAGATCTGGGGACCAATTCAAGCTAACACCCATGAGGATTCTCCCATATTTGGTGATCCTTGTTTACTTTAACCTCACACGAATGACACTTCGGTTATCTTAAATGTAAGTGTTCGTGTGTGAATCTATTTATGTTATTGTATTTGAAATTGTTTTAATTTATAACGCATGTCATTAAATATTTTTTTCTTTAAATTCTATTAAAGAATTTGTTTCCTTTTTATTTTTTTAATTGTAAAATGTATTAATCATTTAACAGTTGTGCGTGGAATCATCCCCCGGTGGAATCCTACAGGCCTCTTGGATCACACCCTAAACACATATTTGAGTTTATGTAGGCCTTTTTCTTTGGGTATCCCGGGTTGAGGCATCATGCTTATCTATGGTGGTTTGGGTCGTTGGTGGTCTTCCTATGAAGGTTGGTGTTTGTAGCATGAGGATGTGGCTCACATTGATTCATGAAGGTAGGTTTTAGAGTATTAGTTTTCTACATTTTTTAGTCCCCTTTGGGACATTAGTAGAACTGTAAACATTAAATATGATTACTGTTTAAAGTCATGTTTGGTTGTATGTTTCCTATTTCAGTTAATTTATCTTGTTAGTGCTTTTGTGTTTATTTATTTGGGTAAATAATTCCCATGAATTTTTATTAATACCCATGAACTTGTGTCATCGAGTGGCGATTAGTAACGCACATTTGGATATGTTGCGGACCGAGTCAGGCGCTGGGCTGGATGGCCACCTTACCTGTTCGTGACAAAATTTTATCAGAGGTGGTTTTCCCTCATGGATCATGTTCCGTTAGAAATAGTCATGGTAGAATGAAGTTAAGGTTTTCAGGACTTGACATCCTTCCTATTGGAAAGGTTCTCGAACATCACACCTCATATCAGGATTTGAGTTACCAGGGTAATAAGAGGTTTTTCTGAGTCTTCGGTCCTTATGGTTAATCATGTTTATGGGAAATAAAAAGGAAGTAGGTTCAGTTGTCCTAGAGAGCTCAAACGGTATGGTAAGCCATGCGGAGCTGGAGACGCTGTCCAAGAATACTATTTGTGGTGGTGGGATGATTGGCGTATGGACTACAACCATATGTCTCAGTCTCCCACTGACACTAGACCCCTCTTGCATTGTTCCAAATCTTTTTGTTTTGGAATCGTGGAAATCTGGTTAAAAAAGTCATTGCTCAAGGAAAATGTTTTGAAATGAAGCACTTTAAAAAAGGATGTGGGAGGTTTGAAATGTGTGGGTTCAATCATTTTTTTTTTTGGAAAAATGGAATGGTTTGGTTTTGATCCATGTTTCTGTCTTGGGGAACATCATTCATGAGTCTCTATGCAAATAGAAATAGTTAATGGTATGAACGGAGGAGTTTCTGGATGTACCTGAGGTGAGTGTAGGTGTGGCATGGGAAAATGAATGTGTGAGTCCTGTGGGACACCATTGGTGTTCGTACAACCCACCTGTTATGTTTATTTTCAAAAAGTTTTGTTAAATAAAATTTTGGTGTTTTAAAAATTAGTGATTTTGTGTGTGTCCTTGTATTTTTGAAATGTTGGATGTGAGGCATTTCGATCATAGAATCCATTATAACATATTTTTATCTTCATTTTGAATTCATATTGGCATGTTGGTGTGAAATAATGTGGTTAGTAGTTTCATTTGAAAAGTGATTTTAGAATCCCTTGTAGTGGTTTCCCCTACACGTTTAGTGTTCGCATGTGATATATTTTTTCCATTGGACCATTTTGACTGGGTCCATGGATTTCTTCAATGACTGGTGTACCCCCCCCATAAAGAGTTAATATGAAATTGAAGTGCATCAATGGGAAATTCTCCATTGGTTGGTCATCCTGTTGATCGATGGACTCCCATCTTGAATTATAGATTTGAACCCAATTCTCCTTTTTTACAATCGGCAGATCATCCCACATCGGGAGGTCAATGCGAGAGGGGTTGAATGAAACTTTTGATTCCTTTATTCTTTGGATATTAAAGCGTGGTGTTTTACCGGGTCGAATTGAATGAACTGTTTGGAAAAGGGGAAGTAGAGTCCAGTGGTGAATGTTGGAAGTAGCCTGGAGTTTTCAGTGCATGCTTCTATTCAAAATGACTTTTGGCCCTTTGTTGGAATCTTTTAACAAAATTGATTTTGATTGGCCACTTCTGTTTTAGACACCATAACATGGGACGACTATGGTCGATTACAATAATTACGCATTGTTTAAGACTCATTTTAAACACTCTCTCCACATAAGTTTTCTATCAAAAACAATTTTCAGGTTCAGTGTCGATATGTGGTGTAGTGTTCTCGTTCATCATGAAAACAGGTGACGAACATTCACCATTTTAGCTCTTCTGTTGGTAAATGTTTCAAGTGAGAGTAAGTGGATGTCGGAGTGTGTTGTGTCTGATTGTGTTAACACGGTTGTAGTGTGGTGACATGTGACACCAAAAGTAGAATCTTTATTTAGGTGTCTTAAATGCCAAAATTTAAGGCAGGAGACACTTAAAACATCAGGGCTCTAGCAATTGGCCCCGGAGTGAAGATAGCGTGTGGTGAGGAACCCAATGATTCTATAGGATCCCTGCTGTATTTTTGTCATCAGTGTGGATGGTGAAGGTGGTTTAAATTGTTTTTTATGGTTTCTATATTATGGACATCTCGTATAGGTGATGGAGGATTCTTGTGGCTATGAGGAGGTGTGTTCGTCTCATTTCCTTAAAGACCTAGGGGATGTTCCCCATTGAATGTCACGTCCATTAGTGTTTCATATGGGTTCTGTTTAGGTAAATCGGCTCGAATTTGAATAGTGATCATCCAGGGATGTGGAATTTTGTTTTCTTGGGCCATGGTATTGATGCCTCGGAAGTTGGGCCCCTCCCTCCCCACCCCTTAAGGTGGGATGTTTGGTCACTACTTGGAAATTTAGAATTTTGTGTTTTTTTATCTAATTCTAATGATGGGGAGACCGACAGTGGGTATCACTCAGATGTGTTAGAAATGAATTGGATTTATCCATTTTCATGACGGTGGAGAGTCTGTCTGTGCCTCCTCGTGTCAATTTTTCAGTATTTCTTCGGGTGTTGGTAGGTTTATAATGTTGGGGCGCCCCTTTGGGATTCTCTATATTTGCCTTTTGGATCTATTCATGATTATGGCTTGGTGGTATGCGATAAGAATGTTCCTTGAGTGTGGTTGGTCTTATTTGATCATTCCAGTAAAACAGTTTTGTCTTCTTTTAATAGTGTTGGAGGTGTTTGTTCTTGTGATATTTCTTTCCATGGGTGTGAGAGTTCCTCTCCTTTAAGAGTGAACTAGAGGTGTCTGAGCTCTTTGGGTCGGGTGACACATAGCAAAAATACATGTTACACGTTAGTTGAGATTGTCATTTAAGTCCCTTTTTCTAAGCATAGTGCATTTGTCATATTTCTCTTGCTTTTTATATGGATCATCTATGATCCTTAAGGGGGTATCATTTTCTCCTTTGATTTTTTAGCATTAGTTGAGGAATTTCAGGTACAGAATGCGATATGGTGTAAGTTATATTCACACCCTCCATCTATGAGTTATTTTTTACTTAATTTATTGGCATAGGGTTGTTCGACATGAAGTCAAATATACAATTTTTGGGTTCTTATTTAAAAACACACAAGTTGTCCTTGAAAGCGTTTAGTGCATAGTGGTCTAAGCTGCATGGATTTTCTGAGTCATCGCATGACATCACCCAGTTCACTGTATGGCGTTCCCAATGTTCACTTATTAAAATAGAATGATATAATAATCAATAAATAAAATTAAAGGGGAGAAAAAAATTAAATAAGAAAGAGTTATAAAAATTTAAATGAATTGTTGTAATGGTAATAATATTATTATTTTTTCATAATATAATTATAATTATTATTATCAAGAATATAAATAGTTGTATTGGTTTTAATAAAATCAATATTATTATTATAACTATTTACCTTTTATTTTTTAATTGTTATCATTTATTATAATATTATTATGATTTTAATTAGGTTAAAAAAATGATAACCCCCACCCCCTCACTTCTCCCATGAGACGCGACCGCCACCCCCTGATACCCTGCCCCATGCACAGCCTTGGCCAGCCATGTCACTCTACACCATCCCCAAGGCCAGCTACCGGCTTCAATCCCCCCTTCATCCCGCCCTTGCGTCACCCACTCCTCCCTATCCTAGTCACACTAATTCCAATCCTCTCATACAAACCCATGGTGCCGCACACACTGACTCTCAGCTAGGCCAATGTGTCGCCCCCTACTTCCCTGGGCCATCCTCTATTCGGTGAATCCTGACTGGCACCCTCCACACTGCTCATGGCCTCTGGCTGGTCTTCATCCAGCACACACGACATCTCCGGAGACACCCACCTCCAGTTTAGCCTTTATTTTCTTCTTCATTTTTTTCCTCATGAGATTGGGATTCTTCAATTGGAATGGGGTATATTTTTTGGGTCGATTTTAAATCTTCTCTTTTGTTCGAATTCATGTTTTAGTATTCCATTTTGTTCCTTGTGGTGAAAATTGAACATGATTGAGTTATACATGGAATTTTGGATGTTTCACCATGTGAGGTAGGTGGTTCCTCATTTGACCATTATTTTATGAATTAATTTTATTAATAAATTTATTTAGCATATTTTTTAATTAATTTGTTTTCTAAGAATCTTGTTTTAATTGATCTTTGATATGTATATGTGATATAGATATGTTTTCAATGAACAAATATGATGAATTTTTTATTTTCCTTTTATAAAATATGAAGATTGTGTCTTGTTTAGAATTTATATGTGTTGAGTCAAAGAGGGGTGTTTTTTTTGAATTTTTACTGTATTGATCCATGCAAAATATTCTGAATATTTTTTTTCATTAATTTTCTGGTTGTTCATAAAACAGTCGGAATGGAATTTTAAATTGTGAAGTTGATTCATTCAATTTTGTAAGTGGTTCAAAGTGTTTTCTACAAGTTGTTTTGAAGAATTTGATGAGAATTAAAATTTTAATGTTCACCTTACATGAAATTAAATTTGGTGAAATCTTGATGCAATTCCATGTTGTGTTATTCAGAATTGATTAAAAATAAATTATGTCAATGATTTCTTAAATTGAATTTGAAGAGTAAATTAGGGTGGGGAAGAGTTTGGGTGTGCGTTTGGGTTAAATATCATTTATAGTATATGTTTATTATTTCAAAATGGATTTTGTGTGTGTAAATGGTTGGTTTTGGCCTATGTATTGTTATGTTTTATTTTGAGGTATAAAGGATTATATAATGTTTTATTGTGAAAAGATACATTGAGCTATTTATCAGTGTTCTGGAAACTATACATTTATTTTTTATAAAGAGAATGAGCTGAAGTGTGTGTTTTATTATGGCATTAAGATGAGTTCTGTCATAAAAGATGGGTTGAGTGCATTTTGGGTGTTAAAAGATGTGAAACACTTTTTTAAAATTGATTAAGAAATTCTCCTGGTGGTTTTTTAATTGAAAATGTATTGTATTTAAATTTTCAATCGGTTTAATTAATGGTGTAAGTGATTCATATTATGTTCTAAAAATATTTTGGTGTGTGTTTAATTCAGAATAGGGATTACGAGTGAGTTTTCATGAATAAATACAGATAATACTCTATAAAAATTGCATTGGAATACAATTGAAGGGTTTATAAATTTTTTTTCAATTGTATGAGACTTTCATGGACATGGTTTTGGTGTGTGTAACATTTCAAATTGCATTTTTTTGTGAAAATAGTGATTCTTTATTTGTAAGAACCCTATTTGGATTTTATGAGAAAATGTTACTTGTAATGTGAACATGGATTTTAAAATTTAAATTGATGGTGTAATAAATATCTTGACATGCATGATGTTTTTCTTAGTTTTCTTATGTGATGTGAACCCATTTTGAACTTGTGAAATTATTTGAGAAAAATTTCTGAAGCCTGGGTTGCAAGGATGGTCGACTAGACTAGTGGTCTAGTGATCTGAGTGTATCTTCAGGTATGTTTCACTTAGCAAGATCACCGACTGCAACACTAACTCACATATGAATTAATGAGGGTCATGGTTTATAAGCCATGTTTTCTAAGGCTTGGGGTTTCTATGCCATTTTTTCCAAGGGTCATGGTTTCTAAGACAAGTATCACAGAGACACGAATATTTAGAGACCCGCGCTAGCTAACACCAATGAGGCCCCTCCCATATTTGGTGTTCCTTGTTTACATAATGCTCACCGGCATGAAAATTTGGATATATTAAAAGTAAATATGTGTGTGTGCTTTAATTTACGTATTTTTCATTAAAATTGTTTTCATATAAAAAACATGTAACCATAAATTATTTTCCATAAATGTTGTTCAATAATTTATATCATTCTTATTTATTTAACTAGAAAATGTATTAATCATTAAATTTTTATGCGTAGAATATTATCTTGCTATCATCTTATTGGGATCTTGGCTCACACCCTATATACACCATTGGGTGTATGTAGACCTTGTTGTTTTTTGTATACGATTTTTAGGCATCATGCCTAGTGATGATGGTTTGGGTTGTTTGTGGTCTTCACGTGCAGGTTGGTGTTGGAAGCTTGAAGATGTGAATTCATGTTCTTCATGGAGGTTGGATTTGGAATTTTAGTTTTCTATATTTTTCCCCTTTGGGTCTATAGTTGAATTGTAGAAATTAAATGTGATTATGGTTTAAATGAATGTTAGGTTTTATGTTTACATTTCCAATTTATATATCTTGTTAATCATTTTGTGTTTATTTTTTCAGGTAATTTGTTCCCATGTATTTTTTTGATACCTGAGCACTTCCCCCAGCCCATGGGGATCGTGAATGCCATTCGATCTATTTCACGAACTAGGTCGGGCGCTGAGTCGGATGGTGACCTGGATTGGTTCATGACACCCCACGTTTTGATACATGAATACTTTTAGAACTAACCCATAGAGGGTATCACTCAACCATTGGCCAGGATGTGATGCATCATTATAAAATTATATAGATATACCAAGAAAGTGTAATCTATAGTTAATCATAAATACTAGAAAGACCGATGCCTCCAACCAACCCTATATTAATTAAATGATATAGATAAAAATTACATGGAATGAATTACTAATTCTAAACCTTCCTATGTTTTGTCATATATTTGTGTAATTTTGTACATTTCCATGTACTCAGGTCATGATCATGTTCTCTGGTTATGCTCATGCACCCTGTACATGACCATGTACTCTGACCATCCTCATACTCATGTACCCATATGGTACAAACTTATTTCAAAATCAAGATTCACACTGTGTTTGAAATGTCAAATAATATGCAATATTTTATTCTACATGTCATACCAGTCCATTTTCAATGGGGCTCCACTTGTTATGTGCAGCTCTTAACTCTATGCCATGTAACTCAGTGATCCATATAATATTTGGAATTCCCACACGTCTTCACCCACACCACTACTACCATAACATTCACTATAAAATCCTCTGTAGATATAAAATTTGTAATAGATCATTCATGGTCCATATCCATTGAATTAATTCTAGCTATACATGCACTTGAGAATGCATCCTATCACAATGCATCTCCACAATACAAAACTGTGAAACTAAAACTAATAAACCAACCCTAATCTTTTTCCATCATCATCTCACCATTATCATTTAATCCACCCCCAATCCAAAACTATAGAATCATTCTATCACACCAAAAATAAATTATTCAACAATCAATTTCGTGGTATAGTCAAACCCACAATCAAACAAAATAAAGAAACATATCATTTAAAGAATGATGGGAGCAAGGTATAGAATTAAAAATTGAGAAAAAATATATGTAAACTATTTTTAGGTTATCCTAAATATATTGACAGTGAATATATAAAATTTAGTATAATAAAGATGAATAAAAAATTTAATTCCCAATTTCGAAGAAAAATTAATGATTGAAAATCAATCAGAGATCTTAAATTAATTAAATAATGAATTAATTCATGTTCGATAGGGGATAATCAATTGTGGTGATTAATCAAAAAAACCCTAAGTAAAAAATGTATTAATCACTAGTGATTTATTATTCCAAATAATTATTACATGATAGATCCCAAAACACTTTGGGTGAAGAAAAATTCCTCTGTATCGATTTTCAATCACCAATCCCATTATTCTCCACTAAATCTATCCATAACGGACCTCTTGAATCATAAGGGTTATGAAACTAACCGTAGTATATTTCAAATGTTGTGTATAAATTAATTGAGTTCATGTCAAAGAATATTAATAATAAAAATTAAATAATTCATTAATTTATTTATTTATTATATCTCTCATTACTATTATTAAACAAAACATGTGATGTGTATTATTATTATATCCCAGATAAGATAAAATCCATTTCCCATATTTAATTATCATCTCAGTTTTTCCGATCTGATACAACTTTTAAAATTTATTCCATTAGTTAATAAAAACTTTTAGCATGTGATATAATAAATTTAATATATTTTTTATCAACACTGAGGCTCCACGGTCCTCATAGTGCCATGTGGTCTACACTCCCAACTCAACAAAAGTAAATATAAATATTAAAAGGTATTACATTGAAAAAATAGTGACTTTACACTATCCCCAACTCATTTAATTCTCTTCAACAAATAAAAAATCCTACTAAAAATGATAAATGTACTGAGATCACATCTAGATCTCCTTATTACAAAATCACCCTTAAAGGGTCGCATGCTTCCATCAAACTATCACTGAGTGAATTTTTCACCAATGATGTTTATTCCCAGGTTGATCCCTGATATTGATCAATAACTCTAAGAAGGTAGTTCCATATTTGATCTCTTACTCACCCAAGTCAATAAGAACTGATGGTTCATGAACACACCTCTTAATTATGACATTTTTAATACTTCATGCACTCAGTCTAGAACAATCCCCAAATTCCTCATCTTATCCTCTTATGATTTTGACTACACAAGGATGCATTTGATGAATATTATAATGAACCAATCCATGCAGGGATAAAATATCTTGTTCTTGAGAACCATAAATACCTTTAGTATTTTATTCTTACTAAAGGGGATCACCATTTACTTGTAGTTACCATAATGACATCGATGTGTCATTACAAAACACCCCCCCACAAAAAATAAAATTTTGTTATATCCTGGCCTAAATTAAATCATCAAGAACCAACTCGCCCACTTTATCCCATCAAAGAGGACCATAATTCAAGGAAGTGGATAATTATTCTTTATATTCACATAATATAAGAAACAATAACCAATACATAACCTCAATCTATCAACTTTATTCTTATTTAAAAAAACTGGGGTTATCCATGGGAACACTAGTTATGAAAAACCTTATCCATTGAAACTAATCCAAGGAAACCTTCAGCTCTAAAATATCTCAGGTATCCATATGATAGGATTTCTTCTATATTAGGTAATTTTCTTGGAGAAATTATATGAATATATCTATCTCATAATGGGAAGTCATTACCAACACATCCTCTAAGAGGAAAGCCTCAAACACTGCCACTAATTTGGGAAACTGAATGGTTATAACATCTACTAGTCCCCTGGTAATACTTTATAAATAATGTCTAATAATTTTTATCCTCCATCATCTGAACACATCCTATACAACATAGATTTACCCCTCAAAAACAAAGTAAAACATCATCTCATAAACACAGATGCACCACGTCCTCTATATAAAATAATGAATTTGTGCATGAACTAAAAAGATCCAGTTGATACCAAAACAAATTCACAGGGAGTCATCATGTCCGTTTAAATATACCATAAAATCATTATCTACCATGGGTTAGTTCAAATGGTTGACTTATGTTTGTGATCCTTGAATCTCTCCTAGTATAAGTCTCTAATCACAGGATCAAAGCTGTAGTGTATACTGGAATATCTTGATATTAAAAAAGGGTTGTGGAAATGAGGGAATAGTGTGTGCCTATGTCGATAAATATTGTAGCTAATTTGGTGAAGTAACTTATCATATCTTAAATCATCATCATATCTTATGGGATGTAAACATCCACTACCTACTACTTACAACACCCTTTACCACTAAATCCCTTATCCATGCATGTAATACTTATCGTTGGTGGTGGAAATAGATCATAACATCATCCACCTCTCATTCCTCTCCTAGTTTCTCTTCCATTTCTTCCAAAAAACTGACCCCCCCTTTTAATAACATTCATCTTACTACGTGTCTCATCATCACATTCCCAATCTATTGAAATGAATATTGATAAATCCCACACAATATGTTCTTTTCCATTAAAGGAGTAGCATCATGTCTCCCTTAGGATAATAATAACAATCTTAATATACCTCTAAGGAAACCCTCTATCTTGATAAAATCGTTGAAAATGCCTTCTGTGCCTGGACCCACAACTAAAAAACTACGTTAATCTTGTGCTAGGTATTTAACAGTAATGGCCAAAACTGTTGTTAAATACCCCCTTTTTAGTTCTAGAAAAAATCATTTTAAATGGTTTATTTAATAATACGATTTAGTGTTTTCATAGGGCTTCATTAATAACAATAAAAATACTATTAATGTGGGACCTTTTTCAGTTCATGTAAAAAAAGATGATAAATCCCCAAAACAGTGATAGAAAAAAAGAGATGTTAAAGGGTGAAATATAACAACCCTAGAAAAAAGAACCAAGAATGGTCACCCATTATAATCACTTTTTTAGAAGTACTCATAATGGCCTTACATTATCTGCGCTATTTTTCTAGCACTATTAAATAAAATATTTCAAAAAAAATCCTTAAATATATATTTTACAATTGTTTTATATGAGGAAAAATAGGTATTATCACTTAATATATAGAATTCATAGTTAAAATGGGTTGTAAAATATTTAAAAATATTATAAATTAACAATTTATATAAATTTTCATGTAATGGTCATTTAATAATTGTTGGATGACATAAAAATAAAATGAAATAATGAATAGGATAAGAGAAGTTGAAAACATCTCTTGAACATCAAACAGACATAACATTTAATCTGGATAGTTGTTTAATCTCAACCACATATGAAATAAATACAATGAAGTTCTATAGAAACCGATCACCATAGAGAAACATTGTTACATTTTTATGCCAAAAAAGGGAAAAAAGTCTTCCAAAACTGATTTTTCAGTCATGTTACCCAATTTGTTAAATTTTTATTAGAATTTCAGCTTATTTAATGGATTCTTTTACCATTTTCAATCTAGAATAAATATATTCTCATTAATTACAAAATATTAATATTATAATTTTTTAATCTTATCATTTTTTCCAATGTAGTATTATTTATAATTAAATATATGTATAATTTCATGTAATTATTTATAATAAATCAATTTAATAAATACATATATTAATATATTTAAGATCAAATTTATTTTTATGTCCATAAAATAAATATTTGTACATATTAATTTAAAATAAATATTAAACATTTTGTTTACATTATACAAATGAATTAATTAGTATATATTTTTTTTATATACATATATGTGTATAACGATATGTAAAAAGATAAATATATTTATTTATTTAAATATATATAAATTAATATTAATATATATTAATTTTATTTCATCATAGTTATATATATATCAAAATATTTCTAAATTTATATATATAAATTCAAAAGTTGAAGAATTTACAAAAAAACATGCATAACATTGTGGTTAAGAAAATCTAATCACATAAGAGTTTTCCTAGGATTAAATCCATATGAAAACAGGTGTTTGGGGTAACCTTATTGCATTATGGATGGTGGTGGGATAAGTGTAGAAATCATGGTAGTGAAAAGCATTGAGAAAGGGGGATTGTAAGCACTGAGAAAGGGGGTGTTGGTGTGCATGAAAAATTAATTTTTTTTTCAAATTTATTAATAGATATTTTTTAAAAAATGTTAAAATACGTCCACTAATAGTGATAAAAAATATCTACCAATTGGACCCTTTAACAGTGATGAAAAATATCTTTTAAAGGAACCTTATAAAATTGCTAAAAATCACTGATAAAGTTCTCCATTATCTGTGGTATTTAGTGTTTTCAAAGGCCGTCTTCAAACATCATTAATTTTAACAACTTAATTAAAGCACTGATAAAAACCTGTTACAACCATTGAAAAATGACCTATTTTCAATAGTGATCCCAATATTTGTCATTGAATAATAGCTTGTGAATTCATATCTCCAATGATCCCTATAACATCCCCAGTAAATAAGGAATAATACATATTTCATATTTATTAATATTTCTGAATTAAATATTAATTTTACATTAATGGGGTTTTATGTTCGATAGCATACCTGATACGCAACAATGGATTTTCTTG
This sequence comes from Viscum album, assembly GCA_963277665.1. Taxonomy (NCBI): domain Eukaryota; kingdom Viridiplantae; phylum Streptophyta; class Magnoliopsida; order Santalales; family Viscaceae; genus Viscum; species Viscum album. Next base: position 897,480,373 of record OY728165.1, on the reverse strand, counting down.
AAATCTTACGTTGCACACTAATAATATAATATTATTATTTTAAATTGTAGTTAATTCCTAGACGTTGTATTGGTTGGAATGAATAAAACTAACTAAAATATTATTATATATGTTTGTTAAATGTATTTACATTTATCCAAAAAAAATTAGTGGCTTAAAATGTGAATGAATATAATTTTAAGCATAATTTATATTAAAAGGCCGATATACCACCTTTTAATGGCGAACCCTCTTTAAATATAATTTTGGTCACTTTAGTAAATTCTATTGGACAAAATAATATCCTAATTTATAATGGGGACATCAAAATTTACTTTTTTTAAATTTATTTAATTGTTCAGATATTGTTCATTTTCAATGGCATAGTGAAAAATACTGTATTTTAATTCAAAATTGTTTTTTAGTATAATTTATTTATTTGGATATATTATCATTTCAATTGGTTTTAAAGTATAATTAAATTATATTTTTACCATTAAATCCAATGTTGGTCATTGAAATTAATTTCACATTGAAATTGGACATAAACAAGTTTTAATCATTTGATAGTTATTGCTTCTTAAAAACATTATATTTGTTTTAACAATATGAATTAATTTTAAATTATTTAATGCTACTTCTACATTCTGAATTTAGAAAAATATACTTCATTTTTGAATTCATAATATCAACTAAATCTTAGGATGAAATTTTGATATTTTTCTGAATAACTTCAATTTTTGATGAATAGTGAAATCACGTAGTAGTAGTTAAAAAGAAGTGACTTTTTATTTTAAATTAAATTTTACCACTTATGTGAATTTAATTTCAAAAATCTGATATAATTTTTTGTTATCATGAAGTAAAATTTGGTTCAATAAGATGAAAATAATTTTTGGTGAATAGTAACTTTTCACTTTTATTTACCGCGGTTAAAGGTACATAGGGTAAGAAAGGTAAAAATAATATTGTAATAATTTAAAATTACCTTAAAACATGTATTAAACTTATTGGATTAGTAATGGCCGACCATGGGCATCATTGGGTATATATTGGTACCCCATAGAGCCTCTAATGAAAGATAATGACATTTAGGTTAATTAATTTAATGTAAAGGAAAAAATCATATAAACAAAATATTTTTAGTAAATTAATTTTTATACAGTTTCATATAAATTATATTTTCGACTATAAATATTATTTGGAAATATAAATAGATTTCCTACATAAATGTTTTTTTATAATTTTTGGACATCACATAAATTAAATTATTGATGACACAATAATGATGTAGTAGTTACCTCATTAATAAAATATTTAAGAAAATAAGATTATAAATATTTAAATGACATCCAAAACCTTCCCAATTCTTATTGGATGATATTATTTAGACTATGAGTCATCATATATTTTTCTTTAATTGTTTTTGGACCTTTAGAAACCAAATAGCATTATATAATAAAATAATATTATAACACATTCCTAACGTGCCCCTCCTCTCCCTTATAAAAGAAGAACACTTCAAACCAATTTATCACACCCCTCAAGCCTTTTGGATCTTCCAACCTCTACTCGCTTAAGCTCCCTACATCCCTATCCTCGTCCTAGAAGCCATACCTTATACAGAAGGCACTTCAAGAAATCTTTTGGTTCAAACCAAATGGAGTTACTCAAATTAAAGTTAACAGTTTCTCTTAAATTGATTTATTTTATTTTACTACTCCAACCCCTAAACTCTTTTTATCCCATTCATTTATAAGAACACCAGTATCCTAAATATAATTGTATTTTTTTAGGAGAAGTATTATAACTACACTTACACATACCGCCATCAAATTAGTAAATAATATAATGTTTTTGTGGATGGAAAACTAATGCCTCGCGAAACGATGATTGTTCAAGTATCTCCAACCACCTCTCATGGTGTAAATTATGATGGTAGTGTATTTATATATGATATATATTATTTTTACGTTTTATTTATTCTTCTATATTTTTTCTTTTATTGAAATACGTTATGGATTCCGTAGTGGGTCAATATGATAATCTCATTAGAGAAAGTGCGGACTACCGGCAACTCAAAGTGATATGACTCATTAATGCCTTATATGGGATGTATAATGGATAGAGTTTATAATATTGTTTATGATATTATACTATAATTATAATATAACTATGTATCATTATGTTTTTAATTACAATAAAATAAGAAATAGAAATGGAAGTAGCGTTCATGCGTACGTACAGCTTACCGTCTAATTGAACGGTGCATTTCATTTGTTACCTCTAAATGTTATGTTCTATTATATATATATATATATAATTTATATATATTATATATATAATATATATATAATTAATTTCATTATACATATAATGGACTATTGACCACATGGAAAACTTGTAAATACAAGGTGTTCATTTTTTACTCTAGTACCAAATATTGAGAAAATTAACGTTATTAACATAAATGATTACATAATGTTTATAACATGGTAATAAGTGATATAGAAGGATTAATAAACTTGTAAAAGGATCTTAATCTAGTAGAAATTAAATTTAGTTTATTTTTCAAGAGATTAATGAATGATCGAGTCAATTCGGACACGAGGTAAGGGATTTTCATATCTCACTTTTAATTCCGTTATATTTCCATTGTTCATCTCTAATTTATTTCATGTGGTGTATTGTTCACTGCCAACAGTTATATATTATCATTACCCAATTTATATTCATGAAATTATGTGAATCATTTTGTGGTTATTAACTTTTGGTCATACGACTCGATTGATTACAATGTGTAAAGGTATTTTTATCTCACTTTTTATTCTCGTGAGATCCATGCTATATTTCTCACAATTTCCTTTTGTGAAGTGTATGTACTTCCCATAATTGAATTAATTGTGTAATATAATTCAATTTATGGGTATTTAAATCTTCATTGTATGATCCTTATTTCTTGGGTTGTATGTTTCATAAGTTACTAAACTGGTAAGGGAATTTCAGACTTGAATTTCCACTCAATTGGATTTACGCATACTACATTGATTATTTTACTCCATGATTATGTGTGGAATCACTATTTATTATTTGTGTAGTAATTTCCACTCCCCATTAAACTGAATATCCATTCATATTGAGTGTATTTATATTTTTCACACATAATTATGTCATTGATTTATGCTTATCCTATGGATACAGTCTTCATAAGATATTTTTTCTCAATTTACATTCCATTGAGACTTATTTGTTGTTATAGACAAATTCACTATTATATGGTGTATATAATGTACTTTGACAAAGTATATCATGAATACCATTATTATCATGATATTATAATGTTTTTATTACCTCAATTATTTTTATTCAAGTGTCTCTCTTTTTTTTAGGAACTCTATCTAAAATATAATTTTAAATGTTATAATGATTTATTCTTCTAATTATTTCTCAATAGTGTCCATGTTTTAAAAATTTGTTTTTGGATTTATTTATATGGACATTATTGTTTTAAAATGATAATTCATTTAAAATCTTCAATGTGGTATGGGACACTTTGGTTAAAAAATCTATTTTTAAATGGTTTTGAAAATGATTTAATAAAGAATTTTTTATTTCAATATCTTGATTTGATATATTGGAATGTGGAAATGTTAACTTTCCTTTATAATAGTGTTATGTGTAATGATTATGTTATGGTTATTGGAAATTGTTATATATACCGGCGGTTCCATGATAAACCTAGGGCGGGTGATCCTGAGATAGCTCTCTAATTTATTGGATAACGTGATGGAGGTAAACATGATGTTTCTCCTAAGAGATTAAGGGAATATACTGTGATGGGTATTCCATGTGTAACTTCATATGTAGCTATGATAGCTACAATGTATGTTTGTTCTGGATTCTATAATTAACCTTTATGATTTAGGATTTGTGTGTGTTATTCACAAATCTTATGATTTCCTAAGGTATTTTATGATTGAAATGCATAGTTTCATTAATTTTTATTTATTGATGGGATAATGATTTCCTTCCCTATTTTATAACACATACTGTGATTTTTATGCTCATACCATGTTTTAGAAATTTTTTCCGTATGACTTATAGAAGAATAGGGTCAAGGACTAGATCATGGAAAAGTCATGCTCTCTGAAACATGGAACTAGACGTGTTTTTTTATGAGTTTTTATTTTATGATAAAAATGGATAATGATTAGAAGTGCCTAAATGTAATATTCAATTTTTTTTGTAATATTTATGGCCTAATTTTCTAAAACTCTAAGCCTCAAAATATCCTCAATGTGAATTATTTATTTAATTCAATATTATGTAATTTTTTAAGGTCGGGTCCTTATAGTTGGTATTAGAGTTCGGTTTAGATAACTTTAGGTATTAGGAGTTTTCATTTGACACATGGTTAGTTCCTATGTCTATTATTTTAGTTAAATAATTTTTTTATAACTTTTTCGGATCATGGAATGTCATTTACAAATTGACGGATGAGAATCTCAAACGACATTCTTATCTCTTCCTGATGACATGCTTTCCATAATTATTACAAAGTCATGTTCGGATGATTGTGAAACTTTTTTCTAGCATACAACTCACTTGAAAGCTATTGTTTGAGATATCTAACAACTCTACTATACCTCGTTATCATCATGGATCTTGGTTTGTATATAGATAAATCCTATTTTCACAATATTCTCATATTTTCAGGAAAGGTAAATATTATCACGACATTTTCAAATATTTTACCTTATCAGAAGATTTTGAAGCATATTATGATTTTAAAAAAGGTGCTGAAGAAGGATAACCTTGCACAACCTACTTATATTTAAATTTACAATATAGTCTCTCAACGCGTACATATGTTATTCTAAAAGGACCATTAATTGAACGTTTAAATTCAAATTCGGTCTGACTATTTTATAGAAGTCATGTTTTATCAGATGTTTTGAAATTATATGTTATACATTATTATTTTCCAAAAATATTTTTAGCGGAAAACCCATATGAACCATGTTGTAAAAGGTGTATTTGGATGGAGGAAGCAAATGATTTTGAAGGATCTCTAAATCATTGTCGTAATTCATGTACCTTATACCAATGTGAACAAGATGATGATGAAACCAAATGGACACCATGATCAATGTATGATGTTCTTCATTTTTGGGATTGTTTTATTTTATCATATGGTGGGGAAATAAGACTTCAAGAATTAAGATGTTTAGAACATAATGAATTTGGATGAAAATTATCGGTATAAGGAAACCATTGAAGTTAAAACATGTTATGGATATTTTTGAGTTTTATAAAAAAGGACAACCCATAAGATGGGTGACAACTCGTCACATCCGGTAAGGCTGCAGGAATCGAACCCACAACTGAAGGCCGACAAGGGTGAATCACCTACCACTAGCCTACATTAGGTCCCTAGTTATTATGACTTATTATTTTAGTACAATGTTATTATGGAGGGAGAATAAGTTTATTTTTGGAACATATGTTTTATCAAATGTTTATACTTAGTATAGAGAAATGATTTAGAGATTAAGTGATAATGGTTTATGTGGAAGACGTTCTCTCTTTTGAGGAAACACTATAGGCCGAAGGAAGATAGAATACTATAGATTTCAATTGTGGAATAATGGTTCAAATTTTAGTTTGAAAGAATCTATGTTTTTATTGTGGACATATGGCGATTTGGTTTATTTATGAAAATGATTAACCTATCATGGAGAACATGTGATTTGGTTAATTACTTTTCAATATGAGACTTTATGAGTAACTGTTGTTATTTGGGGAAAAATGTTATCTTGGAAGAATATGTAATTAAATCTTTATGATATTTGGGACTCAATCTTAGTTTGGATAAATTTTGAATAATTTTACTGAATGTTGTTTTTTTGAATGGTCTTTGATGAACTTTGGGTTATGTTTGAAAAATTTTGGAGATTAAGAGTAGTTTTTTGTTTTCTAAATGATTGTCCTTTTGGGTATTATCAAATCTCGCACTAACAATTTTGGTTTTAGTTGATGTCTAAATACAAGAGATATATATTTTTCTTCTTTTGTGAATTATGTGATTCTCAAGAATATGATTCTTGTGATTTTGATTTGACCAAGCCTTTTTTAATGATCTTTATTTAGAGAAAAGATAAGGTTTGGGTAGAAACTTATTAAAGGATGAAACACTACTTGAAGGTAATTATATTTACTTATCTTCTTATTCTATGTAGTAAATTAATTCCTCCAAATTATGAAAAGGAATTTAAAACAAAAACATTGTTGGTTTATGCTTTCTACAATGTAATTAAATACTGTTTAACACATCATATGTTTGTGATATTCTGGTGGTTAACATTCTCCTAATCATGTTTTCTATCACTCACCATCAAAAAATGATAGTTTGTTCTCTCTTTTATATCCATGTTTTACAATATTTAATCCTAGTATGGGTTATCTCGGGTGACCATTGAACTTTTCCTTCTTTCTTATAAAGTGATTGTTTTGCTGACTCGATTCTGATGTGGGACTTTTAATGAAATTTCCATGCCCAGTTTTAAAATTGTGAGGACGCAATTCTTGAAAGGGTGGAATGATGTAACATCCCAGGAGAATAAATAATACAACATATTTTATATTTATTAATATTCATTAATTAAATATTAATTTTACTTTAAAGGGGTTTCTATGTTCTATAGCGTACCCAATACGCTACAAAGGGTTTCTTTGAAATCGTACGATGCACACTAATAATATAATATAATTATTTTAAATTTTAGTTATCTCATAGAAATTGTATTTGAAGTAATGAACAAAACTAACTACAATATGATTATACATGTTAGTTAAATGTATTTACATTTATCCAAAAAATCTTAGAGGCTTAAAATTTGATTGAATCTAATTTTAAGCATAATTTACATTAAAAGGCATGTTTACCGCCCTTTGATGGAGAAACCTCTTTAAATATAATTTTGGTCACATTAATATATTCTATTTGACCAAATAAAATCCTTCACACGAATGGGGACTTGAAAATTTTCTTTGTGTTTATTTTTAGAATTTTTCTGATGAAGTTCATTTTCTAATGAATAGTGAAAAAAATTGTATTTTAATTCAAAACTATGTATTAATCCAATTTATTAATATGGTTAGATTATATTTATAATTATTTCTATAGTGTAATTAGAATATATTTTTACCATTTATTCCAATGTTGTTCATTGGAATTAATTTCACATTGAAATTAGACATTAACAAGTGTCAATCTTTTGATAGGTACTGTTTCTTAAAAACACGCTATTTGTTTTAACAACGAGAAGTAATTTTAAAATAATTAATACCATTTATATGTTTAGAATTTATAAAAATAGACATAATTTTTGAATTGAGAATATCAAATAAATCATAGGCTTCATTTTTGATATTTTTCTGAAAAACATCGATTTTTGATGAACAGTGAAATCACCTAGTAGTAGTTAACAAAAACTGACTTTTTCTTTTAAATGAATTTTTATGGCTTCTGTGAATTGAATTTAAAAAATCCAACATACATGGTTGTTATCAAGAAGTAAAATATTGTTCAATAAGATGAAAATAATTTTTTTTGAATAGTAATTTTTGACGTTTATTTACCGCGGTTAAAGGTAAATATTGTAATTCAAGATAAAAAGATTATTGTAATAATTAAAAATTACCTTAAAACTTGTCCATACATTATTTTATGATTAATTTCTGACCATGGGTATCTTTGGATATATTTTGGGACCCCATGGAGCCACTTATGAAGGATATTGACACTTTATATTAATTAATTTAATTTAAAGGCAAAAATAACATAAAAAATATTTTAGTAAAATAATTTTTATATAGTGTTATATAAATTATATTTTCAACTATAAATATTAATTGGAAATAAAAATATATTTCCTAAATCATGGTATTTTTTTTAAATTTTTAGACATCACATAAATTAAATTATTTATTACACAATAATGATGTCTTATTTACCTAATTAATGAAAGATTTAAATATATAAGATTATTAATATTAAAATAACATCCAAAACCTATCCAATTATTATTGGATGATATTATTTAGAGTATCAGTCTTACTATCTTTGACATTAATGATTTGCAGTCCTTTAGAAATCGAATATCATTATATAATAAAATAATATTATCACACTGTCCTAAAGAGAACCTCCTCTCTCTTATAAAAGGAGACCAATTATAACCAATTCCCCTCACCCCTCAAGCCTTTTGTCTAAACCAAACTCTACCCAATTAAGCTCCATACATCACTATACTCATCCTAGATGCCTTACCTTAGTCATAAGGCACATCAAGAAGCCTATTGGTTCCAACCAAAGGGAGTTACCCAAATTAAAGGTAACAGTTTCTCTTAAATTGTTTTCTATTACATTACTTCAACAACCCCTAAAATATTTTTATTCCTTTATTTTGTAACAACACAAGTACTATATATATATAGGTTGTTTTTATGATATGTATTATTACTACACATACACGCACCTACATCTAATGGGTGAAGAACTGAATGTTTTTGTGGATAGAAAACATATGCCTCACTAAACGATGATTGTTTAAGTATCTCCAACAGCCTCGCATGGTGTACATTATGATGGAAGTGTATTTATATATTTTATATTTTGTTATTATTTTTTCTTTATGAATTTTTATTTTTCCATTTATAGAAATACTTTATTGTTTCCACAGTGGGTAAATACGATTTCTTCACTAGAGGAAGTGCGGACTACTGCCCCCTCAAAGTGATATGACTCGTTAATACCTTATGTGGGACGTATAAAGTATGGAGTTAATAATATTGTATATCATATTATAATGGAATTATAATATAACTATGTTTCATTATGTTTTTAGTTACATTGAAATATGAAATATAAATGGATGTAGTGTTCATGCGTACGTACTGCTTACCGTCTCCATGATTGGTGCATTTCATTTCTTACCTCTAAATGTTTTGTACTATTAGAAATATATATATATATATTGGATATATATGATATATATGATATCTAAATAATTAATTTAATTCTTTATACAATGGAATAATGTCCACATCGAAAACTTGTAAATATAAGGTGTTCATTTTTTACTCAACTACCAATTATCGACAAAAAGAACGATATTAACTTAAATGATTACATAATTTTTATAACATGGTAATAAGTGATATAAAAGGAATAATAAAATTTAAAAATTTTATTAGGAAATTATAAATTATCTTTATTTTATTATTCAAGAGATTAAAGAATGGTCGAGTCAAGTCAAACACAAGGAAAGTGATTTTTAATCTCACTTTTAATTCCGTGAGATTTCCAATGTTCGCCACTAATTTATTGCATGTGGTGTATTTTTTACTGACAATTGATATATATTATAATGATTCTCTTTATATTCATGTTATTCTATGAATCATGTTGTGGTTATTAACTTTTGTTCATACGACTCGATTGATTTCAATGTGGTAAGGGATTTTCATCTCACTTTTTATTCTCGTGTGATTCATGCTATATTTTCCACTATTCCCTTTTGTGTTGTGTATATACTTCCATTGATTTTATTCATTGTGTAATATAATTCAATTTATGGGTATTTAAATTTTCATTGTATGATCTTTCTTTCTTGGGTTGTATGTTTCATAAGTTACCACATTGGTAAGGGAATTTCAATCTTCAATTTCCACTCAATGGGCTTTACACATACTTCATTGATTATTTTACTCCATGATTATGTGTGGAATCACTATTTATTATTTCTGTAGTAATTTCCACTCCTCTTTCTGTGGATATACATTTGATACACATAATCACTCCATTGATAAATTCTCAAGTCATCGATATGAACTTCATAAGAGTAATTTTTAACTCAATCTCCATTTATTGAGTTAAAAATCCAATTCATTGGTGTTGTTTTTACAAAAATATGTCTGAATGGCCTCTTATTGATTTAAAATGAATATCCAATCATATTAAGTGTATTTATATTTTTCACTCATATTTATTTCCTTGATTTATCCTTATCCTAAGGATACGGTCTTCATAAGATATTTCATCTCAATTTATATTCAATTAAGACTTATTTGTTGTTATAACGAAATTCACTTTTATATGTTGTATATAATGTACTTTTACATAGTATATCATGAATCCCTTTATTCTCATGATATTAAAATATTTTTATTACCTCAATTATTTGTATTCAAGTGTCTCTCTTTTGGTTAGGAACTTTAACTAAAATAAAATTTTAAATGTTTTAAAAATTTATTCTTAAAAATATTTCTCATTAATGTCCATGTTTTATAAATGGGTTTTGGGATTTATTTATATTGAGATTATTGTTTTAAAATGATAATTCATTTAAAAAGTTCAAAGTGGTATGGGACTCTTTGATTCAAAAATCTATTTTTAAATGGTTTTGAAAATGGTTTGATAAAGCATTGATTATTTAAATATCTTGATTTGATAAATTGTAATGTGGAAATGTTATCATTCCTTTATAATTTTTTTATGTGTTATGATTATGTTATGTTTTTTGGTCATTTTTTACATATACGGGTGGTTCCATTATAATCCTAGGGAGGGTGAGCCTGAGATAGCTCTCCAATGCATTGGGTAACATGACAGAGGTAAATGTGATGTTTATCCTATGAGATTTAGGGAATATACTTTGATGGGTATTCCAAGTGTAACTCCCTATGTAGCTGTGATAGATAAAATATAATTTTGATATGTATGTTGTAAGTAACCTTTATTATTTGGGATTTGTGTTTGTTATTCATAAATCTTATGATTTCGTAAGGTATGTTATGATTGAAATGTATGGTTTCATTGATTTGTATTTATTGATGGGATAATGTTTTCCTTCCCTATTTTATAACCTTTACTGAGATTTTTATGCTCATCCCAGGTTTTTGAAATGTTTTCCACATGACTTAATGATGAACAGGGTTAAGGATTGTATCAAGGAAAATACATGTTTTCTAAAACATGGAACTAGACATGTTTCTTTTTAAGAGTTTTTATTTTATGAAAAAATGGATAATGAGTAGTAGTTTCTATATATAATATTCAAGTTATTAAGTAATTGTTATGGATTAATTCTATAAAACTAAATACCTCAAAAGATACTCAATGTGAATTATTCATTTAATTCAATATTATGTAATGTTTTAAGGTTTATTCCTTATATTTCCACTATCAAAACCAGTTGTCATCACTTGGTATTCTCTTTATTCTCTCCACCACCGATGCATTATCCTACAATGTAGTTTTGATAGGAATACATATAGATACCACACAATCATTTATATTTTGATGGAATAAATTCTATATTTCTAGTGATAAAAATAATGTATCAATATCTATGTCTACATAGTACTATGAGAGTTTAGTGAACTTTGATAAATACTGTGTGGATAAAAAACATCACTACTAGAGCTCATGAATCTTCATTATATTTACAACCTACAACATTACATGGTAGAAGTCCTTTATAAAGAGGAACTTTATCATTGTACACATGAGAGTTTCCTCTTTTTCCATTTGAGTCACTATGATCCCCCATCAAAATGATGCTTTTTGGATAAGGCTCGTTTCTAGGACCACCATCTAACTGGGGGGTCCTATCAAGGTGAAAAACATGACCATTTAAAATATGCTGGTCCTTTACTATCTGAGGGACTAGATTACCCTGAATCCTAAGGGTATCTATCTCCAAAAAATTTAATTTTCACTGGTCTTATGAACATCATCAACTAGTACTACAAGAATAACCAGCTACTCAGTGGGTACAGGTAATATTAGTAATCCCTCCCGAGGAACCATATCATGCACTAGACATTAAAATGAATCCTCATCACTAAGAAAACCATCATAGTGATATGGATTTGGAAACCTATATGGACTATATCATGGATACATATTATAAGAGTCAATATATTCTATGGTCAAGAGTATATTTAGGGAGCTGAGTAATGTAGGACTTGGAAACAACAACCAATTCATACATGATGCATGTACAGATTTTTCCTCTATAACCAGTGTCTACACATACAAAGTCAACAAGAATGTTATCAAATTCCTAGTGAATGTATATATTGACATCCTCCCTAACACTGCGATCTCAGACAAGACATCCAAACATAAGAAACATTAACATTATAACCCTAGTTCATAAATGAATCCTCTGGGCTAGACTATCTCAAACGCCAATCCATGTAGAACCTATATATTGATTCAAATGTTTCATGAACCAACTACTGACTCCCATAATGTTAATAGAAATCCAATTTCAACACCTTATTCCTACCTATAATAGGTCATTTTCTAGAAACCAACACAAAGTAGTCATATCACATACTTGGTAGGCCTTAGACGAAGGTATGTGTATATATGAACACACTTCCAAACAACCAAAAAATGTAATGAAAATATATAAATGATACCAAATATGCATTAATACATATAATCCCATATTATATTATGAAACTATTATATGAAATCAATGTTTGAAATACAACCCCACCAAAAAAATGTAATGGAATCTATCTTTCTACGGATAAAGAGACTGGGGTGCAGACACAACTCCTAGAACTATTTTTGGGCTTTATAAAACTACAATGCTCTTAAAACTCATGGTCCTACCTAGACTCTATCATAAGTCTTGTCGTCTTTATAATACATTAAATGTGCTAACTGAGCCCATGTGGGGTATAGTATAAACATATCCCATAAGACACTATTAAATAACCATCTATAAACCATTAATAGAAAATTATCATTATCACAAAGGAGATTCAATTAGAGAGTGAGAAAATATCAACAATAATAAAAACCTAGATAAGATCAACATAGACACCATGTCACATTTTAATTTCAAATACTAATTTTCATCCCAGGGGTACGTTAGATGATTTATGGTAATTATTATTTCAGAGAACTCACTCCTAACGTTTTGGTAACACTAATAGTGATCATTTTAGAGGTCATTCCCATCATACCTCTATATTAATTTTTACATGCTATAACTAAGAATATTTAAATACACGGATATGGAATCACTCTAAAGTAGTATTGTGGAAACCTACCCATACTCAATGTAATCTATTAGTAAAGGAATCAAATACCATAAATGTTGTAAATGAGATACCTGGCTATGTCATTGGAAGAATGATATAGTATAATTTCTTAGACCACATTTAGTGGATTCCTATGTAATACATGCCTTCCATGGGGTTTATAATGAAAATTTTTATTATATTGTATAGTTTAGTAATTTACATAGGTTTTTTCTTAATGAGGATTTTACAAAAAATGATATCTTCACTTTTATGTGTATTTATGGAAAGGTGATTTTTATTTTGGGTTGTGAAATTGAATAGAGAAAAATGATTAATTTGACCGATTCCAAAAAAAATTAAGAAATATTGTGATTAGTGTCAGTTTTGATAAACGTAGTTTAATGCTATCATTATTTATGATTTTTACAATTTCCACTTCTTTTGGATAGTAAGAGAGATATACCTCTATTATTTAATCTCTCCCCTTTTCTCAAATGGTGATGGTAATGGAATCCATAGATAAGTCTCAATCAGTATACCCTCCATCATATATTCATGGGATTGTAATGGGTCCATTAGATAAATTATGAAAAATCGCAAATTTAAATTGCTATAAACTAATTAAAAATAATCCACGTTATAATTCCTCACATGTGTCAGCAATCATCGAGAAATCACAACCCAAACCTAATTTATTTGTTATCCAATAAATACTAATTTGGTGGAGGGAGATATGGATCATAATCCAAGGTAATTGAAATTATAATAATCTAACCCTACCAAATATTTATTTATAATTATCAATTTAATAAAAAATAATAACAACTTGGTGGAAGAAAAATAAATGATTTATTTTATTCAATAAATAAACCCAAACATATAAATTGGTAAATTCACCCCCATTCCCAATCACTCAAACATTCATATCTTATATTTTCATTTAATTTTAATTTATTTTGGAGAGGTGATACATTTTAGAATGATTATTTTAAAATAATAGAAAAGCAGGGAAATATGTATGCAGATTGTCTTTTTCAAGGGCTTCGCTTACCAATCGATTCCTTTAAATCTCCCCCTCTCCTCTTATTTACATGCAAGAATCATGCTTGAGATGTAATAAATGGATCAATTAATGGTTCTCCCATCCTAATGGTCCATCCAAGGTTGTTTTATGTTTTTTATGAAGATTCATCATAAATAAGAATTTCTAGTCTCTAATCGAGCACTTAACATTGTGTATGTGGTATTCACCACATTTAATCTGTAAGATTGTACCTCAGATATCTAAAATATTTTAAATAAGTAATATTTTATTCATGAATTTTAATTTATGGGGAAAAAAATTTATTTCATCTTCCATGTATTGTATTTTTTAAAACTCATGTTATGAATATCACTTTCATAATGTGTAATGTTATTTTTCTAACTTTTTTTGACTATCTTCATTTCGATGATTCATTTCCGAGTAGCTTATTAGTTCCTCAAATATTACCATATTAACATACACTCTTATACACCAAAAAATAAACATATGTTTTTTTCCAAAATTATGTTTCTTTACATGCTACTTCATGGTGCAGAATAAAGAGTTTGTAGCTTACTATATTCCTCTATTTCATTTCATTTTTTATCATATTCTATATCCTTCCAAAAAACAATTACATACTAGCATAATTAATCATTTAAAATTCCTAAAAAATAATTTTAATATTAATATAAGTACAAATAATATTGATTTGTCACATGGCATGTGAAATTTTATTTTTTATATAAACACCCATCCACTATGGAATAGAATCCACATATCGCGTGTTCCTCTAAATTACATACTATTTAAATCAGTTTTTATAGAATTTATAAAACAGCCATGATCCTCCACCCAAAAAACCACCAATTCTATGTTTCCAATAGAATCTACCATTGAATTTAGATATAAGGTTATCTATTCTATATTGGTCTATGGTAACTGCATTCCAGATATCCATATTCTCTGTATTTCCTTCAATCAAACCACAACAACACAACATAAAAATAAAAAAATGAATAGTCTTAATCTAGAAACTTATCCTACGTCATCCTCATCAAACCATGATCATTACTTTAATCCCAAATCCAAACCCGTGGAAATGATATGCGCAACCATATATTAATTGTGAAATGATTGATTTTTCAGTACAATGGAATTATCGGTCAAATGAAATACTGATGATGATCATTCAAATAATGAAAGAAGAAAAAATACAATATAAACGTAGGGAAATGGAATTCATTTATTTCTTGTGTTGAAAATAATGTATTGTTTAAGAAAACATTGAGTTTAGGGTAATAAGAATTGATGAGAAATTCAATTCATAATTAAAAAGAAAAATTATCAACCAAAAATCAATCCTCAATACATGAATTATTTCTCCAATGAATTAGTTCGTGTTTGATAGGGGTAAAAAATTATGGGGATTAATAAAATTAAAAAACACAACCCCTTGAAAAGGATAAATCACTTATGAATAATGATTTTACATATTTGGGTTTAGAGAGATCCAATAACAACATTTGTGAAGATAAACTCCTTGGTACCTGTCATCGACTCATGATTATTTTATTATCAACTAAATCTATCCACAATGGTTTCCTCTGATCCATAGAATTTTATAGCTAAGCATAGTGTTTCATGATGTCCATATATAGAGAATTTAATGAAATTTCGTGGATAATTAAAAAATTTATATGTTCATTTAATCATTTATTAGTCATCCCAAAATAGCTCTTAAGAAGACAAACAATCTGTACAAAGATTGTGTTACATCTTGGGTAATATTTTCTTCCTATATTTATTTGAGGTCATTGTTTTCCCATTTTAGGAAATGCTTAGATTTTGTTCAATTTTTTTAGAAAATTTTCCCAGTTGATATACAATTTTTAATAATTTTCTTATATCTGCACTAAAGATCCATGGGACCTCAAATCCCGCTTAGACAATTTTTCTTACTCCAAAAATAATCATGAAAATATTTCAATGTGTTTTTACCAGAAAATAATGTCAATGAATTAGAAACACCTTATAGATTTTAGTCCCTCTAAAAAAGGTGATGATACATAAAATTCATATGGTACTCCCTCTCCCAAAATCTCTCATGGGGATTCCTATGAATCCACAAAAAGCACATCAATGGAATTTATGACTCATAGATGAAATTATCCAAACTATCATCAATCTATACTGATCACTTTATGAAGGTATCCCTATAATCAGTTTCTAGATCACCATAGTTGATAACACATGGTAGGTCATGATAATTTCTCATAAACTGTAACACATGTAAAACATTTCACACTTTGTCTAACTACAGTGGTAGGTTTAAGAGGTACGACACCTTGATAGCATTATGTAATATTTGGTTAGGCCCAATAAATATAAAATATATCATTACACCCCATAGAAACCTATATAGTCCTCTCTATGGTTATACCTTCAAGAACATATGGTCTCCCTATTTTATCTCTAAAGGAAATCATCATCAATCTGTATTAGACTTATGTTTGATCTTCTTTATAAACATATACTCCTAGATGATAGGCACCTTCTTCACAATCACTTGCACCAATTTTGGAACCATGAGTTTTAATTCCACCATATCATTCCTATATAGTAGTGACCTATATGGTCTCCCATATAGGTTCTCACATGCATCCATATAGATGGTGGAAGGGTAATTGTTGTTTTACACAAACCTTAAAAACGTTGGATAATTCTCCTAGAAATAGCCATTGTCTGACATTAAATCAAAAAGCATTTCATCTAGAACCTAAATGGAATAATCTATATATCCATCTTTTTGAGTGTAAAATATCAATATCAAATATTACAAATTCCAAAATTCTTCATGAATTCCTCTTCAAAATCATGAAAAAAATTGACCATCACCATTTGAAGTGATGATCCATGGGACTCCAGGAAGCCGAGTTATCTCCCAATCATAAAGGCATCCCAACATCTCTACATAACTACACTCTCAGAATTCTAGGATGTGATAATACATTGTGAGATGGTATATGATAACCATTATAGAATGGTGACCTCTATGTAATGGTGGATGTCATATCATGAATTCCATGGATATATTATCCCACTTCCACTTAATCACCTCAAGGGGTTTATCCAAACCCACTGTTACCTAGTGATCATCCACCACCTATTGAAAATTGAGGCATCCATAGATAACAAGATCTAATCACCTCACCATACGTAACCACTAGAACAGAGACAATATGACTTATTACATATTCATAACTCGTTGATATACCATTGAAGGTGGGGATGAAACTCCCCCAATACCTCTTCCCAATATAAGAGCGCTACCATGTTCCATCTTCCAAAAATAATGATGTGATCCCCACGAATAAAAAATCAATTAGGATAATGTATAGAAGATATCACATCATTAAAAGTTTCAGAAATGATATATCCAAGATAATCCACCATAACAAACTAAATACTTTGTAGGATAAATACCATCAACTGGAGGTAAGATACACCATCCTCAGCCACTATGGAAAAATATAATGAGTCCAACTTCTCTGACATAAATCTCAAATACTGATAACCATATGTCCTATTGGGATAATATTCTACTAAATTCTCTTTCTAATTGTGTAGTCATTCTTGAAATAATGATTTTTCTAGAAAACTAAGAATTTTATCTATAATACCCCTTATTTTTATTACAAATTAATACATGATAAATTTTGTGACATTTCACATAATAAAAATTATAGGATTGATTAGTATAGTGTATTTGGGAATTAATGACATTACATTACAACCTAAAATCGAAAAACATTCATCTGTATTGAAAACTCATTTAACTTTCTCTCACTTTAAACTGCATGGGATAAACTGGGGACATACGTAAGAAAGGGTTGTTCTATAAATATCACTAAAGGAATAAAAATGAAATGACCTGTAGAGATTAGCACATGTTAGAACATAATCATATTTGTGTGGAATAAAGGGGGTGAGAATCCTACAACCAAACAATAAGACATGATAAATATTTATTACATGAAGGAAACATAGGAAATATGACCACAACATAAAGCACTATATCATAAACATACGTCAAGGGTATCATCCAAGACATTATGATGGAAAAGTCCCATAAAGAAATAATTTTTACTCATTTTTACTAAGTAGTGTCTCATGAGACAAAACATTACAGAATGTATTAGAGAACTATATAATTTTGGGCATACCTTTCACATTCATTTCATTCTATTGCTTAAGATTTCCATATAGATCATACATCACGTATTCATTCATCATCATAGCTTATTCCAATATAATGGAATATGGAATAAATAAATTGAATAATTCAATCAAGAAAAACATGATCATAAATTTGAACAATCGTGATATGGAATGGGTATGGGTATTCACAAGATAATTTTTTGGCATGGAAAATCATTGTCAAATTCTGACATTAAAATAATGTTACATAAATATTCATAAAAATGGGTTTATGATAGAGAAATCAGACTCTCCTAATTTTTACTTCTAATGAGACGTAAAATTGACATGTAGAAACAGGTCCTAAAAATAGTAAAAATAAATATATGGCATAAGATAATAATAAAAATTTGAAAAAAGATGAGAAGGAAAATAACCCATACTTGACTGTGTGACTCCAAATTCATGGTAGAAACTTATTGAAAGAATATGGACCATTT
The DNA here is from genome assembly GCA_963277665.1 of Viscum album. Lineage (NCBI taxonomy): Eukaryota > Viridiplantae > Streptophyta > Magnoliopsida > Santalales > Viscaceae > Viscum > Viscum album. The sequence continues at coordinate 897,461,560 of OY728165.1, read as the reverse complement.
TGGGACTCTATAGAGGAGAGGGTTGATAAGGGATGTCCTCCATGGATTTTTAGTGAAGAGAAACTGGATCTTGGTTGGTTTATATATGAAATGATTGTGGATTTCATTATTTCAAACATAGGTTTTGGACCCTACATAATAAAATAACCAATAACACACATCATCCCATGGTTTTTTCCCACCGTTTCTTCCAAATTAGAGTGGGTTTTATTATATTATGAGGCCTATGGATGAAAATAAAAAAATTACACACATTCTGATGTGGAAGTGAGTCATATACTTAAGGAAATGATGATAAAACCAAAAAATTTATTAATTTTTTGGAATATTCATAAAGGCTTTATATAATTAATCAAATAAACAACAAATCACATTATTTTATATGGAAAAAATAAATTTGGTATTTCATAAAATTTATTGTATTTATTACATCACTTTAGGTCATTATGATGTTGTAATGCACACCATATATTTATTGATTATTTAATTTTTACCAAAAATCTGAATGTCTCGGAAAATAATAAAAATTTAACCATTAAAATGATTGGACATTCTAATTCCAAAAATAATATTAATTTCTTAATTTTTATTTCTAAATATGTCTGTTTCTAATTTTAGATTAATAATCAACATTTATTTTGAAATACATGATTTTTTTTACAATAACAACTTTCAAACCCTTATAAAAATTACTTTTGGATTAATAAAACATATAAGATAATTATATTTAAAAAAAATTAATAGTAATATTTTATTAAAATATTATTAACATCAATATTCCATTAATTCATCAGACTTAAAAACCTAATTAAAATTGTGTGCAAATTAAAATTACAATTTTATCATATAAAATTCAAAATAATTTATAATGTATTGAAAACAAAAAAATATGTGCATAATTTGGTTGAAAATACAATATAAATATTCATATTTTTATGTTATTTATTGATATACCATCAATACTCTAACTAATTTTCTAAGGTTGTGGTGTGCGATAGTGAAACTATCATGGGGTTGTTCATTGTACATAGTTTAGGATGTGATCTCGATGAGATCTAACTCCTATCATAAATGGTTTTTCTCATGCAGAAGATGTTGGATATCATTAGGGGATTAGTCCTATGAAAATCATAGTGATTCAATATCCTTCATAATCTATGATAAATGGTATTAATATTGTATGATCATTCTAGTTCCTTCCATCACATCCTTTGTCTAAGTCGATTGAATTTTTTAAAACCTTAAATTTATACTAATCATATGATCATTATTCAAAGTGTATATTATCAATGATAATTATATTTAATGGTATTTTAAATACAGTAGGATATAATGACATAAAATATTTCATGTTTTTTCTATAACCACATTACATAATAATACTTTTTATTAAATCATAAGGGGAATTTTATTTATTGATGTTTGGCTCATTACATTCTTACCCCAATCAGAAATTTTAACCTAATAATTTACCATTTCCAAAACTAACACAAATGAGGGTAATTTTATTTCCTCACTTCCTTTGGAACACACATTACGTCATCAAACTTTTCATTTCTCGATATCACTTTGACAAGGTGCATTATTCTATTTCATAGAACATTGTCTCTATGATCAAAGATCTTCAATGGTTACTCTTCATATAAAATTTCAATCTCAATTAGTACCAAATATAGATTGAGTACATGTGAGGGTTATGTTATTTCTATAACCTCAACCCACCCCTCTTGGGTTGTGAATGATGAAAGAGAGATAATGAACTCTGAGTCCCTCCTCCAATAGGCTCCGGGTAAGTGACTTGAACCAAGGGTGTTCAAAGTTTACAATATGTGAGGCAATACCATTTTATAATAATCAATACATAAAGATTATATGAATAATACACAACAAAATTGAGTCAAAATATAAAAGTGAAATACAAAAACCATGCCACATACATAAAAAAGTTTAATTGATACAATAAAAGGGACAAATGTAAGTACCACAACGAAAAGCTATGCTATGAAACATCAACTATATGAAGGTCCGAGCTAGTAATTCATGACACAATCAATTAAATCCAACTAGACACCTTAATGATGTTTTATATAAATATTTTGAGAAAACATTTATACTCAGTAGGAAAACCAGATACTCTCATGAACATGTTAAAAAGTCATACTAATGCCCCTGTGAGAAAATTTCATAACCAAACAACACCTAAATAGGTATTCTAACAAAACCCAACCTCACTAAGGCACACAAACCATGAAACACATGTCTAGTAATTTAATATAAAGGTCATAAATGTTAGGGTACCCCACGCCACTTTCCCACTAGAATACTTCTCTCTCCAAATGTGGTATGTCACTACACTCCCATCCCTTCTGTATAACACATCACACCCATCTCGCACAATCCTTATTCTAAAAACACATCACTCCCTCACACACATGGCCCTCACAACACATCCTGATCACATGTACCTAGGCCTCCCAACACAAAACATCATATCACATTCCAAAGACACCTAGTAAAGGACATCACATATCATCTCGACAACACATCAGACAACACAAAACACCATTCCTCGAAACACTTGGGCTATCACATTTCTCCCAAAGACACCAAGTTCGTCACAATAATCATCCAATGAACTAAATAAACACCAACCATCATAGATGATTCCATGTGTACTTCACCTGTAAGAGATATTCGAAATTATTTGGTACTCATAAATCCATACTCCTTAACAGATTTTTGGAAAAACATTACTCGTGTGACGAAGTGGGTGTTCAACATAAAATTCTCAACATGTGTTGGGTGAGTAGAGAAATAAATTCAATATAAAAACATATGTATATTACTAAACTCTTCATCACAACATATGGGTTCTAAAAAACCAACTAACAATACTTTCACCTTTTCTTCCAACTCTATATTAATTAATTAATAAATGGAAAATCATCTTATAAGGTGAAGAGACATAATAAAATAATATGTCATCAAATTAAATAAAAATTAAACAACCATTAATTTCACCATTTATAATAATATATATTTAATCATAAACCCCTCATATTAATATTTTATTAACAACATCCATTTAGTTAAACATGCCATCCTATAGATATGAGGTGAAGCTTTCTGAATGTCTTTCATAGAGAAATTATGAGGTAATTACCAATACCAATCACTATTGTCCTCATTAAAACCCATCATCCCTATTCATCATATCAAAAAAACCAACCCCAACTCACACCCACATCTAGAAACACATTACAACACAACCAATTTCACAACCCTACAACATATTCACTGGACACCCATCACACCCCCATTATACAAAAATGTGCCATTCATTTCCCAAACATACACAAGGAACATCAATTCGACAAATTAAATAACCTCACATAAAAATTCAAATCAAAATAAAATTTAATAATGAATAACTTATTTAATTCCACTTGTAAATGTTTGGGATTGTCAATGAAAATTTATGATCCTAGGGAGTCCATTCATTAGCCCAATATACATGGATATCTGAAATTAATATATAAGAGTATAATAAAAAATAAAAAAACATGAATTACACAATCTATCACATGAGAACAAAGGAACCCCAATGGCCACAATTTCTAGTGGGTAGTTATCCCATATAAATAAAAATGTCAACAAAAACAATAACACAATAACATCATGAATCACTTTCTGAGACCCCACATATTGATTTTTAAAAGAAATAAATTATATTTATTAATCCAGAATCAACATTATTTCTATGGAGAAACATATATACACCCATCCCATATAATTAAAAAAATATGAAGGAAAAAATTCATGGAAGAAGAATGATCGACACTTCCATGATACACCAAAGATAGGGGGGCCTATATGGAATCTGACCCTATATGGAAGCATGAACTAATTGCATCTTCCTAGTAACATGAATACAATGGTAATATGTATTTGGTACATCACTTTACTAGAGAATAAAAATAATAAATGATAGTCAAAAATATATCTCAGATTTAAGATGATCGAAAAAGAGCTATCGGTGTAGATGCCATTTTGATTTTTTCAATAACAGATTATTTGGTCAAGACCACATGTTTTGACCTATATAAAGCCTCCAAAACATAGTGAATAAAAGATATCATTTATGTCTTTTTCATTTATCTTAAACAATTTTAAATTTTTACTTAAACTCCTTTAACATCTAATAATGATGTCAAATGTGATGAACTGGATGACCTGAGATGACATTTCATGAGACGCTGCTAGATGAGGCACCACTAGTAAGGTAATGCTATACAATGCACTACTGGATGAGGAACCATTTGACAAGGAACCATTGGATGATTAATTATTAGGATGAACCACCAACCAACATTAGTGAGTAATCTCCAGGAGAAATACTATGAGGCAAGACACCGCTGGATGAAGAACCATTGGATAATATTTCGATTGATGAAGCACTAAAGGATGTGAGACCACCAATGAGATATATCTATGGTGTGACACTATCATGGTTGCACCACCATGGTAAAACCTCCATGGAGATACACTATTCTTATGATTCACCGTTGGGAAATGTGAATAAATGTAAATTTTAAAAATGTGTTGAAATAAATCAACATGACCTCCCTGGACACCCGAAACAAAAAAATTCAGACAAAGTAATGGACTAGAGTGGTCTGGTCCAATGAAGATATATTCATCATTATGAGGGATAAAAACAATATATCATGTACTTGGGATTGGTGTGGGTGGACCGGTAGTCAATATTCCACCACTTTTATGTGATCAAGGATCTTAACGGGACTGATATATCTTGGAAAAGATATAAATTCATTACATAATTCATGAAAATATTCCATAGAGATATGTTGAAGAATAACATGTCTCCAATATAAAACTGTATTTCACATTGATAATTTTTAGTATAGCTATATTGTTGACATTGGGAAGCTTTGATATTTTGTTGAATGGTTGTATCCTTTTCCACCATTTCCTCGACCATTTCAGGACCTAGTAGTTTTTGTTCCCCAAATTCATCCTAAAATGCAGGTATTATGAAGCTATTCCCATAATGGGCTTTAAATAGATCTATTTGGATGATTTAGTGGAAAATGTATTTGTATTAGAAATCGACCTGAGGAATATGTTGATCCCATCAACCTTTAAAGTCAATTGAACTTGATCTCAACATGTCCTCGAGTGTATGGATAGTCTGTATAGATTGCCTATTAGATTGATGGTGATAGTTCAACATTATGTTAATCATATTATTCAGATATTTTTGGATAATCTCATAGAATATTGATGTATATCTTGGATCTAGATAAGATAAAATCGATAGTCATGTTCCATTAATCCTCACCTCTTCTTTATGTGTATCCTTACATGTTGATAGATTGTGAATTCCTCTCAAATTACAATAAATTTAGTATTTTTTAAGGATATCAACCATAAGAACGATATAATTATTTCTTATTGATGTATTTGGATGACCAGTGACAAATTCCAAGGTGATTTTTTCCAATTTCCATGTATCTATGGGTAATGGATGCATCACTAACTTTCATATTTTCCTTTCTACTTTCAATTGCTAACATACAGGACATCATGATGTATATTCCATGATCTCCCACTTCATATTTCCCCAAAAATAGTTCCCTCAGATATCTCGATATGTATTTTTTCATCTGGTAATTATAGATAAGGTTAAGATATGTGCATCATCCAACAAGTCCTTTAATTTAGGATTTGATGGTACACAAAGTTATAACCTAAATGTCCCAATACTTCTTCATTAACATTTAACTTTGATGATTTACATTTTCTTATAGTTTACAACTTATAATTATTTCCAAAAAAATCTCTTTAGGAATCCATTGTCCTCTCTGGAAGGGATCGTTGAGAAATTATTTGTGAAAGGATTTATGATGTTATTTCAATTTGATTTCCATGTAAATATGTTCCATATCTAAGAGGATCATATCCCAATGAATTCTCATCAATAAAAGAATTGGTGTTTATTTTTAAAATGGATCATGCACCACATTATTCAATTTACTGGTATTTTTTTGAATTGTGAAATCAATGTCTTTTTTTTATCCCTAGCCATCTTCATTGTCTTGTATTCAACTATTTCAGTGATAATATATACAAAAGGCTTTTGTGATCCGTAAATATTTTACACTTCTCCCAAAATAGATAATGCTTCCATATTTTTGTTGGGAAGATCCCTAAAGATAACTCTAGATCATTATTTGGGTTGTTAAATACACGAAGGATAAACTTTATTGAATTATAGGCTATCGGTTTTTTGTTTTTCATTAACACACATTCCAATACCTTCGTTGAAGCATCACTGAGTAGCACAAAAATTTCTCTTCTTGTTGGTAGTATTAGTACATGTGTAGTGATAGATCTCATTGTTAACTCATTGGATCCCAATTCACAGTTATAATTCTATGAAACATGACACCATTCCATGTTAGCTTTGTTAGAGGGTATCACAATGATGATAAATTTCTCCCAAATCAAAAAAAGTACCCCGTTAATCCATGGAAACTAGAGATATTTTTCATAGACGTCGGACTGAGTAGTCCTTCATTGCTTATATCATTAAACAGCCTATTGATATCCCATTTATTGTGATAATATTCCATAGTAATAGTAATTCCATAAAACATAACCCATATTTGATTTTCCTTTCATAAATATTATCATTTTTCATGGTCATTAGCACATTTCTCCGATACTCCTCATTATCCCCCATTAATTTAGAGTATATTATAATATCATCTATACCTACAACAAAAAAATTCTTAAGTTAATAGATAATGACTATATTTATGATGTCCATGATTATTATTAGAGAATTAGTGAGTCTTATTGGAATTACAATGAACTCATCGTTCCTAAACCTTGTAAAAAAAGCAGTATTTGGGATGTCGTCTTTATTCACCCTAACTAGTCAATATCCAGATCATAGATCCACTGAGTAGATGTATTGTACACCAATTAGTTTATCATACAAGTAATAAATCTATGGTATAAGATACTATTTATTTATAATTATCTTTTTGATCTCATGATAATCAATTCAAATTCACATTGACCCATCCTTCTTCTTAAAAGAGAAGACTTCTACACCCCAAGGTGAGGAACATGGGCATATGAACCCTTTATACAGATTCTCAAGTCAATTTTTAGTTATAACCTTAAGTTCAACAACATCCCTTATGTATATATTCTTGGATGATGGTAACACTCTAGGTATAAGCTCGATTGAAAATTCAACCTATCATCTATGATAAACAGTTGAAATATTTTTATGAAACACATCATCAAATTCCCTTAGAATAGGAATTTATTCTATGTTGAAATTTTCATTAGACTCAATAATTTGTGCTAGATATACCTTTTCATAGGTATATAATATCTATTCATGAGATGTTGGTTCTATATAACAATCATCCTCCTTCTTTCACATATACAGAATCTGGGCACATTCCCTGAAATAGAGAGTGATATCCATCTAATAGAAATTTATGTTGGATCTATATGGGAAAATCTAATCTATACATAAAATTTCCTAAAATTGCGCCCAATAGATTATGAATGGGATTACATTGAGTTCCAACGGACATTATTTGAAAGGGGAAGTTGTTTATCCTCAGTAAGAATTAATTTCTCCATTTTCCATTTTCACTGATATCTCTCCTTCCATTCTTTGTGGTGGGGATTGAATAAAAATAAAAAAAATATAAAAGTGACGCATCGAAACAGAATCGAAATGTACAATAACTATTCACAAATGAATGACTCGTTTAACTCTCACTAATTTGTTTTTGGGATCCACCTGAGTGATTGTCATAGAGAAATCACACCCTTAATTCCATATAGGCTAATGGTAGTCTCTAAAAACACATGTCTTAGTGAGCGGGATTTAAAATTGTATCAAATACATATTATTGAGAAGATGTACACTACACTGAGGGTTGACTGTAGTATTCCTTTCCATGATTATATTATTTGGGTTCTCTTATCGGTAATAGCTTGCTAGATTCCCATAATTCCCTCCTGTAAATCATATCCTTATAACGATTATGTAATTTTTCAGTTTCTTCATTCATCACTTTTTTCACGTGGGATGTTGAAATTTAATGGAACCATTAGATTTCTCTATTGGAACTCCATAATTATATTCCAATTTCTTATTTTAAACCCCATGATACCCTTGAGATTCACTGATATCCATATTCACATAAAGGGCACATAAAAAATTGCTTATTTCTATAAAGGTCACATATCACAATAATTTTCCTAGATAAGGTCTTAGACCACCAAATAATTGATAAACCATGTATTAAAGGGTAATAGAAAAGTAAGACATATATCATGAAAGTCTTGTGATGTTTTTTATATTCCCAGGTAGATTTATCATCTTGTATCTTGACGTAAAAGAGTTCTTATTCCATTTTTTGTTAGAGAGATCTGAGGAAGTATATATAAAAAAAGTCTGGATTTCATTCCACCATATCACTTTGATCTCTTCTTCTGGTTCATATTAATTATCAATGTACAACACCGATTATATTCTCCCTATATATGATAAAAAAACCAGTAGAACCTTCTCTTTATCAGAACCGTGATGTTTGGAGAAGATATTCTCATTAGTGTTTTGGAATTGTTCGGTGATTAAGGGATCAGATGATCCATTGAAATTCTTAGACCTTAATTGAATATTTCTCTAAATTTCATGTTGTTATTTTTTATGGGGGTTTCAGAACTACCTTGTCTCCATTATTCTATTTAGAACCTAATTCAGTAGAGAAATAATCATCACAATTTTTGTGATTTCCACTCCCATCAGGTTAGGCATCTCACATGGGCATTCATTACATTCCTTATCACAATGATTATTTACCTGTTTCCTCCTATTTCTTGATTTTGGATAAAATAATAGGAAAATTAGGGATTTAAATTTTTAAACTATAATGAACCTAAATGTAATTCCAATGAAGTTAAATGTAGAACATATAAATAAAATTTATTTCCATTACTGATGAATATCTAGGCTTCAATTTATACTTTACATGGTCTATTTCTTATGTTATATTTTTATGGTTAACTTATATTTCCATAATAATGGTTTTTAATGAGCTTATGAATTTAAAAAATCTTATCCATTTAGTGTGTAAAATGAGGTGTGCAACAATTCCCATTTTGATGCACTAGTTCTTAATTTTTTCTAGCTCAATGTGGTGTTTTTGGGTTGTACCCCTATGTCTATATTTTCCAGATTCACATCCACTTGTAGTATCTAGACTAGGATGTATGTGAATGAAAAACCCCATAATCTATTCTTGAAATAATATGGATATGTTTTATTATACTTAGTCATATTCCAAAGGCTTTTTCCAGAGTTTTTCAATCCTAATCCCAAAAATAACCAAAACTCCCATTAATACCATCTATGAAATGCCTTCTCTTTATTAAAAATCAATATATGTTCTATTACATAAGATTACATAGAATAAAACATCAATTTTATAAAATTATTGTTTATTTAACAATTAGTTATATTACATAACGACTTAAATCTGTATAAACAACATATTTATTGTAAACAACCTTAATATTCCGACACATAAAACTACATGGTAAAAACGAGAGACATGCATAAGAAAAGAGTGATCTATAAATCCCATTAAGTGAATAGAAATGGAATAACATAAATAGAGTAACACATTTCAAGCAATAACCATGTCAATGGTAACAAAATTTATTAGAATCATAAAAATAATCAATAATACATTATAATACTAGATAACATAAAGGGAAGTTGGAAAATGTGGCAAAAACATAAAACACGAAATCCTTATCATAGATCAAGTATAACTATTAATACATAGTGAAGAAAAACCTCCGATAATTGTATTAGTATTATTCTATATGCCAACATGATTTCTCAGGGGGAAATACATTATTCAATGCATAAGAGCACTATATAATTTTGGGTGTACCCATCACATGCATTCCATTATAATGCTTATGTGTGCAACATAGATCATAAAACATGGGTTGATTCATTATCGTGTTTTATTCCAATGTCAAGGAGTGTTGAGTACATAAATTTAATTCCAAAATATATAATTATAATATTATAATGTTGAACACCGTTGATATGAAATGGATAAGGTTATTCACTACATAATTATTAGGGATGGAAAATGATGGTGAAGTCTTAGGTCCATAATGATGTCACTTAATGATTCATAGAAATTTAATAATTAGAGAGAAATTATTCTCTCAAAATTTAAAAATAAAATTGAAAATAATTGGGGCATGGAAATAATGTCCCAAAATTATGAATTGGAAATAGATGGAATAAGATATTGAATAATCTTCAATAAATTGAGAAGGAAAAAAATCCTAACATGAGAGTGTGAATCCAAATTCTTTAGAAGTGATTATTGAGATCTTGTGGGTACCTTAGGAGGAATAATGTAAATTTTGGTGAAAGAAAGGTCATGATAAGTGGATTTCTAGTGAATTTAAATGGAATAATGTGTGTGTTTATATATGAAATTACTGGGGATTTCTTTATTATTACTCAAACATTAGTTCTGTACTCTATACCAAAAATAACCAAAACCAAAAAACATCCAAATGTTATTTTCCCATCGTTTCGGCCAAATGGGAGTGGTTTTGATTATTTTATCAATAAAAATGATGTAATTAATAAAATAATACACATTATGATGTGTAAGTGAGTCATACTCTTAAAAAATGTTTATAAAAACATTAAATATATTAATGGTTTTGGAGGATTCACAGAGGCTTTATAAAATTATTCAAATAATCATAATCTAATAATCTTTAAATTTTAACCATATAAATAGCCATTGATAACATTTATTTAATTTATTACATCACATCTGAGTCATTACGATGCCATAATACAACTTGTATATTTTTATAGTATATAATTTTTACCTCAAAACTGGACTGTCTCAATAAATTATTAATGACTCGTTATTGGATTATATCAATACTCAGATTCAAAAATACATTTTCATTTTATCAAAATAATTTGTAAATATATATATTTTCAATAATACCATAATAATCATTATTTATTGGGAAATGCATAATTTTTTCACAACAATAGTTTTAAAACCCTTATAAAAATTATATTCGAAATCATAAAAATTATATGATAATTTATATTTTATAACTTTTATTTAATAAAAATAATACTATAATTTTTTTATTTATTTAAAATATACATTAATTCAGGAAATTAATCATCTTTATTGAAATTGAATACTATTTAATATTACAATTTTATTTTTATCAAACTGATTTCTATTTTTTAAAATATTTTTATTATTATGGTCATGATTCATATCCCTTTATTACACAAGAAAATTTGCTAAGGGTAAGGTTTTTGATATTGAGACTTTCATGGGTTATTTTCACAAACATGGTTTGGGTCATGATGTAAATGAGATTGGTCTTCTCCCATAAACAGTTTATCTAAATCATAAGTTGTTGGCTCATAGATTGGTTTTGGTCAAGGAAAACTCCTAATGATGTTATTTACCTCAAAATCATTGATAAATGGGCTTCATAGGGTACAATCCTAGAGGTTGAGGCCATCACTTCCTTGGTATGAGTTAATTCAATTGGTTAAAATACTATATTTGTACTAATAATATGATCATTGTTAAACAAAAACATTATATATGGTAATGATACATAACAGTGTTTTAAATACAATTTTTTACAATAAAAAATAATAATTTCATATTTTTTCTATAACCATATTATATAATAATAAAATTAATTAAATCCTAAATTTAATGTTATTAATAAAATAATGGGCCATTACAGCCTCTTTATCACATTAATATCATTATGTAAAAGATATATATGAGACTACTATTGTTATAAATGATGAAAACTAACCATCCCATAAGGATGTGTCAAAAAAAATTAGTGTGAATACCACTACAAATACCTCTAGATCACGGGTAAAATAATTTTACTCATGGGGTCTCGGTAGATAGAACCCATAAGCGACCACTACCTCTCATAACATTAGAATGCATCAATGACCAATTCTCTAAGCACCTTAGAAAACTACACACTCAACACCCTCCTATGATGGTATATATATGGGGGAACTTGTAATCATCTTTGAGAACTCTTAAATATCCAAATGGAATATATTTGTCCCCATAAAAAAGTACATTTTTTAGTCAGGGAAGTTATAGGTGTTACTATCTTGGATAAGTCGGTCCCAAATATTAAATAGCATCCTTTTAACACATGTAAACTCTTATGCTAGGGCACACTCTTGGGTGGATCCCGACACACATCTGCCTCAACCATTGTTGGATCCACTACTACTCCCTCTTCTGAGATACCATTTCTCAGGAAGTTGTCCTCTCAAATATTTAACTAATACTTCACGATCTTCCCATAAGGATGGTTCTCTCAATGTAATACCAAAACTATCCTCAAATGTCTCCCATGATCCTCTTAAACATATATATTCACAATGATTTCATCAATGAATAAAACCATAAACCAGTCCAAGAAGGGATGAATATCTATTTTAAGATTCTTATTAACATTTTTGGTGCATTAATCACACTAAAGGACATCAAAAAGTAATAATAGAGACGTTAGGTACATTGAAATGTAATCTTATATATATCCTTTTATCTATCTAGGTTTTGGTGAAAGCCTAAAGTAAGGTCAATCATTGAGAACCACCTTAAACCTTTCAATTGGTTGAAGAGGTCATCTATTATCAGAGGTGGATACTTATTCATGATGATATCTTAATATATGTGATGATAATCAGTATATAACCTCAAACTCCCATCCACCTTCATTTTGAAATACACTAGTACTTCCGAGAGGGACACATAGGTCCATCAAACACCATTCTCTAAAAACCCTACAAATAAACCTTAATATATTGAATATTTTCCAAGAGCCCTATGATATTCTACAATATATATTGGGGTTTTCCATGTGTGAACATCTAAGTTGAAATAAATCACTCAGTGGAGAGTTAATCGTGCGATATCCTCATGGAATACATCCTCATACTCCACTATTACTACAAGAAGATAAAAGATCATAACATCTATTGATCATGGGTAATACTAGAAAAATGATCATAATATCTACTACTCAAGGGTATTACTGGTTCACATTGTCATGCTGGACCCAAAGTAGAGCCACATGTCACGCCAAAGGACCAGTCCCTATGAGCGGACCGACGCTGCAGGGCAGTGCCTCTCGGTCATCGTGTTGGAGGAGCATCCCACATTGACGAGTCGTGGTAGGATATGGCACGTGGTCTTTCATCGCCTACGGAGGAGTCATAATCCCTCCATTTGTCGTGTGTCGTGCAAATCGGATACCACGCGGGCGTCCGGGCAGGGGGGAACCGGCCCGCAATGCGTGCTGGGCCTGTGGAATAAACTAAGAAGATGGGCGGCCTATGCTAAAGATGAATCAGCTCGCTGTTGCTGGCCAAGACAATGTTACAAACTAGGCCATTGGGCATCTATGGCTGGGAAATAACCTTCCCACTTGTTGTGAGCCAAGCAAGATGAAACTAGGAAACTCGGTGACCTAGCGGGATGAACACAGGACTAAACTAGGCTGGGTCCTAGAAGGAACAATGGGCCCGGACCAGTGGCCACGTCGGACCGTGTTGGCCCAGACCCCCCCTGGGTTAGGTTGGTTCGACTGAACTAGGTCATGTCATACGGGACCCCCGGGGATGGGAAGTTCGGGTCGGTCTGACCAGGTTGGGCTGGGGTCGGACACAACTAACCCATATTTAGGAAAAAGGCATTATTTTTCAGACTGGGTGTCCAATTGATGCATTGTTTATGGCGTTGGGACACATGCGACAAGATGTTCCATTAGAAATATACCAAGTGAGATTTTTTTGTAGTTGAGATGAGGGAAATTTCATGAGTAGTAGATCTTCTCAGAGTAATAATGCTATGAGCTGGACATAGTGATCCACCTGTCCAAGAGACGAGCGGGTCTATGTGATCCAGATAGACCAAGAGATAAGTGGGTCTTAGTGATCTAGCTCACCAAAGAGACGAGCGGGTCTTTGTGATAAATCTGGCCCATAGACAAGTGGGACTATGTGATCTAGCTGGCCTAGAGATGAGTGGGTATGAGTAATCCAACTAGCCAAAAGGATGTGAGGGTCTTAGTGATTCAGCTGGCCCAGAGGTTAGTAGGTGTAAGAGTTATATATGTCCCATAGAAGAGAGGGTATACGTGATCCAACTAAACCTAGAGACGAGCTGGTGATAGTGATCCAAATGGCCCATAGACGACCATGTTTATGTGATCTAGCTGGATCACAGAAATGCGGGTCTAAGTGATCTAGTAGTCCCTATAGACAAGCATGTCTTAGTGATCTAGCTATCCCTCCTGATGAGTGCACCTAGAATGTGAATCCTTCCGCAGTACAAATGTTCTGCCTTACAACTGATAATTCTACTTCCTATATTTTGAGTTATACCTGGTGTGAACAATATTTCTTTTTGATCATGCTTCGTGGTTTTTCACAGTTTTTATTATTTATGGTATTTCCTTTCGGTGTTGATTTCTCTACTGAATATTGTGTTACTCAACCCTGGATGGGTCCCGCCCGCATGTGTCGTGTCTTGTGAAGTTGATCGATTCTTCAACAAAGACGTTGGAGTTCTTGGAATAGGTGGTTACCAGTGAGATGAGATGAACGAGATGAAATTCTATAGCTATAGACAGTTATCCTCCATCTACCCTCTAGGTAGGGAATGAGCAGATGGACCTTGGTAACTATACTTTTCTTATAGATTTAGGTATATATTCTACCCCCTTTTACTTTGTAGGTATACTAATCATTTAGTAGTTGTATTGTGATAATTAATATTTACATAGTGTTTACCTTTTGAAATATTATTTTGTTGTCATTTGTACATTATTAATGTAAATTTTCTTCCCTTTAAGGATATTCATATTCAGTTCTAGTCGGCAACCTCTGACCTATTGAAGGCAGGCTTTGGATTGTCATGAAACAGGCATGGGAGATAGATCATGACAAAGTGGTATCAGAGGGGAGGTTAGTTATACCTTAAGAACTAAGAGTTTGAAAATATTTATCGGGAAATTGTGTTATGTGTTTTGAGATATGATTTTAAGACATGGATTCCAATTTTGGTGCAGTGGTCGATGTATCCATAAACTAAGACCCAAAATTTTGTTTTCCAACTCGGTACATGAAAAAACTAGTTGTATGAATATTTGAGTGTTTTCTCATGATATTATTGAGTCATTTCAAGTCATAAGGTATAATCTATTGAGTGTGGTTCATCTTGATCCATTTTAGGATGCCACAACATAGGCTTCCATCTAGGATTCCAGTGTGTGACCACAGGGATGATACATAGAGCGATGAGGCTTTGGTACAGGGACAGTTGCTTGATATGGAACCATTAGGAAATGTCCCAGTGATACAACCACCCATTAGTCATTAGTTATTATTGGTGGTATAGTTAGAGAAAACATGTAGTATTTGTGACTTACATGAGTTCTAGCGATAGAGTCCTCCCAGTTTCAGGGGACAGACAGATTCTATGGTTGCGGAAGATTGGATGGTAGCATTGACATGAGTTTTCCACATAGTGAGGACACCACATGAAAAAATAGTGGTTTTAGAAGAGATCCTTATATAGGTATTAGTGTGGATATAGAGGATTTTTACCACCTAGAATCATTAAGATTTGACCCTCATGTGTTCCGATATCAAGATACTTTCCAGGAATGAGTTATTATGTGCGAATTTGCGTTTAGTGTGCATACAGGAGTTGCTTCACTTATAGCTAGGAAGCCTGAAAGTGGATGAGTAATCTATGAGGTTCATAGACCTCTCCTGTTACTCTAAGGATACAGTGTGAGACCCTTTAATCTGGGCCCAATCCTTTAGAAAGAGACTCTAATGGGAGATCAGGACATCATTTATTTCTATGAGCATCCCTACGTAGGGTGGGGTGTTGGAGCATACACTACTAGTATAGAGCTTCCACACAGAGAAGGAACAAAACATGTGAGCTACCACCAGGTGATGTGTGGACGGGTCATCTGTGGTGGGTTTTTGATAGTGGATGTAGAGGTCCTAGCGGGATGGACCTCCCAGAGGGTGACCCCAGGACACAAATTCAGTGGTACGATGTCATCAGGGCATAAGGAGTTTGTAGAGGAGTAGGGTATGGTACTCTATTGGTGGGTAGGGACACATGGCTCATGACATCAAAACCTTCCTTAAAGATGATCAGTGGATGGTCTAAGGGTTTTCAAGGTAGAAAACAATGTTTGAGCATGGTGGCCCATAGGGTGGAAGATGTGGTAGGGGAGCCGGAAGAGTGAAAGATGGTGGATGTAGGTTTTAGGTGCTACCACCACCACCCCTAGGTGGTCCACCACTGGCTCCGTGAGTTGGTGGATAAGTTTGAGTCTGGATTCAAGTGATGGAGGTTGATGACCAAAACGCTACAGATATAATTAGAGGTATGATATTTTTCTTCTACACCTTATCTTCTGTTCTTATAGACATTGGTTCTAGTCACTCCTTCATTACCAAAGGCCATTTTGGATGCTCTGATATTTCGTTTGACCAATTGGCTCATTCCTTACAGTTAGAGACTCCAGTGGGAGAGGATTCGGTAATTACACATTGATTTCGATATTGTGAAATTAATCTAGGAGGCATGACCTTTGGCTGGGATCTCATAGTAGTGGCATTGAGGCCTTATGTCCTCATTGTGGGTATGGACTAGTTATCAATAGTCCATGCTCAAATCCACTATTTTAGGCACACAATGAGGTTTGGATTTGAATATTGGGATAATATTTCCTTTGTTATTGAGAAGGAAAAAGGATCCTCATTTTATGGACTTAGAGATAAGAGGTTGTAGTTGATTACACATCAGTTGGGTAGCATGAAACCTGGTGCAGTAGATGAGATGGGTCCATAGTTCCTACAGTGGTGGACAAGTATGATAACGTTATTCCATAGGATTTTATTGTACAACATCCTCTTATATAGATATACTTCTATATTTATCATTAACCCATGATGGCACAGATATCTACCCATGCATATTGGATGGCTCTGGTAGAGCTCTCGGAGATGACGATACAGTTGGATGACTTGAAGAGTAAATGGTTCGTAAGGCCGAATGTTTCACCATGGGTAGCCCAAATGTTGTTCTCCCAGAAGAAAAATAGAAGCCTGAGATTATTCATAGACTTCTGGTGCCTAATACTGGTGACCAACATGAATAATTATCCTCATTCAAGGATTTTTGACCTCTTATACAATCTAATGGGAGATAAACAATTCTTAAAGATAGTCCTCAGATCAGGTTATCAGCAGCTTTGACTGTGAGATGTTGAAATCTCAAAGATGTTTTTCGGATATCACTATGGTCTCATTGAGTACTTATTTATGTTGTTTGGAATGATGAAAACCGTAATAATGTTCAGGGGACACATGAATATGAACATCCAGTTATACGTAGACATGTTTGTTGTGGCCTTCAATGAGGGCATCTTAGTGTATTTGGAATCTAATGGGGAGCACATGACACACCATAGGATGGTTCTGGACACACATTGAGGGAAAAAATTTAAAAAATATCTTGAAGTGTAATATCATGATACGAAATGTCCAATTCTTGGGACATTTCATCTTAGAGTCTGGAGTTACGTCAGATCTATAGATGATCAAGGATGCTCTTTCTTGGGAAACACCTAGAAGTGTTACCATGGTGTGGAGTTTCCTTTTGATGGATGTGTACTATTTGAGTTCTATACCCAACTTATACAAAGTGTAATCACCCATGAAGGCATATAAATGGAAGGGAAACCTCTTCGTGTGGTCAGATGGATAAAAGAAGAGCTTTCAGTTGCTAAGGTATAGCTTGACGTGTGTTCATATCTTGAGGTTTCTAGAGGATGGTGCCAACTACGTGTTGTATTGTTATTATTTATGAACCGTGATTGGTTATGTCTAGATGCATTATAAGGAAGTTATTACTTGTGACTCAAAACAATTGAGACCACGTGAGTAGAACTATGTGACTCATGACCTTGAGTTAGCAGTGGTGGTATTCACACTGATGATATGGTGACACTACCTTATGGTTGAATGATTTATCATCTTTTATATCCACAAGGGTCTCATGTATATAATTTCTTAGAAATATATGAACCTTGGACAATTATTTGGGATAGAATTCCTTCAAAACAATTACTTCGAGATAGTTTATACTTCTAGAAAGTGGAACGCGGTGGAAGATTCCCATAGCAGGAGATCAAGTTCACAGATACTTAACAAGGGCTCAAAAAAGTTGGCCTCTCTTCATATATCCTTTTTGGATAGAGATGATATTTCTTTTCTGCATTTGATGGTTATTTACCCTTAACACCTACAATGAGTTAGGGAGGCGCATCTCATAGATGCTAGCTGTGAGACGATACATGCCCAGGTGTCCACAGGGTAGGCTTCTGATAGATTTTCAATAGGTTGTGGGGAGCACATCATTCTTTTCAGACGATGAACCATAGAAGAAGTGGCGTTGTTGGAGTAGGTGTTTATGGAGTTCCATACATCCCCTTTGGCGGTACATCTAGGCGTGGAAACTATGTACCATGACCACAGATGACAATACTTGTGGTTGGGAATGAAGAAGGTGGTAACAGAGTTTTATTCTAAATTCCTCACTTATTAGTAGGTGAAGGCTGAGCTCCAGGTTCCAACAGGTTTTACATAGCCCCTGGAGGTACCAAAGCTATTGTGGGATGTAATAACAATGGACATCATGATGGGCTTACCACATACATCTTGGTGGAGGAATACCGTATCGGTGATCGTAAACCGACTCACCAACCCAACCATCTCCCTACCCATTAGACAGAATGACTCAGTAGAGAGCATGAGATGACCCTACATGCTTAAAATACAATGACACCATTGTGTCCTATCAATGATAGTCTCATATTGAGATGTAAGATTTACATCCTGTTTTGTGGAAGGGATTGTAGGAGGCCATTGGGGCCCAGCGGAACTTGAGCATAGACTTTCACTCATAGACTGATGGTCAGATGGTGAAGACCATAGAGACCTTGTATGACATGCATTGTGCTTGCATGATTGATTTTGGTCGTAGTTGGGATGACCACATACAACTAGTGGAGTTTTTATACAAAAACAACTTCCACACCACTATTTTTATGGAACTATTCATGGAACTATATGGTTGAACATGTAGGTCACCGTTATGATTGATAGACCTAGGGGAGTAAGAGTTCATGGGTCCATAGATGGTATATGATACCACTGAAACGGTGAAGGTCATCCCAGAGTGTTTAATGACTACATAGAGCTGATAGAAGTCCTATGCTGATAGAATACCAAGACCCTTGATGTTTAAGTACGAGGAAACATTTTCTTACGAGACTCTCTTCAAAGAGGGATATGGGGATGTGGAAGGGGTGACACGTTATCTCTTAGGTTCATCAGACCTTTATAGATACATTGTAGAGTGGCTGAGGAGGCGTACCACTTGGCTCTACCGCTGTAGATTGATAGGGTGAACAACGTCTTCCATGTATCCTAGATGAGGACATACATCCACAACCTTTATCAAATCATTTACCACAATGAGGTGGAGATTGATGACTGGGTGACATTTGTGGAGTACCTAATGGAGACAAAGGATAGAAAGGATATGATCCTTCATGTATAATTGATTCATCTCGTGTATGTTTTTGGCATCACAAGAATCTCTTAGAGAGTATGTGGGAGTGGGAGGTTATGATTCATTCTTAGTGTCCTCATTTGTTTGATTAGCCTTTGTTTTGTATTATGAGGAAATGAAGTCCTGAAGGGGAAGAAATATAATACCTCATAATTCCATGTTATTATTTTATGAAAATTAAAGGGGATTATTGCATGTCCATACTTTGGGATGACACGTGATTCTGAGGCCTGGAGTGGACGGAACATTTTTTTAACTTCTATATGGTTCATTAAAGAAATATGTGAGCAGATTTTTATAACTTTTAAACTACTGCATGAATAAAAATCCTTTGGAATCGTTGAACACAGAGTGTTGGGATTCACCTCGAAAGGGCATAATATTTTTCGACATGACCAACATTGAAAAGAATTTTTTTCCATAAATAAAATAATTAAGTATAAATTATTTAATTTTTAAATCCTTATAAATACTAAATGGTAATGTGGTTTGGATATCTGACTGTACCGTTGAGAATTTGAGGGTCTGTTTCCCATATGAGGATCATAAAATTGAACAACACTGGTCAAGGGAGAAAAATACTTTTCAAACATTTGATGAAGAATTATAATAAAATTAAATTGATTAATCTATAATTATATTGAACTTTAAAAATTGTTTTAGTGAAATGGTGTTGTAATTCGATGATACTAAAACACTATTTAACAGAAGAAAAATCATAACAACACTATAACAAAGTATTAAAAGATAATTTTTCCTCCTTAAATTATTTAACCAAGGGTGAATCATTGAAAATTTGAGAGAAACACTATATATCTCAGAAGGATCACCATTGATGAATGTTGAACGACGAATTCCAAAAACATTGAGAACTCCCCCTCCTCATTGAGTGTTCCCTTCCTCAATGACGGATCAATGAACATTTCAAATACATCTCTTTTAGTGACATGTTCTTCATATAATCAAATTCCAACTAGGTATGGTTTTAAATTCTTAGGGAGTTGGTTTTCCCTGTTATCCCTCTCTAAACAATGTAATCAGATAAAATCACTTACAAGATGACACACAAATGGAATTTATTTATCATTGTGGAATAATATCATGATTAAATTTTGGTGATTTATATTTTATAGATCGTGATCCCACTAACATGAAATAATCTGGACCAACATAAAGAAAGAATGGTTGTTCATTTTTGTTTTCTTTTTTATCTTATCCTTCACCTGCTTCATATTATTCATGGAATAATGGATTGCGGAACATTGGTCATAGAGGCTCCAGGTGAATGGGTCTTGGCCAGGCGGGCAGTGGTACTGGTGAGAGACCAAGGCACAAGGTTGTGGAAATATAACCAAGCAATGGCACCCGTACAAGGTGATGGCAACTAGCTAAGACACAGAGGCCACAATATAAAGAAGGACGTGGCACTAGCAGTGCACATAGGTGATATCAAGAGATTCTTGTATGGTGTCCAGTGGGTGGTGGAAGGAGGGTGCAGCCACCCGGCCACATTGGAGGCCCATGAGGTGCAAATGAGGGGTCCAGAAACCACGGTCGGTAGTTGGACCCATGGAAGAGCCATCAGTCCCCTGGAAGGACTGGTCCGCTTTAGTGGATCAGTGCTGTATGGAAGCGTGGCTTTTGTGCCATTGTGGTGTAGTGGCACAGGCTGGAAAGTCGTGGTAGGAGCTGGAACACAGTCAGAGACTACGAGAAGAGGATGTATTTAGGGAGGGGAAACCGGCCTTCCAGTTGCGGACTGCGCTAGATGAAGAGTTAGTCCACTGATGTGGGATTTCCCAAATAGAAAAACTAGGCCTTTGGGTGGCCGATGATGTGAATGAATCAGCCCGCCAGTTGCAGACTGGTCATGATAAAACCGGGTTGCTGGGCAACCTGGTGGGCTGGACCCATGACCGAACCGGGCCAGTTCTAGTAAGCCCCAATGGCCTTGGCACAACTACTAGGATAGAATGGGATGTCTTAGACCCAATTGGACTAGATCGGGTCAACCGAAATTGGTCTTGTCATACAGGGCCTCTTGGCTAGGTTGGTTGGGTCAGTTCGACAAGGTCAAACTAGGCTCGAACAAAACTGACCCCTATTTACTAAAACCCCAATTTTAATCAGACTGGGATTCTGATTGACATTCCTTCTATGACGTTGGGACACATGTAACGATATGTTCCTTTGGGAGTAATATAATTTAGATTTTATGGTAGTGGAGATGAGACCGATGGTTGGATGAATATATTCCCCAATAGGCAAGAACAATATGGCCAGGTCTTAGGAATCTATCTAGTCTAGTGATGTGCAGGTCTATGTGATCCTGATGGACTATGATTTGAGTTGTTCATAGAGATCCAACAGGCCCAGGAGACGAGTATGTCATTATGATCTATTTGGCCCAATGACCAGTGGGTCTATGTGATCAAGATTTCCTATAGACGAACATGTCTAAGTGATCAATCTATCTCATGAGATGAGTGGGGATTAGTGTTCCATGTTTCCATGAGATGAACATTTCTAGATGATATACCTAGACCAGAGATGAGAATGTTTATGATATCCATCTGGCCCATGAGATGAGTGGGTCAAGGTGATCCAGGTGGCCCAGAGATTAGCAGTTCTAAGTGATCTTGCTTTTATATAGGCAATTGGGTCTACATGATCATGTTGCCCTGAACACGAGCCGGTCTCAGGGATACAACGTTCTCATTTGATGATAGGGATCATATGATGAATCATACAATATTACAAATGTTTATCCTTACACCTAATTATTCTACTTACTATACATTGAGTTATACCTGGTGTGAGATATATTTTTTTTGTGAACATGCTCTGTGCTTTTTCATTATGGTAATGCTTTAGGCCTTTCCATTATGGATTGGGGTCCCTACTGAGTATTTTTTTACTCATCCCTCCACAGGCCTCGCCCACATGTTTTGTATCTCGTTCAGGTAATCGATGCTTCAACAAAGACCTTGGTGATCTAGGACCAGGTGATGCCCAGTGAGACGAGACAGACTGAACATACTTCTATGAAAACAGAAAACTATCCTCCACCTACCCACCATGTAGGGCTTGAGCAAACAGACCTTGAAAGTTATACTTTTCTTATCGATTTGGGATTTTATTCTGAAACCATGTACTTTTCAGTTGTACTATAATTTATGTAGTTGTATTATGACTATTTTGGTTTACTTAGTGTTTACATTTCGATATTCTGTGCTTTGTGAATTTGTACCGGTTTAAAGGGAAATGACTTCCCTTTTTGGGATACCCTTATTTGACGCTAGTTTCCAGGAACAGTCCTATGAATGTGGTCTTGGGGAAGTCACGATATGTGCCTAGGGGGATAGGTCATCAGAAGATATAATACAAACCATACCAATTTTGTTTTAAGACGGATTCATATGAACAGGTGATGTATAAATTGTTAGGGTCTATAGAATGTGACCATTGTGTTAAAATTGTTGTAATATAAGACGTGGGACCCAAGGTGTAAATAAGGAATCCAGGTAGTGATAATAGGGGGATATGGAAAAAGGTGAATCTACGTAATCCCTGACCATATATGTTTAATCCATCCTAAATCAATTAACCACACAACATTGGTAAGGCGAAGTAAATTTATTCCAAGGGAACATCCAATGAATTCCATTGGAAATGTGTGTAGATGATTCCATGGATAATTCCATTGAAAATATCATGTTATGGATGATTGGGGTCTGACGGTGGAATCCAAGTGGCCTCATGTTTTAGGAAATCAAGGTAAATCAATGGGGTGTATCCCCAGAATTCTTATTTCTATATATGAATCGAATGAATCATCGATACAATGTAGAGGAAATCATGTACTAGTAATACATAGACCAAATTCCATGGTGGGTATATACCTTTTCAACCTTCTAAATGATTAGGGGAGGCATCATGTGTTCAAAAGGTATTCCATTGGTAATCCATGGTTATTTCAAGTTTGGTGACTCCTCAATTTGTAAAAAAGACAACGGTAAAATAGGAACCATATGAGTAAAAAATAACCAATTTCTATTTAATAATCATGATTGAATACCATTTGAATTTCATTAAAGACAATTCCATTTCATTTATAAATAAACAATATGTATATGATATTTCATACCCTTAAATAGTTCATTCAAAATTAAAGAGAGACAAGGAATCCAGAATTTCCCCATTATAATGTGACAATTCATTCATTCATAATAACTAAATTCCATAGTAGAAGTTGAACCAAACACATAGAAGGGTGTTTTTGTTAATAATAGATAGTTGGTTATAAAGACATATAAATTTACACCCACGGTGTGTCCCATGATGAGGACATTGAAATCCAATGATATATTGGCTGACCTATTATGGTTTTTGGGTGATAAATTCTGAAACAAATTTGTGAAGATTAGTTTTATAGGAAATGAATGTGTAATATAAATGTGAATCAAAACAATAAATAATATATCTGATGATACTTTATGGGAATGTTATAGACCACCAACCTTGAAGTGGAATTCAACTCCTCATCTAGTATCATCTTTAGATTCGAGTGAAAATGTATGAAATTGAAAAAATAGTCAAAATAATAGAAAATAGATAACACTATCTCACATTGAGATTTTTCAAAAGATAGAAGTATAAACCAATAAATTTAATGGAATAAATTAGTTATCATAACTCTTCAACTGTGATGAACAATAGTGTAATTGGATTTAGTTTTAAGTATATAGATCAATGACTAGAAAGAGAAAAAGAGGAGCCCCAAAATTTGAGGGCTTATGGCGCTTGAGAATTGATGGGGAAAAAGAGGAATATTAGTATTAATTATTTAACCGAAAAATTTTCATTTGAAAAAACATGTAAGAGGAAAAAAATTTGGCCACACGCTTTCCCAAATATTACACCAATCATGCACCACTAATATCCATCATAACCAGCCCATGAATGGTTAGGATTATGTTTATAAAAATATGTGTTTTAGCTATATGAAAGGCCTATATTGTCTCCAATGGGAGTGAGGCCAACATTACATGATTAACCTAACTATGAACCTCCTCTATGTATGTCACATGGTTGAGCTGTATGGTTACTACTAACCATGTTCCTCTTGTTGTTTATCAATATATTTAAGCTACAAGATCTGAACAAGCCCAAGACACTCTCGAAACCTCATTGAACTCTATTCGAACTATCAAAGAGATAAAAAATAATGATTCAAAATGAAATATAAATAGCTAAATACTTCAAGAGAAAAACATGGATCTTATAACCATTGATCTCCATCTCCCAAGAGGTGATAAAATATCATGAAAACCTTATTGCTTGCATTACTTCCTAAGATGACTAATAAATTCTTTAAGGAAATTTTCCATTTATTAGAAACTAATTTATATTTATTCCAAATTAATGATTGACTTTACTATCATATTATGTGTTTCAAAAAATTTACACCCTATTGTTTATTAGTAGTATAGTCCATACAATAAATGTTTTTGGTTATAACTAGGGTTATATTACCTAATACAATTATAATTTTTTCAAATCTAGTTGTAACTCAATCTCCATATACATTATCATACCCAATAGGACAATCCCTATGTGGATTATGTTTATCGATATTATTTTCTTTCTATATCTTAGGATACATTTTATAATAATGGTATACAATAGATTAGATCATTTCTATATGAATCATAACATATAATTTCGAACTAGAGAAAACAAAAAATAAATTAAAAAATATATGTATACCTAATTTTAAAATCATAAACATGATTTATTTGAAACGATTTTGAAATATTAATTTTTTTATATCACCCATAATGGTTTGGAAATAAAATTTTAAATATCCGGACCATATTCCCCAGTAGATTAATACTTGGCACAGTGTAATGGACCTCTCCCTCTACACCATAATGATGGTCAATATATATTTGTCAAATAATTTTCATGGATATTACCCATAGATATATGTATACTAAAACAACTTCAACTTGTATTTTCATAATAGGGAGGAATTTGTATGAAAACCACATAATGTATACCTTACAAAAAAACATAATAATTTTATCTTGTACTTAGACTTAACCTCAAATTTTTTCATAATGAAATAATTCATTATATTTTTTTCATAAATCTAGTTTCCATGGTTTCAAATATATGTGATTTGATACGAACTCTAAAGACACTGAACCTTGTATCATGGAATTAGTGGTTACATTATTACATTGGTACTAGATAACTGTGGTCACATTCCAAAGGGTAAAATATTTTTGTTGACTACGAAAACTAGATAAATAATTTAATATCATATTATATTTGAAAAAATAAAAAACAACATAGTATTTTCTTTGAGGATACCATTATCCACATTAGTATATCCCTTCATATAAATCACAATAATGTGCCTAAAATCATAGCGGAAAGAAAAAATAAGAAAGGGTTGATCTTAGAAGCGCAATAAGTGTATCTATATAGATAAATATAACAAGGCATGAATATTGTTGGAAGAAATAAATGAATGTAAAATAATCACATGAGATAAAAGAAATCCATTGATAACATAAAAAATAAAATAATGACTGGGTTAATAAAAAATACTTTCTTAATGATGTAATGTATAATTTTATCCATCTCAAAGTTACCATTGAGGCCTATTGGAATGACATCCAAAACATTCATTCAAGGCCTCAGGAAAAGACATCTCTTATAAATGGGTATGTCTCCGGTCAAATACCCAATCTATTTTATCTTATAAGACCTATCGATGCATTATGGGGATATGTAATTTTGTGTCCTGCTTATCACATAATAATTCCAATGCATTCATCATGTGAATAAAGAAAACAATATAATTGACTCACCTTCAAAATATTTTTCTATATATATTGTTTTAACTATGATACAAACTATAAATATTTTTCCTAGTCAAAAAAAAACATAATACCTCCAAAGTAATGAAGTGACTGGTATCATTACTGTATATCCTTAGAAAATCAAAAGATTCAATAAATTATTTTAACATAGATTTAAATTATTTCAATAGACAAATAGAAAAATTATAGAGGAAAATTATTTTTAACATTTTTATATCCCTAATTAAAAATATAAATGTTCTCTAAATATCTAGGAATATATTTTATTTGAAAAGAAACATGTAAAAATACACGGAAAACTATAAAATAAATAGTGGTCATTATAATGTGTAATTATATTAATTCCATATAAATTTAGAAAAATTCCTTTCACACTTTTTTAAAATGTATTAAAATTACATCATTTGTAAAATTATTAAAATATTCTTCTTAAACTAATTTGTAAAAATTAAATAATTTGTTAAAATAGATTTCATACATCAATAGACAATATTAATAAAATTATAAATTTTGATATTATTTTTTAATAAATATAGAATTATTATAACTATATTCCAGAACCATAATCATATATTTAATACTATATAGTAGTTACATATAATATTTTATCACCCATTTATGAATTGTTGTTTGTAAAAATAATGATACTTTTATTGAAAACGTCATTTTTTATGTACATTTTATTTATGTGGTTTCATTCCTATAAATTTTTCATTCTTCCAAATTATCCATCATTATAATCATGATATAAATATCAGATATAATAATTACATATTTATTTATAGTCATCCACTAAAAATAGTGATATAAAAAGGAATTACACCATTCATGGAGACGATAAGTCGTATGTATTAATAATATAAGTTTGAACTTTTCAATGGATGGAAGAAAAGAATGTTAAATAATAAATTTCAAATACAAAATCTCTTTTATATCTTATTTATTATATATATTTATTAAATCTGTCATTTTAACAATCTATATTATGCATAAATGAAAAAATAATCAAATTGCTTCATGGGGGTGGTAGTATACACGTAAGCCTTAGTGATGTAATCATTGACTATGGATTCTTGGAAAAGAATTTATATATGTTATTATAAATATTGAATAATTTAAATTACCTAAATATTATTTATATATATTAATCTTGTCATAATACCCTCCCTAAATGATGCTCATTAAAAATGAATTTCATCACTACGTGGAGATGGTAAGAAAAACATATGCATCAATGAAAATTTTAACATCTTATTTGATGAAGAAAATCGTGGATAATTATGGTTTCTCAATCATTATAATATCTAATTAAATTTTGTATACTAAATTTATTATTTTAGGAAAAACCCCATATATTTAGATGAGTTATGTGAACAAATAAAATAAAATATGTCAGGTGTGATAATTATCTGATATTCGGGATACCTATTTTAGATTCATTATTATAGAACCTATAGTTGTTATTTTTATAATACTAGAACCCCTAAACAACATATAAGGAAGACAAGAAGTTCAATTTTTAAGGCTTTGTCAAGATAGGTTGTTTTCGTTCTCTAGACAAATGAATCCAAATAATCAAAGATTTGAAGACAAAGATGTTAAGGTATGATGTGGTAAATATCATAGCAACCAATAAAATTAGGATAAGTTTAATTTATATTTCAAAAAATATCTTTTCGGTGAACCCCTTACATAATCTATTTTAATGTTAATAATGAAAAAATATTTTTCCCACATAAAGGGTTATAAATTTACTTATAAGGTGACAATTAAATCATAAATGTCCTAGGAATGACATTTTAGATGAAATATTATCTACGTTGTCCACTTTATTTGTTATTTTTGTTTTTAAAAAGCTTAATGAAATATTATTTTCCTGTAATATCACTAATTTCATTTTGACACAATTCGTTTAATTTGAATCTAAATACACCAATAAAAATATGGAATTCAAATATAATCTTCTAAAAAATTACTAATATGTTTTATTCATCTATAAAATTTATGGACTATGATAACTCACTAAAATTTTTATTACATTTTATAATTTCAAAATATCTTATTATATTTTTT
The DNA here is from genome assembly GCA_963277665.1 of Viscum album. NCBI lineage: Eukaryota > Viridiplantae > Streptophyta > Magnoliopsida > Santalales > Viscaceae > Viscum > Viscum album. The sequence goes on along the minus strand of OY728165.1, from coordinate 897,432,744 downwards.
TACTAAGTGAATAAATAGTGTGTCTATAAGGTATAATCATTTTAGGTAACTATATATTCACTAAAAATTAAAAATAAATAAATTTCTTGAAAATAATTTAATTATTCAAAAAATATCCATTAATATTTATCCAAAAAATTGTTCTTTCATTATGTAATCACATAAGTAACATTTAAAAGTAATAGAGGGACATTATTTACTATTTATTTAAATTGAATAAAATATAGTTCATTTTAATGGACAAGTGTGCCTTAAACAATTAAATTCTGAGATTATGGTGATAAGGTTTAAATTACATTTATAAGATAAGAATTAACATTAAAAATGGGGACCTAAACACTTAGTTTTATACTTGGTTAACCTTATTTAACCTTTACCAAGGGGATAAATTTTACCCTAAATTCTATTCACATTGACAAAAAATTAAAGGGTCTTATTTTAAAGAAATAACAGAATATTTTCAAATATGAAATATATTTTCAAGATCCAATCCATATAAAGTTTAAAATTAATTTTCATTTATGTCTTCAAAACATGATATGAATATAATTTTAGAATAATACAATTTTTGTGCATTGAAATAGATTTATTCTTATCTCATTCATAGAATAAGACTTAATGTCTTTTAAAGCCAGTTTCTGATTAGATTCTACGTACAATTTATTAAAATAATTCAATAATAGTGATTAATTTAATTAAGATACAAAAACACATATCATGCAGAAAAAAACTTTTCTAAAAAAGAATCTACATTTCCTTTAATTTATTAATTTTAATTTATAATAAATTGAGAACTAATGAATTCATAATAAAAAAATTTCATAATTTAGGAAGTATTGTTAATGATGACTAATTTTAAATGATATTTTATAAAAATCGAATATAATTTTAATGGTATATAATGGTTCGTTTAATCATTGTGTTACATATAACCTAAACTATCCAATGAGTTAAATTTAGAGAAATATATTATAAAATATTGGGTAGAAACATCTAATATTCAGTATGAATGATATTTAATATAAATTATGATTTATATAAAACTAATAATATGATTTATTATTCAAAAGCATTATATTTAATTCCAATGTAATATCAACATAACATCATTCATGTCAACCATATTTCTTGAGATCCTGGAATGATCAAAATGTGCATTAGATCATGAATTAACACCATAATTGTATTAGTCCTAAAAATCAATCCCCCAGATCATTAACAAATGGTTTTATTTTATAGACATTTAAAATTAATAAGTGCCAAAACATTATGATGTTCTTATATCTTTTATTGATACAACAATAAGACCGGGATATTCAATATCAAAATCTCAATTCTTAATGGTTGATATTTAATTTTTCCCACATTATTAATTTTATACCTTCATTCAAATTTATTTATAGGAATAGTATTTCCATGATTTTTTATATAAATTCCTCCTCTATTTTGGTAGAATTATTTACATTTGTAATAATCCCCTTAATATTTCTATTTCATGATCATGAAAATGAAATTAAAATATTTAAAATCAAAATTCCAACCAATTTCATTGAATGATATTCTCATATAATCATTTGAAATTCATATATCAAATCCTGAATTTATAAATATCCAATGATATTTTATGATTTTAGATCCCAAAGAAAATCAGTAGATTTGGATGTTATAATTTTTTTTTGAAATGGTGAACCTATCTAACTAAAGAAATAAGTTTTATGAAATAAGGAACGAGTCCTAAAAACCCTGATGAACTCTTGTATTATTCATATTTTGGAAAATTAATGAATCTTATATTTTAATGCATATTTTTTTTGAAATCACATTTTCCAATGAAGAATTCACAAATATTATAAAAATTTAAATTGGATTTCCCAAACTCAGTGTGTAATTCATTCTCCCTATGAGTCTTATGTTTTCTCTAATAGTATTACAAATGCATCATATAACACTAGAAAACTCATGAAATTTCAAAATTATTTCTATAGGAAGTGACTTAAAAAAATATTATATGTCATATAAATAACCAAAAATATATTATTCATTCTTCCATAAGTTATACAGAATGTCAAAAGTCTCACAATTGTTATATATATCTTACAAATCCTTACATTTTCTAATATAAGACCCTCTAATGACTCTTACACTCAACCAGATATGTATTATGTTTTTAACAGAGATTCATTACATTACCATATTTCTTGTTATCTATATACTTTGGACCTATAATATACTATTATTCCCATGTAACTCAAACCATATCCTCAAATGAACATAGAAAAGATTATGAAAACTCTCCTTCCATTGAATCTTAATCATGGTTGATAATAAAATTTTTCTTCTTCATTGAATCAATTGTGTAATTGTTAATCCATTTATCCTATGAAAAATTATTTTTTCATTATTATATAATTATGTTAAAGGGTATTCTTATATTACCAATTTATTATTTAATAATTTAACTAATCAAATAGTTCGATCACAAATGTTGAGAATAAAATATCAAAATGTTTTTTATGAAGTTTTATTTTTCATGAGAGAATATTAAACTTTTTTTATACTATGAATTCCCATATATGGATTATGTAATTATAATAAATCATAGAGATGGCTTTGGATGTACATATGGGTGATGTGAGTAAATAACTAATTTCAAAAAAATATATTTTTTACCGAAAATAATCAATAGTTTATAAAGAAAATTGAATAAAAGAAATCATTCCTTTGTATTTAGGTATTCATAAAAATGAATTTCTACCATATGAGAAGGGATAACATTGGTTCTTTCTTATTGGTCTTTATTAATCATTGAAGAAGGTCCCAGACTCAATAGAAAAAATGTATATTCTTTATTTATATTTATTATATTCATATATATGGATAGATCCTATGGAGAAAGATATTATTTATTTTTATTAACAATTAAGAATTTGTTCCCCTTTATAACCCATCAGTGGTGTTTTATCAATTCGTTATCATTTAGATTTTTGTTTTAGATAAAAGAAGTTTCTAGGGAAATGATATTTTTTATATTAATTTTTTATAAATGGTCATGTAAAATGATGGGGTTTAAATTAAATATGTAATCATAATAAGAAAATTGTAGTTCATAGAACTACATCACGGTAATAAAACAGTTATGGGATGTTTTTTTAAAACCAAAGCATCGTAAAACATGTATTCACAGTGTGGTTTTAGATATATATGACCATGGTTAGTAAAAGATGATATATTTTTTCAGAAATTAATAATTACTATAGAAAAAAATGTCATTGTTGAGAATGAAGGACCTTTTAAGGATCATCTATAAAAATTCATATCAAAGAGAAAACAATAATTATTCACATGGAAGGTTTTATCATTAAGAATAAACCTTGAATTTGGTTTATATTAAAATTAATATAGTTTCATAAAATTATCTCTCAATTAATGAAGAATAGACATTGGGACATCGTGTTAGACTACATAGAGGAACAAGTTTTTCTGATTTATATGAAAAATAGGGGTTGTACACCTATCATTCCATTAATTCTATAATTACTATTTTTGGTTCATATGATTATAATTATTTACATGAAATTTTTTTTATATATATTATCCATTAGATGAATTTGTATTTTTTTGAATAAAATAAAATTTTATTTTCATGTACATAACACATAATATTATTTGTATAAACAATAATAATTTAATAAGGTTTATTATATTAATTTGGTTTAAAATGTTGGATATATAATCTGAATTGTTATCAATATTAATATATAATGGGAATACAATAGATATGATGTTGATATATTAATTACTCGTAAAAAAATTTTAGGATAGATCCTTCTATTGAAAACACTTCTCAAATCCTAAATTATACAAATAGGAAGTACATGCCAAAGAAGGATACATTAGGATTCTAATTTTTCTTTCAAGAAGAATATGAGGGTACCTAATAGGATTTTGTGCCTATATTCAGATTTATCATTGGGTTATACTTATCTATATAACCATAATAGGATTTAATACCCAAATGAATAGAGTTTGGACAATCGATGTAATGGGTTGGCGCTTGGATTTGTCCACTTATGTATCTAGGATTCATATATGATATGATTGACATGATAATTTACCAAAGTGACTAAATAATAACTGAGAAACAATAAAATGAAAGCGTAGTAAGATATATATCTAGAACCATTAATGGATATTATATAATAAAAGGATTAATAATTTCAAATGCATTATATTTAATATAATTTATTAATTAATGATTATAAAAACTGTACTCATCTTGATAGAACATATTTTTTAGAAAAAAATAAAATCACTATTATAAAATTTCTTATTGAAAAAATGATTTAAATGTATAAACTTAATGAAATAATCATAAAAATTTCTCTATTAACATAAGAATTTATGTAAAATAAGATTAATTTTTTTTCTTTTAGAGAAAAATCTTCTTCATAAATAAACTATTGAAGCTGTTGAACAAAAATATTTATATTTTCTTAATGGCATCAAAATAATTTTTCTAATGTGGAATGATTAATGAATCTTTTTTATATTATCATATAGTCAAGGTGATTTGATGAGTTAACAATGTTATGGGGATAAGTTCTTCATTAAGGATATATATAGACATATAATTCATAACAAAATAATTTTTGAAAAATAGTAAATTTCATAAATTATTTTAATAAATATTTTTGGAGATCCCATCAATACATTGAGGATTGACTGGTAAGAAATTAGAGGTCCTAGATAGGATTCATTGTTGACAGTATGAAATGTTAAAAGTTTCATCTATAATAAGATGTTCGGATGGTATAACAGTCATCCTTTGTCATTGGAACACAATGGTGGTTTTATAAAACATGCGATGTGTTTATATTATGTAAAACCTAGTCACCATAAATAAAATTGTCCAAAATACTAAAAGGTGTAAAAGAAACATCCAGGAGTGTCCTCTATAGGTATTAAAATTATATAAATTAATTTATCTATTTATAATGTTATGTAATAGAAGTTATTTTTTTTAAATAATTATAATTAATATGAGTAATAAAATATAAGAAATATTGATAAATAATTAATTATATGTTCATGTGTTTAAGAATTTGTTTGATAAATCATGGATATCATAGAAATTTGTTACATAAAATAGTCATTAATAATGGTCTTGTATTATATCTAATTTATTTTCTCTTGAATTTTGTATGATTCAATATAGGCGAGCTAAGATGAATGTCATATAATTTAATAAAATATTGGGGCTTCACCCCATGACATTACAGTTATTTTAAGGGTGGAGTGTATTGTTTTCAATTATTTTAAATCTTGTTGACTTTTGATCCGGATGAATCTCACCTCAATAAAATATTGTAATTTTGGATGGATAAGAGATTTAATTTAAACAACGAGTTCTTTTAAATTATATGATAAAGTTTATTTTAATACATATGTTTAATGATTCAAACAGTGTAATAAAATAGTTTAAAATAAGTTAAGGGTGATAAGAGTTTACCTTAGTTAATTGAGAATGTCCAATTTATTTATTAAAATATGATGGATTTTACCATACCCAAATAATTGTATAATTTAAATATTGAAATAATCTATTTAGAATATTAATCCAAACAAACATAGAATTCCTTATATCATAGGGATAAAATAATTGTTTTCTGAAATATTCTGATAAAGGAAATATTTATGATTTCTTAATTAATAACAGTTTGTCTCATATAAATATATTATGGAAAAATATAGTTTATTAGTTAATATTAGAATTATTTTTGAACATTAATAAGTTTAAATTTTTAAAAATAAATATTTCTTTGAAATTTATTAAACATAAATTTACTCTATGTCTAAAAAGAGTATCGGGTGTGCTATTAAAAAAAGTCATTAATATAAGGAGTAACATTTTAAAATTGATAAAAAAATGATCTCAAATAGAAGTAAAAATACTAAATTTTCCAATATAATTATTATGAACATAGAGAGAGTTTTTATAATTTTATAAAATAGAATTAATTAACTTATTAAAATTTGATTTTTTGATGAAAATAAGATTTAATATGATTTTTAAATATTTCAACATTGGAATTATAAATAAAAATACCACCCTTATTCCAATAACCCAGATTAATAGATTTCATCCCATTATATATTTTTAGTGAGAGAAATTGTCAAATTATCATATATATATATGTGGTAGAATTTAAATATTGATGTAACAAGTTTAAAAAAACACTTAAAAGATATCTACGACAATGAATTATAGGTGGGCTATCATATAGGTTCTGAGTATACTAGTGCTTATTTTTTTTGTAGTTTTAATTTAAATGGATTTTTAGAATATACAAAATATATAATGTTGTACGATTGAAATATCTACTTTATCATACTTTTATGTTTGTTATATATATCATTTGAAGTCTAATGATAATTAATATCTCATAGTATTTCTATCAAGGAATACAAAAATGAAGGGGAATATATTATAATAAAAATGAACCAATAAAAACTATAAGTCCTAAAAAATTATATCCTTATTTAATCAAACTAGATTCTCTTAGTGACACTATAATAATGTATTTTCAATTAGAGGATTCGTTTGAAAAATATTTTTATTATTCCTCCTTGGGACATTGTTTATTAATGTTTTTTCATATTTTATTCTATATATTCTTTGTGGAGACCAGTTAAGGAATAAATTTAATAACATAATAAACAAAGGCACAAAAAATCCATAGGAATTGGATTTTTTTCCAATTTATGAGCATAATCTATGTAATTTTCAATCAAAATTGGGAACATTGCATTCTCTCCACCTTTAATTTTTTCTTCCCACAAAGAAGGACCCCATTTATTTTTGAACTTATTGAATTAAATTTCATGTTTGATACTTCATCTGTCGTATAAATATTACGACTCCTATGAGAATATCATAACAATAAAATCATTTAGTTATGAAAACTCTTTCGCAAGTTAGTATTCCAACATCACCTAAAACTAAAATAATATATTCATATAGTTTTCAAATCTAAATCATTCTGTATTATGGTGTGTTACTATATTCATATTAAATTTTGTGTTTATAAATTTTAGAAGCCATTGTAAATCCATCAAATCATTATGGTGTTATTTAATAAACTTCAATATTATTTCACACTAAATATCCACATTTATTAATTCATGAAATGAGAGAGTCCTTAGGTTATCCAAATTTCCAAATAAACATATCACCAAAATAATGGGAAATTGAAAAATAATTTTCGGGTATACATCATATATTCATTTATCTATGTATTGATCATTAAACTAAAATATATTCAGTTCTGTAGATATAACAAATAATCCCACCATAAATGAAAAATGTTCATAGTCTCAATACGATATTAACATAAAAAATCCATGAAATGTTCCACGGTTGAATAAAAATATCTAATGAACCTAATCACTCACCCACTTCCAAAATAATTGGTAGGATGCTAAAAATGATTAAAGGTGAATTTTAGGTATATATTCTTCATCTGTATCATCAAAAAACTCATTTAATCCTCATCACATTAGAGAATATTACTAATAAAATTTGAGTGGTCCCACTCTACATGCCCTTTCATATTTTGATATATATCACTTCTCAATTACATGCAGTATCATCACACTCTCCGTATTTAGTGATTTCAATATGGAGACTATAATTTTTATCTTATATCACATCATACTCCACATCAACATTTTCAATTTCAACCAAATTGTTTAGATGTAAAGCGAATGACAATAAAAATGAGTGAAAATAATGAATATCATCATTGGATTAAAATACCAGTAACAATACCGCCTATTTTTACATTATTTATATAACACAACTAACATTAATTATATATTTTCTCCATATCTCTTTCAATATTCACATTACAATGAGATAATCCATAAAACAAAACGTCATACAATATTAAATAAAAAATAATATATGCCAATGTGGTGGTTTAATATTTTCATTCCTAGATAGTTTATGATCAACCAAAATTTTATTAAAACTCTATATAAATAACCTATTTACATCCTAATAATTAGGTTATTTTTTCCCTTTCACATCAATGTTGTTTCATATAAACTATTTTTATCATTACAATAATAGGAAATTATAGAATAACGGAATTCTATTAACATTTACTTAACAATCCCTCATATCACAATAATTATTACACCAACAATCAAATCTACATTTAATTATATAATTACATTTAACTCACATCATTTATTAAACTAAATTAACAAAATTATTATTTTCATTGATAATAATAAATGAACTAGATCATGTCATTTCTTCTCTGTTATAGATGTTGTTGATGAGGAGGTCATGTATCTAATGATTTCACTACTTTCATTGATACCTTTCTTGTATAATAATGATAAATTAACATGTCAAAGACACATAATTTCACATATAATGTGAAAAATCCCTATTATGATCATAGTTCCATGATACGTAAAATTTATTTACTTTGAATCTAAATACACCAATACAAAATACACCAATAAAAGGATGGAATTAATTTATTATTATTATTATTTTCCAGTAATAACATAAATGTAATTTTGAAACAATTCATTTAATTTGAATCTAAATTCACTAATACAAGGTTGGAATTCATATATAATCTTCTAAAAAATCACTATTATGTTTTATTCATCTATAAAATTTATGGATTACGGTAACTCACTTAAATTTTTGTTACTTTAAATAATTTTATTATAGATTTTTATATTTTCTTATTAAGTGAATTAATAGTATGTCAATAATGTATAATCATTTTAAGTAATTATATATTCACTAAAAATTAAAAATAAATAAATATCATCATATTAATTTAATTATTCTAAAAATGTCCAGTGATATTTATCCAAAAAATTATTCTTTCCCTATGTAATCAAATAAGTAACATTTAAAAGTAAGATAGGGATATTTTTCTCTATTTATTTAATTTGAATAATATATAGTTCATTTTAATAGACAAGTTTCCCATAAACAATTAAATTTTGTGATTATGGTGATTAGGTTTAAATTACCTTTATAAGATAAGAATTAACATTAAAAATGGTGACCTTAACAGTTAGTTTTATACTAGTTTAACCTTATTTAACCTTTACCAAGGTGATAAATTTTACCCTAAATACTATTCACATTAATAAAAAATAAAATGGGATTATTTAAAAGAAATAACAGAATAATTCTAAATATGAAATATATTTTCATGATCCAATCCGTATAAGTGTTAAAAATTAATTTTCTTATATGTCTTCAAAACATGATATGAATATAATTTTAGAATAATACAATTTTTATGCATTAAAATAGATTTATTCTTATCTCATTCATACAATAAAACTTGATGACTTTTAATGCCAGTTACTGATTAGATATTACGTATAATTTATTTAAATAATTTACTAATATTGATTAATTTAATTACTATACAAAAACACATATCATGCATAAAAAATATTTTCTAAAAAACATCTACTTTACCTTTAATTTATTAATTTTAATTTATAATAAATTGAGAACTAATGATTTCATAATAAAACAAAAAAAATTATAATTTGAATGTATTGTTAATGATGAGTAATTTTAATAGATATTTTATAAAAATTGCATATAATTTTAATGGTATATAATGGTTCGTTTAAACTTTGTGTTACATATAACCTAAAATATCCAATAAGTTAAATTTAGAGAATTATATTATAAAATATCTGGTTGAAACATCTAATATTCAGTGTGAATGATATTTAATGTAAATTATGATTTATATAAAACTAATAATATGATTTATTTTTCAAAAACATTATATTTAATTCCAATGTAATATCAACATAACATCATTCATGTCAACCTTATTTCTTAAGATCATGGAATGATCAAAATCTGCATTAGATCATGAATTAACACCATGATCGTATTCGTCCTAAAAATCAATTCACTAGATCATCAACGAATGGTTCTATTTTATAGACATTTAAAATTAATAAGTTCCAAAACATTATGATATTAGTATATCATTCATTGATACAATAGTAAGACCGACATATTCAATATCAAAATATCAATTCTTAATGGTTGATATTTAATTTTTCCCACATTATTAATTTTATACATTCATACAAATTGATTTATATGAATAATATATTTATAATTTTTTATAAAAATTCCTTCTATTTTTTGGTAGAATTATTATCATTTGTTAGTATCTCCTTAATATTTATATATCATGATCATGAAAGTGAAATTAAAATATTTAAAATCAAAATTCCCACAAATTTCATTCAATGATATTCTCATAGAATCATTTTAAATTCATATATCATATCCTGAATTTATAAATATCTAATGATATTTTATGATTTTCCATCCCAAAGAAAATCAGTAGATTTGGATGTTATAAAAAATTTAGTGAAATGGTGAACCACTCTAAGTAAAGAAATATGTTTTATGAAATAAGGAACGAGTCCTAAAAACCCCGATTAACTCTTGTATTTTTAATATTTTGGAAAATTAATGAATCTTATATTTTAATGCAAATTTTTTGAAATCACAATTTCAAATGAAGAATTCAAAAATCTTATAAAAATTTAAATAGGATTTCTAGAACTCACTGTGTAATTCATTCTCCCTAAGATTTTTATGTTTTATCTAAGAGTATTACAAATTCATCATATAACACTAACAAACTCATGAAATTTCAAAATTATTTCTATAAGAAGTGACTTAAAAAAATATTATATGTCATTTAAATAACCAAAAATATATTATTCATTCTTCCATAAGTCATACAAAAATGTCAAAAGTCTCACATTTTTTATATATGTCTTACAAAACCATACATTTTCTAATATAAGACCCTCTAATGACTCTTATAATCAACCTGATATGTATTATGCTTTTAACAAGGACTCATTACATAAGAATATTTATAGTTATCTATATAATTTGGACCTATAATATACTATTATTCCCAAGTAACTCAAACCATATTCTCAAATGAACATAGAAAAGATTATGAAAACTCTCTTTCCAATGAATCTTACTCATGGTTGATAAAAAAAATTCCTTCTTCATTGAATCAATTGGATACATGATAATCCATTTATACTATAACAAATTAATTTTTCGATATTATATAATTATATTAAAGGGTAATCTTATGTTAACAATTTATTGTTTTAGAATATTACTAATCAAACAGTTCGATCATAAATATTTAGAATAAAATATCAAAATGTTTTTTATGAAGTTTTATTTTTCATGAGAGAATATAAACCTTTTTTATACTATGAATTTCCTTATATGATTTATGTCACTATAATAAATCCTAGTGATGGCTTTGTATGTACATATGGGTGATGTGAATAAATAACCAATTTCAGATAAATATTTTTTTTCCCTGAAAATAATCAATAGTTTTTAAAGACCATTGAATAAAAGAAATCATTCCTTTGCATTTAGGTATTCATAAAAACGAATTCCTACCATATAAGAAGGGATCACATTGGATATTTATTATTGGTCATACTTAATCATAGAAAAAGGACACATACTCAATAGAAAAAACATATATTCATTATTTATATTTATTCAATTAATATATATGGTGAGATCCTAAGGAGAATGATATTATTGATTTTTTTAACAATTAAGAATTTTTTTCCATTTATAACCATTTAGTGGTATTTTATCAAATCGTTATCATTTAGATTTGTGTTTTAGATAAATGAAGATTCTAGGGTAACAATATTTTTTATATTAAATTTTTTTAAATGGTCATGTAAAATGATGGGTTCTAACTGAAATATGTAATCATCAAAAAAAAATTTTAGTTCATAGAACTACATCGAGGTAATGAAATAGTTATGGGATGTTTTTTAAAAACCAAATCATCGTAAAACATGTATTCGATGTGTTTTTTTAGATATATATGACCATGGTAAGTAAAAAATGATATATATTTTCAGAAATAAATAATTACTATAGAAAATAATGTCATAGTTGGTAATGAAGGACCTTTTAAGGATCTTCTAGAAAAATTCTTTTCAAGGAGAAAATAATAATTATTCACATAGAAGGTTTTATCATTAAGAATAAACCATGTATTTGTTTTTTATAAAAATTAATATAGTTTCATAATATTATCTCTCATTTAATGAAGAATAGATATTATGACATCGTGTTAGAATACATAGAGGATCATGTTTTTCTGCTTTATATAGAAAATAGGGGTTGTACACCTATCATTCAATACATTCTGTAATTAGTGTTTTTGGTTCATATGATTATAAATATTTACATGAAATTTTTTTATATAAATTATTCAGTGGATTAATTTATATATGTGTGAATAAAAGAAAATTTTATTTTCATGTACATAACACAAATTATTATTTTTATAAACAATAATAATTTAATAAGGTTTATTATATTAATTTGGTTTAAAATGTAGGATATAAAATCTGAATTGTTATCACTATTAATATATAATGGGAATATAATAGATTTGATGCTGATATATTTATTACTGTTAAAAAGTTTTTAGGATAGATCTATTTAAATAAAACACTTCTCAAATCCTAAATTATACAAATAGGAAGGGCATGCCAAAGAAGAATACATACGGGTTATGATTTTTATTTCAAGAAGAATATGGGGGTACCTAATAGGATTATATACCAATATTCAGGTTGATCATTGGGTTATAATTATCTATGTAATGATAATAGAATTAAATACCCAAATTAATAGAGTTTTGATAATCGATGTAATGGGTTGGTGCTTGGATTTGTCCACTTATGTATCTAGGATTCATATATGATATGATTGACATGATGATTTACCAAAATGACTAAATAATAACAGAGACACAATAAAACAAAAGCGTAGTAATATATATATATCTAGAATCATTAACGGATGTTATATAATAAAACGTATCATAATTTCAAATTCAGTATATTTAATATAATTTATTAATTAATGATTATAAAAAATGTACTCATTTTTTTAGATGATATTTTTTAGAAAAAAATAAAATCAACATCATAAAATTTGATATTGATAACAATTATTTAAAAGTATAAACATAATGAAATAATCATATATATTTCTCTATTAACATAAGAATTTATGTTAAATAAGATGTATTTTTTATGTTAGAGAAAAATATTCTTAATAAATCAACTATTGAAGCTATTGAAACAAAACATATATATTTTATTAATGGAATTAAAATAATTTCATAAATGTGGAATGATCAATGAATCATTTTTATATTATCATATAGTCAATGTGATTTGATGAGTTAACAATATGGTGGGGATAAGTTCTCCATTATGGATATATATAGACATATAATTCATTATAAAATATTTTTAAAAAAATATTAAATTAGAAAAAATATTTTAACAAATAGTTTAGGAGATCCCCTCAATACATTTAGGATTGACTGGTAAGAAATTGGAGGTCCTAGATATGATTCATTGTTGACAATATGAAATGTAAAAAGTTCCATCTGTAATAAGAAGTTCGGATGGAATAACAGTCATTCTTTGTCATTGGAACACAATTTTGGTTTCATAAAACATGCGATGTGTTTATATTTTTTAAAACCTAGTCACTATAAATCAAATTTTCCAAAATACCAAAAGGTGTGAAAGAAACATCCGGGAGAGTCCTCTATAGGTATTAAAATTATAGAAATTAATTTATCTATTTATAATTTTATATAATACAAGTAATTTATTTTAAAATAATTATAACTAAAAGGTGTAATAAAATATAAAAAATATTGATAAATAATTAATTATATGTTCTTGTCTTTAATAATGTGTTTGATAAATCATGGATATCATAGAAATGTATTACATAAAATAGATATTAATAATGGCCTTGTATTATATCTAATTTCTTTTCTCTTGAATGTTGTAAGATTCAATGTAGGTGAGCTAAGAGGAATGATTAATAATTTAATAAAATATTGGGGCTTTACCCCTTGACATTACAGTTATTTTAAAGGTGGATTATCTTGTTTTCAATTATTTTAAATCTCTGTGACATTTGATCCAGATGAATCTCACCTCAATAAAATATTTAAATTTTGGATGGATAAGATATTTAATTTAAACAATGAGTACTTTTAAATTTTATGATATGGTTTATTTTAATACATATGTTTTATGATTCATCATGTTCTATAAAATAGTTTAAAATATGTTATGCATGATAAGAGTTTTACCATAGTTAATTGAGTATATCCAATTTATTTATTAAAATATTATGGATTTTACCATACCCCAAAAATGGTAAAATTTAAATATTGAAATAATCTATTTAGAATATTAATCCAAACAAACAAAGAATACCTTATATCAGATGTATAAAATAATTTTTTTCATAAATATTCTGATAAAGGAAATATTAATGATTTCCTAATTAAGAATAGTTTGTCTCTTATAAATATATTATGGAGAAATATAGTGTCTTAGATAGTATTAGAATTATTTTTGAACATTAATAAGTTTAAATTTTTAAAAATAAATATTTTTTTGAAATTTATTAAACATAAATTTACTCTATGTCTAAAAAGATTTTTGGGTGTGCTATTAAAAAAAGTCTTTAATATAAGGAGTAATAATTTAAATTTGATAAAAAATTGATCTCAAAGAGAATTAAAAATAAAAAAATTTCCAATATAATTATTATGAACATAGAGAGATTTTTAAAAATTTTATAAAATAGAATTAATTAACGTATTAAAATTTTATTTTGTGATGTAAATAAGATTTAATATTATATTTAAATAGTTCAACATGGTAATTATAAATAAAAATACCACCTGTATTCCAATAACCCATATTAATAGATTTCATCCCATTACATTTTTTTAGTGAGAGAATTTATCAAATTATCATATAAATATGTGGTAGTATTTAAATATTGATGTAACAAGTTTAAAAAACCCTTAAAATATATCTACGATAATGAATTATAGGTGGTCTATCACATAGGTTATGTGTAGACAGTGCATATAAATGTTTTTGTTAGTTTAAATTTTAAGGTAGTTTTAGAATATAAAAAATATATAATGTTGTACAATAGAAATATCTACTTTATCATATATTTATGTTGGTTATATATATCATGTGAAGTCTAATGATAATTAATCTCTCATAGTATTTCTATCTAGGTATACAAAAATGAAGGGGAATATATTAAAATAAAAATTAACCATTGAAAAGTATGAATCCTAAAATATTATATCTGTATTTGATCAAACTAGATTCCCTAAGTGACACTATAATAATGTATTTTCAATTGGAGGATTCGTTTGAAAAATATTTTAATTATTACTCCTTGGGACCTGGTTTATTAATTTTTTTTCATATTTTATTCTATAGATTCTTTCTGGTATCAGTTAAGGAATAAATTTAATAACTTAATAAATAAAGGCTCAAAAAAATCTATTGGAATTGAAATTTTTACCAAATTATGAGCATAATCTATGTAATTTTCAATCAAAATTGGTAACATTAAATTCTCTCCAACTTTAATTTTTTCTTCCCATAAAGAATGACCCCATTTATTTTTGAACATATTAAATTAAAGGTCGTGTTTGATACTTATTATGTACTATAAATATTACGACTCCTATGAGAATATCATAACAAAAAAATCATTTAGTTATGAAAACTCTTTTTCATGTTAGTATTCCAACATCACCTACCACTAAAATTATATATGCATACAATTTTAAAATCTAAATCATTCTGTAGTATGGTGTGTTATTATATTCATATTAAATTTTGTGTTTATAACTTTTAAAGCCGTTTTAAATCCATCAAATCATTATGGGGTTATTTAATAAACTTCAAAATTATTTCACATTATATATCCACATTCATTAATTCAAGAAATGAGGGAGTCTATAGGTTATCACAATTTCCAAATAAACATATCACCAAAATAATAGAAAATTGATAAATAATTTTCGGGTATACATCATATATTCATTTCTCTATGTATAGATCATGAAACTAAAATATAGTCAGTTCTGTAGATATAACAAGTAAGTCTACCATAAATGAACCATGTCAGTAGTCTCTATATTATATTAACATCATTAAAAATCCATGAAATGTTCCATGGTTGAATAAAAATATATAATGAACCTAATCACTCACCCAATTCCATAATAATTGGTATGATACAAAAAATTATTAAAGGGGAATTTTAGGTATATATTAATCATCTGTGTCATCAAAAAACTCATTTACTCCTCATCACATTAGAGAATACTACTAATAAAATCTAAGTGGTCCCACTCTACACCCCCTTTCATATTTTGATATATATCACTCTCAATTATATGCAGTATCATCACACTCTTTGTATTTAGTGATTTTAATATGGAGACTGTAATCTTGATCTTAGATCACATCATACTCCAAATAAACATTTTCAATTTCAACCAAATTTTTTAGATGTAAAGTGAATGAGACTAAAAATGAGTGAAAATAATAAATGTCATCATTGTATTAAATGAAAAGTGAAAAAACCACCTATATTTAATTTATTTATATAAAAAATTAAAATAAATTCTAAATTTTTTCCACATCTCTTTCAATATTCACATTGTGATGAGATAATCCATAAAACAAACAATCATACAATATTAAATAAAAAATAATCTATGCCAATGTTTTAGTTTAATATTTTCATACCTAGATCGTTTATGATCAACCAAACATTTATTAATACTCTATATAATTAACCTATTCTCATCCTAATAATTAGCGTATTTTATCCCTTTCACATCAATTTTGTTTCCATATAAACGGTTTTTATCATTACAATAAAAGGAAATTATAGAAGATTGGAATTCCATTAACATTTCCTTAACAATCCCTCATATCACAATAATTATTACACCAATAATCAAATCTACATTTAATAATATAATTACATTTAACTCACATCATTTATTGAACTAAATTAACTAAATTATTTTTTCGTTCATAATAATAAATGAACTAGATCATGTCATTTCTTCACTTTTATAGATGTTGTTGATGAGGAGGTCATGTATCTAATGATTTCGCTACTTCCATTGATAAATTTCTTGTATTCTAATGATAAATAAACATTTCAAAAACACATAATTCCACATATAATGTGAATACTCCCTATTATGATCATAGTTCCGTGATACATAAAATTTAAATTTCAAGAAAACATGTAATGACTATTGCCCAATGGCTAAAATGGTTATGGTTTGGGACACCACAACACCATAGGTGCATAAAAGGTTCTCCATAGGCTGGTTATAATTCCAAGGGATAATTTTAGTAGTTGTGAGTGATGTATTGTCCCCTTAGAATAAATATTAATAATTAACATTTCCTTGAAAAATGTAGCATAACATCGTAGGGAAAAGGTTCACCATATAGTTGAAAAATACTAACAATATCAAATGATATAAATAAAACATGAGTAATTATTTATTTTTCATGAGCATATAGGGAATACACCCCCATGGTTCAAAAATACCACTTTAATATTAAAAACAAGAACATAGTGGCAGAAAGTAGTTATATAGTGGCAGAAAGTAGTTATATAAGCTACATGTAAACCGATCTAGGGAATAAGCTCCAAACCAAAAGACTGTAGTGATGAAAAAAATATTGGGAAGTGTTATGGATATCCCCCAAGAAAATAACTATGCGCCCCTTCATATATTCAAATAGATTCCATCTAGATTCTAAACTTCGCATATTTCTAGGCCTCATTCTCAATAAATAGTCTCTTTCATGGGTCATATATAAAAGGTTATGTCGACTATGGGATTTTTAGAAACATCGACACTCCTAAACCTCACTCTTGATGCTCGTTTTAAGAAGAGGCGACTATCAGTTGATTCATTTGACAGGGTCATTTTCAAATCCTAGAATTTTCAGGAGCGGGTGACAGTTGGTTTGCTTAATATCCATCACATTTTGGTTCGATTCGCTTCAGATGAGGACCTCATCACCACCTAGTCGAGTGCTCAGTGCAGCGTCAATGGTTTTCGTTTCTTCATATTTCGATGGTCTTTAGAATTCCATATGGGATGGGATCCCACATCTGCTGCAGAATGGGTAAGAATTCCTAATTTACCATTGTTGTTTGAAAATCCCTCTATTATTAGGATTCTTGGAAATCTTGTTGGACGGTTCATTTATGTTGATAGTCGAACTAAGTCCGTATGCCATCCTATCAACCCACAGATATGCATGGAGATGGATGTGTCAAGGATCCCTTTTGAGTATGTTTGGGTAAATATCGGAGAGGAGTATAGGTGTAATAAATAGGCGATGTATGATAATTGGATGGAATTATGCTCTTTCTACAAATGGTTGGGGTATTCTTCGGTTAGGTGTCGTCAGGGTGTTCGTGTTTCTGGATGGAAGGCGGTTAGAGCCAATGGCAAGACCGAGGATGTCTGCATGGAGGCATGCAAGTTGAATCATGTGTATTAGGGGATGGAAGGTGATGGTCAGGGTGAAAAGGATTTCTTTTCAAAGGCTGGTTTGGATGAGTGACAGACATCGAGAACTTTGGAGGAGAATTTTCTACTCAGCAGCCCAGTGGTTGTGTCATCGGCGGTGGGTTCTGATGCTTGTGTGGAGAAGAAGGACATGGAGGATTTGGGAAATCCGAAGATTTCTGAGGTTTTCTCTAGGATGAAGCCGGTCCTTGGAAGCACACACATCTGCAATGATCAGTTTTAGGTGGAGAGTTTGAGGGTGATTGTTTATTCGACCCAAACGGATGAGGTTACAACTGGTAGGGAGCAGCGGGCATACGATGAGGAAGTGGAAAACACTACATCTTTTGATGAGGCGCTGAATGCGGTTAATGGTGTCTCTACTAAGGGGAGGAAGGGAAATTTTAGGGTGGTGGTAATTCCTACTAGAGAGGAATGAACAGGAGGTTATGGTTTGATTTCTCCAACCACTTTATAGGTGATCAGTAGATTTGAATGCCCATATGAAATTGGTTCAGGTTCTTCTATAGCTAGGTTTATGGATACAGACGAGGACAATGTGAATGGACACAATAGAATTGAGGATATTTATTCAAAAGATGATGACCCAAGGGCTAAGTGTAATATGAGTAATAGTGGAAGGAGAAGCAAGAAAGACTACTCGTCTTTACCTCCTCCCTTGGAGACCCATTCTACTAAGAAGCTAAATGCCAAGAAATTATATTTTGATGTTGTGGAAGACCAGCTCTTGGAACTAGTGCTATGTTATGATGAAGATGTTGTCAACCATGTTTTATTTCATAATGCGGTTGAAGAGGAGGAAGCTACAAGGATGGGGAGGTCTTTAAGGGTAGATCTCAATGTGGAGAAATACTATTGGATTGATAAGAAAGACTTAATACTGGTAGGGGGCTACAATAAATGGAGGATCACACTTGAGGAGTATATTCAGTCCTGGGATCATATGGCTTCTGAGTTTTAAATTCTAGTGTTGAGTGTTCTAGGTATTCAGGTATCTCCAATCTCTTGAAAATTGTGTAGGGATTCTATAACTGGGAATCTTAAACATCTCTTCAATGATGTTAAAATGATGGAGCCTATTGACTGATTGGTGAGATACGCTAGTTCGGTTTGAGTTTGTTTGTGGTCAGTTTTGGTTGTATTTGGTCATGATGTTACTCTTATGAAACACATCATTCTTTCTATTTGGGTCTGCTCCAGATGAGGTTCAGAGCATTTAGCCCTCACCAGAGCGTGACATTAATAATCGATAGTTGAGAGGGTATGGCTATGACATCGGTTCTGTGCCCGTTCATTCCTGCACCAGACAGTCTGTTGAGTGGTCATGAAATGTTGAAGGTTGGTCTTCTCGGTTTAGTTTCTGGGGAGGGGTAGATCCTATATATTTGTATGGGCTTCTCTCTAGTATGGTCTTTTGGTTGTAATGTCGGTCCCATGGTTTCTCACTTTTTTATCAAAAGTGATTTGATAATAAAAAACATAATTTTCAGCACTCACAACTAAACACTTGTTGTAAGCATATGTGTATTAAGAAACAAATCAAAGACTAAAGAATATATATACTCAACAAGACATAAAATTGATTCCATAAATTAATCATAACATTTAACTAAAATAAATTAACATCCCATATAGGGAGATTCCATACCTTTATACCTTCTTCATGATAAATCAAAATATGAGATGAACTAAACTAAAGTTAGGGTGAACCACCCATAAGATTTCGGAGAAATGTAAACATGTATAATATAGTTTTTTTCATACATTCAATGAACCTAAGTCAATCTAAGATAAAGTGGTATAATATAATCAGGAAATATCAATCATATCCCATTCTATCAACCCATATACAACAAGAAGGGTTACCTGAGTTCCATTCATTCGATATCATGGAATACATCATTTTATATTATTTTCCATTTATTTATACCAAAACAAGATCAATTACATAAAATATAGAATCATTCCATAAATATCTATAGGTAGAAAAAATCATAAAGCTCAAGCATGGAAGAAGGAAATAAAAGTGATAGTTTTACTTAGAATTTAAGGATTCACCTCAAATAAATTATATAAATGCATTAAATTTAAAAAAATATTATGTAAAAGATACTTTAAAAATGGCATCAAATTAAGGCCACATTTTCTATGGAAGATGATATTTTTATGGAAATGGAATTAGAAAAGGTAAAGTGAAAAAGATGAATAATGGGATCCGAAATGGATGTTTTGTATTCCTTGAAAATGAATGAGAAAAACATGGATAAAATTATACATGAATAAATAAAAATAATATACACAATTACAAGATATGGTCATTTGGAAAAAACAACATTGGGTGGTGGGAGGTGGTGGTGGTGGTGAAGCTAAAGGCAGAGGCGGAACAATGTTGATATGGATAAGAAGATGGGTGCATTAGTGTGGGTGAATTAATGGGGTGAGATGTTAGGGCACATATAATTATTGTGAGGTGGGAAATGTGCTTATCATGGTAGGGAACAATTGTGTGGCATGACAGTGGGGGTGAAGCTATGGGGAATAATGTATGAGAGTATACTAAACGGATGAATGAGGTAAGGAGTATTGGTTGGGAATGATGGTGATGGAGTAGTATTGGGGTATAACAACAAAGTGAAACAATGTGGTGTGATAGAGGACTGAAGGTTATGATCGTGGGCCCAATGATGATGGATTTCCAGTAATATTGAGTGTGGGGTCTAAGGGTTATTTCCCACAAATGGTAATAATAGTGGTTCACAAAATGGTTGTGGTGGGGATGGCGAGAGGTTGGTGTTAGTGGGGGTGAAATAGTTAGCAAAAATTGGAGGTGCAGTTGTTTTGGGGCCAAAAAAGAGGTGATGGGGGGAATAATTCAATAATATACATAATGATGAGATGCAAGTGATATAAAAACCCTTCTATTTATTTAAAAAAATTTATTGATTTATTCTGTAATACTATAGGTAATACAACTATTATTATCATGAGTTCTATTTTCTTTGAGAATTAGCTTGATTGCATAATAATAGAAAAAATGGAATATATCATATCTATTTAAAAGATATTTAAAATCTCAAAATACTCCTTTGAACATAAAAATTCATGGTATAACCAGGGGATATACTAAATAATGGGTTGAGCTATTAAAAAAATATTTTCATTATTTCACATTAATACATGATGTTTTTACATAAATGTAAACTTAAAACAACCAAAAATATTGGCATGCCAAGTATATTTTGGAATTCCTTACATTACATAACAAGTTATAACATGGGCTAAAAAAATTATTGAACACTCCCTTGACTTGATGATAATATTTCAACGAACGTAAAAAATAATAGGATATCTTGGGGAAAAACATTAGAAAATAGTTGAGCTATAAATACCATTAAGGGAATAAATAAATAGTAACATTAATAATATCATGAATTTTAGATAATAGGTATATATATGGGGAATAAAATGTGTAAGAATCATAAACATGAACAACGAGTCCGGATATAGAATGATAATCATAACAAGGGAAATTTGACATTAACATAAAAAACTACATCCTAGACACTAGTAAATGAAAAATCATCCCTGAATTAATGTTGTAAAAAGTCCCATAAATGAATAAGTTACACCCCTATCCCTACATGATGTATCATGGACCTAAAAATTACAAATTTCATTAGATCACTATCAAGTAATTCCCATTATAATCATTTCATTCTCATGCTTATGTATTCCACAAAGACCATACAACATGAATTCATTAATCATCATAACATATCCAAATATCAAGAAGTGTGGAATATATATCTGTCTGTCTCAAATCAGCATGTATGTGTACATATAGGTGAATAACCATAATAGAAAAATGGGTATGGTATTCACTCCAAATTTTTTGTGTTATGGAATATCACGATGATATTTTGGTAGGATCGCAACCATATATAAAAACTAAAAAAATAATGATGAGATAAAATTTTATCTCATATAATTTAAACATAAAATGGGAAGTAATATGGACCTTTAATTTCATTTACATCATTAGTAAATGGGAATAGAATGTATAATTTTATAATGAAACTTGAACAAAGAAGAGAATGTGATGTTCCCTCACAAAATTTCTGCATAGTAGTAGTTTAATTATGTTTCCAAATCAAAGTTGATAAATGATACATAAATAATTTAAAATAATATGGATAATAAGGGAATTATTATTAATTAATGACATTATAACAATTTAGAATTACATGAACTAATTTCTAATAAGATGCTTGAATTTTAATTGAGGAGAGAAAGTCCATTACTTGAATGTGTGACACGAATGTCTTCGGAGGGGTTTATTAAAAGATTAGAGGAATAATGTGAGGATAGTAGAGAGAGGAGAGAAGATTATTGATGTGATACATGGTTTTTTATATATGTTAAATGGGAGGATGGATGGGTTTATATAGGTAAAGGGGTTTTTTTAGGTTTTGGACCTTATCTAATAAAATATTGAAAACCACAAACCATCAGAGGGATTTTCCAATGTTTTCTAAAAAAAGGGATTTGTGTACATTATTTTCTTTGGGAAATGGATGAACTGAATAAAATAAATCCATTTTTTAAGTAGAGGTGAGTCAAGCTCTTATAGTAAGGATTTTAATATCATAAAATATTGTATAAATTTTGGAGGATACAGAATGGATTTAAAAAATTATTCAAAAAAACCTGAAAATAACATTATTTTAAATTAAAAACATATATTTGGTCATGGATCCATATATTAAAATACTTTAGGTTCATTATGATGTCATATTACCCTAAATTTTATTTATATGGTATATAATTTTTATCTAAATACCAGAATGGCTCTGAAAATTACCAAAAAGTCATCATTGGATAATCATGAAATTATGATTCAAATAATAATATTCATTATATATAAATAATTTTATATAAATTTTTTGTTTTAATTTTAAAATAATAACTCACTTTTAATGAAAATGATGGGATTTTTGGTAATAACTATTTTTGATCCCCAATAAAACCATGTATTTGGATTCAAAAAATTTATATGATCACTAATATTATATAATAATTATTCAATATTATAATTTTAATAAAATATTATGTATTTTATAAATACATAAATTCATAAAGTTATTAAATTTATATGAATATTAACTGAAAATATAATTTGTGCATTATTATATTAAATAAAAAATCATTTAGAAACTAACAATAATAAGATTAAAATATATTCAGTAATCTATAAAAAAGAATTTATATTCTCATATTTCATAAATAATGATACATATCTATTTAATAAACTAGTATAAACCCTAAGTGTTTGTTGTGAAATGTGCAAGCGTTCAAGGGGATATTCTGTTAACATGGTTTGGATCTTGATCTCGATATGCTTAAGCTTCTACCACAAATAGTTTCACCCATTCGTAATCTGTTAGATCTAGGATTAGGATTTTTCTAGTGAATTTATAGAAATGTTATCTACCTCAGACCCTTTGTAAAATGAGCTTCATAGGGTTCTATCCTACAGGTAGAGGCCATCACCTCCTTTGTTTGGGTAAATTGGATTTGATAAAACCCTATATTTATACTGGTCCAGTCATCACTATTCAATGTCAATATTATCAATGGTAATGATACTTAACGTCCATTTAAATCATATTAGACATAATAAAACAAAACAATATCATGTGTTTTATATAATCTGAATACATTTTAATAAATCTAAAGGGTTGATTTTAATCATAATAGTTTGGGTAATTTTAATCACCCCCTTTATAAATTTCACCCTCAAAATTTTCTTTTCCAACACTAAAACAGATGAGTCTAACTATATTTCAACACCTCCTCTAGTTCCAACAATATATATTTATCCTTATGGTTTTTCCATAGAACAATTATGTTGGTAATTGTCTTCTCTACTAAAATTATTTCTCTCTGATCTAAGATCTTCCCAAGCATCTCTTTATACAAGATATCATTATCTAATGGTACCACCAATAAATTGAGAACCAGTATGTACGTTATCAAAAGGGATGCATGGAATACATCTTGAACATGAGAAATGTTTTGAGGGAGTGCTGGAAGATTGGAAACTACTATAACATGATAAAGGATCTCGGAAGAGATTATTTTCCATAGAGTATTCTTTGAATTATTCCCAGATATCATCAAATTCTTCCACGGGGATATACAGATTAATACCATGTCTCCAACATCAAACACCATGTATCACCATGGATTGTCAACATAGCTCTTATGTAAATTATGTTCATCCTTGATTTGTTGATGAATGGAATTAACCTTATCCACTATTTAATTAACCATTTCAAGAATGAGATGTTTTTGTTTCCCAAATTTATCCCAACATTATGGTTTTCTGACCTATTTTGAAAAAGGGATTCATAGAGAGCCATTTTCATGCTTTAGTGGAATCTATTGTTGTTTGAGAACTCATCCAAAGTAATATATTATTCAAATAATCCTTTGAAGTCCATATAACATGCTCATAACATGTATTTTAGTGTCTTAATAATACAATTAGATTGACTATCAGTTTTAGAATGATTGACCGTACTGAAATTTATCTTAGTTTTTTTTAATTTGATATATTTTTTTTAAAACATTGTGGTGAAAAATCGATCTTGATCATATATAATAGAAAGTGGAACTCCATATTTCCTTACCACGTCCCCGATGTATATCTATTCTAGTTGATACAGTGGGAGATTCCCTCAAGTCACAAAGAAGTGTGCAGTCATTGTATGATTATCCACCACAAACCATATATAATACTTTCCCTTAGATTTCATAGGACATCTGGTGGAAAATTTCATCGTGATTTTCTCCCATTTCAATTTTGGTATGGGTAACGGTTTCCTCATCACCTTTGAATTCTACCATTCACCCTTCACTTTCAGATATACCAAGAACATTGATGTATAATCAATTTTTTCCGTCTTCATATGGTAACACCAATAATGGTATGGGAGATCATGATACATCATTGTTTTTACAAGATGAATATAGAATGTAAAAATATTTGGACCATCCATTAGTTCCTTATTTAACATAGGATTTTACTAATCACATAGTCTTGAACCAAATCTCAC
Source organism: Viscum album (assembly GCA_963277665.1). Taxonomy (NCBI): domain Eukaryota; kingdom Viridiplantae; phylum Streptophyta; class Magnoliopsida; order Santalales; family Viscaceae; genus Viscum; species Viscum album. The sequence continues at coordinate 897,407,039 of OY728165.1, read as the reverse complement.
TATTCTGTCTTCATTAACAATGACCATCAAGGAATTCCCATATATAATAGTTTTCACATTCTTATGACTCCTCGTATCATATTTTTGAGGATCCTTTAACCATTACAAAAGAGACAAGAGGGAAATAATTTGATAAAGGATTTATTATTATATTATCTTTATGATTCCTATATAAATCCTCTTCAAATCCATGAACCTTAGATAATTCAAAATTCTGGTCATTGAAAGAATTTTTGGTTCCATTCTACATAGATAATCTTCCACCTTATTTTCTTTACCTTTAAGGTAGTTGATTGAGTAGTTGTAATCATTGATGAGCTCTAACCATATAAATTGGTTCATATAAATTTATTTCTATTATAATATATATTTTATTCTTTTTTGGTTAGTATATATCTCACCCTTGACCCCATATTGATAAATCAACCAGATTTTCAATTCAACGATCACACCTACCAACTCTTGATAAATTGTGAGGAAATTTTTCTCCTGAGTATTCAAATTATTTGTATCATATGATATTACAATTTCATTTTGTATTTACACACTTCATAATCCCTTCATTTATTTAGCATTGAATATTACAAAAAAGTCTCCACTTGTGGTTGGAGTGATAACACTAGTAATGAAAACACTCATTTTCAATTCTATAAAGCTTTCTTCATATTAATCATTCTATGAAAATATTAATCTATTTCAGGTTATCTTGGTAAGAGGGTTCATAAATTTTGAAACATTTCTAAAAAATCAGCGATAATATCCGACTAATCCAAGGATACTATGGATATATGTCACATATGTTTCCCTCAACCATCAAGGAATTACATTATTTATGTGAAGGATCTATCGATATCAAATTTGTTATGATTATAATCCACAATAATAAGTCTTTATTTAATCAAAAATCACACTTGTTGTACTTTTCATAATGATTCTCCCTTTGTATGGTCTTTAGCAGAGTGTTCAAATACTTATCATACTCCCCCTTTGATTTATAGTTTATTAGAATATTTTCACTCAAAAATACCACAGATTTTTCAAGGTAATCTCTATTGACTATAATCATAAATTACCTGAATATTTATGGAGAATTATTGATACCAAAAAGCATCAGTATAAATTCAAAATGTCTAAACCTTGTACGAAAATTCATCTTGGGATATCTTCCTTCACCCACATTACACGATTATATGATGACCAATGATCCAATTTGGAGAAGTATTGTTTTAAACATAACAATAACATAAGATATCAGTACATGTAATAGTATACATTGTCTTCATTATGATTTTTTTGAGCTCACAATATTATATGAAAGGGTGTATTGATCCTTCCTTCTTCTGGATGAAGGGGACACATGCACCCAATAATGAAGCGCATGATCTTATGAACACTATATCCAAATCATCTTGGGTTAGTTTCCTTATCTCCTTGAGTTCAGAAATAGAAAAACTATAAAATGTATGACATTTTTAACACCCCATGTATAATCTTGATTGGAATCTCGACCTCTTCGCTATAATGATGAAAACACAATTCCTCAAGAAGAAAATCATCATATTCCATCAGAATAGTTATGTCATAAAGGATGATCCTTTCCTTTTAGTAGATAATTTTATCTACATATTATTTCTTGTAGGGAAATAATATCCATCCTTTAGATGATGGTTCTTAATAAGATTCAACCTCTACCTTGTACTAGAATAGAATCAGGGGTTGATTTTCCATACTAAGTGTGAGTTCCTTCTCATGGAAATTTATGTTAACTCAATATATGAAAATAATATCCATGATCAAAATTGCATCAAATTTGCATAATGGGAAAATGAAAAGGTTCTCCAAGATGTTCAACAAACAAATTTTTAATCGGTAGTAGTTATATACTTGTGATGAAATAATTTACACATTCATTGTTTTCATCAACATAACTAATTTAATTTTTTGTGGTGGTGTTTGTATTGTTCTACTAAAGATTAGGGATAATAAAGAATGTGTGTAACAACAATAAAAAATATTCTTTGATTAATGAATGAATAACTACTGTAAATTTCACCGCATCAATTTTGGGATTCACTTCTGTGGTAGTGATTGAAAAAGCTATTTCCTGCTGGCTAGGAGGTTGTTGGTTGCCTTCTAAAAACGTTGGCATAATTAATTGATTCAAATAGTCCATGGACTCCTTATAGTTGATGAAATTAATAGTGCACTAAGGGATGAATATATAGTTCCTTTCCTCTACTACATTCGAATGTTTCTCTTTATCAGCAATTAATATCTAGGTGTCCTTCTCATCCAAACCAAAATCATTTTGTTGTTACCTTTAGATAATTTTCACGGTTCTTCTTCCATCACCCTTGAATAGTGTGGAATTGGTATTTATTGGAACCATTATATTTATTCTTCATACATACAAAAATGAACTCCAATTTAGGATTATTATCTCCATGATACCCTTGACATTCACATATTTCCATCTCGACAATGAGGGAACATCAAAAAATATCCTCATATCTATTAAATTCAAAAATATTAAAGGCCTATCATACAGTAGTCTTTATCCCACCAAAGAAGAGGTCTAACCTACATTTAGGGTTAATGAAAAAACTAGAGGTGTATCATGAATTTCTTGTTATGTTTTCCTCATAATCCCTAATATATTCATCCTCTTTTTTATTGGAAATAAAATACATTTCCCATTCAAGACATAGAGTGAAAGGAATGTATTTTTCAAAATACATTTTCTGGAATTCCTTTTACTCCATTATTTTGAATTTATCCTTCCTATATTTATTTTTCATCAATTTCCACCACATATCAACTTGTCCCACGATATGACAAAAAGTTATACGGACCTTTTATTGTTTAAAATATTGATGGAGGGGGAATATCTTCTAAATAGAGTTGATAAACATTTCTGTTATAGATGGATCATATGATCCATTAAAAGTAGGAGTCAATTTTCACATAAATTCCTCAATATCAAATTGTTATCTCTTTGAGGGGTTCATATTTCCTTCATAATTTAGTTTTCTATTCCGAAATTGAGTTAGTTGAGAGATTATTTTAATGATTTTCATAATTCCTAATCTAATCGGGCTTGGTATCTCATTGGGGAAGTCATCACATTGCTCGTCACATTAATTGTTTATGGTATTCCTCCTATTTATGGACATGGGAATGAATAAAAGAGAAAACTAATTATAAGTATTTTTAAAACTATTAAACTCATAAATGGGAATCCAATGACATTAAATAGATAACATATAAATTAAATTTATTTCATAATATATGGATTTCTTGAAATTTATCTATTTTGAGAATGATCTATTTCATAACATATCATCTTATTTGAATTTTATTACCTTAATAATTTTTTTTCATGAGATATTAAATTTACCAAAGAATATCCCCCGTGATTGTCAAAATTATTTCATAGTATAGCCCATTATCGTGTACCAGATTTCACTGACTCAGATCCAGAACATCTTTTTGATGTTGTTACACTTAGGTACATATATACTGGAACCACATCCACATGTAGAATGCAGACAGGGATTCATTTTCTAGGTAAACCACATAATATATAATTACCAAAAATAATTAATTTTTTTTTATAAATTGTCTTATACTTAAGGGTTTCATAAGAGTTCTTTTATACAAATTCATACCCCAGTTCTTCCAAATCCTAATCCAAAAAATAAATAATCATTTCCTCTAATTCAAAATATAACTTCTATGATCCATATTTCACATAAATACATGGTTTAATAAATAGAATACATTTAATACAACCAAAATAATTGATAAGTAAAGGATGTTTGATAATTACACCGCTTACGTAACAACATATAACAAGGGATAAAAAACATTATCAAAAACTTCTCTGACATCATCATAATAATACAACAAACATAAATCAGAATAGGATATCCTATGGATAATCATATGAAAAGGGGTTTGGTATAAAGCACACTAAGGGAATATAAAATGAATAATATGAATAATGTGATACATTTTAGATAATAGGAATATCAAAGGGGAAAAAAATATTATGAGTCATAAACACAAACAATGATACATGTAATAGGAATATAATCAGAACATGGGAAATGTGGAAAAAACATAAAACACATCATCAAAAGACCGGTCAAAGATAAATCTTATAAGACATAATGGTGGAAAAGACCAATAAAGGAACCAGGTATACCCCGATACCAATATGATGTATCATGATACTAAACATTAACCAATTAATTGGGTCTCTATCTTGGTGCACCCATCTTAATCACATCATTCTCATTCTAATGTGTTCCACATATATCATAGAACATGGATCCATTCATCATCATAACTTATACCATGATCTAGGAGTGTATAATACATACATGTAAGTACCATATCAATAATTATATATTAAATATATGATTACTCATGATATTAAATTTGGTATGAAATTCACAACAAAATTGTTTTTTCATGGAAAATCACTGTGAAATTTTAACAACCTAACATATTAAATATAAAAATTCATAAAAGTGGTTGATGATTTTGAAAATCACTATGGAATTTCATTATAGTAATGGATTATGTAAGGCCCTAAATTTTGGAGGATAAATGATCTCTAATTAAAATAACATAGAATTGATGGTAAGGTAATTTTTATTAATTAATTATATTATAATCTTTTTAAATTAAAAGAACTAATTTCAAATATGTTTCAATTATTATAATGTTGGAGAGAAAAGTTCCAAACATTAATTTGTTATTAGAAAGGCTGTGGAAGGACTTAAATAGGGATTGGGGCACCATGGAAGGACTCTATGGACTATATTTAAGAGTTTTTATGTGCTACAAAGGTTTCTTAGTAAAAATAAATGAGTTCTTGGGTGGGTTTATTTAAGAAGAGAGGGGGACTTTATTATTATTTAGGTTTTGGACTCTACATAAAAAAATATTAAAAAACACAGACCATCCCATGTTTTCCCCTAAAAGGAATTTATACACATTAATTTCCTATGAAAAGGTAAGTACATAAAATAGTTACTTTTCTTGTGTGGAGTTGAATCATACTCTTAAATAATGGTTTTTAAAATCTCAAAATGTAGTAAAAATTTGGGAGGATTCATAATTCCATTACCAAATATATAAAATAAACAAAAAATCACATTATTTTAAAGGTAAATCATTTATTTTTTAACTTATTACATTATCGCATCACAATCGGCTAATCATGATTTCATATTACACAATGTATATTTAGATTGTATATAATTTTTACCCGAAAATTTAACTATCTCGAAAAATATGACAATTCACCATTGGATTATTTACATGTTATGAATACAAATATAATAACAGTTTTATCAAAAAAAATGTTTTATATATTTTAATTTTTACTATAAAAATAATAAATGGATTTTATTGAAAATGATGGGTTTTCAGCAATACCAGTTTTTGAACCCTAATAAAAAATTCTATTTGGATTCATAAAAAATATATGATCATTCATATTTGATAGAAATTTTATAAAAATAATATTTTTTTAAAATATTTTTTTAAAAAATGATTAATTTATAAATTCCTTAAATTAATTTTAATATCATCTATGAATATAATTTCCTAATTGTTTTATCATACTAGATATCATTTACAAAGTAACAATAATAAAATTAAAATATGTTAATTATTATATAGAAATAACCAAGAAACTCATTTTTATAGGGTCACAATACATATCCATAAAATACACCTTCAAAGAACCAAATATTATGGTGCATGATGGTGGGGCTTACATTAGGCCTTTCAGCGAACATGGTTTGGGTCAAAATCTTGATGATCTTGACCTTATCATATAAAAAAAATTCCCATGGTAAATTTTTTGGATCTAGGATTCGACTTTCTCTAGGGAAAATCACAAAAAGGATATATCCCTCAGATTCTCCAATGAAATGGCTTCATACGGTATGATCCTACTAGTTGAATGCATCACTTCCTTTGTCTATGTGAATTGAATTTGATAAATTCCAATATTTATACATGGACTTGTGATCACCATTCATTGTGTATGTTATAAATTTTAATGATATATAATGGTCATTTAAATAAAATTGGATATATTAAAAATGATTAAGTGCATGTTTTTTCTATTATCATAACATATTTAATTAAATCGGAAAAGAAAATTTTATTCATAATAGTTCTATTTGTTGCAACAATAAAGCATAATAAGGGAATAAAAATGGAATAAGATGATGAAGATAATGCATGTTAGACAATAGTCATATAAATGGGTTATAAAAATATTAATAAACCTGAACATGAACAATGAGACATTATATAGAATGATAATCATGAATAAGAAATGGAAAATTTGGAAACAACATAAATCACTGAATCATACTCAAAGGTCAAGGAGAAACCCAGCAAGAAAACATGGTGGAAAATGTCCCATAACGGAATCAGGTTTAATACCTATAACTACATGACATATAATGATACTAACATTACCCAATGACTTGGATCCCTTTCTAGGTTCACAAATCATATACATTTTATTTTCATTCTTAAGTGTGCCATATAGATCATACAACATTGATTCATGCATTATAAAAATTTATAACAATATTAAGGAATACAGAATAATGATTTGTATGTATCTATTAAAAAATTATATTTTCATTAATCTGAACACCCTTGATAGCAAATAGGTATAGTATTAACTACACAGTTGTTTAGGCATGGAAAATCCGTGTGAATTTCCATCATCATAGTGGCATTACATAATGATTCATAAAAATTGGATGATTAGAAAGAAATGGGAATCTAATAAGATAGAAATAAAATAGAAAGTAATATGAATAATGAAAATAATATCACAACATTATTAATTTATAAATATAAGGAATATGTTAATGAACAATATTAAATTGAGAAAAAATCATAACAATATTTCATCATGGTAATGAGAGTACATAAAGAATCATGGAAGGATTAAAGAGAGGTAAATGGGATATCATAATTTATAAATTAAATGGAATCTATGGGGAATATTGAAGAACATATTAAAACATAAGAAAATGGAATCTATGTTACATATCATAATATATGATCTTGAATTTATATGAGATGAGTGAAATCTATTATGAAATCTAGGCATAGTAAAAGATTAGGTATGTGTAAAAATTAGAGAGTATAAATGGAGACCCTTTCATATAAAAATAATTTTAATGTAAGGTATTGATAATAAATGAATATAAATCTGAGTAATTTTACTTATAATGACTCATTTATAAGTTGATTCTTGAATTTAATGAAAGGAAGATGAGGATACCATACATGAGTGTGTAAAAAAATCATGAGAGGGGATTCTTGAAAGATTGGGGTGCATTTAGGGGACTTTAGGGAGTGTATTTTGGATTATTTTCACTATAAAAATATTTTGAGTTATGTTAAATAGTCGCTTCATTTGTATTATATTAGAAAAGAGGGGGATTTTTCAGTATTTTGGTTTTTGAATCTACATAATTGAATATAAAAAAACCACAAATCATATTTTGGTTTCTACCAAATGGGAGTGGTCTAAATTATTTTATAATTTATAGGTCCTGACATAGCAAAACAATTCACTTTCTTATTTGGATAGGATTCATACTTCTATGGAAATGATTTTCAAATCTTAAAATATGTAACATGTTTTGCAAGATTCAAAATGGATTTTAATAAAAAAAATTAAATAAAAAATATTTTAATTATAAAACATATATATAGTCTTCTATACATATTATAGTATTTGTTAAATCATGTTTGGGTCATTATGATATCATAATACACAATGTATATTTATATCATATTTAATTTTTACTCAAAAATTCGAATGTATCAAAAAATTATGAAAAATTCACCATTGGATAATTTCAATGTTGCTATTAAAAAATAATATTCATTTTATATTATTTATTTGTAATATATTATTATTCACTTTTAAAAGGATAACTGTTATTTACTGAAAATTGTTGTTTTTAAAAAGAATAGTTTTGAATCATTATAAAAATTACATTTGACTTCATAAATGTTATATATCAAATATATTAGACAAAATTTTTACATAATAATATTTTATTAAAATATTATACAACTAATTATTTTCTTGATTCTTTAAATTATATTCTTTAATTGAAATCTAATGTTATCTAGAAATACTATTTGTGTTTTATTGTATCAAAATATAATTTTTATCAAACTTATTACTTAATAATTTTGAAATTAAAATAAATATGGAATAAATATAATCCTCATATAAATTATAATAAGAAATAAATATTTATGATATTAGGGGTACATTGATATTAGTCCTTGTTAAATTATTTTAACACTTAATCAACATATTATCCCTTCACTAAGTAATAAATATTTTCTATAGTTATTATTCACATTGATTAAAAATTAAATAAAAATTATTAAATAATATTTCTCTTTATTATTCATAATATGTAATCAATTTTTTAAAAATAAATTTTTAGTGTAGGAATAATTTAATTTTATATAAAACCGTATATTTTGATGTAAAGCGGTTTTCACAAAAATTATGGAAAAAGTTATTTTACATTAAAATTATAACTATAAATATTTATTATATGAATATATATTCAAAAATATTGTTATATAATATAAAATATTATATTATTTCTCATTAGGGGTTATTTAATTAATTATCATTCCTAAATACTATACATTTTAAGAAAATATCAGAAAAAAATACATTTTTATCCATTAAAATCCCGGTATAAAGATGATTTAAATGTAATTAATTTAATTAAATTAAACAGATTAATAAATATTCTATATTTAAATGAAATTAGAAAAATTAGTATACTTTTAATTATGAAATAAATAACAATTTTACCTAAAAAATGAAAATTTTCACTATTTATTGAAACAAATTTATCTTCCAAAAATACCAAAATTACACTATATTATAATATAGATGTTATGATATAAATTTTGGGGTTCATTTTATAAAATTAATTTCTAAATTTTATTTAATACAATCAAAATATTTTTTTCATAAAAATAAAAAATAATTTTTTTGAATAATTCTTATTTTGATTAACAAAACAACATTACCAAAATTGGATGATTTTTTACCAAACATTTATCAATATATATAGGATATACATATCCTAATTTATTTAATCATACATATATCCAAAAAATTAATTGAATGTTAAAATGTTCATATTCTAATAATCATTGTTTTTATAACATATTCTATTGAATATATTTTCCTCTTTTAAAAACTAAGGGTGTTACATTCTTCTCAAATTTAATAAATTATGTCCCAAAAATTTATAATTGAACATGATATTAAATATTTTGAAACCAGAAAATATCTTATTTGAAGACCCATATCGTCTAATTCTTATGAAAATATATATTTCAACATCTAGATCAAATTTAAGAATATTTTCATTAGTATTAAATATTAATAGATTAAATTTCAAAACATTAAATGCACCATGTTATGTTTATCTCCAATATTTTAGTTCATAATAATTTTTATATATACCTAATGAATTAAAATATAATTCACATTTTGAAAAACATTAATCACGACATCCATCAAAAATGTTTTTCCACCACCTATTCACAACATAATTTATGGAAACTATCATAAAGGGATATATTTCACTATTTAACTACACCATTACACCATAGAGTTATAGGTTATAAGTTGTTATGATACTTCATAATTCACTAAAAAAATATATAAAATCATAATTTACAAAATATTCACTATGCTCAAGTAGATAGTAATAATTGTATATTTTTCTCTCATTTTTAAGAAAATTCAATAATTTTTCAATAATATGAGTGTGATGACAAATAATTTGAAATGAAATTAAGCTAAATTTTTCTAGTGAAACCATCCAATATAACATACATATAATGTTTTACTCTAATATTTTGTGTTTCTATAGGACCAAAACAATCCATTTTCACTACATCTAATGTTTCAAGCATTATGAATTTTCTAATGGATTTAATCCTATTATTTTGACAATTAATATATTGGAATGAATTAGAGAAATTAGAAAATTCAAATTAATGTTTTGATATTTCCATTTTAAATCCATTCAATAAAATGTTTTTCTACGTCGTAGACATTTAAGTTTCCTTTTATTCATTTCCAAATCTATGATTTATCTATTATCACAGTAAGTAATTGAATGTTATGATACTATTTTCCTATATGTTAATAGTGTATATTTTATCACAATAATTAGAAGATAACAAAAGAAATCCTTAATATTTAATGGTATATTTATCAATACAAAAGTTCACGGAATAACAGTCAGCACATAGTTGGATAATTCTAATGTGGTTGTTCTTAAATCCTAAAATATAAAGAACACTAAAAATTAATTTTTTACTGAGATAAAACACATTACCAATATAAAGAATCTCCCCATCCACATTATCTCAAAAAGTAACTCATATACTATTAAATTTTTTTAGGTTCGGGAAATAGGATTGTCAACCCATCTTGTGTCAAGAAAAACAATTTTATATGTCCCATATGTTATGGATTCTAGTACATAGACTATATACTGTATTTAATAAGGGATAAAGGTTTTGAACCCATTCATTATTGTCTTCATTAATGTTAGAAAACAAACCAATAGGGGCCCACATCTATCCAACCACATGATGTTGTATAACTATAAACTCTTTTAAAATACCGGGGTTTATGATTTCATTGACACTGAACTTCATTCAAGGAAGGTTTTTTCATGAATTATATTATCTCATGAATTTAGTAATGAAATGGAAACTCATTATTAGAAATTTTTTTGATTGAAAATAAAACATTCCATACATAAAATATATTCTATAAATTGAATTTTTTTTATCTTTCAAAAGATATTATCAAAATTATCCATTTTAGAAATAAAATAATAAAAATGATTACTATAGTCTTAATTTCAATTTTTACTCTATCAAATTTCCATTTATCATTATAAGTTTACATGATTTCATATTTCACATATAACTTAGAAGTTAGTTTAGATATTTTAGCATTTAGTTTAGAATTACTATCTTCCACTTTAGAATGTATTTCCTTTGTATATTCAATGTTTTTTTTTTCATTTTTTATTTTTATTCTCAAGGAGATTCATATATATCTTCATCTCTTCTAAATATGGAATATTATCCACATATATTAACAAAGCTGATATATTTACAACATATTATTTAAATAGAAACATAGAGTGTAAATAATATTTTTTATGGGACTTACCTAAAACCATTGACATGAATCACTTTTCATTTTGAGAATTTATAGTATAAACTATTATGTTTTTTTGAATAATAATTCTATTTGAATCAATATTTTCATATAAATAAGACAATAAATTTATAAACCTCCAAGATTCATCTAAAACATTAAAATATATTCTCTAATTTGTCTTTGAATATTTACCATACATACTTTAATTCTCCAAACTAGGAAAATAAGCTCAAATATGTTCCTATTTATTTCAATCATAATAAATAATATATTAGGATTATAATTATAGTGTTACCATTTTATTCTTTCAATAATCAAACCAAATTATCTTCTTTCTAATTATATTATTCATCCAATTGAATGTTAAGTTATATCATTGTGACTATATTCTAATCTATTAACATCTAATATTCATTTATAATTCTTTTTCATATAAGTAGAATTTGATACTTGAAAACTATAGTTTACGATCCGAAATTTGAATATAATGAAACTTTATTTTCCCCTTACCCATATTATCATATATTCCTAAATGCATATTATATTAAATTGAAGTACCAATTAAATAATCTAGGGTCAGCTTTATAAGATATGTAGTATATTGTAGTGTTATTTTCTAGGATTCCAAATCATTGAAAAAATATCAATTTTATTATCAATATGATGGAAATATGTTAACTCTTTCTCATAAAGATATTAATAACTATTAACTATGATCATAAAATAATGGTTTATTTATTCCAATAATTCTTTTTGAAAAAAATATATTGATTGATAGTCTTTGTAATATTCTCATTATTAAATTTTTCATTATAACCTATTTTTAATATATTTGAAAAATATTATATGGATGATAATATTTTCAATAATATTAACACTAACTTACGGTTTTTAGTGTCATGTAATGTTAAACCAAGATTTACAAGGGTTTCATAAGGGTAATGTGTTTTATCAAAATTCTATTTAAAGGTAATGTCATGATTACAAGTGTTTCATAATGGAATCTCTGAAATTATATAGGTTATGTTATGGTAAGTGAGTTATTTTTGTGCCATATAAGAATAGTGCTATTCATTATTAATGGTAACACCCTACCGATAAGGGATACGTAATAGGAATTCCCAACATTTCTAGGGTATGTAAGGGTTTACTCGGCCTCACATTTAGGTATACCCTTATTTCTTAATGTTGATCAAGGGTAACATAAATGTGTTTTATGGGTATTATGGTGTTTCTAAATACAATGTTACCATACCATATGCATTGCATAATGATAATAAAGTGTTTTCATAGGGTTTTTAAGGGTAGGTATGTGTTGTATAATGGTAAAAAGCTTTTTATAAAGGACTGTTAGTGTAGTTAGTGAGTTATGTATGGGAATTCTATGACTTATGATGGTTTCATAAATTAATTTGTTTTGTCCAAAATGGTCCTAAATTCCACGAGAGTGAGGTGAATCAGGGTATGGACATTCATTAGAATATTATTTAAGCCCCACTAGATCTTTACATCTCTATAATAAGTTTCACATTGTCCTCACATACGTGTTAATGATGATGTTATTATTTCATTCTTAATCTAATGATGATTCTTTGAATGTAATGCAGGAAATCAAGAACAATGGAGCATGGAATTTTTCTTTCTTCACCATCACTAGGATAAATTCAAGGATCATACAATGACATTTTTCCGATAGTACCAACATCACTAATTCTATCTTCCAATAATTATTTTCAGGTTATATCACTACAATATGTAGGCTCACTTCCATTACAATGTTTAGGTTCTTCCCATGACGTTCTCATGGGTCAATCCCTATGTAACATCCTCTAAATCAAATCTAGTGGGAAGAATCATTATCTCCCTCTTTATTTACCCACTTCCCTTGTAAGGGATCCACACATAGTTTATGGACAATTATGTCCTTTCATTGTCTCAAATGAATGTCTCATTATCAACTGTAGATATATATTCAATTGAGGTTCCAATTTCATCCATAGATAAATACTGTTTTACCACAGTCTTAAAGGAAAAACTCAAATCGTTCACCAAACCCTTATGAACCCTTGTGCATGTTTTGTTTACTTTTATGAAAAACCTTCTCTTAGAGACAACCACATTCTTACACACATCAAAAAATTTATGTGCATCTTACATAGCTTGTGAGAAAATAAAATCTAATGCACATTTGTTTTTGCTTCTATGCAACTCCAATTACTTCACACAACTCCATTTGAAAAAAATACTTATATTATCTCGAGCTAAAATTCTCTCTATGTGTTGAGATACATTTAATGATGGGATGACCTCAAGATTTGATGCAATGTACATGATCCTCTATGAGTTCTCAAATCTCATCTTAACGTTTCATTGGGTGCGTAAATCATTTTCTCAAAAACTCATCATTCATGACCATCTACAAAAAAATTTCACACTTCATTAATTTTTAATATTTAACTATTCAGATACTCAAACATTCCTTATTTACAAGTTTCCCAACTATTTACCCAACATCCTTTTCTAAAAACACATTTCTCTATTTTTCAGTTTTCAAAACGATAATTTTTTCAAACACCAGAAAACTGAATAAAATTTTATCTATTCTTTTTATACCACCCCCAATACCTTAATTCCCTTATCCTAGATCATTTTCAACATATATTTTTATAAATTTATTTGGAAGTCAAAAACTCACTCAAGAATCCCACTTTTTCAACATACACAATCAACTCAAAAATGCTTTAGTGTTTAAATATAGTGAATCTGTACGTGTATTGATTTCTTAAAAAATCTAAACATTTCTACCCTTTGTTTTTAAATGATCTTTCTCTGTCCGAGAATATAGAGAGTCAATTTTTATGGTGATAAATTTTACGAAAAATATGAGTTTGTCATCTAGTTTCTTTGAATTTTAGAACCTTACCCACTTTCCTCTATTATAAGGTGATGAATTTTCAAAAGATAAAACCTGAATAAGTTATCCCTAAAATTATTTCATAGTATGTTTTGGAATTTATTTAAAGAATTAATAAAAGTTATAATGATTTATTATATTTATAGTAACACATAATTATAAAAAATAATAAATTTAATAATTATTTTATTCAATCATTGATTATTATAGAGAGAGAAAATTATTAGCATGTGTGGAATTATAATACTATTGAAGGATGAAATAGTTAACAAATTCTTTTAAATAATTTTATAATTATTAAATTATCTAGGTTAGAGAATCTATTATCCCATGTTGTGTTTTATTTCATTTGGATATAAATTAATAGAAATAGTTCTTATAATCCTTGGTGAGAAGTTTGAGATGACGAATACATGGAAATTTTTTAAGCAATGATACCTTGATAATCCTTGATGTTGACATCAAATACCCTATGGTAGGATATTCTTTTCTGTATAGAGTCCATATATATGATATTAATAATTAAATTAGTATGTGTGATGATTTTCATTAGACCACATTGTGTTTTTTAAGATGTGTGCATATTTGGATTCTTTTCATATTCATGAAATGTTATGTTTGCATTAATATGATACCATTGTTACCTTGTGATATATTTTGGTATATGTTATATTATTTTTATTTTTTGCAAGATACTATAGTGGCATGTGGACTCATCCTGACTCAATATCCCATTTGGGGGTGCGAGATTATATGCAACATGTGAATTTATAATTAGACTGAGATTGATAATGAGGAATGGTGGAATTCTTTGGCCTACCATAGGGGCATGATGTTAATATGTGATTATAAATATGATATGATAGTAGGGAATGGGGGTCTTTGTGACTTGACAAGTGTGGTTGCAGTGGGACATGATAGTCTCTGTGAGCTTCCCTAAGAGATAGTGTTGGGGTATGATGTCCAATTATAGACTGACATTGACTCCTAGGGATTTTATGGCTATTTAACATATTCAATTCTATCTCCTTCATTTGTGAAATATCCACCACCATTCTGATATCATCATGTAAGGAGTTTAAGTAGGCAAGTCCTGAGTTTTTTGTTTCTTTGTTCTTGTGTGAATGCAGGGTATGATTTGTTACTTGTGTCTGTATTAATTATTATCATGCTATAAACACTTATGTGAATGCACTCAGGTTAAGGGTTCATTGGTGGCATCCTACTGGGTTTTATTACTCACACCAAATAAAATCATCCCAATGCACTTACATATATCATATATGGGATTCGAGAAAGGGAATGGGGCTTGCTGAAGATATTTAATCTATATATCTTAGAGGTAAAGGTGTTATAGGGAATGAATATTGAGTTACCACAGATTGACTGATTTATTTTCCTACTATAATTTTATACCTGTGTTTCGATTTCAACTTTGAATGAATGTTATTATGTTATGGAATTTATGAAATCTATTATTTTCATAATTATTACTCCAATTATTAATTATACTATTAATTAATTATTATTTTGTCTATGACATGATAATGATGCTATTGCATCTGTATATATATGTAATTATACACTTTCTACATGTTGTACAATTCTTGTGTTTAGAGAGACACACATGAGATCATTTGGAAGACTGGTTCATGTTAAGTAGTTTAGGCCAGGGAATTACAAAATGGTATCAAATGATAGGTTCCTACATTCAATTGAGGACTCACATAAGATTTGGTAAAAATGATATACTTGTTTGGGACACTGAGAGGTGTGTTTCCATGTTCTTGGTTAGAACATTTGTAATAGATATCTGAGTTACCATTGATGGGACTACTATTACTATTTTAATGATATTTCTGGTGAATACATACTTCATGATAATGTACATAGAATTACAGTACAAATATATACATATTCTTGTGTTATATATTAGATAAAAAATTTAATGCCCTAAATTATTCTATTTTTACAGATATACTTGAATTACCTACTATGTGATATGTATTTTTTGTTATGTATAAATATAACCTAATCATGTTCTTATATTTGTTTATATATAACTATGAATAATGTGTAGGTATGGACACAATGTTTTTTTCATGAGGAAGATACCTAAGGTTTAGGGTAGAATCCTTAGAGAACCTTTGTGTGATTCCAAATACTAGTAAGGGTCTGACATAAATCATCTACATGTTTTATTCGAGTAAGAGGGGTGTCCTTGCAGATGTTTGATGAGACCTCTAGTTGAGGATCCCCAAGATACTCCTATGCCACCACATATAAATCATAAGGATATACCTTACCATTCTTATATACAGGAACATGTGATCTATGATATAAATTCCATTTATCAAGAAATATTTCATATCATTCCCATTAATGGAATATCCATTCAGAATATCATGACTAATATTATTATATAATATCAACTACAGTATACTCTTACATTCTGGTGCACTAATTGATGATAGGATATAGAGGACTCGATGGAGTGTTTGGAAATAATTGTTGAGATGCTCTAAAATCCTTGAATGTGATGAGTTATTACAAAGACCTTCAATGAGTTATTTCTAAAGTATTACTTTCCTAATATGAAGAAGCTAGACCATTCACATGATTTGAAGGAGTTACAATATATTTCTATGACTATCATTAAATATTATACTCTGTTTATGTAGTTACTTAATGTTTCTCCACTATTAACTAGGAATGACGCATATACAGATTGGATGTTCATGGTATAAGACTCTAAATAAACTCCATATGTTATGTTATGTTAATTGAATGGAAAATATACATTTAGGTGTTTCAAAGGCACTAACCCTTAATAATGGAGTAATGGAATAAATTACATAATGTTTACATTCAACCCATAGAGGACTAGTGACTGAGATTTCCATTTCATGGGAGTTTCTTATGAAAATATTATGTGGAATGTGGTCTAATATAAGTAGTGTATTAGAATGTAAAATTTTATTAATGGTTCCTCAAAACATTCTAATAGGGAAATGGGTTCACATTTCTATAACTATGGTTAAAGGGGGGAATTTCCATACTTCATTCCCAATAATTTATGTAAATTACTATCAGTACAGCATAATAAAAAATATATTGTAGTTATCCTCAAAGGAATCATAGATGACTTCTCATGCAGGTTTATGATAGAAGTTGGTATAGAGCTTTGGGGAAGGTTGTGTCTATGAAATATATCCAATAGGTGTGGACTGTAGTGATGGAGTATCTACATAACGAGGTATAGTAATCACGGGTATGTTTCTAGAATTTGACCATGATAAATATTGTGTTTTAAGATTTGGTAAAAGGTAGTGTATGCCTTGAGACTCCCAAAGGAAGATTTATTTATTGTGTGAAGCTAGTAGTTATCCATTTTCATTTCATCCTCTAAGTACTAATATGTATAGAGACCATTAGAATTATTATTGGTGGGATTGAATGAAAAGAGAAATGGCTGATTTTAGCATGAAATATTTGACATGACAAAAGGTTACAGCTAGGAGGATGTTTCTGAAGGGGATTCTCCAGTATTTTCCAATTCTATAGTGGAAATTGGAGAATGTTTCCAAGGACATTGTGGTGGGACTACCAAATACTTCTTGAGGTAACAATGTGATTTTGGTTATAGTTTGATCAGTGGAAAATATATGCACATTTTCTATCTACTAAATATACAATGTCTTTGGATCATATTTCTCGATTGTTTATAAAAGTGATTGTTAGGTTACATGGATTTCCTCTTTCCATTGTATCTGACGAAGACCACAGGTTCACTTTTAACTTTTTAAGGGAATTAAGAACTCATTGGGAATAGAATTAAATTTCAGTACAACTTTTTATCCTCAATCAGATGGGAATTTAGAACATACAATTCAGGGTTTAGAG
Organism: Viscum album; assembly: GCA_963277665.1. NCBI lineage: Eukaryota > Viridiplantae > Streptophyta > Magnoliopsida > Santalales > Viscaceae > Viscum > Viscum album. The sequence goes on along the minus strand of OY728165.1, from coordinate 897,388,932 downwards.
TTTATGCTTTGATCTTGATCAATGGACTGCCATGGATGTTGGGGTCATCATATTTATTTAGTTGTGTTTTCTTATAATAAAAATATTCATTTCAGTATACATATTGAAGCTTTTGAGTCATTGTATAGGAAATTGTGTAAAGCACATGGTTTTGGGATGAATTTGTGGAAAGGAAATTTATGGGACTACAATTAGTAGAGGAAGTGTTTGAGAATGTAAAGACGATCCAGCAACACATGAGGACAACTCAGAGTAGGTAGAATATTTATGTAGACAATAGGAGGAAAGACTAATCTTTTGAGGTATGAGATCATGTTTTGCTTAGAATCTTATTATGGAAAAGTGTTATGTTTTTTGGTAAGAAAGGAAAAATAAGTCCACAGTTCATTAGACATTATGAAATTATGGAGATGTTCGCACCAGTCACCTATTGAGTAGATTTTCCTATGGGATTATCTCAGGTAAAAAAATTTCATGTTTCTTTGTTGAGAATGTATGTGCCAACTTCTTCTCATGTCTGGAGCTCAGAAGTAGTTCAGCTAGAAGAGATACTTTCATATTAAGAAAAACCAGTTCATATTCATGATCAAAGGGAATAAGTATTATAGAATAAGGTAATCCACTAGGAAAATGTTTTGTGTATAAACAACATGGTCGAAGAAGAAACATGGGAATCAAAAAATTCATTGAGGGAAAGGTACCATCACTTGTTTAATGATTAACTAAAATTGTAGGTCTGTAACTTTTGGAAGGTTGGGATAATGTAACACCACAAGGTTATAAAAATAAATTGTAACAAATGAACCCTTGTTTTAATTAGACATTTATAACTACCCTTTATACATTTTTTTCCAATTCTATGTTTTTAATTACGAAAAATGGTCATCTGCAATTGCCTTCAGTAAGTTATTTATATTCTGATAGAACAAACTTAATTTTTGATGAATAGTAAGACAACCATATAAATAGTAATATGTATAGTAATATGACCCTAATGAATTGTAATTTTTTTATTTTTTTTAATTCTCATAAGGAATTAAGATTATGACATCTTGGTTAATTATTCAATGTCTGATAAAAGTGGTTATAGAATTAAAATTGTAAATTTTTTAACAAAGTATAGTTTTATATAAAACCTAAATTATTAATATTTAGAAAATTATTTTCATAAAATGGAGTTTATTTTTATTTCTAAACATTAAAAAAGAGTTAGGTGGAATTAATGGGATTTTTAAAAAATTCATGAATTTTTAATGAATTGTGAAATATAGTAAAATACTTTATATTCAAATTATCAGTTAAATACACTATTTATGAAATCATAAGTGACGTAAACCAACATGGTTTGAACTCACATGCCATTATTACTAGTTGGGGTCACATCAATTAATAATATTCAAAGTCCTGATAAAAAATATTATAATAATGATTAAAATAATATAAAATACCTCTCCTCCTCTACTCTATAAACCACCCTTATTCCACTCTTCATCCCACACCTCTAATGCATTGAGAGTTACCTAGGATATTCCCAATATTCCTCCCAAGGAACTTCCCCACATCCTATGGAATATCATCTTACCAAAAGAACAAAAACAAATTCCTTAAGAGGAATCTCAAGGAGAATAGTTCAAGAGGTAAACATCTTCATTTTTTTTCTTTATGTTCATTACAATTTCACTTCTATTCTTATTCTTTACTCACATACCCAAATCCAAGATGCATGAATGATCCATTATATCATATATTTTGGATTTTATCAATTTTATGGATTCCTCTCCATTATAATTATTCTCTTCTCCCATTTATTCAATAACCTAAACACACCATCCGTGATGGGTCGATTTACCGACATCGTGGATGATGTGATTTGAAATTATTATAATTACTTCATGAATAGTCATGAAAAAAATTTATGTTTAAAAAAGAGTATAATTAATGTATTATATCATATATAAGGTTCTGGAATCATTTTTTACACACGTTATAAATTAATAAAACATAATGAATTCATTATGATCTGAAAATCGTCAAAATAACCAAAAAAAATATACAAAAAAAATTAACTTATGAATCAACATCATGTCAGAATTTAAAATTAAAAATGGTATAATTATGGTTATGGAAGTCTGTAAATAACATTCCATTAAAATTATGGAGTTTGAATCCCAATCAACAAGAATATCCATCATGAATAGATCATGGAAATCATGTAAAGAACACACCCAAAATAATGCAAGGAACAAAATACTAGCAATTTAATGGTCAAACAATGTAATGAGATGATCATACAAGGTATTATAAAAATGAATATGTATCTGTAAGATATTAATAATTATTTTTTATCCAGTTTAGTTGATGTTTAAACAAGTTTGAATTAAGATAAACACAAGGTAAGGGAATTCATAACCTGATTTATATTCATTGGGATAACCTTCTACTTCATTATTTATGTGTTATTAGAGTTGTTTATGATACTAATGTTGTTTAAATTTTTATTTAATTATGTGTATTTATAGTTTATATACATATTACATCCACTATATTACATTTCACTTCAATTATATGATATTTATTAGGGACTTTTATTTGAAAAACATATTTTGAAATGCCTTTTCACAAAATTAAAAATAAATGTTTTTATGAAATTATTAATGTTGTATGAATGTGTTATAGTTTATAGGAATTGTTTATGATGATGTTTGGGAACTATATGTCCTTCAAATTCATTAGGTATTTGTATGTTGGAGTTCGATCATGTGGTTACTCAATGTGTAACTTGGATGGTCCCAACAAATTGTAAGCTAGTTGTGAGGGTTACCAATTATAAGGTAGCTGAGAGGGTTACATGATTATGTAATTAATTCCAAAAGACACTTTTATTGTTCTATTTTCTTCTTATATCTTATGGGGATCTTGTGTAAATCTCATGTTTCACAAAGTAAGTAGATATGGGTGATAAGTATGTCTTTTAAAAACAATTTCATATGTTTCAAGTATTCATTTTATAATGTGTTCATTCCTTATTGTTATATCCCTTTGTAAGAATTTAGTTCTCATCCCAATTTTTTAAAGGATTTTAATATTTTATAAGGATGTGTAAAACAAAAAAGGAAGCGAAGTTAATTTTTTTGATGAATTGTCAAATAAATCATGTTCAATTAGAAAAGTTTTATATTTTGGAAGAAATGATTGTTGTTTTTATGGTATCCACACTGTATTAATATGAAATGTTATGAATATATTATGACATAATTGACTAAATCTCTAGACAAAAAAAGATCCTCAAATTTAAAGGATGTGATTTCTGGACTACATGTGAGATTATGTAATGTAATATGGTTGTCTCCTTATACCATAAATGTATCGTATTATTATTCTGATTAAATTTATGGGTATTTCCATATCCTTTTGATGATATTTATTTCATTGTGATTATCATTCAATTGTTTCCAAACCAGTAATTTAATTTTTTTCCCAATTTACCAACTTTGAGATAAATGACATGTTATGCCCCTATATTTTTCTATGTGGTGTACATACTACCCTTTTCAAGGTTATATCGTGAATATAATTCATTTCATTATTTTTTAAGAATTATATGCTATTATAATTTCAGGGGTATTATTATTAAATGTTACCGATGTGGTAACAATTTATTCATACAATCTTATCATTTATCGGGATTGGTTATAATTATGATTCCATGGATGAAACCTTATTATACATCTCCCAAGAACACTCATGAATTTTATTATCCTTTATTTAATCATTATATCTTCAGGTATTGGTCTCATTTCCCACTCTTTGGTACATAAGATGATTTCTAAAATGTTTTCACCCAAATCTACCATTGTTTCAATTTTTTATCCGAATTATGTGTTATTTCATAAATGAGTATTCCAAAAATATTTTTGAATTTTTATTTTAAAAAATATTTTAAATTAATTTTAAATATATTTTAAATGAAATTGGTCTAAATATTATTAAGTATTTCTCTATAAATTTTGAATTTATTATCAACGAAAACAATTTTCAAAATGTTTTCGAGATTCCATTATGAGTTCTCAAGGTTATTTTTAGAGAAAATGGGTTTCAAAAGGTCTTATTATTTATATATAAATTAATTGAATAAATTATATTTTCCACCAGAAATGTTTTGTAGGTTTTTAAAATATTACATTTTATGATTTATAATGTGGTTTTCAATGAAATGAATTTTTAAAAAGCCTGAGGTTTTAAATAGTGATATTCAAGGAAAAACTATTTTCCTTTTGAAATATTCCAAGTGATATTTAAAAAAATTCTCAATATAAGGTGTCATTAATTTATATTTTTTATGATATATTGGTGATATGTTTTGAGGATAGAATTCATATTATTTATTTAAATAATTTTTGTTTTGGAGGCATGATGTCTATGATACTAGTTTATCTTCCATGGGTTATATGGTTATGAAACACACTAATTTTCATGAGTAATAAATTGATGAAATTATTTTAAAACATTCCTTTTTTACATAGGTAATGATTTGATGAAATTTAATGATACCCATTTTAAATCATGGGTTATGATATGATTCTTATGAAACCCATCACTTTTTTGGGTCATGATATGATAAATATTTTTTTATCATGTGCAACATATATGTATGATTTTATTATATGATGGGAGGGACCTATATATCTATCCGAAACATTTGGTAACGATTTATATATCATGTGATAATTATAGGGAAAATGTTGAAGGTCTATATCAAAAATGGGAAACAATTATGTGTTAATCTAGAATGGGAAACAGGTGTGTCCTGATCCAGAATGGAAAAGAGGTGTGTCCTTGTAACAACCCGAGATTTTATAAGATATATTCTTTTTAATTTCTTTCATATCTTATATTATACACTACACCAAGTATAACTTGTACTATACGCAACACCTCATTATCTTGTAGTATAAGCAACACTATTCTTGTCTTTCATTACACGCAATCACGACCTTCCTCGATAGCGTGTGTAGTACGCAATACTGGGTTTCACTAAACAATGATATATTGTTAAAAAATTATTATGGAATAGCCGTTACGAATAGTATTAACTACATTTTGAATTTCATAATGTCACGACCCGACCCAACGGGGCTCGAGCCGCGACTCCCCAAGCCCGCCTCCAATAGGCCAGGGGCTGGCGACTAGCGCCGAGTAGGCTATCACACACATGGGAGGCATTAGCCTATGGTACCTATACACACGCACCCACAAACACCTCCATGAAACAGTGCAGAGATATAGAATCTGAAAAGTAAATGCATGCATACAATCTATCCAAAACCAAAGTGCAACAGCAAAAGTACAAAGGGAAAAACAGGGCCCACCAAAGAAAACTACAAAGCACGTCCAACCTTCTCTGAAGAAGGGGAATGCTGCCACAAACACCCGCCGGAAATATCCCTCGGCACAGCTCCGGTAGACACCCCGGTCCACTCGCTCACTAAGCTTCGCCTGCTCTGGGTCCTCCTGGGACTCCGTCAAAAGGCATGTGGTCTGCACAAGACAAAAACATGTGAGGGAAAAGCCTGTGCAGGGGTGAGTATAAACATACTCAGTAGGCACCCCAAAAACCCAAAACCCAATGGAGCAACTGAAAGGAAACAGTCCGCTCAACCCAGCCAGAGGGAACCTAGACGAGAGAGAAACTCCATCTCGTGACCATCCTCGGCTAAACACAACTAGTCAGCTCATCTCAGCTCAGGTGTATGCCCATACATACACCTTGAACAATCCAAATATACTCATCTCACGCCACAAAGCCACAAGAGGTACCGACCTCATCACCAGCAACTATCCACAACTAGGAGAGTACACCCCATGATCACTGTCATCCCAGATGACACTCAACTAAGAGATACACTCCATCGGGTCAAAAACAAACATCTCAAACGCCCCCCGAGAGACCACGCTCGTCGGATAACATCGCTGTGGAAACATCGCTGAAACAACATAACCACCAAACTCCTCGGATAGGGGATCGTCTCTAGGGTCCTCTAGGGGATACCAGAACCCACTCCGGCATAGGTAGCTCACAGATAGGGGATCACTACCAGGGTCTGCTGGGGGATACCACCACCCGATCTGGCATACGTAGTACTCACAGATAGGGGATCACACCCAGGATCCGCTGGGGGATACCACAACCGGATCTGGCGCTCGACAGAAGCTCGACACTCAGATAGAGGATCATCTTCCATATAAAGATGGTCACGATGATACCGGAACCCTATCTGGTATAACTAACGATGTAGGGGATCAAACCAATGATGCAGCAACCCTACAGAAACCACGCGCTGAGTAGGGGATCACATAACCAACGATACCGTAACCCTACTATAAACCACATGCTGAGTAGGGGATCGTATACCCGATGATGCCACAACCCTACTGAGCACGGCCCACCGCATAGGGGATCATATTTCTGATTATTCCACAAACCCTACGGGGTTAACCTACTAGATAGGGGATCGCCACCCGTAAATAATTGGTCACAGCGATACCAAGAACCCGATCTAGGGTAAATATGCTAGAGGATCCACTCCGGGCCCACCGGAGGGATACCACAACTCTAACAGTTTAAAATATCCCATCGAGAGGATCACAAACCCATACGAAGGTTGTGATGCCCCACGAACCCTCGTAGGAACGAACCAAGGGAGAACCCTCAACCACTGCTGGTCCAAACGTCGCTAACCCGAGCGACCCGCCACAACGCCACACTGCTCATCTCATAGGCCAAAACCGAGGCCACCATCGCGTTCCACACAGAAAAACACGCAGTATAGGCTGTTTACTCACCCGAAACGGAGCACCGGTGAAAAAGACATTATTCACCACAGCTAGCCCATGCGGGGCCCACACAACGATCCGAAAACTCATTGAGCGGACCATACCACGACGATCCCCTCGGAAAAACAAGCGGAATCGACTACTCACTCGTCCAAAATGGACACCCAGTGAAAAAGGTACTATTCACCGAAGGCCAGCTCGGGTGGGGCCCACACCTGGATTCCGAAACTCATCGAACGGATCGTACCATTGCGATCCCCTCGGAAATACACACAGGATTGACTTTTCATCCGCTAAAATCGGTCTCCTGGTGCAAAAGCTGTGTTTCTCCACAAACGCCAAAACCCGACCTCGTGGGGCCCAGACCCTGTTCACAGACCCAACACCCAAAAACCATCTCAAAAAGTCCGTCGAACCATCAGAGTCTCAACGCCACTGACGGCACATCAATCGGACGTTCCGGGTAGAACTTACAACGGCCTGAAGTCGTAAAATAATAAAATAATATTATTTTATACGACGTTTCTAACTCCCGGGCCACGATCCCGAACCCTTAAACCCTCAAAGTGAGTTCAAAAGGTCTGTATCGACGCAAGAAGCGCGTCTCCGCAAATGGCTCGCAAATCGGAGTTACAGTTTGCGATTTACGAGGGTTTAAAGAACCCCCGGAAAATCTTGGCCGGACCACCGGCAGCCTTGCCGGAAACCACCGCGCCGCTGCCAGATTCCACCGTGCCGCCACCGCCGCCGCCGAAAACCACCGCGCCGCCACCCTGCCTCGCCGGATTTCACCATGGCTACCACCGGAATCCGGGATTTCTGCCGGAAAACATCCGGGGACCCCCGGGAGCACCCCGGTGCTCCAAAATCAGATACGAAACATGTTTCGGAAACCTCAGGACCAAAACTATACGACCATTATAACGATTTGAAGAAAAACAACAAATAAACGAAGTCCGAGATTTCAAAACTCAAACTGCCTACCTCGCGGGCGAAACACTGACGTTCTGCCTCAGATCCGCGCTCCAGAGCTTCCGCTGCGCGCTCCTGGAACGTCCGCCGTCGAATTCCGAGCTCGTGGGCGCTTCGTTTGCTCGATTCGACGGAGCGGCGGCGAATAACGGTGAAGAATTCCAAGAGGAACGATAAAGGGGGGGTGCTTATATTTATATCAGTCGCCCGCTGACGCCAAACCCGCCTCGGACCCAACGCCCGATGCGAACAAAAGTAATGTCACCTCTAGGGTAAATTCGTTGTTCTGAACGCAACGGCGGTCTCATATTTTCCATCCGAGACTCGGTTCAGAAGTTATTCGAGCTGACGCTCGCACACTAACTTTGCTACTTATTTACGAAAACGCCCCTGGTGGCGTTTCTCACCGCAGGCCCGCGCCCGCAAAGTTTACAACTTTCCTGGGGTAAACGGCACATTCCGGACGCAACTGTGCCCTCAGATTCTAGTTCTGAGCTACCGTTTAGGAGATATCACACCCCCGCCACGTGCATATTATAAAAAAACTTAATATTTTTATAAAATTAATTCTGGGCACATCAGGCCTCGGAATCGCACGCCGTCTTCACGCCTAACTCTGGAATTATTCCTAGAATTATTCCAAAGTCTGACAGGGCCAAAAACCTGAGTCGCTACATCCTCCCCCCCTTAGAACTTTTCGTCCCCAAAAAGCACTAAGCACAAGGAAAGCGACTGGACTCTCAACTGGGTCTCACACACCATGGAGCTCACCAACAAACACCCACATAGGGTCTTACCAACGCCCTGAACAAAACTTGAGCAAGCAAAAAAAAAAGAAAGAGTACCGCTAAACAGTGTCTGACAGACTACTGCAATAAGTAGAAAAGACACAAGGCGTACCTCTATCCATCCGCGGTGCCTCTAGGTCGACTGCCTCCAGGGCATGCAACTGTCGTCGCCCTCGGCCACCAGCTCCCTGAGCTTGGCGTGGACCACCTGGGGGTGGGGGTGGTTACAACTGGTACTATCTACCATCGCCTCCCGCTGCACCAGCTCCGCCGCCACGTCCGCCGCCCTGCAGACCTCCTTGATCGAGACGCTGCCTTTGCCAAGGCGGTCCATCGACCAGCTCCCTCTCAGCAGCACGTCAGGTCGGACAATCTCGAGCAAGATGTCCCCGACCATCGCAAGCGTAACACCGCCTCTCCTGCGGCTGACCAAAACTGGTCTGCGAGCCCTGTGAGCCCTGAAGCTCAGATCCTCCATCCTGAGGTCGCCTCCTGAAATGTCGGTCATGTCCAGACCCCTGAGTCTGTCGTTGGCTACTAGATGCCGATCCGACCGACAATGTCTCAGCTCTCGAGTGCCCAGCACTAACAGGGGGAATCTGCTCAACCAGAAAACTCTCCACCACCAACGCTCGCTCCAGCACTCTAGCATATGTGGGAAGGCACAAGAAAACCACACCTGCTCAAAGGTCCGAGCCCTAATGAACGGGTCTCGAACCATATCCAAAGAGTAGCGCGACAGGTCTGTAAACCTCGCTGGGTACTCCGACACAGTCATGCTCTCCTGTCGAAGCTGTAGAAGCTGTTGAATCCGCACTGACCTCTGCGTCACCGGATAGAACTCTTCCCTGAAGAGCTGCTCAAAATCTGCCCACGTGAGCGTCTCCTGGTCATGGGACTGCGTCACCAAACTCCACCATCGCCTGGCAGAACCATGCAGAAGGCACGCCGCTAGGACCACCATCTGATCTGGAGGTGTCCTCACTAGGCGGAAAACTCGGGTGACTACCTCAAGCTAGTTATCAACTCCCTGGGGGTCTGGATCACCCCAGAACCTCAGAGGTCGCTGCCTCAGGAACTCATGCAGCGCACTCATCCTGCACGCCACCTCGTCCTGCACCGCCGGCACAACCAGCTGCTCGACAGGTGGTGGCTCAACTGGCAGACCACCTGGAGGTGCAACCTCAGAACCTGCGCCCTGCTCCACAGCCTCTACACGTGGTGTGTCATCAGCACAATCCTGTTGCGGAACCCTCACTGACTGTCGTCGTGGAGGAATCCTGAAATACATTCAAGACACACCACAGTCAAAGAGTATATCTGGAGAGCTGACTCAAGAAGGACAAGGAAAACCCAAAAACCCAGTCCTATATGATGCATGTCCCATTACGTCCCCGCGACCATTGTACGAATGTCCCGAGTCGAAAGGCAGGTTATCAGAGTCCTGGTGTATGGATACGTCGGCCACCGCACCAACACTAGAGTCCCTGGCCTGAAAGCCGAACTCGAAACATCCTAACACTACCGCTGTGCAACCCAAACCAAGCTCACAGCTAGACCAGCTACGCTCAGAGATCCCAAAGGTGGAACTTGCTTTGATACCACTCTGTCACGACCCGACCCAACGGGGCTCGAGCCGTGACTCCCCAAGCCTACCTCCAATAGGCCAGGGGCTGGCAACTAGTGCCGAGTAGGCTATCACAATCATGGGAGGCATTATCCTAAGGTACCTGTACACAAGCACCCACAAACACCTCCATGAAACAGTGCAGAGATATAGAAACTGAAAAGTAAATGCATGCATACAATCTATCCCAAACCAAAGTGCAACAGAAAAAGTACAAAGGGAAAAACAGGGCCCACCAAAGAAAACTACAAAGCACGTCCAACCTTCTCTAAAGAATGGGAACGCTGCCACAAACACCCTCCGGAAAGATCCCTCAGCACAGCTCTGGTAGACACCCCGGTCCACTCGCTCACTAAGCTTCGCCTGCTCCGGGTCCTCCTGGGACTCTGTCAAAAGACATGTGGTCTGCACAAGACACAAACATGTGTGGGCAAAGCCCGTGCAGTTGTGAGTATAAACATACTCAGTAGGCACCCCAAAAACCCAAAACCCAAGGGAGCAACTGAAAGGCAACAGTCCGCTCAACCAATCCAGAGGGAACCTAGATGAGAGAGAAACTCCATCTCTTGACCATCCTCGGCTAAACACAACTAGTCAGCTCAGCTCAGCTCAGGTGGATGCCCATACATACACCTTGAACAATCCATATATACTCAGCTCACGCCACAAAGCCACAAGAGGTACCGACCTCATCACCAGCAACTGTCCACAACTAGGAGAGTACACCCCATGATCACTGTAATCCCAGATTACAATCATCCGAGAGATACACTCCATCGGGTCCCAAACAAACATCTCAAACGCCCACCCGAGAGACCACGCTCGTCGGATAACATCACTGAGGAAACATCACTGAAACAACATAACCACCAAACTCCTCGGATAGGAGATCGCCGCTAGGGTCCGCTAGGGGATACCAGAACCCACTCTGGCATACGTAGCTCACAGATAGGGGATCAATCCCAGGGTCCGCTGGGGGATACCACGACCCGATCTAGCATACGTAGTACTCACAGATAGGGGATCACACCCAGGATCCGCTGGGGGATTCCAAAACCCGATCTGACGCTCGACAGAAGCTCAACACTCAGATAGAGGATCATCGTCCATATAAATATTGTCACGACGATACCGGAACCCTATCTGGTATAACTCACGATGTAGGGGATCGAACCAACGATTCCACAACCCTACCAAAACCACACGCTGAGTAGGGGATCACATAACCAACGATACCGTAACTCTACTATAAACCACATGCTGAGTAGGGGATCGTATACCCGATGATGCCACAACCCTACTGAGCACGGCCCACCGCATAGGGGATCATATTTCCGATGATGCCACAAACCCTACGGGGTTAACCTGCTATATAGGGGATCGCCGCCCATAAATAATCGGTCACAGTGATACCAAGAACCCGATCTAGGGTAAAGATGCTAGAGGGTCCACTCCGGGCCCACCGGAGGGATACCACAACTCTAACAGTTTAAAACATCCCATCGAGAGGATCAAAAACCCATACGAAGGTTTGATGCCACATGAAGCCTCGTAGGAACGAACCAAGGGAGAACCCTCAACCACTGCTGGTCCAAACGTCGCTAACCTAGGAGACCCGCCACAACGCCACACTGCGCATCTCCTAGGCCAAAATCGAGTCCACCATCGCGTTCCATGAGGAAAAACACGCAACATAGGCTGTTTACTCGCCCGAAACGAAGCACCGGTGAAAAATACATTATTCACCATAGCTAGCCCGTGCGGGGACCACACAACGATCCCAAAACTCATTGAGCGGGCCATACCCCGACGATCCCCTCAGAAAAACAAGCGGAATCGACTACTCACTCGTCCAAAAAGGACACTCTGTGAAAAAGGTACTATTCACCGAAGGCTAGCTCGGGTGCGGCCCACGCTTGGATTCCGAAACTCATCGAACGGATCGCACCATTGTGATCCCCTCGGAAAACACACATGATTGACTATTCATCCGCTAAAATCGAACTCCTGGTGCAAAAGCTGTGTTTCTCCGCAAACGCCAAAACCCGGCCTCGTGGGGCCCACACCCCGTTCACAGACCCAACACCCAAAAACCATCTCAAAAAGTCCGTCGTACCATCAGGGTCTCAACGCCACTGATGACACATCAATCGGACGTTCCGGGTAGAAATTACAACGGTCTGAAGTCGTAAAATAATAAAATAATATTATTTTATACGACGTTTCTAACTCTTGGGCTATGATCCCGAACCCTAAAACCCTCAAAGTGAGTTCAAAAGGTCCGTCTCGACGCAAGGAGCGCGTCTCCGCAAACGGCTCGCAAATCGGAGTTACGGTTTGCGAGTTATGAGGGTTTAAAGAACCCCTGGAAAATCCTGGCCGGACCCCGGCAGCCTCGCCGGAAACCACCGCGCCGCCGCTGGATTCCGCCGCGCCACAGCCACTGCCACCGGAAACCGCTGCGCCGCTGCCGGAAACCGCCGTGCCGCTGCCGCGCCGCTGCCCTGCCTCGCCGGATTCCGCCATGGCCGCCGCCGGAATCCGGGATTTCCGCCGGAAAACTTCCGGGGACCCCCGGGAGCACCCCGGTGCTCCAAAATCAGATCTGAAACATGTTTTGGAAACCTCGGGACCCAAACTATACAACCCTTATAACGATTTGAAGAAAAACAACAAATATACGGGGTCCGGGATCTCAAAACTGAAACCGCCTAGCTCGCGGGCGAAACGCCGTCGTTCTGCCTCAGATCCGCGCTTCAGAGCTTCCGTTGCGCGCTCCTGGAACGTCCGCCGTCGAATTCCGAGCTCGTGGGCACTTCGTTTGCTCCATTCGACGGAGCGGCGGGAAAGAATGACGACAAACGCCGAGAGGAACGATAAAGGGGGGGGGGGGGGGGGGGGCGCTTATATTTATATCAGCCGCCCGCTGACGCCAAACCCGCCTCGGACCCGACGCCCGATGCGAACAAAAGTAAGGTCACCCATAAGGTAAACGCGCCGTTCTGAACACAACGGCGGTTTCAGATTTTCCATCAGAGACTCCGTTAAGAAGTTATTCGAGCCGACGCTCGCACACTATCTTTTCTACTTATTAACGAAAACGCCCCTGCTGGTGTTTCTCACCGCAGGCCCGCGCCCGCAATGTTTACACCTCGCCTAGGGTAAACGGAACATTCCGGACGCAACCGGCCCCTCAGATTCCAGTTCTGAGCTACCGTTTAGGAGATATCACACCCATGCCACGTGCATAGTATAAAAAATCTTAATATTTTTATAAAATTATTTCCGGGCACACCGGGCCTCGGAATCGCACGCCGTCTTCGCGCCTAACTCTGGAATTATTCCTAGAAATATTCCATAGTCTGACAGGGCTAAAAACCCGAGTCGCTACATATAACATTATTATTCATCTTACATATTTTTTAGAACATGGTATGAGAATAAAATAAATTTTTCGGGTAAAATAAGTATTTAAAAGAACAGTTTTGTCGCTTTTTGATGGTGCACCCACATTAAATCTAGTTGTTGACATGTTTCTAAGTTCAATTTGACAAAATAAAATCCTTCTTTGGAATCAGGAAATAAAATTTTACTTTGGATAACTTTTTCATATTATTCTTGTATCTTTCATATTTTGATGAATAGTAAAAACACGCTATATTTTAATTAAAAACAACTTTTTTCATCGCAATAATTTATATGGTTAAATTATAATATTTAATGGTTTCAATATCTAATTAGAATATATTTTTACCATTTAATATAATGTATGTCATTAACATTAATTTTACATTGAATTCATAGGTAAAAAAATTTCAATCATTTGTAATGTTTTTACTTTTGATACACATTTTCTTAACAACGGCATTAATTTTAAATTAATTTTTGAAACTTTTGTGTATTGAATTTAGAAAAATATATTCCATATTTGGAATGATTGGGTCCAAATTATGTTAATAAGATAATTTTTATTTTTGGGTATTATGAATAATAACTACGGTAAATTTCATTTACCTTAGTAAAAGGTTAATCGGGTTATTAAGGGTCAATATAATAATATAAAATAACCCTAACACTTGTCATAATATAATTGGATGCTTATATTTCGTCCTAAGGCATATTTGGGTCTAAATGGAATCCATTGGAACCCACATGGAGGTGATTAAGACCTTTAGTTTATTTTATTTAAAGGAAAGTGAAATATGTCTCACTCAACTTTAATAATTAAAGTATTTTTAATTTAAATTTATGCAGAGTATAAATTAGGTTATAAATACTCATTTGAAAGATATTTTTTTTCTCTTTATCATGGTGATTTATTTGTAATTTTTTAGAGTTATTTAATTTATTTATTATCTAATACATTAAAGATGCAGAAATTATTTATTTAGTGAAAAATCTATAATATAGTTTTTATGGAAATAGTAATAAATATAAAAATGACCAAAAATATGCAAAAAACTTATTATTAGTATATATATAAACCCTAATCATCCACTGGCCGAATTGTTGACCATTTGGATCCGTATTAAGGCAATTATGACACTTATATTATTTTATTTTAAATGATGCCAAAGTTGTCACCTTCATAATTTAATAAATATAACAATTTAAATATTGTGATTTTAAGATGATAAATTCGAGTAAAAGTATTATTGTGAAATTTAAAAGATTTATCATCATAATAGGATTTTATTTTTAATTTTTATGAAACAAATAGGTATATTAAATAATTAGACAAAATAGTGTAGTAATTATTTTATTAAGAGATAAACCAAATAAATGGTATTAAAAATAATAAAATAAATATTATACGAACTATTTAATGTTCTCCACTAATTTTCTATATACATATTACCTTTTATGAATCTATTAAATCTTTTATTTCGAACATATCTTCTGTATATATTTTATTTAAATTCAAATAAATGAATAGTGTCAAAATTGACATTATTGTTATTTTATAAAAATAACATATTATAAAATTGTTTAAAAATCAAAACAAAATATTTGAAAATTATAAATTTCAATTTATATGGTTTAAAATGTTAAAAATTATATAATTATGTAAAATTCACAACAAATATGTAATTATTTGTTATAATTTAATATTTAGAATGTTATTACCACAAATAAAATTAAATTGATTAAATAACGATAAATCAAGTTGATAATGTTAAAAATAAATTCCTAACATGTGTAAATTTTATTGGTTGATGATATTACAACCCTATCTCATCTAATATTCGGATATTAGTCATTTAGGAAGTTTTTATGTAGGTATGATATTTAATATAAACTAATATTTCTTAAATTTCCAAAGGTGTACCTCTCATCCCTTATGAAAGTGAACCTCCTCCCTCTCCTCCTCACACAAATTTGATCCTTCAATATCGTCCAAACCCTGCCCATTTAACTTCCCCACATCCCTAGAAACATCCTAGAGGTCATGGTCATCTTCAAAGACCAATTTTAGTGCCCTAAGAGGAGGTCTCAAAGAGGCGCTTCAAAGAAGAGGTAATGTATGTTACCGATTCTTTCATCTTTATTTCTTCCTCTACTTCTTCTTCTTTGGTTGTTTTATTATGAAGTAATATAATCAGTATCCCTATTATACTGATATTTTATTATAAGTATGAAACAACCATATTTCACCATCTATCCATCCTACAGAAAACGAAATCACCGCGCGTGCGTACGTACGGAATACAGTCTCCACGCCGTGGTGTAATCTATTTTCCACCACCACCTTACTTGGATGGGTATAATGGTGTAAATAATTACTATATATGATTATTGTAAAGTTATATTGATTATGAAATAGTATACATACACTCCAATACAATTACATGGGAACGATATCATCGCTCGTGCGTACGTACGGATTACCGTCTCCACGACACGATGAGATTCATTTTCCATGTTAACAATTAAAGAATGATTATAAAGTATATATAATAAGTAATAATGAAATATGTGACATAATAATTCTATTTGATTTATGTATATATATATATGTTTGTCATATACTTAATTCAATTCAATTTAATAAGGAAACGAAAACAGCGTTCATGCGTACATACGGCCTACTGTCTCCATGAACGATGTATTTCCTTCTATTTGTCGATCTATTATATATATATGTATATTATGAATATATATTATATATAAATCTTGTTTTACATTCTGGATGTAATTAATCATCACTTATGTAATCATATGAATAATTACAAGTTAAAACATGAACGACAAATGAAATGATTTTACCCAAAACGCTACTTTAACATGAATTTACAAAAGAACGGGTAATATAAAGTCATAAGTGAACCATATATGATATAATAACAATGAATATGATTCTGTAATAAGTCAATGAAATTATTTAAATCATTATACAGGAGGATTGGATACGTACGAATCATTTCGGACCTAAGGTAGGGATAACGTTTCAAATCTCGTTCTTATCCGAGATTGTTTATTCATAAGTATTTACTGGGGTTATTGTTCTCATCCATGACCATGCTTACTAAAAATGGATTCATGAATATTTAAAGTCCTTTTTACCCATTTTTGACTTTTACTACATGGTATGTATGAAATATTTCTTTTACGAGGTAATTTTTGACTTTTCCGGCAAAAGTACGAGAAGAATGTTTTTTTAACTTATACGGCATGAAAGGATTTTTTATGATTTTATAAAGCATTATTTTCATGAAGATTCCTAAAAAATATTTCATGACTATCTTCAACAAAATCTCTTTCTTTTAAAATTGAATGGCATTTTGTGAAACGAAAATGATTTTAAAGAAGAAAGGATATTTTCCTTAAGAATTCATTTCAAGTGCTTTATCAAAACCATTTTCCATCTAAGATGACAGTATTTCATATGTGTTTGTTTTATGTATAATGTCTCTATGATTTACATGGTTTCAAATTTCTTATTATGAAATGATATCCATTTCATATATATAGATTATGTGATGATGGATTGATGTTTATGAAACCCATTTTATTCTTTGGGTTATGATAAATGATTTATGTTTATGTTGTGGCACAAGTAAGAATTATTTAATTATGAGATGGGTGGGACCTATATCTCCCTCAAATGTATTGGGTAAAGATTTATATCTCATGAGATATACATGGCTGGAATGGTAAGTTAATCCAGTTCAGTGTTACGAGACTGAAATGAGGAGTGAACTCGATTCAGAAAGGGACATTGTCCACTAAGATGGTCTTGGCAGCAATGCCTTGGCTACCATGGAAATCATATCATGTGCTTAATATATTTCCATAATTAAAATTTTTATTCCCAAGATATTTTATCATGATTGATGTTCTATTATGATCTATGCCTTATGTACTGCCATGTTTTATGTCATTGCTCATTGTTTTGATGTTTAAACATTATGTTCATGTTTTAATGTTCAAATGTATATGGTTTGTTTTATTTTCTCCATTCTTACCCTTACTGAGCATTTGAGCTCACCCTTTATATGTTTTCTTTTCCCTAGGAATTAATGAAAGGTTTTAGGTAAGAAAACAAAATGGAAAGATCTTTATGGGAGATGTTCAAGATCTTTCACCATGATTAGATGATTATTTTCTGAGTTTCCAAAGAAACTAAACTATTACAGTCCTTTGGTGTCTGTTTTTGTTATTGTATTAAGTATTCTGCAAAAGTAATGTAATGTCTATGTATGTCATGCTTCGAGTCTCTACAGTTTGTATCAAAGGAAAGGTTTAGTCAACCTTTGGAAACTAGGATGCGAAAAAGTTAGTGAGATCCCTAAAGATATTTGTAAGGTATGTCTAGGGATGTCCCTAAGGATAAGTATACGTATAGGATATAGTCCTAGAACTACGGTAACAATCTTAGAATTTAGCCTAAGATGTTAGATATTGAGGGCACTCCCCCTTTACTATGTTGTTTTCCCTAGCATGATTTTTTCCTCTCACACTATTCTTTTTGGGTTTTAGAAAATTGCTAAGAACAGGAATATTGACGATAATGGAGGATATGACGGACAATGGAATGATATTCTTTATGAGTAACCAAATGAAATGGGATTCGGAAGTCCAAACATCGTTATTATTCCTAATCATCAATCTCATAATATGATCAATAATATCAACTTTTGTAAGTTTCCCAACATAGATAATAAGAGAAAGATGGAGTTTCATGATGATCATAAAGGAAAGAAAGTTCAATTTCTCTCTTGTAAATCAGGTGGGAAGAGGCATCGGGGAGATGTTTTCAAAGGAACCGGAAGATGCTTTGGGTGTGGAAAAGAAGGATACAAAGCCAGTAAGTGCAAAGGAAAAGGTTCATTTAACACCATGGAAAAGGATAATGGTATTTCTACGACATCAACAATGATTAGATGTTTTAAATGTGGAATGTATGGGCATTATGAAAACCAATTCCCTAAGGGAAAATCTCATGAAGAGAATCAGCATGGTCATATGAGTAGTATTTATGTGGATGATGATGAAGAGACTACAAATGAAATATGAGATAAAAGAAATGATGAAGCTCAGTCAGAGGTTTAAGAAGTTAGTGGAATGATTGTATGTTCATAAAGAATAATTTATGATACGATGGAATAAATAATCATCTAAGGATTGTTACACTATTGTTTTTTCTAAAGTACTTGAAAGTATATGTTGAATGGTACTGGTAACCATGGAAGGTTATTTAGATATTTTTGGAAGTAGATTATATGCGCATAATGAAGCGATAAGCAGATAATGAGATGTTTGATTGTATTCATGAGCTCATGACTGATATAAGGTCTAAGTGATATTATGGTTTGATTATATATATTTTTTGGGATTTTGGTACGTGGAATATGTTACCTTTTGACAGTATTCATGTTTTCACTAAGGTTCTATGGTAATTTATGTTTCAATAGAATATGTGACTAAGTTATTCATATGTTTGGAATGCAACCAACAAGATAAATCTTATGATATATGTGAGATAAATTCTTGTATTCACATTCTTGGTAGATAACCTTTCTAGTAATTGTTTTCTTTATACAATGAGCTTGGAGAAAAGTATTTTAGATAAGCCTAATTATTGGAATGAATTATGTTGGAGATAATTTAGTATTCTTTAAGGCTAGAAATTTTTTCGATATTATTTCTAAAATGTTATAAAAGTGTAGTTTTAGAAAAAGGAAAACCTACAGGACGGGCGACAACCCATTGCGTCGGACAAGGCTGTGGGAATCGAACCCACAACTGATGTGTGACAGGACTTTATCGCCTACCACTGGCCTACAGGAAGTCCCTGGTTTGTGGAAACTAGTTTTTTTTTATTAAGCGGTATAATAAATAAAGTATAAGTCCATTTTTTGAACCATATACGATTAATCTCACCATTAGATGGACTTATAAATTTTGCTAACCTTTTGTTTGAAATAGATGGAATGACCCATCATTCTATCACATTATCTGATAACACTTCACGAATAACAAATTCAACTTCATTTCGTTAATAGATGAAGTGGAAATTGTTCAATTCACGAATCAATAGTGAGATTGTACCAAAATAATTTAAGTATTTCTTTTAATTCATCAACATTAAGGAAATGATCTTGAAAACCGAAAATATTGTCCTAGTGCCCTTATATCTGATGAATTATATGGGTCTTTAGATTATCACAAATATATGGCTTTTTTATTGTGGTCTTTTTCATAGCTATGTTCTCTACCACTCTCCATCAGAACAAGATGGTTAGATTTCTCTTCCATATCCATATTTTCACAAATTTTCTCCTACGTGGAAACCCATTGATGAGTTAATTTGGGTAACCTTTATGTTTCATACTTTAGTTTTTAAAATTATGTTTTAATATTCCTTTTTACGATGAGGGTTTATATGAATAGTAAATGATTTATAACCCCGATGAATTTCGAGGGCAAAATTCGTTTTAAGGGCGGTAGAATGTAACAACCCGAGATTTTATAAGATATATTCTTTTTAATTTCATTCATATCTTCTATTATACACTACACTAAGATTATCTTGTACAATACGCAACACCGCATTATCTTGTAGTATATGCAACACTATTCTTGGCTTGCATTACATGCAATCGCGACCTTCCTCGATAGCGTGTGTAGTACACAATACCGGGTTTCACTAAACAATGATATATTGTTATAATATTATTATGGACTAGAAGTTATTAATAGTATTAACTACATTTTAAATTTTATAACATTATTATTCATCTTACATATTTTATAGAACATGGTATGAGAATAAGATAAAATTTTCGGGTAAAATAAGTATTTTTAAAAAAATGCAGTTTAGCTGCCTTTTGATGGCGCAACCACTTTAAATATAGTTTCTGACATGTTTATAAGTTCAATTTTATAAAATAAAATTCTTCTTTGGAATCAGGAAATAAAAATTTACTCTGGATAAATTTTTCATATTATTCTGGTAACTTTCATATTTTGATGAATAATAAAAACACGCTATATTTTAATTAAAAACAACTTTTTTCATCACAATAATTTATATGGTAAAATTATAATTTTGAATGGTTTTAAAGTATAAATAGAATATATTTTTACCATTTAATATAATTTATGTCATTAACATTAATTTTACATTGAATTCATAGGTAAAAAAATTTCAATCTTTTACAATGTTTTTACTTTTAAAACACGTTTTCTTAACAACGGGATTAATTTTAAATTAATTTCTGTAACTTTTGTGTATGGAATTTAGAAAAATGGATTCCATATTTGGAATCAGTGGGTTCAAAATATGTTAATAAGCTACTATTTATTTTTGGGCATTGTGAATAGTAACTATGGTAAATTTCATTTACCTTAGTAAAAGGTAAATCGGGTAATTAAGGGTAAATATAATATTATAAAATTACCCTAACACTTGTATTAATATATTTGGATTCTTATATTTCGTCCTAAGGAAAATTTGGGTCGAAATGGAATCCATTGGAACCCACTTGGAGGTGATTAAGACCTTTAGTTTATTTTATTTAAAGGAAAGTGAAATATGTCTCACTCAACTTTAATAATTAAAGTATTTTTCATAAAACTTTATACAGAGTATAAATTCTTTTATAAATACTCATTTGAAATATAAAATGTTTTTATTTATCATGGTAATTTATATGTAATTTTTAAGAGTTATTTAATTACATTATTATCTTATATATTAATGATGTAGAAATTATTTATTTAGTGAAAAATCAATAATATTGTTTTAATTGAAATAGTATTACATATCAGAAGGCCCAAAATTCTACAAAAAACTTATTATTAGTGTATATATATAACCTAATCATCCACTGGAATAATTATTGACCATTTGGATCCTTATTAAGGAAATTATGACACTTATATTACTTTATTTTAAATGATGGAAAAGTTGTCACCTTCATAATTTCGCAAATATAACAATTTAAATATTGTGATTTTAAGATGATAAATTCAAGTAAATGTATTATTGTGAAAGGTAATATATTTATCTTCAGAATATGATTTTATTTTTAATTTTTATGCAACATATTATTATAATAAATAATTAAACAAAAATGTTGTAGTAATTATTTTACTAAGAGATAAACCAAATAAATGGTTTTAAAAATAATAAAATAAATATTATATGAACTATTTCATGTGCTCAAATAATTTTCTAGATACATATGACCTTTTATGAATCTATTAAATGTTTTATTTCTAACATCTCTTCTATATATATTTTATTTAAATTCAAATAAATGAATAGTGTCAAAATTGACACTATTGTTATTTTATAAAAATAACATATTATAAAATTGTTTACAAATCACAAAATTATTTAAAAATTATAAATTTAAATTTATATAATCTGAAATTTTATATAGTATCAAATTATGGATAATTCACAACAAATAAGTAATTATTTGTTATAATTTAAAATTTAGAATGTTATTACCACAAATAAAATAAAATTTATTAAATAAGGATAAATCAAGTTGATAATGTTTAAAATAAATTCTTAATATGTATAAATTTTATTGGATGATGAGATTACAACCCTATATCATATAATATTCGTATACGAGTCATTTTGGAAGTTTTTATGTGGGGTTGGGATTAAATATAATCAAATATTTCATATATTTCCAAAGGTGCCCCTCTCCTCCTTTATAAAAGAGAACCTCCTCCCTCTCCTCATCACACAAATTTGAGCCTTTCAGCTCGGCTAACCCCTTCCCATTTCACTACCCCAATTCCCTAGAAACATCCAAGAGGTCCTGGTCTTCTTAAAAGACCAATTTTAGTGCCCTAAGAGGAGGTCTCAATGAGGCGCTTCAAAGAAGAGGTAATGCCCGTTACCGATTCTTTCAACATTATTTCTTCTTCTACTTCTTCTTCTTTAGTTGTTTCATTATTAAGTAATATAATAAGTATCACTAAAATACTGATATGTTATTATAAGTATGAAACAACTCTATTTCACCGTCTATCTATCCTACGGAAAACGAAATCACCGCGCGTGCGTACGTACGGAATACCGTCTCCACATCGTGGTGTAATCTATTTTCCACCACCACCTTACTTGGATAGGTATAATGGTGTAAATAATGACTATATATGATTATATTAAAGTTATATTGATTCTGAAATATTATACATACACTCCAATACAATTCCATGGGAATGATATCATCGCTCGTGCCTACGTACGAATTACCGTCTCCACGACGCAATGAGATTCATTTTCCATGTTAACAATTCAAGAATGATTATAAAGTATATATAATAAGTAATCATGAAATATATGACATAATAATTATACTGGATTTGTGTATATATATATGTATTTAATATACTTAATTCCATTCAATTCAAAAAGAAAACAAAAACAACGTAATGTGTACTGCCATGTTTTATGTCATTGCTCATGATTTCGATGTTTAAACATTATGTTAATCTTTTTACGTTCAAATGTATTTGGTTTGTTTTATTTTCTACATTCTTACCCTTGCTGAGAATTTGAGATCCCCCATTATATGTCTTCTTTTCCCCAGGATTTAAAGAAAGGTTTCAGGTATGAAAACAAAAGGGGAAGATATTTATGGGATATGTTGAAGATGTTTCACCACGATTAGAAGAATATTTTCTGAGTTTCGAAAGACACTAAACTATTCTGGTCCTTTGGTGTCTGTTTTTGTTATGTATTAAGTATTCCGAAAAAGTAATTTAAGGTCTATGTACGTCAAGTTTCGGGTCTCTACTGTCCTGATCCAAAATGGGAAACAAGTGTATCCTAATCCGCAATGGGAAATAGAAATATCCTAATCTAAAATGTGAAATGGGTGTGTCATGATCCATATTGTGAGATAAATGTTTCATGATCCACTATGTTTATGGTCTTGGTAGTTATCCTTGAGACATTAAATTTTATTCTATAGTAATTATGGTGTAACAATTATATGACTTTAGATGAAGGTTCATGATTGATTCATGATGAATTTTCATCCTTATTATTCATGTCTTACAAGCTAACAATATTTATTCCATGAATCATGTATAAGATCTTTGATATGTATGTTATGATCTTTTAATGTTTTATATATGTTCTCATACCCTTTTAATCATGATTTTTCAAACATATATAATTTTTTACCCTTACTAAGAATTTGAGCTCACCACTTTCTTACATATCCTTTACCTAAGTTATAAAGAAATGGTTTATGTTGGAGTAATAAGGGGAAGGATAATTGTGGGAGATATTTAATTTCATTTAGATAAATAGAAGATAATTATTCCATGTTCTCAAAGGTACTATACTTTTATATTCCTTGGCCATGTATTTTTTTAATGTGTTGAATATTCATATAAAATGATGGAAAACCCATGTATATTATGATAGGGTAACTATAGTTGGTATCAAAGGAAAAGGTTTCTCAACCATTGTAAACTATGATGATAAAATTTTACGAGATACTTAGTTATATTTATAATGATATTTCTAGGTATGTGTCCAAGGATAAACTTAATTTATTATATATTTAAAAGTATGTGGCATGATTTAGGAATCCAAAAAGTAATTTTTAATTATTATGTGGTTTTCTACGACGATATGTGATTCTCATCTTATTCATTCTAGTTTCAGTCATTGATGGGAACAAAAATATATTGGGATAACATTTAATTTTTTATATGTGGAATTTATGGGAATTATGAAAAATTAATTCCTATGTTGAAATACCGTGAAGATAATAAGGATGGTTGTATGAGTATTTGTTATACTTTAGAAGATAAATATATAGATAACTACTTTTTAAATTTATGGGATGTTCTTAAAATATTTTTTACATAAAAAGAAATAAGCATGATTAGGTTTAGGTTTAGTAAACATAGGAAATTATTCATATTTCATATTATAGGAAAGGTTTAAGAATAAGATGGAAAAGCCTGATTATTGGTGTATGAATAAAGTTGGATTGAAGTATATATGTTTGGGAAATTAATAATTATGTTACATGAGTCATGAAATACATAATTATTTTCAGTATAAGATTCTCATTAAGGATTACAAAAAAATATTTGTAGTGGTATAGAATACCTAGAATAGTAATTTAAATGAAATTTGATTTTTCATTAAGGGATGGTAATGCTTAATGTGTTCTGGATGTTGAGGAAATTATATTTAGATTTGATAATGAGATTATTGCAGATAAGTTAAATTAGTATTAATTACCATGTAACTTATTATTTATTTTTTGAAAATTAGGTTATGTTATCATATATAATTTGTAAAACTAATTGGATTTATAGAATGTATTATGTAATCTTTGGAATATGGGATCATTCATGTTTTTCAAAAGGATTTATGGTTATTAGGGTTATCAACATGATTCAAGGAAAAATATAATGAAGGTATTCAGATATTAGGAATGTGACAACCAATTTATATATTATGATATATTTTGGGTCAATGTTAATGAAATTTAGTGACCATATTTCTGATGTTTTGTAATTTTATCATTTATTAGGGTTATAAGGATTACTATTTATGGAATGCTATCATATAAAATTCAGATGTTATTTTAGAGATTTGTGAATAGTCATATCACAAGATGATTTATGAAAATTGAAAAACATGTGGTAACATTTTTTTTATTCTAACTATATATATATGGAATGATTTATCATTCTACCAAATGAACTATAATTACATGTGTAATGAAACATTCCCCTTAAATTATTAGAGTATGAGATAATGTGAAAATCAATAAAGGAACAACAAAAGGGAGATATTGTATATATGGAATTGATTAAAACAAATTAAGTATATCATATTTTTTATATTCATTGACATTAGGAAAGGGATCTTGAAATAAGAAAATTTCCCATTATCATCATTTATTTTCATATCAAGGACCATTTTGAAGCCTCTATGGGTTATAGATTCGTGATCAACAATTTTCTCCTACCATTTTTCTCTATCACCCTCAATCAGAACATGATAGTTATATTTTTCTTCTAATTCCAATATTCCCTTTCCAGGTATATTCTCTTACGTGGAAACCTTGTTATCTGTTACTATAGTTAACCATTACATTTCCATCATTTCATTTTTTAATCAAATTTTTAGTATTTATATTTAATATGTTGGTTTCTAAGAAACAAACATTAAATCATTAAATCATTAATAATACAGATGAATTTCAATAGAGAAACTTATTTTATTTGAGGTATAATTTAACACCCTAAATTATTTTGAATTTTTTTTAATTAATTTAATCTTTTTGATATTTTTTATTTCACAAAAAAATGAATATAAGTTTTACTATATGAAAGGAATAATTTTGGATTACATTATATGTGATGAATATTTAATATTTTTGTACTCACAATTTCTACCATTAAAAATATGTACAAAATCACTATTTTTATATTGTTTCATAGAAAATGTTGAGTTCCATCGATAGCTTGTGTTACATGCAAGGCTGAGTATTGTCGAACTACAATATCCTAATAATATTTTAATTAAAATATTATTATTGTTACCACTTAATCATTGTAATGAATATTATGAATAAGATTAAAAAAACAGTGAAAATAGTATTTACACATTTATATAAAATTAATCCTTTCATTATCAATTATTTATAATTGAATCTTATAACTATATAAAAAATGAAATTACTTTTCTATGAAAAATATTCTTCAACGTACTATTTTTTTCAATCTATTAAAATTCCAACTTTTGATGAAAATTATTCAATTAAATTTCATATTATGTATATAATAAATTTTTATTATAATCATATAACATATGTTATAGGTCTATGATAGGAATAAATACCATTTTATGAATAAAATGATCTATTTTTCAAAATAGAAATTTTACGGCCTTCAAATGGAGACACAATTTTAAATATTAAATGTTGAGAACATGAAAATGTTTATTTTAATGAAAATAATTTATTAAATAATAATATCAAATTTTTCTTTGGGATATTTTATTTATTTATCTGAGATGTTTCATTTTTCTATGAATTGTGAAAAATAATAAATTTTAATTAAAAAATTATTTTTTAATCTAGTATATTAATATATTTAAATTATATATTAGTGTTGGTTCAAAATATAATGAGATAATTTATATGTATTTTAATCCAATTTATTTCATTTGAACAAATTTCACATTGAAATTTGATATAAAAATATTTCAGACCCCTTTGGCTTTAAAACCCCGCTTTCACGACACGTCTCTGATGAATAATTTAAAAATAATTTCATCCACGTATGTTTTTAGAAATATAATTTTTTTCATTATTAGGAATAATAATAATTTATAATTAATATTATGTTCAACTTATTTTATGAACACAAATATTATTGAAAGAAATTAAAATTAATTAGAGTGATTAAAGTTAAAACTTGTTTACTTTGTGTTCAAACATTATCTTATTGGAAATAATACCTTATAAAAAAGTAAAAAATTAAATTTTATGGAACTATTTACACTATATCCTACAATTTATCTAAAATGTGTTGTTATTGTATGAACATGATGTAAGGGACGCCACTCCAAAAGGATTACCATTTAATATTTAGAAAAATTCTACTACTCTTCCACTAAATAATGGAACTTTCCCCATCACTTAATGACACCTCTAAAGACCCATTGGATCATAAAAACCCTAAAATATTTTCTCCCATCATAAATCATTTCAACCTATAAGACTAACAGTTTTTAGAATTACATCCTAGGAATCTCTTTCGTGCAAACCAAAAGGAGTTATCTAAAAAAAATAGGTATCATGCTTCAGTGAGGAAATTATTATTTTTATTTATCCTCCACCAAAAATATTATAATATAATGTTTAAAAAATATCATATATATAAAAAAATATAATTATATGTCTTTAGATAAATTTTTACACTTACACTTGCACACACGTCCATCAAATGGGATACACAATCGTCGTTAATGTGTACAGTAAACTACCTCCTCATGAACCAATATCGTTCGTTCTTCTATTTCCTCCGTCATGATTGGTAATAATTATGTAATTTATATTTTTACATGATATATATGATATATATCAAAATTTAATTCTTATATTATTGTAATAAATATTATACCTTAATTATTTCCATTTCCGTAAAACACGGTAACTTGATTTGTGGATATGGATACTACCGCCCCCCAAAGTGATGTGAATCGTTCATGCATTACATGGAATTTATAAAGGATGGGTTTAGTGAAAATAAATTATATATATGACATAATAATGATAATTTAATTATGTTATATGTAAATATATATATATATATTACATTTTTTCTTTCTTTTAATATGAAAAAAACGGATACAGTGTTCGTGCGTACGCATGACCTAACGTCTCCATGAACGGTGTACTATATTTCAAAATTTATTATGTTTTAATTTATTATAAATATTTATATTATGAATATATATGATATTTAAATCATTTTTTACATTGTATAAATAATTAAATCATGATCTATGTAAGAATATTAACATTACCAAGTCAAAACATATATGAAAAACAAAGCGGTTTTTACCTGAAAGAAATCATTAACATAGAATTGTTAATAAAAGGTAATATAAATTCCTTATAAAATAATGTATTGTATGATAGATAATAATATAGATCTACTTTATATTTATAAGAAACTTATATTTACTATACATAATTTTTTTCACGTGTACGAAGAAATTCAAGAGTTATGCTAAGGGTTTTCTCTTCTCACTTTAATTTCTATGCGACTTATACATAATTCACTAGTCATTTATATTGTGCAATTTATGTACATACAAAGAATGTATTATATTCTAATTATCATAAAATATATGGTTATTTAAATATCTATATTTGGATATTTATTTCATTGTTTTTATGGTTACAAAGTTAAAAAAATGATGAAGTTATTTTTGTCTCAATTTTTCTTCTTTTAAATACATGCCATGATATGTACCTACCATTTTATATGGGTATATACACTGAAATTTTACATGTTATATCAGGAATATAATGACTTTATGTATATTTTATGCTTCATTTTATATTAATAATTCATGTGGATTATGATAAAATGTTACCGAAGTGGTAATATTTAGTTATTACAATATGTTTGTTTAGCAACATTGTAAATGATTATACTTCCATTGAAGAAATATTATAATCTATATATTAAAAAAACAAATTAATTATCTTTTCTTGTTATTAGGTAGAATATATTTATTTATTATTACTATTTTCCACTCTTTGGAATTTAAAAATATTAAGAAAATATTTTTACAAAAATATGAATATAATTATCTTTCCTGTCGACAATTTGTGTTCATTAAAAACGATTTTTTCTAAAAAAAATTCCATAAAAATATTCTTAAAAAGTTTTTTAAATTATGTTTCAAATGTATTTTCAATCAAAAAAATTAAAAAATATCAAGAATTCTTTATAGGTTTTCATATCATTTTCAATGAAATTGTCATCAAAATGATTTAATGATTCTTCATAATCATTCAAGGTTATTTAAAAAAACATTATTTTCAAAAACGTTTTATTTTTTAAAAATAAATTATCAAAAAATAAATGATATGTTATTTATTAAATGTTTAATAGGTTTTTAAAAGACACCATCGTAAGTGTATCAAAAAATCTCAAGGGAATGTGTTTTAAATAGTTTGATGTTTTGAAATGTGATTTCGAGGGAATGATTGTTATAATTATGAAATGTTCCATGTGATATTTTAAAAAAAATCCTCCATTTAAGGTGTCATCATTTGAAATATATTAAGTTATAATGAGAATATGTTCAAAGTGTACCATTAAAATTATTTCTCCAAACGGTTTATTTTTTTATAGAATGATTTCTATGAAACCCATTTCTCTTCCATTTTTTATTGGATTATAAAACATGTTACTTTTCATTATGTATGATTTATTAAAATGATTGGAAAAACGTTATTTTTTAAATATGTTTTCAAATGATGAAATGATCATTACACCCATTCTATTTCATGGGTTATGATATAATTATTATGAAACCCATATCTTTTTATTTTTCAAGATATGGTGAATGTTTTCTTATCTTATAGAACATGTATGTATGATTCTATTTTGTAATTGGTGCGACATGTATATGCATACAATGTATTGGATAAAATATTTGAATCTCATGTGATACTGCTGGGAAGAATGTATACACGATTACTCAAAAATGTGAAATATCTGTGTCAACACCCCCTAGGGTTATATGTGTTTTGTGATCCAAAATGGGAATAAGGATTGTTTTGATCTATAATGGGAAACGGGTGTGTCCTAATCCACAATGGGAAACATGTGTGTCCTGATCCAAAATTATGAACATGAGCGTATTGATCTACTAATTTTATGGTATTGTTAGTTAACTATTACACATGAAATAGTTTTCTATAGATATAATTCTGTCACACTTGTATGACATGAGATTATGTTTTATGATGGATTTATGATGATTTATCACCCTTATGATCCATTTCTTATGATATACCAATATTTATTCCATGAATCATGTATACGATCTTTTGATATATATGGTATGATCTTCAAATGTTATTATCAAGTTCTATAACCATTAAACTCATTCAAATGCTTACATATCTCCATTTTTACCCTCACTAATAATCTGATCTCACCCTTTTCTTATGTTTCCATTCCCCAGATATAAAGAAAGGTTTTAAGTAATATTCTTAAAGGTAATTTATTTAATGGAGATGTTGATGATCTTTCACTAAGTTAGAAGATTATGTTTCCAATTTTACAAATAGACTAAACTATTACAATCCCTGAGCATTTTTTTAATATTTTGAATATTCATCTAAAATGACATGAATATCCATGTATATTAATCATGTATGACTATAAGAGAAATACATAAAGGGATACTATCAACAACTATTTAAAAAAATTATTAAATAATGCATTATCTAGTATCATCATGACCCACATACACTCATAAGAAAACACTATTAAATCATAAGAGAAAAACACCATTTCAAACTTCTTCATATATATTTAAAAGTTTATTAACAAAAAAATAAAAATTATGCTTGATCCAATAAAAATATAATATTTATCAATAATGATAAAGGGTGGAAACTAATATTATATGTAATGAACATGTTTAAAAAATTATATAAGTCAAATACATTATATAATTGAGGATCTCACATCAGTATCAATCATGGACTACTCTAACATGATTTTCTAGCCTCTACCATATGATGGAACCCCTGTCTAGGATGTAAAAAATGAAAAAACTAATGGATGTACACAAAATGAATGAGTTTATATGATTAATTTAGGACATTTAAAATTTGTATTAATGTCCCCAAATCATCCACACTTATGAAATAATAATAAAAAATTCCCTAGGTTAATGGAGATCGAATGTTCTCAAACTCATCCTTCTTAAACAATCACTCCCTAATCTTAATCCATTTGATGTCACAACCTACCTAGAGAAGGTTTTTATTATCAGATTACATGATAAATCACATCCTATAAAATGATGTCCCACTAGTTCTAATCAGCCATGTCATGAATTAATAATGATACTTTCTCTCAATTACATTTTTGTTGTTGAACACATTCCTAAAAGAAGGAAATATATTTAAGCCACTCACACCAGTATTGTGGGGTAATACCACCCTAAATAGTCAGTGGAAACATTATATTTGTTGATTTTAATTATGTTTATTCTCATCTCATAGTATATATAATCTTGGAATTGATCCATATATCGTGAAAGTTAATTGATTACTTTTTTGTGTCACTTTACTACATGCTTGTTCCTATGTATCGAGAGTTGATAATTATGATAACATTATATTCAATGAATTTGAGAACGATATCAATTTAGTTATTTTCTAACAACCCCAAGATTAATCAATGTTAGAAATATTTTTTCAAACCCATAGTCTCTCTCTAATTCTTCATTCTTTAATTATCCAAATTCTTTTATTTTTTAACACTCTTCACTATACATTTGATTAATCACCATGCCCTTATCATAAATTTAATTATATTTTACAATATTTTAATCTTAATCAAAAAATAAATAAACAATACTGTTAAGTAGGAAAATATATAAACTTATCAATCATGTATTCTCCCATTTATTTATATATACATATTATTCAACAAAAAAAATATATTGGAATTAATTAATTATTTAATTTTAATGTTTCGATTAATACGAATATCACTCTAATCTCATCTATAACATAACTTATGAAAGGAACAAATAGAAGAATACATTTGTTAGAACTTTTTTCAAACTAAAAATTCTAATAATGATCCTTATGTCTCATGATATAAGGTAGAATTGAAGGGAATGAATAGAGATATAGAAAAATCATAAAATCCCTATAAACATAGACCTTATCTATAATTATCACGTCTATTGATATTTATGGGTTAATTCATTAGTATCAATGAGTATAAATATAAAATTCACTCAATTACTATATCCAATATCCCTTTAAGTGGATTAAGAAACCATTTTTAATTTACTGTGTCCTGATTACATGAATGGTACCAGATTGGGCTTCCACAACACCTCATGTGCACCACAAAATCATCAGAGGATGGTATATACACAGAAAGATAATTTGAGTTATTTTGGTAGACGGTTTACCCTTAGTATAAAAATTAATACATAGGAGTTATATTCCATAAATATAATTACCAAAAAGAGTTAGAGCCAACATGGATAGGAATAAACCCAGTGAAGTAAAGTACTAAGAATTGACCTAGAATAATCCATGAAGATTCATATACAGAGAATGCATATAAAATAAAGGTTCAGGAAAAATAATTTCATACTATAAATATGTTCTAAATGAAAAAATTTTATATAACTAATATGTTAATCAAATAGGGCCTAAGGATACAAATATAAAGACCAATGTTTTAAAATATTTCCAAGAAGTATCATGAATAACTCTTATTCCACCAATTGAGTAACCATTCACGTGTCTAAAAATGTTTTATCAAAGGTAAATGATTTTAACATTGCTAGGTCCTATGCTCTGGAAACATTTCATAACATAGGTCATCTACAGAATGTTCTATACACATCCTGAGAGGGTAATTGTGTAAGGTGTGAGTTAGGTAAACTAAAAATGTAGTTACCTTTATCCCCTAACTATATATTCGAATCCTATTTCTATGTAGTAATATAATATATCTCGAGGAATATATATAGTGGCCATGTAATAACATTCTATCTATATTTTAATTATGGTATTTAATTTGAAAAATGACTATTTATATGAGGATTCCCTATATGTACAATGCATAGGGATTGACCAGATCTTGAGAAGAACCAAAATGATGTTAGGATGAACAACCCATCCCGTTTTATGGAAAGAGAATGATGTAAAATAATGTTGGATCAACCATTTCATCCATCCTATTTGGGGTAGTGGAAATGGTTATAATAGATATGTTTCATTGTGATCCACATCCATTCCACTAACTTTACCATAACATATTGGTGTACCGTGGCCTCTTTATTGTGAAACCATAACATATCACTTTATATAATATTTACTACATACTTGAATCTAAAACCTGAAGAAGTATATAAAATTTTGAAACAATAATTCCCATAATTTCTATAATATGAAACAAATCAAATAGATCAAGTATTAATGGAACCAATAATAGTGATACCAATTTTATGTATTTAAATCATCTCCTAAAATACGTATTTATATTATATAGCTTTTAAAAAACATTAGATTAATAAAATTTCTTTCATGGTATGATATTTAATATTTATAATCAAAATAGTCCCAACTAAATAATGTTCATTAAAAATTATTTGAAAATATTATGAGACAAAACCCCTATGGATTCATTTATATTAATTTGGTCTAATGTAATTTTTAACCCAAACATTATTAAATATGAAAGGAGGAAGGGTTTATACTATTATAAATTGATATATTTTCGTTATCAGGATCTAAAAGAGGGGATTATTCGAACATAAACTCCAGGAGATCACCTAATAGAAAATTAGAATTAGGTAAATTCCATTGAAATTAGATTTAAGTGAATCAAGAATATAAAACCATATATTTACCTTATATTTACTTATTTTTGGACCCAAAAACATGTAAATATTTTGAAAACTAAGAGATTAATTAGATTATAGAATCCCTAATTTGAAGTGGTGTTGATTTAAACTCCCTGCTAAAGAAAAGAATGACCATTAATTGAGGATTTGCGATAAATAAACTATTACTAATCAGAATCTATGATTTTATGGATTATACAAGAAACTTGAAAAAAAATTTATAGATCCGTTGGAAAAGAAGTTGATGAGGTTCTAAATGTCAATGAAGGGGGAAATACTAAAATCAAGGTTGAATTTGGGTCACCAATTAACTTGATTTTGTTATTTTCGTAAAATAACATAAATACCCCTAAATTTTGGAAATAATTCTTAATATTATATTGATAACTCATTCAAATTCATCACATACATATGGGTTGAAAATAGAACCACTCATTCTACATTAATTTCACCAGGTACTTGATATCGGGCCACTAGGTTCCTAGTGGTCCCCAAATCATGGAATTTTCCCCTACCCACCATTCTTTAATAACATATCTTCATATTAAAACACCACGTTATCCTAAAACACACCCAATATAGACCATATATTCTATAATCAAATGATAATACTATTTTAGTTATGTTACATACTCTTCCCAACACCTAAATAATAAAATTACATTGACTATAAATGTCTGGAATTTTGTTTCTGAAATAAATCTGATCAAAATCCAAATTTCAAAGAAGGTATAGTATATGAAACTTAATACCATGTGAATTATATCTATTATTGAAAAATTCACCCCACTATTATTACTACACCATTATATAGTGATCAATTATATGGTCCAAGACCACTATAAGAATCATTGTTCTATACATTCAATCATCATACCAATCATATGAGTATAATATTTATTTCAATAATTTAAAAATTATATATGATTGGGAAATTTTACATAATTAGATTTAATTTTCATATTTTAATATTTTAGTAATCCTTAATATTCAAATAATATGGGTCCTAATCTATAGCTTGGATGTATACATAGGTCACTATCTTAGAATATGAATCATAATGTTCCAATGAATACTCGTGAAAATTATAATCCAATAATATAATTTTATAAATCAATAATAAAAATGTAATGAGGATAGATTTTTCATTGTATTAGCCGTAAGGAAATGATACTAAAATTTTATATAAATCTATAATATATGGAATCAATCACTATTAAATTATCACATCAAAACACCCCTATGATTGCAAGATTCTCTGGATAAAATATTTATCTAAATTTCCTATAATAATCATACTCCCATCTATATGTCCTAAATGATCATTACTCTATATACATTGAGGAAACCATGAAGGTCCTTGACCCCAAAACTTTTCTCCTTTAAAATAGATTAACAGAACATTATGTCTCATTGATCCACTAATTTATCTATCATGAATATAAGGAACCAAATAATATTAAAAAAAAAATTTCCATCTCAATATCCAAAAAATTCAACACCCCCTTCCCACGTTTTTTGAACTATGATATCGACTGATCATGAGAAGAAATATTAGAGATACAAGTATTTTCATCACATGTAATATCATTTTATTTTTATCCATTCAAAATTATTCATACCTATTATTAAACATACATAGCTTGATATTATTATTACAAAGAATTAAAATATAAGACCATGGTTGTACAAAAAATGAATTTATTGATTATGAATTATCATTTTCATTGATATATGTACATGAAATCAATATACAATTATTTATCTTATGTAGAATATTTAAATTTAAAATTTTATATAATGGATGTCAGTAGTTAATTATTAAAGTCCATATTTCCTATGGATATTTTAATTAAAAACACTGAATTTATCAAAATTATAATTTATCATATCATGTAGTAAAATTATATAATTTTATTATGGTTTAAAATAGTATCACCAACTTTTGTATAATTTGAAAACACATTTATTTTACAAAAAATGTTTTTATAAAGGTTAATACAGTCATACATAGTT
Source organism: Viscum album (assembly GCA_963277665.1). Classification (NCBI taxonomy): domain Eukaryota; kingdom Viridiplantae; phylum Streptophyta; class Magnoliopsida; order Santalales; family Viscaceae; genus Viscum; species Viscum album. The sequence goes on along the minus strand of OY728165.1, from coordinate 897,353,051 downwards.
TTGAATTTACATTAAAATTAAAAATGATGTTATATCATATTTAGAAGTATTTTATAGTTATTTAATGATATATATTTTATAAAAATTAAAACTATTTATTATAATTTAAAAACTACAAATCCTAAAACTTATTCCCTATATTAAGTAATCATGTGATCCAATCATTATGTAACCACTATATTATGAATGTACCAACCAAATTATACCTAAATAAGTATCTATATATGTTACTCAATATTAACATGATCAATGTACTTGCATAAGAATGTTTATATTAGTACACACTATTCTTTAGTTCCATATCATAACATACTATACACAAATATCACTAGAATTATTACCATGTATTTACAAAATCAATTGTCATATGGTAATTATATATAATTGTGTACTCAATATATATCTGTTTTTTAACCTTTCTTAAATGATTATAAATAAAAGATGCCTCATCAGGTTCCGTGGTAAGGTGGGGTGTGTCTTCCCAATCCCACCACCAATGATTAACGGGTTTGTAATTGACACTATGAGGTAATATAGTTATATAATAAGAGTTATTTTTTAAAAATCATATAAAAATATATTACCAATCAACTACTACATTGATTATTTTAATTGGTAAATAGGAGTTAACTAGATGTATGAACATAGTTGATATTATTATTAAAAATAACATAATACATCACATATTCCATACAAGGATAATGATTTATATAATTTAAAACCCATAAAAATATAAAAATATTCATAAATATAAACAAAACATATAAACCACATCCCATAAAAGGTAATATACTCTATTTATGAATTAACAACTACCAAGGGAAAACCTCTACTAACAAACATAACTTACTCCCCCGGCTCTATTATTTCTCATTGAATTTATATATTTACCCAATAAATGGTAGTTCAATGTGAAAAATATATTGTAGGGATCAGTATTATAACTCAGTATGATATCCCAACTATTATGAAATGAAAAAGTTGTGGTCGCAGATATATAATAATCAAATAATATGAAATTATATTGTACAACATAGGATAATTATTAGGTACCACCCAAGGGTAATCTAGGAGAAACCTTTGCTAGGAGTCTATCTTATGCTTGAGATGTCACATTCTATGACATGGAATTCTAACTCATCACAAGTATTTGTAATGCAGGATATGCACTTAAATTGGGATAAATCATATCCTACACTTTCCTAAACCCTTGGGGGAGATATTAATATGATATATATATCACCTAATGATATGTTTCTGTTGTAAAAGAAGAATGGGATAGTTTTGTTACTTATATCATATACTATAATTGAATTATAATTTTCATTCATGGGATGCATGCTCATGTGATAATTTTTTCACATGGGGTTTTTAGACTAACCAATTATGAATGGATTAAACATGGATTGCATATCAATTTAATGGGTTAAATGGATTCTCAAATTGAAAGTATTACATATGATATGTTACATATGGCTGACACATTTATCATTTAAGGATAAGAGTTGATGATAAATATATAAATGGATTTTATCTATTTTATATGTATAACTATTTATATAAAAAGCTTACAAAGGAATTATCTCTTTCTACCCTTAATTTTACACATCATGAATAGTTACAGTTATAGAACCCCTCATAGTTCACTAAAATCCATATATTATGAACTAAGACTCAATGGTTGATGGATCAATTATATATCCAAGAAGCTTAAAAATGATTCACTACAATCATTATTAAGAATTATCCTTCAAATAGTGATGATGTATTTCATTTTTTACCCATTTCTGGTATTTCATTATTCATTACCATTATAAAATTTTATCCATCATGATATACTAGAAAATTATATGGGTTTTTTCACAAATAAGTATTTTAAGAAGATCTCGTAAATTCCCACAATGGTTGAAGATCATTATTTTAAATTGATTGTACACATTTAATTAAATTATTTTTTGTGATTTATATATTTTAATTCATCTAGGGTTATATCATAAAAATGGAAGGATTAAATTCCTATTTTTGGATCATCAATAATTTTTTAATTTTTTATATCATACAGTATGATATAGATAAAGACCATGGTTTTCTCTGTGTCATTGTGTATGATATGTGATATAATATCACATCATAAATGTTATGGTGTGATAAAACAGCATGGAATAACATGAATGAATTATATATGAGATCATTAGATAATACTGAAATTATATTATATCACCATTCATAATCAGTGATATGAATCATTCCATATGATTTAATAAATTATCATAGAATTTGATTAGTATTCAAAACTACCTCTCCTTTATCAGTTGCATTTTATGAAAAATATTCTGTCATATATTATGACTAATTGTACAACAGAAAATATGATATGATTTTAAAATGATATTTTTTAAACATTAATTTGTTAGAAGGAATATGTATTTCACAACAAAATCATTACAATAATGCATGCACAGTGGAATAAAACAAGAGAAGTAAATAATTCCATGAAATGAAATAGTTTTGAATTTAATATTTATATGATTTATATTATATTGGTGAGACTTTTAGAATGTAAAACCCATCCAATAAAAAAATGAGATATTTCGTCAATAGTGGTAGTTTTGAAGATGTTAATCATCCAACATGATAGTTCATTCTAATGTTGGGTTCCCCTATATTGTCTTTTATTAGCATATATTTTTAATTTTCATTGAGTTATAGTTACATGGGAAACCATTAGGAAGGATATCAGAGGAATATAGATAGGTTTATCTATATAATGTATGGGGTAAAATTCTTCTAGATCAACTATCTAAGAATTATAATTTTTATGATTTGAACGATTCTCTAGATGAATAACTAAATTGTGAGAGATGTGCCAAAATAGAATCAATACATACTGAAATATGGATCTTGGATCTGAAATTGGGTATGTTTTTTGGGATCATCATTTTTAGTGTGAGTACATTCATTAAAATACCTTGAAAAAAATATATAATACATGACACTCACCAAATGATATGTCTTTGTTGTATTTTTTACATTATGATAATAATACTTAGATCGCTTATACGTTTGACCTATAGAACTATTTAAAATTTGTTTATAAGGTTGATAATAGTTGTCAAATTGATTCATTCTGAGAACCTAAATGGAATGTTATAAGATAAATTTCTCCAACTCTAACTCGTTATTATTAGATACTATATTTTTTTCACGCAATTTTTTTCTATAATCAATAACTCATAGATATGAGGGAATTAATAAAGGTAGAAGACGTTATGAATGTTTGAAATAGAATAAGGGTTACTTTATTAGAATTTTGAACTCATTTTCTATTTCTACCTAGTGGATTAGTTCTATAAATGGATAACTATATTTATATTCATTCTATTAATATTTGTTTTATTTCTGCATTATTTTTGGATAATATGGGATTATTTATTCTTTATTACAAACAAGAGTTGTTCTATATATAATAATGAAGTGTTTTATGGCATAATGAATATGGTAAATAGATTATAAATTCTTGATATAGATAATCTTATACATAATTCACAAAAAACTATGATACGGGTTGATTGTAATACCATATACCATCAACATTTTCTAGGGGGAATATAAATGAAAAATGTAACAAAATAAACCATAAAAATTGATTATTTTAACCATTTTATTATGATTCATTTGAATGTTTCGAATCATGTTTTTTTTGAAAAAATGACAAAATAAACTTTTAATGTAAAGGAATAATGTTCTAGAAGTATATCATATCTCGCATGAAATGATGTATATATAGAAATTATTATAAAATAAAGTGGTGGCATTAGGTAATTTGTTCGATTTACTAATTAATGTAGTTTTTATGGATTTGTGTTATCGATGAAACACAACTATAAACCCGTTAAAAGATAAAATATTTTCATAATGTAGTAAATAATAAATTGAAGAAAAAAGTATTAATATTTAAATAATAGATCAATTTGGTGAATACATGAGATGTGAATTAATTTACCATCTATTAGATTATGTAATTATATTACATCTCATTCCTTGTGGAAACCCATAATGTAATATTAAGTTACATATAATAAATTATACCATATTAGATATTGTTTTATTGATAATTAGTCAATATGACCTTCCATATACATTTGAGGTTATGCTCTAGAGGATATGTAATTTATACTAAACTATGTTCTATATAAATAATTGAAAAATACCCCATATGATATATGTGTTTATAAAATTAATATTATATCATTTATTTGGATCTAATGATTTAATGAATTCATAAGATTATTTAATTTTTTCTACCATGACTCCAAATATGAAAAATTATTATTTTGGGATGTCTTGTGGTATGTAATGGATATTATTTCAATATTTATGCTAAGAATAATGTTTTGTGTCCTAATTTTATATATTCCATAATATGTAATGTTTCATTTGTATAGTTAGTGGGGGAATGTTCAGAAAGAATAAGTTATGAACAATAAACAGGAAGTGTTCTTTAGATAGTGGTTTATCATGTTCCATAATGATTTAAGAATAGGAACTGACTCAAATTACCTAATAACCTTGAAGGACTCATCAATATTATCTATATATCATTATATATGGATTTATCATAGTTAATAATGATAAGATAATGTTCATAGGTGATGAAACTACAACATTACAGGGTCAATTAAAAGTTCATATTCCCCAAAATGGTTAAAATACATGGAATCAAAAATGTGGTCCATGTTTTCTGGACAATTTTGGATCTTGGTAGACGAACATGGCGAGGTATGACCCATAGTGTGAAATTAGGGTTTTTATAAGAATATTCACATGGATAGTATAGTGAGAACCTATAAATCATTCCTAGTATCTAATGGGTATCAGAAAAATCAAGGTATTGTATTCGAAAAAAACAATTAATATTTTGTACTGATAAAAAATTTATTACTATAAAACACGATAATTATGTATATATAATGGATTTTAAAACTAATTTTTGGAATGGAGATTTAGTAAAGGATGTGTATATGAGACAAACTGATAGTTTTGATGTTCCAAATGAAAATATTGAGGTATTCATGCTACAACAATCATTTTATGGATTGAAAACGGTTTCTCCATGTTTGAATATGTGCTTTGGTGATACAATCAAGTATTTTTTTTTCCTCAAGAACATGGATGATTCTTGTATATTTAGATGGATTTGTGTATTCATGGAATTATTTCTGATATTTTTTTATAAATGGTATACTTCTTATTGAAAATGATTACTTGATACATCACTATTTGAAGATGTTGTTCAGAAAAAACTTTTCTATGAATGATATAGGTGAAGAAAACTCCATACTGGGTTTTAATATCAATAGATATAGATTTAAAAAGATACCTAGATTGAGTCAATACACAAACATTGGGAAAGTTATAAAATTGTATATCTTGTAAAACATTAAAGAGGTGTCTTTAGTTATTTTATATTCTAAAAATACATGGATGATTACCTATGTGTTGAATATATGAATTCATTAAATCATGAATGATGGATATATATGTTGGAAGAGTTCCAGAAAACCCTCCATATCAATCCTGACAATAGAAGAAAAGTAAATTAATACATCAGATACCATGAAAGAATATGTTTGGATTATAAATTTCATCTCTAAAATTAACGTGGTTCCTAGTATTTAAGGATTTGTTGAGATTTATTAGGATTTTTTTTCATCGCATAGGTAAGGTTACCCCATTCTCACCAAAACACCAAATATATACATCTAAAATACCATCTCATATGAGATATCATTGATATGAGAAATGTAAATATACTTTGGATGGATACATTGTAAAATTCATTTCATCCATTGAATAAACCATTACCATAGAGCCAAAATGGACTGTATATAGAATCTATGGGTATTAGACACATGTGACGTAGTTTTTAATGGTTTTAAATTGAAAAGTAAAATATTTAAAATTATTTAAATTTATAGAGAATGATTTTAATCCAATGAAGTATTATTTTAATAAAAAAATTCACATTTTTTTGTTTCAGAACAATTTTGACCATAATTGAAAAAATGGATTATTTTGGGAATTTAATTATTATAATATTTATCACTATTTTGACCACAATTTTTATAAACTACATAAAATCGAACATTTATTTTTTAGGATTCTTTAATCATTGGATTGAATTAAAAATAACTATTCCAATGACATAATTCAATATTTGGGGTCCCAATAGAAACTCACTATTCAGACCACAATAGTTATGCTCAGATATGACGATTTATTAATATGCTCCTATATCATGCCAATTACTAACACAATAGAGAATACATGTGACATGAAGTAAGATATCATCTGTAGGAATGATATTTAAAAATAATTACAAACTTTTTTTCGGATATCAAACCATAATTTCATAGGAAGCGATTATGTAGAATATAAATATTCGGTATATCCAGATTTATTTTTCTCAGTAGATTGAATATAACACAGTAGAAATATCGATATTGAAGATTAAAATTCATGGCCCAATAGATTATACATATTTAAAAACCCATCAAGAGGAAATATTTCCCAAACTTGATTACTAATATTTTATACCATGTATAATGATTTAGAGAAAAATTCAAGATCCAAAAATTTCAGCACTTTTACATTTAAAAATGTATCCCATCCCCTTTTCAATGTTTTGGAAACTATAATTGAACATTTTTAATATTTTTGTAAATTATCATATTTTTTTATTTATTTATAAATTTTTATTATATTTTATTAGTCTTCTCCCTCCCATTAGTTCATTTTAAATTTTGGGATTGAACTAAATTTTCTTCTTTATTATCAAATCTTATGGTCAAGATCATGAATAGCTAACCTGAGGTTGTTATCAATTGAGAAATACTGTGTTGAAGGAAATTATTATTTCATAAATTTTTTATTTTTTTCATTTTCATATAGTTATATGAATGGGGGTCTTAGTTGGTGAATCACTATTATGTCTCCACATGCCATATGATGCTTATATTTATCTATTCCATATTATCCTTCAATTGAGGGGGTAGATCTGTGGTCTCTAGGAGATCATTGATAGTAACATAGAGTCACAACAGTGAAAGGATATGACTTTAGGGATTATGATTGAGAATTCTCAATATGTTTATTTAAAATTCAAAATTAGATAATGATGTTTCACTTTGGGTGTTCTCTTAGGAGATTCTCTTTTTTTATAACATAATTCATTAATAATTCAAACTAAATTTCATAATTATTTTTATTTATCACTACTAGATTTAATTTTCAATCCCAAATTTAAAAGCCTTAATATTATGTTATTTAGTTCTATGTTGTTTATAATAAAAATAGTGAAAATATAAATTCGATGTTGGGTGAGCTGCCACATCAAGGATGACCCTAGGTGTGCACTATATTGAATTCCTATGTAAATAAACCATTGAATGGAGATCCATGAAAAATATTATCACATAATAAATTCATCATGGTTTTATAATATAGTAAAAATTCATTTAAAATTGAATCATGTATGTTTTAATTTAATTTACATCAACAATCAAAATTATAATATCCCCTCAATGTATTATTTTGATTTGTCCCTAATCAATATTCATCATGAATTATTATTATTTGTGATTATATGATAAAAATATAATTAATAAAATATTATTCTTTTTTAAAAAGGTTGTATAAGATATACAAAAAATTGATTCATGATGAAATAAGTAGATACTTTTTACTTGCACTAACCCACTTAATTATATCCCATGGAATGTCATATTTTCAATGAAATACATAGTTGGGTATTCTTATTATCAATAATTAATACCTAATGTTGTTAATATGGCTAGAATGAGAACCATAATTCAGTCATACTATACATGCACATTTAAAAATGTAATTACCTAATCAAGGTGTGTTTGGGTATGTAACTCACATTGTCATCAGTTCCAGTGCATCCAAAAATTGGATTTTTCCAATTATATGATGAGAAAATTCATCAATACATTGATTGAATAAGAATAGGTTAGTGTATATACATGCTTATTTGAGTGAAATATGATGATTTGGGATACTTGGATAAGGAAAATTTGATTCACTCATATGTTATATGAATGAAATTTGCCGTATTAATTTACATGGTGAGTGTTTTTCAAAGAATCAATAAAAGATGACTTACCATATAGTATATTGAAATTTTTACCATGTATTTTGGTCAGACGATTTCTTGTTAAAAGGAATTATATTGGTATACATATTATTTTTACCATACATCTTGTAGTTGAGATTTTCATATAATGATATGAGTATGATCAATGGAGATCAGATAAGACTCCTTAATAGTTTGAGTATCACTAATAATTTGTTAGAGGTTACTATTTTTTAACATGTATGAAATAGGTATTTTATATTTTTTAATTCTAAAAGACCTTAATGGTCACATATTTAGTCCCATGGATAAAGATTAAAGTTGTATATTATGTGTCAGTTCCAAAAAAATGATTTTTTATTGATCTATGTCCTAATGAAATTTTCGATGGATTCATAATGACTTGTAAATTTTTTTTATTAATTATTTTTGGGAATTAATATAAAGTTGAATATTATAATCTATAAGCATTAATATTGTGGAATAATATATAATTACCTAAATTGTATTAATGATATACATGTGACAAACATTTCACCTTATGATATCTATGTATCATTAAAGTAACATTGGATTATTATGTTACTTATATTGTAATATACAATTTCCATACCATTTTTAGGCATACAATTCATGTACATGTGATGATTCTCCGAAATGGTTTTTTTGGTCAAATCCATTATAAATTGATTAAACACAACATTCATGACCATTAAAAAGATTAAATGGATCCAAAAATGATTAATAATTCTATTGATGTGTTATATATAGCTGAAACATTTCTCATTTAAGGTAGAGTGTCATGTGTAATGACTCGGAAATTTCATGGAAATTTTTTTCATAAACGCTTTGTAATTTTACGAGTCTGTAGTTTCTGACTGCACTTGATTTCGAGGCCCAGTGTGCTTGGAATCAATTTATGAAATTCTGTACGGCTGCGTTAAGTAAACGTACGTGCAAGTTTTTCTATCTTTCGAACCGATGCTCAGAATTAAATTTTGAGGACACCGATAAACTCGCAGCACTGGTATTCGCTTAAGGGGACCATTATAGTAGTTGCATTTTATGCATGTTGAAAGTTAATTTTTGGGATTTAAAATAAAATAAATAAAATTGTGGAACACAATTTTATTTTATATCTGGTAGTTATATCCTACAAGGGGGAGGTTGTTGGTGGGGCCCACACCCACATAACCTCCCATGAGAGGATATTTCTGAGGTGGGTCCCACACGAACCCCTTACTCTTTACCATCCCTAAACTCCCCAATTAAGTCCCCTTGAATTTATTATGGAAACTCCCTTATTTAATTGGGTGGAGCCTCTCCACATTCCACCTCCCTCACTCCATTTAATTTTTCCAACCAATCGAAATTAGTAAAACAACTCTTCAATTAATTAATTTAACAATTTTAATAAATTTGAATTCATGGAAAGTTTATTAAAACAAGGGAAAGCCTTATTTTAGTTTTTTCTTGGTATATATTGTTTTGGGAAATCCTTGATGATTTAAAAGGGCTTTAGACTTCTATGAATAACGACGTCTTCTTCAATGAAGAATGCCGACTCCACAATGAACGGTGATGTGCCTTTCTTTCTCTTCTTAGAAACAAGTGAGGAGACACTGCTTCCTCCTCGGACGCACCCCGACGTCGTCTACAAATCCTCTTTCCAAGACACCACTCTTGAAACCGAGGTATGGGTTTGTTTAAATTTTTATTGAACAAAATTGTTCATCATCCCTCATTGAAATCATGTTTTTCCTTTGGCCATTTGATACCACCTAATGCGAAGGGCGTGGGCTGACCGAACACAGCCCGACGTCCCTTTGATTGATTTTTGATAGTTTGGCGGCGGAAATGAGAGGAGGTTGCAATGAATGGATATGGCGGTTGTACGCTGGCCGTGTGCGGATGAACCGGGGCCCACAAATGCGAGCCGCTCGGCCAACGAAGAACCGGCCTGATTAAGTCGGTCGAGCCAAAGGAGGACCGCGACACCACGAGGGGAACTGCACTATAGAAGATTGCGGCCCGTGTTCAGTGGGATACTTTATGAGAAAATAGGCTACCAGGCGGCCGACCGGGCTGAGGAGAACCACAACGCTAGGAGGATGCCACACTAGACGAACCGCGACCCTCTAGAGTGGGCCGCTTGTGCCGAAAATCCAGACTAGCTTCTGACGGACGTTTTTGGAGGGTGGTTCCATTTGGCATGGCCGGTTTGTGTAGTCAGGGGGCCTCACCCCCCTCGGATAGCTCTTCCCCTTTGGGCTGAGCCAGTCGACCAGTCGGCCAAGCCGCGGCCAGCCGGGCCGCACCCACCTGGGCAGGGCCACACCGGGCCACGCCCTCTCTGGCCAGGGCACACCATCTCGGGTCAGGCCTCTCCCTCTCAGGCCAGGCATCACCCCTTCGGGCCGGGCCGCACCTGACACCGGGCCGGGGCACATTTCATTAGGCCCAGCCAACACCCCATGCATGGTCGGATCTTCCAAACTAGGTCAGGCCCACCAGCCACCCCACTGGGCCTAACGGGCTGAGCCCGTACGCTTTAATGAAAATATCTTCATGGTCGTGTGACCGATCGATGGACCATCTACGGCACTGGGACCCTAATGATGTGGAAGTCCTTCTGCGATACTCTATATGAGTTTTGGTCAACTTTGAAAAATGGAAGGGTTTGGAACAAGTGTATTTCCTACCGGGCCCTCGGAGCAAAAATGCTAAAAACTCTCAGACCAGGCGTCTGATTAGAGCATCTTCTATCCCGTTGGGTTCCTTTTGATGAGACAGAACTTCAGAAAATATAAACACTGGACTTCATGAATGTTGATGTATCATCCCCATGGATCGAGGAGTGGACCCTCCCAGAATCGAGCGTGGTGTGTGCGGGAACCCTAGAGCTGGTTGCGACTGCAACGACTACCGTACTGGAATCATATGTGGGTTCGACGGTGATGGAAAATGTACTGGAATCCTTCGTGGGATTGATTATGATGAAAAATGGACTGGAATCCTCCGTGGTTTTCACATTGATGACTACCGTACTTGAATCCTCAGTGGGTCCGACATTTTGACTTCTGTTCTAGTATCATATGTGGGTTCGACAGAGTAGCTGGTCTAGTATCCTACGAGGGTACGACAACTTATCTGGACTAGTATCCTACGTGGGTCTTCCAGCTTAACATAATCAGTGAAAAAATCTAATCATCTTATCACTTTTCAAAGATCTATACCAGTGTGAATGGAGTCTCGACATTCAATCATTATCATCGATGTGATTGACCTCTTTCTTGTGTGGACTAGGTTGTACTTGGGCTTGAGAGTTGGAGCCGAACTGGATTGATGACTTAGCTATATGTATGGGCATATACCTAAGTAGAGACAGTTGAAACTTCGTGATTGTATCTTTCCATTATGGTTTATCCATCGTGGATTTTTGGGGGACCTTCGGGGGTCTTGTGGTCCTTACTGGGTATCGTTATACTCACCCCCGCACGGGAAGTGCCCGCACTACATTGTGTTGGATGCAGACGACGGACAACACTGATCATGAAAGAGGCTTGTAGAGATGGATAGTACCCAGAGGTGGACCACTTGGTGAGATGTATAAGGGGAAGACAGACGGACCCGTGGTGCTGGGGAGACTATCTGTACACACCCTTCAGGTGGGATTCCCGGAGGTCAACTCTGGTGTTGATTTTTTAACTTTAATGTAGTTGTACTAGTTTTTCAGTTGTACTGTACATTCAGTTGGGTTTGTGTTGTGGCCCATTTACCTTTCACCACTTACATTGTATTCGGTATTAATTTGTTCTTAATTTAGTTTGTGCACTCTGTTTTGTTTTTTTTACTATCATAAAGGGAATGCCTTCCCATTTTTTCAGGATTTACGCCTTTGGTGCTAGTCGCCAGCCCCTGGCCTAAGGAAGGCCGGTTTGGGGTAGTCACGGCATGGGCCCTAAGGACGGGTCGTGACAAATTGGTATCAGAGGAGCTGGTTCTACCATAAAACATAGGACTCTGATCTTTTTCTCTATCAAGAAATGTTGTTAAGAGTATTCAGTGTGGTTATCAGTCCAAGGAGTCCAGTGTTGGTGCGGCGTCAGACGTATCTATACAACAGGATCATGACCCCTGATTTCTGACATAGTGCATGAAAACACTGATTGCATGTGTGTTTCAATGTTTACATTGTGTCAGATCACCAGTAATACTTTTTTGACTATGGAACACCTGTTTCATTTTAGGATGGCCCCAAGAAGGTAGCCATCTAGGGTTCCGAGTTACGTGTGAGATGGTATCCCACCGAGCGACGAGACCTCAGTGCAGGGCCCCATCACAGCGGGGACACCAGCGGTACCACTACCTGCTGAGTCACCAATTATACCAGCCTTAGCAGCAGAGAGTTCATGCTGCCTGAGTGCGTTGCATGAGTTTTAGCGATAAAGGCCACCTAGGTTCCACAGAGAGACGAACCCTCAGGCAGTCGAGGATTGGCTGGAGGCTGTCGTCAGAGTCTTCAGATTAGTAGGGATGATAGCTGAACTTATGGTGATCCTTTCCACGTGCTTCCTTCATGCAGCAGTAGGTAGATGGTGTAACTTGATGCTCTAGGTGCATGAAGAGGCATCATTACTTTTTACAGACTTCGCGAGTCTCTTCCTCTCGGAGTTTGTTCCTACCACCCTACGTGCGGTGCGGATTCAGGAGTTACTTCACCTACGGCAGGGGATCATGACAATAGCTCATTACTCAATGAGGTTTACTGACCTCTTTCACTACTCCACGGACATGGTACGAGACCCATTCATCTGGCCCTGGACCATTGAGCAGGGACTGAGGCACGAGATCATGGCTTTGGTGATCTCCCTAGCATTCCGATGCAAGCAGGAGTGCTGGAGCGATCCCTTCTTGTGGAGAGCTTTCTCACTGAGCCGACACCAGAAGCAAGACCCACCTCGGGGCGACACGTAGTAGAGTCTTCTACAGCCGGCAGTAGACCTATGTCGCAGAGGTCTAAGAGGACCAGTCCATCAGGTGAGCGACCTCACGATACAGGATCGGTTGTGTGGGGCACCCAAAATAGAGCTAGCTATCTGAGGAGAAGGCAATGCTATGCATATGGAGGGTAGGGTCACATGGCTCGAGACATCCCAACTCGCCATGAAGATGTGAAAAAAACACTGGAGGGACCTCCCATGCAGATAAAGAGGTTCGACCGTGGCTCTCTACAGGGAGCAGGCGGACGATGCAGAGGAGCTAGCCAAGTAGCGGGTGATGGACGACGTTTTGAGAATCTACCACCACCACCACCAAGATGTCCACCCCCGACCACAGGGAGCTGGAGGGCAGATGTAGGCTCAACTCTAGGCAGTGGAGTTTTATGACCACGGTGCACCAGAGTTGATTCGATGTAATATCTGTGTCTACTCTACCCTTACTGCTATACTTATAGACATAGAAGAAAGTCATTCTTTTATTGCAGTTTCCCTTGTTCAGAGCTCGGAGATTCTGATGGATCTGTTAGCTCAATCCTTACAGCTGGAGACTCCTACGGGAGAAGACTCGACGATTACACACTAGTTTCAGTATTGTGAGCTTACTCTAGGAGGCAGCAGCTTCGACTAGGATCTTCTCGTAGCGGCGTCGAGGCCTTACGACGTCATCTTTGATATGGAATGGTTTTCTACAGTCCATGCTCAGATCGACTGCATTAGGAGCAAAGTGTAGTTTGTCCGCACTGATGGGAGCAGGTTCACCTTCACCGGCGAGAGGGGAGCCTTTGAAGAACAGGATGTACTTTCGTAGAGGGGAGGGTAGACGAACACATATCAATTGGCTAGTCTCATCCTCAGAGAAGTTGATGTGAAGAGTCTGAGTTTTCCTGTTGTGGTGGATCAGTATGCGGACTTTTTTCCTGAAGAAATTCCTGGACTACCTCCTCATTGATTGGTAGACATCTATATTGACCTATACCCCGGTACAACACCAATTTCTACTCCAGCATATCAGATGGATCCCGCCGAGCTTCGTGAGATGAGGGTACAACTGGAGGACTTGCAGGGCAAAAGATTTATCTGACCCAGTGTTTCACCTTGGGCTTCTCCGATATTGTTCGCCAAGAAGGTGGATGAGAGATTGATACTGTGTGTCGAATACCGTCTCCTAAATCAGGTGACCGTGAAAAATAAGTACCCACTCCCGAGGATTGACCACCACTTTGATCGGTTCAAGGGAGCACGATGTTTCTCGATGATAGAGATTAGGTCAGGCTATCATTAGCTCATAGTTCAAGACTTGGATGTGCAGAAGACAAATTTCAGGTGTCGGTATGGCCACTACGAGTTATTGGTTATGCCCTTCGATGTAACCAATGCTCCAGCAGTGTTCATGAGCCTCGTGAATAGGATCTTCCGGCCTTACCTTGATCGTTTTTTCACAGTCTTCATCGCCGACATACTGATTTACTCGACTACTGAGGAGTAGCATGCCTACCACTTGCGGGTTTTACTGGATACACTCCGAGAGCACCAAAATTATGGTAAGCTCTCTAAATGCCAGTTCTGTATTTGAGAGGTTCACTTCTTGGGACACGTCATCTCGAAGGCGGGAGTTGCAGTGGATCCAGTGAAGATGAAGGCAGTGCTTACTTAGGAGCCTCCCAGGAGTGTTACTTAGGTGAGGAGCTTCCTGGTTCTTGCTGGACACTATAAGAGATTTGTTCCAGACTTCTACAGAGATGCAGCACTGCATTCAGCTTTGATGAATAAGGGGAAGACCATGTTGTGGTCAGATAGATGTCAGAAGAGAATTCAGGAGTTGAGGCAGAGATTGACCAGTTTGCCCATCTTGAGGCTACCAAAGGTGGGAATTGGGTACCTAGTATACTACGACGCATCAGGGACCAGAATCGGGTGTATCCTGATGCAGGATAGAGAAGTGATTCCTTATGGTTCACATTAGTTGAGGCATCAGGAGAAGAACTACTCTACCCATGACCTGGAGTTAGTAGCAGTGGCCTTAACCTTGAAGATGTGGCGGCACTATCTGATGGGCGAGTGATTTACAGTCTACTCTGACCACCAGAGTCTCAGTTACATCTTTTCGCAGAAGGACCTAAACCGGAGACATCGTCGATGGATCGAGTTCCTCCAAGACTATGACTTTGAGATAGTATTTTATCTCGGGAAGGGGAACGTTGTAGATAATGCTCTCAGCAGAAGATCAGGCATTCTTCTACTAGGAGAGGCGACAGAGCAACTAGCCGCATTGCATATATCCTATGTGGATAGAGATAGAGAAAACTTTCTACCGTCACTTACAGTCACTCCTCCACTTCTTCAGTGGGTCAGAGAGGCACATCATGGGGACGTTGACTATGAGACACGACATGCTCAGATATCCACAGGGTAGGCTCCTGATGGATTTTCTGAAGAAGGAGAGCATGACATCCTCTTCATGGGAAGTACCATGGTACCAGTTGCACTAAATGAGGAAGTGCTAAGGGAGTTTCACACTTCCCATATAGCGGTACATCTATGAGTGGAGAAGATGTACTAGGACCTCAGACGATTTCACTGGTGGCCGGGAATGAAGAAGACTATAGTAGAGTTCGTTTCACGATGCCTCACTTGTTAGAAAGTGATGGCGGAGCAACAGGTACGAGCTGGCATGGTACAACCCTTAGTGGTCCCAGAGTATATGTGGGACAGGATATCCTTGGATTTTGTGACGTGGCTTCCATGTACATCCAGAGGGAACAACTCTATCTGGGTGATTGTTGACCGACTCACCAAGTTGGCCCACTTCCTTCCAATCAGATAGAAGGGCTCAGTAGAGAGATTAGGAAACCTCTACATTCAAGAGCTCGTACAACTTCATGGTGTTCCATTGAATATAGGTTTTTATCGAGATGCATGATTCAATTCTTGGATTTGGAAGGGGTTACCGGAGGCCTCTCAGACACAACTTCTCTTGAGCACCGCCTTCCATCCTCAGACGGATGGTCAGACTGAGAGGACCATTTAGACTCTCGAGGAAATGCTCTGTGCATGCATCCTTGACATTGGTCACAGCTAGGAGGATCACCTACCATTGGTGGAGTTTGTGTACAACAACATCTACCACTCCACCACTAGGATGGCACCACATGAGGCACTATATGGCTGACCATCCAGATCACCTATGTGCCGGACTGACCCTGGGGAGTCAGCACTAGTAGGTCCAGAGATGGTTCAGGCTACGATAGAGAAGGATAAAATCATCCAGGAGTAGAAGAAGACTACACAGAGTAGTCATAAGTACTATGCTAATAGGAGACAGAGACCACTGGAGTTCGAGTATGGCGACCATGTTTTCATATGGGTATCACCTCGACTAGGTCTACATAGATCTGGATGGGGCGGCAAGAAATCTTCTCGTTTCATCAGACCTTTCTAGGTCCTCAGAAGAGTAGGCGAGGTGGCTTACCGCCTGGCCCTTCCACCTTAGTCACACCTGGTGCATAACGTCTTCCATATATCTTAGTTGAAGAGATACGTGAACAACCCAACCCACATCATCATTCACGGGGAGCAGGACATCGATGACGGGGTGATGTTTGCAGAGGTCCCAGTGGATATCGAGGATCAACATGATCGGGTCCTACGTGGATGGTAGATTCCTCTGGTGTGCATTCCCTGGAAGCACGGGATCCCCTAGGAGAGCACTTGGGAGAGGGAGGCTCTGATGCGAGCTCAATACCCCCAATTATTTCCCTAGTGTGTGTGGTAGCTTTACGGGAATGTAATTCCCCGAGGTGGGAGTAATGTAATGACCCTGAAATTTCAAGGAATTTTTTTTCTTAAATGCTTTGAAATTTTACGAGTCTGCAGTTTCTGACAGCACTTGATTCCGAGGCCTGGTGTGCCCGGAATTAATTTCTTATTTTTTTGTTCGGGTACGTTCAGTAAACATACATGCGGGATTTTCTATCTCTTGAACTGGAGCTCAGAATTGAAATATGAGGACACTGATGAACTCCCAGCACCAGTATTCGCTTATGGGGACCATTACCGCAGTTGTGTTTCATGCGGGTTGAATGTTAATTTTTGGGATTTAAAATAAAATAAATAAAATTGTGGAAAACAATTTTATTTTATATCTGGTAGTTATATCCTACAAGGGGGAGGTTTTGGTGGGGCCCACACCCACATAACCTCTCATGAGAAGATATTTTTGAGGTGGGGCCCACACGAACCTGCAACTCCTCACCTTCCCCCAACACCCCAAATATTTCCCCTTACATTTATTATGGAAACTCCCTTATTTAATTGGGTGGAGCCTCTCCACATTCCACCTCCCTCACTCCACATAATTTTTCCAACCCATCTCAATTAATTAAACAACACTTCAATTAATTAATTTAAGAGTTTGAATTAATTTGAATGCATGGAAAGTTCAATAAAATAAGGGAATGCCTTATTTCAGTTTTGTCTTGGAAAATATTGTGCTGGGAAATCCTTGTGGATTGAAGAGATCTTTAGCATTCTGTGAAAAATGATGTCTTCTTCGGAGAAGAATACAAACTCTATGAAGAACAGTTTCATGCTTTTCTTTCGCTTCTATGGAACAAATGAGGAGACGCCGCTTCCTCCTCAGACGCACCCCGACGTCGTCTAAAAATCCACTTTCCGCGACTCTTCTCTTGAAACCGAGGTAGGGGTTTGTTTCAATTTAAATTGAATAAAATTGTTCTACATCCCACGTTAAAATCATGTTTTTCCTTTGGCCATTTGATACCTCCTAACACGGTGGGTGTGGGCCGAACGAACATGGCCCGATGACCCTATGATTGTTCTTGGATACTTTTGCGGCCGCAACGAGAGGCGGTGGTGATGAATGGAAGTGGCGGCCGTATGCCGACCGTGTGCAGAAGAACTGCAGCTCGCAACCACATGCTACTCGGCCGACGAAGTACCGGCCGGATAAAGCCGGCCCGGATGAAGGAGTATCGCGACTCCATGAGGGGCGCCGCACTGCAGAATACTACGACCCTCGTTCTGCGGGCTGCTCAGCAGGAAAACCATCAGGCAGGCGGCTGGCCGGGCTGAGTAGAATCGCGATGCAAGGAGGGCGTCGTGCTGGACGAACCACGACCTGCACGAGTAAGAAGCTTGCACCAAAATGGTCGGCTGGCTTTGGCCAGATGGTTTTGGAGGGCATCACCACATGGTGCCGCTGTTTCGGGTATCCGGGGGCAGCGCCCCCCTCGGACCGCTCGGCCCCTTCGAGCCGAGTTCCTTGACCAGCCGCCGGGGATGCGGCCAGCCAGGCCACGCCCTCTCGGGCCGGGTTTTGCCTTCCACTGGGCGGGGACGCATTTCTTTAGGCTGGTCCGACACCCCATGCTGGGTCAAACCCGCTGAACAGGGTCGGGCCGACCCGCCAGCCAACTAGGCCTAACGGGCCAGGCCTATACGCTTTAATGTGAATATCATCTCGACCGTGCGTCCAATCAAAGCACCGTCTGCAGAACTGGGACCCTCATGACGTGGACGTCCTTCTGTGATACTCTATGTGAGTTTTGGACAAATTTGGAAAATGGCCGGGTTAGGAACAAGCATATTTCCAACAGGGACCCCAGAGAAAAAATGCTAATAAATCTCATATCGGGCGTCTAATTGACACGCTGTCTGTCGCGTTGGGTTCATTTTGACAAGACAGAACTTCGAGATACATCAAATATGGACTTCATGACAGTTTATGTATCGACCCCTTGGCTCGAGGAGCGGACTCTCCCAGAATCGAGCGTGTTGTGTGCAGGAACCCTAGAGTTGGCTGCGACTGCAATGACTACCGTACTAGAAACCTCCATGGGTTTGACGATGATGGAAAATGTAATGTCATCCTCCGTGGGATTGACTACAATGAAAAATGTACTGGAATCCTTCGTGGTTTTGAAAGTTATGACTACCGTACTTGAATCCTCAGTGGGTCTGACGGTCTGACATCTGTTCTAGTATCCAACGTGGGTCCGCCGGAGTAGCTGGTCCAATATCCTACATGGGTCCAACACCTTAGGTGGACTAGTATCGTACATGGGTCCGATAGATTAGATGAATCAGTGACTGAATCTGATCATCTTATCTCTTTTCGAAGATGTAAACCTGTGTGAGCTAAGTCTTGAATTTCATCATTATCATCGATGTTATTGGCATCTTTCATATGTGAACTGGGTTGTACTTGGGCTCGAGAGTTGGAGCCAAACTAGATTGATGAATTAGGTATATGTATGGGCATATACCTGAGTAGATATGGTTGATACATCGTGATTGTATCTTTTGTTTGTGGTTTATCCTTCGTGGATCGTGGGAGACCTTCGGGGGTCTTGGGGTCCCTACTGAGTATCGTTATACTCACAACTGCATGGGAAATGCCCGCACTACATTGTGTTGGATGCAAACGACGAACAACGCTGATCATGGTAGAGGCTTTTAGAGTCGGACGATACCCAGAGGTGGACCACTTGGGGAGACGTACACGGAGCAGACGGACGGACCCGTGGTGATGGGTTTGTATTCTAGCCCATTTACCTTTCCGCACTTACTTTGTATTCAGTATTACTTTGTGTTTACTTCATCTTGCGTACTCTATTGTGTTTTTTACTATCATAAAGGAAATGCCTTCCAATTTTATCAGGATTTACGCCTTTAGTGCTAGTCGTCAGCCGCTGGCCTATGGAAGGTGGGCTTGGGGTAGTCATGGAACGGGCCCCAAGGATGGTTTGTGACATCAAGGATGGATATATATAAAGGGATGTGAACCCTCTCATTTGAATTAACAGTTTCAATAGAGTCCTAAAAAATCATCCATTCTTCCTTCTTGTTGTAAAGTCCATTATGAAAAGTAATGGCTCTAGAAAACATCTCAGTGTACAAATATCATAAATTTAGATATTAAGAATCAATAATTTCAAGATAATCTATGAGTGTTGGATATTTTTTTCTAAATTCATTCTAATTATCAACAATTATCCATTCACTGAGAATGTTAGAGACAATAATTATCATATTTCTGGAATACATTTCATCAAAAACATTTTTTTATTTCATCCATGAAGATATATCATAAAACTACATGTGAATATTCTTCTAAAAAAATATCATAGGACGATCCCGTAAAAACAAACAGTTAATTTATCATCATTATTTACAATTCATCAAAAAAATCATAACTGATCTCACCAAAAACATATATCCCCAAATAAAAAAACTGATAAATACAGTCACATAATAAAAAAATGGACCACAAAGACCGCAATAATAGATATGAGGAATCATTGATCAGTATGGAAATAAAATACAATGATATTAGTTACTGAACTATGTTGATGGAGCAAGGTTTAAGTGGGAATAAACCTTGTCTAAATAAAGTGAAAATAAACCACAAAAAAACATATTATCATAATATCCAACACTTTGTTTTTATTAAATAAACATAAATGAAAAATAAACCTTTACACTTATAAAATTGTTCTCCTTCTTATTTTTTTGTTGTGGTTGATAGAGATCATTAAAAAATATCCATTGGAATCCATACTCCTAGGATTTTCATGGAATATTTTCAATCATCATAAATATGGGATGGATTATTATTTGATCTATTTGTTTTCAAAACATTTATATCGAAGGATTATTATATGTGTACATAAATTAAATATGTTTAATTAATTATGTATCACACACCTCATATAACAATTTCATGATGATAGAACCACTTTTTTTATGAATTAGGATTCTCCTTGTACTACCAAATTTTGTTCTATATGCTTTCCCAAACTATAATATTTTTAAATGTTAAACCCTTCATAATGTTATATTAAATCTCATTTTGACTATTTATTATTTAAATAATTATATTATGTTTAATATTTATTGAATATTATTGTATGAATTCAAAACTAGTCATGATAGAAATCCCCGGGTACAAATATTGACTATAAGTAATTATCAAAAAATACATATATTTTATTCCTGAATCTACAATGAAGTGGCCTTCAGCATTATGATGTTTTCTCAAGCCCAATACATGACATATTTAATACCACAATTTCAATTCTTTTGAATTAGTACACATTTATATCAATATAAGACATGTATACCTTTTATAATTTCACCATATATTAATTTTTATATACAATAATTGGGAAACAATATCATAAAATATTTTTAAAAATCATTCAATAATCATTTTGGAGTATATATCATTCATTTTCACCATATGATATAACTTTTGTAACAATTTGTGAAAAATTATCCAATATAACTTTTAGAATAGATTTAAATTTTTTTAAAAAACTCTTTGTGATAAATATTAATCCTCATTCACATGACAAAATCATTTGGACCCATGGGAAATTATACCATTGAAATTAACTATAAATTCCCTAATCATTAATGTTATTTAAATAGTGTACTCTAGAAAAACATTAGTTTTGATCAAACTACAAATGGGTCTAACGTGATCTCTATCATGAATATATTAATATTCATGAACCAACCTAGTCAACTGCTACAATCATGTTCCCAATACAGCCTGTAACATCCCTGAAAGGAATTACTTATCATCACAGGATAATGATAAGAGAAAAAAAAGTATAGAGAACACAGTATTACGAAAAATAAGAATCTAGAAGTGCAAATAAATAAGGAGTAGCAAAATAAAACAAATAAACCAAAGACACAACTATTGTCTCATTGTATTGAGTGAAACATGTTCACTCATTGTCGTCCTATACTAATACTAGAACCCAAGTCCATTTTTTAATACACAAATAATTTTAACTAACCTATAATGTTGGTAGTCATGATCATAATTTCTGAGTAAGTGAACAACCAAAATTCTATTCAAATCATTTCAAATTAAAAAAACATCATGTTAGATTGAAAATGGATGTAATAAAAGTAGGGTTTCCAATTATTTCCAAAATAAGTAGTGTATTTCACATCTTTCAAAATAGTCTCCAATTATTAACAAAAGGAAATAATTTTATTAAGAAAACCCCATAACGATTATTTTTTAATAATATAATCAAGAAATACAATGGAATCATTTAAAAGTAATGGGAATATTTTAATCAGAACCATTTTAACAATAATGATAACGGTTAATCAACAAATATAACACAGGGAAATAATATTCATATTGGGATCCTAGGTGCATGGTGGGAAAAATAGGAATGTGATATAAATATTACTAAATAAAATCATCATTAGATAACCACAAACTTCCATATCATATTGTATTTCCATTACTGTTCTATCTGAGGGGAATAATTCCATAAGTAAAATTAAATCTATATTAGGTCAACTAGCTAGAGTGTAATCTTGATGTGGTCAATCATATGTACCTAGATTTTTCATCTAACTACTCATGGATTCTCAGGACATCTAAATGGATGTGTAACAAAAAAATAATCACATAGTAACATATGTTATATGACATAAAAAAGTCACACCCTCACCTATAATTCCCCCATAGGAAACTATCCCAATTCAATCAAAAACACACATATATATACACAATCAACCACACTGATTACCATAATTTATATAAAATAACTTATAATATTTTTTTATAATAATTGTGGTATTCTTAAATGATGGTTTTATCATTATGAAAACATTTTGAATATTCCATTCGTGTTTTATGAGTAGTTCTTAAAAAAGGGTTACAAACAACATTTCTAAAACCAAAACACCTTTCATTATTCCATTATTAGTTTTGAACAGCAAGTAGATATTTTATAAAAATTACTTATGTGAATGGATTTAAAAAAATAATCATTAAACTTTGGAAACAAGTGGAGATCCATTGCACATTTGATGAATCCTAGATTGAACGATTGCCAATAATAAATTCAACTAATTAAACATGATAAAATTTTCAAAACATATAAAAATTTATTTTAATCCTATAAAATTAATAATTATAAAATGAAATATATATATATGGTAACACCTACCTTGATTATATTTAATTTTATAACTAATGGTGATTAATCACTTAAATATGTCCTAAAAAGGATTAAAAGACCAAGATGAATCTCCAAAAACCTAACACATAAATACCCTCAAACCAATTGATACACATAGAGCCCTAGGTCTCCGTGATCTTAATATGGAAAGAATAGAAATGAAAAGAATGAATAATAAATGAAGATATTTTATGAGTGATTTAACTAGATAAATTATCAATAGATCTTGAAGAACCACAAGAACACGACAAAGGAGGGGGATGAACTGTAATGGATGTTCCCTGTCAGTCATTTGAGACAAATGGTAGAATAAAGAGTGTAATTTAGGTCAAAAATATATATTGGGATGAAGTTGTAATTTTAATTTATTAATTACATGGAAAAAATGTGGTGATCTGTTTCTTTATTAGACTAATCGAACACAAACCACGCACATTAATACTTGGAACCAAGACTATTGATAATTGGTTGGCCATAAAGTTAGATTTATCCTATTAAAACGATCAAAATTTAAACTATTAACACTCCTGGACATCATTATTCTTTTTGTATGGTCAGCACTAACCATGCACCTTGACCACATGCCATTACCGACACCTACCAAAGAACTCCATATTTCAAAAAAAAATTACAAATAAAGAGAGATAAAAAAGAGAAACTGAAAAATATATGAAAGGTATATTAGGGTGTAGAAATACCCTCCCCATGAAATGTTTTCTATACCAGTTAGAACCTAAAAAATATTTTCTATCAATTATAAGACATTATATTTATGTTTTTTACAATTGAATATATAATAAAATGAAAAATAAAACTAATCTAATGAGACCATCATCGATGAACCCGAATAAAAATTCAATATAAGAGAACCCCAAACCTAGAATAAATAAAAAAATACACATGTTACATCATGAATAAAATATTGGAAGTATTTTTATCTTGGTTAATGGTTCATGACTATCCTAACGTTGAATATAAGGGTCGGGAGGAGTCAATATCTGGGACTATCCTACCAACTAGATACCACAACATCTAAAGTAATAAATATATATAATTTCTCATATATATGGAAAATAAATCGTTCAATGGTAACCTATATAACATTTTAATAATTATTATTTCACCTTAGCCATCAAATTTTGATTACTAGATCAATCTCCAATGAAAATTATGATCCGAGGAAAAAGGCATGATAGAAAACCCAATACAAACATGAACAAAAATTCATAAATAACTACCATAAAAATTAAAATTTTACTGAAAATAATATCCCTCATCAACACATTCTGACAAATCTATAACAAACAATGTCATTAAAAATAAAAAATTCGATTGAATTAAACTAGAAATAATTAGATTTAATTTTGAAGGAACGTTGATTAAAATCTAGTAAAATGAATAAAACAAAGATTAATATAATAAGATGTTAGTTCAACAACTACTTAATTTTTATTAAACTAGGTATTTTCTAGAGAATTTGATTTTTATCCGCCTATTCTCTGAGAAACTCCTTGACAAATACATTAAAAGTTACCCAATCATCCACATGAATTATAATTCCGAGTTACTTCCTAAAATGAAATCTTTTTATTTCTTTCCCTCTAACATTGATGTCAAATGCAAGACTTTCTATAAGAGGATTAGAAAAAGTGAAATTAGATGACTTCTTGATTATATATATGGACTTCCTAAACGTGGCTCATCTTCTAGTCCTTTCATAAAGAATTCATTTACCATTACAATGTGTATATGAAGCAATGATCATTTTTCAAATCCCATATGTGCCTATTTTATTTCCCATATCCCACTTTACTATATATTGATAAGAATTAATGATAAAATATAAAAAAGATGACAAAAAATATTTTCAAATACCCCCTTCAAAATATTTATCTTTCATGGATTCATAGATGGGCATGTTAAGATGGTATGGAACCAACTCATTTAATTGATAGGAATATTCGAACAAAGATCCCTCAACATGATATAAGAAAAAAAATTCCATCTCCTTTAGTATTTTCATAGCATTAATGGAGTATTTGTGGATGAATATGGCCTTATGTTTTTCCAACAAATGATCCAGTTGTGGCCCCATTCGGATGAAAGTCTTCAAACACTCCCATCTTATTCCGTAAAAAATATATGTAAAAAAACATAGAATATGATAAACATGTAGATCAAGAATGATAAATATCTTACCAAAATTTATAAATCAGTACACTTATTCCCAATAACCTAGTAACCCATGAAAATAAGGATGGTTCCTATGTCAGAACATTCAAATGAAATTATGATGTCAATCTCAACGATGAAGTATACTATTTTACATAAAAAATAATAATATACGAAATGATTCTGATGAATATTGATAAAAAATATGATTTATTTGGAGCTAACCACTTGTAACTCCCTATTGATTATCAATTAAAACAAGATAGACGCATACTCTAGAATGATGAACACAAAATGTGATCAAAACTGTCCCTATATTCAAATTCCAAAAACCCAAATACATCTAATAAGTAGATATAAAAACAATATTTATAACAACTCTCAAATAACAAAACACCACAAAAAATGTACAACTAATTATTTAACCACAATCACAAAATGAAATAACAAACAAATATTTATCCATTAAAAATTTAGAACAAATGAATATTTATAGATTTCTATGAAAGTCACATAGATCATTCCCTTTAAAATTATTTTTCCTTTAAATTATTTAAACCCATAAATAGAATTATCTTATAAAAAATTCCATAATCATTATTTAAATATTTTAAATAAATTAAAAACCCTCTAATTTATTCAATTCCACTATTTATAAATCCTCTATAAATTTAAATCTATAATTTCTATGAAAATCCGTACATCTTTCATAAATTCAAAACCATTAATAAAATAAATCTGGAGTCCCCATGATATACATAAAAATTTGAAAAATTCATAGCACCACTACTAACCTATAATAACAACATGACATCATATTTATTAATAAAACATTTCAGAAATTCCATATTATTTTTTTAAATTGCAGATTGTTTTAAAAACAACCATGGTTTTTATAATGGTAATAAAATTATAAGGAACCAAAATTTCATTTTTAATTGATAATAAACTTCTATTATGAAACCAAAACAATATAAATAATGTGGAAACTAACCCCATCTCATAATGAATAGAAAATAAAAAAACCTAAAAAAATTAATAGTTTAGTAGTGTTCGGCCACCCAGTATGGATGATTTTTCACCAAAGATGTAATGATCATTTGAAGCCATCTACTGGGGTCCACACAGTCTAACCTTGGTTTTCCAAACCATGCCCAATGACCCAGAAATACCAGAATTTATTTTCTCTAAATCTCACAATATTGATTAAATATACATAAAATGATCCCATAATTGTCAATAATATATAGAAACACCCAAATAATAACCCTAAACACCGGAAAATCCAGGAACTAAGCTCATGTTCAAGATATAAACATCTTAAAATACCATGGTAACTAAATAATCATCCTAAATGGAAGGTGATATGTACATAATTATGACTAACCACATGAATTCTGATAATCCTACCTCCATAAAACTATATATACCAAATATTGATTGTGTCTTGATAAACTATGACTTCTCAAGAACCTAGTATATGATACCATTACTTTCATGATCCAACTCAGGACACCCTTTGGATTAGGCTCTCAAGATGGGTCATAATATAAATTAGGGGAATTATCATTATTATAGGGCTGGAAACAAATTTCAATGGCATCACTAGAGAATAATTAGAATTATTTCACCCTAATATTAAATAATATTCCAAATAATTCCTCCCATAAGTCTTGCATGACCATTCGTAAAATTTGAGTTTCATTCCATAATAATAAGCCTCATAAAAATAAATGAACAACCAAATAAGGAATAAAATAGTAAATATAATTCATAAAAATAAAAAAACAATAGAAAAAATTAAATAGAAAATATAATATAGAATGGATAGAAATCTATAGGGTATAATATATTAATAACACCAAAATAAAACTAAAATAATCAAATCATTAACCACATTCTTTGAACATCGATTGAAATTCATTAACCAACTTCCATATCATACATTAATTGCAATGCAGAATCATCCACCACAACACAAAAGTCCTAATGACATATAAGGAGGATATGATTTTTCATAATTTATAATTAGTTATCCATGTTATAGTCTATGAATACTCCTTAAAAATATAAATATTTCATGCTAGTATTAAAAATGAATTAATAAAATTTGTTTCTTAATTTCTTTAAAAAATGATTATCAAATTTAATGTCAGTAGTTCCCTAACCTGAATTTCCATCATAACAGTGTAGCGGGCCATGTTCCACTAGGCCTCATGCATTTCTTATCACATGTCGAAGGATGAACACTAGTTTTGATGGTGTAAAGAGGAGATAATGGGGATGTTATACCATCATGTGATGATATAATAATGGTCTGGTATAAATATACATTAATTATAGGAATAGAAATCATGATATAATTGAAATAGTAACCCACCCATGGTGGATGAACCAAAATAATATACAATAGTGGCATCGTAATAAACAATAGAAGTGGAATGAATAAACAATGAAACATTCCCTTTATAGATTCCACAATAGAACATTCATACATATCATTTCATACATATCAATAATAAGGAGGTTCTCTACTGGCTAACCACAATACATACATACATATAAGAAATAAGATTATGAAAATTAAAAAAAATGAAAACTCATGTTGAAGTAAGAACATCATGGTCCCTTGCCACCCATCCCATGCTAAATAGACACTAAGATCAAACTCCTGATCATTGCACTTTACCTAAACCCCATAGCATAAAATATATATGATTCACAAAGATACCATTTTGGGTGTGAGAACGGGTATCATTAAGACACCATTTATGTGTGCCTACCATAGATTTTTATCAATAAAATGAGTAATAATAATATATTAAAGTGGTATCACATGTATATAATAAAAACAGGCTTCCCTTGTGATAAATAGCAACCAAGAATCTATCACCTGTTTCAGACAATGTGTGAATAAATAAGGGGGTGAGTATCCATGTTTCATAGGCCAAGGCATCCCATAATGAAAAATATCCCTATGTGAGCCTTCAGTTTATACCTCTAAATGAATCCTACAAAATTTTCCCATCAACCAAGTAACAGACATACTAATGGAATGTGCAACAAAAATATCTTGTCCCTTAGTCCCCTACTCAAAATAACCTATCAGATCAATGCCTGACTCCTACAGGTAAAATAATGTCATTCCTCAAACAATAACCATTACAGTCTATACAAATGATATACTGAGTTACAAAGATGTCCATCCTACCATATAATTCTTGGATTACTGGCCTTATGCATCGTGAGACTTATCCCCAAGCTGATATAATCAACACTATCACCTTATGGCTCCTCAACAACCACATGTCTTCATAAAAAAATCACCACCTACAATAATTCTTATTTTGACACTACTGGAGGCCTATACCCACAAGATCAGTCAATAACACCTCATCATTGAGTCCTTATTTGTGGAAGTAAATCCAAATAATGTTTTGACCACCATGGGTGAATAACAATCACCAATTTAGATCATAATAAACACCAATTATGGATCCTTATTCCCATGTGACCCTATTACTCAACATTATGGCCATGCAATCCCAAATATGACATATCATGCCTACAACCCAATGGCCATTCTACCCCAAATATTGACTGAGTCACCTAACCGATGCACAACCTAAACCAGGAAACATTTATAATAGTACACACCTAGTATGGTGATCAAATAACCAACAGAAAGGTTTCCAACACTATCTCAATCCTTAAACCAACCCTATCATGTACCCTTAGGAAATAGTAGTGCGTAACAAAAAATTCACATTTACAACAAAAATCAATTAAATATTAAGAAACACACCCTGGACTAACTACTTATGGTCAAACCACTCACACAGCATGACCATATGTAGTCAAAAAAACCATTCTAATATACATCTCACATGGTTTATTTTAACTAATTAAAATAAACCATTAAAAATTTATGGTTGTACTATCCACACAATGGATCACTCTACGATTCACACCCAAAAAACTCATAAACTCAAAAAGAAAGTTAATAATTACATACCTCATTGTCATAGATTTAGGCTTGTCCAATCATATCCTCTAACTCAAAAAATTTGGATGATATTATTATTTTTTAAAACCACCGCAAAAAATAAGGGGAAACCACTCACAGAGATTTAGTTCACTGTATTGCTATGTAAAATATGAAATGAATCATGATTATATAGAGACTTATGAAGAAGGATCTAATGAAAATGTTATCTTGAGGAATGGAGTTTGGGAAGAAAATTGGGATCACACCCTAGAGAAGTAATAATTGAGCTCCACTAACAGTTTAGATAAAGACAATGAGTGTATGTGAACAAATAAAAAGAAATATTTAATTGAATGGTAGTAAAATGAAAATTTCCAATTTTTAATTGGATTCATGGTTCTCCAAACCATGTCGAAACCTGACTCTCATACTTTTTATGAAACAAGTCAAAAAAAGATATCTGACCTGGTTAAGTCAAACCATCCAGAGACCATGCATGCTACAATGCAAGTGTATGACCCATTTTTCTCTAAGAGTGAGGCTTTCACAATGTTTTCCCAAACTGTGAAAGTTCCCTATTCGAAAAACTATAGAGTTATTGCATGACCATGTAACCCATACTACATGATTTAAAAAAACGTTCACATTGTAAAAAAGGGTTACATAGTTTGTATTAAGAGGTGGAACGATTAAATATAATCGTGTTCCACAGCCTGCACTAAACCACAATAGGGCCATCGAGCCACTAATGCACTTGAATGCCATCTAAACACCCTAGTTTTTTCCAAACCTCAAAACTCATCTTAAAACAATGTATTATTCATGTGTAATCTTAGAATTACGTTCCAATAAATGAGAAAATAATAAACATACCCACAGAACTCTAAAAATTAAAAATGGGTGATGAATTTTACCTGCTTAAAAAACCCAAGAAAGTATAATCCTACCAGATTAAAATATATGTTCCATAAGATATTAAATAAAACCTTCTGATCGTAACGAACATACTCATATCCTTAATAATAACTCAGACTACCCAGGCCAAAATGGGGCTGGTCAAATACCTCAAAGGGATCCTCACCTTAGGAGTTTCCTTATTCTATTGCATCCAAAACTACAAATAAAATCAAATATATGGTCCATTGACCATTACAGGACAAATTTTTTTTCATGCGACACATTTTCTCTGTTGCACCTCATCAGGGGCTCTAATATTCAACCTAACACTCATAATGTCATACATAGAATCGATGGCTTCCTTGTACCCAAGTCACATGTGGAAGATAGTGGTCATGCATCTTGTCAATTGAAAAATTCCATATTGGATCCACATAACTCAACCATTAAATCATCACAATGATGCCTAGAATCCACCACAACTCAAGTAACCCACTTCTCCTCGGTGACCTGATGCAAACAAACCTCAATAATCACACATCCAAAAAATCACACAAAAAAGTCCTCGTGCCCCACACATCATTCATACATATATATAGCACATATTACATGATTCCAATCTACTAACCAACATCTATTATGTGCATAGATACAACTCATGCACCCGACACACCCAAAATTAACATGACTCTAAAAAATACATGGTTGCACCCACAACATACCTCTAACTAGAATTGTCTCACCAGCATGCTCTTTCCCTGGTAGCTGCAATGCGTGCACCATTATTGAACCCCGACTACATAAAACATGGCCTCCCAATGGTGATGTACTAGACACCAACCACTAATCCCATGGCTGGGACCTAGTGTCTCCTCCTTGGAAATCATGTGAATTTATAACATAGCTACAATCATTGGGTATAGCACCCAGACTATTATCAGAACCCTTAGTCTTCCCCAGTCCATGCATATCAATTTTCCAATAAGGAATCTTATGGAACCCCTCACTATTTCCTGACTTGTCCACATGACCTACACTCTTTTGGAGGCCACTGGCACTGAGTACGAACTTTTCCTTTCTTTCGAAACATGAATCACTTCATCAAAAATCACCTCTAATGCGATATTCTCATGTCCTTATCCCGACATCCCTATTGGAACACATATTGTACTAGATTCCCACTGTCTAAAACATCACCACTACCGTCACCAGATGCCATCACCCGACTTGAGTAAGACAAGTCAATAATATTTCCCTTGGATATGTGAATTTCATTCTGTATATCTGAGAATGAGGCTCTCCTAAATATGTTTACCTGCACCCAAATGGATTGGTGTAAACCATTCTCATAATTCCTCACCCTCATGGTATCATTGGTAACCATATCGGGTACAAAGTGATACAACTCATTGAATGCTATTGCATACTCCATGATGGACATGTCACTATGTTTTTGGATAAAGAACTACCGAGATCTCTCTTCCCACATAATCTATGAGAATAATATCTTGATCAACCTAGCCTAAATTTCCATCAAGTAATTCCCCTCATGTCTTCTTGCCCGATCTTACATGTCCCACCAGTGCATAGTTTGGCGTCTGAGAATTAAGTATCCTGCTTAGCCATCCACTATGGATGCAACTCTAGCATCTCGCTAATGAACTACACACAATTGATATAGTTATCAGTCACTTATAGTCAATCCTCTCCCTTAAATAGATGTGTTTTCTATGATGGGAACTCTTGATTTAGAAAAACCAAAGATACCTCCCCTACCGGAGGTCCCCTCTCATTCTTTTTTATGACATGTACCAACTCTCTCTAAACATCTCATCAAGACACGAACCAAAGGCATACATATCTGTTGACTAGAACGCCTTCAGTAGAGGTTTTACCTCAACCTCTACCTAAGTCTCTTGATCTAACATTCACTCGGGTGTCTCAACCTATGCTTTCTCATATGGCACCACATCACTGCACCGCCTGATTCTCCATCGGATTTTATATTGTGGTAACCCGCTTAGTTCCATGATCTAGATAGATAGTTGATAAAAAATATATATTAATATATATATATATATATTAGGTAATGTAGTAACCTGATGTATCAACTCACTACTCTTATCCTCCACCATCGTAACCATGTCACAAGACATCCCTACCTCATGACCTCCTTACCTACCCCTATTTGTGTCAAGTACCACATATAATTTTGGCCAATTCCATCTTTGAGAACCATTTCACCTTCCATAACTAATACAATTAGGACCACGGCCATACATATATGTCTATATAAATATATCACATATGATAAACAAATTTCATATCACAATAACATGCACATATATATAATTAAAATATCCTATGTGCCAAATAAAAAGCATTAACTTGAATAAAAATACTCATTACCTTACTGTTCTAAGGATTAAATATCTCTTCCCTTACCATAACAAGTCAAGGGTCACACATCAAAATAGGTAACAATTCAAATTCTAAGTGCAGCAGTCGGGGTGAAAATCAAATAAACTGTCAACTAAGGACAAGAAAATGTAGTTCCCACCCCTGGTAACATGTTTCATCCCTTGTACATGCAGTTACATGCACCCATGCATGAAATATGAATCTTGTTCTAATAGAATCCTAATTCTATTATACCATATCCCAAATATTAAGACAAATAATGAAGTAAAATAAAATCTTCTAATACCATTTGTAGCACCTCGACACAATTACCACCCGAACAATGCAAGGAGCCGAGTGGACCTAGCCCTGATGCGTGGATCCTCATTTGCCAAAAAATATTGACTAATAGTGAGAAAGTAAAAAAGATAAAAGGGGGAGACTGTACCCTCTAATGATGATATAAATATTAAATGATATAAATATACAATAAGAAGTGGAAATGAAAGAATGAATGAATAAAACTAGTAACCCTCCTGTTTAGGAATCACATAAACAGCATATAATATAGGAAGCATAATCATCAATAGTTGTGGAATAAATAAACAGGCCAACATTCCATTTGTAGATACTAAAATTGAACATGCATACATATCAGATAATACAAATAATATTCATGATGTTCACAAGTGGATAATCATAATTAATACATACATACATATAAACAA
Source organism: Viscum album (assembly GCA_963277665.1). NCBI lineage: Eukaryota > Viridiplantae > Streptophyta > Magnoliopsida > Santalales > Viscaceae > Viscum > Viscum album. Next base: position 897,319,692 of record OY728165.1, on the reverse strand, counting down.
GATGATACAGAGAAGTAAAAAAAGTATAACTCTAAGAATTTGTAGGAACCTCAAAGACCCTTTCGATAAATCCCATGATAAAAATCCATTATGAACCATCGCTTCAGCCCTGAAATTTAACTGAACACAAAATTGTAAAATCTATAGCCATCCCAAAATTACCATGAAGGGTACGAGAATGAGTCTCAGTAGGACACCACCAACATGTACCAAACTTATACTTTTTATCATAAATCTATGTACTAAGAATATATTAGAGAAGGATCATGTGAATATAGTAAAAAAGAGCTTATATAGTTCTCAACATCCACTAGAAAGATAATAGTTGTGTTGGAAAATATTGGAATAACTGAAGAGATGATATATGACTCAATGTTAAAGGAATCCATTGATGTCAAATAGCCCCAGGTGACCCTCGGGTTCCACATCCAAATGTCACCCATCACCTCATGCCATCATCTAAGTATCCAACATCCCAAAGGCACACCCAGACATAATAATCTGGTCCCTCAGACCCATGCTCAAAATCAACGATTGGTTCAAATCCTGATGCCCAGAGGTACAATGATATATTTTGTCAAACAATAACCAATGTCATCTCTACAACAGAATTCCTAAGGTATAGTGATATTATTCCTCATAAATAATTTATGGCCCTATGTCCACAATCATAACAAGACTCGTCCCCCAAACAATAACCTTAATGTTGTCACCTAATGGCTAATCACTATCCCCTTGGATTTCAACCGAAAGAACCTTCAACCATAATTATTAATCCACCACTAATAGAGTCTTATACCAACATGATCATTCAGAACCACATCACCACTAATTCATGTGTGCACAAGAATCCAAATGGAATTTAGGCCAAAAAGGGTGAGCAAAAATAATCAATTGAGAACATAAATTACACCAATTTAAGACACATATAGCATTATGACCCTGCCACTCAATTTTATAGACACACCATCCCAAATATTCCAAACCATTCCCAATACCTAATGTCTATTCTATATTAACTGAGGACTGAGCCTCCCAATCAATGATCAATATGACATAGAAAACATATATAGCGGTGACATTCTAGCCTGAAGATCACATACCCTCAAATTATGTTTCCCCCACAATCTTAATCCTCAGCCTAATCATGTCACATTCCCTTGGGACACATTACCTCATTAAAAGAAATACACATTTATAAATCAATTCAATTTAATTTGAGGAAACAAACCCCAACCAAACAACCCATGGTTGAAGCCTCTCACGTTGTGCAACCACATTTAGTTCAACATAATAATTCCCTTAGGCTTCTCAGAAGGTTAAATATAGATAATTAAGAGAACCCCTTAAATTATTAGTGTATTGCTTAGTAAATACAAGGGTGTTCTCAATGTGGAACACCTGAAACACACATGAAATAACAAAGAAATGTATTCATCACTGACCTCATTGTCATTGATGTAGGAACATATGATCTTAGTCTCTAACTCGAACAGAATTGGATGAAATCATTGTTTTAGACGAGTTCCTTGAAAATATGAAAAACCTACATGCACATATGTTGGACACATTATGGGGATGAAAAATAATAAATGATGATATGGTATGGAGATCCTTATATTGATGGATCTAATGAAGCCAACCACTGAATGAATGGAGGTTTTATGGAGATGTGGGATAACACCTTAGATAATGAGGAAGGGATCCCCATTGTCGAATGAGAGGAATACCACAGTTGGAGTAGAAAAGAGGATAATATATGTTTAATAAAAATGATGGGAAATTGTAATTTAGCCCTTTTAATAAGTAGAATGGTCAAATCTCACATTTTTTCAAAATGTGGAGAAAAAATTATTCTCTAACTCAATAAGATCAAAGACTTGCATAGTTATCACGCATCGTTAAGACAAACTGTATAAATAAAATGTGTTTTATAGTATGAGGACACTGCCCATTTGGATCTAATCATGTGTATTGAACCATATTTTACCTTACCATGCATAAACCATGTGAATTACCTCTTCTAAAAACTGTATAGGTCCCACATTACCATGTGACCCATCCTTCATGGTTTCCCAAATCTTGCTCAGTGCAAAAAAGGGGCCACATAGTTTGCACTATGTGTTACATCATAGGTAAATAATGAAAATGACATTTTCATATTTATTAATATTTGTGAATTAAAGATAAATTTTACATTAAAGGGGGTGTTATGTTTGATGGAGTACCTAACACGCAACAATGGGTTTCTTCGAAAATCTTATGTTTCACATAAGGGAGAGTCATACATAAAAATTATAATATAATATTATTTTAAATGGTAGTTAACATCTTGTTGTTGTATTGGAGGGAATGAATAGACTTAACTAAAATAGGATTATAAATGTGTTTTTTATATCATTACATTTATCAAATAATTTTGGAGCCTTAAAATGAGAATGAATCCAATTTTATGCATAAATACTCTAATATTCTTTAAAATGTCGATTTACTGCCTTTTAATGGAGAACCCTTTTTAAATATATTTTTGTCACTTTTATATATTTTTTTTGACGAAATAGAATTCTTATTTTGAATTGGAACATAAAAAATTACTTTGGATAATTCCATATTCATGTTTTCATGGAAAACTAGTATTGGTTATCACGGGTGACCTTTGTACTTCTCGTTATTTTTTTAAATTTATAGTTTTTTACACTTTTTTGATGTGGGACTTTCAATAAAATTTTTGAGCCCAGTTTTAAAACTGTGAGGATGCAATTTCCATATGGGGGGAATGATGTAACATCCTAGTTAAATATAGAAATGAAAACATCATATTTATTAATATTTTTGAATAAATATTAATTTTAATTTAATGGGGATGATATGTTCAATGGATTACCTGACACGTGACAATGGGTTTCTCCGAAAACTCCATGTTTCAGATAAGGCTGATTCATACTGAAAAAAATAATATAATATTATTTTAAATGGTATTTAATGCCTAGATATTGTATTGGATAGAATGAATAGAAAAAAATACAATATTATTATACATATTTGTTAAATGTCTTCACATTTATCCATAAAAATTAGAGGCTTAAAAGGATAATTAATCCAATTTTAAGCCCAAATACTCTAATATTCTTTAAAAGGTTGATTTATCGCCTATTGATGGAGAACCCTTTCTAAATCTATATTTTTTCACTCATATATGTTCTATTTTACAAATTAATATTATACTCTAGAATTAGGACATTGAATTTTTTTTTGATAATGTGAATTTTTAATGAATAGTGAAAAATACCAAATTTTAATTCAAAACTACATTTTCATCTAATTTATTTATAAAGATATATTATTATATTAATTAGTTTTAAACTGTAATTAGATTATATTTTTACCATTTAATCCAATGTTGTCTAGTGGAAATAATTGTACTTCTATATTGAATATAAACAAGTGTCAATCTTTTGATAGTTATTATTTGTTAAAAACACACTTTTTGTTTTACAACGAAAATTAAATTTAAATTAATTTCTGAAACTTATATATTTTGAATTTGGAAAAATTGATTCTGTATTTTTAATTAGGATGTCCAAATTTTGTAAATAAGAAACATTTATTTTTAGACATTGTGAATATTTACTTCAGTAAATATTATATTTACCATGGTTAAAGGGTAAATTTTGTAAATATGGTTGAACAATATTATTATTATAATATTTAATTACCCTTAAACTTCTTACAAACCTATTATATGATACATGTCTGACCACAGTCATCCATGGGTCGACTTTTGGGCCCCATGGAGGCACATGGGAGTAATAGTGACACTTTATATGAATTAATTTAAAGGACCAAAATAACATAATCATGAATTTTTTTCCAAAACAATTTTTATATGGGGTTATATAACTTATCAATTCATCTATAAATATAATTTGGAAATATGAAATTATTTCCTACATCATGGTATTTCATTTATAATTTTTATACGTTAAATAAACAAATTTAATTATTACACAATGGTGATGTAGTAATTGCTTCATTAAAAGAGGATTCGAATAAATGATATTAAATATATTAAAATAAATTTATATTGAACATTTTTATGTAGTCCACAAATTTTATATATTATTATGAATTTTTATATTTTAATTGTTTAAGTTTTTTAAGGAATCGAGTTGGATTGTATGTGTATAAAAAGTAATGATATCAATATTATTAAAATGGACATAAAAAAGTTTTTAAATCAATAAATATTTTATTAAATTATATAATTGTCTTAAATATCTATGATTTGGATAAATGACATATATTATGTGATAAAATTTCATTAATGATCTATTTCTGGTCGTTTGGAATTTTATATTAAATATATTCATCATATAGTATTAATATATAAGAGGACATGTTAAAAGTTAAGTAACTTAACAAAGGGTTAAATAAAAACTATAAGGATTAAAAAATATCCAAAACATGTAAAATTCTAATTGTATGCTTTTATTTTTACTTATATAAACATCATATTCTGATTAAATAGGTTTTCTACCTTTAGATACTAAAAATCATTATATAATAAAATAATATTTTCAAACATTACTAAAGAGCCCCTCCTCCCCCTTATAAAAATCCATCACCTCTAACCCTTACTCACACATCATAAACCCCCTTGAAACATCCAATATCTACCCAAATAATATCTCAATACCCCTATATACCTCATATAGGCCATAATTTATGTTTAAAGAACATCAAGAAATCCATATGGTTCAAACCAATGGGAGTTACCCAATTTAAAGGTAACGTCTTCCCACAAGTTCTCCACTTTTATTTTACATCTTCACTCCATATGCTCTTCTTATTATTTTATTAAATAAAAGCACCAGTATCCTCAAAATACTAGGTTAATTTTTTGAGAATGATTCAAACTAAACATACACACACCTCCATTTAATGGATACAAACATACTATTTCTGGGTGCAACGAACTCCTGCCTCTCGAAATGATGATTGTTCGATTATATTATACCACATCTCATGATGGCCATTATGATGGAAATGTATATATATGTGATAAATATTATATTTATATAGTCTCTATGATTATGTATTTTTCAGTAATATAATACCTTTATGGTTTCTATAATGGGTAAATATGATAATTTCATTTGAGGAAGTGCGGACTACCACCCCCTCAATGTGATTTGACTTGTTTATTCCATACGTGAAACATGTAAAGGATAGAGTTGATTAAATTATATATGATATTATTCTGGAATTATAATATAAATTGGTATAATTTATGTTTTCGTTCTGTTAAATGTGAAATAGAAATGAAAGTAGCGTTCATGCGTACGTATGTCTTACCATCTCCATGAACATTGCATTTCATTTCTTATCATCAATTGTTATGTAATATTATAAATATATAAATATATATATATTGAGAAAATATGATATATATGATATCTAAATCATGATATCATTCTAGATATAAGGGAATTTCGACCACATGGACAAATTTTATTTATAGGAATTTCATTTTTGAATCAAGTACCAAATATCGACAAAACTATCATTATTAACTTAAATTATTATTTGATGTCTGTAACATGGTAATAAGTAATATAAAAGGAATAATAAACACATAAATTGTTTTTAATCAAGTATAAATTAAAATTATATTATTATTCAGGTTATTTATGAACAAATGACTCAAGTCAGATACGAGGTAAGGGGTTTTCATCTCCCTTTTTATTCCCTTGATATTCATGATATATTTGTAACTGTTTCCTTTTGTGTTGTTTATGTACTTACCATGATTGTATTTCCCATATAATATAATTTAATTTATGGGTATTAACTTCTTAATTGTATTATACTTCTTTCATGTGGTTTATGTTTCGTATGTTACCAAATCAGTTAGGGAAATATTCACCATCCTCTTTTTGTCAAAGACTTATTTTATGTTATGTCTTTTTAAATTTCCATTTTCTTATGTCGGGATATGTTCTTCTCTGTCCTTATTTATATAAATATAATGTCCATGTGATTAGGGACCCTTTTCCCTCCCATCAACTCATTTTCTGAATTTTAATGTGACGCTATTAGGCTATCAAATTTTTGTAATAGAACTTAATAACCCAATTTTAGTTATTTGGGTTAAACATCTACTTCATTATTATGTCAGGATATGAATATTTGTGAATGAAACATGATTATTTCACACTTAATATCCACTTATATTTTGTGTATTCTTATCTTCAACACATAATTATGTCATTTATTTGTCCTCAATCTATGTATATGATCCTTCTAAAGGACTTCATCTCAATATCCTTTCATTGAGGATTATTTTGATTTATTAATGAAATTATTTTATATAGTGTATATCCCCATTTTACTTTTCAATTCAATCAAATGAATCTTTTTCTACATAGGGTTTTAATAAATGAAAAGGTGGATGATTCATTTTGATGTACGCGGTGACAATGACCTTTCTGCTGTTGTGAGTATTATTTAATCATTGGCTTTCATTCCAAGCCATTGTGTTTTATTAAAAGAAAAATAAATACCATATACACTTTTTTAATATTTGGTATTGAAAATGGTTTTGAAAAAGAATTTTTTATTTCAATAACTTGAAATGATATATTGTTTTTAAAATGTGGAAATTTTATCTTTCCTCTATGCTTATTCATGTGTTATGGTTATGTTATAGTTCTTGGGGATTATTTACATATACGGGTGGTACCGTGATAATCCTAGGCCAGGTGAGATTGAGATATCTCTCCAATGAATTGAGTAACGTGATAGAGGGAGAAGTTAATGTTTCTCCTAAGCGATTTAGGGAATATACTTTGACGGGTATTTCAAATGTAACTCACTATATTGTTGTTAATGATACAACATATCTATGATATAGATTCCACAAGTTACGTTTATGATTTATGATTTCCTTGTGTTATGAATAAAACCTATGATTTTGTGTAGTATGTTAAACAATGAATAGAATGATTTCGTTGATTTGTATGTTTAGATTGACTAATTTTTTTCTTTACTTGTTTTATAACCCTTTTTGAGCTTTTTATGCCCATCCCATGTTTTTGAAATGCTTTTATAGGGTATAAGTAAGGGTAAGAGAAAGGAAGAATTCAAGATGGGTTATATCATGAAAAGAGATCTTGTTTTATTTATTGATTTTTAATATTTGTGAAAAAAATTGATAGAGTAGATGTGTTTACATTGTTATTTGTGAGATGTAATATAATAGTTACGACCTATTTCTATAACACTCTAAACCTAAAATGATCCTAAATTTTAATTATTAGCTTCATTCATGATTATGTAATGTTTTTGGATGGGGCCATATACTAAGAGTTATCATGGTGAAATCTAATCGTGCACCTCATCTTGAACATAACTAAAACAAGGCCTTTGGGTCTCTTATACAATTGAATCACATCGAAACACCTGAGACATTTTAAAAACCTCTAAACCAATCTAAAAACAAGGTATTGATTCCTGGGAACTATTTAAATTATGATCATATATACCATAAAAGAGTCCACATTCCAAAAAAGACCAAAAATTTAAAACAGAAAGGAATTTGACCCGCTTGAAGAACACGAGACTTTATAATGTCCTATAAAATGTTTTGTATTATTATAATTATTAAAAAAAATAATGGAAAACAATTTTGAATTTATTTTAATTAATTAGTTATATAAAAAATTCAAGACTTTAAAATTAAGGGTAATATTTTTTTAAAAAGAACCATATTGATAATTGAGATATGTGGCCATAGAAAAATATAATGGAAAAAAACAGTCACCATGGGAACCTATGTACATTGGGACAATAACTATAGAACTATTCAAACTATTAAATATAACTGATGATGGATAACAACAACCTTCCCGAACACACATTATTACCCACTTTATCCTATGAATGTGTATAATTTCATATTTACAAATAAATCGATCTTAGGTCCACTATTTTTAGAGTAATTGTGAAATTGTAAATCAATTGACTCTAGATGACTAACATAGAAACCTTTTGATTTCTATGACATTAAAATAGATATGAATAGAAACAATAATCACATAGTTATATAAATTATACATCACAATAAATTCACACAATTTCCTCCAATTCCCTTTCAAGTAACAACCCCAATTTTATAAAACACTCAGAAACATATACCAAGGACCATAGACTAGGTGCAATAATTTACATAACATAAGTAAAAAATAGTTTTAATAGTACTAAGGGTATGTTTTGATGCGGGTTTTATCAATAAAAAATAATTCCAAAAGTTAAATTAGGGCCTAATGAATATTTATTACTAAATAAGGATACAATACAAATAAAAAAAGAAAAAACATTTGTGATTCTTTTTTCAATTTTTTAGAGGGTATCAGAAATTTATAAAAACATTTCAAAGGAATGGATCCCAAATAATCATTATTCTTTAAAAAAATGGTGAAATATGATTCATATTAGATGAAACCAAAAGGGAATTATATATTATTAAATAATACAATTTATACTTTATATAATTTTCAAAACTTATAAAACATGCATTTAAACCAAACGTGCAATAAAATTTCTACAATTAAATATATGTAAAAGGATCCTCATACCTTTAGTCTCACCGACATAAAGATATATGATGAAACCCAGCTCAATTGGATATGAGATGTTCTATTTGTCAAATAGAAATCACCATTAATCTTAAGTCATCAATAACCTTAATAAAAATCAATCATCAAAGAACCGCATGTCACCATGACCATACATGTGTAAGAAAGGAAAATGAAAATCGAATAATGAATGAAGATTTGTTTATGACTGAAATACCTTGATTATTTTTTCCAAAATATTGAAGAACATCAATAAACATCAAGGTAGGATGTAGAAATAATAGGGGGGATCCTTCGAGGTCGCATGAGGTAAATGATAAAGAAATGAAGTAACTATGTATTAAAATATAGGAGGAAAAATGTTGTAATGTAAACTTTTTAATGAAATAGGCATTGATCAAAATTTTGATGGATGGTTGGATAATCATTGTGCCACACACTAAGATCCTAAATTAACATGAATGGGTATTCCACATTATTAAACTAATTATTTACAAACAATATAAATTGTATAAGTTAAATATATAGACATTACAAATGTTTTAAAAAAAGTTAGTACTACATGTGAAGCTTGACTATGAGGCATGCCATGCACCTCAAAAAATCTATAAATTTCATAGAAAAAATCCATAAATAGAGAGACATAATTGAAACTCAAAAATTCATTACAATAATTTGTGAATGTGAAGATTGGTGTCATATATATCCATAATTGTTCACCAACTATATCATATATAACATACAAAATCAAACAAAAATTGAGTGACTATATGGCATAGATTATACCAATATCTAATATCATGATCAAACATTATTGATTCTCTATATATTGAATTATTAGATTTTAGTGTTTCCAATTTTGTTCCACACCACTTTATCTATAATATGTTCTACACACCTCAAGCCCATATAAATGTACATTAGAGGTTATTAAACATTTTTTGGGGTTAATTCTTAATGTGGGGATATGGTAGTTTATTTGATATAGATAGTTATAAAAACCATAGAAGATTTTTAATCAATAATCCCCCCAAAATGAAGAAAATAAAATAAGAAAACATAGCTAGATTTCATTGATAAATTAAAAATGACTCCCATATTGTAAAAAAAATGTGTATCAGAAATATCACACAATCATAATGATAAAATGTGTAAAGAATGTAACATAACTATAACATAATTAAAAAATTTGAATAAAATTTAACATCATTTACATACTGAAGGCCTTCATTGTTTCTAGTTTTAAATAATTTAGAAAAAATTTTAAATATAAAAACCCATAATTTTTTTCATAATTAACATTCTTCCTTGCAACTACCTCTTTAAATAATATATTATCATTATTCAAGGAAAAACATCATATTTGGATATAAAATTTATAATCATTTCTACTCATCCTTAGTCTCGTTGAAAAAAATTTGAAAACATGGGATATTAACAAAACTCTATAAGAATTAAAAAAATAAATAGAGATAACATTAGGGCACTGAAATAGATTGAAAATTCATCCCTTATAAATAATAAACTACGGTGTCATATAAATATAAATTCATTCCTTGAATCAACTTATATTCTAAAATAATTTTATAAAATAGTTTTGTAAGAAACCATATAATTAATAGATAAAAAATTAAGGTTTCTTGTGAAATTATTTACATGTCACCCTAATAATAACTCTTGTAATAACAATTACAAAGAAAACACATTTTAGTTACTCCCAATTTGTATTATATAGAAAATACATCATTACTCAATTCATTAGGGGGATATATATTTCCAACCTGTAATCATATAACATGTAAAAAAATATTACATGAATTAATAACATAATAGATATTATTTCATTATGAAACTCATAAAAATAATTTGAACCCATAAGAATTGTCAAATTTTATTCTCCCTATAAAAATAAGAATAATACCCTTTATGGTTTTATTAAATTTTATATAAAATGAAATATTGTTATTAAAAAATTAGAACATATATTACATTGTATGTCCATGATATCATAAAGAAGGAAAATCATAAATGAAAAAAGAAATTGAAGTTGGAAAATTAGTTCATTTGAAAGGAGTTAAAAATATATTATTTTACACTTTTTTTAGAAATTAATATGACTCATTTGGAACATGTGGAATGATATATATTTTTTTATTTTGTAGTTAAATTTCTAGAAAAAATAACCTTGTAAAATATTATATGTATAGATAAATATGTATATATTGAATTGAAGAAATAATATTAATATGGAGCATTAATATTTGAATGGAAAAAATAAAAGCATTCAAAGTAAAGGCCTAAAAGAAAAACCCCTAAAAAAGAGTCCAAGATCATCTCACACATTATCTACTCTTCTCAATAATAAAAATCAATAAATTAATTATATGATCTATAATATTTTCCTTTTCCTCTTAATATTAGTATCTTTATTTAATTTATTATAATGATTCAATCATTAACCATATTTGTGTTGTTTACATCGTTTTTTTGTGATCATTTGGTTCGGAATCTCTAAAACAACTTTAGTATATAATTATTGGTAAAACCTAATAGTCATATAGTTCAATAGGATTCATAATTATAATGTTATTTAATTTATATAATTTGAAAACCAAAAAATTTAATAGGTTATGAAATTGTTATCATTCAATGTATCATATTTTGCAATCCTATTTTTTGTGAATAAAACTTACACTAATTGCATACTTTTAATTTCAATTTATGATGTGAATTTTAAAAATAAAAAATCATAATAATGAAATTAATATAATATTAATGTTTCAATTATTTATTAAATAAATTTTTACGAATATCTATGAAAAACATAATTTTTAAAGAAACATCATCATTCACTATGGTAATATAGAACCAACATAGTGAGAAATGTATTTCAAATGTTTTTAGACGAAGGAAAACCCAAAAATATTTTTTAGTAAATAATATTTATAATATTCATTTTATTTTAACGATAATATTAAATAATACATTTTATTTAATAGTAGAAGGAGAGTTTGAAAATAATACTAGTACTATAAAACCCCATATTTTGACATAGTAACAACCTATGAAAAGTTTTTAGTGAGAAGAAATAGAGGATATAACAACAATAGAAGATAAAATATATTTTAATAATATATTAATATAATTTTGGATAAAAATAAGGTAATTTATAATGGTGATTTAAGGAAATTAATCATAAATAATTAAAGAGTATTTTGCTTTGAAATATTTACAATTCTCTTTGAATCGTGTTATTTGGATTGAATTAAATCCTTTAAACAAAAGAATTTTGACATGTCTTGAGAATATGAATGTTGAATAGGATGGTTATAAAAGATTTATTTTTAGAATATGGGGATTAAACATAAATTTACACGGGTTTTTAGAAAGGATATAATGACAACCCTTTATAGGAAATATTTTATGGTGTTTTCACTAAATAAATTTGTTTTAAGAGTCCAAATGTAATTTATAGATAAAAAATGGATCATAAATTGATAAAAAATTTAAATTATAGAATATTATCCATCCCATATTGACATATAAGATCATGATATTTTTATTAATTTATAAATTTTTTTTACATTTAATACACTTTAAAGCCATTTTTCATGTTATTTTCATTATTTGACTTTACAAATATCTTGATATACACCGAACTATTATTTAATTATTTAAACAATATTGTACCTATAATTTTAATAACTAAAATAATGAAAAATAATATTTTACCATAATATTATAATTTTTACTATTTTTAAATCTGTTTAATCTGATTTTTCTTCGACATGAAGAAGCACTACATCGACACGACTTACACATTTTTAATTATTATCCCATTAATAAATATTAAAATAATTTGTCAAAAAATTATATTTTATTATTCATCAGTATAATCATACAATACCTTCAATAAAATAATATATTCATATTTATATCTTAATAAATATTTTTGAAAAAGAATTTCGACTTTTCTTATTTTTCACATGGGTTACTTAATTATTTTTAATAATTATACATTTATGTGATAATAAAATTTATAAATATGAATTAATATAATTTATAAAAAATAATTATTATCTCTTTTGGTAATGTGTATATTTAAACATTCTAATATAAAATCATAAAGACCTCAATTTTACTTTTCTATTGTATTGCAAGCACCAGTAAATGTTTTCATTTTAATATTAACATAAAATTAATTTATTTAAATGGAATACTATTTATGTGATATTTTTTGTATGTAATCATATAATACATATTTCATAATTTTTATAATTAATTATTTAATAATTATATAATGATTATTTCATCAATGGTGTAGTATTCATAAAAACTATATTTTTTAAATGTTCACTAAAGAAACAATATATCATAGAATAATACCAAAATAATCACCCTATGATTATTTTAACCTAATGATAATATATCTAAATTAAATTTTACTACATTCACATTATTAAATTTATAAATATTTCTTTTATATAATATCATATAATATATGGAAAACAATTTATTTAAAAAAACATTCAATAAAATACAAAGTCATATTCTCATTTCATACTGTGATAAAAATATTATCATAATAATATATATAAATATAAATCCATTTAATTCACATAAATAAAAATCTATAAAATATAAAGTATAGAAATAATTGATTAAATATATTTTAATAATAAAAAAAATTTATTGTAAATATTTAACCTTTAAATAATAAAAACTTTTTTCTCTCAATATAAGAACAATAATAATAAATTTAATATTTGAATATCATTTATTATAAGAATATATTTGAGACATGATATAAAAATATATACATTTTTAATGTAAATATATAAATTCTTGTTCATAAATATTAATAAAACATAGAAATGATATACTTTTAAAAAAATAAATAAGTTGTCACATTCTTTATAAATTTATTAAACAAAATCATTATGATTTTATTTTCATGAATTAAAATTAATAAAAAAATCACATATTCATATTACTCTAGAATACAACTCTTTAATATTATACTCGTCATTTGATGTATTACTCTATAAATATTTCTTCATATAATAAGGTATATTATATCATCACCCTGGATCTAATAATAGTTTCTAGAAAAATTATAAGGAAATTTTTATTTAAAAAATGTATTCCTTCACTAGAAGCTCCAATTTCTATTTTTTTGGTACTTATGAAAAAGGGTTTATAAATTAGAGTAATACATTAAAATATTTTCAAAATTTATTTTAAGGGTTGAAAATAGTACTTCAAAAACTATAATTTCAGAAGAAAACTCCATAATGGAACCTTTATTTTAAATAGAGGTAAAGAGAATAAATGTGGAGTGAATGAAATTATAAATGTATAGGAATATTTAGAAATAATTTGTGGAATTCAAATGATTTTAAGGGAATTGACATTGATGAAATAAATATAAAATTTTATTTTTGAATTAGAGAAAATGTGGAAATTAATGGTTCATTAGTTAATACAAATATATATTCCAAGATAAACAAATTATACATTTATTATAACAAATAAAATTGTCATAACGAAACAAATTGTCAAAAAATACTACAGAATAATTTATAACAATGTAGTTTTTTATAAAATAGGACATTCATACAATAATAAGAACCTAAATGGAAAATAAAATTACCAAATATAGAATAACCAGTTCAGAAAGATGGTGGAATAATATACAAAAATAAAAAGAACGTGGTTAGAGAATTAATATTATCACCCAACAAATAAATATTGAGTCAAGAAATACAATTGTAACTTTGGTATTTTGTAAATCAAAATACAATAAAAGAGAAAAAATTAATGGAATTGTAAATTCCTACAATTATATATTCATATTGATAAAATCTGAAAATCAAGTATTTAGTACATCATGTAAATTTGAATGGGTGAATAATAGGAAACATAAATCATGGAAAGATAATTGTGACAAATAATCCCTTTGTAATATCATAATTTATAATGTAAGTATCAGTTCAGAAGTATAATATGAAAAACAAATACATCCCCATTAGATAAACATTAAACAAAACACAATAAAATAATTGAATGGAATAAAAATATAAAAAATACATTATTTTAATAGATTTTATGACCAAGTGGAATAAAATTGAATCAATTAAAACCCCTTAAAATAATGTGTTGTGTTAATTTTAATACCACAAGAGATTAAAATATGATTCCAATTAATCATAAATAAATTGAAAAGAGTAATATATTCATTTGAAGCTATTTTATTGGATAAATATGGGAAAAATTTGAAAAAACATTATAAGAATATGGACAAAGAATGAGAACTATAAAAATCATGAAATCCTTTATCACAGGTACTTTGAAAATCAATCATCTTATTCAATACAATAAAAATTATTAAACATGAATAATTATAAAAATCATTCAATATTTCTAAACCCAAATCCCATGATTACATTTATCACATATACACCCAAATATTAACTCGATATTTTTAAACCAATGAATAAAATCACATTATACCTGAATAGTTATTATATATACCTTAATAAATAAATGTTTTCAAAATTTTAGGTAACTTATTTTAGGATAACAATAATATCATTTTAATTAAATTACATTCCAATCCACAATGTTATCTATATAATTCAAATTAAATTCCAAAAATAAAATAATCATTAAATAAAGTATCAATAAATACTTAAACATGGAATCAGATATCACCCTTAAAGGGTACATGTACCTTTTATGTTATCACACCCAAAAAATCATAATTTTTTCACTAATAATGTTCAATCTCAGTCACATATAATCCAGAGGTTAATGTATACCTAAATAATTTTTTACTCCTAAAACCAATTAATTGTATCCAAAAATATCATTATCAATGTTAAAATCCAATCACAGAAGTCCTCAAAAGGGTATGTAAAACATTAACTATATGATCATCCTTAAACATATTAACCCATATGAAACCAATAACACCTAAATTATAATCAAATAATAATATCATCACCTATAAAGTTATTAAACCAACTCAATGATACCAAGTGTAATTAAATTGACTTAATCATACAATAGATACATTATTTATAGAAAATATTACCAAATTTACAAACATTAATCATTTTGGGTTTTTAGTTATATAGAATTATGAAAAACCAATACATATAAAAACCAATATTGATCATATAAATATAATTTTTTAACTAAAAATACCTTCAACAAAACAGTTTATTTTTTGATGTCCAAAATCTTGTAATCGAAGGTAATCATAATAATCATTCAATACCATATTTACGATATGTGAACATAATATGAAAATGTGTGAAGTGAATATATAATTAGGGGGTATGAAATAAAAAAGATAAGTTGATATGCCACTGAAATAATTGAAAACCACAAAAATGTTTCCTCCATTAAATAATAATCTTTAATCTTGTATAATCACTCATTGAATCCTAAAATAAACTTATTTTCTCAATAAAATACATAAAATTTTCATTTGATAAGTATAAAATATGTAGATAAAACATTAATGTTAATTGGCATATAATAATTGTATCAATATTATATTCACTCTTACAATCACCCTCATAAATAAATAACACATTCAGTTACTCCTAAAATATCTTATCCATGGAATAAATCATCACTAAATCAAGTGGAGGGATATATCAGACCAAACCATAATAATATATAATTTCCAACAAACATAACATGAATAATGTGAATAGGTTCAAAAATTTCATAGTAGAACTAAAAAATGCATTTTGAATCGTAGTCACTATCATCATTTAGATAAACCATACCAATAAGAAGAAATACCATTTACGTGTTTAATAAATTTTATTTCAATGGTTTATTTTTATAAAATAGTAATAATGGAGATTAATTTGTTTAAATATGAAAACATAGAGACTAATATTTATAATTTAAGAAGAATATAATAGTGGTAATATATATTCATGTGGAAATCGATAAAAAAATTCCATTAAAACATTTTTAAAACTATAGAAATTAAACTATGCGAAAAATGTAGAAATATATGTATTTTATTATTTTGTAAATAACATTTTTTTCTAATAAATAATTACCCTAATAATTTTTAATATTTTATTGACAAACATTTATAATTAAAAATAATTAATTTGAATATATAAGAGGAAAAGGAGTTGAGACGAAAACCATCATATCATTTAAATTAAAGGTTCAAAAAACCAATTACCTTAAGTCCAAAGTCGAAACTTACACCCTCTATCCTCATGAATAATAAAATTATATTAATTATTTATTTAATTAATACAATTTTTATTGCCATTTTCTTAATATTATTCCATTTATTTTATTTAATATTTTGTTTCATTCATTTTCCATTTTGTTAACTTTTTCTAATCATTTTTTAATCATTATGTTAATAATCTCCAAAACATTGTTGGTATATCTCTAATATTAAAATAACACTGTAAAATGGTTCCATAAGCTACATAATTGTGGAATAATTGAATAAAAATCATTAAAAATTATGGAAGTTGAATTAGTTATAAAATAGTCACCATTCTTAGATTCTTCATTGATAAGCATGTTTTTATGATTAATAACAATTATTTTTTTACCCTTTAAATTTGATTATGATTATGGATATTTTTCCATTACATTATAATTATCAATAATTTATTGAATATTAATAATATATTAATTAAAAAAATCAATTTTTATGTATAAACATCAAATAAATAATATTAATTAAACATCATCATTAACCTTGGTATCATTGAACCCCCAAAGGGAGTGATGGTTTTCAAAAGAGTTTAATATATATAAACCCTAATAAAAATATTAATTTCATAAAAAATTAATCTTATAATAAAAAATATTTTCCGGTTAATTTAATTATTTTTAGGTAATTATAAATATGGAGAGTATAATTAAAATGAAAAGACACAGTTTTGGGAAACCCCATATTTTTGACATGGTAACGGTTATAAAAAGAGTATAGTGATAAGTAATGGGAAATTTATAAACATTAATGTATAAAATAGATAAAAATAAAACAGTAATGGAATAATTTAATCAAATTATGAAATGGTTTGAAATAATTTTATGATAAATAATCAGATATAAGAAATGAAAAAAGAATATTGGAAACCCATACATTTTATTTTGAATCACCTCTATCGAATTTGGGAAAATATTTTGAGAAACTAATTTTGTTAATATAATAACCTTGTGAATATTGAAAGGGGTTTTATAGAAATTTTTTATGAATATGTTGTTTTAACATTACATCATTTGTGTTATATAGAAATTCTAGAATGAGTCCCCTATTATTATCAAAATTTGATGTTGTTTTTGAAAATATGTAGTCTTTAAGAGTCACTTATTTACATTTAAAATTGAAATTGGATTATAAATGGAAAATATTTTATATGATAGATCAAATAAATAAACCAACATAACTTAATATAATGTTCTATGGTTTTTTATAAACTTATAAATTATTTTTAACATTATATAAAATTTGAAGTTATTTTCTGTTTTATTTTAAAGATATGAGAATAAAACATATAGATCCGAATGAAATTATAATTTAATAATTTAAATAATTTACTTACACTATTTATTATTATTAATAATATTGAAACACAATATTGTATTACAATAATATCATTTAAAATATTTTTGAAACAATTTACTTTGTCTTTTCCCCTTTCTTGCACAAGTGCTACATCGACATTGTGTAAGTGTTTTGAATAATTATCATGTTATATAGTATTTTAAATAAAATTATAAATTAATCATTTTTTTCAATAATATAAAAATTTTAGTTGTTCCCTATAATTTTTTATTTTTATTTAAATCATGATAATGCTTTCATGGTATATTTTTTTAAATTTTTGCAACCTTCTAAAAAAATGAGGTTATTATATTAATAATAATGTTTCTTTATAATTATAAAATTATAAAATATACATAGAAAAAATTTATTTTTCATAACATAGATATCTTATTGTATAAAAAATTTTCCTATTCCAAGATACTATATTAAATACATAAATTTTAATTTTTAAATATTGCCCAAAATTTTGTGAAAACCAGAAAATGTTTTCGTATTTCACTTGTCATAATTATTAATTTATAATAATTGAATAATATTTATCACATATATTGAGTATAACATCATGTAAGATACATTTCCACAGCTTCTTAAATAATTATGTCATATCTATATCAACATGATGTCATAAACTAAATGGGGTTTAGAAATGCTATATTTTAAAACAATTCACCAAAAAATAAAAGTTCATAATAATAATTATATTTACCCTTAACTAATTATGACATGATGATACGATAAAATTATATTATATAAAAATTTCATTCTATTTTTAAAAATATATATTTATATATAACCATATATTACTTATAAATACAATTTATTTAAGATAAATATAGTTTTTTAAACAAAAACCCATATTCTTGTCTGATTGCTTGATAAAATTATTTAACATAAAAATAAAGATCAATATAAATAAATATAATTGACATAGATTTCCATTTATAAAATATATAGTAATTATATACTTCATTAAATATGTCACAATAAAAAATCATTTTGTGAAAATATATTTATCCTTTAAACAAAATGTCTTTTTTGTTACTAAGTAAACTTAATAATTTTCAATATATAATTTTTGTGTAATTGATTATGTAATATATTATAATACATGCTATCAAAATATATAAATTTTAAATAAAATCAATAATTTTTTAGTAATGAATATTAAAAAATTATAAAAGTGATGTATTATTAAAAAAAACATGTGTTTCCATATAAATGGGATCACATATAGGAAAACTAAATACCACACAGTCTAAAAATAATAAGGGACTGTGAATGATAGTATAATTAGCACCAAGAACATGTCCAGTATCATATCCTAACTTATTCACATACCCTCAGATAAAACCATAGTTGTAGGGTCCTTTTTCATTCCCATGCATGTAGCTGTGAAGTCTGTTTGGGTACCTAGGGTGCCTGAGAAAAGTTTCAGTATAGCTCAGTTGGTCACCACCAGCAATATTACTAAAAAAATATAAATATATGTTCATTATAAAAGTGATATTCCTATAAGTATATAATAAATTAGGAATTAATAAAATATATTTCACAAAATATGTACTACATGACCACCCATGTGTGACCAAGACTACTTCGACTACAATAACTATGTCTCTAAACATATCACAAAAATATAAACTAGGCATAATTTCAAGAGTTGTATGCATGGTCATAACATCCCATCATAATATATCAGAGAGATCTTGTGTGGTTTTCCGGATAAGAAAGTCACAATAAAAGTAATTACATCCCCTAATATCATCATAGTCAAGACATGGAGAAAATATCCTGATAATCCAGACTTAATGGTGGTCTATCATCCAAGTTATATCAAACTGTAATGAATATTTCATCCTTCATCAATCACATAATGTTAAATATCACATCCTAACCACCTCATTAAAATCCTCTCCTTCCATGAGAATATCCACAATATAGAAAATCATCTCTAATCACAAGCCACGTCAAAAGAGAAGGAACCATGTCCCATAAGAAACCTTTCACTTAAAAGAATATTGTCCCCTTAAAAAAATCATACTATGGGTAGTAAATCCTATTTCAAAGGGTAATAGTAACTAATGGGGAATAGTGTCCCATTAGTATTATTACCAAGTAAATTCCATGATTAATTTTTATATATTGGTCTGAATCCCATCCCACTACCTTTGTAATCATATCACAGACATGTGATAACTATTTAATGGGAATAGAACCCCTCCTCATGAAAAATATATCGTAAATTCTCAATTTATCCCAAAAAATTAACTTAATTTCATAATAGTGATATCATCCACAATATTCAACTATAAAAAAATCATGGGATAATAAAAAAATCTATCTATATAAAATGAAAAAAAAATCTCTAATGTTTTCATGTCATCTAACTAACCTCAACCCTAGTTAGAACCTACTTTGTTACAAAAAAAAGTTGTAGTGGAACACTCACCGAATTTAATAATTAAACTAACCCAACGTATATATGAAAAATCATTTTTTCACAACTATTCAATTCACAATCCGAATACATTATCAATTAAACACTTCTTCTATGTGCAAGGAGAATAAAGGAACCATAATAGGTATAATATGTCAACATGAAACTCCTGATCAAACACCCCATTTTTTCATGAGAATAATAGTTGAAATTAAATTAATATAAAATTAATATACATCAGTGGTAATGAAATTAAGGAATAAAAATATTATTTTATATTATGGACCTAAAAATAATTACATAACTTACAAAGGGGAAGATAAATAATATTAGATAAATTATTATCTAGTGACAACGAATCAATAAAATATGTCACACATTTCAGAAAATGAGCATCAACTTTCGAGAATATTTATGGGAAACCTCCCTTTATCCCCAAGAATCCATCCAATCAAATTTCATTGGGTAAATTTGATCCAATTGGATGGAATGAAAAAATCATTCAAAACACTAATTTAGATAAAAAATGATGGAACTTGATGAAACATTAAATAAGAAAATTAACATAATGAATAAGATTGTTAGAGATACTAAAAAGAATCTATTATCATGAAAATCATTTTTATTTGGCCACTAACAAATGAAATCCAATGTTTAAAAGATAAAAAACAAGGTATAATAATTGTGAAGGATTGTCTAATGTTAAAAGTTAAATGAGAATAAATTCACATTTAACAAATTACTAAAAATTAATTTATTAATTTGAATGAATTACAAATCAATATGCAACACACTAGGTACCATGTATCCACCCACTGGATGTCCAAACTCCAATTATATTCTCTAAAAACATACACTTTACACCAATCCAATAGATTCATTTCTCAAATCCCACTAAAATAGATGATGTTTGGATAAAATTTAAAAAAACACTAACCTCACAACATTCAGGTTATTACGACCACCCTAATATAGCGTATCATATCCTAAAAATGTGTCACTAAACCTTATTGTTGAATATTTTTGACCACTGTGTCGACAGATCAAATTTCTACTCCTATATCTCTTTCTAAATACACTCATTCATCAACTGAAAAGGTAATAGAGGCACTTCGTCCATAAATATTCTTCTCTCTTTGATTTAAATTACGAAAATATGTTCCTCAAATAAAATATTATGCTCAAATATATATTGTCGATTATGATCATATACGAAGTGTTTGTGTGGTATCTCAGGGGAATAGATACATGAAATACATCTTTAATAATGTTGGAACTATGATAAAGGTATAATAGTATTAGTACTATAACTAGTATCACAACAATATCAAAAGGACCCATAAATCATTGTTTAAATTTCCCCTACCATAAAAAATGATTGTGTTCTATCTGAGGTGACATGCTCATGAAAACTCAGTTTCCATCCTATAACTCTAGAGGATAATTCCATTGGTCTATATTTAAATTAATCTTACACTAAATAGTTTTAAATCTCATTTGGAAAATATAGATATTATTAAAATCTCATGGATGAAACTCATCCTAACAATATCTGACTCTCTTACCTCTCACCAACATAGATGTGAATGGCACGACCTACTATACAGGTCTTTAATAGGTGGCTTCTGAATTGAAAACCAAAAATATTTATTCTAATAAATTTATAAATATTATTTATGAATCTCCTAACAATAATTTTAATAATGGAAAAATTATCATATCATGTCCACTAAAATAATGATAGTAATCTCAGACACCTCATAGGGCTGAGGATGTTATGTTATTGTCAAGTACTTTTGGGTATTAACCATATTCAATGAACTCTACCAAAACAAAGACATAATATGAAACTATGATCAATGATGATACCCTTTGGTGAACTGTTATGTGCCCCACCTACTGTAAATATCAATATATCATATGATTAACACATTGGATATCTCTAGTTGGAATGAAATTTATAAACTCGGTCAACTGGTCCGCAACAACCCATATGGAATCGAATCCTTGGGGTGTCCTGGGTAACCCAATTATAAAATCTATCATCATGTAATCTAATTTAAACTATGGAATGGGAAATTTCTAAAAATCATCAGTGGGTTATTGATGCTCAATATTTACTCTCAAAATGGTTGGTAATAACATGACAAACCCCATTATACTCTTCTTCATTACAGAACATTAGTTCTACCAATAAATATCCTGGCACATCATGGTAATACGTAGGTAGATAACCTATCATGAGATATTTGAATCCTATTTTATGTTCTCATATATTCTCATAGGAACCAAAAACCATCGTTACACATAATGGATCTCATCACTATATTTGGACCAATCATGTAGAGAATCCCCAACGTAAATATTGTCCCTAATAATCAGGTAAACAATGTTAAACAATTTACTCTCCACACTCCTCAAATGAAATGAAGATTTAAATTCCCCAAACATAAGGGTTTCACTTCCCAGACACTCCTAAATATTTATTTTCATCTCAATAACATGTCCCATTAATTACCAATCATTACTTGTCTCATGTAAAAATTAAAAACGAGTCTTCATACCCATAGTGTTATCATCATTATTCTACAAAGAGGGGAATATTATTTCTCAAAATCAATGTAATATAGTTCCTCAATCAACCTTCACATCCTAATTTTCAATTCATGCTATAAAAAGGTATATTTGTGGATCTTGTTGTTACTTTACACCACTACAATTTTACACATAATGTAGTGAAACATGTATCATAGTGTGTGAACTACTAAAACTGTCTATAAATCATTATTTGTGTAACTAATCTAATTAATTTTCAATAACCTTGAATCATAGGTGATTACATTCCAATTTTGTTTTAACATAACTGCTATACTAGCCAGTAATTCGTCACAGTTTAGGGTGTTCTCTATACTAAACTCTGTTTTCTTCAAAAACTAGTATAGTGGTCAAACATCCCCTTAAATATTATACGGATATCCCATAAAGATTATATTACATGAAATTACTATATTAATTAGCAAGGCCATCATTAACACTTCTATAAGGAAGAATTCCTAAATTAATCTTCTTTATTTGACATAAAATCCTTATAATTTAAAAATCATAGATACATTCTTGGATTAGTCTCCAAAAAATAGATTCAACAATCCTAGATTCCATTGATACTCTTACAACTGATATCACATTACCCAAGAAGGGAAACACATGAATTTAATTTTGAAATTTCATAAGATTGGAATTAATTCAATTCACTCTCAATGTACATAGAACAATCTCAAAATAAAAATAATTGTCCTCCCTAGGATAAAAGCAAACCAGAATCGAGAAAAAAATGATAACAACTACTAGATATAAATATGGATTAAATACACATTTCATCAAATATATAATCACTTTCAACATGTTTGTCAATATAAAATACATTATATGATACTCATACAATCCATAACTGCTCTTGAATGTATTATATGGAATATTTGAAAGTCATCACAAGAAAATGATGATTACAAGACCTCAAGTAAATCTTGGAGAACCACTTAGATCCCCATAGATGATCAAATCATTCATCAATATTAGGAATATGATATTTGTTGTAGACAGTCACTAGGTTTAACATATTCTTATCTACACATAAACATAATAAAATATCTTCATTTTTTGAATAATATAGGATCAACCTATATGGATGTTCTCAAGTGAATGAATCTGTTAATATAATACTCTTCCAGACAAGCCTCTATCTCTCAAATGTCTATAGGATCCAAAATATAAGAAGGAATAAATATGATCTGTATTCCTAGTGTTAGATTTATCATGACCTCCCACTTTGGTGTATGTCTAGATATGACCATAATAAAAAAAACTAGACTTTCTAAACAAAAAGAATTAATAACTTCTGATGTGTCACTATATCATATATAATAACACTATATAAATGAGCAAATATGATCCCTATTTTTCATTAGATATGCCCATAAACGTTTCCATGAAAATTGAACACATCAATAAGGGTATAACAATCATCATCTAATATTGAGAAAG
This sequence comes from Viscum album, assembly GCA_963277665.1. Classification (NCBI taxonomy): domain Eukaryota; kingdom Viridiplantae; phylum Streptophyta; class Magnoliopsida; order Santalales; family Viscaceae; genus Viscum; species Viscum album. The sequence goes on along the minus strand of OY728165.1, from coordinate 897,294,968 downwards.
ATACTCATAAATGATATCAATTGATGTGTATTTTATAGCACATTAACCAATAAATTCCTGAAATAAAGAAAAACTATGAATATTAATTATGATGAAATGTAAGAGATTATCATATATAGTGATCTTGAGTTCACAATTATAACATATATAAACACCCTCGAATCCCAACCCTAATGGAGCATAAAAAGTCATTACTCTATGAAAGTACAAGATATTTAACCCCTGATCATAGGAATAAAGATAAAATATAAATGAATATGACAAACCCATATAAAATAATTCAAACTCAAGGATAGATGGTACTAATATCATTCCATGAGTGTATTATCACCCCTCATCATGGTAAAGATATATTGACTCTCTTCTATGAATATGGACCATCCAAAAGCATTTCCCCTAGCCTCCTTGTCCAATAATAACATAAAAGGCACTACATTTTTGTTTATTCTAACCTAAGAACTATAAATTATAACACTTCATGACTGAATAGTAAAACATCAACTATTTCTCTACAATAAGGTACCACATCAAAAAACTGATCATAAATCCTGTTTATCACCATCACATCTAGTTGGATGATATTATATTTAAAAAACATACTAAATTCTATGTCTTACCACATGAATAATAGTCTATGATAGTTTATTGGAAATTTGGTTGAGTGTACTATGGGTAGCTAAAATTATTTGATAATAGTTTAGTCCTTATATTTTGTGAAGAGGAAAAAAACAACATTGATTGGTGTTCCAATATACACTCTAGTGATAATCACTAAAACTATATTTTCAGTGGCCATCTGATTCACTCATTGACCCAGTATAATAACCAAAGTGATAAGATGTCCTATCATCTAAAAAATTTTCTTATATATTCATATCCTAGCACATGTCCATAGATAAAATTTATGTTTATATATGTTTACCTAATACATAATTGAATTTCACATACCATCCTCTAAACATAGAGCTTTAGTAGTGACGTCATATGATATTGAGGATGTAAAATAATACATGATAATTTAGGTTTTACAGTCCATCACTAACATTCTCCCCAAAACTAGATTCATGAACTCATGATCCTTAAAATCGCATAGTTTCCCTGTAAATAAATAGCTATAAATTTATATTGAGATGCCTTCACGAATAACCGACATTCTAATAACCATGATCTAGTACTTCTCACAAAGACATCACTAGTCCTAGAATCATATATAAAGCAATCTTTACTCACCTATCTGGTGGTGTATTGAGATATTCAAAAATAATCATCATAATCTAAAACCAATATATATAGAGGTTCAAACTCTATAAAAATAGACATGGATGATAAAATTGGAATTCTATTTTCAAAACTAACATTAATGGATTTCCACCTGAAGATTCAGTAACCATAAATTGAATGAAATCAATTAGACTATCTGTTTTTCACTCATAAAGAGGGTCTATAGGTGAAACTAGAGGCTTTCACTGAACAACTAATGGAGCATGCTGATCCCCACCCTCCAAGTCCATAACAGGAGGCCATTATAGTGGCATATTTATACAATTTGAAATATTTGACTTACAACTAGTTTTATTATAAGTATATATATAATAGATGGCATAAGAAATATCAAATAGAATGTTTCTCTATGCTATATATACACCCTATCATACTAGGGGTCTTACATAACCATTGGCACTCTCTCTAGTCCCAACTACCAAAACACATAGTTTTAGAATCAAATACATATAGTAATAACCATATAAATTTATGAAGTGTTATTACATTACCATATATCAGTTAAGTATAATCTCACCAACATGTTATATATGAAAGAACTATTTAAGTTGTTTTTGAAACATTAAGTTACTTAACACCAAACCATAACTAGAGTTCATAAACATAGATAAGAACACATATTTATCATCAATCCTATGTGTTAACAATGATTCCTGAATCTACACTATATTATCTTCCTGATCCATGTAGAAAACAATAAATAAAAAATAAAAAAATACCATACATCATATTTTGAACAAATAACAAAAAAAATACAATATCATCCTAGGAAACATGAAGTTTATTGACACATGTGTAAGTTAATTTACTCCATATCATCTATATAATATTCTAAAAAAATTATATCTTCTATCAATCATATCCCAAATAATAATACAAAATAAAATGATGGTCAAGTACTAATTTGTATCATCCTCTGTATGGTTCTTGTCTATCATGACCAAACCCGGTGTCACATTCCTCAATCACACTTACCCACACACCAGAGGTGGATTAGAAATTTGAGCGGGTATTAATATAGTGGACTGAATATTCCAACATTGATAAAAATAGATATAAACATAAATAAAATAGTTTAATAAATATTCACCTTAAAAAAAAATAAAGTTAGATATTATAGTTATATGCTATTATTAAATAAATAAAAACTCATATGTTGTATCCAAATGAGTAGATGAAACATCAAAAGGTCAAATAGAAATAAATGGGATATATGATGGGACTATCGTATACCACATAGTCTATAAATAATAAAAAAGACTATTAATGACGGTATAAATATTCAAAAGTTCAGTTCAAGTCATATCTCTTATATTTGAGGATACACCTCAGCTCATTTATTAATAGTAGGGCCCTTAAACATACTTGTTCCAGCAACCAAGAAGTCTACTCAGGTAATCAGGTTTCCATGCCGGGTATGAGTATAACACATTTAGTCACCAATAATTATATTCTAAAATAAACATAGTAAATACATGTTAATTTATAGTATGATATACTCATAAGTACTTAATAGAAAAGGCATTAATAATAAAATTTTCACCACCATAAGTACCACATGACCTCCAAGGTGTTACCATACCAACATTCACCATATTCAAGGTTTCACTAAATATATCATAGTTATAGTTACAATGAATCATGTCTAATGTCACATGCATGACTATAAATTTCTTCCATAATATAGATAACAGATCAAGGGAAATGTTTCTCAATGAGTATGTAACAATTGAGGACATATCGTAGTGTGATATAATCATAGTAAATATATGGTATGATTATACTGATAATCATCCCATAATATTGTAATATAACCATTATAGTACCATAAAATAGTGGTTATAGAATCCTAGATAAATCATATACATAATGCCATCACATCCCAACTACATCATTAAAAGAAATCATATAATATCTAATACTTGGTGTAATATTAAAAGAGAAATTATTCCCCAATCTCTAACATCATTATATGTCTGTTCATCACATCCCAAATAAATCCTTTCATATTTGGTAATATTTTCCGCATACTTTGAGTATTCACATTATGAGCAGTATGTCATGATTCCAAGGGTGATAACAACTAAGTGGGAATATCAACCCATCGCCATCATTACCAATTCCATATGGGTATTACAATTCATATATTAGAGGAAATTTTTTCCCACTATGACTATAATCGCATCCATATCTTGTAAAAACCATGTAACTGTAATATTAACCATTTTTATGCATGATACAAAACATATATAAATTTTCTCCCAACAAATTATATGAATATCATAAAGGAATACCATCCCACAAACATAAATATAATCACATAATTCTATATTCAATTGAATTTTCAATATAAATGAAATAATTTACATTAATAATGTTTTATCATCTATCTAACACTAAAACAAGTTATAAACCACTCAGTTATAAATAATCCATTATGAGTGAAACACTAACCTTAATTACTAACTATACAAGCCAAAAGGATATGGGTAAACTCACTATTTCAACAAAAAGTCAAGACTCAAGAAAAAATATCTTCTAATTACAAACCTATCATATGCCCATGGGGGAGAAATACAATAATATATATCTATTATGTCAACATAAAACTCAAATAACTATTAATGTTTTCCTGAGAAAAATATTTCGTATCAATTTAAATCAAATTTATTTCCATCGATGGAAAATATGTCTAGGCATCGATATTAAAGGTTCCATCGTTACCTTAAACATCCTTACCAAATCCTAATGGTTTATGAAAAATTGAAACAAATTAGTTCAAGGAAAATTTTATATAGGCAATATGACTGTATATCACACATCTTATGAAATGATTACGAACAACTGGGAATTTTTATTTACCGAAAAACATGATATAGAAGAAGTTTAATACCACCTGACCTTGGTTTTTATTTCATTTAATTTTTTTCTTCATTTTATATATTTTGGTTGTGCTTTGAGTTGAGTCACTATTTCTTTTTCTAGTTTTAGAGTATTTTGGTGGTTTTATTCAATGTGCAAAATCTATGAATGGTTTGAGCCAAGACTGGTGAAGCCCATGACACACGGTATGTCTCATGCTTGGGTTTGGGGAAAAAATAAATTCATTTGAACAATCAAGGGATATCATATAGAAAGCATTCAAAATGGAACTATCATTTGATAGATTTGAGTTTCATATTCATTGCATGCTTACCCAAATCATTTAGCCAGCTCATTTGGGTTTCCACCATCTCTAGTGGGCTATGAAAATTTGGTGCATTGTTTTGAAAATCAAGTGGAAAAACTATGTGATATTCATTGGTACTCAATAATTTCATATTAACCTTTTTTCAATCTTATTTTTTAAACATAAATCTACTTTTGTCCTCTCTCTCTCTTTCCCTTTTCCCATTGGGAGACATGGGAGGATAACCCCCTATACTCCTCCTGGGATTTTCAGTTCCCCTCAGCCAATTTATTGTTGGAATTTTCCTTCTTTAAGTCTCTTTCTATTTCTTCTCCTTTATACTTCAACTTTATTAGATCCTCTTTGTTTCGATATCTCAAGGTCGAACCCTAGAGTGAGGTTTCCATTTTGTGGGTATATTCCCTTAGTGTTATGGTGTGAGTATCATTACTCCGACTTAGTTCTTCCTTCTCTAGGGGTTCATTTTCATGTGCACATTTTTGGGGTAGGTGTCCCAATTATTTCATTTTTTGTAACATATCATTGATACCAGATATTTCAAAAATTGATTTTAAAATTTTATATTCGTTCTTGTACTGTGTTTGTATAAATGGATTTATTTTTTCCTCGTTGTAAATTTACTGTCAAAGGGTTTTACAATTTTTTTACTTAGTTATACAAATATATATTTATATTTCTAATTGCTGTTTAATAAAATGAAAATTGGTCATTTAAAATGGAATTTAGTTTTTGGATTACGTTTGGTCAGGATTTTGTTTTATTTTTTTTGTTCTTACCACGAATGGTTTTTGTCATGAAGTGGTAATGATTATGGTGACTCTATAGATTGGTTTTGTGTATTTTTATTTCCTGATATTGATACACCATTGGATATGGCCATATTCATTGGTTCATGGGGTGCCCCAATTGATAGGCACACAAATGACAATGGCATGATATCGTAATGTTCCCCTTTAAAACAAACATAAAAAATCAATCCTTATACCCCTTTTCTCTCCCATTCACCTCACCCTTTTAATGTTTCATAAATGTTTCCTTGGTAACAAAATATTTTCAAATATGGTTTTCAAATGTGTTTTCAAAATCATGGAACTATTTGGAATTTTTTATGTATAGTTTAGTAATTAAATAATAATGGAGGCACATTTGGTCCATCCAGATCATGTTGTCCATTTCAACTTGGTTTTCAAAATTAGATTGAAAATGAGTTTTTTTATTAAGGTCTGGTTTCTACTTTATTAAATTTTGGAGAAACATTTAATGTTACATTTAATTTAGCATCGGTTGATGTTTTCAATTGCATGATGTGATATGGGAACCTCTATTGTAGTCTCTCTAAAGAGAGGGTCATCACATTAGTGTTGTAAGAGTTTGGAATAGTAAAGGATAGGAGAATCTAATGGTTATTAGTTCATTCCCCTCATGTGAGGACTTTTTCATCCTCCTTGTACTATTATCATGGTATTCATGAGAATATTCTAGAGTGTTTAGTGACGATTTCTCGCTAAGCCCGGTAGAACAGGTTGGTTCCCACATTATTTTTTGAGACACTAGGTTAAATGTTTTAATGGTGATGCTATATTAGATGATTTATTTTGATTATTGACTATGGATGTGCACTATACATTGGAAGGTGATCTTGATCTATGTACATCAAGGGATTTCTACTTGATATGATTAGTAAATTCTCATTATTATCTATCTGTATGTAATGTTTATTTATTATTTACCTGATTATTTTCTCTACTAGTTTACATGTGTTTTTACAATTTATTTTATTTACATCATTTCTCATTGATCTACTTTTTTTGTTCATTATTTTGTTATTATAGAAAAATGGATCTGTAAAATGGAATATTTATTTAAAAAGGAAATCATTTTATGATGTTTTCAAAAGTTGATTTATGAAAAATCAATGTCTGATTATTTAAAATGATAAAAATACAATTTTAATAAATTTATCGCAAACTAGTTTTAAAGGAATTTTTGTAAATGAATTTTATGGATTATTTGGTTTTTACTTACAAATTTGTTTATGTTCACACCCTACTTGTGCCACTCAGCGTCGGTACTCCCAAGCTATTTTTAGGATCAAATTTCTAGGGTAGGTTTCCTAGGGAGAAGATATGTATTATGATTAGTGGTGAACAATATGTATCATGGAGTTCTATTGGACTTTTGATTAGGTTTTATTTTTATTTAATTCCCATTTTTTTCATTTGTGGATGTATTTGGATCATGTGTATGTATTTTTTGATGTTTATTTGTTATTGGATTATGATGTGTTCTCTATTTTGTTTTCTAATACATGTTTTTTATTGGGATAAATCATTCCCACTTTGATATCTTTGATAACCATTGATCTTCTCTAACCTAGGAGGATATGAAATGACTATCAGGCCTTGTCATAGTTGGATCCGGTGACCCGGTTGGGGTCGACCTAGATGGTTTGTGACAAAATGGTATCAGATCATCCCATTGTTAGTTTTAAAATTAGGTAGTTTGGATATAATACTATCAATACTCAAGTTTTTGGTATGGTACGTACCACATTAATCCTTTCTCATTCTAATCCTTGAGTTTCTAAGCGTATTCTTGGGCTTGAGTATTTTATCGCGGTTTTGTTTTGTGGAATGAAATAGGAACTGAACCGGTGTGATATTGATGGATTAAATTGAATAGTGACCCACATGATTCCCATGTATACATTTATTGATACATTCAGTGTTATTCAATTTCTTGGCGCATGGTGTATTTAAAAAAAATTAGGCCATACATAACCCATTGTTTTCAATTTCAAGAGTTTTGGGTGTGAGTCTTTTTGGTTTGATTTTGATGGTGTGAGTGGATATTAAAATGAAAACAGATTTTAAGAAAAGGATTTTAAAATGTTTAAATATAATGTGGTTTGTTTTTGTCTAAAATGTGGGATTATGGGATTTAATTTTTATATGATTGAATGTTTGGAATATTGAATAGTGGTTTTGGGGGAGAAATGGTTCTGTTATTTTCAATGGAAATGGTGGTTTAGGAATGAGGATATTGGACTTATTTTGATGTTGGATTAATTAGTTTTGTTTTTTGAATTACAATATTATTTTTGTTGAAATTTTGGTATATTTTGACTTGGGTTTGGTTTTTTTGGTTGATTAAATTATGCCAGCTGGAAGATCCCAAAAGATCTTTATATGTTTCATCCAGTTTTTGGTACTTCGTAGATTCCTATATGGGTGGGAATTTTCAATTATCCTTAGTTGGTGTATTTAATTAGATGTAATTGGGGTCCCCATGAGGCTACAAAGTGTCTTTAGAATGTATAAGAGGCCTTCATGATTGGGAGACTCCCAATTCCATGAAGGCGCAAGCTGTTTTATAGTTTTTGGATAGTCTTGGTTTGGATCGATGAATTGGTGATAATCCCATCATAATTGTAACATGGGATTTGTTGGGAAATTGTTAATCACACATTTATCTTTTGGTTCATTAAATAGGAGGTGATGGTGAGGAAAATAGAATATCTTTATGGTGTAGAACAAGTTCAGTGGATAATGAAGGTCAATATTCACCATTATAAAGAGACAGTAACTTTTTTTCAGATATATCATCAGAGGATTATCTAAAGGAATATATCGTTGTTGGGGGGACTCCATTCAGATATTAAAGTGTGAGTCCAATCATTCGGTGAACATATGTTTGGGAATTTTTTGAATGAGGTGTTCCTGGCCAAGTCGGTTACTCAGGTGAATTCAGTGGTGATTGATAGACCAGTTTCTCTTTGCTATTTTTTGGGTTCCCCATTCATTTTAAGTTAATTTCTCAATTTTCATGATGTTTGGTTGAGTGCTTCCAGTGTGGTCTTTTAATACCTCTGATGTCATCCTATCATGATCCTCTAATGTCATTCCATCTATGTGGCCATTGAGGTCAGCTAAAAATCATAGCAAGAAGCATTTCCCAAAGAATAATTATTAACTAGGGAGTGCCATCCCTTGACAATGGGGTAGTATATGATTCAATACATCCTGTCTCTATCAACGTTCCCCGGAGTTATGTTCATCATGAAATTAGTAAAAAAATTTCTGGGAAACCATGGTTTAACATTTATCCCCAATTTTATATTTTGAATGGTTTTTGTTATCCTTATTATTTTGTTTTTCCTTATATTTGAAAATCCTTATTTATTAAGGATTTAGATATCTTTGTATTACTGAAATTTTGATATTTCTTCCTCATTGTTGTGAATATTTATACGGTCACAGATTTTGTTTTGTTGTGTGGGTATTGGGTTATTCAATTATAGGGTATTTGTTTTCTTGTCGAATTAATTATGCATGTGTTGGTTCTATTTATAATTTTAAATCCAGTCATTTTACTCCCCCTTATGTTGGGATTTTAAGTGGTGTTGCATAATAGTTTTCCCTTATAGTGTAGAGAACCCTCCTCTTTTTCTTCATGGTTATCCATATTGTTTTTATCTCTAGATCTAGTCAGGTGTGACTAAATTTTGAAAAGTCACACTAATGATTGATTTTTCTACCATGAAAGTCCTGAAGACATTATTGGGATAAAAAAATTGGTAGGAAGAAATGTCACACCCCGGCTCTAGTTTCACTTTTATTTTTATCTTTTCTTGATTTTGTATTTTTTGGTTGGGTTTTGGGTCATGTTATGAGTGAAAATTTTCACTTTTCAATGATTTTTGGTGGTTTTAAACACTATGAATGGTTTGATAAAAACATTTTGAGTTCTAATACTAACAATGTAGCTCCTATGTGAGGTTTTTGAAAAAAGTGCATGGATTCTGCATGATTGTGGTAAACTGTGGGATATGCAATGGAAATGGATCAGTCATTTGATAGATCTGAGTTCCACGTTCGGCACATGGTTTCCCAAACTAGGGGACTTTCCTGACTATATTTCTTCCATCTCTATTGAGATTGACATAGTTGGAACATAGTTTGGAAAACTGTGATGCCAAACCATGTCTGTTGCCCATGTTTTTAAAAGTTTAAATTACCCTTATTCCATTCCAACATTTTAACCCAAAATATTATCCTCTCCTCCCCCTATAATTTGTGTAGACATTTGGAAACCTATAGAGTCTTAATCCTCACATATTCCATTGATTATTGGTTCTTATAAATTGATTTTTGGTTGGATTCCTCCTTGGGTAAGTCTCCTTGTCCTTCTCCTTGATTTTTATTCCAGTTTCGTGGTCCTCTTGGTTTGATTCAGTCCTGTCCACACCCTAGAGTAAGGGTAGGATAATATTGTTCTATTTATTTAGTGTTAGGGTGTATGCATCATTCCTTTTTCCTAGTTCATCCTTATTCTAGGTATTTGTTGCAATAACATGTCATTAAGGTATTTTTTCCATTTTTTTCCTTTTGGGATCATACCATTGATTCCTGAGCTTTTGAAAATATTTTCTCTAATGTGATATTCATGATTTTGAAGTGTTTCTATTAATTGTATGGATAATTCCATGTTGGTAGTTTTATAGAAATGGGGTTTACAAATGTTTTCATTAATTATACCTACATATATGTATATCTCTACAACGTTTTTGATAAAATGAAAATTGGTCATTGAAAATGGAATTGAGTGTTTTGGGATGTGTTTGGCCTTGTTTTTGATTTATAAATTTGGTTTTTAAATGAATCTTGTTTTGTGTATTCTCTTAATTCATGTGTGACTATTTAGATCTGTTTTGGGTTTTTATGGAATTTTATGGATATGACATTGGATGTGGGAATATCTATAAGTTCATAGTGTAAACATATGGATAGGTATATCAATTAAAATTAACAGATACCAAAATGTTACCATTTAAAAATAGACATTAAAATACCATCCCCTCTTCCATTTTTATCATTCATTCATTACATCTTCTATAATTTTCCCAAGGGTATATTTAGTTACTAAATGTTATCATATTTGGATTTAAAATGTTTTTTTGAATGCACAAATCATTTGAAATCTTTGAGGTGTGTTTTGGTAAATAGTTATAAGTGAAGGAGCATTCAAAACCTATAGATCTTGTTCTCTGTTCCACCTTGGTTTCAAAAATTGTTCTAAAAGTGGTGTTTTTTTGCAATATTGTGGGCCAATTGTAATTTATGAAATTTTGTAATTTTGGTTTTAATGTGGAAAGACATGTAGGCATGGTTGGAACATTTATATGGATTAATGTGTGAATCAAACCTATATGGTAGTTTCGCTAAGGGGAGGTACATCATATAGATGGTGTGAAGGTTTGGGATAAGAATTAATAATGTAATTTGTTGGTAATCTGTTCATAACCTACATGTGAGGACCTCCTCATTCATCATGTACCATTATCATGGGATTTTGGGCCATCCTCTAGAGTGTTAGGCGATGGTTTCTTACAGATCCTTATTATACAAGTTGGAAATCCCAAGATATTATAATGAGTTAGGTTGTTTGTTTTACTAGTGATTCTATAATATAGAAGCCATATTGGTTATTGAATATGTATTTTTACCATATGACGGAAGGTGACTCAAATCTGGGTACATCCATGGATTTCTTCTATAGATCTTTAAAAAAAATTCATTACAATATATCTATGGGTTCTTTTTATTTCTGGCGCACCTGATTATTTTCTCTATAGGTTTCTACATATTTTTAGAATTTATTTTAATTATATCATTTATATTGGATGGCCTTTTTTGGTTCATTATTTTAGTTTTTATTTTTTTAAAATAATTTCATTGAAATTGAAAACCGATTTGAAAAAGAATAAAGTGTGCGGTATTTTAAAAGGGGGATTTCTGGAAGACCTCTCTCTCATTCTTTAGAATGATAATACCCAAATTTTATTATATTTATTTCAAAGTAATGTTTATGGAATTTTTGTTGAAGGAACATGTGTGTATTATGTGGTTCTTAACTAATAATATGTTTTTTATCACACCCTACGTGTGTCACTCAGCATCGGTAGACCCAATCTATTTTGCAGGATCAGATTTATGGTTTAGGATTCCTTTTCAGATGTCTGGTCATGTGGTTAGTTGTGAGTAAGAGGTAACGTGGATATCTCTTTAGGTTTTAGTTTTGTTTTAATATTATTTTTATTTTCAAATTTTGATCATTTTTCATTGTATATAAATATTTTTTTTATTTACTGATGTCTAGTTATTATTGGTTTATGTTATATACTTTGTAAAGGTAATTTTCCAATAGTTTTTTTTTCGGATAATTTTTTCCCACTATGATATATTTTATTCCTTACACAAATCACCATCTCGGGAGGATATGGAACCCCTCTCCAGGAATGTCACATTTCATGTCAGGAGACTAGTATGGGGTTGTCCGGGGTTAGTTCACGACATGTCTTCCCATCAAATATAACCTAATTAATCAAATCAAATCAGTAGAAAAAAATATATTAATGTTTTAAATTTATTGAATAAATGATGGAACTCATGGGAATAATATAAAAAAGTGGAAATAGATCTAGTAAAAGTGTTATCCATACACAAGGATACCTCATGTAATGAATGAATCTATAATATGGTAACTAAGAATGGGAATTGAAGTCTTGGAAGAGAAAAAACCAAGGGTTAAGATAGAAGACAAGTGCCTACTTTTTATAATAAATCCTTAGTAATTATAATTTAATAAACTAATAGGAAATAAATATTTAATTTAAAAAATAATTAAAACTAGGATGAACCCACCAGGAACCTTCCATATACCGAATGGGTAATGGGTGGCCACTAGATTTGGACACAATGGTACTCAGCCACCTAATGGCCCACCTAGAGCTACTTTACCCACAAACACCTCCATCGAGTACCTAGTAAAAATACACTAAGACCAAATAGAATTTTTCAAAGTGATAAATGTCTAAGTACCTAGTATGTTCTCCAAAAACTTTCCCCTGGGTCCCCTAAAACACCACCAATGACCAAAAAGCATTGATATAAATAAGGTCTACTAGATGATTAAAAACAATCATAAATATATATGTGTGGGGTGGTATATATATGAATGTACAAATGACATTTCATTTAACCTGATAGATGACAACATCACATGCCCCTAAAAAATTCCTAATAGCCTCACATGTCACTTATCATGGTATAAACACTGACTTTATCTTTCTATATCAATCAAGTTCCCATATGTTATAATTTTTGGGAGAGAGAAAAAAAATTATCTTGGTTAAACACCAGTTGATAAAATAATAAATATCCTACCCTACTACCCCATGATTTTCTCAATCCTAGGGTTGGCATAACAAAAGTATAAAAGTATAATGGTTCTCATGTTATGTATATTTTCAACGTCAAAAAATGGGGATTCAATAAGAAACATTGATCCTTGGTATACAGAATTCATGGTTTATAGCACTATATGTGAAATTCATGGTGGGATATCCAATATAAAAAACACTTTTTGTATTTCATGAGTTAATTTTGTATTTCAATACGAATCCTAGCCATTGTTAATCAAAATAATCATTTGAAACCTATAATTCTTCATAATGATCATCTAACAGGAACAAATCAAATTTAAACACTGATAATTAAATTATCATTTCATGACATTAAATATATGAAAACAACAACAAAGAATGTTAAATTTGGGCTGCCTATTTGTATGACATGAAACATTAATATATTCATAAACATATTAAGAATATTATCAAAACCATGTATATTTAGTAGTGAAATAATAACTTATATGATAAACAACTAGAGATAGCTTATTTTTTTTTATTTTTTTTTATTCAATTATTACAATGTTTTTTAATTGTTTCCACATATATATGTGAATATATTATAAATCCTCCCATTCAATCCATTTAATTAGTATACATTTGAGAAGAAATATTGATTGAATATTGGTAATATTATAATTTTTATCCAAAAGTCTAATGTTTTGAACAAAATATTCAAATTATAATAATTTATAATATCCAATGTTATTATTATAATAAGATATATTGTCATAAATACCTATAATTCATTCAAATATCATCATAGTCTTTGAAAAATTCCATTTTAACATTTATTTTAGATTTCTTTGTAAATTTTTTTAAATTTAACTCTTTACACCACTGTCTTTCAATACTAACATATCCTTTTTTCATATGTAATGAGTTTCACTGTAAATTACTTGTGTTTACATATTTTTTTGTTTTAACATTTCAAATCACAAACATATACCCACTAATATATTATTAATTATATTTTTTCCATAATATTGTTTAATTTCATAAATGAAATTATGTGTTGAAGTAACACATATTTAAATTGTGTTAATATTTTACAAATAAAATATTAACAATAATATCTTTTTTGGTATTCTATGTGTTTGGAGAAATATTTCAAAATCATGATTTTATTAATTAAAAAATTAAATTATTGTGTGGTGGAAAGTATTTTCTTTATATATTAATAAATGACATGGAGAAAACAATTTTATCTGGTAATAAATTAATTTAATCCATATTTTAAAAAAAGTTATAGAATTAGACCAATACAAAACAATGTATATTAAAACCAATGTCCTATAATTTTCATCATAATAAAAATTAGAAACAAATTATATAGTCGAATAAGTGAAAATAATATAAATATAAAAATCATTTATTCTAATGCACTTCACCTGTTATGTAAATATTTTCATTAATATCTATCATATAGACACCCTATGTTTCATCGACTCCCCATCAGTTTTCAAATGTAGTTCATATTTAAAAAATTATCATAATGTTTGATCTACATTATATACCCATAAAAATATAATAATTTATTTCTATAGTCCCATGAATTATTCTATGAAATTCATCCTCTATAAACATGATTCTCTATGATGTAAATACTATACTTTTGTGTACAAATCTTAATTAGGTTTAAATGTTAGAGGATAACTTTTTGACTCTCTAATATTATTATTTTATACAAAAACAATTACCTTATGTAGTATCAACACATCATTTATCCTCGATAACCCATGTCCTACTCAATAATCCTCCATATATAAGTTTGACTGCATATAATTTTATTAAACTCATTCATATTGTAGTGTATAAAAAATTATCATAAAAATTCAATGTATTACTTTAGAAAATACATCTTATCTAATATTTCATTAAAAGTTAAAATAGAATCTCTAGGTCATTGAATTATAAGATTATATGTAAAATATGAGTACTTACTAAAGATACTTAAATAATTTTGTATCTAAAAATTCCTTTGAATACATATAACAGTCATTCCTTGTTTTTTGCAAATAGATACCTTTTGTGTTATATATAATTTGGAATGTATCCCTATTTTTATAATTCTTTTGAATATTTGGATACATTGAAGCAATAATAAATTTATTTTTTACAAGAAAAAATTTAGTATACTAGCTATAATAATAATTTCCTTTCTCTCTAGCTTCATCATTAGGTTATTTCTCTTAGTATTTTTACTAAAACAATCATAATTTCCCATCTTTATTGTGAACTGTATTCATGATACTATATCCATATATAAATTTTCACGTATTAGGTTTTCCCTTTTTATTAATTGATCAAAAAATTAAAACTTCATAATAATACCGTTTTATCTATAAATTTATTTATCCTCTGAGAATCATGTTTTATGATCAATTAATAATGGAACTTGTATAATGTGATCCAATACAATAATAAACAATTTTAAAATTACAACATATAAATTAGTTTTCCATAATTCATATATCACTCAATATTTAAGTATACATGGCTATTATTTTCTTTTTTAGCAATTTGGGTATATTGTAATGTTAATCGTATCATATATGGTTCTTGAAAAGATCAGTGGACTACTCCTTCTCTAAATTATTTATAGTTATTATCCATAATACATTCTTCTATTACACTAGATATTATAGTTAACAAAATAATTGTGACAAAAATAAACCTCATGAAATAAGTGAAGGGTTTTGTGGGACATGTCAACGCCCAAACACAATAGACGAGATTACAAAACCATCACACATTATTAACCTATCCAAGAAATTTTAATGTGAAATGAAAAACAATAATATATTTGTACATTACTAAACATGTCAATTCATTTCTATTATTGTGATTTATTGAGTACCATTAGTGGGAACTAATTATTTTAGGACTCCATTTAAATCAAATGTACAATGAAATCACCAACATATTTAATAGGAACTATTATCCAAAAAATGATATGTCATCACCTCCTTCATAATATTGAATTAATATAACATTTTAGTTAGAGTTTATGTTTGATATGTAACTCTATTATTATTGAATTATGTCTTATAAATTCGATTTTATATTCCTTCATTATTAAATAAATGGTCTTATAAGATTAATTATGATTAAAAAGATATAAATATAGAACCTTTGGACTTCCATGTTTGAACTCCTACTTCATCCACCACATTTATTTTGTAATATTAAAATACATTAGTAATTAATAATATTTCTACATAATAACTCCTGGTGTATCAATAATGGAAGACCTCATTATAGTAATAGTAGGAGAGTATTCTAAATAATATCTTTTATTATTCTATATAAACGATATGATATTGTATCAAGAACCTTGAACACAAAAAAAAGTAAAATGTGTTGGCACTCATTATATCATGGTTTATGATTTAGTCTATAGATGTAATCGTATATTAATTACAACAAATCATCACAAAATTTATGAAAATTTTCCCAATCCTTGTAAATACACCCAGTCACTTTTGGATGATAATTTTATATGAATTATCCAAAATATTAATAAAGGAGTTTATAAGAAAACTAATTATTATTCCAGTACCTACAATGTGGCCTTAAGTGACTTTTCTTCATTGAAAATAATTAAGAATTCAAAAATCGATAATTTTAATCTATGAGAATCCTTTAGAAAAATTTCATTGATACTCATTATCCAAATGGGTCTGGAATTATCTCAATCAATCACACTCATGTATCTATATGAACATGTATTTCATAAGATAAACACTTATATCTAGATTATTCCATATAATAAATTCAAAATTATTTATAATAGACTGACTAGTTTAAATAAATACATCACATTTGATTCATACAAGTAGTTGAGCACATCACATCTCTGGAAAATAATAATGGGAATGTATTTCCTTGGTCTAATTAAATAAATGTACCTGATTTTATACCTATTATACTAGAGGAAAATCTCATCTTGAATAAACTCAAATAATAAATTATTTATAACATACCAATCCATCCCTAGAATATCTCATCCCCAATGCTATTTTAAGAAAGGTATCAATGGTTAATGTTATATAATATAATTATCTTACTAAACTTAGGTGATTGGGATTATTATGAATCATACACCCAGAAGAGTATCCGATTACACCTAAATATGATTTACATAACCTTTTACAAAGAATTCAAGATGCGACCATCACTCAGAAATCTCAAGTTATATTTATTTAGAAATATATCTCTATTCATATTGAATATAATCATTGTATAACCATGTTTCATATGATTTCAAACACATCAATGTATTAATTTTACTTATAAATGATTCTTGATCTTGTTGTGTAGTGGTTATAACCTCATTTTATCAGTAGGATACTGATTTTATAGTTGTTTTTACAATGGTTAATGAAGTTAAAAATTCATTTTTATGGGCCTTTAAATTAAATTTTCACTTTTTAACATATTTATAGGATGTATCCTCAATATCCATTCGTGTAATACACATCAGAAGATTTTATTTGACATTTAATGGATCCAAAGTCGACCAACATATTATAATCCAGGGCTATTTTAATATGGAATCTCTTTTTGGCATGAAGACATCATGTGAAGACACAAAAAGGCAAGGTAAAATCACCTTGATATGTCAAGAACATAACCTTGTTTATTGGAAACATAAATTTCTAAGCCCCACAAAATCACCTTGAGTCAATTTACTTATCTTCGTTCACATTTATTCTCCTCCTATTATGCATTATCCCCAAAACTATACCTTCCCCTAACAAACCTACTAGGTAAGTTATCAAACAAAACCATCATTTCATAATACCCAATTGATCCCTTATTGTGTGCTCCAATATGATACAGCAAGTCTTCTATATCTTGTTGCTCTCACATTACACAAATCATTTGGGATTAATGGTTTAGCTGATAATTTTTGTAGTATAATTTGGAAAAATCATAATTATTATATTTCAATCTAGCTACATGGATATTAACTACATAACACACATCCTCACCATGTGACGCTTAATTTCATGAACCTGTCCTCGAATATTTCCATAAAGTGTTTAACAATAACAATATGGTATTTTATTCATGTTTTTCATGATATTTTGTAATAATATCTCTAGTTCAAACAACATATCCAAAAATATAATATTTATCTTAAGTGATGACCATTAAATGATATATTTTACATTAAATTGAGATTAAATTTTTGGTTTCCCCTATATACCTTTTGTAGATATTCACGTCTTGGTTTCTTAATAAACCTTTTATTGATTTAATCATTTCGGCATCCTCAAATTTGCCTTGAGATGAGTTGATTTTCTTGGTTACCTCATACTCATCATCTTTATATGTTCTTTGTGTGGACTCTAATATTATTTTAGTTGACATATTCTTCTAGGATTTTATATATAGTACTCATTATTTGTGTAAAACCCAACGCAAGTTAGCTACTTATTAGGTGATAAGAGAGGGACTTCCAAATGTTGGTATGGATATGGAAAACTATTATTCCTTTCTGATGTTCCAAGGATACCAATACTGTTGTTACAAGGATGATACACTACCTCTCATGTATCTAGATTGGGATTTATTCATAGAATGACATGAGGGAAATTGATCAGGCCTCCTTCCTAGGTGTAATCCCCATGAACAAAAATTGCCTCTCCCAAAAATTTTATATTCCTGATAAATGTTTACATTGAAACATCATTTTCAAAATCCCCACCCAATAATATATTATTTTACCTTTCATATAACAGACTTCCCCTCGACATTAAATTAAACATATTGTTAGCATCTTACTCACACCAAGTTAAAATTCATGAATAATTCCTTACTACATGATGTTAAATTGTATAGTATGGTCATTTCAGGAATCCGTAAAGTATTTAATTCAAACTATAAGGGCTTTGATTTCTAATTATATGGGATACATTGGATGCCACTCTAAGGATCAAATCCATCATCCTCGATATTCTTGACACCCATAAAAGGTCCATGTTCTATTTGGATTATTATTCTATCATTCCATATAATATTCATGGTTATATAATACCCCCAACTAGAGGGATATTTTACCCTCATTTATCATCAAATTATTCTTCTAGATCCATGTTCCAAGAGAGACATATCTATATAGGGACATATTTTATGTCAAATTAACTCATTATTGTATAGAAATCTTCACTCTGAGGTCAACTAGATAGAGTAACTTGTAAATAATTCATACACCAACAATTCAATGAAATATTTCACTTGGTCTTCCTTATTCTACGACATTAATATACATGGATTGGTCATTATCACACAACCATAAAATGTATGACACATCAAATTAATAAGAT
Source organism: Viscum album (assembly GCA_963277665.1). Lineage (NCBI taxonomy): Eukaryota > Viridiplantae > Streptophyta > Magnoliopsida > Santalales > Viscaceae > Viscum > Viscum album. Next base: position 897,275,914 of record OY728165.1, on the reverse strand, counting down.
CCAATATATATGGTCTCCAAATCCTATTCATATAAGAATATGTATGATGCCTCATTTCGGTTCAAACCTAATTTCATTTCCCCTTAATTATTCACCCAAACTAAGTGGGATATAATATTATCCACATAGATATGATGGGAGCCCTCTTATGGTCCCAATATCCACTTCATGACCTAAAATGCGTCCATGGATGGTGATAAACACTAGAGTGTCAAGATATTAATATTTAAACTACAAAATCACAACATAATTAGTGAATTATTGAGAATAAATTATATATGTAGTTTTTCACATCAATTCTGGGTTTTAATAAAATCACAGGCTTAAGGGTAACCAGTCAGGAAGTGGGAATTTAGAAGGATACATAAATATAAATTAAATCTATAAAAAATTGTTATATTATAAAAAAAATTCCCCATAATAGGGTGTGATGATACTATCCTCTTATATTTTCAACCAAGATTCATTATAATAGATCACTAGCGAGAAATCCTAGTTATTATCTTCCTTTAGAATGAAGGTCAGTAATAAAATTCATTTTGAAATGTTCTAGTTGTGGAATACATAATGAGTTTATATATAAAAAAGAAAAAGTAAACCATATATTATTATAATGCATCCATACTCATCCCCTTACAATTAATGATCACACTATATAACAAATTGTTATGGGAATGAATATCAACGAAAATATGACATTCTATATGATATAGTTTTTTAATAATTCATTATAATATGTATAAAATTATTATATTATAAGATTCCATTTATAAAATAAAAGATTCCACTCATAATACTCTTAACATATTATAAAAAACCTTAATAATCTATGATGATCATTGATCATGGATATCTCAAAGTCAAACGTTTAGGGGGATTTATCAGTCCACTATTCATATAATACATGAAACAAAAAAGAATAAATGATGAATATTGATTTCATTTATTATAAAACAATGAAAAATTTACATGGAAAAAACCATTACGTATGACCTCTCATGTATCTAATATCCTATTCTATTAAATGACCCTCATGCTTGTGTTGTATTAATGTATTTATCAATTAATCTATTATATTTTTCTCTACAACATCTTGATATATCGTTTTATCTTCCCTCTCAATGATTTCAAATAGAGGATTGTATTTTTAAATTATTTTTTTGATTTTTAGAGAGAACACGGTTCCTTGTCTTGATAAATACCTCTATTATTATCGTAGTAATTATTGATTTCACCCAAAATTCGATGAACAACCTCATATGCAATGTTAAAAATATTGATCCAAGTAGTGTCTTCTGTATTATCTAATATTTAAATTTACTCTTAATTTATTATTGATTATGTTATTGTGAATTTTTATATCACATATAATATATAGTTTCTTATAGATGAACAACATAAAAAAAATCATGAAATTATGTTGTCTAATTTTTTTTGGAAAAAATTATTTCTCACCTCCAAAGATGAAGAACATATCTTTATATCTTCCCAAGAAAATATGGATGTTCATCACAATAATCTTGTTAATTTTATCCAGATTGGATTTGTATATACTTATTATTCTCAAATATTGAGATACATTTAGTTGAGTAAATAGCAAGTTAAATAGGATTGATCCTATAGTGGGCACATAATAAATCTTATCCATATTTCTACATTTAAATTATTTATTATGTCATTTCATAAGACTCGTTCTATGAAACACCAGGAAAAATACATTCTTGTATTTTTCCATGCTAAGATTATTTATCAACATAAAAATATAAAAAAATAATGGAATCTAGTAAATAACATTATTCCCTCTCAATAGAACTATAAATTTATATGTTTCCAAATTTTAAAAATTAAGTAATTAAGAATTAATTTCTCAAAAATAAAATTTTAGAATAGAAATTTGGGATATACATTTATTTATCTGTAAGTAATTCACATAAAACATGATAAATACCACATCACTCCCACAACACAACATTTATATATAGAATAATTATTACCATTTTTCATAAAATGAAAATATTTTATTTCATCCTTTAACTAGATGTCCTAAATTTGAGAAGCATTTTCTATCCAATAATGGATTGTTACAACATTCATAAAATAATATTCCATTTTGGAAGTAAAAAATAATTCATATTAATCCACCAAGATAAAAAAATAGATACGATTCCTAGATTCCATCTTATAGATTTCGGACTCAGAAAATTCATCAAAATTAAAACACTTGATGGACTCCCAATATCAAATATGTAAATGATATATAAATTTAAAAACATTATAATTTTGAATAATAAATTCATAACTCCCAAATCCTCACCAAACAATCACATCATTTATGGCTATTACATCACATGAGTTTTTTTTAATTTACATAACACATTGTAGTAATGACTCACATTTTACCCCAATAATAATTCATATTTATTGGTCATAAACTTATATATGTTCAATATTTTTTCCTAACGATAACTCAAATTAATTGTTCCTTATTATGTAAAATAAAAATTATGGATAAACCACTTGTGTGTTTAGTAATATTATTGAAATAATATATCATCATACCCTTCAAATAACCAATAAAATAGAAAATATCTTATTTTGGGAGAAATTTATTATATGAAATATGTCATAAATATAATTTATTACCCTAAATACTCCAAAAAGTTAAATTTTCATTCTTCCTAGTCTATATATTATATTTTTAATTTTTAATTTTCACAGATTAAAAAAAAGTAATGTATTAAAGATTTTGGATACAAGAAATACAATGAAAATGATATAAAATGTTAAAAATAAATCATAATAAATCAAATCCCTATCCAATATGGCATGATTACATCTATCAGACCCACAATTCCTCTAAGTTGTACAAAAAGGAGTTAATTTTAAATAAATTCCATTATCTCTGAAATTATCAATAAATTCATGGACCATCTTTTCAAAAGTCTATTGGAACTCTAAAATTTTCCATTAAATTGTCATTTTGTTATTTTTTTTAATAAAAATGATAAATGTTTATCTATTGCTTCATAATCAAATGATTCGAATAATATATCTTTATAGAGTGTTTAGATGAATTTCTCATTTATGTGACTAAGGAAATAGTGCCAAAGAGAAGTGGTGTTAGAATCATCTGTTATCTCTTTATCTTGAATTTTATGGACCAAACTAGACATTTGAATAGTTTTTAAAACATTAACTATATTCCCAATTACATATAATATTTCAATAATATATATAGATAAAATATTATTCTCAATAATTTAAGAAATTTTGCTTTTCCCAATAAGATATATAAATAAATTGTTTTGTATAGATTAAATCATGTATACATCTTCCATTTCAAAAGAAAATTCAAAAACTATTCTTAAATCAAATGTTATAATTCCAAATTAGGAAAAAAATTCTAATATGTAGATTTACTTATCTTTTCATCAATTATAACCTACTTCTAAGCCTTTTATTGTCCGCATAAATGTATGATGTACACCAAATATCCCATATAAAATTTTTTCCATTAGATAAATTGATATCTATAAAACATTCATCTATATAATTAAACATATTCTCCATGGTTAGACATCTCAACCATAGATACCAATTGAAAATAGTGTACTTCCAAACACTAAGAGTTCATAAAATGATGTTCTTTATATATGTCATTATCTATTACAAGATATATTTCTTCAGTATGAAGTTTTATATAAATTCAATAAATACATTTATTGAAAATACTCTCAATAAAAATTATATCCTCAAAACTCATTCCCATATTGCAGGCCTTGATAAAAATTTCTCTATAATTTAGTTTTTCCTTATGTTTTCTATCATTGTAAAATTTTATACATAATTACTCAATACAATCATATAACGAATGATATTTAGGTAGTTGAGTAGAAAATACATCAACCAAACCCATATAAGGATAAACTAAAATATATTCTTATGATATTAAAACCATCAATGTTTCCCAAATATGTGAAAGTTAAATCTCATTAAAATACATAGTTACCGTAATTTTAGGTTTATCCATATCCACCATACCATACATGAGATAATACAAGGAACCTTACCATTAAGATTCCACATATTGAATGATTAAGGACTTGATATATGATTACAATGAATGGAATCAATCAATTAGTATTTCCATGTTCTTCTAATCTCACTATTATAATATGCATACTATGCATGCCATCTTAAACTTTTTCATTTCATTAAATATTGAAATATCATGTTATCCTTATATGATTGTATAATTATATATATTTTACTTTTTATTCATATTCCTTCGAACATATTAATAAGTTCCCCTTATGTTAATGCATAACACATTTTACAAATGCTGAATGAACATATTTACCTAATAATAAAATATAATTATATTTTAACATATAAATGTCCATCCGATGTAGATGGTACATGAATCCTTTTTATGTAACTATTTAGAATCAAACAAAATTGAACTCTCCACAAGTCCAAGCAGGGTGATAATGGTAGAAAACCCCTAATTTTAATTGACAAGTCCTTGTCCCCAAGAAAGGTTATAATTCAAACACAAAATTATACTATAAAATAAATAGTACACATGATATCCCACAATTAAATAAATAAATATATCACATAATATACAAAACTATTAAGAATCCTCTGTTATAGAATTTATAACATAAATAAATAAAATTATTTTTTCAATGAAAAAATAATATTTTATGACATTACTATAATATAATACCTATATTAGTGGAATGAAATTAATAATAATTAGGTTAGAAAAATAATAATAAATATTATATAATTAATAATTTAAAATTTCAATATATATCAATTGGTATATCATAAATAAATCCAGAATAAAAAAATTTACCATGAGATATAACAAACATCAGACAATTTCTTTTATCGAAAACACTTCAAACACTATCAATTGTTAGGAAAATTCAGTATAATCCCCAAAGGACTATTCTAGTTAATGTTTTTATGAAATGTTTTTTCATTTTACTAAAACCCACCAACAAGAAATATGGTTTGGTTTCAATGCCAATGTTCTTTTTAATAGAAATTTTTTGAGGGTTTCACCCAAAACCGTGATGTAATATCTGTTTATAATATCACTTTTCATGGCCATAGCATAAACTGTGGCCAGTCAAGTTATAACAACCCATTATTTTAGTATGTTTTTTACCTATAAATAACTCTTATGTGTTAAATATATTGAGATACATGCAACACCAATCCTAAATGAACATTAGATAATTTTATAACGGAAAATATTAAAATAAAAAGTGGAATGAATTATAAGATAACTAAAATAAACATTATTATTAAATATAATCAATAAATGAATCCTAAAGTAAATCAAAACACCACATGGTTGAAATTATATTCATGATGATCTATCATTAAAATCATATGACCAATGATAAATATATAATTAATATGACATGTTAGAAATATTTTAAATTTATTAACAATTAAATCATAGAATATGATTTAATGTTATATGTAAGGATGTATATAAAAATGTTATTTGATTTTTATGGTTTTTGGTTATATTTTTATAGGATTTGTGGTCATTGGAAATATTACTATTGGATAAATGGTCATTGGTGATATTTTTATCTAGTAGGTAAGTTAGTGTTGTAAAACTGTTAGTAAAATTTTTTAAATCAAATAATTTAATTATAAAAAATAATTTAAGAATAAATTAAAAATATAATAAGAAATTAAAATAAATAATTATAAAAACACATATTCACTATATATTATTATTATTATTAAAAATTATTCAATTATATATATATAATGAAATAATAATTCAAACAATTTTGTATTCTTAAAATTAAATATTTCGAAGTAAATAATTAATTCAAATGGGATTTCATTCAAATAATTTAATATTAAAAAGTTTTATTTTGCAAACAATATATTTAATGTTATGTAATGTATTTTTATATTAATAAATTAAATTAATAACTATTGAGGAATTATTTTAATGAATTTTATTGATAATATATATAATAAAACAATTTAACATTAATCTAAATATTATTAATATTCAATTAATATTGATAAATTAATTTTTACATTTAAATAAATATAAATTCAAAAAAATATATATATTATGAATTCTTATATAAAAAATAATTTTTATTAGATTTATATAATGAATCCAATAAAATGGAATTTTTATTTTAGATACTAATTTTTTAATATTATAATAAGGTGAACATCATTCTTAATCATAAAAATATGTTACGAATTAAAAATTCGGTTGCCATGATTAGGATAAAATGTGGTAAATGTGGTAAAAGTGTTAGAATAAGGGAGAAAGACATGATATATCATAAAACATTATAATTAATTATTTGTATAAGGGAATTTGTTTCCTCCAATTATATATTTCCCATTTATTTCCACTTTGGATCTACACTCCTTTAAAAATAAATTCATTTTATATTGAGAAATGGGTATCTAAAAATGACATTGCTTCTCACTTATAAAAGGACCCATGCTATCTTTACTTCTAGCTAGACAATTAATTAAGTCTTTTTGGTTATTTTATACTTAAAATATCTTCTAAAAAAATCTCCCTTGTTTATGAACCTTTGGTCACATTAAGGGGTCTAAAATCCCACATTTCTAAGAATCTATCTAAAAGAATATTAAATTCTTTAGCATATATGGAATTAATTACTTAGTCATTATTATTTATGTTCTACATCAACCAATTATTAAATCTAAATTACCTGTTTAATAAAAAAGATTTTAAATCATTATTATCATATAAGAAAAATTTTATTACAATGTAATAAAATGTGTGTACTCTTTCAGTCATTGCAATATGTTCTTGTTTGGGTCGGTTCTTCCACCAACATGAATGATGTTATAAAATTTACATCAGGAATGAATCAGAAAAAAATAAATACTATATATATTTTGTAATATTGATTAATTTATTATGTTTTTATAATTCTAGAATTTTAATATTTCAATGTATATTTAGTAATAAATTAAATTATTTTGGTAGTCTAATAATTACATAAAATGAGATTTTATATAATTCCATATAAACAATAACTATAATTCTCATGAAAGAACTGTAATAATCTAGAAATATACCATAAAAAAATATAAAATTTTACAGAAAATTATGATAGTGATAAACCCATGATAAAATAACTACGGTTGGAAGCTCTAAATCAAATCTTTCAGGGAAAGTGAAACAGTTAATATCCAAATATTAATTTTGATGATTTAAAATGAACATATAGATAATAAAGAATAATACATGAATATAATTGAGTAAATTAAATATTAATTAAGTTATTTTTTTCTTTTTTATAATATAATTAAACTTATTATACTAGCTGTTAGAGCATGCCTGGCTAAGTATAAATATGAGTTTAGGGTTTCAATTCCAATCCCACAATAAAATAAAATTTTTATATGTATAAATTCTTATTTGTGGTAAAAAGATATTAATTATTTAAAAACCCATTTGTTTTAATTTCTCATTGTTACATTCGGGGGATTCATTTATTCTTAAAATTTAATATTCCATTGGTTCATAATTCAACTAAAATAAAGCTTATAAGTAAATCAAACCTTGTCCCATTTTTTCTATCAATAATATTTATCCACCATGTCTTTGATTTTAATTTCATTTAATTTATGTCCTTCTACCTACTTATATTATTTTTCAGTTTCATTTTATATTTAGGTTGACTTTATTTTACAAAATTGTGAATGGAATATTTAATTTCAATTTATATATGATTATTTTCTCATGTTTTTGGTTTTTTTGTTGAGTTTCATTTACAAGCTTTCATGGTATTCCAAAATAATATTCATTTGAAATAATTTTTTTAAAAAAAAATGTTATTCTATAAATTTATTCCATTTGAAAGAAATGTTATCAAAAATTAATGCACATTTTTTTATTTTTCAAATAAATTTTATATTTCCTTTATAATGTGAATTTTTACTACATTAATATCCTTTAATGTTATTATGATTCAATAGAGATATGATCTAAGTATACTATCCACCTTCATTATCATTAGGTATTCTGATCATTTTTTAATCTAATATTCATAATACCAATTTCTTCCTCATTGGTTAATTAGTTTGTAATGGAATTATGCATGTTCTCTAATTCATGTGGAACACATATTTATGGTTTTTTATTGTGTATTGGGTGATATTGGATAATATATAACCATAAAATGAATTAGATAGATCCTTTTATCTTATGATATGACATGTATAAGAATTAGGAGTGAACCCAATCCACTACATGACTCTATCTATTATGTTTTCAGCAATAGGGAATAAAGAAAACCCTTTATTAAGCTCTATCCACTATGTGATGATGACCTCAAAAATATTCCTTAATATAATAAAGTATTTTCTATTTTTATCCACAATATGTATTATTATTCAACAAATCTAGGTTATCTGGTGTTCTTATATGTTGTTCTTATAGTGAATGGATATTTATTCATCTTTCCACACTCTAATGAGTCATGTATCATATTTTGATAAAATCATTATGTTGTGACTTATAATTTTTGATATAAATTTTGTTGGGTATTATATGATCATGTTATGACCAAACACCATGATTATGTTACCAATCCCATATGTCCATCTTATTCTTATAAATGATATTCATTTTTTATCTCTTGTATTTATCATTATTAAGAATATAATTTCCCCCTTTCTTATGTTTCAATTCCCTAACTTATGAATAAGATTATTTTGCTTGACATGTATAAAGGGACATTATGTATGAATAATATTTTAGAGGGATGTTAATTTTTTTTTGTAACAAATCTGCACTTATTCAAAACTAATAGGTTATAGGTGTGTAATTTATTATGAGATGTAATTAATATACTTCTAATATGATGTAATATGAATGTTTCTTATAATTAGGTCACATATAATGATATCATAGTAGATTTTGGTAAACACTTGGGATTAGGTTATGAATAACAATATGATTGAACTTAAAATAACATATGTATAGGAAAACGTGATGTAGAATGAACATAAAATATCAAAGTTTTTAATTAGGGTCTCCTAATATTTGAAATAATAGGGTTTTTTTCTAATCGTTTGATTTATTAAGCATGTAATTATTGAATAATACTCAAACTAATGTTTATATTTTTTCAGATGTCTATAAATTGAAGGAATCGATTTAAAAATGAGTGTAGTGGATAATGTAATGATTTTAAAATTTAGAAACCTTAATAGATGGGAGATTTATTGAAAAAAAAGTCATGGTGATGATAAAAAATAACAATAAAACAATGAAAAATAACATTATCCTCATCAAACTCCTATAAATTCCATTGATGTAATAACACTTTATTGAGACCGTTATGTGGCAAAGACCACCCTTCTTTAGTGGGTCTTTTAATCCCCTAATTATTAAGAAATAAATAAAAATATTAAATAAATATTCCACTATCCAATGATAAAATCATGAGTTTTTAACCATTTATCATTATTAAAGAGACTAATATCAATGTAGGAAGAACATTTAGAAAGTAATTCATTTAAAAAAATTGAATCTATATAATAAGAGTTTAAAAAAATATTTTTTAACAAACAATTTCCACCAAATATTCTCTCTAAAATGGATAGATAATTCCCAGATCCAAAAAAAAATTACGATTATTCCATTAGTGATTAATAATAAAACATCACAAGATTTACAAGGTACACTTTTTATTTTATCCTTAACATAATAAATAATATTATATTGTTTCTTTTTTGGATAAAAACCATTTATTTTAAAGAAATTGAATATGTGGGTCTTCGGTAGCTATGAATAAATATTTAATTTTCACTTATTGTGTAAATGGGAATTAGATAATCCCATTTTTCTCATGATTTTTCATAAAATAATAGAAAAAATATGTTTTAATGAACAATGGAGTGATAAACCTCATAGAGGAAAAAATGAATCATCACATATAAGAAAAATATGGGAAGGGGAATGGAATAATTTCATTAATGGAATTATTAAATTCATCTTGTGTGGAAGGGAAAGGTATAAATCACATAAATTCTAAATAGATGTGGAGAGGCTAACTAAATAAATTGATAGAATGAATGATCAACCTAATGGACCACCCACACTCTAAGGATTTAATTTTAATGGGAATAAAAATTATGGATACATGTGAACCAGTAAATGGTTTGATGATGATAGTCTTCAATATTAACATCTAAATAAAAAATATAATTCTAAATCATTTGAAATAAAAATATCTAAAATGGTCCATGATGATGAATTATTGAAATGTATAGTCACAATCCACGAAAAATTTAAATTTTTTTATTTTATTTTGGTTCCACACCCAACTTTATATATATATAATTTCTTAAGGGAATAAAAACATCTCCTAAATGAGTATATATTACATTATTAGTGAAAAATAATAATGATACATTGATTGGGTCACAATTTTATAAATTTTATCTAATATAAATTCATGGGAATATGCTTGAAACGAATTTTATAATTGTCAATTTTTCTAATTTAATGTAAGTATGGGAATGTATTGGATTTCTCAACATAGAGCCCATATTAATTCCATGTTTAATGAAGTAAAATTTCATATCACAAATGAATGTATAATCATTTAACATTTAAATGATTACTATGATCTCCCTACGGAAATAACATCCCTTATATGTTTCTTACTACCCAATTATGAGTGGTGTTTTTCTCAAATGGTATTGTAAAAACTCAATATAGAGTATATTTCAATTTTTAATGGATACATTGATGTTTTTAGTAAATATTTTCCTGGATTTACCCTAAATCTTGAGTTTTAGTTGACAATTTAACTCATACATGGTGTTATGGAATTACAAAATAATCTTTCCAGAATAACACAATTAAATTAGAATTGTTAAAGGTAAAACTAAAATAGAATCTTGATAAGAGTTTTATATGACGAATTACTTCACCATGGGGTAAACCATCCTCTTTTTTTAAAATAAGGATGATTCATTGCTACCCTATATTAAATATCATATACATAACAATATCATAATCTTGAAAAAAATTTATATAACCCATACTGTAGAATTGTTTGATCAATTATGAAGGGAACTATATTTCTCAACGACTAATATCTAGTATGGGTATCATTAATCAAGGGTGAAAAGGTATGATATATACATGAGAGATTTTCATATATGTGATAGGCATTATGAATACAAATTGATATGATTTAAACATACAAATTCCATTGCAATCATTATAAATATGATGAATGAATTCTATAGTGATTACCTCAATTAATTTTTTTGTCTTATTAGATGATATTATTGTATATAAAAAGAGAAAGGAGGAAAATAAATATCATTTGATGGTTGTGTTTAATAGCTTGTGAAAGGAGAAACTATATGCCAAATTTGTCATGTCTAAATTATGGATATAGATAATATCATTCCTAGGCCACATAATAACAAGTGCAGGTATATTTGTACTTTTATAAAAAGTGATGTATGTTTATGGATAACTAAAAACCAAAAATTTTATCCTAGACCAATATTTTTCAAGGGTTTCATGGTTTTTATTGACACATTTTGAGAAATTTTGGATGTTCATCAAATTTTCTCACTAGGTCAACGCCAAAGGAAATAATGTTACTCTGAAGTGATGAATGTGAATACAATATCAATTAAATCCATAGAATTTCACTAACTACATCTATGCTAAAACATAGATATACAAGAGAAGGGTGTTTGATATACAATGATTCAAGAAAGAAGTGATCGGGTGTCTCTTCATCAAAAATGACATGGTAGTACCTTATGCCACTCCTCAATTAATGGTGTATGAAAAAAATTACCAAATGAATGATCTGGAGATCATAGTGGAAATATATCTATTAATGATATGGAGGAATTATCTCTATCATTAAAATAGTCAAATATATATAGATAAAAAATATCATATTATATATTCACACACTATGATTTGATCATTTTTAATATTTGATGGTTGGAGTTGATCATGGACTATGACTACTCAATATATTACCACCCTAGGAAGGAAATCATGGTTTTGGATTCTCTATGAACAAATTATCATGATACATTACCCATGATAAGGATTAAAAGAGACACAATATTCATAAATTTGTAAAGGATAGTCCTTGAAATCATAATTGAATGTGATAAATATTGTCTATCCAAAATTACACCCTAACCATCCATCCATATGTGGAACATAGAGGAGAAAATGAGGACAGTGATCCACAGACGAATGTTAGGAATATATCATAGATTAATATTGACTATAATGAAATTATATGATTTTGGAAATTAATTTGTGTCACTTTAATATCATAATTGACGAATAATCTTATGGATGATGCACATACCTCTTCCTTCTCTGTTTATCATGGAAGCATAAATATGTATAATCATATCAAGTAATACATTATGTGGGATAACAAGAAGAGGGATATTGTAGAGTATATATATCGATGAATAGTATTCTAGAACGTTAAATTAGTATGATATAATTCTATAGTGAAAACAAAACCATTACCCACCAATCAAAAAATAGGGCCTTTAATAGAGCTACTAAAAGGGATTTATAAGTTATATAGAGGTTCTCATAATGTAATCGACAATAAATGTTTAGCTTTATCAGCCTAAATAAAAAACACTGACGATGGCCCCATTTAATAGAACTAAAAAAGCAGTAATAAATATGGCCATTATCATCCATTTTGAAAACTATTAAAGGTCGCCTTTATTATCATTTTTAGTGTTTTTTATGGATCCCTATAATAGTGCATAAAAAAGAACAGATAATGGACCCACTCATAAAGGATATAATTTTTTTCATGACCTCATCCCCCATATCATGACTTTAGATAATCTGATCCCCCAGTGTGCACCATTTCCTATAGTGTATTTCGAACATGAGGCCTCCAACAGATATAACCACACCATTTCCATAACCCAATATGGTTTTCTTTTTCATTTTATGACATATATATGTATATATATCTTTTCATTTATCAGTATATTCATATATAGATTATATATTTTTTTAACATACATATTTATTTACATATCTTTCATAAAATGGATTTTACCTTTTATTTAGATAAGTTTTATATATTGGGAAATATATTTTATGTGTAAATATGTGTATTTATTTATATATATAAATAAAACTTTTTGTGAATATATAAAAAATATCTATATATTTTTATATATTTGATTATAAATAATATTACATTCTGAATAAAATAACCATATTTACAATATGAATTTAATACCTGCGAATAAATTCACTACCCCCAGAAATGGAAAAAAACACCCCCTTAGACAATGATTAAAATCCTTCAAATGATAAAAAACAGGTATATGGAGGCTAAAAACACTTTTATGGATCCCTTGTGGGATTTATTCACCTCAAAAGAGGTTATTTGGTGATCATGTGGGTCACTGAGACATAGATCTCATTGCAAGCATCAATTTAATATGTTGTATAGACCAAACAGAAATCCATTTCCGATGTTATGGCACCTTGAAAGGTCCAAAATGTTAAAAACTTAGGTACATTTGTAACGCCCTGACCCTAGTTACCCAGAGTCAGTACATTATTACGTAACATTGGCATGATCACAAAATATCAAGTCTCGAAAGACCGATTATTATAGTAGCCTTGGAAACACTAGATACATTCATAAATGTTACATTACATCATAAAGTGAATAACTACAATAACATAGTCTCCATAGTCCTCACCCATATCCCCTTCAGACTATCCCTGCAGGTCAGTCATAAAATATTTCTTCACATTCTGCGAAAAATAAAACATAGAAAGGGGTGAGCTCAGATGATCAGTAAGGATAACAATATAGCGAAAGCTTTCATAAATAAACAAAAAAATTTAAGGCAATTTATATCTAAAACAAAAGCCTTTTAAACTTGAACATCAGCATAATATGGAAAAAGTAAAATAAAATAATTTCATTTACTTAATCACATGGATATTCTACTAGTTTTAATAATCACATGCAATATCAATAACCACTTTCATAATGTTGGAATGCATAATTCCAGACAATCATAACCACGTAGACAAGGCCTCGTGTCAGGACTAAAAATAAGATTTTGTCAAGGCCTCGTGCCAAGACACTAGTTTGTCTCATGAGACCAACTGATGGATCGAGGATCTATAGCGGGCTCCACCCGTGACTTATTAAGTCCAATGCATTCCTCATATGAAAAGTTTTAAACATATCATAAACCATAACATAATCATATCACATAAAACATGCATAAAGGAAACATAAAATTTCCACATTTCAATCAAAATATATTAATACAACACAATGATATAATAAAAACATTATCAAAACCATTTTGAATACCAAAATAAAAGAAAATTAAAACATGGTATTTATTTTTCATTTAAAAAAAATTATATCTTGTTGAGGAAGCCAAAACTCAAATATTGGTCACAGAGGCGAAGAAGTCATTGTTTCCGCATACGTAAGACCAAACATTCCTTTTTTCTTTTAGTAAAAACGCATTGTATAAAATTATTCCTTTTGATTAAAATTAAAAGTCAGAGGTGTTTATACACCGTATAAATGAATTTTGTGTATTAAAAAAATATGCCTCAATGAAAGGAGATTGAGACGAAGTCCCTTAAAAAGATCATTTTTTAAATAAAATAGATTTATTATGTGTATTCACTATAAGTACACATAAAGAATGTACAAATACAAGATATGACATAAAAATATCATGACATAATTTTAATGTAGGGGATTAACCCAAAGAACAAAAATTGGGTTAAGAAGTTCCCTTACCTCATGTCCTACTTGACTCGATCATCCTTTAAACTCTTGAATAATAAACTAGAGTTAATTTATACTTTCTTAAGAACCTTTTTCAATTTCATTATTCCTTTTATATCACTTATTAACATGTTATGAAAATTATGTAATTATTTAAGTTAATAACGGTCATTTTGTCGATCTTTGTTACATGAGTTAATAATAAATTTCTTATAATTACAAGATGTTCATGTGGTAAAATATCTATTATATCCAGAATTATATTCATGATTTAGATATAATATATATCTTATATATCCAGTATATACATGCATTTATAATATTATATTACATTTAGAGGTAAGAAATGAAATGCATCGTTCATGGAGACGGTAAGCCGTACGTACGCATGAATGCTACTTTCATTTCTATATCATTTTTAATTGAATGAAATCATAATAATATAAAGGTATATTATTATTCCATTATAATATAATATATAATATCATTTACTCCATCCTTTATACGTCCCACATATGGCATTAACGATTCAAATCACTTTGAGGGGTTGGTAGTCTGCAGTTCCTAAAATAAAATTATCTCGTTTACCCATAATGGAAATCATAAATGTGTGCCATAAATGAGAAATATAGAAGAATAAGGGAAACATAAACTTCATATATATTCTATATAAATATTGTGAAATCTTAATGGCCACTATGAGAGGTGTTAAAATAATATTGAACAATCATCGTTTTGTGAGACAGTAATTCACCACCCACAGAAACATTATGTTCTTTAACCATTAGACGAAGGTGTGTGTAAGTGTAAATAAAATAATTCTCACAAAAACATACTAGTATACTTAATATACCTTTTTTGTTACAAAATAAAAGAATAAAAATAGTTTAAGGGGTTGGAGAAGCAAAATAAAACAAAAGAACATAAGAGAATACATTACCTTAAAATCGGGTAACTATTTTTGATATGAGCCAAAGTCTTCCTTGGGAAGACTTCTGAACAAAGTGAGGCATGTAAGAGTAAGATAGGGAAGTTTAGAGAGTATTTTTTCATAGGTTGGACGAGCCAAATGTCTTGAATGTGTGAATAAGGTGGTAGAGGATGGGGCCTTTTATAATAGGAGAGGAGGGGCACTCTTGGAAAGTCATGAAATGTTACTTTATTATGAAATGATATTCATATTTTAAAGGTACCACAATGATATATTTATAGGATAAGTTGATAAGGGTTCCAAATATACCCATCCAATAGGCTTTAGACAATTATATGTCTTATATTTTACATTATCTTTTCGTTTTATTTAAAATGTTCATTAATGAGGTAATTGTTGCATCATCATGGTGTCATAAATTAATTAATTTATTTAATTCCTAAAAATTATAAAAAAATGACCATAATTTATGAAGTATTTTTATCTTTCCAAGGAATATTTATAGTCGAACTGTTATCTTATATAACCCCATATAATAATTGTTTTAGTAAAACAACAAATGTTTGTGACAATTTTATTTTTACTTTAAATAAAAAGTTATTAATGTCATTTTCTTACCCAATCGGCTCCATGGGGTACCCAAGTTGACCCATGGATTTTATTGGTCGACCATGACTCATTAAATAAGGGTAGGACAAGTGTAATGATAATTTAATATTATTATAAAATTATATTTACCTTAAATTACACTAATTACCTTTAATCACGACTAATGAAACTTAAAAGTTACTAATCACCAAAAATTATTTTCATCCCATTGAACCACATTTTACTTTCTAGTTATAACCATGTATGTCTGATTTTTGAATTCAATTCATAGAAGCATTAAATTTTCATTTAAACGAAAAATCAGTTTGTTAACTACCACTCTGTGGTTTCACTATTCATCAAAAATTGTATTTTTTCAGAACAATACCAAAAATAAACCCTAAGATATATTTGATATTCCTAATTTTAAAATGATGTTTGTTTTAAAAAATTCTAAACATATAAGTTGAATTAGTTAATTTAATAATTAATTCCCTCTGTCACAACAAATAGCGTGTTTTTAAGAAACAATATATAGCAAAAGATTTACAATTGTTTAAGTCCAATTTCAAAGTGAAATTAATTATAATGACCAACATTGGATAAAATGGTTAAAATATATAAAAATTATACTTTAAAACCACCCTACCATATAATTTATCACTAAAAAGTATTTGGATTAAAAATGTTGTTTTTATGTATTTTTCACTATTCATCGAAAATTGGAAGTTCTCAGAAAAATACCAAAAATTCAAAATATGCTAATTTCGAAATTCCGAATCCAAAAATAAAGTCCATTTTGAAATATAAAACTTATATAATTTCAAAAGGTGGGTATTAATATTCATAATGACAAGTTTGATTGGTTGTGGTGTGTTAGAACTCAAGATTGCGTACTATACACGCTGCTCTATTATTCAAAGAGAAGCGTATCATGGAAGCTTGGGGTGTTACATTCTACCCTCCTTCAATAAATTGCATCCTTATAATTTGAAATTTTTCTTCAAAAAAAAGGTTGAATGTAGAAAATACCTTTGTGGAATACCCTCATCAGAAATAGGGTTAATAAAATTTAGTCTTAATAAAAGGGAAATGGAAATGAAAAAGTCACCAACAAATTATGATCTCGATTAGGAGAACATTGGTGGAAATTAGAGACAAATAATTGGAGGAAAAACGTAAATATTTGTAGGGAGTGATTGAGGTCATCCATCACAAACAAGAGTAAAATTGAGGGCCTCAAAGCCTTAAATCTATGGGGATTGAAATTATCATCAGTTCAATAAAACATACGTTATTAGGATAACACGTTTTTGTAATATCCCTTTCCTAGAGTTTAATAATTAATTTATTCATAGAATATGAGAGAGGTATATATATATACATGACAATTAGAGTTTCAACCTTGAACTAATTTCTACAACAAACTCATCCTTCACTCAAAAAGATTAGAGAACTCAAAAATATTATATTTATCCTAATCGTACAAGGTTCAAAATATTAACACATAACATATAGATTAAGAAAACTATTTTGTAATACCAGGGACTTCTTCTATGTTAGTGGTAGGTAATAAAGGCTTGTCACACTATGTTTGTGGGTTCGATTCATGTAGCTTTGTCCGACGCGACAGGTTATCCCCCAACCTGCAGGTTGTCCTTTTCCTAAAATTATAGTATTATAATATACCAAAAATAATCTTCCAAAATGTTTTAACCTTAAACCATTCTATCAAAACTTTAAATTAATCTATTCCAACATTTATAGTTAACCAAAATACCTCTGTAAAGACTTTCTCTAAAAGGTATCCAAATTTCCAAAATCAATTGTAACATTAGATTCCCCAAACAATGTAATGTTTATCTTATTGTCACATACTAAAAATAAGATTACCTTCATCATATTAAAACCATAATGAAAACAACATCTACTGTAGTACAATCCTTATATATATCACATTATTCTTATAACCAGAATATAATCCTTGAGTCCAAAAGCACCAATACATTAATTATTCCACTTCAACTATAGTAACATCATAATATTGGCCTTGATCCCTTGGCCTTTTTCTGTGGAAAGTTTCCCTGATTCTTAGGAAATTCATTTGCATAATACCCCCATTTCCCTACAATTGTAGAATTCGACATAGATATCCCTTTTCTTTCCCTTGCAATCACGAGCTTGGTGACCTTTTTCTCCACATTTATAACAAACTCCCATTCCTTTTAGGAAAGTACCAGGTTGTTTCCTCACACAATTATCACATTTTGTAAAATCATTCTTTCCCATTTTCCCTTTATCTTACTCTTGTTCCATAGTTCTTTTATTCTCTTGCTTTACCTTATTGTCATAAGATTTATATAATTCCATTTCGGTGTTGATAGAACACTAGACTATATCTTTGTATGTTGAGAAAGATTGTGATATTAATGCTCGATGGAGAAATGGTATTAACCCATAAAAGAAATGATCAATCATACTTCTTGGGTTACGAATATAATCTGCAGTATACCTCACTAACTCTGTAAAGTTAGCTTTATAGTTTGCAACATTCTCATCCTCCATTTTCCTCAGACTTAGAAATTGCCTTTCCATATCTGCTCGATGGTCTCGAGGGAAGTATTTTTCTACAAAAATCGCTTTGAACTCCCTCTATTCCATATTTGATACTTCATCATCTTCTTTCATGTTTTGTATCAATGACCACCATTGATCAACATCTCCAGTGAGGCGGTAAACTTCCATGAAAACTATTTACCTTTCACTACTCCCTAAAGCCTGAAATATTAACTCTAGGGTATTTATCCATTGCTTAGATACTAAGGGATTTGTACTCCCATTGAATTTTGGTGTTTTTTGCCTCATGAAACGGTCTAACATTTATCCTCCACGTTACGGATCAGGGTGCTCGATACGAGTAAGGTTATTATTCCTAAACTGAGTGAGTTGTCCCAGTATCGTGATAAGTTAATCAGCACCTATTGTATCACCTACTCCACTATAATTATCTTTTGTAGGAGGGAAATCCCTACATGTATTTCATGCATTGATATGATTTCCATTCCTTCCACTAGGTGACATTTCTAAACAAATGCATGAACTAGATCAGTTTATGAATCAAAATACATAATTTCATACTTGTAAAATAGTTAACATAAATTGAACAGTTTATGGATATAATCCATAATCATAAAAATGTTTTCATTGAAGAAGTATATACTCATAAACCCTTCATAATGGTTTGTAATGAAAATGAGAATTATCCTAAGCATATCCTTCGGGAGTGTCGTAACCAAGAGTGCAGCAAGGCCCATTGTCATGCACTAGTTCCCGTTCGAGTCTATCTCAAAGTGGTGTTTTTGGGTTTTACCCCTAGGTACATTTGTGCAAGATCCGCCTCTACCTGCTCATATCTAGACAGGGATGTATTGCTCGGAAAACTCATAAAATCTCTATAATACCAAAATTCTAGGATGTTCTTCTATACTAATCCTCAATGTCTATCGTAGGGATATGTGCTCTAATCAGAGCTTCTCTAAATCTATCTTCCAAGGTTAGTACTAAACTGCCTCTGATACCAACTGTAATGCCCCGACCCCAGTTACCCAGAGTCAGTGCATTATTACGTAACATTGGCATGATCAGAAAAGTTCATGTCTGGAAAGACCGATTAGTTTAGTAGCCTTGGAAACACTATATACTTTCATAAATGTTACAATACATCATAAAGTGAAAAACTAAAATAACATAGTATCCATATTCCACACCCATATCCCTTCAGACTATCCCTGCAGATCTGTCATAAAATAATGTTTCACATCCTGGGAAAAATAAAACATAGAAAGGGGTGAGCTCAGATTCTCGGTAGGGATAACAATATAGCGGAACCTTTCATAAATAAACATAAACATTTAAGGAAATGTATAACTAAAACAAAATCCTTTTAAACATGAACTTCAGCATAATATGGCTAAAGTAAAATAAAATAATTCCATTTACATACTCGCATGGATCTTCTACTAGTCGAATAATCACATGCAATATCAATAACCACTTTCATAATAATTGAATGCATAATGCCAGACTATCATAACCACGTAGCCAGGGCCTCGTGCCAAGACTATAAATATGATTTTGTCAAGGCCTCATGCCAAGACACTAGTTTGTCCCATCAGACCTACCGATGCATCGAGGAGCTATAACAGGCTCCACCCATCACTTATTAAGTCCAATGCATTCCTCATATGAACAGGTTTAAACATATCATAAACCATAACATAATCGTATCACATAAAAATGCATAAATGAATAATAACATTTCCTCATTTAAATCACAGGATATCAATACAACACATTAATATAATAAAAACATTATCAAAACCATTTTCAATACCAAAATAAAAGGAAATTAAATCTTGGAATTTATTTTTCAATTAAAAAATGTTACGGTTTGTAGAGGAAGTCGAAACTCAAATAATGGTCACGGCCGTGGAGAAGTCGTTGTCGCCGCATACGTAAGACCAAACATTCCTTTTGTTTTTTTAGTAAAAACACTTTATATAAAAAGATTTTTTTTGAATAAAATTAAATGTCAAAAGGGTTTATACACCGAATAAAAGAATGTTGTGTATAAAACAAAATATGCCTCAATGAAAGGAGATTGAGATGAAGTCCCTTATAAAGAATATTTTTTTAAATAAAATAGATCTATTATGTGTATTCAATATAAGTACACATAATTAATGTGAAAATACAAGATAGGAAATAATAATATCATGACATAATTTGAATGTAGGAGATTAACCCAAAGAACAGAAATTGGGTTAAGAAGTTCTCTTACCTCGTATCCGACTTGACTCGATCGTTGTTTAACCTCATGAATAATAAACTATTGTTAATTTCTACTTTCTTAATAATCTTTTTCAAGTTCATTATTCCTTTTATATCACTTATTACAATGTTAGGAACATTATGTAATTATTTAAGTTAATAACGGTCATTTTGTCGATCTTTGGTACTTGAGTTAAAAATAAACTTCTTATAATTACAAGTTTTTCTTGTGGTAAAATATACATTATATCCAGAATTATATTCACGATTTAGATATCATATATATTATATATATCCAGTATATACATTCATTTATAATATTACATAACATTTATAGGTAAGAAATGAAATGCACCATTCATGGAGACGGTAAGCCATACGTACGCATGAACACTACTTTCATTTCTATTTCATGTTTAATTGAATGAAATCATAATGATATAATGGTATATTATAATTCCAGTATAATATCATATATAATATCATTTAGTCCATCCTTTATACTTCCCACATATGGAATTAAAGATTCAAATCACTTTCATGGGGCGGTAGTCCACACTTTCTAAAATGAAATTATCGTGTTTACCCATAATGGAAATCATAAAGGTATGCCATATATGAGAAATACAGAAGAATAAGGGAAACATAAACATATAATATATAATATATAAATATAGTTACATCTTAATGGCTACCATGAGATGTTTTAAAAAAATATTGAACAATCATCATTTTGTGAGGCAGTAATTCGCCACCTACAGAAATAGTATGTTCTTTAACCATTAGACGAAGGTGTGTGTCAGTTTAAATAAAATCCTTCTCAAAACAACATCCTAGTATATTTAAGATAGTGTTTCTATTAAAAAATAAAGTAATAAAAAGAGTTTAAGGGGTTGGAGAAGAAAAATAAAACAAAAGAATATAAGAGAAGACATTACCTTAAAATTGGATAACTCTGTTTGATTTTAGCCAAAGGCTTCCTTGGGAAGACTTCTGCCCAAATAGAGGCTTCTATGATTAATAGAGGGAAGATGAGAGAGTATTTGGGCTTAGTTTGTCCGAGAAAAATGGCTTGAATGTGTGAATATAGGGGTAGAGGTGGGGGCCTTTTATAAGAGTAGAGGTGGGGCACTCTTGGAAAGTCATGAAATGTTACTTTATTATGAAATGATTTTCGGATTTTAAAGGTCACACAGTGAAATATCTCGAGGATAAGGTGATAAGGGTTCGATATATACCCATCTGATAGTCTTTAGACAAGTTTAAGTCTTAGATTTTACCTTATCTTTTCATTTTATTTATATTGTTCATTAATGAGGTAATCGCTGCATCATTATGGTGTCCTAAATAAATGTATTTATTTAATGCATAAAAATTTTAAAACAATTACAATGATGTATAAAATCTTTTTAGCTTTCCAAATAATATTTATAGTTGAACATTTATCTTATATTACCCCATGTAATAATTGTTTTAGTAAAACAACACATGTTTGTGACAATTTTATTTTTAGTTTAAATAATAAGTTATTAAAGTCATTTTCTTAACCATGTGGCTCAATGGGGTCCCCAAGGTGACCCATGGATTATCGTTGTCGTCCATGACTCATAAAATAATGATAGAAAAGGTGTAAAGGTAATTTCACAATATTATAACATTATATTTACCTTGAATTACACTAATGACCTTTAATCGCGATTAATAAAACATAAAAGTTACTATTCACCAAAAAAAATTACATCCCATTGAACCACATTTTACTTCCTAATTATAACCATGTATGTCATATTTTTGAAATTCAATTCATAGAAGCGTTAAAGTTTCATTTAAAAGAAAAATCCGTTTTTTGACTACCACTTAGGGTTTTCACTATTCATCAAAAATTGAAGTTTTTCAGAACAATACCAAAAAATTAACCCTAATCTATATTTGATATTCCTAATTCAAAAATGATGACTATTTTAAAAAATTCAAAACCTATAAGGTGAATTAATTAATTTAATAATTAATTCCCGTTGTCACAACAAATAGCGTGTTTTAAGAAATAATATATATCAAAAGATTTTCTCTAAGTAAATTATCTATTTCTCAGATAAAAATAGATTTGTAATATCATTGAATATTGGTGGTTGTTTCCTCATATAGAGGTCAAACATTGATCATACATGATTTGGACTAGGGTTCTCTATACAGGTATGGTTATTATTCATAACTTGAGTGAGTTTTCCCTGTATGGTGATAAACTAATCAGCACCTGTTACTTCACCAGATCCACTATAATTATCTTGATTAGGAGGGAAATCCCTACATGGATTATGTTCATTGATATGGTTTTAATTCCTTCCACTAGGATCCATTTATAAACAATTTCATACACTAGATTAGTTTATGAATCACAATACATAATTCCAAACTTTTAAAATACCTAACGTAAATTGAAAATATTATGCATATAATCTATAATCATAAAATGTAATATTTGAGAAATTATTTAATCCTAAATCCTTTATAATGGCTTGTAATGATAATGGGAATTATCCTAAGCATATCCTCCAGGAGTGTCGTAACCAAGAGTGCAGCAAGGCTCGTTGTCATGTACCTGGATACCTTGGGTCATGCCCGAAACTCCATTCTAGAGTTTTCACTCCTAGATACATCAATGACAGAGTCGCCTATACCTAATCGTATCCAGATTGGGATTAATTTCTTGGAAAATATAAAAAAATATCTACATTACCAAAATTCTAGGAAGTTCTTCAATACTAATCCTCAAAGTCTATCTTAGGGAAATGTTTTCTAATTAGAGTTTATCTAAATCTATTTCCAAGGTTGTTGCTAATATTTTTCAGATACCTACTGTAACACCCCGACCCCAGTTACATAGAGTCTTTGCATTACTAAATAACATTGACATGATAAAAGTTATCATGTCATGGAATACCGATAAGTTTTGTAGCCTTGGAAGTACAAGATATATTCATAAGTTTAACATTAAATCATGAAATAAAAACATTAACAACATTTCCCCCCCTTTTGAACACACTTATATCATTATTCTATCCCTGAAGGTCATCCATAAAATACATTTTCACATCTTGGGAAAAATAAAACATAGAAGGGGTGTGCATAGATGCTTAATATGGATAACTATATAGTAAAAAAATTCATAAATAAGAATAAATATTTAAGGCAATGTACATGACTAAAACAAAATATTTTTAAACATAAACATCAGCATAATATGGAAAAGATAAAATCGAATAATTCCAATCACATATTCTCATGTATATTTTACTAGTCGAATAATCACAAGAAATATCAATAGACACTTTCATAATGATAGAATGCATAATTCCATACATCATAACCACATAGTCAAGGCCTTGTGCCAAGACTAGAAATAAGATTTTTTGAAGGCCATGTTCCAAAAAACTAGTTTATCTCATGAGACCTACCAATGCATTGAGGAGCTATAGCGGGTTCTACGCATCACTTACTATATCCAATGAATTCCTCATATGAAAAGGATTAAACATTACATAAACATTCATATTAAAACTAGCATACGAAATTTCAATAATTTATCTATAAACCATGAATGGTATAAAAATAACACATCCATAGTCAAACATATCACAAAACCTTCAATACAATATGGAAGATTTGTATCATAATAAATTAATTTCAAATAAGTTTAAAATCCATCAAAGGATGTTGACATAGATGAAATGAAAACTATTTGAAATAAATACCTATTTCTCTTTTGTAATAACTTAAAAGTCCCATATTGATAAAAGAAAAAAAATTTCTTAAACATATTTTTATAATATTGTATGGTATGCTTCAAAGAAGTTAAAATAGTGAAAAATAGCCACACCCTCCATATACGTTAAAAAAAGACATTCATACCTTAATTTTGTCGAAATGGTCATAAAGTACCCTATTTAGAAAATGACGAAAACATTTCATTCAACATATTTTTTAAAAAGTCCAATAATGATATAAATGAATTAACCCCATAGTCTAGTAAATCGTAAAATTTTTTTGAAATACATTTTTAAGAAACATGGATGTGGATGATAAAGTGGTCCCAGTAGATTCATACATAAAAAAACAACCTCGAATAATAAAGAGATTGTGAAATTAACATTTACCTTGTACTTTTCCTTAGTCGATGGTATTTTAAAATCCTACATAATATTCAAAAAATGTTATTAAATTATACAAGAACTATATACATAAATTATATATCATATATGATCCTCTAATATTTCTTTGCTAATAATATTTCAGTAGTATCATCATTTTGGGTGATAACTGATTCGTTTTCCTTTATATACTTGGTTATGTAAGCCTTGTTTATTATGGATATGTTGTATTTGATTCATATACATAATGATATTATTTTCAAAGACATTATTTTTGTTAGGACCAATAGGGGCCTATATACCCTGAGATGGGGGGTGAATCAGGGTATGGATATTCTTTTTCAAATTTCTTCCTGTCCCAGTGAATCATGACCTCTTTGTTACAAGGGTCACTTTTTTTGAACTTGTGTGTTTATTATGATCACTTATTTTCTTCTTTATCTGATGATGATGCTTTAAATGCAATGCAGGGAAGCAATCAGGCAGACACAATTATTTTTACTTGATTCACCCTCACTGGGCTATGTTCAAGGAGCATACGCCGACAAGTTTCCGGTCGTACCAAATTCCACTATTCTTCACTAGATGTGGATAGAAAGGTTCGGGGTAGATCACTTCTATTCCCAAGCTCACTGCCTTTATAATGTTTTAGGGTCAGCTCACTGCTTTCCCAAGGGTCACTCCCTGTTTCTCTCTCTCTGGCTCACTGCCGGTGGAGAGGATCACCTTCTTCTTATTCCTTCGCTCACTGCTCTAGAAAAGATCCACTCACTGTTTATAGACATGTAGGCATCTTCATTTTCATGAAGGAATGCATCTTCCACTGTAAGTAGATTCTCTGTTGAAGCCCAATTTTCACCCGTAGATTAATCTCTCTTTGCACCGAAGGTATCAGAAAAACATCCAGCTTCAATGCAGCCCGAAAATCACTGCTGGAAATAAACCTTGGTGCGCAAGTCAATCTCGGCGTGCAAGTATCAGCGCGCAGGTCACAACGGGTGCGCAAGTCCTCCTCAGACACTTACGTGACTCAAGCTTCGTCAACTACAAACTTGGGCGACACACTTCCTTTTACGCCCAAACCAACATTGGCGCGCAACTGCCAACCAGCGTGCATCTTCTCACACCGGCGCACAACTTCAACCACCGGTGCACAACTTCACCTGCACGACCACACACCACTTCCGCGACCACCACACCTGCGCGACGGGAGCTCTGAATCATCAAGGTTTTGAACTCCGTTAAATAATGAAGAGGGGTGGTCTAGTATTTATAGGAATATTGACCACCCGGCACGATAGCACGCAAGTCACCTGCGCGAACAAGTCTCGGTGCACAAGTCTTCTGTCCTCCTAGACACTTGAGCGACCAACTCCTAAACTTGTGCAAACCTTTTTCTTTTGCCATATTTTGATCTTCTGATCATGAAAAACATATAGCGTGAAAGTTTACTATACTCCAAGTCCTCAGCGCGCAAGTCCCTTTTCCAAAAACACTCTTCTTCATTTGTCAATTTTCAGGCCCAAAAATTTGTCAAACACTGGAAAACAGAGGCACCTTGAATCTGTTCTTTTTGTACTGCTTCCAGATCATCCATTCCATTATCAACATTGTTTAATAAAACATGGATCGTTGACCACATCTCTTGAAATCAACTTTCCACCATGAAACCCCCTTTGTCAACAAATTTGTATGTCATGGTTTGCATTGTCAACAATCACAACACAAATGTTCACTTTGTCAACAAACACAATCACCTCAAAAATACTTCAATGATGCCTTGAGGGATTTTTTCCCAACAATCTGCCCATTCAGGTTTGTCGACAACTCTTCCATAAAAATTTGCATCATTAAATCTTCAGCCACCATTCGCCTTTTGTGATTCTGATAGTGATCAAGAATTTACTCAACACAAACCTTAAGCCCACATGAGCAATGCTCGGCGTGAGAAACAAGATTAAATGAAAAGTTCATCAATGAATCACTTCATCTCTGACTCCCACTGTTGACACCAAACTGATACCAATTTGTACTAAACAGATAATAATTGTTGAAGGACTTGTTGGAAGACCAATGTTTGGTTTGGAAATATTCTTACCACTCTCCAACACCTCTCTTCTGCTTTTATCACGATCCTCAGATGTCATGATATCTATGCTTTGATCGATCACTTCTAGCAGCGTCATATTTAAAAATCTCCCCCTTTCAAATTTCTCCCCCTATTTGGCTACTCCACTGGTCAGCTTCTCCCCATATCAATCATGATTTATCAAATTTCCACATTATCTCCCCCTTGAACAATCACTATTTTCACCCCCTTTGCCAATGAACCCAATGGTCACACCTTTGCAGTCTGTAACAGAGTAGAGAAAACATATGAGAACATTACGGAAAAACACATCGTACCTCGGGGAGAGTGGGTGGTTCCACGTCCACACTCATTCAAGTGCGGGGAGTCGACTGAACTCCCAGATCTAGTTGATGACTTTCAAACGCTTCCATGGGTAGGGCCTTTGTCAGAATGTCTAAAACCTATAGCTATGTAGGTACATACTCCAACTTCATGATTCCCTGCTCAACATTCTCCTTGATAAAATGAAACTTTATCTCAATGTTCTTTTTCCTTGAATGATGCACGAAATTGTTTTTTTGATTTATAGCACTTGAGTTATCAAATTGGATTCCGATTAGAGACCTTACTTCAATTCCCATGTCTTCAATCCGCTGATTCTTCCACAATAACTGTGTGCATGCTTGAGTAACCGAAATATACTCAGCTTCTGCGGTGCTCAATGAAATTAAATCTTGCTTCTTGCTAATCCAAGAAATACACAATCCACCAAGATAGAATGCACCAGCTGACGTTGATTTTCTATCATCTGCTGAATCGGCCTAGTCTGCACCAGTATATCCCAATAACTCTGTCTGAGATTTGTCAGTATATGTCAATCCAAAATCCATTGTGCCCTGGATATACCGAAGTATTCTTTTCACTGCAAGTATGTGGTTTTCATTGGGATTACTCTGATATCTCGCATTCCATCCCCATATTTGGACAATTTCATCCGGGTAACTACCAGAGTCCTCATCTCCTTGGAATTGTCCTTCCCAAATCATTAAATTACCTCCTTGGAATATTTGGTCTGTGAAATGAATGTTTCATTCCTTCCCTGTGTCGCATGTAGACCAAGGAATAATGCCAGCTCCCCAATCATATACATTTTGAACTCATGTTTCATGAATTCAGAAAACTGTCTGCATTGTGCTTCATCTGATCCGCCAATGATTATGTCATCGACATAAAATAGTAACAAATTCCTTTGATTACTGTTGTGGTTGAAATAGATATTTCAATAAACTCCACCACAATGGAATCCATGTTTCTTCAAATACTGATAAAGCCTTATGTACCATGATCATGGTTCTTGTTTTAGCTCATACAATGCCTTCTTCAACCTGAAACCATTGTTCTCATTCTCATGAATGAAAAAACCATCTGGTTGTTCAATGTACAACTCTTTTTCCAGAATCCCATTTAGAAATGCAGATTTGACGTCCTTCTAGAACACTTTGAAATTTCTTTGCACTGATGTGGCCAAAAATAATTGTCTCTATTATTGCAACCGGTGCAAATGTCTCATCAACATAAATTACCTCTAACTAGGAGTATCCCTTGCACACTAGTCGTTCTTTTCTCCGAATCATTGTGCCATATTCATTCATCTTGTTGTGATTGACCCATTTAGTCCTGATTACATTTTTATCTACTAGCCTTGAAACAATCTCCCACGTCTGATTCTTCTCAGTCTGATTTAGCTCTTTATTCATGGATTGAACCTTGTTATCATCTTCAACTACATCATCAAAGCATTTCGGCTAAACCTGAGAAATAAATGATGCCTACTGTAATGATTTCATTTTCCTAGTTTAAACTGGAGCTGACTAATCACTGATGATATTATGCCTGTCAATTTCAGCTCGACTATTTGGCTTTTGTGAAGATAAGAATTTTACTTCCTCGTACACACCATCAATATCTTCTTTTGAATCAACTTCATCCACTTCTTTTCTCCCTGAGTCTCTTACCACATCCTCAATTTCAACAGAAAAATTTTCACCGTGTAATTATTTTAATAACGTCATTTATTTGAACATCTTCTCTCATATTTTTGTTGACACACCATTGATTCTCTCTTGCAGCTTCTAGGTATCCTGAAAGCAGTCAGCTAATACCACATTGTTAGAGAAAAATAAATAAAAATGAAATGATTGATTATTTCTGCTTCCCCTACAATATTTTTTTTCTCCATAGACAACACCTGATCTGAGTCATCCAATTATTTCATTAATGGATCTTGCATCTGATTTTGTTATTGAATGCTCCCCCTACGTTATGCAACACTTCCAGGGGTAAGGCCCACTAAAACATTCTTCTTCTACAGAATCATTTATTCTCATATTCCACCCATCATTGGGCCACTAAAAAAATCTCTAAGCCCTATGAGTTGGAACTCGGTGTAGGAAATAAGAGATAGAGTTAATAACACAATCACTTCCCATTGTTCTCTGTTTCTCCCTTTCTCCTTCAACGTTGGTACCTGGTATGGGCCAATAGAATCTCTGAAGCATACCACATCTCCTCATTGCATCATTAAATTCCACTACCCCTTGGATCGTATCTCCCTAAACCTGAAACACATGAATCATCAGTTAATAGCATTTATATACATAGGGTGAGGGGCACTTCTGGACTCTTGAAGATGAGGATTGTGGTCGATCCTGATGGGTCAACCCTTTGATTCTTTCTTGCTGAGCATCACACTATTTCATGATTCTTCTAGATGTCTAGCCAACTTCAACTGCTCTGGCCATATGACTATGAATTCATTACCCACATGCTGAGCCTTTTTCCGATATCTAGATTTTGTAGGTTTGGCCTTTCTCACCATTTGTGGTTTATGCCCACTAGTGCATAGTTCTGTCGTTGATATTCCACCAAAATTCCATTTTCCTTGATTATTTATCTGAGCAAGAGTCTCCTTGATTATCATCTTCCCTTTCTTCTTCCACCATTGTAAGGATTTTCATTTTCCCTCCAGTTCTCTCCGTGGCACATGACATGCAATGTTTTGAATGCATTCTTTTTTTATCTTTCATTTATCAGATTTATGTTTCACGACACTATTTTGCGTTGGTGGTGGGTCCTCCACTGAACGTACATTCTTCTTACTCACAGTTGTAGCGTTTCTTCCATTTTTCTTCCAGATATGTTCATGTTCTTTCTTAGGGGGCACTTGTGAGTGTGACAGAGTAGGTGACAGATACACCTTTCTTTCAGCTCCATGAGATTCCCCTAAGGCTCTAAGCCTATTCTCTAACTTTTAACTTTGTCTCCCAATGTACAATTCCTCATTATGCATAATTGGTGTAGAGAATCTCTTTTCAAGTTCCTTTCCTTTTCCTACTGTCTTCTTGCTGCAATTTCTAGCCAAATGCCCATAATCAGAACATATAAAACATTTTCCATCAAAGGTATACCTTGTTTCGTCATTTCTAGGTCGAGATGTTGATACACCTTGAGTTCGTCTTCTGATATGGGGCTCTTGAGCCTCCTGACACATACTCATGGTGTGTCAAATTATTCTACAGTAATAGAATCTAGTGGATTCCTTCCTCTGAGAAAATCTTCTCTCTTATTTCTAATGATGCTTCTTCTTATTCTCAGATTTATCAAAGTTTCTATCTTCACAGACTAAAATGTATTCTAGAGCCTCTGAAAAAAAGCTTGATGTGTGGCCATGAATCCCACAGAAATAGCACATGTTGTCATTACTTCTGGTAACTATCCTCTTAGTTATATCTCCAACACCTACAGGATTTTTTCCACATCTGGACCTATTCACCACTCTTTCTCTATCATGCGTGGGATGTGATTCATTAAATCCAATACCAGTTTTTCCCAAACTGTATGGTCTTTGAGCGGAGAAAATATGTTGTTGTTTCTCCTCAGAAATATCATGCTTCCTTTTCATTTTATCATCACCTTTCGAAGGAAAGTTGAATAGTATGTGCAGTGCATCCTTCAACTTAGGTTTTCCTTCTTCTTTTGATATCACCATTTCTATCTTGGATTTTTATATCTCTTCCTCCAATTGTGGATTCTTATAATATTTTGATTCATGTTGAGAATTGAGTTCTTTTTTGAGATTCTTCCCGCTACTCAACTCATCTTCTAGTTCACGTGTCAGCTTATCCACCATGTTACTCTGCTCCTTTACTTTCAATGTTTCCTCATAAACAGATTGAGAGACAGATTCATTCTCTTATTGTAGCCTTCAATTCTTCTGAACTTATTCACACAACTATGTTGCTAGATCATCATTTATAGCTTTCAGATTCAGAACATCACTTGAATTTTGATTCCCTTCATAATCATTAGCCTTTTTTCTTTCATTTAAGCCATCTTCTGTAGTTCTTTGGCATGTGAATAATTCTTCCCTTTTAGGTCAGTAACTATATCAATAAGACTTTGATTTAAGCCTCTTAGCTTGTTGACCTCAGTTTACAATACTTTGATCCAGTTATCTTTAGATTTGACTTTTCATCCAACTTCTGGTCCACTTCCTTTGTCATGTTGACAACATCTACTGGTGGCCTCCTTCTTGAAACATCATCATCATCAATTTTTCTGGAATCACATTGATGTTCGTGTACTTCACTCATTCCAACATCATGATTGAGTAAATCAATCTTTTCCCTATCACATTCATCCAGGACTTCCTTCAGTAAGTTGTTTGATTCTTTTAATTGAATCACACTTTTCCAATAAACACTTCCACACTGAGGGATACCACCTGACTTCTGATTCTTCTTTGATGGTTTTCCCTTTTCCATTGCACACTATGATCAAGAAAAAAAATCTGATAAAGGCAACCTATCCCTCTGATACCAATTGTTATGACCAATAGGGACCAATATACCTT
Source organism: Viscum album (assembly GCA_963277665.1). NCBI lineage: Eukaryota > Viridiplantae > Streptophyta > Magnoliopsida > Santalales > Viscaceae > Viscum > Viscum album. Next base: position 897,243,576 of record OY728165.1, on the reverse strand, counting down.
GAGAGGGGGGTTAATCATGGTATGGATATTCTTTTTCAAAGTTCTTCCTGCCCCACTGGATCTTGACATCTTTGTTAGAAGGGTCACTTTTTTTGCACTTGTGGGTTTATTATGATAACTTATATTCTTCTTTATCTGATAATGATGCTTTAAATGCAATGCAGGGAAGTAATCAGGCAGACACAAATATTTTTACTTGGTTCACCTTCACTGGGCTACGTCCCAGGAGCATACGCCGACAAGTTTCCGGTCATACCAAATTCCACTATTCTTCACTAGATATGGATAAAAAGGTTTGGAATAGATCACTTCTATTCCCAGGCTCACTGTCTTTATAATGTTTCAGGGTCAGCTCACTCCTTTCCCAAGGGTCACTCCCTGTTTCTCTCTCTCTGGCTCACTACCGGTGGAGAGGATCACCTTCTTCCTATTCCTTCGCTCACTGCTCTAGAAAGGATCCACTCACAGTTTATAGACCTATAGGTCTCTTCATTTTCATGAAGGAATGCTTCTTCCTCTATAAGTATATGCTCTGTTGAAGCCCAGTTTTCACCCGTAAATTAATCTCTCATTGCACCAAAGGTATCGGGAAAAATTCCATCTTCCACGCAGCCCGAAAATCACTGCTGGAAATAAACCTTACTTGGTGTGCAAGTCAATATCGGCACGCAAGTATTTGCACGTAGGTCACAATGGGCGCGCAAGTCCTCCTAAGACACTTGCGCGGCTCAAGCTTCCTCAACTCCAAACTTGTGCGACACACTTCCTTTTACACTCAAACCAACATTGGCATGCAACTGCCAACAGGCACGCAACTTCTCACACCGGCGCACAACTTCAACGACCAGCGCAGAACTTCACCTGCGCGACCACACACCACTTGTGCGACCACCACACCTGCATGACGAGAGCTCTGAATCATCAAATTGTTGAACTCTGGTAAATAATGAAGGGTGTTGGTCTAGTATTTGTAGGCAAATTGACCACCCTAAACGACAACATGCAAGTCACATACGCGACCCAGTCTCGGCGCGCAAGTCTTCTGTCCTCCTAGACACTTGTGTGACCAACTCCCAAAACTTGCACGAACCTTTTTCGTTTTCCATATTTTGATCTTCTGATCTTGAAAAACATATGGCGCGCTAGTTTCCTATACTCCAAGTCCTCTGCGCGCAAGTCCCTTTGCCAAAAACCCTGTTCTTCATTTGTCGATTTTCAGGCCCAAAAATTTGGAAAACATCGGAAAACGGTGCCACCTTGTATATATTCATTTTTTACCACTTCCAGATCATCCATTCCATTATTTTACATTCTTGAATCAAACATGGATCGTTGTCCATAGCCCTTGAGCTTGAAATTCCACCATGAAACCCCCTTTGTCAACAAATTTATATGTAATGGTTTGGATTGTCAACAATCACAACACAGATGTTCACTTTGTCAACAAACACAATCCCCTCAAAAATGCTTCAATTATTCCTTGATGGATTTTTTCCCAACAATTTTTATTCATAAAATGAAAATTATTTTTGAATGATTACGATGGGGAATGAATCTCATCGCGTTCATGAAGACAATAATTCGTACGTAAGCACAAGCGACAATATAATTATGTTGATGGTGAAATCGTATGTAATTTGATGGTATATCATATATATAAAATAATTAACATTTTAAATTTATTATTTACATCTATTATACTAATTATTATACCCATCTAAATAATGATGTGTTTGAATAACAAACTACACCACGATGTAAAGACGGTAAGTTGTACGTACGCACAAATTGTGACTTTATCATTCATATGATTGATTGAATAATGAATTTGGTTTTAAAATATTTATAATAACATTACATTGTATAAAAGATAATGGAGTTATTATTTTATAATGGAAACAACAAAGAACGAAAAGTGGAAGAAGAAAATAACATGAAAGATGTGATGAAATATTTACCGCTTCTTTAGGTTTTTCATTTTGATTTGATCCAAAGGGATCTTTAGGGTGGCTTTATGGACAAAGGAATACCTCTAAATTTAAGGGATGAAATTTGGTAGGATATTTGGGGTAGGTTTTGGATGATCCAAATGGATTTGGATGTGTGATTTTGAGAGAATGGGAAGTTCTCTTTAATAAGAGGGGTGAGGGTCACTTTAGGAAAATCTTGAAATATTATTTTATAATAATATCATTTTCGGTTTATAATGGATCCAAAATGATTAATTTCAATGATAAGGTGGGGAAGGGTGTAAAACCTCTCAACCAATAGGTTTTAGATAGGTTTAAAGCACCATATTAACCTTATCTTTAAGATTCAACTCTTAGTTAAATAGTTTGGCATTTACCATGTCTCTTTGTATATTAATATTATATGGTTAATAAATATAATATAATAATCCAAGAGACCCCATGTGGTTCAGTATTAATATATATAACCTTATTTGAGTCCTTTGGCCAAAACATAGATTTTTAGGAATATTATATCAATTAATAATATTATATTTTTTTAAAAAACTCAATTATGTCAATTTTGACACTATTTATTATTTTATTTTTTTGAAAGCCATTAAAACTTTATAAATTGGAATAAAATATATTTAATCAACCCTAACATGTCATATTAACCACAAAAATTAGTTTAATTTCTTATAAGTACCAATTTAAATTTATTTGGATATTTATACTATCAATTATTTTAATATTTCATTAATAATTTAATTACATCATCTTCATTATGTCATAAATAAATTATATTTTTTAATTTTTAAAAATTAAAAATAAAATAACATTATGTAGGAAATCATTTTATGTTTCTAATGAATATTTATTGCCGAATTTAAATTGTGTGTAACCCTAAATTAAAAATGGTATATTTATTAAACATTGAATATAACTCTTTTAACTATTCTTTAAATAAAATAATAATAAAAGTCTGAATCTAATCCAGGTGGACCGAAGGGGATCATATTTTATTCCTAAGGATGTTTTTGATTGAATTAAACTTATCCAATAGAATTAGGACATGTGTTTGGGTCATTATAATATCATTTTTTATCATTGATTATCCTATTTAATTTCAAACATGGTAAATAAAGTGCAAAATGTACTATTCACCAAAAATATTTTCATCTTATTGAACCACGTTTCATTGGTTGGGGTATTTTAAAACTCCATGTTGCTAAAACACAATCTGTTTTATTATTTAAATGGAAATGTACAATGGATTCTTGTGGTGTTATAATTAAGGATGATATCTAATATTTTTCATGATTTCCCAAAACTCTATTTCAATGGGATTCTCCATTAAATGATTGATATTTTTAATTAAATATATTATTAATATTTTTAAATGGAAATAATTTGGAATTAAATGTTTTAATTATTTCAACATCCACCTCATAGATTTTGTGATTATTATTCCCTTCTAATAGTCAGTGATCTATCTATATAGTAGCATATGAGTTGTCAATAGGCTAAATAAATTAGATAATAATAGTAAAATATAATATATAAAATTCATAACCGTCCTTTTCTTGCATTTTTATAAACCAGAAAACATCACAGTCTTGATTATTGTAATTAAATATTATATCAAACATAGCATGTACCTAATTATACTCATGGTATAAAATTTATAATAACCAATTTAACACTTAAATAAATCATATTTTGTATCATAATATATCCCTTAATATTAATATATTAAATAATGTAGGGAATAAATTAAATATATATATATAATAATAAATTTATAAATAATATAAATATTTTTTTTAATCTCCTAAATAATAAATTATAAACCATTTATAATTTTACTAAAAATATTAAAATTCAAAAAATTTAATATCTTATATTTATTTCAAAATAAAATATTTATTTTATAAATTTATATGGTATTAAAAATAAAATCCTTTCTGTTTTAAATGTTCAATACTTTATTTTATCAAACCACTATAATTCTATATGAACATTTCATATCTTATGTAAACTTTTTGTATAATAATAATATTGTATATTTTATATCTAAATAAAATTTAATAAATTCCAACAACACTTATATTAGAAGGATTTAAATTAATTTCCAAAATAAGGGATTTTAATATAATAATTTCATATAATTATTAATGGATATTTGGTTTACGGATATAAATAATTTTATATTTAACATTATGTTTCAATTTATAAACACTTTATAAATAAATAAATAATAAAAATAAAATTTATTAAAAATAGATCCCAAACACTAAAATATTTTATTTATATTCTCAAGCCACCATTAATTTATCATATACATATAAAGATGTCATAATAATGGTTGTTTTAATGTAAATTAATTATTTTAAAAATATAAAATAATATTCATTTTTTATTATAAACCAAAATATGGTTTTTTCGATGTCACAAAAATCACTAGATAGAACAAATTCTAAAATGAATTCTTTTGAAACCAGAATTTGGGGTATCACATCTATTTTGTAGACTTATTTTTTTAAAACCTTTTTCACATAAAATGTGAATATTTTCAACCACAACAATGATGTAAAATATTATTTATGATGCTCTATTTTCGAAATCACTATTGAATTTTTTTCTTAAAATGCATTTTATTTTTATTATTTTGCACATGAAAAATTATGTGGTTCATAAACAATGATTTGGTTTATCTAATTTTAATAAACCATATCCTTTTCTCATAAAACTTGATTTTTTTTAGAAATTTTTTTTCAATGTTTTTCGCATATTCATATCTATAGACAACACATAATGGAAGTCAATTTGAATCAAAATAATGCTGTTATTATGGATAATCCTTGTGAAAAATGTTGTATAAATAAATAACTGAAAACTCTACTATCATAATATCCAAAAATTAATTTCAATCTAATAACAATAATTTAGTAAAATTTATTTTTATCTGATGTAATTTGGATCATTTGAGATCCTTCTATACCCACAGTAATATATTTTGTGTTAGGAATGCATACATTTGACACATAACATGAAATAATAGAAACACCTAGAATAAAAAAATTACTATATTTAGTAAATAGTTATATAATAATATTTAAACCACCATAATTAAAAAATCATTATTTATATTCTTTACCATATCTATCATGTAATCCAATAATAATCTCTTTAATCGGAATAGAAACATGTGAAAATATTTCCCAAAAATGGTGAGTTAAAATTACCAATATTGGAATTATTAAATGAAATGTTAAGAGAAAATAAAAATGAATTTCAATTGACTATTAATATATAAATGATGTAAAATTAATCAATAAAACCCTGAACATGATAAAATACAAGGTAATTTTATAATCATAATAACATTAAAATACATTTTGATATAATCATAAATCTGAAACATAAATAATAAATGAAAAAAACCCTAAGATTGTGAGAACAAAAGAATACAACATAAAAATAAAAAATGTCACCATAAGTATATTCCAGTGTATCATAACATAATTTTATAGTCCTATCATCCATGCACCATAATATAGTGTTTTTCTATAACTAAAAATGCAACATAACCTAGTGTGCTTGGATCAATTCCCATGTACCATGAATTAGCATCTCATTAGATAAACATTTTACACAAATAATTATATTCTTATACAACTTCTGTGACAATCATCACATAGTAATTTGTACACTCATATGGGTTCCATATAGAATAAAATATTCATGAATCATAATCATGATAACCCAAAAATGAATTTGGTCTATAATTAATGTTGTATGAAAAAAAATATAACCTATCTAGTCAAAGTATCATATAATCCCAAAATTAACAATAGGATAGTATAAAATGGGTTTCAATTAATAGGATAATAAATGAATAAAATAATATAGAGTTAATCGATGGATATATATATTAATGTAAGTGATGTAAGAATGAAATCATAGAAATCGCCTTAAAAAAGAATATGTGGTAAGAAATAATCTTTTAAAAATTACTAGAATATAAATATACATGTACATTCCAATGAATAATGGTAAATAAATATTTGTTACATTCATGTAGTGATGTATATAATATATTTTACCAGGTAGGTAAGTAAGAGAATGCTTGAGTCAAAAGAGATGAAAGTGGAAGAAATACTTATTCCATTAGAAACATTATAGGATATAAACATAAATAAATGGTACAATAAAGATAAATCATTTAAATATATAGAATAAAATGAAGTATGTTAATTGATATTAAATGGATTATATATAAAATCCTAAAAGGTGTATACACATGAAGAGAAAAAATAATTAAAAATAAAGGTGAATTGATAGTCTTTGAGAAAGATTCTTGTTACCATCATTATATGTTAAATATTATAAAAGAATAAGTTTAAGGATATTAATTAGTTATTAATTTTTATGAAAATAAATTGTAAAATAAAGAATATGATAATTAATTTTTAAAATAATTATAAATCATACAATGGAAAATTAGGAAAAAATATACAGAACATGAAATAGATAAGTTCCCTTATTAATTTGATATGATATTAAGGAAGAACCAATAAAATAATGAATATGAAAAGCACATGTAAATACAAAAAAATATATGTAAATATAGTTCAATATTATCATATTATAATATATTTATAATATAGTGGATATTAAAAAATACAAGGATAAATAAATAATTTAAATGATAAATATAATATAATTGTGTCTCTAAATTTTTGACAGTAGAAAATTTAAATTTAATTTCCTAAAACATCAAAAAAATATAGTAGAAGGAGTCTATTTTATTTAAAAATAATTATTTATTGAAATAATAGAAGAAAATAGACATGAGTGGATAATATATAAAAATTAATAAGATATAGAAATGTTTTCCAACTGCGAATCATATAGTTTGAGTTTGAAAAAAAAATCAAATAGACAGGTTTAAAAAATTTAAAACCCAAAAATACTAAGAATGTTGATATTAAAAATTTATTTTAAAATGGATTAATTTGAGAATAATTAAATACATTAGTGATTGATTATAATCCCAACATAACATAAAGAGATTTGATGTGAGAGAATCCTTTTAAAACATCATAAATTAGGAATCAAAAATCTATTAATAAGGAATGAAGACATGAAATTCCACAAAAATAAATGTATAAATAAAATTTCTATCTTCAAAACCATCAGTATAAGATATAAAAGAGAATATTGATAATAGATAATTAATATACATAAACACTAAAAAATTTTAAAATATCCCTTGAGGAATTTTATAAAATATTATTTAATAATAATTATTACATATAATAATATCAAGATATAAAAATTCCATGTATTTTTATAAAATATTGAATATAATAATTTAAATTTAATATTTTTATGAATGTTTTGAATAAGTAATGAAAAATGTAGATAATCCCAATGTAAAATATTGGGAGATATCCCATTTTTTATGTCCAATGTCACTTATCATTTCATTTATCCTCTTGAATAATAAAATTATATTTATTAATTACATGATTCATATCTATATTGTTATTTATTTCATTTTAATTACCCTTTTTTATTACTTTTATAACTGATTACATTAATGTTGTTTAATTTGATAATCCTATGTTGTTAAATCCATAGTTCCAAGCCTTATTTGATTTAAGGTTAAAGGTTGATGGAATCTATTAAATAGTATAATATAATTAAAATGTTTCTTGATATTTTCATCATGATATTATATAAGAATAATAGTTCAATGGATTAGTAGATAGTTACAAATCATATAATGACTAATGTCATGTTTTTTAGATACTCAATCAAATCTAGATGATTTATCTTTAAGGATATTATTTAAATTCAATTATATCATTCAATAATATTAAACATATCATAATTTTATTATCAAAAGAATTCTATGCATGAGTGTTAATTGTAATATGATAAATATTTGGTGGTGATGAACGATATCATCACTCACATAGGTGGTATGAACCTACCATGGTGTGGGGGATATTTTTAAGAGTGATTAAATAAAATTCCTAAAAGGAATGAATTATTTTTATAATTATATTATGATAAAATTATAAAACATTATTCTTTTTATTACAGGTAAGTCTAGTGTTATAAACGTTTTAATAAGACAATGAAAATGAATTCTGGAAAATTTTAAAAGGAATACCATTTACTTTGAAATTTTACCTTTAAAATGACATTTTATCCTCAAAAGGAGAAAATTTGTTTAGAAAAGGGCCTCAAAAATATTGATAAGATATAATATATGGATATTTTGCATGATATTTGGCAAATAATTATTTTTGTATGTTGATAGAAATGGTAGGAGAATGGATACATTTATAGGTAGATAAATATTTATGAGTAAAATATTGAATACATTATTATTTTGGATCAAGAAAATGAATAATATTTTTTATTTTGACTATTAATAGTATTTAGTGAGAAAAATATATATTCCCCTTGAAATTTAAACACATCCAATATATAATTGTGTCATTAAAATATTTAATTTGAAGTAAAGAATAAAAACTCGTTTTTATCAGAATAATAGATAATATAAAATTTATAATTAGTTTTATTTTATTTCATATTCAAGTTATTATTTTTAAAAACATTTAATTGTTCATTAAATTTATTTTTTTGGAAAAAAATTTCATAAATTTTTACATTGTAATGTTAACATAAAACCTATCATATCTTTCAAAACTATATTTTTACTATTCACTTATTAATTTTTTTTAGAAATTTAATAATAAATATTTGATATTTCTTATAACATGATTCTAAAAATTAGATCCATTTTATAAAAATTAAATTAAAATTGGTAATTTTTTTTAAAAATTTTAATATTAAAATTATAATTTTAAAAAATAGGTTAATACATACCTTATTTGAATTTACTCTTATGCATGTTTTTAATTATATAATTTGAGAAATAATTTTATCATATTAGAATATCTTTATTTAAATAAATTATTCTTATTAAATATTACATATTATATATATTAATACTCCCAATAGCAATGTTACAATTATAATGGTGAAATTAAAATTCTTACAATCAGGTACAATTCTGATGGTTAATAACTATTCCTATAGTCATCTATTTATTATAATTCCTATAAATATTTCTTATTTAATTTATTCTTCATTCACATAATTTTTATGAATGTTTATTTATAAAACAATTATATATTTCCCATATTCTTTAGTGTATTTCTTGTTTTTAAAAATTTTATTTAGAGTTTTGGAATCTCTTGGAGACCATGGTGCAATAGATTTCTAATTTTTTGTGTTTTATTTTCTTGTTTTTATTTTTCCATTATACTTTCATTGGGCCTATAGAATATATTTTTCCTTCCTTTTTAGTGTTATATAATGATGAAATAAAATAAATAGTGGTTTTTATGTTTTAACTTCCTCTAATTTATGATATTTCTTCATACTTGAATTAAATTATATAGATATTAATGTATTTTCAAAAAGAAATGCTATAAAATAATTACAACTATTATAGATTCTAGGTTCATACCATTAAAAATTAAATTCATTTAACATATAAATATATAATTTGAGGACAAAATTTTATAAAATTATTCATAAAAAAATCAAGGGTATTACATTATAACTATTTAAAAAATTGTATCTTTTCTTATTATACTTAATAATATACTTCTCTAAATATTTTATATTTTTTATAATCACAAAAGTTACAAAAAGAAGTTATTATTTTAGAATGATAATACCTGATTTAAATTGACCTGAAATGTTCACCATATTTATCATAGAAGTTATACATGAAATAGTTTTCTTGGAATAAGGTTTATATCTCTACAATTATTAATCCTATGGTTTATATATCATAATAACCCAAAATAACTAAACTTTGATCAGATAAAAAATGTGCCATTCTAAAATTATTACCTATTGTCCAAAATTAATACCTTTTAGACCAAAATAATGGTGGATACACCTCCTAGGAAAGACTGTTACCACCATCAACAGTGGTAGACCTTTCATCACAAATCACTTGGGTGTAGAGATATTCTTTACCCCACATAAAAATTTTATAGTTCCCAAGGTTTGGATAAAATCCTTTTCACTAATTAAAAAGGATATTTTCTTGACCCACACTTCTAGATATAGAACATCAAATACAATATTTTTATACCTAATATGTTTTTTAATGAACTCCCAGAATCACAATTTTAGTGTATTTATGATCTAGGAAAATAATATATCACAAAACTATATAATACAATATCAATTAATCACATTTTTTCATTATAAAAAAATATAACCCAATCAAATGTCCATAACATGTGTAATACCCACGGAAAATACATAAAATAATGGATGGGCTCAAAGTCGTAATTAGGAGACAAACAAAGACAACTTGGAGAGAATATTCAATGGGAATTTTAATAGATCCTTTAATTTCAAATGATATAAAAAATTTTGGATAAAAATAAGGCATTAAATGTGAATGAGACGTAGGAATTCTATGATAATAGAAATAATAAATAATTTTTTTCGATGATCATGAATTCATATTACGATCTGAGAATTAGTAAAATGACAAAGGTATGGGATCTTTAGAAATTGTTAAAACATAAATCATAATATCAAAATAATATTTCATGGAGCACTACTAACTCATCAAAACAATCTGTAAAAAGCTCATCATCAATGTACTATAACATCGTCTACATGACTTACTACCAATGAACCATAAAATATTCCTCTTTGATCAATACCCATGCACCATAACATAGAACCTTAGTAGATATACATTTTATATAATGAATTGGAGGGTTGTATAATTCCTAGATCACCAAAAATATTGTAACATTTACATACATATGTTTTCCACATTAAAAAAATACATGAATCATGAGTATTATAATATTTGAATCATGAAATGGGTAAATAAATTTCATCAATCCTAATTATATAATATGAAACAAAATTATAATCAATGAAAATAATAATGTTATTTTCTAGAATTTGTGTTAATGAATAGAGTATTCCTTGAATAAAATTACATTAAATGAGAGGATAATGATCCAAGTAAAACAAATATCTTAATGAAATTACCAAATAAACATTTGTTGTGGAAATATAAACATTATTAATGTAAGAATACATCAAGGGATATTCACTATATACACGATATAATAAATAAAACGTACTTTTCATGTTGGGTCTAGGTAAGCAACTTTTAAAACTGCTGAAAATCGATCCATTGTATCAATGAATTCAACGAACAAAATTTCCATTCCATAGAAGCATAGATTTTCTCTTATATGTTTTTTAGATACTCAAAATAACATGATCATTTACATTTCCTTACACATCCCATTTTTTATCTACTAGGACCAACTAATAAAACAAATAAAAGGGAGGCACTGATATAATTTTTTAACGACTCAACCTGGAAGCCACTAAACCATCACCCAAAGCTAGTGAACCAAATGGCCTCAATAATTCCTCCCCATATGACAATGTTTTTCAACTAGTAACGAGGGTCCATATGTGGTACAGTGGGAGACTATAACTTTTGGTTAGCATACTGGACCATAATTTTTTTTACATAAAAATATCATCTTTGTATATAAATATTAATTATATAACATAATGATCCATGATAAAATCAATTAGGTCTAGTGTCTTTGGAAACATGTCTACATAAAAAACTACTTTATAAGTTAAATACTTAATCTCCTAATATGTTCTTAAAAATTATCACCCTTATAATATATATTAAACATAATACATTTCTTCATAACCTGGGAAAAGAAAATGTAAGAAATGATGATATCAAATTCTCAGAATGGGTAACTAAAATAGATATCAATGGTCATTTTATAATAACATAAGAAGAATGTTTTTATAACATTAGAATAATATTCAAAATCCATATCCTTACATATTATAAATAATCAACATTGGCTCATGGAATAATTTTTTTCATTTCATATGACATTAATAATAATGAAATCAAACAACATGATATATGAGAACACGATATTGATATAAGACAATGTTTTGTGGCATACACAAAAGCATAGAAAATCTTTTCTATAGTAGTGAAGGCTCATATCCAAGACTACCATAATATAATGGCTTCACTAGCCAGACCATCTTTGTAGTCATTTTTCACTCCAAAGACTATCATAGTGTAAAAAGTCCATTACTGAGTAGGGTTAACTCCCCATTCCAATCATATTTATCCCATGAGATATCAATATTTCCATAATTCATTAGAGATGTATATAATTACTAGACCACCCATATTGGTTTATAACGTAACCATCCATGTTCGGTTGTAACGTACCCACTATCATTAGTAATAATGTACCCACAATCCTTGGTTTTAAAATAACAACCATACTTTTTTTTAACATAACTACCATCCTTTTATATAGAATATCCATTATACTTAGTTATAACATAACCAATGTCATTGGTTATCATGTTTCCATTGTCCTTAGATTGTAATGGAACCACCCATCACATAATGAATACCATACATATGTATTCCTCATGATCATAAAACATTAATTAAATCACCAAATCATAATCAATTAGAAAATGGGTTTCATAATCAAATCGTTAATGCATCATTGCATAACCGAAGAAGATAAATGTGTTTTACAAAAAGTTCATCATCATAATCCTAAACCATCAATATAAGAAATCAGGTTATTACTTTTGGATCATATCCCTGGTAAAATGAATGTATCAGAAAAGGTTGTTGATGATCATGAATATAAATTCCATGAAAATATCATTAAAACATTCTTAAGAAAAATAACTTTTCAATTGGAAAATCACTTTTATAAAGTTTAAAAATTCAATAAATATTAAGGATGATGTTTTATTTGAAAATAACCCTTGAAAATTTTAAAATAAAATATAAATCATTATGCTATCACGATGGTGGAAAATACCATTCATATCATACTCATTAAAACAAATATTCTTATCCCATTTTTGGTAAAAAGTAAAAAAGTAACTTGTTTCAGAAGAAAAAAAGATTATTTCTTTTAAACATTTGTTGAAAAGTAAACAAGGATAAAATTACTTTAAATTTTTTTTAATATAATAAAATTCATTTCAGACATATTTTGAAAACATGGTCATCGAAAGGAAATAATTTTTGACCAAAGTGGGAGATAAATTTGATTTTCCCTTAAAAATGCCCTTTTGGCATCATTATTCAATAAAAGATTAAAATTGAAGGTAAAAAGTATAATCTATAAATAACTATAGGATAGTAAATTGAATGAGTATACTGGGAGATATATAATATTATTTCATCTTCTGAAGCATAATCATAAGAAATCACCATAAATAGTGTGATTGTATCACAAAACCCTTACCACATTGGTATCTTTTAAATCAAAATCCACATGAAAAAAATAAAATTAATTGGACATGAAATTTATCATAACATTAATATTAATCATCATAAAATATATTCATGGGATTTATATACACCACATAATAGATAAAAGTTGGGAATATGACATGTACCTCACAGAGATAAACGTGAGACATATATCAATTATCTTCGTCTCAATTTTCATCAATAAATGTTCAAACCTCCTATATAATAAATATATATTTATTATAAATATATTAAATAACTATAACCATTTTTATCATCCCCTGTATTAGTTATTTATAAACTCTTATCACTACTTATGTAAAAATCCATTGGTAAATTAAGTTGTTCAGGTAATAACTACTTTTTCTATGTATGTTTTTGTTCAATCGTTTTGGCCCTCATTATTTTACCGTAGTTCCATCATAGCCAGAATGTTAATAATGATATAAATATCATATATTTTAATTTTATACATATTTAGTGTAATCTATAAATGTTATTTATGGAAAATGAAGTACATTGTTCATAGTGATGGTATGTCGTACATACGAATGAACAATATTTCAATTTTAATGAAATATTGAATTAAAGAAATGTAAATAACACATTAAATTTACAGAATAATTTTTTTATATATATAGTATATATTCATAAAAATTTATCCTTATTACCATCCGTTTAAAATAAAATTCAAAACAAATCACATCGCATCTTTGAGGTGGTAATCCACACGTACACACGAGTGATGTTATCATTTTCCAACAGGTTGAATGGGAAGAATGTAGATTTGATATTATAATTTTTGGGTTATAAATATTTCATAAATATTATATATAAACCATATATACAACATTATCCACATCCATTTGAGGAAATGATGGAAACAATTACACTGCTTCTCTATGCAGTATTCCATTGTACATATGATTACCAATTTTGATTCCAATTATATGGGTTTGATGGATATAGCTTATGACATTAACATAATAAAAACTCATTATATGTAAGATAATTAATTTTTAATATCACCATAGTATAATAGTATTTTAAGGAGGTAGATGAAAAAATTATAAAAAAAATGCTCCTTTGCGAACAACACCTCTTCTTTGGAAAACCTCTTTTGGTTTGCACACAAATTGTTCTTAATTGTGATTTATAATCAAAATAAGGCCTCTAATAAGTGTTTAGGTAAGTAAGTAAGGTAATTTAGAAGTAATTTAATAATATAAAATGATATTTATGTTTATATCTGTGAGTATAGGGTTCCCTTTTATATGTTGGCTAAATGATACACTTTGATTTTTGTAAAATAGAAAGATATACATGCATTATTTACATGGAATATGAATTAAAAATGTGTTTTAACCATTCATTAGATGATATAATGCATGAATATGGGTATTGAAAATAAATTGGAGATGTTTATAGGCCATTTTAATTGTCATTTGTTTAATTTAACCCAGAGTAAACATGTTTTATCCTTAAGAACAATAATTAATTATCAATATTTTTATTATTATGTATAAAGAAAAAAGAAGATGAACTATTTAGATGATATTAATTATTCTGATTAAAAATATGGAATCTATGTTTAAATATTAAATTCATGTATTTTTCGTAAATTAATTAAATGTAAAACTTGTATATGCAGTGAAAATACAGTTTTCCAAATTAAACATTTCCATATGTATAAGATTTTTTAGTATAAATATTAATCTAAAATTTATTATAATTAAAAATGATATATTAATAAAAAAATAGTTTAACGAACAATAATTTTAATACATTTTTAAAAATAATTTCATTGTAAATTATTTAAATGAAAAAGTTCTTTTCAATAAAAATTAATAGTTTTCATTATCCATTGAAAAATAAAATTTTCATAAATATCTCCAAACTAAACCATAATATTATTTTTATATTCTTATTCGAAATATTTATTTCATTATGTCAAATAAATTTTATAAAATTTGGAAAAATGAATTTTATTATTTGTTCACAAAAAGAAATAAAAATATTTTTTTAATAAAAATGAATTTTCAAAGTATATAACGACTTTACTGAAAATTAAGTACTTTTTTGTCAACTTGATTGATTTATATTAAACAATTATACTTAGTTTTCAAAAAAAAATTACTCAATTTCGTACCTCCAACTTAAATGCTCTGGTGATAAAAGTCATGTAAAAATAATTATATTAATTAAATATTGTGGTTCATTAAAAATCGATGTTGCGAGTAATAAAACATATCGAAGAAATTAAATATATTTAAAAAATATAATTACTAAAATCAATGGTTGTTACACTATATTCCACTAAAAATAAATTTATTCCTTCGAATTACATCACATTGATACCAATTACTGACGATACTTTATCATCATAATATCCTTAGGTTCTCATGTCTTTTTTCGAGTTAGTGGTTTCACCATAAAACATTAACTAGTTGGGTAGAATTTTATCATATAAATATCACTCTATTGTCAAAATTTTATATAGGTTTTTATTTATAGTAAGTATCATGATCTAGTGGTATGACTTCTGAGTTCAATACATTTTATGTATCAGGTATATACTTCCTTAGGAGAGATATATGGAACACTTCATGGAATTGAGGGATATTCGGTGGAAGCACCAAGTGATAAGAACCCATCCCTACATGATAAAATAAATTTAAGAGACAATATAACTATGTATCATCCTTATATTATTCGAAAAATATCATAGTCTTCTTACCTGTAGAAATTCATAGGAAAACATATCACAAATTTCACACTCTATATCACACCGATGATTATAATTAAAACATTTCTATCAAATCTGAGCTGCCTTTATATGATGTTGAATGGATTAGATATTCTATAACATTTCATCAATTATATTATATACTAATATATTTTCTTCTCCAAATTCATCCATACAGGATGGGGTTTACACATATTTCTATACATATCTTCATTTGTATCCATCTGAAACCTTAAGTGAAATATATTTCTTTTTGAAAACATGACTAGAAGAAGGTTTTGATCCCAACCACCTTTGAAATTCATAGAAAAAGAAATAAATGAGTCTAATTGGGTTTTAATGGTTCTATTATAAAAATATTATATATATGGATGATATGAAATTATGAAACTCAACTTTATATCCAAATCATACTAATGACTTAACGAGAACATAATAATAAACCATAGGTCTTTGTTAGATAAAATGTAATTTGGTACTCCATGAAACTATAACACTTCCTTTATGTGTACATTGATTATAAAACTATGTATAAATATTCTCTTATATCAATAATTTGTGCTAAATTATTAAGGATATCGACTACAACCCATATAGAATTTTTAACTTTATATTTATTGGGTTGTCCAATGACAAAATCCTTGGTGATTTTTTCAATTTACATTATAGTATAGGTAATGTTTATAGAATCCCCTTATTCCCTTTTTATGTCAACATTATCTTTTTAAAATCCATGTAATACGATAAAAAATTTGAAATATCTATCTTCATTTCATATCACCATAAATAATCTTTCAAGTCACTATAACTATTTTTTACTTCCTCAATAAATAGAGAATGAAGAACTCTGAGCATCATGTAAATTATCCTTCTTCAAATATTTTATGTATAGAACACATACACTATTCCTAAACCTTATCATTTCATCATAATCAAGGTTAAACTCAATAACATTTATCAACTTCTTTTGTATCTCTATATCTTATTTCTACTCCTCTTTATTCTTCATTTGAATATATGACTGAATACTCAATTGGAAGAGATTATATTTCTCTCATTATTTAAAAATTTCATATTAATAATTTTAAAATACATAAATATTGGGTCTTTTATGATCCCCATCATAGATATACTATCATTATCCAACCAACTCAAAGTATCAACCATCATATTCTCTTTACTAGGGTTTTAACATAATGGGAAATCATCAAATTTAATCAGTTCAAACCATATTATTTGGCACATATTCAAATTCTTCTATGTTAATATATACAAGAAATATTATAATATATATACATATCACAACATTATTTCTAAAGATAAGTTATACAAATATATAATTCAGATATTATAGAATATAACAAAAAATCATAAGTTGGGTAAATTTTCCCATTATCCTTCAATTGTCATGAAGCATAAGCTATAACCATATAATTCTATATGACAACAAATCCCCACACAATTTTTTATTCATCACTATACATTATAGACACTTCCCTACTATAGGATAGTGTATGTATAGAATAATTGAATAACCTTATCTTTAGTTATTTGAAATCTTCCTCATATTCATCTCTTTAAAGGAACATTCCTCTGTTAAGAGTTTAATTGATGAATGGATTAGATACTTATGTGAAATTCTTTACAATTAATTGTTAATATCCATCCAAATAAATATAAAACATTTGATATCAAGAAAAATGATTGGTATGGGTTTACATCCAATAACATTATTCATTGATGGATCCACCAATATACCCTCTCTTGATACAATATACAACAAAAATGAAATATTTTTTGGATTAAATTCAGACTCTCTAAGTTTTACATAAAATTTCTCCTTCATTAGGGTCATCGGTACAATTCCCAACTGATCTTCATGCTCTTAGTTTCTCTTTTACTATATAAGAATATCTTCTATAAATAAAACCATAAATTAATCAAGGTAATCCCTAAAAACAATATTCATTTCATTCATGAGAGTAGCAATAGAAATCATAAGGATAAATATCATCTCTATATAATCATAAAATGCATCCCATGTATGGAATTTTGTCTTGGGAATATAGTAATTCCTAAGAATCAATTAATGATATCCAAAATAAGGTTATGTCATTGTAAATTATCTATCTATGTGTAGGTGATCAAACAATTCATCAGTATAGGATGGAGTATACTTATTACTGATCATGATCTTCTTCAATTCCTAGTAATCAATTCATTGTACCATTGATCCATATTTATTCCTAAAAAATGAACTGATGCACCCCATAATGACACACCTAGCCGAATGAATCCCTTTCCACTGTTCTCTTTGGGTTGCTTATTCAATTCCTAAACCTCAAGAACTGTAACATCCAACCCCAAATCATAGTCTGTAGTTGTGGAATTGGTGGTACTTGTCCTTAAGATACATCCCTAAGGTGCCAAAGGATCTTAGTAAATGTTGTAGGACTTCAATACACGTGGGGGATAGTTTTTCCTTTATTAATAAAACCAAAAACAAAAAAACCATAACCATATGTCCATTATACAATGCATGATAACAATGATATACAACTCAACAATTCATTTATAAAAATCCTAAAAAATTTACCTATCATAGTGGAAGACAACAATATTATAGTAAACTGGAGAAGACAAACTATGAAAATCAAAGAATATTATAAGACTCCATGCTCTACAAGCTCTATGATAAAACTTCAAAAAAATTCACAAGTATAATGATGTTGTTTTAAATACCTATGATACTTTTCATTTCCCATGTCTTGGTTGATGACATATTAAAAAGAAATAAAGTAACAAAGTAGGGGTTATTACTAAAACACAGTACATTTTCCCCAAAGTACTTCTGTACTCACTCCAATATGATAGAAATGATAGCAACATTTATATAAAACAGTTTATATAAACAAAATTAAAAAATATTATAACTTAATATAAACATGTTACATGTCAACTTGTTTTTACAACACAAGACATTTTCTATAGAGATAATCCAAACAACACCTTTGAACCATTTCACAACATCCCTATGGCATAAACATTCCATTTCACATAATAACTCCACCAACCATGCATGATGTTTTAAGAAAATTCCATACTCATGAGCAGTATCTCACTGGTCCACCAAGCCATTACAAGGTAATTAAATCCCATTTTCCATTACAAATTTGGCACTCATCACAAGTTAATATTTGAATAAACCCCATAAATACAATATGAGCACACACACACCATTTAATCCCAAAAACCATGCCAAAACAATTCCAATAAATAAACCATTTTTTCCAAAGATTTTACCATAAAAACCATTTCAATACTAGCCCCTTTAAATAAATAAATCCTTTTATCAAAACCCTATTTCCATAAACCAAATCAAGATATTTTTTTAAAAATCATTATTTTAAAATCATTTATCAAATCACATTCCAAAAAAAAATACCACAATTCCACAATTTCACCAAGCACCATAAATCAACAACAAAGAGGATTTATAAAAATATTTTCACCAAAATTTCAAAGTCAATTTGATGAAATTTGATTAATTTGAAACCAATCCAACCATCCCGAGAAACAGAAGTTGAGTGTGAACCAACCTACAACATGAGATTTTGATAAAAATGAAAACAATGTGAAAAACATCACCAATCTAGTTTGAATCTCAATGAACCCACCTTAGATATCCTTTCCTATCATGAACAAGGACACATATAAAAATATTTGACATCCACAAAATTATATCTACCAATAGAAGTCATAGATCCAAAAATCCATGGGAGTGGTCGAATTAGATCATAGAAAAAATCAAGAACGATGAAGAATGATCACTTACTATAAGGAATTAGCTTCTTATTCATTATTAGTAGCCTACAGATCACCTCTATATCGATGGAAGAACTCTATTTGACCTTATAGAGAGAAAAAATACTAAGTTAGGGCTGCATAGAAGGGTATATGATGTGTCAAAATATTAAATTGACCTAGATCTACTTTTTAAGGATCTTGTTCTTCACCATGCATGGTTTAGTCACATGGTTAGGAAAATTGTTCAATAACTCTAAAATAGCCACAACCTTAAAGATGACTATCGTATGGTCATCTCCCATGGTCTCGAAACCATTCCTTAACCATGTAGACATCACATCCTCAAAATTAACATATCCATTATTTTTAGTGTATATTTTATCCTAACGGGACGTATAGTTTAGGAAAACTGTGTTCCATCCTTGTGCCATCACTCTTGCGTTTGTCTCAATTTTGAAGCTATTATGCATGTTTTGTTGAGTTTTTACAAACCATGAAGCTGTAGAAAATCCCCAAAACTCCCCAAAATCTCTCATGAATTACCCATATACATTATATGAATAAAAATCTTAACTAAAGGGTTACATACTTAAAACCGGGGGTAATACATTATCCCCGCCATTTATCCTTCCATATCTAGGAAGTAGAAACCCATGTGTGTTTTTAAAGAGTTCCATACATAACTCTTTCATCTTCTTTTATTGATCTGAAGTCTCTTAATAAAAATAATCATGTTTCCACAAAACACGTACTAGAATTTAGGAAATTTTCCCACAATTCATTATCTATCATATAAAAATTCCACATTAGGATAAGTGCTGAAGAAGAATCCAACTCTTGGTCGACATGATCACATCTAATCACATGGTTAGGATCGAGATGATATTTTTTAAACATTGAAACATGGAGCACATTATGCACCGCACTAAATCATAGTGGAAATACAAAAGGATATGTAACCTTTCTGGCCTGTTCTAGTCTCTAGAAATAGAATATATATCAAGGAGATTACTTAACATACTTTTGGAAACACTAATGTACAATACTTAAAGAGATACTCAAGAACACTTGATCACTTACTGTGAACGAAAATGGTCATTGAAGTTGATTCAAATATTATTTCTGATGACTCTGGGATGTCTCCATCCTCTTCATAATCAGATGTATTTTTTTCATTGTCTCATAGACAAGGCTCTTCCTAACTAGTGATGTCTCACATGTATTCACCAAAGTGGAGAACGAAAAGGACACCCCCACCAAGATTCAGACTAAACCATATGTATCTAAACCTGATTGATATTGTTATAATATAACTCCACTAATGGAACATTCTCTTCCCACAAGACACTAACTTTTTTTAAAAAATATAAAATATATCTTACAATTTTTTTACCATCCTTTAATATTTCACATCCATGTGAGGATGATAAGTCGTAATCATTGCCAACTGAGTTCGAAGGTCATTCTATTTGTATTTAAAGAAACAATCTGTAAACCTTCGATTTTTTTCAAAATTTATAAAAAATTGTATTAAATTCATCTTTACCAACTCTCTAATACATATTTTGGACAGATCCACTATCGGATGAGATTCATTAATATGTATGAAAAGACCCAACTTCGTGAGATGATACCTAATCACCCATATGGATTTGTGATTATAAATCATTCTTGGGGGACCTGTTACAAAATACATTGCCATATTCTCTCATTGTTTCACTAGAATATGTTATGACTATTACATACACATCAGTCAATTATGCTCTGCCTTAACTGGATTACTAGTTGATCATATTAAATCAAACTTTTCCACATTCCTCTTTATGATGACCCACCAAAACAGTGATTTTCACAGATTATACATATTCTATATTCCTAGATGAATATACCAACTTGACTGGTGATGAGCATTAATATGTTTCTCTTTACAACCCATGGGTATGAAATCTTGATTCTTGAACCATAAGACCGAATGATCATCCAGCCTCAAGCCTACAATGGTCTTCCCACCATTGATTTTTGGACTCATTGGAACATATTATGCATCAGATGTTTGTGTCTCCTATACCTTCATTACTAAACCAAGAAAAAGAAAAACTGGAATGAAAACCACATCATCACAATAGTCTTCATATTCCGCATGCATGTTGGTAAGAAGTGACAATAACTTCTACTCATCTAACGATTCTATTTCGAACTGATAATATGATCTTTTTTGTAATGCATCAACCACTAAATTTCATTTATCAGTTTTATAAATTGTTTAAAAATATATAATTTGGTCATATTCCATCCATCTTCATTTCATCAAAACAAAATATCATTATCAAAAAATATGATTCGTGCTCTTATTATATGTAAACACATGGAATTTCTCCCCAAAGAGATAATGACTCCAAGTCATTAAAACAAGGATGACTTTAGCTAACTAAAAATCATGTGATTGGTAGTTTTAATAATGCATCCTTAAATAACATGATGTAAAGGAAAAATAGTGGTCTCCTTTCATGAGAAAACACCCCAACCAAGATCTCAAAGCCTCACTATACTACATGTACCCTTGTCCTTATTTCAGAAAAATTAAGAATGGTGATGATTTAAGGAAAAAATTTAAATCTTGAATAGAATTATCGAATTACATAGTCCTTTGGAATGGAATATTATTCACTTTCATTAATTTATTAAGTGAAGCTAGTCATGAGAAGTCAGAGACAAAGAATCAAAAATAACTAGTCAGACAAAGAATCTTGTGTATCTCAAATACATTCTATGGAATTTTCCAATATATATAGAAATATATCTTATATACATCCACTAAAACACCTCATTTATAAATTAAATAGCCAATAAATTGATATTCTTGTATCCAAAAATCAAACATTGATAATTTGGCATTCAAAATATATTCTCTTAACATATCCAACACTGTTTTCAAATATTTCTCATGCTCAGTCCTTGTCCTTCAGTACACTACTATGTTTTCCACAAACTCCAAACCAAAAATAATCTATAGATATGAAATATCACATTCATCATTTCCATAAGTATTTTTGATGCATTCATTTGACTGAAAGACATTATCAGATATTCATAATTTCCATATCTTCTTTTGAATTGTGTTTTTTTAATATCCCCCTTCTAAACTCCCAACTAATGATAGGTTGAGTAGAAGTTAATCTTCCAGAACCACTAGTACCCCCTCAAACGATCGAAAAAATCATAAATTTGTGGACGTGGAGACCTATTAATTATAATAATGTGGTTAAGAATACAATAATCCATATATAGCCTTATAGTTCCATCAATATTCAGCATGAAAATGATTGGTTCATCCCATGGAGACATGCTCAACTGAATTAATCATTTTCTTTCATGTTGTTACAAGTAGTTTTTCAAGTCACATTGTTCTACTGGTTCTATCCTATAAGATGTATGTGATATTGGACTTTTACTTGGATGGAGATCCATCATAATCTCTACTTATCTCATTGGTGTAAACACATAGAATTATTTGGGGGATACATCTAGAAAATGGTCATGGAATTTTAGAAAATCACTTCTCCCAACCTCTTCCATTGTTACTAAGGAAAAATTCTCAAATTTGTAAATGATCATTCTGACTTCTAATTTGAACAGTATATTTTTACTTATATTTACAATTCTTGATCCTCTAAAGAGATTCTTAATTCCATTCATAGTCTGGAAACTAATTTTCTTTTAAAACAGTGAATTCAATACTTAAACATTGTTAACCAATCCATAATCAGGATTACATCATATACAACCATCTCTAATATATTGAAATCATATTCCATCCCAGATGCATCAACAATTATAGAATATGATCCAAACTGAAAGGTTTGACATTCTATATTGCAAATATTAGTTTAATGTTATATCACCAAATTCATCATTTCAACTTTTAAACATTGAAAATAAATAGTGTGAGAAGAAATAATGGAATATGATGCACCAGTATCAGTCAAAACATGCAAAAGGGTATAATTCAAAATAACCATACCTCTAACTATATATGTTCTATCATAATCATCTAAATTCACCTGCTCATCTCCATATAACTACTCCATCACTTAACATTATTCTCTGATTCCTTATTATGATTTCCCTTCCAAAGGTGTCATGGTATTTCTGGAATCAACATAGATAGCTCTATTCATCTTATAGGACATATTCTGATATCCTCACCCCATAAAAGCATATGGAACTTGAGATAACTAATATGCAATTCCCCGACCCTAATTACCCAAAGCTGGTGCATTATTTTAATACATTGGTATAATTACAAGGAATCAAGTTCTAATGGATTGATCAGTTGAGAATACTCGGAAAGAGTATTACATACATGAACATTACATTAAACTTTCTAACATGAAACACATCTTAAAAAATCCATAAAAAACACCATTAGTCTCCTATCATTACCATGAATATCAATCATAATACACTTCTTGGAATATTTATAAAATAAAACATAGAAAAGGGGTGATCTCAAATGCTCAGTAAGTGTAAATACTTCAGTAGAAGCTACAAACTATTTAGGAAATATGTGTAATAAAAACTAAATCCTTTTAAATATAAAACATGTACATAATAAGGAAAAAATAAGTCAAAAATTTCCATATAAACATGAACAAGGATATTCTACTAGTCGATTAATGACATGTACTAACTAATTTCTTAAAAAGGTAATGCATAATGTCGGACATAATAACTACTACGTCAAGTCCCTGTTCTAAGAACATTCAAAAATATTCTGTCAAGGCCTTGTGCCAAAATTATAATTTGTCTCATGAGACCTACCGATGCCTCGAGGGGCTATAATAGGCCACGCCAGTCACTTACAATATCTAATACATTCCTCTTTATAAAATGGTGACACAAAACATAGTCTTCTATATTAATACTAGCATACAAAATGTCAATATTTTAACCATAAATGTTGAATGGTATAAAATAGAACATCTATAGTCAAAAATATCATAACAAATTCCCGAAAATATGGAATATTCAAATATAATTAATCAACCTCAATCAAGAATAATATCTCATAAAGGATGTTGACATAGTTGAAAATGATTATTAAAACACTTTGAGAGAAATATCCCTTTTTCATGAAATCATTTAAAAGTCACACAATTTATAAAGGAATTCATTTTAAATATATTTTTAAATCAATGTGTCCTATAACACATTGAAACATTATAATGTGATTTATATTTTAAAATAATCATGTCCATATAAATAAATCCTTAAATCATTTTGAAAACATGGACATTAAATAAATATATTTACAAAGATACATATTTAAAATATTTAAAATTATTATCTAGTTAAAAATTCCATTCAATATATCCTTAAAATATTTCATTTGAAAATATTTTTATTAAACTTGTAAATTGATGATAAATATGTCCCAGTAAATACTTACACATAAACAATCTCAGATAATAATGAGATTGAGGAATTAACCCTTAACTGAGGTCCAATACTCTGTTTATGTGTCTGAAACACATGTATAATGTGTTTAAACATATTTTTAACTTTTATCATAATCAAAATAATATTTATGATATCATAAATTACTTTTTTATGAATTTATATTACCCATATATGAACAATTCCATGTTAATGTAACATTTCGGGTAGTAATCCCTTTGTTTATCGTACCTGTTTTGACATGTTATTGTTGATCATATTACCTAGATAATGATTTAACTACTTCCAGAATGTATAATATGATATATATATATATATAACATATATATATATATATATATATAATAAATAGATAGATGAAGTGGAATACACCGTTCATGGAGACGGTAGGTCGTACGTACGCATGAACACTGTTTCCATTTTCATATTATATGGAAGTAATTGAATGGCATATAAGTATAAGTATATATATATATATATATCATCCTAGTATAAATATTAGGTCCTATATTTTTCATAATTAATAATAATAATTATTATTATAATCATTCCTCGATGGTAAACATAGAATATGTGTCTCATCACATCGTGGAGACAGAAAACCGTACCTCCACATCAGCAACAGTATTATTTCATAAATGGTTAAATTGTATGAAATTGGATGGAATCTCAATTTTAAGGAAATTATATAATTTTATATTTTTTAAAATATATTTTATTCATCGTTAGACCCATTGAAATAAAGTGTACATGAAAACCAATTTACACCACAGCTTGGAGACGACAAGTCGTGTGTACCCACACATGGTGTTATTATTTTTACTAAAATGGGTAAAATGAGGTATATGGTTTTCCTATAGTCATAAAAACATATTATAATATATTATATTATGTATTTATTATTTTAGTATGGTAACGACTTTGTAATAGTATGTAGAAGAAGAAAAGATCATTGAATGAAGGGATAAAACTCTTACCTTTTCTTCGGATGTATGCTTTTGATTTGAACAAAAGTATTCCTTAAGTTGGATTTATGCCCAAAGTGATTCTTATAAGATAAATTTAGGGATGTTGGTAGGATATTTGGGTAGGTTTTGGCCAAGCTAAAGGGCTTTGGAGGTTTGAATTAATGAGAAAGGGAGGTGCCCTTTTTTTAGAGAGGTGAGGGGCACATTTTGAAAAGCTTGAAATATTAGTTAATTATAAAATGATTTTCGGATTATTATAGAACCAAATTGATTTATTTCTAGGATAATATCTGTATTCATTAAAATCATCTCAATCATATTTTATAGACAAGTTTATGTGATAAAATTAACCTTATTGTATAGATTTAACCCTTTGTAAAATTAGTTAACTCTTAAAATGTCCTCTCGTAACTTAAAACTAAATGGTTAATATCATTACTATAAAATTACAGGAGAACCTAAAGAGGATAATTTAATAAATTTTAATCAATATCATTTTCATTTGGTCAACCTATAAATTATTAGGATTTTTATATCGTTTAATAAAATAGTCTTTGTTTGAAAAAACTCATTTATGTAAATTTTGACACTATTTAGTAATTGATTTTTTTATAGGCATAAACACATGATTATTTAAAACCAAAGGCATTAAATCATACCTCATATTTCAATGTCATCCATAAAATTCGTGAACTAAATGAAGACATCCAAATTATATTTATATTAATATTTATAATAGAATTTATTGGATTTATTCATTAATAAGGAAAATACTGCATCATTTTTTTATAAATACATTTAAATATTTAATGTATAAAAAGTAAAAATTAAATATTGTGATGTAAGAACTCTTTTTATATATCTAATGAATATTTATATTCAATGAAATATGTAATATAACCCTCTATTAATGTTGTTTTAGTAGAGGATACATGTTTATGTTATATTTATCTTTATAATAAATTAGTTCTTATAACATATCATTATCAATCCCATGTCATCCCATGGGGTCATAAAATAGTCCTAAGGATGAAATTGGTGGAAATTTCTCATAACATATTATTAGGACATGATTTAGGGTTGTTTTATATTATTATAATATTATTTTTTTGCCTTATTTACCCGATTTACCCTTTAACCATGGGAAATAAAAATAATAACCGAAGTTACTATTCATAATGTCAAAAAATAAAAGGTTCCTATTTAAAAATATTGAAACTCATGATTCCAAATATTGAATCCATTTTTTAAAATTAAAAACACCAAAGATGTTGTAATTAATTCAAAATTAATTCATCTTTCCAAAAAAATGAGCTTTTAAAAAGATAAAACTATCAGATGATTGACACGTGTTTTTGTCCAATTTTAATGTAAAATTTTTTATAATGACATAAAATATAATAAATTATAAAAATAAAATCTAATTATACTTTAAAACAACAGAAATTTTTAATTTAACACTATAAATTATTTTGATTAAAAAATTCGTATTCAAATAAATTTTGATTTTTTTACTATTCATCAAAATATTAAAGTTATCAGAAAATTACCAAAAATATACCCAAACTAAACTTTTAAAACTCTCTTCTAAAGAAGAATTTAATTTCATCATATTTAATAAATAAAATTTTCTAATATTGGATTTAGGATGTGTTTTCTATTAAAAGTTGTAAAAACTATATTTCTTTAAATACTTCTTTTATATGAAAAATTGAATTTGTCCTTATATTGTGCATAAAAATCACAAAATATGAAATTTTAAATTATATTGGATATATAAAATTCAAAATTTGGTTAAAACTATTCAAAACTACTTTTCAAATGGCTCATTTAATTGGTCGGGATGCACTTGAACTCGGTGTGGTATACATCACAAAATATTGAATTATATAAAAATGAAGAGTACCGTGGAAACCTAGGGTGTTACTTTATCCCCTGCTTCAATAAATTGCATCCTCACTAATTAAACTCAGGATTGAAAACTAGGGGTTTAATATTGTTGGTTGGAGTGGATACTTAAGAGGGGGGGTTAATTGAGTTCCAATTAAAATTTCTGTTAAAATATTGTCTTTTTAAAATCCCCCAATTTATAAAAAAAGTTAAACTATAGTGAATTTATACAGATTGTAGATATTCATTTAGCTTCTCAGTGATTTATTAGGTCTCAGTTAATTTAACCACAAGATTAAACTATCTTTTGAAACTAACCTACTGATTTACAATAAGTATAAACACTTTCTAATTTAACTATCAAAGTAACATTAAAAATGTTTTTTATTTCAATATAATTGCAGCCGAATATAAAAGATATATATAGTATACTTTAAACTTAAACTAAAGTTGCACAACAGATATAACAATAGGTTCAGTCTCAAGCTGAGACTTAGTCCTCTCAAATTTATAAAAATTTGATCCACACCCGGGATCGAGGTTAACAACGGTTTACAAAACTGTCCAGGCCACGTAGGCACCTCTACCAATGTTCTTCATGGGAAAAAAACAATGACCAGGACACATAAGGACCTCATCCACAGTTGACGTGGGTAAACAAGAGTAAAGAGTTTTGGAGTGAGGATTTTGATAACCTCCTGTTCAGTGTAGGAGACAGTGTGTGTGTGTAAGATATATAGAGTACACCACACTGCTCGAAAGTAAATAAACAAATCACTTAGAGAAGATAGATAAGAGTTTAGAATGCTCCAGTGATTAGCAATACAGCTCTTGACTCATTGGATTCAGCATGAATGCTTCTGAGTCTTTCTCTGGTTTTTTTGTTGAAAAAGAGATTGTCGTAGTTCAAATTGTGTTCTACAGGAGTGAAAATGATCTCTTGATTCATTTTTTGTTTATTCATTAGTGATGGATTGAACTCATGAGAGTTCGTTGAAAGCCGTTCAATCTGTTTCTCGCTCTGTTTTATACTTCTTGTTCAGCACAGTGTTCTCGGGTGTATCTAAGTTCTTCTTGTTGTATCGTCACACTTGTACTCGCTATTTTTTTTGTGTGCTGCATCTCAATATTCCTTATATTCCATGAGTTCTGGCAGTATGAATGATTCCCTTTTCATAGGTACAAGATACGGTTTCCTGACATGCCATCTATTATCATTAAATAACATTAATTGCATTAAAAACATCAAATATGACCGTTAGCATTATTTAAATAATATAGAAAAAAAGTTTAGAAACTATGTCATAGTGATTATGTAAATGGTGTATTCTTCATGGTATAGTCTTCATGGTATATGGTCACGGTATGTGCTTCACAGTATGTGCTTCATGGTATGTGCTTCACGGTATGTGCTTCATGGTATGTGCCTGACGGTATGTGCTTCACGGTATGTCCATGTCACGGTGTCTAGATCATGGTGTCTCGGTCAAGGTGAGTCCTTCACGGTGTCTGGGTCACAGTGTCTGGGTCATGGTGAGTCCTTCACAATGTCTGGTTCACGATGTCTGCGTCACGGTGAGTCCTTCACGATGTCTGGCTGACTATGTGTCCCTCACATTGTCTGGGTCACGATGTCTCCATACTTAGACAAATATCTCTATTTAGACTTAGACAGTAATATGAAGAATATAGATTAAGTTTAACCAGTAGAGAGTAAAAGAACTTGAATCATAAATATAAAGGCTTGATAAAATAAGTGAGATTTATGATCAAGCATAAGACTTGTAAATATTAAATAGAGTAATTAACACCAATAAGATTTGTTATCATCAAAACATGATGTGTAGTTATTATGGATATTGAAGAGAATTAGAAAGATGTGCAATTAAGATTGAGATTAATTAAAAATAATAGTATTTGTGATCATTAAAATATGATTAATACCTAAGGAGTCAAATAATCTCCCACTTTTTGATGATCATAATTTATATATAGTCAAAATTTAAATGAAATGTAACATTAAAGAAACTAACATAGTAGAATAGCAAGAAATTAGAGAATAATAGATTAGATAATAACATATCTCATTATAGTACTAACACATGTATTTTTTCTCCCCCTTTTAGACTTGTAGTTTTTCTACCCCTTTTAGACTTGTAGTTTTTCTCCCCCTTTTGGGATTATCAAAAAGTAGAGAAAATGAAATGAAACACTGCATTTTTCATTAAAAAGGGTTCAGAATAGAACATACAAGAGAAATACTAATAGTAAACAAGAAATGACATCCCATCAAAAAGAAAACAGTCCCTGGACGCTTCAGGGATCCACCTTTTCCTTGACTTTATTAGCAGCAGGAGCTAGTTCTGAAGTAGAAGAAGGCATAGATGTGGTAGATAAAGAGGGTAAGGGTAGACCTTCAAAAAAAGATGGAGCCAAAGTAGGAATAATAGAAGATCTAGGTTGTGGTTGGTCAAGAATGGCTGGCCAGATCTGAGAAAGAGCTTGGCTGACAGACATGGCAGTTGAGGCTAAGTTAGGTAGACTAGTTCTAAGGGGTGCAGCAGCTGGATCAACTATAGAAGTTCTCTAAACATGAATATATGACTTCAAAAGATTAATGAAATCAGTAATGATTTCCCCACTATATTGTACAGCCTTTTCAAAATCATCCTTATTCTCCATGAATTTGTACAACAATCTGGTGAACTCTGTAAGCTTCTGAACCTGATCATTAAAAGCTTGAGTTACCAGAGGGATTTTCAGGTTTTCCACAAGATATATAAAGTGATCTATCATATAACTTTTGGAGAAAATTCGGGTGAGATAAAAATCTATTTTCTTGATGATATTCTATTGAGAATCATTGGCTATATGTGAATAAATCCAAACCAAGTCCAATTCTCGATCACTATTCATAACCACTTCTGACAAAGAAGACAGATCCAAGCCACTAAAGGCATTCTGAAGTTCTTCCTTGATTATGGATCTCTATAGAGAATCATCCAAAGAAGGTGTGTAGTTCTGACCAGAAGCAGGAGAAGCCTTGATAGCTTCGGTTAGAACTTTGAGATGTTTCAGAACTTTTTGCAGACATCCAGTGTATTCATCTGTAATCTTATTCAAATTTTCCACAAGCTCTCTCATGCCTTCCATCATTTTTGTGTGACTTTTTCCAATCATCTCATCAAAAGATAGAAGATATGGATGAACTTAAGAAACAATCTCCCTAGCAATGATGGAATCATATGGCTCAAGAGAAGTAGGAATAAGTGCAGGGGCAGAAATAGGAGCATTCAACTCATTCTTCTAGTTTACTACCATACTTTTCTGGTTTGCCACATCAGCACTCATCAGCTTATTTTCTACTCTGACTTCCCGTATTTCTTGGATCATCCTTGGTTGAATATGCAATATAATATCTTCCAAGAGAATTGATGAATCTTCTTGACTTAACTAAGTCACTGGATGAGGTTGAGTGGATAAGATTTTCTCAACTCTAGCTAACAGAGTTTCTCCAAAAACATTCAGATCATCTTTAGTCACAAAGGAGTGTTACTCGAGTAAGGGTATAGGTAAAGGTAGAGGAGAAGGTTCTGGTTGCGGTTCAGAGTCATCTTCAGACTCAGATTCTGATTCAGACTGAGGTTGGGGCTCTGTTTCTGGTTCTGGATGAGCTACAGACTTCAGTAGAAACATAGAAGAGAGATCCATTCTAGTTATAGTCACATTCTCTTTCTCATTCACATCACAAAATCATGGGAAAACATATCGGGTGTAAACAGAGTATGAGACAGTAGGTTGAGAATCTTCAGTAGATCCAGCTTCTATAATCTCATAGTTTTGAGGTTCCTCCCCCTCAAATTTTGCATCCACTTCAGAGACTATAGGCTCAGCAACATGGTCAAGATCAACAGGATCATCTCTAATCTCTTCAGAAAACTCTTGCCTTGCCAGCTGAAAGGCAACTTCCATCCTCTCTTCAGTAGAGGGAATTATCTCAAGAACCGATTGTTCCACTGATTATGCTTCTAGATTTGCTTCTTTCTCAATAGGGATATCCTCTTCAACATGATCTGTCTCTACCTTTGCTTTTTGTTATAAATTAGGAAAAACCAATTTTCTTGTAGTTGTAGGTTGAGTTTCTGGATTTACATCCTCACTAGAAGCAGGAGCTTCCTCTTCTATCAAACCAACAACAACTTCCTCTCCTTATGGTATTTCAGCAGGGATAACTGCAGGGACATCAATCCTTTCTTTTTCAACATGAGTTGTTTCCATTGTAGGTATTCCAGCTTCTTCTCTAGGTGATACTTCAGCCGCCACATCCTCTTCTTCTTCTTCTTCTGAATACTCAGCCACTTCATCTGGTTCAAAAATAGGATCAGCTAGATTCTTAGGCCTTCTTGGATAATAAACAGGATAAAACTTTATATAAAATTGATCATTATCCTCAATCCAGTTCTTCTTCTAGGGGTTCCAGCTAATCTTGATCCTTCTAATGATAGGCATGGATAAGCAGAAATCAAAGTCCTCTAACATTTCTTCATTCAGTTCAACCATTCCTTTTGCAACTAGCATGGCTGAAATCATCCTTGAGTAAAACAAGGAGGTGGATTTGGAAGTGACTTTAATCAGCTCACAGATATGGTTAATGACATACTTGCAAAGATCGATCTTATGGACATTCTTCAACAAGTGAATCAGGAACACATCATGATACTTCATTCTATTTAAATCCCCTTTTCTCGGACTGATCAAATTCTGATCAAATTTGAATAAAAGTTTAGATTCTCCATCTAACTCTGCAGTAATAGCCCTTCTCTTGGTGCCATTACCAGTTAGAATTTCCAATGCATTTTCCCAATTGGAAATATCAGATGATGGAGGAGGGCCTCTATGGTAGTCTTCACACAATCCTTCATGAGGATTCCTTAGGCATGCAGCCCAGAGCCTCGAAGAAAATGAACACTTCTGTCCATTTATCGAGCTTTTCACCATAAATCTTTCTCCAAACTCAAAGGAAAACTTCACATACTGATAGAATTGAGATACCAGCCTTAGGTAAATCGTTCTATTTTTTCCAGAGAACCATTCAAGCCATCATTTTTCTCTTAAAACTTCCAAAAATAACGAATTTCTAGACAAAAACCACTCAGGGCAAATCTCTTTTTCAGGTACAACAGTATGTCTTACCAAATTTGGGTTTAGTGGTCCTTCAGGAGCTATCCTTGGAATCTTCTTATGTTTCTTAGAGCAGCGCTTCTCAGACGAGGGTGAAGATGGACGCTTTATCCTTGGAATCCACTGATGGTTCGGGTGATAAAGGAGAAGGTTTTCAAGAATGAGAAGGATCAGGGGAGTGTTCTGGTAAGTAATCGAATGAAACCGTTATGTTTTAACATTTGGGAATGTCAAACATCATAAAAACAAAAATGTGGGAAGTCAAATAGCGGTTAAATACAAATTACCGCGATATGGGTTAAAATAAAAGTATAAATAATCTTCACGGTGAGACCGTGAGTAGGAATTATGGTGTGATGAAAACCAGTCATCACAGTGAGATAGTTGGTGGTTGTCAGGGTGAGATAGTGAGCTGACAGACCGTGAGCATAAGGTCTTAACGGTGAGACTGTGAGCATAAAACCGTTACTGTAAAATAGTATGTATGAAACCATAAAGTAAAATAGAGTAAATTATTAAACATTAAGATCATCAAGATATATATTTATTATTAATCATGCCAAGATCATGTATTATGTAGTCTAATATTTCATAATTTAATGGTTTAGTGAATATATCAGTAAGTTGATATTCAGTACCAATGATTTCCAAAGTGATATCACCTTTTTGATAATGATCCCTCATATAGAGATGTCTTACATTAATATTATTTGTCCTAGAATGAGAAACACGATTATTAGAAATATTAATAGCACTTGTGTTGTCACAATTTATTGGGACTTGTCTGAATTGATATCCATAGTCTACTAATGTGTGTTTCATCCACAAAATTTGTGCACAACAACTTCCAGCAGCAATGTATCCAGCTTCTGCAGTAGATAATGCAGCAGAATTTTATTTCTTACTACACCATGATACAAGTGACTTTCCTAAAAGGTGACATGTTCTAGAGAATCTGTTTCTATCTAACTTACATCTAGCAAAATCAGCATCAGAATAACTAACTAATTCAAATGATTGTCCTTTGGGATAGAACAGTCCTAAATTGGGATTATGATTGAGGTATTTGAAAATTATCTTTACAGCATTTAAATGCGACTCTTTAGGGTTTTCTTGAAAAAGAGCACACATACACACATTAATCATAATATCAGGATGACTAGCAGTCAGGTAGTATATATTTCCAATCATTCCCCTATAAGTGGTTTGATCAACAGATTTACTATCTTCATCAAGATTTATCTTACAGGTGGTACTCATTGGAGTGTCACTACTTTTTGTTCGATCCAATCCAAAACGTTTTAAAATATCTCTTGTATATTAACTTTGAGTTAAAATAATTCCATCATCATTTTGAAATATTTGAAATCCAAGAAATAATTTTAGGTCACCCATTAAACTCATTTCAAATTCATTTTGCATCATTTTAGAAAAATTAGTACATAGGGAATTTCTTGAAGAACCAAAAATAATATCATCTACATAAATTTTTACAACTAAAACATCTTTTGAAATACATTTTATAAAAAGAGTACGATCAGCTATACCTTTTTTAAAACATTTGGAAATTAGAAAAGTACTTAATCTGTCATACCAAGCTCTTAGAGATTGCTTTCAACCATATTAAGCTTTTGATAATTTGAAAATATGATTTGGAAAATGGGGGTTTGTAAATCCAGGTGGCTGTTCAACAAAAACATCCTCAATAATATATCTATTTAAGAATGAACTCTTGACATCCATTTGATATAGTTTGAAATTTAGATGTGCAGCACAAGCAAGTAAAATCCTAATAGCTTATAATCTGTCTACTAGAGCAAAAGTCTCCTCATAGTCAATTCCATCTTCTTGACTGTAGCATTGTGCAACTTTCCTAGATTTATTTCTAACAATGTTTCTAGATTCATCTACTTTATTTCTAAACACCCATTTAGTTTCTATGGTGAAAGTGTCCTTAGGTCTTTCATCAAGATTCCAAACATTATTTCATTCAAACTTATTGAGTTCGTCTTGCATTGCAATTACCCAAAATTCATCATTAATAGCATCATCAATGTTTTTAGGGTCAAGCTGTGACAAGAAGGCTTGATGTTCAACCTGATTTCTTAGAGAAGCTCTAGTATGTGTCCCTCTATCATTATTTCCTACCACAACATCTAAAGGATGATTCTTTAGAATTTTAGTTGATCTAGTAAAGGTAGGGCTAGAAATTTCAGGTTCTTCTCTAGGTTCGGGTTCATTAGAAGTAGATTCTGGAATAAGTCCAGAACTGGTTGTATTTATAGCAGGTTCTTTAGATTTGTCATTGAGGTCTAGAGTAGATAAATCTTCTTCAAGACTTTCAAGAGAGGTTTTAAGCTCATGTGGATCAGTTTCATCAAACTTGATGTGAAAAGATTCTTCAACACACTTGGTTGTTTTATTGAAAACAATATAAGCTTTTCTAGTTAATGAATATCCAAGAAATATTCCTTCATCACTCTTAGAAGTAAACTTATCAAGATTATATTTTGTATTTAGAATAAAGACTTTACAGCCAAAGACTCTAAAGTATCTAACTTTGGGTTTTCTATTGTTCCAAAGATCATATGGGGTCTTCTTAAGAACTAGTCTAATTATGACTCTTTTAATAATATAACAATTTGTATTCATAGCTTCATCCCAAAAGTAAATAGGCAGTTCATATTCATTAATCATGGTTCTAACTATTTCTTGAAGGGTTCTATTTCTTATTTCTACTACACCATTCTGCTGAGGTGTCCTATGAGTAGAAAAGTTATTATTATAGACATTGTGTGAGCAATAGGATTCAAAATCATGATTTTCAAACACACGGACATGATCACTTCTTAGAGTTTTAATATTAAGCCCACTAACATTTTCTACAGACTTTGAGTATTTAACAAAGTATGATCAAGCTTCACTTTTGTGAGCTAAGAAGTAAACCCAAGTATATCGAGAAAAGTCATCTACTAGGACATAGATATAGTGCATCCCGTATAACCTAGAAACTCTATATGGTCCAAAAAATTCCATGTGAACCAACTCGAGAGGTTGAGAAGTTGAGACTTATTTCTTTGATTTAAAATAAACTTTAGGTTGCTTTCCCTTTTGACAGGGTTTACAAACTTTGTCATTTGGAAACTGAAGTTTGGGTAGGTCTCTAACTTGTTTTTTCCTAGATAGTTTCCTAAGTGAGTGTATATTACAGTGTCCTTATATTCTATTCCATAACCAGGACTCTTTATGAAAAGCATTTAAACAGGTAACATTTTTCTTAGCTAAGGAATTTAAATCAACAAAATAATCATTTTCGTTTCTTAAAACAGAAAATACTAAAAAAAAATTGAATTAAATACATTACAAGAACCATTTTCAAACATGACATTAAATCCATCATCACACAATTGAGAAATAATTAACAGATTATATTCCATTCCATCAACAGATAAAACTTTTGAAATTAAAACTGAATTAGTGTTACCAATTTGTCCTAGGTCAATGATAATTCCTTTAGAATTATCACCAAAGGTGACATAGCCTCCATCAACCTTTATTAAACTCTTTAAGCATGAGTAATCCATAGGCATATGTCTTGAACATCCACTGTCCAAATACCATGTCTTCTTGTGGGAACTCTTCATGAAAGTTTCCTATAAAACAGTTTTAGATCGAAAATGGCTTTCGTACCCAGATCTTCTTCGGTCCAAAAAGGTTTGAAATCAAAGCTTTAGCTACCCATATTTGTCTTATGGGTCATATATAATTTACATAATCAATAGATTTTGAAAGATAAACATTATTTGACATATAACTAAATGAATAACTAGTTGAAGCATTGGGATTTCCAGAACTATAATTAGCAGTATTCTGTCCAGATTTAGAAATAAATCTATTCTTAGTAATCTGTCTATGTCCAGGTTTGTAGCCTATTCTAGTAGTATATTTTGTTTCCACATTATTTCCTATCATTTTAGTTAGTGTATCATTTCCATTTGTAAACTTCTCTATGTATTTTATAAGTTTCTCATTAGACATTTTCAGTTCAGTATTCTCTTTTAACAGTTGAGCATTCTTCTCTTTTTCAATAGTAAGTTCAGTTTTAACAATTGTTGTGAGATCATGCTATTTCTTCAATGATTTGTATTTATCCTTAGGTTCATTACATGTCTCTTCCGGCATATTACTATATTGAGGTAATTAAACTTTATTAATGTCTTTAGAATCTGAATCAGATTCTCCATCATCTCAAGAATATTAAGAATTTAAAACATGAGTATCTAAGGTTACCTCAAATGTGTTAGTCATAAAACACTTGTTGGCATGATTTATTTCAGAATCAGTAGCTTCTGATTCACTTGTGCTGTCTTCTAAAGCACTACGCATTGCATTCATTGCTTTCTTGTATTTATTTTCCTTATAATCATGTTTCTTTTTGAAATTCATTTTTGGACAGTCTGCTTTTATATTTCCTTTTCATTTGCACTCGTAGAAAACAACTTCATCACTTTTATCTAGCTTTTTCCAGTCCTTCTTCCAATGTCCCTTATTGTCATAATTACCCTTGTAATTTTTTTTTCTAAAAAATTTCTTATTTTTATAAAATTTCATAAACCTTCTGGTTATCTGAGCCATTTCAGAATCACTGTCAGAGTTTGATCTTTCACTTGTTGAACTGTCAGTATGTATTTGATCTTTTTATTTGTCATTTATCTTTGAAGCAATAGTTTTGAATGCCACTGATTTCCTTTTTGGTTCATCCTCTCCTTTATTTACCTTGAGTTCTTCCTCATACATTATAAGCTTACCAATTAGTTCTTTGACAAGTAGAGAAGGAATGTCACATGACTCTCTGATTGAAACAGTTGTTCCTCTCCATCGGTCTGGTAGACACCTCAAAATTGTCATAATTTGTTCCTTTGTTGTAACATCCTTTCTGAGTGAATTCATTGTATTGACTATCTCATTGAACTTGAGATACATGTCAAAAAAAATTCATCAGTCTTCATTTTAAAAGTACCATATTTAATATTATAAGTATTTAATCTCGTTTCTTTATGTTTAGTTCTTCTCTCATGAGAAACATCCAAAGTATCTCAAATTTCAAAATCATTTTTATAAGAAGAAATTCTGTTAAATTCCTCATCTCTTAGAGCACAGTACACGGAATTCATAGATTTATAGTTATTATTGTAAGCAATCCTTGTAGGTTCATACCGAGTTGTTCTTTCAATTTATAGAATTTTATATTGTGACTCTATAGAAGTCCATATATCAAAACTCATACTTTCCAAATGAATTTTCATTTTAAGATTCCACTGAGTATAGTTTGTAACATTGAATAAAGGTGGCCTATTAGTAGCAGAACCCTCTAGTCTATTGTCCATAGATAGATTTTAGAAAATAAATTTAAAGACATAAAATTTTGAACTAATATAAATTTAAGATCGTTAAAGATGCAACTAAAATCACAGTTGAAAATCAGAGTATTTCAAAAATCATTTAACAAAAACAAATCCTCTGATACCAATTGTTGGTCGGAGTGGATACTCAAGAGGGGGGTGAATTGAATTCCAATTAAAATTTCTATTAAAATATTGTCTATTTAAAATCCCCCAATTTATAAAACAAGTTAAGCTGTAGTGAATTTATACAGATTTTAGATGTTGACTTAGCTTCTCAAAGATTTATTAGGTCTCAGTTAATTTAACCACGAGATTAAACTAACTTTTGAAACTAACCTACTGATTTACAATACGTATAAACACATTCTAATTTAACTATCAAAGTAAGATTAAAATAGTTTTGTATTTAAAAGTAATAGTAGAGGAATATAAAAGATATATATAGTACACTTTAAACTTAAACTAAAGATACACATCAGATATAAAAAGAGTTCAGTCTCTAGATGAGACTTATTCCTCTCAAATTTATGTAAATTTGATCCACACCCTGAATCGGGGTTAACAACAGTTTACAAAACTATCCAGGCCACGTAGGGACCTCAACCACTGTTCTTCATGGGAATCAAAATAAAGACTAGGCCACACAAGGACCTCTTCCACAGTTTATGAGGGTAAACAAGAGTTAAGAGTTTTGGAGTGAAGATTTTGATATCCTACAGTTCAGTGCAGGAGATAGTGTGTGTGTGTAAGATATACAGAGTACACCACACAACTCGAAAGTAAATAAACAAATCACATAGAGAAGTAGATAAGAGTTTAGAAAGCTCTAATGATTAGCAATGTAGCTCTGGACTCATTGGATTCAACATGAATTCTTCTGATTCCTTCTCTAGTTTTTCTATTGAAAAACAGAGTGTCGTAGTTCAGCATGTGTTCTACAAGAATGAAAATGATCTCTTGATTCGTCTTGTGTTCTTCAGTAGTGTTGGATTGAACTCAAGAGAGTTCTTTGAAAGTCTTGCAATCCCTTTATTTCTCTGTATTGTTCTTCTTGTTCAGAACAGTGTTCTTGGGTGTATGTAAGCTCTTCTTGTTGTATCTTTACACTTGCACTCGCTGTTTTTTTTTGTACTGCATCTCTATCTTCTTTATATTCCACGAGTTCTTGCAGTAGGAATAATTCCTTTTTTCATAGGTATGATATACTGTTTCCTGACATTCCAACAACTATCATTAAATAACATTAATTGCATTAAAAACATCATATATGACTGTTAGCATTATTCACATAATATTGAAAAAAAGTTATGAAACGGTGTCACAGTGATTATATAAACGGTGTCTTCTTCACGGTATAGTCTTCACGGTCTGTGGTCACGGTATGTGCTTCACGGTATGTGCTTCATGGTATGTGCTCCATGGTATATGCTTCACGGTATGTGCTTCACGGTATGTCCATGTCACAGTTTCTCGCTCACATTGTCTCGGTCACGGAGAGTCCTTCACGGTGTCTGGGTGACTGTGTCTGGGTCACGGTGAGTCCTTCACGGTGTCTGGGTCACGGTGTCTGGGGCACGGTGAGTCCTTCACGGTGTCTGGGTGACTGTGTGTCCTTCACGGTGTCTGGGTCCTGGTGTCTCCATAAATAGAGAAATAACTGTATTTAGAATTAAATAGTAATATGTAGAATATAGATTATGTTTAACCAGTAGAGAGTAAAATAACTTGAATCATAAATATAAAGGCTTGATAACATAAGTGAGATTTTTTATCATGCATAAGACTTGTAAATAAAAAAGAGATTAATTAAAATAATTATGATTTGTTATCATTAAAACATGATGTGTAGTTATTTTTGAGATTGAAGATCATTAGCAAGATGTGCAATTAAGATTGAGATTAATTAACAATAATAGGATTTGTGATCATTAAAACATGATTAATACATCAAAAGTACAACTAATATTTCATAATATCATAGTTGAAAGCCCACATCAATAAATGGATTAATAAGTCCTCTATTCTAATAGAATTAATGGTAAGTATAAAGGTTAAGGAAAAAAACACATACTAGGGTTCCATGTAGGAATACATGGATATAGAAATGAAATCAAACCATCATGTTTTGATTTAGAGTGATGGATAATATTATTAGAATAAAGTTAACAACTATAAAGATAAAAATATGTGATGATATAAGGGGACATTTGATTCATCGCAATAGAAGGTACTAGAAAAACGATTTTGGTTTTAGGATCATATTCCTAGTGTTTTAGAATTAATTTAGTTCATAGAATAATTACTCAAGGAAGCATCTATAATTTACATGTAGAGATTCATCCAGTAACTAATTCCTACCACAATCTCAAATTTCTATTTAAAAGATAAAAATAAAAAATATTCTATTTATCTCAATAATATAAGGTTCCATATACTTTTAAAATGATGACAAATATTTTATAATAAGCATGTAATTATAAAGGGTAGTGGGAGGTGATAAAGACTTGTCTTACTTCAGTTGTGGGGTTGATTCCCATAGCTTTGTTCAACACACCAGGTTATCACCCGACCAGAAAGTTTTCCTTTATCTAAAATTATAGTATTATAACATTCCCAAAATTATCTTATGAAATGTTTTAACCTAAAACAATACTATACAAAGTTAAAATTTATCCATTACAACATTTAATGTTATCCAAGAAAAATCTATCAAATCTTTGTGTAAGAGGATTCTAAATTTCCAAAATCAATTTTGACATTAGATTCCCCAAAAAACATAATGTCTCTTTTATTGTCACATAATGAATATATTATAACCTTCTTCATATTATCAAATTTATGATTACAAAATGTTTTGAAATACAATCATTATATATATATATTTATCACATTCTTCTTTTAACTAGAATATAATTCGTGAATCAAAAAACACAAATATGTTAATTATTCTACTTCTACTATAGTAAAAGAATAAGACTAACCTTGATAAATTTTCTTTTTCTAATATATATTTCCTTGATGAATTGGGCAATCATTTCCGTAATGTCCCATATCGTTATGATTATTTCATTGTAGAGCATATTTCATTCACTTACAATCAGGAGCATGGTGACCGTTTTCTCCATATTTACAACAAACACACATTCCTTTTAAGAAAGTAATAGGTTGTTTCTTCCCAAAATTATCAAATAATAGAAAATCATTCTTTCACTTTTCCCTTATATCCGTCTCTTTCTCCACCATCCCCTTCTTCTCTTTCTTTAATTTAATTTCATAAGACTTAGGGAAATCATTTTCTATCTTGATAGAACATGAGACTATATCTCTGTATGATGAGAAATATTGTGAGACCAAGTTCCATTAGAGGAAAGGATTTAACCCATCAATGAATCAATAAATATTATTTATTAGGTTACATATGTATTATGTATCATGAATTACTAACCTTGTGATGTTAGCCCCATACATTAAAACATTATCTTCCTTATTTTACCTCAGGCTCAGAAAATATCTTTCCATATAGTATCTATGTTCCTGAGGAAATAACTTCTCCAAAATAATTCATTAAACTCCCTCCATTCCATATTTTCCACTTCTTCATCCTCCATATTCTATTTAATTAATGACCACCATTGCTCTAAATCTCTTAAGAGATGATAAACTTCCATGACAACCTTTTCCCTTATGTTACGTCCTGAATCCCAAAATAGTATTTTATAATGGACTTATCAACTACCCCGATACTAAAGAATTGGTATTCCCATTGAATGTTAGAGGCTGTTGTCTCATGATGCAATATAGAATTGATCCTCCATGTCGTGGATTTGGACGCTCCATATGGGTAATATTATTATTCATAAACTGAGCCAGTTGTCCCAATATGGTTATAATCTTTTTAGTACCAGGTGTGTCACCATCTCCACTATAATTATATTTCATAGGATGGAAATACCTACATGGATTACATGTGTTGAATTGATTTATATTTCTTCCATTACCTTCCATTTCTAAATAATTGAAAACACTAAATTAGGTTATGAATCATAATTCATTATTAAAAACTAGTATAATACTTAACATAATTTGAAAAAAAAATTCATATCTAATCCATAGACATAAATATGGATCCTTTGAGGACATATTTAATTATAAATCCATCCTAATGGTTTGTAATGAAAATATTAAATCTCTTATGCATAACCCCCTGGAGTGTCATAGCAGGGGCGCAATAACACTTGTTGTTGTTTTCCATGTTACCTTGTGTCATGCCAGGAAAACCATTTCATGGTTTTCACCCCATTTGACCTAAGTTCCAAAACCACCTCCTCATATAGTATCTTCATAAGGCTGTAGATCTTGGAATATCAATGTAATCCCTACATTAGAAAAATTATAGGGTGTTCTTATATACTTATCCTCAAAGTATATCATAGGGTTATGATCCCTAATATATGTTTTCAGATTCTATTTCCATGTTTGATGCTAAACATCCGCTGATACCAACTATAATGCTCTAACCCCAAATACCCAGAGCCAACACATTATTTTAATTCATTGGCATGATTACAAGGAATCATGTCCTGAAGGACTGATCTGTTAGGCAGTCTTGGAAAATAGATTACATATATGAATGTTACATTACACGTTCTAACATAAAACACAACATAAATAATCCTTTTATAATTCCAGTATTCCTCTTTCTTGGCCCTGCATATCAATCATAATACACTTCTTGGAATCTAGGGACAATAAAACATAAGAAAGGGGTGATCTTAGATGCTCAGTAAGGGTAAATAATTCAGTAGAAGCTGTAGTCTTTTAAGGAAATATGTATAATAAAAACAAAAGCCTTTAAATCATAAAATATGAACATAATATGGTAAAAATAAGTCAATCATTATCATATAAACATGCACATAGATATTCTACTAGTCAAATAATCACACGTAATAAAAAATTTGATAATGAAGGAATGCATAATGCCATACATAATAACTATTATGCCAAGGACTTGTGTCATGACAATAGTTTATTTCATGAGACCTACCGATGCATCGAGGGGATATAGTGGGCCTCACCCTTTACTTACTATGTCCAGTGAATTCTTCTTTTGAAAAGGGTGAAACATTATATAAACATTTGTATTAAAACTTTCATACGAAATGTAAATTCATTAACTATAAAACAAGAATGGTATAAAAATAGAACATCCACAGTCAAACATATCATAACTCATTCAATTCAATATGGAATATTTTATAATAATAAATCAACCTCAATAAATAATAATAGTTAGTTATGGTTTTTGACATAGTTGAAAAAGATCAGTAATACTTTTTGAGATAAATATTTATTTTTTTAAATCATCATGATGTCACCCTATTGAAAAATAATTCATATCAAATATTTTTTTGAATAATAGTGTCCCAGACCACTTTTAAATGTTTTTAAGGAATAAATATTTTAAAATAATCATGTATATATAAATAAATCCGTAAGATAATTTAGAAGACATGGACATTAATTAAATGGTTTTACAAAGATACATCATTAAAATATTTAAAATGATGATCTAGTTAATGATTCCTTTCCATAAAACAATAAAATATTACTTTTCAAAACATTTTTTTTAAACATCGACATGCGTGATAAATATTTCCTTTTAAATTTTTACACATAAATAATCTCGGATAATAATGATACCTTGGAATTAACCCTTACCTTAGGTATGATACTCACCATACATGTCTGAATGTCTTGTACAATGTGTTTAAAAATACTATTAACTTATATCAGAATCTTAATAATATTTATGATATCATATATAAATGTTTTATGGCATTATATTAATTGTTTATTAAATATTCTAAATTAATGTAACATGTTGGGTAATAATCTATTGGTTTATCATACATGATTTGACTTGTTATTCTTGATCATATTATATAGATCCTGATTAACATACTTCAAGAATGAATAATATTATTTTTTATAATAAATATAAAAATATATTATAAATAGATATATAAAATGGAAAACAACGTTCATGGAGACAGTAGGTCATACGTACAAATGAACATTGTGTACATTTTCATATAGTATGGAAGTAAGTGAATGGAAT
Organism: Viscum album; assembly: GCA_963277665.1. Taxonomy (NCBI): domain Eukaryota; kingdom Viridiplantae; phylum Streptophyta; class Magnoliopsida; order Santalales; family Viscaceae; genus Viscum; species Viscum album. The sequence goes on along the minus strand of OY728165.1, from coordinate 897,198,636 downwards.
ATTTGTATATGAATATATATATATATATATATATATATAATCCCAATAGAATTATTATGTCATATATTTCATAATTATTAATAATATTTTTTCTTATAACAGTTCTTGGATGGTGAACATGGAAGATGAGTCTCATCACGTCATGGAGACAGTATGTCATACACATGCACAAGATACTATATCATTTCCGTTTATGGTAAAATGGTATGGAATTGGATGGAATATCAATTTAAATGATGCTATATAATGTTATATTTATTAATGATACCATATAATTTTTGGAATTTTTATCACTATCCATGTTATTTGGCCGGAGTATAGATATTTAGGATTTATATATCATTTAATGAAATAGTATTTGTTTTATCAACTCTTTAATATGATGACGAGGATGATGCACTAGGTGGAGAGGAATTGGAAAATGGATTTTTTCTAGAGATAGTACCTCCATGTGGATCAACAACCATTTCACCACCTATATAGTATCACACGGCTCCAGGAGTACTTGTGGATGAGGTGCACAGGCTGAGCACACTTCATGAGATTTAGTATCTTGAACCCCTTAAGTTCTAAATAAATCTGAACACATAGGTGGATAAGGACTGGCGTGAGGTAGAGACCTGAGTTTTCTGTCTAGATAGGACACCAATAGATCAAATGGTGGTCCTGGAAGCGAGCATTCTATAGGGATAAACATAGCGATAGTGAGGATTATTTACCCGATTTTATAACAGGGAGAATCTTTCATGGATAAAGTATGAGAATATATTAAATAAAAGTTTTTACCTTGTAAGATAATGTATATTCATATACAATAACTTCTACATCTCTGGTAGGATGACATGTTAGTATCTGAATATTCATCAGGTCCCACCACTCTCTCTAGTTACTCGATGGATATGATACTAAATCATTACATCAAGACTCGGACCATTGATTGTGGTATGCGTGGGGACAATTGAGCCTATATAGTCTTTATGATCATTCCTACATATGATATGGTGCTAGAGAAATCATTTGTGGCTGAATGTTTATTGGATAAGTGGATACAACCAGTCATTTTCATCAGTGGTAAAGGAGAAAGGACTTTGGGAATAGGGATATGATGTCTGTATTAGTGACTTTGGTGTGTGAGAAGTTTCTAGAGGAGGTATTATGACCAAGGATTTGTAGATTAGGGATCATAGGGTGTCCCCACTCATCATAGAGAGAGGTGATTCTATTCATGAGATAGCATGGTACATCCCACTCAAGATTATCCAACCAAACTTACTTCTGGTAGAGAAACTATGAATTTACCACTGAGGTAGAGGTAATAAATGGATCATATAGATCCACTGGGAATCATATGTTGCAAGGGGTCTGGAATAGATGTAGGGGTTGTTGATGTTTCAATATGTTACCACCAATACCACCATGTGTTCCATTCCAGGCTAGGGAGCTGGAGGAAAAGGGTGGGAATAGCTGCATGTGGTTGAGGCTTATAACCCATGGGTTCTTGGAATTATTTGACATATGCTTTATTTATTATCTATTATAGATTTTGTATGGATATACATGGGTTCTACTAGTTATTTCCTTACCAAAATTTTTTTTTATAATTATATATTACTGTTGAACCATTGACTAGACCCTCACGCTTGGAGACTCCTACTAGAAGAGACCCAATGGCCACACACTATTACCTAAAGTGTAACCCGAATCTTAGAGGGAAATGTTTTGATTGAGATCTCTTGGTAGCGGCATAGAGGACATAAGACATCATACTTGGTATAGACTGGTTATCCAAAATTCATGTTCCTGTTAAATATTTTAGGTGATGAGTCTGACATGTCCACAGTGGTGGAATAAGATTTTCCTTTTTGGTGAAAAAAACCCAAGAAACATTGAATGGACTCACACATCGGAGGGTGAAGATGATTACTCATTAATTGGTTATCCTAACCCACAATGCAGTGGACATAACGAGTCCTCAAATTACTACACCGATGGCGGAGTATGAGGAAGTATTTACTGGACGTGTTCCATTATTACCTCCCCATCGATAGATAGTCTTATACATTGGTTTACACCTCGATCTAACACCAATATCTACACTAGAAAATCCATGGGCTTATATAGAGATTCACAAGCTAAGGACAGTGATGACAGAATTTCATAGGAAGGGATTCATAACACCCAGTTCTTCACCCCGGGTGGCCCCAATTTTGTTTTCCATGAAGGCATAAGGGATCTTGATGTTCTGTGTGGATTTACAGCTCTTAAAATAGGTGACCATGAAAAAAACGTACCCACTACCAAGGAATGATGACCCCCTTTTTGTTCATTTGAGAGGTGTATGATGGTTCTCGATGGTTTAACCCAGGTAAATAATTTTAGGATTTTATGTTGAGTTTGACAAGATCTCCAAAATTTAGATTTCTAGAGGAGGGTTTTGAGTACATAGTATTCTACAATGAATCATGAATAAGGCATAATAGTTTCCTAATCAAAGAGAAAATTGTTGGTTGCTTCTGGTTCACATGAGTCTCATGTATATATTATCTCGGAAGGTTCTTAACATGAGATGGATGATGTGGATATATTTCTTCTAGGACTATGACTTTGAGATTTTCTATACTCCCAGGATGGGGAATGTAGTGGAAGATTCTCTCAGCATGAGATCCAGCTCATAGTTATTAAATGAGGCATTAGAACATTTGTCCTCATTGTAGATGTCCCTTGTTTATAGAGATTGAGAGGCTTACCTCAAATTTATTGATTTCACCACTCCACTATTGTAGTGAGTCATGGAGGAATGGCTTGGGGATACTGACTGTGAGACCCTATGCACTCAGTTTTCCATTTGGTAGGCTAATGATTGATATTTGAAAGGTGTAGAGAACCTCATTTTTTCAGAGGAAACATAGTAGTACTAGTGGCGTTATAGGAGGAGGTTCTGAGGGAGTTTCATTTATCCCCCTTAACAGTACATCCATGTGTGGAGAAGATGTATCATGACATTTTTCATTGGTTTTTTTTCCAAGGATGAAGAAAAGAGTTGCATAGTTTGATTCTCGATGCCTAACTTGTCAGTAAGTAAAGGCTGAGCACCAGGTTTTAGAGGTTTTCACTTACCCCCTTGAGGATCTATAATGGGAGTGGTAGGAGATAACGATTGACTTCTTCATGGGTTTAACACATACATCTAGGGGATACATTTCTATCTAGGTTATCATTGACTAACTCACCAATTCTGCCCACTTCATATCGATCAGAGTGCATAGTTGAGTAGAGATCTTGGAACTCCACTATGTTTAGGAGATAGTTCAAATCAATGGAGTATCATCGATAATAGTTTCTTATTGTGATGCTCACTTAACATTCATGTTGTGGAATGTGTTACAATAGATATTTGATACCCAGCTACACATTAGAATAGTGTTTCACCCATATAAATACAGCCATACTTAGCGGAAAATTCATGTTCCGGAAGAATTTTTATGGCCTCTCATGTTAAAATTGGCTGTAGTTGGGATGATCAACTTATACAGGTGCATTTTTTGTACAAAAAATGCTACCATTACACCATTGGTATGGAACCATTAGAGGATTTGTATGGCTGAAAAGGAATGTCACCACTATGTTGGGATGACCCAAGTGAGTAAGCACAGATGAGCCTAGAGTTGGTGCAAGCTACTATAGAGAAGGTTAATATCATCCAAGAGTGGATGAATACTGCACAGATCCATTAGAGGAAATTTGATGATAGATGATGAAGGCCTTGGGGGTTCGAGGATGGAGACCGTGTGTTCCTTTGGATTTCACCTCAATAGGGATGACAACGATTTGGAATGGAAATAAAACTATATTCATGGTTCATTGTCCCAAATTAAATATTATGTATATTTGGTGAGGTGGCGTTCAAAAAATCTCCATCACCATAGTTATTCAGGGTACACATCGTCTTCCACATGTCACACCTCATAAGGTAGGTTCCTGACCCATCACACATCATCGATATGGGTGAAATGGACATCAAGGATGGAGAGACATTCATAGAGTACCCAATGTATATCAAAGGATTGTAGGATATAATCCATCATGGTAGATTTATTCCTTTATTGAGTGTTTGCTGGAAGTATGGGAATCTCCAAGAGAGAATAAGGGAGTTGGAGGCACAAATTCATGTTTAGAATCCAGATCTCTTTGAGTATCCCTTTTTTTTGAATTTTTAGGGATGTAAATCCCCCTGGTGGGAAGAATTTTACATCATCTGTTTTCAATGTATTATTTTTACATATTATATGGATCTATTTCAAGACTAGGTGCTGAGACGGCGTGTGATATCGAGGCCCGGTGTTCCTAGAATTAATGTTTGAAAACTATTAAAATATTTAATATATCTCATGCACGGTGTTCTAGAAAAACTTTAATAACTCCCCAATTGGTTCTCAGATCGAAAATATATGGATACCGTTGAATTTAGAGAAGCGTATTTATGATAGGAACAACCTAATATTTCTCATCGTGGGTCATCTATAAACAATTTTACCAAGGGAGTCATAGTGAATAATTTTATTAAATAAAATTATATTAATTTTAAGAACTCAAATCTCACAAATGGAAACATGGATTTTAAATGTGACACCACCATTGAGTTCATAATGCATTCTTCCTAGGTGGGACATAACATCTTTCAGCATGAGGCACTATGAAAAAACTATCACGTTCATAAATAAATAAATAAATAATTAAATTTATTATTTTATTTAATGATGAAACTACATAATAAAATCCTTTATAATTCTAGTTATTAGCACATATCATGTTTGGTCTCATAACCATGGAAATGGAGAGAGGATATGATGGAGGAGATTTCCTTGAAGGTCACTGAAAAATTGTGCTTTGACTATCGGTGTGCCATGGGAATTAAGGATGTCACAAGAATAATTGAAAATGAAATACATTTTTTCTTCATCATTTATTTATCCAAATAATGGTAGGATGTGTGATTAAATTTTTTAATTCGCAGTTCTTAACTTATACATTGAACACCAATCAATAGATGACTCGATTGATTCACATATTGTGTTTATAGTGGGAAGAGATTTATTTTTGGGGGGATTTTATCAGGAGAGCCTTCAATGGTTCAATTAGGCTATAGATTCATTTTCAATTCTAATAAAGATGAAACCAGATCCACATGAACACTGATCGAGGTTTGTTCCACATGGTTTATTTTCCTTTTCAACCCCAAATTATGCATTTATCCATGCTCATTCATAATTGGTGTGATGTTCGACATATCCTGATCAATCGATCATTGTGGAACTGATTCATGGTGCAATGATCTGATATCATATATTTGGGATTGACACAAAATGATGGAGGTGTGATGATGGAGCAGAATCAATTAGGACTATCGATGATTCTTGATTTTTTGTTCCTTGATGTTCTTCGATACACAATGAAGAATGATGATTTAATCTGTTTTATGAGAAGATATGTTGATGGGACACATTGTTAGATGATGTAGAGTCTTGGACGAGATTGGATCTATGAAAATTTAATTTTTCAAACATTGGATGAGATGAGGAGGTGTCCGTCAGCACAGGCAGTGGTGCACGGTGGCGTGCAGTGGTGCTGGGGGCCTGAGGGGGTGGACAGTACCACGTGTGGTAGATCCATGGTTAGTGGGAGAAATTGGGGAATGATGGGGATGACATAGGTGGATGTGTTTGTAACTTCATGTGGGATGCATCTGTGGGCCAGGTCAAGAGGATGGGCCAAGTCAGTTCGGTGGGTTGAGTCATGCCAATGGGCATGGCTGAACCCAAGTCTGACCTAGGTCAGATCCGGGGAAACCATTATGGAGATCATTGGTGGTCAAGAACGATTGAAAATCGCTGGGATACGACAGATTATTAGGTACACTGATCCCAATGGTCTACCCTGATGGTCGAATGTGGGTAAAGCGACTATGCGACCAGTCTGTACACTAATTCGAATGACTGCAGGGGTCGACCGCGCTGTCGTTCTACATGGTATATTGACCAAGTGTAGGGGTAGACCATAGAATTTGGTCGACCTACTATGTTGGTAGGTCCGTAGAAGGCATGTAAGAATTTTATTTCAAATAATAATCTTTCCTAAATGGGACATCCATTCAATGAGTTTTCTATGATGTTGATATCCTAAGGTTGAGGTGGTCACCTTGAGACAAAAATTTTGGTTTTTAGTTTTGGACAACATTGGTTGAGAGGATTCCATTGTTCCTTTATTCATGGTTTCATTACATAATTACATCTAAATCACTATATTGTAATCCCATCAAGTCGTCGAGTCTTATATAGAGTATGGTATCCCTCCTTATACTGGACAGTGATCCACTATCACCCATTGTGGATTTGTAGAATCAGAATACCCTCCGATAGTTGGGTGTTGGTCCTCCATCATTCATGATTCATTAGTAGGGTTTGATTTATCCCCCAATCAGTCTAGGAATGATCCCCTACACAGTTTGTTTATCCAAATTGGGTCACTGCTATACCGTTGTGATTCTGGGCATTATCCCCTCATTGTATATCACATTATTATTTTACCAATGTGTTCTCTTTGGGAAGGTCCAAAATTTGTAGGACCTATTCATTGAATATTTTAGATAATTTGGTGGCTTAAGGAGTTAGTTATCCCATAATGAGCATGATTCGAGTGGAATCATGTGGTGGGTAATTGGTTTTGACCACTTGAAGGAGCGGTGTCTCTCTTGAGTATATCTTGGAATTCTTGTTATATGTGTCGTAGACATATACCTATATTGAGATAACTGTATCTTCCTTTTTTTATTACATTGTGATTTCAGGGTGTCCAACTGAGTACTTTTATGCTCTCCCCTGCACAGGCTTCACCTGCATGTGTCATGTCTTGTGCAGAAAATCAACTTTTTGATGGAGTATAAGATAGACTATGATGAGATAGTGAATAGTGATACTAGACAGACTAAGTCGTGTTCTTATGGAATTCAGAAAACAGTCCCAGTACATTTTTGTTTATGATGGACATGTGTTATCGACCATTTGTGGTGGGATTTTTTTTGGGCCTATTTAATTTACAATTCTCCATGTCAAACTCTTGTTGTGCAATATAGTAGTTTTCATGCATTCTTTACATAGTGTTTTTGAATTTAAACATTTGTGTCTTAGTGATGTGTGTGTTCATATATGTTATTTAGGCTAACGACACTGGTTTATGATATATTCTTACTTGGTGCTAGTCACTAGCCTCTGGCCTATTATAGGTGTTCTTAGGTTTGTCGCAGCATAGGTCCCTAGGGGACATGTCGTGATAATTTTTTTTAGATGACTTTGGTCAAAGTGGTAATTATTTAACCCTATCTAGAATAATAATCTTGAAATTACTATAATTTTTCTACATCAATTGAAATTATAAAAATAAAAATTAAATAAGGTTATGAAAAATGGAATGTGATATAATTTTAGAGAAGGTATGTCATAGAGACGCATGAGTAAGGTTTTCATTTTTCAAAGAGCATGATGGAAAGAATGCAAGTAAAATTATATATTTATAGAAAAAATTATTAGATCATAAATATCATATTTATTATTAAAATAAACATATGTAATATATAAATCTGATGTGTTCATTATAATAACAAATAGCATCGCTACATGGAGGTGGTAATCCACTAATATATATGATTGACATTATCACTCTTCAATTGATGGAATGGTTAGAGTATCGATAATATATTATATTTATAAAATGAGTAATATATCACTAATATTGTATTTATACATTAAATCTAAAAATAGAACTAGTCTTGGGAGGTATTCGTCGAAAACTAATTACATTGGTTCCTGAGAAGGTAGTCCTCCGTACACATGAATGACGGTTCCATTTCGAATTTGTTGAAAGAAGTAGATGAATATATGTTATTCCATTAACAATAAAATATAATTCTATATATATAAGATATTATTGTCATTATATCATCATTTTTGAACTCTATTTAAATGAGGTAGAAAGAAAAATAAAATAATAACGCTTGAGTAAAAACTATCCTTCATCATCAGACAATCTTTTTAAGTTAATACCTAAATCCTTCCAATAATTTTTTTAATGAAAAAAAGGTCCACGAGGACGTGGGGAGGGATGTAAATACATTATTTGGGTAGATATTTTAGAATCCAAATTTATTTTTATGTTTGAAGAGTAGAGTATAGGGTGAAACCTTTTATATGTGGGGAGAGGACACACTAGGAACTTTTAAACAAAATAAAATATATTAATGTATTACTATCGAAAATCACCAAAATGGGCATATAAAAATATTCGATGTAATAGAGTAAAAATATTTCCATAAAAATATTTTTTTACATGTTTATTGGTCATTTTAACCTTAATGCCTTAATTTTAACTCATGGAAAATCTATTTCAACCTTAACCGTCATAACATATTTTTAATCTGTTTACTGTTGATTATGACATAAAATAATGTTAAATGTATTTACTAATATTAATAATGGTGATTCCACATAATTAATCTATTTAAAAAAAATATTTAAATATTGGAAGATTTTTAATTTTAATTAATCTTGAATATGTGATGTAGAACGTTTTTCTGAAAAAATACATTTTCGAGAATAAATAATTTTTGATACATAATTCTGTTTTAAAAATCATTATAATGGAAATAATTGGATTTTTATTATTAAAAATTAATTAATTAAAATTTTAGAATAAACTAAAATTCGATTATAATTTTTATATTTGTGAAATATAAATAGAGTTTCCAATAGAAAATGAAACATTTCACTATTCATTAAAAAATTAGACTTACCTAAACATTCAAAAAAAATCATCCAAAGATAAATTACAAATAAAAAAGCATAAATGAAGTTAATTTTTAAAAAATAAATTATTAAATAATTTTTATAATGGATCATTTAAATAAAACCACATAACGCATGGAACCCCAATTTTGATAGAAATAATTCATTTTTCCTTTTGACTGAGAAATTGCCTAATATTATTATATATAAAATAACAATATCAAATATAATTAACAAATTTCAATAAAGAATGATTATTTTTAATATTAACCTTACCTTTTCATTTACATTATTAACAGGTTTTTTAAATTATGACCCCAAAATTTAATTTAATGTTTAAATAAACGGTGATATCATTCCCTCATAGCATTTTCTATTTCCCTTGTTTCTCCTCTAATAACTTTTTTTCAACAAAAACATAAACTACTAAATGACAATATTTTGTAACACGTACTTATTTTCATTCATGATTCAAAATATGATGTCTGTTATTTAAAAGAAATTCTTCTAAATGAACTACTTCATTTCTCATAATTTGAGTTGTGTGTGGAACATGTTTTCATTATAATGAAACATGAAATAATTTATGTGTTTCAGATAAACTCAGAGGAAATTCCACTCACTAATAATCTAATCCAACATTCTCGAGGATATCATATATTCTAATAAACGACGAACTAATCATTTTTTACTAAAAAAAATATTTATCCATGTAGATACCTTAAGAAAAATAAGATCACCTAACACGAAAGAAAGATTATTCATCCAATTAAGAGAATAAATTTTATGCCTACTCTAAACTATTCAAATGAGTGCTGGAATCATCATCACCATGTCAACCATTTATCCTACCAATTATTGTCTCCAAAACATTATTACACCTACTTCATCAAATATACCATGTGTTTGAAACCACCTTCAATAAAATTATTCAGAAGGTTGAATTTTTATATTGAAATGGAATGTTTTTTATAATAAAATTAAACTAATGAATGAAATTGATCCATAATTAAAGGGTAATCCATTGAACATGCTCGAAGTAATAATTCTAGGGTCTGAATCATTCACTGGGATTGTCAATTATATTTAGGATTATATGAAATATTGAAATTTAATTTAGTTCTTGCAATATTTTAAAATCCTTCAAAAAATATGTAAATAGATTATCATGGTTAGATACAATGGATATTGGAACTCCATTTAACTTGAATATATCCTTGTCTTACAATCACAAAATTCAATCTAAATACATAATATTTTGATATAAAAGGAAATGTGCATATCAAGTGAATCGATCAATAATAAACATAATTAAATTATTAATATGACATGTATTGGGAAATCCCACCATGAAATCCATTAATATATTCTCTCATTTCCATTATCATATTTTAAAAGGTTAAATTATCCCCATCAATTATTGTCATTCTTCTTTATCATGTTGAAAATTCAATCATTTCATGGTAAAATAAATAATACAAATTTTCATTCCATCTCATAAGAAATACTCCTGAGGTTCATTGTATATATTTTTTCAACTATAATGAACAGAAAATGATGAACTATGAGTTTCATTCAAAAATAATCTCTTTAACTAAAAATCAAAATAAACACATAATTTTTTTTCCAAATATGATAACACCATATTTATCAAATTTAAACTCTATAAACTCTCCCATCAATGTATATTCTACCTTTTCTTGTAATACTTATTCTTTTTTTGTTGATATTTTTGAATTCCCTTTGATATAAAAAATAGTACTAACACATAAAAATTTGAAAAAGTTCATGCATATAAAAAGTATACTCAGAAATTCATTAAATCATTAACCAATGGGATATTTTACAAGCATTATACGGTTAATTTTTTATTATCTTTATAACATATATATCTAACAACAGTTATTTCTTTTAATAGTTGGTATGGAATAATTCAGTCATAACCATTAATTAGTTATAATAATGTTATCTTCCTTTTGTTCTTCCCATTCTGATAGAATATATACTTAAAAATATTATTATTAATATATATTCCCAAATTTACTCCATATAAAGAAGTTTAAAAGAATTCAAGAAAAAAACAAAAAAAAATTCAATATCATGTGTTGGATAATTATACTTGTGGGGTTACAAATAATATAAAGCATAAAAATTACATTATCATTCTATATATGAACAAAATCTGATATATGTCAATGAAGAATCACTTTAAATAACTAATTAAATAATTCTAAAGACTCAGGAAAAATTACCGCATTAAAAATTATTCATTCCTATTTTTAGCAACAATCATCACACACATTTTTTCAGATGAATTTAACTCATTTTTAGCGAACTTCGTCAGTAGCACAGATAAATCAAAAAAGATTTCAACAAAATTATTATAGTAAAAAACTATTTCAATAAAACTATTAATAAATATGAAATTATTAGTTATTGAAAATTATTATTCAAATTTATTTTAAAAAGGTCAATATTTATAAATATTTTTAAACAATATATCTGAGGAATGAAATCATTTTCAACCAAAAATAAGACTTAGTAAATTTTCCATATATAATTTATTATTCAATGTTTGAAAAAATAATCCATAGGTATATTTCATTATCAAAATTAAATTTAAAATTTTACAATATAGGATCAATAAACATGACTAAAAATTATATAAACTGTTAGGGAAAACTCTATACATAATATCAATGAATACAGTTGGTGCATTAGAAAACCCAATGGACAAAACTACAAACTCATAATGATAGTTTCAAGGTTGAACAATTTACATAATAATATCTTCTTTATTCACCTTTAAATAATTATCTCCTCAACTAATACCAATCTTTAAAAAATATTTCCCTCCTTGGAGCTGATAAAAAAATCCTATATATTATCCAAATGATACATTTTCATAATAGTTATACTATTCAAGGATCTCTAATCATAGAAAGATATCATTGAAAATAATCGTTTTTACAAATAAATAGAATAACCCCCTAGGGAAGTGTTATAATTAATGAAACCTTAATCTATTAAATCATTCAACGTCATTTTAAATTCCAGATGTTCTATAAGAGCAATTTGATAAGGGGATTGAAAATTGTGTTAGCATCAGACACTATGTTAGTAGTAAATTCAACTTCCTATAAAGATATATTACAAGGAAGATAATTTGGAAATTCATCCCGATATTCCATTACTATGGGGACATCACTTATACTATCAATATCCCTTTTTTCATCAATATTTGTAAAATGACATTAATTTAAATCTTTTAACACTAAACATGGTACCAAAAAATTAATATTTTTACTATTCATTATTACCCAAAATAAGTTTAAAATACTACATTATATTAATTATTATAATGGAAAATATTGATTCCATTATGTACGATATATATTTAAATTGTGTCATAAATTCACTTTAACATAATGGGAAAAAACACAATGAAAACTATTTTTAGAAAAAAAGACTCTTTAAGAATAAAACAGAATTTTCAATAATTCAATTCCTTGAAAAAACTATTAGATGAATATAAAAAAATTATTGAATTAATATTAAATAAATTTCCTCAAATTAATAATTAAATATGTATTTTTTAATTTTTAAGACCAAAAAACATTGTGAATATAAAAATGGTTTTTATTTAAATGAAAACATTTTTATGATTTCCCAAAATATAATCATATATTTCTATGGTAGAAATTACATATTCATATGAAATATGTTACTTATTTAGTATATATTTTTTCAAGAATAATTTTATATTAATCATCACTGTTGTTTTTTTCAATATAATTTCATAATAGTGATAGTTTGTGTAAAAAAATCATTATTCACCCAAAAACAACTATTTCTAAAAATATAAATATTTCAAACTAAGATATTTTTGAAATGATTAATTCCAAATTTTAAATATATATCATCAAATTAAATTCCTAAAATTTTAATATTTATGTTTCGATCACATTATTGATAAATGCTATGTGTATTTTGATATTTCTTCAATGAAAGGAGAATACATATTATAATTGAATATTTGATGTTACATTCTACCTTCCATCCAAAATTTAATCATTGACATATAAAAATGTCAACTCATTAATAGAAGTGGTCATTAGTTCCCCATAAATTATTTATGTTCCCACATCGCATCTTCTATATTATGAATTCCTCAATGTACCTTTAGCAGTTGAGTCATTGGACTCTTCAAAACATTATCTCTAGTATCAAGAATATACATAGGCTCTTGACAATAAAATAAATAAGGTTCCAGTACAATTTAAATTGAGGTGAGAACATGTTATGGGTTTTGAAAGTACAAAATTAATAATGTTATTTGGAACACATCATGAATATTATAGAGGCTAGATTTCATTTCAAAATTGTAGATCGTAACTCCTAAACATTCTAGAATTTTAATGGGCTAAATGTAAGTTGGATTTAGTTTCCCATTCTTATGGAATATTATAACACCATTACATGTAGATACTTCAACAAAACATGATCTCCATCTTTAAATTATAAACCATCCTTCAGTAATCAATAGAAATTATTTGTCTTCTCATAGTTATATTAATATGATTACGAATATTATTCAATTTCACTATTTTATCCTCTATGAGATTGGGACATACAATATTCATTTCATCAACTTCATCCCAAAGAAGATATAGTATGACATCTCTTAGCATGCAATGCCTCATATATTTCCATTTTAATTATTTAATAGATGATATTATTATATTTGAATTCCATAAAAGGTAAATTTTGATCTCATATACCAACAAAGTCAATTTAATAGAACACCAATATAACAACTAATGTTTGTAATGTCTGCTTAGATTGCCAATCATTTTGAGTGTGATTAGAGGTTCTCAAATTTAACATAACTTCCTGAGGATTTTGAATAAATAAAATAATTTTGATATAAAATTTGAATCATGATTGGATATAATTGAAAGTGGTAACCCATGAATTCTCACAACATCATTAATATTAATCTACATGAGGCACCCAAGAGGTAGATCATCTATTATAATTAGTAAATATGTGGAATTGGTAAGTCGATCAATAATAACTCATATGAAACCATTAATTCGAGGAGTATCTTGAAATCAATTAATAAAGTGCATAGTAATATCATCTAATTTCCATATAGGAAAAGTTATATTCTGACTGATTCTTTATTGATTCCATCTCTCAGCCTTTACCTACTGAAAAATCATGGATCTTGTTATATCATAAAAAGTTTATCAATTCATATTATCCCACCAAGAATGTTCGTTAAATTCGCAATAAATTTTGGTGTTACCATTGTGTATAGAAAAATTTCATCCATCATATTAATCAAATAATTAAATTTTCTTATCAGTATTGACGAAACACATAGGATCTTTCCATATTTCAAAATTAAAAATTTAGAGTTATATTCTACCAACATCACATCATCTATATATTTTATTATTTTTAATATTATCATCATCAAGCCATGAACTTTTTATTTTTTCTAATAATTATTATTGGGAAATAAAATTGAATATATTTGAGGTTTCCATTTCCTTAATGATTCTAATATCAATATTTTCAAAATTCGTGAGTATATGATCATATTTAATCCTCATTCTAGTAATAAATCAATGAGTTTCCTACTCATTATATGGAACGATGTATTTGCCATTCCATGGTGGTAGTGTACTAAGAAAACATAATATTTTGAGAAGTTTAACCATCTCCTTTGTGTAATGTTGAGCTCTTTCAGTGATAATATGTATTTAATTATTTTTAATTTTCATACACTTTGTATCTTTCATCATAAATTTAATGCCTCTATATATTTAATGAATTTATTACAGCTACCAACTTCAGATCATGGAAAAGAAAATTATATACATGAATTTTAAACTAATTTTATACATTTGAGAAAATTTTATTATTCTGTATAAGGACACATCCATTTCCATTATTTGAAGAATACATATAAATCAAAAAATATTACAAATCTATGGAAAGGAAAATATGGGTGCATTAAACAAATATCATATTTAATTTTTTAAAAAATTTCATAAATTATTTAGACTATATATACATGAAACGCTTATGTGTTAAATTGTTTACTGTTATAGCTAATTTTATATATTTTTTCAATTCATCATTGATAGTATTCTATTAATCAATTAACACTATGAAACAAAATTTTATTTTTTGGTTTTGTTGATTCCATCAAATCATTTTTCTTTAAAGGATCAGAATATATTCCATCATTTGAGGCAATATGTCCATGACAAGAAAAATGTCTATGAAAAAATTAACAATTGATAAATAATACCTATAGCTTCATTTCATTAGAAGCCTTATGAATTTTTATCAAATGAATCTTACTCTCATAATATGTTTTAGAGTATTTTAAGTTATCAATAATAAATACTATAAATATTTATTTAGATAATACTTGAATATGTTATTCATAATATCCATAAAAACTGGTTTGTATTAGTCAATAAAAGGGTATTACTATAAAATCATATTTACCATATCTCGTATGAAATTTCATCATTGTAATGTCTTCTTTCATTATTTGATTTGATGGTATCCAGAAAAAATGATCATTATTTGAAAAACATTAATCTCCTTCAAGATGATCAAATAATATATAAATGTGGGGAAGAGGATAGTCTTTGTCTGTTTTAATGGAATTTATCTACCTATAATCAAATCACCACCTCATAAACCCATCATTTTACAAAACAAAAAGGGTATGGTCTCCCCATATTGAAACACTATAGAATAGTAATCCCATATTAGAGAAATAATCTAATAGTTTATTTAATTATTATATTTCAATGGGGGTAATCCCATAGGGAATCATATATATATAATATTCATCAAGAACTGTTTCCATGAAAATATCAATTGCATGATCTTGTGGGTGTATAAGTAGTTCTTTAGGAAACCCATAAATGTATTCCTACACATTATGTACATCATTTATTCTAAGGATACCTCTCCCATTAATAGGCCATGTCCATAGTTATGCTCTTTGAATTTTTTTAAGGAGAAATTTAATAAGAGGATTCAAAAATGATTCAAATGATGTAGTCACTCATATAAATATAGTCGATCTATATCTACATAACAAATCATGATCTCCTTCTCTTAGAAAAATAATGTCAAATTATCATTTGATATCCAATCCAAACCATGTTTTATATAATATTCATCCCTAATTATAATAATAATGTTTTAAACAAGTGGAATCTATGTATTTAATTTAGATATGAAAAAAATACTTATTGTATTAAGACATACACTACAAGACATAATTGGAAACTCATTTATTAGGGTGTTAGGGAAATATCTAATTTTTAAAAAAAATATGTAATATATAATGTGTGTAAAGAAAAAATAAAAAAAATGATAAATTTGATTATATGATCAATTATACTTCCATTAAATATTTAGTAACTTCCACACCCATTTATGAATAATTAATTACAATAATTGTCATTTCTAATTGTTAACTATTTCATTTTTCATGTATGTTTTGATATAGTTGTTTGGATCCTTACATATTGATCTTGTATCAATAAAATAATTAATTTAAATATGATATAAATATAATATTTATTATTTTTATATATATTTTTAATCACCCCTAAAAATATGACATGAAAAATGAATATGACCACTTTTTGGAGGTGGTAGTTCGTACGTACGCATGAGCGACGTTATTGTTTTTTAATTCCATAATGGGTACATATATTAATGAAATATTATTTTTATTGGATAATAATTATTTTTTAAATTTTGTATATATATTTTTCAGTTTCAACTTTATAACCGTATTCAAAAATTTGTGTTAAAAATTAATTACACCGCTATGTGGAGTCGGTAGGAAGAATGACTTCAACTACAATGATTTTATTTTTATTGGCAAGAAAATTAGTATAAAATGGTTTTTACCAAAACTCATAATAATATCATTGTATATTTAACATAATAGAGTCATTTATTTAGAATGGGTATAATGTATTTTTTTGAAATATAAGAATAATTAAATGGGAAATAGTCAGTAAAGATTATTGACTCGTCTCTAAAGGGCCTCCATTGGATTACACCTTATGCCTTCATAAGATGGTATTATAAGAATACCATAAGCTCATGATTTCTAAAAATTAAGATATTAAATATTAGGGTCATAGATTTTCCATGGTAGATTAATCAATTTTTTGAATAATAGACGTGGTGAGCTTCCCTCTTATAAATAAGGTGAGGGACATACTTGAAATTACATAAAATATGTCAATGATATAAGATCTATTTCTTATTCAGGTTTATGAAAATTCCTAAATATAAAAAGAAAAAATAATTTATGGTTTGAATAGAATAAGACATTAATTATTATATAGGATTATTTGGTATTATTACTATTATTTTATAGTTAAATCCCCTCAGTAAACCCATTTTAACAATAACTCTGGTCACAAATTTTACATTTTCTACTAATCAATATTAAAAAATATTATGTTAAACATTTTTAAATTATAGTTATTATACTGACTAAAAATATTTAATTCATATTCTATAATTTTAATATATTTAGGTAAATATATGGTCAAATTATACATTGACAATCATTTATAGACAAAATATTTTTATGGAAAAATTTGAATTTGATTTCATTTCATTAATCATAAAAACTATTAGATTGCTGTTAAAATATATTATTTAATAAATATTATATATATTTCATTATCATTATCAAAAATGATGATTTATTTAATATGTTGAACTAAACAAAATTGAGAATATAAAAATCGTTTTTAGTAGAACAAGACCATTAATTTGTTTTTCCAAAAATGTTATGTATATATTAATAATATCGAAATTTAATTTTTATATGAATTATATTAATTATTAAATATACAGTTTTTCTATGAATTGGTTTCTCTAATCAATAAATTTCTTCTTATATCAGAATACATTCATAAAATTGATTGTTTACGTTAAAGGAGAATTTTTCACTTTTCACCTAAAAAAAACTATTTCTAAAAAAATCGAACAATATAACTCAAAGATAATTTTAACATGATGAAATCAATCATTTCATCAATTTCAGTTGATAAATTTTTTGTATTTTAGGCTTAATCACATTATTTAATAAGTATTTCTACATTATAATATTATTTTTTTGAAAGAAATATATTCCCAATGTAATTGAATATTTGGGGGTATAATTTTTTTAGTAAATACTTGAATTACAAAAATATGTTTTATAAAATAAAAAATTTTATTTAAAACATTTAATTAAAATTCATAATGTATAAAAAATATTTTATTTATAATAAAAATTCATAAATTAATTAGATTTTCATATGTTCTAAACATTTATTAAAAATTAATTGTTTATAATGAAAATATATATAATTAACATATAAATAATCTATATTTATAATTTTAAAATAATTTTATATATAATTTCTAAAAAATGTACTTGTGTTATTCTAAATGATAATATTTCTTCGTATAACAATCAAATAAAGACATTATTTCCAATATTAAATTTAATAAATACATTCAATTTTATATTTTAAAATAATATTTTCCATTATATTGACATTATTTACAATATTTTATAAAATTATCTAAGAATTATTTATTTTTTATTCGTTTTTGGTGTAGTTATACTAATAGTGGTACTTAAGTGTGATTATGATACTACGGATTTCCAATATATATATTTTTTCTATTTCAAGTTATATTTTATTTTCTATAATTTTAGGATTTTAATCCTTCATGGTTTGTAATAATACAAGCTATGGAATACTTGGTTTCATGTCCTTTTATTTCAGTTTACTATAATATTTGAAAACTATTATATTAATTGAATTCATATATTAGATGAATTATTTTATACTCAAGAAATAAATAAAAATTTATATTTTGTAGTGAAAATGTGTAGTTAAATTTCGGATGATACATTCTCTACCCCATTAATAAATTTATCCCATATAATGTTTTATATATTTAATATATATTAAATCCTTTTATACATTTAAAATGAATATTTATAGGTACTGAAATTTGTTTTTTATAAAGGATGAACATAATAATATTTCTCGCCTTATTTTGAATATATATGTAATCATTTGTTATTTTGTTTTAATAATTTTCTAGAATTTTTTATATTTTTATTTAAAATGATATACTGTCAATAAGAATTCATGAATGAATCAAGAAAACATACATTTTTTATCATTTTGATTGATCGCTCATGAATTTATAGACTGTAAGATTTGTTATAGGATGGTAGTCATCCTTTTATGATGAAATCAATAGTGAGATGTTTTTTGTTTAGTGAATTTGGAAGTCCAATAAGATTTAGGTTATTACTTGTAACCAAATATAGTATATCTATAAAGGTTATCACACCATCTCTCATACCATTTTATTAATCACATCGTTGCCAGTTTTATAATTTTTCCCTCTTTTTATCCTTGTTCCATCTATTTAATAATAACATATCTGTTTTAAATATTATTAAAGAATAAAATATCAGGGAAATTACACAAAACGTTAATATGAATAAATTAATGATATAATATGATATTATAATATTTTTCACCATTATTTTAACATGTTATAGTTTATGAATGACCTATAAGGCATTAAATTCATCCTATAACTATTTTAATTTAATATATGAAACCATTAATTTAATAAATTCCATATTTTGTTAAACCAGGCGTTCTATATGTTTTCTCATTTCAATTTTTTTAAAATATCGTCAAAAACCCCACTTTAGAACCAACTATGGTATCCTTGGCCCTTTCTCCCATATTAGGTTCTGTGTAATACATTAGCACATACATTGATACCAACTTAGACGACCCATAATTTACATTAATATATTAAAAATCATAATTAAATCACCCTCTTAATACTTAATATTATAGTTAAATTAGTTATGTGATTTTTTTAATATCATATAATGAATAATAATTTAACATCTACCATATAAATTCTCCATACATGAATTCCGATTTTACACAACATAGAAAATAAATTCCTAAGGAAATTTGAAAAATATTTGAAAATAGTAATAAATAATAATTTATAAGGGATAATGGAATATCAATAATTCATCTGTGAAAAAATAATTATGTCATAAAAAATTTATAGGTATAAACATGAATGAAATTAATTTAATAATAGAATAATATCATATAATAACATGAAGTGAACATTATTTGAGATAGAAAACCATATATCATCGAGTAAATTCCATAAGGATATTCCTGATAACAAAATATATACAATGAAATTAGAATATTTAGTAAATAAATATGAATCATGAAAACATGACATAGGAATTTTGAATTAAACTATGTTTAGATTCCCATATTATAGGTCAATATTAAACATTATGACCAACATAACACAGTAGACTAACCTAAAAACATTTTTTAAATAAGCTAAAAAATTAATGTAACCACCTATCTCACAACAATTTATAGACGTGGGCGTACTACATGCGTACTATAACATAATTGGCAGTGATATCCGCCTATGTCCCAAAATGTAATTGATTATGATAACAAAATATGTATCGTTTCATAATCATCTCATGTGATACAAACCATTACATAATGCATTATATGTATATATAATTCTATTAACAATCATCATATAATGATAAAACATAGACATGTGTGAGATATAAAATCAATTAGTCATTAATTTTTTGTTATCCCGTGTAATTAAAATATGTCTAAAATAATTTTAGTTTTTATTTCATAAAAATACATCAAAATATGATCAGATGACAACCTAATCTGAATAACCCTAAATATATATCATAGGATAATTTAATTTATATAACCTTAGTGATGTGAAATATTAAATATCTAGTGGATCTTATTTATATATAAATAAATACAGAATAAAAAACTAGATATTATTATTCTTTATATTTTAGTGGTTATATTTTAATCGATAATTTAGAAGTCAGTTACATAATTATGTTAAAAACAAAAAAAAATTAATCTCAAAATAATATTTTCGAAATGAAAATCATAAAAGTGAAACTTCAAAAATAATAATGATAGGGTATCTTAAATGTTGAGTGTAAGATACAAATATGTTTTAGTAGAAAGAAATAAGTATTTTAGAATGTTTTTAAAAAAATATGGAAAACCACATTGATAAAATAATTAAAAAAATTCCATTTTTAGTTAAGATAAATAATAAATGTGAAGGTTATAGAAGAGAGTACATTTTTAGGTAAATGAATGGGGTGGTTTATATAAAATATAACTGAAAATTTGTGTATAATATGAAACAATCATTAATGAAGTGAACTTGATTTAAAAATACATTTAAAATAATATTTTATAAAGTATTTTTGATTTGAAAATGATTTTATTAGAATGAAATTCATATCAATAAAAAATAATTTATTTATAAAATATAATAAAATGCTATTATATACAACTCTAACCATATAATAACCTTGAAATGAATGGTTTATTACTCAATGAAATAATAATGAATAAACAAAAACACTTACCATGGATTCCTTATTTCTGAAACATAGTCTAACATTAAATACAATAATCTATGACCCAATAATAATCTAATTAAATACATTATTTAAATTTATTATATCTAAATTAAATCATTTACATTAATTTAATACTTAGATAATATATATTTTATTTTAATATTGATCAGAGATTATCTATAGTTTGAGTTGGTCATTTCTAGTTTTGATATAGTGTCATAGGCCATATATCATTTTTCATTAGTTTGTAATATATATACAACTTTAAGTGATAGCAAAGTATATTTATGATGATTTATTATTTTTAACATTTATTTAATGGATATTTTTTATAGAATTTAAAATGAACTTCATAGGGTGTTTGTTTTGTTTATTTTTTCCAACATTAATAATTATTTAAATTACGAGTAAAATATTATCTATACGATTTTTAGAACCATAATGAAATAATTATATCAATAATAGTGTCATAAATTTATATCAATTAGGTTTTATGACCACCCATGAAAAAAAATTAAACATCTCACAAATAGGTTGTCGAACCGACCCAAACTATATTATTCAATAATCAATCGATGAGTATGGATATGAAGTTATTTTATAATCAAATAAATACTATATAATCCAAATTATTCATTTAGTATTTTTTATGGTTGTAATTATAAATTATAAAGAGTTAGTGGAAGAAGGTAAATGAAAAATAAAATTAGGTATGATTTCCTTATGAATATGAAACTGAATATTCCTTTCAAATCCTTCTTTGAAAAAAACAATTTTTCGGATTATATTAAGACATGGGAAATTAAACGTGTTTTTTTATTCTTATTTAATGGTATTTGGTAGATCAAGGCTATAAAAAAAGACATTATATGTGGTTTTTTGGATGTGATTCCATTTTTTAAAATAACATGAGGGATACCTCTTTGCAAAATATGAGTTTGGTAATGGGTAAACATGGAATCATATGCGATATTGTTGAATAAATATTCTATGAGAATTTTTAAATATTCTATACATATATTCAATTAAAAAATAACGAGGAATATAATTTTACTTTAAACAAAAATTTGTGCGTTCCTTTTACACATTTTTACCTTGTTTTACATAACGTAATTATTTACCATGGAAATTATTTATACCTAAAATTAAATATAAATAATAATACCATATTTCTAAAATATTATTTCAAATTATATAAAAATTTAACAAAATAAAAAATATATATTAATATAATACAACATATAAATGAGAATATATAATATATTAGAAAAAATATTTCCAAATGAAAAATAAAAATTTGAATATTAACTATTATTATTATTTTTTCATATAAATTACAGGTCCTTACAAGGTTTTTAATTAAATTTTTTATACATATAATCATTAAATTATATTAATATCATAATTTAATAGTGATATATACAGTTTTTTTAAATAGAAAATCCTAACAAAAGAACTCCAAATTTTGTCTTTGAAAACTTTAAATGATTTTTTATTTATATCAAATTAATAATTATATTATGAATTTTTATTCATATTTTAAATATATAACTAATAATTTTATTAAAGTTCATTATAAAATATCAGATGTTTATTTTATAAATAATAACTTATAATGCATAAAAATAGTGTCTTAAAATGAATAATTTTTCATTAAACCTGAATAATTCAATTTTTGTTCACTATAATGGAATAATTTTCTTTGGATGTCATGTATTTATTTTTATAATAATTCAATAAATTTTAAAACATAATTTTTTTTAAAAAAAAATTTCATTATAAAACATTTAATAAATATTATTATATAAATCAACTACTTCCTTAAAATAAAAAATATTTCAATAAATAGATTAGTTTCTTTTTTTAATCATAACCATTTTCAATTTAAAAATAAATATTTACACTGAAAATATTTTTTACATCTAAATAAATTATATTTATTATAAAAAATTATCGGTATGTCCAATTTGATAAAATATTCACTAGTATTATACTCAATGGCTATATAGCCTTTCATAAAAGTAAAATATTTAAAATATTACTAAAATTTGATTATAGAAATAGATTTTATTCTAAATTTAATAATAACTGTTTTTTAAATTACATAAATTTATAGCATAATTCATGCGTAATTTTATCATTATAGATTAATATTTACAAATTTCAGTAACGAACAATGTAGATAATCCTGGATATTTCCTATTACTAAAAATATTATTCTACTGTATTAATTTTCCAATTTTTTTTAATTAACATTTGAAGCCCATAATTATGAATGGTATAAAATATTATATGGTATGGTAGATTTGGTTTCATATCCTTTTTTGTAATATTATGACTGAATAAGGAGTTGATTGTATGATTCATGTTTTGTAGGATTTATTTTCCACTCAGGTTTCAAAGAATAAAAATTTATCTAATTTATGGAAAATACATAAATAAATTTTATCCTTTATATAAAATTAATTCCACATTTTTATTTGGGAATACATCTTATTTTTTTCCAACTACAACTACAACCACTCTCATTTTTATAATCCAGCAATAAAATACTAAGATTTATAGGAGTTGAATGGGGGATTATTTATATAAGGTACTATGATTTTTTAATGAATGGAATACTTTAATTATTGAAGTTATAAATATGATACTATTTTATATAAATTAATCCCATAATTAATAGAAATATACTATGTATAGTATCATAAAATACTATTATGAGGTTAGAGTCCAACAGAAGATGCAAAAATTTGGTGTTCAATATTAACTTCCCAAATATTTTCTATTTATGTTTATCATTGCTCAAAATCAACTTATCAAACATTGTGAAATAAACATCCTTTATTTCAAATTAGAGTAAAGGATCTGTTTGAATGTTATTTATTATTAAAAAATATCCACAAGATCTTAATGATTGTTTACTTTATAGGGATTCTCATATACAAATAAGGTTGGATGCACCCTTGTATGACCTTTTTCTGATTTTATTCCCTAGATATAATGAAACTATGACATTAAATGGATCAATTATGATCGAAAATATGTCCTTTTTGTAAACTATAATATCTAGAACTCATTATGGTTTGATAAATCCAAACCAATTTCATCTCTTATTTATTTGTAGATATTCTGGGATTTCTAGATTTAGAGTAGTTCTATTATAATCTAAATTTGAATCAACACATTATAAATACATCTAAGGTAATATTATAATTTCTATACACTAATTTATAGGTCTAGGTTTTTGGTGGATTATATTAGAAGAAAAATAACATCATTAAGGGTTTATTTTATGATGTTCTTATTTCTTATGGGATTTGAATAATATATTTCACAATATTTTGTGGGTCATTCAGTGAATTTTTTCAATTTTAAAAAAATAACTATCCTAATATTAATAGTTTGATAATTAGAGGTATTAGTGATAAATTGTTTTTAAAAAAAAAATAATTTTTAATTATCTATATCTATGTTTATAAATAATTTATTATATAATCATGGAATATCCCTATAATCATGGTAGATCCTCCAGAGTTAATTCATCTGTGTTAGATTATTATTAAGTATTTTTAATAGTATAATGATTCATAAATCTCATTTTTCTCAATATAAGAATATATTATTAAATACAATTTACATAGGACAACTAATTTCCTCAAAATAAGTGCCTTCCATTTTGTGGGTAGTTGCTTCCCTTTGAATGGTGGTCCATGATGTCTAGGTGATTTTAAACCATCTTGTGGGAATAGAGAGGCATCTTTTCCTTCATCTTTAATACAACATTTATGGATATATTTTCTCTTAAAGGGATTCAAGGTAGATGGTGGGGCAACTACATTTTCAAAGGGAATTAAGGAAATTAAAAACTCGCCTTTCAGGTTTTTATGAGTTCTTGAAAAAAGATTCATATATTTTCGTGTCATGCAAATTTCAAATTAATATTCCATAGTGTTTTAAATGTTGTATTTTTTTCATTTTCAGAATAGAAATAGAAAAACATAAGTAACATGTGATTTTGGACTGTCCAAGACCACTTTTCATTTATCTACCATCATTAAAAGGTATTTATTAAAGATGAAAAATCCAATTTTTAATAAAAACAACATTTGATGGCAGTGAAATAATTATATAGGGTATAGATCACTTCTTCATCTAGCACCCAAAATACTAGTAATGAAATAAATTTCTGGTATATATTAGAGATTTAATACAGCGTAAACATATATTTTGAAAAATAAAATATTACATACTAAATTTTCTCAAAATCATCATTATTTTATTCCTTAATTAAATATTTTTTATTATAAATAGATTTGGTGTACTATTTGTATTTTTTTCATATAGGTGAAGTTTCATTTCTCTTAAATATCTCTAGTGATATAATATGTATTAGTATTAAATATTGAGCGCAAATGGTTTTTTCTCGTATAAAAACACAATAAATTTTTTACAGTTTTTATTTAGGAATATTTTCATATTATCTAAATAGAACACTAATAATATTACATTGCTGCATGAATATTTCATAATAAATCTTGTAATTTCAATAGGGTCAAAAATATTTATAACCCATTTTTTAAATTCTGAAAAATAAATTATATTAAATTATCGTAGGTAAGTTATGTATCCATAAAATTATATGATCATTTTCCCCTAATAATTAAATTGAATGATTTATTTCTCTTATTTTTTGTTGAATATGTCATAAATTATTAATTTAATCATAGTGTAATTGAATTGGAAAACAAAATTTTGTGAATGATCCTCAAAACCGTTGATTGTTCGAGCTACAAAATTATTATACTATGTAAATGGTAAACCATCTATAGTTTCATGAAACTTATTATCACAAATAAAATTCTTTATCAACAAATAAATATTATTTAGTATTTAGATGATATATAATATTGTTATATTAGAGAAAAATAAATAAGTTAATTATATTACATTGTAATCATTTACTCATAGATGATCGTTTGGGTATTTATATTTTTAATAGATTTTTGAAATGATGAAAGGTATAATTTCAAACATTTATAATTCTATTCATGCATTATTACTATTAATGGAGTTGATTATTATAACATAATAATAGATTCTTTTCTTCAAATAAACCTTAGAAATAAACATTTACTCTTATAAAACTTATAAATACTAATACTTACCTTATAGGTATATGAAAATTTTGGGTAGTCATTTATAGTTCAAATGAAAAGATATTTTCATTAAATATTTTAGTTTCTAAATAAAAAAAATCAATATTTACAAAACATTTATAATGTTTTTCACTAAATCTGATGATTTTAGAAGAAGCGTGTCTATGTTTATATGGGCTATTATTTTTCAAAGACCATATAAATAGATGGGTAGTAATAAACAAATTTTTTTGATAATATCAACACTAATATTGAAAATTTTATTAGAAATTTTTAACTGAGAATTTTAAAAACAATAATGGGGATAGATATTTATATTGCATACATTTTAATAATGAATTACACATTCATATTATATGATAATTATAAAGGAAATTATGGAATACAAAATTAATATCCACATATTGATTTGTGTTCTTATGAGATAAAAATATTGTTATGGAAGACATTGAAATTGATACACATTAGAGACATATTTTCAAAAAGAGATTTATATTATAACAAATTTTTTGACTAAAAATTATTCTAATGATGGTGCCTATAAAATTATTTTTAGTTCAATTCCATATACCCACACTTCATAAACTCAATTATAAATATCCCTCTATGTTGTATCCTAATAATGTCACCGATATCATAGTTAGTGTTAGTGAATTTTCTTGATGACCATAATATAATAAAAAAATATTACCCAGAATTTATTTATATATTACATTTATATATATCAAAAAATAATTTTATACAGTGATTTATTTGAAGAAATAATTTTAAAAAGGATGTTCATGTTTTAAAATATTAAATTCGTGAACTAAATGTTTCCCCCTCTATGGTCATTAAAAAAAATATAACTAGACACAAACCTATTTTGTTACACAAAAAGATGTTTTTATTTCCAATAAAGAAAGTAGAGGAGTATAGCACACCCACTCCCAGTATTGTTAAACATTCGTCTATTTTGGTTCATTGTAATCTTTACTTTTTTGGCCATGTACTTCTAACATTTTCTATTTCAATTTATTATATCCTTTTCACATTACTGATTGTATTAGATGAATCAAAACTGTTTAATAAGAATGGAATACCAATAGAGTAATCACATAGTACTCAGAAAATACACATATCAATCATACAGGTGAATGTGATCTAGGGTTATTTGGATGGCTGGGATTTGGCCAATTTAAATGAAGCGGTATCCTCCTATTGAGGGTGGTTGATCAAATTTGGGTATGTACTAGGGTGAAAACCATGTTCAAGAAGAAAATTTCTCATAAAAAATTAAAATTTATTATGCATGGTTAAATATTTCTCATCCATCAATTTGAGGATTTCATTAATATAAAAATGGACGAAACATTTTTTGATACTAAATTGTATGATAACATGTCTAGACCATTCACTTTTTTTGATATCACATAAAGAATGTATTAATATAAAATCATTTAAAGATACAAATTGTTTGGATTGCCTTATAATTTATAAAAATACTCCATCTCATATATTTCAATGAGTGGGATTCACTAAAAATTTCCCTTATTTATCTCTCTCATTACATAAACAATGTTGTGTATTATTTTTAGGGTCCTCATCAAAACAATTCACTAAGATGAATCATATGGTAGGTACTACTTCCTCATTTGTATGTCTGAAATAGGGATTATTATAAATTTTAGTGAGATTGTTGGGGTTATGGTCAATAATATCCCTTTCTTAAGTTATTATATGTATGAAAATTTTATAAGCAGTTATAGAAACCACATCTAGCTAACGTGGAAGAAATATCATGAAATCTAATTTTAATGGAATTTTTTATAACCACTATAGAGGGCTCTCTAGGTTCAAAATTAAGCTTATGAATCATCAATTGTTCAAACCTAGGCCTTAAAACCCATGAATTTTACAATGTATGGTCATTGATTTCTTTTATATCCTTTTGAATGATTTTTTCTACTATGGTGTTATTGTTGGGTAAATATTTTGGGGTCAAACAATATATTTTAATTGTTCTATGGCTCATAATATTTGGATAACCATATATAGTTTTTTTGTGATGATTTTGGAAGAGTGTTTATGTTAATAAAATATTGACCCACCTATTTAGTATTTGGATTACTCTTGTTCTATATATATTAATGATTTTTATAATCCTAAAATTTAAGAACACTAATTACTAATTATTTTAAAGTAAAACATTTCCATTCTCTATATATGATCTGACATTACCTAATTATTTTTCTTATAATTTAATTAAATTGAAATAATTTTATTATGTAGAGTGAATTTGATTTAAATTAAAATCAATGTGTAAATATCTATTTTGTTATCAAAAAATCATTATTTATGAAGTATTTTTATAGAATATATCCTTAAAATATTATTATTGTGATTGTGGAACTCGTCTTTAAAGTTATTTTTAAAAATCGATGATTTATAAATTTTAATACATGTATCACTATGATTTCAGGTTATGGTATTATGGTGATATTGAAGGATGTTCTGTAATATTGCATTAAATCATCCATCAAATACTATCTATGGATCCTTATATGAAAATGTGATCGATTACTGATTATAAGATGTGTTGGAATTATTTTTGGTTATTGATAACTCTTGAAATTATCAAAATAGGTGTTGTGATCATTTTATTTATGTCATTAATTATTAATGAAACAAACCATCTCATCATGTCTAATTACATAACTACCCCAATACCACCTCCAATAGGCCAGGGGTTGGAAACCATCCCTCAGAAGGATGATATTACACATGTAAGGGATTATCCTAATTTAAATACACACACTCACACGTCTCTGAGACCATACAATTCTGAGACATAAAATAACCAATTAAAGACATTTTATACATCTAAAATACCAATATCAAAGAACTCAATGAGTTACTTGAAAGAAAGGTTGCAAATAAAATCTTACTAAAAGAAAATGAAAACCAGCCAATCATATTGAGTAACAGATGAAATATTTAAATGAAAACACAAAAATACATTGTGGTATTTCTATATCAGTAATCATTACCTAGCCCTGATCCCTCTTGGGCTCCATAAAAAGGAATATTTTCCTCATAAGACTACATATTTTTGGGAAATTACCAAGCAGGGGTGAATACTACAATACCCATTAGGACATTCAAAAATCACAAAGTATGTAACATAAATAATAATATTTCACCCATCATTGGTATATGTCAACACCAAATATAAAAATAACGTACTAGAATACACATAGTTAACACATAGTCTCGTGAAATATCACTACCGTATTTCCAACCTAAAATTACTCTTCAAGGGTTCGACATAGAACTCATCCATGTGAACACACTCTATGAGTCAGATAGAAATGATGGAGTCTATTTGATATTTTACCCTCATCGGGTCACACTATAGGACATACACAATGCATTTCATAATAGAATGATCCATAGATAAGGATCAAACCCTAGGTCATGGGGTGATACCAACCACCCAATTTGGATTAACCCAAAAAGAATGATATTGATGCCCACTTAATGATGTCCATGATGTTATCGAAAAACTCACCTAGGGAAATTATGATGAATGAGGATCTCACTTGAATCTTCATGGATGAATTCCAATAACTCTATATGAGACTGATGTTCCTCGTAGGTGATCACCATCCATTATATAACATGTGACCCCATAATAAACTATTAGGGAATCGATTATGGGAATGTAACCTAATTAAACATTTCAAAAATGAAGATGAAATTAGACACTATCCATAGAGGAAGAGTTTCATGGTCTTTACTAAAAGTTCAAAACTTGTACTATAAGTTCACAGTGTGTCCCTTCATCACTTGGTTCTACCTGTGTATCGTGGAAAATGTATATTTTCATGTTCCTATCTAAGTACACAGTGTTTTTGATCCTATGTACTCTTTTCCATGACTATGATTGAGTACATGGTATGTCTGATACATTGTACTCCTGGCCAAGTACCTGTACCCTCCAAGGTAAATGATGAACTATAAAGTAAGGGTCACATTATATTTGATAGTTTTCACACATAGTGTGATATATTTATTCCCACAGAAACCCTATCATTACATATGAAGTCCCACATATACTGTATATCTATATTTAACAAAGTGTAATCCCAGATCTCAAAGAATATGGGGGATCATCCTTCACATTTTCAAAAACAATTGTTGACTACATTTCAAAATCCAAACTCACCAAACATGCCTCATGGTCGCCTACTCTCTAGAGATCGTGCCTAGATCTGCTCAGAAATCTCCCATTGATCCACATATTCATTTCATTTCAAATATATAAAAAATTGGATTCCCTAAATCCATCGTTGATCTAATTTCATTTCATTGAATCTTGATCTAATCTTCAAACTAAACATAGATCTATGGTATCAATTTTTATGAAAATAAATGGGTTCTCAATGATTTATTACTAGGTATTCATAGATCCACATGAAAAAGGAATTGTCCTTGATTATTGAAGATTGTAATGATAAATTCAAAACCCATAAAAAATATAAATATAACTCATCCAATGTTCAGGTTCTCCTAAATTATTTCCCATTGCAATGAAATAGGATGAGATGTAATATAATCAAAAAAATCCCGAATCCATGATAATATACTTCCCATACCCACAATATGCATGATCCAAAAATAAAATCATTAATTTATTGATTTGTTTTACTCATAGGAATAAATTAATGGGAATAATCACATATAAAACAATTTCCTACATCAATGTGGATAAATCACTGATGATGAATGAATCTTTATCATCCTCATTAGTCAGATCCTTGAATTTCATTAGCATAAATGATCCTCAATTCTTTATTATATTTCATCAAGGCTCTCTCTACAATTCACAGCCTCAGTTTTAAGGTATATATATAATCTTCATAAATATTGATAATGTGGATTAATTACATAAATAATTTTGTTTCTGTTTAACTTAATAGAATAAATAAATAAATTTTCATTATTTTTTATTCCCATGATGACTTTTAACCCATCATCCAACATCAAAGATCATTATGTTGTTCAAAGGGAAAAATACATGCTTTGAGCTCAATAGATTCCTCAAAAAAATTTACATGAGATTATATTTTGATGTTATTCCTCTTTTTCATGAAAACTGAGCAAGTGTGCCATTAAATTTATTAAATATATCTTTAAAGGTAATTTCAGACTCACTGGGCCTTGGAATATCATGTCATCTCAGCACCTGTCCTGGAAAGTAAATCATATAATATTCTAATTAGATACATGAAAAATAATATTCCATCAATTTTTCCCACCTTGGGGATTTATATCCCAAAATAGAAAAACTACACAAGGAGATGTGGGTACTTAGAATACATCTGTGTCTCCGGTGCCAAGGTACACTACTAGAGATTCTCATGCTCCCATGAGAAACACAAGAAAGTAATTGCTCACATATATAGGATTCTCTCCTATCAATCCTTAATCAATAATGGTTACTCTATAAATTTATCTTTTTCTGTGATATCCATCTCACTGAAGTTGGTAACATGAAATGAATCATGTATTAACTCTTCCGATGCAATAGATGGAAGTCATTTTTTACTAGGTCTAGTTGGTTCTGTATAGCTAAGAAGTAATCCACCATTCCATCGTTATCTAGTAACTAGAATGGTCCAATTAATAATAGAGATATCTATTAGCCTTGGATAAATCTATGCAACCCATATTGAGGTGAGACCCTCAAGAACACTTGGCCTCCATTGTAAAACACCAATGGCCCCTATTATTAGCTTTCATAAGAAATTATACAGCTCTGTATAATAATCATATACTCTTATATGAAATGATCCTTCTTTTTCATGGCGTGAACATAATCCAAGAACATAAGTGTTTATTATTATGGTTCGGTCTTGCAAAGCGGGGACCAACAAGGTTTCCTATACAAGCCCTCAAACAGTGTCATACCGATGGTGGTATGATAGTTTTTGTTGTACCCAAAGTCTAAATATGGTAAGACACACTCCCAACTATGGATATATTCAAACATTGAATCTTATATCATATCCTCCAGGACTAGAATGGTAAATTCAGTTTGGTTCTCAATCTAGGGGTGAAAGATTTTTCACATACATATCTATCTCGCAAAGGCCTCCTATGATCTTTTTAAAAAACCATTTTCTGAAAATAGGATCATGGTAAAAAATTATCTTTGAGATAACTCCATGTATTCATACTATCTCTACCCATTAAAGAACCCCAAATTTCCTACTGAATAATTGTATTGAATATAATGGAAGTGGTTGAGCTTGGTTTTTTGGTCTACGATCACCTAGATGGAATCATGTCATACAGATGTACTTGGTAACCCCATCAATAATTCTATATATATCCCATAAAAATTACAATAGTGAAACTCAATGGGTTGATCTAAACCTAGTAGAACACGGTGCTCAGCCTAAAGTTTCTACAAAAAATAAGGCACCGAGAGACAAACTATACGACATCCTTCTTTATCCCTAGCCACCAAAACCGACGTTGGAGGTATTTATGAATATTCAGAACACGAGGATGTACCACCATGTTATATGAATGAAAATACCTCTGAAACGTTCCATTAAACATCAATGGTATTATAATCCATATTATGAAAATAAATACATGCTCCCAACCAAAATTTAATAAATCAGGAGCATGTTCTGTGGATATATAAGTATGTAGGGACTTGTAGTCTATATCCCCAAGCTATGTCTCTTAACTCAATATAATAAAAGAGGGGTATGAAAAATTGAATAGTGGTCAGCTTGTATTTCTAAATCCACAATGGGTAACCGTAATGTGGCCAAACACTGTAACACCATCCTCATTAACTGTGAACAATATCTTCTATTGAGAGAATATTCTACCACGTTCCCCTCTTCATGAGTATATGCAATCTAAAAGCTATAATAAAGATCGAACTCCATACATCACCATTATATCCTTTTAATATACCTATAAGATAAGATAAACTAGAAAATATCATGGTCATAATAGATGATAAATCACTCACCCATAAAGTATTTTCTCCATATCTTCAGTGTGTAGACTAATGTTGCTAACTCATGATTTCCAATAGTGTATTTCTAGTCATGATGTCTCAACTAATATGAAAAATATGAAATCACCAGATCCCCCTAAATTAGAATACTACCAAACCTAGTCCATGTTTCATCCCATAACACTATATACTCAACAAAATCCACTAGAAAACTAATTATGAGTGCAATCATCAATATATGCTTCAATTCCTACAAATCCTAATGAACCCACTCTATCTACACTAAATGATTCTGGTTTCAGGTCAAAGCTCTCAAGGAATCTGATATCCTAGATAAATCATGTATGAATATATGATATTGTCCAATAATAAAAAGGAATATATATACCTTTTTCTGTTCTTTGGTGGATCCCAAGATAACATTGCCTCAAGCATCTTTAGGTCCATAGCTACACTGATTGCTGATATACCATGTACTTGGAAGTGGACCAACTAAATCTAGAACTGTAACTTCCAGATATTTTTTAAGGATAATGCTCTCAGAGTATGTTCTGAACATTCCTCAAGTATCTCGTATGCTCCTCCTCATATGCCGAGAACACCATGGTATTACAAATGAATACTATAAAAAACCAGTCAAATAAAGCATAAAAGATCTAGTTTATTTGAGACATATTCACTTTGGGTCATTATTTTCACCAATGGGAATCACCAATTACCCACAATGACAATAAAGACAATGTAAATTCAACATTGAATTATCATCATCCTTCATTTTCACTATGTGATAGCCAAATCTGAGTTCAATATTCAAGAAATATTATTTCCCTCTCAAATGATCAACTAGTGATTTGATCCTCTGTATTGGATACACTACTAGAAATTTGAGTATCTGCGCCCCTGCACACGGGCGACCGCCATTGGCAGTCGCTATTAAGACCATTAGCGACCGCCAATGGAGGTCGCTAATCCCATCTAAAAAATGCGGGATTTTTCCCGCCCTGTCATTCCCCACTTCCATTCCCGCCGCTGCAATTTCAGGCCACCTCGCTGCCGCGCGCCGCCACAGTCGGTCACCCCTTCCAATACCTTTGTCGGCCCCCTATTCCCCCTTCCCCGTCGTAGGTGACCCCCGTCACCCCCCACATCAATGGACCACCGTCCACATGCCCCATCAACATACCTCACATACCTCCGGCCGCCGTAGATCCACCATGACCGGCATGTGAAGCTTCAACATCCCTCATCGCCACTACCGTCTCCACTGGTTCCATACAGCGCAAAAAAATGCTGTATTTCGATAGAGGCTTTAGCGACCGCCAATGGCGGTCGCTATTGCTCTTTACCGACGAAGCAACAGTGACCGCCAAAAGCGGTCGCTAGGCGGTCTCAATAGGCCTTTAGCGACCGCTTTTGGCGATCATTAATGGCCATTAGTGTAGTAGTGATACTCTTTATTAATGGTCACCTAGATTAGGATAATTTAGTCTACAAAAAACCTCAATATCCTATCAACCTTCTTGGTGAATAATAATATTGCTACCAAGGGTGAATCACTAGGTGTGTCAAATCACATCCTCTGTATGGTCTCAAAAAACACACATAGATTGTGATGTTCTATGGGATACATTTGATACGTTCGCAGAAATATTGGGGACACCTTGAGGTGTGGTTCAATATATAATTCTATCTCTTATTTGGGAGGAAATACCAACACATCCCCATGGAATAATTCCTCATATTATTCCATCACAGTTAGGAACTGAATACTCATCGCATGCTCTACACCATGAGGCCTTTTAAACAAATGGTGAGAAATTGGTTGATCTCTCGTAATATTGATCCCATCATGTTCTATCTAGGTTTCATTTTCAAACTCAAAAGAAAACCTCATCCCATCACTGTAGGCAAACCACATCCTCTACATTAAAGATTATATTTGGTAATGTACTGTGGATAAATAGTTCATGACTAAGATAATGTCCTGTAGCCTCATTACTACTACAAGGAAATCCAAAAAATAAACTCTCACATCTAATTGTCATGTACTACTATTTTTTGAAGTGAGCGATCATTGAGTCACCTATAGTTTGATTCCATAAGAGTAAGTGATGATCCAATGGCTTAATCAGAATCTCCAAGTTTCAAACTAAACAGTGGAAATAAAATAATAGTATGCGCCTGTGTTTCTTATTAACAAGGTTATTTAGTAAAGAAAGATATTATACCTTGTATCTTCCATGGAGTGATAGTGTGATAATTATTGACCACCTACAACTACACTTACCCCTATCCCCTATCTCCCTAATCATTGCGTGTTCTGCCTGGGGGTTGTGGTGGCCACATTTCATAATTAATACTTCTACCAGATACATTCCTTGATCATCTTCCAGGCCCACTACACTAGGGAACAAGATGGTCTTACCACAACCTATCCCTATAATACCCATCTATATCACTCTATCATCTATATGATGAGTCAATAAATATATTGTGAGTTGTCCCATGCCACCACAAGAGTGGAACTAACTTTCTCTAGGATAACTAGATCCATCTTATGAACCCTTAATTGATGAAACATTATCCTTGGTTTTCCTATTGAAATGTCTCATGTATTCAGGTCCTTGTGTCCAACATCGGCTACCTTCAGTTGATGTCTCATCTCACATGTTCCCATTGACGGCACCATATTTGTTTTGTCTTTTCATATAGTAAACTCACGACTACCAAAAAATTCTATATCACCCTTTCAATTTTGGGAATAAAGAGAGGTATTACATAGGATCCGATGCCTATTTTTATTTCATTCTTAAAGGTGTTTGGGTGAATGAACTAATCATGCACCACATCCATTGAGTAAAAAGAGATGTTTGTGAACCATGATTAATTATCAGCCACATTCGTACACCCCTATTAATGTTGTAGAAGCTTCTAGATATGAACATCCTTCGTCATATCTAGAGAAAAATCATCTCTGAAAATGAACTCTAACTCATACCATGTAAGAATAGCATCATCATGTGACTAGATCACTGAGCCCAAATATTGTCCAGCAGATCCAAGGAGAAGGGTTTCTACTAGGACCATTATCTCTAATGTAGGTTTCAAGAAAATAAGTTATAAGAAGCAAAATCCTAAGGAGAGGATCAAGAGGTAAAGAGGGGAGAATCACAAGGAAACAAAGTAGAGGATTCATCTCTATTGGAGGTAGAGAAAACCCTAGATGGAGGATATAGCTAAGAGCTAAGATCCTCCAGGTGAGTGAGTCATTATTCACCAGAATTCAGAGTTGATTTAAAATATCATAATGAATTTGTGGAATGAATATAGGATTCATATTATTTTAAAATGGATACATATAATGAATCCATCAACAATAATAACAATTTAAACCCCTTCAAAATAAATTTTTATCGAATGAAATAATGAAATATTATTTGAAATACCATTCAATCAAGGTAAATAATATGTCATTTATATTGTGAAGTTAAAAGGTATATACAAAACTCAATAACTTTCTCAAATAACAATATATATGGAATTTAGGTGAGAACCTTTCCATAAAGTGAACCAAAAAAGTTATTTACATTATTAATTAATTAGATGAAAAATTATGGTTATACATAGAAAATTATTAGTCATGAAAAAGGTAGTGAGGGATCATTTATCCAAAAGACAATGAAATTACATAAGAAATAAATAGAATAAATTTAGACTATTGTATTAAAATAATATCCTACATTAATAATAATATATTTAAAAGGATAATTTCATAAAAAATATTATCAATGGGTTTTTTGGAAATCACTTAGTAAATTAGAATTATCATTGATTATTTGAAATTATTTTGATGAAGATATAGAATAAATATAAGGAAATTTTATTTCCATTAAAAAAAGTGAAAATTCATAGAAAACCCTTCTTATAAAATGAAAAATATTTTAGAATTATTTCTCTTCACATGTTAATGTTAAAAATGGATTTTTTCACATTTTCCATGAAAAGGACCCATACAAAAAATGATAAAAATTTATTTATTACATTAAAAATAAGTAAAATAAGTAAAGAATGATCAAAATGAATTATTAAATCATATATAAAGAATATTTCAAAAGAATATAATGAATAATGATATGTACAAGTGTATGTACAAGACATAGTTAAATAGATGGGGTCAAATGCTCTTATAGGGAACACATCAGCTAAAATATGACCAAAGGGGAACTGATATTTTTTAAGGGGCGCATAAAACCCAATGAATATTGAAAAAATAGGATGGGGTGTTTTATAAGGAGAAAAAATTTTAAATATTGATTATATTTAAAAAATACTCTTGAATTTAAAAAAATGGAAATAAAACACTTACGACTTTCATAACATTTTAACCTGATCCCATTTTCAACATTGGAATATTATAGATGGAAACCTATTTAAAAAGAACAAGAAATGGATCCTAAAAACCACCTTAAATTAGAATATAGAGTTAAACATAAATGTTTTTAAAATATCATGATAAAAAATGATATTGGGACTTCATTTTTACTATAAATAAGAGGCATGGTGTATAATAAACACATGTCTCAATGAATTAAAATTTAAGGCAATGAACCCATAAATTTGATCTTGTATTCCAATAATGTGCTCCAAACTCCAGTATAAAAAAGAAAAATATATTAATTTCATATTTAAGGACCATTTTCAAAACTGAAAATATTTACAATTTTCATTTAAGACATTATCTATTTCCTTATCAATTAGTGATTAACTATCTCCCCAAACCATGTGTCTATAGTTTTGACCATCTATAGAGGTTTTATAGGGGGTCTTGGTATTTATTCTTCATCCAATGTTAAAGATTCAAATATCATTAATGTATCATTAATGTATGGCATATAATGATAAATGAGATTTTAATTTACATTGATTAGTGTTTCTATCTTTATCTTTAAGGTAGAAATTGGCAACAAGAACACAATTGTGATTTTCATAACCATTGGATACCATTTTCCTAATTTTTTAGTTAAATATTGGCGCCTTTTTTCTAGAATAATAAGTAATATTTAAATATTAATCATAAATTATATTATTTTTTATATTTTAATTATCATCCTTGATGTAATTTTAATGAAATTTTCAATTACATGGTCGACCCTACCCAAACATGAAGACGCCATGGTTAATTGAAGATAATGAGATGATTTAGTTGAAATATAATTATACTAGTATCACAATGATATCATTTTGTTTTTATTAGTGTGGAATATATGAATTAAAAATAAATAAGAGAATAAATGATGGATGTGAATTAATTGCATTATAAGAATATATATTTTTTACTTCTTAGTCTGCATATTTATGATGGTAAATTTTATAATGATTATTTATCATTCATATAAATAATTGGATAATCAATTTTTATTACCATATACATATACATAACATAAAAGTATTATTTATCCTTTAAAACTATTCTTATAAATATCAACGAAACATGGTAAGGAAAAAAAATATCTCAATATATATGAATATTTGTCCACACATACGTGTGAATGGTGGCTTATTTTTCATATAAAGTTAAAGAGGAGTGTCATTTTACAAAAACTTTTACTCTTAAAAATTTTATACGTATTGTAATTAATTATTAAATTACATCATTTGTCTGACCATGTTAGGAGGTGAGGGAAAATAAATCATGTTTATTCTTGGATGCAGTAGTCCTTACACACTCACAATTCATGTGTTCGTTTTCTATAAATGGAAAAGGGACAATGGTAAACAAATGTACCATAGTTATAATAATATACAAGTATAATATTGATAATCAAGTTATTATATTAAGTAGATATTATATAATTTTTAAATGAATAAGTTCACATAATTAAATATAAATGAGAAAGGGTTGGTTAAAAATTATACCTCACATCATGGATTATCTTCATTGCAATGGGGGTTAAAAATTTGAGGGATGGAATTTTTTCAATATTATAACCTATTTACCATTGATAGGAGTGTTGAGGAGAGGTTTGGGAAGATTTTTCTCCTATATATGGGGATGTGGTGTGAGGGGAAGTGATAAGAGGAGGTCCATTCTTTATAACCGATAGGGGATGACATTTTTTTAAATACCCAAAAATTTTAAATAATGAAAAATCATTTTCCTATAATTTGGATCCCAAATTGTGAAATAATTTATATTACATGTTATATGTTCATTAAATTCATCAACCAACCATTCCCACAAATATTATAGGTGTGTTGAAAGTTATAATCACATTGATTTTTAACTTTTACCATTTAATCATTCGTCACGGTAAATAGTTTTTATCTATATAAACGATTCATTAAAATTAAAAAATAATGTTTTTATGAAATTTGGACCTAATAATTAAAAATGTTTATTTCTTTTATTTGATTCAATTTATAATTATAATAAAAATTAATTGATAACTAATTGGTATATAATTTATGGAAAACAATATCTAGGGAAAAATATTACTTTAGTTTTTAAAACATTATACATTTGTTTGTAAACATAAATATTTTTTTTTAAATGTATAATTTCAATTATAAAATTAATATTTTTCTAGGAGGGGTTTTCATAAATTTAAAACTCATTCTTTTAATATAACTAACCAACAATAGGCACTTTATTTTTGGAAACATTAAATTTCGTTATTAAACTACAAAATTGTTTTATAAAAATATATAAAATTAACACTAACATGATAGTGAAATTATAAATTTAAATATTTAAATATTTTTATCCAATTAAAATTTACATATTTATATATCTAATTTACAATACATAATATGATAGAAAACTTTTTTTGAATGAGAGCTTTTTTAACTCCATGTTTCATTAATATTATTATTTATATATTTATAAATAATTGAATGTTGAAATAATTGATTATAAATATTAATGAAAATGTAATTATCATAGATTTTATTTAATATTATAAAATAAAATAACACTTTTTAAAAATGGAACTCATTATGTAATTTTTTCATTTAAAATATTATTAAATTGAAAAATAACAATATATAATTATTTTAATTAATTACAAAGAATTTAATTACTAATTATATTATATTATGTGTAATTTTAGTATGGAATAGTTCATTTTAGGTGATTATTCTGTTATTTCATTATTTTAAATGGAATAATGTATTGAAGACCATATCTATTTAAAGGATCCAAAATATTGAGTCGTCACATTCTACCCCTGTAAATAAATTCTATCCACATATGTTTAATTATTACCCACTGATTAAAATATGTTAGGTCATTCATAATATATTTAGTATTCAGGATCTAAATGAAAATATGGAGTCTAGATTAATTTTATAAGCTATATCACGTTCGATGTCATTCCTCAAACAATATTAATGTTTCATACCATCATATACCCATGTTTGTGTATACTATAATCATATATTATCCATAACATATTATCTGAAAGAAATATTTTTCTCCAAAAACATTAAACCAAAAAAAATTATACATACTTCCAAAAATTAAGACATACATTCAACCAATTGTTCATATAGTCACACTCTTTTAAACTTATATCATCAGCTCCAAAATGAGATTACATTACCAAAAATATCATCAATAAATTTATTATTAAATATATAGTAAATTTAAAATTTTATATATAGTATATAACTCAATTTTATAAACATAAATTGACCCTATATACCAAGGAAATCAATAATATATTAAACTTAGGATTTCTATATTCATAAATCATGTGTTATAGAACATATATTCTTAAAAATATAACAATATCACAAGAAATAAAGTTTACTTATTTCATTTAATATTTGCTTCCAAACCATTAAAAAAATACTAAAGAGAAATACATAAACATTTCACATGTACATATTGAATATTATAAAATAGAAGAATAACATTGATAAATATCACCCACTAATGAATATATTTAGTAGTGTCAATATTAAATTTCTATTTATAGATCAACCAAAATAACATTGGTAACACTAAGAACCTCACCTTTTCCATAATAATAGACACATACCATGATTCTCAACTATTAAAGTGCGATTTATCATTTAGTTATAGAAAATATCGTTCTCTAGAAATATATCATTCTAAGTTTATTTTTTATCATGATTAAAAATAATAATAAAACAATAATTTTTATGATAATATCCAAAATATAAATTTAAAAAGAAAAATATAATATTGTATATCTCCATGAAAATTATTAATTAACATATGAGTCTTTTACTGAATATATGACTTATCATTTTTAAATCCTTTGTAATCTATGTTCAATTTACTAATGTTTCCTCTAACAAAATTATTTAACATCACACTCAAATCCCAAGAATGGTTCATTAGATAAAATTTGAATTATCCATAGTATATCCCATGAGAGTGTCATACCAGGTGAATAGTCAGCTCACATTATCATGTATCATGTGATGATTGATTTAATACCAAATCTAACCATTTATTATTTATTACCACTAGGTATATATTTTTTTGATCTTTCATCCACTTTAATATCTATATTGGGATGTCATTTCTAGAAATCACACAATCTCTACTTCAGTAAAATTTTATGATGTTAACAAACATGTAGAATTATCCGTTATACTTTCTATGGGTTGATTATCATTTTCCCTAAAAATATTCAAAATTACATCAAATAACATAAAGGTTTGTCTATACATTTTAAATTATGATCAACCATAACTTATAAATATTTTATGACCATCATAACTCTTAAATAATACTCAAGTGATGGCATTTGAATATCCAGATTTATCCAAACTATAATCTGATACCAACTATAGTGACCTGTTGAGATATAAATCTAAATTAGATGACATAAAGAAAAATTCATTAAAATATTTTACAATGATCATTTATGCTGAGAGTTTTTGATAATTATGAACGAAATTAACGACAAAACTCTTGAATTTTTAAATAATTTTATTTTCATCAATTATATGATTATCATATTATTCAAAATCAAGTCATAAACATCTCCCCAAAATTAATCACATTAGAAAATATTAAATATAATACATAAATTTATTATAATAATAACCTAGGTAAATAGAAACAAAAGAAATGGGTGGACTCATATGCTCAATGATAGTAAACACAAGTGCTAAAAATCAAATATCATTCATGATTGTATGATGAAAATTTGTGTATAATAATGATATTTTTTTAACATATACGCAACAAAGAATATATCATAAATCATTTCAAAATTCATTGAATGGAATAATTCATAAATAAATATAATGGTGGAACATAATCCATGAGGTTATATCATAATATTGGGATTCATTATAAAACAGTTATTCATTTTTCAACTACAAAACATACATTATCATAGGGAAAAATTATCTTTATGAGTAACATACATGTATCATACTTATGAGAGAACATAATTATAGCAATATATATATCACCTAAAGTAGTTATAAACTTACACTCACACTGTTGAATAATTAATCTATGTTTTAATATACATATATCAGGATATATAAAATTTTAATCAATGCATTAGAAAAAGATATAGTACACCCAAAATCAACATCTATAACATTGAGTTTCATTTTAGAATAATTAATGTATCACATCATAAATACACCATATAAGTAAAATGGGTATCATAAAACATTAAAATGACAATAATTCAAATTCTATAGCCAAAAAAACTCATGAATGGAAAATGGGTTAAATTCTAAAAATCAGAATGAACCAATGAAAATAGAACTTATTTCATATTATGTCCAAATGATACAAAATACATGTAGCATAAATAATCTTAAAAAGATAACCCCATGGAAAATAAATGGGAATCCAATGACAAAACTGACATTCAAGATAAATACCATTGAATAAGATCAATGTTTTTGTTATTTAAACAATATATAAAAAATGTACATGATTAAGTAAATAATTTTCCCCCATAAATAAATGTATGTAATATATGTTAAGAACCATTATTCAATAAAAGATAAATCAATTATTCATATAGAAAAGTAATTGGAAGGAAAATTATTGATATAAGAAAAAAATTATTAGGAAAGGCAATAAAAGTGGAGTATCATAGTTGATAGTCAGTTCCATAGACCAGACATGTGATATATTATTTACCATTACATGTATACAGTTTGATATATATTCATGTCTTTTTTTTACTATTGTAGTGTTGATACTTCTAATACAACTATATTTATTATAATTTCCTTGAATTACATGTCATATAAAAGGGTTATAGTAGTTCCCCTGTCATAAAAATAACCTATAGATATAGTGAACATATAATTAAAGTAATTTCATATAATATAGACACATTATACTGAGAGTGTAAAGATGATATGATACTATTAGGTGATGAATTATCATAATAATTTTGAACTATTCTCATGAATTCCCAATATGTTGATCTCTAGTAGCTGAGATCGTCTGGACAGTCCTAAAAATTTGAAAACCACAAGGTTTGGGTTTCATTTGATATTCATATATAAGGAAATGTATATTTTTCTCATAAAATGAGATCATTATCAATTTATTCTATTTTATTACATACTTTGATGAAAGGTGAAAACCATGAAAATGACGTTTTGGATAGGTAGTTTGTATTGGTTAAATCCTTGGTGGTATAGAATTTGTTGAATAATAATAATATAATTTTCCACTTCTAATTTGTGAAAGTTATATCTCTATTAAGGTTGAATAGGGTTGAATTACCTTTATAAATCCATGGCCATAGTAGTCATAGTTAAAGACGTCGATATAGAAAAAAACTATTAAATCAATAAAGGATGATGACAAAAATGTGCATCCTTCATTATGAGATATCGTATGATAAAGATATTTTATTACATAGTGTGTGTTTGTAGGATGGTTGAGATTTTCAATAAAATTCCATA
The DNA here is from genome assembly GCA_963277665.1 of Viscum album. Taxonomy (NCBI): domain Eukaryota; kingdom Viridiplantae; phylum Streptophyta; class Magnoliopsida; order Santalales; family Viscaceae; genus Viscum; species Viscum album. Next base: position 897,154,137 of record OY728165.1, on the reverse strand, counting down.
TCTCATTTTTTTTGACATGATGAGTTCCTAAAATCCCCCCTTATTTGTAATTTTTATTCACAACTATTGAGATAATACCCTAGAGGGTCACAAAAAATTGTGAATTCAATAATCTTCCATATTTGGGTGGCTAGAAATATAGAATATGGTGGGACCCATAATGGGTTAGAAGAGTTGACCAGGATTTCTTGATCACTGATAAATACAAAAATTCATTATTATTAACGTAAATAATAATTGGATTGAATTTATTTATTAATAGTATTTTGATGTGTTTGAGTAAATAAAATGATTAATATTATACAATAGAATATTATTTCAATATTTCAGTTTCATTTAATATTTTATGGGGTTAAGATTCTTGTTAATGAATCCATTTAACATGTAATGTAGTTAATATACAGTACATGTTTGTGATAACGTATAAATAATTCTTATGAAATTGTTAGTTCTTTATAGAAAATTATTTATTACTTATTTAGTGGATGATAAACATGTAATGTCTTGAGAACCCTAATCAGGTATTTTGATCATCCACTATATAATTGGGGAGAATATTATTCCAATGCAATATTCATCAGTAAAAAATGATTCATTATCTTTCCTAAAGAGTCATATAGTGGGAATCTCTCAACCTAAACAAATGATCCATGTTCTCCACTATAAATTGAAGTCAGGGAATAATGGTGATCTTCATGGCATTGAAGTTGTTATCAATGCTCCATGTTATAACACTAAATCTGATGAATGAAATATTCCTAGAATCAAGAAGCATGTTTGGAAGATATATTGGGATTTATCATTTGTTCCTTTTAGAAATGGCCACACAAGACATGAGACATACATGAACGCTTAAAATAAAATATATGCACTCATTCTATTATTTTCTGTGCTATGATTAAACCACACTAGATCAGCATACCATACCTAGGTTAGGATCTCTAGATATGATGATGTTTCATCAATCTGATGTTGGAAAAAAATAACTTCCCATTCCACTAGATTCTTATTTGAGGCCATGTACCAACAATAGGTATTAGAGTTATCACATGATCTTTTTACATAGTAAAATTAAGTTTCTTTATAATTTAAGTAGATTGTTGAAAATCAATCCTAATAAATCTTAACAGGGGATGATCCAATCTAAGATGATTGTTTTAAAGAATCTAAATAAAAAATATGGATCAACATGGTGTTTATTGGATATTATATTTTCAAAAATTAAAATATATGAATTACATGTATTATAAACATATTAATAGTTTATTTAAAATAATGATTTTGCAGTCATTTTTTTATTATGATTATGAATTAGATGAAATATAGTAAGAATATAGTCATTTAATTTCCTCCAGTTTATGAATAATCATCACATAAGATTAGTGCAATTCATTACATCAAGAAACAAAATTGACATAATATTTATTTTTAATAAATCTTAATTAGGTTCACTTTATTCAGTTGGATGTTGGAAATTCATTGATATGATATAAATGTTTCTTCATAATTAAATAATAGAGTACCGTTGAAAAAAATATTGAAATGAATTTTTTTAATGGGGGAACCAAGACCTCCCAGGTCAACTCTATCTTCTCCCCTATTTTATCTGAAGACTCAAATACCTCCCTCGTTCCCTCCTAGTATGAATACCACATCACCCTTTCTAGCACCCTCTTCCCGACTTCACATCTTCTAGTGAGATCAGACGCCACCACTTGTTTCCCACAATATCCCGCTCATGATCCCATGCAGTCTCATCACCATTCCCGGATAGGGAGACAAAATATAATTCCCCAAACTTAAAACATTACATAATCATATATATAATTATATAATTTTACTTTAATTCAAATCTACTATCTTTTTAGGTTTATAGTTTTAATGAATTCCTCTATTATTAATACATATCATCCAATAATAATACAGGAGGATACAATCAAAACAATATCAATTTTTCGACCAAGGAAAACCCTAAAAAACATTATTTATTTTCTTGATAAAAATCATCTTGAATTCTTCTTTTCTTTTACCCATCCTTATACGCATTGAAAACATTTTATAAAAACTTGGGATGAGCATAAAAACAAGATAAGGGATAAAATAAGGAAGGAAAACATTAGTCTATGCTTATTTATAAACCCATGAATTCATAAGAATCCGAAAAAATTCACTGAAATAATAAATCATAAATATAAATTGTGGAATATATATCATACTTACATTGTAGTTTCCACAACCATAGAGGGATTAACCTCTATAGTTACATTTGGAATACCCATCACTGTATATTCCCTAATATCTTTGTAAAAACCTTAATGTTTACCAATGTCCTATTACCCAATGAATTGGAGATTTATCATAGGCCAAATCACCCTCAGTTTAACAATGAACAACCCTTATACATATTAAATTCCAAAGAACCATAACTTTATCATAACACATGAACATGCAAAAAGGAAAAATAATATTTTCACAATCCAATCATAATATATCATTTAAATATATTGATATAGTCATTCCATTATCAAAACCATTTTCAATACCAAAATTCCTAAAAATGGAATATGGTACTCAATTTTATTTTTAAAGGAATTATGTCTTGTATAGGAAGTGAAATATCAAATAATGATCACGACTACAGAAAGGTCGTTGTCGCAGCATATGTTAAAAACATTCCTTTTGAAATTAAAAAAACAATCTATTAAAAAGAATGTTTTTTGATAACTATTGAATTATATTAAAATTAAATTGGGTTGATTATTCATGGTATAAGATAATGTCACATATATATCAAAATATGTCTCAATGAAAAGAGATTTAGACGAAGTCTGTTTCCTTGAATATGACTTCTCTCATTCATTTGTTAATTTCATGAATAATAAACTAAAATTATTTTCTAAATTCTTTAGAATCTTTTTAATTTTTATTATTAATTTATAAAACTTATTTTCATGTTATAACAATTAGTTATTTATTTGAGTTCATATCATATGTTTTGTCGATGTTCGGTACGTGAGTAAAAAATGAACTTGTTTTGATACAAATTAACCATGTGGTAATAATTCCATTATCTGAAGAAATATACTCATGATTTAAATATCATATATATATATATATAATATTTATGTATTTATAATAGTTAATAACATTTTGCGATAATAAATGAAATGCACCCTTCAGGGAAATGTTAGGCCATACGTATGCATGAACGCTACTTTCATTTATTTTTCATATTAAAGGAATAAAAAATAATTTCCTCATAGATATATAATAATTTCAGTACAATATATATATTATATACATTACACAAGTTTATTAACTCTATTCTCTAGGTGTTCCATGTATGGAATGAACAAGTCATATCACATTGAGGGTGTCATAGTCCACACTTCCTCAAATTAAATTATAATATTTTGAAAATATGGAAAGGTGAATGTTATGTTGTAAATAAAAATTGAAGAATCATATATTCAATATAAATATAATATATATCATATATAAATATATTTTGATCATAATTGATATAATGATAGGTGGTGGAAGAAAATTGAACAGTTATTTTTTCATGAGGCAGTAGTTCGTTGTACACAGAAACAGTATGTTCAATATTTATTATGTGGATGTGTGTGTGTGTTTAGGTCTAAGACTAAGAATAAAAAATCCTAGTGTAATTATTATACTGGTCTTTTATAAATTAATTTAATAAGATCAGGTTATGTGTTGTAGAAGGAAAATAAATTACATGTGATTGAGAGAATATGTTAAATCTAATTCATGTAACTCCTTTTGATTTGAGCCAAAAGGATTTCTTGAAATGATTTATGTCCAATGTAAGGAATATACGAGGAAAATAAGGGTTTTATAGCTTATTTAAGGTGATTTTGGATGATCTGAGGTGCTTGAGAGGAGTGAGTAAGTGGGTTGAGGTGCTGGCCATTTATAAGAAGGTGGAAGGTAACTTTAGAAAACTCTTTAAATATAGTTTGATAATAACATTATTTTATAATTATAACTGTTCCAAATTAAAAAATATAAATTATAAGACGATGATGGTTCTAAATCTTCCCAAAATATAAGTTTTACACAATTTTAGGTCAAATGATTTACAGTATCTTTTGGCATTAACCCTTAGTTAAAAAAATTAACTCTTACCATGTCTTTTGTGTATTATTACACTATATGGTTAATATGGATACTATAAAATGAAAATAGAAACTAAAATAGATCATTTATAAAAATTTTGATATTATATAAATCATTTTGATGAATATAATATTATTCTTAATTTTATATCATTTAATAAAAGAAGTAATTTTTTTAAAACTATTTTTTTTCAATTTTTATACTAGTAAGTAAATTGTTTTTTAATGTTATAACAACATTACTAATTCAATTAAACTACATTAAATCAAATATAACATGTCGTAATGATCCATAAATTTTTCTTATGGCATCAAAATATTTATTTTTTTTATATTTATAATATCATTTATTTGAATATTTCAAAAATTATGTAATCAATACATCATCATTGTGCATTAAATAAATCTATTTATTTAAAGTATAAAAATTATAAATAATATAACATGATGTATTAAATATTTTTAGATTTATGATTACTATTTATAGTGAGAGAGATCAGTTATATAACCTCATATTAAAATAGTTTCTGTTAATAGATGCATGGTTATGTTATATTTTTCATTACATTAAATTATTTATTATATCATGTCATTAACACACACAAGTGGCTCCATGGGGTCCTAAAATTGACCCAAGGATGCAAATTGTTAGACATATATCATTCAATAGGATTGGGGAATGTGTAAGGGTAGTGTTATATTATTATTATAGTATTTTATTACCCTTATTTAATTGAATTGACATTAACAATGATAAATAGAAATAATTACGTATGTTAAAATTCATAATGTCCAAAAATAAAAGGTACATATTTAGACAATTCGAACATTATAATTCCAAATATTGAATCCATTTTTATCAATTCAAAACACATAATTATCAGAAATTAATTTGAAATAAATTCCCATAGTCAAAACTAGAAAGAAGGATTTTAAGAAGTAGAAACTATCAATATATTGACGTGTGTTTATGTCCAATTTCATTGTGAAATTACATCCAATGAACAAAATTTGATTAAAGGATAAAGAATTAATAAAATTAAACATTAAAACCAAGTAAAAGGTCAATATAACTATATAAATAAATTAGATGAAAATTCAGTGTTGAATTAAAATGTTGTATTTCAAAATTCATTAAAATATGAATTTTATTAGAAAAATACAAAAATTTCATCCAATATAAATTTAATGTCCCTATTCAAAATAGATGGTTTATTTTTACAAATTGGAAATATAAAATTGAAAACAAAACTTGATTTTAAAAGGGTTCCATATCAAAAGGCTATAAATCGACCATTAAAAAATATAAGAGCATTTTTGCTTAAAATCGGATTCATTATCATTTTAAGCCTAAAAATTTATTGTATAATTATAAAAACATTTAAAAAAAGTTGTAATATTATTTGATCTAGTTCTATTCAATACCGCGAATAAAATTTCTAGGCAGTAACTATAATTAAAAATAATATTATTATTCTTGTATTATTTTTTGGTATAACTCAATGTTGTGTACAAGGTAAGATTTTGGAGAAACTCATTGTTATGTGTTAGGTATGATATCATACATAGTTTCCCCTTTAAACTGAATTTAATATTAAATTCAAAAATATTAAAAGTTGTAAAAATGTATTATTCTATAACTACCCAAGATATTACCTCCTTCCCCCTTTCAGAAATTGCATCCTCTCAATTTTATTATCTTATAAAAAAAGTGGCGGTATTTATCCCTCATATCATTTTAATATTATCATGTTGTCTCTTCAACCATATGGTTTTACCAAAAAACCATTACACGATGAATTACCTTTTTCCACAACACTTTCACTATGCGGTCATGAATCTGTACTAGATGTCACACATTGGAAAGATTCTCTTCCAACTGAACTACATATAGACTCAAAACATGGGATTGATCTGTTACATATATTATTAACATTGAACCCTGAAAAATTTGTTTCCTTAGTATAAACATGTAGGTAAATCCATTCTGTATGCAACTCATCCATCTTTCTCTATGATTTAATAGGTTCCACTAAACTGAAGACTCTGTTTTCCCTTGTTACCAAAAATTATCACACTTTTACATGGAGAAACATTGAGAATGGTCTGATCACCATCCTTAAATGAATAATTCTTCCTCTTGCTATCCGCATAACGTTTTCTGCCTACTCTGAGTTGTCCTCATGTTCTTCTGAATCAACATTACTTTTTTCAATCTCTTCAATAAAAATTAAATCCCATAATCTTCCTTTCACCTACTTCATCCCAAAAAGTAGGGGTTTTCCTCCTCTTTGAAACTAATTCCTCAAATGGTGCCATCTATATAGAAGAATGAAATCTTTTATTATAAGAAAAACCAACCAAATAATGATGTTGGTGCCAAATTCCCTAGTAATCCATTGATCAAGCATGTATCATATCTTCTAATGTCTTAATTGTTCTTTATGTCTTCCCATATGATTGTTGATGAAAATATATAAAATAAATTAATTTAGTACCCAATGAATTCTAAAGTCCTTTCTAAAAGTTTTTTGTGAACTTGAGATCAAGATCGGATACAATGGAGAGAGTAACTCCATGTAACAAAACTATTTATTTAAGATAAAACAAAGAAAGGTGATATAGAGACTTTGTATCTCTAATAGAAAGAATATGATTAGATTTTTTCAATCAATATATAATATCCCAGATTGCATTATTTCCTTGAGATGTCTTGGGTAATCCCACAATGATGTCCATGGATAAAATTTCCCATTTCAACTATGGTACTGGAAATTCCTGAATCATCCCCTTTCAGAAAGTATCATTTTACTTTCCAAAGTATAAAAAAACAAAAAAATAGTGTAATGTCTACTATATATCTTTTCATTCCATCCCAACAGTAATACTCCCAAAGATCACTATACATCTTAGTACTGAAAGGTTGAATTCAAAATGGGGAATTATGAGAATCACATAACAACTCTTTATTCAACTATAACTCAAAAGTAATATATATTATCTTTACAAACCTCAAAAAATAGTCCATATCAATGTCAAATTTGTTTAACATACAATTCTGAAAAAATTATACATGTCTCTATAAATCATTATCTCTCTTCTGTGCCTACTTTATATTGTCTACTAGAGGTGATTTCACTAAAACCTAAAACAAAAAAGACGAATTTCCTACATCAAAAAATTCCATTCCAAAGTTTATCGAATCATTAATCAATGGGTCACATTCCCAAATTAACATCATTAATGTAGCATTACTTTTCTAACTCAATGCATTGGACTCTTTGTTCGGTTTTCTAGGATTGTAATGAACCATGAAATCACAATCCTTGATTAATTATAACTTTCATCTATGTCTCATGTTCAATTATTTCTTAGTAAATATATACATCATAATTATATGGTTATAATATATTTCCCATTTTACTTCATACAGATGATTCCTCTAAATTTTTAAAGCAAAAATAAAAACATCAAATTCCAAATAACGTGTAGGGTAATTTAACTCATGAGTTTTCAAATGAAGTGAGGCATAAGAAATTACATGATCATTATACATTAGGTTATATCCATGTTCATTCAACAAAGAATCACTATAGATAACAAATTCACCATTTAAATAAGGTATTTCTGAAACTGGTTCATTCAAAAATATTTCTTTCAATTCTTGAAAACATTCATCTTATTCTTTTTTCCAGATTAACATCACACCGTTTAAAGTTAGAAAAATTAGTGTGCTAGATAACCCTGGAAAGTTTTCAATGAACCACCTGAAATAACCAGTTAAACTAGGAAAACTATGAATCTCAGTTATATTTTTTGGTTTTGGACATTTTTAAACATCATCTTTTGGAGGACCAATAGTTATGCCATCTTTAGAAATAATGTTACCATGGAACGAAATATGTTGTAACAAAAAATAAACGTTTCTGAATTTCCCGTACAATTTATTTTCATTTTTTTTTTCATTACAACCATTAAGTAACTTTCATGCTCCAATTTACTTTTATAATATACCAAAATATCATTAATAAACAAAACCACAAATTTATCCAAGAACTCACGTAACATTATTTTCATAAGATCCATGAATAAAGAAAGTACATTCGTTAATCCAAGAGGCATAACTGAAAATTCATAATGTCCATATGTAGTATGGAATTTTGTTTTTAGAATGTATTCTTCCTTTACTTTCAATAGATAGTACCCTGACCTCAAGTCAATATTTGAAAAATATTGAGCTCTATAAAGCTGATCAAAAAAATCATTGATATGAGGAAAATGATACTTTTTTCTTAATAACACTATTATTCAAGATCTATAATCAAATTAGAGTCTAATTGAACTATAATTATTTTTAATAAAAAATATAGGAGCACCCCATAGTGATGTGCTAGTTCAAATGAATCCATTATCTAAAAAATACTTACGTTGCTTCTATAACTAAAAAAGATCAACATGAGCCATTTGATAAGGGGTTCTGAAATTGGATTTCAATTAAGAACAGAGTCAATAGTAATTTCATCTTAACAATCTGGTATCATACTAATAAACTCATCATAACAAATATCAGGATACTCATTTACCACTGACACATCATTAATATGAATTGTTTGTTTTTTTTCAAAAATATGTGCAAGGTAACATTCATTTCCATCATTCACTAGTTTCACATCTTCCTGATATATTAACAATAGTAAGGGTTCATTAGTATACCCAAAGAACAATTATTTTTGAAAAAAACCAATGTTAGATCTAGACTCAATCTTTTCCTGATATATGGAAAGCCAATACATACCCAAAATAACATCAAACTATACTATAGGAAAAAAAATAATTTTTGCAGGTAGATCCCTTCCACAGACATGGAACAGAAGGTTAATTTTATTTATTTTTATCTCATCATTTACCCAATGTGTTTTTACCATATTTTTTGGAGTCATTTCATGATATGGTATTTCAATTTTAATAGAAAATTTCTCAAAAATTAACAAATGTGTAGACATGCAATCAAACAATAGATTGGAATATTATGAATAAACAAACAATATACCTGATATAACTTAATTTTATTCCCCAACATATAAGGAAGTAGTTTCAAAGGATTTTACCACCCCTTTATTCTTGTACTCCAACTTCCTCCCATAATTTGAGTTCATCATCAGATACTCATTTTCATAATGACCCATTTTATTTCACTTCAGATATTTTACTAACTGTAAATTATATTTAATATTACTATTATCCTGATACTTTTTATTGCAATTACAAGCATTATGTCCCATTTTACAACATCGGAATCACTTAAAATAATTCACAAGGTATTCCCCATTTTTTGTTTTACCACAGTTTTCATAAATTGAAAACCTAATTTTCTTACCCTCGTTCTTTTATGAAGAATAATTCCCTTTCTCTTGCCACCTAAACCTATTATTCTAATTTTTTTTCAAAGAACACCTCATCATTGAAAAACACCATTTATACCTTATTTACATATCGAAAAAGTTTTTAATAACTTTTCAACTCATGAGAAGGTAATTACCTTCCATAATTTGTCTTCAATCCTTAGTAAAAATTATTTCTTTTACAATCATGACCTCGTATGAAATTTGCAGAATACCATTCCACTGGACTGAATTTTTTCATCATAAGAAGAATTGAGTCATCCTCCTACCTCAATTCAAATATTTGTTTCCATCCTACATTGAACAACTTTAGGAAGATATTTCTCATGAAACATACCATTGAATTCATCCCAATCAAGAGCATCAATATCCTCACTATCCAAGATATTTTTAACCATCAAACACCACTGATTGATTTTACCTTCAAAATGGTATACAAAAAATACTAATCTTTTGATGTTCTAAAAAACCCATGGCATCGAAAATATTTTCTATGACTTTAATCCACACTTCAACTAGCACCTGGAATGATGATCCTCTGATTTATGGAGGACGTTGCCTCACGAAATACTCCACTACGGACATTTTCTTATATGGTTGATCTAGATGATCTCATGCATGGATAGAACCTCTACTTATAGCCTCAGTCAACTGTACCATCATTACAACAAATTGTTCTATTCTGATTCCAACCATATCAGGTTGGTCATTTGGAAGGTTGTTTTCCTCTGGATGTCATCCTAGCCCAACTACACTATTTACTCTATGGAAAACCATTCTGAACATAAATATCTTAGATGAAGCAACATGGTAATCCTAAAATTCTATTTCAATTTCTCTACAATGTAAAAATTATTTATGGATAATGAATTAAAAATATCCTAACTCTAAAATTTATCTAAACTGACCTATAATACCAACTATAAGGACCAATCCATGAAACAATACAAAAACATGATATTAGTCAATATTTTGACATTAATTCACATCGAGGATCTTTTAAAGTTTTTAGTTATAAATAATTAGGCCCTTATTAATACATATCATCCCCTAATCATGAAATAGGATGCTATCAAAATAGTATCCATTTTTTCCACCAAATAAAACCCTTAAAAACTTTATGTCCTTTCGTGATAAAAATATTCTTGAATTATTACTTTATCATACTCATCTTTATACCATATATAAATATTTTTTTAAAAAATATTGGATGATCATAAAAAATCAATAATGTATAAAATAAGGAATTAAAACATTAGTCCATGAATATATATAAACCCACGACTTAATAAAAATCATGAAAACATCATTGCAGTCATAAATAATAAAAGTAACATGTATAATCAATATGACACATATTTTTTACCTTCCACAATGATATAGGAAGGAACTGTTATGGTTACATTTGGAATACCCATCATAGTATATTCCCTAAATATTGTAGGATAAAATGAAACGTTTACCTTTGTCACATTACCCAATGGATTGGAGAACTATCATGGACTCACCCACCCATGTTTTTATAATGGAACCACATGTATACATAATCAATGCTCAAGATAAATAACATAATCATAACAGATGAACAAACGTAAGGGAAAAATAATATTTTCACATTGCAATCATAATAAATAATTTCATTATATTGAAATAATAAATCCATTCTCAAAACCATTATCAATACAAAAATACCAAAAAAATGAAACTTGTTATTTACATTTTTTTAAATTATTGTTTGTATATGAATCCAAATTTCAAATAATTATCATTGTGGTGGAAAGGTCGTTGTCACAACATACATTAAAAATAAACATTCCTTTTATCATTTTGAAAAAAAATTTATAACAGAAATAATACTATTGAAAAACATTTAATGAAATTATAATTCAATGGAGTTTATTATACACCATATAAAATAAGGTCCTATATAAATCAAAATACTCCTCAATGAAAGGATATTGAGATGAAGTCCCCTTCCTTGAATAGGAATTGTTTCATTCATTCTTTAATTTCCATAAGAATAAACTTAAGTTGATTTTTAATTTCATTAGAACCTTTTTAAATTTTATTATTCATATTATATCAATTATTAATATTTTATAAATATTAGTTAATTATTTGAGTTCATATCGAACGTTTTGTCGCTGTTTAGTACTTGATTTAAAATTGAACATTCTTTGATGCAAATTATCCATGTGGTCATAAGTCTATTATCTTAAGATTGATATTAAAGATTTAGATATCATATATATATAAGATATATGTATTTATAAGATTCCATAACGTTTGTAAATATGAAATTAAATGCACCGTTCTTGGAGATGGTATGTTGTACGTACGTATGAACACAACTTTCCTTTCGTTGTCATATTAATGGATTGAAAAATAAATTATACATAGGTATATTATAATTTCATTATAATATCAATGTTATATATTTTACACATTTTCATTAACTCCTTCTTTTAGATTTTCCATGTATGGAATGAATGAGTTATATCACTTTTAGGGGGAGGTATTCCACACTTCCTCAAATGAAATTATCGTATTTACACATTATTGAAATTATAATGGTACATTGTAAATATATATTATAGAAGAATAAAGACACCATAAATATAATATATATTATATATAAATAAATTTCCATCATAATGTCCTCCATGTTAGGTGGTAGGGGAAAATTGAGCAATCATCGTTTCGTGAGGCAGTAGTTCGCAGTACTAAGAAACAATATGTTATATATGCCATACATTGCTGCGTGTGTATGTGTAGGTAGAACGCTTTGCATAAAAATGACCTGGTTTATTAATTATACTGTATTTTTTATAAAATGGAAAAATAAATATAGCTATAAGGGTTGGAGAAGAAAAATAAATAAAAGGATCTTTAGGGAAGATGTTACCTCTAAATTAGGTAACTCCTTTTGATTTAATCAAAATGCTTTATTGAAATGATTTCTTAAAAAATTAAGGATTCTAGAAGGAAATGTGGGTATTTTTGATATTATTTTAGAATATTCTGGATGAGACATGGGTCTTAATAGGTGTGAGTAAGTGGGTAGAGGTGGTGGCCTTTTATCAGAGGGAAGAGGGAGACTTGAGAGAAGACGAGAAATATTATTTTATTATAACTTATTTTTCGATTTATAATTCTTAAAATGTAATAATTATGTTGGATAAGATGATTATGGGTTGAAATCCTCTCAAACAGTATGTTTTAAACATGTTTAGGTTAATAATTTAACTTATATTTTTTCATTAACCCTTAGTTAAATAAATTAACTCTTACCAAGTCTTCTTGTAGTTTTACACTATATAGTTAATATAGTTACTATAAAATGCCAAGATAACCTCAATTGGATAATTAATGACTTTTACCACATTATATAAGACATTTGGACAAATCTAATATTTTTATGACACATATATCATTTAATAAAATATTTTTTATTTTAAAAACTCATTTATGTAAATTTTGAAACTATTGTCAATTGATTTTTATTAAAGTCATAACAGCCTTCTTCATTCGAAAAAACTATAGAGAATAAAATATAACATGATAAAATAATCCAAAAAAAAATCTTTTATGGAATCAATATGTTCTAATAACATTTATTTTAATATTTATAATATCATTTATTTGAATTATTCATTAATAAGGTAATCACTGCATCATCATTATGCCATAAATAAATTTAGCTATTTAATGATATAAAATAATAAATTACAAAACATGATGTATGAAATCATTTTGTATTTATAATGACTATTTATAGTCAGAGATATCACTTATATAACGCTATATTAAAATTATTGTACTACAAAGTTACATGTTTATGTTATTTTTCTCTTTACATTAAATTATGTATTATAACATGTCATTATCACACCCTGATGTCTCTTTAGGGACTTAAAACCGACCCCTGGATTCTCATGAGGGTCCATATATCATGAAATCGTATTAGGACATGTGTTATAGTATTTTTTATATTATTATAATATTATCTGTTTACCCTTATTTACCTGATTTAACTATTAACCATGGTAAATAAAAATAGTTACTGATGTTACTATTCATAATTTCTACAAATAAAAGGTACATATTTACACAATTTGGACCTTCTGATTCTGTGTATGGAATATGTTTTTTCAAATTGAAAATAAATAAATAGAAGAAATTAATTTTAAATTATTTCTCATCATCAAAATAATAAAGTTGGTTTTTAAGAAGTAAAAAAATCAATGTATTGACATGTGTTTAGGTCCAAGTTGAATGTGAAATTAATTCCAATGATCGAAATTGGATTAAATGATAAAAAATAATCCAATTTCACATCAAAACTAATCAAAAGGACAATCTTAATATATAAAAAAGTTGATGAAATGATAGTTTTGAATTAAAATGCAGTACTTTTATCTATTCATAAAAATATGTTTTTTAGCAAAACAAATATCAAAATATCAACAAAAGTTTATTTTCATGTCCCTATTATAACGAAGATGTTTATTTTTTTAAAATATAACATATAAAAGTTTCAAAAACTAGATTTAAAAATGTATCTAGAAAATGGTTGTTAAACGACCTTTTAAAATTATTAGACTATTTTTTGGTTAAAATTGGATTCATTATCATATTAAGCCACTAAAATTTATTGGAAAAATGTAAAAACATTTAACAAACATGTGTAATAATATATTATTTATATCTATTTATTCTATCCAATAAAAATATAAGGAATTAAATACCATTTAAAATAATTATACAGTTCTTGTATAATTTCTCGGTATAACTCGGTGTTGTGTGTAATATAAGATTTCAGAGAAACATATTATTGTATGTCGGGTACGAAATCATACATAGTGTCCCATTTAAACTAAAATTAATATTAAAATAAAAAATATTATAGATATGAAAATGTATTATTCCATAAATACTAGGGATGTTACACCACACCCCCACTTCCTGCTCGTACCCCCTACACGAGGTCCTCCCACCATTGATGTTATTATGGGATCCTAGCACCAAATCAACCTAGACCATCTTGATATGACTGTCATGACTCTTCCTATTATATATCCATAACTCACTCAAACCCTGTTCGGACATTGCTATTAACCGAGATTGAACTGCTAGCTCTTCCACCCCTTAAATCGAGGTCTGACCACCATGGTCCCAGGCCAACCTAAGGTCTGCCATCATCTCATTCCAGCAAGTCGTATGACGTCATGTTGTATCAAACCCACCTAAAACCTTTCTGTCTCTTCCTTTCACCACCAATTGATTCTGATCGATGTTGTTAGGTACCCTAATCACATGTTCCATGGGTCCATTCAGACCTGATTTTCTAGGCAATGTGTTAGGGTCACTGATCCCAACCCAGAATTGGTTTGTTCATGCTTATCCAGACCAACACACCCCTAAAAGGTGGGTTTTATCCCAATATAGTCTTCTATGGAAAAGAACTATCTTATAATTGTCCTATACATGTTTTTTGAGGTCTGGTTTAAATTAATATAATAATTAATTATTTAATTTTATTTTATTATAAAATATAATTAATTAAATTTTATTTTTTATTTTAAATTAATATTTAAATATTATAATAGACTAATTTTATTTTAATATTAAATTAAATTTATTAATTTATTTAATTTTTTGGAATTATGATTATCAAGATTATGAAAACAAATAAAATATGTTATTTATATTTATATATTTTATTTTATTTATTTACAAAAACTAATTCATTTAAATTTATTAAAACTATTTTTTATCATGTAGTGATTTAATTTACTAATTTTCCTTGAATAAATTTTCAAAGCATGTTCATGTATAGATGATTTGATTAATAATTTTTTACATTTTTTTGATGACCGTAATAAGTACATAATTAAATGATAGTATATGAATTGTCTTTACGTTTTATATATAGAAGGTCCTGTGGGTAAATTTTATCTATTGTAAATTGTTCCCCTAGAACCCCTAACCTATGTGAGAGTTTATTTGTACCTTATATGATGAAACATTAAGACATGGACCCCATAAATACAATGTTTTTCTCCAAATAAGAAGTGAATACAGTAAAATAGGGTTGAGATGACATATGAGTCAGGACTTCTCTCGAGTATGAAACCTCATAGCTCAATATTGACCATTTTATTTTAACTTGGGTTGATCACTTTCAAATGATCAAGACCTATTGGGTAGAATTATTTTTTTATTTTTTATATTTTAATGATTACTATAATGTGACATAAAATAATGAAAAATAAAATTCTTAATGATGAAATGTGTGCCTTTATGTTAATGATTGTTCAGTATTTAGTGTGACAACATTGACAACAAATATTTATTAAAAAATTATTATATTCGTTAAAAAATAATAGAATCCCTAAAATAAATATTAACTCATAATGCCTTCATTTTCACATATTGGAAAATTAAAATCAAATGATTTGGGTGATGATCAGCCAAAGTTAATAGTGATTCTTAGTACCAAGATGTTCTTATAAGAGTAATGGGTAAAATTAAAAAAAATTGGTGTCAATGTAGTATCCATATCTAGATTTATTTTACTTTAATGTCAAATTATTAACAAAATCATCATTATGATTTTGATATGCTATGACATTGTTCAATTTTTCATAGAACTGTGAGTTAATGGGTTTATAAAGTTTAGTTCCTTTTTAGAAACACTCCTTTTACTAACATATCCAGAACTTGTAGACTATGAGGATATGATCCAAGTATCCATTCCACTATAATATTCATGTGATTGATTATTAGGAATCTAATGGTTAGGGTTTTTTAGGATTGATAAAATAATGGGAGACAATTAAGAATATGATAATTAATAAATACAAAAATTTTATATGTTAATCAAGATAATGTATTAATTTCTATATTTATTTATTTAGGTAAAAATGGGAATCCCCAACAACAAAATTAGAGTATCACTGTGATCTATATAGGATAAAAAATACCCTAAACACCCATAAATTTCATGAGTGGTATAGGCGCTTTCTCAAAGTACTATGCCAAGAAAGGAAGATTTGTGTGCATGATTCATCACTTCATGCTAAGCCTCCTCAAGGATAAATCATGGAGGATAAGGATAAATATAAAAATCATTTATATGATTTACAATATCTAAGTGAATCATGATTTTATCTATTTATAATAAATTGCTGAAAATTCACGAGGATGGATATTCCTATAAGATAAAAACTCATCTCTAAATGTAATATCAAGAGAGATCTAGAAAATAATGGTAAGAGATATGTAGTGCACTATATAGGTTTAGGAATTTAAAAAGTGTTTGAAGAAAAAACACAAGTACATAATATGATTATGTACATTAGGTGACTTGTACCATATAGGTTCAAACTAAACCAAGAACTAGTGTCTAATCTCATTATTGCTTTTTTACCATCAATATTTTCATCATTCATTATTAACTGCAATAAGAATAACTGAAAAAATAATCTAAAAGATGTTATGGATTTATTTCTCTGATCCTATAAGGATATGAATAATACCAATTATTTCATCCTTATATTGATCAAGATGAGCAAGGCAAGGCTATGTCTTGGTTGAAGAACCAAAAACACAACACTTCTAAAAATAAAAGGATACAGAGGCATGGGAATAAAAAGGATAATATATTCATTCTATGTGGATAGATATTCCCCCAGAAACAATTAATACATAGTTGGGAACAAGTGAGGACATTATTCTACTTCTTGTATTTTTTACATTGAATGAAATCATTCATTATCTTTAAATTGGCCATTGGATATGGAATACGCTTCAAACATTTGTATACTTATATAGGAAACAAGTTAATTAAATAATATTTCAAAAGTATATATGGATATTCATGTTGGAAATGGTGCAAGTATAGCATCCTTTCTAGAGTGATATTATTTCCTAGCTATTCATATTCGTTTGGTTCTTGTTTTGGATAATTGACATTATATTAAGTCAGTAACAAGAAATATAACCATAATGTTATTTATGGACACTATGGGGTTTTATTTCATGTTTGGAAGTATTTTTATCTCTTTAATAAAGATAACATGTTTTATAGTATGGAGATTATTAAAAAAATACCATATAAACATGAACATGACAACCCAATAATCACCTCCAATGAAAAAACCAATGAACAAGACTCATATAACTCACACCTATGGAACTTTAGGATTGGCCATGTAAATTAAAAGAATTTTTTGAAATTACATCAATATGGGTATTTGGAACCAGTTTAGTAAAGCATCTTTGATGTATGTCATGCCTTTTTATAGGGGAAAAATACTAAACCCTTTTCATTGGAGATATAAAGAGCCACTAAATTACTTGAAAGATTCATACTTATGTATGTGGTACATTTCTTATATAATAATGGTGTTGGAATATGTAAAAATTTTATTTTACCAATTAGTATAATAGGTGTTTCCAATTCTACATAATGCGGTATAAATACGATTCCTTTCAGATTTTTAAGGAATATCAAAATAAAGTACAGAACCCTCTTTGTAAGAGTATTTAGGCACTCCACTTTGACTGTGGTGGATAGGATCCGAACTAAGCCTTCGTTAATCACATGAAAACGTGTGGGGTAGTACCATAACTCATTCTCCAATATACACCATATTGGAATAGTGTTAGTTAAAGGAGTAATCAAACATTTCTTAATATAGTCTGATCAATGATGAGTCAAAAAACTTGTCCATTTCCCTTTTCTGGATATTCCGTGCAGACCGCAACATATACCCTTAATAGAATAAAAAACCAAAAATTATATTAGATTCCATAAGAGTAAAGTTTTTTAATGAAACCCATGTTTTAACAATTATATGTATGGGGATATGTGGATTTATTCAATACTTTACCTAGTGAAAAATTCAAATCAAGAAGAATAATGTTTATCATTATAGGTTATCCAAAAGAAACTAAATGATATTATCTATATTGACCATCAGATAGAAAAGTGATTATGTGATAACAAGCCATGTTTCTAGAAATGGAACACATTTCCATTGGAAATAGTGGGGACAAGACTGAATTCTATGAGGTTAATTCCATCTACTCACATGGATTGGAACATGAAAAATATCTACCAGAGACAACTAGATATGATGATGTTCTTATGAAAAAAGTACTATGTAGGTCAACTAGAGATGATAGAGATCTTGAGCATTATGTATTGTGTCACTAAGTCAGGTGAAACATTATTCCTTGATCATAATGAACCTATAACCTAAAAGGAGTCAATAGAAGGAAATGATAATACTATATAAAAAATTCCATACATTCTAGCATGGAGTAAATGTACTAGAATCAGTATTGGATTTTGGTGGACCCTCCTGCTGATGTAATGCACATTGGATAAAAATGGGTATTCATGTGAAATATAGGCTGGGAGGGTAAAGAAT